>OX579676.1:95463034-97963034 GCA_951230905.1 Cheilosia variabilis | reverse complement strand
ATTGCCAGCAAAGAGCAAGTAAAAATGAAGAAGGCCATGGTGAAGGCTGAGTCCCTCTACTATGACACCAAGGCAGCGTTCCGACGTCGTTTGGGTATGTTGCAGCGCCAGGGGACTGCCGAACAGCTAGAGCAAGTACCGATAGTGATGCCAGCGATTCAACCACAGCCGATACCACTGCAAGTGCAGATGACAGTACAGCTCCAGGATATTAACAACTCCTGGGGTGAGTTCGACGGGTACCTTACCAAATGGCAAGGTTTCCGGGACCGCTTCGTGGCAGCTATCCACGACAGGGACAGCGTGTCGCCAGCGTTCAAATTTTTCTTTTTGAGAAAATCATTGGTCGGCAAAGCAGCACGTACCATGGGAGAGTGGAAGTTAACGGACGAGAACTACCACGCGGCTTGGGAGCGTCTCAACCAGCTGTACGACAGGAAATACTCTACCTGTCGTGAACTATTGCGCCAGATTATATATTTGCCAGCTCTGCAAGGAAATCCAAGGTCGGATGACTTGCAACAGATGTCCAATGTCACCCACGAGACATTACGACAGCTGCGAGCCCAAGGATTGCCCACTGAGCATTGGGATATGTTCGAGGTGCACATGTTGCACGAGCGGCTGGACAGTGAAACTGTAAAGCAGTGGGAGCTCCAGCGCCAGTCCGAGACACCGACAGCCAAGCACAGTTCGATGGGATCAGTGAGTAGCTTACAAGCAAATTGTGCTGACAGAAGCTTCAACCGATTCGAATGCGGACGTGCCAGTCAACGAAAGAGCATTGCCAGTCAGCCAGCAAAGGAACCAGCTAGAGTGACGAATCCGCCAGCAAAGCCAGTTCAGCGTCAACACTGCACCGCATCGTCACAAGTGCTAAGTGTGCAACGGAGAGCATCAGCTCTGCAACTGCGAGCAGTTTAAAGAGTTGAACTTACGAACCAGGAGAGAGTTTGCCCAGACAAGAGGTCTCTACGAGAATTATCTGAAGTAGGGGCATAGTGCAAGCCAGTGTTACTAGGGTGCATGTCCACGATGCCCTGGGGGACAGCAGCATAACAGCGTTTTATGCCCTTCTGGGGACATATATGAGCCAGCCGTCGTCATAAGGGTCGAAACTACAGCCAGAAAGCGCAAGCGTCATAACGAATGACTAGAGTAGAAAGCGAGCAAGCGCCGAAAGACAGCCAGCATAGATAGTGCCTCTATTACATAAGAGGAAGCAGCAAAGATTCTTTCTACTCATTCCCAAGTTTTAAAGCGAGTGCGACAGCGGCACTACTGCCATAAGTGACCGTGAGCGTTCAGTCAAATGACATTCTCTCTGCGCCAGTGCGCGAGTTATGTTAGAGATAACAGACAGGCAACACACATGCCAACCACATGACGACGGAATACCCCCGCTCTCAACAAACGTCCCAAGTATCCTTCTGAGAAGAGAAGATTAAGAAAAACCAAACGGACACTCCAGGTCCTCTTCCAACCCAAACAAACAATAAATGACTCAGGCAGATAACACTCGTTATTTATGAGTAGGTGCCATAAAAAAAGGGATCGATACTTCATATCGATCTTGCATAGTATATAAGAACACTTTGGTTCCATTTTCAAGCAGACTCAATTAACACGTAGACGAATACTACACGTTATTTAGCTCATAAGCGATTTTTAATAATAAAAGTATATTATTTTTAAAATACAAGACTTAGTAATTTATTTGGCGCAGTCGGTAGGATATTTCTCAGATCTATACCCGCATATTATAGTGAGAGAAAATATCCAGTGATCAAGTTAAATTTTAATTAACTTGCAACCTAAAAAAAAAAAAAAAATTTTAAATCAGTGAAAGTGTTAAAGTGTTCAGGAGTGAATAATTAGTAACCCAATACACGAAATCCATAGAGGAAATTGACGCACCGGATCGTAACAGTTTAAGGAAATAAAAACCTTCGAACAACTCGACCAATCACCGATTTTACCCGTTCTCAAAACAGAGAAACAGAAAGCCAACGGAAATGGCGCATCCAGCAGCAGCAGCGGTAGCAGACCAGACTATTACTCTAGGAAGACTAGAGAAAGTCCCCATATACTCCGGAAAACCCGAGGAAGACGTAATTGCATTCATAGAGTACATCGATTATGTTTACGAACACATAACGGAAGGAAACAGAACGATAGCGACCCTCATCATTCGGAACCGAATCCAAGGAAATGCAATAAACACGCTTCGAAGGATACTACAGCCCACATGGCCATTAATAAAAGCAGCTCTAATTCAAGATTTTGGTGTACATGAGACGTACGAACAGATCCTGCAAGATTTGCATGCCATCCAAACCAGAGACGTTCACCAATTGTATAGGCAGACAGAAGACATCCTCCTGAAACTCAACAAAAAAAGTATATTAGAAGTAAGACCTATATATGACCCTACCATTAATGAAAGCTTAGTTATGAATAAATTTATAAATAATTTAAACGCTAACCAAGCATCCATTATAATTGCTCAACAAATTAAAAACATAAGAGAAGCTTATGAAATAATAACTAGATATAAGAACCTTAGTGAAAA
Source organism: Cheilosia variabilis (assembly GCA_951230905.1). NCBI lineage: Eukaryota > Metazoa > Arthropoda > Insecta > Diptera > Syrphidae > Cheilosia > Cheilosia variabilis. The sequence goes on along the minus strand of OX579676.1, from coordinate 97,960,462 downwards.
ATTGAGAGAAACCCTTCCTAACCCTAAATCAAATACTCCAAATCAATCCCAGAGGCAATATCATAATAATAATTACAATTAAAGACCTCAGTATATGCAAAATAATCATCAATTTCATCAAAGAAGTAACATAGACATGAATAGTAATCAGATTAAGACAAATAATAATAATATACTTAGAAATAATTACCAATATATACCACCTTATAATCATCATAGGCAGAATAACTATAATAATCATAGAACTAGTCATTCAAGACAAGAGCCCATGGACGTTAATAATGTAGACGTAGAACAGCACGAGGTAAATTTTACTTTGATAGGGAAAACGAAGCACTTCCCATAATAATTGCAACCATTAACAATAAAAAACTAAAAATTCTAATAGACACAGGTTCGACTACAAGTATACTAGATGAATCTGAATTATTAGAAATACCACGAAATCCTGTACGGATTCCAACTCAAATAAAAGTCGCTAATAATGCAACTAGTACTATTAAAGAAGAAATCATAACCAAAGTGCCTGTTGAATTCAACGAACATGAAGCAACAATGACATGGAAGTTGATGAAAATAAAAAATAAAAAATTCGATGGAATAATAGGTCAAAACCTACTAAAGCCCATCAAAGCAAATATAAACCTAGGAGAAGGATTTGTAGAAATAAATAATAGAAAAACTTATTTCGAAAATTATAGGAATAAAAATAAATGTCCGTATGAATTCGAAGAAATCCATACACTTAATTATTGAAACTCAACTGAAATGAATCAATTAATTAGTGGGGATTTGAATTTAGAAGAGAAAAACATTTTAAATAAATTTATTGAAAAAAATAAACACGTATTTTTTAAAGAAGGAGATAAATTAACATCTACCACTCAAACCATGCACAATATTAGGACCGAACATGATAGTCCAATATTTAGCAAAATCTGTCGTTATCCTAAAATACACGAGCAAGAGATCGAAAAACAAGTTAAGGATTTATTAGTTCAGGGCATTATTAAGAAAAGTACCTCACCCTATAATGCACCTATTTGGGTAGTCCCAAAGAAAGAAGACAATTCTGGAAAACAGAAGTGGCGTATGGTGATCGACTATCGCAAATTGAACGAGAAAACAGTCGAGTTCAAACACCCTATACCTAATATCGATGAAATATTGGACAAACTCGGAAGAGCCCAATATTTTTCGACGTTAGATCTTGCGAAAGGATTCCATCAGATTAAGATGGATCCGTCAGATATTGAGAAAACTGCTTTCTCAACTCCATATGGACATTACGAATGGTTACGTATGCCATTTGGATTAAAAAACGCCCCAGCCACCTTCCAAAGAATGGTGAACGAAGTTTTAGACGAACTGATTAATAAAATCTGTGTAGTTTACTTAGACGATATTCTAATCTTCAGTACTTCTCTCGAAGAACACATGATTAATTTGAATTTGGTATTCCAGAGATTAAAGAAATATAACCTAAAAATACAAATCGATAAATGCAATTTTCTTAAAAGAGAAACCAAATTTTTAGGTCATATTATTACTGACAAGGGTATTAAACCTAATTCTGACAAAACTATAGTAATCGAAAGAATACCACTGCCTACTACACAAAAAGAAATTAAATCTTTTCTGGGTATAACAGGGTATTACAGAAAATTTATAAAAGCCTATGCAAAAATTGCCCAACCTATAACTAAATATCTTAAAAAAGATACGAAAATTGATAAATTTGATATAAGCTATGTAAAAGCACATCAGGAGCTCAAAAATGCACTTCAAACAGAACCTGTACTTGCATATACTGATTTTAATGAAATATTCGTGTTAACGACAGATGCATCCAACTATGCAATTGGTGCAGTATTATCTCAAAAAGGTCATCCGATAACGTACATTAGTAGAACACTCAATGAACTAAGAGAAACTACAGTACGACCGAGAAAGAATTACTTGCAATTGTTTGGTCAGTAAGACATCTGCGACCTTACTTATATGGTAGACGTTTTGAGTTAAAAACGGATCACCAACCGTTTAAATGGCTTCAAACCAAAAACCTCGGCAAAGATATTTCACCTCGACTCCAGAGATGGGTACTTCAGCTAGGTGAATATGACATGAGAATCGAGTATCTCAAAGGAACAAGCAATACAGTTGCAGACTTTCTCAGTAGAGGAATCACGAATAACGAAGAAATAAACGCTTTAGACTCTGTAGAACCAACGATCCATTCCCAAAACGAAGAAGCAAATGACCACTTTCCGATAAAAGATACTTGTGTGAATATATATAATCAGCAAATAATCCTGACGTTAGGTTTTCAAACGAAAGTTAAAATGTTAAACAAAAAACGAAGAATATTCTTAGGTATTGATTCTTTAAAACAGAAAAATATAGAAGAGAAATTAATACCTCTAATAGAGAACAAAATAACGGGAATATATGTTAACCCCGTAGTAAATGAAAGTAATTTTAATATACTACAACAAAAATTAATTACACTATATGGAAATAGGATAAAATTTATAAAATGCATGTCCTACGCAAAAGACATAAAGTCAGAAGAAGAAGCTGTCCAACAGATTAAATTATATCATCAGAAAGAAACTGGACATTCTGGTATAGAAGAGAATTACAGAGGTTTGAAAACTAAAATCTATTTCAAAAATCTGAGAGAACTAACTAACGATGTGATAAATTCATGCAACATTTGCAAACAAAGCAAATACGATAGGCACCCCATTAAAAAGAAATTCTGCTTATTAGATACACCTAAAGACATTAACGAAATAGTTCATTTAGATATCTACTGTATAGCTAAGACAAAATATTTAACTAGCGTAGATAAATTTTCTAAGCTAACCACTACCACATATGTACCCAATGTTTCACACGAAACTTTAGAAGAGACAATTCTACAACTAATAGCTACGCATGGTAAGCCCAAACGATATGTTATGGATAACGAATTCAATTTCCCCAGAATAGTAAAAATGTTAGAAGAATTAGGTATACATATTCATTTTTCTAAACCCAATAGTCATACAGGGAATTCTGATATAGAGGTATTTCATAGAACACTTGCTGAAAAAGTACGTGCTATTTTAAACGGAAAAACTACACCCAACATACATGAAATTCGCATGGCTGTACACAAAGCAACACTTTATTATAATAACTCGGTTCACTCAACAACAAAACTTACCCCATATGAAATTCAGAAGGGTAATTTTTCTAAAGAAAAAATATACCAACACGTTCATACAAACAAACTAAAAATGATCAATAAAAGGAACGAGAACCGTGAAAATTACGAAGAACAGAGATACCAAGGCTTTGTCAAAAACTCTAGAACAGAACGACATAAAACCGAACCACGATATAAATTTAATAGATTAGAAGAACAACACCATAGCAGCATACAGAAAGACAGAAAATCTAAATTTAAAAATAGCGACAATATAATCAAGGCAAACCCCAGTAACAGATACACTCAAACTAGAAAACAAACCACTGGAAACCATCCTTCAACTTCAAAAATACAAATAGTAGATAACACACTACCTAGCTCAGAATAAAAGATAAAAGAGTTCATCAGTCGAATAGTGAACGCCAACCGAGCAAGTCAAGAAATAAAGGTTGTAATTATTTTTTTTATCACTAGTTTAGTGCATAGTAAGATACAAGTAGAAGAAGTTCATAATAGTAATGGCTATGCCATGATAAAGTAAGACAAAATACAAATAGTGAATAAATTTAACTCAATAATACACATCATAAACTTAACTGAGATAAATTCTATATATAATACACTAGCTGAACAATGGATTTCGATAAAGAAATCAATGCCACCATCTAGTTACAATCAATCCAAATCGTTCACATTAATCCAAAAAGAATTAAAACTAGTCAAAAGTGAATTAAAAAGTATTAAAGGATACCAGAATAAAAGATCAAGAAGAGGACTTTTTAACCTTGGCGGACGAGTTTTTAAATTTATGTTTGGAACCATGGACGATGAAGATCAAAAAGAATTGGAAGAACAATTAGAAACAATTAAAGAAAAAAGTCATAACCTGATAACTAATAACAACAAACAGATAAAAATCAATAACCAGTTCCAAGAAGATATAAATATTTTAAAAAGTTTAATAATGGACGTCAATGTAGAGTTAGGCCCCAAAGCAAAATTAAATTTAATTGAGCAAAGAATAAATATCCTAGAATACCTGAGAAGATTAGACTCATTAAAGGAACTTATTGAAAAAATCCAACATATAATACTAGCTAGTAGATTACAAATAATGCTAGAAAGTCTATTAACTTCAGAAGAAATCGATGAGTTTGATGTTGATCTGTATAAGCTGAAGAAAATTAAATTATCCGTTGGAGAATTTCATGAAAATATATTGATATTTGTAATCCAAATTCCTGACAAAATGTTAACATTTGATAAATATTTCCTTACTTCAATACCTAATAAAGACAATGAAGAATTAGATATTGAAAGTGAATTTTTTATTAGAGTAAATGGAAGTAACTATGTCTATACAGAAAATAAAGAAATAAGACATCTAAAACCACTTGTAAACTGTCTCAATAAAATTATAAATTGTACCAAGAAAATAAATAAAAATAAAAATGTTATAATAGAATTAATGAAAGGAGCAGTACTTTCAATAAATAGTGATGTTAAAATAAATAATAATTGTGACGAAAGAAAATCGATTGTAATCATAAGAAATGCTTTGATCACTTTTGAAAACTGTACACTAGAAATTAATAATCAAACGTTTTCAAACAAATATGCAATTGTAAATCAACCCATCCCTATAGATGTAGAATATCCATATGACATAACAAGTGTAAAATTAAAACAAATCGATTTAAACATAAGTAATATAAATGAAATAGAAGAAAAATTCCATTCACACAAAAACATAAACTTTAGCATGCATGGAATAACTTTAATTATAATTATAATAATGTTAATTTTTTTTATATATTTGTTTCGGGAGAAACAAAAGACAAAGGAGGGAGGAGTTATGTTAGAGATAACAGACAGGCAACACACATGCCAACCACATGACGACGGAATACCCCCGCTCTCAACAAACGTCCCAAGTATCCTTCTGAGAAGAGAAGATTAAGAAAAACCAAACGGACACTCCAGGTCCTCTTCCAACCCAAACAAACAATAAATGACTCAGGCAGATAACACTCGTTATTTATGAGTAGGTGCCATAAAAAAAGGGATCGATACTTCATATCGATCTTGCATAGTATATAAGAACACTTTGGTTCCATTTTCAAGCAGACTCAATTAACACGTAGACGAATACTACACGTTATTTAGCTCATAAGCGATTTTTAATAATAAAAGTATATTATTTTTAAAATACAAGACTTAGTAATTTATTTCGCGTGATTCGTGAGCACAACCAAATCTTATGTTGAATGATATTATTCAATCGCTTCACATTGAAGTATCGTCTACAGCAAGGAGAGTTATCGGAATCGATGGGAATCCCATTCGGTCATGAAAGCAAGCGATAGTCCGAATCATGCACTGGTTTGCGTACAACACATACATACAGGATGAATTTGAATCGAACTCGACAGTTTATAAACCGCAATTGAATCTACAGTCGATAGTTGCTAGTCGCGACAGACAATTTGCTGATCCAGCGTACTGGAGGAGAGCTCGATTTGATATCTTGTTGGGAGTCAAATTCTTTGCGAAGATGTTGGCCAACTCGATTCCTCGAAACATACAGGGTGTTGTCTTGATGGAGACTGCCTTTGGAACAGTGGTCTTTGGTGACCATCCGTTAAATACGGACGCTGAGACAGGAAACCTTTTATCAATTGGAAAATGCATTGAGATGGACAGCATGGACAGTATGGTGCGACGACTCTGGGAAATGGATCAGGTCGGATCGCATCCAGCCAGTACGAAAGATGAGCAAGGTCGTTTTATTGTCACAATTCCAATGAAACCAGTCACGAAAGAGATAGGGAGTTCAAGGGAGATAGCATTGATACGATTTATGTATTTGGAAAGGAAGTTAGGTAGGGAGCCAGCATTAAGGGAGAAGTACATATGTTGACTTCATGCGAGAGTATGATGGTCTTGGGCATATGACGAAAGTGATTGGCCAGCAAAGAGCAAGCGAGCTAGTATATTATGTTTCGCATCATTGAGTAACAAAGAAGTTCAACAAAGGGTTGTGTTCAATTTCAGTTCTCGGACTGATAAATGGATATCACTTAACGAAGTGTAACAGCTTGGTGGAAAGTTACAGCGAGATTTACCAGAGATAGTGATGCGTTTTCGAAGGCATCGGATAGCGTTCAGTGGTGACATCAAGATGATGTTCAGACAAGTGCGAGTAGCAAGACGACAGTGGGACTTACAAAGAATATCCTGCCGTGAGTCACCAAAGGAAGAACTGCAGTGCGAGCGGTTATACAGTGTGCAAGGGATGCAAGTGAATTCTTTCCAAATGCAGCGAAAGCAATCGAAAGTGGCCTATACATGGATGATTGTGTCAGGTAGTGATAGTGAACAGCCAGCATGTTTTAGTAGCGAATGACGTTGACAGGATATTAAGGACAGCTGGTTTTGAACTACGAAAGTGGAAGTCGGAAAGTAAATGACTAGCGAGCAGTGGCTAGTTCATGCCGAGCAATTCACTTTCGTAGTGAATACACAAGAGATAGCCGAAGAGATTACAAAGCGAAAGATATTGGGTTGTGTAGCTCAACTAATCTAATGGGTATGTATTGCGCCAGCGAAAAGGAAACATTTTAATTCAAGATACATGGCGATTGGGTCTCTACTGGGACTAGGAGGTGCCAGTAGAAATCAGGGCTAGATGGAAAGTGCTGCGGTGGATTACAGGTGGAAAGCGGAAAATCCAAATTCATGGTTTTTCGGATGCTTCGATGACAGTATATGTTGCAGTAATATATGTGCGAGTAGAGCAAGTGAATGGACAGATAATGAGCAAGTTGGTTGCAGCGATAACAAGATACAGTGACTATAACAAATTTGGAACTTACAGCGGCTGAGTTGCTAAAGCCGTCTGCTGGTTGATCGTACATGTCCGTACGAAAGGCAATCCAGCTGACTTATTCAGTCGAGGAGTAATACCAACAGAGTTGATAAAAAGCGAGTTATGGTTGCACGGGCCAGCATGACTGACTTCAGCAGAAAGTAAATGGCCAGTGAATCCGATAATAAACAAAGTGCCAGCAGCTGCATCAGAAGAGATGCATGTATGTATAGTGACGAATTTCATGGAAAGTCTTAGCATATGGATGCCGAGCCAGCAAGTTGGATAGGATAGTTTCAATCGCCGGGTATGCCGACAGCCTGGAAAAGGGTTTGGCCATCCTCGGCTATGTATTTCGTTCCATGAATACTTTAAGAGCGAAGCGACGGAAGATAATACGGCGAAATAATACCCAATGGGTCGCGGTTGGCATGGGTAGTAATTGATAATGCAGATCGAATGACAAAGCAAGAAGGTGTGCCAATGATGAGACAGTACATACGTCTGCGATTTTGGATTCCGAAGCTGAGAAATTAGCTGAGGAACTTCTTACATAAATATGTGACTTGTGTAAGATACAATTATCGTTTTCAACAGCAACTGATGTCAGAGCTGCCAGCTGATAGGGTGCAAGTGTGAAAGCCGTTCCTGCATACTGATGTTGATTATTCAGGATCATTCACGCTTAAAGTATTGGACAGAGAAGAAAGGCAGGATATCAGGAAAAATCTTGGATGCCAATTTGTTGTATGGTGCCAGCAGCCCCTCATCACGGTGGCAAATTTGAAGCAGCAGTCAAATCGATTGAATATCATTTGAAAAGAATAGTTGGACAGCGTGTGCTAGAGTATGAGCATTTTTCAACACTACTCATAGAGATAGAGGGCATATTAAATTCACGCCCACTTCATCCATTGAGCGATGATCCCGCAGGTTTGCAAGCGTTAACGCCAGCGCATTTCCTGATTGGTGAACCCATAGTGTTACCAATACAAATGGCGATAGTGGAGCAGTCAATTACGAAAGGGAAAGGGAAAGAAAGGCAAGCGATGTTACAGGATTTCTGGAAGAGAAAGGAAAGGTTTGCAAGTTGGACAGCTAGTATTGATTAAAAGCGAAAGTTTTGCGCCAGCACAGTGGTCAATGGGAAGAGTGTGCCAGCTTATTAAGAACAAGGCTGGTTTAGTCAGATTTGTAATCATACAAACAGAAACCGGAAAGTTTGCTAGACCAGTACAGAAGGTGTGTATCCTACCAGTCCACACAGTAGGTCCGGAGGGCCAAGAGCAAGCGGAACAACGACAACGCCTACTGCGTTTTCGGCGGCAATGTATCGTATGCGATGCCTACGAGTGTATTTCCTATAAATACATCCAACATACATTACATATATATATACATATTCTCTTTACACCCATATAATATATTAACACTTAGGTTATTCGTACTACTGCGAGTACGACTTAAATTCATTCTTGTATCAACCCGCAAGCAAGCCAGCAGTGCGAGAGATAGTGTGACAGATAAAATAAATTTGGGTTTTTTATGAGCAAAGATCTTTTTCCCAACCAAAATTTAATATAGTTTTATTTAGATCGGAATAGTTTCAGCCGTTTCCATTTTACTTCGATACAAATATATCACATTTCCTTTGCATTCCTTTAATCAGCAATATCATGTCATATTTTGTATTTTCTGTTCCCATTCCGTTAACCTCAGATTACGATAATTTCTGTAACAAAATATACTTCCAGTAACATATAAAATCCATTCTCACGGTGTGAATTGCAGCGACAACATTATAAACATATAAAAACCAATGTAAAAATGATTTTAAGTTGAGTTCATTTTCAATAAAGATCACCAGCGGAAGCTCTGGGCAAATAAACCATAACGGCTCCGAATAAAAACGTTTCGGCTGTTTATTGAAACAAATTCGGAAAAGAGCCAAGTGTTAGAAATAAGTAGTAAAATCGATTTAAAACAACGATAGTTAATCGAAGTGATCAAAAATTGAATCAAAGTGAACAATAAATAATTAACTCCATAAAAATTGGATCAAACACAACGACAGTTAATCGAAGTGATCAAAAATCCAATCATAATGAATAATAAGTACTTAACTCCACAAAAATTGGATCAAACACAACGACAGTTAATCGAAGTGATCAAAAATCCAATCAAATCATAATGAACAATAAAATGAATTCCATAAAAGTTAATAAAATCGATCAAACACAACGACAGTTAATCGAAGTGGTCAAAAATCGAATCATAGTAAAAAATAAATAATTAGCTCCACTATAATAGTGCATTGTGCAAAAAAACAATATATAGAACAACTACACCGACGGAAGCTATGAATTTGCTGATAATATTTCCGTAAGTCCCCTTTTTCATTATTCCATATCCCATCACCATATAATGAAATCCGTAAAAAGTAAACACAAGTTCGATATTATTTGAGATATCCTATTAGAAGATTTGTCCGAAAATTCAAGAAATTCAAACGAAGAAATGACACTCAATCACAATTTAGGCGATATTTCTCAAGGATTAAACATTCAAATTAATCCTAATCCAGAAGAGTTTTTAGCTCACCAACCTTAGGTCAATCCAGGAAACAGGGACAGCATTGGAATGGTCCGATATAAAAAATAATCTATTACTGCATTACGCGGATAAAAGAAACAAAACATCGCTCATCAGAGATTTGCATGGCATCATGCTCATTGCATCAGTTTTACAGCCAAATAGTAGAAATATGTAGCCTATTTTACCATCTGATGGTACTATTTTCAGCGTCACTGTGTAGCTTATCATAATTATAATGTAATGCATAATCACATAAGCTTTTGCCAAACTGATCGAATGATCTAACCGAAATACTTCCAGTCGACATTTACATAAGATTTTACTGTACTCCTATTGTGTATAAAAGAGAGTTCAAATCGAATGTTCAGGCAGCTCGATATTACTGATTAAAGACATTGTTTATACTAGCGAACATCTCAGTTGTTTTCTCTCACGTCGTTTGTGTCCGTTAATGTTCCCCTACAAATATTATCTGCGATGTGTAATCACATCAAAATATGAAAGAAATCCGAACATTGTTAATGCAAAAACAGTCCTTTACAATGAAATGTATTTAAATTCGTTCCTTTCAGGACTAAAAGAACCACTAGGTTCAACAATACGAGCCATGAAGCCAAACACACTCAGTCAAGCATTTTCATACTGCATTACCGAACAAAATATTTTTTATGCAAAACAAAATAATGATAACAATAGAAAACAATATAGACAAGATAATAACAGACAACAATATAGACAAGACAACAATAGACAATAATATAGACAAGACAATAACAGACAACAATATAGACAAGACAATAATAGGCAACAGTATAGACAAGACAATAATAGGCAAGGCAATAGACAAGGTCAAACTAATAATCAATCTTTTCAAAGATTACCTAATAATTTACCTACACAGCAAAGATCAATTCAGTAAAATTTTAATAACAGCAACTTCCCTATACATCAAAGAGCACAACCTTCCAACACGAATCCACGTTTCAATAATTTTAACAGGTATCCAGAAGCAATGGAACTTGGATCAGGCAACAGTCGTAATCCAGAGCCTATGGATACATATTTCGGCAATAGCAGCAACTATCCTCATGACAACGGATACAGACAAAACCAACAACATTATAACAATGAAACAAGATAGGAAAACAATCCCGCCAATAACTATTACCCAAACTTAGACGAATTCCAAGAAAACGTTGAAATTGATAACACAAATTTATTTCAAGTGGCCTCGAACCCCCAACAAACATAATAGACATAAATATACATGGCAACACTTTACCCTATATAAATATTTCTTCACCTTTTGGTAAACTAAAATTCCTTGTAGACCCTGGCGCTTCCTCATCTTTTATCAACCCCGAATTTATCCAATCAAAAGACATAGAGTCTACACCTACAATTATTTCTACTGTTTTGAATAAACACCATGTTAATAAAATAATCAAACTTCCTATGTTTTTAGAATTCAACCAAAAAGATTGCATACAACTCTTACTATTCAAATTTCATAAATATTTCGACGGGCTCATAGGGGTAGATATCCTTACGAAAATAGGAGCCAAAATCGATGAAAAAAATCAACAGTTTATATCAAATAATGCAAATATTTCTCTATACTTCAAACCAAATTTAACCTCACAAGAATACGTTATACCATCATATTCAAAAATAACAGAAAACTTCCCGTATATATTTCCGACGGAGACATACTAATTGAACCAGTACAACTCAAACCCAAACTTTACATACCCGAAGGGATTTATCACGCAGAAAACTGGTTTAGTTTTATGGAAATTTTAAACTACTCTCCAAAATACGAAAACTTAATTATATAGAACTAAATAACCTTAATATAAACACCACTTTTAAAAAAGAAACTACATACACAAAAGATGATATTTTAAACTCTATAAGAACCTCCCACCTTAACTCTGAAGAAAAGAAAACAATCCTTAAAATTTGCTATGAATTTGAGGACGTATTTTTCCAAGAGGGAACAAAGCTAACATTTACAAATAAAATTAAATACAAGATCAAGACTAGCGACGTCACAAAGTCGTATAAGTACCCTTATATACATAAAGAAGAGGTAAAAAAACAGGTCAATGCGATGCTGAACAATGGCATTATTCGACCAAGCTATTTGCCATGGAGCTCACCAATCTGGATAGTACCCAAAAAACTCGACTCCAGTGGAAAAAGGAAATGGCGACTGAGAAAACTGTTAGTGACAGATATCCTCTGCCTAATATCAATGAGATTATAGATAAACTCGGCGGATCAATGTATTTCTCTACACTTTATTTAGCCAGCGGGTTCCACCAGATAGAGATGGATTCCGTCGACATACAAAAAACAGCCTTCACGGTTGTGGTGGCCACTTTGAATACGTACGAATGCCTTTCGGGCTTAAAAATGCCCCTTAGACGTTTCAAAGGGTCATGGATAACGTACTAGGTGAACTATTGAGCAAAATATGCTTGGTTTACCTCGACGATATCATAGTTTTTTCAACCTCACTACAAGAGCATAAAGAAAACCTAAAAAAAATATTTACCAAGTTACGCGAAGCTAACTTGAAGATGCAATTAGACAATTGCGAATTTTTGCACAAAGAATTTGGATTACTAGGTCCTTTGGTAACTACAGGCGGAGTTAAACCGAATCCGGATCGAATAAAAGCAATCAAATATTTTCCAATACCCAAGACACAAACAAAAGTCAGGAGTTTTCTTGGCCTAGTCGGGTACTACCGCCAATTTATTAGAGATTTTGCGCAATTAACAAAACCTTTAATAGAATACCTAAAAAAAGCGCTGACGCTGAACTTCGTAAGTTGTTTAATTCTGCCTCTAATAATATCAAATCTTTAGTAGATCTACTAGTCAATGATGTTACGAAATGGTCATTCAACCCCCCTGCATCGCCTCACTTTGGAGGCAAATGGGATGTAGCGGTTAAATCAGCCAAATTTCACATCAAGAGAGTAATAGGAGATGCTGTGCTCACGTACGAGGAATTTCCGACATTTCTGATCCAAGTGGAGGCTGTTTTAAACTCCCGCCCAATTTGTCCACTCTCCGATGATCCATGTGACCTCGAAGACCTCACCTCAGGCCACTTTGTAACGGAAGTTGACCTTACCTTACAAATAGCGATGGTATTGCAGTCCCACCGATTTCCAGGAATACAGGCTTTCCTTCAGAAACCGATGGGTTGTAAGGTAAGTTGTCCTGACAGCAAAATGTGAGCAGGCATGCTTGTATACGCGCAACGCTAGCACGACGGAGGCGTGGGTTCTTACACTCGCGGACGACCGAACCTTTATTTCATGCCTTTACAAAATTCATTTCCTTAATAGGAGCCACGAAACTGAACTGCTGAACTAATTGAACCCCCTTAGACCTTAAATACAAGCCGTAACTGTAATAAACGATAATCTGAAGCAAATCTTTGGGAAACCTGAAGATGGAAATGGTTTCCGTAGCGTGACCCTCCCGCAATCTATCACCCTTTTTGGAGCGTAGATCATCCTTGACTAACGCGCCGCTAAATCTTGCGCTAGTCCCTAACTCACAGACGAGTAATTCCTTATGAATTACTCATTGCATCACTGATACACCAAACACAAATCAATTCCCAAAAGCACTTCGAATACACTTAATAAATCATTTTACAAAAGGAAACTCAGTTTATATGGGAACTATAATTACCAAAAATTTTATTTATCCACAGGTCCTAACTTGATTAAAAATCACGTGGAATACAAATCCTAAAATCATGCAACATAGCATTTGATATCTAAATCTAGAAATTATCTTAAAAGTTATGTTTACTTCTTCATTATGTTATCGAAACAAAATTGCAAATCGGTAATAATTATATCAAGGTTAACTTCAAGTTTCATTTAATTTTTTTTTTTCAATAAATAATTATCATTTGATTTTTTTTTTCATTTTTAAGTTCACTGAGTAATTTAACATTTGTTCCCTTTCATTACCGTCACCGCAGAATTAACAATTAATCCTCACATATCTAAACAGCCCTCTATGATTACTAGGTGGTGAATCTAAAAGTCTAGCATCGCTCTTTACCCAACAAAAAACTATTGTAATTCGAAGAATCACACCCATCAGTCAAAACAGTTCGTTCAATAAGAAGGAAATTATTGAAATAGACTCACCGATCAATGGTACTCTTTAGCGTACCTTTACTCGAACAGTATCCGATATGATTTCGACGACTTCTTTGGATGGTGTGCACAGCATTCATCGAAGCGTATCGTTGTTGTTACCTAAATGGGCATGTAGAAACGAAAGATGTGTATATTGAACGAACTTTACAATATAAAACTGAAAATATTTAGAACGAATACTTAGCTTTTGAAACCTTGAGTACCTACAAAAAAAACTAACCAAAATTGCGCTAGACTAACGTTCGCTGGGAACTTATAAAGGGCTACGAGTGCACTTTCTGTGCTGCTGATGTTTGATTGCTCAGTTTTCCTGCTTATGTTATCAACTTCATTTTCCGTCGATGAATGTGGTATACATACGATTTTTTTTGCAGCCACTTTCAAGGCCGATGATCGTCACTGATAACGATCATCGACGCTGCTGCTACCTGCGGTTGGGATCGTTTGCAATGAAAGCAATCGAGGGAGTGGATTGATGTTCACGTAAAGAGGTGTTGTTTTGTCGGGTGGAGGAACTATGGACTCGCTGCCATCATACCGAATGCTTAAAAGTGCTTTTTCCGGTGAATCGTAGGTTTGAATCGACAAATTGCTTCTGTTATATTCGTTTTCTATTATTGTTTTTGATTTTGGCTGCGACGTTTAGCCGCTCGCCTCGAAGAGACTTGCACAACACGAGATGCTGCCAGGCGTGGCAGACCCCGGGGTATGTATGGTGTGCTGTTTTCGCTGGAGGAGTCATCGGACCTTTTTTCTTCGAAGACGTCGCGGGCCAAACGGTTACTGTGAATGGTGAGCGCTACAGAGCAATGATCAACGAGTTCTTTTTGCCGCAACTTGATGAATTGGGATTGGAAAACATGTGGTTCCAACAGGACGGTGCAACGGCACACACTGCACGTGCCACAACCGATATGCTGAAGGATGCATTTCCCGGGCGCCTAATCTCCCGTTTTGGCGATTTGCACTGGCCAGCAAGATCGCCTGATTTGACCGCTCCAGACTTCTTTTTGTGGGGCTTTTTGAAGTCGCGGGTTTATGTCAACAAGCCTCAGACTCTTGCAGCTCTTAAAGACAATATCCGTCAAGAATGTGAGGACCTATCGCCGGAAGTTTTGGCCAAAGTGATGGAAAATGCCATAAAAGGGGCTCAAATGACAATCAACTGTGGCGGCGGCCATTTACATGACATCATATTCTCGACTTGATGTAAAAAAAATTAAAAGACCAAATAAAAATAATCCACAAGAAGAATCAAAGTTTTTCATTTTTTTTTTAAATTACAGCCAAAAAACATCGGAAGGTTATTCTTGCGCCACATTGTATATTGTTTCCTTTTTTTTTTCTAAACAGGGTGTTCGTTTGACTGCGGCTTCTCTTTTTTTTTTTTTTTTTGAGATAGTCCCCTACAACTTCATCATTGGAGACGCTTTAACCATAGTTCCTGAACCGTCTTTAATCCAGTTGCCAACATCAAGGCTTTCGCGTTATCAACTGCTGCGCCAAATGCTAGAAAGATTCTGGCAGAGATGGTCTCATGAGTATCTTCAACGATTACAAGATATTGGAAAGTGGCATCAATCACAAAAAAATATCAAAGAAGGAGCTTTAGTACTTGTCGTGGACGAACGCTACCCTCCAAGCAAGTGGCCCTTAGCACGAGTTATTTCAACACATCCTGGTGCTGACAGACTTGTTAGAGTTGTCACGGTGAGGACACAATCGACAACACTTAAGCGGCCCATAGTGAGACTTTGCGTACTGCCAGTCTCCATTGATGTCACTGAAGAAAAATCATCGGTTTCAACAGCAGTTACTTTCAACGCTCCAAATAATAAGACGTCGAAGCGGGCGGAATGTTTGAAAATCATGATTTACTTGTTTAAAAATTATTTTTCTATACAATTGTTCTTTTTGCTGAAGTCTGTCCGGTAAATTGGCGGACTGAATTCTGTCACACAGTATCTACCAGCTTAACAGTAATATAGACAGCTGTCAAACCTTCTTCTAAAATAAAACGTGATCGGGTGAGGTTATCCGTCCAAATTATTCTTTTGTAAAAAACCCAATAAAATTTCAGATACATTCCAACAGGAACTTTTCTCACATACCTTCGAGTCCTCGATACCCCTAAAGCAACGGTTTCATCGAAGTGATAGTAAAGGCGGTGAAAGCACAACTGAAAAAAAGCAGCGATCCATATCTAGCGCTTATGGAATACCGCAACACACAAGTCTCAAGCGGTTATACTCCAGCGGAACTGTTGATGGGACGGCGAATAAGAACTCTTTTTCCTACAACCAGAGCCAACCTACAACCTAAAACAATAGATCGGGAGAGATACTATGTATGAAGCAGAGGAGAGAAAATGAAGAAAGCAGTCGGTAAACTATAATAACCACCACGCAGTTCGAGAGAGAGAGGAATTTCAACCTGGAGATGCCGTTTAGGTCATTATAAAAACACCGACACGATGCATTCGGCGTAATTCATTCCATCTTACAAAAGCAATTCGGGAAGCACCAACAAATGAACCTAGAGGACAAGAACTAGAAATTCCACCACCCGCATGGGAAAAATAGAGTGCAGAGATATCCTATCCAGTCAGAGGTAATACAGCTCAAGAAGATGTTCTCTCTCCGGAGGATCCAGTTTTAGAGCAATCTTCCGAAGTCCAAGAAGAACTGGGTTGCAAATCTGACCCGCCGTATGTAACAAGGACTGGTCGTGTGGTAAATTCACCTGTGTGATTGGGGGAATCAGTAAAAAAAAAAAAAAAAAACAATAATGAAGGGGAGATGTAGAGTCAGTTGTTTACGTGATCGCGTCGCGAACACTTGGCTTGGTACAAGAATAAAGGATAAAAGCATATAAGACTGTGGTTTCATTTCGGACGGACATTACAGATAGCAGGAAAGAAATGGGGCATTAGGCCGTCAATGTTCTATTGGCTATACATAATGGTAGTAAGACCCATAATTACTTATGGGGCTCGTGTCTGGTGGAAGGCCACGAACATGAAGTACGTACGGGTATAAAGAAAAGCTTGCATTGCCGTTACGGGCGTACCACACCAACGGCTGCACTGGAAGCATTCTTGCATCTTTTACCACTGGACTTACAAATATGTACAATCAAATGCAAGTAATAGAGCGCTACGGCTAACTAACGCAGGGCTTTTTAATAACAAAAGGATAGGGCACAACACTATCTTAAAGGAATCTTTCTCCGAAATCCCGGGAAAAGCGGATGAAGGTCTTGGTACACTTGATTTTGACATTCCATACAATGTGTCGTACCCGGACAGACAAGACTGGCATAGGAAGCAAGTCTCGAGGGAAGATGAGACCTCAGTATATACTGACGGTTCCAAAACCAGTGAGGGTACGGGGTCAGGTATATACTCCAGCAGGAGCGGAGCTCCCACTAAACACAATGATTAAGGGTATCAGAGCACCTATGGCCGTTGCTAAAAGGGTTATATTCGAGAAAACCTCCAAAAGAGCAGCCACAAGATGGGCACAGTTAGAAGGGCACAGGGTCACAAAGGCACTCTGGCCCGTCTTAAATAGGAAAAAAGTAGAACAAAGTTAAGATTAACGGTAGGAATACTCTCTGGACACTGCCTTCTACGGAAGCATGCCTGAGACTAGGCTTAGCTAATACGGATATATGCAGGTACTGTCAGGACCTACAAGTCACGGAAGATGTCTCCCACCTTCTGTGCGAGTGTCAAGCAATTGCACGGGGTAGAAGAAGGCAGGCACTTCTTTGACAGCTTAGAGGAGGTTGGTTCCTCCAACAATATCGGGACAATAATTAAATTCTGTAGGGAAATTGACTGCTTGGGCGATTTGGTTTAGGTTTTTGACCGTAATGGTTCCCTGGGGATGGCGATGGGCCCGCCTTGGTGCCTGGTCTTGTGTGACGATCTCACAACCCCACTCAACCTAACCTAACTTAACCTAACAACACCACAACCACGATTTTGAAAATAATATTCAGCACGATTTTATTGGGAACTAGGTTTTTACTTGTACATTAATCTCCTCCAACTCAACTGATTTTTCATTTCTTACTTCTATTTATCATTTCATTTTTGCTTACAAAAGAATTTAATAAAATAAAATGTTTGCTGATGGAATGTCTGCTTTACTTTTCGTTGTCATCGTTTCCGTCGTACGCTGCGGCACTATTGACATGTCAGCATTTCCGTTATTACTTGCATACATAACAATATATATTCTAAATCCTCTTAAATTTTGTAAGAGGACTTATTTTTATTGTCGTCAAGTTGGTATTAAAAATGGGCTACGTCGGTCAAGTAGTTCTGGTACCTCCCATACAAAATCAATATTAGACCCATGTGTCTCTCTCTGTTGAAAACAGGATAGCGTCGAAACAAATCGACCTAGGCAAGTGAAATTTTGTGGGAGGACTTACTTTTATCGTCGCCAGGTTGATATTAAAATTGGTCTATGTCGGTCAAGTAGTTCTGGTACCTCCCATACAAAACCAATATTAGACCCATGTGTCTATCTGTCTGTTGAAAACACGATAGCGTCCAAAGGAAGCAACGTAGGCAAATGAAGTTTGGTGAAAGGACTTATTTTATCCTCGTCAGGTTGGTATTAAAAATGGGATATGTCGGTCAAGTATTTCTGGTACCCATACAAAACCAATTGTAAACACATGCTGAAAACACAATAGCGTCGAAAAGAATCTACCTAAGCAAGTGAAATTTTGTGAGAGGATTTGTTTTTTATTGTCGTCAGCTTGGTATTAAAAATGGATTAAACCACTTTGTTATTACGTATGTCACACCTATACTGTTTTTACAATAGAAGCACTTTCTAGAAATTTCATTAACATCAGGTAGAATTGTAATTAGCCCTGTACCTATACCTGTTCAATGTAATTACGTACTACCTTACATGCCTACAATTTTGCATGACTTGTATGCTTGTATGCAGGGGAGGGTATCAAAGCATCGGCCAGGCCGATGATACCACTTTAACTTGCTCAAACTAAGCATTGAAATATTTGGTACTGTTTTGTTTGCCAAATTTTACAAAAACCGCTCTAACGGTTTTGATCAAAATACATATTAAAGATAAAATCAGTACTCGAAATAAGATCCCGTACTTAGTTTTTCTCAAAAAATTCTAACAAATCAGCTTTTTTAAATATTTCTCAAAAAAGACTACCCAAATCCCGATATGAGTTCATATATCTTCTGTATATTTTTGAAATTATGAAAATGAAAATTGAATAAAAGCTATGTGAAACTTCTTTTTATCAACTTCTCATTTTTTGTATATTAAATAGGCACCCTAAAAATAATTCCAACAACTTGGAGCTTACACAATCAGAAACTCACACTTCATTTGCACCAAAACTTTTGATTGACGAGAGAGTTACGTTCGACCCAGTCGTACACTTTATTTGCTTATGCGACTTGTGTCGTGCGTTTTGGTTATGTTACAGTGTAGAAAAAAAGGAAAAAAAAAAACTAAAGAGATCATCATTTTGTTTGTAGTATGTTGTGAGTCAGGTTTGGCCACAGGGGCATCTTTGATGCTGGTGAGGAGGGCGCGGCACGCTCGCGGTTGCTCGGCTCAGCTCGGACGGGGGTAGTTCTTGCCCCCTCACCACACACCTCCTGCTCTACACACATTGTATCGTGCCGTAATAAAAAAAATCAAGAGAGATAGAAAGTTACTTTAATTTACATTGACCCCGGACAGACAAAAGGAAAGCTAATTTAGAAAGAGAATAGAGCGGAAAAGAAAAGTTCAAAAATGTTTGCCCATGTCCTTGAGAGAAGGCGGGAAAGTTTACCCGAAACTAAATTTAACTAGCCTAAACTAAGCCTAGTCTAATCTAATATTTAAACTAAACCCTACTTACCATCTATTCTAACTTAAGACTAACCTACAATACCCTAAGCGCGACTCGCTTTCCCATGGTCTCTCAAAGACAAGGGTTCTTCCAAACCCTGAGACATGCCTGATGACGATGGCAAAGGAAGGCCTTCCCTCCCCTTGTATCGTAGATACATTCCGGTACACTCCAAGAACTAAAAAAGTCGTCACGTCTATGTCATGTTAAGTCGTCGTTCATTGCCGTCGCGATACGTTGAAGTCAATCCATCCGTGGACGGCCTGTCCATATGTCCACACACCGATAGCGAAACGGACTTAGCCACGCATTATCGCGATTAAAAAACACTTTTAAGATATTCCACCAAAAAGCATTTAATTTAAAGTAAAAAAAAACTACTTCTAATATCTTCTGCACTTAATATTTATCGTAATAGCCTAATCTTATTATATCAAGTTCAAATTAAAATAAATGCAAAAAAAACATAAAGTCTAATACTCACGGTTCTCCGATCCTCCGTTGTTCTGGTACCAGCACAAGAAAGGTCGCTATGTTGAAAATCCAAGATGGTACGCGAAACACAAAAAAAAAATATTAAGGGCAAAAACTTACCCTAACCTTAACATAAAATTAAAAAAAAAACTACTCTAATATAAAAGTAGGATTTCAGGAGGAAATCCTTCACCAAAACTTTAAACTAAAATTCACTTGTAACTAAACTAATTTACTTTATTTTTTTTTTCTGCTTCGATTAGATGGGGAAATCGGCTGAGCTGTTCCCCCCCGGAGCACCTCCTTCAGATGACGTCCCCCAAAATCTTAGCTGGGCTGTGAGGCGAAGTCCCGGAGCAATGCTCCTTATGTTTTTAGAGTTGGCGGAGCACCCCCTTTTGTTATCCGCGCTTTGTCGCTTTGGCAATATCGCCACAATCCAAGAAGGAAAAAAAAAATCTCTGGGATTTTCGGGGTCCCGTCTTGGTCCGGGTTTTTTTTTTTTGTAGCGTATTAGTTTTGAGGCATACTTACTTACTTACTTACTTAGGTGGCGCTACAGTCCGGGGTGGACCTGGGCCTCAACCAAAACGCCTCTCCAGTTAGCGCGATCTTTGGCTAACTGCCTCCAGTTGCGCACTCCAAGTTGGTTGAGGTCCCCTTCCACTTGCGCGCGCCACCTAAGGCGAGGTCTTCCTCTACTGCGTTGTCCCTCCGGGTTGGAGTCGAATACTCTTCGGGCCGGAGCGCTGGTGTCCATTCGCTCTACATGTCCTAGCCATCTTAGTCGACTGATGCGCACTTTTCTGACCAGGTCGATGTCGCTGTACAGCTCGTAGAGGGTCGTTCAAAACGACCAAGGAGATCTTCATCCGCCTTTGATAGTGTCCATGATTCTGCGCCATAGAGTAGGACTGGGATGATGAGGGTCTTATATAGAATCTCCTTAGTGGTTCTTGACAAGGCCTTACTTCTCAATTGCCTTCTAAGGCCATAGAAACAGCGGTTGGCAAGTGTAATTCTTCGCTTGATTTCTGATGTGATGTCGTTGTCAGAATTTATAGCGGAGCCGAGGTAGACAAAGTCCCTAACTACCTCAAAATTATAGCTGTCTGTCGTGACGCTCTGACCGATTCGTCGATGTTGTGTGTCCCTTCTTGTTGACAGCATATATTTTGTTTTGCCCTCATTCACCACTAAACCCATTTTTGCCGCTTCTGTACTGATACTTGCAAACGCACCAGTGACAGCTTGCTGTGTTCTGCCAATGATGTCGATGTCGTCAGCGTATGCAAGTAGCTGCACAGACTTCTGGAAGATTGTGCCTCTGGTGTTGGCTTGTGAGTTTCGCACAATCTTCTCAAGAATGATGTTGAAGAAGTCACACGACAGCGCGTCACCTTGTCTAAATCCTTTTTTGACATCAAAGGTCTCGGTGAGATTGTTTCCGACCTTTATGGAGCAGCGAGCGTTCTCCATTGTCATTCTGCACAATCGGACGAGTTTGGCAGGGATGTCAAAACTAGACATGGCTCTATATAGCTCGTCTCTATAGATGCTGTCGTATGCGGCCTTAGGTTAGGTTAGGTACGTGGGTTGGCGTGGAAAGCTCCGTGCCACACTCAGGTCAATACTGACCCATTGTGATGCCCATTGGGGGAAGAGGTTGTCCCTTACCCGTAATAACCCTGAGACTAAGTACTCACTGTGCTATTGCATACAAACCATCCTGTGGATTTGATGAAGCTCATTATCTTGTCTATATGTGTTCCAGAAAGTTCCTCTAGGTCGTGGAAGAAGTGTCTCCCTAGGAATCTGTGCCTGTAGTGCTGGAGGCCTGGGCAGTGACATAGGAAGTGGGTTGTGTCCTCAAGAGCTTCCTCATCACCGCAGCCCCTACACAGTTCTTCTTCAGTCAAGCGTAGCTTGTTCATGTGGTACCGTAGAGTATTGTGCCCCGTTATAATTTCTACGAGGGTGGAAAGAGATTTTCTATCCTTTCGCATTAGACTCTCGGTTCTGGCTTCATTGAAAGTTGGCCATAGCCTTTTTGTGGTATGACAAGTTTCTAGTGCAGTCCATCTAGCGTTCGCCTCTCTTGTGGCTTTTCTTCCTGCTTCAAGCTTGAGTGCGCAAGGCGGGATTTTCACAGAGGGGTCAGCTTGTTCTGATACAGCTGCCGAACCTTGTCTTGCTAGTTCGTCAGCTTTCTCGTTGCCTGGAATGCCTTCATGTCCCGGAACCCAGCAGAGCAATATCTTATGCTGAGTGCCAAGAACCCTAAGTTCTTCGCGACAGCATTTCACAAGCTTTGATTTTATGTCTATCGCAGTTAATGCTTTTATTGCTGCCTGGCTGTCGATAAAAAAGGTAATACCTTCAGGTGGTATTGCCCTTACCACAGACTCACGGGCTGCTGTTGTCACTGCCATGACCTCTGCTTGGAAGACACTGCTATGGTCGGGAAGTCGAATCGACTTTGATATGCCCAGCGACTCAGAGAAGACGCCAGACCCTACCCCGGTTTCCATTTTTGAACCGTCCGTAAAGACGGCTACGGATTGTGCGTTGGGTACGAGTCCTTCGCTCCATTCTTCCCTACTGGGATAGGCGCTCGAGAAAGGTCTTGTGAACTCTAGGTATGGCGTAATGTAGTCCGTGTTGGGTACATAGCCAAAATATTTCTTTAGGATCGAGGAGTGACCCGTTGCATTTGTTCTCCAGCTTACTGTCTGACTTATCCTCAAGGCGCTGATTGCAGCTGAAGATTGTATAAAGATGTCTAGCGGCAGCAGGTTGAGAATAGCCTCAAGACCTGCAGTAGGAGCAGTCCTCATGGCACTCGTGGTGCCAATACACGCTAGTCTTTGTACTTTCGTAATGGCCTTTAGGTAGGTGGTTTTGCAGGTTGCCGGCCACCATACGAGACAGCCATAGGTCAGTATAGGTCTTATTATAGCCGTGTACATCCACAGTTTGAATTTAGGGGATGGTCCCCAGGTTTTCCCAAAAATTCTGCTGCATGAGTAGAAGGCTACTGAGGCTTTTTTGATTCTTTCGTGTGTGTTTAGTTTCCAATTTAGTTTTTTGTCCAGTATAAGACCCAGATATTTTGCACTGTCAGATACTCTGAGTGGTATACCGCCAACAGAGGGTGCAACAAACCGTGGTATTTTCCTCTTATTTGTGAAGATAACCAGTTCTGTTTTCTGGGGATTTAAGTTAAGACCGCAGTTCCGGGTCCAGATATCGAGGGTTTTTAGGGCGCCACCAATTTGTTCGCTGAGTGTTGGAAGGAATTTACCCGTTGCCAACAAAACTACGTCGTCGGCATAAGCCGTTATTCTGATGCCACTGTTACTAAGCTGTATAAGTGCCTCGTTTAAAACTATGACCCATAGTAGTGGTGATATAACCCCACCCTGGGGAGTTCCTCTAGAGGCATAGGCTTCTCGCTTAGAGCCCCCAAGTTCAGTAATTATATGTCTTCCTTCGAGTAAGCTCACAATCCAGTTGATAATGAAGCCTTCAATGTTATGCTTACTTAGTGTCCTGCGTACGGCATCCGTTCTGACATTGTTAAACGCTCCTTCAATGTCCATGAAGGCCGCAAGCGTGAACTCCTTGTCATTCAGAGTTTTTTCAATTGTACTTACAACACAGTGTAGGGCGGTTTCCACACTTTTGCCTTTAGTGTAGGCATGTTGGGCCGGGGACAAGTCTTCCGGGCGTAACCTACTACGAATGTGTATATCCAACAGTCGTTCTAATGTTTTCAATATGAAGGAAGTGAGGCTTATTGGTCTGAAGTCACTTGCATTAGTGTGACTTGCCTTGCCAGCCTTTGGTATAAAAATAACCTTCACTTTCCTCCATGTTCTTGGAATATGTCCCTTTGTGAGACAGCCAATATAAAGCCCCTTTAATACCGGAACTATAGTGTTGGCAGTTCTTTGCAGCATTATAGGAAAAATACCGTCGAGCCCTGGGGATTTAAAGGGAGAGAAAGATCGAATGGCCCAATCTATTCTATCCTCTGTGATCAAATCTCCAGGAAGGTCTGTATCCCTGGTATTATAGGTATATTCCTCAATGCATGGCTGAGCAGTACAACCTGGAAAGTGCGTTTTCAGTAGCAGATTCAAGGAATCCGAACAAGATTCGGTCCAATTGCCTTCGGGGTCCTTGAGAGATCCCAGAGTAACAGGTTCTCTGGTAAGGATTTTCCTCAATCTCGCGGTTTCCGTGGTACCCCTTATTTCATCACAGAAATTTTTCCATGATTGTCGTTTGGATTTTTGAATTTCGTTTTTGAAGTTTCTCTGACTTGCTTTGTATATATCCCAGTCAGAGTCCAACTTCGTCCGGTTGGCCGTATTAAGAAGTCTCCTTGTTTCCTTCCTAATTGCGGCCAGTTTTCTGTTCCACCATGGAGGTGATAATTTGGTTTTCCTTTTTACTAACGGGCATACGTCTTCGAAGGCCTCTTTGAAAATAGTGACTATTTGCTCGGCTTTCAGGTCGATGTCGTCCGGGCAATTAAGATTACCACATTGTAAAAGATCCTTTCTTTTCTCAATCTCCCTGCTAAAAAGAGCCCAATCAGCTTTTCTTGGATCTCTGCGTGGTTGGGAGGGGTTATTGCAGTTGCCTACAATGAATTCGATGATTCTGTGGTCAGAGTAGGATTGCACATTAAGAACGCTCCATTTATCGATAGTGAGGGTGTCGGAGTTATTAAATAGCGTTAAATCTAAAACCTCCTGCCTATTTCTAACTATAAATGTTGGTTCATCCCCTTTATTGGCTACTAGAAGATTGTTTTCAATAATAAATTCAAAAACTGACTCACCTCGTGGGTTAATGTCTCCGCTACCCCATTGTGAATGGTGAGCATTAGCGTCGCATCCCATAACAAGGTCCCATCTCTCCTCTTCCGCTTTGTGGACTAAGGCGTGGGTGATTGCAGCTGGTGGTCCTTCATACTCGTAGGGCATATAGACGGCTGATAAAATCAGTGGGGGGAGCCCCCTCCGTTCAAGCCTTACCACGGTCTGGTCTAGATTGCTGTAGGTAGATAGAAGTAGTAAATTAATATGTTTTCTAGCTACTATGCATGTTCTGTTCTTACTCTCCGCATTAAGCGGTTTGATGCTGTATGTTACTAAATCTTTATGATTTAGCCCACATATTTTGCCACGGGATATCCATGGCTCTTGCACCAAGGCAACATCTATTTTTCTTTCACCTAAGAGATAGATGAGGTTAGCGCTAGCAGCTATGCTGTGGTGTAGATTTATTTGTGCTACTTTCATGTCGGTCTTACCTGATCATCAACCGCCTTCCTCCCTCTCTCAGTTCTTTCCGTAAAGGGTCGAACCTTGCACCGGGTAATTCCAGTACGGACCTTGTTGTTGAACTTCCTCAGCAAAGGCATTGATTTGTGGTTTAACAAAACCACAATTTCAGTACCTGCTTCGGAGTGTTCACCTACCTCGAGCACCTCCCAGTTCTCACTATGGAGTTCGGGATTTAGGTGCCGTAGGTTTCTCTCGATTCTTTCCTTTGGGATATGTGGGCCGGGAATCGAAATCCGACCCTTAGGTCTTGTGAATTCTAGCAGGTCCTTCTTTACGACAAGTCGTAAGTCGGCATTTGCCCATGGAGCCTGTGTAGTTTCCACGAAAGTCTTGAGCCAGTTCATCGTGAATTCGTTATCGCACGATAGGAGCTTAAAACCTTTGAAGGTCGAGAGTTGCTCAAAGAAGGGTAACTGACCCTCTTTGTTAACGATAGTTCCGTTAACACCATCAAGGATGCGCAACTCTATGAGTCTCCATTGGTCTTTGCTCAACCTACGATCCGGCTTGCTGAAGTCCACTACCGCCACTTGTAGATTGGGCTTGGTGGTCGCAGTCAGCTTGGCCCTCTTGTTGACCCTACTTGTCGAGGGTGGCGTTAGTGTGTCGTCATGCCTACCCCTCTTTGAGCTTTCCTTCGTCGGCTCAGACGCCTGTCCGAGGACTACTTCCGCGCCGATTTGTGGTTGCTTGAGTCTGTCAGAGATTGAGGTGGACAGCAAACGGCTTACCCTCCTCGTCCCGTCCAGACTACCAGCAGCTCGCCTAGTCGTCCCTATGAAGCGTCGTCTACCTACTGTGTCTGTCGTTTGTTGGTCGCGTACGTCTGAGACTTTTTTGGAGGAGCTTGCAACCGGCTCGGAATCATGTGATTTCGAGTCGATTGCTGGCCGAAGTCTCTCATCGCCTGAGGTGGGGAGCAAGCGGCTTCCCGCCCTCGACGTAAGAGGTCTTCTCTCCTTTTGTCCCCGTTTGTTTACGTCATCCCTAGTGGACCTTGCGAGCTTGAGCGTGTTGCGGGCTCTATCCAGAGCAGCTCTTTCCTTGTCCGTGAAGGACTTCGGATCACGCTTACCAAGCCGCCGAATCAGACGAATGGCATTACGTCTACGATTCCGTATTGGCGTTCTTGTCTCGTCCCTAGTCTTTTGTGTAGAGACTGGACAGGGCGCATCCCGATCCACTCTACCTGTCCTAACTACTGTCGCAAAGCTGCCTGTAGTAGAATTACCCTTGTCTTCAGGGCTGCTATCGCCTGACTTTGCGGGTAACGATGACTTTTCCTCCAAAGAAAAGCAGAGGCTTGTCTCCTTCGGATCACCCATCGCCACTTTGCTGTCGTCTACCTGAGTTCCATCCTCACTCAAACGCGGGACAGCCCCGATCGTTGCTGAGAGGGATGGATCTTCAGCCGGCTTGTGCATCGCCACTGAGAGGGTTAAAGGCTCCGAGCTTGTCGATGCGGCCACCATTGGTCCTGACTGGCAGAGGCTTGTCGCGGACTTAGGCGGCCCCATCAGTGTGCTCACGCTCAGGTCCCCCGGCACCGACGGTAGAGGGGTGCACTCCTTTGGAGTATCCCCCGATACCGACCGCCCCTGGAGGTAGGCCCGCGCGTTGTGGAGTCTTTTCCTATCATTTTCGGACAGTTCCTCCCACTTCTTTGTCCCCAGTCTCTTTACTGTTAGTTTGCAGTTTTTGGCGTGCCTAGAGCTGGTGGAGCTGAAAGAGAACGATGAGCTAGCGATGGAGCAAGTGTCGCTAGAATCTAGAAGAAGTTTCTCTAGATTAGCGTCAATCACTCCAACGCTTTCCCCGTCCGAAATGTGTACAAGTGCGTCATCCGCACTAACTTCCGTTTTTCGGTCAGTGTTTGTTGAGCTAGGAGCACCTGGCCGGTCCGTACTCTTCGCTTTATTTTTTGTTGTTGTTGTATTTTTAAACATTTGGGTCCCACGAGTAAGGGGGAAGAAGATGTCCGCCTGCACTCACCCCCTGTATGCAGGTAAGGGGAATTGAATTAAAACTGAAGGTCCCCAGGTATTCAGAGTTTGCGCTTGCGACTGAGCACCCCCCCAGCCATGCAGGCCTCGGCGCGTCGTTCCTTGCCTTTGGGTCATCACCTTTCCCAAAACCCGTTTGACGAACCGCTACATGGGAAAAATCTATCTGAACGCAGTATAGATATGTATTCTCTCTCGGTAAGTCATCCGGCTTTAGATGTTGGGATGACAAGCGGTTTGGTCCGCGATAGGGCTTTCACAGAGAGTAGAACAATAGTTGTCCGTACGAGTACCAACCCCACATGACCACATCCCTGCTATAGCCCTAAATCCTAGGATCGCGAACGGATCGTACCTAGGCTCCACTATCCGCCACCTGTGGTCGCGCCTGGTAGGGAACCACCCCCCAGGCGTATGCGGCCTTAAAATCGATGAAAAGATGGTGAGTATCGATCTGGACTTCTCGGGTTTTCTCCAGGATCTGCCGTAGTGTGAATATTTGGTCGGTTGTGGACTTACCGGGCCTAAAACCGCACTGGTAGGGACCAATCAGATCGTTGACAAAAGGTTTCAGGCGTTCACACAGTATGGCAGACAGGATCTTGTATGCGATGTTAAGAAGACTGATACCTCTATAGTTGGCGCAGTTTAGAGGGTCTCCTTTCTTGTGGATCGGGCAAACGATACTGAGGTTCCATTCATCAGGCATACTTTCCTCCGACCAAATCTTGGAAATGAGCTGGTGTATGCTCTCTGCAAAGTCATCTCCCGCTGCTTTAAAAAGCTCGGCAGTCAAGCCATCTGGACCAGCAGCCTTGTTGGTCTTAAGCTTGGATATTGCTATCCTCACTTCGTTTTGGTCGGGTGGACGGAAGTCTTGGCTTTCATCGTCTAAGTTGAATGGTTCGTTCTGCCTGACAGCGGAATTTGGGTCGTCCTCGCCGTTTAACAGTTTGCAGAAATGGTTTTTCCATATCCGCAGTACCGACTGTGACTCTACCACAAGGTTTCCTTGTTCGTCTCTACAGGTCTCTGTTCGGGTCTTGTTGCGATGACACGTTCTTTTTACCCTTGGTAAAACTTCCGAACATTGTTCCTGGAGTAGCACCTCTCTATTTCCTCGATCGCGCGCTTCTCATGCTCTTTCTTTTTCTTCCGGAGAAGCCGATGTTCTTCCCTCCTCTTTTGCTCGTAGAGCTCACGAGCTGCTCTCGTCCTTCTGTGCAGCGCCGCTTTGTATGCGATTTGTTTTGCTGCATGTGCTTGCCGGCATTCTTCATCAAACCAGGGGTTTCGCGAGGGTGGTCGTGTGAAACCCAGCACATCGGTTGCGGCGTTTCTGATGGCTTCTTGGCATCTATGCCACTGGTCTTCTGCACTTGATGCTGGCTGCATAGGACTTCTCGAGAGGTTGAGGGATACGCGATCGGCAAAGGTTCTGGCGGTTTGTTGCGATTGTAGCCGTTCAAAGTTACATCTCCTCACAGTATTTCCTCGTTGTTGTGGCGTTTGAGATACCCGCATACGTACCTTGGCTACAACAAGGTAGTGGTCCGAGTCTATGTTGGCCGCTCGGAAAGTTCGGACATCTAGAACACTGGAGGAGTGCCTTACGTCGATCGCAACATGATCAATTTGGTTGACGGTTTGATGATCTGGCGACCGCCATGTTCCTTTGTGGATATTGAGGTGAGGAAACCGTGTGCTAGCTATAGTAACATTACGCCCCGCTGCGAAGTCAATTAGCCTAAGTCCGTTCCCGGACGTGGTGTCGTGTAGGCTGTGCTTCCCGATTGTGCTACCAAAGATGTCCTCCTTTCCTATTTTGGCGTTAAAATCACCTAAGACAATCTTAACGTCATACTTAGGACATTGCTCATACGTTTTGTCGAGGAGCTCGTAGAAACACTCTTTGGCAGCATCGTCTTTTTCTTCTGTGGGGGCGTGAGCGCATATTAGGCTGATGTTGGCGAACTTAGCCTTGATGCGGATTGTTGTAAGGCGTTCACTAACGTGTCGAAAGCTCAAGACTTCTTGCCTAAGTCTGCCGCTTACAACAAATCCGCATCCAAATAGACGCTGCTTTTGTTCCCTATAGCAATCACCGTAGTAAATGTCACAGGTTTTCATCCTTCTTTTGCCCGGCCCATCCCACCGCACTTCCTGGATGGCGGTGATATCTGCTTTGTAGCAGTCTAGGGCCTCCGCTAATTGTTCGGCTGCACGCGGCCAGTTCAGGGTGCGAACATTCCACGTGCAGATACGAACGTCGTTGTCCTTTTTCCGTTTTCCAGGGTCGTCAACAGTGAATCCGTCCTTATCCGAGGCTTTTGGTTGCTTCGCAACAGTTTTCTTTTTCCGTGGTTGGGTAGTTAGCCCCACGCACAACCCCCAACTTGGAGGACCAGGCCCTAGCTTGACCCTAGGACAGCGGGTCGGATATTCCGTTGTCAGTAACCCACTTCGGGGATATGAGTGCTGCCGTTGGCCCGTAAAGGGGTTCATCCGCCACCATCTCTATTTCAGCACCCTGACTAGTGCTGAAAATTCCTTACTGACCTTAGCTCCAAATACGTCAGAGTAGCTCACGTAAGGTATCTGCCATCTTAACTGTTGGCACCACCGTTGATCCAACCTTGCGGATTCATTCGCTGTATGTCCTCTTTCTGAGGGGCTCATGTAAGACCTCTGAGACTCGATCAGGCAGTCATTCCGACAGAGCATATAGCGGACTCTCTAAACGGACCCCGGAACAAAAGAATCACAGTGTTTTACGGTGGGAAGAAAGTTGAACCACTGGGCACAATCTATCAGATTACACTCGAGACACTGCCAAAATCATGTTTTCAGAACATACCTTTATATATACGATTTATGGCCACCTTCTGTGCCCTTAGGGGGAATTGGGTGATTATTTCTTCCCGCTCTAACTCGCCAAAAATCCTAAATTTAGAATAGCATCAAAGTAAGCACTGCACTTGTCCTCAAAATTCCCAAAAAAAACTCACCCACAATTTAGTATGATATTTTTTTTTGTTTTTTTTTTTAATTTTTTTTACACACTGTCAAAGTCTCTCTTTATTCAAGAAGGGCAATGACCGCTTACAATCGATTACTCATTAATAATGGCTGAACTGTGTTACTTTAGCCTACGTATCCTATCTTAGTTGATGTTCCCCTTTTCTCCCATCTATTTGTTCAGGTCGTACTCTTCCTACCTGTACCTTGACATACCGCTGCATTTATCTGTCTATCTCATCGTCTTTCTCTTTTTTTGTTTTTCTTTTTTTTTTGTGTTCTTATGTATTCTTCCATTTCGTCCGGTCAGTTCACCGTCGTCGATTTACTTTAACTTACTTACTTTCTTATCGACACTAACAGCTAACAAATAAAATAAATATGACTATCACAAATCTATAATTTACCAATAGACGAACCTACGAATAAATAAATCGTGAACGCCACCACATAAATCATATTACGACGAAACAGGTCAACAGGATAGCGTGCGCGAGAGACAGACATATGTTTCCGATTTGTTGCGAAATGTCAAACTGCCGGCACATGCAGTTACAATTCGGGTAAACATCGGCAGTATCAAGTTTCGATTTTCTTTTTTTATAATGACAAACCACAAGGTTTATTACTAAACGCGTTCTATATTAGCATCGCTTAAGTGCCAGTGGAATTATTTATATGTTTTCGGGTACATATTGCATGTATATCCTTTTGGTATTTGTGGTGTTATTAGTTATAATCCTTCTGTGTTTTTAGTTAGGAGTGTGACAAGTGTTTTTGTCCTCTCTGCGCTTCTTGTGTTGTAATACACACTACGCAGTAAAGGTGGATTTCCCTGGAGGATATCCTGGGGAATCCTCTCACATTTAGTGATTGCGCTAAACGGTTGTAAGCCGTAAGGATGGGCTGCCGCAACAAGTAGGACAGTGAGTGAGCTTTTTTTTCGGTCGCTTCTCCCACAAAGTGGACATTTCCATTTCTTTTTCGCAGGTACACCATGGAATCCTCATCGCCAGGCCTGACGACGCGGAAACCAGGGTAAGCTTGATTTTCATTGCATAAATATGGTCAAACACACAAACTGATGATATGTAAATAATCAAAATATATGCCCAAAACAAAAAAAAAGAGGGTTGCCAAGCGGCAACATAATTTTGTAGTAACTGAGTTACCAAGTCGCATTTTCTGAAGTTTATGTTAAAATTATATAAATCCTCTTTAAAAAAAAAAAACTACATCATTGGTAAAATAAAGAAAAAATTACTGTATATAAAAATAAATGGGATTAATTAATATAATAGGGGACAGCTTTATTGAGGCTCATGTTGATAACTGATTCATCGATCCTTACTAGATTGAATTTGATCGTTAGCTAGCTTTTTCCCTTCCTATACTTAGCATAGATTTTAGGGCTATAATTACTTACTAATGTGATCTTGTACCTTTATTAGTACCTTATTCTTTTTTATTACTTTTCTACTAAATTAATAAATCGCGAATTACAATATTGTGAATTTACCAACTATTGTTAGCTTAATAATTTAAGTTGAATTAATAAAAATAATGTGTCAATATTAATTGACATATTTCGTGTCTCATTCCGATGGTGTGGTTAGGGGGTCCTTGTTAATGAAAGCATAGGGCTTTTGTGGGTGCAAGCCAAAATTTCAGCGGACACTTGCACATGGCTGGGAGGGTAGGGAACCGCTTTGAGGAAGACTATCCGTTCCTCCAGTGGTAGTGGTAGGTTTTCACCGCTTTTTAGTTTTCCCGTATTTAACAGGTATCTTATTTATATATTGAATGCATGCATTTTTTTTGTGTAGTAGTGCATTTTCGGTTTCTCGGATGCAAGATCCCCCCATCCGACGAGCTTGAGCTTAGACTAGCAAGGCATGCACCCGCGTCAGGGATACCGAATTATTTTCCCCATATCCAGTTCCTTCCCGATCATCTCGATCCCAACAACTTTTGTCGACCCGTCCAGGCATTCCCCTGGACGTTATAATGATTTTTGTTACGATCTCTCAATCAAATGCGGACTGTAAGAAATTGCTCGGTGTTGTTTGATCGCGACACGACTGTTTTGCTCGGTGGTTGCCACAAAAGTGAAGAAAAGAAATGCTTGCACTACTTGTATGCTTTGCATAGAAAAGTCTCCAAAGAATGCCCAGTTAGTTGCTCTCATAGGCGAATACAGTTGAGTTCGTCATCAAGAGATAACATGCACAACTTGCACGCGAATATGATTTGCATTTAACGGAAGCACCACTAGTTATCTAGTGAGAGCACTGACGTTACTTATTATTGCATTTCGATCGAACAAAAAGAAACTTCATGTAATGTGTGGTCGCGACCTACACCAAAGGTAGGTCGTTATGCAATGTAATGTAATACATGGGACAGTAGGTCGGCACGACAAGTAGTGTTAAGGTAGACATAAGTAATGTAGGTTAGACGAATTGTGAAGCACGAGCATAAGTAGAGAAATAGTAAATTCAATTGGAAGCAACCGTCCATTCAACAGACTATCAGTTATACTTCCCCCCATCCGCGGTAAGGAGCATAATTGATCTGAACATTTGGCGAAGGAAGAATACTTCGCGATGGAATACGCGCCTGTTAGACACAACAAGGGAATGTCTAGCAGCCATATCAAATCTTGGGATCGACATCAGCAACTGGGATCCATTAGTATTACACTTAATGGTTCAAAGACTAGACAAGGAAAGTCGACGACTATATGAACAGTCACTAAAATCGAGCAAAGAACTTCAAGGGCTATCCGACTTTTATGAATTTCTGACGTCACGTTATCAGACGTTAGAAGCAACCAATGCGAAGAGTTATCGACCACGACAAACGAGCCTGATGATGTCGAATTCCTAAAACTGTGTAGTATGTCATACCATTGGACATACAATCCTTGCTTGTAGACAATTTTCTCAGAAGAAGTATGACGCACGATGCCAGTTAGTGAAACATCTGGAATTATGTTTCACCTCCTTTCAAAAGGGTCACAGAAGTGGCAGCTGCACGGCCCAATCTTGAAAACGTTGCAAACAGCCGTCACCACACGATGCTTCATCCCGAAGCTGGAGCGAAGAAGTCAAGCAACAACAACGCACTATTTTGGATTCGGGATCTCAGATGCACTTCATCTCTGAGAAGATTTGCCAACAACTCGGACTACCAAGGCCAAAAATTAATGTACCTATCACGGGAATTGGTGACATCGAAACAACAGCGAAGTATAGCACGACTGTAAGAATCCAGTCTCGCACCACTTGTTTTCAAACGGTCATTGAGGCTGTTGTCCTACCAAAAATAAGGGAGGCACAACCAACGGAGTACTTGGAAACCGAGGAATGGAACTTACCGCCATACACACCATTAGCAGATCCTGATTTCCACCGACCCCAAAGGATAGACTCACTACTAGGAGCGGAATTTTACCTGAAGCTCATACTGCCTGGACAAATAGAGCTAGGACCCTCACTACCTATACTACAAAATACTCGTTTAGGATGGATAGTAGCAGGAAGAGCCAGCACGCGTAAACATTCTGGCCATAAGACTCGGATCTGCAACATCGGCACCAACTATTCAACTACCACTTTGGAGAAACAAATCGAGAAATTCTGTATGCTAGAAAACCACATTGAAGAGAGCACACCAATGACGCAAGAGGAATTGGAATGCGAAACACAGTTCCAAGATACTGTTAGACGAAACCAGGATGGACGATTCATAGTCCAACTACCATTCAAGAGGGATCCGGAGGCTGTAGGACAATCCGAAGGTAGCAATTAAGCGGTTCCTGGCTCTAGAGAAAAGGCTGCTAACACAACCCGAACTGCGGGATCAATATACGAAATTCATGAAGGAATATGAAGAAGAGGGGCATATGACAAACATCAGAAGATGCGATGTTTCACCAAATAGTCATTTTATCCCACATCACGGAGTGTTGAAGCCAGACAGCTCAACTACTAAACTCCGAGTGGCTTTCGATGCATCGGCAAAAACCGCCAATGGAACATCATTAAATCAATCCATGATGATCGGACCAACGGTTCAATCCGATCTATTCTCCATTTTGGTAAGATTTCGACAGAACCAATTTGCCTTTGCCGCCGACATACGGCAAATGTACCGACAAATACTTGTCGACGATTCACAACGCAAGTATCAAATGATTTTCTGGAGACCGAATACCGCCGAGCCGATCCGGACATATAAACTGAACACGGTCACCTATGGAACGGCTGCAGCACCATATCTTGCTACAAGATGTCTGAAACAGTTAGCTGAGGAAAACAGCATCAAGACTCCAAGAGCAGCTCAAGTCATAAGCGAAGAAACATATGTAGATGACATCTTAACCGGCGCGGACACTGAGGAAGAGGCCACCATGTTACGTGATCAACTAATCGAGATACTGGCACAAGGCAAATTCGAATTACTCAAATTTTGCTCCAATCAACCAGCAATACTCGCAGGTATTCCCGAGGAACATCGAGAGAAAACATTATCAATATGATGTGTCCAGGAGTCTCACTCCTCTAGTTCCGGAAGACTCATATCATCCTTCTTTAAATCTTTTTTGTAAATTGATTTTTAATGAGATATTTATTTGTGAATCCTTCAGATTTGATTTGAAAAATGCTAATTATAGTGATATTTGTGTAGAGCTTAATAATTATGACTGGGGTCCTTATCTGTCTTTTGATATTAATAAAATTTGCTCCAAATTATATGACGTTATTAATCATGTTATTTTCAAATATGTGCCTGTAGTTCGCATAAAAAATAAGGTTAATTCATGTCCCTGGGACAACTAAATCACTCGTAACCTAAAAACGTTAAAAAATCGGGCTAATAGAAAATGGCGTTGTAGTCTGGCTGAAGAGGACTACTTTGTATTTAGAAGGCTTAAGTCTGAGTTGAAAACGTCTCTCTACCATGCGTACCTTATTTATGTAAATGAAATACAGAATAGTATTAGTTCTAGGCCCGATAAATTTTGGAAATTTATCAATTCCAAAAACAAAAGTGATGGTTTTTCAGCCTCACTCTCTATTGAAGGACAACTTACTGATTCTTCCCACACTATTTGTAATAACTTTGCATGTTTTTTCTTTTCAGTTTATTCTAACCATGATTCCTTGACAGATGAACAATTGTTTGATTATCTTGATGGTTCCTATACTACTCTTTTTAATAAAATGGAATTTTCTGAAGACATTGTTTTTAAAACTTTAGCGTCTTTGGATTCTAGCCTTAACCCTGGTCCAGATGGGGTTCCTTCTATGTTTCTTAAAAACTGTGCATTTCCTTTACATAAAATTGTATGCCATATCTTTAATTTATCTTTACGTACTAGCACATGCCCATCTGTTTGGAAAACTTCTTTTATAGTTCCCATTTTTAAATCTGGTAGAAGAAATAAAGTTGAAAACTATATGCAAGCAATCTTCTATTCCAAAATTGTTTGACTCACTAGTTACCGAAAGATTAAATTTTTACTGTAATTCCCTTGTTTGTAGTAATCAGCATGGCTTTGTTAAAAAGAGGTCAACTGTAACCAATGTTTTGGTATTAACGAATTTCGTTATTTCTGAAATTAGTAAAGGTAACCAGGTTGATGTCATCTATACGGATTTTAGCAAAGCGTTTGATAGAGTTAACCATAAACTTTTGTTATATAAACTTACAAGACTCGGTTTTCCAGTCTTCTTTTTAAATTGGCTTTCCTCCTTCCTCTCGGATAGACTCCAAAATGTTAAGTTTCGTGGTCATATTTCGAAAAATATATCGGTAACCTCTGGCGTCCCCCAAGGAAGTCATATTGGACCACTACTCTTTATATTATTTGTGAATGATATCGTTAAATTTATACCTGAATGCTTTTTGTTGATGTTTGCGGATGACTTTAAGATTTATATGCCGGGAAAATGATAATCGCCCTTTCCACCTGTAAAATTCACACCTTCAGAAATTTCATCTGTGGTGCTCTAAAAGCAGTCTCTCTTTAAACATTTCTAAGTGTTCTGTCATAACTTTTTCTCGTTGTAAATCCCCAGTCATGTATACGTATTCCTTTGATGGAATAGTTATTCCCCGTGTTTATCTAGTCAAAGATTTGGGCGTTTTCTTAGATACCAAACTATCATTTACTTTTCATGTTAAATCCATCACAAACAAGGCAAACAGAACATGGGGAATGTTAAGGCGATATGCTTGTGAGTTTTCGGATTATGTTTTCACGACCCTGTATAGCGCTTTTGTGCGGTCTATATTAGAATATGCCTCTATTGTGTGGTGTCCGTATTATAGAGTTCATATAAATAGAATTGAATCTATACAAAAAAGATTTTTAAGATTCGCTCTTAGAGGACTTCCTTGGCTCGATCTTAGCAACTTACCCCCATGTGACAATGCCACTAGCTTCGTCGGAGCAAAAGCTAAACTAAGCCGCTTAAGCAGTTTGTTGGAATCACAGCAACTGAAGGAAGGCCTTCAACGATATTGCCAAGAAAAATTAATGAAATGGAGATTCATACCCCCCCGATCGCCACACACTTTGGATGTCTATGGGAAGCAGCAGTTAAGTCGGCAAAACAGCTATTAATAAGATACGCCGGAATGGCGACCTTGACCTATGAAGAACTAAACAACACATTAGCGCAAATCGAGGGAATATTAAACTCTAGACCCATCACACCCATGTCAAATGATCCCAACGATTTGGAGGCACTAACAACAGGACACTTCCTAATCGGAGAACCATTATGTGCGGAAAAAAGAATCGAACACCTCAAACGCTTCCAACGACTGGAGTTTATCCAACACCAATTTTGGAAGAGATGGTCCGAAGATTATTTTACTCAACTTCAAGGCCGATCGAAGTGGAAAGATGGCAGCAGAGAGCTATCACCAGGAATGATGGTTTTGATGATGGAGGAAAATCAGCTACCACTTAAATGGCCACTTGGCAGATTAATAAAGGTATACCCAGGAGTAGACAATACTGTCAGAGTAGTTGACGTTCGGACAAAGGGTGGGGTATTCAAACGAGCAATTACTAAAATATGTCCATTGCCGATTGAACGATCCCCAACCTACGGAGAGTGACGCCAAAACAGAAGAAGCAGCACCATCGAGGAGTACAATGGAGCAGACCTAAGGCTGTTAAGAGAACGGCATTAACCACAACAGGAAAGAGAGTAAAGAGTAGACGAATCCAACCAATTAACGCCAACTGGTTGAGCAACAACCAGTCACCATGACAGTAGCAAAAATCATGCTAAGTACTCTACTGATAGTACTTTGCAGTGTCGTTCCAGCAAAAACCAATGTAACAACGACCCCAATAAGCATTACCCAGCTTAATTCAAGTGCTGGTATCTATTTTGAGAGGTTGTGTCAAACAAGGCTGATTACAGATAACTGGAACCTTATTGTATACTACAACACATCCATAAATAAAATAATAATAATAAAAGTTTGGTTCATTATTTCAAAAGTACAATTATTGATTGCTACAAGAATATTTCCATTTAACTTTATTTTTCTATCGTTACAATGGTTTATCAATTTTTGATCGTTCATGTTTTTGCATATTAAAGTATTATCATAATTTTTTTTTAATTCTATTGTTATGTTTTGTTCTAGCTTACAGTTATTATACGTGATACAATTATTGTTTATGCGTTTTAGTTCCTTTTCATATTGGATACTACCATCATATTGGTATTTTATTTGGTTAATTTCTATTACATACTGATCTTCTGCTGCTATTTCTAAATGATCTCGTGTAGGCATTGGTGTAATGAGTTTGACGTCGACTAATGTGTAATTGTGTGGAACTTTTATAGCTAGTATTAGTCTGTTTGTGTCGTATTTTAGTAGTCCTATCGTAACATTCTTTAATTTGTATAAGTCTATTTTTGTTTCTAATATTTCTGTCGCTGTTAATAAACGTGGGTGTACAAGTCCGTGCTTTACTAATGCTATACTATCTAAAATTAAGTCTTTCTTGAAATATTCTTAAACTTAATAGCTGTTTAGTTTCAGTTGTTGTAAAATGATTCGTTTTTCGTTTCGTGTTAGTTCTTCGTATGTTGTAATGATTATTGTGAATTGAATTGTTGAATTGAATTAAATTGAATTGAATTGTAATAGAATAATATTATTGTGATTCCATCAACTTGCATGTAGGTAGGTGACAGCTAACAAAATAAAACGTCAGTCAGTTGAGCATCAACCAGCATACACAGCAGAACTTAATTTAGAAATAAAAAGCTGTAACCATAAAACACGAAAATAAAGAAATTAAAAACTTCCAAATAGTAAGTTGTATCCCCTGTAATCAATAATAATTAACGTGTAGACCATACACGTTACATGGTGTCAGAAGTGGGATACGAGCAAGGAAAACACGTGTTTGATTGTGTCATCATACATACTTCGTATATGTATAGGTAAAAAAAAAAAAAAAAAAAATGACATCGAACGATCGCTTGCCGCAACCGTTGGATTGCTCGAATTTGGCAAAGGAATGGATTACCTGGAAACGCACATTCATGATTTACATGATTGCGAATAATAAAATGGAGGCACCAGAGAAACAAAAAATCGCAACCTTTTTGTGGTTAATTGGACCAGACGCAGTGAACATATACAACACGTTGTATCCAAATGATGGAACACTAGAGTTTGAGCAAGCAAATGCAGCAGCAAATCAAAACCTGGAAAACGAGGACGAAGAGCAACAAGGAGACGATGAAGATGTGGAACAAGACGCAGCAACTGCAAGTACTTTGGAAAACATACTAAAGGCATTCGATGATTATTGTCTTCCTAGAAGAAATGTTGCCATGGAGTCATACAAGTATAACACCATTGTACAAAAGGAAAACCAAACATTCGCCGATTTCGAAACGGAATTACGCACACAGCTGCGTTTTTGTGAATACTACTGTGAGTGTGGTGCGGCGTACGAACATCGTATGTTGCGGGATCGAATCATCATTGGAGTCTACGACAAGAAACTGCAGTTAAAGTTATTAGACGGAAAGGATGATCCCTTAAAAAAGGTCATCGAAACGTGCAAAATCTACGAAGCTGCTAATGCAAATAAGAATTTGCTGGATCGACGTGCCAATGCATCGAGTGTTAATGCAGTGTCGGAGACAACGAACGTGGAAGCGGAACGCGCTGATGCAACATGCAGTGCTGTGTCCCGCCAGTGCTTCAATTGTGGCGGGCCATTCACGCCAACTCATTTGCGCTTTTGTAAAGCAAATGAGTGTTTACACTGCGGAAAAAAAGGACATTTCGCGAAATTTTGCAAACAAAAAGGAAAAGAAAAACTGGATGGACAACAACAATCATACGGAAACTCACATGGATATGCAAGAAGGGACAACAACTACAACAACAAGAAGCAGGCGAATAGTCTCAACTGGAACGACGAAGGTAATTATAGTAGGTTAGAGCAAGTTGGTGGAAATATAAGTGTATTAAGTAGACATTGTAATGCTTTTAGATTAAATTCAAGTACGGAGGGAATAAGTAAAATTAAATGGATGAAGACGTATCGTATTAGGAACTGGCCAATCACATTCAAAATCGACACAGGGTCCGACGTGAACTGTATCCCTTTTAATTTATTTAAGAAATTAAATGTTAGCTTTGAAAAAACGAAGACAGGATTTGTCGTGCTCGACTATAGTGCAAATAAAATAAACATTCATTGTATGGTTAAGTTGGAATGTTTTGATGTGAAAGGGGAAACTGGAAAAATGGCTGAATTTCTTGTTGTAGACAATGCACTTGAGCCGCTGCTGGGTTTGTCGACTTGCATCGAAATCGATTTGATACGACGCTTGAATACTGTGCAATCAATACCTCGGTTGCCACAAGAGAAGGGGGAATTTTTAGCAAAGTTTAAGCAAAATTTTAGCGGTGTGGGCAAATTCCCAGGTACATGTTCTATTAAATTAAAAGAAGATGCCGTTCCGTCGTTGCACTATAAAAAACGCATTCCATTAGGCCTATGCGATCGCTTAAAAATGGAACTCAAGACGATGGTTCAGGGTGGAATCATCTCTCCGGTCGATTATCCGACTGACTGGGTAAACAATGTTCAGCTTGTGGAAAAGCCAAATGGGAAACTTCGCATCTGTCTCGATCCAAAGCCGCTGAACGCATGCATTAAGCGCGAACACTTCCTCATCCCAACAATCGAAGATGTAATGGGGCGACTAGCAAATAAGTGTGTGTTCTCTGTACTCGATCTCAGTAATGGGTTTTGGCACATGGAACTTGATGCCAAAAGCTCAGATTTAACCACGTTCATGACACCGATCGGTAGATTTAAATTTAACCGTGTGCCATTCGGCATAAGCAGTGCCCCGGAAATGTTTCAAAAGAAAATGGTGCAGACTTTTGGGGACATTCCAAATCTTGTAATTTATTTCGACGATTTGGCAATTGCGGCAGCCAATGAGTTGGAGCACGACCAAACGCTTTTGAAAGTAATGGAACGCGCTCAGCAATACAACATTAAATTCAATCCGGAAAAAATTCAATACAGGCAGAAGCAAATTAAATTCATGGGTCATTTAATTTCGGAGGGTGAACTCAGACCTGATTTTAGGTATATCAAAGCAATTGTAGATTTGCCCAAGCCAACAAATAAACACGGTGTTATGCGATTGCTGGGTCTATTTAAATACCTTGCGAAGTTCATACCAAATTTGTCTTGCCGGTCGGTAGCCTTGCGCGATCTCACACGAAAGGATGCCGAATGGTGCTGGATGGAAAGACACGACAGTGAATTGAGAAATCTGATAAATATAATTACGTCAGCCCCTGTTTTGGCCGTTTATGACCCGAGCAAATCGATAATCATCCAAACGGATGCATCCATGTATGGGTTGGGATGTGTATTAGTACAGGAGGGACACCCAGTTGCATACGCTTCTCGCACGCTAAGCGCGGGGGAAAAGAAATGGGCACAGATTGAGAAGGAGTTATTAGCAATTGTGTTTGCCTGTGAACGTTTCCATTTCTTCCTTTACGGACGGGATTTCACAGTTCAAAGTGACCACAAGCCACTCGAGATACTTGCCAAGCGTGATATTGATGACGTTACTCCTAGATTACAAAGGATGTTTATGCTTCTTCTGAAATATCCGAAGATGGCAATCACTTATACGCCCGGCAAGGAAATGCTTGTGGCTGACTGCCTTTCACGGGCACAATTGCCTGACGAATCGGAAAACGCTGATCTGCTTGGAGTGATACACAAAATCACTCGACAGGTCTGCTTATCAGAAGATAATTACAAATTATATTTGCGCGTCATCAAGGATGATGAAAAGTACATGCGCATATGTAGATATGTTCAAACGCAATGGCCTGTGTATCATCAGCTTGATGATCTGAGCCAAAGGTTTCACAAATATCGTGATAATTTGCATTTTGAAAATGGACTTCTATTCAAGGATCATCGACTGGTAGTTCCATCTGAACTACAGGCAACGATATGCAAGTGGCTACACGCACCCCATTTGGGTATCGAAAAAACTCTTGCCCGCGCACGTTCGCACTACTTTTGGCCTGGAATGTCGGAAAAAATTAAGCAAATCGTTGGGGAATGTACAACTTGCGAAAAATTCAAGAGAAATGTTCAAAAAAAGAACCATTGGTTCAAGATTCAAACCCGGAGTATCCATTTCAAAGGGTCGCAATCGACTTATTTGAAATTGCCGGTCACGACTATGTGGCAATAATTGATGCATATTCGGGATTTGTCATATCGGAAAAATTGAGTCGGAAAACGTCGTGTCATATAATTGAAGTCCTGTGTAAAATATTTGATCGCGTCGGATACCCATCGGAAATCAGATGCGATAATAGCCCTTTCGGGTCAAGGGAATTCGAGAAATTTGCAAATGAGGCAAATATTTTGTTCACTTTTTCTAGTCCGCGGTATCCGCAAAGTAATGGACTCGCGGAAAAAGGAGTTGCCATTGCAAAGAATATTATAAGACGTTGCTATGAGGTACGGGAGGTTGATCGGTTTCAATATCGAGTTCTTGAATACAACACCACTCAAGTCGCCAGTCTGCGAGTTTCCCCAGCGGAATTATTTTTTGGCCGCCAAATCAAAACAAGATTACCGGTAGCGAGTCAGTTGTTGCATCGAAACAGCATGAATGAGGCCGACATCCGGGAAAGAATTCAAAAGAAAAGGGAGATACAGAAGTACTACTATGATAGAACGGCGAAACCCTTGCCGATATTGAATGTGGGTGACCAGGTTATTTTTAAGAAAAATGGAAAGGAGTGGTACTATGGAAAAATTGTTGCTAATATTAATGATAGATCATATATTGTATTGGATAACTTTGGTTACTATTTCCGAAGGAATCGCAGATTCTTAGCTAAGACAAAAAATAGTGAATTTAATGCAAGTGATTTGCTTTTCGAAGATCATATTAGAAACAATGTTAATACAGATGACAATAATTTTAAGGAAATCGCTATTGTACCACCAAAGATAAAAGACACTGTTGATATTAATGTGGATTTGAATGAAAATTGTAATACCAAGTCAGACGAAGCCGAACGATCAACTGGAAAACCGGACTCATCCGTAGTTCATGATCCCGTTGGTCGCGAGAGCTCTCCCACTAATGAGGGCACAGAGGTAGCCGATGTGCCAGGCATACGCGCCACACCGTATGTTACTCGGAGTGGTCGCGTCAGTGCCCCACCCAGTCGCTATGGTAGGTTAGCTAGCCATTAAAAAAAAAAAAAAAATAATTATTGTGAATTGAATTGTTGAATTGAATTGAATTGAATTGAATTGTAATAGAATAATATTATTGTGATTCCAT
Organism: Cheilosia variabilis; assembly: GCA_951230905.1. Classification (NCBI taxonomy): domain Eukaryota; kingdom Metazoa; phylum Arthropoda; class Insecta; order Diptera; family Syrphidae; genus Cheilosia; species Cheilosia variabilis. The sequence continues at coordinate 97,916,935 of OX579676.1, read as the reverse complement.
CAACTTGCATGTAGGTAGGTGACAGCTAACAAAATAAAACGTCAGTCAGTTGAGCATCAACCAGCATACACAGCAGAACTTAATTTAGAAATAAAAAGCTGTAACCATAAAACACGAAAATAAAGAAATTAAAAACTTTCAAATAGTAAGTTGTATCCCCTGTAATCAATAATAATTAACGTGTAGACCATACACGTTACATATGTCGGACGTAATTGTTTCCTGTCTGATTCTATACTGGTCTTGAGGTTGATTATTGAGTCGTTGAAACGGGAATTTATTTCAATTTTCTTATTTATATTGTTAATGGCATTGTAATCATTTTCTTCGATAATTTTCATGTGTTCTGTTACTTCCTGACGGTCGTTGTCGTCCATCGCTCCATATAGTCATTTTTGTGCTGTGCCAATGAAATTGACAAGTCCGCGTTTCGGTCTGGTTGCTGCTAACTTTGCATAAATATTTGCTAACTCTTTCTTTATTGTCCGGTCATTGCCTATCTGTAATTTTTGTATGTTTGTATTTATGGAATTTGCTGTATCTCTAATTTCGTCTGTGTATATTATGTGTAGTATTGTTTTAAAGTATCTAATAATTTCTGTTTGTCCCATGTTGATCAATGTGTATCCGTTGCTAGTTGTTATTGGCGTGATCGTCAATGTCGCTGCGGTTTGTTGAAATAGTACTCCCATCAGAAGAATGTATAGTAGCGTTGTCATCTGCAAATTTGCGAGGTCTTTTAATATTTATAGGATGTTCTCCAAATAGTTTAATTTTTTAAATCTGTACCTAGGTTCGTTTTTGTGATAGTTACGCTTATAATTTCTCACAGGAACTACCTTTCTAACCTCCTCATATTCTTCTCTATTTTTATTAAGCTTCCTAACCTGGTATTCTTTTCGTGATTTTATGCGTCTTATTAGGGTGTCAATGTCTGCGTACATTGCCTCTTCTGGCGTCATTTTCAGCGTGGAATGGTGTCTGTTATTATAGTTGCTCACAGCTCTATGCACTTTTTGAACTAGCGTTAAATTGGAATTCCTCAATGTATCTAATTTTTCCTGAAGAGTTGAGTGGAACCTGTCTACATCGCTATTGCCTGTATGTGTGTTGGGTTTTGTTAAATGTAATTCTACCTGTTGTTCATTTAAGTATTTTTTAAAATTCTCAGCCTTAAACTCGTTTTCAGCTATGAGTTTGGTTGGTTTCCCAAATTTAGAAAAATGTTCCTCTAGTATTTCAGTTTTCTTGGTTCAGTTTATATTGGGTAGGTGATACGCATAAGCTTACTTGGTTTATTTGTCTATCATAGTTAAGAATGGTTGTTTCATAAAATAATATATATCCATATGAAGAATTTGGTTTGTCCTAGCGGGTGTTTCGCTAATAACGTACTTTAGTTTAATCGGCCTACGTTCGTCTTTCGTCTCTAAACATATTCTACAATTGTTTATAATTTTTGTAATTTCTTTTGATATGTTGGGGTAGTATATTTTATTCTTGAGGCTGTGATACGTTTCTACAATCCCACTATGAAGACTTTCTTGGGTGTGGTATAACGCTATTTGATTCTCAGTTTCTGCTAATGTTCTTATTTCTTTTGTTCGTAGGGTGGTCTTAATGAACTTTATTTGTTTATCGCGACTAAAGAATTCTATGAGTAATTGCTGTATTTTATTGAATTCGTGGTATGATCATTTTGTATATATTCCTGTGACATCTGGTTTAATAAATCTACGCAGTACGTCTGTCCAATATTCTTTGTTCCTAGTCATATCGATACAGATTATTCTCCTGCCATGAAGTACCTCGATTTCTTTATTGGCTTCGTTAGATAATACGAGTTGAGTTTTATATTTATTGACTATTGTTTCGATGATGGGGATATGGTCAAGCTGTTGTTCGTCTTCGGAATGAATTGTTGCATTATCCGCCGTATTCATACTTTCGCTTTCGGTTAATTCATTCTGTAGCTCCGTTATCGTTGGAGCTATCAGGAATCCTACTCAGGTAGTCTGCCACTTTGTTTTCCTTGCCGTAAAGTTTTTTTTAAAGTCTTGAAACTTAAGTATTGGATGTCCAATGATATTTGTTTTGAGGGTTTCGAACGCTTGTATGTACTCGGGGTAATGTTTATTTGCACAGATGGTGCTACCGCAGGATGGATGCGCTCAAATTTTGGGAGTATCAGAGCCAAATGTGGTCTGGACCTGATGTTTCCAAAGCCACACATTGTTCGAGGTTTCTTTCCGCATAGCCTGGAACTCTCAAATGAGAAAGTGCTTGCCACCCTGACGGCTCAAAACGCCGCATTAAGGGCTAACACCTGGAGGGTTGTCAAAAGGGTTAAGGATGGTGCATTCCTTCACCTTGTTCTGGCAATTGACGACGCTTCCATGGCCAAACTTCTTGAGCTGAAGGGGAAAGTCTCCTACCGCTTTGGTCAGATAAAGCTGATTCTCAAGAGCACCGACAAGAATCCAGTGTCTGATAACGGTACCCCCTCAGCAGGAATGGAAGCCAGCTCGGAGTCGGCACCTGTTACTGGAATCGTGCCCTCCCAACAGGTACCTGCAGTTACAAGCAGTGCCACCATACCACCGAACCCCAGTGACGCCAGCAGCGGAAATGTGACGGCGCTGAGCTCTGTCGTGGACCGCACCGAGAATTGGGCAGTGGTAGTGCTGTTGGGCATACCACTCCTAGTGGTTCTGGGTGTAGTACGGGGTCAGCGATCGGCGCCTCGTCAACCCGCCCCTTTCGTCAACCAACGGGTAGAATGGCTCAGAAAAATAGCGGTAAAACCGGCTACTTGAAGAGTAACGTAGCCTCTGTGCGCGTTACCTACAAACAGAAAGACGAGTCTGACAGGATCATGAAAACAGGTCGTCCTGATCAGACTGCTTGCCGCAGAGGAAAAGGCCCCAAAAAGGCCCAATAACTCAGGCAGGCCGGTTCCTCCAAAGAGGACCAATGAGCACCTTCAAGGTGTTACAGGCGAACCTCCATCATGCTAAGGGCGCGTCCGCTACCCTTATCAAAAGGTTCGCCGAGGAAAAGATAGCCCTTGGCCTCATCCAAGAACCATGGGTTATCAGCGGACATATAAAGGGTCTTGGTAATAAAGCAGGTGAGCTTATTTACAAACGAGACGAGCCAGTGCCACGAGCGGCCTGCCTAATTGACAAAAATATCAACTTTCTTCCAATTCCAGCTTTCATCACAAAGGACTTGGCAACCCTCCTAATAGAAGTACCAACGGAACGAGGCACACATAACATCGTCTGTGCCTCAGCGTACTTCCCTGGCGACGACACCAATATTCCGCCCATCGAAGTTGAGAACCTGATCCGCTATTGCATGAGGAACAACCTGCACTACATCATCGGGTGCGATGCTAATGCACACAATACGGTTTGGGGCAGCAGCGATAACAATAAAAGAGGTGAGTGTCTTTTAGATTTTCTAGTTGGTAGTAACGTTGATATCTTAAACAAAGGTTCTAAGCCTACCTTTATAAATGCGATACGCGAGGAGGTACTTGACCTCACTCTTGCCAGTCCATTTATGTCAAATTACGTAGTAAACTGGCATGTGTCTGACGAAGCCTCTTTATCGGACCACCAACATATTAGGTTTGATATACCCGGTCAGTCTGCACCTGCACAAGATAGATACGATCCCAAGTCGACGGACTGGAATAAGTATCGAGAACTTGTCATTTCAAAAGCGAATATGTTTGTCTCTTAAATTGAATCCATATGGGACATTGATGAGGCTGCTCACCAGCTCAACAACGTGTTGATAACCTCCTATCATGAGTAAACGTAAGGTTCCCTGGTGGAATGACCAACTAGCCAAACTCAAAGGGAAGGTTAGAAAACTCTTCAATCGAGCAAAAGTCAACAAAATGTGGGACGAATATAGATCCGCTCTCACAGATTACAACTCAGAGTTGAGAAGATCTAAAAGGGCCTCCTGGAGAAAATGCTGTGAAGACATATCTGATATACCAGTAGCAGCTCGTATCCACAAGGCACTGAGAAAAGATCAGTCCAACTGTGTAGGCCTACTTAAGAAAACAGATGGAACCTACACGGAGGACCGTACGGAAACAATCAAAACCTTACTGCAGGTTAATTTTCCGGGTTCGACCTTCCGTGAATCACACGAATACTCATACGACACTGATCCCAGGATCTCTGTTTCCAGACGAGTAAATAGTCTATCTGGCAAGATTTTTAGTCCAGATAAGGTTAGATGGGCAGTTGGCTCTTTCCAACCTTTTAAAGCACCTGGTGGGGACGGCAAATTCCCAGCCCTTTTTCAGAGGGTTATTGACGTCATACTGCCAGCAATTACAACCTTATTTAGAGCTAGTTAGAATTGGGGTTACATTCCTTACACTTGGAGACAGGTGAACGTAATTTTCATCCCCAAAAATGGCAACAGGCCAAGCGAACTACCTAAATCATATAGACCTATCAGTCTAACATCTTTTGTTCTTAAAACCATGGAAAGACTAATTGATGTTCATATCAGAGGTCAGATATTAATATCTAACCCTCTCCACTCAAGTCAGTTTGCGTACAGAAAAGGCAAGTCCACTGAGGGTGCTCTTCACCATCTCGTCAAAAAGATAGAAGAAGCCCTTCACCGCAAGGATATTGCCCTAGGCGCATTCTTAGATGTTGAGGGTGCTTTCGACAATACCGGATACGACTCGATTGCCAGGGCAATCAGTTGTAAAGGTATCGAAAACTCGACTAACCGTTGGATCCGAGCCATGCTAGAAAGTCGAGTAATAACATCCTCGTCATGAGGAGTGGCTGTGTGTGTCGGTGACAGCAGTCAAAGGCTGCCCCCAAGGGGGTGTGCTCTCCCCATTGATGTGGTCACTCGTCATATACATAATTTAGGTTATGACGCCATCGGTTATGCCGATGATTTGGCAATTATCATTAGTGGAAAGCATTGTGCTACCATTAATAGTAGAATGAGGAATGCTCTACTACATGTTTCAGAATGGTGTTCTACGGAAGGCTTATCTATCAATCCTAGCAAAACTATTCTAGTTCATTTCACCAGAAGGAGACTGTTCAATTTAGGACCCCTTATCCTGAACGGAACTACATTAAACTACTCCAACGAAGTTAAATATCTCGGAATCATCCTTGATAAGAAACTAAACTGGAACCTACACATCAAGTCCGCCACAGAACGTGCCTCCAGAGCCATGTGGGCCTGTAAGTGTCTGTACGGCAGAACTTGGGGTCTTAATCCTAGTATGATACACTAGTTATATACCATGATGGTAAGACCCATTATCTCGTACGCGGCAATCATCTGGTGGCCGAAAGTACTTGAACGAACCACGGCCAACAAGCTTCAGAAGCTTCAAAGGATTGCCTGTCTCGGCATCACAGGTGCAATGCGCACTTGCCCAACAACAGTACTTGAGGCCATTATTGGGCTCTCACCCTTGCAGTATTTTATTATGAAGACGGCAGCTAGATGCGCCACTAAACTGCAGCTAGAATATAGGTTTAAATCAGTTGACCATGTGGGACATCTGAAAATGCTTAACCTAATCCCAAACTTGGACATGTTCTGCTCCGTTCCTGACACTATGGTTAGGGAGTATATTTTTGGGAAATTATATGAGGTAGAAATACTTGAACGCGCTATTTGGACCAATGGTGTTCCGACACTTGACCCAAAAAGCCTGGTATGGTACACCGACGGGTCAAAAATGGATTCCGGAGTTGGAGCTGGTGTCTTTGGACCCAACACCAAAGTCTCGATACCCATGGGAATGTGTCCCACGGTTTTTGAAGCGGAAATCCATGCGATCGAAATTTGTGCTGATCTAATATCCAAAAAAGGTATAAAAAGCGCAATCATTCAAATCTTCTCAGACAGTCAGGCAGCTTTACAAGCTTTAGCGTCCAATACAATGGACTCCAAAACAGTTAAATGCTGTCACGTTGCTCTGCAAGCCCTAGCCAAACACAACAAGGTTAGGCTTGGCTGGGTACCGGGCCATCAGGGTATTGCAGGCAACGAACATGCAGACAAACTAGCTAGGGCTGGTTCCGAATCTCTTCTCTGTGGACCAGAACCGTACTGCACAGTCAATTGGACTACTGCGCTAAGGCAAAGTAACGATTGGGAAAACCAGCTTCGCCTTGAACACTGGGAAACATGTCCCTGGTCTAAGACAATCCAAACGATTAATTAAGCCCTACTCCTATTTATAAGGAAATCCTTAGACTCAGTAAGGATAATATAAGAAAGCTAGTGGGCTTCCTCACCGGTCATTGTGGCCCTATTTACCACCTCAACAAAATGAACCTGTGTCCGGAAACAGAATGCAGATTTTGTCTGGAGGATGTCGAATTCTCCGAACACATCTTCTGTGACTGCCCGGCCTTTCATTGGTTAAGAAAACGTGTCTTTAATAGAGAGACTCGTACACCAGCAGATATAGCTCACTCTGCTACTAAGGACTTATTGACCTTCATCAGGGAGGTCGAACGTCTCTTAGATTAAACCTCTCCTAATTGATACAATAGATCTTTCAGGTCGCAGTGTCTGCCAACTGGGCATGGGAACATAAAAAAAAAAAATGTATACTCGGGGTCGTTGATGTTGATTTTTTTGTCTTTTTTCCAGATAGGAGTGGTTATTTTCGCGTAGTCTTTGACAAACTTTCTGTAAAGCCCTGTGGCTCCTAAGAACCCTTTAAGCTGTTTCTCTGTACTTGGGAGGGGGTACTCCTGGAATACACTGGATTTTATTGGGATTCGGTATCATCCCTTCAGTTGTTAAAACATATACTAAGAATTCGGTTTTCTTTTCATGAAGGAACACTTGTCGAATTGTATCTTAAGATTATGTTCGGCTAGTTTCTTAAATATTAGTTTTAGGGATTGCAGGTGTTCTTGCAAGCTGGTGGAAAAGATTAAGATATCATCTAAATAGACGACACAGAATACAGTTTCTCAATATTTCCGTCATCACCCGTTGGAACGTTGGAGGGGCGTTCTTTAACCCGAACGGCATTCTTAAATACTCGTATAACCCATTCTTCTTGGCCATTGTGGACTACCTGCCCTATCTCCATTGGTTCTGGTTGTTGGTTAGCGTTTCTGAACTGTCCTGATGGATTGAATGCTGGTTGCAGCCAAACCTTAAAGGCAATGGAGATAGGGCAGGTAGTCCACTATTACTTATTTCATTTTTCATATTCACAATTATATTATAATATTAATCTTAACAAAACTTAACTTAATCTTAACAAAAACTATCTACAAACATAAAACATTTTTATGCAATAAAATACTGCCTCATCACTGGGATAACAGGACATCGCACAAAGGGGTCGTGAGTAAAGTATAGCTTCTATATCTGCTACCACTGTTGACAGTTCTTCGAACGTCAAGTACGCTTATCCAATCGTACGGAATAAGTGACCTTTTGCGGATTTAACGGCTGCCTCCCAAAGACCTCGAAAATGAGGGGATCTAGGAGGGATGTGGTGAAACTAGATTTGTTCCGCTGGAATTACTGCTTGAACTCCAACAGTTCACTTCGGGCGCCGACAAAATTAGTCGTATTATCGCAATAAAGATCGCGACACAACCCACGTCGTGCGACAAATCTTTTTAGTGCCGCAATGAACACTTGGCTTGACAGAGCCGAAACCACTTCCAGTTGCACCGCTTTTACCGCAAAGCACACAAATACGGCAACATACGCCTTATAAGTATGTTGCCCTCGACGTTTTAATGTCAGATGAAACGGTCCGCAAGAGTCCACACCGGTTTTCAGGAATGGTCTGGGTGGTTGCACTCTGTCTTCTGGAAGGTTGCCAATATTTTGCGTAAGCAACATGGGATAGTACTTAAAGCAGTGGAAACAGCTGTCCACCACCTTCATTGCTAGTCGACGTTCATCCAGCACCCAGAAACACTGCTTAATCATTCCAACTAAAGCCTGAGGTCCAGCATGATAGTTTCTCCTGTGCAAATAAACAATAAGATTTTAAACAAACAAATTAGATTTTGGGAGTAGGATAGGATGTTTCATAGAGTAGGGAATGTTCGCATTCTGCAAACGCCCACCAACTCGGAGGAGTTTTGGAGAGTCTAGCAAGTGGTTGAGATTTTTGACGCAACTCTTTGGGCCAATGCTTGTTTTCGTTTCCAGTTGTTGTATTTCCTCCTTAAATGCTCCCTGTTGGATATGCCACAAGACTCTCATCAGCGCATCACTCAATATGGATGCAGATAGCAGTGGTGTTGCCAATATATGGTTATGCTGATGGTGCGTAGCCGCACGCGCGTCTTCAAAATAGCTTGTTTCATATGGATTATGAACGGGCATACGTATCCGAAAATTAGCAATGTCTTTTGAAAATTGTTCGACTTCATATAAGCTTCAGAGAATTGCGTAATTATTTTTGAAGCCATTAACACCACGTTTCCTTTTCTTCCTCCAGGTATGTTCTCGTTCAATAGTGAGAGTAGATAACAATGTGCGTCCGAGATCAGGAAGTAAAGGTCATTTGAATGTTATTGATAAGAAGTCAAGGTTATTCGCAGAGATAAGAGCTCAAGGTCATTTGAATGTTATTGATAAGAAGTCAAGGTTAATCGCAGAGATAAGAGCTCAAGGTCATTTGAATGTTATTGATAAGAAGTCAAGGTTATTCGCAGAGATAAGAGCTCAAGGTCATTTGAATGTTATTGATAAGAAGTCGAGGTTATCCACAGAGATAAGAGCTCAAGGTCATTTGAATGTTATTGATAAGAAGTCGAGGTTATCCACAGAGATGTGTTTTGCTTCTTGTGGTTGGTGAAGAGAGGGAGTAGGAGGGTGTTATTTGCTGGTAGATATCGTGAAATATATATATGGTTAAATAAAGAAACTCGCCTACACGATGTTTTATGAGAGTAGAACTAACGAGATTGATTTAGAAATATATATATATATAGGTATATATATATGGTTAAATAAAGAAACTCGCCTACACGATGTTTTATGAGAGTAGAACTAACGAGATTGATTTAGAAATATCGGCAATAAAAAACGGTGATTCAACTCAGCGTTCGGAGAGGCATTTCAAAGAGCACATACTAAAGTTCAGACTGAGTGTGAAACCTATAAGAAGAGTATTGCATATGCTATTGAGCTTCATATACTCCAATAGAGTGTCCCTTTGGTGATGATGTTGAATTATTAAAATTGTCTTCAACTGGAAGTAAAAAATCAAATATAAGAATTCCAAGAACTGTGAACGAGGAAGTAAACGCAGAGAATGAAGAAAACGTTGAGACGTCGTAAAGTAAGCCCCATCAACTGCTTCACATTTAGTGATAGGATTCTGTGACTTGAAATCACTTGTTTATATCTAATTGATTTATTTCATTGGTTTCCTTCACAAAATGTTTTTCGTCACTCTTTCGATTTTCTCTATTTTACCATTATTTCTTAATGGACTACCGCTGGAATTTGATTTAAGAAACAGAGAAAATGTTGAAAACTTTACTTTCGCTGTAAATTTACCCAACAATGATACCATACAAATTGGACTATCATTGCGTTTGTTAGCAGTTTCATCAATTAATAACAACAACAACAACATCACTGCCGCCCCATCTCTAATTAATGATAGCATAATACCAACAACAGAACGAATAAATAGGAAGAAAATTGTAACTGTGCATGAAGCGATTGAAGGATTTAGGCAAGATTTGATCAAAAAAGAAATCGAAATATCTGGAATAATTGAGAGCAAAGATGTTTTGTATAGACATTTTAAATAGGAATTTGATGACAATAAGGATCTAACTATTCGATGTACGTATGATAGCAACTATGAATTACGTTCTTTAGTTATATCATGCTACGAATATCATGAGTATCAGGAGGAAAAGATTTTAAGTAATGGAGAAATTGAATACTTTAGTAATCAAGAATTAAGTTATGAACCCAATGTACAATTAGTAAATCTCAAATCCATGAAGCAGACCTACGCAATGAATATTTCATAATTGTTTTTAGAATAATAATGTATATTTAAATATAATAAACAAAGATAAAATTACTATATCAATTGCTTTTTATTTATCCATGAATTTTGTGTGGAAGGAAAACCCAACCATTTGACGAAAACTTTTTCATCTTTTGTTGCTAGAACCTTTTCCACAAGATATATATCAGGAAATTTTGATTTTTGTATTTCTTCTTCATAAAAGCTACCACTGATAGGCTGACCTTGATAGTCTTGAAGGAGATACGTAACCGGATTTGTTAGGTTCACTTTCCTTATCTTGAATATTTCAGTTGTCCAATTGGGAGTGTAACCTTTCTCGAAAACATGTTTAAACTTGCTAATTCGAACACTGTCATCAAATTTGAATTTTCCCTTAGCAGCAATTTTTATTCGATTATAAATTGTTGATAGTAATTCTTTAGCATTGTCATTATTTATATCAACGGGACGTCTTTTTATTGTTCTATGTATCGAGTGATTATATGCATGCACCAAATCCTTATAAATGGGTAACCATTTGTAGTTCCCATTGAAACTGAATTCTTTCCACATTTTCTCCTTAAGGGTGCGGTTAAAGCGTTCAACAATTGATGCTTTTAATGTACTGTGTACGTTGAGTAGTGATTAATTTTGTAGGTATTCATCAAATTTTGGAAGACCTTGTTGAAGAATTCTTTACCATCGTCGGTTTGCAAATTTTTAGGTGCTCGATTTGAATTGGTAAAAATTGTTCTCATAGCTTGTGTTGTAGCTGATGCAGTCTTATGTTTCAAAGGAACGACCCAAGCATACTTTGAAAAAGTATCAATTACGGTTAGTAAATAGTTGAACCCCTCATTCTCATCACTGTATGGTATCATTTCAACCAAGTCTGCTTGCCACAGATCATCAAAACCCTTAATAATAACTCTACGCCTTTTGAAATTCCTTCGGGCTGGCTTGTGCAGCTCACCAACAACTTTTCTTTTACTCATTATAAAAACGAATGAATAGAAACAAGGAGAGTTTGTATTTTATTAGATATTTTATTTGACCAATCGTCGATAAAGTAACATCAATTTCTTAATTCTAATCAATCTGCTTTCAACCATATAGCATGCGCAAGTATCTGGTCCTTCTTGACAGAGATTTGCAGACCAGGGGCAGTTTATAAAATGGCACCCATGAACAGAGGTGGTGGAAGATACGTTTTCAAAGTTCCTCAGAAAACTAATGCAATCAATAAATTCATTGAAATGTTCCTCAAGAAGAGTTTGGTTATTTGTTTTTAGAAATTTTAACACCTCATCGAAGATCGACGACGTACTGCAGACATGATTTCAAATCGAATTCCGAATGCGTACTAAATTGGTGAAAAACTAGTTGTTGCCCCGCTAATAGGTTCAAAACTATTTTTATACTTCTCGAAAATATCCAACATATACTTTCTAATTTTGTTTAATAATTCAAGAGTCTTCAAATTTTGCTCATCAGCGCACCCATTTTTCCCAGTTTATCTTCGATGATTTGTAGCTTCAGTGCCTCATCATTTATAGTCCCCATGAGTGCGTTGAAATTTTTGTCTACATACCGTCGATGATTTAGCATGTTTTTATCATTAATGAATATAGTGCTATCTACATATTCCTTATTTGCCGCCTGTGTTGGGTTTACAGGTTTTCCAACATTTTTTAGACATTTTCCCTCAATATCGAAATCACCAGAAGTTGTTAGTTTAAATCCTTCCCCAACTGGCCCCCGCAACCCCACTGTTGGTCTTTGAAATCTGCTGGAGCTTCGACCGAACTTGTCAACACTCATATTGTTAATAAAAAAACTGTGATTAATATATGATATTTGATTCACGCAGCTCTTCAACAATTGAGTTTATTTCATTCTGATGATTATTATTGCCAGCAGTTTGAGATGCGATTAAAAGTCTAAGTCTATCAACGAGTTCATTAGGATCATCCCAATGTACGTAATCGATGAGATTCTCAGAATATGTCATATCATATGATTTAACAATTTTTTGTTGTGGCTCTTTAAGCATATCTTGAATTAAAGGTTTAATAATTGTCTTATACTTTTGACCGCGATTACTCTTTACTTGGGAATTGCTATCATGGTTTTTCACATGTGCTCTAGATTTTTGTAGTATTTGACGATATTGCTGTAAGTCTTCAGGGGTAAAGCGTGCTTTTCTAGGGGTTTTTCGCATAATTAACTCATAAAGCCCATCTGTTGCAGGGAAGACTTCATCATCAATTACAAAATCTTTTTGGGCATTAATTTGGAATTTTGATCTTCCCATCTTCGTAGAGTTTGTTCCCACATCGAAATATGGCCCATAGGTCTTATCACGATTCGAATCTGATGGTGATGAGGGACTTTGATTATAAGCTGGTGAATTAGTGGGTGTCCTAAATGGATCATCTTCTTCCGCTTCTGTTTCTGCTTCTTCTTCTTCTTCAGGTGGACTTGGATACGGTAATGGAGACACCTTTTCTATATCTAAGGGTGATTTAAATTGTAACTTTCTTCGTTTCAATGGTGTCTTTATGTCTTCAACACTTTGAGTTTTCTTTGTTTTAGTATTTTTCACAAGCTCCTTAAAAGGCTCAACTATTGGCTTAAAAGTATTTTCAAATTCAGTTTCCTTTGCGATTCTTCCAGTTTTAAGAGACATATATTTTCTCTTTAATGCTTTTTGTGTTACTATGAGGTTTTTAAGTAAGTTTTCATCAGCACCCATTATTAAATAAATATGTAGAGTAGTCTTATGTTGAACAGTTCCAAACAGGATCAGTTTCATACAGACAAGTTTAAAATGGGAATCCGTTTTATAAATATAGATCGGATCTAAACAGGAATCGGTTTCGAACAGATACAGTTTCATTCAAACAAAGCGGTTTCAAACCAATTAGTGAATTAATCTAGTGTGTATGTTTATACAATTGCAATCTCTTTAAATGAGTTTTTGTACCGCCCCCTTGGTATAGTGCTATCTTTATCTATAACTAAGAATCCATAGATATTTTTCCAACATTCAGAGCACAATTGTTTGAATTGCTTCATTGTCATATCTGAATTAACATGATTATTATAAACATGTTTAAGATTAAGTTCATCTTGTTTAAAAAGAATTATAAAATTAGCATTGCCACGAATCAAATGTTTTGGTATGTGGGTATATGTCTGACATAAGTAGAAACTATCGACGTTGTTATGACGCCCCATACAAAAGTAGTCTCGAATATTATTTTGCTTATCACATGCAACATCATCAAATATGAATACCGAATTTGATTTTGCTTCGGAAGGCGCCATGATTTCACAATTATTTGAAAATTCATTATATCCCATTCCGGAAATTGATTTAATAAGTTTTCTCAGATATTTATATTTTGGCTGATGTAATGACTTTGAATAAATGTAAACATTTTCAAATTTTAAGCCATGAGGTTCGAGAAGAATGCTTAGCATTACATTGGTTTTCCCACAATTTGAGGGGCCCACAATTATTCCGCGAATACTATTAGGGAGAAGCGATCCATGTTTGCTTTTCTCATAGATTTTAGTATCAAAGTTTTTCACGTTAATAAATTTGGGTTGCTTTATAAACTGCATCTTACTGAATGAGGCTTCTATATATAAATTAGATGATTTTATTGATTTGATTCATAATAAATCAAAGTGCGTTGTATTAAAGTTCTATAAAATGATTGATTATAGATTGCAGTCTACCAGTAGGAATCATTCATTCAATGGATATGGACTAGTAAACTCAATAATCAATAAGTTACCATATGAGCTACACCTTCCGTCATATAACTTTTGTGGTCCAGGAACCAAACTTAAAGAACGTCTAGCCAGAGGAGATAGAGGAATTAACAAATTAGACGAAGCTTGCCGTGAGCATGATATAGCATACTCTGAGGAAACAAAATTGTCCGATCGGCATAAAGCTGACAACATATTAGTGGAAAAAGCTTGGTAGAGAGTTAAAGCTAAAGATTCCTCAATAACAGAAAGGCTAAATAGCCTACTAGTTACAAACCTGATGAAGACCAAAAACCAAACTTGGCATGGGTGTAAAGTCCAATAGTAGGAAAATTCGAAAAAGGAATTCAGTTGGAAAGTGCAAAAAAGATAATTTATTTAGAAAAGCTATAAAAGAAGCAAGAAATGCAATTAAATCCTCCCTCACTGAAGATCCTAATGGAATTTCTCTAGCCGCTTTGAATGCAATCAAAAATGTTATAAAGAATAAACGAAAGCATGTTGCAATTCCTCGGATAATACCACATCCAAAAGTTGGCGGTTTTCTGCCGTTGTTACCAATCTTTGCAGGTTTGTCAGCACTTGGAGCATTATCTGGAGGAGCTGCAGGGATATCTAAAGCAATAAATGATTCCAAGGTTGCTCGACAACAATTGGAAGATAATAAACGCCACAACCTAGCCTTGGAAGGAATAAAAATCAAGCACGGTAAGGGACTCTATTTGCAACCATATAAAAATGGATTTGGTTTATTTCTTAAGGCGCACCAACAATCAAAAAACTAATAGAAATGCTGCCCCATCGAGCTCTCACCAATATTGATATTGATAAATTCGGAAAAATGTATATTAATAACTTTCGTGGAGTTTATATGAGAGATACACTACCATCAAAATCGTTCATTAATGAATGTGGAGTAATTAATTTAGATATTAACAGTGGACCTGGCACACACTGGGTAGCATACAATAAAAATCAGAATGCTGTTAAATATTTTGATAGTTTTGGTAATTTAAAACCCCCTGTAGAAGTTGTGAAATATTTAGGAAAGCATATACAATATAATTACAAAAATTATCAAAACTATAATACATTTATATGCGGACACATGTGTTTGAAATTTTTGTTTGCCCAAAGTAATAAATAATAAGTATAAACATATAGCTGCAATTTGTTTCATTTCAATTTGATTAGCAATGTCGTTAACACTTACATTAAGCGGAAACCAATCTACTCTCACTGCAGAATATTTTCCCCCAATACTTCTCAATTCTGATTACATATGCGGCCTCGTAGACTTTCAGACCTATAACTCAATACCCAATATTGATGTTATCAACAACTTATTACACTTTGGTAATGACGTCATCACATTTCCTGTAGGTTACTATGAGATTGAGGATATCAATAACATAATTCAAGATGCTTTCAAAGAAGACAATGAAGTCAACAAGCCATCTGAACGGTCGCTAAGTCTTTCGACCGGCAACCTCGGGACCTCTAGGTAACCTTCGAGCAAGGGCTAGACTTGATCCTGGTTGATGCGTTTGACCGATTGCCAAACGGATGCGATGAAGCGGATGTACTTTTGCAAGTACCAACGAACGGTATAGAACCTTGTCTATTTTTGGTTTACCAACGATTTTGGTAGCGACAACGACGAGCGAGAGTTCAGCGAAAGAAAGACGATGGTTTCCTCGACGGGTTTTCAACAATCAAAAAGCTTTATTTCATGGAGGGCTTATATACAATAATGAAATAACGGGTTTTTCCAAATTTTGAGAGACATTACGTTATTTTTAAAAGTTTACATTCTGTGGCGAATTGGAAAAATACAAAAATATGGTGATTGGTATAGCTAAAGCGCCAAATTCAAATACTATACAAATTCAACTATACAAATTCAAATTAGGATGATAATGATGAAGATGATGACGATGATGAGGATGAGAAGATGGTGCCGATGATGAGGATAAGAAGATGGTGACGATGATGCTCCAACATTCCGCCCCCTTTGAAAGAACTCCTTTCAAGACGGAAGAGCTGCCAGTTTGCGGATGGGACGTCTGAACTCGCCTTTTGTTGTTTTAACGTCAGCAACTCTGACTCTGCCATCTGAACCATAAACGACATTGGTAATTCTTCCCATGAGCCATTTCTGGGGTGGAGCGTTGTCTTCGTGTATAATGACTAGACTTCCGACCTCGACGTTAGGGCTTGAAGACGTCCACTTTGCACGACCTTGCAGTTCATGGACGTACTCAGTAGACCATCTTTGCCAAAAGTGGGTTTTGACCGCGTTGATTCGCCGCCATCGGTGAATATAGCTGATGTTTGGAGCTTCCTCTGCTGGCTCTGGAATCGCCTTTAGCGATGACCCGATGAGCAGATGAGCTGGCGTCAGTGCTTGAAAATCACTTGGATCGGATGACATCGGTGTGATTGGTCGCGAGTTCATTACTGCCTCGATTTCCACCAGGGCTGTGGACAATTCCTCATAAGTGAGCTTGGCACCGCTTAAGCTCCGGTAGAGATGACCTTTTGCTACTTTTACGGCCGCCTCCCAAATTCCACCAAAGTGAGGTGCCCTGGGGGGTATAAAATGAAAATTTATGCTACTATTAGTACAAAAGTTATTAATAGTTTCTTGTGAAGAACTTTTGAACAACATATTGCGCAATTCAGCAAGTTTAGATTGTGCCCCTACAAAGTTGGTTGCATTGTCGCAATGAATATCTTTAGGGAGACCTCTTCGACCTATCATTCGCTTCAGTGCTGCAATAAATGCGTCAGCTGACAAATCAGATACGGCTTCCAAATGAACTGCCTTTGTCGAGAAGCAAACGAAAACTGCCACGTAGGTTTTGTAAGGACTTTTTCCCCTAATCTTATAGTGAGTGTATATAGGCCCACAGAAATCTACACCACAACAGAGAAAAGGACGAGAAGGAGTTAACCTCTCCAGAGGTAAATCTCCCATCACTTGTTCCAACAGCTTTGGTCGATATTTGACGCAATGAATACATCTCCGGACTGTTTGACGAGCAATTTCTCGTACGTTGATGATCCAGAAACGATTCCTAACTAGCGCTACAAGTGCCTTTGGACCAGCATGGAAGTTTGTGAGATGCAGATGTCTGACAAGTACGCTTGTGAACTTACTGCCTTTGGGGAGCATCAATGGGTGCTTACATTCCTCCGGGATGTTGGCGTGTTTCAACCGTCCTCCTACTTTTAAAAGTTGAAGCCCATTTATTTCCTCTACAAAAGGGTTTAACCACTTAATCGGCCCCTGAAGCTTTCGGTTCGATTGAAGTGACTTTATTTCGTCCGAAAAAGAGTTTTGTTGAACCAAGCTAACAATTCGTAAAAGAGCATCATCTAGCTCTGCAACTTGTAGACAACTTCGTTGTGGAACTCGATTCTGCTTCCAATTTCGAATTCGCAGGATGTATGCGAATACACGAACCAGTTTGGTGTACGAGCTATACTTCTCAATGACTTCGAGTAAGTCATTTGAGTCCAACTTCTGACAGACGAAGACTGTTTTCTTCTTTTCCAAGGTGGATTCCTCTTGAGTAAGCTGAATGTTGACAGTGCATGGCCATGTGTCCTCTTCTTTTAACAAGAAACTTGGTCCTCCAAACCACATGGAGGTTTCGAACTCCTTTACTGCACAACCTCTTGAGACTATGTCTGCCGGATTGTGAAGTGTAGGCACGTGTTTCCAAAGAACATCCGTTGAATTCTCCTGTATTTCAGCGACTCTGTTTCCCACGAAGGTGCTTAACTGCGAAGAATGCGTTGAAATCCAGTGAAGAACAATTGATGAGTCCGTCCAAAAATAAACTGCGGAAGGTGCAGTTGCGAAAATCGTCCGAATCTTCGTCCATAGGTTGGACAATAAATGCGCTGCACACAGTTCCAGGCGAGGAAGCTGTTTCTTCTTTGCAGGCGCTACCCTAGACTTTGCCACAAAAAGTTTGACTTCAGTCTTTCCGAGTGCATCTATTGACCTAAGGTAAATGCAGCATCCATATGCAGTCATGGATGCATCCGCAAATCCGTGGACTTGAAAAGATATTCTGTTTGGAGCTAACGCAAACCTCGGCACTGTAATATTTTGCAAAGATTGCAAATCCGCCATGACCTGACGCCACTCCGCATCAATGCTTTGAGGAATTGGAGTATCCCAATCAAGTTTTTCGACCCATAGCTTCTGCAAAATAATTTTTGCCTTGATAATGATAGGACTTACTATGCCCATTGGGTCAAAAAGCGACGACGAAATCGAAAGAATTGATCTTTTTGTGAACTTGGAGTATGTTCGATTTGGTTTGTACGAAAATTGAAACGTATCGACGAGAGGATTCCAGGCAATACCTAAAGTACTGCTGAGATTTGACTCATTGAGCTTGATTTCCTTGTTATGGTCGTGGACTATGTCAACCATTTCGGAGCTATTGCTATTCCATTTCGCTAGCTCAAATCCTGCCGACTTCAAAAGTGCGACGACCTCAACTTGAAGTTTGACCAGCGACTCCAAGTCGTCCGCTCCAGTCAGCATGTCATCGACATAAAAGTCTGACTGAAGAACTCGAGAGCCTATTTTGAAACGGTCGCTGTTTTTCTCTCCTAAGTACTGAAGGCATCGAATTGCCAAAAATGGCGCAGACGATGTACCGTAAGTAACGGTGTTCAATTGGTATGTTTTTACCGGTGTATGTTCATTCTCCCTCCACAGAATGAACTGGAATCTCCGATCACATGGGTGCACTAGAATCTGCCGATACATCTTCACGATGTCCGCTGTCAGTGCATACCGATGCAATCGAAAACGCAGCAATACTGTAAACAGATCATCCTGTATTGTCGGTCCGACCATAAGGATTCCATTGAGTGAAACGTGCGATGAAGTACAACACGATGCATCAAAAACCACGCGTAACTTGGTGGTTGCACTATCCGGCCTAATAACACATTGATGAGGAAGGTAATAGTGTGGTTCGTCTAACTTGGGATCTTTTACTAGCGTCATGTGACCCAGCTGTTGATATTCTCTAAGAAATTCTGCATACTGGCCTTTCAAAGAAATATTTTTTGACAATCGACGTTCAAGAGCTAAAAATCGCCTAAACGCAATATCGTAGGAGGTTCCCAAACAACTAGGATCATTTTTGAAAGGGAGTCGAACCATCAGACGACCACTGAGGACAGTGTCAATGTTTTCAGTGAAATGTTTTTCGCAGTCCTTCTGCTCTTCTGTCCATTTCGATCTATGACCAATGGCCTCCTCTATTTCCCAGAACTTTTCGACGTATCGGTCGAGTGCGTCATCTTTCGAACTAAGACAACAGGATTTCTTCGACTTTGTAGGCTGACTCTTATATCTTCCTGAAACAATCCAGCCTAGAGAGGTTTTTTGTAGCGAAGGAAGTTCCTGACCCAGTTTGAGTTGACCTTCTTGAAGAAGATCGAAGAAAGCTTCGGCACCTAGCAACAAATCTATCCTTGATGGCTGATGGAAATATTCATCGGCGAGTTCGAGTTCGTTGGGGACATTCCAATCCTTCACACTCAGTGCTGACTCCGGTTGATAACCAGTTATCGATGGAGCCATTAGGAATTCCAAAGTTACCTCGAAGTTGTTGTACCTAGAGCGAATAGTTGTTTGTGTTTGGAAACTAATCTTTGTCTCCGTTATTCCTATTCCGACAATATCGACACTCTTTCTTTGTTTTTGCAAATGAAGCGTTTTTGCAAATCTCTCGCTCACAAAATTAACTTGTGAACCAGAATCCAGAAGAGCTCGTCCTATTTGGAATCCGCCTGCAGAATCCTTCACTAGTACAAGTGCTGTAGCCAAAATGACCTGAGCATCAGGAGCATGGTCCCTTTCCATTGCAGCATTTACTGCAGCCGACGATGACGCTTCTCTTCGTCCAGAGGCGTTCTCTGATTGTTGCTGTCTGTGCAAAAGACTGTGGTGTGATTGCCTACACTGTTTGCACCTATATGACGATGGGCATTTCGATACTCCATGACCCTTTCCTAAACAATTTAAGCAAAGACCAAGTTTTTTCACATTTGAGAAACGATCCATTACTGACAGTTCAACGAAGCTGTCACAATTTGAGATGGTATGCTTATTGTTCTGGCAGAAGACGCAAGACCGTTGAGTAGCTGCGAGAAAAGTTTGAGAACGATGAGATGAGTGAGATACCTTTGCCTTAGCGTTAGCATTGTTTGCCTGGTTTAAATCTGATCTCAATTGCTTACTATCTCGCACTTCGAGATATTGACAACGTTTGCTGAGTACCTCCGCGCATTCCTTCCAATCGGGTAGAGACTTGTAGTCCAAGTGTTCGTCCCATTTGGACTGTGTTTCCGAGTCTACCTTTGACATTGCAATATATATGATAATTGCATTACAGATTTTCTCAAATGAGCCAAGAGACTGTAAAGAATTGAATAGGGCCGAAATGTCATCAACTAAGCTTCTTAAAGCGACACTAGAAGCCTTTGGGACCTTGGGTAATTCGAATAACTCGGAAATGTATTCCAAGAATATCATCGTATCGTTGTCGTAACGTTCCTTAAGCCTGGCTATTGCCTTCGGATAATTGTCTTCCGTCACTTGAAACGCTTTGACTGTGCCCAGTGCTTGATCACTTAGACATGTCAACAAGTGATTGAATTTTTCGGTTTTTGTCAAACTCGGGTCACTATCCACCATTGCAGTAAAAGAATGAATGAAATTCTTATAGTGAGAATATTTCCCACTGAATCGTGGAAGCTTGAGTTTGGGTAAATGATTTACCGAATGTGGCATTGCAAAAGTTGTTTCGGCAGTACTCATGCGTCGTCCAGTTCACAAAAGCGAAAGTATTTTTGTTTTTGAAGAAATATACAAATCCTCTAGATCACTTCTGCCAGTATCAGTGGGTGCTAACCGCTCAATTTGAGTCTGATAAACGAGAATCTGTTTGAAATAGGACTCTAAGATTCCTAAACGACATTCCAATTCAGTTGATGTGAGAGTATCCGATTTGGATTCCACATAATTTTTCAGCCTTGTCATGCTTCCTTTGGTTGATGACCGCTGCTGTCTCAAGTCGTCGAGCGATATATTTGAAGCATTCGAATTGCTCGGGTTTAATTCGCCTAACATTTTGAGCTTTTAGTGTAACTATATGCGAAAATCTAATTTAATTCGAAAGTTTACTTTCCCAAACGAAAGAAGAAACTTTATTGTTGAAAAATGTAGCGATTTCTTCTTAAATGCGAAGATAAAATTTGTTTATGCTTCCAGCGGTGAAGTAAATTCAATTATTCAATTTGTTGTCAGCTAATCTCCTATCAAAAGGGAAAACTATAACGCCAATGAACAACGATGCGAAAGAGAAAAATTGTTGTTTTTAAATCCAACGATGTATTCGAGAAAAGTTTTTAATTGTATGTACAGGTACACCCACGACGAATATTCCGAGCG
The DNA here is from genome assembly GCA_951230905.1 of Cheilosia variabilis. Taxonomy (NCBI): domain Eukaryota; kingdom Metazoa; phylum Arthropoda; class Insecta; order Diptera; family Syrphidae; genus Cheilosia; species Cheilosia variabilis. The sequence continues at coordinate 97,895,621 of OX579676.1, read as the reverse complement.
AAAGCTTTCTTTGACTGCATACGATTGATGAAGCACCTTCTCCCGCGACGACGAAGAAAATGATAAAGCGAAAACGAAGCGAAATGAAGATCTATGCAGTGAAAGAAACTAATAGGTTCAAGTCTGTGATAATTGTACACAACTTTTGACGAAAAACCGATAAGCCAGCTTTCCTATGAAGCTTCCTTTTTTTTTGTTGTTTTTGAAACTGCTACGAAGCTTAAAAACGAGCGAACGAACGAGCGAGAAGCGAAAAGTGCATTGGTAAATGGCAACTGTAGGCTAAAGCGAGATAAACTATACTATTTGATTGAATACACATACGTCAAATGTGGTTGTGCAATGTAAATTGTGCAACGAGTGGAACGTACTTTTTTTTTTTTTTTTTCTTCACACAGCTTTCTGTGTGGATTCTAATTTCGAATGGCTGTTGATAGCATCGACGCACGACGGCAAAATTATTTGTAGGCGAATAAATTGCAGCAATATGATGTTGTCTCAAATATGTTAAATACGTAGTTTATAATAATATATGAGGTTGTTATATAGTGTAATTTGATGTTAGAATATAACTTATTATTGCATGCTCATCCAAATTATATCGAAGGTGCGTTTTGATGTATTTTTGTTGCTTCCTAGGCGATTGTGTAGGAACTATGAAAAGAATAACTGCTTGCTATTTGCAGACGCACATTCGAATAATTGTAGACTATATCAAGTACCTGGGAGTGGGGATTTATACTTATCTCCCACTTTAGAATTTCCTGTTCTTGTGTACTGCTGTTGAGTATCTCCAATATTCTTTGCGCTCCTTCTCCTTTGATGTGGATTTTTCCGCAGCTACCTTGCACTCGCGCACGCGATCACCGAAACCGTACCGATTTTCACAATTCACTAAAGTTTATATTGTTCTATGTGAAATTAGTTTTTTGTCTATAATAGTTTTGTTGGTGTGCCTTTATTAGGACTTTGTTTCCTAGGATTATTGGAGAATCTCTAGGTTTGTATTGTTTGTAACACTTGCACTAATTTATTGATGAATTTGCACTGTTACACTTTTTAAACAACGATTGTTTTATGGGTTTTTTACACGTTGGGCGCCAAAGTGAACGGTCGCTAAGTCTTTCGACCGGCAACCTCGGGACCTCTAGGTAACCTTCGAGCAAGGGCTAGACTTGATCCTGGTTGATGCGTTTGACCGATTGCCAAACGGATGCGATGAAGCGGATGTACTTTTGCAAGTACCAACGAACGGTATAGAACCTTGTCTATTTTTGGTTTACCAACGATTTTGGTAGCGACAACGACGAGCGAGAGTTCAGCGAAAGAAAGACGATGGTTTCCTCGACGGGTTTTCAACAATCAAAAAGCTTTATTTCATGGAGGACTTATATACAATAATGAAATAACGGGTTTTTCCAAATTTTGAGAGACATTACGTTATTTTTAAAAGTTTACATTCTGTGGCGAATTGGAAAAATACAAAAATATGGTGATTGGTATAGCTAAAGCGCCAAATTCAAATACTATACAAATTCAACTATACAAATTCAAATTAGGATGATAATGATGAAGATGATGACGATGATGAGGATGAGAAGATGGTGCCGATGATGAGGATAAGAAGATGGTGACGATGATGCTCCAACACCATCAATCAAAATAAAATCAAACAATAACACTTTAAAGTGTGAAATCTTAAGCACTGTAGATATTGATTTTTCACAAAACAATCAATTGGGTCGCTACTAGGATTTAGTAAAAGAAAACTACCTGCCAATATAGTTCATGAATCAGATCTATACGTTGATATCAATAGAGTAAATACCGTACGCATTGAGTGTAATTTGACTGACGGGACATTTATCACCAATAAAGCTGTACACATGCTTCATGAATTTGCGGTAAGAGTTAGTCCAGGCTATAAAATAATAGAGGTTCCACAAAATGTCATCTATTTACCCATGAATGTAAAGACGATAAGTTCTATTACCATAAAACTATTGGATCAAGACGGAAATCTCATAAACTTTCGAGACGAAACTATTACAGTACGATTACATCTAAAACCTCAGTAATGATTATCTACAGCAGTTCATCGAACTATAAAAGTGGTCAAGCATATAACAACACTATCAATACGTCACCATTTGTGTCTGGCAGAACAACTAAAAGACGTCTTAACAAACCAAATAAACAATATCTACAATTAATAGGGTACAAATTAAAAAACTAAGTGCAAGACTATGTTAAATATATTCCAAGAACCAACATTTGATGATAGCATCTCAAAATATGAGTATCACACCCACTCTCCATTCTTAAATAACTTTGATAAAAATGATATTATACAAATTTGCATCCAACATCAAAATCTTAATATTTTGCCTTCAGAAAGTTATATATATATTGAAGGAAATGTATCGACAGATAAAGGAGCGAAAGTGAACAGAACAAAGCTAGTAAACAATGGAATAGCCTTCCTATTTAATGAAATACGCTATGATTTGAATGGAATAGAAATTGATTGCACTCGTAGTGTTGGTCTTACCACTACTATTTATTAAAAATTACCTTTCTCTCAATAAAAATGAGAGTGAAATGTTATACAATGGGGGTTGGTCACCCGATTCTTCTATTGATGTGAGTGGATTCTTTTTTATTTTTTGCATTCCGTTGAATAAATTATTGGGGTTTGCCGAGGATTTCAAGAAAATAATTCCTAATGCTCGACATGATTTAATTCTAACAAGATCACGTATGGATGATGAAAAAGCCAGGATAACCATACGCAAGGTACAATGGAAGGTACCTCATATTACGTTAGCGGATTCATACAAGCTAAATCTATACAGATCTATAAATAATGGAGAATCGATGAAAATTGCATTCCGAAGTTGGGATCTGTATGAATATCCCGTGTTACCAAACACCACTCATCATATTTGGAATGTTAAGACATCACAAGCGGAGAAACCACGTTACATTGTTGTAGCTTTGCAAACCAATAAACGTAATTTGTTGAAAGAAAATCCTACTTACTTTGATCATTGTCATGTTACAGATTTGAGAGTACATTTAAACTCTGATGTATATCCATATGAAGATTTGAATCTGATATTTGAAAAAAATAATTTAAGTACATTGTATAGTATGTACACAGATTTTCAAAAATCATACTTTAATCGTTCAATTGCGGAACCTCTATTATCGAGAGATCTATTTAAATCACAAGCTACTATCTTTGTAATAGATTGTAGACATCAAATGGAAATAATAAGGACGGGGCCAGTTGATATTCGGTTGGAAATCAAAACATCAGTAGCAATCCCCAAAAATACTTTGGCATACTGTCTTATGCTGCATGATCGAATAATAAACTTTAATCCTTTGAGTCAAATAGTTTCTCGAGAAATATAATACTGTCAGTTGAGAGTTAGATTTTAATAAGAAAACATATGCTCCATCGTGCAAGGAAGCATGTATTTTATAATTGACGTTCAAGGTTTCAAAGGACCAAATAACAAGCTTATTGCAAAAGAAATAGCTGTACTTCACAATGGTCACCATCATCACTTTATCTTAAAACCTCCATTCAACTCTAACCAATTATCACCATCACTCAGGCGACAAGCTTATTGGCTTTATCAGAACCATCATGGTTTAACTTGGGATGGAGGATTCATCGAATTTCGTGAAGTTTTGAAATATCTCAGAGAAAAAATTCAAAACGCTATTGTTTATGTTAAAGGTGTAGAAAAAACTTTATGGTTGCATGAATTACTTCACAATGAAAATGTTGAAGTTATAAATGTTGAAGAAATCGGTTGTCCAAGCCTAAAAGAGTTAAAACGTGTTTATCCTAATGAAATAAAATGTTTATCTCATAGTAAATGTTGCGCTCTACAAAATGTTCACCTGTTAAAGAAATGGAAAGCTAAATAAAACATTTTTTTAATATGTAGGTACATAATGTTTTTTATTTGAATTTGAAATTAAATACAATTGTTTGTTTGTTTAGGTATTAAATTTTATTGTGTCTTCTATTCAATTCTGGTTTTAGAAGTCGACATAAATTTTTGATCCAAATGAAATGATGATTATTTGTAATATTATCTTGTAGCATCAACAAATTTATATGTGTTCTTCCTGAAAAAAGAGCAATTATTAATTAATTGAAAATAGAAAAAAGAACAATAATTACCTTTTTTAACATTTTTCGATAATCTTACTGGTACGATTTGTTTTTTTTTATGGTTGGGCTCTGCATACTCCACAAATACATTAATTGAGACATCATTGTTATTTTCAAATAATGTTATTTTCTTAAAGTCCATGGGAAATGTTATTTCATTTAAATTTAAAACATTTTTGTAGTTCGGGTAACTAGATGTCCGATTTGAGTTACAAGTAGCAGGATATAAAGCAGATACTACTGCCCAAGCAAAACATGCATTATCATTGTTTTTCACGTTGATACAAGCTTCTCTTCTCAAGATAGATGTAGGAGTTTTGATAAAAGAACTCCCTACAATTGGTACGTATTTATTGATGTTGATAGTCAAATTCAGAATTGATGAAAGTGCCCATCCACTGTCCTTTTCTTGAAATTCATCCAGTTTTCTAAGTAGAGGTTCTTGTATCCCCTCTGTTAAACATCTATTTAAATCGTCATCTTCTTTATAAACTATGATATTTTTAGTATTTAAGTATTTGAAATCTATTTTTTCATCATCACCAAGATATGTTTTAAATTCACCGCAGAATACTGCATTAACTTTAATGCTTCCGTATGTCTCCAATATGTTTCTTAGTTTATATGCAATTACAATCACACATTCTTCAAGGAACTTTATAGGGTCTGTATAGTAAAAGTTAGTTGTAACAGCCGTTCTAATTCTTTTCGCAAATGCTGATTGTAATAAATCATCCCAAACTATGCGATTTGAATTTGATTGTACATTTTTAATACTAGCACCATAGTTGACAGCATTAACAATAAGTTCTTCTGACTTATTTTGTTTTTCTTGCATCTTTCGAATGATAGATGTCAATTTGCCAATTGTTGATATAAGTTCATTTTTTTTTACCGATAGATTTCATTAATATTAACGAATTTTCTAACAACAAAATATCGTTTCCACAATCACACACATATTTATCAATTAAAGTGTGATTATTATTACACTCCAATAATTTTTCTATGTTGTTTTGAACAACATTTTTTCAAAATTTTCCATTGTAGACACTTTAAATAAATTTATCACATATAATTTAACAATTATAGTAAATCCCTTTGCGTTAGAGATTCAGTACAAGCAACCAGCAACCAACTAGACGTTTGCTTTCGCATCTAAGTTCAATAGCATATGCAATACTCTTCTTATAGGTTTCACACTCAGTCTGAACTTTACTATGTGCTCTTTGAAATGCCTCTTCGAACGCTGAGTTGAATCACCGTTTTTTATTGCCGATATTTCTAAATCAATCTCGTTAGTTCTACTCTCATAAAACATCGTGTAGGCGAGTTTCTTTATTTAACCATATATATATATATATATATATATTTCTAAATCAATCTCGTTAGTTCTACTCTCATAAAAAATCGTGTAGGCGAGTTTCTTTATTTAACCATATATATATTTCACGATATCAACCAGCAAATAACACCCTCCTACTCCCTCTCTTCACCAACCACAAGAAGCAAAACACATCTCTGTGGATAACCTCGACTTCTTATCAATAACATTCAAATGACCTTGAGCTCTTATCTCTGTGGATTACCTCGACTTCTTATCAATAACATTCAAATGACCTTGAGCTCTTATCTCTGCGAATAACCTTGACTTCTTATGAATAACATTCAAATGACCTTTACTACGTCACTTCCTGATCTCGGACGCACATTGTTATACTACTATTGAGCAATCCTTTTCTGGCAAGTATACAAATTCTGGTCCGCTAAACCATCGGCTTTCCAGGAATTCTCTTGCGTAGGCTCCTCTCGACACGATATCAGCTGGATTCTGCTTGGTGCTCACATGCTTCCACCTTGCCGATGGTTGTTCGCTTTGTATTTTGATACTCGGTTAGCAACAAAAACTTCCCATGTGGACGGATGTGAAGAAGAAGGGTTCCACTTGATGCTTAATGTTTTGATGATATCCGAATCATTTATTCTTAATGGAACTTCATTTTTATTGTCCGGAATTATTTTTAGCATTTCATTTGTCCACCCCTTACGTAGCTCAACCCCACCACCTTTGGGAATCTTATTAACTTCCAAATAAATGTTGGATATCTCTTCCGATGGTTGTTCGCTTTGTATTTTGATACTCGGTTAGCAACAAAAACTTCCCATGTGGACGGATGTGAAGAAGAAGGGTTCCACTTGATGCTTAATGTTTTGATAATATCCGAATCATTTATTCTTAATGGAACTTCATTTTTATTGTCCGGAATTATTTTTAGCATTTCATTTGTCCACCACTTACGTAGCTCAACCCCACCACCTTTGGGAATCTTATTAACTTCCAAATAAATGTTGGATATCTCTTCAAACGAATCCCCTCCACGTCATCATCCAAGTTATCCATGTAAAAATCGTCCTTTAAAACATTCGACCCGAGTGGATGCTTTGATCGATTGGAATCGGTTAACATTTTTAGACATTGGGTAGCGAAAAAAGGCGGAGATGTGGTACCATAGGTAACAGTCGTTAGCTGATAAGCCGTCAAATCATCCGTAAATTTATTTCTCCACAATATACACTGATATTTCCAGTCGCGTTTATCTACCTTTATCTGCCTATACATTTTGGAGATATCTGCAGTTAACGCATATTTCTATAATCGAAATCGCAAAATGTGTAGGGGACACCTTAGAAAATGAGACTCCATGAAAAAAAAGGGGTACACCCTATACTCAAAAAATATTAGTCTGTATCCACACCAAATGTAGTTCCGCTAGAAATCAGCTGCGATTCTCTCGCTCAGAAGTTGTCGGAAACCGCGTAAATTCGCTGTCGCTGACTGTCCCTTACTTTTGCCTCCCAGCAACTTTCTTTCTTTTCCTTAACTGAGCCGAAAGAAGTTCTGCATGTGCAAGACATAATCTTTGGTACGCCATTAGATGGAAATTAGAAGTAACACGCTGAATATCTGTTACGGAGCCATATGGGGAATCAAGAAAATGCGATTGGTCATTCGCGTTTCAACTAGGTATTTGCAATATTTACCAAAATTAGTTGGGTACTGCAAAAAAAAAAAAAAAAAACAAGAATTAGAAAAAAGAAACGTAAACAAACTCTTGCATTGGAGTTTGGCCGCTCAACCGCTTACCCAATGCGCGTTTAGAGGACAAACCCCAATGGGAGTGATATAAAACGTACCTGTGCAATAAATAAAATAAAAATCTAAAAAGAAAAGAAGATGAATTAATATAAATCAATAAAATATTATATTTTCTTACCATGTTTACGTCCACTTGTTGCACTTCCCAATTGATTTTGACGTTTTGTCTGGTCAATCGTTTCCTTCGTTAAGTTTCTCTTCGTTCCTTTTCATTGTGTTCCAAGTTAGTGGGTGAGCGTAAAGATGAAGTTGAAAGTTTTTTTTGTAAGTTATGTTATTTTCTCTATGTTAGGTATCGTTCTTTATGTATGTATGTTATTAGGAGATAGGAAGACAAGACTGATATGACTTGACGATTAGGAATTAAGAGACCCCTCGCTCTCATTCCAAGAAAAGGAAGAAGTATTATAAGAAAACGAAATGGAAAATAAAAACAAAAGAAAGAAAAGAAAGAATTAGAGAATAGATGTGAAAAAGAAAGACAGGGTCTGCGAAGATTTTGGGAAACAAAGGAAGGGGTAAAACAAATGCACCGCAAATGCAAAATTGGTCTGCCGTAAGGCCTTCACAATTATCGTTAACTGACAGCAAGCGGTCGTTGCCCTTTTTCGTGTAGTCAGCTGGACAACTTTTCTTTGTGTCACATACAGTGAGGAAAAAAAAAAAGGTTTTGTTATAAGAATTCGCTGGTGAGTTAGAACAAAGAATAGTTTTTTTTATGAGCAGAATTAAAATTATAACTCCTTTTGTTCAGGTATCGGAATCAATTGGACAAAAGGTATCCAAAACTTACCAGAGAGCTCTAACTGACGTTGTAGAGAGAGAGGTACATTTTCTGCGCAAAAGGTGACTCGGGCTTCTGTTAAGCCCAAAATAAGGTGTGCCCGTTCTGTGGGGCCGTAAGAGCGAAATTTCTGCTGTTGGACTGCGACTCGCCAACATATATCCAGCCAACGGCCTCCGAACAAGAAACACTCACGGGTTCAAAGCCCACAGTTGCGGCACAAAGGCGCTTAACAGGCCCGAGTTTTTACGCTCCAAGCAAAAGGGAATTTTTCATCGGGGTGCAAGAAGGCGATACGCTCTTCTCCCCCCGCCCGAACAACAATCGCCCAAGGGCATTTACAGCGTCAGGGTGCCTCGCCACCTCCAACGACAACAAACCCACAGCATCATTAACATCGTTAATAGTACGAGAACCTGCAGCACCATCATCATACAGTGATTTTTTTTGTGAAGTGCCACAGAATAGCTTTAGATTTTTTTTTTTTTTGGTTTAACGTAGTTTTTTATTTTTTTTTATTATTTAACGTAGTTTTTAAATTTCCTTTTTTACATTTCGGGTTGAACCTGCTTTTAGTAACTTAGTTTTGTGCGCGTATTATTATGAAAATAGGTATTTTAAGCCAAAAATTAACAAACTTCTTGTGCTGGCGCCAGAACAACGGGGGACGGAAAAACCGTGAGTAATTTTAGTTTCTTTTTACATTCTTGAATTTTGAATTTTAGTAGTATATTTAGTTCTAACAGTATTAAGAGCAGAGGATTTTTTTTTTTGTTTAATTTTGATTTTCTTTTGTACGTATCCTTAAGATACAAACATCTTTGAATTTTAGTTTTTTTTAATTTCTCTTTCCTTTGGTTTTGGGTTATATTTCCTGTTTTTAAATAGAGTTAAGTTTTCTTTGATTTTTTTTTAATAAAAGTGGCACTATCGTCAAATGTATACTAAAGTTTTCTGATGTTTAGATTCATCTGTAATATGAGCGGCTAGGCGAAAGTTTACGGTGTGTGGATATGTGGGAAGGCCGTCCTTTTGTTAGATCGACGATGACAATACGCGACGTAAACTAACCGACGACTTTACATGACGCTTTTCAGTGTTGTCTTTCAGCCATTCTGGCTTGACTAGTGTTGTGACTGAAGGGTTCTTTAAGGGGCTATCTCTCGCAAGTTCGGCCAGAGAGGGATAGCTATTGGATATGTCTATGGACTTGAAGGGTGGGTTGGCCATCCCTTGCCATTAACATCAGGCGTGTTTCGGGGTCATGACGAACCTCTACCTTCGAGAGACAACGGAAGGGCAAGTTGCGTTTAGGGTAAAAGTAGATAGTTAGATTTAAGTATTAGTAGGTATAGTTTAGGGTTTAGTTTATTTCTTTTAGGTTAGTTTAGATGTAGATTAGGCTAGGTAGGTTAGTTTCGCGGTGTCTCTTCCGTTCTTTCTTTGGGGTATTGGCAAAGGTCCTTGTACATTTCTCCTTTTCGCACGCTATCCTTCAGTTTAATTGTCCGTTCGTCAGTCCGAGGTCAAAGTCGAGTGCTTTCTTCCTTTTTCTTTTTTTTTTACCTTTTCTGGCATGATACAAAATGTTTGTTGAGCAGGTGGTATGTGGTGAGGGGGCAAGAACATCCCCCGTCCGACGAGCTGAGCCGAGCAACCACTAGCATGCCGCGCCTGCCTCACCTGTACCGAAGCTGCCCCTGTGGCTCGACCCAGGCTCACAACATATCGTGATAATTTAGCCTATGCTAATTATTCATAATCAAAGTTAAAGGTACATATATAAATTCATTAATTTGTAGATACATTTAAGAATTACCTATTTTCTAATAGTGCTGCAGTGTCATATGAGCAATGCGAAGCGAAACTCGTTGTACGTTTCACTCAGCTGTAACCATCCTGCCAAATCGACAAAATCTGGAAGAAAATCAGCTCGCAAATCGCCTTAAATAGTACAAAACGAAGCTTAATCGATACTCGGCACTATCGTTACATATTATAGTGCGAGATCGTATTAACTACCAGTCCACCAGTCTGTTGAGAACTCCCAACTCACGTATGACCATAGTTTGGCATTCACCCAGGCTGTGTACTTTCAGATGTGTGATTTGTTCTGATCGGAGTACAGTCGATGGGCTACGTCACAGGCTTAGTGTTCCAACGGAGCAGTAACTAAAACCCCGCCGCAACTGAATTCAACGAACTCAAAAGCTTCACCATCAGTATAAGCCAAGTTTAAGAGAAAAAGCACTCGTCAGATCTCTGCGTAATATTTGTTGTACATAGCTAGTTCTGTGGTACAAACGATGCTGATAACGATGCTGATAAGACAACATCACAAGTGGAGAAACCACGTTATATTGTTGTAGCTTTGCAAAAGAAAATCCTAATTACTTTGATCATTGTCATGTTACAGATTTGAGAGTACATTTAAACTCTGATGTATATCCATATGAAGATTTGAATCTGATATTTGAAAAAAATAATTTAAGTACATTGTATAGTATGTAAACAGATTTTCAAAAATCATACTTTAATCGTTCAATTGCGGAACCTCTATTATCGAGAGATCTATTTAAATCACAAGCTACTATCTTTGTAATAGATTGTAGACATCAAATGGAAATAATAAAGACGGGGCCAGTTGATATTCGGTTGGAAATCAAAACATCAGTAGCAATCCCCGAAAATACTTCGGCATACTGTCTTATGCTGCATGATCGAATAACAAACTTTAATCCTTTGAGTCAAATAGTTTCTCGAGAAATATAATACTGTCAGTTGAGAGTTAGATTTTAATAAGAAAACATATGCTCCATCGTGCAAGGAAGCATGTATTTTATAATTGACGTTCAAGGTTTCAAAGGACCAAATAACAAGCTTATTGCAAAAGAAATAGCTGTACTTCACAATGGTCACCATCATCACTTTATCTTAAAACCTCCATTCAACTCTAACCAATTATCACCATCACTCAGGCGACAAGCTTATTGGCTTTATCAGAACCATCATGGTTTAACTTGGGATGGAGGATTCACCGAATTTCGTGAAGTTTTGAAATATCTCAGAGAAAAAATTCAAAACGTTGCATGAATTACTTCACAATGAAAATGGTGAAGTTATAAATGTTGAAGAAATCGGTTGTCCAAGCCTAAAAGAGTTAAAACGTGTTTATCCTAATGAAATAAAATGTTTATCTCATAGTAAATGTTGCGCTCTACAAAATGTTTACTTGTTAAAGAAATGGAAAGCTAAATAAAACATTTTTTAATATGTAGGTACATAATGTTTTTTATTTGAATTTGAAATTAAATACAATTGTTTGTTTGTTTAGGTATTAAATTTTATTGTGTCTTCTATTCAATTCTGGTTTTAGAAGTCGACATAAATTTTTGATCCAAATGAAATGATGATTATTTGTAATATTATCTTGTAGCATCAACAAATTTATATGTGTTCTTCCTGAAAAAAGAGCAATTATTAATTAATTGAAAAGAGAAAAAAGAACAATAATTACCTTTTTTAACATTTTTCGATAATCTTACTGGTACGATTTGTTTTTTTTTATGGTTGGGCTCTGCATACTCCACAAATACATTAATTGAGACATCATTGTTATTTTTAAATAATGTTATTTTCTTAAAGTCCATGGGAAATGTTATTTCATTTAAATTTAAAACATTTTTGTAGTTCGGGTAACTAGATGTCCGATTTGAGTTACACGTAGCAGGATATAAAGCAGATACTACTGCCCAAGCAAAACATGCATTATCATTGTTTTTCACGTTGATACAAGCTTCTCTTCTCAAGATAGATGTAGGAGTTTTGATAAAATAACTCCCTACAATTGGTACGTATTTATTGATGTTGATAGTCAAATTCAGAATTGATGAAAGTGCCCATCCACTGTCCTTTTCTTGAAATTCATCCAGTTTTCTAAGTAGAGGTTCTTGTATCCCCTCTGTTAAACATCTATTTAAATCGTCATCTTCTTTATAAATTATGATATTTTTAGTATTTAAGTATTTGAAATCTATTTTTTCATCATCACCAAGATATGTTTTAAATTCACCGCAGAATACTGCATTAACTTTAACGCTTCCGTATGTCTCCAATATGTTTCTTAGTTTATATGCAATTACAATCACACATTCTTCAAGGAACTTTATAGGGTCTGTATAGTAAAAGTTAGTTATAACAGCCGTTCTAATTCTTTTCGCAAATGCTGATTGTAATAAATCATCCCAAACTATGCGATTTGAATTTGATTGTACATTTTTAATACTAGCACCATAGTTGACAGCATTAACAATAAGTTCTTCTGACTTATTTTGTTTTTCTTGCATCTTTCGAATGATAGATGTCAATTTGCCAATTGTTGATATAAGTTCATTTTTTTTTACCGATAGATTTCATTAATATTAACGAATTTTCTAACAACAAAATATCGTTTCCACAATCACTCACATATTTATCAATTAAAGTGTGATTATTATTACACTCCAATAATTTTTCTATGTTGTTTTGAACAACATTTTTTCAAAATTTTCCATTGTAGACACTTTAAATAAATTTATCACATATAATTTAACAATTATAGTAAATCCCTTTGCGTTAGAGATTCAGTACAAGCAACTAGCAACCAACTAGACGTTTGCTTTCGCATCTAAGTTCAATAGCATATGCAATACTCTTCTTATAGGTTTCACACTCAGTCTGAACTTTACTATGTGCTCTTTGAAATGCCTCTTCGAACGCTGAGTTGAATCACCGTTTTTTATTGCCGATATTTCTAAATCAATCTCGTTAGTTCTACTCTCATAAAACATCGTGTAGGCGAGTTTCTTTATTTAACCATATATATATATATATTTCTAAATCAATCTCGTTAGTTCTACTCTCATAAAACATCGTGTAGGCGAGTTTCTTTATTTAACCATATATATATATATATATTTCACGATATTTACCAGCAAATAACACCCTCCTACTCCCTCTCTTCACCAACCACAAGAAGCAAAACACATCTCTGTGGATAACCTCGACTTCTTATCAATAACATTTAAATGACCTTGAGCTCTTATCTCTGTGGATAACCTCGACTTCTTATCAATAACATTCAAATGACCTTGAGCTCTTATCTCTGCGAATAACCTTGACTTCTTATCAAAAACATTCAAATGACCTTGAGCTCTTATCTCTGCGAATAATCTTGACTTCTTATGAATAACATTCAAATGACCTTTACTACTTCACTTCCTGATCTCGGACTCACATTGTTATATTTACTACTATTGAGCAATCCTTTTCTGGCAAGTATACAAATTCTGGTCCGCTAAACCATCGGCTTTCCAGGAATTCTCTTGCGTAGGCTCCTCTCGAGACGATATCAGCTGGATTCTGCTTGGTGCTCACATGCTTCCACCTTGTCCGGAATTATTTTTAGCATTTCATTTGTCCACCCCTTACGTAGCTCAACCCCACCACCTTTGGGAATCTTATTAACTTCCAAATAAATGTTGGATATCTCTTCCGATGGTTGTTCGCTTTGTATTTTGATACTCGGTTAGCAACAAAAACTTCCCATGTGGACGGATGTGAAGAAGAAGGGTTCCACTTGATGCTTAATGTTTTGATGATATCCGAATCATTTATTCTTAATGGAACTTCATTTTTATTGTCCGCAATTATTTTTAGCATTTCATTTGTCCACCACTTACGTAGCTCAACCCCACCACCTTTGGGAATCTTATTAACTTCCAAATAAATGTTGGATATCTCTTCAAACGAATCCCCTCCACGTGATCATCCAAGTTATCCATGTAAAAATCGTCCTTTAAAACATTCGACCCGAGTGGATGCTTTGATCGATTGGAATCGGTTAACATTTTTAGACATTGGGTAGCGAAAAAAGGCGGAGATGTGGTACTATAGGTAACAGTCTTTAGCTGATAAGCCGTCAAATCATCCGTGGATTTATTTCTCCACAATATACACTGATATTTCCAGTCGCGTTTATCTACCTTTATCTGCCGATACATTTTGGAGATATCTGCAGTTAACGCATTTTTTTTTTTTTTTTGGGAATTCGCTGGAAGTAAAAAATCATCGAAAGACATTGCAGAGATAAATCCGCCGTTTGTCGGATTTTTAAATTTGTTTTGTTTGAAATCAATACCTAATTTCTTAGCCCTAGCCAAATCTTACAGATCAAGAGGTTTTATCCGTCTCAATCTGCCGATTACATTGTCATTATTTAAAAGTTCTGTTATTTCTGTGTTTATGTGGTTGAGAAGCCGATTTCTATGCCTCCGAGCAACCTTCTTAACCTCATCTTCAACCATTTCAACATTTAGATCTCTATGCAGATCGGCGTTGCGTATGTACCAAGGTGCATTAACTATGTTCCTTAGTACTTTATTTTGGAAAACCTGAATTTTTTGTAAGTTTGTTTGGCATGTGCATGCCCACAATTGGAGCCCGTAGGTCCATACTGGTTTTAGAACTTGCTTGTATAGCAATAACTTATTGTAGTTGGACAGGGATGAGTATCTCCCAATAAGCCAATACATTTTACTGTATAGCATGTTCAACTCATCTTTTTTTTTCTTAACGTGCGCTTTCCAACGCAGTTTAGCGTCTAGAGTCATGCCTAGATATTTAGCTGTGTTAGAAAATTCTACTACATTGTTGTTAATGTAGACTGGAATGTGTGGTACGTTTTTATACGTAAAATTAATATGGACTGACTTAAGGTCATTTAATCTAATCTGCCATTTCTCAGTCCATTCTGAAATATTGTTTATTGCCGTCTGAAGCTTTTTTGTTGCTATTTCGACATTTGCTCCCACAGCAAGGACGGCTGTGTCATCTGCAAAAGTAGCTATGGTGGTTTCTTCACTTTCAGGCAAATCGCTAGTGAAGAGTAGGTATAAAACTGGACCTAGCACACTGCCTTGCGGTACACCAGCTTTAATCTCTCTTAATGTTGAGCATTCTGTATCTTGCTTAATTCTGAAGAATCGATCTGATATATAAGACTCCAGAATGGTTGTATACTGCTTCGGCAGTTGCTTTTGTAGTTTATGTATCAGTCCTTTGTGCCAGAATTTATCGAAAGCTTGTGCTATATCAAGAAATACTGTAGAGCACACATTTTTCTCTTCAAATGATTTTTCGATTTTATCTGTGATTCTATGCACCTGATCAATTGTAGAGTGCTTGTTTCTAAACCCAAATTGATGATTTGGAAGTAGCGATTTTTCATCAATAATTTTTTGCAAACGTTTTGCCAGCATTTTTTCGAATAGCTTGGACAACATTGGTAGTATCGATATTGGGCGATATGAGGTTACTTCGCTAGGTGGTTTACCTGGTTTTGGTATCATTATTACCTCCGCGACCTTCCACAAGCTTGGCACATATCTTAATTTGAATGCAGCATTTATAATCTGCGCTAGTTTTTTTAAACCTTTTCGGGGAATTTGTTTTAAAATGTCCCCTGTGATTAAATCTAACCCTGGGGTTTTTTTTATGTTTATGCCTTCTTTGATTTCTTTGGCAAGTTCTTTAGCTGTTACCGGCCGAATAGGTCTGTCTTCTTCGCACGTTTCTTCGTTTCCTTGATAATCTTTATCTTCATAAGGTTTGAAAACGTTCTCAAGGTACTGTGCAAAAATATTTGCTTTTGCTTTTTCTTCTATGCTTTTTGCCCAGTTACCTTCTCTGGTTTTTACTGGCGGAATGTGAGCTATTGGACTAATCATTTTCTTTGTTGCCTTCCAGAGCGAGTAGTCGGTACTAGCATCATTTGTAAGACTGGTAAGATACGTTTTTAAAGACTCGTTATTAAATTCTCTTATAGATTTTCTGAGCTTATTATTTAAGTTGTTCAGTGTGGTTTTGTCGCTTGGCGCCCTTGTCTGTTGCCAGCGTTTTCTAGCTTTCCTCTTTTCTGTAATAATTTCACATATTTCATGAGGTTAAGAGGTTTGTTTAATCTTGTTTGTTCTTTGGGGAGTTGCAGCCCATGCAGCTTTTTGTATATCCAGTGTAAATATTTGCACTGCTTCTTCTAGTTGATCTTCTGTTTGAATTTTAAATTCACCGCAGAATACTGCATTAACTTTAACGCTTCCGTATGTCTCCAATATGTTTCTTAGTTTATATGCAATTACAATCACACATTCTTCAAGGAACTTTATAGGGTCTGTATAGTAAAAGTTAGTTATAACAGCCGTTCTAATTCTTTTCGCAAATGCTGATTGTAATAAATCATCCCAAACTATGCGATTTGAATTTGATTGTACATTTTTAATACTAGCACCATAGTTGACAGCATTAACAATAAGTTCTTCTGACTTATTTTGTTTTTCTTGCATCTTTCGAATGATAGATGTCAATTTGCCAATTGTTGATATAAGTTCATTTTTTTTTACCGATAGATTTCATTAATATTAACGAATTTTCTAACAACAAAATATCGTTTCCACAATCACTCACATATTTATCAATTAAAGTGTGATTATTATTACACTCCAATAATTTTTCTATGTTGTTTTGAACAACATTTTTTCAAAATTTTCCATTGTAGACACTTTAAATAAATTTATCACATATAATTTAACAATTATAGTAAATCCCTTTGCGTTAGAGATTCAGTACAAGCAACTAGCAACCAACTAGACGTTTGCTTTCGCATCTAAGTTCAATAGCATATGCAATACTCTTCTTATAGGTCTTATATAAAACTTTAGAAAACCACGGCAGAACTTTTAAAAGAAAGACCGAAACATTTAAGAAATAGGACGCTTTAATTCGGAATGTTAGTTTCTACTACCAAAAAACAAAGGGGTTTTGTTCATTATATAGATTTACTTAACATGAATAATGCAATAAAAGCTTTAAGTTCAAACAATGTAAATGTGTGAGTTGAATAAAGTAAATAGGTGAAATACATAAGAAAAAGGAGTTGCCAATATAATTTTTAACATCCTCCGGCCGAGGATGAAATGGGTAGTTCCAATGGGTAAAGAAGCTGAACCGGTCTTCGAGTTCGGGTTCCGTCTGAGTAGCGAATCTCACAAGCTCGTACCTTATTGTCACGACCAACGAAAGCATCTTCCACTACAGCCAACCGCCAATGAATTCGAGGTTTTCCGGGGTTGAACACAAGAACGACATCATTTTTCTTCAATTCCACCGAAGCCGCAGATCTGCCATGGTGAAATGACCTTAATAATTGCATATACTCGGTTCGCCAGCGATTCCACAACATAGTTGAATATCGCAGTCTTTGTTTCCAAAGACTTTGTATTCCTGCTGAATCAGAACTAAGATTTTGCATGTTCAAACATCCGTGGCTATTTAACAAAAAATGTGCTGGAGTGAGCGGTGCGACATCTAATGGATCACTGCTTAAGTAGGTAAGCGGACGAGCATTCACCATACCTTCAGCCTCAGTGAGTATTGTCCTTAATTGCTCGAAGGAAAGCTTGGCCTTACCAATAACCACTTTAAGAATGTTTTTTATTGAGCGAATGAGGCGCTCCCAAAATCCGCCCCACCATGGAGCTTGTTCCACAATGAATTTCCATTTTATACGTTTATCACAGAGAAAATGCTGAAGCGAGTCATCTTTAAAAGTGCTTTCTCCTAACTCCAAGGCGGCTCTACGAAAGGTGCGAGCGTTATCTGAATAAATTACAGATGGAACCCCTCGACGAGCGATAAAGCGTCTGAGCCCCATCAAACAACTTTCTGTAGACATACTTGGAACCAATTCCAAATGAATAGCACGTATAGCGGCACAAGTGATGACCATAAGATATGATTTTGCCATCACACCATCGGATTCGTTAAAGTAATATAGAGGACCCGCAAAGTCGATGCCAATATTTTCAAAGGGTCTTGATAAAGTAATTCTCTCTACCGGGAGAGGCCCAAACGGCTGGGAAGCTGGCTTTCCCCATAGTTTTTTGCATGTGACGCAATCCTTAAGAACCTTCTTCACCAGTTGTCGGCCTTTTGGGATCCAAAACCGACTTCTAAGTTGAGTTAAAACGATGTTGACTCCACCATGGAGAGATCTTTGATGAAAATCTTTTACTATTAAAAGTGTGATATACGAATCAGTGGGCAGTATGATGGGATGCTTGACATCGAACGACTCCTCTAATGACTGAAGGCGTCCACCCAGTCGCAAAATGCCATAATCGTCTAGGAACGGGGAAAACTGAGCAATTTTGGATGCTACAGGTACAGACTTGGTTTTCTGCAATAGACAAATTTCATCAGTAAATTTTATAAATTGTATGTACCTTAGCCAGTAAGATTGTGCAACATCTAGTTCATCGGCAGACAAATGGATTGATCCCATCCGCTGTTTTTTCCTGCAAGAGTTTAGGAAACGCAGAACGTAGCAGGAAACACGCAGCAGTCTATCCCATGTGCTGAAGTCTTCGAAATTGATGATAGGACCTAGCGGCGGCCTTTCAGCAATTGATGTTGCTAGCGATATCAATGGGGCCGCAATAAGCGGCGTAGTTTCGATGTCATCGTTCAGCTGGTTTACATCATTAGCGAGCCAACACGGTCCTTGATTCCAAAGCACAGAAGTCCGTAGGTTTTCAGCAGTTATGCCTCGTGTTAGAAGATCCGCAGGATTTTCTTTCCCTGAGCAGTGCTTCCAATCAGTGGCTGGAGTATGTCGGCGTATCTCAGAAA
Organism: Cheilosia variabilis; assembly: GCA_951230905.1. NCBI lineage: Eukaryota > Metazoa > Arthropoda > Insecta > Diptera > Syrphidae > Cheilosia > Cheilosia variabilis. The sequence goes on along the minus strand of OX579676.1, from coordinate 97,876,760 downwards.
CGCGGCTTTGTACATATGGCTTCCACCGATCAACCTCACCTTGTATCCAATTTAATGTAATTCGCGAATCGGTCCACATGTAGAATTTTTGGATAGGTACCTTCAGGGATTGTTTTAGATAAACACACAATCGGGCTGCTATTAAAGCAGCTGTGAGTTCCAGTTTCGGTAACGTTAGTTCTTTCGTCCCATCCTCCTTCAGTGGTGCCACTCTGCTTTTTGAACACAGAAATGAAATCTTGCTTTCTCCCGTAGAGTTGATATTTTTTATATATGCCACCGTACCGTATGCTTTCATGCTTGCGTCAGCGAATATGTGGACTTCAATAATACTTGCAGTAGAATATGCCAAGGTCGACCGTGGAATAGTTATATTCTTCAACTGCATCAGGCTTTTGACGCATTCGTCCCATTCCGAAAGCAGTTCTGGACTAAGCGATTCATCCCATCCAAGCCTTTTCTTCCAAATTGCCTGAAAGAGGATTTTTACCTTCACAACAGCAGGTCCAAGTATCCCCAGTGGGTCATAAATTCTAGCAATGGTTTGGAGAACAATTCGCTTGGTGCTTTTGGCTAAATTCGAGGTTAGCAGATTCTCGACGGCGTTAACAGACACAGATAATTCATCACTCAATGTAAACCATAGCAATCCCAACACTTTTTGCACAGCAGGAGTTTCTGATGAACAGAATGCCTTACGAATGATAGCACTGTTCGAGTTCCACTTTCTCAGGTTCATGCTAGCGTTTCTCATGATGGTTACAGCTTCCTCACAGATTCGTTCGCCTTCATCTTCTGAATCGACACTAATCACTAAGTCGTCCATATAAAACCCATCTTTGAGGACCTCGACCGTAGACTGAAAACGTTGTTTTTCCTCAGAAAGATGTAATTGCAAAGTGGCAGTCAAGAGGAATGGGCTGCAGTTGACACCAAAAGTCACCCTCGTCATTCTGAGATCGATGAACTCAGATGCGCCGCTGGAAGTTTGAAGAGCATCCGAGTACCATATAAATCGGTGGCTATCTCGATCGTTTTTATCGAGTAAGATTTGCAGAAAAGCCTTTTCCACATCTGCTACTATTCCGAATTGTCCTAACCGAAAATTGAGGAGCACTTTTAAAACTTCTGGCAGCAAATTTGCGCCAACATAAAGCTGGTCATTCAGCGAGGGTACTTCATCAGTATGGAACGAAGCGTCGAAAACGATGCGCATCTTGGTTGTGGTGCTTTCAGCTTTGTAGACGGGGCGATGCGGCAGATAAAAAACACGTTTTGAACTGTCATCGTCGTTAGACACCACAGGTTCAGCAATACCATCGGATACCATTTGTTTTATTGCATTATCGTACTCACTTAGTCGTCCAGGAACTCTTGATAATTGTCGCTTAAGAGAGCACAGTCGGTTCATAGCAGCTTGTCTGTTACTCATCATCGGAATTTGTGATTCTTTCCACGGTAAAGTTGCCTCATAACGTGATCCTTTCTTGCTGATGCAGGCGGCGATTAGATGATCTGCTGTGTGTTGATTCTCGGCTTCTTCACTGCGAATGCCGATGGTTTCAAGAGACCAAAATGATTTTATGTCATTGTCATCCAAGGCCGGTATATGCCAATTCGTGCTGAGAAGAGAGGAAGAACATAAGTTTGTGTTTGATGCACCAGTCTTACCGAACGATGAATGTGGTCCTTGCAGGGTCCAGCCGAAAATGGTTTCGACAGCTCTCAAACTAGGCGTGATACGTCTCTGTTTCCCCGTCACTACGGCCCAATAAAAATCCGATCCCACAAGGATACTCAGACCATCCTCTGTATCCATGGCCACATGGAGTGAATCTGCTAATCGTAGTCCATGAAATGACAAGCATGAGCTTTCCGGCGCTGGTAAGACATCCACGCAGATTTCAGGAACGACCACAGCCTCAATGAACGCACTTTTCTTGTTAAACTGGCATTCAATAGCAACTTTTACTTTATTTAATGTCATTGAAGGTGACTTCTCTTTGCTGCCGAAGGGTATGACGGACATGTTAACTTTCCCTATAAAAGTTAGACCAAGTTTCTGCACCAGACTCTCACGTATGTAAGAGTGTTGACTGCCGCCGTCAATAATCAAACGAATTAAAGTAGATTTATTTTTGCTCGGCGCTACGGCAATGCCCCGAGCTGTCTTCAAAAAGACATTTGCATTTTCCAGAATAGAATTACAGGCACACAGATTCAGCGCGTTTTGATTATTGGCTTTATTGGCCGCAATGGGTACCACATCACTCTCCGGTTTTTCAGCATACGATGGATTACACAACGAAGTTAAATGTTTTCCTTTGCACTTTTTGCAAGAAAGCCATCTCGCACTGCGACATTTTTTCGAAGAGTGCCCGCGTTTAGCGCAACGAAAACAACGACCACTTGTACGTAGTTTGTCTCTTTTTTGCGAAATAGGTATATTAGCGTCGCAGTCTTTTGTGTCATGTTGGACTGATACACAAAACAAACATTTCTCCTTGTCACTCATAGAAACTAAACTGGTTGCAGTGGTGTTAGTAGAATGTTTTGAACTTGCAGTGACTGGAACAACACGACTTTTTTCAAGTGATTCGACTTCTCGCTTTAGGAAGCGCATTATGCCTTGAACCTGTTTGTCGCCAATTTGGGAAAGAGACGAACTGCTGGAGTGCGACGAAGTATCAGTTTCACCAACATCTTTATCCCTTGCTGCGGTACGGTGAAAATCAATGCGGAGTTCAACGGGCAAGCATCGAAGTAAGATCGATTTGAGCATAATGTAGTATTGGTGAGGGGGGACCTGCAAAGCGGTTAGAGTGCGACTGCAGGTGGTTATAGCGTTATACAAGCTGCGCAAACCAGTGACGTCTGTTCTTGAGTGTATTGGTCGTAGGGCAACTAGCTCTTGCATGTATTTGTCGACCAAACGCTCTGTATCTCCAAACTGCTCTTGCAAGAGTGATACAGCAGCATCGTAGCACATTTCTGATGCGGTAAAACCAGCAATCACCTTTTTGGCATTTCCAACCAGTACAGACTCCAAATAGCTGAACTTATCTGACGATGTCAAACTATTATTCTCATGAACTGCCGTTCTGAACTGTTCCCAAAAGGGTAACCATTCCTGGAAATTACCATCAAATTTTTTCAGTGGCAATTTTTGCAGTTTCATGGAAGAACTTATTGCAGCTGATGTATTGTGATGACTATAAGAGCAATCGTCAGATTTCACTGTAACGGGGTTTAGCTTTCGGCGAAGTTTCTTCAGCCTCGTATTAAGTCGAGCTATCATACCTATTGCAGAATCTTCGTATTCGGCCACTTTTTCGAGATCCCTTTCCAAATCATCCGGCTTGACGAGATCTTTATTTTTTACCTCCTGATTTATTACGATGAGGCTTTCATGTGCTGCGGTTAAGCGTTGTATAAACGTAACCAGCTCCTCTTCGATCCCATCGAATGCATCTTCATCCTTGAGTTGCGAAGCATCGGACGTAAGAAATTCACCGGCAGACTTTATGATCTTTGTAACTTGCCCTCTATAGGCGGATCGAGCGGACAGTTCCATTACACGAATTTGTATTTCTTTATTTCTGCACGTCTCTCTTCCCGGGTTTCGGCACCATATATAAAACTTTAGAAAACCACGGCAGAACTTTTAAAAGAAAGACCGAAACATTTAAGAAATATGACGCTTTAATTCGGAATGTTAGTTTCTACTACCAAAAAACAAAGGGGTTTTGTTCATTATATAGATTTACTTAACATGAATAATGCAATAAAAGCTTTAAGTTCAAACAATGTAAATGTGTGAGTTGAATAAAGTAAATAGGTGAAATACATAAGAAAAAGGAGTTGCCAATATAATTTTTAACAGTAAAAGTTAGTTATAACAGCCGTTCTAATTCTTTTCGCAAATGCTGATTGTAATAAATCATCCCAAACTATGCGATTTGAATTTGATTGTACATTTTTAATACTAGCACCATAGTTGACAGCATTAACAATAAGTTCTTCTGACTTATTTTGTTTTTCTTGCATCTTTCGAATGATAGATGTCAATTTGCCAATTGTTGATATAAGTTCATTTTTTTTTACCGATAGATTTCATTAATATTAACGAATTTTCTAACAACAAAATATCGTTTCCACAATCACTCACATATTTATCAATTAAAGTGTGATTATTATTACACTCCAATAATTTTTCTATGTTGTTTTGAACAACATTTTTTCAAAATTTTCCATTGTAGACACTTTAAATAAATTTATCACATATAATTTAACAATTATAGTAAATCCCTTTGCGTTAGAGATTCAGTACAAGCAACTAGCAACCAACTAGACGTTTGCTTTCGCATCTAAGTTCAATAGCATATGCAATACTCTTCTTATAGGTTTCACACTCAGTCTGAACTTTACTATGTGCTCTTTGAAATGCCTCTTCGAACGCTGAGTTGAATCACCGTTTTTTATTGCCGATATTTCTAAATCAATCTCGTTAGTTCTACTCTCATAAAACATCGTGTAGGCGAGTATCTTTATTTAACCATATATATATATATATTTCTAAATCAATCTCGTTAGTTCTACTCTCATAAAACATCGTGTAGGCGAGTTTCTTTATTTAACCATATATATATATATATTTCACGATATTTACCAGCAAATAACACCCTCCTACTCCCTCTCTTCACCAACCACAAGAAGCAAAACACATCTCTGTGGATAACCTCGACTTCTTATCAATAACATTTAAATGACCTTGAGCTCTTATCTCTGTGGATAACCTCGACTTCTTATCAATAACATTCAAATGACCTTGAGCTCTTATCTCTGCGAATAACCTTGACTTCTTATCAAAAACATTCAAATGACCTTGAGCTCTTATCTCTGCGAATAATCTTGACTTCTTATGAATAACATTCAAATGACCTTTACTACGTCACTTCCTGATCTCGGACTCACATTGTTATATTTACTACTATTGAGCAATCCTTTTCTGGCAAGTATACAAATTCTGGTCCGCTAAACCATCGGCTTTCCAGGAATTCTCTTGCGTAGGCTCCTCTCGAGACGATATCAGCTGGATTCTGCTTGGTGCTCACATGCTTCCACCTTGTCCGGAATTATTTTTAGCATTTCATTTGTCCACCCCTTACGTAGCTCAACCCCACCACCTTTGGGAATCTTATTAACTTCCAAATAAATGTTGGATATCTCTTCCGATGGTTGTTCGCTTTGTATTTTGATACTCGGTTAGCAACAAAAACATCCCATGTGGACGGATGTGAAGAAGAAGGGTTCCACTTGATGCTTAATGTTTTGATGATATCCGAATCATTTATTCTTAATGGAACTTCATTTTTATTGTCCGCAATTATTTTTAGCATTTCATTTGTCCACCACTTACGTAGCTCAACCCCACCACCTTTGGGAATCTTATTAACTTCCAAATAAATGTTGGATATCTCTTCAAACGAATCCCCTCCACGTGATCATCCAAGTTATCCATGTAAAAATCGTCCTTTAAAACATTCGACCCGAGTGGATGCTTTGATCGATTGGAATCGGTTAACATTTTTAGACATTGGGTAGCGAAAAAAGGCGGAGATGTGGTACTATAGGTAACAGTCTTTAGCTGATAAGCCGTCAAATCATCCGTGGATTTATTTCTCCACAATATACACTGATATTTCCAGTCGCGTTTATCTACCTTTATCTGCCGATACATTTTGGAGATATCTGCAGTTAACGCATTTTTTTTTTTTTTTTGGGAATTCGCTGGAAGTAAAAAATCATCGAAAGACATTGCAGAGATAAATCCGCCGTTTGTCGGATTTTTAAATTTGTTTTGTTTGAAATCAATACCTAATTTCTTAGCCCTAGCCAAATCTTACAGATCAAGAGGTTTTATCCGTCTCAATCTGCCGATTACATTGTCATTATTTAAAAGTTCTGTTATTTCTGTGTTTATGTGGTTGAGAAGCCGATTTCTATGCCTCCGAGCAACCTTCTTAACCTCATCTTCAACCATTTCAACATTTAGATCTCTATGCAGATCGGCGTTGCGTATGTACCAAGGTGCATTAACTATGTTCCTTAGTACTTTATTTTGGAAAACCTGAATTTTTTGTAAGTTTGTTTGGCATGTGCATGCCCACAATTGGAGCCCGTAGGTCCATACTGGTTTTAGAACTTGCTTGTATAGCAATAACTTATTGTAGTTGGACAGGGATGAGTATCTCCCAATAAGCCAATACATTTTACTGTATAGCATGTTCAACTCATCTTTTTTTTTCTTAACGTGCGCTTTCCAACGCAGTTTAGCGTCTAGAGTCATGCCTAGATATTTAGCTGTGTTAGAAAATTCTACTACATTGTTGTTAATGTAGACTGGAATGTGTGGTACGTTTTTATACGTAAAATTAATATGGACTGACTTAAGGTCATTTAATCTAATCTGCCATTTCTCAGTCCATTCTGAAATATTGTTTATTGCCGTCTGAAGCTTTTTTGTTGCTATTTCGACATTTGCTCCCACAGCAAGGACGGCTGTGTCATCTGCAAAAGTAGCTATGGTGGTTTCTTCACTTTCAGGCAAATCGCTAGTGAAGAGTAGGTATAAAACTGGACCTAGCACACTGCCTTGCGGTACACCAGCTTTAATCTCTCTTAATGTTGAGCATTCTGTATCTTGCTTAATTCTGAAGAATCGATCTGATATATAAGACTCCAGAATGGTTGTATACTGCTTCGGCAGTTGCTTTTGTAGTTTATGTATCAGTCCTTTGTGCCAGAATTTATCGAAAGCTTGTGCTATATCAAGAAATACTGTAGAGCACACATTTTTCTCTTCAAATGATTTTTCGATTTTATCTGTGATTCTATGCACCTGATCAATTGTAGAGTGCTTGTTTCTAAACCCAAATTGATGATTTGGAAGTAGCGATTTTTCATCAATAATTTTTTGCAGACGTTTTGCCAGCATTTTTTCGAATAGCTTGGACAACATTGGTAGTATCGATATTGGGCGATATGAGGTTACTTCGCTAGGTGGTTTACCTGGTTTTGGTATCATTATTACCTCCGCGACCTTCCACAAGCTTGGCACATATCTTAATTTGAATGCAGCATTTATAATCTGCGCTAGTTTTTTTAAACCTTTTCGGGGAATTTGTTTTAAAATGTCCCCTGTGATTAAATCTAACCCTGGGGTTTTTTTTATGTTTATGCCTTCTTTGATTTCTTTGGCAAGTTCTTTAGCTGTTACCGGCCGAATAGGTCTGTCTTCTTCGCACGTTTCTTCGTTTCCTTGATAATCTTTATCTTCATAAGGTTTGAAAACGTTCTCAAGGTACTGTGCAAAAATATTTGCTTTTGCTTTTTCTTCTATGCTTTTTGCCCAGTTACCTTCTCTGGTTTTTACTGGCGGAATGTGAGCTATTGGACTAATCATTTTCTTTGTTGCCTTCCAGAGCGAGTAGTCGGTACTAGCATCATTTGTAAGACTGGTAAGATACGTTTTTAAAGACTCGTTATTAAATTCTCTTATAGATTTTCTGAGCTTATTATTTAAGTTGTTCAGTGTGGTTTTGTCGCTTGGCGCCCTTGTCTGTTGCCAGCGTTTTCTAGCTTTCCTCTTTTCTGTAATAATTTCACATATTTCATGAGGTTAAGAGGTTTGTTTAATCTTGTTTGTTCTTTGGGGAGTTGCAGCCCATGCAGCTTTTTGTATATCCAGTGTAAATATTTGCACTGCTTCTTCTAGTTGATCTTCTGTTTGAATAGCTGACGATAGTTGGATACATTCTTCCAACTTCTGCCTAAAGTGGTTCCAATCAGTCAGTCTATTAACTAGTTTAGGGCTATGTTCTTTTATTATTATTCTATCGCCAAGTGTTAGAAGTATTGAGGAATGATCTGATTGAAGATCAGGGCCTTCTTCTATACTTATTTTATTTGATGATATATTTTTGGATATAAAGAAGTCTACTAGATCTGGGGTTTTGTTCCTATCTGTAGGCCAGTAGGTAGGTTTCCCCGTTGAGTGATATTTGCCGCCGACTTCTTTAATAGTTTCATATAATTCTCTGCCTCTAGTATTTGTTAATCTAGATCCCCAATATTTATTCTTGGCATTAAAATCCCCTCCCGCGATTAATCGATTGTGAAATATGCGGAAAAGACTTTTAAAATCAGTTTTCTTTAGTCTATAGCTAGGAGAGCAGTATACTGCTGCAACAGATATTTGCCCACTACTCGTTTCTACACTTATGGAAATTCCTTGGATGGCACATGATTGGAATTTTGTTTCTATATGGTGTTTTATTGTATTCTTTATTAACACTGCAGCCCCACCTTTTGCACAGTTATGAGGATGTGGGGAGTGATATAATTCATACCCTTGCAGTTTAAAATTAGTTATCAATTTAAAGTGTGTCTCTGAAATGAGACATATATCTATCTGGTGTAAGTCAAGAGCCACTTTCATCTCGTCCTTGCGACTCTCGATGCCATTAGCATTCCATTCAAGAATTTTTATTCTATTCATCATGTTTGTCTTTTTGGCACAGCTTTTTTGTTGCTGTTCTGTCTCTCTAACAACGATATTCTATCTAATATCGTTTTATTCGATTTTTCCATGGAACCAATCCTGTTTAGGATTTGTTTCATGAGGTTTTCCATTCCAGTGTTTGGCTCTACTTTGCGTCTTATCGTTTTATCTGCTTTGTTATTTATTGATGCTGCCTCAGCATATGCCATTTTTGGACCCGCTGTATTTTGTTTCGGGACCTTTTTGATTATCTTTTCGTCTTTAGGCTTTTCTTTCAGTGGGCTCTTTTGTAAGTCCTTTTTGACTTTTTGCTCTTCCTTATTTGAGCTTTTTTTTTGTTTCTTTAGCTTTTTGACCCTTGCAAGTTGGATTTCTTTTGAAACTAAACAACCTCTGTAGCTAGCAGGATGGTTTTCATTGCAGTTTACACATTTAGGGTGTTCATTTTCTTTCTTCCTACATTCCTTGGTGTGGTGACTTCCTGCACATTTCACACATCTTGGATTTGAGCTGCAGTATCTATGTGTATGCCCATATCTTTGACAATTTTTGCATTGGGGTACTTTTTTCGATTTACGTAGGGTATGAATCTCAACTTGCATCCCAAGTATATTTTTAATTTCATATACTTTTTTCTTATCTTCGTCATGCTCAAAACTGAGTGTAATCATTGGTAGTGGTACTTTGCTTCTAAATTTAAGCATATTTACAACTTCCAAGATTTTAAAGCCTCGGTATTTTAGATCTTTTTTTATGCTTTCCGGTGAGCATGAATAATGCAGTCTTTTCACTACAACCTTCATTGGTCTGGTCTGCTTATTTTCATAAGAATACCACTGCACCTTTTTTTGATTTAGTATTTTAGTGAGGCTTCTGTATCCCTCTTCTTCAACCACATTGATTTTGATGTCATTTTTGTTTATTAGCGCTGTGCTAGCTTTAATTTTATTTTCCTCCAATACTTTGGCCAAGCTTTAATACTTATTTACTTGCAGCGCTATAATTGGTGGGGGCTTGGTTGGATTTTGTGTTTTATTTTCTTTGTCTGAAGCATACACAGTGACTGTGCAGCTTTCTTTTGTTGGTGAGACTTTTGGGGATGCACTCATTTTGGGTTTTTTATTTTTATTCCCCTTGTGACGATGTCCTTCTGTCTCTTTTCTAAGTTCCTCTTCGTCAGTCGAGAACTCGACAGGTTGGACATTCACTTTTTTTTGGTTTTTGAATTCTTCCTTCAACAATTGCAACTCTTGCTTAAGATCATTTATTTCCTTAAGCAGTGTCTCATTTAGTTGCTTATACCCATCTCTTTCTTCACAGGCTTCTAGATATTTAGCCTTCAGTATTTTACAACTATCTTCGTTTTTAGATGGGGGTGTTCTCTCTACCCTTTTACTTCTCCCAAACGGGTCGCTGCTTAGCAATAAATGGTCCCCCCCAGAATCCATGGAACCGACCTCCGAAGAGAGTGGATTTACCAGTGTAACTGGCATACCACCTGGGGTATTACTATCTTTTGTTTTGTTCATTGCATTTACATAGCTATTAATTTTAACTTTTGTGAAAAGTTTAAACTTTTTGAAGCACAGCCGCTCCTAACATGGAGAACAGACGCTGACCAGGGAGCCGCCCAATATGGGTCAGACGCTTCTGGGTTTAAATGACTAGGGTCCGCGGGGTCGTTACGCCCGTTACCTCTCTCTCTCTCCAGATAAGAGAAGTACCCTTGCGGTACTATAATCACAAAAAAAAAAAAGGCTAAGTATCCTCAGTGAATATAAGTGTAAAGTTCGCTCAGTGTAATATAATTCTTAATTTTTAACAGATAAACAGATAAACAACAATAAGTGTAACCCGAGAAAAGAACAACAACAAATCCCATGTATGCTGTGCACACCATTCATCGGAGGGTCTACGCTACAAAAAAAAAAGTAATTTACATTCGGTGAGTCTATTTACTCCTTTTTTTATATATACATTGACCGAACTATCTAGCTAGAACTTTGTTTGATAATTGATGAGCTATTGGACTAATCATTTTCTTTGTTGCCTTCCAGAGCGAGTAGTCGGTACTAGCATCATTTGTAAGACTGGTAAGATACGTTTTTAAAGACTCGTTATTAAATTCTCTTATAGATTTTCTGAGCTTATTATTTAAGTTGTTCAGTGTGGTTTTGTCGCTTGGCGCCCTTGTCTGTTGCCAGCGTTTTCTAGCTTTCCTCTTTTCTGTAATAATTTCACATATTTCATGAGGTTAAGAGGTTTGTTTAATCTTGTTTGTTCTTTGGGGAGTTGCAGCCCATGCAGCTTTTTGTATATCCAGTGTAAATATTTGCACTGCTTCTTCTAGTTGATCTTCTGTTTGAATAGCTGACGATAGTTGGATACATTCTTCCAACTTCTGCCTAAAGTGGTTCCAATCAGTCAGTCTATTAACTAGTTTAGGGCTATGTTCTTTTATTATTATTCTATCGCCAAGTGTTAGAAGTATTGAGGAATGATCTGATTGAAGATCAGGGCCTTCTTCTATACTTATTTTATTTGATGATATATTTTTGGATATAAAGAAGTCTACTAGATCTGGGGTTTTGTTCCTATCTGTAGGCCAGTAGGTAGGTTTCCCCGTTGAGTGATATTTGCCGCCGACTTCTTTAATAGTTTCATATAATTCTCTGCCTCTAGTATTTGTTAATCTAGATCCCCAATATTTATTCTTGGCATTAAAATCCCCTCCCGCGATTAATCGATTGTGAAATATGCGGAAAAGACTTTTAAAATCAGTTTTCTTTAGTCTATAGCTAGGAGAGCAGTATACTGCTGCAACAGATATTTGCCCACTACTCGTTTCTACACTTATGGAAATTCCTTGGATGGCACATGATTGGAATTTTGTTTCTATATGGTGTTTTATTGTATTCTTTATTAACACTGCAGCCCCACCTTTTGCACAGTTATGAGGATGTGGGGAGTGATATAATTCATACCCTTGCAGTTTAAAATTAGTTATCAATTTAAAGTGTGTCTCTGAAATGAGACATATATCTATCTGGTGTAAGTCAAGAGCCACTTTCATCTCGTCCTTGCGACTCTCGATGCCATTAGCATTCCATTCAAGAATTTTTATTCTATTCATCATGTTTGTCTTTTTGGCACAGCTTTTTTGTTGCTATTCTGTCTCTCTAACAACGATATTCTATCTAATATCGTTTTATTCGATTTTTCCATGGAACCAATCCTGTTTAGGATTTGTTTCATGAGGTTTTCCATTCCAGTGTTTGGCTCTACTTTGCGTCTTATCGTTTTATCTGCTTGGTTATTTATTGATGCTGCCTCAGCATATGTCATTTTTGGACCCGCTGTATTTTGTTTCGGGACCTTTTTGATTATCTTTTCGTCTTTAGGCTTTTCTTTCAGTGGGCTCTTTTGTAAGTCCTTTTTGACTTTTTGCTCTTCCTTATTTGAGCTTTTTTTTTGTTTCTTTAGCTTTTTGACCCTTGCAAGTTGGATTTCTTTTGAAACTAAACAACCTCTGTAGCTAGCAGGATGGTTTTCATTGCAGTTTACACATTTAGGGTGTTCATTTTCTTTCTTCCTACATTCCTTGGTGTGGTGACTTCCTGCACATTTCACACATCTTGGATTTGAGCTGCAGTATCTATGTGTATGCCCATATCTTTGACAATTTTTGCATTGGGGTACTTTTTTCGATTTACGTAGGGTATGAATCTCAACTTGCATCCCAAGTATATTTTTAATTTCATATACTTTTTTCTTATCTTCGTCATGCTCAAAACTGAGTGTAATCATTGGTAGTGGTACTTTGCTTCTAAATTTAAGCATATTTACAACTTCCAAGATTTTAAAGCCTCGGTATTTTAGATCTTTTTTTATGCTTTCCGGTGAGCATGAATAATGCAGTCTTTTCACTACAACCTTCATTGGTCTGGTCTGCTTATTTTCATAAGAATACCACTGCACCTTTTTTTGATTTAGTATTTTAGTGAGGCTTCTGTATCCCTCTTCTTCAACCACATTGATTTTGATGCCATTTTTGTTTATTAGCGCTGTGCTAGCTTTAATTTTTTCCTCCAATACTTTGGCCAAGCTTTAATACTTATTTACTTGCAGCGCTATAATTGGTGGGGGCTTGGTTGGATTTTGTGTTTTATTTTCTTTGTCTGAAGCATACACAGTGACTGTGCAGCTTTCTTTTGTTGGTGAGACTTTTGGGGATGCACTCATTTTGGGTTTTTTATTTTTATTCCCCTTGTGACGATGTCCTTCTGTCTCTTTTCTAAGTTCCTCTTCGTCAGTCGAGAACTCGACAGGTTGGACATTCACTTTTTTTTGGTTTTTGAATTCTTCCTTCAACAATTGCAACTCTTGCTTAAGATCATTTATTTCCTTAAGCAGTGTCTCATTTAGTTGCTTATACCCATCTCTTTCTTCACAGGCTTCTAGATATTTAGCCTTCAGTATTTTACAACTATCTTCTTTTTTGATGGGGGTGTTCTCTCTACCCTTTTACTTCTCCCAAACGGGTCGCTGCTTAGCAATAAATGGTCCCCCCCAGAATCCATGGAACCGACCTCCGAAGAGAGTGGATTTACCAGTGTAACTGGCATACCACCTGGGGTATTACTATCTTTTGTTGTGTTCATTGCATTTACATAGCTATTAATTTTAACTTTTGTGAAAAGTTTAAACTTTTTGAAGCACAGCCGCTCCTAACATGGAGAACAGACGCTGACCAGGGAGCCGCCCAATATGGGTCAGACGCTTCTGGGTTTAAATGACTAGGGTCCGCGGGGTCGTTACGCCCGTTACCTCTCTCTCTCTCCAGATAAGAGAAGTACCCTTGCGGTACTATAATCACAAAAAAAAAAAGGCTAAGTATCCTCAGTGAATATAAGTGTAAAGTTCGCTCAGTGTTATATAATTCTTAATTTTTAACAGATAAACAGATAAACAACAATAAGTGTAACCCGAGAAAAGAACAACAACAAATCCCATGTATGCTGTGCACACCATTCATCGGAGGGTCTACGCTACAAAAAAAAAAGTAATTTAACTTCGGTGAGTCTATTTACTCCTTTTTTTATACATACATTGACCGAACTGTCTAGCTAGAACTTTGTTTGATAATTGATGAATTAAAAATCAAGATCAAATCACATGTGAAGGAAAAAATTTATCTAAAGTATATTAAACACCAAGAACAAGGCACACAACCAATCAGAATGAATTGCTAGATAACACTTAAAAAGTAATATAATCCCTAATGTAAATACAATTGAACTACCTACTTAACAGACACCTATACATATAATCTAAAATATTAAATACTTAAACTAAAGATTATCTAACTATATACAATTACCATTCATACATTATTGTTTGGATTTAGCTAAGATCCTAGTTTTTTTATGTGATACGAATAGGAGTATTTTATAAAGTGAAAATTAATTGAAGATGATTCAAAAATTGTTTTAGATTTCCTGATGCAGTAGATATTCCCTTTTTATTTATTTTTTGTTCCTTTCAATAAAATTCGGTATCTAAAATGAAAGCTCAGAAGTTTGGTGTAGTTATGCGTATTATCTATTGAAGATATGTTTTCAGAATGAAATCTGTTTAAACTTTCAGTGCAATTGGGGAGTGAAATGTGTGTAATGTATGTCGGCGGTAATAACAGCGAATCCTAAATTGTGATTCGGCTTTTGATTAGGGGTCATCGCAAGATGTTGCTCAAACTATCAGAGATACTCCCGCATCCGTCACTCCTCAACAGAATAACTCAGATGGGCAAAACGCCAACCAAACACCCTTCAATCGAGTACTGGTAATACGGCTTCGGCCAGAAACGTGGCGAGTCAAGCTCAACAAAGAAATCAACAAATTCATAACGAACCAACTCACATTAGCGAAGAAGCACAAAACTTTGTAGCTCAGCTAAACGAACTAAACTTGGGTCCTAATAGCCCAAATGTACGCAACATTCCATCCGTTAACACCCATCGAACGATAGAGTTTCAGAAATGGGGGTTGAAATTCGATAACAACCACATGACAGTCGATGATTTTATTTTCCGTCTGAATAGACTTAAAGACTGTTACGATGCAACCTGGGAAGAGATATTCCAGCACTTCCATTTATTCGTGACAAGTCCTGCCGAGAGCTGGTAATGGATGTATTTAAAGTCCAATCCAAATCCTACTAGACAGAGGGGCAAGCATCAGTTGTGTAGGCCATGGATGTTTAGAGTTGCTAGAAAATGCGGGTATTCCCTTTAAGCCTTTCTCTTTTGAAGTTAAAACCGCAAGTGGTCAAACGCAGTCGATCGTTGGCAGGATAACAGCCAATATCACCTACAAAGGAAATACACAGGAGATCTTTCTTTTCTTGGTTCCCTCTTTGGAACAGCGGTTATATCTGGGGGTAAATTGGAAGCAGTTTGAGATAGCTCCTCAGCTGCTTTCGGAAATCTCATCCGGATCTCTGCAAAATGTTAGCGATTCAAATGCTCACGAATTATCAGTGAAGCAGTCCAATGAACTACAAAATGTGATCATTCTGTTTCCGTCCTTTGCTCATTCTGGCTTAGGACGAACAAACCTCGAAGAGCATTACATAAAAACGGGTAATGTCGAGCCAGTGAAGCAAAGACACTTCCCTGTTTCTCCAGCGGTGCAAGGCCTTATGTATAAGGAATTGGATAGGATGCTCGAATTGGGAGTTATAGAAGAGAGTAGTAGTGCTTGGAACTCTCCGGTAGTCTTGGTGCGGAAACCGGGAAAGAACCGCCTATGCCTGGATTCACGAAGAGTGAACCAAGTGACGAAAAAGGACGCCTATCCGCTTCCTCATATAGAGGGCTTGCTAAGTCGTCTTTCAGAAACCCATTATATATCTAGCGTGGATCTGAAGGACGCCTTTTGGCAGATACCGCTGGAGAAATCTTCACGGGAAAAGACGGCGTTCACAGTGCCTGGCAGACCCCTATATCAATTTAAGGTTATGCCCTTTGGCCTCTGCAATGCTGCTAAACGCATGTGCAGATTAATGGACATAGATTGAAACAAAACGTCTTTGTTTACTTGGACCATTTGCTGATAATTTCCTGGACATTTGAAGAGCACTTGGATCTCCTTAAGGTGATAGCATCTCAACTGCAATCAGCAGGACTTACTATTAATATTTGCAAGTCGAAATTCAGGATTTTCCGATACCAAAAACCCCTCGTCAAGTAAGACGGTTCTTAGGCTTATCGGGCTGGTATCGAAGGTTTATTAAGGATTATTCTTCCCGTGCTAGTCCTATCACAGATACGTTGAAAAAAAACAAATCATTCAACTTCGGTCCAGAAGCTATTGATGCATTTGAAAAACTAAAGGTCGCATAAACCTCGGCTCCAGTTTTAGTTAACCCTGATTTCAAAAGACCGTTTATTATCTTGTGTGACGCTTCGACATCTGGGATTGGTTGTGTGTTGTGTCAGAAAGACGAGGAGGGCATAGAAAAGCCAATATACTACCATTCGCATTAACTCAATTCTGCACAGCGCAACTATAGCGTCACAGAGTTGGAATGTCTCGCTGTGGTCTTAGGTGTAGAAAAGTTTAGGTGGTATGTTGAGATGCGAGAGTTTAAGATAGTGACTGACCATGCGAGTTTGAAATGGCTCATGAGTCAGAGGGATTTGAGCGGGCGTTTGGCTCGTTCTCTATTTCAAAGTTTTACCTTTGAAATAGAACACCGAAGGGGGTCGCAAAATGCGGTGCCGGATGCACTCTCACGAGTTTTTGGCATTGATGAGATATCATCAGAGACAATAGGTGGTGCGAGCTCATTCGACGCTCTGCACGTCAACCTTGCAGATGTGGCTTTTAAATCGGACGAATATAACGGGTTGATTGAAACAGTCGAACAAAATATACAGCAAGTGCCTGACCTTCAAATATCGGAAGGTTTTGTCTACGAGAAGGTCAAGCATATTACAGGAAATCCACAAGATCATGACTGTTGAAGAATTAATAAAACGAAATCTTGTCTGACTGACAAACTAGTTCTGTATTCGTCGATGGTTGGTAAACGAGTGCTTGATATATTACATTTCATATGCGAAGAAAATTACATAGCGGTATAATATTAATATGTATTACGTTAATATAATCCAACAAAAAATGGAGCAAAGAAGAGAGCGAAATAATTTAATCTTTACATGTCAGTTCTACTTAATATGATGGTTCCCCAACATTCCGGCCCCCCTGGAACAGTGTTTCAGGATATTGGAAGGAGGGCAATTTTGCTGATATGGCGCCTGAAGGTTCCATTAGATGTTCGCAACGTCACGACTCTGACCATGGTATCGTCTCCTGGATGCACATCAATTACTCTCCCTAGCTGCCATTTAGCTGGTGGCACGTTATCGCTTTTGATTACCACAATGTCCCCGACCTGGTAGTTTCGTTTTTGTTGACTCCATTTTGGGCGTTGTTGTAGGGATGTTAAATATTCCTGGTGCCATCTTTTCCAAAACCCTTGGAACATATTTTGCGTCATTTCCCAGTATGTCAAGCGGTTGATCGGAGTATCCAGTAGGCTAACATCAGGCAGTGTAGTATAAGGGCGACCTATTAAGAAATGAGAAGGAGTTAAATAATTTAAATCTCCGTCAGAGGAAGCACATAAAGGTCGAGAATTTATAACTGCCTCGATTTGCGTAAGAAGAGTATTCATTTGCTCAAGTGTAAGAATGGATGAACCGATTACGCGTCTCAGATGAAGCTTCACCGACCTGACCCCTGACTCCCATATTCCTCCGAAGTGTGGAGCTGAGGGAGGAATAAAATGCCAACGTATACCATCTTCTGCTAGTGTTTGACAAATGGTTTCGTTATGATGCTGCGAAGTGACGAGTTTATGCAATTCAGAAATTGTGCGCGCTGCCCCCTTAAAATTTGTTCCGTTGTCGCAGAAAACATTTGAGCATTTACCGCGCCTAGAAATAAATCGGCGAAATGCGGCTATAAACCCTTCTGTTGAGAGATCCGACGCCACCTCCAGGTGCATTGCTTTAGTAGCTAGGCATACAAACAAGCAAATATATCCTTTGGTTTTGCGAGGATTGCGTCCCGGATACAATTTTAGGGTGATGGGACCGGCGTAATCGCAACCTGTGTTGTCAAAGGGATAAGCTTGAGTCACCCTCGATGATGGGAGACTCGCCATATACTGCTGACTGGTTTGCTGTCGTTGTCGAAAACATTTCAGGCAATCATGGGTAATTTTTCGTACAAGATTCCTACATCCGAAGATCCAATATGTCTGTCGAAGTATAACAAATAGAGCATCTACGCCTGGATGCAAATTTCGCTCATGCTCGTCCAATATGATTAGTTTTGTTATAAGACTTTGTTTTGGAAGAATAATTGGATGCCGCGTACCAAAATCCATATGGGCATGTTTTATTCTCCCTCCGACCCGCAGCAATCCTGATTTGTCGAAAAAAGGTGACAGTGATTTGATTGTCGGATTCCGATTTATATCCGATTCCAATAGAGCTTCTCCACCTGACCAAAAGAGGGTTTGAGCAAAGCATAAACAAATATTACGGGCTTCTTCCAGCTCGACAAAAGAAAGTGCCAAACTAGCCTGACTGTTTTCATCGTGTTTACAATTTGTTATAAATCGGTTTATATAGGCAATAACACGGACTAGCTTTCTCCAACTGGAGACCTGCTTTAGTAAGCGATGCATAAAATGTTCTTCATGAACGTTACGAAATGTTTTAACCGGAAAGGATTGAATTCTGGTTTCCGATAGAACCTCGGGTGACTGCAGTGTACTAGATAGGTCCATATCTCCCTTGCCCAGATCGAATTCTTGACTTAACCATGCCGGCCCATTCCACCAAAGATGGAACCGAAGTAGATGGGACGCCAGCATACCTCGAGAGGCACAGTCAGCGGGGTTCTCCTTCGACGCTACATGTCTCCACATATTTCGCGGCAAGATGTCAATGATTTCAGCTGTCCTGTTTCCCACGAATGTTTTGAGCTGCGACGGTGGAGATGACAACCATGCTAAAACTATGCTCGAGTCACACCAAGCATATAGTTGAATATCCGCAACTTGCAGAGCTGATTTAATCGAGCCCATCAATCGGGCCAATAGCAACGCACCACATAGCTCTAAACGAGGGAGCGAAATTTGTTTGAGTGGTGCAACGCGGGTCTTGGCTGACATCAATGTAATGCGATAGCTTCCATCCCCTACCCGATGCCGACAGTAAATCACCGCGGAGTATGCCTTAAGCGAAGCGTCGGAGAATCCATGGAGCTCAAGTGAATTGGATAGGTTAGGTATATACCGAGGAATAGTGAGATCATTTAATGCATGGATATCGTTTCGATATTGAAGCCATGTCTCTGCGAACTGGTTAGGTAACTCATCGTCCCAGCCAAGGTTTTGAAGCCATAGATGTTGAAACATAATTTTAAAGGATATGACAACGGGTGCGAGTAAGCCAAGGGGGTCAAATATTCTAGCCACATCAGAGAGAAGCTGCCTCTTAGTAGCCCTGTTAGTTTCAACTAAGTTGACCTTAAACAATAAGTTGTCTTCATACGGGTTCCAAAATATTCCTAAGACCTTAGCTACAGAATTAGAACTTTCCTCAAATAGTGACATCATATTGATTTCATCAGGGGATAGAGTGTTTACCAGCGCTGACGAGTTCGAAATCCATTTGCCTAGCTCTAAACCCCCCACGGAGAGTAATTGGACTAAGTCATCTCTTTTTTGTATGAGTTCAGGCACAGTATCTGCTCCTGTAAGGACGTCGTCCACATAAAAATCATTCAGCAGAATCTTGGAAGCTAGGGGAAACTCCTGGGCAAAATCCATAGCCAGCTGCTGGAGAACTCGTACCGATAAAAAGGGAGCACACGACGTGCCATACGTTACGGTGCATAGTTCGAAATGTTGCATTTTATCCTTTGAATTCTCCCTCCACAGAATCCGTTGATATCGACGGTGAGGCTCGGCTAGCCAGATCTGCCTAAACATCTTAACAATGTCTGCCGAAAACACAAAGCGATGTAGACGAAATCGAAGACAGACCGAAATAAGATCTCTCTGAATGCTCGGCCCTATATGTAATTGGTCGTTAAGAGATCTTCCCGAAGAATCTTGGAATGAACCATCGAATACAACCCTGAGTTTTTTCCCGACGACAGGATGATGAGGTAAATAAAACACGTTGCCTGATGACCAATCTACCTCGTCAGCAGGAAGCTCCCTCATGTGTCCTAGTTGCAAGTACTCACGCATAAATTGGATATACTTGTCCTTGAGAGCTGGATCCTTCACAAACCGACGTTCGACCGATAGCATTCGCGACAAAGCACCATTATACGTGTTACCAAATACAGGGTTATCCGACTTAAATGGGAGATGAACAATGTATTTGCCATCTCCACCCCTACAGACTGTGGATTGAAAATGGGCTTCTACAGCCTTGTCTTCCTCAGAGTACCTTTGAACCGCCGATGGTGTTTCGTCCAATTCCCAAAATAGCTTTAAAGTGTTATCAATGTTGATTATACTGTTGAATGAAGAAATCCGACCGAAACTAGTAGAAGTGGATCCTATGACTATCCAACCAAATATTGAGGATTGCGCTATGGGATCACCATTATCTCCTATGAGTCTCTCATTGGTGAGTACACTCCAAAATTGGTCAGCCCCTAACAAGATATCGATATCGGAGCCTTTATCGAACGACGGATCTGTTAGTGTTAAAGACTTCACCTTGTTTAACGTTGGACCGTCGAGTAAAAGGGCAGGAAGTGAAGAAGTTAATATAGGGAGAATATATGTGGTGACATCGATGTTGTCAGATGAAACCCGAGACTTGATGTGTATTTTACAATAACCGCGAGTAATTCCACCATCCGATGACGATATTCCAGAAATAGATAGGTTTGCGGATTTCCTACGAAGTCCGAGACGATGAATACAGCTTTCAGAAATGAACGATATCTGCGACCCTGAATCTAGCATTATACGACAGGGTTGAGGGCGCCCTTGATCGTCCAAAACATCCACGATCGCTGTAGGAATAAAGGCAAGTGAATGATTTTGGGGAGTAGCGACATTGACGGAGTATGAGAGTGGTGTCGATGTGTTAGGTGGCGAATAGGGTGTTATCAATGAGTTAGATGACGATGGTTGGTTTGATGAAAACCGAGGCGACGAAGAGTGAGATGGCGAGGAGGCTGATGACGACGATTGAGGTAGCGAAGAGTGATATGGCGTATCGGGTTGCGATGGTTGTACTAACGGAGCGACCGACGAATTTGAAGGAATCGAATGAACTAGCGAATGATGACGGTTACCGCATTCATTGCATCTATGCGATGATCTGCATTTTCTCGATGAGTGCCCCTTTCGGAGACAATTGAAACATAAATCCTGTTGTTTCACGTATTGGCGCCGTGAGGCAAGATCCATTGCCTGAAATTGTTGGCACTGGAAGAGCAAATGATTATCGTTGCATTTCACGCACTTCGATGAGCCCTGTGAAACATTTTCAATAGGTTTGGCGACAAAGGTACGGGCCGATAATTGAGATTTTTTCGGATTAATCGTACGATTACTATTACAGCTTAGTTCCAATGCTTCGCAACGCGTATTCAAAAAGGTTAGGAATGCAGTAATTGTAGGATTCTTATTATCCACGCTCGATTCTGCCCATGCATGCCGAGTGTCTGGGTCAATTTTATTTAGCAGCAGAAATATAAACCATGAGTCTCGCTCGCTTCGGTTCATGGCGTCTAAACCCCTAATCACTTCGTCAGCCCCATCTGAGATTTTCCGAAGGGTACTGAGATCAGTGGTATTACAGGAGGGAAGGGTCATAAATGTTTTAATAAATGAATTAACGATTTGCATCGGTCGATCATAACGGGTTTCGAGCCACTTCCAGGCTTGACTATAATTCTGATCGCAGACAGATATGTGTGAGACAAGATCTGCGGCTTGGTCACGTAAAAATGATTTCAGATATTGAAATTTAAGCGTATCGGTCAATTGAGGTTTGCTGTCGATGGAGCTTTTGAACAAATCCCTAAATGAGGGCCAATCCTTATAGAGCCCACTAAATGGTGGGATTTGAATTTTTGGAAGTTCGCAATCCCTAACAACATTTGAATTTGGACGAGGACTTGGGGTACTACTAAACTGTTGCAAAAACGATGCTTGCTGTTCTGCCAAGCGGTTAATAGCGTCAGTATTGCTGTCGTTTCCATTGGTTGGAACCGGTATCACTGGTGGTGGTACTGCAACCGTACGAGCACGAATAGCAACCAACATTAACCCACGTGCCCGAAAATATTTTTCCTCGTATGCTTCGAAATCGACATCCGGATTTACATAATCGGGTTCTAGCTGGAACGCGTACATTGAATTTTGCGTTTTTATAAATTCATTCCATGTGTCAGCTAATTTCTCTGTCTTTACCTCAATTGATTCAATGGTATCAGAATCCGTTAAATCCTCCGCAAAGGTAAGCAATCGCGTGATCGAGCCCTTCAAACGACTTCTAATAGACTGTAGCGTATTCATTGTTACCGTTGCCATATCGGATAACGGAATGTACTAAGACTCTTATGACAAATGCCAACCGCGTGGTAGGTCAATCGATATACCCAATGAATTAAACTATACCCACACGAAATATGTAAAAATTAACACAGTACCTTGATGCTGGTGTCGATTACCAACTTGTTAATCCCACGTTGAACTCCTTCTCCTGCTATTGGCACCATCCATGTATTTCCGCAACGAATAATGTTCTGCAACGGCCAAGCTCCACCAGGACGAATAATCGAAGATTTGCTGACTCGCCTGTCACTCGCCACCCACTCAGTAATTTTCCACTTCAAATGAACTTTTTTCTTTGTCGCGAACAATTATTTACTTTGATACAATTTCACTGATTTTCTATTTTCTTAATCCGACCAAGAAGGACCATATGTTGAAGAATTAATAAAACGAAATCTTGTCTGACTGACAAACTAGTTCTGTATTCGTCGATGGTTGGTAAACGAGTGCTTGATATATTACATTTCATATGCGAAGAAAATTACATAGCGGTATAATATTAATATGTATTACGTTAATATAATCCAACAAAAAATGGAGCAAAGAAGAGAGCGAAATAATTTAATCTTTACATGTCAGTTCTACTTAATATGATGGTTCCCCAACAATGACTATGTCTGGAAGCTGTGGATTCCATCTTTACTTACAAACCACCTTATCCTCTTGGCGCATGAGCCGCCTAAAGCATCGCATGGAGGGATAGCGAAGACGCTGTACCGTCTGCGTGAACGGTTTTACTGGCCTAATATGGCGGCACAAGTTAAAGCATTCACAGCAGGCTGCAGCGTCTGTAAATCCTCGAAGGCGCCAAATTCGACTCTCAGACCGCCGATGGGCCATTTTTAGTTGAAAGACCTTTCCAACACGTCTACATAGTGTAATGGTTGTATATTTACGAGCCCTACCTAAGCTATATTAGCGTAGCACGCTATAATGCTGTACAAAGCGCAGCTCGCTTATTTCGTATGGCAAAAATGCCGCAGTGTTACTAACGAGTCAAGAGATTGATCCAGACTTATTTTATTAATAATTTTCATTTCTATTTATACAAAATTCTTACTATGGAATCATATTCATTCTAAGCATAGAATGTCCAAATCATAATGCTACAATGTATTAATTTGATCCCTTTGATCTAGTTAACGAACTAATACGCCCGCGTCAGCAACTTATCGCTGCTTCACTCGCTGACCCATCAGTTTGCTGTTGTTCAGGTGCGAACCTGTTCCCACAGTTCGGATACGAAGGGATCGCGTTTCAATGCCTATGAAACGGATGCGCGTGTGCTGCCGGCGTGGGAAACCGATGACGATGCAGTATTGGGCAGGTGGAGCAGAGGTTACCTCCGACGACATGTGCAGCGGCAGAGTTAGTGCTAAGTTAGCTTTATAACGAGACGGAGAATAAATTTATAAACGGAAAAAACGTGTTTTACTCATTACGAACAAGTTGGACCAACCCCCAAGGAGGTTGGTGTTCGAATTTTTTTTGATAATCCTGGGAAGGATTCGTTAACTGGCGCCCGAGCAGCGACCGGCCTACAAATTTAGTCCCTTTTTTCGTGTTAATTTAGTTGCGAGTCCTCGTAAGGGACACGGTGTTAGTACGCTCTATCTGAGTGCACGCTCCTGTACCCATGGGAACACAGTGAGCTACTCTAACCTCCGTAGCAATAAATTCCGGCATACCCATGGGAACATGCACGGAGATTAAGTAGATAAGTGACTGAATTGTGAAGGAACTCGTGCCGCGAGTAGGTTGCCTACAATCTCAACGTTGGCGACTAAAAGGGATGAACGCGAACCTTCCGAGGCCGGTTCCCACGCGGAAATATTACTTCGGTTACACGGTTTCGCGGATAACGAAAATTCCTTCTTTCTTTACAGAAATTGCGCGAATCTGATAACTGACATAGAATTCATACCAATAAGATGAGAATCACCTCTCTGTGAGTGACGATTGTAAAGATTAAATCTGAATAAGCCCATGATAATCGAAGAATAATTAAAACGAGAAACTGTGCTGTGCTGATATAAAATCGATTTAAATAATAAAATATATAAAATATATAAGGTGCATTGTGACTGTGAGTGCTGTGCTTCCCCCTGTGTGTAAAACAACCAAAGGTGTGCCCATAAGGAACAATTATCCCCAGATCCAGGTGAAAGTTAAATCCCTGTGTGTAAAACAACCAAAAGTGTGCCCATAAGAAAAATTATCCCCAGATCCAGGTGAGAGTTAAATCCCTGTGTGTAAAACAACCAAAAGTGTGGCCATAAGGGAAAATTATCCCCAGATCCAGGTGAGAGTTAAATCCCTGTGTGCAAAAACAGCCAAAAGTGTGCCCATAAGGGAAATTATCCCCAGATTCAGGTGAGAGTTTTTAGAATTAATCATGGATCAAATGACCAAATCTATTACTGAATTAACGGGTGCCGTGAACACCATCTTAGCTCAGCTAAGGGGGATGGAGGGTAGAATTAAGTCGCTTGAGGACAATCGGGCAGAGATTGTTGAGGTAGTACCTCCTGAGGCTACCAGAATCGTCGCACTCAATCCTCCTCAGAGCGAGGAGGAGTTGAGGGATATAAGCAGGCTGCCCGATTGCGTAAAAGAGCTGCAAGTCTTTGACGGCAACCCAAAGCAGTATGTATCGTGGATACATACTGTGGAAGGGATTTTAAAGGACTACGATATAGTGAAAACCAAACCGCTCTTCAGAGCAATTCTTCAGCACGTTCGCGGTAAGGTCAGGGGCCCAGCAGACGCCGCTCTCGTATCATACAATATCTTTGACACTAACTGGCAGGAGATAAAACAATGCCTCTCTCTCCACTACGCGGACAAGCGCGATATGAGGACCCTTGAGCATCAGTTGAATCAGCTGGCGCAAAAGGGCAGCAGGTTAGACGAGTTCTACGCCTCGGTTAACCATCAGCTATCACTGATGGTTAACAAACTTAAAACTGAATCCTTCAGCCAGGAAACAGTAAGTGCTCTGGTAGAAACTTATAGGAACAGGGCTCTGGATGTGTTTGTTCGTGGCCTGAACGGCGACCTGTCGAAAATGTTAATTATTCAAAAACCTAGAACACTCCCAGAGGCCTATTCTGCATGTTTGGAGATGCAGAACCTAAACTTCCGCAATCATTCGATCCATTCCACTGCAGGATCGAACACGATAACCGTCCCCATTAACCAGACATTTAAGACCGAACCAAGACCGGCCTTGCCACCCAAGAGGTTTCTGCCTGACCATTTAGAGAGGTCCGGGGGGGCGACCACACTACTCCTCTCCGCGTGGCAATGATCCTCCCCCAAGGCTTGGACCAAAGGCTGCTGAAAGAATGGATGTAGACAGGTCAACACTGTCACGTCAGGTTAACTACATGAACCGCCCGAGGGAAAATAACCGGTTCAAGCGTCGGGCAAGGTCGGATAATTACCCTAACAAACATCAGCGACTGTATAACATAGAGTCAGTCGACGAACAGTCCGAAGAGGCCTATCACGAGGCCGTGGAAGACTTTATAGGGGACGAAGTAAATTTTATAACGGACGCCTGTCCAGCGTACCATATATAGAATACACAACTAGCAGCGGGGCTATACTAAAATTTCTTGTCGACACAGGGGCAAACAAGAATTTTATTAGCCCTTCCATTAAACA
Organism: Cheilosia variabilis; assembly: GCA_951230905.1. Lineage (NCBI taxonomy): Eukaryota > Metazoa > Arthropoda > Insecta > Diptera > Syrphidae > Cheilosia > Cheilosia variabilis. The sequence goes on along the minus strand of OX579676.1, from coordinate 97,850,859 downwards.
AGCTGCATATCGTCTCTCCGAGCCATTCCAGGTTCATTCAGCAGCCGGGAAAGTGCAAATATCAGAATGCGTCAAGGAAAGGTTTTTTAAGAAAATTGGCAATGACACTTTACTAACGTTTTATGTTTTACCTGGTCTCCAGTCTTTCGAGGGCATCATTGGGGATGATACGCTGAAGGAATTGGAGGCTGTAATTGATAGGAAAGAGAATATGCTCCGAATTAAACCAAACATAAGGATACCTTTAAAGGAAAAGCTGTCTAAACAGGTTAATTTAGTTCTGGAAGAAAATCTTCCACAGGGTATTAAAAAGAAATTGCAAAACATAATAGGGAAATATCATACACTTTTTGGCCCTATTCAGGCTAGAGAATTAATCGACACGTCTGTCCAAGCCGAAATTCGGACTAGCACCGACGAACCAATCTACGCCAAAAGCTATCCATACCCTGCCTGCCTTAGGGTAGTGGTTGATAAAGAAATAGAGAGGCTCTTGGAAGAAGGAATTATTCGTCCTTCTAAGAGTCCCTATAACTCGCCCATTTGGATAGTGCCGAAAAAGCCCAAGCCGGATGGGGAAAAACAATACCGCGTGGTCGTCGATTACAAGCGGCTAAACGCCGTGACGATAGCGGACGCATACCCGATTCCAGACATTAACTCAACACTTGCCAGTCTGGGCAATGCCAAATACTTCACAACGCTCGACTTAACTTCGGGATTCCATCAGATTCCGATGAAGTTGTCCGACGTTCCGAAAACCGCGTTCTCAACGATGAACGGAAAATATGAGTTCATGAGGTTGCCCTTTGGGCTGAAGAACGCCCCGGCGATATTCCAACGCATGATAGACGATGTGTTGAAGCCCTACATTGGCAAAATCTGCTATGTGTATATAGACGACATAATAGTCTTTGGGGGCAGTCAAGAGAGTCACTTAGAAAACTTGCAAATCGTCCTGGCCAAACTCCAACAGGCCAAGCTAAAGGTTAATCTGGAGAAGACGCACTTCATGCGATCCGAAGTCGAATTTCTCGGTTATGTGATAACGCCCGATGGAATACGACCAGATACGAAAAAGGTCTATGCCATCCAGAATATCCAGCCCCCTGAAAACTTGAGGGAACTCAAATCGTTTTTGGGTCTGACCTCCTATTATAGGAAGTTCGTCAGGGATTATGCGAAGGTAGCAAAACCTCTGACCAACCTCACCAGGGGCGAGAACTCGCAGGTGAAGGCCAATCAGTCCAAGCATGTGCGGATCGAGCTAGATCAAGATGCTATGAGGGCCTTCGACGACCTGAAAATTCTCCTAACTTCTGCCGAAGTACTGTCCTTCCCGGACTTCACCAAACCCTTCAACCTGACTACCGATGCATCGAACGCGGCCATAGGGGCGGTGTTTTCGCAAGGCGATATAGGAAAAGACAAACCAATCGCCTACATCTCTCGCTCCCTCAATAAGACCGAGGAGGGTTACGCAACGAATGAGAAGGAAATGTTAGCTATTGTCTGGGCCTTGGACAGCCTCCGTTCCTATCTATATGGAGCAAGGAAGATTCGGGTGTATACAGATCACCAACCTCTCACCTTCGCTTTGGGAAACCGTAACTATAACGCGAAACTGAAACGGTGGAAAGCAAGGATAGAGGAGTATAACTGCGAGCTTGTTTACCGTCCTGGTAAGTCCAACGTCGTAGCCGATGCGCTTTCTAGGCTTAAAATTCAGGGAAATCACTTGACCACCTCGGAGTGTACCGAGCCGGAAAACCAAGTGAATGTCCTAAATTATAATTCATCCACAGAGGCAGCAACTGAAGGCGGTTCTTCAACGAATACGGCCCTTTCAGGCGATCACGCGGAGCCAGGTTCATCCACAGAGTCAATTATGAGTAACGATGGCTCCACTGATAGTGCAAGTGAAACTGTCCATAGCGCAATGCAAGATGCTTCGGACCTCATCCCGCACGTGGAGGCTCCACTAAACGTGTTTAGAAATCAGATCATCATTAAAGCGGGAAGAGGTTTGGACATCTACGAAGAACCACATCCTGGTTACTCTAGACATTACGTAGCTGTCGAGGGCTTAGACAGGGCAAGGCTAACCGACATTCTAAAGACCCGATTGAAACCAAACATACTAAACGGGGTAAAGATTCCTGAACCCTATATTGGATTGATGCAGGAGGTCTACTTAAATACATTCAAACACTACAAAATAAGGATAACCCAGCGAATAGTGGAAGATATTCGGAACGAAGACAGGCTATGGGATCTAATTAGCAGTGAACATAGGAGAGCTCACAGGAATCCAAGGGAGAACAAGGAACAATTACTGGAAAAGTATTACTTCCCCAAAATGAATAGTCTGGTCACAAAATATGCAAAAACATGCGATATCTGTCTAAGAAATAAGTATGATAGGCACCCAGCAACTCCTGATTTCCAACCTACCCCCGTTCCATCGTATCCATGCGAAATACTACACATGGACATAATGGAAATACAGGGCGAGAAGTTCATTTCCTGTCTCGACAAATTCTCCAAATTCGCTAAACTTTTCCATATTAAAAACAAGTCCTCCCTACATTTGAGGGACAAATTCATTAAAATCCTGCACTATTTTACCGTACCAAGGGCATTAATAACCGACAATGAACGTGGCTTCCTTAGCCCAATCATGGTTAATTTCATCAAAATGATGGATATTCAAATATACCGAACTCCCGTTAACCGTAGCGAAGCTAACGGTCAAGTGGAGAGATTCCACTCCACCATTTTGGAAATCTATCGGTGCCTCAGGGCTGAATATAAGGATCTGAGGCTAAAAGAAGTCTTGAATATTGCCGTAGATCGTTACAATAACACTGTACACTCAGTAACGAAATGAAAACCAACCGATATATTCTTTAACAGAACTAATAGAATTAACTACCAGAAGTTATTAAATTTTCGAGTTAAGGTTAACAACGAGCTTAGGGGGGAAATACAGAAAAGACAGGAAAAAAACAATAAATGGCACAACAAAAGGAAATCCGCACCTAAACGCTTCAAGAAAGGTGGCATTATATACACTCCCTTCAAAAAAATACAGGGAAAACATAAGCCTTTGTTCCGAAAGGAAGTTGTAGCCAGAGATAACAAGGTTACCGTGGTCAGGACCACAGGGCGAAAAATACATAAAGCCCACATCAAAAATGTGAAAAAAAAAAAAAAAAAGGGGGGATGGCACGCCACAAGGCACCTTATCAATTCTAAGAAAAGCACAAAAGCACATCAGTTAACATGAAAAATGCACCTAATCAAATATTATAGGAATAGACTTAAGAACCTAGCACGTAGAATTCAAGGTTATTATTTTAACAATTAAATGTATGTAACGCTTCGGAAGTTCTTACACAATTAAATAATTAAATATAGAAATCATATCGCTTATTTCAAATGTCATTCCACATAAAACATTACTGATATAAGAACTCGACTTTATATAATTCGAATGTTAATTTTATACAAATAGATCTTAAGAGAACGTAAGTTAGAATAAGGATACGCTCATACTTTAGTTAGATCTTTCATTATTCGAATCCTTAATGTTTGTCAAACCAAGCCAACTCTCTATTAGCTAACATTTGGTAAAAACGTATTTTTACGATACTTATATAATAATTTACACAGATTACTGTTAATAGCAGCTGCACATGGGTACCAAATATTTTACTACGAAGCACCGATTGTCCCAATTAAGGAGGGTAAAGGATGGATAGTGGATGGCAAGTTCAAGTTCGTGCATGTCATCAATTTAGAACAGTTCGAGTACCTAATAGAAGCCCTCAACAAATCGCTTAATGCGGACGTAAAGGAACGTGAGAAGAAAGCCACAATCGAACATCACTTACACCAAATGAGCGATAGGCTGAATCTACTTAAGGGCAAGTCGGAACGAAGAGCGAGGTCAGTAGACTGGTTAGGCTCTGCCTGGAAATGGATAGCAGGTAGTCCTGATGCGGCTGACTGGAACAAAATACTGCAGAGCGAGCAGCAGATAGTGGATAACAATAACCACCAGTACAAAATCAACAACAAAATATTCAGTGTCATTGGGGATATAGTAAGGAAGACGAACCTGATGATCGACCAGCTTAAGAATGGACTTAAAACTCCCAATACGAGTGAGCGCGTTCAGGATTTCCTGAATAACGTCCTTATCATCAAGGAGGAGATCAACGAAGTCGTGCGCGCCTGTCAGATGGCCAAGGGCGGAACGATCAACACCAACCTGCTTAACAAGGAGGAGATCAATAGAATCATCAGCGAAATCGAAACCCTACCATACGTGAACGAAATTCAGGCAGTGGAATACGGATCTCCGTCAATTTACACCAATGGCTCACTCTTGCTTTACACACTCTCGATACCAAAAGTAAGGAATGAAGAATATAACCTGCTCGTGACGAGACCCTCAATCATCAATGGAGTCCAAATTGACCTAGAGTTTCGCAAAATGTTGGTCAATCGTAGGGAAACCTTTGGGGTTACGTCGAACTGCCTTACGCTGAATAATTCTACAATATGCGATGAAGAATCCCTCAAGAAACTCGACGAGGATGGCTGCATACCTAAACTGCTAAAGGGAGGACACACGACTTGCACCTATCGAGAGAACAGCGAGGAAGTGATCGAACTCATCAACAGCGACACGATTTTTCTGACAAATTTCATTGGACAACTGGTTTCTCAAAATTCCTCGAGGCATCTGAATGGCACCTACGTCATCCGCCTGGACAATGAGACGATACAGCTTCAAAACAGGACATTCTTCAGTTTCAAAACCACGAATCTTCAACCCCTTCCTCCTGTCCTGACTAACATCACAGGCCGGAATCAAAAATTGGACCTAGAACATGTACGCGGTATCAGCATTAGGAACATAGCTCGACTCACCGACCTGGCGCAAAGAATTGCCGTTTCTCATATAACGGATCTTTCGATCATAATGGTAATCGCAGTCATCGCATGGATCCTGTGGCGAAGGATCAGCATGGACCCAATGATCCCACCTGTAATTATGCCTAGGGACAACCCGGAACCTGCGGATAGGGAAGAATTGCCCCGAGTTCCTCGAACCCGCCTAACCCAGCTCTGGTCCTCGAACTCTGACGTCACCGGCGATCTACGGGACGTAGACCTTTGAAGGGGGAAGAGTTAACGAACTAATACGCCCGCGTCAGCAACTTATCGCTGCTTCACTCGCTGACCCATCAGTTTGCTGTTGTTCAGGTGCGAACCTGTTCCCACAGTTCGGATACGAAGGGATCGCGTTTCAATGCCTATGAAACGGATGCGCGTGTGCTGCCGGCGTGGGAAACCGATGACGATGCAGTATTGGGCAGGTGGAGCAGAGGTTACCTCCGACGACATGTGCAGCGGCAGAGTTAGTGCTAAGTTAGCTTTATAACGAGACGGAGAATAAATTTATAAACGGAAAAAACGTGTTTTACTCATTACGAACAAGTTGGACCAACCCCCAAGGAGGTTGGTGTTCGAATTTTTTTTGATAATCCTGGGAAGGATTCGTTAACTGATCTATATATTGTATTGGGAGTAATGGACAAAGTGTAAACAATAACAAACACATTGCACCTCTACGTAGCATGAGTCACTGTCGATACCGCTCGAATGCCACTTGACACTTTCTGGTATCTGGGGCGATACAATGTTACGTAATGGGCTTTCGTACTTTGTGTGCCTGCATTGAGTCACACCACATCCTTCCCCCAAAAAAATTTTGATATTTGTTTACATTTCTTAAAATTTAAATAAATGTCATTTGCATGATGATGTTATAGAATATGCATGCTCTTTTCTTACATGATGTTCTTAATCTTGTTTAGATTTAATCAAATTATTGTTATGTATCTCATATTCCTTATTATCTATCATAATACAACTATTAGGACCATTTTGTGATATAATTTCATTGGACCTTTAAATGGTTTGTCAAATTTTTTCTTATTCTGAGTTCGTAGAAATACCTTATCGCCTACTTTAAAATTGGATTTGTTTACATTATTTTGTGTGATAACTCTTTTATGCTTATCTTCTAACAAATTATGCTTAGCTTGATTATGCGAATATCTTAATTTGCATTTCAATTCATTCAAATAATTATCTAAATCATATATTTTTTCTTTATTTGTTAATATTTCACATGGTAAAGTGCTTAGCTTACCAAAAACTAATTCAAAAGGTGAATATAAAGTACTACTATGAGGTGTTGAATTATAACAATATGTATAGTATGGTAACCATTCATCCCAACTATCCTTATCTCCTATCGTCATTAGATAATCATTAAGAACCCTATGATTTCTTTCTAAAGATCCTAACGTTTCATGATGATATGGGGTTGATATTATCTTTTCTATGTTTAATAACTTACAAATATTTTTTAGCAGTTCGTTAGTAAATTCTGTTCCTTTATCAGTTTTAAGCCTTCTAAAACATCCATACTTTAGTATGAATTTCTCTACTATTGTCTTTGCGATGGTAACGGCATCTTTTGTTTCTACTGGGAGTGCCTCCACAAATTTTGTTAGTTCACACTGTATTGTTAGTATATATCTAAATCCTTTTGATGGTCTCAGAGGTCCTACCGTATCTATTGAAATGGTTTCAAATGAGGTACTTGGCGTGTCTGTTATGACAAAATTTTCTTTGGTATACCTTGTTATCTTAACTTGATTGCAATTTTCACATTTGTTAATGAACGCTTTTACCATTCTATTCATGTTCTTCCATACATATTTTTGCTTTAACTTGTTGATGCATCTTCTAATACCGCAATGTCCTCCTATTTTTGAGCTATGATATTCTTCAATTAACCTGTGCTTTTCTTTTTCATCTGTTACCTTCTTCGGAGGTTCATATATCAATATATCCAAACATTCTCCAGTGTTCTTCTTCTCTTGCAGCTTATTAAATATCTTTTTAAATTATTGTACGTACATATTTTTAAATATCAAACTATTTCTTGCTAGCGCTAGTCTATTAACACCTGCATTGTTCATCCTGAATATTAGTTTCTTCAAAATCAATTTTAACTCTGATAGAGAATTATCGCTAAATTCTACAGCTACAGCGTTTGCTGCTATAATTATATTACTTCATTGGGTACCCTTTTCATTTCTTTTCATTTCCTTGAATTCAATCTTCTTCATCCGCCTTATGTCCGATATTGATGTACAGTCCCATATGTGAAGGTGATCAATCCCCGCATTTGGGTCTAAGGCTCTCGCACAGTTTTCAGTTGTTCTTGATATTTCTATCTGCTCAGTTTTCTTTTTCATTGCTCTTGTTACTACATCTACATTGTGTCTTGGTATCATTTCTTTTAGTTTCTCCGAGTTTATTTGTATTCTCGAGAGTGCATCTGCATTTGTGTTAATTTTTCCTTGTTTAAACACAATCTCATAGTCGTAATCCATTAGATCTACGCGTATTCTGGTTAGTTTTGATGATGGATTTTTGTGTGAAAATAGGCTTACTAGTGGTCTATGGTCTGTGTATACTACGAATTTTCTTCCAAACAAGTATGGTCTAAAATAGTTTATTCCCCAATGAATCGCTAATAGTTATTTTTCTATTATGGGTTTATTTATCTCATATTTGTTGAGAGATTTGCTTGCATATGCTATTGGCTTATCCTTTCCAAGTTCTCCTTGTGACAACACAGCTCCTAGCGCAAAGTTAGAGGCATCTGTTGTTAGAATAAAAGGTTTTGAGAAATCCGGATAGCTTAGCACTGGGGGTGATATTAACTTCTGTTTCATTATTCTGAATGCAGTGACGCACTCTTCTGTCCAAGTGAATAGTTGTTTCTTCTTAAGTAACTGATTCAGAGGTCTCGCTATGTCTGCAAAATCTTGAATGAAATTTCTGTAGTAATTGCAAAATACTACGAATCGTCTCACGTCGTCTGCATTCTTTGGTTCTGGATATTTTTCTATCACTTCGTATTTTTCTGGGTCTGTAGTGACTCCTTCTGCTGTTATTAAATGACCAAGATATATGACTTCTGGTTTCAAAAATTCGCATTTACCAAGATTCAGTTTTAGATTGTATTTGCGGAGTCTCTTCAGTACACTGATTAGGTTATCATTGTGTTCTCTAATGTTTGAACCATATATTATGATATCATCCACGTATAAAAATGCTGCTGCTTGTAGTCCACTTAAAGCTATTGACGCCATTCTCTGAAAACTATTTGTTGATATTTTTAAGCCAAAGGGCAGTCTTTTGAATTGGTAATGACCTTCATTTGTTGAAAATGCTGTCATTGGTCTAGAGTGTTTATTTAGTGGAATTTGATGAAATGAACTTGTCATGTCAAGGGTGGAAAAATATTTCGCATTACCTAGTTTGTCTAATACATCATCTAACCTCGTAAGTGGAAATTTGTCATTTACGACCTTTTTGTTTAATGATCTGAAGTCTACAACTAGTCTCCATTTCGTTTGTCCGTTTATACTCTTTTTTGGCACTATAAGTAATGGTGAATTGTATGGACTGACTGATTCTTCAATTATATCGTTCTCTAGTAAATAGTTCAGAAACTTGCTTTTGTATTTCATCCAATTGTGCACGTGGTAATCTATAGTTTTTAATGTATACTGGATTTTTATCTGTTACCGTGATGTGTTGTTCGTAAAAATTGTTTGTGGTTAGTTTTTCATTTTCATCGTGAAAAACATCTTGAAATTCTTCACAAATGCTCAAAATTGATTGTACTGCAGCTTCGTTTAAGTTGTTGATTTTAATTTCCTCAACTAAACGATTGAACTTCTGTTTGTTCTTGCATTTTGTATTATTTGACAATATTCTATAGCTGTTTAATGGTTCAACTCCAACCATAGTGTCTTCTATTATTTCTTCACTGTCTTTAGTATTAAGTATCTTGATGTGTTTTATTCCTTTTGCTGGTAATATTGAATTGGCTATAAAAATTCCCTTTTTGACTTCTTTTCCAATTAGAACACAGTCTTCATTCAAATTCAAGTCTATGCTTCTTATTATTTCCGATCTTGGTGGAATTGTTAATTTTCCGATATTTCTCATTGACATGTTTAAAGGCAGAATTATTTCTTCATCTTGTACTAATATACGTACGCAAGTTTCATAGTCTATCTTGCAATAATACTTCTTAAGGAAATCTCTTCCAAGTATTCCATCAGTTGTTATATTTACTTCTTCATTAACCATGTGAAATTGATGTTCTATATTTGCTTCACCTAACACAAGCTCTAGATTTGATACACCTTTCGAAAATATTGTTTTGTTAGTTATGCCATTTATTTGGCATGCTGTATTTTCATACAATTCTTTTGTCAGATATTCTTTACAAATCGAAATATCTGCACCCGTGTCAATTAAAAATCTAAAAGTTTCTCTTAAATGTTTTATTCTTATGCTAACAAAATTTGTGTCATCGTTCCCATAGAAATTTAATATCTCCTTTGGTTCCTTTGATTCCCCCGATTCTGTTGACCGGCGATACCTCTGTTTTCCGACCTTATATTGTTGTTATGGTATCCTCTTGCAACACATCTACCTCTAGCACTACCTCTATTGCTGATGTTATTCCTTTCATAATCATTGTTACGACTATTATTATTATATCTTGGATTATAATAGTTGTGTTTATATGGATATCTTCCCCTATTATTGGTTCTGAAGTTCATTATATTGTTTTGTCTGTATGAAGCTTCAACTTCAGTAGCTATCCTTACAGCTTCATTGAATGTTGTAACTCTTGATGCCTGCACTACCTGTCTACTTTTTTTTTACTTTTGTTGGCTCAACTAGAGCGTGGTGCTCCTAGGCCTTGCTCAATATACCCCTCCAGCTGGCTCGATCTCTAGCCTGCCGTCTCCAATTTCGCACTCCAAGTTGTCGGAGGTCTCTCTCTACCTGGTCGCTCCATCGAAGATGAGGTCTACCTTGGCTTCTGACTCCCTCTGGTTTGGCGTTGAAGACTTTTCGCGCTGGAGCGTTGATGTCCATTCGCTCAACATGACCCAGCCATCTTAGTCGTTGAATTCGAATTTTCCTGGCTAAGCTTATGTCGCTGTACAGCACGTATAGTTCGTCGTTGTATCTTCTTCGCCAAACGTTGTCTTCATGGTTTACGCAGACAGGACCATAAATCGTACGCAGAACTTTCCTCTCGAAGACTCCAAGTGCCTTTTCATCCGATTGGGACAGGGTCCATGCTTCTGCACCATACCATACTACCTGTCTACTAGCTTCATTTAATCCATTTTTAAAAGCGTTAAGTCCTAACTGGCCATTTAGACTTATTATTAGCTTTTTGTTGACTTCGCCTTGTTCAGTTATTTGTATTTCATTTAACTGAGATACTAGTGACTCTATTTTATCTGCGAATCTGTTTACATCTTGGGTACCTTGTTGTAGCCTAGCTAAGTCATTATGTATTTTTAAAGGGTTGGTTTTTGACTTGTACAGCTCAGTTAAGATCCTTTTAAAGTCTGTAAACTTTTCTGGTTGGTCTGCTAGCGTGAGTAACTTGTTTCTTACCTTGTCGGATACTTTTGTTGCTAAAGGGTGATTTTTTAAGAGGTTTAGAACTTTTTTTAAAAAAAAAACACAAAAAATTCGAAAAAATGAATGAAATATTTATTTGAATCGATAGTTTGAACCTTGCAATTTAATGTTTAAAGATAATTTCATGCAAATGTTGACCGCGGCTGCGTCTCAGGTAGCCCATCCGCTGAGTCCAATTTTGGCATATGAATATGCATATATGCATATGAATGCATGGATGTTGGCTTCCAGTGCGTCAATCGAAGCGGGCTTGTCCCTATACACATTAGCCTTGGCATACCCCCACAAAAAATAATCTAATGGTGTCAAATCGCACGATCTAGGCGGCCAATTGACCGGCCCGAAACGTGAAATTAACTGTTCACCAAACTCGCCTCGCAATTGCGCCATTGTTTCGCGTGCTGTGTGGCATGTGGCACCGTCTTGTTGAAACCACATATCATGCAAGTCAAGAACTTCCATTTCGGGCAAAAAAAAGTTTGTTATCATCGCTCGGTAGCGTTCACCATTGACAGTAACGCTGCGATTCGCATCATCTTTGAAGAAATATGGCCCAATAATGCCGCCGGCCCATAAACCGCACCAAACAGTGGCTTTTTCGGGATGCATTGGTAGCTGTTGCAATGCTTCTGGCTGATCTTCACTCCAAATGCGGCAATTTTGCTTATTTACGTACCCATTCAACCAAAAATGAGCCTCATCGCTGAACACAATTTTTCGATAAAAAAGCGGATCCTCGGCCAGCTTTCCAAGAGCCCATTCACCAAAAATTCGGCGTTGTGGTAGGTCGGCTGGCTTTAGTTCTTACACCAGCTGTATCTTAAAAGGCTTTACGCCCAAATCCTTCCGCAAAATTTTCCACGTAGTGCTGTAATAAAGGCCTAACTGCTGGGAACGGCGCCGAATCGACATTTCGCGGTCTTCTGTCACACTAGCTGATACGGCCGCAATATTTTCTTCACTACGCACAGTACGTAAACGTGTTGGTGGTTTAATGTCCAACAAAGTAAATTTGGTGCGAAATTTGGTCACAATCTTCCGAATAGACTACTCAGAAGGTCGAGAATGCCGATCATAAAATGGAAGCAGCGCGCGATGAACATTTCGAACCGAGCACGAATTTTGATAGTAAAATTCAATAATTTGCAAGCGTTGTTCATTTGTAAGACGATCCATGTTTAAATTGCAAACCAAACTGAAGCTGTTTGACAGTGACACAAGGTACTAAACACACGTCAGCTGTCAAAACCAGTGTTGCCAAAACCAAACCAGCTAAAAAATCACCCTTTATTATAAATTTTTTTAATTTTTTCTTTTCAATCTCTTCGCCTAATGTGTCATGATAAAATTCAATGAGTCCTAAGAAGTTTGACAATTGTTTTGACTCCCCATCAAATTCTGTTATGAGTTTTGCAGCTACCAATACTTCAAAATTTGCCATGTTGAATTTTTCTATTTTCTTAGTTTTTTCTTTTAATAATTCTAATATTTGCTTCTCTACTCCTTTAAAATATATTCTTATGTCTTCTTTTTCTTCTTCGTCTGTTATTTTTAATAATATTTCTTGCCATAGTGTGCTTATTTCTAGTTTCGTTTTTGTAATATACTCTTGAGTGTATTCTCTATTCGGTGCTTTCTTTAAGTTGCTTAATTTCTTTATTTTTTTAAACTGTCCATAACCTGTTTTAATACGTTATAAAATATATAATATAATATGTTTTGTTTAATTTAAACATTATTTATTCTGTTTCTTATTATTTGTTTTTTTACATATTTTTTATAAAATGAATGGAGCTTAGCTAATAGTAATATTATTATAATTATTAATATTATAATATTTATATTCATTTCATTTATGCTCATTTGTCCGGCTGCGTTTACATTGTTCACAACTTCCTCTTTTGATTCCTGGCTTCCCATAGTTGTTTTAGATTTTTTATCAGTTGTCTCTTGAGTTCTGCGTCTTTAGTAATTAGTATTACTTTGTGTAGTTCGGCACGTTGTTGTCTTAGACGAACTTGTTGGCCGCCCCTTTTTCTTCTTTTTGGTTGTTCCGCCTCTTTTTCTTCTAGTGGTTCTTGTACAGTTTGTTTGCTGGAGTTCCTGTCTTTGCTTATACTGCTCTATCGTCAGAGCCCTTGGTCCCGCTGATTTTGGTGTTGGGAGGTACTTGGTTATGAGTTCTTCCTCGCTTGGGCCTCCTTTTGGTATGTATTGTTCATTTAGATTTTTGAATAATTGGTCCAGATCTTCCTTGTTGTATGTCATCAGATTTGTCTCTCACTTCTCCGCTATGATTTTACTGCGAAGATGGCAGGATCGCCATATAATGGTTGTATGTTTACGAGCCCTACGTGCCCTAAGCTATATTAGCGTAGCACGCTATAATGCTGTACAAAGCGCAGCTCGCTTATTTCGTATGGCAAAAATGCCGCAGTGTTACTAACGAGTCAAGAGATTGATCAAGACTTATTTTATTAATAATTTTCATTTCTATTTATACAAAATTCTTACTATGGAATCATATTCATTCTAAGCATAGAATGTCCAAATCATAATGCTACAATGTATTAATTTGATCCCTTTGATCTATATATTGTATTGGGAGTAATGGACAAAGTGTAAACAATAACAAACACATTGCACCTCTACGTAGCATGAGTCACTGTCGATACCGCTCGAATGCCACTTGACACTTTCTGGTATCTGGGGCGATACAATGTTACGTAATAGGCTTTCGTACTTTGTGTGCCTGCATTGAGTCACACCACAATAGATTACCTTGGTCCATATCCTAGATCAAAAAAAGGCAACGCTTTTATGATTGTATGCCTCGACCAGTTAACGAAATTTGTTCTCATTAAGCCTGTCGGGAAGGCTACTAGCGAAGCAACAACCAGATTCCTAGAAGACCCGAGTCATTGCTTTCTGATAACGGCAAACAGTTTACCTGCAAAGACTTCCAAAAACTTCTTGCTGCTTATGGTATCAGACATGTCAGAACCGCTTCATATTCACACCAAGCAAGCGCTAGCGAGCGAGTTAATCGTTCAATTTTAGCCGCTATAAGATCCTATATCACCAAAGAGAAATGTCAAAGTAACTGGGACAGACACATACCGTCGATTGCGGGAGCTCTCCGATCAACAATTCATTCTGCTATAGGGATGTCACCCTATGAAGCGCTCTTCGGCCAATCTAAAATTGAGCATGGTCAAGATTATATCCTCCTAAAAAAATTTTAAAGTTTAAATAATGCGGAGTTCGACGTTTTGCCGAAAGCTTTAAAGATGAATATGATTTATGACCATATCCAAGAAGCTTTGAAAAGGGCCCATAAGAACTATGAGAAATCATGTAACACAAGAAGTAGTAAAACGGCGCAATATAGTGTAGGAGAAACTGTTTACAAAAGAAACTTTGTACTTAGCGATGCATTTAAGAAAAGAAGCGCAAAATTTTGCCCCAAGTTTATAAAAGCAAAAATCAAAAGTATACCGAGCCATAATTTATACGAGTTGGTGGACGTGAAGGAAAACAACATCGGAACTTTTCATGCAAAAGACATCCGAAAGTAGGTATACCTACTGGTGATAAAATTTTACAAGAATAACTTCTTGTTAACAGTTCCAGGCGTGGGTCGATTTCCAAAAATCTCATTACATTTTCTTTCACTTTCATTCAAGAAATTGCAATTTGTAGGGGACACCTTCGAAAATGAGACTCCATGATAAAAAAAAAAGGGGGGTACACGCAGTCCTTTCTCATTACATTTTCTTTCACTTTCATTCAAGAAATTGCAATTTGTAGGGGACACCTTCGAAAATGAGACTCCATGATAAAAAAAAAAAAAAGGGGGGTACACCCTATACTCAACAAATATTAGTCTGTATCCACACCAAATGGAATTCCGCTAGAGATCAGCTGCGATTCTCTCGCCCAGAAGTTGGCGCAAACCGCGTAAATTCGCCGTCGCTGACTGTCCCTTACTTTTGCCTCCCAGCAACTTTCTTTCTTTTCCTAACCTCAGCCGAAAGAAGTTCTGCATGTGCTAGACATAATCTTTGGTACGCCATTAGATGGAAATTAGAAGTAACACGCTGAATATCGTGATAATTTAGCCTATGCTAATTATTCATAATCAAAGTTAAAGGTACATATATAAATTCATTAATTTGTAGACACATTTAAGAATTACCTATTTTCCAATAGTGCTGCAGTGTCATATGAGCAATGCGAAAGGAAACTCGTTGTACGTTTCACTCAGCTGTAACCATCCTAGCAATTCGACAAAATCTGGAAGAAAATCAGCTCGCAAATCGCCTTAAAAAGTACAAAATGAAGCTTCGTCGATACTCGGCACTATCGTTACATATTATAGTGCGAGATCGTATTAACTACCAATCCACTAGTCAAAAGTTCTGTTGAGAACTCCCAACTCACGTATGACCATAGTTTGGCATTCACCCAGGCTGTGTACTTTCAGATGTGTGATTTGTTCTGATTGGAGTACAGTCGATGGGCTACGTCACAAGCTTAGTGTTCCATCGGAGCAGTAACTAAAAACCCCCCCGCAACAGAATTCAACGAACTCAAAAGCCAAGCTTAAGAGAAAAAGCACTCGTCAGATCTCTGCATAATATTTGTTGTACATAGCTAGTTCTGTGGTACAAACGATGCTGATAACGGCAAAGCTGATCCCATTCCTTTGCATAAAATCAATCAAGCTGCAGTGCGACCTCTGATCAGCTACTCCGGTGTACATATACATAGTCTCACTGCTTATCAGCTGTGCTCGCACACGCTCGATTTAATAACAACACACCAAGGCTGTCAGTCCGCAATAGAAGGAGCAAACATCGGTCATCCACAGCAGCGTCGCAAACCGTACAACAAAAACTACATTGTCCATCATCACTCCACCAGCTCTTCAACGAACCCATATAACTGTTCCCCAATCCCTCACTACTGCATTGTGATAAGCAAGCCCTTTAATTTAAAATTGTTTTGTGCTACCTATATATAATCACAAAAAAAAAAAAAAGGCTAAGTATCCTCAGCGAATATAAGTGTAAAGTTCGCTCAGTGTTATATAATTCTTAATTTTTAACAGATAAACAGATAAACAACAATAAGTGTAACCCGAGAAAAGAACAACAACAAATCCCATGTATGCTGTGCACACCATTCATCGGAGGGTCTACGCTACAAAAAAAAAAGTAATTTAACTTCGGTGAGTCTATTTACTCCTTTTTTTATATATACATTGACCGAACTATCTAGCTAGAACTTTGTTTGATAATTGATGAATTAAAAATCAAGATCAAATCACATGTGAAGGAAAAAATTTATCTAAAGTATATTAAACACCAAGAACAAGGCACACAACCAATCAGAATGAATTGCTAGATAACACTTAAAAAGTAATATAATCCCTAATGTAAATACAATTGAACTACCTACTTAACAGACACCTATACATATAATCTAAAATATTAAATACTTAAACAAAGATTACCTAACTATATACAATTACCATTCATACATTTTTGTTTGCATTTAGCTAAGATCCTAGTTTATTTATGTGATACAAATAGGAGTATTTTATAAAGTGAAAATTAATTGAAGATGATTCAAAAATTGTTTTAGATTTCCTGATGCAGTAGATATTCCCTTATTATTTTTTTTTGTTCCTTTCAATAAAATTCGGTATCTAAAATGAAAGCTCAGAAGTTTGGTGTCGTTATGCGTATTATCTATTGAAGATATGTTTTCAGAATGAAATCTGTTTAATCTTTCAGTGCAATTGGGGAGTGAAATGTGTGTAATGTATGTCGGCGGTGATAACAGCGAATCCTAAATTGTGATTCGGCTTTTGATTAGGGGTCATCGCAAGAATTGTGCGGCGCGATGACCAAGGATGGCTACTACTCCTCTCAGGGTAGTTGGCTGTGGGAGGGTTACGCTTCGGAAACCACTTTACATCTCAAGGTTCCCCAAGGTTATTCAGGTCTTACTTTGAGCGGATTAGTAAAGCATGCGATCAGATAATATTCGTACCCACACGTTTTTTCCAAAATTTTTTTTTAAGCATGTAATAACAATACAGCAATCCATCGCACATTCAGGAGGTGGAAAGAACTTTCGTTACAAATGATGGCGAACAGGGTATCTTGGATGACTGGGCCTTTCAACAACACCTCATTTAATGAAAGATTCGACGATGTCCGACAACTGCATTCGAAAACTACCCCTATGTGGTCGAATAAAATTCTGGGTGGATCACACACTGATGAGGGCTAAAACACCCAATCCCATTAATTTAATTTTTGGGAACTTCTTCCATGTGACCTAATTCTTCATACTCCCTCAAGAATTGAACATATTGCAATTTTACTTCTGGATTCTTATCCAACCTCTTTTCAAGTGAAAAGAATCGTCTCTTGGCAATACTTAACGAATCTCCCAATACAACTGGATTCTCCTTAAATGGCAATCTAACAACGAACCTGCCATTCTCTCATCGCACCGTTTGTGCAAAATGTTCTTCACACCTCTCTTCCTCAGTTGTAAGATAAGTTTTCGTGGAGTCAACCCTTTCTAGTATCTGCCAGATACAACCCAGCCGAAGAGAGTTTTTTAGAGAGTAGGGCGGCCTCCCCTTTTAATTTGCACAATTGCCAACAACTCAAAGAAACATTCTGCTCCTATCAACAAATCAATTCTCGAAGCCTTATTGAAGTTTGGATCCGCCAGCACGATATTTCTGCCGATTATTCCGTTACCAAATTGATCTTTTACTTCTATTAAGGCCATTCCCAATATCACTTGGTTCTTCGTTCTTCCAAGAATTGTGACAGAAAATTGCGAAAGGTGGCTAATATCGGACTCTGAAGTGGGAGCAAACCTATGCAAGAGCTTATGATGTGGTAGAGAACAAATGCTACACTTATACTTTGAGCAACGCCTAACCGAATGTCCCTAATCTAGACAATTAATGCATAACATCAACCTTTTTGTCTCGTGAAAACGCCTCGCTACTGGCAAACTTGTGAAATCACTAAAACTTTCGATCCTGTGTCCCTCGACATTAGAATATGTGCACAGTGTCTGTTGTGCAGCTAACGTGGTCGGTCTACTTTGTCGACTATTGGTTGCATTAGTATTACGCCACCGCGACCAACGATAATTTTAAGCACCTGAAGCTGACAACGCACTCCGTGAGCGTGGAATCTTGGATTCCTTGATTTCAAGATTCTTACATCGATGATCTAGCACCTTGGTGAATGCCTCCCACGATGGCAACTTGTTGTAATCCATCGAATCTTGCCACTTAGCCTGAGTTTCGTAATCTACCCGATCTAACGCAAGGGATATTAGTATTGCATCTGTTCGCAGCAGCAAAAACTAAAAGCTATACCTTAAGACAATATTAAAATAAATAATGTAAAATTCAATGTAAAAAGCTTAAAGTTGTTCGCCAACTCATTGTTCTCTTATCATAATGCTCTCATTGTTACGCTTTATATGCCCAACTCGAAACATTGTGGTTCAAATAATAAAATAAAGATCATTCCTCGTTCGCTTTACTTTTTCATTGTTTGCAAAATAGTGGTGCAAACCAGTACCTCCTCGAAACAGCATCGGTTATATCCTTATAAAGGGTGATTTTTTAAGAGGTTTAGAACTTTTTTTAAAAGAAAAACACAAAAAATTCGAAAAAATGAATGAAATATTTATTTGAATCGATAGTTTGAACCTTGCAATTTAATGTTTAAAGAAATTTTCATGCAAATGTTGACCGCGGCTGCGTCTCAGGTAGCCCATCCGCTGAGTCCAATTTTGGCATACTCTTTCACACATATCGGCCGGTATCTCACGAATGAATGCATGGATGTTGGCTTCCAGTGCGTCAATCGAAGCGGGCTTGTCCCTATACACATTAGCCTTGGCATACCCCCACAAAAAATAATCTAATGGTGTCAAATCGCACGATCTAGGCGGCCAATTGACCGGCCCGAAACGTGAAATTAACTGTTCACCAAACTCGCCTCGCAATTGCGCCATTGTTTCGCGTGCTGTGTGGCATGTGGCACCGTCTTGTTGAAACCACATATCATGCAAGTCAAGAACTTCCATTTCGGGCAAAAAAAAGTTTGTTATCATCGCTCGGTAGCGTTCACCATTGACAGTAACGCTGCGATTCGCATCATCTTTGAAGAAATATGGCCCAATAATGCCGCCGGCCCATAAACCGCACCAAACAGTGGCTTTTTCGGGATGCATTGGTAGCTGTTGCAATGCTTCTGGCTAATCTTCACTCCAAATGCGGCAATTTTGCTTATTTACGTACCCATTCAACCAAAAATGAGCCTCATCGCTGAACACAATTTTTCGATAAAAAAGCGGATCCTCGGCCAGCTTTCCAAGAGCCCATTCACCAAAAATTCGGCGTTGTGGTAGGTCGGCTGGCTTTAGTTCTTGCACCAGCTGTATCTTAAAAGGCTTTACGCCCAAATCCTTCCGCAAAATTTTCCACGTAGTGCTGTAACAAAGGCCTAACTGCTGGGAACGGCGCCGAATCGACATTTCGCGGTCTTCTGTCACACTAGCTGATACGGCCGCAATATTTTCTTCACTACGCACAGTACGTAAACGTGTTGGTGGTTTAATGTCCAACAAAGTAAATTTGGTGCGAAATTTGGTCACAATCTTCCGAATAGACTGCTCAGAAGGTCGAGAATGCCGATCATAAAATGGAAGCAGCGCGCGATGAACATTTCGAACCGAGCACGAATTTTGATAGTAAAATTCAATAATTTGCAAGCGTTGTTCATTTGTAAGACGATCCATGGTTAAATTGCAAACCAAACTGAAGCTGTTTGACAGTGACACAAGGTACTAAACACACGTCAGCTGTCAAAACCAGTGTTGCCAAAACCAAACCATCTAAAAAATCACCCTTTAGTTGCCTAAAGACATCATAGCAGTGAGATGGGTATTAAAATTATCTTCCAAGTTTCTTAACGAAAGCGAACTGGCCTTGGACACTTTGGGAACTTCTAGCAAAAGATTAATGTGCTCTTGGAAAATTAAACATTTATTATCGAATCACTTGTCTAATCTTTCTAAGGCCTTACGATAGTTCGCACCAATCAAATCGTATTCCTTCACCGCTCCTAGCGCCGGTCTTGACAAACATCGCTTAAAATAGTTAAATTTCTGCAAATTATTTGTTTTTTTTTTGTTTTTGTGTTGGGAATTCGCTGGAAGTAAAAAATCATCGAAAGACATTGCAGAGCTATACGCGAGGGATGCTTCTGCAATAGTGATGGACTTTAACTCATCTAAAAAAAACTCCCGGGGGACTGACATTCGCCATCCCGAATAGGATTGCACCTAGTCGTACGACTAATCAGCAGTTTATTTTTGAATTATTCAATGAATTTAAAGTGATAATTCCGCCGTTTGTCGGATTTTTAAATTTGTTTTTTTTGAAATCAATACCTAATTTCTTAGCCCTAGCCAAATCTTACAGATCAAGAGGTTTTATCCGTCTCAATCTCCTGATTACATTGTCATTATTTAAAAGTGCTGTTATTTCTGTGTTTAAGTGGTTGAGAAGCCGATTTCTATGCCTCCGAGCAACCTTCTTAACCTTATCTTCAACCATTTCAACATTTAGATCTCTATGCAGATCGGCGTTGCGTATGTACCAAGGTGCATTAACTATGTTCCTTAGTACTTTATTTTGGAAAACCTGAATTTTTTGTAAGTTTGTTTGGCATGTGCATGCCCCCAATTGGAGCCCGTAGGTCCATACTGGTTTTAGAACTTGCTTGTATAGCAATAACTTATTGTAGTTGGACAGGGATGAGTATCTCCCAATAAGCCAATACATTTTACTGTATCGCACGTTCAACTCATCTTTTTTTTCTTAACGTGCGCTTTCCAACGCAGTTTAGCGTCTAGAGTCATGCCTAGATATTTAGCTGTGTTAGAAAATTCTACTACATTGTTGTTAATGTAGACTGGAATGTGTGGTACGTTTTTATACGTAAAATTAATATGGACTGACTTAAGGTCATTTAATCTAATCTGCCATTTCTTAGTCCATTCTGAAATATTGTTTATTACCGTCTGAAGCTTTGTTGTTGCTATTTCGACAGTTGCTCCCACAGCAAGGACGGCTGTGTCATCTGCAAAAGTAGCTATGGTGGTTTCTTCACTTTCAGGCAAATCGCTAGTAAAGAGTAGGTATAAAACTGGACCTAGCACACTGCCTTGCGGTACACCAGCTTTAATCTCTCTTAATGTTGAGCACTCTGTATCTTGCTTAATTCTGAAGAATCGATCTGATATATAAGACTCCAGAATGGTTGTATACTGCTTCGGCAGTTGCTTTTGTAGTTTATGTATCAGTCCTTTGTGCCAGAATTTATCGAAAGCTTGTGCTATATCAAGAAATACTGTAGAGCACACATTTTTCTCTTCAAATGATTTTTCGATTTTATCTGTGATTCTATGCACCTGATCAATTGTAGAGTGCTTGTTTCTAAACCCAAATTGATGATTTGGAAGTAGCGATTTTTCATCAATAATTTTTTGCAGACGTTTTGCCAGCATTTTTTCGAATAGCTTGGACAACATTGGTAGTATCGATATTGGGCGATATGAGGTTACTTCGCTAGGTGGTTTACCTGGTTTTGGTATCATTATTACCTCCGCGACCTTCCACAAGCTTGGCACATATCTTAATTTGAATGCAGCATTTATAATCTGCGCTAGTTTTTTTAAACCTTTTAGGGGAATTTGTTTTAAAATTTCCCCTGTGATTAAATCTAACCCTGGGGTTTTTTTTATGTTTATGCCTTCTTTGATTTCTTTGGCAAGTTCTTTAGCTGTTACCGGCCGAATAGGTCTGTCTTCTTCGCACGTTTCTTCGTTTCCTTGATAATCTTTATCTTCATAAGGTTTGAAAACGTTCTCAAGGTACTCTGCAAAAATATTTGCTTTTGCTTTTTCTTCTATGCTTTTTGCCCAGTTACCTTCTCTGGTTTTTACTGGCGGAATGTGAGCTATTGGACTAATCATTTTCTTTGTTGCCTTCCAGAGCGAGTAGTCGGTACTAGCATCATTTGTAAGACTGGTAAGATACGGTTTTAAAGACTCGTTATTAAATTCTCTTATAGATTTTCTGAGCTTATTATTTCAGTTGTTCAGTGTGGTTTTGTCGCTTGTCGCCCTTGTCTGTTGCCAGCTTTCCTCTTTTCTGTAATAATTTCACATATTTCACGAGAATAAGAGTTTTGTTTAATCTTGTTTGTTCTTTGGGGAGTTGCAGCCCATGCAGCTTTTTGTATATCCAGTGTAAATATTTGCACTGCTTCTTCTAGTTGATCTTCTGCTTGAATAGCTGACGACAGTTGGACACATTCTTCCAACTTCTGCCTAAAGTGGTTCCAATCAGTCAGTCTATTAACTAGTTTAGGGCTATGTTATTTTATTATTATTCTATCGCGAAGTGTAAGAAGTATTGAGGAATGATCTGATTGAAGATCAGGGCCTTCTTCTATATTTATTTTATTTGAAGATATATTTTTGGATATAAAGAAGTCTACAAGATCTGGGGTTTTATTCCTATCTGTAGGCCAGTAGGTAGGTTTCCCCGTTGAGTGATATTTGCCGCCGACTTCTTTAATAGTTTCATATAATTCTCTGCCTCTAGTATTTGTTAATCTAGATCCCCAATATTTATTCTTGGCATTAAAATCCCCTCCCGCGATTAATCGATTCTGAAATATGCGGAAAAGACTTTTAAAATCATTTTTCTTTAGTCTATAGCTAGGAGAGCAGTATACTGCTGCAACAGAAATTCCTTCGATGGCACATGATTGGAATTTTGTTTCTATATGGTGTTTTATTGTATTTTTTATTAACACTGCAGCCCCACCTTTTGCACAGTTATGAGGATGTGGGGAGTGATATAATTCATACCCTTGCAGTTTAAAATTAGTTATCAATTTAAAGTGTGTCTCTGAAATGAGACATATATCTATCTGGTGTATGTCAAGAGCCACTTTCATCTCGTCCTTGCGACTCTCGATGCTATTAGCATTCCATTCAAGAATTTTTATTCTATTCATCATGTTTGTCTTTTTGGCACAGCTTTTTTGTTGCTGTTCTGTCTCTCTAACAACGATATTCTATCTAATATCGTTTTATTCGATTTTTCCATGGAACCAATCCTGTTTAGGATTTGTTTCATGAGGTTTTCCATTCCAGTGTTTGGCTCTACTTTGCGTCTTATCGTTTTATCTGCTTGGTTATTTATTGATGCTGCCTCAGCATATGTCATTTTTGGACCCGCTGTATTTTGTTTCGGGACCTTTTTGATTATCTTTTCGTCTTTAGGCTTTTCTTTCAGTGGGCTCTTTTGTAAGTCCTTTTTGACTTTTTGCTCTTCCTTATTTGAGCTTTTTTTTTTGTTTCTTTAGCTTTTTGACCCTTGCAAGTTGGATTTCTTTTGCAACTAAACAACCTCTGTAGCTAGCAGGATGGTTTTCATTGCAGTTTACACATAGGGTGCTCATTTTCTTTCTTCCTACATTCCTTGGTGTGGTGACTTCCTGTACATTTCACACATCTTGGATTTGAGCTGCAGTATCTATGTGTATGCCCATATCTTTGACAATTTTTGCATTGGGGTACTTGTTTCGATTTACGTAGGGTATGAATCTCAACTTGCATCCCAAGTATTTTTTTAATTTCATATACTTTTTTCTTATCGTCGTCATGCTCAAAACTGAGTGTAAGCATTGGTAGGGTACTTTGCTTCTAAATTTAAGCATATTTACAACCAAGATTTTAAAGCCTCGGTCTTTTAGCTCTTTTTTATGCTTTCCGGTGAGCATGAATAATGCAGTCTTTTCACTACAACCTTCATTGGTCTGGTCTGCTTATTTTCATAAGAATACCACTGCACCTTTTTTTGGTTTAGTATTTTAGTGAGGCTTCTGTATCCCTCTTCTTCAACCACATTGATTTTGGTGTCATTTTTGTTTATTAGTGCTGTGCTAGCTTTAATTTTATTTTCCTCCAATACTTTGGCCAAGCTTTCATACTTATTTACTTGCAGCGCTATAATTGGTGGGGCTTGGTTGGATTTTGTGTTTTATTTTCTTTGTCTGAAGCATACACAGTGACTGTGCAGCTTTCTTTTGTTGGTGAGTCTTTTGGGGATGCACTCATTTTGTTTTTTATTTTTATTCCCCTTGTGACGATGTCCTTCTCTCCTCTTCGTCAGTCGAGAACTCGACAGGTTGGACATTCACTTTTTTTGGTTTTTGAATTCTTCCTTCAGCAATTGCAACTCTTGCTTAAGATTATTTATTTCCTTAAGCAGTGTCTCATTTAGTTGCTTATACCCATCTCTTTCTTCACAGGCTTCTAGATATTTAGCCTTCAGTATTTTACAACTATCTTCTTTTTTAGATGGGGGTGTTCTCTCTACCCTTTTACTTCTCCCAAACGGGTCGCTGCTTAGCAATAAATGGTCCCCCCCAGAATCCATGGAACCGACCTCCGAAGAGAGTGGATTTACCAGTGTAACTGGCATACCACCTGGGGTATTACTATCTTTTCTTTTGTTCATTGCATACATAGCTATTCATTTTAACTTTTGTGAAAAGTTTAAACTTTTTGAAGCACAGCCGCTCCTAACATGGAGAACAGACGCTGACCAGGGAGCCGCCCAATATGGGTCAGACGCTTCAGGGTTTAAATGACTAGGGTCCGCGGGGTCGTTACGCCCGTTACCTCTCTCTCTCTCCAGATAAGATAAGTACCCTTCTGCAAATTATCCTTGTCAACTAAATTCTTAAACAGTCCGATAAAGTTAGGATATTCAGAAAATTTCCCAGAGAAATTCGGGAGCTTTATTTGTTCCAACTTCGACCGAGATGCTGGCGGTTGTTGAAAAAACGTCGCATCAAAGCTGTACGCCGGATTGGAATTTCCTTTAGCTTCTGCCACTCTTTCCTCAATTTTCGAATTAGTGAAAACATACAATTCTTCTACTTCACCTCTAAATGCATCATTAGCTGCTTCCTCTTCCTTTATATCAAACCGTTCAATGGAATGGGATAGACAATTTTCAAGCAAAATCAATTTAAGAGAACGACGTAGGCTGTATAAAATATCAACGCTTATCGACAACGATATCTCCCAATCCAACGACTCTATTCAACCGTTTTGTCCTGCTGCTCTAAGTCCAACAATAAAATCACTGGCTTAATAAGCAATAAGAAAGCACAACCATCAACAATAATGCCATTGTATATAGAGACTATAGTACTATCATCAACACGAAAACGTTCTTGGCCGGACACCCCGTCGGATGGCGTTGCTGTTTCTTGTATTTAGAACTCAAATAGAGAGGAATAATCACACTTGTGATTAGTGAACCGAAACATTTGGTTGGTGGTGGTGGCTGGTCGGTAGGTAGCAAATAAAGGGATGAAAACATCATTTGGTTTTCTTTTCTCTGTTACTCGCACAATGAGGTTCCATCCTTTCATGAATGAGTAGTTTCTTTGAAAAAGACATGATGACAAATTTCTGATTTGGAATTTCGATCGTATGAAAGGCAAATCTGGATATTTGCACTTATGAAAGAAAACGATTTTGTTCGCGTTCCTTTTTATGATGAGACGACGGTTGATCTTTTATTTTAGATTTGAAAACTCATTCTTGTATGATATTTGAATGCAAATAGAATTGATTTTAATTTAATCTTTTTGTCGTATTTCTGTTAGTTATGAATTCATGACCAATAATTTAATGATATACCTAATATCAACAATTGATAACCCAAAACTGCGGATATTAATGTCACTTTCCAAATATGCGAAAGGAGATAAAATTGACGGCCTTGATTTACAGGTGGCTTTGGTCGTGTAAATGTTAGGGTGGATGGGCTAATGATCTTTCATCTGATTGTTTTTAATCCTCATATACCTACACTGAAAATAAAATACCTGGTAATATTGACAAAATTAGATTGTTAAATTTCATCAAAATTAGTTTTGTTGAACTGAGAAAATATTATTGTAATGATAAATGAAATTTATCAATACGCCTTAAGTTTTATCAATTTTAACGATATTTTGTCAAATTCTTCCAAAGAAAATAAATGCATATATAACTACACACAAAGTAGGTACCTGTTCATCTCATTCATAAAAGCAACAGACAAATCCTGACAAATTATGAAATCGAATCAAAAAGGAAGAGAAAGAATAGATTATAAAACCCACCCCTCATCCACACTCTGAAACCGGAAAGGAAAAGCATATCAAGAAACAGCAATGCAAATGTATATGCATTCATTCAAGTAAGGATGTTCGCGTTCCACTAAGGTGGCTTTCCCTTTAAAAAATGTATCAGCCACCAGCGCTGACGCCAATGCAACCGCCACCATCGAGGTTTCTGCGCCTACTAAAGTTAACCAACTAAAGCTATGATCTTCACCCTCTAAAATATTTGAGCTACGGTGTAATGACACTCGTAGCGCAATGGTAGGATACACGAAGTGATAGTACTATAATGTTTATATACAATGATAATGCTAAAGCGTCAGCAAAAATAGTATCATTCAGCAACCGAACAAGATAAGCGTTTCACTCAGCAACAAAATAACCGCTTCAATCAGCAGGCAATAAGATAAGCGCTGCACACAGCAACAAAAAGACCGCTTCAATCAGCAACACAATACGACAACAAAGTGCAACAGCTTTACTCTTATGAGATGCTTCGGGAACATTTTTCCAAATTTAACAAGAGATCATAGGAAATGAACTTAAATGCAAAAGCTTTCACCTGAACATCTTAGTATGCGTAGGCGATAGATCAATGCAATCCACATCCGTAAAGCACGGTTGCCACTTTGGTAATTTTTTACCAAATTTGGTAGTTCTTCTTTTCCTTTTTGAGTTTTTCCAGGCCACTTGCGGCTCAGGCATAATCTTCCACTCGCTAGCTCAACGAAGGGTATGGGATCTTGCCACAAGTCCTGGACGGGGGTTACATTATTTTTACATGCCTGTAAACTTGCGGAAAAAAAAAGAGACTAGAACAATCACAACCGTAACCAAAAAAAACCGAAAGATTGCGAGGCCCGAATTTTGTCTAACTTGCTCTCAGTTAGGTGCTTCCATAGCGAAAATGAAGCGGAGAGTTAGATGGTAGTTCTCTCCTTGAGCTGGCCCACCCCTAGCTAAATTCAAATTTGGCTGCCTTGGCTATCGCGGCGCTCTATTGCGATAGCCCCTAAGACGACTATGTCAACTCCTGCTTACTTTTATAAAAGGTAGTCAATTCTACAACTAGAGCTCGATAAAATCAGGAACTATCCTGAAGCATCGCCCATCCTCGCGGTATAGTCTCCGGCTTGTCACACCCATCCCCCTCTTTAAATTCTAGCACTTCATATTAAAATTTATCACTCCGAAGTACAAGAAAAATTACGAAAATAACGTCCACTTTCAAAACCATATCAACAACTCGAGCGGAACCGGAACCTTCAAAATCAGAATGCGGAAATGTTTCTCTTCACCAATTTATACAAGGGTATTTTCATTTAATAATATTACTAGCTACCTTATCCACTATCCTACTGTCATACTTAAATATTTTCGACACTCTCGAAGAGTATGCAATAGAAATAAGAAAAAAGAAAAAAAACGTACAGCAATTATAAAAATAACATTCGAGCAGTGGTTTCATCTGGTAGGTATAATATTTTCTTAACAAATGAAATATGGGTATCAACAATATCTGAATCATTTGGTTCATTTGATATAATTTATATTTTACGATTAATAGCTAGGTATCGATGGGAATACCATTTAATGACGTTGCAAAAATAATAAAAGACAAATTTTTATCGGTTTGATTCACAATTAGCACAATGTTTTCTTTTTTTTTTCCTTCATACAATTGAGGCATACTTATAGGCAAGATAAGATAAGATAAGCACACGAGCTAAACCAAAGTTACTTTTGTGTGTAATCAATTTATCTTTACGTTATAATTTATTGTGTCAAATGTGTATCTCATTATATCAATAATGTATACAAATCTTTAGGGCACAATCCAACAAAAAGGGAAAAGAAGTAAGGAAATTAAGCTACGAAATTTAAAGGAGTTCGCTCAAAATGGTAAAGATCTAAATTGACTTACCCCGGTTTTGATCTTTGATTATTTGGAAAATACCTGTTGGTTATTCAGACGGCGTCCAGATGGTGTGCACAGCATCATGGGGAATCAGCTTTCGTATCAAGTGTTGCATTTTTTTCTCTATTTTTTTTTCATATAAAGTTTATAATTAAACCCGAAATTTTGAACGAACTTCTACCGTTACAAAACTACCAAAAAGAGAAATAAAGAGGGAATTGAGGGGAAAAAAAAAGGATCACAGAAAATGATTAGATTTTTCTACAACCACCGGATACACTTTAATTTTCGATTTGTTTGTTGATGAAATGAATTGCGGATGGATGATCGTGGATGATAAGTCCAGATGGTCCACCGCAAAGATGAATGATGTTGATGTTGATTCCTGCGCTGATGATTTGGATGAACTTTACAGGTGAGTTTGCGGCTGTCCATACAGGGTGTGGGGTGCTTTTTGTTTCTGCGGTCGTTTGATAATAATTGTAGACGATAAGACGATAACTTTACGTTGCTCTCAGGTGCAGTTTATTTTTTTTTTTTCTTTTTAATGCTGTATGGTTGCTCTAAGGTATAGTTAGATGCACGTGGGTGTGGGGTTGCATGATTATTTTTTTTTTTGTTCTTTTTTTTTTGGGTATAAGGGTCGGAAACGTGGTCTCGATAGATTTGGGTGTTTTTCAGAGATTTTGCAAAACGTGTTGTGTGGGGGAGGGGGATTTAAATGCGGTTTTTTTTGTATTTTGTTCATCGCGTATGCCGCGATATCAAAATGTCGCCACACAAATTTTAATTCACTTAGTTCGTTTTTTTGTTTTTTTTTTTTCTTTCACTTTATTATTCCCAAGACTTTTTTTTTCTTCATCTTTTCTTTTTTTTTTTTTCTGTCACACACTATTTATTCACAACACCTTGTTTTTCAAAATTTAATTAATTTTTTTTTTGACTTGCTACTTCGCCCTACGTAAAAACCCGAAAAAAATCTCGACACGTTCGATACCTTCCACGTAATACCAGCAAAAACAGAGAGCGAATTTAGTGTGACAGGGCTTTTTATAGGGTCCAATTAGGACGCCTCTTTACTCACACAGCCACAGCCTGATCGCATGATGCTTTTACACCTACTTCCGCGTCTTAGCTGAATAGCTTATTTTTCCTTAGAAATTTTTTATTTCTGCCTTAAAATTCAAATTCGAATTTTTCGAAAATAGGTGAGACCAAAATGTAATTATTTGGATTGGATTTTATTAATTGTAAGCAACAGGAAATCGTCCATGCTTGCTCGCATTGATAGTCGTAATAGTATGGGTGTAATATACGGCATGTTTGTTTACATTGTTTTTTTCACATAGCTGAATAAATTATCCTTCCCCAATTTATCATTTTAGTCAGACGATCGACATAATAAGATTCGGCGTAGTGGTCAAGAGAGGCGATCTTTTACTTTTTTCCTCGATCCCGAATGAGTGGGTTCGAAACTGGACCAAGTCGTTTTATTTTATTTTATTTTTTTGTTCTTTCCCCGTGCTCCCGCACCTTTACAAGTCCGAAACTGAAATTCGTTACCTGACTTCGTGATGGATTATTTCACCACACCGCATTCAATATCCGCACCAAAGCATGTAAATCAACCATTGTCGACCAGATCTCATCGTGAACCATCCATCCACAATTCATCTCGCCGTCACCTAATAAAAGCTTGTCTAATACAGAAACCAGATGAAACCACTTAATACCATATACTCTTAAACTATAAATAACCTTGTAATTTGAATAAAAATAATAACGATCTAAAAGCGTTTCCTACAAAACTTTTTCGTTTTCAAGTATTATCGTTTAAAACGAAAATGGAAAGAAACGCGTATATCCATCGCGCTTCGCTCGACTCCCCCCTGAGAAAATTTTCAGAGTCTCCTGGTCAGACTGAGCTCGGGCGAATACAGTAGCATAAATCCGTAACTCTATAGGTACACTAATTTAGCGCCGAATATCTTTTGTATGCGTGACGCCTAGGCTATTACCAGCTCTATCAACTAACTCATAGAGGTTGTTCCCTATAACTTTGCTGATCCTAGCTTTAATGAATTTTGGACAAAGTTTCGAATTCCTAGCCTTTGAAGCATCACTTAAAACAAAATTGCGTCTGTACACTTCGTCTCCTACTTTATATTTTACGTCGGCACTACGAGTATTATATACTTTTTCATAAACATTATGGGCTTTCTCAAGGGAACCCTTGATATATGAGTGAAGAATATTCATTTTCGAAGCCTTTGGTAACAGATCCATTTCGGAATTGTTTAAGCCCCCTAAGTCCCTTAACAGGTTGTAATCGCTGGCATGTTCAATCATTTGTTGGCCCAAAACGGCCTCGTAAGGAGACATCCCAGTTGCAGAATGAACTGCCGCCCTGAGTGCACAGCCTATCTGTGGTAGTTTTGAGTCCCAATTGGTTTGATCTGCATTAATGTAAGAACGAATCGCTGCTAATAATGAGCGGTTTACGCGCTCACTCGCATTATCTTGCGGCGAATACGGGGCCGTCTTTACATGATGTATCCCAAACGACTTCATGAGATTGTGGAACTCTTTTCCGAGAAATTGCTTGCCGTTATCGGTCAGGATTGTTTCAGGAACCCCGAACTTTAAAAATATGTCGTCGCGTAGAAATTTCAGCGCTAGCTCGGCTGTGGCTTTCCGCAGGGGCTTTATAAACACAAATTTAGTGAGCTGATCTAATGCTATAATTATATTTGAGTTTCCTGATTTAGAGCGGGGATAAGGGCCTAAAAAGTCGACATAAATGTGTTGGAAGGGTCTATCAACTGTGAAAGCCTTACCCATGGGAGCTCGTAATACAGTATTGGATGCTTTGGTTGTTTTGCACACCTCACATTTGGTAATGAACTGTTTTACCTGTGTACTCATGTTAGGCCAATAGAATAGCTGCCTCAGTCTGTACAACGTTTTGGCGATTCCGCCATGCGCAGCTCTAGGAGGACAATGAGCCAGAAAGACCAGGCTATCGGTCAGCGCTGTAGGAACCCATAACTTCCAGGTCAGATCGTCTTGAAGCGGATTGCCAGGACTATGCTTTACCCTTTTGTAGATAAAACCGTCTGAAACCTGCAGGTCAGGAAGTTGTTCTTGGTTCAGTTTGACTTTTTCTGCTATTAGGGTGTATTGTTCTGACTGAAATGCGGGATCTGCTAGGTCTATATGTAGGACGTCTTCGAATTCCTTTGAAGTTGAAACACCAGTTTGTAACGCCTCAACTTCAAATGCACGCGATAAGGCGTCCGGCACGACATTTAAGCTACCTTTGCGGTGCCCAATTTCGAAGGTATATCCCTGTAATTCTAGACTCCAACGCGCTAATCTTCCCTTAAGGTCCTTTAAGTTCATAAGCCACTTTAAACTTGCATGATCCGTTATTATTTTAAATTTGTACCCTTCAATTTACGGCCTAAATTTGGTAACTCCCATGACAGCGGCCAGACATTCCCTCTCTGTTACCGTATAATTCCTTTGTGCGTTGTTCAATTTGTGAGAGTAGTAGAAAATTGGCCGCTCCACCCCAGTTTCGTCCTCCTGGCATAATACTGCTCCGATACCAGTTGAAGAGGCATCGCAGAGTATTATGAACGGTTTGTCGAAGTTTGGATTGACTAGGACTGGTGCACACGTAAGCATTTTTTTAATTGAATTGAATGATTCCACCGCCTTCTCACCAAAACTGGCAAGCGAAGAAAAATTGGGGACGAACCTCCGATACCAACCGGCCATTCCTAAAAAACGTCTGACTTGGCGGGCGTTCTTTGGTATCGGGAAATCCTTAATGGCTGCTACCTTGCTATGATCTACCTTTAGTGTACCATTACCCACTATGAACCCCAGATATCTCAGTTCCCTATAGCAAAATTTGGATTTCTCCACATTGATGGTCAAGCCTGCCTTTTTTAACTTTGATGCCACGAGATCGAGGAGCTTTATGTGTTCTTCGAAAGTACGCGAGAAAATCAGCAAGTCATCCAGGTAGACGAAAACTTGCTGTCTCAATTCATGCGGGATGACCTTGTCCATCAGTCTGCAAAGACGCTGAGGAGCGTTGCAGAGGCCAAACGGCATCACCTTGAATTGATACAATGGTCTTCCGGGGACGGTAAAAGCTGTCTTCTCCCTCGATCTTTGCTCTAGCGGTATCTGCCAAAAGGCGTCCTTCAGATCCACACTTGAGATGAAGTATGTATCTGAAAGACGTCCCAGCAGACCCTCTATATGCGGCAGCGGATATGCGTCCTTTTTAGTTACCCGGTTTTCGCACGTCCAGGCACAATCGGTTCTTCTCAGCTTTCCTAACGAGGACAACTGGGGAGCTCCACGAACTTGAACTTTCCTCGATCACGTCCAAAGCAAGCATCCGGTCCAACTGCGCATAAAGAAGAGTTTGTACCGCCGGAGATACGGGATAGTGACGTTGCTTTATAGGCTCTGCATCTCCCGTATCAATTGTATGTTCCTCCAGATGTGTCTAGGGAACAGGGTAACAACATTTCCTAACTCTCTGGACTCCTCGTCCGATAACTCGTGGGCTAATGAAAGAACGTTTCTTCCAATTGGGTGTTCACCTGACATATCTCGGTCTGTGCCAATGCTTGCTAAGTTGAAAGATTTACTAGATATTTCAGCAATAAGGCTTGGGGCTATATGGAACATCTGCCAAAAATCTACGCCTAGATATAACTCTTGCGCTAGAGATGGTACGACATACAGAGTAATATCTTCGACTTGATTTTTATACCTGACCTTGACATTGACCCTGCCGACAATGCTTTGTTCTTTACCATCAGCTGTGGTGACCATAGATGAAAATGATTTATAGGGCATATTATTATTGCGCAAGAATTCTACCCCACCAGCTCCCAAACAACTAATACAGGCTCCGCTATTCAAAAGACCTAACCAATTTTTACCTTAAATATTTACGTGGGCATACTGGCGCGGATCGTCTGGGAAAGATTGTAATGTAGTTGCAGCAATTGCTTGGTACAACCTCCTTTTTCCATCGAAGCGTTTCCTTAGCTTTTGTATCCTTACCGACACCGGCGGGCTACCGAAAATTCTGACTCTCGCTCTGTGATAATCCGTTAGTCGCTGATGTAGAGACTTCCTTGGACGACTATTGACTGGTGTACCTTCTACAGATTTGACTGGGGTAGATGACTCTAGATGACGTTTGAGTATCGTAAGGAGGACTGCGAGGAGCAATGCGCTACTTCAACTTGATCCGAAATCTCGTTGATGTTCCGCCGCGGAGGAAGTGCTTGCTGGTAACGTCTTTGGAAGTCCGTTTCATTGACAAACTTTTCAATGGTGCGACAGACATGGACCATTTCAGGAATATTATGCGTATTGAATGTAATGAGATGTTCAGCCACTTTTCGTTTTACGTTTTGCTTGATAATCTCAATGATTTCACGATTTGTCTTTGGGACACGTAATCTCGAATTCAACTGCATTAAATCCGCGAAGAACTGGTCAAAAGATTCATGCGGTCCTTGACGTCTATCAGACATCTTTCGCGAAAGCTCAAAATCTGATTCTAGGCTCCGGTATTGCTCTACGAGAGCAAGACGCAGCATGGGCCAGACTGATGGATTACTTCTAAGATATACCCAGAACCACGTTTCAACTTGTCCAGAAACGAAATGATGGAAGTTGTTGACAACATCAATCCACGTGACTTGATGCGATTCCTTCAGCCTTTCTAGACGAAATAGAAAATCGTCGACTGTCATTTTGATGTTGTCAAACTTGATTCCCTATTTGTGATAGTTATGGAATCTATCGAATGAATTCGAGGGCGACGCCGCGGGTATCGTGTCGGGCCGTTGAACGGGATCACTGACGTGCATATTACTAAATTGTCTCAGGAAATTATCTACATTGCTACCCTGAGCCATCTGTATGGGATGAATCACGGGGTTGGCCATAGGAGGGATGTTTTGCTGCGGAGCCGCAGGTCTGGTCACCAATGCAGGTAGTCTGTTTAGCTCATAGATACTCGAAGGGTTAATAGAGGTTGGTGGAACATGTTGACCCTCTCTATTGTTAGGGGTAGACACGGGAGGTTGGCTGGATGTCCCGTTCCCTAAAGCTGTCCTAATTACCGCCATCACTTCCTGTTGCAGAGCTACACGGTTCTTTTCTAGCTCTTCTCGTATAAAGCGAAGTTCGTCCGTCCGGTTTATGCCAACCGTTGCGGATACGACGTCTTGAACATATTGTTCGAAATGGGCGATTTCGCCGGCATCGTCAGACCTTACAGGAGTTGGCTGGCTGGTATTATTCCCCGGTTGTACCAAAGGAGGTTGAAGAGGACTCGCCACTTGACGGTCAACAGAACTATCTTGCGGGTTCTCCATTCCCTGACCTTCCGACGTATTGGCTAAATGATGGACCCTTTCCTCTCCTCTACAATTATTTCCAATAGTTCTATTGCGAAGTGGGTATCTTTCTGTTAAATTACTTGGACGACTAGGGCCTGGTTCCGACATGGTAAATTAACCTTAAGAGACTTAAAACTAATAAATAACCGAAAGAGGAGAACAAAAAAAAAATAAAAATAAATGAAAAGTAATATACTCGATATGAGGGGAGAAAAAAAAATGTAACCTTTAGTGTAGGTAATTATCTCAACCAAATACTATCTCTAAACTTAAATACCAAAACTATAGCTAACGCTCGAAAATAATCAAAGAAATGAATGGGGTAAATTTGTTTATTATAATTGTTTTACATATTGTATGGGGGATGTGTGACACCAGGAGTTGGACGCTATACCAAAGAATATAATCTAGAATTTCATATTCCGCTACGAATTCCTTAAATGATTCTGCTATTGTATGCTATACCAATGTTCAATAAGATGAAGTTTGAACAATATTTACATTGCTATTTCATCTGCATCATAATTTAAGTTAGGCAGAGAGTCATGAAGCAACTGACGTAAGTGGTGACTCAGTTCAACCCACTCACCGGACTTAGCATAACAACTATCCTAACGTTAACCTTATGAACAACCCTAGCCATGAAACCGTGCAACGGACGTAAACGAAGATCAGATTTCATCCATTTACCGGACAATAGTTCCATACACTAAGGTTAACAAGAACGCAAACTCGTAGACTTCCGAACGACTGCAACTGACGTAGCTGAGGACCAATGTCAACTCAACTACCGGACATGCGACCAAAAGGAAAACTTTTTTCTTTTTTTTTTTTTTTGGTTGCGCCTGGAGGTGAGTAATCTTCAAAAGATACCAATGGCCCGTACCATTGGTTATGCCCGATTCAGGTATATCTCGTCTGCCTACGGGCTAAACCTCACCCCTCAGAGAGGCACTATGAGATCCGGCCGCGCGCGCTCATAGTAGTATGAAATTTGTTCCTCTCATTTTTTCATTTAAGTGATGACTACGACTAAGTTACCTTAACAAGTAGTTTACGCTTCTGTAGTGTTATTCGCGTTTGGTAGGTAGCTTTCCAGCGAACGCACCTACTAATACCGTCATTACATGCGGTTTTTCCTTATGGCGCTAGGTCGAACGGTCTTGTTCTTTGCAGTCGGCGCTCAAGGTTTGTCACGTCCAGAGTGCGGATTATTTCATTATTGCAGTGACCATCAATACGAGAACGAAGTTTGCGAGCAAAGTTTGTTACTTCGTTACTCACGGTAGCAATTCCTAGATCTCTGTGAATATCACTATTCCTTATATACCATGGAGCATTCACGATTGCTCTTAGCGTTTTGTTTTGGAATGTTTGTATTATAGCCATATTGCTTGGTTTGGTACAACCCCAAAGTTGTATACCGTATGTCCAAGAAGGTTTTAGCACTTGTTTATACAGGAGCAGTTTGTTGTATACGCTTAGCTTTGAATATCTTCCGAGTAGCCAATACATTTCTCTAACTCTGATTGCGAGCTCGTCGCGCTTTTTCTTTACGTGTGGCTTCCACTTAAGTTTAGCGTCTAGGGTCATTCCTAGATATTTCGCCTCGTTTGCATATGGTATTTGTACCGAGTTAATGAAAACAGGTAAGTTGTTTATCCTTTTGTACGTGAAATTGACATGCGTCGACTTGGTCTCGTTAAGGGCAATTCGCCAGGTCTTTGTCCACTCGCATACTTTATTAAGAGCCCGTTGGAGTTTTCCAGTTGATGATTCGACTGACTCATCGATTGCGAGGATAGCCGTATCGTCTGCGAACGTTGCTACGATGGTCCCTTCATCCTGTGGTATATCTCTTGTATAGAGCAGGAATAAGATTGGGCCGAGAACGCTTCCTTGAGGAACACCGGCGTGGATTTCTTTGAATTCCGAGAATTCAGTCTCATGTCTAACACGAAAGAGTCTGTTCTCAAGGTAGGATTTCAATATTTTGTATAATTTTTCCGGTAGGATTGTCCTTAGCTTATACATGAGGCCTTCGTGCCATACCTTGTCGAAGGCTTGCGATACGTCAAGAAAAGCGCTAGAGCAAATCTTTTTGCATTCTAGAGCTTTTTCAATTTCATTTGTTATTCGATACACCTGATCGATTGTGGAATGCTGAACCCGGAAGCCGAATTGATGATCTGGTATCAAGCGTCTTTCTTCGATTACTGGTTGTAATCGTTTTAGCAGAAGTTTCTCATAAACCTTAGATATTATCGGCAGTAGCGAAATAGGTCTATATGATTTCTTATCATTTGTATTCTTCCCTGGTTTCGGAACCATAATGACTTCGGCTACTTTCCATTGTCTTGGAACGTATGAGAGTCTCAGAGAAGCATTTATAATGTACAGCAGCTTAACTAGTGCTCTTTTCGGTAGTTCCTTTAGAACTTCTCCAGTTATTAGATCGTATCCTGGAGCTTTGTTATTTTTCAACTTTCTTAGTGTCATTCGAAGCTCGGACAGAGATACGGCTTTTACTTTATAGTTGTCGGATCCCGTATTAGCATTCGGTTCTTCGTGTAAGGAAAACGGAGAAAAAATTTCAAAGGAAAAATATTGGTTTAGCTATCGTTAGTCGAATTCTGATTTCTAATACTGCGACGCTGACGGTGAGGAACAGACTTCGACTAACTGACCGGACATACTAGAAAGCAAAATATCGAACATGTATGCTTAAAACAAACTTACAGAATGTAAGCGCAATCGCATCTTTACTAGAATGCTAACCGAAGTAGTTATTATGACACAATTTCGGGCCCCACGTTGGGCGCCACCTGTAACGAAACCTCGACCCCAGCCATGTGTGGAAGAGATGTTTTTTTTTAGCATTAGCTCAATCGGAACCGACCATATCTAATCCGGTACTATCACCCGTGCCGGCGAAGACCTAGACCGTTGATGGTCGCAGTTCTTACCACTACAGATTGAATCCGAGAATGGCCCTCCCACTACCACTACCTCCACCCTTATGACCCAAGCTAACAGGACCTTTGGGTCAGTCCGGGCAGACTAGAAGGAGGGGTGTCCAGGCCACTTGCGGCTCAGGCATAATCTTCCACTCGCTAGCTCAACGAAGGGTATGGGATCTTGCCACAAGTCCTGGACGGGGGTTACATTATTTTTACATGCCTGTAAACTTGCGAAAAAAAAAAGAGACTAGAACAATCACAACCGTAACCAAAAAAAAAAACCGAAAGATTGCGAGGCCAGCATTTTGTCTAACTTGCCCTCAGTTAGGTGCTTCCATAGCGAAAATGAAGCGGAGAGTTAGATAGTAGTTCTCTCCTTGAGCTGGCCCACCCCTAGCTAAATTCAAATTTAGCTGCCTTGGCTATCGCGGCGCTCTATTGCGATAGCCCCTAAGACGACTATGTCAACTCCTATTTACTATTATAACAGGTAGTCAATTCTACAACTAGAGCTCGATAAAATCAGGAACTGTCCTGAAGCATCGTCCATCCTCGCGGTATAGTCTCCGGCTGGTGACACCCATCCCCCTCTTTAAATTCTAGCACTTCATATTAAAATTTAGCACTATGAAGTACAAGAAAAATTACGAAAATAACGTCCACTTTCAAAACCATATCAACAACTCGAGCGGAACCGGAACCTTCAAAATCAAAATGCGGAAATGTTTCTCTTCACCAATTTATACAAGGGTATTTAATTTAATAATATTACTAGCTACCTTATCCACTATCCTACTGTCATACTTAAATATTTTCGACACTCCCGAAGAGTATGCCATAGAAATAAGAAATAAGAAAAAAAACGTACAGCCATTATAAAAATAACATTCGAGCAGTGGTTTCATCTGGTAGGTATAATATTTTCTTAACAAATGAAATATGGGTATCAACAATGTCTGAATCATTTGGTTCATTTGATATAATTTATATTTTACGATTAATAGCTAGGTATCGATGGGAATACCATTTAATGACGTTGCAAAAATAATAAAAGACAAATTTTTATCGGTTTGATTCACAATTAGCACAATGTTTTCTTTTTTTTTTCCTTCATACAATTGAGGCATACTTATAGGCAAGATAAGATAAGATAAGCACACGAGCTAAACCGAAGTTACTTTTGTGTGTAATCAATTTATCTTTACGTTATTATTTATTGTATCAAATGTGTATCTCATTATATCAATAATGTATATAAATCTTTAGGGCACAATCCAACAAAAAGGGAAAAGAATTTTTTTTTTTTTTTTTTTTCATATCTTTCAATCTCAATTTTATTTCAATTTTATTTCAATTAACAATTTAACAATTTTTATAAATTTTCATTTCCGCGAAGCCGTATGGCTTTTCTGCAGAAGGTTATTTTTCCTACATATTTTTGCTTTGTGAGATTTTTTTTTTTTTTTGTATAAGTTTAACTTAGATTAGATTTCAGACATTGAGTTTAAGAAAAATAATTTTATAATTTTTTTCCTATATTTATGGTTTCTAATTACTCTTAGTTCATGGGGTAAGTTATTTAAGACTGTGGGGACGCTGTATTTTAGCTGTCTTTTCCCATAATTGTTGCAATTCCTTGGAACTTGGAACAGGCCATTGGCACGTCTTCTGGTGTTGATTTCATGATCGATTGGCCTCTTGAACCGCATGTCATCGTAGTAATCGAGTATAAGAGTCATCTTGTAAATACGCTGAACTGTCATCACCTTAAAACGATTTTCATCAGAAGATTCTCTGTTATTTATAAGCCTGACCGCTGAGTTTTGGAGTTTTTGAAGCTTCATAATGTGTGTTTTGGACGCATTTCCCCAAGCAAGTATACCATACCTCAACTTAGACTCAAATAGTGCATAATAAACTTGCTTCAAGATTTGCGGTGTTGCATGATGTTGTAGATGCGCCAAAGCAAAAACAGCCTTTTTTAAGTCAGAACGGATTTTATCGATGTGGGTGTTCCAAATGAAATGACTGTCAATAATCACTCCCAGATATTTGTAGGTGTTCACAACTTCAATGGGTAGATTGGGTGTCGAAGCACATGCGTCATTTTTGATATAAATCTGCTGCTGAGTGACTTTGTGATGCGGGCTTCTGATGTGCATCATCTTCGTTTTCGACGTGTTGATTATCAAGCCATTATCATGGCACCACTTCACTGCGTTGTTGCACTCCTCTTGCATTATTTCTGTCGCCGTCTCCAACGACCTGCGTCGAACCACTATCGCGGTATCGTCGGCATAGGCAAATGGTATGCTTTTATTGAAAAGTCGTAGTAGCTCATTTGTATAAAGGATAAAAAGAATTGGACCCAATTTCGATCCTTGCGGAACGCCGTATTGAACCTCCTTTTTGATGCTATATTCATCCTTAATCTTTACACAGAAATGCCGGTTGTTTAAATAGTCCCTCAGCCAATCCGCCATAGTCCCACGAATACCAATCCGTTCAAGGGCTTCTAGCAGCTTTGTGTGGTTTAACGTATCAAATGCTTTACTAAAGTCCATAAACAATACAAGTATATGGTGACTTTTATTTAGGCTCTCGTTAATGCAGTTTGCGAATTCTCCTAGCAAATTTCCAGTGCTTTTGTTTTTTTGGAAACCATACTGACTCTCGTGAATAAGGGAATATTTGTTAATGAAGTTATGCATTCGATCAGTGATCACATCTTCCAAGCATTTTTCCATTACTGGTAATATTGATATTGGACGATAGTTACTTAACTCGCATTTTACACCTCCTTTATATATTGGTCTCACCACGGCAGTTTTCAAGGTTTCAGGAATTTTCCCCTGTATTAAACTTAGAAAAATTCTTAATTATTACTTCATCCACGTTAAGTTTTTTCCTTCCTATTATTTTGTTGATTAAATTCCATGTTTTTCGAGGATCTGCTCTAATTTCATTAAACTTGCATTTATAGTAGTTAGATTTTTGTATAAGTATTTCTTTGTTTAATTTATTTCGATAGTATCTATTTATATTCTGTTTCATAAGATGTGTTGAGTCTGTTGTTTTTCCATTTCCTGTAAAGATCATCTCTTTTTTTACATTTTAAAATGATTGAAGTGGACATCCATGGGTTTTTCTTGTGCTTAATTTTTACTGTTTTCAGGCAGGTTGATTTGAAATAAATGTCTTTAAATTTGAGGACTAACTTCTTATAGAGAGTACCTGCATCACCTTCCCTAAGTACATCGTTCCAATTTGCTTCAGAGATGAGTGCGTTAACTTTGCTGTTACATATATACGACATAGATATTGATTATCCTATATTTAATTGAGGTTCTCCTTTGCAATATATGGTAGGGTAGTGGTCAGTTAATCCACTTTCAATTACAAAGGAATTAATTCGATTGTTAATTTTTCGTACTAAAATGTGGTCAATTATAGATTTCGTTCCTCTTTTCACATCTATTCTCGTATATTTTGTGATTACATTTAATAGGCCCACTGACGCTATCATTTCTAAATAGTTATTAGCATAACTTCAGTTAGATTCACATACATTAATGTTAGTATCGCCCATAACAATAACTTCTTCGTTACTTCTTATTTCGTTAATATTAGCCTCTAATTCGGCGATGAATGCGTTTTGGCTTAATCCGGGTGGTCTATATACACCAAATACATATTCCTTCTCATCGTTTAAATATATTTTGATGTTTTCGTAAGATACGCTTTCAGATGGCAAACGTTCGTACTGAAAATCGTTTCTAACAAACATTAAGATCCCGCCACCTCTTCTCTTATTTCTATTATTAAATTCTGGGATATGGAAACCATCCAGTTTGTAAAATTTGACTTCGTCATCCTCTATATTCGTTTCAACGAGAACTATTATTTTCAAGTAATTTTTAAAATGACTTATATTTAAACAGAAACTATTCCAATTCAAACGTAGTGATTTTATATTAAAACATAAATAGCAGCTTTTATGATTTTTTAATTCATATCCACTGATGCCGGTAAAACCTTCCATCACCCTACAATCAATGTCAACAATCAATTTATCATCTCTATTTGTGTTTTCCATTTTTATTAATACAGTATTATGTTTCTATAGTTATTCACATACAATGCAACAACTATGCTATGCATGTGATTTTCTCAACATCGCTCACTGTGCTGATGGCTATTGCTTGTGTGCTTTCGTTTCTTTTTGCTAAAATTTTACCCGTATTCTCCCACACAAATTTCCAATTTTCCTGTTTTGCTTTTTCTTTAGCCATCCAGAGCAGGTGTTTGTTTTGTCTTGTCAGCTGATTATTGATATAAATAATGTTATCGGGCATCGTTGTGGTTGTGTTGACATTGTTGGTGTTGATATTCTGCATTACTGCTTTTAGTTTTATAGATCGTGTTGCTCGCGCTTGTTTGACGAACCGTGTTTTGCAGATGTTCGAAGTAAACGTTGTAATTATGGACGATTTTTCGGGATTTTTTGTTTTAGTTCTATAAATATCAATAATGTCATTATCATTTATTTCGTGTTGAATAGTTTTCCCAATTCCTTTTACAATTTCAATTAGATTTTCATTTGTTGTTGGTATAACATTTTTTATTTCGACATTGTTTTTTATCAGTTGTTGTTCGATGTGGTTAATTTGCGTTTGCATGTTTTGTATTATTTCGTCTTTTTTTTTACCGCTTTCTCTAAGATCAGCTATTTCTTTAGTGAAGTGTTCAATTAAACGATTGTTTTTTGCCATGTTAGTGTTTAGTTCGTCATATTTTGCCCCTAAAAAATTTGCAGCTTTTTCCAATTTCTTTCATTTCAGCTCGCAAAAGTTTTATCTCCGCTAGAACAGCTGAGCTGTTATCATCGTTAGTGCTATTGTTAACGGGACTGCTAGCTGGTCGCACTCTTTTGGCCGAAGGCACCTCGGGTGTTTGTGTATGAGACACTAACACATTATTTGTAGTAGGCTCAGCGTTTTGGCTATCTCCTCTGCTTCTGCATACCTGACATTTCCAAGTTTCTCTTCTCGCACCCATGGTTCTCCACGATTTTTCGGTAACCGTAGTGCACTCGAAATGAAGTTTACGTGTACACATCGTGCATACTGCAAAATCACCTTCTGGAGGCAGATTATCACCACAATGATTGCACACATACATTGCTCTTGTGCGGTGACAAAAGGGACACAGAAAATATGTATGAAACAGAGAAAGACCATTCAATAAAAGAGATATAAACTACACTTTTATGCTATCTAAAGCTTGTTTTTTAAAGTCACTGTCTTTTGATTAGTTTTAATTGCACTTGGTTAAGTTAAACTCTTATAAAAAACTGGGTAAAAAGAAAAAAAGATATAAAAATACCACTTGAAATCACAAAGCTAATTAATACACGTCCACTTACTAGCTCATTCGGAAAGCTTTAAGGAAATTAAGCTACGAAATTTAAAGGAGTTCGCTTAAAATGGTAAAGATCTAAATTGACTTACCCCGGTTTTGATCTTTGATTATTTGGAAAATACCTGTTGGTTATTCAGACGGCGTCCAGATGGTGTGCACAGCATCTAAATGAACTTTACAGGCGAGTTTGCGGCTGTCCATACAGGGTGTGGGGTGCTTTTTGTTTCTGCGGTCGTTTGATAATTGTAGACGATAAGACGATAACTTTACGTTGCTCTCAGGTGCAGTTTATTATTTTTTTTTCTTTTTAATGCTGTATGGTTGCTTTAAGGTATAGTTAGATGCACGTGGGTGTGGGGTTGCATGATTATTATTTTTTTTTTGTTCTTTTTTTTTTTTTTTGGGTATGAGGGTCGGAAACGTGGTCTCGATGGATTTGGATGTTTTTCAGAGATTTTGCAAAACGTGTTGTGTGGGGGAGGGGGATTTAAATGCGTTTTTTTTTTGTATTTTGTTCATCGCGTATGCCGCGATATCAAAATATCGCCACACAAATTTTAATTCACTTAGTTCGTTTTTTTGGTTTTTTTTTCTTTCACTTTATTATTCCCAAGATTTTTTTTTCTTCACGATTTTTTTTTTTTTCTGTAACACACTATTTGTTCACAAGACCTTTTTTTTCAAAATTTAATTAATTTTTTTTTTTTGACTTGCTACTTCGCTCGATACCTTCCACGTAATACCAGCAAAAACAGAGAGCGAATTTAGTGTGCCAGGGCTTTTTATAGGGTCCAATTAG
Source organism: Cheilosia variabilis (assembly GCA_951230905.1). Classification (NCBI taxonomy): domain Eukaryota; kingdom Metazoa; phylum Arthropoda; class Insecta; order Diptera; family Syrphidae; genus Cheilosia; species Cheilosia variabilis. The sequence continues at coordinate 97,807,378 of OX579676.1, read as the reverse complement.
GACGCCTCTTTACTCACACAGCCACAGCCTGATCGCATGATGGTTGTACACCTATTTCCGCGTCTTAGCTGAATAGCTTATTTTTCCTTAGAAAATTTGTATTTCTGCCTTAAAATTCAAATTCGAATTTTTCGAAAATAGGTGAGACCAAAATGTAATTATTTGAATTGGATTTTATTAATTGTAAGCAACAGGAAATCGTCCATGCTTGTTCGCCATTGATAGTCGTAATAGTATGGGTGTAATATACGGCATGTTTGTTTAGATTGTTTTTTTCACATAGCTGAATAAATTATCCGTCCCCAATTTATCATTTTAGTCAGACGATCGACATAATAAGATTCGGCGTATTGGTCAAGAGAGGCGATCTTTTACTTTTTTCCTCGATCCCGAATGAGTGGGTTCGAAACTGGACCAAGTCGTTTTTTTTTATTTAATTTTTTTGTTCTTCCCCCGTGCTCCCGCACCTTTACAAGTCCGAAACTGAAATTCGTTACCTGACTTCGTGATGGATTATTTCACCACACCGCATTCAATATCCGCACCAAAGCATGTACATCAACCATTGTCGACCAGATCTCATCGTGAACCATCCATCCACAATTCATCTCGCCGTCACCTAATAAAAGCTTGTCTAATACAGAAACCAGATGAAACCACTTAATACCATAGACTCTTAAACTATAAATAACCTTGTAATTTGAATAAAAATAATAACGATCTAAAAGCGTTTTTTTTTTATTTTTTTTATTTTATAATAAATTAGTCATTGTTTAACTACTTAAAGACTGACTAAATTCCTACAAACTTAATGTACAAAATTGAATATTTTAAAAGACAGATGTTTTTTTTATGTTTTAAAATTTTTTATCAACGTCTCCAGATTTTTGGTAAATTTTATCTTGGTTTGGTAACTTTTTTTTCCAATTTTGGTACGTAATTTTTTTTGAAAGTGGCAATCGTGCCGTAAAGTCGTCTTCTTCTCGTTCTGATGAACCTCTCTCGTTTTCCAAGTGCTTAATTTGCTTGTCTCGATTGCCATTCACTGTCTTCCGCCTGTGACGAAAGAAAAGTTTTCCAAATTGCTTTTATGTCCTTTTACCAAAATTTTATGAGGCGATGCTCCACGATCTGGAACGAGGTCCAGATCACAGCAACCAAGAACTTTGAGCAAAAATTACTACAGAGGAATGAAAAGTTCGTCAATTCAAATAACGTTATAAAATTTATTACATCGGACTACCGGGAAAATTCGACTAAACTTTTGAACGATATAATTCAATTTCCTCATATTTGTCCGGAGCCGTTTGTCTTCGGCTCTTTTTCTCCGAACAATCCATCATCCGTTTTTATACCATCTACGAGTACATACTTATCGTACTAGAATTTCTTATTTCATTTCTCATATTCACAATAATTCATTCCATCAATTCAAATAATATCTTTATTTTAATAAGATCGATCTATGTATAAACATTAAACATTTTTATTCAATAAAATACGACGACTAACAGTATGTGAAGGATGTCTATTATAAGGTTGTTTCCCTCCCAGTCTCACATAGCCAACCCTTGGTTTCTCTGTTATCGCATTTTATTTTCATAATCCCTTCCTCCAAAGTTATCTTCTTTACACCGATATCACCTGCATTTGCAGGTTCCAGTTTAGAGCCCTCAGCAGAGCATTTTTAAAAATACTCAACTGTGAAGCTTTTATCCCTCCCTCTCGACTCATGTCGGCAATACCCACTTGGAGATCGTTCGCCGCTGTTGGAGCAAACGGTTTTACGTCTATGGTATGGCTTTGCATCATCTGCTTGCTTTGCTCTCTTTCCCATAACTTAGCTCAGCTTTCGCTTTACCTTGCTTGGTCTAGGTTGCTCGGCCTTGCACGATTTCTGCTTTTTGGGCTGACTAATAGTCCGTTGTAGGTACATGTTGTCCACCCACATAACCACTGAAGTGTGGTACCTGTAGACTGACCCCATGTTTAACAGACTGTCCGTCCTCCCCTCCGCCTCCGCCCCCTTCTTCTCAGTTTTGGGTGGATTCATGGTCCCTAAACATTTGAACCGTTTCCTAGATCCATTGTCTTCTGGAGAGGTTTCAGTCGACGTCATATTGGCAATCATTTCAGCCAACTCATCGACCGACTTGTTTGTCGGTAGCGCTGCTTTCGATTGAACGGTAGCAGCGTTGCAACTGGTCCAAAGAAGTCTTATAGTCCAATAAAACGACTAATCCGTCTTTTTCCATTTGTGCACATGATGTAGCCATATAAATATCCCCGAAAACACGAGCTTAGACTGTCTCATTGAAGATTATAAAGCAGTTACCATGCATGTATAATACTAAATTAATGTAATGTATGCATGTTTCTATGCGATCTGATTCTGATGTCATGTTGGTCTCGATTTGATTGAATATTCTAAGCACCGAGCTGTAACTTTATTTTCGACTAATTTACAAACCTATTGAAACTACACTGAGTTCGTCAAATTAAAGAATACAACAATATAAAAGAAGCTTTAATTATTGTAGCTTTAAATTTCAGGAACTGAAAATAGATGACATATTGAATAAATTGGCTGAATTAAGAAGTATAATGGAAGCAGAAAGATGTTCTATCACGATTAATAATATACTTTGCAACACTACCGATATCGTAGAGAATGAAATATTTGAGCTTATTGAGGTAATGGCGCGAACGTTTGTACCAGTGATACAAAAGATGCTTGAAGAAGCATGTGCAGCTGATTGCAAAAACGCTGACAGCACGGATATTACCTTGAAATATTTCCAATCAAATTTAGAAGTATTGCAAATTGATCTAAAAGAAGAAAGTATGAACATCCTTAGGAGTATGATCTGCAACGAGCTTTCACTTTTGATGCAAGATTTTATGCGAAGAGAATCTAATGTAAGTATGTGTGTGCGTAAGTGTTTTTTAGATTTTTCTTTTTACAGATTCAAATGAGGTACACACCTTTTTTTTGCAGGACCAAATTTAAGGTTTAAAATAAACAGAACGATTACTACTGGCATATGTATATTTTTCTCTTTATATAAATTAATATTATTTAGGTAAATTAAACATAAAAAATTTTCAACCGTTCCTTACGCTAGTTAATTCAAGACTAAATTAACAAAGTTGCAATACTTCAAACCCAACTTGTTCTAAATCCAATTATTATGCTAACGCCTGCATCGTTCCCACGGTGCATTGTCGCGATCACTATGAAGATACATTATATATAGTATTTCTCGAAAGTGGCAGTGTTAAGCTAACTGCCAAATATCAACAAGTTGAAACCAATTCAGAACTACAACAACAATGAAGTCATTTGTCTCCACTCAATGAATGATTTCCCAGCTCTTCCAAATCAAGCCGCTGTGAAGCGTCGTCTGGATACAGAGAGCAGCAACGTTTCTCGACCAAAAGCTTGGGAACAAGAGACACCGGCGATTTCGCCATCTACCAGCAGCAACAACATGCTTCCACTACCGACCGCGAGTTGTTCTCAATGGAGGAACTGAACTCACTCGTTCTTGTATTTACAATTAAAGAGGAACAATCAATTTAATACCATCGCTCAGTTAGCAACTAAGTTTTTGTATTCTAATGTCAAGTAATTTAGTTTATAGTAACATAAATATTGTAACATGGAATGCTAGAGGTATTAGAAAGAAACATGTTGAATTCATCAACTATTTAAACGCTAATAGTATTGACCCTTTTGGAATATAGTGAAAGTAGTTAAAAACAAAAATAGGCACATTCCATGCCTTGAGTACGCCGGTACCACATGTTATACAGACACTGACAAAGCCAATATACTCAGCGAGAAATTTGCATCAAATCATTCGGTTGCCCAGCATCTTGTAGATGCAAATACAGATTTACTTGTGCGCAATTCGCTATAAATGTTAAACTCTGCAATAGTGGAAACACCTGTGATTGAGTTGGTGAACGAAGCAGAAATTAAACATATTGTTGCACTTTAATTTAATGGAAAACTGGTAAACGATTCTATAGTGTAAACAAATCAAAATCAAAACAAATGCAGCCGCCGCTGCCCGAGAGGTTACAGGTCGAAATGATAATTTTCTGCCGATCTGTCAAGAATGGCGAGGGTGAAAGAGAATATACGAAAGTGCAACAAGCGGCACGTTGATGCCGCGATTTGGCTAGTCAGCTGGGTGTGGGTTTGATCACGGTAGAGATTTTGTTAATTACGAAAAAAGGGAAGTGATCTATAATTTGAAATAAGGGCGCCACGCAGTCTTTGAAAAAGGGAGATTGCGAAACCTTGGGTACGATGATTATCGATGGTAACAAACAAATACGAAACAATGAATTAAAAGCTTTCCTTTATCTTTCCACAACGGGGAGTTTCACAAGTTTATTGACTTCGATTAGTTTTAAAGAACTACAAATGGGGAAATGGCCACGTATTGTTTTAGAAAACCATCAAAGAGCTAGAAGCTCTCAGTATCGTTTTACACAACTGTTTTTCGTTGCGCGACTTAGAATCTCCTTCGTCGAAACAAGAACGAGAAGTTGAAACGCAAAGTGTGAAGCAAGAAAAAAAATTATGAAGCGCGCAATTTCCAAATGGGAAAATGCACCAAGCTTTATGAGACAACTATTTGACTTTGCGGTTTTGGCCAAGTTATAACTTCCGATTACCATACGGTTAAGTGGATAACGGTCACAAAATGACACAATAGGTCGCGAATTTATTAAGAAGCCGTTAATGGCTATGGATAAAGAAAACGGAACGAAACCTCACTCGATTAAACTTTTCGCAATTTATCAGAAAAATATAAGAACAACTTATTACACTTTCACAAAACTCTACTTATCTGTTTTTTTTTCTCTTCTAAAAAAGCTCCTTAACGTCCTCTGTACGGGGAATGGGTTTGTCAAAAGCTTCCCGCTACAACCACTGGATTTGGCACAGTCCATTTATTTCCACTGAACGCTTTCCTAATTACTCCTTTTAAAATTCTACTTCTTAATTTCCTCTACTCTACTTTTCCCACTTTTGTGAACACTCCTTTTCTTTTTAAGCTTTTCTTGCGTCCTGTCTATCAGGCGGTTAACCAAAAAGTAAGTCAGCCGCTCTGACAGCTATTCGAATCCCGAGCTCTGACAGCTTCTTCTCCGACTATGATCCACATTCATTCAAGCAGTATTCACAAAAGTGATCTCGCGCTGTTCGATTAAACATCCCTGTGGTTGCATAGGTCCGCCTTTACCAACCCCTACCAGACGAATTTATTATTTTTATTATTATTTCTAAAACAACAATACGAGTGGATATGCAATTCGCGACCAAAATACTAACGTCGAATGAGCTTCCGGGCAGAGAGGTTAAACTAACAGAACCCAGGTAGTTGGAAGTTATCGTTTACAATACTATTTAGTTTTCTTCAATTTGCATTTTGGGTGGGTACACGCGGCCTTTGGACGATTAATCGTCGTGACTTGGGGACTGTCCGTCCACTCGTTGAGAGATTCCCGACCGTCTGTCTGGGCTCTAAGACAAACTGTTTTTGTCATCCTCCCGGGGAGAAATAAAAAAAGGAAAATTGGTTAGGAATAGGAGGGATGAAAAGGACCAATGTTTTGGGCGTTAATTTTAACGCAACAAACTCCACCCATACCTCCAAAGAGGCGAGGTTGACTTTCTACAATTAAGGTCGAAGTAAGGTCGGCTACAGCATTGCGCTGTCCTTCTAGCTAATAGGGTAAACGAAACTACGCATGGATAACATAACTACATGACAACGACAGCTACGTTTTCTCTATCGCTCTTTGGCGAGAGTTATTGAACATCACAGAACCAAAGGCTTCTCAGTTCCTCTTTGTGTAACGATCCTCGTTGGTTACACTACTAAGGTCATCTTCGGGGTCCTCGTAGTATGATTTGAGGTCTTTTACGTTCCACGTTCCGCGTTCGTGGTTATCTTTATCTATTAAGTTATAGGTCCACGGCGATACTCTCTTCTTTATGCGGAATGGGCCGATATATTTCGGCCCTAGTTTGACAGTCAAATAATTCGCAGCGTCGGATAGTATGAAGTTTCGTCTCCACACTAATTCATTTGGGAGATACTGGACATCTCTCCTCCTAGCTTCTTGCCTATACTTTATCTCAGCATCCTAAACTGATCATTGATGTCATTTGTACTTATGCCCCCCTCATACGGAATGCTGTAAGGCGTTTAGTGAAGGTTGAAGGGTTTTTTGTTGTTGTTAGTTACGTTATTTTCTTTATGATAGGTATTGTTACTCGATGTATGTATGTTATTCCAAGAAAGGGAACCGAATTTTGAGGAAGCGAAGGGGAAATAAAAAAACAAAAGCACAAAAGAAAAGAAATAGGAAATTCATAGGAAATAGAAAGACAGGGTCTGTGGAGACATAAGAAAACAAAGGGAGGGGTAAAAGAAACACACCGTAAATGCAAGATTGGTTTGCCGACAGGCCTTCACAATTATTTTTGATTGACAGCAAGCGGTCGATGCTCTTCAATAGTCAGCTGGAAGATTTTTTTAGTTCATACAGTGGCGAGAAAAATAATTATGTTTTGAGTATTCTGTGGTGAGTTAGAGCAACCATTTCTTTTTTCTGGAAGTAATCCGTTCTCAATACGAGTTTTGTGATTTATTTCCATAAAACGCACCCTTGTTATTCGATCCATAGGCATGTTTAGCTCCCTAATCTCGTCTTTGACAAGTTCCAGGATCTTCCTATGTCCATAGATCGTACCACGATTGTGCCATTTCGCATCTCGATGCAAGCGAAGTTCCGTTTGGGCCGCTGTTTTCTTAATAAATAAGTCTAGCGGTAATATCCCCATGATGACTTCCAATGCGCATGTTGGAGTTGTACGTATTGCACCTGCAATTCCCATACATGCTAAACGTTGAACCCTATCCAGGTGCTTCCTCACAGTTTTCTAAGAGGCTTTCGCCCACCATACAACCGAGGCGTACGTGATAATGGGTCTAGTTATCATCGTATACATCCAGTATGCTGACCTAGGCGAGAGTCCCCACTTCTGTCCACATACACGTTTGCATTGATGTAGTACCCTTTTTTCATTCTGGACCTTCTCCTCAACATGGTAATTCCAAGTAAGTCCAGTATCTAGATAGACTCCCAGATACTTAACCTTCTTAGTCATTGTTAGTTCCGATCCGAAAAGTGTTAAGGGCCGAAATTCCAGATTTTTCCTCTTCCTAGTGAAGACTATTAGATCTGTTTTCGCCGCATTAATGGAGAGCCCTTGTTCCAGACACCGCCGCTCAACCACTCTGAGTGCGTCCCTCATGATATCTGCGGTGACGTCCATGAATTTGCCTCTGGCCATTATTTCTATATCGTCGGCATATCCCACTGTGTGAATGCCCGTCGCCTCTAGTCTGTCGAGAAGAGAGTCCACAGTGATATTCCACAGTTTAGGTGAGAGAACACCTCCTTGTGGGCAACCTCTGCTAACCCTTCCTCTGAGTTTTGAGGTAGACATATAGTCAGAAGCGACAACGTTCCCTACGTATTTACCTAATATCTGTACATGCCCAAAATTGCAAGGGTTCCAAGTTTTAGTTTTGGTGATCCTTAAGACACTTTTAGCAGCAGATTCTTCCATGTATAGGTCTAGAGGTGTCAGATTAAGAATAGCCTCTAGTCCAGCTGTAGGTGTGGTTCTTATTGCGCTGGTTGTCCCTATACATGCTAGTCTTTGTATTTTAGTCATTGACTTAAGATTGGTTGCTTTGCTGGCGGCTTGCCACCAGACTGCACTGCCATATGTCAGTATTGGTCGCACGATCGCAGTATACATCCGGAGGATAATTTTGGGGTTTGGTCCCCAACTCCTGCCAAAGATGCGGTTACATGCGTAGAAAGCATTCGCTGCTTTCTTGATCCTTTCATTGACATTCGTCTTCCAATTAAGTTTCCTATCAAGGATGATTCCCAAATATCTCGCACTATCCGCTACCCTTAGGGGTACTCTATCCAGAGTTGGTGGCTCGAACTGCGGTGTTATTCTTTTATTCGTGAACAAGACAAGTTCGGTTTTCTGCGGATTGACCCCAAGGCCGCATTGTTTTGTCCACGTACTTAACACCCTAAGTGAGTTTTCTATCAAATCGCTTATGGTAGTTAAAAACCTTCCCTTAGTAAGTATAACTACATCATTTGCATATGCAGTTACTTTGACTCCCAAGTTGTTGAATTTCAGAAGTATTTCATTGATGACAAGGACCCAGAGTAAGGGGGAGATGACACTTCCTTGTGGAGTGCCTCTCGAAGCAGTTACTCGGAGGTCAGTGTCACCTAATTTCGCGTTGATATTCCTTTCACTGAGCAAGCTCAAGATCACATTAGTGAGATATTGATCAACATTCGAGTTCTTAAGTGCTCTCTTCACTGCGCAAATTTTGACATTATTGAAGGCTCCTTCAATGTCAAAGAACACAGCTAATGTATATTCTTTGTCATTTAATGACTTCTCAATAGTGTTAACGACCTCATGCAATGCAGTTTCCACCCATTTGCCTTTAGTATAAGCATGTTGAGCTGTGGATATCACATTGTCATCTAGCCGATCACGTATAAAGACGTTTATTAATTTTTCAAAGGTTTTAGGAATGAACGGTGTCAGACTTATAGGCCTGAAGTGTTTGGCAGTGGTGTGGCTGGATTTCCCTGCCTTCGGAATGAAGACAACCTTGACTTTTCGCCTCTTCTTCTCTCTACACTGCGAAAAAAAATTCTTTTAAGGACCGGTATAATGGTGGTCTTGGCCTTCTGGAGCATGATTGGAAAAATCCCGTCGCATCCAGGGGATTTGAACGGGGAGAATGAATCAATTGCCCAGATTAGTTTTTCCTCAGTTATGAGTTCTTCTTGAGCCAAATTAAAAAGAGCTCTGGTTCTCCTTCTGATATCGACGAGATCCCTCGTCCTCCATGGTGGAGATTTGATATTCTTTATTGTCCGTAAGGGATAGGCTTTTTCGTATGCCTTGCTCAGAATCTCGTTCAACATTTTTGATGTTGCCTCGATTTCCTCTGGCGTGTCTGTATTTTGCCGTTTTAATTTTCGGTCATATTTCTCTACTTCTGATAAGAAAGTTTCTCAGTTGGTCGATCTAGGATTCCTGTATTTACCTAATGTGGGAATTTTCTCGTCAATGTGGAATTCTATAATTCTATGGTCTGAGAAGGATGGTTCTGTTGAAACTTTCCAATCCCGCACAGCAAGGGTTTGCGAATTACTAAGGAGAGTGATATCTAAAACCTCACGTCTGTTCCTTACTAAATATAAATGTTGGTTCATTGCTTACATTGGCAATAAGTAAGTTGTTTTTGATAATAAATTCTAAAAGAGACTCACCTCGGACATTGATATCAGAACTACCCCACAGTGTATGATGGGAGCTGGCATCACAGCTGCTGTATTTAAGCAAGTCTTTGGTGTTCAGCCCTCTTATATTTCACCGGAAAGTCCAGGGTTCCTGTATTAGGGCGTTGTCTATTTTCTTGGTCTCCATAAGGAGAACAAGATTGGCGCTAGCCGCCCTGCTGTGATGAAGATTTATTTGTACTATCATCATCACGAGCAGCCTCTTCCCCTCTTTCTTCCTTGGTGTTTGTTGCTATTAGCCTAAGCTTACAGCGTGTTATGCCAATGCGGACTTTAAAGTCACGTTAACGGAGCAGTGTCAACGATTTGTGGCTAAGGAGTATAGTGACGTCCATACCATTGTTATTGTACTCACCCGTTTCCAGGACTTTCCACTCACTGCTCTGAAGTTCCGGGTTAAGGAACTGCAGGTTGCGTTCAATCCTTTCCGCGGGTATGTATGGTCCTCGAAATAGAATTCGGCCTTTTGGTCTTGTGATATCAAGGATTTTCTTCCTGTCCACCACACGCAAGTCGGCATTATGCCAAGGAGCATCGGTGTTAAGGACGAAGTTCCTGCCATCTGCCTTCACGATTGCGTCATTGACACTAAGAATGCACTCGAGAATGCGTTGTTCCAACAGTTCCCATTGGCTACTGGTAAGTTTCCGATTTGGATTTCCAAGGTCGATAATTGCGACACGGAGACTTTCCTTCACCTTTTCTGAGGTTTCTTAGCCTGCCTACCTACAACCGCAGAGATTGTGTCGTCATGCCTACCTCTTTTGGAGACTCCAGGAGCGTTCTCAGATTCAGACGTATCTTTATCTGCGACAGCTCTAGGTGGCCCGAGCTCAGCCGCAGTCGAGGTGAAAGGCAAGCGGCATGCACCTCCGGTCAACTTCAGAGTTTCCCGAGCCCTAGCTAGCTGAGCTGTTTCCCTATCCGTAAAGGAACTGGGGTCACGGCGTGCATTTTTACGCATTTTGGGGTTATAACCTGCTACGTTGGACAGCTTGTTGCTTTCCGCCGAATTTGTCGCAATGTCAGCCGGGACTGTGTGACTGGCTCCTCCGATTTTGCGGGTTTGCGGGGTCAGATGCAACGGACCCGTGCCCCGATAAGGTAAGGCTTATCACAGGCACTGGTGGTCGCATAAGAGCTCCCTTTCTCGAAGCTCCAGGAGACCCAGCCCCCAGAGTGGTACTAGCACAGGGCCCGTCACACTCCAAAGACTGACTCTCCAAGAAGTCAAGAGCATTTTGAAGCCTTCATTTGTTGTTGTCCTCTAGGTGGTGTTTCTTCTGCAGCTTTTGTATCGTCATTTTGCAGTTGATGACCCTTTTCCTAATCGACATTGAAGACGATGTGGAGAGTTTGGATGAGCTGGCGATTGAATGATTGTCCTCGTCCTCGAGAAACAGTTTCTCGAGCCTGAGGTCAACCGTTCCCTCGCTTCCCCCAACCGAAATAGCCTTGTTCGTTGACGGTTCTTGAAGAAAGAAGTTTTCTTCGTCCTCCGTCATGTTCGTCTGAGAATCGGTATTATCGAAGTTCTTGGTGGCCGATTCATTTACACCAGTCCCGTTGTTTGTTTTCGTTAGTTTGTCTATTTTATCCCCACGAAGAGGAGGTCATTCTGTACTCACCCCCTGTATACAGAAAATTGGAATTGAATTGAAACTAGAGGTCCCCAGATATTTAGGGGGACGTAAGAACCGTAAGTATTTTTAGTTTCCTTTTTTTGTTATATTTTTTGAATGTTAGCTAGTTAATTTTATTTTAGTAGATTTCTCCTTGTTTTTAGTTATTAGTTTGATTATTTTATTGTATCCTTAAGATACAATCTTACTCTTAGGTTAATTTCTCTTAATTTTTTTTGTAATTGGTTATTTGTTCTTTTTTTTGCATTAGAGTTATTTTCGTTATTAATTTAATAAAAGTGGCGCTATTTGTCCCATGTATTCTTCATAAATATTTTCACGTGGTTTAGATAATTTTTAAATATGAGCGGCTAGATCCTTTAACTCGCGGTGTGTGAATATTTGGGAAGGCCGTCTTTTTGGTAGATCGACAATGACAATACGCGACTAACTGACGACCATTAACATCCGGCGTGTTTCGAAGTCATGGCGAACCTCTACCTGCAAGAGAGTACGAAAGGACAAGTTGCGTTTAGGGTAAAAGTAGATAAGTTAAATTTAAGTTATAGTAGGTATAGTTTAGGGTTTATTTTATTCCTTTTAGGTTGGCTTAGATATAGACTAGGATAGATAGGTTAGTTTCGCGGTGTCTCTTCCGTTATTTCTTCGGGGTATTGGCGTAGGTCCTTAGACATTTTTCTTTTCTACACAATCTTTCAGTTTAATTGTCCGTTTGTCAGTCCGAATTCAAAGTCGAGTACCTTTCTTCTTTATTTTCTTTTCTTTTTCTATTTTTTTTGGCATGAGATAAAATGTTTGTTGAGCAGGTGGTATGTGGTGAGAGGCAAGAACACCCCCCTTCCGATGAGCTGCGCCGAGCAACCACTAGCATGCCGCGCCCTCCTCACCTGTACCGAAGCTGCCCCTGTGGCTCGACCCTGGCTCACAACAATGGCGCCCAAAGTTTGTTTTTTCGGCTAGGCCGATTGCTAGTTAATTCAAGACTAAATTAACAAAGTTGCAATACTTCAAACCCAACTTGTTCTAAATCCAATTATTATGCTAACGCCTGCATCGTTCCCACGGTGCATTGTCGCGATCACTATGAAGATACATTATATATAGTATTTCTCGAAAGTGGCAGTGTTAAGCTAACTGCCAAATATCAACAAGTTGAAACCAATTCAGAACTACAACAACAATGAAGTCATTTGTCTCCACTCAATGAATGATTTCCCAGCTCTTCCAAATCAAGCCGCTGTGAAGCGTCGTCTGGATACAGAGAGCAGCAACGTTTCTCGACCAAAAGCTTGGGAACAAGAGACACCGGCGATTTCGCCATCTACCAGCAGCAACAACATGCTTCCACTACCGACCGCGAGTTGTTCTCAATGGAGGAACTGAACTCACTCGTTCTTGTATTTACAATTAAAGAGGAACAATCAATTTAATACCATCGCTCAGTTAGCAACTAAGTTTTTGTATTCTAATGTCAAGTAATTTAGTTTATAGTAACATAAATATTGTAACATGGAATGCTAGAGGTATTAGAAAGAAACATGTTGAATTCATCAACTATTTAAACGCTAATAGTATTGACCCTTTTGGAATATAGTGAAAGTAGTTAAAAACAAAAATAGGCACATTCCATGCCTTGAGTACGCCGGTACCACATGTTATACAGACACTGACAAAGCCAATATACTCAGCGAGAAATTTGCATCAAATCATTCGGTTGCCCAGCATCTTGTAGATGCAAATACAGATTTACTTGTGCGCAATTCGCTATAAATGTTAAACTCTGCAATAGTGGAAACACCTGTGATTGAGTTGGTGAACGAAGCAGAAATTAAACATATTGTTGCACTTTAATTTAATGGAAAACTGGTAAACGATTCTATAGTGTAAACAAATCAAAATCAAAACAAATGCAGCCGCCGCTGCCCGAGAGGTTACAGGTCGAAATGATAATTTTCTGCCGATCTGTCAAGAATGGCGAGGGTGAAAGAGAATATACGAAAGTGCAACAAGCGGCACGTTGATGCCGCGATTTGGCTAGTCAGCTGGGTGTGGGTTTGATCACGGTAGAGATTTTGTTAATTACGAAAAAAGGGAAGTGATCTATAATTTGAAATAAGGGCGCCACGCAGTCTTTGAAAAAGGGAGATTGCGAAACCTTGGGTACGATGATTATCGATGGTAACAAACAAATACGAAACAATGAATTAAAAGCTTTCCTTTATCTTTCCACAACGGGGAGTTTCACAAGTTTATTGACTTCGATTAGTTTTAAAGAACTACAAATGGGGAAATGGCCACGTATTGTTTTAGAAAACCATCAAAGAGCTAGAAGCTCTCAGTATCGTTTTACACAACTGTTTTTCGTTGCGCGACTTAGAATCTCCTTCGTCGAAACAAGAACGAGAAGTTGAAACGCAAAGTGTGAAGCAAGAAAAAAAATTATGAAGCGCGCAATTTCCAAATGGGAAAATGCACCAAGCTTTATGAGACAACTATTTGACTTTGCGGTTTTGGCCAAGTTATAACTTCCGATTACCATACGGTTAAGTGGATAACGGTCACAAAATGACACAATAGGTCGCGAATTTATTAAGAAGCCGTTAATGGCTATGGATAAAGAAAACGGAACGAAACCTCACTCGATTAAACTTTTCGCAATTTATCAGAAAAATATAAGAACAACTTATTACACTTTCACAAAACTCTACTTATCTGTTTTTTTTTCTCTTCTAAAAAAGCTCCTTAACGTCCTCTGTACGGGGAATGGGTTTGTCAAAAGCTTCCCGCTACAACCACTGGATTTGGCACAGTCCATTTATTTCCACTGAACGCTTTCCTAATTACTCCTTTTAAAATTCTACTTCTTAATTTCCTCTACTCTACTTTTCCCACTTTTGTGAACACTCCTTTTCTTTTTAAGCTTTTCTTGCGTCCTGTCTATCAGGCGGTTAACCAAAAAGTAAGTCAGCCGCTCTGACAGCTATTCGAATCCCGAGCTCTGACAGCTTCTTCTCCGACTATGATCCACATTCATTCAAGCAGTATTCACAAAAGTGATCTCGCGCTGTTCGATTAAACATCCCTGTGGTTGCATAGGTCCGCCTTTACCAACCCCTACCAGACGAATTTATTATTTTTATTATTATTTCTAAAACAACAATACGAGTGGATATGCAATTCGCGACCAAAATACTAACGTCGAATGAGCTTCCGGGCAGAGAGGTTAAACTAACAGAACCCAGGTAGTTGGAAGTTATCGTTTACAATACTATTTAGTTTTCTTCAATTTGCATTTTGGGTGGGTACACGCGGCCTTTGGACGATTAATCGTCGTGACTTGGGGACTGTCCGTCCACTCGTTGAGAGATTCCCGACCGTCTGTCTGGGCTCTAAGACAAACTGTTTTTGTCATCCTCCCGGGGAGAAATAAAAAAAGGAAAATTGGTTAGGAATAGGAGGGATGAAAAGGACCAATGTTTTGGGCGTTAATTTTAACGCAACAAACTCCACCCATACCTCCAAAGAGGCGAGGTTGACTTTCTACAATTAAGGTCGAAGTAAGGTCGGCTACAGCATTGCGCTGTCCTTCTAGCTAATAGGGTAAACGAAACTACGCATGGATAACATAACTACATGACAACGACAGCTACGTTTTCTCTATCGCTCTTTGGCGAGAGTTATTGAACATCACAGAACCAAAGGCTTCTCAGTTCCTCTTTGTGTAACGATCCTCGTTGGTTACACTACTAAGGTCATCTTCGGGGTCCTCGTAGTATGATTTGAGGTCTTTTACGTTCCACGTTCCGCGTTCGTGGTTATCTTTATCTATTAAGTTATAGGTCCACGGCGATACTCTCTTCTTTATGCGGAATGGGCCGATATATTTCGGCCCTAGTTTGACAGTCAAATAATTCGCAGCGTCGGATAGTATGAAGTTTCGTCTCCACACTAATTCATTTGGGAGATACTGGACATCTCTCCTCCTAGCTTCTTGCCTATACTTTATCTCAGCATCCTAAACTGATCATTGATGTCATTTGTACTTATGCCCCCCTCATACGGAATGCTGTAAGGCGTTTAGTGAAGGTTGAAGGGTTTTTTGTTGTTGTTAGTTACGTTATTTTCTTTATGATAGGTATTGTTACTCGATGTATGTATGTTATTCCAAGAAAGGGAACCGAATTTTGAGGAAGCGAAGGGGAAATAAAAAAACAAAAGCACAAAAGAAAAGAAATAGGAAATTCATAGGAAATAGAAAGACAGGGTCTGTGGAGACATAAGAAAACAAAGGGAGGGGTAAAAGAAACACACCGTAAATGCAAGATTGGTTTGCCGACAGGCCTTCACAATTATTTTTGATTGACAGCAAGCGGTCGATGCTCTTCAATAGTCAGCTGGAAGATTTTTTTAGTTCATACAGTGGCGAGAAAAATAATTATGTTTTGAGTATTCTGTGGTGAGTTAGAGCAACCATTTCTTTTTTCTGGAAGTAATCCGTTCTCAATACGAGTTTTGTGATTTATTTCCATAAAACGCACCCTTGTTATTCGATCCATAGGCATGTTTAGCTCCCTAATCTCGTCTTTGACAAGTTCCAGGATCTTCCTATGTCCATAGATCGTACCACGATTGTGCCATTTCGCATCTCGATGCAAGCGAAGTTCCGTTTGGGCCGCTGTTTTCTTAATAAATAAGTCTAGCGGTAATATCCCCATGATGACTTCCAATGCGCATGTTGGAGTTGTACGTATTGCACCTGCAATTCCCATACATGCTAAACGTTGAACCCTATCCAGGTGCTTCCTCACAGTTTTCTAAGAGGCTTTCGCCCACCATACAACCGAGGCGTACGTGATAATGGGTCTAGTTATCATCGTATACATCCAGTATGCTGACCTAGGCGAGAGTCCCCACTTCTGTCCACATACACGTTTGCATTGATGTAGTACCCTTTTTTCATTCTGGACCTTCTCCTCAACATGGTAATTCCAAGTAAGTCCAGTATCTAGATAGACTCCCAGATACTTAACCTTCTTAGTCATTGTTAGTTCCGATCCGAAAAGTGTTAAGGGCCGAAATTCCAGATTTTTCCTCTTCCTAGTGAAGACTATTAGATCTGTTTTCGCCGCATTAATGGAGAGCCCTTGTTCCAGACACCGCCGCTCAACCACTCTGAGTGCGTCCCTCATGATATCTGCGGTGACGTCCATGAATTTGCCTCTGGCCATTATTTCTATATCGTCGGCATATCCCACTGTGTGAACGCCCGTCGCCTCTAGTCTGTCGAGAAGAGAGTCCACAGTGATATTCCACAGTTTAGGTGAGAGAACACCTCCTTGTGGGCAACCTCTGCTAACCCTTCCTCTGAGTTTTGAGGTAGACATATAGTCAGAAGCGACAACGTTCCCTACGTATTTACCTAATATCTGTACATGCCCAAAATTGCAAGGGTTCCAAGTTTTAGTTTTGGTGATCCTTAAGACACTTTTAGCAGCAGATTCTTCCATGTATAGGTCTAGAGGTGTCAGATTAAGAATAGCCTCTAGTCCAGCTGTAGGTGTGGTTCTTATTGCGCTGGTTGTCCCTATACATGCTAGTCTTTGTATTTTAGTCATTGACTTAAGATTGGTTGCTTTGCTGGCGGCTTGCCACCAGACTGCACTGCCATATGTCAGTATTGGTCGCACGATCGCAGTATACATCCGGAGGATAATTTTGGGGTTTGGTCCCCAACTCCTGCCAAAGATGCGGTTACATGCGTAGAAAGCATTCGCTGCTTTCTTGATCCTTTCATTGACATTCGTCTTCCAATTAAGTTTCCTATCAAGGATGATTCCCAAATATCTCGCACTATCCGCTACCCTTAGGGGTACTCTATCCAGAGTTGGTGGCTCGAACTGCGGTGTTATTCTTTTATTCGTGAACAAGACAAGTTCGGTTTTCTGCGGATTGACCCCAAGGCCGCATTGTTTTGTCCACGTACTTAACACCCTAAGTGAGTTTTCTATCAAATCGCTTATGGTAGTTAAAAACCTTCCCTTAGTAAGTATAACTACATCATTTGCATATGCAGTTACTTTGACTCCCAAGTTGTTGAATTTCAGAAGTATTTCATTGATGACAAGGACCCAGAGTAAGGGGGAGATGACACTTCCTTGTGGAGTGCCTCTCGAAGCAGTTACTCGGAGGTCAGTGTCACCTAATTTCGCGTTGATATTCCTTTCACTGAGCAAGCTCAAGATCACATTAGTGAGATATTGATCAACATTCGAGTTCTTAAGTGCTCTCTTCACTGCGCAAATTTTGACATTATTGAAGGCTCCTTCAATGTCAAAGAACACAGCTAATGTATATTCTTTGTCATTTAATGACTTCTCAATAGTGTTAACGACCTCATGCAATGCAGTTTCCACCCATTTGCCTTTAGTATAAGCATGTTGAGCTGTGGATATCACATTGTCATCTAGCCGATCACGTATAAAGACGTTTATTAATTTTTCAAAGGTTTTAGGAATGAACGGTGTCAGACTTATAGGCCTGAAGTGTTTGGCAGTGGTGTGGCTGGATTTCCCTGCCTTCGGAATGAAGACAACCTTGACTTTTCGCCTCTTCTTCTCTCTACACTGCGAAAAAAAATTCTTTTAAGGACCGGTATAATGGTGGTCTTGGCCTTCTGGAGCATGATTGGAAAAATCCCGTCGCATCCAGGGGATTTGAACGGGGAGAATGAATCAATTGCCCAGATTAGTTTTTCCTCAGTTATGAGTTCTTCTTGAGCCAAATTAAAAAGAGCTCTGGTTCTCCTTCTGATATCGACGAGATCCCTCGTCCTCCATGGTGGAGATTTGATATTCTTTATTGTCCGTAAGGGATAGGCTTTTTCGTATGCCTTGCTCAGAATCTCGTTCAACATTTTTGATGTTGCCTCGATTTCCTCTGGCGTGTCTGTATTTTGCCGTTTTAATTTTCGGTCATATTTCTCTACTTCTGATAAGAAAGTTTCTCAGTTGGTCGATCTAGGATTCCTGTATTTACCTAATGTGGGAATTTTCTCGTCAATGTGGAATTCTATAATTCTATGGTCTGAGAAGGATGGTTCTGTTGAAACTTTCCAATCCCGCACAGCAAGGGTTTGCGAATTACTAAGGAGAGTGATATCTAAAACCTCACGTCTGTTCCTTACTAAATATAAATGTTGGTTCATTGCTTACATTGGCAATAAGTAAGTTGTTTTTGATAATAAATTCTAAAAGAGACTCACCTCGGACATTGATATCAGAACTACCCCACAGTGTATGATGGGAGCTGGCATCACAGCTGCTGTATTTAAGCAAGTCTTTGGTGTTCAGCCCTCTTATATTTCACCGGAAAGTCCAGGGTTCCTGTATTAGGGCGTTGTCTATTTTCTTGGTCTCCATAAGGAGAACAAGATTGGCGCTAGCCGCCCTGCTGTGATGAAGATTTATTTGTACTATCATCATCACGAGCAGCCTCTTCCCCTCTTTCTTCCTTGGTGTTTGTTGCTATTAGCCTAAGCTTACAGCGTGTTATGCCAATGCGGACTTTAAAGTCACGTTAACGGAGCAGTGTCAACGATTTGTGGCTAAGGAGTATAGTGACGTCCATACCATTGTTATTGTACTCACCCGTTTCCAGGACTTTCCACTCACTGCTCTGAAGTTCCGGGTTAAGGAACTGCAGGTTGCGTTCAATCCTTTCCGCGGGTATGTATGGTCCTCGAAATAGAATTCGGCCTTTTGGTCTTGTGATATCAAGGATTTTCTTCCTGTCCACCACACGCAAGTCGGCATTATGCCAAGGAGCATCGGTGTTAAGGACGAAGTTCCTGCCATCTGCCTTCACGATTGCGTCATTGACACTAAGAATGCACTCGAGAATGCGTTGTTCCAACAGTTCCCATTGGCTACTGGTAAGTTTCCGATTTGGATTTCCAAGGTCGATAATTGCGACACGGAGACTTTCCTTCACCTTTTCTGAGGTTTCTTAGCCTGCCTACCTACAACCGCAGAGATTGTGTCGTCATGCCTACCTCTTTTGGAGACTCCAGGAGCGTTCTCAGATTCAGACGTATCTTTATCTGCGACAGCTCTAGGTGGCCCGAGCTCAGCCGCAGTCGAGGTGAAAGGCAAGCGGCATGCACCTCCGGTCAACTTCAGAGTTTCCCGAGCCCTAGCTAGCTGAGCTGTTTCCCTATCCGTAAAGGAACTGGGGTCACGGCGTGCATTTTTACGCATTTTGGGGTTATAACCTGCTACGTTGGACAGCTTGTTGCTTTCCGCCGAATTTGTCGCAATGTCAGCCGGGACTGTGTGACTGGCTCCTCCGATTTTGCGGGTTTGCGGGGTCAGATGCAACGGACCCGTGCCCCGATAAGGTAAGGCTTATCACAGGCACTGGTGGTCGCATAAGAGCTCCCTTTCTCGAAGCTCCAGGAGACCCAGCCCCCAGAGTGGTACTAGCACAGGGCCCGTCACACTCCAAAGACTGACTCTCCAAGAAGTCAAGAGCATTTTGAAGCCTTCATTTGTTGTTGTCCTCTAGGTGGTGTTTCTTCTGCAGCTTTTGTATCGTCATTTTGCAGTTGATGACCCTTTTCCTAATCGACATTGAAGACGATGTGGAGAGTTTGGATGAGCTGGCGATTGAATGATTGTCCTCGTCCTCGAGAAACAGTTTCTCGAGCCTGAGGTCAACCGTTCCCTCGCTTCCCCCAACCGAAATAGCCTTGTTCGTTGACGGTTCTTGAAGAAAGAAGTTTTCTTCGTCCTCCGTCATGTTCGTCTGAGAATCGGTATTATCGAAGTTCTTGGTGGCCGATTCATTTACACCAGTCCCGTTGTTTGTTTTCGTTAGTTTGTCTATTTTATCCCCACGAAGAGGAGGTCATTCTGTACTCACCCCCTGTATACAGAAAATTGGAATTGAATTGAAACTAGAGGTCCCCAGATATTTAGGGGGACGTAAGAACCGTAAGTATTTTTAGTTTCCTTTTTTTGTTATATTTTTTGAATGTTAGCTAGTTAATTTTATTTTAGTAGATTTCTCCTTGTTTTTAGTTATTAGTTTGATTATTTTATTGTATCCTTAAGATACAATCTTACTCTTAGGTTAATTTCTCTTAATTTTTTTTGTAATTGGTTATTTGTTCTTTTTTTTGCATTAGAGTTATTTTCGTTATTAATTTAATAAAAGTGGCGCTATTTGTCCCATGTATTCTTCATAAATATTTTCACGTGGTTTAGATAATTTTTAAATATGAGCGGCTAGATCCTTTAACTCGCGGTGTGTGAATATTTGGGAAGGCCGTCTTTTTGGTAGATCGACAATGACAATACGCGACTAACTGACGACCATTAACATCCGGCGTGTTTCGAAGTCATGGCGAACCTCTACCTGCAAGAGAGTACGAAAGGACAAGTTGCGTTTAGGGTAAAAGTAGATAAGTTAAATTTAAGTTATAGTAGGTATAGTTTAGGGTTTATTTTATTCCTTTTAGGTTGGCTTAGATATAGACTAGGATAGATAGGTTAGTTTCGCGGTGTCTCTTCCGTTATTTCTTCGGGGTATTGGCGTAGGTCCTTAGACATTTTTCTTTTCTACACAATCTTTCAGTTTAATTGTCCGTTTGTCAGTCCGAATTCAAAGTCGAGTACCTTTCTTCTTTATTTTCTTTTCTTTTTCTATTTTTTTTGGCATGAGATAAAATGTTTGTTGAGCAGGTGGTATGTGGTGAGAGGCAAGAACACCCCCCTTCCGATGAGCTGCGCCGAGCAACCACTAGCATGCCGCGCCCTCCTCACCTGTACCGAAGCTGCCCCTGTGGCTCGACCCTGGCTCACAACAATGGCGCCCAAAGTTTGTTTTTTCGGCTAGGCCGATTGCTAGTTAATTCAAGACTAAATTAACAAAGTTGCAATACTTCAAACCCAACTTGTTCTAAATCCAATTATTATGCTAACGCCTGCATCGTTCCCACGGTGCATTGTCGCGATCACTATGAAGATACATTATATATAGTATTTCTCGAAAGTGGCAGTGTTAAGCTAACTGCCAAATATCAACAAGTTGAAACCAATTCAGAACTACAACAACAATGAAGTCATTTGTCTCCACTCAATGAATGATTTCCCAGCTCTTCCAAATCAAGCCGCTGTGAAGCGTCGTCTGGATACAGAGAGCAGCAACGTTTCTCGACCAAAAGCTTGGGAACAAGAGACACCGGCGATTTCGCCATCTACCAGCAGCAACAACATGCTTCCACTACCGACCGCGAGTTGTTCTCAATGGAGGAACTGAACTCACTCGTTCTTGTATTTACAATTAAAGAGGAACAATCAATTTAATACCATCGCTCAGTTAGCAACTAAGTTTTTGTATTCTAATGTCAAGTAATTTAGTTTATAGTAACATAAATATTGTAACATGGAATGCTAGAGGTATTAGAAAGAAACATGTTGAATTCATCAACTATTTAAACGCTAATAGTATTGACCCTTTTGGAATATAGTGAAAGTAGTTAAAAACAAAAATAGGCACATTCCATGCCTTGAGTACGCCGGTACCACATGTTATACAGACACTGACAAAGCCAATATACTCAGCGAGAAATTTGCATCAAATCATTCGGTTGCCCAGCATCTTGTAGATGCAAATACAGATTTACTTGTGCGCAATTCGCTATAAATGTTAAACTCTGCAATAGTGGAAACACCTGTGATTGAGTTGGTGAACGAAGCAGAAATTAAACATATTGTTGCACTTTAATTTAATGGAAAACTGGTAAACGATTCTATAGTGTAAACAAATCAAAATCAAAACAAATGCAGCCGCCGCTGCCCGAGAGGTTACAGGTCGAAATGATAATTTTCTGCCGATCTGTCAAGAATGGCGAGGGTGAAAGAGAATATACGAAAGTGCAACAAGCGGCACGTTGATGCCGCGATTTGGCTAGTCAGCTGGGTGTGGGTTTGATCACGGTAGAGATTTTGTTAATTACGAAAAAAGGGAAGTGATCTATAATTTGAAATAAGGGCGCCACGCAGTCTTTGAAAAAGGGAGATTGCGAAACCTTGGGTACGATGATTATCGATGGTAACAAACAAATACGAAACAATGAATTAAAAGCTTTCCTTTATCTTTCCACAACGGGGAGTTTCACAAGTTTATTGACTTCGATTAGTTTTAAAGAACTACAAATGGGGAAATGGCCACGTATTGTTTTAGAAAACCATCAAAGAGCTAGAAGCTCTCAGTATCGTTTTACACAACTGTTTTTCGTTGCGCGACTTAGAATCTCCTTCGTCGAAACAAGAACGAGAAGTTGAAACGCAAAGTGTGAAGCAAGAAAAAAAATTATGAAGCGCGCAATTTCCAAATGGGAAAATGCACCAAGCTTTATGAGACAACTATTTGACTTTGCGGTTTTGGCCAAGTTATAACTTCCGATTACCATACGGTTAAGTGGATAACGGTCACAAAATGACACAATAGGTCGCGAATTTATTAAGAAGCCGTTAATGGCTATGGATAAAGAAAACGGAACGAAACCTCACTCGATTAAACTTTTCGCAATTTATCAGAAAAATATAAGAACAACTTATTACACTTTCACAAAACTCTACTTATCTGTTTTTTTTTCTCTTCTAAAAAAGCTCCTTAACGTCCTCTGTACGGGGAATGGGTTTGTCAAAAGCTTCCCGCTACAACCACTGGATTTGGCACAGTCCATTTATTTCCACTGAACGCTTTCCTAATTACTCCTTTTAAAATTCTACTTCTTAATTTCCTCTACTCTACTTTTCCCACTTTTGTGAACACTCCTTTTCTTTTTAAGCTTTTCTTGCGTCCTGTCTATCAGGCGGTTAACCAAAAAGTAAGTCAGCCGCTCTGACAGCTATTCGAATCCCGAGCTCTGACAGCTTCTTCTCCGACTATGATCCACATTCATTCAAGCAGTATTCACAAAAGTGATCTCGCGCTGTTCGATTAAACATCCCTGTGGTTGCATAGGTCCGCCTTTACCAACCCCTACCAGACGAATTTATTATTTTTATTATTATTTCTAAAACAACAATACGAGTGGATATGCAATTCGCGACCAAAATACTAACGTCGAATGAGCTTCCGGGCAGAGAGGTTAAACTAACAGAACCCAGGTAGTTGGAAGTTATCGTTTACAATACTATTTAGTTTTCTTCAATTTGCATTTTGGGTGGGTACACGCGGCCTTTGGACGATTAATCGTCGTGACTTGGGGACTGTCCGTCCACTCGTTGAGAGATTCCCGACCGTCTGTCTGGGCTCTAAGACAAACTGTTTTTGTCATCCTCCCGGGGAGAAATAAAAAAAGGAAAATTGGTTAGGAATAGGAGGGATGAAAAGGACCAATGTTTTGGGCGTTAATTTTAACGCAACAAACTCCACCCATACCTCCAAAGAGGCGAGGTTGACTTTCTACAATTAAGGTCGAAGTAAGGTCGGCTACAGCATTGCGCTGTCCTTCTAGCTAATAGGGTAAACGAAACTACGCATGGATAACATAACTACATGACAACGACAGCTACGTTTTCTCTATCGCTCTTTGGCGAGAGTTATTGAACATCACAGAACCAAAGGCTTCTCAGTTCCTCTTTGTGTAACGATCCTCGTTGGTTACACTACTAAGGTCATCTTCGGGGTCCTCGTAGTATGATTTGAGGTCTTTTACGTTCCACGTTCCGCGTTCGTGGTTATCTTTATCTATTAAGTTATAGGTCCACGGCGATACTCTCTTCTTTATGCGGAATGGGCCGATATATTTCGGCCCTAGTTTGACAGTCAAATAATTCGCAGCGTCGGATAGTATGAAGTTTCGTCTCCACACTAATTCATTTGGGAGATACTGGACATCTCTCCTCCTAGCTTCTTGCCTATACTTTATCTCAGCATCCTAAACTGATCATTGATGTCATTTGTACTTATGCCCCCCTCATACGGAATGCTGTAAGGCGTTTAGTGAAGGTTGAAGGGTTTTTTGTTGTTGTTAGTTACGTTATTTTCTTTATGATAGGTATTGTTACTCGATGTATGTATGTTATTCCAAGAAAGGGAACCGAATTTTGAGGAAGCGAAGGGGAAATAAAAAAACAAAAGCACAAAAGAAAAGAAATAGGAAATTCATAGGAAATAGAAAGACAGGGTCTGTGGAGACATAAGAAAACAAAGGGAGGGGTAAAAGAAACACACCGTAAATGCAAGATTGGTTTGCCGACAGGCCTTCACAATTATTTTTGATTGACAGCAAGCGGTCGATGCTCTTCAATAGTCAGCTGGAAGATTTTTTTAGTTCATACAGTGGCGAGAAAAATAATTATGTTTTGAGTATTCTGTGGTGAGTTAGAGCAACCATTTCTTTTTTCTGGAAGTAATCCGTTCTCAATACGAGTTTTGTGATTTATTTCCATAAAACGCACCCTTGTTATTCGATCCATAGGCATGTTTAGCTCCCTAATCTCGTCTTTGACAAGTTCCAGGATCTTCCTATGTCCATAGATCGTACCACGATTG
Organism: Cheilosia variabilis; assembly: GCA_951230905.1. Taxonomy (NCBI): domain Eukaryota; kingdom Metazoa; phylum Arthropoda; class Insecta; order Diptera; family Syrphidae; genus Cheilosia; species Cheilosia variabilis. The sequence continues at coordinate 97,782,725 of OX579676.1, read as the reverse complement.
TGCCATTTCGCATCTCGATGCAAGCGAAGTTCCGTTTGGGCCGCTGTTTTCTTAATAAATAAGTCTAGCGGTAATATCCCCATGATGACTTCCAATGCGCATGTTGGAGTTGTACGTATTGCACCTGCAATTCCCATACATGCTAAACGTTGAACCCTATCCAGGTGCTTCCTCACAGTTTTCTAAGAGGCTTTCGCCCACCATACAACCGAGGCGTACGTGATAATGGGTCTAGTTATCATCGTATACATCCAGTATGCTGACCTAGGCGAGAGTCCCCACTTCTGTCCACATACACGTTTGCATTGATGTAGTACCCTTTTTTCATTCTGGACCTTCTCCTCAACATGGTAATTCCAAGTAAGTCCAGTATCTAGATAGACTCCCAGATACTTAACCTTCTTAGTCATTGTTAGTTCCGATCCGAAAAGTGTTAAGGGCCGAAATTCCAGATTTTTCCTCTTCCTAGTGAAGACTATTAGATCTGTTTTCGCCGCATTAATGGAGAGCCCTTGTTCCAGACACCGCCGCTCAACCACTCTGAGTGCGTCCCTCATGATATCTGCGGTGACGTCCATGAATTTGCCTCTGGCCATTATTTCTATATCGTCGGCATATCCCACTGTGTGAACGCCCGTCGCCTCTAGTCTGTCGAGAAGAGAGTCCACAGTGATATTCCACAGTTTAGGTGAGAGAACACCTCCTTGTGGGCAACCTCTGCTAACCCTTCCTCTGAGTTTTGAGGTAGACATATAGTCAGAAGCGACAACGTTCCCTACGTATTTACCTAATATCTGTACATGCCCAAAATTGCAAGGGTTCCAAGTTTTAGTTTTGGTGATCCTTAAGACACTTTTAGCAGCAGATTCTTCCATGTATAGGTCTAGAGGTGTCAGATTAAGAATAGCCTCTAGTCCAGCTGTAGGTGTGGTTCTTATTGCGCTGGTTGTCCCTATACATGCTAGTCTTTGTATTTTAGTCATTGACTTAAGATTGGTTGCTTTGCTGGCGGCTTGCCACCAGACTGCACTGCCATATGTCAGTATTGGTCGCACGATCGCAGTATACATCCGGAGGATAATTTTGGGGTTTGGTCCCCAACTCCTGCCAAAGATGCGGTTACATGCGTAGAAAGCATTCGCTGCTTTCTTGATCCTTTCATTGACATTCGTCTTCCAATTAAGTTTCCTATCAAGGATGATTCCCAAATATCTCGCACTATCCGCTACCCTTAGGGGTACTCTATCCAGAGTTGGTGGCTCGAACTGCGGTGTTATTCTTTTATTCGTGAACAAGACAAGTTCGGTTTTCTGCGGATTGACCCCAAGGCCGCATTGTTTTGTCCACGTACTTAACACCCTAAGTGAGTTTTCTATCAAATCGCTTATGGTAGTTAAAAACCTTCCCTTAGTAAGTATAACTACATCATTTGCATATGCAGTTACTTTGACTCCCAAGTTGTTGAATTTCAGAAGTATTTCATTGATGACAAGGACCCAGAGTAAGGGGGAGATGACACTTCCTTGTGGAGTGCCTCTCGAAGCAGTTACTCGGAGGTCAGTGTCACCTAATTTCGCGTTGATATTCCTTTCACTGAGCAAGCTCAAGATCACATTAGTGAGATATTGATCAACATTCGAGTTCTTAAGTGCTCTCTTCACTGCGCAAATTTTGACATTATTGAAGGCTCCTTCAATGTCAAAGAACACAGCTAATGTATATTCTTTGTCATTTAATGACTTCTCAATAGTGTTAACGACCTCATGCAATGCAGTTTCCACCCATTTGCCTTTAGTATAAGCATGTTGAGCTGTGGATATCACATTGTCATCTAGCCGATCACGTATAAAGACGTTTATTAATTTTTCAAAGGTTTTAGGAATGAACGGTGTCAGACTTATAGGCCTGAAGTGTTTGGCAGTGGTGTGGCTGGATTTCCCTGCCTTCGGAATGAAGACAACCTTGACTTTTCGCCTCTTCTTCTCTCTACACTGCGAAAAAAAATTCTTTTAAGGACCGGTATAATGGTGGTCTTGGCCTTCTGGAGCATGATTGGAAAAATCCCGTCGCATCCAGGGGATTTGAACGGGGAGAATGAATCAATTGCCCAGATTAGTTTTTCCTCAGTTATGAGTTCTTCTTGAGCCAAATTAAAAAGAGCTCTGGTTCTCCTTCTGATATCGACGAGATCCCTCGTCCTCCATGGTGGAGATTTGATATTCTTTATTGTCCGTAAGGGATAGGCTTTTTCGTATGCCTTGCTCAGAATCTCGTTCAACATTTTTGATGTTGCCTCGATTTCCTCTGGCGTGTCTGTATTTTGCCGTTTTAATTTTCGGTCATATTTCTCTACTTCTGATAAGAAAGTTTCTCAGTTGGTCGATCTAGGATTCCTGTATTTACCTAATGTGGGAATTTTCTCGTCAATGTGGAATTCTATAATTCTATGGTCTGAGAAGGATGGTTCTGTTGAAACTTTCCAATCCCGCACAGCAAGGGTTTGCGAATTACTAAGGAGAGTGATATCTAAAACCTCACGTCTGTTCCTTACTAAATATAAATGTTGGTTCATTGCTTACATTGGCAATAAGTAAGTTGTTTTTGATAATAAATTCTAAAAGAGACTCACCTCGGACATTGATATCAGAACTACCCCACAGTGTATGATGGGAGCTGGCATCACAGCTGCTGTATTTAAGCAAGTCTTTGGTGTTCAGCCCTCTTATATTTCACCGGAAAGTCCAGGGTTCCTGTATTAGGGCGTTGTCTATTTTCTTGGTCTCCATAAGGAGAACAAGATTGGCGCTAGCCGCCCTGCTGTGATGAAGATTTATTTGTACTATCATCATCACGAGCAGCCTCTTCCCCTCTTTCTTCCTTGGTGTTTGTTGCTATTAGCCTAAGCTTACAGCGTGTTATGCCAATGCGGACTTTAAAGTCACGTTAACGGAGCAGTGTCAACGATTTGTGGCTAAGGAGTATAGTGACGTCCATACCATTGTTATTGTACTCACCCGTTTCCAGGACTTTCCACTCACTGCTCTGAAGTTCCGGGTTAAGGAACTGCAGGTTGCGTTCAATCCTTTCCGCGGGTATGTATGGTCCTCGAAATAGAATTCGGCCTTTTGGTCTTGTGATATCAAGGATTTTCTTCCTGTCCACCACACGCAAGTCGGCATTATGCCAAGGAGCATCGGTGTTAAGGACGAAGTTCCTTAACCAAAACCACCTTGAACCCTTTGAAGGTGGTTATCTGTCCAAACAGTGGAAGCCTGCCATCTGCCTTCACGATTGCGTCATTGACACTAAGAATGCACTCGAGAATGCGTTGTTCCAACAGTTCCCATTGGCTACTGGTAAGTTTCCGATTTGGATTTCCAAGGTCGATAATTGCGACACGGAGACTTTCCTTCACCTTTTCTGAGGTTTCTTAGCCTGCCTACCTACAACCGCAGAGATTGTGTCGTCATGCCTACCTCTTTTGGAGACTCCAGGAGCGTTCTCAGATTCAGACGTATCTTTATCTGCGACAGCTCTAGGTGGCCCGAGCTCAGCCGCAGTCGAGGTGAAAGGCAAGCGGCATGCACCTCCGGTCAACTTCAGAGTTTCCCGAGCCCTAGCTAGCTGAGCTGTTTCCCTATCCGTAAAGGAACTGGGGTCACGGCGTGCATTTTTACGCATTTTGGGGTTATAACCTGCTACGTTGGACAGCTTGTTGCTTTCCGCCGAATTTGTCGCAATGTCAGCCGGGACTGTGTGACTGGCTCCTCCGATTTTGCGGGTTTGCGGGGTCAGATGCAACGGACCCGTGCCCCGATAAGGTAAGGCTTATCACAGGCACTGGTGGTCGCATAAGAGCTCCCTTTCTCGAAGCTCCAGGAGACCCAGCCCCCAGAGTGGTACTAGCACAGGGCCCGTCACACTCCAAAGACTGACTCTCCAAGAAGTCAAGAGCATTTTGAAGCCTTCATTTGTTGTTGTCCTCTAGGTGGTGTTTCTTCTGCAGCTTTTGTATCGTCATTTTGCAGTTGATGACCCTTTTCCTAATCGACATTGAAGACGATGTGGAGAGTTTGGATGAGCTGGCGATTGAATGATTGTCCTCGTCCTCGAGAAACAGTTTCTCGAGCCTGAGGTCAACCGTTCCCTCGCTTCCCCCAACCGAAATAGCCTTGTTCGTTGACGGTTCTTGAAGAAAGAAGTTTTCTTCGTCCTCCGTCATGTTCGTCTGAGAATCGGTATTATCGAAGTTCTTGGTGGCCGATTCATTTACACCAGTCCCGTTGTTTGTTTTCGTTAGTTTGTCTATTTTATCCCCACGAAGAGGAGGTCATTCTGTACTCACCCCCTGTATACAGAAAATTGGAATTGAATTGAAACTAGAGGTCCCCAGATATTTAGGGGGACGTAAGAACCGTAAGTATTTTTAGTTTCCTTTTTTTGTTATATTTTTTGAATGTTAGCTAGTTAATTTTATTTTAGTTTCATAGTTATAGTTCAGTGGATTTCTCCTTGTTTTTAGTTATTAGTTTGATTATTTTATTGTATCCTTAAGATACAATCTTACTCTTAGGTTAATTTCTCTTAATTTTTTTTGTAATTGGTTATTTGTTCTTTTTTTTGCATTAGAGTTATTTTCGTTATTAATTTAATAAAAGTGGCGCTATTTGTCCCATGTATTCTTCATAAATATTTTCACGTGGTTTAGATAATTTTTAAATATGAGCGGCTAGATCCTTTAACTCGCGGTGTGTGAATATTTGGGAAGGCCGTCTTTTTGGTAGATCGACAATGACAATACGCGACTAACTGACGACCATTAACATCCGGCGTGTTTCGAAGTCATGGCGAACCTCTACCTGCAAGAGAGTACGAAAGGACAAGTTGCGTTTAGGGTAAAAGTAGATAAGTTAAATTTAAGTTATAGTAGGTATAGTTTAGGGTTTATTTTATTCCTTTTAGGTTGGCTTAGATATAGACTAGGATAGATAGGTTAGTTTCGCGGTGTCTCTTCCGTTATTTCTTCGGGGTATTGGCGTAGGTCCTTAGACATTTTTCTTTTCTACACAATCTTTCAGTTTAATTGTCCGTTTGTCAGTCCGAATTCAAAGTCGAGTACCTTTCTTCTTTATTTTCTTTTCTTTTTCTATTTTTTTTGGCATGAGATAAAATGTTTGTTGAGCAGGTGGTATGTGGTGAGAGGCAAGAACACCCCCCTTCCGATGAGCTGCGCCGAGCAACCACTAGCATGCCGCGCCCTCCTCACCTGTACCGAAGCTGCCCCTGTGGCTCGACCCTGGCTCACAACAATGGCGCCCAAAGTTTGTTTTTTCGGCTAGGCCGATTGCGACTTCAAGGGAATGATTTTCCTTTGTAAAGTCAATAGCCTTCGCGATTTTTTTTAGTTTACATCTTTTATATTTTGCTTTCCTGTCTATCTTTTGTTCAAGGACTGGCAGATTTTTTGGTTACGAAACAGATTGCAGGCGGCTTTCCGATTGCTAGGTTATAAGTCTGGAGGTTCAGTGAGGTAGCCTGAAGTCTGAAGAGTAACTAGAAGCAACTTTTGGTTTTATTATGGACTCATGGCTGCTTTCCAATCCCCAAGCGCGTAGATAAAGGGATGGGTGTGGTAGTCGAGGGTCTTTGGTGGAACTGAAAGCTAGGTCAGGTTGACTAGACTTTACACTTACTGCTATATATATATATAGGTAATGGAGTACATTCCGAGCATATGTGAGGCGTAGGTGGGGGCCTGGAAAACCTGATCAGGTTGAAAAGTATGTCGGAGGCTTTACTATCTTGGTATTTGGTACAGCCAGATAACAATTGTGGCAGAGAGGAAAACATATATTTCAACCATCGTCATGAATTCGAAACACCAGTCACAACTTGACAATACATAGGACGGACTTAAACAAACTCTACAGTGATACATTTATTACACAACTACTCATAATTTGATATAATACACACATAACATTGAATTCCTTAACAAACTTGGAGTATATAGATATAACAGAAATTGACGATCATGAAGTGTATAGGGACCGCAATGAGCAGCTAATAACTTTTGACGACGAACAGGATAGCCTGAACCTTGCCGCGCTGCAACATCATCGGTCGGATAGATACGCAGGTCAAGTGAGGACAGATCGTAGGGGTGAACAGACGAGCTTCAAATTTAGCTGTAAAAACAGAAGGGAAACTACCGATATGCCCTTCTAATTTTCATTCAATGACTTGTTTTAACTGCGGTCAGGGAAACATAAGTTTTCACTGTGCCAAATGCCAGGAAAACTTAAAAATCGGCAGTGCACCCGGGAGTCACCAGCCGATGAAGCCAGCTTTCCCGGAGAACCAAGTCCACCCGGACAGCTCAAAATGTTAAAGACGGACACGATTAGGGAACTCGCCTCCCCGAGTAAGGAGATCCCTCAGCGAAAGAGTCTACATGAAAGACTTCAATTTTACAATGAGACTAGGAAGAGGATTTTCGGTGAGGAAGTGGCATCGTCGGTCAAGAAAACTAGAAACTATAGGAAAATTATTAGGCTTGGGGAAATATGTGCAATTAATAGACGACGAAAGAGAAAGTTAGGATTGTAGGCGAGGAGCTCCTGGGCCTATTGGAAAGCGGAGCATCAATTAGCTGCCTTGAAAAAGGAGCTCTAGAATTTTTAGAAAAACATAAAATACAGATGACAAACATTAAAACAGACATTAGAACAGCAGACGTGTATACGTAAGACTTAAAGGCGAATACACAACAGCGACGCTGTGTTCTCTGTCGGCAAATAATATCGGTTTTATTATAGTGTTAAACCGTCATATTTCCCTGCACTGTAATGGGTAATGTAACTGTGCCTTCAACTCCTTTATCTAACCTTACTCCTAGATTTTGTATTATTTTCCACCCATCTCTACATACAATTGAGCTTGAAGCTCCGGAATCTAAAAGCCCAGTTACGTTAATGCCATAAACGGTAACCCCTAAGTATGGCCGTCTATCATCCTGATTTGTCTCGAATGTGAATCCTAAATGAACTTCCCAACACGCCAACTGGTTACCGACAGGCAACCTATCTAACTTCAACGGCGCTCTCGTCCTGCCGACCTGAGAGTGCGTTGCCCGTTTCCCGAACAATTTCGGCAATCTCTTCGAATGACACCAACCCTACCACAACCTATGCAACGCCTTGGAGCAGAACACGTATTCGACTAGTGACCTTATTCGTTGCAGCTAAAACATCTCAACTCTTGGTTCCTCGACCGCTACGTAAGCTAAGTCGGGTTCCAACAAGTTCCTTGAACGAGGGGGAGGAGGTGGCGCAAATGTTTCCACATTCGCTCGAACCATCTCGAGTTTCCTAACTTCCGTTTTTCCGAGAGTGGCTCTGATAGACTGCCAAACATACTTTGCATTATCGCCACATAAACTCCGATTGATTCCTCCTTGCCTTGAGTTCGGTGTCTGATCTCTTCCAACAAGAGATCATTATAGTTTGGGGGAAGAAATTCTAATTTAAGCTCCCTAACCAATTCCAATAACGTAGCCGCCCTAATACATAAGAGTGCTCTACCAACACACAAATCAACCGAAGACTTGAAAAGCTGCATTTCGCTTACTCCCCGAGCCTCACGTAATTCCTCCACCCGCTCTAGGAAGGAATTTACGGACGCTACACAACGCTCCTCTGAAAATTTAAGATCCCACTTGGATAAATTTTCAGTCCTCTCGGTACTTACGTAGACCGGAGTAGTATTCTCTACGACGGTTATATCTCCTCTCAACGTAGAGGTAGAAGTGGATGGTGGAGAAGGGCCTAGTGCTTGCGCCACTTGCGGCGTTCTTCATCTTCTCCATCTTCTTCCAAGCTAGCTAAGAGCATCGTCAGCTCGGTCTTTATCACTCGCTTTTCTTGTTCTTCTTCTTTAGAGTCGGGACGTGACCTTCCCATTCGCGTCATCGCCCACTCAATCTTGGTCATTATCTTGAGGTACCCCGAAGAATTTCGTTGAGGAGGGTTCTCCATCAACTTTTCTATCTCAGCTATTTTAAGCTGAACTGCCTCTTTGTCCGCTGCGAATTCAAATGGGTATTCGGTGCAGTCGAAGGTACGACAGCTCCTCTGCCGATAAACGATTAACCTCCATGTTATTTGCAACTTTTATATGATTAACAAAAAGAAAGAAAATAGGTAACGAAAACCCTAACAATGAATGAGAAGAAGTTTCAGAATTTCTAACTAACCAACTAAAGTTCCTGAAATCTAACAACTTAAACAAGTCCCAGTCAAATTTAAAATCCAATACATTTTCTAGTAATGAACCAAAAGACAATAAATCCCATTCAAAAAAAAAACAAAATAAATTTCTGTTACAACGAAAAGCTTCCAATTAATGCACAATAAGTAAAAATCAATAGAACAAAAAAAAGGTCCAGAAAAAAAGGTAAATAAAAAGTTTCTAAAAGGTAGCAACTAAATATTTCCACGATGGCAGCACTAGGCCAGACACACACCGGTGGTCGAACAACAAAAGGAAAAAAGACGACAGAATCAAGAAACCGTATGAAGAATTTACCGCACAATCAGAGTTAGCACTCTAGTTTTCCCGCTGAGCTATCCCAACCAAAGTAACGCTAAACCAAGGAATGCAGGGGATTGAAACGAATTCCCAAACTATTTTGGGAACAACGGATGATCGTGGGAACCATCGAGGGATATCTGGCGAGCGATCGTTAACCGATACAACAACGTGCATCATCCAACCCCTACCAGATCAACTCCAGCAACATCTGGTATAGTAACGAACGATCGTGGGAGGCATCGAACAACATCTGGCGAACGATCAACACCACTATAAAAGGGAAATAAACGACAACCAGGGTACTCAGCGCCAATCACAAGTGAAAAGCATCAGAGCTGGTGTCGCTCAAGGATCGAAGCTAGGACCACTGCTTTTTAACATTTTCACGTCCGACCAACCTCAGCTCGAGAGCGCAACTAACAGCTGCCTATTCGCCGATGACTCCGTCACATACAGCAACTCGATGTCCCCAGCCATAGTAGCACGAAGAGTAGAAGCCTACGTTAGGAATCTATTCCTGTACTACTTAAGATGGGGCATACGAATAAACACGGGCAAATCTGAACTAATCTGTATAAGAAGATCCATCAGAGGAACCAGAGCTAGGTCGGCCACCAACTGCCGCAACGTCAAAATAAATCTACCTGACGGATCATCACTGTCAACCACGAACAACATAAGGTATCTTGGAGTCAACTTCAACGAACGGCTTAGGTTCAACCCACACCTGAACGCAACTCTCCGGAAGGCATCACTTGCATTTCACCGAGTTTACCCGCTGATGAAGAAGCAAAATGGACTAAGTAGAAGAACAAAACTGCTGCTTTACAAACAACTAATAAGACCGGTAGTAACATACGGATTCCCCATTTGGTATACCGTCTCCAAGACATACATGAAGAAGCTCGGAGTATTTGAGAGAAAACTCTTGCGGATATGCACAGGACTGCATTACGATCCAGTCCGGAAGAAAAACGTCAGAAGTTCAAGACTCTACGAAGAAGCGAAAATCCTACCGCTGGAAAAGTACATGGTCACACTTTTCCAGAAAATACTCAGGAATACCTCCAGCCATCCAAACCCACTAGTCCGAAAGATTGCGGACCTGCCACACATCCCAGAGCATCGCTACCTTCATGTACTGGCTCTGCTTAACGAGGAGTTATTCCCAAGCGACACAGACAGGACAGCCCTGCCCTTCTACGAATTGACCGAGACAACCCACCATCGAGGATAATACCTAGGTGACCAACCACCTCAAAACCAAAAGACCATCAACACCCGGATTTGAACTCCCTGAGGTAAACCCAGACAACGATGCATACTACGAGTATGAATCCGAGAAGACAACCACAATTTATGTAAAATAGATCTAAGAAAACAAACACTGTATACCGTTGGGCCCCTGTTGTTGAGCCAACACATTTAAATATTAATTATTCACCATCATTTGTTACCTACTTTAAGTCAAATTGTATATACCAAAAGTTCAATAAAAGCAAATGTAAAATGTAACCAGGGTACTCAGTAATCAGTGGAACATTACGGTGTTCAGACCTATTATTGGAATAAATATTTATTATAAAAAAACAATAAACTAAGTTTTTTAATTGGGGGCTCAACCGGGATGCTCAAGTTTAATTAAAAGTTGAAAAAATAAAGTAAACTGAGTTTAGTGCATCGCCAAAAAATAACAGCCAAAGTACTCCGCAAGACAGAGGAAAGAGCAAATACAACAGAAAAGCAGAAGATTCATCTGATCCACAGAACGGAGTATCCAGCTTTGAAAACTAAAACCAGCACATATAAGGAGAAAATAATTGTAAGAAATATTTTTTCAAGAATTTGTAAAATTGTAAGAGTGAGAAGTAAGTGCTTTATGTTTAAAACTAAAAGTAGATATTTAAAAAAAAACATTTTTGAAAGAATCAGATTCAGAATCTGAAGAAGAAATAAAAATTACTTTTGGTACTGCTCTAACTCAACAATCAGTTGACGAAATTATAGCAAAAGCTTTAGCACTCAATAACGAGTCAATTCAAAGACCAAGAGAATAAACACCAAAATGAAATTAATAAATTACAGAAGCTCATATCGTCAATGGGAATTACTAGCTCTATTACGGAGTATAAAACACAAACAATAGATCCATCAATTACTTGCTCAGAAACATTAGACGTGATAAAATCCCTTCCCGAATTCAATTGTGAACAAAAAGCATACATCAGTTAGCGTGAAGCTGCACAGAATTCAATGGTCCTATACACCATCGGTAGCTCCAAATATTTTGCAGCTCTGACTCTATTCAGGAACAAGATCACAATGGATGCTAATGATAAACTCAATAATCATGGTACTGTCACACTTCTCAATTTCGAGGCAATTATTGCCAGATTAGATTTCGCGTATGCCGATAAGCGGCCTGTACTTATTATAGAACAGGAATTAAGCGTATTGCGACACGGATCATCTTCGTTAATTGATTTTTATAATCAAATTAACCAGAAGCTCACACTTCTGACTAACAAAACAATAATGACCCATGGTTCCAACCCCTATTACGAACGAATTAAATAATATAAATAGAAGAAACGCTCTACGACATCATCACCGGGTTGAATGGACAACTGTCCAACATTCTATTCTCTTATCCACCTTAAAACCAAATGTTTTGAGGTAATTCACTTTTAATAACTTTACTACTTACTTAACGGGCTCCCGACCCGTGGAGAGTCTCTGCCTGAGACACTGCAGCCTTCCATCCTCTACGATCCCGGGCACGCTGCTTCCAATTTTCCAGACCAAGCGCTCTGGCATCCGCGATGGCTTGGTCTTTGAAACGGAGGTTCGGTCTTCCTTGTCGCCTCGAACCTGGGGGCTGGGATTCGAAGATCCTCTTAGCTGGAGCATTATTATCCATTCGCTCGATGTGGCCGAGCCAATGTAGTCGACGTATTTTGGCTTTTTGGACTACATCCACATCTTGGTACAGCTCATAGAGTTCGCGGTTGTATCTTCTCCTCCATTCGCCCTCCTCGCACACAGGACCGAAAATCCGTCGAAGAATTTTTCTTTCGAAGGAGCCCAGTATCAGCTCTCCCTTCCTGCTTATCGTCCAGCACTCGGCGCCATAAAGCAGGACTGGCAGGATGAGTGTTTTGTAAAGCGTACATTTCGTCCTTCGAGTTAGGAGTTTTGAACCCAATTGCTTTGCCAAACCGAAGTAGCAGCGGTTTCCTAGGGTAATTCTTCGCCGGATCTCCACTATGGTGTCATTCGTGGAGTTTATGTTTATTCCGAGGTAGGTAAACTCCCTAACTACCTCGAAATTTTTACTATCAACAGTGACGTTTTGTCCTAGGCGGTGGACAGATGCTTGTTTGTTTGTTGATAGCATGTACTTGGTCTTGTCCTCGTTTACTTCAAGGCCAACAAATTTCGCCTGTTCTTCAATCGCCGTGAAAGCCTCTATCACGGCACGCTGGGAGCGACCGATGATGTCGATATCGTCCGCATACCCCAGTAGCTGTACGGATCTGTTGAAGATAGTGCCTTCCGTGTTGACACCTGCCCTGCGCACTATCTGCTCCAGCACGAGATTGAAGAAGTCACATGATAGCGCATCTCCTTGCCGAAATCCGGTGCAAGTTTGGAATAATTCGCAGGAGCTACTTCCAAATTGCACATAGCAGCGCGTGTTTTCCAGCGTAACGCGACACAGCTGGATCAGTTTTGCCGGGATCCCGAATTCGGCCATCGCCATATAGAGCTCCTGACGATGAATGCTATCATATGCGGCTTTGAAGTCGATAAATAGGTGGTGAGTCTCGACTTGAAATTCATTGGTCTTCTCCAGGATTTGTCTCAGTGTGAAAATTTGGTCTATGGTCGATCTGCCGGGCCGGAAGCCACACTGGTACGTGCCGATTAGTGTGTTGCAGAACGGTTTAAGACGTTCACACAGTACGTTGGATAGGATCTTGTATGCGACATTAAGCAGGGATATGCCTCGATAATTCTTGCAAGACATAGGATCGCCTTTTTTGTAGATGGGGCATATGGAGCTGATAGTCCAGTCATCGGGCATGCTTTCTTCCACCCATACTTGGTTGATGATTTGGTACATGCGCCCTACCAAGACATCACCACCGTATTTGAAGAGCTCCGCTGGTAGACCATCAGAGCCTGCGGCCTTGTTGTTCTTAAGCTTTTTTATAGCTAAGCCAACTTCTTCTATACTGGGTGGTGGAACTGGTTCTTCATTGACTGGACGTGGGTTCTCTTCTTGCCCTATCACTCTCTCTACATGATGCCCATTTAGCAGCTCCTGGAAGTGCTGCTTAAACACATCTACTATTCCCTGCGCTTCGGTGACTAGATTTCCTTCGCTGTTTCGAAGAGCCTGCGTTCCGGTCTTGAAGCCAGCAGCCAGTTGCTTGGCTTTCTTGTAAAACCTCCGGATGTTGTTTCGATCGCGAGACTCTTCGATCTCCTTGAGCTGGGAGACTGCGTAAGCCCTCTTCTTTCGACGCAGGATTTTCTTCTCCTCCCTCCTACTGGTTCGATACTCTTCCCTCGCTGCCCTTGTTTTGCGCTGCAGCGTCTTCATATGTGCATCTTCTGTCACCTTTTTCCGACGAACGCACTCATCATCATACCACGGGCTTTTTCTCTGGGGTGGCTGGTACCCTATAGTAGTTTCGGCTACCTCCTTGATGATGTCGCGATACTGGGACCACTGGTTGTTGGCGTCTGTGGTGGGTGAATGCACAATGGAGAGTCTCTCACTCAGGCCCTCTCTGTAGGCTCTGGCTACTCCAGGTGTGCTAAGGCGTCCAACGTCGAATTTCTTCTTCTGGGCGGTTCGCAGCTTCTTCTCGTTGGACAGTCGAGCTCTGAATTTTGCCGCGACAAGAAAATGGTCAGAGTCGACATTTGCCCCTCGATATGTGTGCACGTTGAGGATGTTGGATACGTGCCTCGCATCGATTAGCACATGGTCGATTTGGTTGGCGGTTCGACCGTCTGGAGAGCGCCAGGTTGCTGTGTGGATCCTTAGCCTTGGAAACCTAGTGCTACTTATCACCGTATTACGAGCTGCTGCAAAATCGATTAGTCGGTAGCCGTTGTCTGTTGTCGTTTCGTGGATTCTGTGCTTACCAACTAACCCGCCAAAGATGTTCTCCTTTCCGATTTTAGCATTGAAGTCCCCGAGTACAACTTTTACATCGTACTCCGGACAGGCTCCGTAGCCTCCATCCAGGAGGTCATAAAACTCCTCCTTGATGGGGTCTTCAGCCTCGTCGGTAGGGGCGTGTGCACATATTAGGCTTATGTTTTGGAAAGTAGCTTTGATGCGGATCACAGCCAGGCGATCACTAATCGGCTTAAGGTCAATAACTTTTGTCCTAAGCCGATTTCCCACGGCGAATCCGCATCCTAATACATGCAATCTTTTATGGCAGCTGTAATAAATGTCGCAATTTTTTCTTTTCATCATACCTGATCCTATCCATCGTATCTCCTGGATCGCGGTAATGTCTGCCTTGTACCGCGTGAGGACAGACTCAAGTTTTTGAGTAGCACCTGGGGTATACAGCGTCCGCACGTTCCAGGTGCATACTCTCATCTCGTTGTCCGTTGACGTTCCGGGTCTAGTTGCCGTTTGAGGGAATTCAATATCCGAGGCTCCTCGTGTCTCTCTCATAACTAATACTTTTTTCCGTGGTCGGGAAGTTACCCCGACGGCACAACCCCCAACCTGGAGGGCCAGGCCCTTGTTTTGACCCTAGGACAGCAGGCCGGTTATTCCGGTGCCAGTAACCCACTTTGGGATATGAGCGCTGCCGTTGGCCCATTAAGGGTTCATCCGCCACCAACTCTTCTCCAACACCCTGGCTCAGTATTGGAAATCCCTATAGACCTGGTATTCGAATATGTCGAAGCAGCCCATATAGGGGTTACACTAAATAGTTCGGCCTGACTGGAACTGTAGACGCCACCGTTGATTCCATCTAGAGAATTCCTCCGCTGCCGTCTGGAAAAAGAGGGAGTGCCTTAGTGAGAAAACACTCCCTCCCCCCCCCCCCCCCTCTCTCGTCTGCTGCCACCAACAACCTTCCAAAGGGGTTAGTTACCCAATCTCCAGTCGAGGTACTAGGCACCCACCAGTCACCAACGTGGAGGTGAGAGTAGGAGTTGATTGTGAGAGGCTAAGTGAGAACGCTTGTGTTCTCATAAAACGCATCACAACCCTTCAACCGGCTTTCCAGTCCACTTCTCATTAGGAATCTTACCAGCTGAACCGCTCGTAGGGCACCGATTGCGAATATAACAAGTGGTAGCAACAGCTTCAGATCAAAACGACGCACTCAAACCAGATTGCAGCAACAAACACCTTGCCATATTCAAAAGAGTTCGGTTCAGGAGCTCTGCAGCTCCGTATTGTTGTGGAGTGCGAGGAATCCGTAGCCTAAGTTTTTTTTTCATACTTTTCAGGAGAGCAGATTAAAGTGTCAAATCATCACCTCAAATCAGGGAAATTTGTTTCTAAGCTTATTTTTTTCGTTGGAAAAACTTTTGTTAAAAAAAAGATTATGGTCATAAAAAATTAAGTGGAAGTAGATTTAAATGCTGAACTGATAGTGACTATAACTTCATTTTGTCCTAACTCGAGTTAAGCGATTATGGCTTGTGGCCACTGATTTGTCGAACTCTAAATTACAATACTCGCGTCCGTGGTCCGACTGACAACCGCCTCTGCACAATCGGAAGTATTTTCACGACTATAATAAAGTTCCCCTCTGCGATCTGCAACTACGGATACATTTCTATGATCATCCCGAAGTGTCATTCTTCCGAAACGTCACTTCATGACCTCTATTCGTAATTTTTGCCACCGAGATGAGGTTTTTTCGTAAGTCAGGTACATACAACGTATCCTTGAACTCGATTTGTCGTTGACCACAATCACTCGCAATTGACACGTGAACACAGCCTTTTCCTTTCACTTCAGCTTACGCATTACTTGCCAAGTTAAATTTCGTCTTCGGGGAGCGTACCATCGATTTTAAGAGACATTCATCGCCACACAAATGTGCGGTACAACCACTGTCAAGAATCCATGCCCTATTAGTCAACCTATTCTTCTTTGCACAGTGTTGTGATCCGCACAACCATAACCCTACTCATGACCTACCCTAATCATCACCCTCTCACTAGCGATCCATTCCATACATTACCAGAGCATACGGCTATTAATAGGTCATTTGCTTTGTTTTCATTAGTTTTTCCATTTACCCAAACGCCACCCAAGCGCAATGAGTGAAGTGCATACCTACCCAATACGATAAACACGTAACCCAACTCCGATTGCACAGCGGCACGCCGACACATGGCAAAACTGCAAAGGTTGCATATCGGAGGAATACTACGTTGTGGTATCAGGGGAATAATAATAATTTATGAATGGATGACACTTGACACCAGCGTAAGGCAAATGACACCCAAGATGTCATTTGGGTACTTGTAATGGGAACGGAAAACAATTAAGCAATAACTAAAAGTAGCGCGTATGCACATATGGTAATTGGTAAGGAAACAAATGGTGCGTGGAGGGGGAAGATAGGAGATGGGTCATGAACAATAATTGTATAAAAGGCAAAGGTTGTGACAAGGAAAGACAGAGCTAATTTAGAGTTATAGGATACAAGGTTGCAGCCCAGCTCAAGACAGCGGACCTAGTTATTCCAATCAATAAAATAAATAAATAAAGAAACTCAGAGTCGCAGCCCTGCCTAAGATAGCGGGCTCTGTTGTTCAATTCAATAAATAAATAAAAAGGTTGTTTAAATTTATTTCGGCTCTCCGCTCAGTACTCTTCCCTCGGATTATCGAGGAAGCACGGACTGAGACGTAACATTGGTGGTAGCGGTGGGATACCCAAAAGGCCCCAACTACCAAGAACAAGGCAAAGACCTTGATGCGTGACAGGGGCTAAACACCGTCAATATAACAAAAAAAATAATATAATAATATATATATTGTGTTTAAGTGATAGCGTCTCTGGGGCTTACACCAGAAACAGTGTATACAACGAAACAGTGTGAACCAAGGACCAGTGAGACCAGCACTACCAGCATCAACCACAATAGCAGCAGCATCATTAACCCCAGTAGCAGCGTAAAGATTAAATAAGGTATTTCTATTAAGATATTTTATTTTCTTATACAAACAGAACACAACCAAATATTTTTGTAATTAAACACACTCCCCAAAATTACTATTTCGTGCTAAGTTCGTTATCTTTTTGTGAGCATTTTTTTTTAATTTTCTTGTCAAAATTCTTACGCGTCGAAATAAGCGAATAGCGGAATTATTCGAATTCCTTCCTCTCCATTCCATAGTAGAAGAACCCAAAATGGAATTCAAAGTAAGCATAAACGATATATTCAATATCGTGCCAACTTTCGACGGAAGTCCCGACGACCTTAACAAATTTATCGCATGCGGTAACATATTGTTTTCCTCTGTCGATACCGACAAACATAAAACCTTCCTCGAGATCGTCAAGACCAGGCTACAGGGGGCAGCTTTCGAACTGATTCAGTTCAATTCTTTTACCACATGGAACGAACTCGTTAAAGAGCTCGAAAGCCAATTCAAGCAAGAGAAGTCACGATCTTCCGCCCAAAACGAACTAATGTCCGCCAAACAAGGGGCCAACGAAAGTATCTATGAATTCGGCGACAGACTTGCACAACTACTCTCTGCTTTAAATTCAGCCACGTTAGGAACTGTTAGTGAAAAACCAGTCAGGGATTTCTTAACGAAAGAAAACAGCAAATTGGCTCTGCAAACATTCGAAGATAATCTCAGGAATCACACCCTAAAAATTTTGGTTAAAGCTCATAAGGCAGATAACCTCAAAAACGCAGTAGCCTACGCAGTTGAACAGTCATTTCGACTGGACAAATCTCCTCATCACTTTTCTTCACCTACCGGTAGCACATCAAACGCAAACAGACCCATTTGCCGAACATGTAACAAAGTAGGGCATTCGTCTGAAACATGCTGTTGGAAACGCATTTTAGATCGTTATTATTATTCATATTACTATTATTATATTCAAATTACAAGGTTATTTATAGTTTAAGAGTCGATGGTATTAAGTGGTTTCATCTGGTTTCTGCATTAGACAAGCTTTTATTAGGTGACGGCGAGATGAATTGTGGATGGATGGTTCACGATGGGATCTGTTCGACAATGGTTGATGTACGTGCTTTGGTGCGGATATTGGATGCGGTGTGGTGAAGTCATCCATCACGAAGTCAGACAACGAATTTCAGTTTCGGACTTGTAAAGGTGCTGGAGCACGGGGGAAGAACAAAAAAAAAATAAAATAAAATAAAACGACTTGGTCCAGTTTCGAACCCACTCATTCGGGATCAAGGAAAAAAGTAAAAGATCGCCTCGTTTGACCACTACGCCGAATCTTATTATGTTGATCGTCTGACTAAAATGATACATTGGGGACGTATAATTTATTCATCTATGTTAAAAAAAACAATGTAAACAAACATGCCGTATATTACACACACACTATTACGACTGTCAATGGCGAACAAGCATGGACGATTTCCTGTTGCGTACAATTAATAAAATCCAATTCAAATAATTAGATTTTGGTCTCACCTATTTTCGAAAAATTCGAATTTGAATTTTAAGGCAGAAATAAAAATTTTCTAAGGAAAAATAAGCGATTCAGCTAAGACGTGGAAATAGGTGTACAACCATCATGCGATCAGGCTGTGGCTGTGTGAGTAAAGAGGCGTCCTGATTGGACCCTATAAAAAGCCCTGTGACACAAAATTCGCTCTCTGTTTTTTTGCTGGTGGCGTGGAAGGTATCGAACGTGTCGAGATTTTATTCGGGTTTTTACGTATGGCGAAGTGCCAAGTCGAAAAAAAAAAGAAAAATTAATTAAATTGTGCAAAAAAAAGGTGTTGTGAAGAAATAAGGTGTGACTGGAAAAAAAAAGAAATCGTGAAGAAACAAAAAAAAAAAAAAAATCCTGGTAATAATAAAGTGAAAGAGAAGAAAGAAAAAAAAAACCCAAAAAAACGAACTAAGAGAATTAAAATTTGTGTGGCGACGTTTTGATATCGCGGCATACGCAATGTACAAAATACAAAAAAAAAGACCGCATTTAAATCCCCCCACCCCCACACAACACGTTTTGCAAAAACTCAGAAAAACACCCAAATCCATCGAGACCACGTTTTCGACCCTCATACCCACGTGCATCTAACTATACCTTAAAGCAATCATACAGCATTAAAAAGAAAAAAAATAATAATAAGCTGCCCCTGAGAGCAACGTAAAGTTATCGTCTCATCGTCCACAATTATCAAACGACCGAAGAAACAAAAAGCACCCCACACCCTGTATGGACAGCCGCAAACTCACCTGTAAAGTTCATCCAAATCAGCAGCGCAGGAGTCAACATCCCCATCATTCATCTTTGCGGTGGACCACCTGGACTTATCATCCACGATCATCCATCCGCAATTCATTTTATCAACAAAAAAAAGAATCGAAAATTAAAGTGTATCCGGTGGTTGTAGAAAAATCTAATCATTTTCTGTGTACCTTTTTTTTTCCCCCCCCTCACTTCCCTCTTTATTTCTCTTTTTGTTAGTTGTGTAGCGGTAGAAGTTCGTTCAAAATTTCGCGTTTAATTATAAACTCCATATGAAAAAAAAATAGAGTGAAGAAAAAAAAAAAAAACAACACTTGATACGAAAGCTGATTCCCCATGATGCTGTGCACACCATCTGGACGCCGTCTTAATAACCAACAGGTATTTTCCAAATGATCATAGATCAAAACCGGGGTAAGTCAATTTAGACCTTTACCATTTTGAGCGAACTCTTTTAAATTTCGTAGCAACGTCCTTACTTCTTTTCCTTTTTTTTTTTTATGGATTGTGCCCTAAAGATTTATATACATTATTGATATAAGGAGATACACATTTGATACAATAAATTATAACGTAAAGATAAATTGTTTACACACAAAAGTAACTTTGGTTTAGATCGTGTGCTTAACTTATCTCATCTTGCCTAAAAGTATGCATCAATTGTATAAAAAAAGAAGCATTGTGCTAATTGTGAATCCAACCGATAAAAATTTGTCTTTTATTGTTTTGGCAACATCATTAAATGGTATTCCCACCAATACCCTATTAATCATAAAATATAAATTATATAAAATTAACCAAATGATTCAGATATTGTTGGTACCCATATTTCATTTATTAAGAAAATATTTTACCTACCAGATGAAACCACTGCTCGAATTTTATTTTATAATTGCTGTTCATTTTTTTTTTCTAATTTCTTATTTCTATTGCATACTCTTCGGGAGTGTCGAAAATATTTAAGTATGACAGTAGGATAGTGGATAAGGTAGCTAGTAATGTTATTCAATAAAAATACCCTTGTATAAATTGGTTAAGAGAAACATTTCCGCATTTTGATTTTGAAGGTTCCGGTTCCGCTCGAGTGTTGATATGGTTTTGAAAGTGGACGTTATTTTCGTAATTTTTTCCTCGTACTTCGGAGTGCTAAATTTTACAATGAAGTGCTAGAATTTAAAGAGGGGGATGGGTGTGACCAGCCGGAGACTATACCGCGAGGATGGACGATGCTTCAGGACAGTTCCTGATCTTATCGAGCTCTAGTTGTAGAATTGAGTAGCTGTTATAATATTTAGTAAACAGGAGTTGACATAGTCGTCTTAGGGGCTATCGTAATAGAGCGCCGCGATAGCCAAGGTAGCTAAATTTGAATTTAGCTAGGGGTGGGCCAGCTCAAGGAGAGAACTACCATCTAACTCTCCGCTTCATTTTCGCTATGGAAGCACCTAACTGAGGGCAAGTTAGACAAAATTCGGGCCTCGCAATTTTTCGTTTTTTTTTGGTTACGGTTGTGATTGTTCTAGTTTTTTTCGCAAGTTTACAGGCATGTAAAAATGATGTAACCCCCGTCCAGGACTTGTGGCAAGATCCCATACCCTTCGTTGAGCTAGCGAGTGGAAGATCATGCCTGAGCCGCAAGTGGCCTGGACACCCCTCCTTCTAGTCTGCCCGGACTGACCCAAAAGGTCCTGTTAGTTTGGGGTCATAAGGGTGGAGGTAGTGGTAGTGGGAGGGCCATTCTCGGATTCAAGCTGTAGTGGTAGGAATTGCGACCATCAACGGTCTAGGTCTTCGCCGGCACGGGTGATAGTACCGGATTAGATCTGGTCGGTTTCGATTGAGCTAATGCTCGGAAAAATCATCTCTTCCACATATGGCTGCGTCCGAGGGAACGTTACAGGTGGCGCCCAACGTGGGGCCCGAAATTTTGTCATAATAACTACTTCGGTTAGCATTCTAGTAAAGATGCGATTGCGCTTACATTCTGTAAGTTTGCTGTAAGCATACATGTTCGATATTTTGCTTTCTAGTATGTCCGGTCAGTGAGTCGAAGTCTGTTCCTCACCGTCAGCGTCGCAGTATTAGAAATCAGAATTCGATTAACGATAGCTAAACCAATACTTTTCCTTTTAAATTTTTTCCTCGTTTTGATTTTGGTCGCATGTCCGGTAGGTGAGTTGACATTGGTCCTCAGCTACGTCAGTTGCAGTCGTTCGGAAGTCTACGAGTTTGCGTTCTTGTTAACCTTAGTGTATGGAACTATTGTCCGGTAAATGGATGAAATCCGATCTTCGTTTACGTCCGTTGCATGGTTTCATGGCTAGGGTTGCTCATAGGGTTAACGTTAGGATAGTTGTTATGTTAAGTCCGGTGAGTGGGTTGAACTGAGTCCCCACTTACGTCTGTTGCTTCATGACTCTCTGCCTAACTTAAATTATGATGCAGACGAAATAGCAATGTAAATATAGTTCAAACTTCACCTTATTGAACATTGGTATAGCATACAATAGCAGAATCATTTAAGGAATCCGTAGCGGAATATGAAATTTTAGATTATATCCTGTGGTATAGCGTCCAACTCCTGGTGTCACACATCCCCCATACAATATGTAAAACAATTATAATAAACAAATTTACCCCATTCATTTCTTTGATTATCTTCGAGCGTTAGCTATAGTTTTGGTATTTTAGCTTAGAGATAGTATTTGGTAGAGATAATTACCCACACTAAAGGTAAACATTTTTTTTTTTTTTTCCCCCCTCATATCGAGTATATTACTTTTCATTTATTTCTATATTTTTCTTTTTTTTGTTCTTCTCTTTCGGTTAGTTATTAGCTTTAAGTCTCTCAAGGTTAATTTACAATGTCTGAACCAGGCCCTAGTCGTCTAAGTAATTTAACAGAAAGATACCCACTTCGCAATAGAACTATTGGGAATAATAGTAGAGGAGAGGAAAGGGCCCATCATTTAGCCAATACGTCGGAAGGTCAGGGAATGGAGAACCCGCAAGATAGTTCTGTTGACCGTCAAGTGGCGAGTCCTCTTCAACCCCCGTTGGTACAACCGGGGAATAACACCAGCCAGACAACTCCTGTAAGGTCTGACGATGCCGGCGAAATCGCCCATTTCGAACAATATGTTCAAGACGTCGTATCCGCAACGGTTGGCATAAACCGGACGGACGAACTTCGCTTTATACGAGAAGAGCTAGAAAAGAACCGTGTAGCTCTGCAACAGGAAGTGATGACGGTAATTAGGGCAGCCTTAGGGAACGGTACATCCAGCCAACCTCCCGTGTCTACCCCTAACAATAGAGAGGGTCAACATGTTCCACCAACCTCTATAAACCCTTCGAGTATCTATGAGGTAAACAGACTACCTGCATTGGTGACCAGACCTGCGGCTCCGCAGCAAAACATCCCTCCTATGGCCAACCCCGTGATTCATCCCATACAGATGGCTCAGGGTAGCAATGTAGATAATTTCCTGAGACAATTTAGCAATATGCACGTCAGTGATCCCGTTCAACGTCCCGACACTATACCCGCGGCTTCGCCCGCGAATTCATTCGATAGATTCCATAACTATCACAAATGGGGAATCAAGTTTGACAACATCAAAATGACTGTCGAAGATTTTCTATTTCGTCTAGAAAGGCTGAAGGAATCGCATCAAGTCACGTGGATTGATGTTGTCAACAACTTCCATCATTTCGTTTCTGGACAAGTTGAAACGTGGTTCTGGGTATATCTAAGAAGTAACCCATCAGTCCACTGGCCCATGCTGCGTCTTGCTCTCATAGAGCAATACCGGAGCCTAGAATCAGACTTTGAGCTTTCGCGAAAGATGTCTGATAGACGTCAAGGACCGCATGAATCTTTTGACCAGTTCTTCGCGGATTTAATGCAGTTGAATTCGAGATTACGTATCCCAAAGACAAATCGTGAAATCATTGAGATTATCAAGCAAAACGTAAAACGAAAAGTGGCTGAACATCTCATTACATTCAGTACGCATAATATTCCTGAAATGGTCCATGTCTGTCGCACCATTGAAAAGTTTGTCAATGAAACGGACTTCCAACGACAGCGTTACCAGCAAGCACCTCCTCCGCGGCGGAACATCAACGAGATTTCGGATCAAGTTGAAGTAGCGCAGTGCTCCTTGCAGTCTCAAGTCGAGGCCGTCAATTTTCGACAAAGAACGCCCGGCACCATAAGGTGCTGGAATTGTAAGGAGCAGGGACACACCTTTTTTGATTGCCCCATCCCTCAGCGGGCGCCTTTTTGCTTCAAATGTGGTCGAGATAATACAACCACTCCGCATTGTCCAATTTGCTCGGGAAACTCCCAGCAGAGCAATACTCCGACCGGGGAGAATTGCTCCAGGAGCCACGGTCCGGCGAATTAATACAAAATCCAACAAAGTCACAACCCATTTCGATACTCAAACGTCATCTAGAGTCATCTACCCCAGTCAAATCTGTAGAAGGTACACCAGCCGCTAGTCCTCCAAGGAAGTCTCTACATCAGCGACTAACGGATTATCACAGAGCGAGAGTCAGAATTTTCGGTAGCCCGCCGGTGTCGGTAAGGATACAAAAGCTAAGGAAGCGATTCGATGGGAAAAGGAGGTTGTACCAAGCAATTGCTGCAACTACATTACAATCTTTCCCAGACGATCCGCGCCCGTATGCCCTCGTAAATATTTTCGGTAAAAATTGGTTAGGTCTTTTGGATAGCGGAGCCTGTATTAGTTGTTTGGGAGCTGGTGGGGTAGAATTCTTGCGCAATAATAATATGCCCTATAAATCATTTTCATCGTTGGTCACCACAGCTGATGGTAAAGAACAAAGCATTGTCGGCAGGGTCAATGTCAAGGTCAGGTATAAAAATCAAGTCGAAGATATTACTCTGTATGTCGTACCATCTCTAGCGCAAGAGTTATATCTAGGCGTAGATTTTTGGCAGAAATTCCATATAGCCCCAAGCCTTATTGCTGAAATATCTAGTAAATCTTTCAACTTAGCAAGCATTGGCGCAGACCGAGATAAGTCAGGTGAACACCCAATTGGAAGAAACGTTCTTTCATTAGCCCACGAGTTATCGGACGAGGAGTCCAGAGAGTTAGGAAATGTTGTTAGCCTGTTCCCTTCCTTTACCAGCATTGGTTTGGGCCAGACACATCTGGAGGAACATACAATTGATACTGGAGACGCGGAGCCTATAAAGCAACGTCACTATCCCGTATCTCCGGCGGTACAAACTCTTCTTTATGCGCAGTTGGACCGGATGCTTGCTTTGGACGTGATCGAGGAAAGTTCAAGTTCGTGGAGCTCCCCAGTTGTCCTCGTTAGGAAAGCTGAGAAGAACCGATTGTGCCTGGACGTGCGAAAACTTAACCGGGTAACTAAAAAGGACGCATATCCGCTGCCGCATATAGAGGGTCTGCTGGGACGCCTTTCAGATACATACTTCATCTCAAGTGTGGATCTGAAGAACGCCTTTTGGCAGATACCGCTGGAGCAGAGATCGAGGGAAAAGACAGCTTTTACCGTCCCCGGAAGACCATTGTATCAATTCAAGGTGATGCCGTTTGGCCTCTGCAACGCTCCTCAGCGTCTTTGCAGACTTATGGACAAGGTCATCCCGCATGAATTGAGACAGCAAGTCTTCGTCTACCTGGATGACTTGCTGATTTTCTCGCGTACTTTCGAAGAACACATAAAGCTCCTCGATCTCGTGGCATCAAAGTTAAAAAAAGCAGGCTTGACCATCAATGTGGAGAAATCCAAATTTTGCTATAGGGAACTGAGATATCTTGGGTTCATAGTGGGTAATGGTACACTAAAGGTAGATCATAGCAAGGTAGCAGCCATTGAGGATTTCCCGATACCAAAGAACGCCCGCCAAGTCAGACGTTTTTTAGGAATGGCCGGTTGGTATCGGAGGTTTGTCCCCAATTTTTCTTCGCTTGCCTCGCATCTCTCCGATACGTTGAGAAAAGGCGTTAAGTTCAGTTTTGGTGAGACGGCGGTGGAATCATTCAATGCAATTAAAAAAATGCTTACGTGTGCACCAGTCCTAGTCAATCCAAACTTCGACAAACCGTTCATAATACTCTGCGATGCCTCTTCAACTGGTATCGGAGCAGTATTATGCCAGGAGGACGAAACTGGGGTGGAGCGGCCAATTTTCTACTACTCTCACAAGTTGAACAACGCACAAAGGAATTATACGGTAACAGAGAGGGAATGTCTGGCCGCTGTCATGGGAGTTACCAAATTTAGGCCGTACATTGAAGGGTACAAATTTAAAATAATAACGGATCATGCAAGTTTAAAGTGGCTTATGAGCTTAAAGGACCTTAAGGGAAGATTAGCGCGTTGGAGTCTAGAATTACAGGGATATACCTTCGAAATTGAGCACCGCAAAGGCAGCTTAAATGTCGTGCCGGACGCCTTATCGCGTGCATTTGAAGTTGAGGCGTTACAAACTGGTGTTTCCAATTCGAAGGAATTCGAAGACGTCCTACATATAGACCTAGCAGATCCCGCGTTTCAGTCAGAACAATACACCCTGATAGCAGAAAAAGTCAAACTGAACCAAGAACAACTTCCGGACCTGCAGGTTTCAGACGGTTTTATCTACAAAAGGGTTAAGCATAGTCCTGGCAATCCGCTTCAAGACGATCTGACCTGGAAGTTATGGGTTCCGACAGCGCTGACCGATAGCCTGGTCTTTCTGGCTCATTGTCCTCCTAGAGCTGCGCATGGCGGAATCGCCAAAACGTTGTACAGACTGAGGCAGCTATTCTATTGGCCTAACATGAGTACACAGGTAAAACAGTTCATTACCAAATGTGAGGTGTGCAAAACAACCAAAGCATCCAATACTGTATTACGAGCTCCCATGGGTAAGGCTTTCACAGTTGATAGACCCTTCCAACACATTTATGTCGACTTTTTAGGCCCTTATCCCCGCTCTAAATCAGGAAACTCAAATATAATTATAGCATTGGATCAGCTCACTAAATTTGTGTTTATAAAGCCCCTGCGGAAAGCCACAGCCGACCTAGCGCTGAAATTTCTACGCGACGACATCTTTTTAAAGTTCGGGGTTCCTGAAACAATCCTGACCGATAACGGCAAGCAATTTCTCGGAAAAGAGTTCCACAATCTCATGAAGTCGTTTGGGATACATCATGTAAAGACGGCCCCGTATTCGCCGCAAGCTAATGCGAGTGAGCGCGTAAACCGCTGAATATTAGCAGCGATTCGTTCTTACATTAATGCAGATCAAACCAATTGGGACTTAAAACTACCACAGATAGGCTGTGCACTCAGGACGGCAGTTCATTCTGCAACTGGGATGTCTCCTTACGAGGCCGTTTTTGGCCAACAAATGATTGAACATGCCAGCGATTACAAGCTGTTAAGGGACTTAGGGGGCTTAAACAATTCCGAAATGGATCTGTTACCAAAAGCTTCGAAAATGAATATTCTTCACTCATATATCAAGGGTTCCCTTGAGAAAGCCCATAATGTTTATGAAAAAGTATATAATACTCGTAGTGCCGACGTAAAATATAAAGTAGGAGACGAAGTGTACAGACGCAATTTTGTTTTAAGTGATGCTTCAAAGGCCAGGAATTCGAAACTTTGTCCAAAATTCATTAAAGCTAGGATCAGCAAAGTTATAGGGAACAACCTCTATGAGTTAGTAGATAGATCTGGTAATAGCCTAGGCGTCACGCATACAAAAGATATTCGGCGCTAAAGTAGTGTACCTATAGAGTTACGGATTTATGCTACTGTATTCGCCCGAGCTCAGTCTGACCAGGAGACTCTGAAAATTTTCTCAGGGGTGGGTCGAGCGAAGCACGATGGATATACGCGTTTCTTTTCATTTTCGTTTCAAGCGATAATACTTGAAAACGAAAAAGTTTTGTAGGAAACGCATTTTAGATCGTTATTATTATTCATATTACTATTATTATATTCAAATTACAAGGTTATTTATAGTTTAAGAGTCGATGGTATTAAGTGGTTTCATCTGGTTTCTGCATTAGACAAGCTTTTATTAGGTGACGGCGAGATGAATTGTGGATGGATGGTTCACGATGGGATCTGTTCGACAATGGTTGATGTACGTGCTTTGGTGCGGATATTGGATGCGGTGTGGTGAAATCATCCATCACGAAGTCAGACAACGAATTTCAGTTTCGGACTTGTAAAGGTGCGGGAGCACGGGGGAAGAACAAAAAAAAAAATAAAATAAAATAAAACGACTTGGTCCAGTTTCGAACCCACTCATTCGGGATCAAGGAAAAAAGTAAAAGATCGCCTCGTTTGACCACTACGCCGAATCTTATTATGTTGATCGTCTGACTAAAATGATACATTGGGGACGTATAATTTATTCATCTATGTTAAAAAAAACAATGTAAACAAACATGCCGTATATTACACACACACTATTACGACTGTCAATGGCGAACAAGCATGGACGATTTCCTGTTGCGTACAATTAATAAAATCCAATTCAAATAATTAGATTTTGGTCTCACCTATTTTCGAAAAATTCGAATTTGAATTTTAAGGCAGAAATAAAAATTTTCTAAGGAAAAATAAGCGATTCAGCTAAGACGCGGAAATAGGTGTACAACCATCATGCGATCAGGCTGTGGCTGTGTGAGTAAAGAGGCGTCCTGATTGGACCCTATAAAAAGCCCTGTGACACAAAATTCGCTCTCTGTTTTTTTGCTGGTGGCGTGGAAGGTATCGAACGTGTCGAGATTTTATTCGGGTTTTTACGTATGGCGAAGTGCCAAGTCGAAAAAAAAAAGAAAAATTAATTAAATTGTGCAAAAAAAAAAAAAAGGTGTTGTGAAGAAATAAGGTGTGACTGGAAAAAAAAAAGAAATCGTGAAGAAACAAAAAAAAAAAAAAAATCCTGGTAATAATAAAGTGAAAGAGAAGAAAGAAAAAAAAACCCAAAAAAACGAACTAAGAGAATTAAAATTTGTGTGGCGACGTTTTGATATCGCGGCATACGCAATGTACAAAATACAAAAAAAAGACCGCATTTAAATCCCCCCCACCCCCACACAACACGTTTTGCAAAAACTCAGAAAAACACCCAAATCCATCGAGACCACGTTTTCGACCCTCATACCCACGTGCATCTAACTATACCTTAAAGCAATCATACAGCATTAAAAAGAAAAAAAATAATAATAAGCTGCCCCTGAGAGCAACGTAAAGTTATCGTCTCATCGTCCACAATTATCAAACGACCGAAGAAACAAAAAGCACCCCACACCCTGTATGGACAGCCGCAAACTCACCTGTAAAGTTCATCCAAATCAGCAGCGCAGGAGTCAACATCCCCATCATTCATCTTTGCGGTGGACCACCTGGACTTATCATCCACGATCATCCATCCGCAATTCATTTTATCAACAAAAAAAAGAATCGAAAATTAAAGTGTATCCGGTGGTTGTAGAAAAATCTAATCATTTTCTGTGTACCTTTTTTTTCCCCCCCCCCCTCACTTCCCTCTTTATTTCTCTTTTTGTTAGTTGTGTAGCGGTAGAAGTTCGTTCAAAATTTCGCGTTTAATTATAAACTCCATATGAAAAAAAAATAGAGTGAAGAAAAAAAAAAAAAAACAACACTTGATACGAAAGCTGATTCCCCATGATGCTGTGCACACCATCTGGACGCCGTCTTAATAACCAACAGGTATTTTCCAAATGATCATAGATCAAAACCGGGGTAAGTCAATTTAGACCTTTACCATTTTGAGCGAACTCTTTTAAATTTCGTAGCAACGTCCTTACTTCTTTTCCTTTTTTTTTTTTTATGGATTGTGCCCTAAAGATTTATATACATTATTGATATAAGGAGATACACATTTGATACAATAAATTATAACGTAAAGATAAATTGTTTACACACAAAAGTAACTTTGGTTTAGATCGTGTGCTTAACTTATCTCATCTTGCCTAAAAGTATGCATCAATTGTATAAAAAAAGAAGCATTGTGCTAATTGTGAATCCAACCGATAAAAATTTGTCTTTTATTGTTTTGGCAACATCATTAAATGGTATTCCCACCAATACCCTATTAATCATAAAATATAAATTATATAAAATTAACCAAATGATTCAGATATTGTTGGTACCCATATTTCATTTATTAAGAAAATATTTTACCTACCAGATGAAACCACTGCTCGAATTTTATTTTATAATTGCTGTTCATTTTTTTTTTTCTAATTTCTTATTTCTATTGCATACTCTTCGGGAGTGTCGAAAATATTTAAGTATGACAGTAGGATAGTGGATAAGGTAGCTAGTAATGTTATTCAATAAAAATACCCTTGTATAAATTGGTTAAGAGAAACATTTCCGCATTTTGATTTTGAAGGTTCCGGTTCCGCTCGAGTGTTGATATGGTTTTGAAAGTGGACGTTATTTTCGTAATTTTTTCCTCGTACTTCGGAGTGCTAAATTTTACAATGAAGTGCTAGAATTTAAAGAGGGGGATGGGTGTGACCAGCCGGAGACTATACCGCGAGGATGGACGATGCTTCAGGACAGTTCCTGATCTTATCGAGCTCTAGTTGTAGAATTGAGTAGCTGTTATAATATTTAGTAAACAGGAGTTGACATAGTCGTCTTAGGGGCTATCGTAATAGAGCGCCGCGATAGCCAAGGTAGCTAAATTTGAATTTAGCTAGGGGTGGGCCAGCTCAAGGAGAGAACTACCATCTAACTCTCCGCTTCATTTTCGCTATGGAAGCACCTAACTGAGGGCAAGTTAGACAAAATTCGGGCCTCGCAATTTTTCGTTTTTTTTTGGTTACGGTTGTGATTGTTCTAGTTTTTTTCGCAAGTTTACAGGCATGTAAAAATGATGTAACCCCCGTCCAGGACTTGTGGCAAGATCCCATACCCTTCGTTGAGCTAGCGAGTGGAAGATCATGCCTGAGCCGCAAGTGGCCTGGACACCCCTCCTTCTAGTCTGCCCGGACTGACCCAAAAGGTCCTGTTAGTTTGGGGTCATAAGGGTGGAGGTAGTGGTAGTGGTAGTGGGAGGGCCATTCTCGGATTCAAGCTGTTGTGGTAGGAATTGCGACCATCAACGGTCTAGGTCTTCGCCGGCACGGGTGATAGTACCGGATTAGATCTGGTCGGTTTCGATTGAGCTAATGCTCGGAAAAATCATCTCTTCCACATATGGCTGCGTCCGGAGGAACGTTACAATGCTACCAAAATACTAACAGACTCCCACAATTTCCAAACTCAGTTAAAAGAGAAGTGCAATTCCTCTCGTGTACATTTTGCCAAAAACCTAATCATTCGTTCCAAAACTGTAGGACTCGTCTAGCGCAAGCTCGACAAAATGTTCAAAACGAACAAAACAGAGGCAATATCAACAATTATAATAACCATAATCAAAATAATTATCAAAACCGTAATAACAATAATCATAATCAGAACCAAAATCATTACCAAGACCAGCGTACCAACCCCAATCGGCAAATCAATTACCATCACGTACCCGATCATCAAAACCCGTCCAATCAAAGCAACGAAATCGAATTTCAGGGAAACGAACTGTCTCGGGAGGAAAACCCCGCCGATCCTTCCCGAGTAAACATTCAAGCCGAGGTGCACCAAGCGAGGAATTAAACCCGATTTTGATTCAAATTTCCCTTATCCCTCAAAATAATTTAAGCATGATCCGCATCCCATTCGAAAATGGTATAATCAAAACTCTTCTGATAGACACAGGAGCAGAAATTAGCGTAATTAAAAACTATACTAACCTTAAACCATTGAACCATAACGAAATGATAATAACCTCCATAGTAGGTAAAAGTATCATTAGTCCCTTCACCGCAACAGAAACTTTAGTCTTTCAATCAGGTGAAGAAAAAATTAAATTAAAACATGTATTTCACGTGGTAAAAAATGACTACATTCCAGAATTCGACGGAATCATTGGCAATGATTTTCTGCAGAAATACTCTTGTTACATTTGTCATAAAACTAGCACTTTAGGTATTCGTCCATACGTTTCGAACAATTCTACAGGTCTAACGTACAAAAATGGGGAAGGTAAACTTCCATATCCAAAGTACACCAACGTGGAAACGGAGCGGGAAGAAAAAGATGATTCAATCGCTGAAGTAGATAACTCGGGGGGACAGTACAATGCTACATACCCACATCCCGAGAACACAACTGCGGAATCACGTCGGGTAGAACAGCATTTCAATAAAATCTGTATTCCCCCTAGAAGCAGGCTAGTGACAGAGATTGCATTTATCTCAGAACAAGACGTAGTGTTCAGGAAGAAACAGGTTTCTCCTGGGGTCTTTTTGGCCTCTTCCATTGCAGAATCAAACAAGAATCGAGCCAAAATATTACTTCTCAACACTAATGAGAAACAAGTAAATATCAACACAAAAGATATGGGTTTAGAATGGGACAAGCTAGAAGAATTTGATTTCATTAAGCCAAGTCTAGAACAGGATCCAGTATATAAAAGATTGGAAAATCTGGAAAAATCTTTAAACACAGATCACTGTAACCATGAAGAAAAAACTGCTATTATACAGATATGCCGTGAGTTTAATGATCTATTTTTTTTACCGGGTGATAAATTGTCTTTTACTAAAGCAAGTACCCACAAAATAATAACGGAAGCAGGAAAACCACCCATATACGTAAGTCCTTATAGGCTGCCCGAAACCAGTAGAAATGAAATATATAAACAAGTAAACGAGATGCTAGACACTAATATTTATAATCAGACCAAGTTACAGCCCGTGGAACTCACCCTTGCTGCTCGTCCCCAAGAAACCAGACGCACAAGGAAATAAAAGATGGCGGGTAGTAGTAGACTATAGGCGCTTGAACGATCCCACTGTAGGTGATGCATTTCCTCTCCCAAACATAACTGACATATTAGATCAGTTAGGCAAAGCTAAATATTTTAGTACGCTCGATCTTGCGAACGGTTTTCACCAAATATTGGTAGAAGAAGAAGATCGAGAAAAGACCGCGTTTAGCACTGCTTTCGGTCACTATGAGTATAACAGGATGCCATTCGGACTTAAAAACGCTCCAGCTACGTTCCAACGGACAATGAACAATGTTCTTATGGGAATGATTGGCATTGAGTGTTTCGTATATGTCGACGACATCGTTATGTATGGTTCCAATTTAACAGACCACAATGAGAAATTGCGAAACGTATTAGCAAGACTACGAGACCATAATTTAAAATTACAACCTGACAAATGTCACTTTATCAGAAAGGAACTTATGTACCTCGGGCATGTCATAAGTGACAACGGTATTAAACCAAATCCAGAGAAGATAGAAGTAGTAAAAACATACCCGAGACCAAAAAAGGCTAAAGATATAAAGGCATTTCTAGGTTTCGTTGGCTATTACCGTCGGTTTATTCCTAATTTTGCTCTCATAGCGAAACCCCTAACGAATCTTTTAAAAAGGATATAAATTTCAAATGGGACGCATTCTGCGAAGAGGCTTTCACAAGACTTAAAGAGAAATTAATCACTTCCCCTATATTGATATATCCTGACTTTAAAGAACATTTTCTAATAACCACAGACGCAAGCGATTTCGCAATAGGCGCTGTTTTGTCCCAAGGGAATATAGGTGAAGACAAGCCTGTTTATTACGTTAGTCGTAATTTAAATTCAGCAGAAACTAAGTATACAACTACTGAAAAGGAACTACTCGCAAAAATATTTGCAGTACGACAATTTCGTCCTTACATTTATGGAAGAAAATTCACCATTCTAACCGATCACAGACCACTACAATGGCTATTGAATCTGAAGGATCCTTCATCTAGATTAGCACGTTGGCGAATAGATCTAGAGGAATACGAATACGAAATCAAATACAAAGCCGGCAAACATAACTCCAACGCTGACGCTTTAAGTCGAATACCGGCAGTAGCCATGACAACTACAACGAAAAAGAGCCAATACAACGTAACTCCCCATTCCGAACCAAGTAATAAGGTAATGGTAGTAACTCGAAATCACAGACATCGTCTGGAAGACCGAAATGAAACCAATACCAATACTCGGTCATGCGAAGACGAGTTGCTACGGGTTTCTAGCTTTATTCTGACAGAAAAAACCGGTGATATCCACAAAGATTATAATTTATCATTAAAAACCGTAATTTTGCCTCTAATAAATTCACCAGAAGAGGAAGCACTCAAAGAACTCATACCAAGCTTTATTAAACCTGATGTAGGTAAATGTTTTGAGACAGAGTTTTGTTTTGTGATTACCTTGCCGATACCCTTTAGAAGCACGAAGGATGAATCAGTTGCAGAAAAATGTTTGAAAAATATAAAAGAGAAAATTCAAAACCGACATTTTAAAATGATCGGGTTTTCATTACCAAACTTGGGCAACAATGCAAAAAATACTATAAAAATACTACTGGAAAAATTATTTGACAAAGACGATCTGGAAATTCGGCTCTATACTAACGAAAGAATCACTCTGAATGAACCCGAACTTATAAGAAAGGCCCTCTTTGACATTGATGACTCACCATTCGGAGGACATCAAAGCGTGTCACGAACACTTAAAAGAATCCAAAATAAGTACTACTGGCCTGGTATGAAGAAGGATATTGTTGAACACATACAAAAATGCACATCATGCCAGTTTAACAAAAGTAGAAGGAACCCTCCGGTACCTATGAGGATTACAACAACCAGCTCACGACCATTCGAAAGAATTGCTTTGGACATAGTCGGTCCTTTGCCTGTAAGCCACAACGATCAAAAATATTTGTTAACATTTCAGGACGACCTGAATAAATTTTCTGAAGCTTTTCCTATACCTAATGCTGAAGCCTCAACGGTAGTACGAGTTTTTCCCGAAAATATTATATGCCGACATGGTATTCCGATTTCTTTACTTACCGATCAAGGTAACAATTTTCTGAGTTCTATGTTTAAAGAATTATGCACATTGCTGAAAATAAAGAAACTCACTACATCACCTTACCACCCGCAAACAAATGGAGCGCTTGAGCGTAGCCATAGAACCCTTTCTGAATACCTACGACACTATGTTCAACGAGATCCTTTAACTTGGGATACGTGGACCCCTTATGCTATGTTCGTATACAATACGACACCACACAGCAGCACAGGCTTTACGCCATACGAACCTGGCAATATCCCCAGTATCCTGCAACAAATCCCAAAAACACTATACAACTACGAAAACTACGTCAACGAGTTAAAGGCTAGATTACAGCACGGATACCAGGCAGCGAAAGAAATTTTAAATAAAAAGAAAGTAATCTCCAAAGAACTGTATGATCTGTCAACAAAAACCAAGAAAATTAATATAGGTGAAAAGATTCTTCTAAAAAACCGAGCAAGAAAAAATAAGTTTTCATCCCTTTGGGAAGGCCCCTACGAGGTTTTGGAAATATTATCCGATGAGAATACAAGAATTAAAATAGGAAACAAATCGAAAGTAGTACATAATAATAATCTCGTAAATTTCACTACATAAACCAACATACACACAAACACGATTAAAGTCGTCCAGTAAATCTCACCCTATGCTTCGTCTTTTAAAAGATGTAGTCAACATACTACGAGCCAGATTCGGAATGGGGACTTTTTAACACGGTTACGCAAAAGAAACTCCGGTTGCGTCGTGGGACCACTAAGATAGGCAGAGGACATCCAAACGACATTGAGCTGGATACCCCGTTTATGTCCCCTGGACAGTCAGCAATCCTCGTAGATCTTAACGATCAAAAAGTGCACATAGCTGACTACCATACCTCACGTGGAACATATGTCAACGGAGAAATACTCACCCCTTGCACCATAAGAGAACTCCATTTCGGGGACACAATCAGTTTCGGAGTATGGGAGGAAGATTTCGAACTAGACTTCTGTCCTACCTACGTACTGAAAGGTCCACTCCCACGACGTTGGAACCCCATTACACGTAGTCCGCCACACCGAATCGAGTACGACGACGACGATGACGACGCATCGGGTTATGAATCTTCCGACACCGTAGTGTGGGAACCATCAAGGCAACAATAAAAAAAAAAATAAAAAAAAAAATAAAAAACACACACACACAACACACACATAAAAAAAAAAAAAAAACATTTTTTACTTCTGAACGCCATTACAAAAGCAATGAAGTACATCGACAAACTCTTTCCAGATCATGAAATCTATTACCTTACTAATAAGATTAATCCCACTTATAAACGGACTACTTCAGCTAACTCCTATAAAAGATAATCCAGGGATCTACTTCGAGCAAATAGGAAAAGCAGAACTGTATTCCACAGAATGGAAACTAATAGTGTATTATGACTTACAAACGCTAACAGAAGAATTAGACCACATCCAACAGTATGTATTAGAGATCAATAAACTATGTTCACGACTGCAGGGAAAAACAAGTTGTGACATCCTCTGTAACAGCGCTACGGGCGAACTAAACAACTTAATGATGAGCATGAATAACAAATACGAACTATTAAATACTAACAGCAGGCAGAAACGAGGGCTGATTAACGCAGTTGGTATATTAAGCAAATCTTTATTTGGCACCCTAGACAACGAGGACGCAACTTTTTACGATAAACAAATAACAAAATTACAAATGAACGAAAATCACCTACTCACACTACTAAAAAATCAAACAATGATACTCGAAACTACAGCAAACATATTTAAGAACTCCGAAAAAACAATAGGAAACCAATTAGGCACCGTCGACGCAAAACTTAACACATTAAAAGATATGGTAAACGCACTAACTAGCATCGAAAACGTACAACGTATTTTCTCTGAAATAGAATCACTAACTAGTTTTGTCACTTTAATTA
Organism: Cheilosia variabilis; assembly: GCA_951230905.1. NCBI lineage: Eukaryota > Metazoa > Arthropoda > Insecta > Diptera > Syrphidae > Cheilosia > Cheilosia variabilis. The sequence continues at coordinate 97,746,703 of OX579676.1, read as the reverse complement.
TTATTAGATACCAAAACACAGTAAACGACATTTTAGACCTATTAACAGATGTTAAACATGGTAAAACACACCCGGCTATAGTTACCCCAGAACAGCTCAAGACAGTAGTAACAAAAATTAAACAAGAACTTACTGACGGATTGAAAATCTCTTCCATCGTTACCGACGATATTTTATCACTATACCACATTACTACAATGAGCGCAATTGTTCGAAACAACAAAGTGATATATGAATTGAAAATCCCACTACCTTACATAGAGAATTATCATATTTACAAAACCATCCCTTTACCCACGAATTTCAAAAATAACTTTATTTTCATACAACCAAACGCAAAGTACTTACTCATAGACTTCAGGAAAGAATATTACTCCAGTTTGAGTACCGACGACTTGGCTAATTGCAAAGTCAAAGGGAATCAATTTCTATGCCCTATGTTACACCCTTTGTTAAACATTAATTCAAAACACTCAATATGTGAAGTAGAATTACTACGTAAGGCTAGTACTTTCCCCACTTCATGTGACATAAAACAAACAAACCTATCAACCATATGGGTTCAGCTTTCCCAAGGCAATAAATGGCTGGTCTCATCACTCGGCGAGTATGAAATTGACGAAATTTGCAACGAAAATGTAACGTCATACAAACTAGAAAACACAGCGACAATAGAAATAACAGGGAATTGTTACATTAAATCCAAGGAGTTAATCATACACTCATACAATGAAAAATCCTCCTCCATTCATAATTCTTATGTACCACCCCTCAATATTTCACATTTTTTTAAAAACAACACATACATAAAATTCAACCAAACAAGCCACGTAGCCTACATAAGGTTCTCTAGTCAAGACGAACTTAAATCAGTATCAAACCAGATAAAGCAATTGGAAACTGCAGAAAAAGAACTACTGACACCGTTAGATTCGCACAATATCCACCACTATATCTCGATCTATGTAATTCTGGCAATAGTAGCTACCTTTATATACATCTTTAGAAGAAATTTAAAAACACAAATAACGAAAGATACCAACGAACTAACAGCACAAATATCCCATCCTATCCCAACTGAACACATAAATCCTCCAACCCAACACATACTAGAAATAAGTCATAATCAAATCGAACCACCATCTCCTAAACCAACATTTGTATTAACTACAGGAGTTAAAAAAAATAAAAAATATAGAATACATATATATATATATATTTTTTTAAATTATAATTATTTCACTATAAAACTATGTATTAAACAAAAAAAAAAAAACATTTTTTAATTATAATAATAGATACTAATTGTTAAAAATAATTTGTATACTAGAATAAGAATATTGTTATAGGTACTTCCTTTGTAGTAGGAGCCAAACATTGTATTTAGTTTAACAAGGTACTTAGAAAATATCTTTGTAACTCAAAAACAAAAAATCATTAAAATAATTATAAATTTCCTTCCTCGTCACACCCAAGCCTACTTGCAGAAAATTCTAACCATTCAGGTAAGAATTTTCTTTTTCCAAGGGGGGTGGGATGTTGTGATCCGCACAACCATAACCCTACTCATGACCTACCCTAATCATCACCCTCTCACTAGCGATCCATTCCATACATTACCAGAGCATACGGCTATTAATAGGTCATTTGCTTTGTTTTCATTAGTTTTTCCATTTACCCAAACGCCACCCAAGCGCAATGAGTGAAGTGCATACCTACCCAATACGATAAACACGTAACCCAACTCCGATTGCACAGCGGCACGCCGACACATGGCAAAACTGCAAAGGTTGCATATCGGAGGAATACTACGTTGTGGTATCAGGGGAATAATAATAATTTATGAATGGATGACACTTGACACCAGCGTAAGGCAAATGACACCCAAGATGTCATTTGGGTACTTGTAATGGGAACGGAAAACAATTAAGCAATAACTAAAAGTAGCGCGTATGCACATATGGTAATTGGTAAGGAAACAAATGGTGCGTGGAGGGGGAAGATAGGAGATGGGTCATGAACAATAATTGTATAAAAGGCAAAGGTTGTGACAAGGAAAGACAGAGCTAATTTAGAGTTATAGGATACAAGGTTGCAGCCCAGCTCAAGACAGCGGACCTAGTTATTCCAATCAATAAAATAAATAAATAAAGAAACTCAGAGTCGCAGCCCTGCCTAAGATAGCGGGCTCTGTTGTTCAATTCAATAAATAAATAAAAAGGTTGTTTAAATTTATTTCGGCTCTCCGCTCAGTACTCTTCCCTCGGATTATCGAGGAAGCACGGACTGAGACGTAACATTGGTGGTAGCGGTGGGATACCCAAAAGGCCCCAACTACCAAGAACAAGGCAAAGACCTTGATGCGTGACAGGGGCTAAACACCGTCAATATAACAAAAAAAATAATATAATAATATATATATTGTGTTTAAGTGATAGCGTCTCTGGGGCTTACACCAGAAACAGTGTATACAACGAAACAGTGTGAACCAAGGACCAGTGAGACCAGCACTACCAGCATCAACCACAATAGCAGCAGCATCATTAACCCCAGTAGCAGCGTAAAGATTAAATAAGGTATTTCTATTAAGATATTTTATTTTCTTATACAAACAGAACACAACCAAATATTTTTGTAATTAAACACACTCCCCAAAATTACTATTTCGTGCTAAGTTCGTTATCTTTTTGTGAGCATTTTTTTTTAATTTTCTTGTCAAAATTCTTACGCGTCGAAATAAGCGAATAGCGGAATTATTCGAATTCCTTCCTCTCCATTCCATAGTAGAAGAACCCAAAATGGAATTCAAAGTAAGCATAAACGATATATTCAATATCGTGCCAACTTTCGACGGAAGTCCCGACGACCTTAACAAATTTATCGCATGCGGTAACATATTGTTTTCCTCTGTCGATACCGACAAACATAAAACCTTCCTCGAGATCGTCAAGACCAGGCTACAGGGGGCAGCTTTCGAACTGATTCAGTTCAATTCTTTTACCACATGGAACGAACTCGTTAAAGAGCTCGAAAGCCAATTCAAGCAAGAGAAGTCACGATCTTCCGCCCAAAACGAACTAATGTCCGCCAAACAAGGGGCCAACGAAAGTATCTATGAATTCGGCGACAGACTTGCACAACTACTCTCTGCTTTAAATTCAGCCACGTTAGGAACTGTTAGTGAAAAACCAGTCAGGGATTTCTTAACGAAAGAAAACAGCAAATTGGCTCTGCAAACATTCGAAGATAATCTCAGGAATCACACCCTAAAAATTTTGGTTAAAGCTCATAAGGCAGATAACCTCAAAAACGCAGTAGCCTACGCAGTTGAACAGTCATTTCGACTGGACAAATCTCCTCATCACTTTTCTTCACCTACCGGTAGCACATCAAACGCAAACAGACCCATTTGCCGAACATGTAACAAAGTAGGGCATTCGTCTGAAACATGCTACCAAAATACTAACAGACTCCCACAATTTCCAAACTCAGTTAAAAGAGAAGTGCAATTCCTCTCGTGTACATTTTGCCAAAAACCTAATCATTCGTTCCAAAACTGTAGGACTCGTCTAGCGCAAGCTCGACAAAATGTTCAAAACGAACAAAACAGAGGCAATATCAACAATTATAATAACCATAATCAAAATAATTATCAAAACCGTAATAACAATAATCATAATCAGAACCAAAATCATTACCAAGACCAGCGTACCAACCCCAATCGGCAAATCAATTACCATCACGTACCCGATCATCAAAACCCGTCCAATCAAAGCAACGAAATCGAATTTCAGGGAAACGAACTGTCTCGGGAGGAAAACCCCGCCGATCCTTCCCGAGTAAACATTCAAGCCGAGGTGCACCAAGCGAGGAATTAAACCCGATTTTGATTCAAATTTCCCTTATCCCTCAAAATAATTTAAGCATGATCCGCATCCCATTCGAAAATGGTATAATCAAAACTCTTCTGATAGACACAGGAGCAGAAATTAGCGTAATTAAAAACTATACTAACCTTAAACCATTGAACCATAACGAAATGATAATAACCTCCATAGTAGGTAAAAGTATCATTAGTCCCTTCACCGCAACAGAAACTTTAGTCTTTCAATCAGGTGAAGAAAAAATTAAATTAAAACATGTATTTCACGTGGTAAAAAATGACTACATTCCAGAATTCGACGGAATCATTGGCAATGATTTTCTGCAGAAATACTCTTGTTACATTTGTCATAAAACTAGCACTTTAGGTATTCGTCCATACGTTTCGAACAATTCTACAGGTCTAACGTACAAAAATGGGGAAGGTAAACTTCCATATCCAAAGTACACCAACGTGGAAACGGAGCGGGAAGAAAAAGATGATTCAATCGCTGAAGTAGATAACTCGGGGGGACAGTACAATGCTACATACCCACATCCCGAGAACACAACTGCGGAATCACGTCGGGTAGAACAGCATTTCAATAAAATCTGTATTCCCCCTAGAAGCAGGCTAGTGACAGAGATTGCATTTATCTCAGAACAAGACGTAGTGTTCAGGAAGAAACAGGTTTCTCCTGGGGTCTTTTTGGCCTCTTCCATTGCAGAATCAAACAAGAATCGAGCCAAAATATTACTTCTCAACACTAATGAGAAACAAGTAAATATCAACACAAAAGATATGGGTTTAGAATGGGACAAGCTAGAAGAATTTGATTTCATTAAGCCAAGTCTAGAACAGGATCCAGTATATAAAAGATTGGAAAATCTGGAAAAATCTTTAAATACAGATCACTGTAACCATGAAGAAAAAACTGCTATTATACAGATATGCCGTGAGTTTAATGATCTATTTTTTTTACCGGGTGATAAATTGTCTTTTACTAAAGCAAGTACCCACAAAATAATAACGGAAGCAGGAAAACCACCCATATACGTAAGTCCTTATAGGCTGCCCGAAACCAGTAGAAATGAAATATATAAACAAGTAAACGAGATGCTAGACACTAATATTTATAATCAGACCAAGTTACAGCCCGTGGAACTCACCCTTGCTGCTCGTCCCCAAGAAACCAGACGCACAAGGAAATAAAAGATGGCGGGTAGTAGTAGACTATAGGCGCTTGAACGATCCCACTGTAGGTGATGCATTTCCTCTCCCAAACATAACTGACATATTAGATCAGTTAGGCAAAGCTAAATATTTTAGTACGCTCGATCTTGCGAACGGTTTTCACCAAATATTGGTAGAAGAAGAAGATCGAGAAAAGACCGCGTTTAGCACTGCTTTCGGTCACTATGAGTATAACAGGATGCCATTCGGACTTAAAAACGCTCCAGCTACGTTCCAACGGACAATGAACAATGTTCTTATGGGAATGATTGGCATTGAGTGTTTCGTATATGTCGACGACATCGTTATGTATGGTTCCAATTTAACAGACCACAATGAGAAATTGCGAAACGTATTAGCAAGACTACGAGACCATAATTTAAAATTACAACCTGACAAATGTCACTTTATCAGAAAGGAACTTATGTACCTCGGGCATGTCATAAGTGACAACGGTATTAAACCAAATCCAGAGAAGATAGAAGTAGTAAAAACATACCCGAGACCAAAAAAGGCTAAAGATATAAAGGCATTTCTAGGTTTCGTTGGCTATTACCGTCGGTTTATTCCTAATTTTGCTCTCATAGCGAAACCCCTAACGAATCTTTTAAAAAGGGTATAAATTTCAAATGGGACGCATTCTGCGAAGAGGCTTTCACAAGACTTAAAGAGAAATTAATCACTTCCCCTATATTGATATATCCTGACTTTAAAGAACATTTTCTAATAACCACAGACGCAAGCGATTTCGCAATAGGCGCTGTTTTGTCCCAAGGGAATATAGGTGAAGACAAGCCTGTTTATTACGTTAGTCGTAATTTAAATTCAGCAGAAACTAAGTACCTATACAACTACTGAAAAGGAACTACTCGCAAAAATATTTGCAGTACGACAATTTCGTCCTTACATTTATGGAAGAAAATTCACCATTCTAACCGATCACAGACCACTACAATGGCTATTGAATCTGAAGGATCCTTCATCTAGATTAGCACGTTGGCGAATAGATCTAGAGGAATACGAATACGAAATCAAATACAAAGCCGGCAAACATAACTCCAACGCTGACGCTTTAAGTCGAATACCGGCAGTAGCCATGACAACTACAACGAAAAAGAGCCAATACAACGTAACTCCCCATTCCGAACCAAGTAATAAGGTAATGGTAGTAACTCGAAATCACAGACATCGTCTGGAAGACCGAAATGAAACCAATACCAATACTCGGTCATGCGAAGACGAGTTGCTACGGGTTTCTAGCTTTATTCTGACAGAAAAAACCGGTGATATCCACAAAGATTATAATTTATCATTAAAAACCGTAATTTTGCCTCTAATAAATTCACCAGAAGAGGAAGCACTCAAAGAACTCATACCAAGCTTTATTAAACCTGATGTAGGTAAATGTTTTGAGACAGAGTTTTGTTTTGTGATTACCTTGCCGATACCCTTTAGAAGCACGAAGGATGAATCAGTTGCAGAAAAATGTTTGAAAAATATAAAAGAGAAAATTCAAAACCGACATTTTAAAATGATCGGGTTTTCATTACCAAACTTGGGCAACAATGCAAAAAATACTATAAAAATACTACTGGAAAAATTATTTGACAAAGACGATCTGGAAATTCGGCTCTATACTAACGAAAGAATCACTCTGAATGAACCCGAACTTATAAGAAAGGCCCTCTTTGACATTGATGACTCACCATTCGGAGGACATCAAAGCGTGTCACGAACACTTAAAAGAATCCAAAATAAGTACTACTGGCCTGGTATGAAGAAGGATATTGTTGAACACATACAAAAATGCACATCATGCCAGTTTAACAAAAGTAGAAGGAACCCTCCGGTACCTATGAGGATTACAACAACCAGCTCACGACCATTCGAAAGAATTGCTTTGGACATAGTCGGTCCTTTGCCTGTAAGCCACAACGATCAAAAATATTTGTTAACATTTCAGGACGACCTGAATAAATTTTCTGAAGCTTTTCCTATACCTAATGCTGAAGCCTCAACGGTAGTACGAGTTTTTCCCGAAAATATTATATGCCGACATGGTATTCCGATTTCTTTACTTACCGATCAAGGTAAAAATTTTCTGAGTTCTATGTTTAAAGAATTATGCACATTGCTGAAAATAAAGAAACTCACTACATCACCTTACCACCCGCAAACAAATGGAGCGCTTGAGCGTAGCCATAGAACCCTTTCTGAATACCTACGACACTATGTTCAACGAGATCCTTTAACTTGGGATACGTGGACCCCTTATGCTATGTTCGTATACAATACGACACCACACAGCAGCACAGGCTTTACGCCATACGAACCTGGCAATATCCCCAGTATCCTGCAACAAATCCCAAAAACACTATACAACTACGAAAACTACGTCAACGAGTTAAAGGCTAGATTACAGCACGGATACCAGGCAGCGAAAGAAATTTTAAATAAAAAGAAAGTAATCTCCAAAGAACTGTATGATCTGTCAACAAAAACCAAGAAAATTAATATAGGTGAAAAGATTCTTCTAAAAAACCGAGCAAGAAAAAATAAGTTTTCATCCCTTTGGGAAGGCCCCTACGAGGTTTTGGAAATATTATCCGATGAGAATACAAGAATTAAAATAGGAAACAAATCGAAAGTAGTACATAATAATAATCTCGTAAATTTCACTACATAAACCAACATACACACAAACACGATTAAAGTCGTCAAGTAAATCTCACCCTATGCTTCGTCTTTTAAAAGATGGAGTCAACATACTACGAGCCAGATTCGGAATGGGGACTTTTTAACACGGTTACGCAAAAGAAACTCCGGTTGCGTCGTGGGACCACTAAGATAGGCAGAGGACATCCAAACGACATTGAGCTGGATACCCCGTTTATGTCCCCTGGACAGTCAGCAATCCTCGTAGATCTTAACGATCAAAAAGTGCACATAGCTGACTACCATACCTCACGTGGAACATATGTCAACGGAGAAATACTCACCCCTTGCACCATAAGAGAACTCCATTTCGGGGACACAATCAGTTTCGGAGTATGGGAGGAAGATTTCGAACTAGACTTCTGTCCTACCTACGTACTGAAAGGTCCACTCCCACGACGTTGGAACCCCATTACACGTAGTCCGCCACACCGAATCGAGTACGACGACGACGATGACGACGCATCGGGTTATGAATCTTCCGACACCGTAGTGTGGGAACCATCAAGGCAACAATAAAAAAAAAAATAAAAAAAAAAATAAAAAACACACACACACAACACACACATAAAAAAAAAAAAAAAAAAACATTTTTTACTTCTGAACGCCATTACAAAAGCAATGAAGTACATCGACAAACTCTTTCCAGATCATGAAATCTATTACCTTACTAATAAGATTAATCCCACTTATAAACGGACTACTTCAGCTAACTCCTATAAAAGATAATCCAGGGATCTACTTCGAGCAAATAGGAAAAGCAGAACTATATTCCACAGAATGGAAACTAATAGTGTATTATGACTTACAAACGCTAACAGAAGAATTAGACCACATCCAACAGTATGTATTAGAGATCAATAAACTATGTTCACGACTGCAGGGAAAAACAAGTTGTGACATCCTCTGTAACAGCGCTACGGGCGAACTAAACAACTTAATGATGAGCATGAATAACAAATACGAACTATTAAATACTAACAGCAGGCAGAAACGAGGGCTGATTAACGCAGTTGGTATATTAAGCAAATCTTTATTTGGCACCCTAGACAACGAGGACGCAACTTTTTACGATAAACAAATAACAAAATTACAAATGAACGAAAATCACCTACTCACACTACTAAAAAATCAAACAATGATACTCGAAACTACAGCAAACATATTTAAGAACTCCGAAAAAACAATAGGAAACCAATTAGGCACCGTCGACGCAAAACTTAACACATTAAAAGATATGGTAAACGCACTAACTAGCATCGAAAACGTACAACGTATTTTCTCTGAAATAGAATCACTAACTAGTTTTGTCACTTTAATTATTATTAGATACCAAAACACAGTAAACGACATTTTAGACCTATTAACAGATGTTAAACATGGTAAAACACACCCGGCTATAGTTACCCCAGAACAGCTCAAGACAGTAGTAACAAAAATTAAACAAGAACTTACTGACGGATTGAAAATCTCTTCCATCGTTACCGACGATATTTTATCACTATATCACATTACTACAATGAGCGCAATTGTTCGAAACAACAAAGTGATATATGAATTGAAAATCCCACTACCTTACATAGAGAATTATCATATTTACAAAACCATCCCTTTACCCACGAATTTCAAAAATAACTTTATTTTCATACAACCAAACGCAAAGTACTTACTCATAGACTTCAGGAAAGAATATTACTCCAGTTTGAGTACCGACGACTTGGCTAATTGCAAAGTCAAAGGGAATCAATTTCTATGCCCTATGTTACACCCTTTGTTAAACATTAATTCAAAACACTCAATATGTGAAGTAGAATTACTACGTAAGGCTAGTACTTTCCCCACTTCATGTGACATAAAACAAACAAACCTATCAACCATATGGGTTCAGCTTTCCCAAGGCAATAAATGGCTGGTCTCATCACTCGGCGAGTATGAAATTGACGAAATTTGCAACGAAAATGTAACGTCATACAAACTAGAAAACACAGCGACAATAGAAATAACAGGGAATTGTTACATTAAATCCAAGGAGTTAATCATACACTCATACAATGAAAAATCCTCCTCCATTCATAATTCTTATGTACCACCCCTCAATATTTCACATTTTTTTAAAAACAACACATACATAAAATTCAACCAAACAAGCCACGTAGCCTACATAAGGTTCTCTAGTCAAGACGAACTTAAATCAGTATCAAACCAGATAAAGCAATTGGAAACTGCAGAAAAAGAACTACTGACACCGTTAGATTCGCACAATATCCACCACTATATCTCGATCTATGTAATTCTGGCAATAGTAGCTACCTTTATATACATCTTTAGAAGAAATTTAAAAACACAAATAACGAAAGATACCAACGAACTAACAGCACAAATATCCCATCCTATCCCAACTGAACACATAAATCCTCCAACCCAACACATACTAGAAATAAGTCATAATCAAATCGAACCACCATCTCCTAAACCAACATTTGTATTAACTACAGGAGTTAAAAAAAATAAAAAATATAGAATACATATATATATATATTTTTTTAAATTATAATTATTTCACTATAAAACTATGTATTAAACAAAAAAAAAAAAAACATTTTTTAATTATAATAATAGATACTAATTGTTAAAAATAATTTGTATACTAGAATAAGAATATTGTTATAGGTACTTCCTTTGTAGTAGGAGCCAAACATTGTATTTAGTTTAACAAGGTACTTAGAAAATATCTTTGTAACTCAAAAACAAAAAATCATTAAAATAATTATAAATTTCCTTCCTCGTCACACCCAAGCCTACTTGCAGAAAATTCTAACCATTCAGGTAAGAATTTTCTTTTTCCAAGGGGGGTGGGATGTTGTGATCCGCACAACCATAACCCTACTCATGACCTACCCTAATCATCACCCTCTCACTAGCGATCCATTCCATACATTACCAGAGCATACGGCTATTAATAGGTCATTTGCTTTGTTTTCATTAGTTTTTCCATTTACCCAAACGCCACCCAAGCGCAATGAGTGAAGTGCATACCTACCCAATACGATACACACGTAACCCAACTCCGATTGCACAGCGGCACGCCGACACATGGCAAAACTGCAAAGCTTGCATATCGGAGGAATACTACGTTGTGGTATCAGGGGAATAATAATAATTTATGAATGGATGACACTTGACACCAGCGTAAGGCAAATGACACCCAAGATGGGGTACTTGTAATGGGATCGGAAAACAATTAAGCAATAACTAAAAGTAGCGCGTATGCACATATGGTAATTGGTAAGCAAACAAATGGTGCGTGGAGGGGGAAGATAGGAGATGGGTCATGAACAATAATTGTATAAAAGGCAAAGGTTGTGACAAGGAAAGACAGAGCTAATTTAGAGTTATAGGATACAAGGTTGCAGCCCAGCTCAAGACAGCGGACCTAGTTATTCCAATCAATAAAATAAATAAATAAAGAAACTCAGAGTCGCAGCCCTGCCTAAGACAGCGGGCTCTGTTGTTCAATTCAATAAATAAATAAAAAGGTTGTTTAAATTTATTTCGGCTCTCCGCTCAGTACTCTTCCCTCGGATTATCGAGGAAGCACGGACTGAGACGTAACAACAGTATGCATTATTTGCATCAGCGGTAATCAAGCGAGAAACCGCGCAATACGACTCATCGACACTGTTTGCTGAATGCGTCGGCTTTCGTCTGACATCAGACTTCCTTGTCGGGCATATGTTTGCTTTATGACCGAGAATACCACACTTAAAACATTTGATTCCTGCAGTTCTTGGTGGCGTTTTTGTTTTGTCTCGCAAAGACCGAGCATATATACGGCTCCCAGCACCCATGGCTATCACAGCACTTCCAATTGCTTGCTGTCGCGCTTCACTCTCTTCACTAATTTTTATTTTTAGTACTTCGGCGTTTGGTAGCTCATCTCGCGATTCAATACCACATCGAAAATTTTCGTATGAAGAGGGAAGGCTGTACAATAACATAATTGCAAGGAAATCTCCATTTATTTGCACTTTCATGCTCTCAAGCTTATCCACGGCATCGAAGAACTTTGCCATGTGATCTCAACGTCACCGCCATCGTCCATCTTCTGGAGCATTAGTTGTTTCAGCAATGTCGCCTTCCTTGCCGGTCACTTTGAAGCGTAAATACACTCCAACTTAAGCCACACTTCTCGTGATGTATCACGTCCGCGAATTTATTTTAATTCAGAGGGATAAATTGACAAAACCAAATCCGCTTTGGCTTTTCTGTCTTGTTTCAACCATTCAACTTTCAGAGCATCGTCTGTCGCAGGCATCAAACATGAACCATTCACATAATCCCACAAGTCATTTTTGGTGAGAAGTGCCTCAACTTGCATGCTCCATGTGTCGTAGTTCTCTTATGACAGCAACTCCATGCGCGAGGAACTTGACGAACTGGAAGCCATCGCAAACTTTAGATCGCCACAAGGTTTTCGCTCACAATACACCATACGATTTATTTAAACAACTTTAATGTGCGCAGTGGACCTCTTTGGGCCCATAACCTATTGAGAAGAATTATTGAAACGCAGGATATCTTCAATAATATTGAATTATAATTCATAACCTTTATTAGCGACGATAGTTCAAGAGAGAAAGAAAAATAATTTTTACAGGTTAATTCAGAAACGTGGTTAATATAAATTTTCTTTTGGTGAAGACGTCAAAATGTTAACTGCTTGTCAACGTTTTATGGCGTGTGGGTTGCCAACTACGATCGATCTTCAACAATATTCAAAATGCGACATATAATAACAAGTATATTTCATCCCAGGCAAACGGTGGAGTTAAGAGAGCACATTGTCGTTTGTTGGAATATTTAAGTGCAACAGCAAGAGAATTAAGTAATATGATAGATTGGGATCAGCAAATGCCATATGCTAGTTTTTGTTACAACAAAACAGTGCATAGAACGACGGGATATACTCCTTACGAACCTGTGTTCAGAAACCTAGTGAAGTAGATCATAACAATGAGAAGAGTGAAGAGAGAAGAAATATGACTATTTAGATGAACTAAATAAAAGCCAAAACATAAATATTTCAATAACAGCTAAGAACAAAACTTTATGGGCAAATCAAAAATTCAATATGATACAAAAATAGGAAAACCCGTACAATAGAAAGTAGGACAGCAAATTTTGGTTAAGAATCTGGTAAAATGAAAGTTAGAAAGCAGATTTAAAGGTCCACATAGAATAGTAGAGGTACATGAAGACTATGTATTAATTAAGCTAGGAAATAAAACACAAAAACACAATAAAGCAAATATTTGGCCTTATTTCACAGATTCTCAACCTTCTACGAGTAGTTCGGTGGAAGTGTAGAGATAAGAACCCTCAAGGAAAACTACAGAATTTGTTTCAACCACACAGGATATCACGAGAGATAGATAGTAAATTAATCCTAGTGAGCAAAATAAATATAGAAGATACAGAAACCCATTTGGATAACATAAAACATATAGTAAATGCTATAAAAAATGCTTGTTTAACTAATCTTAATAACTGTTAAGAATATCAGGAAAGAACATCTAATAGTCTTGCCAAATTAGACCATAAGATTAAAGTAATTTACAATATATAAGAAGAAGGAGTCGTAGAGGATAAATGGACATAGTTGGTAAAGGTTTTAAAACTCTATTTGGTACTATGGATAGTGATGATGATGATTATTACTCAAACGCCATAAGCGTAATCAGAAATAATGAAAATTGGATAAAGGATGGAATTTAGGAAAATATTAAACTTATGACTAGGTTAAGTAAGGAAGTAATAAAGGGTGATTTTTTAGCTGGTTTGGTTTTGGCAACACTGGTTTTGACAGCTGACGTGTGTTTAGTACCTTGTGTCACTGTCAAACAGCTTCAGTTTGGTTTGCAATTTAACCATGGATCGTCTTACAAATGAACAACGCTTGCAAATTATTGAATTTTACTATCAAAATTCGTGCTCGGTTCGAAATGTTCATCGCGCGCTGCTTCCATTTTATGATCGGCATTCTCGACCTTCTGAGCAGTCTATTCGGAAGATTGTGACCAAATTTCGCACCAAATTTACTTTGTTGGACATTAAACCACCAACACGTTTACGTACTGTGCGTAGTGAAGAAAATATTGCGGCCGTATCAGCTAGTGTGACAGAAGACCACGAAATGTCGATTCGGCGCCGTTCCCAGCAGTTAGGCCTTTGTTACAGCACTACGTGGAAAATTTTGCGGAAGGATTTGGGCGTAAAGCCTTTTAAGATACAGCTGATGCAAGAACTAAAGCCAGCCGACCTACCACAACGCCGAATTTTTGGTGAATGGGCTCTTGGAAAGCTGGCCGAGGATCCGCTTTTTTATCGAAAAATTGTGTTCAGCGATGAGGCTCATTTTTGGTTGAATGGGTACGTAAATAAGCAAAATTGCCGCATTTGGAGTGAAGATCAGCCAGAAGCATTGCAACAGCTACCAATGCATCCCGAAAAAGCCACTGTTTGGTGCGGTTTATGGGCCGGCGGCATTATTGGGCCATATTTCTTCAAAGATGATGCGAATCGCAGCGTTACTGTCAATGGTGAACGCTACCGAGCGATGATAACAAACTTTTTTTTGCCCGAAATGGAAGTTCTTGACTTGCATGATATGTGGTTTCAACAAGACGGTGCCACATGCCACACAGCACGCGAAACAATGGCGCAATTGCGAGGCGAGTTTGGTGAACAGTTAATTTCACGTTTCGGGCCGGTCAATTGGCCGCCTAGATCGTGCGATTTGACACCTTTAGATTATTTTTTGTGGGGGTATGCCAAGGCTAATGTGTATAGGGACAAGCCCGCTTCGATTGACGCACTGGAAGCCAACATCCATGCATTCATTCGTGAGATACCGGCCGATATGTGTGAAAGAGTATGCCAAAATTGGACTCAGCGGATGGGCTACCTGAGACGCAGCCGCGGTCAACATTTGCATGAAATTATCTTTAAACATTAAATTGCAAGGTTCAAACTATCGATTCAAATAAATATTTCATTCATTTTTTCGAATTTTTTGTGTTTTTTTTTAAAAAAAAGTTCTAAGCCTCTTAAAAAATCACCCTTTATAAGAATTCTCTTATTTTTGAACCATCTATTGAAAATTATGCTTATTTAATTAAGGAAATACATTTTTGAGCTTTTTCAAAGAATAAAGATGTAATAGTATTGTTACATTTACCTTTAGTAACACATGAAGAATGCAACATATATGAAACAATAGTACTACCAAAAATTAAAATTATAGAAATTATATTGTTATAATCGCAGTAGCTTATAAGTTTTGAATTATAAGAAAAGACAAAGAATTTTATGTACTTAAAGATAATTTAGATGATTGTAACGAAATAAATGGATCTTACTCAAACAACTCAAATTTTAAAAAGTAAATTAAATAAAATAAATAAATAGTTGGCGCAACAGGTCTGTAGAGACCCAGGGCCTAGCTTCTCACAACCATTCGCTTGTGTGCGTTTTTCATTTTTGGGACGAATGGAAGGGATCTACAATTTTATGCCGGGTCCAAACGGCTAATTGAGAAGCTCCTTCATGACAGTTATACTCTCGGATGTTTGTCAGACGTTCGCGAGAGGTGGCGCAGCGGAAAAAACCATTAGTTGGAAGTAAATTAGATTACAATAATTATTGTGAAATAAATGTGTTTATGAGAAAAAAAGAACATAATTGAATTCTTAAAACAGTAAATTCTAAAACAGGAATGTTTTATAAAATCAAAGAAAATATTTTTATATTCATTGTAACAGAGGAAACTAAATACAACTGTACTTGTAATAAAGAAACACAAGACGGCTTATTAATTAATAACAAGTAAAAGTATTATCATCGGCCTGGCCGATGCTTTGATACCCTGCAAAATTTTAGGCATGTGAGGTAGTACGTAATTACATTGAACAGGATGTTTATCAGAATCAAAAACAAAGTAGGTATTCCACTTTTACTTGTTTTGAGATATTCAAAGAAAACAACGTTTCTTAAGCCGTGGAATACTCATATTTTGAACTACATATGTTTTGATTCTAACCCAAGTATTCAACTTAAAATATCTCTGGAATTAGTTGGCTTTTGAAACTTACGAAAACAGTAAGAAAGATCTCAAGAAAGGGAATTAAAATGCATCGTCAACTCGACTTTTTCAAAAATTGGAATATATCGCTTTTAGTTCTCATAAACAGGTATAGGTACAGGTCCACAAATAATAAAGATCAGCTTTTGAATAATCTAATTACAATTCTACCTGTTGTTACCTGTTCAATGTATCATTATGCCTTTTTAGGATTTTTTGTAGGTTTTCTTAATTTTTTTATTATTTATAGACTATAACCAGGGAACGGGTTTTTTTGACCTTGCATTTTTTTTGCCTTTTTTTACCCATATTGCCTTTTTTTGCCATATTTATGAAGTTTATGTGCACTTTCTTCTTAACTATAATATTTAAAAAAATAAAGTCGCCGAAACACCACCGAAGCTTGCACCAATTACTAATCTCGCCAATAGAGTACTTTGATGCGACTAGAATGTCGCATTTTTGTTTACGTGTTATCACGGAAACCAACCTTTTGGGACAAAATGCCTGCGTTTTGTTTGGCTTTACTTTCGTGTCGAAGCAAAAATTGTAGATATTATGTTTCTCACAAACTGCAACTGCGTTTGTGTGAAAGCTTTCACTGTGTGTTTGCACTAATGCGCCCTGTGCTGTAAAAAAAATCTATATCTACATTCTACTAGTGTTTTGTGTACTGTTTGCAATTTCCAGTATTTTTTTTTCTCCGGTGTTTGTCGCATCTGTATAAATACATCTGACAAAAACCGTTAGGCATCTGTGAGGCACTTCCTCGTAAGTGCGAACGGTGTCATCTAGGTGCATATTTCTTCGCACACTGGTCCGAATAAGAACTTTCTAAGTAATTTTCCGAATTTTGGTTGTGAGTAAAGGTACAGTGCTATTATAATACTTTAAAAATGTCTCCTTTTTAATAAAAGCCATTTATGCCTTTTAGTTTTGCCTCTTTTTGATTTTTTAGGTCAACAAAATCCGTACCCTGATTACAGCCCTTCCGTAAATTTTTTAGGTTTTCTTAAAATTTTATGACCCGTACCTACAGGTAATCATATATATTGCGCCAAATTCTGGAAAGTACTAAGTTTAAAATTGACCTGAATTGGTTTTTAATTTTTTGCAATAAGGACGAATTCATAAAAAAAAAGGTGATAGAAAAAACATTGGTTGGCTAATAAGATATGCGTTGTCTCTGGAGATGTTTTCATTGAAAATATGAGAGAGACTAAGCTAATAAAAATGCAATTAAAGACATAATTTATTGTAATATTTTATTTTTTATAGTAAAATATATTGTAATATACAAGGTGGCGCAAAAGTAATCCTCCTATCAGAAAATGCTATACATTTTGCGATTGGCCCCTAATGTCAGTTCTGTTTTGACATTTGTGTAGTAAACACATGCGAAATACACGTTAATAAACAATGTTACGCTACACTGCTCCAGAACGCGGAATATTGGTGACTATTTATTTGAGCAATAATCGGTCGGTGACTTTGGCACAACGTGAATTTCGTCGCAGATTTCCTAGCCGTCCAAAGCCTACTGGTGAAACACTGCGACGTTTAGCCGCTCGCCTCGAAGAGACTGGCACAACACGAGATGCTGCCAGGCGTGGCAGACCCCGGGGTATGTATGGTGTGCTGTTTTCGCTGGAGGAGTCATCGGACCTTTTTTCTTCGAAGACGTCGCGGGCCAAACGGTTACTGTGAATGGTGAGCGCTACAGAGCAATGATCAACGAGTTCTTTTTGCCGCAACTTGATGAATTGGGATTGGAAAACATGTGGTTCCAACAGGACGGTGCAACGGCACACACTGCACGTGCCACAACCGATATGCTGAAGGATGCATTTCCCGGGCGCCTAATCTCCAGTTTTGGCGATTTGCACTGGCCAGCAAGATCGCCTGATTTGACCGCTCCAGACTTTTTTTTGTGGGGCTTTTTGAAGTCGCGGGTTTATGTCAACAAGCCTCAGACTCTTGCAGCTCTTAAAGACAATATCCGTCAAGAATGTGAGGACCTATCGCCGGAAGTTTTGGCAAAAGTGATGGAAAATGCCATAAAAAGGGCTCAAATGACAATCAACTGTGGCGGCGGCCATTTACATGACAACATATTCTCGACTTGATGTAAAAAAAATTAAAAGACCAAATAAAAATAATCCACAAGAAGAATCAAAGTTTTTCATTTTTTTTTTTAAATTACAGCCAAAAGACATCGGAAGGTTATTTTTGCGCCACCTTGTAGAATAGGTATGTATAATTTGATCTTACTCTAACTTATACGCAAAATAATACCTTCATGATAGCTATGAGCGGTTTGGTATGTAGTAGCTTGCACATTATCAATGGGTATGTTTGTAAAAGCCCAGTCGATAGCACAGGTCAAGTAAATAAATTTTCTTAACATTGCATTTTAAAACGCAATGAAATTTCTAGAAAGTGCTTCTTTTGTAAAAATAATATTGGTGACATACTTAATAACAAAGTTATCACCAAACCTCATTTTCCTACGTTGATTCCTTTGGACGCTATCGTGTTTTCAACTGACAGAGAGACGCATGAGTCTACTGTTGGTTTTGTATGGGAGGTACCAGAACTACTTGACCGACATAGACCACTTTTAATACCAACATAACGACGATAAAAATAAATCCTTTCACCAAACTTCATTCTCCTAGGTTAATTGCTTTGGACGCTATCGTGTTTTCAACAGACAGAGAGAGACATGGGTCTAATATTGATTTTGTATGGGAGGTACCAGAACTACTTGACCGATATAGCCCATTTTCAATACCAACCTGACGACGATAAAAATAAGTCCTATCAATAAATTTCATTCGCCTATGTCAATTCCTTTGGGCGCTATCGTGCTTTCAACAGACAGACAGACAGACAGACAGACAAACGGACATAGCTAAATCAATTCAGATTGTGATCCTGATTCAGATTCCTGGCGTTACAAATGTAATGACAAAGTGAATATACCTTCCTGTGGAGGGTATAAAAACGTTAAATGTTTAAGCTGACGCAAGAAAGCTTGTTTGGCAAAATTTTGTTTTTCGCTGCCCCACGTTGTTGAGCGCCAATGTATGTCATAGCTAGGTGGGATGGTAAAAGTAGATGGTGGTTGACCTATGTCCCTTGGCAGCAGTAGGCACGCTTACGATCGCACGGCGTTAGCTCGTCGGTGGGGTGGGATCTTGCTGCCTCCCTATGCACATATGATTATCGTGCCTGGATCATTATTGATTTGCGTCGAATATAGAAAAGAATTAAGAGAGGGAGAGAGGGGGAAACGAATCGAGAATGAATTGGTAAAGCGCGAGAAAAAAAAGTGGCATATGAACGACTGAAGCTGATGTTGTTTCAGATGTTGCGAAACATTTTGGACAAGCCCTCCCCTATGTACCTGGTGAGTCGAGGTACACCATGACTATCTTTCGTCCACTTTTGTTAAGATAGTCCCAAAAGATACCCTTGCTAAGTGTCTACCAGATCACAACCCTAATGGCTTCAAATTAAACGCGTAATGACTTCATATTATCATATGACCAAAAATTGCAGAAAATAGGCTCATGTTTTACTTATTAGAAAGTGCAATCTAAGTTTATTAATTCAATGTATACTGCTTTTTGCTCCATAGTATGTTGTACTTTAAGGGAATAAGTGTGTATGTGCAAATATTATTTAAGTGTGAATGTATGAAACTAATATTAAGATTTACGTAATTTTATATTCATTTCACTTCGCGTTATATGTATATACGTATAGATTTAAGTATTTTAATAGGTAATTAATCAAAATAAGAAAATTTTATTTAAGTATTTAGTTATTTAGGTATTCAATTCACGTTATAAAGGGTGATTTTTTAAGAGGTTTAGAACTTTTTTAAAAAAAAAAAACACAAAAAATTCGAAAAAATGAATGAAATATTTATTTGAATCGATAGTTTGAACCTTGCAATTTAATGTTTAAAGATAATTTCATGCAAATGTTGACCGCGGCTGCGTCTCAGGTAGCCCATCCGCTGAGTCCAATTTTGGCATACTCTTTCACACATATCGGCCGGTATCTCACGAATGAATGCATGGATGTTGGCTTCCAGTGCGTCAATCGAAGCGGGCTTGTCCCTATACACATTAGCCTTGGCATACCCCCACAAAAAATAATCTAATGGTGTCAAATCGCACGATCTAGGCGGCCAATTGACCGGCCCGAAACGTGAAATTAACTGTTCACCAAACTCGCCTCGCAATTGCGCCATTGTTTCGCGTGCTGTGTGGCATGTGGCACCGTCTTGTTGAAACCACATATCATGCAAGTCAAGAACTTCCATTTCGGGCAAAAAAAAGTTTGTTATCATCGCTCGGTAGCGTTCACCATTGACAGTAACGCTGCGATTCGCATCATCTTTGAAGAAATATGGCCCAATAATGCCGCCGGCCCATAAACCGCACCAAACAGTGGCTTTTTCGGGATGCATTGGTAGCTGTTGCAATGCTTCTGGCTGATCTTCACTCCAAATGCGGCAATTTTGCTTATTTACGTACCCATTCAACCAAAAATGAGCCTCATCGCTGAACACAATTTTTCGATAAAAAAGCGGATCCTCGGCCAGCTTTCCAAGAGCCCATTCACCAAAAATTCGGCGTTGTGGTAGGTCGGCTGGCTTTAGTTCTTGCACCAGCTGTATCTTAAAAGGCTTTACGCCCAAATCCTTCTGCAAAATTTTCCACGTAGTGCTGTAACAAAGGCCTAACTGCTGGGAACGGCGCCGAATCGACATTTCGCGGTCTTCTGTCACACTAGCTGATACGGCCGCAATATTTTCTTCACTACGCACAGTACGTAAACGTGTTGGTGGTTTAATGTCCAACAAAGTAAATTTGGTGCGAAATTTGGTCACAATCTTCCGAATAGACTGCTCAGAAGGTCGAGAATGCCGATCATAAAATGGAAGCAGCGCGCGATGAACATTTCGAACCGAGCACGAATTTTGATAGTAAAATTCAATAATTTACAAGCGTTGTTCATTTGTAAGACGATCCATGGTTAAATTGCAAACCAAACTGAAGCTGTTTGACAGTGACACAAGGTACTAAACACACGTCAGCTGTCAAAACCAGTGTTGCCAAAACCAAACCAGCTAAAAAATCACCCTTTATATATGTAGGTATGTATGTAAGAAAGAATTCCCAAATTTAAAAAAAAACACTTCCAAATTATAACAAGATTTATTAGTTCAAGAAATATATTTAAGAGTAGTTAACGCAAGATTATTTAAAATATGTTGGCACTCGTACTATCGTCCACGGTCTTCTACGGTCAAACAAGTACTGCCTTTGGTCTCAGCTTACGCTATCTGTCGCGCATCCAACATCACCACACTCGGTCATCCAAATCACTCGACTGCCTCAGTAGAGTGTCCATCGGTTGAATTACGGTTGCAGTTGATATCAAACACATCATCACTAGAGTCATAGTCATCTGCCCACGGTTTCATTTTGTCAGCACTGGTGCTAGTTAATTTTGGTCCATCGTGTTCTCCAACCTTCTGTACATCATAACGATCGAACCCTTTGTCAGATGCGACGCGATAGGGTCCAAACAATTTCGGACGAATCTTTAAGCCGGTTCCAAACTGCACCCGCTCAATAGCTACAAGGTCACCCACAGAATATTTGGTCGCTGGTTGCCGTCTTTTGTTGAAGTACTTTGAGTTTTCAGCTTGCATCCTCGTTATGGCTTCTCTGGCTTCATTCCGCTGCTCTTGCCTCGACTCGTCAAACTGATTCTGAAATTCTTCCTCAATAATTTTCATTAAACGTACATCTTTACCTGTCCTCATCTCAGTTCTGACCATCAGATGAAAAGGTCTCGTTTGAATAGACCGATGGCAGGTCGAATTCAAAATTTGCTGCAACGGCTTTACGTGCTGGAACCATTTCTCGGAACTTTCCATCGAAAGTTTTGTCAAGCAAGAAATGACTGTTGAGTGAAGGCGCTCCACTTGCCATTTCCTCGTGGTACACCAACAGTGACAAAGTGCAGTTGAATGTCGTGATCTTTGCAAAATTCTTGAAAGTTGTTGGAGGTAAAGGCGCCTCCTCTATCGGATATGATGCTGCGTGGGTATCCGAAGATTTCGGCAATAATCTGCATCTTCTGCAGGACTTCCTTGGAACCAAGAGTCTTCGTGGGGAAAAGCCAACAAAACTTAGTAAAAGAATCGATGACAGCAAGAATAGAATTATTAATATTCTTACATAATAACCCATTATAGACCACAAAGTCTTTATAAGGATCCTCCTTTAGGGCATCCAAAATTGCTTTTAAGCCCTCATCACTCTGCTGCGCTTCAGAAAGCCTTCTCAAAAACGCGTTATCGTTTTGCAGACACATAACTTCAGGATTACGGCTAAGAGCATCGACGTGTCTCATACTGGTTCCTGCTCGATGCTCTACCCAATAGTCATACTCCTCCAGAAGGAGCGCCCACCTAGCAACTCGCGTTGTTAAATCCTTTTTCTTCACGGCTTCAATCACTGCTAAGACTTCCAGCTCATAACTCGAGTAATTTTTTTCAGCGTCAGTTGTATTCTTACTCATATAGAATACAGGGTGTAAAGCATTATCGTCGTCATCACGTTGCAAAAGCACAGCCCCATAACCTTGTCGGCTAGCATCTGCATGCAGCTCAGTGGTGGCTCCGTATCTAAAAATTTTGAGCACTGGTTGACAAAGCATTCTTCAAATCGTCCAATGCCGATAGCTCGCTCTGCGAAAGTTGAAGTCGTCCACCTTTCATAACCAGCTCTGTCAATGGCTTAGCCCTAATAGAAAAGTTAGCGATGTACTTGCGAAAGTAACCAGCTAGGCCGAGAAAACTTTGCATTTGCTGAACGGTTGTTGGTGTTGGGAAGTTGACGACAGCCTTCGCCTTTTCGCTGGATGGCGCAACTGCGCCTTTAAAGATCCGGTGCCCAAGAAATTCGACTTCTTGTTGAAGAAACTGGCATTTTGTCCACTTTATTCTTAGTCAATGAACGGCTGCCACATCCAGCACTCTCTTTAAATTTGCTATGCCTTCTTCTACGGTCTTTGATGGCACTACGAGGTCGTCGATGTAGACAATCACAATACCCTCCCGAAGCAACTCTCTGAAAACGTAGTTAATGTACTTTTGAAAAGTACTTGGAGAGTTGCAAACACCAAAAGGAACCCTAAGAAACTCGTATTGGCCGCTTTGAATAACGAACGACGTGAATCTTCTACTCTTTTCTTCTATCGCGACATGAAAAAATTAATTTTCAAGGTCCAGCGTCGTGAAGTAAAGAGCGTCCTGCAAGCCGTCGATTTGGTCCTCAATCACTGGAAGCGGATATCTGTCTTTGTGGATTTTCTTGTTAAGCGCCCTGTAGTCCACGCAGAGCCGATTGGTTCCATCTTTTTTTTTCACAAGTACGACTTGACTGGCATAATCCGATACTGCTTCTTGCACAACACCATCTCGGATCCACTGCTCCACTTGCTGATCAATAACTTTTCTCTCCAAAGGAGGAAATCTTCTTGGCGGTCTGTAGACTGGTTCATCGTCTATTGGCACAATTTTCATTTGCACGGGCGATTGAAGAGGTGGTGCCGGAGAATAATTTGCAACCAAGGCTTGGACCTTACCACGAAGTTCACTATGCAGGAAAGATAAATCGGAAAAATTAGTATTATCTTTGTAAATACCTTCAGATATCGACGCTAGGTAGCAACTCTTCTCCTCGTTATCCTCAAAAGTATGTTCTGAATCTTCAGTAAGGTTGGGCGGAATAATAACTGCATCTGCTTCCTGTTGTGGTGCTTTTTTAACCATCCTGGATATCGTCAGTGCTCCTCTTTCAATCGTAACTAGGGCTTTCTTGAGCAGATTCATTCCAATGATGACATCCGGTTTGATGAAATGATTATCTATCGTCTTTAAAAAGGATTTCATCGATGAGGACGTTGGCTTTGCACAGCCCCTTCGTTACAACATTCGCCCCGATACTTGTGAGAGAGAGACGAAAATCTTTTGAATGGTAGCTCGGACAAATTATTTTCACCTGATTTTGTTTTAATACGCAAACATCGCTTCCAGTGTCGATTAATCCGCATAGAACTCCCTTGTTAATTATTACTGGCCTTCTCGGGGCGCTTGTGCCCGAAATTGTTGCATCCGAAGCACTTCGGACCTCTAGATTTGTCTGGACACGTGTGACATTCATGCTCCGTTGACCCGCAGTTGAAACAGTTACGCCCTTTACTTCCACCACTTTTTTGTTTATCGGGATGAAAGGAATTATCGCGTGTGTTTGTACTGGAGCTAGGTACAGTTCCATCCTTTTCACTTTTCATCTGCTCATAAATCCTAAGCTTTTCTTTAAAATCGGTCATCGTACGCGCGCCATATAAAATTGTTTTATTAACAATCGTGTCTTTAATGCCGTCGACTACATAGCGAAAAACCGAAACATCGTCAACGTTGGCTTGACCCGCTAGAAACTCGCGACATGATTCACCGTTTCCTTTCTTCGTTTCGTGAAGCCTTCTATGCACCTCACAACTAGACATTTTCGCCTCAAATTCGTCGGTTAAAGCTGCCTTTAATTGAATATACGACACTGGCTTTGCTTCACATTCCACGTACATTTTCGCAGCACCTGAGAGCGATTTTCGGCAAAAGACAAAACGTTGTACACTATTCCAATTAAATGCGGTTGCATAGGATTCGAATTCCTCGATCCATTTTTGTACGCCAATAGATTCTTCACCGGAAAATTTTCTCATTATATTTTTCACATCCGAAATATTAAATTTACCCGAACTGTGATCTTCCATGGCCGCGGAAGTTTGCAAATCGTCTACGTCTATCGATTCACCGATTCTTTGCAAATTCCTTCTTCGCCTTGAACTCATTATACAATTTGTTTCTCGATCGGTAAAATGTTCAACTGGAAAGCCGCTAGATCGTTGTCGTGTGTTGCGCTCTGTACTAACTCACTGGTCGATATGCGCGCGAGAAAAAATTGTGGCAACGGAATATTAGAAATCTTATTTACGGTTAATATATCAATTCTTGTTTGCCTTGCGCTACGATTCGTTTCCGTGCATGCGGAGCTATGGAAAGTGACATCAGGTACCTTGAAGCGAGAGGATGCCACAGGCATGGACCAGAAGGCGTTGGCCATGATCACGTTAAGTGTAAAACCTTCGCAATTGGGCTATGTGAAGAATTGTGCTACTTCATTTGCGGCTTGGACAAATCTAAAAAAAGCTCATCAGCCCAGTGGACCTTTGCGTAAGGTATCTCTTTACAAGAAGCTGCTGAGTCTACGGATGGCAGATGGACAGAGTATGTCCAGTTTTCTAAACACGTTCGTCGAAGTCTTAGATCAACTTGCAGTTGTTGGGATAGAGATGAACGATGAATTACGAGCAATTATTTTACTTTCCAGTCTACCAAAAGTGTATGAGAGTTTCGTTGTCGCCATCGAAACGCGCGACAATTTACCGAAATTTGAAACTCTGTGTATCAAGTTGAAGGAAGAAGGTGAAAGGCAAGGTAATTTTAGAAAATTTTCATGAACGTTAAATAAATTTCTATTAGGCTTGGTGAATGTTTCCAAATTCGTTTATTTAATACCATATTTGCACAAAATTAAAATATGATTGGAAATTCTGTCGTTTAATAACAATAACAATACCAATAATAATGAACATTGTTTAATAATGTTACTTAGGAACAGTAAATGAATGTTCCGAGTATTTAACATAAATATAGGGCGATCTACGAGGATTTTTGTATTATGGCCTTTACAAGAAAAACCAAGCGCATACAAATTTGACAGCAATATTATAAACAATAAAAAAATAGAATTAATTTTTTTAACTTAACAAATGCATATGTACTTGCATATATTAATGCGCAAGTATTAATTTTACGTACCTACCAATTATTACAGATTATAAATTATAAAAAAAATGTTTATCCTGGTGTTAAAACATTTTGTTTCAATATGATTTCGGAACTAATAGCATTAAAATCAACAAAAAAGTTTCTTTAAAATGCAAAAAAAAGAAGATTTAAGTTACAAAATCTCTCTTAACAAAAGTAAAAAAGACCGTGTTAGTTAATTTATTAAAGTTCATAAACTTTATAAACTCTTATGTCGTTTTCGATTTGGCAAAAAAAAAAAATTGTTTTGATAGAGATTGCTTTTCATGTTCGACTTGCCAAAGAAAATCAACCTTTTTTTATCTCAGTAGCACTTCAGAAATCTCGATTTTTTCTCATATTTACACATGCTTTCCTAATACCAATGTGCATGACACACAGTTTCGGTTACGAATTGTTTATCGTTGTTTTCGAGAATGGAAACGATTTTTTACGTTAAATTATTTCGAAATGAGTTATTATCAATGTGTACAAATCAATTCAAATGGATTTCCAGTGCAAGTGAAAACAAATATTTTTTGCGGCCAATACAATACACACAAGAACCAATAAAATTCGGATTTTATGTTCGATGAAATCTGAAAAGCCAAATCGAAAACGACATAAGAACAATTGTTATTTGCCCAACACAACCGCAACACGGTAAAGAAATGAAAGCCCACCTTAGGCTACCGACATCCGGTTTAAACCGGAAGAGTATAGGCTGGTTTTTTTCAAGCATTAGTGAGCCCCTTTGATTAACATAGGCACAAATACATGAATTCAAACTGGGCTACATCCAAGGTCAAATTCAGCTTGTAGGCGATTTTTTTGTTTTGGCTGAAGCTGTCAGTCTATTTAGTAGTTAGTTTATGGTTCTAGTGCATTAGACGAACATTGCCGTGCTAGTTCTTTCGCTTTCTCACGGGCAGCCCCTGTTACTGTCATGAGTTCCGCTTGGAATACACTGCAATGCTCTGGGTAGCGTAGTGATGTTGAGATGCCCAGGGATTCAGAGTAGATACCTGACCCCACCCCTTTGTCCATTTTTGATCCGTCTGTGTACACGGAAACGGAATGCGTGTTAGGTTAGGGTCCATCTCTCCATAATTCCCTGCTGGGGTAGGCGTGATGTAATCCGTGTTGGGTATATTGCCAAAGTAATTCTGTAGGATCGTTGAGTGACATTCTTCATCGTATTTCCAGTCTATTGATGGGATAATTCGCATGGCACTTGTTGCTGCCATTGATTGCACAAAGTTAACTAGCGGGAGCAGATTGAGGATAGCCTCAAGGCCAGCGGTTGGAGTTGACCTCATCGCGCTGGTGACTCCGATTCAAGCTATTCTTTGCACTTTTGTAATAGCCTTAGGTGGGTAGCCTTTTTAGTTGCTGGCCACCATACAAGACTGCCATATGTCAGTATTGGTCTTAATATAGCTGTGTACAACCAGAGTTTGATCTTGGGATGTGGTACCCATGTTTTTCCAAAGATTTTTCTACAGGTGTAGAATCTATTGTGGCTTTCTTGATTCTTTCGTCTATGTTTCTTTTCCAATTTAGTTTCTTGTCAAGTATTAGTCCCAGGTATTTAGCATTGTCAGAGATGATGAGGGATGTATCGCCAAGAGAAGGCATGACAAACTGCGGAATTTTCCTTCTGTTAGTGAACAATACTAATTCAGTCTTCTGGGGATTGACTGATAGACCGCATTTCCTGGTCCAAGAGTCTGGGGATAGAAAGGGCTGCATTTAGTTGCTCGGCCAGTGGTGGCAAAAATTTGCCGGTTCCCATTAGAACAACGTCGTCAACGCACAGTGTGACATTTCGCTCCTATAGCGGGATTAAATTAATAACGCTCAGAAATAAATGTTTTTGCAAACTTTTTTTACTTATTTTTATGAAAATTGTTTACAGAAAGGAATTTAATAAATTATATTAACATATCTTTACAAGTTTTGACAAAAAAATAACTAAAAGAACCGACAATTTGCACAACGAGTAAAATCGTTTGGTATGTCTAACAGTTGCAGAACTTCATGTTCAATAAAACTTTTTTTTTTTTTTGGAATGCATCTTACACTTGCCAAAAATGGATCTGAGGATATTAATAATCTATTCAGTAGGTCTGTGTTCGTGTCGACTCGCGAAGTTTTTCTGGTAAAAAGTTCCGTAAATTTTCTATTTTCCTTATTCCTGGCTTCTTGGGCTTCCTCCGAAAGTTGGCCGATTGCAAGAATACAAGGTGGCAATTATTTGTTTTCCATGAAATTTGACCTTGTGTAGACTAATTGGCATATAATACCAGCTATATTTTTTTAGATACAGTTCCCTTGTTTCTGTTGGAAAACTCTCGAAGGCATTTAAGTCAATTGGGAACCCTGACCCAAGAGCTTAGTAACGATCAAAAATGACAAAAAAATTAATTGACTAAAATAAAAATAAAAATACCTCTTTTCGGAGAGCATTTTGACAAATGCTTAATTGCGATAGCAGTATTTCTTTTTCCTGCCTTTCTAAGGTTTAATTCATTTGCAGTAGCAATTTCGTTAGCGCTAAACGAATCTAAAAGGGTTTGCACCTTTCTGTTCTTACTTTTTTGTTGAATTTACTGTATGAATATATACCAATGCATGCATGTGTATAAGTATGAATATGCACTTTTGACATTTACCTACATTGTCACTCATATCACAAATCATAGTGTTAAGTACATAAATGTAAGTTAGTCACAAATAAACTTTACCACTGTTCACACGTATGACGTGCTCGTTGCGGTCATTTATTTTGATAACCACATCCCACTCGCAAACTAAAAACTTAACAGGTTATGGGCCTAGGCAACGGCCTGTGGTAAAACAAAAACAAAGATCACAAAAAATAACTAACGGCGGTGTGTAAAAGTTTTTTTTTTACGTAAAGTGCTACATAGCAAGATGAGCGCAATGTACCAAATAGAGAAGCTAGAGGAGAAGAATTATGATTCTTGGAGCATTCAGATGCATAGCGTTTTGGTGCATGCGGAGCTATGGAAAGTGACGTCAGGTACATTGAAGCGAGAGGATGCCACAGGCATGGACCAGAAGGCGTTGGCCATGATCACGTTAAGTGTAAAACCTTCGCAATTGGGCTATGTGAAGAATTGTGCTACTTCATTTGCGGCTTGGACAAATCTAAAAGAAGCTCATCAGCCCAGTGGACCTTTGCGTAAGGTATCTCTTTACAAGAAGCTGCTGAGTCTACGGATGGCAGATGGACAGAGTATGTCCAGTTTTCTAAACACGTTCGTTGAAGTCTTAGATCAACTTGCAGTTGTTGGGATAGAGATGAACGATGAATTACGAGCAATTATTTTACTTTCCAGTCTACCAAAAGTGTATGAGAGTTTCGTTGTCGCCATCGAAACGCGCAACAATTTACCGAAATTTGAAACTCTGTGTATCAAGTTGAAGGAAGAAGGTGAAAGGCAAGGTAACGAAGAATTACACAGCGAAAAATCGCAGGCGTTTACTGTTACTACGGATCATCAGCGGACGAACACTTGTGCCAAAGCCTACACAAAAAGAAAATTGCAAAACGTTATATGTTTCAAATGTGGTGGTCGCGGGCATGTGAAGGCACAGTGCCGAAGCAACGAGAGCAAAACGAAAAGAGAACAACAAAAGCAATGCAGCTTATTGGGTGCGCTGGACGCCGCTAGCTTTAATCGGTCAAGGTGGTGCTTGGACAGTGGCGCGACAAGTCACATGTGTTGTGAAAAAGAATTTTTTTCGAAATTCGAAACACATACAGAGATGATTGGTTTGGCTGGTGAGGGCTTTTTACGTGCAGAGGGAGGAGGTGAAGTAAAACTACAAACAGATCTCTGCGTATTGAAATTGGTGAATGTATTGTATGTCCCAAGCATGAAATGCAACTTTATGTCAGTTAGTCGAGCTGTAGAAAATAATTGTGTTGTGCATTTTGGAGAAAAGCATGCGAAAGTCGTACAAGATGGCGAGTGCATTTTAAACGTAAATAAAGTTGGAAATTTGTACATGTTTGAGGGCAAACGTAATAAATGTTTTGCTGCTGTTGAAGCTGATGCGGTTTTGTGGCACAAAAGATATGGTCACCTGAATTACGCCAGTTTAATGGAAATCGTCAAGAAGGGGTTGGTGCGCGGGATTGAAAATATAAATTTTTCATCCAAAATGGCCTGCAAAACGTGCATGGTCAGCAAGATTCATGTGCAGCCATTCCCAAACGCAACTAAAAATAGAGCACGCGAGTTACTGGAACTGGTGCACACAGATGTGTGCGGTCCTTTTGGGACGATATCGATTGGTGGCTCGATATATTTTTTGACGTTCATCGACGATAAATCCAGGCGAATGTTCGTTTATTTTCTGAAGGGCAAGGATGAAGTTTTTGGGAAGTTCTTGGAGTTCAAAAATCTAGT
The DNA here is from genome assembly GCA_951230905.1 of Cheilosia variabilis. NCBI lineage: Eukaryota > Metazoa > Arthropoda > Insecta > Diptera > Syrphidae > Cheilosia > Cheilosia variabilis. Next base: position 97,716,347 of record OX579676.1, on the reverse strand, counting down.
GGAGCGGCAAACCGGCAAAAGGCTAAAAGTTTTTGGTTCCGTTGCAGTTGCGCTGGAAAAGGGACGTAACAATAGCAAATTCCAGTCAAAAGGCAAGGAATACCGCATGGTTGGCTACTCGAGACAAGGAAAAGGTTACCGGCTGTATGACGCAGGGACGAGACAAGTGGTGGATAAACGAGACGAGCTAGGTCAAGTAGAGTACGCTAATGGCAACGACATTACATTTGATTTAGTGAATGAGGCTCCAAGAAGTATCAGTGGCGCCGATATCAAGGTTTCCGGAGACGTGAACATCAGTGGTGACGACGGTGATTTTGATGCAGATGAGCACAGTACCGCTTCAGATGAGCGCAGCAGCACCAATGGTTTCAAGGGCGCGGCTATTAATGATGAAGAAAAGGATGTCGGGTGTGGACCTGGTAGACCAAAATTGCTCCGGTCTGGGAAGCAATACAATATACTTAGCGCGTTGGTTGCCAGTGACGTACCGATCCCCTTATCCTACAAGGAGGCGATGAGCAGCAAGTACGTTTCATCTTGGCGCCAGGCTATGCAGAATGAGTATGAGGCTCTGATTGCGAATCAGACTTGGACAGTAGCAGATTTACCAAGAAATCAGCGCGCTATTGGCTGTAAATGGGTATTCAGCCTGAAACGAGGTCCAGGCGGCGAAATGGAACGCTTCAAAGCACGCCTTGTGGCAAAAGGCTGCTCACAGCAGTATGATGTGAACTATGGCGAAACGTTCTCACCTGTATGTCGAGAGCATAGGTCTTATACTGGCATAGGCGGCGGAATTGAAACTATATTTGCACCAGATGGATGTATGCACGGCATACCTTAACAGTGACCTAACAGACACCGTTTACATGCAGCAACCAGCAGGGTACGAAGACAGCAGTCAACCAGGCAAGGTCTTATTACTGAATAAGGCCATATACGGCTTAAAACAATCAGGAAGGGAGTGGAACTCTAAGCTTGATGGTGTGTTACGAGGAATTGGATTCATTCCATGCGACAACGAGCCCTGCCTGTATAAGCAGCATGAGAGAGGTAACTTATCACTTATATTGGTTTACGTTGACGAGATCATTATAGCATGCCAATCGAAACAAGATTTATGCAAAATCAAAACCGCTAATTCGAGCTCGTTTGAGTGCGTTGACAAGAGACAGTTGCATCTGTTTCTTGGAATGGAGATTCAACGTCAAGGTGAACTAGGCGAAATAACCTTGGGCCAGACACAATATATTAAAGAGCTGTTGCGACGACACGGCAGCGATAACTGCAGACCAGCATCGCCTTTAGATGCAGGGTATCAGGTGGCATGTGATAGCTATCAATGTCAGAAGGTTGATTCGATTTTTTATCAGTCAGCAATTGGCGAGCTGATGTGGTTGGCCTTAACGACCAGACCGGACGTCTTGCATTCAGTTGCTAAATTGGCGCAGCGGAGCAAAGATCCGCACACCGAGCACCTTGCTGGCATAAAGCACATTCTAAGGTATTTGGCATCTACGGTTGATGTGAAGCTGCACTACAAAGAGTGCGGCCAAGCTTTTTCTTGGTCTTCCTACCTTGTTTACACGAGATGAAGAAGGAATTTCATCTAAAACTGTTTGTGGTAGTGTTAGAGTTTCATTCAACCACAAACAATTAATACTTTCGAAGCGATCTCGATGGCGACCACTTTTGGTAAACTTTTCGTCAAACCTCAAGCATAAATTTCTGAAAGTTGTCTTTATTGACTTAATTGAGTCCTCAGAAAACGTAATATTATTGAAGCAGCTCATAACAAAAGAAAAAACAGCACCAAAGCGCTTAATTTCGATCTTAGCAATCCAAACATCATAAATTTGCTTTTTCGTAATTTCCGTAGCCATCCTAAAAAATTAAAAATTTAGTATGGGTGTCGCACCTGTGCGCAAAAAGACAAAACACTTTTTTGTTACGTACATACATGGCTCTACAACAAATACGGTCTTCAACTTGAACAACACTGAACAACTATACTTTTGCTCTATTGAATGCATATAACGCATAAATTTATCTTTAATTTTTGTTTCCTCTCCTCTTTAATTAAACTTAAAGCACCCAATATCCCAAATCAAGTTACCTTACTATTCAATAAGAATATATTTATTAAAATAAAACAAAACTTTCAATTAATTTTAATCACGCGAACTACTTAAAAAGAAAATAACAAATCTTGCTCTCTAACCGACCTTTAAATTGTGTGCAAATTGTCACACTGTGCAGCGTAAGCAATTATTTTCATGCCGGTATGTCTAAGTTGCATAATTGCCTCACAATAACCCAAAGTAGTGGGGAGATAACCCCTCCTGTAGGCTTAAAGTCTGGAGCCCCAAGTTCAGCTACTAGGTGTCTAGCCTTAATTACGTTGGCAATCCAGTTGATGACAGCAGTGTCAGTATTGATTTTACTGACCACGCATGTGGCGTCCGTTTTGACATTGTTAAAACACAGTGTAGTGTAGTCTCTACGCTTTTTCCTTTTGTGTAAGCGTGCTGGGCTTGATATAGATCGTCCGGGCGTAAATTACTTCGAATGTTTATATCGTCGGTGTGCTGCAAAAAGAGCTCAAGTCCACATTTTTGTAAAATGGACTTAATAATGCAAAAAATGTCCCATGTCCATTTAAAGTTGTTTTGTAGTGTTATTGTATCAAAACAGTTCAAACACCCAAATGTGTGGAGCAAGAAAGACCCAAGTGGACCTGAATCTTTTTTGCACAAATCTTTTTGGCTACTTTCTCTATTTTTCCTGAAAAAAAGCTCAAGTCCTCAAATTCAAATAAAATACAAAAACCAGAAAAAAAATTATTTCATAGCCTACTTAAAAAATTGTTATAAGGAGAATTCCCTATTCCTTTGCTATGATTTGTTTTGAATGTACGTTTGACAAATGATCATTATTGAGAGTTGTTAATGTGAATAGGTTGTGCTTTTAACTTATCTTTAAAAAAATGAATTCCTCAAGCCGAAGTGCTGTTCTTCTACAACTTGCATTAGAAAAAGGAAATCATTTTGTTTCAGTATAGCTTGACCAAAAATGTTTTTTTATTTTAATGCCAAAATACATTTAGGAGATAAGAATAAAAATTATGATATAGATGTGTGCAATCCCAGTACTTCAACAGCTTCAAAAGCAAATTCCACGGAATCAAATGGTACTTCCTGACTTTTACAAATCATTTTATGATGTAGGTCTTAAATTTGAGTGTATTTTATGTTTAGATATTCAAGAATCAATTGCTAAAATAAGTAAACAACACTTGGAAAGAAAGAAAGAATGGGATGAATCAAGCCTTGAACAAGATTTTTCAGGCGACGACGATGACCTTGATTATGTTCCCCAAAAAAACAACGAATTAAGCGATAATGATGATGAAGAAACGGCCATTATTATGGAAGCACCCCAAAAATCTACCGCAGAAACACTCACTGAAAAGAAAAATAGAAGGTGGAGAAAAGCGAATCCAGAACTATGGAAGAGAAATATAAAGCATGACGATGTTATACGAGGCAAGAATCCCAAGCATTCAAAGTGCGAAAAATGTCGTTTCAAATGTAATGACAAATTTACGGAAGAACAGCGAATGATAATATGCAAGGATTTTTGGAAGTTGTCATATCAACGCCAAAAAGATTTCGTTTTAAAGGCAGTCATTGATTCAAAAATACAAAGGTCTCGAGTAAGATCTTCGACCAAAAAAGTCAACCGAAATGTACCGAGGTCATACTTTTTTGAAAATGAAAACTCTAATGTACGTGTCTGTCGCGATTTTTTTTGTGGAACGCTTAACATTTCTTATAGTGCAGTTAAAACAGCATTTAAACATAAAGGACCAACTGGAGTTTTTTCTAAAGAAGATGAAAGGGGCAGAACAAATGCTGCAAATAAAACATCGGATGAAAATATAACACGCATTAAGCACCACATCGAAAGCTTCCCAACTGTAGAATCTCACTACTGCCGCAGAACTTCGAAGAGGATGTATTTAGATGCTAATCTGAGTATATCAAAAATGTATTCCTTATTCGTAGAAAAATACAAGAGTGACACGTCAGCAAAGCTACCTTCATCGACCACCTACAGGAAAGTTTTCGGTGAGTGCTACAATGCACATTTGATTTACAATCTGTGTTACAAATTCCATCAAGTGATGTAAGTCCAATGTACTACAGCCGAAAATTATGTGCATACAATTTAACCATCTACAACGCTGCTCCACCAAACGATGCTTTCTGCTATTTTTGGACAGAAACTGATGGCAAAAGAGGAAGTAATGAAATTGGTTCGTGCTTGTATAAGTACTTGCATCAACTTTCACCGGAAATAACGGAAGTATCTTTTTTTTCTGATACTTGCAGTGGCCAAAATAGAAACAAAAATATTTCAATATTACTTCTCCATTTGGTTCAAATTTTGAATTTGGATATAATTGAACATAAATTTCTAGAAAGCGGACACAGTTACATGGAAGTTGATAGCATGCACAGTGCTATCGAAAAGCAAAAGAAGAATGTTCCAGTATATACTATACAAGACTGGCTAACTAAAGGGTGATTTTTTAGCTGGTTTGGTTTTGGCAAAACTGGTTTTGACAGCTGACGTGTGTTTAGTACCTTGTGTCACTGTCAAACAGCTTCAGTTTGGTTTGCAATTTAACCATGGATCGTCTTACAAATGAACAACGCTTGCAAATTATTGAATTTTACTATCAAAATTCGTGCTCGGTTTGAAATGTTCATCGCGCGCTGCTTCCATTTTATGATCGGCATTCTCGACCTTCTGAGCAGTCTATTCCGAAGATTGTGACCAAATTTCGCACCAAATTTACTTTGTTGGACATTAAACCACCAACACGTTTACGTACTGTGCGTAGTGAAGAAAATATTGCGGCCGTATCAGCTAGTGTGACAGAAGACCGCGAAATGTCGATTCGGCGCCGTTCCCAGCAGTTAGGCCTTTGTTACAGCACTACGTGGAAAATTTTGCGGAAGGATTTGGGCGTAAAGCCTTTTAAGATACAGCTGGTGCAAGAACTAAAGCCAGCCGACCTACCACAACGCCGAATTTTTGGTGAATGGGCTCTTGGAAAGCTGGCCGAGGATCCGCTTTTTTATCGAAAAATTGTGTTCAGCGATGAGGCTCGTTTTTGGTTGAATCAAAGATGATGCGAATCGCAGCGTTACTGTCAATGGTGAACGCTACCGAGCGATGATAACAAACTTTTTTTTGCCCGAAATGGAAGTTCTTGACTTGCATGATATGTGGTTTCAACAAGACGGTGCCACATGCCACACAGCACGCGAAGCAATGGCGCAATTGCGAGGCGAGTTTGGTGAACAGTTAATTTCACGTTTCGGGCCGGTCAATTGGCCGCCTAGATCGTGCGATTTGACACCATTAGATTATTTTTTGTGGGGGTATGCCAAGGCTAATGTGTATAGGGACAAGCCCGCTTCGATTGACGCACTGGAAGCTAACATCCATGCATTCATTCGTGAGATACCGGCCGATATGTGTGAAAGGGTATGCCAAAATTGGACTCAGCGGATGGGCTACCTGAGACGCAGCCGCGGTCAACATTTGCATGAAATTATCTTTAAACATTAAATTGCAAGGTTCAAACTATCGATTCAAATAAATATTTCATTAATTTTTTCGAATTTTTTGTGTTTTTTTTTTAAAAAAAGTTCTAAACCTCTTAAAAAATCACCCTTTATATTCAGACTCGCACGTTCGAAAAGACTAAAAAGCAAAGGAAATCCTTATAACATAACTCAAATGCGGTATACTGATTTTCTGGATTTATCAAAATTATCGGAGATTATAAAAAACAAAAGTTTAGACGAAAACGGAGATAAAGTGAACTGGTTGAAAGTTAAATCTTTTAGGTACCGAAAAATTAAACCTGGTGTGATGGAGTACAAATACAACCACAATGAAACCTATAAGGAAATACGTGTTTTTGGTAAAGGTCGGCTCATAGATTTGAAAGAAGTTCACATCAAAAAGGTGTATAAAAGCAGCCTTCCTATCAGTTTTGAAAAGAAAAAAGATTTACTTAATCTTTGCAAGTCAGGAGCCATCCCGGAAGAGTTTCATCTCTGGTACAAAGGCTTGAAAACAAGCAAAACCACCAGAAATAAGGCCCCAGAACCTGATATAAATGATGATTCGGAATCAAATCAAGATTCATAAATTAAAAATAAAATTTTCTTAAAAAAACTCATGTCCATAAACAAATATTTTTTAAAGCAAAAAAGGTCTATGTCCAAGTTTCATTTTATTTTTGTTTAAAAAAAAGTTGAATAAATTACATTGAATTAAATTTGTTAGTTTCGTCTCAATAATAAATGCTTTCACATTTTAAAATCGATTTTCAAATCGAAACAACTTAATGATTTTTTCAGGGGCCATAAACTTTAAATCTTCAATAACTCAGAAACACAATTATGTGACTTGAGCTCTTTTTGCAGCATACCGACGATATCTATCAGTCTTTCAAAGGTCTTAAGTATGAAGGAGGTAAAATTTATTGGTCTGAAATCTTTGGCGTTACCATGGCTTGCTTTGCCCGCCTTAGGTATAAGGATAACTTTCACTTCCCTCCATATTTTCGGTATGTACCCTTCAGCCAGGCTGCCAATGTACAACTAATTTACTACTGGTGTGATAGTGTTGACAGCTTTACGCAGCATGAGTGAAAAATTCCATCGGGTCCTGGGGACTTGAAGGGAGAGAAAGAAGGGAGAGCCCATTCTATTTTATCTTCTGTGATCAGATCCGCAGGAGGACTCATTTGCGTAGTGCTCCGGATGTATGCACTGTCATGTGGCTGACTGGTACCGCTGGGAAAGTGCGTATTCAACAGTATCTTTAGAGATTCTGAAGAAGATTCAGTCCAGTTACCGTCGGAGTCCTTAAGAGATCCCAGAGTTTTTGGTTCTCTGGTTAGGATTTTCCTTAGTCTCGCAGTTTCCATTGTGATTTCTGCATTTAGGTTTCAAAGTTTCTCTGGCTGGCTTTGTATCTTTCCCACTCTTCGTCAGACTTAGTTCTGTTTGCTGTATTTTAGAGCCTACCTGTTTCCTTTCTGATAACAGCTAGTTTCTTATTCCACTATGAGGGTGATGTACGGGCTCTTCGATTTGCCACCGGACAGACTTTCTTGAAAACGTTGACTCAAAATTGAAGGGTTGTAAGTCTAAGGGTCTAAGTGTCAATTATATTATTTAGATATATAACTAAAAACAAAATAAAATTAACAATTCAATTACAAAAATGTTTTTTTTTTTGTATGGGGGTTCGCTGGAAGGGAAAATCATCGAAAGACATTGCAGAGCTAGAACGCGAGGGATGCTTCTGCAATAGTGAGGGACTTTAACCCATCTAAAAAACCTCCCTGGAGGACTGACTTTCGTCATCCCGAATGTGATTGCACTTAGTTGTTCAACTAATCGGCAATTTATTTTTGAATTGTATGAGAATCTTAAAGAGAAAGCCGCCAGTTGTCGGATTTCTGAACCTTTTTGGTAGAAAATATAACCTTATTTCTATTCTTAGATAATTTTTATAGATCAAGCGGTTTTATCCGCCTTAATCTCCTGATTACATGGTTTGTATTTAATAATTCGGTTATTTCTAAGCTAACGTGGTTGAGAAGCCTACGTCTGTGCATTTGAGAAACTTTTTTAATTTCGTCATCAACCATTTCAATATTTAGATCTCTATGAACATCAGCGTTGCGTATGTACCAAGGTGCATTAACTATGTTCCTAAGTATTTTATTTTGGAAGATTGAATTTCTTGTAAATTTGTTTGGCATGTGCATACCCACAACTGGAGCCCGTAGGTCCATACTGGTTTTAGAACTTGCTTGTATAGCAATAGCTTATTGTAGTTGGACAGGGATGAGTATCTCCCAATAAGCCAATACATTTTACTGTATCGCATGTTCAACTCGTCTTTCTTTTTCTTTACATGCCTATATAAAGGGTGATTTTTTAGCTGGTTTGGTTTTGGCAACACTGGTTTTGACAGCTGACGTGTGTTTAGTACCTTGTGTCACTGTCAAACAGCTTCAGTTTGGTTTGCAATTTAACCATGGATCGTCTTACAAATGAACAACGCTTGCAAATTATTGAATTTTACTATCAAAATTCGTGCTCGGTTCGAAATGTTCATCGCGCGCTGCTTCCATTTTATGATCGGCATTCTCGACCTTCTGAGCAGTCTATTCGGAAGATTGTGACCAAATTTCGCACCAAATTTACTTTGTTGGACATTAAACCACCAACACGTTTACGTACTGTGCGTAGTGAAGAAAATATTGCGGCCGTATCAGATAGTGTGACAGAAGACCGCGAAATGTCGATTCGGCGCCGTTCCCAGCAGTTAGGCCTTTGTTACAGCACTACGTGGAAAATTTTGCGGAAGGATTTGGGCGTAAAGCCTTTTAAGATACAGCTGGTGCAAGAACTAAAGCCAGCCGACCTACCACAACGCCGAATTTTTGGTGAATGGGCTCTTGGAAAGCTGGCCGAGGATCCGCTTTTTTATCGAAAAATTGTGTTCAGCGATGAGGCTCATTTTTGGTTGAATGGGTACGTACATAAGCAAAATTGCCGCATTTGGAGTGAAGATCAGCCAGAAGCATTGCAACAGCTACCAATGCATCCCGAAAAAGCCACTGTTTGGTGCGGTTTATGGGCCGGCGGCATTATTGGGCCATATTTCTTCAAAGATGATGCGAATCGCAGCGTTACTGTCAATGGTGAACGCTACCGAGCGATGATAACAAACTTTTTTTTGCCCGAAATGGAAGTTCTTGACTTGCATGATATGTGGTTTCAACAAGACGGTGCCACATGCCACACAGCACGCGAAACAATGGCGCAATTGCGAGGCGAGTTTGGTGAACAGTTAATTTCACGTTTCGGGCCGGTCAATTGGCCGCCTAGATCGTGCGATTTGACACCATTAGATTATTTTTTGTGGGGGTATGCCAAGGCTAATGTGTATAGGGACAAGCCCGCTTCGATTGACGCACTGGAAGCTAACATCCATGCATTCATTCGTGAGATACCGGCCGATATGTGTGAAAGGGTATGCCAAAATTGGACTCAGCGGATGGGCTACCTGAGACGCAGCCGCGGTCAACATTTGCATGAAATTATCTTTAAACATTAAATTGCAAGGTTCAAACTATCGATTCAAATAAATATTTCATTAATTTTTTCGAATTTTTTGTGTTTTTTTTTTAAAAAAAGTTCTAAACCTCTTAAAAAATCACCCTTTATATTCAGACTCGCACGTTCGAAAAGACTAAAAAGCAAAGGAAATCCTTATAACATAACTCAAATGCGGTATACTGATTTTCTGGATTTATCAAAATTATCGGAGATTATAAAAAACAAAAGTTTAGACGAAAACGGAGATAAAGTGAACTGGTTGAAAGTTAAATCTTTTAGGTACCGAAAAATTAAACCTGGTGTGATGGAGTACAAATACAACCACAATGAAACCTATAAGGAAATACGTGTTTTTGGTAAAGGTCGGCTCATAGATTTGAAAGAAGTTCACATCAAAAAGGTGTATAAAAGCAGCCTTCCTATCAGTTTTGAAAAGAAAAAAGATTTACTTAATCTTTGCAAGTCAGGAGCCATCCCGGAAGAGTTTCATCTCTGGTACAAAGGCTTGAAAACAAGCAAAACCACCAGAAATAAGGCCCCAGAACCTGATATAAATGATGATTCGGAATCAAATCAAGATTCATAAATTAAAAATAAAATTTTCTTAAAAAAACTCATGTCCATAAACAAATATTTTTTAAAGCAAAAAAGGTCTATGTCCAAGTTTCATTTTATTTTTGTTTAAAAAAAAGTTGAATAAATTACATTGAATTAAATTTGTTAGTTTCGTCTCAATAATAAATGCTTTCACATTTTAAAATCGATTTTCAAATCGAAACAACTTAATGATTTTTTCAGGGGCCATAAACTTTAAATCTTCAATAACTCAGAAACACAATTATGTGACTTGAGCTCTTTTTGCAGCATACCGACGATATCTATCAGTCTTTCAAAGGTCTTAAGTATGAAGGAGGTAAAATTTATTGGTCTGAAATCTTTGGCGTTACCATGGCTTGCTTTGCCCGCCTTAGGTATAAGGATAACTTTCACTTCCCTCCATATTTTCGGTATGTACCCTTCAGCCAGGCTGCCAATGTACAACTAATTTACTACTGGTGTGATAGTGTTGACAGCTTTACGCAGCATGAGTGAAAAATTCCATCGGGTCCTGGGGACTTGAAGGGAGAGAAAGAAGGGAGAGCCCATTCTATTTTATCTTCTGTGATCAGATCCGCAGGAGGACTCATTTGCGTAGTGCTCCGGATGTATGCACTGTCATGTGGCTGACTGGTACCGCTGGGAAAGTGCGTATTCAACAGTATCTTTAGAGATTCTGAAGAAGATTCAGTCCAGTTACCGTCGGAGTCCTTAAGAGATCCCAGAGTTTTTGGTTCTCTGGTTAGGATTTTCCTTAGTCTCGCAGTTTCCATTGTGATTTCTGCATTTAGGTTTCAAAGTTTCTCTGGCTGGCTTTGTATCTTTCCCACTCTTCGTCAGACTTAGTTCTGTTTGCTGTATTTTAGAGCCTACCTGTTTCCTTTCTGATAACAGCTAGTTTCTTATTCCACTATGAGGGTGATGTACGGGCTCTTCGATTTGCCACCGGACAGACTTTCTTGAAAACGTTGACTCAAAATTGAAGGGTTGTAAGTCTAAGGGTCTAAGTGTCAATTATATTATTTAGATATATAACTAAAAACAAAATAAAATTAACAATTCAATTACAAAAATGTTTTTTTTTTTGTATGGGGGTTCGCTGGAAGGGAAAATCATCGAAAGACATTGCAGAGCTAGAACGCGAGGGATGCTTCTGCAATAGTGAGGGACTTTAACCCATCTAAAAAACCTCCCTGGAGGACTGACTTTCGTCATCCCGAATGTGATTGCACTTAGTTGTTCAACTAATCGGCAATTTATTTTTGAATTGTATGAGAATCTTAAAGAGAAAGCCGCCAGTTGTCGGATTTCTGAACCTTTTTGGTAGAAAATATAACCTTATTTCTATTCTTAGATAATTTTTATAGATCAAGCGGTTTTATCCGCCTTAATCTCCTGATTACATGGTTTGTATTTAATAATTCGGTTATTTCTAAGCTAACGTGGTTGAGAAGCCTACGTCTGTGCATTTGAGAAACTTTTTTAATTTCGTCATCAACCATTTCAATATTTAGATCTCTATGAACATCAGCGTTGCGTATGTACCAAGGTGCATTAACTATGTTCCTAAGTATTTTATTTTGGAAGATTGAATTTCTTGTAAATTTGTTTGGCATGTGCATACCCACAACTGGAGCCCGTAGGTCCATACTGGTTTTAGAACTTGCTTGTATAGCAATAGCTTATTGTAGTTGGACAGGGATGAGTATCTCCCAATAAGCCAATACATTTTACTGTATCGCATGTTCAACTCGTCTTTCTTTTTCTTTACATGCCTATATAAAGGGTGATTTTTTAGCTGGTTTGGTTTTGGCAACACTGGTTTTGACAGCTGACGTGTGTTTAGTACCTTGTGTCACTGTCAAACAGCTTCAGTTTGGTTTGCAATTTAACCATGGATCGTCTTACAAATGAACAACGCTTGCAAATTATTGAATTTTACTATCAAAATTCGTGCTCGGTTCGAAATGTTCATCGCGCGCTGCTTCCATTTTATGATCGGCATTCTCGACCTTCTGAGCAGTCTATTCGGAAGATTGTGACCAAATTTCGCACCAAATTTACTTTGTTGGACATTAAACCACCAACACGTTTACGTACTGTGCGTAGTGAAGAAAATATTGCGGCCGTATCAGATAGTGTGACAGAAGACCGCGAAATGTCGATTCGGCGCCGTTCCCAGCAGTTAGGCCTTTGTTACAGCACTACGTGGAAAATTTTGCGGAAGGATTTGGGCGTAAAGCCTTTTAAGATACAGCTGGTGCAAGAACTAAAGCCAGCCGACCTACCACAACGCCGAATTTTTGGTGAATGGGCTCTTGGAAAGCTGGCCGAGGATCCGCTTTTTTATCGAAAAATTGTGTTCAGCGATGAGGCTCATTTTTGGTTGAATGGGTACGTACATAAGCAAAATTGCCGCATTTGGAGTGAAGATCAGCCAGAAGCATTGCAACAGCTACCAATGCATCCCGAAAAAGCCACTGTTTGGTGCGGTTTATGGGCCGGCGGCATTATTGGGCCATATTTCTTCAAAGATGATGCGAATCGCAGCGTTACTGTCAATGGTGAACGCTACCGAGCGATGATAACAAACTTTTTTTTGCCCGAAATGGAAGTTCTTGACTTGCATGATATGTGGTTTCAACAAGACGGTGCCACATGCCACACAGCACGCGAAACAATGGCGCAATTGCGAGGCGAGTTTGGTGAACAGTTAATTTCACGTTTCGGGCCGGTCAATTGGCCGCCTAGATCGTGCGATTTGACACCATTAGATTATTTTTTGTGGGGGTATGCCAAGGCTAATGTGTATAGGGACAAGCCCGCTTCGATTGACGCACTGGAAGCCAACATCCATGCATTCATTCGTGAGATACCGGCCGATATGTGTGAAAGAGTATGCCAAAATTGGACTCAGCGGATGGGCTACCTGAGACGCAGCCGCGGTCAACATTTGCATGAAATTATCTTTAAACATTAAATTGCAAGGTTCAAACTATCGATTCAAATAAATATTTCATTCATTTTTTCGAATTTTTTGTGTTTTTTTTTTTAAAAAAGTTCTAAACCTCTTAAAAAATCACCCTTTATTTGAGTATTCCACTACATTGTTGTCTATGTACACTGGAATATGTGGTACGTTTTTATACGTAAAATAAATATGGACAGACTTTAAATCATTTAATCTAATCTCCCACTTTTTAGTCCATTCTGAGATACGGTTTATTGTTCTTTGGAGCTTTTTTGTTGCTATTTCAACAGTTGCTCCGACAGCAAGTACAGCAGTGTCATCTGCAAAGGTTGCTATAGGGTTTCTCCGCTTTCAGGCAGATCGCTAGTGAATAAAAGGTATAGCACTGGCCCAAGCACACTGCCTTGTGGTACACCAGCTTTTATTTCTCTTAATGCTGAGTACTCTGTCTCTTGTTTAATTCTGAAGAATCGATCTGATATAATATATGACTCCAGAATTGTTTGAATACTGATTCAGCAGTTGCCTTGTAACTTGTGAACTAGTCCTTTGTGCCAGACTTTATCGAAAGCCTGTGCTAGATCCAGAAATATTGTAAAGCACACATTTTTCTCTTCAAATGCTTTTTCGGTCTTATCTGTGATTCTATGCACTTGGTTAATTGTAGAGTGCTTATTTCTAAATCCAAATTGGTGATTTGGGACTAGCGATTTTTCATCAATTATTTTTTGCAGGCGTTTTACCAGCATTTTTTCAAATAACTTTGACAACATTGGTAGTACCGATATTGGGCGATATGAGGTTACTTCGCTTGGTGCTTTGCCTGGTTTTGGAATCATTATTACCTCCGCAACCTTCCACATGCTTGGCACATATCTCAACTTAACTGCAGCATTTATAATCTGCGCTTGTTTTTAGACCTTTTTGTGGGAATTGTTTTAAGATTTCCCCTGTCATCAAATCAAACCCTGGGGCCTTTTTTTCTTTTTCTTTAATTTCTTTGGCAAGTTGTTTAGCTGTTACCGATCGGATTGGTCGATCTTCTTCGCACCTTTCTTCGATTCCTTTGTAACTTTTATCTTCATAGGGTTTGAAAACGTCCTCAAGATACTCTGCAAAAGTGTTTACTTTGTAGGGAATCTTGGAAGCATTGTGGCATATTTTTTTTTTTTTTTGATATTTAACCGACGGAAAAGGAAGTGTCGATTGTGACCTAACTCGTTTAGGCGAATTTGGTCAGAGCAATTCGCTCAGTTATGGCAACACTTTTGATCATGGTTAGCTCTCACAATTTTATTCGAATTTCATTATAAGAGGTAAATTGAATGTCTAAAATCGGGAATTAAATTTAGAGCTGAAAAAAGGATTTTTTTTTGAATAATCTGCAAAAAGCTAGATTAGTGTAAATGTTGTGCCATATATGGGGTACCTAGGAGCGAGCGAGATGACTATATATACTTGCTTATGATAGCAAAGCTAGGCTGATATTTTTATTGCGGCAGAGACGGAGATTGATTTGAGCACTGGAAGAGTTTGGACGTGGCGCGTGGTGTGTAGTTTTTTTTTATTTAACTCGCTGCCGGTGCACGACATGTGGTTTCTCTAAGGCGTGTGCTAAATTTGTACATCGGTTCTACGAGCTCGCAAAGAAAAAAAAACAACGACAAAATAAATTTTGCAAAGCCTGAAGCAGGGAAAAAGATATCATCAAAGAAAACGATCCCCTTTTATTACGTAATCGTGAAAATTTCTGCCCAAAACACCCAAAGAACACTCAGTGCTTAAACCACGTGTCCCATCCGCCTCATCGCACCACACCGCGCCCTTCTAAATCGAGCGCCCAAAATTCCACCAAGAATATTAGGAATCGTACGACCAAAGTAACGTACGAAAAAGAAACGGTGTCCTGCTAAACGGGTTATCCCTGGCTTCACCTTCCTCCACTATTGGTGCAAAGCACAAGCATATACGAGGTGCTTCAGTGCAGGACGGAAAGGGCGCAACTTTATTGACCTCGTTTTCCAATCTCTGCCCGATCAGATAACCGCAACTTATACAATCTCGTCTTATCGACACCGCATAGACAGGCTGCACCAGCAACATCCACACAACATATTGCAGCAGCGTGAAACACCTGATCTCGCAACATTTTCATTGGCAGGGACGGCTTCAAAAGCTTACCAACTTAATTTCGGAGTATTATATCCACATCCAGCAGTCAGCAGAATATCAAAGCAACATCTTTAATTGAACGGTCTATTTGTCAATAGGTGGCGTTGTTCCCAGTACTAAACAGCTATGTTTTTTTTTATTTTTTTGGTCAAATTCGAATTTTGTAAGTCATTTATGCTCAAATTATATTTTTATCGTTCAGTGAATATAGCTCTACGTCGTATGTCAAACAGAAGTTATAACGGACATACTCAAGTCAAGGAAGGAATGCGGTGCACCTCGCCCCACCACCTTGGACATCGTTTTGATTAAAAGTAACCCAATCAAATATTATTTGAACAGTGATAATGTGAATTGACCTAAGCGTAAAGTAAAGTAAATAAACGCTTAAGGTAACGTAACATACCTACTGGAAATTTTAAGTTTGTACAGACCGTATACGACCTATTCATCGATGTTGTGTGTATAATTAAGAAAGAGAAAGAAAATAATTGAAAGAAAGGTATGACTAATTAATACAGAGTAATTGTTGGAATTTTAACGTACCGAAAGCCTTGTAGAGAATTGATAGGTAATAAGAAATCAAGTTTGCTTCAAATAGAAGTTATAAGAACTTAAATTATACAGTAGTTCATAATTATGAATTAGAATATCATTGCGTTGATTTTAGATGTAAATAAATGATTTATAATTGGAGGTTGAAAAGGATAATATGTTATTTTTGTTTGCCCAAATTCGACGTTTTTAGAGTGGGGATTTTAGGCAATTTTCGGTTGCCATATTTTGTTCCCGATTGAAAGAACGGTAAATATGTGTATGGATTAAGTTTTAGGAGAGGATGTGTTGGACACCATAACGGACGGATAAAGTAGAGATGATGAAGAGGTATAAAATCGGAGGAATTTAGCCCTTTTAGGAGGTTTAAAATCCTGTTCATTACAGGCCGTCGTAAAATGAGCGTGTCGACGGCCATGGTTACTAAACTTCGTTTTAGTTAGGGGTGGGCCAGCTCATGGAGAGCTAATACACCTTCATTTCTCTCCCTTCTTTCCGCTTTGGGAAAAAACAAAACATTGACTTATACAAAATTCGGGCTTCACAATTAGCATTGTTAGGGAAGTAGATGGTTACGTGACGTGTATAAGACCTTTTTTTTGCGATTAAGCTGGAGATATTCGGGCATGTAAAAAGAAAATGTAACCCCAGTCTAGGGCCTATGGCAAGATCTCCGCCCACCGACGAGCTAGCGCGTGAAGGAGCTTTCACGCCTGAGCCTCAGCATGGACACCTGCCCGGACTGCCCCAAGGGTCCTGTGACCTTGGGTCATAAGGGTGGATAAGGTTAATGGAAGGGTTTGGCGGCAGATACTTGTGCCCGAACCTATCATATCACCTAGGACTAGGTTTTTGCCAGTATGGGTGATAGTACCGGATAAGCCGAGTCCTATCTGACCGAAGGTCGTTTGGCTCATTTACGCATTTTTGCCTGCATGCGTATTGCAGTGAGGGCATAGGCATTATGCAGACCGTTCGTTACAGCTTTCTCTTGGCTGATTTTTGCCCAGTTACCTTCTTTGGTTTTTACTGGAGGAATGTGGGCTATTTTCGTTTGTTGCCTTCCAGAGCGATTAGTCGGTACTAGCATCATTTGTAAGACTGCTAAGGTAAGTTTTTAAAGACTCATTCTTGAATTCTTTTATAGAATTTCTGAGCTATTTGCCAACGCCTTCCAGCTTTCCTCTTTCGTTTAATGATTTCACATATTTCGCGAGGGTAAGAGTTTTGCTGAATCTTTTTTGTTGCTTTAGGAGTTGCTGCCCATGCAGCATTTTGTATGTTCAGTGATAGTATTTGCACTGCTTTGTCTAGTTCGTCTACTGTTTGAATAACTGATGATAGTTGGATACTTTCTTCCAACTTCTGTCGAAAGTAGTTCCAATCAGTCAGTCTATTAACAAGTTTTGGACTTTGTTCTTTTATCATTATTTTATCGCCAAGTGTAAGAAGTACTGAGGAGTGATATGATTGAGGATCAGGGCCTTCTTCCACATTTATTTTATTTGAGGATATATTTTTAGATATAAAGAAGTCGACAAGATCTGGAGTTTTCCCGTCGAGTGGTAATTCGCGCCATCTTCTTTAATACATTTATAAAGTTCTCTGCTTCTAGTGTTTGTTAGTCTAGCTCCCCAATATTTATTCTTGGCATTAAAATCCCCTCCCACGATTAATCTATTGAGAAATATGCGGTAAAGATTTTTAAAATCCCTCGCCTTTATTCTATAGCTAGGAGAGCAATATACTGATGCGACGGATAGTTGGCCACTGCTCGTTTATATGCATATGGAAATTCCTTGGATAGCAATGATTGGAATTTTGCTTCTAAATGGTGTTCAATCGTATTCTTTTATGGAACCAATCCTATTTAGGACTTGTTCATGAGGGTTTCCATTGCAGTGTGTGGCTCTATTTTGCGTTTTACGGCTTTCTCTGCTGGTATTTGTGCTGTTTTTGATGCTGCCTGAGCATATGACATTGTAGGGCCCGCTGTCTTTTGTATTGCGTTCTTTTTGATGATCACTTGATCTTTCGCCTTTTCTTTTTGTGGTTTATTTTGTTTTTTATCTTTTGCAAGTTGCATTTCTTTTGCAACTAAGCATCCTCTATAGTTAGGATGGCTTTCATTGCAGTTTACATACTTAAGGAGTTCGTCCTTTTTCTTCACACATTCTTTGATGTGGTGACTTCCTGCACACTTTACACATCTTGGGTTTGAGCTGCAGTATTTATGTGTAGGCCCATACCTTTGACAATTTTTGCATTGGGTCACTAATTTGGATTTACGTAAAGTATGAATCTCAACTTTCATCCCAAGTATGTTTTTAATGCCATATATTTTTTCTTTGTCTTCGTCATGTTCGGAACTGAGCATAAACATTGGAAGCGGTACTTTGCTTTTAAATTTTAGCATATTTACGACTTCCAGTACTCTATGGTTTAATTCGTTTTTAATGGTTTCGGGTGAGCATGAGAAATGCAGTTTTTTTACTACAACTTTAATTGGTCTGGTTTGCTTATTCTCATAAGAATACCATTGCACTTTTTTCTGGTTTAGTATTTTAGTCAGAATTCTGTATCCCTCTTCTTCATCGACATTAATTTTGACGTCATTTTTGTTTATTAATGCTGTAGAAGCTTTAATTTTACTTTCCTCCAATAATTTGACCAAGCTTTCATACTTATTGACTTGTAGTGCAATAATTGGTGGAGGTTTGGATGGATTTTTCATTTTATTTTCTTTGTTTGAAGCATACACAGTGATTGTGCAGCTTTCTTTTGGGGATGAGTTTTTTGGGGATGTACTAATTTTTCTTTTCTTATTTTGATTCCCCATATGACGATGTCCCTCTTTCTCTTTTTCGAGTTCTTCTTCATCTGTTGAGAACTCGGCAGGTTGGAAATTTACTTTTTTTTGGTTGTTGATTTCATCTTTCAACATTTGCAACTCTTGCTTAAGGTTGTTTAATTCCTTAAGTAGTGTCTCATTGAGTTGCTTAAGCCCATCTCTTTCTTCGCAGGCTTCTAAATATTTAGCCTTGAATATTTTTTCATTTTTATTTTCATCATTTTTCCATGGGGGAGTTCTTTCTACCCTTTTACTTCGTCCAAAAGGGTCATTCCTCAGCAACAAATGGTCCCCCCCAGAATCCAAGGGATCGACCTCCGAAGAGGGTGGATTTACCAGTGTACCTGGCCTACCACCTGGGGTAATTATATCTTTTGTTTTGTTCATTGCATAATTCATACTTTAACTTTTGTGAAAAGTTTATCTTTTTTTTTTGTTTTATCTACGAGAACAGACGCTGACCAGGGAGCCGCCCAATATGGGTCAGACGCTTCTGGGTTTATGAGACTAGGGTCCGCGGTGTCGTTACACCCGTTACCTCTCTCTACGGAGAAGTACCCTTGCGGTAATATAAATAAATTTATTTAAATAAATAAAATACATATCGTATAACTACAGGAAGTCGAAAAAAAAAAAACTTAAAGATTAGGGATCCAAGGAAATAATACCAAATTAACATTCAATATTTAAGAATGTCTTAAGTGCCTTATAAAGCGAAATTTAAAATGGGCTAAGTGCCTTTATAAAAGGCATTAAAAAACTTCTCAAGCTTCGGTTTGATTAATTAAATGTTCGTAGAATGTATGTGAGTAAACTTTTAAAAGAATCAGGTACTTGGATCCATTTGGATATTATTAGGCTTTGCACTTAGATCGTATTTTCGTAAAAATATAATATTTTCATTTGTTGGCCTTTAGATTTACAACCCTTCAATTCTTATGGCTTTCATGTCAATGTCTTCCGGGCAACTAATGTTACCTTCTTGTAAGAAGGTTTTTCTTTTTTCAACTTCACTGCTGAAAAGGTTCGAGTCAGCTTTTTGGGCTTCCAGTATGACTGAGGCATTTACCATCTATTATCTATAAATTGTCAAAACATACTCGAAAAGTGCTTTAGTAATTTGTTTCAAATACAATAGTTTAATCGAACCGAAATTACTTTACTTGGATTCTAGCGGATACAGTTGCACCCCATAATCTATGGATATTGAAGGTTTATCAGTTTAATAAATATTTGCGAATCATCTGATGGTAAATAATTGTCCATATTCTATACCAAGATTGACAGAACAAAAATTATTCATAACTTCCACGAATAAATGAAGGAAGACGACCGCATATTATTTAGAGATAGCATACATAATCCAAAACACGAACCACACCATTTCGGAGTCACAATCTTAGAAACAAAAACAAAAAGTTTTGAAACTACTAAGTAATATCATTACATACTTCTTAAGAGTCCTTATTTGTAGGCTCAGTGGCTTAGTGGTTAGTGTGTTGGACTACTAAGCGAGGGGTCCCAGGTTCGAATCCCGAACAAATTCAAACTTATGGTTTTTTTCCGCTGCGCCGCCTCTCGCGAACGTCTGATAGACATCCGAGAGTATAACTGTCATGAAGGAGCTTCTTAATTAGCCGTTTGGACCCGGCATAAAATTGTAGATCCCTTCCATTCGTCCCAAAAATGAAAAACTCACACAAACGAAGCGCCAACTATTTTTATTTGAAGACCAAAACAAACATCTTTGAAGATTTCGAACAATAATCATTGCAAACTTTTAGATCTTTTAAATATCATCCACTTCCAGTACTTCGCTTATACTCAACTAAGCAAAGCGAAAGCAATTAAACATGGAAGCGGTACTAGAAAAACTCGGAATCATGTCCCAAGAGATGAATGAAAAATGTTCCCAAACAAATAACAAAATTGATGAAAAGTTTTTGAAACTGGAAGAAGAAATTTATGGTTAAATTAGAACTATAGAAAACAAACCCAACACCTACGATTTCGAGAAAAGAAAAAGGAACATCATAATCCACAATCTTCGATAAGAAGAACATAACAAACAGGAACTAGAAAACGCTATATTAAAACTGATTAACGACCACTCATAAGTAGAATTTTCTAATGACGAAATCGATTTCCTATATGTATCGTGTAGGAAAAAACAACATCGGTCTCCCTAGACCTGTGATTTTTGGAATAATTTCACTAAGAATAAAACAGCAAATCATGGATAACAAAACAAGACTAAAAGATCTTCAAAGATTGAGGATCTATTTAGTCAACGATCTACCCAGAGAAATAGCTGAGAGAGACAAAAACCTTAGAAAAGCTCTAGTAAATATCAAACAAAAAGATGTAACAGCAAAAATAGTAGGTACATGGAAAATTAATAACAAATGGTATTGCACTGAGAGACTAACAAAATTTGATTTAATCAAAGTAATAATAACAGAAAATGATTTAAAAAAAGGACTAGTTCGCTAAACGAAGAAAAAATGCACTACCCCTGGCAAAACAGACGGGAAAGAACACAAAAAAAAATGTAATAAACGAAGAACAAAAAACCGGAAACAAAACCCTGAAAAAAGATAGCCTCCTCAAACCAGCAATTTCTACGTCAGTTGCCAAATTTTTCACACCAACTACTGCTTTTAAAAATACATCAGAAGCAGCATCGAGTAACAATATTGAGGGTGAAATTAAGTAGCAAAGATCGCACGCTGACCAAACGAACACTTTTACTAAAGACCATGCCACGACGACGGATTTAACGAACAGAAATATTAAAACAGAATTTTTGCAACAAAAAAAACTTCTCAACCCGCCTGGCCACCGTGAGGACTTTAGGCCCAAACCCCCCAGTTTATGGAGAAAATATGAAAATGAACAAAAAGAAAAATAACAAAAACTGCGAAAAGACAACGAGAAACGATATCTACGTTTGTACTTTTAACGTCAGGACACTATCAAATGAAGAACGCGATCGAACTTAATAACGCGCTCAAAGACATTAAGTGGGACATAGTAGGACTCGCAGAAACACGAATATTGGGCGAAAGGAGCATCTTTTGCTATAAAGGAGTAAGTAAGGGGAATTATGGAAAAGGCTTTCTTATCAACAGAGTGGAAAAACAATATTATTAAAATCAAACCATTCAACGAAAGAATAATAGCAGTTCAATTAAAAACAGCTACATCGAAGTTGTCAATAATTCAATTCTATGCACCCACGGAAACAGCGGAAGACGAAGAAATTGAGAAATTCTACTTCGATATTGATATTTCATATGAAGACTTCACAGCAGAAGCAATGTTCGTCGTAGGCGACTTCAATGCAAAAATTGGTATGCCTAAGGAAAACAAAGAATTAATCATGGGTCAATTCGGCTATGGATGCAGAAATACAAGAGGCGAACAAATTATCCAGTGGCTATGGCAACATGGACATTCTGGGGGCAATACGCTGTTCAAAAAACCAGTAAACAGAAAATGGTTAGCGCCAAATGAAATTGTCAAGAACGAAATCGACATCATCATATCGAACAAAAGAAAATCCATTCAAGATGTATCTGTCCTCAACAATTTCTCCTTTAATAGCGACCATAGAATGGTCAGAGCAAAAATCAGACTGAATCATAGCACATTAGCAGGACTAACCCACAAACGAAATTACTAAAAATTGCAAAGCTGAAACATTAAGGAACATGAATACATTGCAGGAAAAGTACAATTTGTAAGAAGAATCTATAATTAAAGCTTTCAACGCATTCCTTCTACATAGAACTAGAAAAAAAACCGACAAACTCTCGGAAGAAACTAAATAAATCATTGGGAAAGGAATAAACTACAAACGAAGAACAGAAGAGACAAACAAAAATGTAAGGAACTTAAAACATAAGCCAAGCACTCGATTCGTACTGACTTAAGAAAGAATAATGACGCACTAGTTAAGCAAATTATAGAATATACCAAATCTATAAAGAAAGTGAGACAAAGTCTAGCTGATGGCAAAGATTATGGATGACTGCCATTAGGAGACTTTCGAAACAGAAAAACTATAATCGAAACAATAACGAACTTTTTCAAAGAGCTGTACTGGTACACAACCTCACTGTCTAATAGATCAACTGAATACGAAATAGCACTAGTTGATAACTATGACAATATTCCAATCTTTCTAGATGAAGAAATCGACAAATCTATAGACGAGTTAAAAAATGAAAAATGCGCGGGAAATGACGAAATTAAAGCAGAAATGCTAAAGATTGAGAAACAAGCTATAAAACCAATACTGAGGGAAATATTCAACGAAATTCTTTCAACTGAGGAGATGGCACTACAATGGACAAAATCCAGAATAATACTTATTCACAAGAAAGGAGACAGAGACAACAATAACAACTAGAGACCAATAAGTATCATATCAACAATATACCAAATTGTTGCTAAATATCCCTTGAGAAGGTTGAATAATACTATGGAAGAAAAGCAGCCTCGTGAGCAAGCAGGCCTTAGATCCGGATTCTCGACAACTGACCACTTACAAGACTTAAACCAGCTCATCGAAAAATGCTCGGAATACCAGGAAAAACTATATTTGGGATTTGTCGATTTCGCGAAAGCATTCGACACCATAGAGCACACCATGATTTTCAAGTCACTTAACGAACAAGGCATACATCTATTAGAGGGATGTTTCAAGCGCTTAAACTGGAGTGAGATGGGGATAAACATTGATGGAGAAAAACTAAATAATTTAAAATTTGTCGATGACATTACACTAATAGGCACATCAGACACTGAACTAAAAACAATGGTTGAAGACCTTAGTCAAGAATGTTCAAAAATTGGACTACATATCAACAAAGAAAAAGTCGAAACTAATGACGAACGCACAACCATTTCAAATTCAACTTGAAACTGAGAACCTTGAATATGTAGACGAATTTGTATACTTAGGTCAATTAATATCTTTTACTCAACGAACAAAAAAAGTTAAGAAAGAATAACGAATATTTAGAAACAATATTGGAATCTGAAACCGATTCTCAAATCTAATATAACGCCGGATTCTAAAAAATACTTGTTCGATACTGCAATACTCCCAGTACCCTAAGCACAAGGGCGGCTAATAAACTACAAGTATGTCGATGGAACGGTCAACACTAAAAATCTCGAGAATACAAAGGATTACGAACGCAAACATTAGGGAACAAACAAAATGGACTGACCAAGATGTGCAAATGCCCAGGGCGCCAAGTTGTGCGGGCGCCTTGCTAGGAAAGAAAACCTGTGCTGAATTATTTCTTGCACATTTGGAATGTTGCAACTTCAAGGAGAATCTCACTCAAAATATCGCAAACTAAATCATCATAATACATAATCTCAAAATATTCCACCCTGTTCATGTAGGTATATTCCTTGCAGATCTACTTACATTTTACAAAAGAATTTAGTTAAAAAATCTGAAAACAAAAAATACCTCAATAAAAAAAAAAACGCATTGAAAGTCTACCTCCTGAGTCCTGGGTGCTGTAGAAAAGACTTATGCATGTGTGCAAATATGAAAAACTGCTAACTGGACACCATATGAAGGACATAGAAAAGTTCGTAGACCACAATTAAGATGGCGGGATGACATTCAAAATTACCCTAGCAATTGGAGACATGTAGCAAATAAAAAACAACAATGGCGACGTCTGGGGAAGGCTTATGCCCCTTTATAATAAATTTCTACGTTTCAAGTAATATAATCAAATAAATCAAATATAATGTTTATGATATAAATCAATATGTTAACTTTAATACTTAAACAACCAAAAGATTGTAAACTAACTATGAATTATTGTAAGAATTTGAATTGTTTTCGAAGGGTAAATAAAAGCTTATAGAGTCTACATTTAACCGACTGTTATTTTAAGATTCAAATATTAAAACTCAAAAATAACATCAACTTCACGGATCGACCACAAGAGTGCGGCACAAAAACCAACCTGCCTTTTTGTATTTTATGTCAGTCATATATTGATTCGCGTTCTGACCTTGAATAAATCGAATCATTGCTTTTTGTCTAGCATTTTCGTTAAGAATTTCCTTTCCAAAATGTTCATTTTTTTCCTTTTGGCTTTCAAAATTAGTTGTAGCAAATAAATAAAGAACATTTTCTTGAGTTAATTATAACGCTTTTTAATTCGTCGACACGCTCCTACAAGCTTATTATAATAATAATAATAATAATCTATAAAAAGTTCGAACAACCTATGATCTGAGTAGGAGTCTTCTTTTAGGACATACCAATTTGCCACATTTATAGTGTCGGAGTTGTTGACGAGCGTTATATCTTATACCTCTTGTCTATTTCTAACTACAAATGTTGGTTCTATACCTCTGTTGGCTACTTAAAGATTGTTTTCTATAATAAATTCAAAAAGTGACTCACCACGTGTATTTATGTCTCTACTGCCCTATTGTAAAGGGTTTTTCAACAGGGACGCTACAAAAGTAGAGCGACAGGGACAGCAAACGACGCCGAATTTCTTGCCGCTCTTTTGACATTTCTCTTCAGTAATGTTTGCCATTTCATGATGGAAAGATATACCAGCCAACAACGAGTCGAAATTATTAAAATTTACTACCGAAATTCAGAGTCAGTGGCTCCAACGTTAAGAGTGCTACGTCCAATTTATGGTCGTCATAATCGTCCTAGCAGATCAACAATTGAGCGTCTAGTGGAAAAATTTGAATCCACAGGCACAGTACAAAATGTTCCCGTGCCAGTGAGACAAAGAAGTGCCCGTAGTGTCGAGAATATTGCTGCCGCTGAGGCTTCAGTTGAAGAAAGCCCAAATGTGTTTCTCACTCACTTGGCCTACATCCTTACAAGATTAAATTGACGCAAGAACTGAAGCCGCTTAACCACCAGAAGCGTCGTATGTTCGAGAATTGGGCTGAGCAACAACTTGAAAATGATTCGGATTTTCATCGAAAAATCATCTTCAGCGATGAGGCTCATTTCTGGCTGAATGGCTTCGTCAATAAACAAAATATGCGGTATTGGTCAGGCAGCAATCCACACGTACTCCATGAGTCGTCATTGCATCCCGAAAAAATTACGGTTTGGTGTGGTTTATGGGCCGGCGGCGTCATTGGGCCGTACTTCTTCCGTGATGATCAAGACCGGCACGTTACTGTGAATGGGAATCGCAACCGTTCAATGAATATTTTTGGCCCCAATTGGATGATATGGACTTGGAGGACATGTGGTTCCAACAGGACGGCGCCACAAGCCACACAGCGAATGTCACAATCAATTTATTGGAAACCAAGTTTTGAGAACGTGTAATCTCACGAAATGGTCCAGTCGCTTGGCCGCCTGGGTCGTGCGATTTGACGCCGTTAGACTATTTCCTGTGGAGCTACGTCAAGCCTATGGTCTATGCCAACAAGCCAGCGACGATTGATGAACTTCGTACGAATATCGAACGTGAAATTGCAGCAGTATCGGCCGATTTATGCTTGAAAACCGTCGAAAATTGGGTTCAGCGTCTGGACTTCTGCAAGCGTGCCCGTGGTGGCCATGCAAAAAAATCGAGTTCCATACATAATGGCATCGAACGTACTTTTACAGGAATTTCATTGATATCCAAAACCGTTTTTGTTTTATTTAAAAAAACTTTTGTAGCGCTCTTATTGAAAAACCCTTTATATGATGCGCATTTGGGAAAAACTTGCACCAGTAATACCCTTCGAGATATGAGCGCAGCTGTGGAGTCATTGTGGCTGAAAATTTCAAAGAATCTTTTTTTAGGGTTGGTCTGAACTTAAACGCTACCGCTACAGGTGCCTTACTAATAGATCACACCCCTTAAAAAGTGATTATTGGATTTCCATTCGAGAAATAAGACACCCGGCCAATATGAGAGTAGAATGTGATGAACATGAGAAGAACTCATGTGTCTCATCTGATCACATTCAATATCCTTCGTGCCTTCACTAATCATAGAAATAGTTCTTGCGTGAACATCAACATTTAAGTTATAATAATAAGTATTTCTAAACTTCTTCCAGAATTACCGAGAGCCGTCATTTTTCGGAAACGTGCACGCAATCTTAAATATAATATTTCAAATTTTAAACTTTGAAACAATTGATCCGACTAGAGCTACGCTTTCGAGGGAAATGTTTGCCAACTTGAACTTATATACGATGGAGACGAAAGATTTAATACATCGTTACTACGAAGATAGGCATAAAGTTCAAAACATGAAAGCTCAAAACAAATACGGCCAACTCACCATAAAGGCAAACTTTCTGAAGGACTCCTTACATGTATGTATGCCATTGACGATTAATTAATATCTATATATTTATATAAATTATATTTATATTTTATATATAATTTATATAAAATGTATATATGTATTTATAATAATTAAATATTACTGTATTTTCAGGTCCATATCCTTAATGCTTATAATTTACTACCAATGAACTCAGAGAATTCGTGTAATTCGTATGTTAAAGTTCATTTTACACCACCAGAAGATTTCGCGGGCATTAAAAGTCTGAGAACTTCAGTACAACAAAAAACACGCTACCCTTTATATGACGAACAATTTTTTATGTAAGGATTTTTTTTATAATTATTACAATGCTATTATTTCATTTTTCAAAAAAAAAAAAGAGGGGATTTATGTTTATAATTTGTTATTCAGGTATTTTTGTACATTATGTCTAGGTCACTTTACATATTACATGGCCCAAAAATATCAATACATTTTTGGATAAGGATCTAAAACAAATCCATACATTTCTTTACACAATAGCTTAGTAAAACCAATATCAGTCCTTGCGTATAATATTCCCATTCCCGGTGTGCTGACATGACTGTCGCAAAAGGCGACTAAGGTGAAGTAGAGTATGATCAGAAGAAAATGTCTCCAGAATTAATAATTAATGATTGCCAGTCCTTCTTCTGGGTTGTCTAACACCATATGGTTTTGCTTCGTAGTTAACAAATGCATATTTCGTTAAATATGACATTTCTCCTGATCAAAATCATTTTACCTGCTGCGTCATAGATCGCCTTGTTTCCATCGCTTTACCTATCCATCTGACATTTAACAGAATTAACGTTCCATTTCGTTCGCTTTATATTGGGGCATAGCACTCGCTACCGAAAACTGTGAAATGCCTCACTAATGGTTTTACTCCATACCACTTCTTATAGGGGTGAAGTCATTAAGAGTTTAAAATGGGATGCCGTTATATTCATTAAATAAATGGAAGTAGTAGTATCCTTACCTCAAATATGTTGTAGCATTTTCCGTGCATGTAACATCGCTTAATCCTCATATTTTTCCGGTTTGTTCAGGGGCCCCAGGTGTTGACAGCTTATGCTTAATCCCTTTAAATAATAAAAATGTTTTCACTTCATCGATGCTAAATTCTAAACTTACATCATTCCCTAATCTATTACCTAGTACTTTTCTATACTTCCGCATAGAACTGCATCAGATTTTGCAAAGCACTGTGGAAAAATGATCTTTTAAGAGCATGAAATAATAACCTCCGTCAAAAGAGGCAGAGCATATATGTCAAAAATCGATTTTTAATAGCCCTGAATTATGTGCTATTTTGTGTAAAGTTTTTGTGCTTCAACGGTTTCGGAGAAAATAGACCTTGAAAAGTGCGCTGCTAAGTTAACGTCAATCCAATAGAGCACATAGATAATTCGGCCGAAAAATTTAAAAATTAATATCCCATATTGAAGCCTGATCTATGTGCTAAGTTTCCAGCTTCGTAGCTCGAGTCGTTTAGCTAGAAATCGCATTAGAAATCTCTATTCTAATGAGTTCATAGAAAACTGTTAACGCAAATCCTAAAAACGGATGAAAATCGATAGCACATACATATGTTTGATTTATGTGCTTTTGATTTGCTAAGTCATTGATTTTTGTGCTATACTAATTTAGCCTCTAATCCACGTTTTAGGTTTGGCTCTGTAAGTAAAAGACCTTTTACAGCTCTGCTAAAAATTTCAGTCGCAAGAAAGGAAAATCACAAAAATTGTGGCGCCATAACAAAAACAGCATCTTCAAATAGAAATATGTCGACAAATATAATCCATATAACCAGGCCCACAGCAATTATAGTAGGTATGGGTAAATAATCCTTACAAAATAAATACATTTCCATTGCGCACTGGTAGGTAGGCTCTGTAGTAAGCGTGAATCAACACATATGAACTCAGCCAAATAGGGTCGGGTGCACCTCATCCCCGGACAACTCATCCCCAGCCAAATTTCGCAACTAGCGCCATCTACATCTTAACTCCGCAACTGACTGCCAATAATCGCATTACTCAGACTTAGTGGATAGTGTTACCCTCAGACTCAGATTATGTTGAGTGTTCGGTTAAGTTTCTCTAAAGTCTAAATAGACACATTAGTGGAATTCGGTATAATCTATGGGGAAAGGAAGGTGGTAGGTACCAAATTTATGTAATGCTAGGAGGAAGACATAAGTTTTATTTAAAATTTTTTTAAATCTGAAGCTATAACGATGAGTTTTTTGAGAATTAAATTGAATTTTAGCTTCAGAGAATGTGAGAAAATAAAAGTAAAAAATTGTACTTGATAGGCCAGTGGGTGAAAACTGGTGTCTGCATTTATAGTAGGTATAGATAGCTCGTATAGTCTTCTGATCGATGATGCTATTCATTAAGCCATAAATTCGAAGACTACGCGAAACGAAACTAAGCCGCTTAAGTTATATTGGACTTGCGTCGTCATTGTCACTTATGTTCTATTTATTCATCTTCATTGCTCACATTGGTGTTATGTGCGTGTGATTTTTCATAACTCGGAACTACCTATGGATATTAATTTCAAACCTTTCGAGTCTTCAACTTAAATTTGTTTAAATCCTTTCCAGATTCAAGCTAATATGAGCATTGTAAAGACATTGAGAATCAACCTTGCTGATTGTGGCTACAAAAATAATTCATATTCATGGAAATTGTTCCACTCCCCATGACATAAAGCTAATCGCTCAATTGTGCAAAAAAATAGACGTAGGCTTAGAGAATTGATCGTAAGATACCTACCTACCTCCTGGTACAAACATTTTTTTAAGAGAAAGATCTAAAATATATACCTACTTAGGTACGAAGCCAAACAGATCCAATTAAAATAAACATTCTGATTTTCCACGAATAGGTATGGAAATGGAGTCTGGCCAATCAAACACAGCCATGAGTTAAAAACATTCACTCCGAAACGATCGGTCACGACACGATCCACTGATCCGCACAATAGAAGCATATGAACTACATTTTGTTTACTTGATCAGGTGTCGGGTAATACCTCATAGGATCTGCGCAAGGATGTCGGAAGAAAGGCAAAGCATTTCATTGTGATATAAATATCAATGAAACTCGCTTTTCCTACTTTTTATCACAAAATGTTTGAATTTTAAATAAAGTTCAATTAGTATTCAAAATACATACTACCTCAACAATGACAGCCCGCATGAAAAAGTTTACGTTATTACGTGATGGGGTTTACCTACAGTGCAAAAATATAACATTGATGTCCTTATAGCTTCTGTTTGGTGTCATGCATTTTGTACCTATATTACAAATGACCGAAAATTAGATTGCATTTTCTGTATAGTTTCTTTGTTTCAGAAATATCAGGCCGCCTAAATAGGTTTTCGATTCGAGATATAGCTATGTCCAAACCTTATATTTAGCTTAAATTGTGATCTAGGCGACCGAAATATTACTTAGAATAGGGAGTGAATATACATTCGATCAATTATATTGCCCATAGATTCTTGCTATTGAATATATCTGACATCTTAAACTGCAAAGGAAATGTGTGCAACTGGTTCAAACTGTGGCACCACAAACGATGAAACCTTACATTTCTAATGTATACACCATAGACAAATCATACTGAGACCCCCCCAATCCTCTTGCCGACAAATTGAATGTCACCAAAATCCTTTCAATTACTTGGTTTGTACCTATGGGGAATTCATAACTTCATTTTACCAGCCTTAATGGCGACATACACACGATTTTTTTGTGTGTGCACATCTATGGCACAGTATCTACATTTCAAATAACAGAAGTTGCATTCTCCTCATTTCATAATAAATACTAAAAAAGTGTACGGAAACTTTGGATGTTCACGTATTAATACAATTACCTCCTAATGTATGCTGCCAGGACATCTCTGTCTACATTTTTCTTTGCTAACCCCATCACTGAATGTGAATGCGATCATGCAAACTTTTTTAAACGGCCTGTCATTATGTATTTGAAGTAATAAGTGAATTTAATTCGTTTGATTTAAAATTCAAAAGCGCTTTTATAATGCATAGTGGGAAAATCAAAATTCAATTAAATTTTCAATTGTGAGAGTTTGTAATTTTGAGGATTGCACATAATATGTAAATTAAAAAATTTAGTGTATTGTTTTTTTATAATAAATATTTATTCCAATAATAGGTCTGAATACCGTAATGTTCCAATAATAGGCAGAGCAAGCCCTGCAGCACCCCACTTAGGTCCATGTGGACCCATTGTGATGGCCTTGTTGAGGATTAGCCGATGTTGTTGGCGATGATGTTAGCTCCCTCACGGTTACTCGACTTTGTCCAGCCATCCTGATGTGTTTATGAACCTGGAAAGATCAGATAGGGAGACATCCGAAAATTCATGTATGTCATGGAAGTGTTCTATTCCTCAAGTGACAAAGACTTGGGCATTGACAGAGGAAGTGAGGTGTATCCTCGTGTACCTCCTCGTCTCCGCAACCCCTAAATATATCGTCATTCTTGAGTTTTAATTTCATTGTGTGGTTTCTTAGGAAGTAGTGACGCGTTAGGGCCCCTACCAGTTTATACAACGACGTTCTATCAAACCGTATTAGCTTGCTAGTCCGACATGGATTGTATTCCGGCCACATCTTCCGTGATATTTCGCAGGTAGTTAATTCTTTCCACCTGTTGTTGGCTTTCATGCGAATATTATTTTCCACTCTCTCTCTGAGGTTACAGAGTGGTGGTTTGATAATTTGGGTTGCACGGTCTTGATCCATAGCAGATCCATTTCTTGCCAGTTCGTCAGCCATCTCGTTACCGGTTAGCGCGTGGTGTGCTGCGAGCAGAGAACCTCAAGCTCTTCGCGGCAGCGGCGAACTAGCTTCGATTTTATTTCAATAGCAGATACTGCCGCCTGGCTATCAATGAATATAGTAATAAATATCATCATTTGATATTTCTAAAATTGACACCATATCGGCAGCTTCGGCGATTGCCAGAACCTCCGCCTGAAAGACACTACTATGGTCAGGTAGTCTGATCGAGTGATGTATATTCAGTTCTTCAGAGAAAATTCCAGCACCTGTTCCACAGTCCATCTTAGAACCATCTGTATAGAGGGATATCGATTTTCTTTTTGTGGGTTCCTCTGTGTTCCATTCTTCTCTGCTGGGAAAATAGCAAGAGAATGGTTTATCGAAGTCAAGGTAGGGAGACAAGTAGTCGGAAGTGACAGTAACTTCCATGTATTTGTTCAGAATCTGTGCGTGTCCCATTCTATAGGGTTTCCAGCTTTTGGATTGGCTGATCCTAAGGGCACTTTTGGCTGCAGATTCTTGCATGTAAAGGTCTAATGGTATTGAGGATTACCCCCATTCCAGACGTAGGTGTTGTCCTTATTGCACTGGTTGTACCTATACACGCTAGTCTTTGTATTCTGGTCATTATTTTTAGGTTCGATGCTTTGTTTGTGGCTTGCCACCAGACTAAGCTTCCGTACGTGAGTATTGGACGCACAATAGCCGTATACATCTACAGAATTATTTTAGGGCTTGGTCCCCACCTTTTGCCGAAGATTTGGTTACATGCGTAAAAACCGTTTGCAGCTTTTTTACTCTTTCATTGTACCCAGATACTTAGCACTATCGGCTACCCTGAGGGGTGTGCCCTCAATAGCTGGAGGATCGAAGTTTGGAATCACTCTTTTGTTACAGAACAAGACTAGTTCAGTCTTTGTAGCGCGCGCATTGTAAATACGTGTCAGGTTATTGCTGATTTGACGTCGTATAAGTCATTACAAATGCACTGATGGTACTGATTTATTTTGTACATGAACCGCCACAGCCGCTGTAAATATCATCAGGTGAATTTTACACCACACTTTTGTACACATTTTCTCCAATTCGGGGATATATAGATCAAGTTGCCCTGCTAGCTGCCTTTTCTTGGTTAGCAACTGGTAGTGCATACGTTGTACGGTGTTTAATGGTAAAAGTGTTTATTATAAGATTAATTAAAAGTCATGTAGTGAATCGGTTTCTATTTTTTTTAAGATTTATACCTGCTAGCCTAATGAAATTGATCAGTGATTAAAAATCATATATTAAAAGAGTGGTTGAACAGTGAGCGTCTTCAAAACTAAGTACTATAGCCATAGTTAAGAGAGCTTAGCCTGACCACGAGGAGAAATAATATCTATGAAAACTTTAATCGGTAAGAGTAATCCACCTAGTTCAATAGATCGGAGTGTTTTTAATAGTATTTCCCTCCCCAATCGTAGGAATATTTCGGTCGAAACAAGCACGAGTGACTTCCAATTTTGCTTCAAATAGCACAGGCAAATCAGCACTCTGTACGATCCCACAAGCTGGTGCCGCTAAATCGTCAAAGGAAAGATCACTCGTGCTACTTATTAACGCCAGAAACAAAAAGTTTCCACACATTCCTGTAAAAAAAATATTTTTTTTTGGTTTTATACACCTCAAGTATAACCTGACCAACAAACCATCAGACACCTCTCCAACCTGTCAATCAAATCGTCACACTAGACTACACAGTAGCATCAAATTGTACTGCGCGAATTGGCCGTTGAGCATCCCATAAGCATTCCAGACAGAACAAACCATATAAAACCCCAGCAACCGTACATATAATACACATTGCATCAGATAGACATATACATAGGAATCGTCAAACCTTATCGACAACACATCGCATGCAACATTCAACACCCTAGCATCATTCTAACCACCATTTCGTTGTACCTAAGGTACCAACAAATCAAACAAGACAAAAAAAAAAAAAAAATAAAAAAATTCTAAAGTAGGTAACTACACATTTGATTAGAGACAAAGATTGTAAGCTATTAAGTATTAAGTAAAGGGTGATTTTTTAGCTGGTTTGGTTTTGGCAACACTGGTTTTGACAGCTGACGTGTGTTTAGTACCTTGTGTCACTGTCAAACAGCTTCAGTTTGGTTTGCAATTTAACCATGGATCGTCTTACAAATGAACAACGCTTGCAAATTATTGAATTTTACTATCAAAATTCGTGCTCGGTTCGAAATGTTCATCGCGCGCTGCTTCCATTTTATGATCGGCATTCTCGACCTTCTGAGCAGTCTATTCGGAAGATTGTGACCAAATTTCGCACCAAATTTACTTTGTTGGACATTAAACCACCAACACGTTTACGTACTGTGCGTAGTGAAGAAAATATTGCGGCCGTATCAGCTAGTGTGGCAGAAGACCGCGAAATGTCGATTCGGCGCCGTTCCCAGCAGTTAGGCCTTTGTTACAGCACTACGTGGAAAATTTTGCGGAAGGATTTGGGCGTAAAGCCTTTTAAGATACAGCTGGTGCAAGAACTAAAGCCAGCCGACCTACCACAACGCCGAATTTTTGGTGAATGGGCTCTTGGAAAGCTGGCCGAGGATCCGCTTTTTTATCGAAAAATTGTGTTCAGCGATGAGGCTAATTTTTGGTTGAATGGGTACGTAAA
The DNA here is from genome assembly GCA_951230905.1 of Cheilosia variabilis. Taxonomy (NCBI): domain Eukaryota; kingdom Metazoa; phylum Arthropoda; class Insecta; order Diptera; family Syrphidae; genus Cheilosia; species Cheilosia variabilis. The sequence continues at coordinate 97,682,134 of OX579676.1, read as the reverse complement.
TAAGCAAAATTGCCGCATTTGGAGTGAAGATCAGCCAGAAGCATTGCAACAGCTACCAATGCATCCCGAAAAAGCCACTGTTTGGTGCGGTTTATGGGCCGGCGGCATTATTGGGCCATATTTCTTCAAAGATGATGCGAATCGCAGCGTTACTGTCAATGGTGAACGCTACCGAGCGATGATAACAAACTTTTTTTTGCCCGAAATGGAAGTTCTTGACTTGCATGATATGTGGTTTCAACAAGACGGTGCCACATGCCACACAGCACGCGAAACAATGGCGCAATTGCGAGGCGAGTTTGGTGAACAGTTAATTTCACGTTTCGGGCCGGTCAATTGGCCGCCTAGATCGTGCGATTTGACACCATTAGATTATTTTTTGTGGGGGTATGCCAAGGCTAATGTGTATAGGGACAAGCCCGCTTCGATTGACGCACTGGAAGCCAACATCCATGCATTCATTCGTGAGATACCGGCCGATATGTGTGAAAGAGTATGCCAAAATTGGACTCAGCGGATGGGCTACCTGAGACGCAGCCGCGGTCAACATTTGCATGAAATTATCTTTAAACATTAAATTGCAAGGTTCAAACTATCGATTCAAATAAATATTTCATTCATTTTTTCGAATTTTTTGTGTTTTTTTTTTAAAAAAAGTTCTAAGCCTTTTAAAAAATCACCCTTTACATATAAATCCTACTAAATAATGCTAAATAGTCGAACGCAGGTAAGAATCGCCAAAAGATTACCTTAATATTTACATTATATATACATAATTGCATAGCTAAACGTTTTTTTTTTAATATAGAACACGAACTCCAGACCCAGATGTGCGCACAACTAGTCTGCAGATACGGAACATCAAACAAATATTAGTCATTGAGAAAAGGACAACAAATTATTAACAAAAAGAAAGTTAAGCCGTGAGTAATCTTTTGGCTAATAACTTTTTTTTTTTCTTTTTCGACATGCATTAAGTTTATTGATAAAATAAATTGCTAATTAGATGTGCCCTCCGCACAAACGTATACGTAACAACATACTCTCATTCATTGCTTACACAAAAATCATGTAAAACATATAAAGACAAAACAGAAAAATTTACATTATTTACCTAAACAAAAAAAAAAGGAAGGTTAATTACACTATAAGTTTTGCTACATAAATTAAATTGCGATCTATACATGATATCAAATTTACACCTTATCTTTATATATTTACTATAAACTCCCTATAAATACTTTATAAAAACATAAAACATAATCACAATCAAACTTGAATAAGCTATTGAATTTAAAATTATTGATATGGAGAACTGAATAATAAGACAAATGAAGACTGTAATAAACAGATGGCTCTTTACTTTTTTTGAATCAGATATATTCTCTCTCATTATGATTAATTAAGTGAAATGGATTGGCGGGAATGAGTGTTGGTTAAGCGAAGGTTAAGGGAGTTTAGGGTGTGAGAACTCATGTAGAACCAAGTAGGGATTATCTCAAACAACCACAGGCTGGAGATAATCATGGAGTCATGAGATCGGTCATGCGTAAGGGTGGGATAGCCTATCATAGAAGTGCATTGACCTTCTATCAAAGTCAACAACACCTGACGTCCTCTACTCCTCGCTTTCTTCTCTTTTTTTTATTTTTTTATAACTCTCTCTTAAATTTTCTCTATTTTTCACTCTTTTATTAAATTCTGGCTTACCTTGCCATCCTTCAAGGGTGTGTAATATCAATCGGCATTCAAAGTCACATGGCATCTGTTAAGGCCATCTAATTATGATAATGTCTATTTCTATATCGGCACGATAATTTATTTTGTGGGTAGGTTTGTAGTACGAAGATCCCCCCCATCCGACGAGCTGTCGCCGTGCGACCACCAGCGTGCCATCACAGTACTACCAGGGAACAATATCATCCTAACACCCCCTATCTTACAAAGTTGGCGCCCATAAACGTGGAGCAACGAGTGTCAGCCTTCAAAAACTACCTGTCATTGATAAGTATGAGCATCCTAAAATAACGCGAAAATACTTAGACAGTAGTTCGTTCTTGCGACAAACAATTAGCAGCATTTAACATCTATACATCCTCGTTGCGATTATAGTTAGAATTCTACAATCAGCTGCAAGATTAAACAATAAACAAAAATTCGAACTCTTTTTAATTAATGAAAGCTTAAATAATGAACGAAAGAAGCACTTTTCATGTCAGACCCTAATAAGAAGCACCTAGGAGTCCTATAGTTATTTTTCAGTATCATATTTTTCAGCACATAATACTTAGTTGCACTAGAAAGCTTATATTAGTGAGTCGACGTAATCAGATAATAATTCTGAAGAAGGCAAATCTATAAGTTCATACGTTAGTAAGAAGCTATAGATTGAAATAAGCCTCATCAGAAACATTTGTCTTTAAACATGTAAACATAATTATCCAGCATAATGGACTTGCAGCCGTTTTCTTTAATTTATTTTTCTCTACACTCACACCTGAAACCTAATTCCTTCGAAAATTTTCTCCACTCACTATCGCCATAATCCATACTCTCGATTCTAATTTAATCAACCGTGTCGAAAATAAATAAATAAAAAAAAAAACTTTTTAACAAACATTTTGTTATTGAAAACACAACCTGTCCACTCGTTCGTAAGCAAAACTGTTCATGGTGGATCCAAATAAATCGAAAAACAGTTTAAAAGCTACGAAAGCGATTATGAGGTTTTAAGGCAAATTATGGATCGACGGCAGATGCCGCATGAGTCGTTTGATGACTTTTATAAAACCATCATACAGTTAAGGAGTCAACTAAGGGAGCCAATCTCAGATCAAGATCTGGACTCGTTGCCTATTCTGTTATCGATGTGGAACCGATAATTGCACTGTGTTAAATTGTCCGAAATGTAATCAGCCTAAGGAAAACTTATGCTCGAGCGAGACAGCTTCCGGAATGTCCCGTTCGACACAAACGAATCCGGAATAAGAAAAGCTGATGCATCGCCAAATACGGATCCACACGAAGACAACTCGCATAACCTAGACCTCCATAAGAATGTAACTGCATTAAAGTTCCAATAATAAAATTCAACTCAAAAGTAAAAACAGCAAGTGGAAAAGATCAAAGCATTGTTGGCCGAATAAACCTGTTGGTTGAATTTAATGGTATTGTGGAGAAGATCGACTTCTATCTGGTACCAAGTTTGATACAACCCGTGTACCTTGGTGTGGATTTTTGGTCGAAATTTCAAGTCGATCCAAACATTGTAGGTGAAATGTTCAAAATGGAACATAATAACGATCTATGCGAGACTGACACTGCGAAACAGAAACCACCAATGCATGACTTGTCCACTGAGCAAAAACAGCAACTTCAATCCGTAATCTCATTATTTCCATGTTGTACAATCCAAGGGCTAGGCAAAACTACGTTAGAACAACACGTCATAGACACGATTGATGCTAGCCCTGTAAAGCAACGCAAATATCCGGTGTCCCATGCCATCCAGAACTTAGTATACGAGGAATTGGATCGTATGTTATCTCTCGGAGTTATCGATGAAAGTAACAGCGCGTGGAGTTCGCCTGTTGTCCTCATCAGGAAACCAGGTAAGAACAGGTTGTGTCTTGACTCCCGCAATGGAATTCGGTAACGAAGAGCCTCACATTGAGGGTTTGCTAAGCCGTCTCAAAAGAAAAGACAGCATTCACTGTGCCAGGGAGGCCACTTTAACAGTTCACCGTCATGCCTTTTGGTCTGTGTAATACAGCCCAAAGGATGTGTCGGCTGATGGACAAGGTGGTCCCTGGTACACTTATAGAATGCGTGTTTGTGTACCTCGACGACCTCTTCATTATTTCACTCGATTTTAATCAACATCTAGACAGTCTAAGGAAGGTTGCTAATTGCTTACGCAGCGCTAATTTGACGATTAATGTCAGTAAATCATACTTTTGTTTCAAGGAACTCAGATATTTGGGGTATATTGTCGGACAAGGACACGTAAGGCCAGATCTTGATAAAGTTTCTGCAATCAACGATTTTCCCACACCTACTACTCAAAAGCAAGTGGAAAGATTTTTGGGCCTCTGCGGGTGGTATCGTAGGTTTATCCGAAATTTTGCCTCCATCGCTGGATCCTTGACCGATACCCTCAAAAAATCTAAATCCTTTTGACTATCAACTGAAGCATTAAATTCCTTTGAAGCACTAAAATTAGCGTTAACATCAGCTCCTCTTCTAAACAACCCAGACTTTTCCTGAAGCTTAATTATACAGTGTGATGCATCTTCAAATGGCATTGGTGGAGTTTTGTGTCAACGCGATGAAAACGACACCGAAAAGCCAATTGCATTCTTTTCCGAAAAGCTGAACTCCTGCCAAAGGAAATATAGCGTCACCGAACAAGAGTGCTACGCAGCTGTTAAAGCAATTGCGAAATTCCGACCATATATTGAAGGTACGACCTTCACAATTGTGACAGATCATGCCAGTCTCAAATGGCTAATGGGATTGAAAGACCTAAGCGGACGACTGGCTAGATGGTCCCTTAAACTTCAAGCGTTCAAGCGAGCATCGCAAAGGTTCACAGAACATCGTACCAGATGTTTTATCCCGTATACATCTGGAACAAATTACATTAAATGTAAATGAACCTACCACTGTTGATGTAAATTCACCTGAATTTAAGTCGAAAGAATATTTAGAGCTGGTGTCAACGGTATTGAAAAACCAAAGTGTGTGTAAAGAGTTGAAAGTTGAGAATCAGCTCGTTTATAAACGATTGTGTCCAGTAGATACTCACTCTATTTCAAATGAACATCAGTGGAAGTTGTGGCTACCTATTGGGTTGACAAATTTTGTCATACAAGGAGCACATGTACCACCAAATTGCTCGCACGGAGGAATACGAAAAACATTGGACCGAATTAGACAACAGTATTACTGGCCTAACCTTACGACGCAAGTCACTAATTTTGTCCGTAGTTGTGAAAGTTGTAAGCAAAATAAAGCTCCAAATAAAATTCTTAGACCACCGATGGGACTGAAACAAGAAATAGATCGACTGTTTCAGAAGATTTATATAGATTTTCTTGGACCGTATGTTCGGACAAGGAAGGGAAATCTATTTATGTTTGTAGCATTGGATGAATTTTCAAAATTCGTATTTTTAAAAGCTATGCGTGTAGCAACTACTAAAACTGTGATAGATTCTCTTGAAAACGAGATTTTTACAAAGTTTGGTGTACCGGAATTCGTTGATAGCGACAACGGGAAACAATTTGTATCAAGAGAGTTTCAGAAGTTCTTAGGACGATATGGAACTGTACATATCAAGAATGCACTGTACTCTCCGCAGGCAAACTCTTCAGATCGATCTTGTCAGCCATAAGAATGTACATTAAGACTGATCAAAGAGAATGGGATATCCATTTATCTGAGATCCAGCAAGCTTTATGCACTTCTACACATCAATCGACAGGGATGTCTCCATATTTCACCTTATTTGGCTACAACATGATAACGCATGCTACCGTGTACAAGATAGCAAGGCAATTGGATGCGCTGAAAGACAACGAGATTGACTACCTACCAGTATCTAACAGACTGCTTTTAATCCGGGAGAAGGTACAAGAAAATCTAAGATTAGCTACTCTCAGAAATGAGAAATCCTACAACTTAAAATGTTCCGATAGAAAATTTAAGCCAGGAGATGAGATTTTCCGAAGGAATTTTATTCTCAGCAACGCTTCAGCCGCTGTAAATATCATCAGGTGAATTTTACACCACACTTTGCGTACACATTTTCTCCAATTCGGGGATATATAGATCAAGTTGCCCTGCTGGCTGCCTTTTCTTGGTTAGCAACTGGTAGTGCATGCGTTGTACGATGTTTAATGGTAAAAGTGTTTATTATAAGATTAATTGAAAGTCATGTAGTGAATCGGTTTTTTTTTTTTTTTAAGATTTATACCTGCTAGCCTAATGAAATTGATCAGTGAATTAAAATCATATATTAAAAGAGTAGTTGAACAGTGAGCGTCTTCAAAACTAAGTACTACAGCCATAGTTAAGAGAGCTTAGCCTGACCACGCCGAGAAATAAATTTTAATCGGTAAGAGTAATCCACCTAGTTCAATAGATCGGAGTGTTTTTAATACTATTTCCCTCCCCAATCGTAGGAATATTTCGGTCGAAACAAGCACGAGTGACTTCCAATTTTGCTTGAAATAGCACAGGAAAATCAGCACTCTGTACGATCCCACAAGCTGGTGCCGCTAAATCGTCAAAGGAAAGATCTCTCGTGCTACTTATTAACGCCAGAAACAAAAAGTTTCCACACATTCCTGTAAAAAAAAATTAAATTTTTTTTGGTTTTATATACCTCAAGTATAACCTGACCAGCAAACCATCAGACACCTCTCCAACCTGTCAATCAAATCGTCGCACTAGATTACACAGTAGCATCAAATTGTACTGCGCGAATTGGCATGGAATTGAGCATCCCATAAGCATTCCAGACAGAACAAACCATATAAAACCCCAGCAACCGGACATATAATACACATTGCATCAGATAGACATATACATAGGAATCGTCAAACCTTATCGACAACACATCGCATGCAACATTCAACACCCTAGCATCATTCTAACCACCATTTCGTTGTACCTAAGGTACCAACAAATCAAACAAGACAACAAAAAAAATAAATAAAAAAATTCTAAAGTAGGTAACTACACATTTCGTCGCTTGAAAAGCAAATTGACATAAGTAAAAATTTAGCGGTTTTAAGTTAAGTGTACAGAACGAATCGCAAAACAAAATACATTTTTTCTGCCAAACCGTCATAACTATAACTCTTTAACTAACAGCGAGAGAGCATAAGTGTTGTTTCGCATTTAAGGTAACATGCCTTATCCCTTTACCGGTAAAATAACTTTTTTTTAGTTTCGTGTCGGTCGTCGCTGTGAACGGTTGTGTTTGTCCTCGGAGAACCGTCTTAGAACAAAAACGGGAGACTTCACCGAAAAAACCCGGTAAATTTTCTCTTTTATTTTCGACACTTCTTATATGTAACACTTTGCTTTAAAAAAATATAAGATCGTAATAAATAATTTACTGGAAAAGTGACACTTTTCGTTTTGTGTCATTTTACCGCCAAATTGTAGCAAATTGTTTTTTTAGTAAAACGTTTTATTTTGCATTAAGTCATTTTACCTTGCAAGGAAACTATTTTATAAACCGTGAAGTTCTTTTGATTACTTTAAGAGGTGTCACTTTACCAATAATAAATAAGGTATTATTTAACCTCATAGACTATCATCTTATCATAGGTTCCCTACTAATCGATCGCAACTGGTTAAGTTGGCACGAAGTAAGAAAAACAATTCACAAGAATGGATAATTTCTTGACTTTCGATGATAACACTTCTGTACCGGGATGTATTTAGTAGCACCATCGCCAGTTGCTCTCGTTTAATAACCACAAATTCTCAAAGTGACTTATTTTCTGACTCAACTTCAGATTCAGAAAATGGAGACTTTTCAGCAGATGACAGCTTCAAAGACCCAGATTACTGTGTTAGTAGATCATCGAAAACATTGTTTGATTTGCCACCTTCAAGTCCGAAACCAGTCGAAATAGAATCCACTGAAAATGAAAAAAACAGCTCCAGAAAAAGGAAGAATCGTAAAAATGAGTGGTTAAGAAATAAGGCAAAGATTGCGAGGAGCCTTGGAAAATCGTATCTTTCTACTTCCAAAACTAAGAAAATAATTGAAGAAAGAAAGATAGGTCCCGTTTGTCAATGTAGGCTCGGGTGCTCATCGAAAATTAATGAAGAGAATAGGTTAAAAATATTCAGCAAATACTGGCACTTTGGATGTACAGAAAAGCAACGTAACTTCATTGCAGCTTCAATGATGGAAATAAAACCTAAATATAGATATACTCGAGCAGGAGTTGAAGAAGGGTCTACTTCCAATATCAGAAAGCCTCGACAAAGCAATAATGCATTTTATTTCACCGTTAAAAATTCAAGAATCAGAGTCTGCAAAAACTTTTTCAAATCAACTCTGGGAATCAACGACAGGCCTATTACAACCGTTCTAGATAAGAGAGACCAATACGTCTCTAATACTGTCGAAACCAATTTAAGAGGTAAGCACACCCCTTCGAATAAAACTGATGCCAATGTCCTTAAAGGAATTAAGGGTCATATTGACGAAATACCACGCATTCCAAGCCATTATTGCAGAGCAAACTCAAATAAGGACTACATCGATGGAGGTATGAGTATTGCAGAGATTCACAGAAACTACGTTAAACGGTGTATTTTTAAAGGAGTTCCTTTTGCAAAGTATAAAGTATTCCACCAAGTGTTCGTGAATAACTACAATATAGCTTTCCATCATCCTAAAAAAGACCAATGGGAGGACTGCATTGCCTTTAACAACAGTGAAAATAAAGATACTCTTCAAGAAAAGTATAAAAAATAAATAAAATAAATATAAAAAATACTTTCTAGGGAAGAAAAAGAAAAGGACAAAGAATCTGCCATTGCGGCCAAAATCGTCGCTGTTTATGACCTCCAGGCTGTTCTCCAGTGTCCCAAAGGAGAGTCTAGCAATTTTTACTATGTATCCAAGCTTAATTTTTTCAACTTTACCATCTGCGAGCTGAAGAGTAAAGAAGTCAACTGCTTTGTATGGCATGAGGGCGACGCCGGTAGGGAAGCAAACGAAATCGGTTCTTGTGTTTTCAGGTACCTGAGAAGTCTTCAGGAAAAGTCAACTCAATTTGATGTAGTGTTTTACTCAGACAATTGTTGTGGGCAACAAAAAAACAAGTTTTTGATTGCATTGTATACTTATGCCGTTCAAATATTTCCTAATTTGAACAGTATAAGCCATAAATTTTTGATCAAAGGACATACCCAAAACGAGGGTGACTCAGTTCATTCTGTCATTGAGCGTGCCGTAAAAAAACTTTGAAATCTGGATCGATTTACACTCCTGACCAATACGTTACTACTATTCGCACAGCTAAAAAAACTGGAAAGTCATACTGCGTTAATGAGCTAGACGAAACATCATTCTTTGACTTAAAAGCCTTATCTTTGAGAACTGGACCAAACTACAATATGGATGTCCAAAAAAATCAAATCAAATTGACTGATGTTAAAATAATGAGGTTTGAACAAGTTCACCTGGCAGTTTTTACGTAAAAATGTCATACGCTGAAAAAGAATACCACCGCATTCAAATCAGATTAAGCACCAGGTCTGTCGAACCAATTATCAATATCGTTTTAGAACCATTGCAAAACTCTAATAATGGTATACCCTTAAAAAAGAAGGAAGGTCTTTTGAAACTAGTCCAAAAAAATCAGATTCCAGCTTTTTATAAAGAATTTTACCTAAAATTAAAAAGTTATTAGGAGTTACAAAACTCTTACATAAGTACAAATCGTGAATTTAATTTTCGATATTTTTAATAACGAAATACCTTATTGTAACCATGATACTTATTACTATACCTCAATGTTCCTATATTTATTTTTTATTATTACTAAATACTAACTATAGTTGGTTGTTCCTGCAAGATATAAAAAAGACTGACTTTGTTTAATAATCATTTTTTGTTTTCTTAAATAGTTAAATAATAAACTAAGTTTCTTTGTTTTAATAAAAAATATAATATCTATTGTTTGTAAATCACTAAATTTATTTTTCAAAAAGAACACTGCTGAACAAATGTTTAAGTTTAACATAACCTCTATGTTTGCCCTTGAATATACCTTGAATAAAATATAACTTATTTCAAAATATAAATAAAACTAAATAATTTTTGGAAAATAAACATTTTGAACATTATTTCGAAGTAAGACGACAGTTTTTCAAGCAATTTCTCATTTTTGTTTTTAAATATTAGTAGTTATTTTCATGCAAAATGACATAAGTCTAAAACTTTTTTTTAAAAACGGTTGTTTTTACTAATTTTGATATACCACTTGAAAGGGGAAAAAAAAATAATACTTTTTTACTCCACAACTTTTTGGTATTCATTGAAATTCAAAGCTAAAATTAATTTTTTAATTAATGAAAAAACTTCAAATAGCTTTTCTGAAAATTGATGAATTTTGACTTATGACAGTTTGCTTTTCAAACGACGATTTGATTAGAGACAAAGATTGTAAGCTATTAAGTACATATAAATCCTACTAAATAATGCTAAATAGTCGAACGCAGGTAAGAATCGCCAAAGGATTACCTTAATATTTACATTATATATACATAATTGCATAGCTAAACGTTTTTTTTTAATATAGAACACGAACTCCAGACTCAGATGTGCGCACAACTAGTCTGCAGATACGGAACATCAAACAAATATTAGTCATTGAGAAAAGGACAACAAATTATTAACAAAAAGAAAGTTAAACCGTGAGTAATCTTTTGGCTAATAACTTTTTTTTTTCTTTTTCGACATGCATTAAGTTTATTGATAGAATAAATTGCTAATTAGATGTGCCCTCTGCACAAACGTATACGTAACATATATTACTCTCAAGCATTGCTTACACAAAAATCATGTAAAACATATAAAGACAAAACAGAAAAATTTACATTATTTACCTAAACAAAAAATAAAAGGAAGGTTGAATTACACTATAAGTTTTGCTACATAAATTAAATTGCGATCTATACATGATATCAAATTTACACCTTATCTTTAAATATTTACTATAAACTCCCTATAAATACTTTATAAAAACATAAAACATAATCACAATCAAACTTGAATAAGCTATTGAGTTTAAAATTATTGATATGGAGAGCTGAATAATAAGACAAATGAAGACTGTAATAAACAGATGGCTCTTTACTTTTTTTGAATCAGATATATTCTCTCTCATTATGATTAATTAAGTGAAATGGATTGGCGGGAATGAGTGTTGGTTAAGCGAAGGTTAAGGGAGTTTAGGGTGTGAGAACTCATGTAGAACCAAGTAGGGATTATCTCAAACAACCACAGGCTGGAAATAATCATGGAGTCATGACTTCGGTCATGCGTAAGGGTGGGATAGCCTATCATAGAAGTGCATTGACCTTCTATCAAAGTCAACAACACCTGACGTCCTCTACTCCTCGCTTTCTTCTCTTTTTTTTATTTTTTTACAACTCTCTCTTAAATGTTCTCTATTTTTCACTCTTTTATTAAATTCTGGGCCGGCATTCTGTAAGGCGAAACGTTCAAACGTTTTCGTGTGCACGAAGAAATTTGCTTTTGGAACATAGGGGAAATCATTCGTGCGCACGAAAACGTTTCATCGTTTCGTCTTACAGAATGCCGACCCTGGCTTACCTTGCCATCCATCAAGGGTGTGCAATATCAATCGGCATTCAAAGTCACATGGCATCTGTTAAGACCATCTAATTATGATAATGTCTATTTCTATATCGGCACGATAATTTATTTTGTGGGTAGGTTTGTAGTACGAAGATTCCCCCCATCCGACGAGCTGTCGCCGTGCGACCACCAGCGTGCCATCAGTACTTCCAGGGAACAATATCATCCTAAGACCCCCTATCTTACATCTTCTGTGGATTGACTCCAAGGCCGCATTGTTTTGCCCACATATTAAGTGTTCGTAATGCGTTTCCTAGCAGTTTGCTTATGGTAGGTAGGAATTTGCCTGTACCAAGTATTACTACATCGTCTGCATAGGCGGTTACTTTGACCCCTTTATTTTCGAGTTTCACTAGTATTTCATCTATGACAAGGACCCAGAGTAAGGGGGATATGACTCCACCTTGTGGTGTACCTCTTGAGGCTGTCACTTTAAGGTCAGTGTCACCTAGTTTTGCATTGATTTTTCTTTCATTGAGCAAGCTTTCAATCACATTGATTACCGTTTGGTCAACGTTGGAGTTGAGTAGCGCTCTTTTTACTGCGCACGTTCTAACATTGTTGAATGCACCTTCAATGTCTAGCAACGCGGCTAGTGTATATTCTTTGTCCTTTAGGGACTTTTCAATGGTGCCGGCGACGTCATGCAATGCGGTCTCAACTACTTTACCTTTAATGTATACATGTTGGGCCGTTGAGATCACTCTATCGTCAAGCCGACTGCGGATAAAAAGGTTTAAAAGCTTTTCGAAGGTTTTCAGGATGAAAGATGTTAGGCTTATAGGCCTGAAGTCCTTAGCAGTTGTGTGGCTGGACTTGCCTGCCTTCGGAATGAAGACGACCTTTACTTCTCGCCATATCCTGGGAATGTGACCACATTCTAGGCAGCGTGTGAAGAGTCTCATCAGGGTTGGTATAATAATTGACCTGGCTTTTTGGAGCATGATTGGAATAATCCCGTCAAACCCAGGAGATTTAAACGGTGAAAAAGTCTCAATCGCCCAGTTAATCTTTTCCTCGGTTATTATACCCTCTGAAATTGTTACATCGGTAGTTGCCATGCTTGGTATAGCTTCGACGGTTGTTTCGGGGATGCATCCCGGGAAGTGCGTTCGTAGAAGCACACTCAGAGTCTCTTCAGAGGACTGCGTCCAGTTACCACTGTTGTCTTTTAGATATCCTTGAACCGCAGGTTCTTTAGATAGGATTTTCCTAAGTCTAGCTGATTCCCTAGTATCTTCTATTTCATTACAGAATTTCTGCCAGGCTGTGCGTTTAGCGCTAGCGACGGCACTTTTAAATTTACGTTGACCGGCTTTGTATAAATCACAGTCTGACTGTGAGTTAGTGCGCTTGACCAAATTAAACAGAGATCTGGCTTTCCTTCTGAGTTCGAGGATTGAGAGTTCCTTTTCCTGATTGTCCGTAGAGGACAGGCTTTCTCGTATGCCTTGCTTAGGATTTTATTTAAACTCTCTGTGAATGCATCGATTTCGTGTGGTGTTCTTATTTCTTGGTTCTTAAGATTTTGACCATTCCTCACGACCTCTGAGACAAAAGTATCCCAGTGGGTGAGTCTTGGGTTCCTGAATTTACCTGTGCCTATTATTTGTTCATCTACTAGAAATTCTATAATCCTATGATCTGAAAAGGATGGTTCAAGGGAGACCTTCCATTCCTTCACAGTTAGAGTTTGTGTGTTATTAAGTCTAACACCTCACGATCGTTCGTTACTATACTAGATGCTGCTGGTTAACGATCGCTCGCCAGATATCCCACGATGGTTCCCACGATCATCCGTTGTTCCCAAAATAGTTTGGGAATTCGTTTCAACCCCCTGCATTCCTTGGCTTAGCGTTACTTTAGTTGGGATAGCTCAGCGGGGGAACTAGAGTATTAACTCCCCCTTTGCTTTAAAAAGCGCGCCCCGCGGCTTGTATTGCCGTACAAGCATTTGTATTCCCTCGATTCTCTGTTCGAGGAGTTTTTCTGGGGTTAGGTTATGAGTTCTTCGTCTGTACAGAATAACTATAAATGTTGTTACTAGGACAATGAATGAGATTAGTCCAAAAGTAGATGTAATAGGGCTTTTAGTTGCTTCTATCTGTAAGGACTGTAGTAGATTTATCTTGTCAAACTTAAGTTTCTCATCAAGTGACTCCAGATATTGGCCAATTTCATATTTGTCAATTGTGAAGGTCTTTAGGTAATTCTGGATCAGGCGTGTGGGTTCTCGTACAATCATCCATCGATCGTAGTATTGTTTTCAAAATTTACAAGGCCCTTTAAGGATTTATTCTCCACGGTATGTTCGCCTGATATGAGAATGGTACCGTCTTTAATTATTTCGAGATCCAGGTTCTTCTCCTTAATTTTATTACATATTGTTTTCTTATTGTTTAATAGTTCTGATAGACATTTTTGGTTTCTATTTGTTTTACAGAATGTGTACTTTAATTCATGTTTACTGTTTTGGATATTACAAAATTGTTCATTACATTTGCCGATTTCCTTACTTAGAATTACTTTCCCATCTTCTTGGCTTATGGCCCTACTTTCATATAATTTACAATTTTTGTGAATGATGGGGTACTTAATGTAAATTATAATTATTCCATTTTTTTGTAAGATCTTAAATTTAGACACATAGATTAGGTCACTTATAGTAAAAGTTTTAATATGCTAATTTTTTACAGTTTTGTTAATATCATCCATATTTAAGATAGCTGGATTTAAAATGGTTATCTTAGCTAGACTGAGTGTGTTTATCAAATTTTGAAGTTCAAATATAATTAACTTGCTTTTTCCGGAAATAAGTTCACTTTTATAAGCATGTTTTACTGATTTGATTGCTTCGAATAGTTTAGAATTTGTTACAAATTGCTTATTGTTGTTTATTACAAGATCATTAATTCTATTCTCTACCGTAAGCTCATCATCGTGGTCTCGGGTGCGAGCTATCCATTTCCAGATAGTTCCTATTGTTTCAATTGCTCGTCTAGAGCGAGAAACCATAAGTTAGTCTAAAAGCATTTATAAAGGGTGATTTTTTAAGAGGTTTAGAACTTTTTTTAACGAAAAAACACAAAAAATTCGAAAAAATGAATGAAATATTTATTTGAATCGATAGTTTGGACCTTGCAATTTAATGTTTAAAGATAATTTCATGCAAATGTTGACCGCGGCTGCGTCTCAGGTAGCCCATCCGCTGAGTCCAATTTTGGCATACTCTTTCACACATATCGGCCGGTATCTCACGAATGAATGCATGGATGTTGGCTTCCAGTGCGTCAATCGAAGCGGGCTTGTCCCTATACACATTAGCCTTGGCATACCCCCACAAAAAATAATCTAATGGTGTCAAATCGCACGATCTAGGCGGCCAATTGACCGGCCCGAAACGTGAAATTAACTGTTCACCAAACTCGCCTCGCAATTGCGCCATTGTTTCGCGTGCTGTGTGGCATGTGGCACCGTCTTGTTGAAACCACATATCATGCAAGTCAAGAACTTCCATTTCGGGCAAAAAAAAGTTTGTTATCATCGCTCGGTAGCGTTCACCATTGACAGTAACGCTGCGATTCGCATCATCTTTGAAGAAATATGGCCCAATAATGCCGCCGGCCCATAAACCGCACCAAACAGTGGCTTTTTCGGGATGCATTGGTAGCTGTTGCAATGCTTCTGGCTGATCTTCACTCCAAATGCGGCAATTTTGCTTATTTACGTACCCATTCAACCAAAAATGAGCCTCATCGCTGAACACATTTTTTCGATAAAAAAAGCGAAAAAGAACATTTCGAACCGAGCACGAATTTTGATAGTAAAATTCAATAATTTGCAAGCGTTGTTCATTTGTAAGACGATCCATGGTTAAATTGCAAACCAAACTGAAGCTGTTTGACAGTGACACAAGGTACTAAACACACGTCAGCTGTCAAAACCAGTGTTGCCAAAACCAAACCAGCTAAAAAATCACCCTTTATAATGTCGAAATTGTTGTCATGTGTATTAAATAGCTGGCAGTGAGTCGGCGTAGATTTCCTTGTCATGAGGCTGTTTCAATGACTGCTTGGTTTTGTCAAGAAAGTCTTGAAAATTAGTCAGGTTTGTTATGTGGAAGACGCTTGCAGTATTTTCGTATAGGAGTTTCGATTAACTCGAGTGTAGTCGATGATTTCTGAGAGGGTTGTTAGCATGAATGTCATCAGAAGGGTGATGGTGTCCATTGTCTGAAATTAAGATTTCAGATTATCTTTGTGGACCGTCTTACCATTTTTGAGTTTGACTTTGTTCCCTAAATCTTCGGATACCTTCCGACGTTTATACTTGGGTTGCAATTTTCCCCAGTGGGCACCTGTAGTCTTTTGGTATACTGTTTCATCGGGTATGACTTCTTTAGACTTTCGTTTTTTATTATGGACTTCAAGCATTTTGTCTTGGGCCATTCGCCATCGGAATGATTCTGTTGAACAGAACTTCTACGGGTTTCTTCTCGGTGGAAGAATGAATAGTTTTATTATATTCTTCAGCTGCTCATCCTTAACGCAGCTTGCTATCTCCTGAAGGGTACTATGAGCTCGTTAAACTTGACCATTGGTCGAACTGTGGTTGGCTGGTGTATAGTATACAGAGATCTTCGATCTTCCCATTAGTGCTATGAAGGGAGCGGAGGTAAATGTGGGATCTTGGGCGCATACTATGTTTTTGCAATCAGGAAATGCTTGCAGTAGTTCGAGAACTTTATTGTGCATTTCTTGGCGATTGTCTAGAATTTTTATAGTTGGGAATTTAGAAAATGCGTCGATGCATGTGAGAATCTTTATTTTTTCTGCAAACATTACATCAATATGTACGCACTCTCCCTCTTTTACAGGAATTGGTGCTTCACCAATTGGTTGTTTAACAGGGTGCCTGTCGTATTTATTTACGTTGCATATCTCGCAGTTCCTCCCAAATTGCTGGAATTCGTCTGACATCCCAAGCCAATAATATTTATCAATAACTTGTTTAAGGTTTTCTCTGAAGTTTCTGTGGGCACGAGTTGTGCCACTATTGATACCTGATCATCTTTATTAGACATATCATGAGCAAAATATTTTGCCTGTATGAATTTATTCTTGAAGTGCTCTTTCAAAATGTTTTTAATTTCATATATTGTTTCATTTGTAGCAAACAAGGCTACTAAACCTTCTTTTATAAATTCCATGTGATGATGTCTCTAACTTTTGTAAGGAAAGGTTTAAGATGTTCGTGAATAGTTTCTATTCCTTTCTCTACTATTATCTGTTGGTTAAATTGGTTTAGAAGTCTATTAATCAATTGAATTTGATACTCATCACTACTTTCGGCAGAGTGCTGAGTGGCTTTAGAAGAGCCGAAATCTGGTTTAAATTTTGTCTGGATAGGGCGTCGGCCACTATGTTTGTAGTACTAGGTTTATATACCATTTTCGGTGCATGTTCTTCGATAAGAGCATGCCAACGTCTCATTTTAGCATAAGGGTTTCTGGGTGAAACCGCAAATGTTAAGGGTAATTCCGTGATTTCTTTAAAGCAAAAACTATGGCGTAGAGTTGTTTCTCGTTTGCCGCAAAATTTCTCTCAGTTTTGCTAATATTTTTGATATAAAAGTAATAGGTTTTCCGTCTTGCGATAAGACCGCTCCGATTCCGTCGTCAGAAGCATTGGTAGTGAGAAAATTTTTTTTCGAAAAGTCGGGCTGGGTAAGTTCAGTCTCAGTTATTAGGTGGTCTTTGAGCTTATTAAATGCTTGCAGCGCATCCGCATCTAATTTTACATTTTTCTTTTTTGCCATGTGGGTAGAAACTTGCCCACCCTCGCTTTGGAGGTATTTAGTTAATGGCTTAGCTATACTTACGTAATTTTTTATAAATTTGCCAATCATACCTAAGAAACTTCTGAGTTGACGTAGAGTCGATGGTTCGGGGTATTCTTTGATTGTTGCTACCTTGTTCGGGTTCGTTTTGATAACGTTATGTCCCACGACATAGCCCAAGAAGTCTACCTTTTCTTGATATCACATCAACTTCTCAATTGAGATTTTCATATTCGCGTTTTTAAGCACTTGGATTATTGTGTCCAAATGTTCTGTATGTTCTTGAATATTATGGGAATAAACAATTATGTCGTCTATATAGACATGACATAATTTGCCAATATATGGTCGGAGAATGTCGTCCATTGCTCTTTGAAATATTGAAGGAGCATTCTTCAATCCAAAGGGCAATCGTACGAATTCGTACTTGCCATTATTGACAGAAAAGCTGAGGTGGGATTCTGTAAAAAACGAAACGAAAACCACTTTCACATTTCAAAAAACGAAAGAAATCACGCGAAAGCGAAAAGTTGCTTCATGTAACTCATAACGTTTTCTTTTGCACATTCGTTTAGGTTTAAGAAGCTGTGTGACAACAAAATTAGAGTTTGGAAATCTCAGTATGTCGTTTTATTTTCGTTAAGTTATTTTGACAACTAACAGCTGACAATTGAAAATATTTTGTTTGTTGAATTTGATTGTTGACAAAGGCGGACGGTTGGAATAAAAATGTAAGTTAAATAAATAAGTTATAATTCTTAAGCTGTTTGAATTAATTGTTTATATGTATAAATAGGACTTCAACAACAACACAAACACAACAAAAAATATTGATCAAATGCATGGAGAAGTAGCCCTGTATGGCGAAAAATTCAACAGACAATGCCCAGGGAAGGGAGAAGGCAGTTAAAAGATGGGAAAATTTAACCAAAATTTTAAATGAGAATGGTCCACCCATAAAAAAATCTCATTGCATGGAAAAAAGTATTTACAGATTGAAAATTATTGAACTTTGTAATTGAAAACTTCCTTTTTAGACATGGTCTGACTACAAGCACAGGGCAAAATCTAAATTGTCAAGGAACAAATTGTCATTAAAGAAAACTGGAGGCGGGCCATTTAACCCTTTCGATCCGGATGTGTACAGAGACCAATATAACTTCTTTCTTAGGTTTCCCCTATTCAGAAAAATGAGTTTAAACTATTTCCTGTCTAAAATTGAAAATTAGATATCAGGGGGTGGTGGGAGTTGATGACGTATTTTTGGGTGGGACACATATATCCCATTCAGTAATTTGTGCTGAAAAAAATGTAATAACAAATGAATATACAAAATCAGTTTTTTTTATTGATCCATGAAATTGAATGAAAATAAACAGAAAACAAAACTTTATTCACATTCACTTCAAATAACAGTATAATGAAAAACTTTATTTGTGGAAAACTGCAAAGCATTCAAGGCAGAGTGGAATCTGACACTCTTGGCATATAGTCTTAGTCCGCTTCTCCTTCCCTTTTTGACGACAGGACGCACAACGCCTGCGCGTATTGCCTTGTACCGGTAAATGTGATGAAGTTGGTCCATTCTTCCTTCCATAACGGCTTCGGCGCTGATTTTTTGATGTTGCTTTTCCCTCTACAATTAAATTCTCGGCTACGTTTATCAGATAGTCAATATATGGAGTCTTTTTGCGCCCCAATTGGGAGTGTATGACCCAGGAATTGACAAGCGACATCATAAGAAGACGGTAGAATACCTTTTTCCACCATTTTGTCGATTTCCTGTCAAGCTCATACAATCCTGACATTTGGTCTGCTCGGTCTCTATAAAATTTTACCATTTCTGGACACGACACACTTATCTGTTGACCATTTTTCAATTTGTTGGTTATTGTCGTTGTGCCAGCCTTGTGGCAATTACTGACGACGATAACTGCTTTAGTGTCATGCCATTTAGTAAACATAATTCCAGACTTGCTGGCTCGGAAAATGTGTTGTGTGTGTCCCTTCACTAGATTTTGATTTATCACTGGTAGTTTTTTGCGGTTAACCATGGCAGTTCCCAAGGTGGCAAAATTAAGGGTTTCAAGCAGATTAATACTGGTTACAAATCGGTCAAAGCAACGAGTGACATCAGGTTCTCTTATTGTGCTGGCTAGTTGGTTGACAACGCGTTCACCTAAAGTTCCTAGTTCATGTTCCTTACCGCAGTAAATGTTGAAGTCGTAAGTATAACCAGTCAGTGCATCTCATCTGAGCCACATTTTTATTACCTGTTTTGTGGGTTTCAGAGGCATGTACTGTTTCATTGACGATCGTCCCTTGAACTTAGTCATACTTTCGTCAATGCTTTGGTATGAACTTTCCATCCTGGCTTTCATGAAACGATTTTTCAAGCATTGGACTATGTCTTCAACGTAATATAACCTCGTTGCATCTTCTGGCTTTCATCTTCGAAGACAACATCTGAAAACGGTCGAGAGAAATAGCCGACTTTATTGCTTCGTTTCCCATTGATTTGTGTTTTGACCAGTAGTTCCGAACCTCTGGAAGATGATTGTATGACATGATGATCAGGTGTGGACCAAATTGTGGTCCCCGGAGCTATGATTACTTCTTCTTCGGACTCTTCTTCCAATTCCTCGTCTTCAGATGTTTCATCCTGTCGTACTTCTTGAGCTGGCATCTCTGCTTCATTTTCCGTCTCCTCCTCTGAACTACTCTCGAGGTCAACGTCAGTCGGCAAATATTCATCCTCACTATCACCAGAACAATCCTCGTCATCACTTCCTTCTTCCAATATCTCATTGATTTGATTTGGCTTCAGTGGCGTTGACATATTATACCGATATCTAATAACCTAATAAACGTAAAAAATGTGAAAGGAGACCTAACTGGGACACATAGGTCCCAACAAAAAGTACTGATGGGACATATATGTCCCGAGCATATATAAATGCATAAAACAATAAAAATACTTAACAAAATTGTTCTTACCTATTTTTAAATATTTCCCTAAAATTCCAAATATTATAACTCACAAAAATATTCCTTTTATGAACCTTATTTCAACCTAATTTTACACAATTACTTCCGTAAGCAGGTTTTTACTTCCGACTTGCTGACACGTTTTCCACAAAGACATGGGTATGCGGCTCCGAAATGGCGCGTAAACAATATTCTACCGTAATTTTAATTATGAACTACGAGACGGGACATATAAATCCCATCTAAAGTACATTTTCTTCATATTAGGTATGTTTATACATTGGCTGGGACCTATATGTCCCATCAGGATCGAAAGGGTTAAGGAGATTAAACTTACATCCTTTGAAAACAGGGTAGTTGAAGTTGCGGGACTCGAAGCAGCTGTTACTGTTATCAGCGAAGCAAAAGAATTTGGCTTTGCATCCGAAGTGCCTGATAGAAGTATATCACAATCAAATGAATCTCCAGGTCCATCAACGTCAAAACAGTTTTTAAATTCGATGGATAATGAAGATGAAGTAGAT
This sequence comes from Cheilosia variabilis, assembly GCA_951230905.1. Classification (NCBI taxonomy): domain Eukaryota; kingdom Metazoa; phylum Arthropoda; class Insecta; order Diptera; family Syrphidae; genus Cheilosia; species Cheilosia variabilis. The sequence continues at coordinate 97,661,365 of OX579676.1, read as the reverse complement.
GATTTGCTGCTGGATTTGCTTAATAACAACGACTCCGTTGATAATTGTGAGCTTAGGCCGAATCCAATAGGTAAATTAAAGCCTAACGACACCTACTTATGTACCTACCGAGAGCAATATACCCACCGACAAATGTTCACTTTTTAAAAAAAAAGTTTAGAAGTAACTGAAATTTACCATCATAGAGTCATAGCTATTTTGACAGAAATAAAAAATTTTAAAAAAGAAGAATTAGAATACAGAAAGAAAATCGATCAAGATTTTCTAAATATTGAAAACAGAAAACTGAGATTGAGAGAAAAGGAACTAAGCCTTTCCATTTCAAAAATGAAACTGAAAGAAGAAAACTAATATTTACATTATTATTATATGAAATGAACTGATTTTTTTTGTTGTTTTTTATTATTACTAGCTGAATAAAAAGTTTTTGATTCGATTCCGATTTCATTCTGCAATTGTTCTAATGGATCGAACATTTGTTTCTTCAGCCTCCCAATGATATTTCTGTTCATCCTCGATTGCTGTTTCCAATACGAGAACATTATATTGTATGCAAATGTTATGAAGAGCAGAACATACGTTGGTGAATTGAGATACAGTTTTCGGATTGTATCTGCATTTTCTTTCAAGTAGTAGAATTCTCCATCTGCCTATAAGATTATTTTTCTTATAAATTAGTTTATATTGTACTGTATTGCATTTTACCTTACCCTTCAAAATACCGATACAACGCTCTATTATGCTGCGTGCCTTGGAATGAATTGTGTTGAATGCTATGTTGAATGTGTTGAATCTTCTAGTCTTGCTCTTCTATATGGTGTTAGAAGCCACGGCTCCAATGGATATCCACTATCCCCTATAATATGAAATGTTCAAATAGTATTATTAATCATTTACAGTTTCATTTAATTAATAATTACCAAGCAATAACGAATTTCTTCGAATTCGTTGGTGGTAATTATACTCTAATTTGCACCTAATTGTAGTTATTCCACACAAATGAATCATGAGCCGCCCCGCCATATTTTGGACACACAGCTACTATACGATACTTATGGTCCGCAATCTGTAAATACTTAATGGTATAACATATATATATTGTTTAATTCTAAGACTTGTACTTACGATCATTGCATATGGCTATGATGACCTTTCCTGTTGAAATACATTTCTTCATTTGAAGTAGGACGAAGCAAGCTAACATGGGTCCCATCAACACAGCCGATTACTTGTTAATATTGTAGATAGTTGAAGTGGATGTATTTATGTTCTATGTTGTAACTTACCACCAGGAATTTTATATTTTTGATAAAAGTAACTTTTAGTCATATTTTCTTCTAGTTCAGTTGGCCAACGAATCCATTGGGGACAGAAAATATCTTCCAATGCATCAACATATTCGTGCAATATTTTAGATATTGTGCTCTGTGCTAGAGGAGAAATGAAATCATTTCTAACTAACCATTGGTATCCTCCTCCAGCCAGTACCTCTAATGTTGACGAAAGTTTCAAAATAGGAGGCACGTGTGTATTTCGTGTACCTGTATGCAAATTAACATTGTCCAGCACATACTTAAAGGCGGCTTTATTCAATCTAAAACGTTGAACAAAACTAAAAGGAAAAATTAACTTTTAAACTAAGAACCAAATTAAAATATACCAACCTTTTGTCAGGTAATGAGAGAGGATTCGAACAATCCCGCAGTTTTGTTTCTAACTTTTCTTAAGTTCACTTGTTCATTTTGAACTTCACTTTCGTCGCTATCACTGGTCAACAAATAATAGTTTGCTAGCATTTCTAATAAAATTGTCTGCATAATCAAACAACACCAAATTCAAAAAGAATAAATCGGAAAATCATAAACGTCAAGAAAATAGCTGTCGTTTGTTTTCTTTCGTGGAGACGATAAAATCTGTTCGTTTTTAAGGTTACATGAAGCAAGAAAACCGAAAACGTCAAGGAAAATATGTTCGTTTGTTTTTTTTCGCGCCCACGAGAATTTCTTTCGTTTTTTATGTTACATGAAGCAAACCGTTCGTGCGCACGAAAACGTGTTATCGTTTTCGCCTTACAGAATGCCGGCCCGGTTTTTTCTATGTTGGATTCCTTCATCTTTATCTGGTGGAACCCTGATTCTAAATCTAATGTGGAGAAATACTTGGCTTTTCCAAGATTGGATAAAATTACATTGGTATCCGGTATTGGATACTTGTCTGAAATTGTATTTTCGTTCAATTTCTTGTAGTCGATGACTAACCTGTTTTTAATAGTTTTTGCGCTTCGCTGTTCACAAAGTTATTTGCGGATAAAGGGTACGGATATTGTTTACTCCAGATCGGTTTCGCGTTATTGGTGCGAATTTCGGCCAAAACGTCGGTTCTGAATGGTAAAGTAGTATCAATGTTACCATGAATATTTTTTATTTTCTTCATCATTGATTCACAAAGGTAATCCGTATTATTCTCTTGAATATTATTAATTTTGCTCGAATCGCTGAAATAAATTTTCTCCTTTTTGTCGCCGTAGCTAAGGATACTTTTTTCTAAGTCTATTTGAGCGTTCACTCGACTCAATAAATTAACTCCGATCAGAGCTTCATATTCTAAATTTTTTATAATATAGAAACAAGTTATCGTTCCAAAAATAAAAACTTCATGGCAAGAATCAATGATGATGTCACCATTAATCGTACGTGCGCGTTTCTTGATTGGGAGAATGATCTCATTGCTGAAAATACCGGGTTGGCAGTAATTACTACTGGCTCCGGTGTCGATGAGAATTCTCATTTGTTTGCCATTCTTCGAATGTGGGGCAATCCCACATTTCCTCTAAAAAATGTTCCTTGTCTTCGTTGAGGTTGTTAATGCGCTCGATCTTTGCCGGAGGTGGCTGTATCGAATGCTGAGTACTTATACTTAGCCCCCGCTCTCTTTTGGATCCAGGCGTAGTATTATTATTATTCATGTTATAATTTGGCTTTGGCCAAGGTGGATTATTATTATTTGGCCGAACGTTGTTATAATATGTTATTATTTGGTTTATTCTGATGAATTTGCTTGAGTTTTGCGTGTTTTTAGGGAATCTAAGAGTATTATTCTGATTTGCCTTAGTATCCCTTCTATGAAAGGAGAACTGGAGAACAAAGCTAGAGCGGACATTATTGCTCTCTAATTCTTGTGCCTTTGCCGGAGTGTTTGGCAGGTCTTGTGGATTTAAAGAGAATAGAATGTTGGACAGTTGTCCTGTTGACGAACACTCGCAGAGCGTTTCTTCTATTTATATTATTTAATTCGTTCGTAATAGGGGTGTTGGATCCATGAGTCGTTATTGTTTTGTTATTGATTATAAAAATCAATTAACGAAGATGATCCCTGCCGCAATACGCTTAATTCCTGTTCTACAATATGTACAGGGCGCTTATCGGCATACGCGAAATCTAATCTGGCAATAATTGCCTCGAAATTGAGGACAGTACCATGATTAGTGAGTATATCATTAGCATCCATTGTGATCTTGTTCCTGAATATAGTCAGAGCTGCAAACTATTTCCCATTGATGATATGAGCTTCTGTAATTTATTAATTTCATTTGGGTGTTTATTCTCTTGGTCTTGGAATGATCTTTGAATTGACTCGTTATTGAGTGCTAAAGCTTTTGTTATAATTTCGTCAACTGATTGTTGAGTTAGAGCAGTACCAAAAGCCATTTTTATTTCTTCTTCAGATTCTGAATCTAATTCTTTTAAAAATGTTTTATAAGGCTTAAAATATCAATTTTAAAACATAAAACACTAACTTCTCACTCTTACAATTTTACAAATTCTTAAAAAAAATATTTCTTACAATTATTTTCTCATTATTTGTGGATACTTCTTCTGGTTTTAGTTTTCAAAGCTGGATACTCCGTCCTGTGGATCTGATGAATCTTCTGATTTTCTGTTGTATTTGCTCTTTCCTCTGTCTTGCGGAGTACTTGGCTGCTATTTTTTGGCGATGCACTGAGTTTAAGTTTATTTTATTTTTTCAACTTTTAATTAAACTTGAGCACCCCGGTTGAGCCCCCAATTAAAAAATTTAGTTTATTGTCGAATTCTTAGGTCACAGCATCACGGAAGCAGGCATTGCACCGTCTGAGACATGAGTGGCTGCTATTAAGCGTTTTCCTGAGCCGACTTCATTGAAGCAGATTGAACGACTGATTCATCCAATTCTATTATATTTTTGCCTGAAAATATCTTTAGTAAACAAACAGCAGATGAAGAATTGAAGTCTCTTATATCACGTAAAGCTAAATCATCGTTCAAGATAGGGAATATATTAGTTCCCTTGCTAAATCAGCCCATATGGTGCGAAACGGTAGCAGACCGTATATTCCAAAGTGTCTCGGATATGCGCTATTTCTCAGTCTGCACTCACTTTCTCACCACCGCCTACCATCCACAGGCGAACGGGCTAGTAGAAAGGTTCCAGCGTGTCCTAAAAGCAGCCATTAAATGCAAGGGAAATACTTCTCGGCATACGTTCGGCTTTTGAAACCGATATTAATTTCTTTCCAGCAGAAATGGTGTATGGTCAGCCTTAACCGTTACCAACAGATATTTTTTCTTCTGACACCACATCTCAAAGTCTTGGTGATGAAAATCTGTAGCCACACTCAGGGAAAACATGAATGCACCGCCTAAAAAATCAGGCCTTAAAAATCCTTATCAAGGACCATTTAAAGTTTTGAAAAAATTGAGAAAATATTTCATAGTGGAGATAAAAGGTAGAAATGTTTCCGTCTCGTTAGACAGGATTAAGCCCGCGTATGTAATAGAGTCGTCAAATAGAACCAAGGGCATTAAGAAACATGTCAGATTTCGATAACCGTAATGAGACATTTACGCGTCAGTGTCAAACTATATGGATTTATGGGGACTACTCCCGTAATGTAAATTACATCGCAGATCGTACTTACCATTATTTCGTTTCATCAGCCTCAATTCAATCAGTATCGCCTTCGGCTAGAAAGGGGTTCGTTCCCTTATTTTCATAAGCCATCCTACGGCACAGGGAGAAATGTATAAGAGATCATCGTCTCTTCATCTCACAACAACTGTGCAGGTGCATGGTGCACCGAGCAGCAAGAGTGAGTTAGTTCGTTAGTGAGGCTGTCGTGTGTGGTTGCGTTTAGGGCTCTGGTTATTCATATAATAATTTAGAATTAAATGATAAGTTAAGTTTAAAGAATAAACTTTGTGAATTTTTAAATCATTGGAAAGTTTTATTTAATCTAATGGCTACCTCCCGCATCGCGCACACGTTCCCATAAACTTCTACAACGTGTTCACTTATGAAAATAAAGAAGGTAAACAAAACACCATATCACCCTCAAACAAATGGAGCGCTAGAACGTAGCCATAAAACTTTGATCGAGTATTTACGACATTACGTCAACCAAAATCCACTTACATGGGACACATGGATTCCTTACGCGATGTTCGTGTATAACACGACTCCCATTCAAGTACAGGCTTTACGCCATATGAACTGCTCTACGGTTATCCAGCCAACGTACCTAGCAAGCTTGCACAACAACCAAGCATTTCGTACAATTATGATAAGTATGCGAACGAATTGAAGGCACGATTGCAACATGGATACCCAGCAACCAAGGAAATACTTAACAAAAAAAAGGAAACATCTAAGAAATATTTTGATGCGAAGACCAATCCCAAAATATTTAACTTCAGTGACAAGGTCTTGCTAAAAAAAACAACGCAAGAAAGAAAAAACTATCCCCATTATGGGAAGGTCCTTTCAAAGTAATAAAGATTATATCAAACGAAAACATTAAGATAAAAAATAAGTCCAAATTAATCTATAGTAATCTACAGTTTTTCCGGAGATTGCTACCTCAAAACAAAAGAGCTGACAATCCGAGCAAATAAATAAAAAGGCTCATACATTCATAACGTTTTCATACCCTCTCTTAATATTTCCACTATTCTATCAAATCATACCAGTAAAAACTGGACCCAAGTAAACAAAACCACCTTCGTAAAATTTACAAGCCAAGATGACTTAAAATCACTCTTTGAAAGTATAAATTTTATGAAAAATATAGAAGATAACACTCTCGTATCCCTAGGCAAACATAATATTCACCATTACGCATCTACCTACATTATCATTGCTCTAATTCTAACATTATTCTGTTACAAACAATACACTAATTATAAGTTCAAGCACGATACCATTGCAACCAAGCAAACACGCGATACCAAAAACAATCCCAAAAAAATTAATGACATTGAAACTCCTACTATTGTACTCCAAAATCATTGAAACTTAAAAAAAAAATGTTAAAAAAGGAAATAGGTGTGTGTGAATCATAAAAGTCAGATTATGTTACTTAAATATAAAAAAAAAAAAATGTGTAATAATATCTATAAAATTTAAGAAACACTTTTATAAAGCATTACTTTTATGTATATCTACCTACATTATCATATTGTAAAAACAAAATTGTTTAACTTGTCTAGAAAGAAATCTAAACAATATAATTATGAAAATATAGTGTTTTATGTTTTTTTTTTAAAACATGAAACACTATCTTCTCACTCTTACAATTTTACAGATTCTTAAAAAAAATATTTCTTACAATTATTTTTCAAAGCTGGATACTCCGTCCTGTGGATCTGATGAATCTTCTGATTTTCTGTTGTATTTGCTCTTTCCTCTGTCTTGCGGAGTACTTGGCTGTTATTTTTTGGCGATGCACTGAGTTTAAGTTTATTTTATTTTTTCAACTTTTAATTAAACTTGAGCACCCCGGTTGAGCCCCCAATGAAAAATTTTAGTTTATTGTCGAACTCTTAGGTCACAGCATCACGGAAGCAGGCATTGCACCGTCTGAGACACGAGTGGCTGCTATTAAGCGTTTCCCTGAGCCGACTTCATTGAAGCAGATTGAACGTTTTGTCGGTATGGTAAACTTTTACCACCGATTTGTCCCAAACCTTGCCAATCTTTTAACACTTATCCACGAACAAGTAAAATTGTTAAGTAGGAAAAAGAATAAGAGTTCAACATTTTCGTGGCCATTAGATTGCGCAGACGCGAGTTAATACCACATCATGTTCAACGTATAAAAATAGAATCCAGAATCGTTAAGATCATCAAAATGAACCAACGCCCTAGAAAGTGACTCATATTCCAAAATATAATATACACCAATGGAAAAATACCAGACAAGCCAAACTATTAAATATCAGTAAGAGCACATCCTTGGATAACAGATGTTTTTATTTTCGTGGAAAAATACCAGACAAGCCAAACTATTAAATATCAATTAGTAAGAACACATCCTTGGATAACAGATGTTTTTATTTTCATTGAAAAATACCAGAGTCCAGACAAGCCAAACCACATCCTTGGATAACAGATGTTTTTATTTATCAAATAGTATAAATAGGAATATCATAGCAAACCAAAGGACACTTCTTTTAAGTCAGTGAATAAGTTCACAACACATATTCTTTTTAAAGTCAATTTAGGAACCTTAAGACGTTGTGACCATTTGTATAACTAGATTAAGTTTGAATAAATTAAATAAAGTTTTTTTTTTATCAAAATTAAGTGTTACATAAATTAATTGGGGGCTCAACCGGGATAGCCTTACAAAGCTATTTAACGTAAATATAAATTGAAGAATAAAAGTAAATTTAACGTAAAATCAGTGAGTGCTATCAAATGCCAGAAATATGTTCTTCAAGTAATACAAATGAACAATTGTATGAAGACATATTTAGTGATCAGTGAACATCAAGAAATCTGAAAATAAAAGTAAGATAGTGTTAACAATACATCACAGACAATAAAGTATCGAACATTGTATCGAGAAAAATTGAAGAAACGAAACAGTGAGTCATCACGAAAATATTTCATTTCAACCAACCCCAAAAGAAGATAGAGAAAGATAATTCTACACCAAAAAGAATGCCAGAGAGGTACAGTGCGGAATTGCAGACAAAGAATCCCAGAGCGGTATTGCAGTTTTAAGTAAGAATTATATTATATATATTAAGTATGATAGATTATATAAAAAGGTGTTATGAATAGATTTACCAAATATAAAAAATCATTTAGAAGTAAACTTAAGTTACAAAGTGTTAAAGAAGATTTTGAATTGCAAGAGTTAAGCAAAATTAAATTAAATTGTGAGAAATCGGAAATAAGTGAATTAGTAATCATGGAAGTTTTACAATCACAAATAGCTGATTTGACAGCAAAATTAGATAGTCTCATGACTGGAAAACCTGCAATCAAAGAATTCCAAACAGAAGAAATTAAACCAGAAATTATAGATATAATGAGTTTAGATGTAATAAAATCGGTGCCGACTTTTACAGGCGACGCCCAAAAATATGTTTCATGGAGACAAGCTATTGGTCATGCTATGAAGATATATAAAAAAGGTAGTGTACAGTACTTTTCAGCACTAGTAATACTTCGAAATAAGTGTATAGAACAAGCAAATGACATTTTAACTAATCACGGTACGGTATTAAATTACGAAGCAATTTTAGCAAGGTTAGACTTTGCATACTCGGACCAACGTCCAATACATGTTTTAGAACAAGAAATGAGTATTTTAAGACAAGGTAAAAATTCCTTAATGGAATATTATAATATAATAAACCAAAAACTCACAGCGTTAATTAACAAAACTATCATGACGCACGGTGACGATAAGGCAATCACAAACGAATTATGTGAAAAATATAGAAGAGATGGACTTAGAGTTTTTATTTCGGGACTGAACGGTCAGCTCTCAAACATACTCTTTAGTATATGTCCGGATAATCTTCCAAGTGCACTAGCAAAGGCACAGGAATTAGAAAGCAATAATAATAGAGCATTATTTGCTTACAGATATGAATGTCCAACTACTGGGAATAAAAATGAAACATTGAGGTTTTCACATAAAGATAAACCTATTCATAAAGATAATAATGTCTTCAGGAGAGATAATTTAGCTCCTCAATACAAACAAAACCCAAATCAGTTTGAACGAATGCAATGTAGTACGATCAATCAGCAGATCCCAAATACAAACGAACAAAAAAATACATATCAATATGCTAGTAATAGGAATTACTTATCCTATCCTAACGAAAACAGGTACAGTAACCCATTCAAACAAAACAGGCCAGTTTTTAAAAGAGAGAGGGAACAAAGCGTTCAAGTATCAGGGCAAGCCACACCCAATAAAGTTGAAAGAATCAGTAATTTGAACGAGAAGAATGAGATAGGTAGTCAGAACGGTTTACCATACTTATACAGAAAGATAGGCAACAAAAATATAAGAATTTTGTTAGATACAGGCGCAACAAGCAATTATTGTCGACCAGGGCTACTCAGTGAAAGAAAAGAATTAGCCACAAAGAAACAGGCAACGACAGTGAACGGAGCAGTAATAATTGAATTTTATTACGAAATTGAAATATTTAATAAAACAATTATAGTGTATGAATTAAATAATTTCGGTTACGATATATTAATCGGTAACAAATTCTTAAGAGATAACAAAGCAGTTATTGATCTTCAGAATAATAATATAAAGGTAAATAACGAAGAAGAAAGAATTTATTTTGACGAAGAAGTCATAAATAATATAATTATGAACAAAAGTGAGAATTTAGAAGATTTGAGGAAATGTGTCAGTGAACAGATTAAAGTGGAACATAAAAATATAAATATAAATCTGCCATTCAGAACAGATATAGTTGCTGAAATAAATACAGTAGAAGACAAAACAATATGGACAAAACAATATCCATATCCCCACAGTGCAAATGAATTCATAAATAAAGAAGTAAAAAAATTAATAGAATCATGAATAATTAGAGAAAGCAAAAGTGCTTATAATAGTCCAGTATGGGTAGTGCCCAAAAAAGGATTTAACGAAGACAATACACCAAAAATGAGAATGGTGATCGATTTCAAAAAATTAAATGAAAATACAATTGTGGATAAAATATCCAATACCAGACACAAATGTCATATGCTACGTAATGCTCCGAGTATATTTCAGAGAGCAATGGACAACATATTACGTCCATTTATAGGAAAGTTTTGCCACATTTACATTGATGACATTATAATCTATTCAGAATCAACAGAAAGTCATAAAAAACATTTAGCTACAATTATAAAAGTTTTAAAAGAAGCTAATATGAAAATCAGTTTAGAAAAATCAGAATTTTTTAAAGATTCAATTAAGTTTTTAGGATATGTAGTTGCACAAAACATATTAAAAACAGATGATGAAAAGGTAAAAACAATTAAACAATACCCTTTACCAGAATCTCTTAGACAACTTAGATCATTCCTAGGTATGATAGGATATTATCGCAAATTTATTAAGAATTATGCACAAATAGCAAAACCTTTAACAAAGCATTTACAGAATGAAAATGGTCAAGTATCAACATACTTAGCAAAGAAAACTAAAATAAATTTAGATAAAGAAGCAATTGAAGCTTTTGAAATATTAAAAAATAATCTAATAAAAGAAGTTGAATTAAATCAACCAGATTTCAATAAGAAATTCATTTTAACCACAGACGCCTCAGACGACGCTGTAGGAGCAGTTCTTTCACAGAACGGAAAACCAATAACATTTATTAGCAAAACATTGCAAAAATCAGAACGCAGTTATGCGGCAAACGAAAAAGAACTATACGCAATAGTATATGCTCTAAAAAATTTGAGGAACTATTTATACGGTGTAAAAGATCTTGAAATACATACAGATCACCAACCATTAACGTTTTCATGCTCAAAGAAAAATCCGAATGCCAAAATGAAGAGATGGTATTCAATAATAGAAGAATATGGCCCTAAAATAATTTACAAACCAGGAGTAACCAACGTAGTGGCAAATGCATTAAGTAGACAGAATTTAAATATGTTAGAAGATAACAATACACAACATAGTGCAGAAAGCAGCGAAGAATATTCGGAAAAACTAAGTAAGTGTGTGAATAAATTCAAACAGCAAATACTATTTGAACAATCTGAAACAGAATCTGATGAAATAATAAATGTTTTTAACAACAAAAGAATAATGATTTACTTTAGGAATACTGAAAATATAGGCAATATTTTGAAAAAGTATATAACCCCAGGAACAATAGGAATTTATGGAAAGACAGAGGAAATTTATCAAGTAAGAGATAAATTGAAGGAATTTAATAACAAATTCATAGAATGCGAATTTTTAGCACAAGATATAATAAATAAAAAAGATCAAGTAGAAATCGTAGAACAAACACACATAAGAGCACATAGAAATGCTAAAGAAAATACTAAACAAATAGAGAAAAATTACTATTGGCCGACAATTAGGCGAGATTTTGAAGAATACGTTAGATTTTGCGATATATGCAATATAAATAAATACGATCGCAAACCACATAAGGAAAAGATTGGTGAGGCACCAATTCCAAAAGAGGAAGGGGAAATGCTACACATAGACATCTTCTACATAAATAAAAATTTATATTTAACGTGCATCGATAAATTTAGTAAGTATGCAAGCATCCTGGAATTGAAAGACAAAACTAATTTGAAGGAAAAAGTATTAGAAATACTACAGATATATCCAAAGTGTAAACAAATAGTTATGGATAATGAAACAAGTTTTAAATCACCAGTATTCCAGTCTTTAATGAAAAGAAATAATATAGAAATATTTTATACAGACCCTTGTCACAGTAAGACAAACGGACAGATAGAAAGATTCCATTCCACTTTACAAGAAATAATAAAATGCATTAAAGATGAATATAAATTATTAGACTTCACAGAAATAATTTTTAGAGCAATAAAAGAATATAATAACTCTATACACAGTACTACTAATAAGAAACCAACAGAAGTTTACTTCGATAAAATAGGGAAAGAAGTAATTAGTAGAGAACTAAAAAATAATCAAGGAAAAATGTTGGAAGTTCATAATAAAGGAAGGAGAGAAATTCAAGTTGAAGAAAACCAAATAGGTTATAAAAAGGTAGATAAAAGAAATAAAATGGAACCTAAATTTCAAAAGGTTATTATAAAAGAAGACTTAGGTCATACAGTTAAAACGCACACAGGTAGAATTGTTCATAAAGACAATTTAAAAATAAAACCTAAACGTGAAACTAATCAATCTCCTTATTACAGGAATTCAAAATGAATACAATCATAATAATAATGATTGTCACCGCAACACTAAGCAAAGCAGAAGTAGAAATAGTAGATTATAGCAGAGAAGAATACATCCTAATAGAAGATGGAGATACAATAATAACTCAAGGAACAAATAATATATTCCATATAACTAACCTAACAATAATAGAAAGTGTAATTAAGCAAAGCGATGAGGCGGTACAAAATGATATAAATTATACACAAAAAACGAATAAGTATTATGTAGAAATTGAGATAGTTAATAACTTACTTGAACAGCTCAAAGAGCATTATTCTAGAACTAGACGTTCATTAAATTTTATAGGTACAGTTTGGAAATTCATTCCCGGAACTCCAGATCATTATGATGAAGAAATTTTAGAAGAGAAAATAAATGATTTGGTTAAAAATAATAATCAACAAATGATTACTAATTCAAAAATGTTTAAAGTAATAGAAAATTTTGTCTATACTGAAAAAGATGAAATAATTTCAAGACAGTTAAAAGTAATAAGTTATGAACTACAAAATATAATAAATACATTAACTTTTGCAAAGCTAGGAAAATTAAATCCAGCAATTTTAAGTAACAAAGATATTAAAGAAATACTAAAACATGAGAATAGTACTTTTTCAGTTACAGATCTAATTGATGTAAGTAAATTTAAAATATATCAGAAACATAATATTATTGTAATAATGATTAAATATCCGATTATTAAAGAAACATGTAAAACATATATTACTAAAAGTATTCCACAAAAGGATGGAAAATTATTAATTGAAAATAAGATTGCTAAATGCAATAAATTTATTAATTTACAAACTTGTAAAACTGAAACACAAAGTAGATATTGTGAATATAACACAACAGAATCATGTTTTACTAAACTATTGAATAAGAATTATACCAAGTGTAATAAGATAAAGGAAAATAATTATCTATTAGAAATATTAAAAGAAGGAGCAATATTAGCTACCGGAAATCATGTTATAAACAACATTACTTATAAAGGTACATATTTAGTAACCTATAATCAAAATGTAACTATTGATAATCAATTATTTTCAAATGATAAAAATATTATACAAGCATACCTTAAGGGTTATTCAAATACTTTATATGAAGTAGATACATATATAGATTCTTTGAATGAAGATCTAAAGTTTAAAAATATAAATTTTATAGAAAATATCAAGACCAATGCAAAAGAAAATATTGGCACATCAATTCTATTTACTATTATATTAACAATTGTAATACTGTATATCAGTAAATCAGTCATATCATTGAGACGACAAAAACATCAAAAGATTCAAATCAACATTGAACTGGAAAGAAAACAAGCAGAAGACCACTTCAATGCATTAGTTGAAAAAGCAAAAGAAAAATATGCAGCAGAAGGAAGATCGGGGCGACCTTTTTAGAAGTACGGGGGAAGTTAATACCACATCATGTTCAACGTATAAAAATAGAATCCAGAATCGTTAAGATCACCAAAATGAACCAACGCCCTAGAAAGTGACTCATATTCCAAAATATAATATACACCAATGGAAAAATACCAGACAAGCCAAACTATTAAATATCAGTAAGAACACATCCTTGGATAAGAGATGTTTTTATTTTCGTGGAAAAATACCAGACAAGCCAAACTATTAAATATCAATTAGTAAGAACACATCCTTGGATAACAGATGTTTTTATTTTTATGGAAAAATACCAGAGTCCAGACAAGCCAAACCACATCCTTGGATAACAGATGTTTTTATTTGTCAAATAGTATAAATAGGAATATCATAGCAAACCAAAGGACACTTCTTTTAAGTCAGTGAATAAGTTCACAACACATATTCTTTTTAAAGTCAATTTAGGAACCTTAAGACGTTGTGACCATTTGTATAACTAGATTAAGTTTGAATAAATTAAATAAAGTTTTTTTTATCAAAATTAAGTGTTACATAAATTAATTCGCGTTCGTTAAGATCAAAGCAGCTCTTTCACAAGCTAATATGCTTGTTCATCCGAGCGAGGACTCTCCAACGCGCCTCACAGCTGACGCATCCAATATAGATATCGGATCCGTGCTTGAGCAGTTTATTGAAAACAAGTGGAAGCCTATAGCTTTTTATTCGAAGAAGCTAAGTCCTGCTGAAGTAAAATATTCAGCTTTTGATAGAGAGCTTTTGGCAATTTATGTATCTATACGGCATTTCCAATATTTCCTCGAAGGGCGCGAGTTTGTTGTATACACTGACCACAAACCTCGGCCTACAGCTTTATTGTACGAAGTCCAAGGCAGACAGGGCACCTCGATTGGATATCGCAGTATATGAACGATATAAGGCACATAAAAAAAAGGAATAACATTGTAGCTGATTTTTTATCTAGACCCGAAGAGAACGCGATTACTAGGACTGATTCATCCAATTCTATTATATTTTTGCCTGAAAATATCTTTAGTAAACAAACAGCAGATGAAGAATTGAAGTCTCTTATATCACGTAAAACTAAATCATCGTTCAAGATAGAGAATATAGTAGTTCCCTTGCTAAATCAGCCCATATGGTGCGAAACGGTAGCAGACCGTATATTCCAAAGTGTCTCGGATATGCGCTATTTCTCAGTCTGCACTCACTTTCTCACCCAGGCGTTCGCTCATCGAGAAAGATGGTGACAGAGCGGTATTTTTGGCCTGGAATGAACTGTGATATTAAGAAGTTTGTTCTTTCTTGCATTCAGTGCCAACTCTCGAAAGTTCATCGACATACGAAATCTCCCATAGGCAGTTTTAATACTCCCAGTGACTGATTCGAGCACGTACACATGGACTTGGTAGGACCACTTGATGTGTCAGATGGATACACCTACAACTACATACTTACCATTGTTGATAGATTCAGGCGATGGCCAGAGGCATATCCGCTAAAAGTCATGTGTGCAGATACAATCGCTAAGAAATTCATTTATAAGCCGATTTGGTTTGGATCGAGGATGACAACTGATCAGGGAGCGCAATTCGAGTCAAAATTATTTTCGGAATTAACTAAGTTGTTGGGTCTCCATAGAATAAGAACCACCGCCTACCATCCACAGGCGAACGGGCTAGTAAAAAGGTTCCACCGTGTCCTAAAAGCAGCCATTAAATGCAAGGGAAATACTGCCCGTTGGAGCGAAGATTTACCACTAATCCTTCTCGGCATACGTTCGGCTTTTGAAACCGTTATTAATTTCTTTCCAGCAGAAATGGTGTATGGTCAGCCTTAACGGTTACCAACAGATTTTTTTTCTTCTGACACCACATCTCAAAGGCTTGGTGATGAAAATCTGTAGCCACACTCAGGGTAAACATGAATGCTCTACGACCAAAAGAGACGCGTCAAAATGAATCCCAGGTTTATATTCCAAAGTCCCTAGAGCATTGCGATCAGGTTTTTGTTCGCTCACCGCCTAAAAAATCAGGCCTTAAAAATCCCCATCAAGGACCATTTAAAGTTTTGAAAGAATTAAGAAAATATTTCATAGTGGAGATAAAAGGTAGAAATGTTTCCGTCTCGTTAGACAGGATTAAGCCCGCGTATGTAATAGAGTCGTCAAATAGAACCAAGGGTATTAAGAAACATGTCAGATTTCGATAACAGTAATGAGACATTTACGCGTCAGTGTCAAACTATATGGATTTATGGGGACTACTCCCGTAATGTAAATTACATCGCAGATCGTACCAGTGACGTTTATTCATAGGTGCGCAGGTGTTCTCTGCACACCCTAACCGAATCTGTTATTATAATGCACTGAACTTAAGTTTCTGTTTCATTGCAATAATTTATGTATTAACTAATCAGTATTTGTAAATGAGTAGTTGAAATCAACATAAGACGTTGAAAGAATTTATATTAATATTTTTATAATTTATCTACAACTGCTTACAACTAACAGATATTTGAAAACAAAGATGTTTGAACAAAATCCAAATTTCCCTGTACCTATCAATAATTCCTATTTACAGTCAAAGCGACTTGGTTGTAATGAAACTCACCCATCGGGATGTTCATCTCGCTTTAGAGCACCGAGGACAGGCAAAATCACATACAAAAACAAAGACAAAATAAAATAAATATAAAAAACCCTTTTCCCTCATAAATCGACCTGGCTTGGTGTTCTCCTGCATCAAGCGCACCTCTTTGCAGGTCTTGTGTTTCATTTTCGTTTTAGTTTTCGTTCCACCATGGCAAACATAGAGTTGATGTGCTTGTGCGGTGTACGGTGTGCGGTGTGCGGTGTGCCTACTGCCTGCCTACTGTGTGCAGGAACAAGAACAAGCACAACACAAGATCATGCAAGATACAACATACAACTACAACTTACAACAGCCAGAACCAGAGTCCCATTCATTCATAATTATTCATTCCCATTCTGGTCCTCTGAGTGTATGAATAGAGCATAGAGGTCGGTTGCACAGTGACAACAAATATGAATATTCGAATATTGGAAATTGCAACTGAATTTTCACAGCTTTTCAGCTGATAAATTGGAATATACCAAATTTTAATACATCTTTTATTAAGAACTTTCATGAAACAAATTATGAATTCAAGCTTTGGTTGCGTGGCTGCCATTCTATAAGCAAAGTCTTCTGTTGGCCTTGCCTGCCTTTTTCAAATTATCTGATCATTTTAGAGTTGCTGTAAATAAGCACTTTGTTTCCCAACAGAAAAGTAAAAAAACAAAAAAAAATCTACCTATAAAAAAAACTTAGTAATGGGTTCATTGTCTGTCACGTCCTCGTAGGGTCCTGCAATAGAAAAAAAATACTCTATCTTACTACTGTAGAAATTATAGTGAACACCCTATTGAAAGCACCACGGCACGTCACTGGATCGTACTTACCATTATTTCGTTTCATCAGCCTCAATTCAATCAGTATCGCCTTCGGCTAGAAAGGGGTTCGTTCCCTTATTTTCATAAGCCATCCTACGGCACAGGGAGAAATGTATAAGAGATCATCGTCTCTTCATCTCACAACAACTGTGCAGGTGCATGGTGCACCGAGCAGCAAGAGTGAGTTAGTTCGTTAGTGAGGCTGTCGTGTGTGGTTGCGTTTAGGGCTCTGGTTATTATTCATATAATAATTTAGAATTAAATGATAAGTTAAGTTTAAAGAATAAACTTTGTGAATTTTTAAATCATTGGAAAGTTTTATTTACAACTTCTACAACGTGTTCACTTATGAAAATAAAGAAGGTAAACAAAACACCATATCACCCTCAAACAAATGGAGCGCTAGAACGTAGCCATAAAACTTTGATCGAGTATTTACGACATTACGTCAACCAAGATCCACTTGCATGAGACACATGGATTCCTTACGCGATGTTCGTGTATAACACGACTCCCATTCAAGTACAGGCTTTACGCCATATGAACTGCTCTACGGTTATCCAGCCAACGTACCTAGCAAGCTTGCAACAACCAAGCATTTCGTACAATTATGATAAGTATGCGAACGAATTGAAGGCACTATTGCAACATGGATACCCAGCAACCAAGGAAATACTTAACAAAAGAAAGGAAACATCTAAGAAATATTTTGATGCGAAGACCAATCCCAAAATATTTAACTTCAGTGACAAGGTCTTGCTAAAAAAAACAACGCAAGAAAGAAAAAACTATCCCCATTATGGGAAGGTCCTTTCAAAGTAATAAAGATTATATCAAACGAAAACATTAAGATAAAAAATAAGTCCAAATTAATCCATAGTAATCTACAGTTTTTCCGGAGATTGCTACCTCAAAACAAAAGAGCTGACAATCCGAGCAAATAAAGAAAAAGGCTCATACATTCATAACGTTTTCATACCCTCTCTTAATATTTCCACTATTCTATCAAATCATACCAGTAAAAACTGGACCCAAGTAAACAAAACCACCTTCGTAAAATTTACAAACCAAGATGACTTAAAATCACTCTTTGAAAGTATAAATTTTATGAAAAATATAGAAGATAACACTCTCGTATCCCTAGGCAAACATAATATTCACCATTACGCATCTACCTACATTATCATTGCTCTAATTCTAACATTATTCTGTTACAAACAATACACTAAGTATAAGTTCAAACACGATACCATTGCAACCAAGCAAACACCCGATACCAAAAACAATCCCAAAAAAATTAATGACATTGAAACTCCTACTATTGTACTCCAAAATCATTGAAACTTAAAAAAAAAAATGTTAAAAAAGGAAATAGGTGTGTGTGAATCATAAAAGTCAGATTATGTTACTTAAATATAAAAAAAAAAAATGTGTAATAATATCTATAAAATTTAAGAAACACTTTTATAAAGCATTACTTTTATGTATATCTACCTACATTATCATATTGTAAAAACAAAATTGTTTAACTTGTCTAGAAAGAAATCTAAACAATATAATTATAAAAATATAGTGTTTTATGTTTTTTTTTTAAACATAAAACACTAACTTCTCACTCTTACAATTTTACAAATTCTTAAAAAAAATATTTCTTACAATTATTTTTCAAAGCTGAATACTCCGTCCTGTGGATCTGATGAATCTTCTGCTTTTCTGTTGTATTTGCTCTTTCCTCTGTCTTGCGGAGTACTTGGCTGTTATTTTTTGGCGATGCACTGAGTTTAAGTTTATTTTATTTTTTCAACTTTTAATTAAACTTGAGCACCCCGGTTGAGCCCCCAATGAAAAATTTTAGTTTATTGTCGAACTCTTAGGTCACAGCATCACGGAAGCAGGCATTGCACCGTCTGAGACACGAGTGGCTGCTATTAAGCGTTTCCCTGAGCCGACTTCATTGAAGCAGATTGAACGTTTTGTCGGTATGGTAAACTTTTACCACCGATTTGTCCCAAACCTTGCCAATCTTTTAACACTTATCCACGAACAAGTAAAATTGTTAAGTAGGATAAAGAATAAGAGTTCAACATTTTCGTGGCCATTAGATTGCGCAGACGCGTTCGTTAAGATCAAAGCAGCTCTTTCACAAGCTAATATGCTTGTTCATCCGAGCGAGGACTTTCCAACGCGCCTCACAGCTGACGCATCCAATATAGATATCGGATCCGTGCTTGAGCAGTTTATTGAAAACAAGTGGAAGCCTATAGCTTTTTATTCGAAGAAGCTAAGTCCTGCTGAAGTAAAATATTCAGCTTTTGATAGAGAGCTTTTGGCAATTTATGTATCTATACGGCATTTCCAATATTTCCTCGAAGGGCGCGAGTTTGTTGTATACACTGACCACAAACCTCGGACTACAGCTTTATTGTACGAAGTCCAAGGCAGACAGGGCACCTCGATTGGATATCGCAGTATACAAATGATATAAGGCACATAAAAAAAAGGAACAACATCGTAGCTGATTTTTTATCTAGACCCGAAGAGAACGCGATTACTAGGACTGATTCATCCAATTCTATTATATTTTTGCCTGAAAATATCTTTAGTAAACAAACAGCAGATGAAGAATTGAAGTCTCTTATATCACGTAAAACTAAATCATCGTTCAAGATAGAGAATATAGTAGTTCCCTTGCTAAATCAGCCCATATGGTGCGAAACGGTAGCAGACCGTATATTCCAAAGTGTCTCGGATATGCGCTATTTCTCAGTCTGCACTCACTTTCTCACCCAGGCGTTCGCTCATCGAGAAAGATGGTGACAGAGCGGTATTTTTGGCCTGGAATGAACTGTGATATTAAGAAGTTTGTTCTTTCTTGCATTCAGTGCCAACTCTCGAAAGTTCATCGACATACGAAATCTCCCATAGGCAGTTTTAATACTCCCAGTGACCGATTCGAGCACGTACACATGGACTTGGTAGGACCACCTGATGTGTCAGATGGATACACCTACAACTACATACTTACCATTATTGATAGATTCAGGCGATGGCCAGAGGCATATCCGCTAAAAGTCATGTGTGCAGATACAATCGCTAAGAAATTCATTTCCGAGTTTATAAGCCGATTTGGTTTGGATCGAGGATAACAACTGATCAGGGAGCGCAATTCGAGTCAAAATTATTTTCGGAATTAACTAAGTTGTTGGGTCTCCATAGAATAAGAACCACCGCCTACCATCCACAGGCGAACGGGCTAGTAGAAAGGTTCCACCGTGTCCTAAAAGCAGCCATTAAATGCAAGGGAAATACTGCCCGTTGGAGCGAAGATTTACCACTAATCCTTCTCGGCATACGTTCGGCTTTTGAAACCGATATTAATTTCTTTCCAGCAGAAATGGTGTATGGTCAGCCTTAACGGTTACCAACAGATTTTTTTTCTTCTGACACCACATCTCAAAGTCTTGGTGATGAAAATCTGTAGCCACACTCAGGGAAAACATGAATGCTCTACAACCAAAAGAGACGCGTCAAAATGAATCCCAGGTTTATATTCTAAAGTCCCTAGAGCATTGCGATCAGGTTTTTGTTCGCTCACCGCCTAAAAAATCAGGCCTTAAAAATCCCCATCAAGGACCATTTAAAGTTTTGAAAGAATTAAGAAAATATTTCATAGTGGAGATAAAAGGTAGAAATGTTTCCGTCTCGTTAGACAGGATTAAGCCCGCGTATGTAATAGAGTCGTCAAATAGAACCAAGGGTATTAAGAAACATGTCAGATTTCGATAACAGTAATGAGACATTTACGCGTCAGTGTCAAACTATATGGATTTATGGGGACTACTCCCGTAATGTAAATTACATCGCAGATCGTACTTACCATTATTTCGTTTCATCAGCCTCAATTCAATCAGTATCGCCTTCGGCTAGAAAGGGGTTCGTTCCCTTATTTTCATAAGCCATCCTACGGCACAGGGAGAAATGTATAAGAGATCATCGTCTCTTCATCTCACAACAACTGTGCAGGTGCATGGTGCACCGAGCAGCAAGAGTGAGTTAGTTCGTTAGTGAGGCTGTCGTGTGTGGTTGCGTTTAGGGCTCTGGTTATTCATATAATAATTTAGAATTAAATGATAAGTTAAGTTTAAAGAATAAACTTTGTGAATTTTTAAATCATTGGAAAGTTTTATTTAATCTAATGGCTACCTCCCGCATCGCGCACACGTTCCCATAAACTTCTACAACGTGTTCACTTATGAAAATAAAGAAGGTAAACAAAACACCATATCACCCTCAAACAAATGGAGCGCTAGAACGTAGCCATAAAACTTTGATCGAGTATTTACGACATTACGTCAACCAAGATCCACTTACATGGGACACATGGATTCCTTACGCGATGTTCAAGTACAGGCTTTACGCCATATGAACTGCTCTACGGTTATCCAGCCAACGTACCTAGCAAGCTTGCACAACAACCAAGCATTTCGTACAATTATGATAATTATGCGAACGAATTGAAGGCACGATTGCAACATGGATACCCAGCAACCAAGGAAATACTTACCAAAAGAAAGGAAACATCTAAGCAATATTTTGATGCGAAGACCAATCCCAAAATATTTAACTTCAGTGACAAAGTCTTGCTAAAAAAAACAACGCAAGAAAGAAAAAACTATCCCCATTATGGGAAGGTCCTTTCAAAGTAATAAAGATTATATCAAACGAAAACATTAAGATAAAAAATAAGTCCAAATTAATCCATAGTAATCTACAGTTTTTCCGGAGATTGCTACCTCAAAACAAAAGAGCTGATAATCCGAGCAAATAAAGAAAAAGGCTCATACATTCATAACGTTTTCATACCCTCTCTTAATATTTCCACTATTCTATCAAATCATACCAGTAAAAACTGGATCCAAGTAAACAAAACCACCTTCGTAAAATTTACAAGCCAAGATGACTTAAAATCACTCTTTGAAAGTATAAATTTTATGAAAAATATAGAAGATAACACTCTCGTATCCCTAGGCAAACATAATATTCACCATTACGCATCTACCTACATTATCATTGCTATAATTCTAACATTATTCTGTTACAAACAATACACTAAGAATAAGTTCAAACACGATACCATTGCAACCAAGCAAACACCCGATACCAAAAACAATCCCAAAAAAATTAATGACATTGAAACTCCTACTATTGTACTCCAAAATCATTGAAACTTAAAAAAAAAAATGTTAAAAAAGGAAACAGGTGTGTGTGAATCATAAAAGTCAGATTATGTTACTTAAATATAAAAAAAAAAAATGTGTAATAATATCTATAAAATTTAAGAAACACTTTTATAAAGCATTACTTTTATGTATATCTACCTACATTATCATATTGTAAAAACAAAATTGTTTAACTTGTCTAGAAAGAAATCTAAACAATATAATTATAAAAATATAGTGTTTTATGTTTTTTTTTTAAACATAAAACACTAACTTCTCACTCTTACAATTTTACAAATTCTTAAAAAAAATATTTCTTACAATTATTTTTCAAAGCTGAATACTCCGTCCTGTGGATCTGATGAATCTTCTGCTTTTCTGTTGTATTTGCTCTTTCCTCTGTCTTGCGGAGTACTTGGCTGTTATTTTTTGGCGATGCACTGAGTTTAAGTTTATTTTATTTTTTCAACTTTTAATTAAACTTGAGCACCCCGGTTGAGCCCCCAATGAAAAATTTTAGTTTATTGTCGAACTCTTAGGTCACAGCATCACGGAAGCAGGCATTGCACCGTCTGAGACACGAGTGGCTGCTGTTAAGCGTTTCCCTGAGCCGACTTCATTGAAGCAGATTGAACGTTTTGTCGGTATGGTAAACTTTTACCACCGATTTGTCCCAAACCTTGCCAATCTTTTAACACTTATCCACGAACAAGTAAAATTGTTAAGTAGGAAAAAGAATAAGAGTTCAACATTTTCGTGGCCATTAGATTGCGCAGACGCGTTCGTTAAGATCACAGCAGCTCTTTCACAAGCTAATATGCTTGTTCATCCGAGCGAGGACTTTCCAACGCGCCTCACAGCTGACGCATCCAATATAGATATCGGATCCGTGCTTGAGCAGTTTATTGAAAACAAGTGGAAGCCTATAGCTTTTTATTCGAAGAAGCTAAGTCCTGCTGAAGTAAAATATTCAGCTTTTGATAGAGAGCTTTTGGCAATTTATGTATCTATACGGCATTTCCAATATTTCCTCGAAGGGCGCGAGTTTGTTGTATACACTGACCACAAACCTCGGACTACAGCTTTATTGTACGAAGTCCAAGGCAGACAGGGCACCTCGATTGGATATCGCAGTATACAAACGATATAAGGCACATAAAAAAAAGGAACAACATCGTAGCTGATTTTTTATCTAGACCCGAAGAGAACGCGATTACTAGGACTGATTCATCCAATTCTATTATATTTTTGCCTGAAAATATCTTTAGTAAACAAACAGCAGATGAAGAATTGAAGTCTCTTATATCACGTAAAACTAAATCATCGTTCAAGATAGAGAATATAGTAGTTCCCTTGCTAAATCAGCCCATATGGTGCGAAACGGTAGCAGACCGTATATTCCAAAGTGTCTCGGATATGCGCTATTTCTCAGTCTGCACTCACTTTCTCACCCAGGCGTTCGCTCATCGAGAAAGATGGTGACAGAGCGGTATTTTTGGCCTGGAATGAACTGTGATATTAAGAAGTTTGTTCTTTCTTGCATTCAGTGCCAACTCTCGAAAGTTCATCGACATACGAAATCTCCCATAGGCAGTTTTAATACTCCCAGTGACCGATTCGAGCACGTACACATGGACTTGGTAGGACCACCTGATGTGTCAGATGGATACACCTACAACTACATACTTACCATTATTGATAGATTCAGGCGATGGCCAGAGGCATATCCGCTAAAAGTCATGTGTGCAGATACAATCGCTAAGAAATTCATTTCCGAGTTTATAAGCCGATTTGGTTTGGATCGAGGATAACAACTGATCAGGGAGCGCAATTCGAGTCAAAATTATTTTCGGAATTAACTAAGTTGTTGGGTCTCCATAGAATAAGAACCACCGCCTACCATCCACAGGCGAACGGGCTAGTAGAAAGGTTCCACCGTGTCCTAAAAGCAGCCATTAAATGCAAGGGAAATACTGCCCGTTGGAGCGAAGATTTACCACTAATCCTTCTCGGCATACGTTCGGCTTTTGAAACCGATATTAATTTCTTTCCAGCAGAAATGGTGTATGGTCAGCCTTAACGGTTACCAACAGATTTTTTTTCTTCTGACACCACATCTCAAAGTCTTGGTGATGAAAATCTGTAGCCACACTCAGGGAAAACATGAATGCTCTACAACCAAAAGAGACGCGTCAAAATGAATCCCAGGTTTATATTCTAAAGTCCCTAGAGCATTGCGATCAGGTTTTTGTTCGCTCACCGCCTAAAAAATCAGGCCTTAAAAATCCCCATCAAGGACCATTTAAAGTTTTGAAAGAATTAAGAAAATATTTCATAGTGGAGATTGTACGATTGCAACTTCATTTGCAACCGGCAATGGAATCTCGGCCTTTGAAATTATTATCATCGACTAACGAGATCCACTGCAGCTGATGAGCATGAGACGCTTGTCAAAACAATAAATGACACAGGTCAATGCCCTGAACGGAGAAGTCCACACACGAACACTTGGTCTATGCACCGACTGTGCTTTCCTTGTGCGCGCAGTAGTCGTTGACAAAACGATAACAACAACACCGCACCGAGTGTACGGAGTTGTTCTTGTGATGAAGAACGGTGTCAAGCCAACTTGCTTGATTGCGTAATCGCGAACTTTGAGCGACGAGGCGATGAGTGGACAATGCTTTCTTTGCGCGAAAGCAACGACAACAGCTAGGCAAACGATGAAAAAGGAAATGAAACCAGCAGTGTCGATGATGTAATGCTTACAACTGATAATGTGATTTTATTTTTCTCTTCTTTTATACAAAAAGTTATCGCTTATTTTCTTTTGATCTTAAACTTCATTATCGAAAGATGGCTGTTGAGCGCGTAATTTGAATAATTGGAGAGTTAAGGCAAAGTTACAATAGCAAGAATTCAATTGGATTTTTTTGTTTTAGGTACAACAATTCTATAATATAATTCTATAATAATGAGAACAACAATCTTTATTATCTGATTTAACATATGGGCTCCAACATTCCGGCCCCTTTGAAAGGACCCTTTCAAGCAGGAAGTAGAGCAAGCTTTCGTATAGGTCGTCGAATTTGTCCCTTCATTGTTCGGATGTCTGCTACTCGGATTCGTCCGTCTTGGCCCGGGATTACTTGGGTGACTCGGCCGAGTAACCATTTCTGCGGTGGTACGTTGTCTTCGTGCACGATTACCATCGCTCCAACGTGCAGATTTGCTGATTCATCGTTCCACTTTGTGCGTCCCTGAAGCTCGTTGACGTATTCGTTGACCCACCTGTGCCAAAAGTGGGATTTGACGGCGTTAATACGACGCCATCGTTGCAGGAAGCTGATGTTTGGTGCTAGGTCTAGCCTCTCTGGTATTGCCTTCAGCGATGCGCCTATAAGTAAGTGTCCTGGTGTGAGTGCCTCTAGATCGTTAGGATCTGATGATAGTGGTGTCAGCGGTCTGGAGTTCATGATGGCCTCTATCTCTACTAGCGCTGTTGAAAGCTCTTCGAAATTTAGTTTCGCGTTGGCTAGGCTGCGGTTAAGATGCCCCTTAGCTGTCTTCACGGCGGATTCCCAGATACCACCAAAGTGCGGCGCCCTGGGAGGAATAAATAGAAAATTGATATTATTGTCGATGCAAAAACGATTGATGCATGCTTGAGTTTTGGGATCAAAGAAAAGTTTGTGAAGTTCACGCAGCTTGGTTTGAGCTCCGACAAAATTCGTTGCGTTGTCGCAGTAAATGTCCTTCGGCAGACCTCTTCTCCCTATCATGCGTTTGAGCGCTGCTAAAAATGCATCCGATGAGAGATCGGAGACAGCTTCAATGTGCACTGCCTTTGAAGCGAAGCAAACAAATATCGCTACATATGTTTTGTAAGGTACCTTGCCTCTGATTTTATAGTATGTAAATATGGGCCCACAGAAATCAACACCACATGACGAAAAAGGCCTCGAAACAGTAACTCTTGCCGCTGGCAAGTCTCCCATTAGTTGAGTTAAAAGCTTGGGCCTATACTTGACGCAATGAACACAATTTCGAACTATACTTTTTGCAATCTGTCTAGCGTTGATAATCCAAAATCTGATTCTTATAAATGCCAAAAGAGCTTTGGGTCCTGCATGGAAATTCGAAACATGTAGATGCCTGACTAAGCACTTGACGAACCAGTTATCTTTGGGAAGAAGTAAGGGATGCTTGCGTTCTTCTGGGATCGTAGCATTTTGCAACCGCCCTCCGACTTTCAGTAGCTCGAATCCATCAACCTTATCTAAAAATGGGCATAAGACCTTGATGGCTCCTTTGGGAGTCTCGTTTCTGCGTATGGACCTTGTTTCCTCTGCAAAGTGATGTTGTTGAATCATCCAGATGATCCTGAGTAAGGACCTTTCAATCTCCTGCCGCGATAGTTCTCCCAACGTTTTGGTTGCCCGATCGGCAAACCTTAAAATGTATGCGAACACATGAAGAGTTTTTGTGTACGAACTGAATTTTTCCATAGCCTCCAATAGGGTGTTTGGTGTATGAGCATGGCATACGAGTGCCGTTTTTCGTACTTCTAAAATTCGCTCTTCAAGTGATAGTTCGTTGCACGAATTTTGAGGCCAATCTTTCATTGCTGTCTTCAGAAATTTAGGTCCAGAAAACCATATCGACTTCTCCAACTCTTGTACTGTGCAACCTCTTGAGACTTTGTCTGCTGGATTGTCTTGAGTCGGCACATGTCTCCAGTTAACTTCCGGCGTAATCTCTTGGATTTCAGCAACTCTGTTTCCAACGAATGTGTTGAGTTTAGAGGAGTGCATTTTTATCCAATACAACACAATCTCCGCATCTGTCCAAAAAAAGACTTCGATGGGTGTACTCTTAAAAATATCTCGAATTTTTAACCAAAGTTTAGCTAGTAGATGAGCTCCACATAATTCGAGACGGGGAAGTTGTTTCCTTTTTGTTGGCGCTACTCTTGAATTTGATGTTAAAAGTTTTGTTGTTATATCTCCTCTTTTACTCTTTGTTCTGAGGTAGATACAACATCCGTACGCTTCCATAGACGCGTCACAGAATCCATGTACTTGGATAGTATCTTTATTGTCACTTAAGACATGTCGGGGAACTGATAAATTCTGTACGGAATTCAAGTCAACCATGAATTGTCTCCACTCGATATCGATGCTCTGTGGGATCGAGGCATCCCAATCCAGCTTTTCGATCCACAGCTTTTGCAGAATTACCTTCGCTTTGATAATAATAGGGCTAAGCAGTCCCATGGGATCAAATAACGATGAAGAAAGAGAAAGAATGGATCGTTTCGTAAATTTGCTGTACGTCTTACTCGGGTTGTAAGAGAATTGAAACGTATCTCTGGTTGAGTTCCACGTGATCCCTAATGTACTAGTGAGGTTAGACTCGTGCATATTTAGATCCTTATTTGATGTGGTATTCTCGCTTAAAAGTTGAGAAGTATTGCTATGCCACTTAGACAATTCGAAGCCTGCAGTTGCTAATACTGCCGTCACCTCCTCCTTTATTTGTAACAACGTTTGCTTATCATCTGCTCCTGTGATTAAATCATCAACATAGAAGTCAGACTGAATTATTTGTGCACCAATTTGGTATCCTTTCACATTCTCAGCCACATAACGAAGGCTTCGTATTGCCTGAAACGGTGCTGACGATGTTCCATATGTGACAGTGTTCAGCTCATATGTCTTCACTGGTTGCTGTGGATCATCCCTCCAGAGTATGTATTGGAAGGCTCTGTCCAACGGGTGAACCAACACTTGCCTATACATTTTTACAATGTCTGCCGTTAAACCAAATTTGTGCAGCCGGAATCGAAGCAAGGTTATGAAGAGATCATTTTGAATAGTGGGACCGGTCATCAAAATATCATTGAGGGATACGTGAGACGAGGTATTAGACGATGCATTGAACACTACTCGAAGTTTAGTCGTAAGACTGTTTGGTTTAAGCACGCAATGATGTGGAAGATAGTAGTGCGGCTCCTCTAATCTAGGAGATTCGACCACTGTCATGTGTCCTAAAGCTTCATATTCCCTCATGAACTTGATATACTCTTCCTTCTGATCTAAGTTTTTTAAAAGTCTGCACTCTAACTGAAGAAATCTCCTAAAAGCGATACCATACGATGACCCAAGTAATTTAGGATCCTTTTTGAACGGTAATTTAACCATCAACCGACCTGTTGGTAAAACCTCTATTGTTTCCTTGAAGGCCTCTTCACATTGAAGTTGTTCCTCTGACCATTTCGATTTCTTTCCTTTCACTTCTTCTAGCTCCCAAAACCTTTCGACATATTCAGTCAATGCTTCATCTTGTGAGAGAAGACACCTTACGATAGGCTGAATTCTATCTGTCTTGTACTTTCCAGAGACAATCCATCCCAATGAAGTCTTCTGCAGGATAGGCAGCTCTTGACCTAGTTTGATCTGTCCGACGGCGAGCAAATCGAAGAATGCCTCTGCTCCTAGGAGAATATCAATTGGAGAAGGCTTGTTAAAGTCCTCATCGGCCAGGTTGATGTTCTTTGGGATGTTCCAATTGTTGGTACTGAGAACCTTGTCCGGCTGATATCCTGTGATTATCGACGATACCAAAAAGTCTAGAGAAACCTCGAAATTGTTATACCGAGACCTGATGGTGGTTTGAGTTTCAAAATTAATTTTTGTTTGAGAAACGCCAATGCCACTGATGTCTACTCTTTTCTTATGTTTGTGGAGATTGAGACACCGAGCAAACTTTTCAGTTATAAAGTTAACCTGAGATCCTGAATCTAGCAAGGCTCTTCCTAGATGAAAACAACCTAATGAATCTTGAACTAAAATCAACGCGGTTGCTAAGATGACTTGATCGGTCGAGCTTGATCGGTTAAAATCGCTAGCCGAATGTGATGATGCGTATTGGTTTGAGTCGCTGGAAACACTGGGCGATGTACCACTAGATGTAGAGGCTACTGCTTCGCTGCTAATGGAAGGCTGATCCGGTTGAGTTCTGTGAAGTAAGGTGTGGTGAGACAGCTTGCAAGTTTTGCATCTATAGTGAGAGGGACACTTCGATACACCGTGACCCTTTGTCAAGCAGTTGAGACACAGTCCAAGTTTCTTTGCGTTTGCGAATCGATCCATTACTGTAAGTTTACTGAAACTTAAACAGTTGTTAATTGAGTAAGTTCTGCCTTTACAAAATGCGCATTCCCGTTGTGTGACCGTCATCGATGTATGAGACCGTAGATTGAGAGACTCACATTTAGATTTTTGTGGATAACGTGGGTTTTTATCAAAACGATGCAGTTTACTGTCACTGGCTTCTAGATATTGACAACGACGGCTGAGCATTGTAGCACAATCATCCCATTTAGGAAGCTTGGTATAATCTAAGCTTTCTTCCCACTTCGCATGCGTGTCCGCATCTACCTTTGACATTGCAATGTGAATGATAATAGCATTGCAAATGTCAGATTCTGTGCCAATTGATTTCAACGACGAAAAGAGAGCAGATATATTATCAACTAAATTGCGAAGCTGAGAGGAAGATGCCTTGGAAACCCTTGGTAAATCTAGTAACGAAGCGATATTTTCAAGAAAAATGAGACAGTCATTATCATAGCGTTCCTTTAGTCTGGCTAACGCTTTGGGATAATTTTCATCCGTTACCTGAAATGCACGAACAGTACCAAGAGCCTGATCACTGAGACATGAGAGAAGATGGTTAAACTTTTCTATGTTGGTAAGCGACGATTCATTTTGTACCAATTGGTTAAACGAATTTATAAAATTTTTGTATTCTGAGTAATTTCCGCTAAATTTGGGTAGTTTGGGAAACGGCAACCGGCTGGTAGGCGGTGGCATACTGAAAGTTGCTTCATTTATGCTACCTCGTCTTTTCTCTGGCATGAGAGTTAGAATTTTTGTTTTTGTGTTGATGTACAACTCCTCAATTTCAGCTCTTCCATTGTCCGATGGCAATAACCGCTCAATCTGGGTTTGATAGGCCAAACCCTGTTTGAAGTATGATTCCAGAATTCCCAGTCGGCACTCCAATTCAGTTGATGAAAGACTGCTTGCCTTTGTGTCGACTAAGGTTTTTATCCGGGTGATGCTTCCTTTTGTGGATGATCGTTGCTGCTTCAATTCTTCTAATTTTTGCTCCTCAGTCATTATTAGCTTTGATCGACGAAATTCTTAACTGTATCAAAATGATAATGACCACGAGAAACGAGTTCTATTGGCGACGATGAGATAAATAGTTAAAGAAAACTGCGGCACTGGATCGATTAATCTAGCAATAATTTACTATATAAACGAAGTAGCTATATATAGGAGTACAAACGATGTCTATCTAGTGGAATATTTCAGCGACAATTATAATTATCCTCCGCGACGATAAGCTATATGACAATTATTTGCTTATTTAATGAAACCCAAAATTAAATTCTGTTTCTATTTCAACAACGAAGTTCTTTTCGTAAATGAGAGAAAGATGATGAGGCGAATCAATCAATCAATCAATTAATTAGAATCAACATTCAAGTTAATGTAATGGTGATGAAAGTGCAGAGTTCGTTTTGGTTCTAAGTGGATTATTAGCGAAACGATTTATGTAATTTGGGTAATGGTACAATATAACGAGAAAGCGAAACGATCGAGCAGTGCAGAGCCCGAAGCTACTATTATATTTTTAATGTGTATATATGTATTATAATAAATGCTTAAGAATATGATGTATTCAAAATTTGTAGTAGATTTTACAACTATGGCAACATACCTTGGTAGAGGCTATACTTAACCCCTTTGACAGATTGCGTTACGGCTGACGATTTTCTTCCAATAGCTGCTTTCCAATAGCTGTTATTCCTATAGCTGTTCTGCTGCAAAACGGTTCAAATTACTGCTGTTCTTTCTTAGTGGCGTGGATTTAATGTCTATATGTCTTTTTCACTGCACTGAATTAATTTACCGTACCGAACCGTGTACCGTTTTTACCACTGTTTTTGTGTCCGTTAGTTGCTTGTGATCACAAAACTTTTAAATTTAATTTTCACCGAAAATCCACTGGTGTTTTTTGCACTCACTGTACTTCTGCACTTTTGATATTATTTCCCGACGTATTACCACGAATGTCTTTATTACACTATAAAACTATTTTTCGAAATAAAATTGTTTTCTGTGACTAGGTACGTATATACGTTGGGCGCCAAAATGTACGATTGCAACTTCATTTGCAACCGGCAATGGAATCTCGGCCTTTGAAATTATTATCATCGACTAACGAGATCCACTGCAGCTGATGAGCATGAGACGCTTGTCAAAACAATAAATGACACAGGTCAATGCCCTGAACGGAGAAGTCCACACACGAACACTTGGTCTATGCACCGACTGTGCTTTCCTTGTGCGCGCAGTAGTCGTTGACAAAACGATAGCAACAACACCGCACCGAGTGTACGGAGTTGTTCTTGTGATGAAGAACGGTGTCAAGCCAACTTGCTTGATTGCGTAATCGCGAACTTTGAGTGACGAGGCGATGAGTGGACAATGCTTTCTTTGCGCGAAAGCAACGACAACAGCTAGGCAAACGATGAAAAAGGAAATGAAACCAGCAGTGTCGATGATGTAATGCTTACAACTGATAATGTGATTTTATTTTTCTCTTCTTTTATACAAAAAGTTATCGCTTATTTTCTTTTGATCTTAAACTTCATTATCGAAAGATGGCTGTTGAGCGCGTAATTTGAATAATTGGAGAGTTAAGGCAAAGTTACAATAGCAAGAATTCAATTGGATTTTTTTGTTTTAGGTACAACAATTCTATAATATAATTCTATAATAATGAGAACAACAATCTTTATTATCTGATTTAACATATGGGCTCCAACAGAGATAAAAGGTAGAAATGTTTCCGTCTCGTTAGACAGGATTAAGCCCGCGTATGTAATAGAATCGTCAAATAGAACCAAGGGTATTAAGAAACATGTCAGATTTCGATAACAGTAATGAGACATTTACGCGTCAGTGTCAAACTATATGGATTTATGGGGACAACTCCCGTAATGTAAATTACATCGCAGATCGTACTTACCATTATTTCGTTTCATCAGCCTCAATTCAATCAGTATCGCCTTCGGCTAGAAAGGGGTTCGTTCCCTTATTTTCATAAGCCATCCTACGGCACAGGGAGAAATGTATAAGAGATCATCGTTTCTTCATCTCACAACAACTGTGCAGGTGCATGGTGCACCGAGCAGCAAGAGTGAGTTAGATCGTTAGTGAGGCTGTCGTGTGTGGTTGCGTTTAGGGCTCTGGTTATTCATATAATAATTTAGAATTAAATGATAAGTTAAGTTTAAAGAATAAACTTTGTGAATTTTTAAATCATTGGAAAGTTTTATTTAATCTAATGGCTACCTCCCGCATCGCGCACACGTTCCCATAAACTTCTACAACGTGTTCACTTATGAAAATAAAGAAGGTAAACAAAACACCATATCACCCTCAAACAAATGGAGCGCTAGAACGTAGCCATAAAACTTTGATCGAGTATTTACGACATTACGTCAACCAAGATCCACTTACATGGGACACATGGATTCCTTACGCGATGTTCAAGTACAGGCTTTACGCCATATGAACTGCTCTACGGTTATCCAGCCAACGTACCTAGCAAGCTTGCACAACAACCAAGCATTTCGTACAATTATGATAATTATGCGAACGAATTGAAGGCACGATTGCAACATGGATACCCAGCAACCAAGGAAATACTTAACAAAAGAAAGGAAACATCTAAGCAATATTTTGATGCGAAAACCAATCCCAAAATATTTAACTTCAGTGACAAGGTCTTGCTAAAAAAAGCAACGTAAGAAAGAAAAAACTATCCCCATTATGGGAAGGTCCTTTCAATGTAATAAAGATTATATCAAACGAAAACATTAAGATAAAAAATAAGTCCAAATTAATCCATAGTAATCTACAGTTTTTCCTGAGATTGCTACCTCAAAACAAAAGAGCTGACAATCCGAGCAAATAAAGAAAAAGGCTCATACATTCATAACGTTTTCATACCCTCTCTTAATATTTCCACTATTCTATCAAATCATACCAGTAAAAACTGGATCCAAGTAAACAAAACCACCTTCGTAAAATTTACAAGCCAAGATGACTTAAAATCACTCTTTGAAAGTATAAATTTTATGAAAAATATAGAAGATAACACTCTCGTATCCCTAGGCAAACATAATATTCACCATTACGCATCTACCTACATTATCATTGCTATAATTCTAACATTATTCTGTTACAAACAATACACTAAGAATAAGTTCAAACACGATACCATTGCAACCAAGCAAACACCCGATACCAAAAACAATCCCAAAAAAATTAATGACATTGAAACTCCTACTATTGTACTCCAAAATCATTGAAACTTAAAAAAAAAATGTTAAAAAAGGAAATAGGTGTGTTTGAATCATAAAAGTCAGATTATGTTACTTAAATATAAAAAAAAAAATGTGTAATAATATCTATAAAATTTAAGAAACACTTTTATAAAGCATTACTTTTATGTATATCTACCTACATTATCATATTGTAAAAACAAAATTGTTTAACTTGTCTAGAAAGAAATCTAAACAATATAATTATAAAAATATAGTGTTTTATGTTTTTTTTTAAAACATAAAACACTAACTTCTCACTCTTACAATGGATACTCCGTCCTGTGGATCTGATGAATCTTCTGCTTTTCTGTTGTATTTGCTCTTTCCTCTGTCTTGCGGAGTACTTGGCTGTTATTTTTTGGCGATGCACTGAGTTTAAGTTTATTTTATTTTTTCAACTTTTAATTAAACTTGAGCACCCCGGTTGAGCCCCCAATGAAAAATTTTAGTTTATTGTCGAACTCTTAGGTCACAGCATCACGGAAGCAGGCATTGCACCGTCTGAGACACGAGTGGCTGCTATTAAGCGTTTCCCTGAGCCGACTTCATTGAAGCAGATTGAACGTTTTGTCGGTATGGTAAACTTTTACCACCGATTTGTCCCAAACCTTGCCAATCTTTTAACACTTATCCACGAACAAGTAAAATTGTTAAGTAGGAAAACAACTACAACTACATACTTACCATTATTGATAGATTCAGGCGATGGCCAGAGGCATATCCGCTAAAAGTCATGTGTGCAGATACAATCGCTAAGAAATTCATTTCCTAGTTTATAAGCCGATTTGGTTTGGATCGAGGATAACAACTGATCAGGGAGCGCAATTCGAGTCAAAATTATTTTCGGAATTAACTAAGTTGTTGGGTCTCCATAGAATAAGAACCACCGCCTACCATCCACAGGCGAACGGGCTAGTAGAAAGGTTCCACCGTGTCCTAAAAGCAGCCATTAAATGCAAGGGAAATACTGCCCGTTGGAGCGAAGATTTACCACTAATCCTTCTCGGCATACGTTCGGCTTTTGAAACCGATATTAATTTCTTTCCAGCAGAAATGGTGTATGGTATAGCCTTAACGGTTACCAACAGATTTTTTTTCTTCTGACACCACATCTCAAAGTCTTGGTGATGAAAATCTGTAGCCACACTCAGGGAAAACATGAATGCTCTACAACCAAAAGAGACGCGTCAAAATGAATCCCAGGTTTATATTCTAAAGTCCCTAGAGCATTGCGATCAGGTTTTTGTTCGCTCACTGCCTAAAAAATCAGGCCTTAAAAATCCCCATCAAGGACCATTTAAAGTTTTGAAAGAATTAAGAAAATATTTCATAGTGGAGATAAAAGGTAGAAATGTTTCCGTCTCGTTAGACAGGATTAAGCCCGCGTATGTAATAGAGTCGTCAAATAGAACCAAGGGTATTAAGAAACATGTCAGATTTCGATAACAGTAATGAGACATTTACGCGTCAGTGTCAAACTATATGGATTTATGGGGACTACTCCCGTAATGTAAATTACATCGCAGATCGTACTTACCATTATTTCGTCTCATCAGCCTCAATTCAATCAGTATCGCCTTCGGCTAGAAAGGGGTTCGTTCCCTTATTTTCATAAGCCATCCTACGGCACAGGGAGAAATGTATAAGAGATCATCGTCTCTTCATCTCACAACAACTGTGCAGGTGCATGGTGCACCGAGCAGCAAGAGTGAGTTAGATCGTTAGTGAGGCTGTCGTGTGTGGTTGCGTTTAGGGCTCTGGTTATTCATATAATAATTTAGAATTAAATGATAAGTTAAGTTTAAAGAATAAACTTTGTGAATTTTTAAATCATTGGAAAGTTTTATTTAATCTAATGGCTACCTCCCGCATCGCGCACACGTTCCCATAAACTTCTGCAACGTGTTCACTTATGAAAATAAAGAAGGTAAACAAAACACCATATCACCCTCAAACAAATGGAGCGCTAGAACGTAGCCATAAAACTTTGATCGAGTATTTACGACATTACGTCAACCAAGATCCACTTACATTTATGTATATCTACCTACATTATCATATTGTAAAAACAAAATTGTTTAACTTGTCTAGAAAGAAATCTAAACAATATAATTATAAAAATATAGTGTTTTATGTTTTTTTTTAAAACATAAAACACTAACTTCTCACTCTTACAATGGATACTCCGTCCTGTGGATCTGATGAATCTTCTGCTTTTCTGTTGTATTTGCTCTTTCCTCTGTCTTGCGGAGTACTTGGCTGTTATTTTTTGGCGATGCACTGAGTTTAAGTTTATTTTATTTTTTCAACTTTTAATTAAACTTGAGCACCCCGGTTGAGCCCCCAATGAAAAATTTTAGTTTATTGTCGAACTCTTAGGTCACAGCATCACGGAAGCAGGCATTGCACCGTCTGAGACACGAGTGGCTGCTATTAAGCGTTTCCCTGAGCCGACTTCATTGAAGCAGATTGAACGTTTTGTCGGTATGGTAAACTTTTACCACCGATTTGTCCCAAACCTTGCCAATCTTTTAACACTTATCCACGAACAAGTAAAATTGTTAAGTAGGAAAAAGAATAAGAGTTCAACATTTTCGTGGCCATTAGATTGCGCAGACGCGTTCGTTAAGATCAAAGCAGCTCTTTCACAAGCTAATATGCTTGTTCATCCGAGCGAGGACTCTCCAACGCGCCTCACAGCTGACGCATCCAATATAGATGTCGGATCCGTGCTTGAGCAGTTTATTGAAAACAAGTGGAAGCCTATAGCTTTTTATTCGAAGAAGCTAAGTCCTGCTGAAGTAAAATATTCAGCTTTTGATAGAGAGCTTTTGGCAATTAATGTATCTATACGACATTTCCAATATTTCCTCGAAGGGCGCGAGTTTGTTGTATACACTGACCACAAACCTCGGACAACAGCTTTATTGTACGAAGTCCAAGGCAGACAGGGCACCTCGATTGGATATCGCAGTATACGAACGATATAAGGCACATAAAAAAAAGGAATAACATCGTAGCTGATTTTTTATCTAGACCCGAAGAGAACGCGATTACTAGGACTGATTCATCCAATTCTATTATATTTTTGCCTGAAAATATCTTTAGTAAACAAACAGCAGATGAAGAATTGAAGTCTCTTATATCACGTAAAACTAAATCATCGTTCAAGATAGAGAATATAGTAGTTCCCTTGCTAAATCAGCCCATATGGTGCGAAACGGTAGCAGACCGTATATTCCAAAGTGTCTCGGATATGCGCTATTTCTCAGTCTGCACTCACTTTCTCACCCAGGCGTTCGCTCATCGAGAAAGATGGTGACAGAGCGGTATTTTTGGCCTGGAATGAACTGTGATATTAAGAAGTTTGTTCTTTCTTGCATTCAGTGCCAACTCTCGAAAGTTCATCGACATACGAAATCTCCCATAGGCAGTTTTAATACTCCCAGTGACCGATTCGAGCACGTACACATGGACTTGGTAGGACCACCTGATGTGTCAGATGGATACACCTACAACTACATACTTACCATTATTGATAGATTCAGGCGATGGCCAGAGGCATATCCGCTAAAAGTCATGTGTGCAGATACAATCGCTAAGAAATTCATTTCCGAGTTTATAAGCCGATTTGGTTTGGATCGAGGATAACAACTGATCAGGGAGCGCAATTCGAGTCAAAATTATTTTCGGAATTAACTAAGTTGTTGGGTCTCCATAGAATAAGAACCACCGCCTACCATCCACAGGCGAACGGGCTAGTAGAAATGTTCCACCGTGTCCTAAAAGCAGCCATTAAATGCAAGGGAAATACTGCCCGTTGGAGCGAAGATTTACCACTAATCCTTCTCGGCATACGTTCGGCTTTTGAAACCGATATTAATTTCTTTCCAGCAGAAATGGTGTATGGTCAGCCTTAACGGTTACCAACAGATTTTTTTTCTTCTGACACCACATCTCAAAGTCTTGGTGATGAAAATCTGTAGCCACACTCAGGGAAAACATGAATGCTCTACAACCAAAAGAGACGCGTCAAAATGAATCCCAGGTTTATATTCTAAAGTCCCTAGAGCATTGCGATCAGGTTTTTGTTCGCTCACCGCCTAAAAAATCAGGCCTTAAAAATCCCCATCAAGGACCATTTAAAGTTTTGAAAGAATTAAGAAAATATTTCATAGTGGAGATAAAAGGTAGAAATGTTTCCGTCTCGTTAGACAGGATTAAGCCCGCGTATGTAATAGAGTCGTCAAATAGAACCAAGGGTATTAAGAAACATGTCAGATTTCGATAACAGTAATGAGACATTTACGCGTCAGTGTCAAACTATATGGATTTATGGGGACTACTCCCGTAATGTAAATTACATCGCAGATCGTACTTACCATTATTTCGTCTCATCAGCCTCAATTCAATCAGTATCGCCTTCGGCTAGAAAGGGGTTCGTTCCCTTATTTTCATAAGCCATCCTACGGCACAGGGAGAAATGTATAAGAGATCATCGTCTCTTCATCTCACAACAACTGTGCAGGTGCATGGTGCACCGAGCAGCAAGAGTGAGTTAGATCGTTAGTGAGGCTGTCGTGTGTGGTTGCGTTTAGGGCTCTGGTTATTCATATAATAATTTAGAATTAAATGATAAGTTAAGTTTAAAGAATAAACTTTGTGAATTTTTAAATCATTGGAAAGTTTTATTTAATCTAATGGCTACCTCCCGCATCGCGCACACGTTCCCATAAACTTCTACAACGTGTTCACTTATGAAAATAAAGAAGGTAAACAAAACACCATATCACCCTCAAACAAATGGAGCGCTAGAACGTAGCCATAAAACTTTGATCGAGTATTTACGACATTACGTCAACCAAGATCCACTTACATGGGACACATGGATTCCTTACGCGATGTTCAAGTACAGGCTTTACGCCATATGAACTGCTCTACGGTTATCCAGCCAACGTACCTAGCAAGCTTGCACAACAACCAAGCATTTCGTACAATTATGATAATTATGCGAACGAATTGAAGGCACGATTGCAACATGGATACCCAGCAACCAAGGAAATACTTAACAAAAGAAAGGAAACATCTAAGCAATATTTTGATGCGAAAACCAATCCCAAAATATTTAACTTCAGTGACAAGGTCTTGCTAAAAAAAGCAACGTAAGAAAGAAAAAACTATCCCCATTATGGGAAGGTCCTTTCAATGTAATAAAGATTATATCAAACGAAAACATTAAGATAAAAAATAAGTCCAAATTAATCCATAGTAATCTACAGTTTTTCCTGAGATTGCTACCTCAAAACAAAAGAGCTGACAATCCGAGCAAATAAAGAAAAAGGCTCATACATTCATAACGTTTTCATACCCTCTCTTAATATTTCCACTATTCTATCAAATCATACCAGTAAAAACTGGATCCAAGTAAACAAAACCACCTTCGTAAAATTTACAAGCCAAGATGACTTAAAATCACTCTTTGAAAGTATAAATTTTATGAAAAATATAGAAGATAACACTCTCGTATCCCTAGGCAAACATAATATTCACCATTACGCATCTACCTACATTATCATTGCTATAATTCTAACATTATTCTGTTACAAACAATACACTAAGAATAAGTTCAAACACGATACCATTGCAACCAAGCAAACACCCGATACCAAAAACAATCCCAAAAAAATTAATGACATTGAAACTCCTACTATTGTACTCCAAAATCATTGAAACTTAAAAAAAAAATGTTAAAAAAGGAAATAGGTGTGTGTGAATCATAAAAGTCAGATTATGTTACTTAAATATAAAAAAAAAAATGTGTAATAATATCTATAAAATTTAAGAAACACTTTTATAAAGCATTACTTTTATGTATATCTACCTACATTATCATATTGTAAAAACAAAATTGTTTAACTTGTCTAGAAAGAAATCTAAACAATATAATTATAAAAATATAGTGTTTTATGTTTTTTTTTAAAACATAAAACACTAACTTCTCACTCTTACAATGGATACTCCGTCCTGTGGATCTGATGAATCTTCTGCTTTTCTGTTGTATTTGCTCTTTCCTCTGTCTTGCGGAGTACTTGGCTGTTATTTTTTGGCGATGCACTGAGTTTAAGTTTATTTTATTTTTTCAACTTTTAATTAAACTTGAGCACCCCGGTTGAGCCCCCAATGAAAAATTTTAGTTTATTGTCGAACTCTTAGGTCACAGCATCACGGAAGCAGGCATTGCACCGTCTGAGACACGAGTGGCTGCTATTAAGCGTTTCCCTGAGCCGACTTCATTGAAGCAGATTGAACGTTTTGTCGGTATGGTAAACTTTTACCACCGATTTGTCCCAAACCTTGCCAATCTTTTAACACTTATCCACGAACAAGTAAAATTGTTAAGTAGGAAAACAACTACAACTACATACTTACCATTATTGATAGATTCAGGCGATGGCCAGAGGCATATCCGCTAAAAGTCATGTGTGCAGATACAATCGCTAAGAAATTCATTTCCGAGTTTATAAGCCGATTTGGTTTGGATCGAGGATAACAACTGATCAGGGAGCGCAATTCGAGTCAAAATTATTTTCGGAATTAACTAAGTTGTTGGGTCTCCATAGAATAAGAACCACCGCCTACCATCCACAGGCGAACGGGCTAGTAGAAAGGTTCCACCGTGTCCTAAAAGCAGCCATTAAATGCAAGGGAAATACTGCCCGTTGGAGCGAAGATTTACCACTAATCCTTCTCGGCATACGTTCGGCTTTTGAAACCGATATTAATTTCTTTCCAGCAGAAATGGTGTATGGTCAGCCTTAACGGTTACCAACAGATTTTTTTTCTTCTGACACCACATCTCAAAGTCTTGGTGATGAAAATCTGTAGCCACACTCAGGGAAAACATGAATGCTCTACAACCAAAAGAGACGCGTCAAAATGAATCCCAGGTTTATATTCTAAAGTCCCTAGAGCATTGCGATCAGGTTTTTGTTCGCTCACCGCCTAAAAAATCAGGCCTTAAAAATCCCCATCAAGGACCATTTAAAGTTTTGAAAGAATTAAGAAAATATTTCATAGTGGAGATAAAAGGTAGAAATGTTTCCGTCTCGTTAGACAGGATTAAGCCCGCGTATGTAATAGAGTCGTCAAATAGAACCAAGGGTATTAAGAAACATGTCAGATTTCGATAACAGTAATGAGACATTTACGCGTCAGTGTCAAACTATATGGATTTATGGGGACTACTCCCGTAATGTAAATTACATCGCAGATCGTACTTACCATTATTTCGTCTCATCAGCCTCAATTCAATCAGTATCGCCTTCGGCTAGAAAGGGGTTCGTTCCCTTATTTTCATAAGCCATCCTACGGCACAGGGAGAAATGTATAAGAGATCATCGTCTCTTCATCTCACAACAACTGTGCAGGTGCATGGTGCACCGAGCAGCAAGAGTGAGTTAGATCGTTAGTGAGGCTGTCGTGTGTGGTTGCGTTTAGGGCTCTGGTTATTCATATAATAATTTAGAATTAAATGATAAGTTAAGTTTAAAGAATAAACTTTGTGAATTTTTAAATCATTGGAAAGTTTTATTTAATCTAATGGCTACCTCCCGCATCGCGCACACGTTCCCATAAACTTCTGCAACGTGTTCACTTATGAAAATAAAGAAG
Organism: Cheilosia variabilis; assembly: GCA_951230905.1. Classification (NCBI taxonomy): domain Eukaryota; kingdom Metazoa; phylum Arthropoda; class Insecta; order Diptera; family Syrphidae; genus Cheilosia; species Cheilosia variabilis. Next base: position 97,619,904 of record OX579676.1, on the reverse strand, counting down.
GTAAACAAAACACCATATCACCCTCAAACAAATGGAGCGCTAGAACGTAGCCATAAAACTTTGATCGAGTATTTACGACATTACGTCAACCAAGATCCACTTACATTTATGTATATCTACCTACATTATCATATTGTAAAAACAAAATTGTTTAACTTGTCTAGAAAGAAATCTAAACAATATAATTATAAAAATATAGTGTTTTATGTTTTTTTTTAAAACATAAAACACTAACTTCTCACTCTTACAATGGATACTCCGTCCTGTGGATCTGATGAATCTTCTGCTTTTCTGTTGTATTTGCTCTTTCCTCTGTCTTGCGGAGTACTTGGCTGTTATTTTTTGGCGATGCACTGAGTTTAAGTTTATTTTATTTTTTCAACTTTTAATTAAACTTGAGCACCCCGGTTGAGCCCCCAATGAAAAATTTTAGTTTATTGTCGAACTCTTAGGTCACAGCATCACGGAAGCAGGCATTGCACCGTCTGAGACACGAGTGGCTGCTATTAAGCGTTTCCCTGAGCCGACTTCATTGAAGCAGATTGAACGTTTTGTCGGTATGGTAAACTTTTACCACCGATTTGTCCCAAACCTTGCCAATCTTTTAACACTTATCCACGAACAAGTAAAATTGTTAAGTAGGAAAAAGAATAAGAGTTCAACATTTTCGTGGCCATTAGATTGCGCAGACGCGTTCGTTAAGATCAAAGCAGCTCTTTCACAAGCTAATATGCTTGTTCATCCGAGCGAGGACTCTCCAACGCGCCTCACAGCTGACGCATCCAATATAGATGTCGGATCCGTGCTTGAGCAGTTTATTGAAAACAAGTGGAAGCCTATAGCTTTTTATTCGAAGAAGCTAAGTCCTGCTGAAGTAAAATATTCAGCTTTTGATAGAGAGCTTTTGGCAATTAATGTATCTATACGACATTTCCAATATTTCCTCGAAGGGCGCGAGTTTGTTGTATACACTGACCACAAACCTCGGACAACAGCTTTATTGTACGAAGTCCAAGGCAGACAGGTCACCTCGATTGGATATCGCAGTATACGAACGATATAAGGCACATAAAAAAAAGGAATAACATCGTAGCTGATTTTTTATCTAGACCCGAAGAGAACGCGATTACTAGGACTGATTCATCCAATTCTATTATATTTTTGCCTGAAAATATCTTTAGTAAACAAACAGCAGATGAAGAATTGAAGTCTCTTATATCACGTAAAACTAAATCATCGTTCAAGATAGAGAATATAGTAGTTCCCTTGCTAAATCAGCCCATATGGTGCGAAACGGTAGCAGACCGTATATTCCAAAGTGTCTCGGATATGCGCTATTTCTCAGTCTGCACTCACTTTCTCACCCAGGCGTTCGCTCATCGAGAAAGATGGTGACAGAGCGGTATTTTTGGCCTGGAATGAACTGTGATATTAAGAAGTTTGTTCTTTCTTGCATTCAGTGCCAACTCTCGAAAGTTCATCGACATACGAAATCTCCCATAGGCAGTTTTAATACTCCCAGTGACCGATTCGAGCACGTACACGTACACATGGACTTGGTAGGACCACCTGATGTGTCAGATGGATACACCTACAACTACATACTTACCATTATTGATAGATTCAGGCGATGGCCAGAGGCATATCCGCTAAAAGTCATGTGTGCAGATACAATCGCTAAGAAATTCATTTCCGAGTTTATAAGCCGATTTGGTTTGGATCGAGGATAACAACTGATCAGGGAGCGCAATTCGAGTCAAAATTATTTTCGGAATTAACTAAGTTGTTGGGTCTCCATAGAATAAGAACCACCGCCTACCATCCACAGGCGAACGGGCTAGTAGAAAGGTTCCACCGTGTCCTAAAAGCAGCCATTAAATGCAAGGGAAATACTGCCCGTTGGAGCGAAGATTTACCACTAATCCTTCTCGGCATACGTTCGGCTTTTGAAACCGATATTAATTTCTTTCCAGCAGAAATGGTGTATGGTCAGCCTTAACGGTTACCAACAGATTTTTTTTCTTCTGACACCACATCTCAAAGTCTTGGTGATGAAAATCTGTAGCCACACTCAGGGAAAACATGAATGCTCTACAACCAAAAGAGACGCGTCAAAATGAATCCCAGGTTTATATTCTAAAGTCCCTAGAGCATTGCGATCAGGTTTTTGTTCGCTCACCGCCTAAAAAATCAGGCCTTAAAAATCCCCATCAAGGACCATTTAAAGTTTTGAAAGAATTAAGAAAATATTTCATAGTGGAGATAAAAGGTAGAAATGTTTCCGTCTCGTTAGACAGGATTAAGCCCGCGTATGTAATAGAGTCGTCAAATAGAACCAAGGGTATTAAGAAACATGTCAGATTTCGATAACAGTAATGAGACATTTACGCGTCAGTGTCAAACTATATGGATTTATGGGGACTACTCCCGTAATGTAAATTACATCGCAGATCGTACTTACCATTATTTCGTCTCATCAGCCTCAATTCAATCAGTATCGCCTTCGGCTAGAAAGGGGTTCGTTCCCTTATTTTCATAAGCCATCCTACAGCACAGGGAGAAATGTATAAGAGATCATCGTCTCTTCATCTCACAACAACTGTGCAGGTGCATGGTGCACCGAGCAGCAAGAGTGAGTTAGATCGTTAGTGAGGCTGTCGTGTGTGGTTGCGTTTAGGGCTCTGGTTATTCATATAATAATTTAGAATTAAATGATAAGTTAAGTTTAAAGAATAAACTTTGTGAATTTTTAAATCATTGGAAAGTTTTATTTAATCTAATGGCTACCTCCCGCATCGCGCACACGTTCCCATAAACTTCTGCAACGTGTTCACTTATGAAAATAAAGAAGGTAAACAAAACACCATATCACCCTCAAACAAATGGAGCGCTAGAACGTAGCCATAAAACTTTGATCGAGTATTTACGACATTACGTCAACCAAGATCCACTTACATTTATGTATATCTACCTACATTATCATATTGTAAAAACAAAATTGTTTAACTTGTCTAGAAAGAAATCTAAACAATATAATTATAAAAATATAGTGTTTTATGTTTTTTTTTAAAACATAAAACACTAACTTCTCACTCTTACAATGGATACTCCGTCCTGTGGATCTGATGAATCTTCTGCTTTTCTGTTGTATTTGCTCTTTCCTCTGTCTTGCGGAGTACTTGGCTGTTATTTTTTGGCGATGCACTGAGTTTAAGTTTATTTTATTTTTTCAACTTTTAATTAAACTTGAGCACCCCGGTTGAGCCCCCAATGAAAAATTTTAGTTTATTGTCGAACTCTTAGGTCACAGCATCACGGAAGCAGGCATTGCACCGTCTGAGACACGAGTGGCTGCTATTAAGCGTTTCCCTGAGCCGACTTCATTGAAGCAGATTGAACGTTTTGTCGGTATGGTAAACTTTTACCACCGATTTGTCCCAAACCTTGCCAATCTTTTAACACTTATCCACGAACAAGTAAAATTGTTAAGTAGGAAAAAGAATAAGAGTTCAACATTTTCGTGGCCATTAGATTGCGCAGACGCGTTCGTTAAGATCAAAGCAGCTCTTTCACAAGCTAATATGCTTGTTCATCCGAGCGAGGACTCTCCAACGCGCCTCACAGCTGACGCATCCAATATAGATGTCGGATCCGTGCTTGAGCAGTTTATTGAAAACAAGTGGAAGCCTATAGCTTTTTATTCGAAGAAGCTAAGTCCTGCTGAAGTAAAATATTCAGCTTTTGATAGAGAGCTTTTGGCAATTAATGTATCTATACGACATTTCCAATATTTCCTCGAAGGGCGCGAGTTTGTTGTATACACTGACCACAAACCTCGGACAACAGCTTTATTGTACGAAGTCCAAGGCAGACAGGTCACCTCGATTGGATATCGCAGTATACGAACGATATAAGGCACATAAAAAAAAGGAATAACATCGTAGCTGATTTTTTATCTAGACCCGAAGAGAACGCGATTACTAGGACTGATTCATCCAATTCTATTATATTTTTGCCTGAAAATATCTTTAGTAAACAAACAGCAGATGAAGAATTGAAGTCTCTTATATCACGTAAAACTAAATCATCGTTCAAGATAGAGAATATAGTAGTTCCCTTGCTAAATCAGCCCATATGGTGCGAAACGGTAGCAGACCGTATATTCCAAAGTGTCTCGGATATGCGCTATTTCTCAGTCTGCACTCACTTTCTCACCCAGGCGTTCGCTCATCGAGAAAGATGGTGACAGAGCGGTATTTTTGGCCTGGAATGAACTGTGATATTAAGAAGTTTGTTCTTTCTTGCATTCAGTGCCAACTCTCGAAAGTTCATCGACATACGAAATCTCCCATAGGCAGTTTTAATACTCCCAGTGACCGATTCGAGCACGTACACGTACACATGGACTTGGTAGGACCACCTGATGTGTCAGATGGATACACCTACAACTACATACTTACCATTATTGATAGATTCAGGCGATGGCCAGAGGCATATCCGCTAAAAGTCATGTGTGCAGATACAATCGCTAAGAAATTCATTTCCGAGTTTATAAGCCGATTTGGTTTGGATCGAGGATAACAACTGATCAGGGAGCGCAATTCGAGTCAAAATTATTTTCGGAATTAACTAAGTTGTTGGGTCTCCATAGAATAAGAACCACCGCCTACCATCCACAGGCGAACGGGCTAGTAGAAATGTTCCACCGTGTCCTAAAAGCAGCCATTAAATGCAAGGGAAATACTGCCCGTTGGAGCGAAGATTTACCACTAATCCTTCTCGGCATACGTTCGGCTTTTGAAACCGATATTAATTTCTTTCCAGCAGAAATGGTGTATGGTCAGCCTTAACGGTTACCAACAGATTTTTTTTCTTCTGACACCACATCTCAAAGTCTTGGTGATGAAAATCTGTAGCCACACTCAGGGAAAACATGAATGCTCTACAACCAAAAGAGACGCGTCAAAATGAATCCCAGGTTTATATTCTAAAGTCCCTAGAGCATTGCGATCAGGTTTTTGTTCGCTCACCGCCTAAAAAATCAGGCCTTAAAAATCCCCATCAAGGACCATTTAAAGTTTTGAAAGAATTAAGAAAATATTTCATAGTGGAGATAAAAGGTAGAAATGTTTCCGTCTCGTTAGACAGGATTAAGCCCGCGTATGTAATAGAGTCGTCAAATAGAACCAAGGGTATTAAGAAACATGTCAGATTTCGATAACAGTAATGAGACATTTACGCGTCAGTGTCAAACTATATGGATTTATGGGGACTACTCCCGTAATGTAAATTACATCGCAGATCGTACTTACCATTATTTCGTCTCATCAGCCTCAATTCAATCAGTATCGCCTTCGGCTAGAAAGGGGTTCGTTCCCTTATTTTCATAAGCCATCCTACGGCACAGGGAGAAATGTATAAGAGATCATCGTCTCTTCATCTCACAACAACTGTGCAGGTGCATGGTGCACCGAGCAGCAAGAGTGAGTTAGATCGTTAGTGAGGCTGTCGTGTGTGGTTGCGTTTAGGGCTCTGGTTATTCATATAATAATTTAGAATTAAATGATAAGTTAAGTTTAAAGAATAAACTTTGTGAATTTTTAAATCATTGGAAAGTTTTATTTAATCTAATGGCTACCTCCCGCATCGCGCACACGTTCCCATAAACTTCTACAACGTGTTCACTTATGAAAATAAAGAAGGTAAACAAAACACCATATCACCCTCAAACAAATGGAGCGCTAGAACGTAGCCATAAAACTTTGATCGAGTATTTACGACATTACGTCAACCAAGATCCACTTACATGGGACACATGGATTCCTTACGCGATGTTCAAGTACAGGCTTTACGCCATATGAACTGCTCTACGGTTATCCAGCCAACGTACCTAGCAAGCTTGCACAACAACCAAGCATTTCGTACAATTATGATAATTATGCGAACGAATTGAAGGCACGATTGCAACATGGATACCCAGCAACCAAGGAAATACTTAACAAAAGAAAGGAAACATCTAAGCAATATTTTGATGCGAAAACCAATCCCAAAATATTTAACTTCAGTGACAAGGTCTTGCTAAAAAAAGCAACGTAAGAAAGAAAAAACTATCCCCATTATGGGAAGGTCCTTTCAATGTAATAAAGATTATATCAAACGAAAACATTAAGATAAAAAATAAGTCCAAATTAATCCATAGTAATCTACAGTTTTTCCGGAGATTGCTACCTCAAAACAAAAGAGCTGACAATCCGAGCAAATAAAGAAAAAGGCTCATACATTCATAACGTTTTCATACCCTCTCTAATATTTCCACTATTCTATCAAATCATACCAGTAAAAACTGGATCCAAGTAAACAAAACCACCTTCGTAAAATTTACAAGCCAAGATGACTTAAAATCACTCTTTGAAAGTATAAATTTTATGAAAAATATAGAAGATAACACTCTCGTATCCCTAGGCAAACATAATATTCACCATTACGCATCTACCTACATTATCATTGCTATAATTCTAACATTATTCTGTTACAAACAATACACTAAGAATAAGTTCAAACACGATACCATTGCAACCAAGCAAACACCCGATACCAAAAACAATCCCAAAAAAATTAATGACATTGAAACTCCTACTATTGTACTCCAAAATCATTGAAACTTAAAAAAAAAATGTTAAAAAAGGAAATAGGTGTGTGTGAATCATAAAAGTCAGATTATGTTACTTAAATATAAAAAAAAAAATGTGTAATAATATCTATAAAATTTAAGAAACACTTTTATAAAGCATTACTTTTATGTATATCTACCTACATTATCATATTGTAAAAACAAAATTGTTTAACTTGTCTAGAAAGAAATCTAAACAATATAATTATAAAAATATAGTGTTTTATGTTTTTTTTTAAAACATAAAACACTAACTTCTCACTCTTACAATGGATACTCCGTCCTGTGGATCTGATGAATCTTCTGCTTTTCTGTTGTATTTGCTCTTTCCTCTGTCTTGCGGAGTACTTGGCTGTTATTTTTTGGCGATGCACTGAGTTTAAGTTTATTTTATTTTTTCAACTTTTAATTAAACTTGAGCACCCCGGTTGAGCCCCCAATGAAAAATTTTAGTTTATTGTCGAACTCTTAGGTCACAGCATCACGGAAGCAGGCATTGCACCGTCTGAGACACGAGTGGCTGCTATTAAGCGTTTCCCTGAGCCGACTTCATTGAAGCAGATTGAACGTTTTGTCGGTATGGTAAACTTTTACCACCGATTTGTCCCAAACCTTGCCAATCTTTTAACACTTATCCACGAACAAGTAAAATTGTTAAGTAGGAAAACAACTACAACTACATACTTACCATTATTGATAGATTCAGGCGATGGCCAGAGGCATATCCGCTAAAAGTCATGTGTGCAGATACAATCGCTAAGAAATTCATTTCCGAGTTTATAAGCCGATTTGGTTTGGATCGAGGATAACAACTGATCAGGGAGCGCAATTCGAGTCAAAATTATTTTCGGAATTAACTAAGTTGTTGGGTCTCCATAGAATAAGAACCACCGCCTACCATCCACAGGCGAACGGGCTAGTAGAAAGGTTCCACCGTGTCCTAAAAGCAGCCATTAAATGCAAGGGAAATACTGCCCGTTGGAGCGAAGATTAACCACTAATCCTTCTCGGCATACGTTCGGCTTTTGAAACCGATATTAATTTCTTTCCAGCAGAAATGGTGTATGGTCAGCCTTAACGGTTACCAACAGATTTTTTTTCTTCTGACACCACATCTCAAAGTCTTGGTGATGAAAATCTGTAGCCACACTCAGGGAAAACATGAATGCTCTACAACCAAAAGAGACGCGTCAAAATGAATCCCAGGTTTATATTCTAAAGTCCCTAGAGCATTGCGATCAGGTTTTTGTTCGCTCACCGCCTAAAAAATCAGGCCTTAAAAATCCCCATCAAGGACCATTTAAAGTTTTGAAAGAATTAAGAAAATATTTCATAGTGGAGATAAAAGGTAGAAATGTTTCCGTCTCGTTAGACAGGATTAAGCCCGCGTATGTAATAGAGTCGTCAAATAGAACCAAGGGTATTAAGAAACATGTCAGATTTCGATAACAGTAATGAGACATTTACGCGTCAGTGTCAAACTATATGGATTTATGGGGACTACTCCCGTAATGTAAATTACATCGCAGATCGTACTTACCATTATTTCGTCTCATCAGCCTCAATTCAATCAGTATCGCCTTCGGCTAGAAAGGGGTTCGTTCCCTTATTTTCATAAGCCATCCTACGGCACAGGGAGAAATGTATAAGAGATCATCGTCTCTTCATCTCACAACAACTGTGCAGGTGCATGGTGCACCGAGCAGCAAGAGTGAGTTAGATCGTTAGTGAGGCTGTCGTGTGTGGTTGCGTTTAGGGCTCTGGTTATTCATATAATAATTTAGAATTAAATGATAAGTTAAGTTTAAAGAATAAACTTTGTGAATTTTTAAATCATTGGAAAGTTTTATTTAATCTAATGGCTACCTCCCGCATCGCGCACACGTTCCCATAAACTTCTACAACGTGTTCACTTATGAAAATAAAGAAGGTAAACAAAACACCATATCACCCTCAAACAAATGGAGCGCTAGAACGTAGCCATAAAACTTTGATCGAGTATTTACGACATTACGTCAACCAAAATCCACTTACATGGGACACATGGATTCCTTACGCGATGTTCGTGTATAACACGACTCCCATTCAAGTACAGGCTTTACGCCATATGAACTGCTCTACGGTTATCCAGCCAACGTACCTAGCAAGCTTGCACAACAACCAAGCATTTCGTACAATTATGATAATTATGCGAACGAATTGAAGGCACGATAGCAACATGGATACCCAGCAACCAAGGAAATACTTAACAAAAGAAAGGAAACATCTAAGCAATATTTTGATGCGAAGACCAATCCCAAAATATTTAACTTCAGTGACAAGGTCTTGCTAAAAAAAACAACGCAAGAAAGAAAAAACTATCCCCATTATGGGAAGGTCCTTTCAAAGTAATAAAGATTATATCAAACGAAAACATTAAGATAAAAAATAAGTCCAAATTAATCCATAGTAATCTACAGTTTTTCCGGAGATTGCTACCTCAAAACAAAAGAGCTGACAATCCGAGCAAATAAAGAAAAAGGCTCATACATTCATAACGTTTTCATACCCTCTCTTAATATTTCCACTATTCTATCAAATCATACCAGTAAAAACTGGATCCAAGTAAACAAAACCACCTTCGTAAAATTTACAAGCCAAGATGACTTAAAATCACTCTTTGAAAGTATAAATTTTATGAAAAATATAGAAGATAACACTCTTGTATCCCTAGGCAAACATAATATTCACCATTACGCATCTACCTACATTATCATTGCTCTAATTCTAACATTATTCTGTTACAAACAATACACTAAGTATAAGTTCAAACACGATACCATTGCAACCAAGCAAACACCCGATACCAAAAACAATCCCAAAAAAATTAATGACATTGAAATTCCTACTATTGTACTCCAAAATCATTGAAAATTAAAAAAAAAATGTTAAAAAAGGAAATAGGTGTGTGTGAATCATAAAAGTCAGATTACGTTACTTAAATATAAAAAAAAAAATGTGTAATAATATCTATAAAATTTAAGGAACACTTTTATAAAATTACTTTTATGTATATCTACCTACATTATCATATTGTAAAAACAAAATTGTTTAACTTGTCTAAACAATATAATTATAAAAAGAAAAAAATCATTAAAAATTGTCTTGTGTAGATAATAAATTTGAAAAAAATTACTTGTTAAAATTTAAGAAAGATATATAATGTTGTTTAAGTAATAATTTTGGAAAAAAAGAAAAAAAAGTTTAACCATTCTATAAAATTTTGTTAAATCATTTAAAACCTTATTGTAATAGAAAATAAGTAAAACCTAATCACCGCCCTGTACCTTTACACCCACTCCACAGAAAATTAACCTCCTCAAGGTAATAATTTTCTTTTTTTTAGGGGGATGGGATGTAGTATCCACGCTACATATTCCACAGTATCCAATCATATTGTTTTCCCACACAACTGCTTTCACAGCAACATCCATTATGCTATCTTTACCCTAAACTCTATCTTCCGTAATCCAATATGTCACACGTCCACAAAAAATATCAAACAAATGACCTGCAAATGTGTCGGCACTAGGTTACTATCGCACCAATGTATTTCACTTGCGCAATCCACTTCAATTCCGTAAAAATGCAAAGCCCAAGCAACATACTATACCATTGTATATAGAGACTATAGTTCATGGGTATACGATTGCTTGAGTTAACATTATGATATTGGGGTCTATAACTTTGTTGTTGAAATTGAGGTCTATAACTTTGTTGTTGATATTCAGGTCTATAACTTTGTTGTTGATATTGAGGTCTATAACTTTAGTATTGATATTGAGGTCTATAACTTTGGTAATTCTTATTTGTATTAGAAGGGAACTGTTGTATTGGGTTTTGTGTTACTCGGGGTTTTGATATATTTGTTAAACAATATGAAACTAGATTATTTTTAAGTAAGCTGGTTCAATTTTAAGTAAGCCACGAGAGAGGATAACTGCTTGAAAGTGGGATAGCAAACCATTCCGAAAAGCTTCAAATGCTTTTTTCTCGCATTCAATTGAATACATATTTTTAATGAGCTCTACTTCGTTACTTAAAATTATTTCTATATCTATATCTTTACATCTACATAGATGATTATTTATATTTTTATAAAACTCTTCTACACCGTTTTTAAATTGTATTAAAATTAATTAATAATTTAGCAATACTTTTCTTCTCACCAAATTCCTGTATCAACTTCATTTTCAGTTCTCCCCAAGTGTTGATTGTTGTCTTCCTAACAACATTGGTCGGATGGTGTTAATGATGTTCATCAAAAATAGTCGTTGTTCATCCTCCGTACACTCGTTCAAATACCCTGAGGCAGACTCTATGCTCTTTATGTACTGAGCTAACTCGTCTGTTTTTCCGTCGAAGGGTTTTATAGATTTTAATGTTTTTATTATGCTGTCCTTTTTGATTTCCATTTTGCACTTGTGTTAAAAATATATTTTATAATTTAATATTCTTTTATATTTTTATATTGGGAATATTTCTGTTTCACTTTTCGTCACTACTTAATATTATGCTTAATGGGTACTTAAGCTCTTTTGCGGATTCCAAATATTAATGGTATCCTACCGACTGCGCCAAAAATATGTTTTATAATTAAATACACAAAAAAAATAGATTTTTAGTTTTACTTCCGATCACTACCGGAAGGAGCTAAATTAAAAGTACCGAACAGATTTGGTTTTAAAATATTCTTTATTGTTCTGAGTGCTATAATTCAACTGCCTAACAAATAGTTTTTAAATCGAATCGACGCTTCGATATGCGATTATCTTCGTCACAGAAGGCATCGTTTATTATCTTTATTGATAATGAATGCAACGTCATTGGAGGTGGCCACAGAAGTGTTGATTTCGCAGAAGGCGACTGAGTTATGTAAATAAAGTATCAATTTGCTTAAGGCAAATTGACTTTTAGAAAAAACGAACGTTTGGTTCGCTTTCTTTATCTATAGAAATGGATATGTCACTCCTCCCTCCTTTAAATAGAGGCACGTCCTCGTGACTATTTATAATTTTAACATTTTTATAATTTCTTATTTTTATAATAATAAACTATGCAATATTTGTTACACAAAACAAAATTATTAGTAAGAGTATAATTCCTCCGATAGATGTATGTTTGTGCAAATTGTTATGCCTTAAATGTAGTTCATTTAATGTTATATTATCCAGAACGTTTTTATTTATGTTTTTGTCTATTTCAGGTATAATAATATTTGTTTTTAGTAGCCAACTGGCTTGAAAGGTTCTGTTATTTATTTTATGTTTACAATTTTCAATTCTAATTAAGTTATTACCATCGACATTGATTTTTAAGGTACCACAATTATTTAGTAGTTCTTGCTTCTTAATATTTTTAATAATTAATGAATTTTAATTTAATCTTATGATTTCTTCTAAAGTGTTTATTCTAAAATTACATTCTGTATAGTTATTATTTATTATATTTTTGATACATTCGTCGTGAATTGGGATTAGTTTGCCTCCTTTACCGTCGTTAATTCGTTGCTCTCTTTTATAAATAGGTCGTGTATATTATTGAAGTCCAATTCTTCATATTGTTCGTTAGGCATAGGAATAATTTTAAATATGGGTTTTAAGTCGGAATATACAGGTAGTGATAAAATAAAGAACAGCAACTCATTTTTTTGCCATAGAGATAGTTTTATAAATTCAAGTTGGTTAGTAGTCATGTATTCAAACAACTCGATGTCAAATAATTTTGGATTGAATACGCCAATTTTAGCTAAGGTAATGGATAACAGTATTTCCTTTATGTAGGTAATCATGAAATTCCGATACGGCGTTAAAATATGAATCTATTATTCTGTTATTCTATTATTCTAGTGAATCTGGTTATTCTATCCATGAGACCGTTGGATATTTTATTAAGATTATTTAAATTTTTAATTTCTTCATTTATATGTTTGGTAAGTGATTCAATATTGTCATTTGTAAGAAAGGTGTTTTCTAAATATTCTAGTCGTTCGTTAATTCGTAATTGCTCATCGTTATCTAGTGTGCCGAATAAGTATTTAAATCCTGTTCCAATAGCATTTATTAAACCTCTTTTTCCTCTATTCTTATTATGTTCGAAAATTCGAGTTTCGGATTCGATTTCTGTTATGTTTCGTTATTAGTTTTGTATTTAAATAATCATTTTTGTTTAAAGTTTCTTTTAGAGTAATAAAAGTTTTTAATATATCTGTTGTTAAGGGTATAGGGGAATTGTGCTCAAGATGACATACTTTTTCTTAACCTTAGGATAGCAACACACTTTTCCCATACGCGAATAGCAACAGTGGTGAGCTGGCACCACAATGTATTCAACTAAAATAAATAATAAGAAATAAACTCAAAATGAAACTTTTATTTTTAAAAACGTTTTATTAAATTCATTAGAAAAATTAATTAAAATAGATTTTTGGGAAAATTAACGAAAAAGTATACTTTTTTTTGAATTAAAAACAGTTTTTGCAAAGTTCACTGCGGTGTTCTGGACACGCTGGCAACCCGCATTTTGCGCAAGCTGTCTTAACTTTTCTGTCGCGGTTTCTTGGACAAATGGCACATCTTAACTGCTTCTTTAATTTTAATGGCGGTGCTTTAACTTCTGGCTCATGGATGTCTCCTAGAACGGCTCGAATACTATCACCCAACTGTCTAGGTAAATTTGTTTGCAATCTGCGCCTCATATGTGGTTCAGCAAGTTGTAACGCTAACTGTCGCAAAAAATGTTTACGAAAATGTTTTGCTGGCTCATAAGGGTGCTTAGCATCAATAAACAGGATCATAGAATTAATCCCAGCTTGGTCTATCATACCATAAAAATACCGGAGTGGCCAACGTCTTGTACCTCTGCTGACACTATAACTGTGCATCATTTTGTCAAATGTATCAACACCGCCTTTAGTTGCATTATAATCATGAATGATTATTGGTTTTTGTGTATCATTATTAATTTCTTTTCTATAATGCATAGTAGATAATAATATAACAGACTTATTGGGGTTCGGAGTGAAAGATACAAGTGTCTTTTGTTGATCAAATGCAAATTGAGAAGACAATGCCTTCTTGCTTTTCATAGGTAGAACAGATTTAGGTATTTCACGTTTATTTTTACGAAGTGTACCAATACTGGTTAATTTGTAGTCGTTCAACATAGTTTCAGCAAGCGGAATTGAAGTGAACCAATTGTCATAAGTAATATTACGACCAGATCCTCGAATGGATTCAGCAAGTTTTTTGACGTAGTCTGCAGCCGTTCCTGTTCCTTTACCAATGTATGGGATTGCATCCACCATATAAAAGTTCATAGCATCACACATAGTCACTATTTTTAGTCCGTATTTATCTGGCTTTGAAGCTATATATACGCGAAAAGGACACTTTCCACGAAACGCCAACAATTGTTCGTCAATTGTCAAATAAAATCGGGGTTGATAAGACTCTCTGCAGCTTTTTATAAATGTGGACCAAACTTCTCGAACATGAGCAAATTTGTCTTCTCTGTCCCTGTTGTCTTTATCATCGAGTCTCAAACAAACCAGTAAAAATCGAAAACGGTTCAAAGACATAATGCATGTAGATGGACTGAAAGGCGACCACATTTTTAGACTGTTTTTCCGATTGTCTTTATTTAAAGCGGGATAAAATAAAAGTCCAATCAAGGCTTCAATTTCAGTGGGGTCAGTCTTATGTATATAACGCTGCTCTTTATACAATGGTGCACGGCGGTATATTTCTTGATTTGTGTACAATGTTATCAATTCAATTCCTGCTTCTTGGCGGTGGTACTGAAGACCAAACGTGTCCATTTTTTCCTCTCAACACATTTCCCTGCAATTGCGCTAACGGAATATCTTCGTCGTCATCAGAACAATTATTAGAAATGATATCATCTTGCTGCGAATGTTCGGAGACGTTATCCTCCGTTTCCGAAAACTCTACATTGGACACACTGTCGTTATCATCAGAACTATTTCCGCAAACCTCTTGCACATACTTCTCCAAAGTTTCAATTGCACGAAAAGCCATTTTTAACTGAAAAAATAAGAAGTTCGAAATAAAACCTAAAAAAATATAGTAACATAAATAGCAACTGGGGTGACCTGTCACCCCAGCCATGCCTGTAAAAAGAAAAGTACGACCTACCGCAGCAAGCTGTGACCCAGAACTGAAAACTCAGCTGTCAATTTGAAAATAGCAAAAAGAAGAGAGCGATTGTATAGCGGGAAAGTGTGAAATGGAGAATTTTTTGTTTCGTTGGGGTGCTGTATCACCCCTGCTGCTATCCTAAGGTTAAATGTGATAAATAAAAATATCTAGCAATCATAGGGATGAAAACAATGTGAATAAAGTTAATTCATTTATTGGTAACTAAACAATATTAAAAAGAATTCAATAAAACAATAAATAGTATTTTTAAATTAAATTAAGATGACATAGTTAGGTATAAGATGACATATGCCATTAGTGTAAGATGACATACCTCTTAAAAATCGTCCTTGCAGAGTTCACATATGAACTGCTTAACGGCAAGGATCAACTGGTGCTGGTGGAAAAATTAGGGCGGGGGGAATTACATTTCCAGTTGCACTGGCGCATACCACAACTGTTACGCGTTGGCCCCTTTCGGCGCTAGTTAAGGCCCCAAATTGTTTCTTTCCTTTGAGCGCAAATATTTTTGGAGGCTTCTGAACAGTACTCAGCCCAGATTCATCCATATTATAAATACGATGCGGTGGTATATCAGTCAGTATTTCTTCCAACATAGCGAAAAACTTCATAACTTGAGGCTTATTGAAAGCCATAGCTCTTGCGGCTGACGTTGGTTCAGGTGATCTTAATGCCAAACTGGGGTTCCGGGCTCCAAAACCATGCAACCAATCCCAACCAGCCATTTGAGTATCTTTGTCGAATTTGTGGTCTATTCATGCTTTTTCAGCGTATTAAAATGCCAATTTTCTTACGTCCGTGGTTGTAAAGCCGAAGAAGCGTTTCTCGAACTCTAATATGTGTTGTACCATATTCCTTTCTACTTCTTGGTCAAAAGTTGGCTTGAAGCGGCCTAAGCTTTGTGGGATTTACTTGAAATAACGACGAAGGGTTGCTTGGGGTACTCCATACTTCTTAGATGCCAGAAGCCAACCACATTCTTTTTCTGACGTCTTCAATAGCCTTAGCCATATCCTCTTTCGACCAAGAATGCCTGTTTGACGTTCTCGTGTAATTATTTGGCATACTGAAATGAAAAGATATATAAATTAAAATAAAATACTCCCTTGTGGGTAAGATGACATACCGTGTCATCTTGGACAGTCGGGTACTATGTGATCTTGCCCGATTGGATCGAAAATATTTAGCAGATTGTTGGCACCAACATTTTCCGAACAGACGAAAATATCGCACATAAATCACTAAATATACCAATAACTGTAGCAACAAAACACTTCAGACACAACACAATACTTACCTTATCAGAAATTCTGGAGCAAACACTTAATACAAAAAAAAAATTTCACTCACAAAATCCTTATTTCCGATCACAATGAAAGCACGTTGTAAACTGGCAGCTGCATTACTATGGGGGTAAACAACACCGTTAAACTACACGTCTAGACGTGTCAGGCAGAACAGTGGCGCTTATGGTTAAAGAGTAATTGCAAGTATGTCATCTTGTCGGGTATGTCATCTTGAGCAGAATTCCCCTAAGTCAATTCATTATATTCCTGAATTATAGCTTTTTCTCCAACTTGCATTATAACATATCCCTGTTGGGTAGTTAATTTTTGAATTTCGATAACTTGACTTGATGTGATTACTGCTACGGCTAATAATAAGGACTAACCCATATTGAATATGAATTAATCTGTTGAATTTATGGTATGCCATTCTATAGAACTTGTTCTGCTTATATAGTTTCCTCTTCCGATTCCCTAGAAGGGGTGGTATTTTTATGTTTAATTTTCTTCTTTTTGCGAAAATCGTAATCGTAATTTCTAATTCTATTTTTAACTCCTTTAGCCATTTTTGTAGTAAATCACTTATTAAAAATGGATCTTTATTCATTTTAATCGTTTTTTGTACTCCCATTGTATTAAATATTTTCAACAAGGCTTTTCTCGATTCTAGCCATGTACGTGAAGTGATGTGTTCTACCATTGCATATTTAGAATAGAGATCAATGCATGTCAAATAACTTTGCTGTCCCCAGACCCAGATGTCTGCTACAAATTTCTCTCGTCTTTCTGTAACTGGTGGCGTTACTTTAAAAGGTCTATTCGTAGCCTGATGCTCAAACTTACAAGGGTTACACATTTCACATTCATTTATTATCTGTTGTGCTAACCTTGCGTAATTTGTGAAATGGTACTTTTCTTCAAAAGTTTTAATAACTTTATTTATACCTGCATGTATTCCATTTAAATGTATTTCATAAATTATTTCTTTAAATTGTTCGTAGTTCTCTATATCTTCTACTATTCTTTTAGTCCTTAAAACTTTTACGTTCGAGGATGGTAAAATAATTGTTGAATATACTCGTTGAAAGTGATTAAAGCCTTCATCGTTACTGAAGTAAACGCCACAGACGTATTTCCCTAAAATATACCTTTTAATCATTTCTTTAAAATATTTGTCCGTGAATTTTTCTGTTTTTAATTCGTATCTTGTTTTTTCTTGAATTTTTGTAATACGTATTCCTACTCTTTCAGTTTCTTTAAAAATTATTTGATGCTTAAACGTATTTAATATCTTCTCCGAAATACCTATATATGATGTATTGTCTTCTAATGCTGAATGGATCGTGGCTATGTCTGATCGTATATCTGCGTCATTATCTTCTTCGTTATTAAATTTTTCTTCAATATTAATTCGTGACAGTGCGTCAGCCACATGATTTTCTTTCCCTGGCAGATATTTTATATCGAAGTCAAATTCATTTAGCCTTATTTTCCACCTTTGTAGTTTAGCATTGCGTTCCTTTAGATTGTTAAGCCATTGTAATGGCCTGTGATCGCTAAATATCTAGAATTTTTGTACATAGAGGTATGGTCTGATGTATTTACTTACCAAACGATTGCTAATAATTCTTTTTTAGTAGTGGAGTAGTTCAACTCATGTACATTGAGTGTCCTACTTGCAAAACAAAGGGGGTGGTGATCTTGACTACGAACAGCCCCAATTGCGAAATTACTGGCGTCCGTTGTTAGCACAAAGGGTTTTTCGAAATCTGGATGTTTCAAAATTGGGTCGGAACTAATTAAAAGCTTCAATTGTTCGACCGATCTTTTAAATTCATCGGATTGATAATTGACTGATTTTACATCGCCTTTTAATTGTTTTGTCATAGGATTAGCTATTTTAGAAAAATCTTTAATAAATTTCCTGTAAAAACCAGCCATACCCAGAAACTGTTTTATATGTTTTTGAGTTTTTGGTAATGGGTAGTCTGAAATAGCTTTAATTTTGTTAGGGCTCGGTTTGATGCCATCGGTTATAATTTTATGACCGAGAAATTCCGTTTCCTTTTTAAGGAATTCACATTTAGTTAACTGTACCTTAAGATTTACTTCTTGCAATCTTTGAAATATTTTTCTGATTGATTGAATGTGTTCCTGTAGAGATGTCGAGAAAATAATAATATCGTCTAGATAAACTAGACATATTTTATTCACGTAATCAGATAAGACATTGTTCATCAGGCTCTGGAAAGTGGCTGGAGCATTCTTTAGCCCAAAAGGCATTCTTTTGAACTCATAGTGCCCACTGGCAGTTGAAAATGCTGTCTTTGACATACTGTTTGGTTGTATCTCTATCTGAGGCTGAAAGCCTTTTGCTAAATCAAGCGTTGTAAAATAATTACATTTTCCTAACTTGTCTAGAATAGTTTCTATGTTTGGAACAGAAATATCCCGTTATCAATAGTGATGTCGTTTAGCTTCCTATAGTCGATGACAATCCTCCACTTTTTTTCGCCACTAGCATCCATTTTTTTTGGAGCAATCCAAATAGGTGCAGAATATGGTGATTGCGATGGTTGTATTATTCCTTGTTCTAGCATTTCCCTGATCTGTTTCTCTACTTCATCTTGATGGACATAGGGATATCGATATAGTTTTGTATAAATTGGATCTTCATGTTTTGTGCTAATTTCGTGCTTAATTTTGTTTGTGAAAGTCAAATTTTCGCCTTCATGGTAACATATGTAACGAAATTCTCTAAGTGTTCTGTTGATTTCAAACTTTTCAATTTTATTCAAATGATCTAACCTAAATGCATTCCTCTTTTCCTTTTCTATTTCTACATTCTGTTTGTCAAAACCGTATTGTAATTTTCCTCTTCGTTCGTTTCGTCTTTACAATGAAGTGACTATTCTTTATTATTTAATGTAATTACTTTATTTTTGTAATCCATGTTACAATTCAAGACATTTAATATGTCATTACCGAATAGGATATCGTAATCGTTACTGAATTTGTGAACAAATAATTTTAATTTTCCCTTAATAGTTCCTACTGCATCAGTTAATTGTGCTTTATTTACTGTAGTTTTTCCTGTTATAGTTCTAATGGTTTTTATTTCAGTTCTTGCTATTGGGAGTTTTAATGTATTTGGATTAACGAAACTTAAGGTTGATCCACTATCTAAATATTAGTATTTTATATATATTATTGTTTATTGATTGTTCAATGTGGGGTAATTTTCCGAGGCAGGTTGATGAAAATTTTCTTCAACTACATCCATTGGTCTCGGAACACCGTATGTTCTGATTCTTGATTGGTTACTATCGTTTTCTCTTTGCCTGTTCATGGGTATACGATTGCTTGAGTTAACATTATGATATTGGGGTCTATAACTTTGTTGTTGAAATTGAGGTCTATAACTTTGTTGTTGATATTGAGGCCTATAACTTTGTTGTTGATATTGAGGTCTATAACTTTGGTATTGATATTGAGGTCTATAACTATGTATTAGAAGGGAACTGTTGTATTGGGTTTTGTGTTACTCGGGGTTTTGATATATTTGTTGAACAATATGAAACTAGATTATTTTTAAGTAATAGTTCAAACGCTGGTTCAATTTTAAGTAAGCCACGAGAGAGGATAACTGCTAGTAAGTGGGATAGCAAACCATTCCGAAAAGCTTCAATAGATGATTGTTTATATTTTTATAAAACTCTTCTACACCGTTTTTAAATACGATTGTATTAAAATTAATTATAAAATCAGCAATACTTTCCTTCTCACCAAATTCCTGTATCAGTTTCATTTCCAGTTCTCCCCAAGTGTTGATTGTTGTCTTCCTAACTACATTGGTCGCTTCGCCTTGGATGGTGTTAATGATGTTCATCAAAAATAGTCGTTGTTCATCCTCCGTACACTCGTTCAAATACCCTGAGACAGACTCTATGCTCTTTATGTACTGAGCTAACTCGTCTGTTTTTCCGTCGAAGGATTTTTTAGATTTTAATGTTTTTATTATGATGTCCTTTTTGATTTCCATTTTGCACTTGTGTTAAAAATATATTTTATAATTTAATATTCTTTTATATTTTTATATTGGGAATATTTCTGTTTCACTTTTCGTCACTACTTAATATTATGCTTAATGGGAACTTAAGCTCTTTTGCGGATTCCAAATATTAATTGTATCCTACCGACTGCGCCGAAAATATGTTTTATAATTAAATACACAAAAAAAATAGATTTTTAGTTTTACTTCCGATCACTACCGGAAGGAGCTAAATTAAAAGTACCGAACAGATTTTGTTTTAAAATATTCTTTATTGTGTGTGCTCTCGTTCTGAGTGCTATAATTCAACTGCCTAACAAATAGTTTTTAAATCGAAGCGACGCTTCGATATGCGATTATCTTCGTCACAGAAGGCGACGTTTATTATCTTTATTGATGGTGACGTTGGCGAATGCAACTAAATAAAGTATCAATTAAGGCAAATTGAATTGTAGAAAAAACGAACGTTTGGTTCGCTACTATAGTACTATCATCAACACGAACATTTCCTTGGCGGACAACACGTCGGATGGCATTACTGTCGTGCTTAGTTTCTTGTTGAACCCAAATAGAGAGGAATAATCACACTTGTGATTAGTGAACCGAAACATTTGGTTGTTGGTGGTGGCTGGTCGGTAGCAAATAAAGGGATAAAAACATCATTTGGGCTTCTTTTCTCTGTTACTCGCACAATGAGTTTTCGTTCTTTCAAGCATGAGTAGTTTCTTTGAAAAAGAAATGATGACAAATTTGTGTTTTGGAATTTCGTTCGTATGTGTCTACGACAACATAGTTTTGTGCGTAGCGGTTGTTGCGGCCGACAACCAGCACACACTAGGGCTAGGCCAAGCACCATTCGACGAAGCCAGTGCCGACTGTGTATCGGTTGTTGCGACCGACAACCAGCACACACTAGGGCTAGGCCAAGCACCATTCGGTTGCGACCAGTAACCAGCACATGAGAGCTAGGGAAAAACCGTCGTCGGACATCGGATCTGTAGTTTTGATCATTAGTTTTTTGCCAGAGCGAAGAGCAACAAGTGCTGCTGGATCATAAACTACAGTCCACAAACACCCTTTTCGTATTTTAAGTGTATTATATCTTTATAAGTAATAAAGTCATTCCTTGTTATCGAGATAGTATGAAAGGCAAATCTGGATATTTGCGCTTATGAAAGAAAACGATTTTGTTCGCGTTCCTTTTTATGATAAGATGACGGCTGATCTCCTATTTAAACATTTAAACATTATAGTAATATCACTTCGTGTATCCTACCATTGCGCTACGAGTGTCATTACACCGTAGCTCAAATATTTTAGAGGGTGAAGATCATAGCTTTAGTTGGTTTACTTTAGTAGGCGCAGAAACCTCGATGTTGGCGGTTGCATTGGCGTCAGCGCTGGTGGCTGATACATTTTTTAAAGGGAAAGCCACCCAAGTGGAACGCGAACATTCTAACTTGAATGAATGCGTATACATTTGCATTGCTGTTTTCTGATATGCTTTCCCTTTCCGATTTCAGAGTGGCGATGAGGGGTGGGTTTTGTAATCTATTCTTTCTCTTCCTTTTTGGTTCGATTTCATAATTTGTCAGATTTGTCGTCTGTTGCTTTTATGATTGAAATGAACAGGTACCTACTTTGTGTGTAGTTGGATGTGCATTTATTATTCTTTGGAAGAATTTCTGCATTTTCGATTTTCGAGATTCTTCAATTCTGCTCAAAGCACAGATGAATTGACAATTAGATTATTTTCTTCCATGGACAAATGATTGATTTATTCAATTGGTTATGGTGGTCGGAACTTGTAGGTATTTAAAAAAAACCTCATGCTCGAAATGTTTGCTTTAAGTTATTAATAAGAAGTATGGAACTTTTTTTTTAAATATGAACAGTCAGTTACTGTTACAAAACTACGATGAAGTTTTCATAATGTCCGCTGTACGGGTGGGTAGGTCTTCATTTCTGAATAATTTAAAAACTCATATTACCTCTCTTCCAACGTTATTTTTCATACTTCTTTACTAAAGACTCGTTCCAAAATACTTCATAAAGTCATGGAATTCTAATTCATAGTGCCATTTTTTGGAAATCTAGAAATAACAGAAAACTATAACATGTCTTATATATTTTACATCCGAGTGCTAACCTATATTGTTGCTATAAAAAAACTTATTACTACAAAACTACTTTGTCAGATCAACAAAACAGAATTTTCAATTTAATAAATCGATATGGTATCAATTGAACTGAGATAATATGACAAAATGACAAACAATTTTGATGATATTAAAAACTTTTTTTTTAATTTAACAAAAATATAATTGATAAATTTCTTCGCAAAATCAACAGCATTTTGGTAAATTAAACAAAAACAGTTCATACGCGCAATAAACGATAAACAATAAAATACTTATATTAGGTAGATATACTATTTAAAACACCAGCAAAATAATATTACTCAAGATACTAATCCTTTTTGTTTTTTTTTTTAATATTTCTGACACACTGTCGTACAAAAAAGGTAGGCAATTTTTTTTTAATAATTATGTTGATATTCTTTTTGAATTCGTTTTTATTTTATTTTTTTCATTAAATTCATATATGCACATACTCCTACTGAGTAATAATTCTTCTATCGTATTATTTTCTTATAATTCTATCGAGTTATTCCAATTAAACTCAAATTCAAATACATATAACATACTTGCAGAAAATAAGTAGGTAGGCAATATTATTTATTTTATTGAATAGGTAAGTAATTCCCAGTTTTTGTCAGTTATACGGGAACAGTATAAATGAAATCAGGTTTGTATGCACTCCAAATATTACCGACTCATTGGATTATTCGAAAAATAAGACAGACTGTCTTGGTAATGTGGAAAAACTTAAGGGCCTCATTGATATCAATAATACGAAGGCAAATTACGGATAGGGTTGTAAATAAAATAAAGAATGGTGCTTTTGCCCAAATTAAAAAGAGAAACCAACACAATAGCCCATTGTGCTGCAAAAAATTAAATAAAACTAACCATTTTCTACCTGGATTCAAAATTATTCTTTTGCTTCTGACAACAGTGAAAAAAAGGAAGGAATTTATAAATGAACTACCTAGTACAATTCTTTCGAAAACCTTATCCCATTCAAATTCAATAAAATTAATTTGGGTTTTGCTAGATTTTGTAAAAATGTTAATTTATGGAGAAATCCTATAAATTTTAAGTTGAAATTTTTTTCGATTTTTAGATTTATGGCCCCATATAAAAATGCACTAATAACTAAACATATAATACGCGGTTGACCGGTGACACTTATTCGGCGAATTGTCCGGTTTTTTGGAATCATTATTTGTATTCAGTAAATAGACCTTAGTGGCTTGGATAGCGTCAATACGATCGTTTTTTATAGCACCAATATAGGTTACCACTCGGATGTAAAAGATTAAGACATGTTATAGCTTTCTGTTATTTCTAGATTTCCAAAGAATGGCATTATGAATTAGAATTCCATGACTTTATGAAGTATTTTGGAACGAGTCTTTAGTTAAATAAAGAAGTATGAAAAATAACGTTGGAAGAGAGGTAAAAAAGTTAATATCAATTTAAAAACTTTCAGAAATGAAGACCGACCCACCCGTACGGCGTCATTATGAAAACTTCATAAATCAGGATAATCAATCAGTTGTCCATGGAAGAAATAAATCTAATTGTCAATTCATCTGTGCGTTGAGCAGAATTGAAGAATGTCGTAAATCGAAAATGCAGAAATTCTTCCAAAGAAAAATTAATGCACATCCAACTACACACAAAGTATGTACCTGTTCATCTCATTCATAAAAGCAACAGACGACAAACCTGACAAATTATGAAATCGAACCAAAAAGGAAGAGAAAGAATAGATTTCAAAACCCACCCTCATCCACACTCTGAAATCGGATAGGGAAAGCATATCAGAAAACAGCAATTCAAATGTAAGTTAACACACGAGTTCCCACAGTCGAATTCCAAGAATCTCAACTGCACTGCAATAGTCAATACACGAGCTCCCACAGTCGAATTCCAAGAATCTCGATTGCACTGCAATTTACACACTCCAGACAAATTTCCAGGAAATTGACCTGAATACATTTGAATGATGCAAGTAGCTTAATAGGCAAAAATAATTAATAAATAAATGTGCCAGTATCGATGTGAATTTAGTTCTAAGTTTTGATGGCAATAAAGAGGTAGTTCCTCATAAAATAACTTTTTTTTAATTATACGTCGCGTTGAATTATTAACTGGCGCCCGAGCAGGGACTGAAGACAAAGTTTTTCATATAAACCTATCGAGTGAATTTGTGAAAGTTAAAAAGTGTTTTGAAAAATAATAAAGTAATGTTTTAAGTTAAAATCAGAAAGTGAACTAAAATAAAATAATCAAGAATATAAAAACCAAAGCTTCACTTAATTCTAGTATATGTAGACTTGACATGTGGAAATTAATAGCTTAAAGACCTATGAAATCAGTGTAACAGTGTAGTGGTAAAACTAAGGCCCCCCAGTAACTGTGTAACCAGTAAAAAGGAGTTCAGCTCGAGAACAGCCGACCATACAGTTTCATCTGAAAGACCGCCCTCAGCCCAAACCAACCCAACGCACTCACCGGGTAAAGTGCACGACGGATCATCTTAGAACTCCATAAGGGACAATGCACATCGTGGGATTGTTTTTTATGTAAGCTATTATTAAGTTATATTTCTCAAATAAATATAAATCAATCTAACTAAAGTGAACAAAAACATTCAAACTTCAATTATACGATTTTTTTTTAAGCTAAATTATATCATATTATCCATAGAAGCTAGAAATCTAATAAACACTCTCAAGCCGATTTTATTTTTATTTAAAAAGAAAAAAAAGCCTTTTCTTTAAATCTTTTCACCTCCGTAAAAATGAATCCTAATAATTTAATCCGACCACCTCGTCTTGTTGTTAACGACAATCCGGCACCTGTTGCCGCAGCTCCTCCTCTTAACCAGAACGAACCTCTAAATCTAAACACTCTCACAGAACAAATTACAGTAATCGTTTCACAAGTATTAGCAAGGGAAGGACGACATATTGTTAACAATATACTCAATCCAAGTTCCGACATTAATAATGACACCGACCAGATTATCGACATAAACGTTAATAGGGACCTCTCAGATCTAGACAAAGTACCTGATATCGCCAAAAGTCTTCGCGAGTTTTCAGGCCAACCGGGAGAGTTTAGCTCCTGGAAAAAGAGTGTAGATAGAGTCCTTACGATATACGACCATCTTAAAGGGTCTCCAAAGTATTATGGAATATTAAGTACAATAAGAAATAAAATCGTAGGGCAAGCTGATATTGCCCTCGAATCGTATAACACGCCTTTGAATTGGAGCAAAATTTCAAAGTGCTTAACCTTGCATTACGACAACAAAAGAGATCTTGGTACACTTGAGAATCCTAATAATTTAATCAGACCACCTCGTCTTGTTGTTAACGACAATCCGGCACCTGTTGCCGCAGCTCCTCCTTTTAACCAGAACGAACCTCTAATTCTAAACACTCTCACAGAACAAATTACAGTAATCGTTTCACAAGTATTAGCAAGGGAAGGACGACATATTGTTAACAATATACTCAATCCAAGTTCCGACATTAATAATGACACCGACCAGATTATCGACATAAACGTTAATAGGGACCTCTCAGATCTGGACAAAGTAACTGATATCGCCAAAAGTCTTCGCGAGTTTTCAGGCCAACCGGGAGAGTTTAGCTCCTGGAAAAAGAGTGTAGATAGAGTCCTTACGATATACGACCATCTTAAAGGGACTCCAAAGTATTATGGAATATTAAGTACAATAAGAAATAAAATCGTAGGGCAAGCTGATATTGCCCTCGAATCGTATAACACGCCTTTGAATTGGAGCAAAATTTCAAAGTTCTTAACCTTGCATTACGCCGACAAAAGAGATCTTGGTACACTTGAGTACCAGATGACAACTCTCGTGCAAGGACCTAATTCAATTCCTGAATTCTATCAGGTTGTTTATCAGCATCTTTCGCTAATCCTAAACAAACTATCCTGTATGGAGATGAGTACGGAGTCGCTTAATAATATGACTCAATCCTACAGAGACAAGGCATTAGACACCTTCGTAAGGGGATTGCGAGGCGATCTACCACGTCTTTTAAGCATTAAAGAACCAGTCGACCTTCCACAGGCCTTACATCTGTGCCTGAAGCTGCAAAACGTAGATTTCAGAACACAGTATGCAAATAACAGCCAAAACTCTTCGCGCAAAACCCAATTACCCCCTGTCCTATCCCCAAAACTAAAACCCAGAATTGCTACACAACCCACAAATGCAAATGAGACCAACACCTGAAAGACGACTTCAACCAAACCCTTGGCCACAATATGGTCAACCGTCTAGACCACATTATCAAAACGCTATTCAACAAAATTCTTGGCCACAAAATGTCAACCCAATGAGACCACAATATCACAGACCTCAACTACCACCTAAGCCTATGGATATAGATCAAAGCATTCATTCAAGAGAGGTGAACTATGCTAATCGACCACGAATTCCGCAGATACAGAAACGACATCATCAAGGTAACTCCAATCAGGTTCACCACCCAAATAAATTCCAAAGAATCTTTAACACCGAACAGGACAACAACGAACAAGAAACGGAACCATCACCGGACAACTGCGAAGGAGAAACATATCCCGAGAATGCGGACAGTAATCAAAATACGCAAACGTATGAAGAATATGTGGAATACTACGGTAACCCCCATTTCGACGAAACAGAAGAATTAGACGATATCTATTTTTTAGATTAAGTCGTTCTTCACTTCCCTATTTTGAATTTAAGGTGAAAAGTGGAGAAACGCTCAAATTTCTAATAGACACGGGCTCTAACAAAAATTACGTGCAACCTAAACGTATAAAATTCCCTATTTCTAACGAAAAACCTTTTTTTGCTAACTCCGTAGGAGGTAATATAAAAATTACCCATCACTCATTTATAAATTTATTTAAACAAAATGGGAAAAAATTAAAATTCTTCATTCTTCCCAGCCTGATCTCCTTCGATGGAATAATAGGCAACGATTCTCTTAGAGAACTCAAAGCTGTTATTCATACCAACGAAAACTATATGACTATCTTCCCCAACATCCAAATAAAACTTAAACAGCATATTACAGAAAACGTTAATAACATAAATTTACGACTTTCGCACCTTTCCGACAATCAAAAAGGTAAACTCAATAAAATTATCGAAAACTGCCCTACACTTTTTGCAGAACCCAACAATAAACTGACATACACTACGACAGTAAGAGGCGAAATACGAACTAATATAGATACACCAATTTACTCCAAATCCTACCCTTATCCAATGGCATTGAAAGACGAAGTGGAAAAACAGCTAAAAGAACTACTTAATGAAGGAATAATTACACCATCGAAATCGCCATATAACTCTCCCGTTTGGATCGTTCCAAAGAAAATGGACGCATCCGGGGAAAAAAAATATCGTATGGTTATAGACTATCGTAAACTAAATTCGGTTACTATCCCTGATAGGTACCCTATCCCCGAGATAAAGGAAGTCCTTTCTAATCTTGGCAAACAGAAATACTTTACTATTATTGACCTCAAAAGCGGGTTGCACCAAATCTTACTCAAACATACTGACATAGAGAAAACAGCATTTTCGGTCAATAATGGGAAATTTGAATTCGTTCGCTTACCCTTTGGACTGAAAAACGCCCCCGCGATTTTTCAGCGCGCTTTAGACGACATTCTTAAAGAGCACATAGGAAAAAGATGCTACGTATATATTGACGACATCGTCATATTCGGTGAAACCGAAGAAGAACATTTCAAGAACATAGAATTGGTATTTAAAACCCTCGAAAATGCTAATATGAAAATCCAATTCGATAAAAGTGAATTCCTGAAAAAGGAAATTGAATTTTTAGGTTTCATCGTTGGTGCAGATGGTATTAAAGCCAATCCAAAGAAAGTCCGCGCAATAGTCGATATGCCTCCTCCTCAAAATCTTAAAGACCTTCGCTCGTTTCTAGGAATGTCAGGGTATTACCGACGTTTCATTAAGGACTATGCGAAACTTGCAAAACCCTTAACATCCCTTTTAAGAGGGGAAGATGAACGCGTGTCCAAAAATGCTTCAAAAAATAAAGTGATTCACCTTGACAAAACTGCTTTCAATGCTTTCCAAAATTTAAAAAATGCACTAGTGTCTAAAGAAGTTATACTTTCTCATCCCAATTTTAATAAAAGCTTCGAGTTAGCCACAGACGCATCAGACTACGCTCTAGGTGCCGTCTTATCTCAGGATAACAAGCCAATTACATACCTCTCCAGAACGTTAAGTACAACAGAAGAAAATTATGCTACCAACGAAAAGGAAATGTTGGCAATAATTTGGTCTTTGAATTCATTAAGAAATTTCCTATACGGATCTAGAAAAGTCATTATCTTTACCGATCACCAACCACTCACGTTCGCGCTGAGTCATAAAAATACAAATTCTAAAATGAAGAGATGGAAGGCGATATTAGAAGAGTACAATTATGAGCTCAAATACAAACCGGGTAAAGCAAATATCGTTGCAGATTCCCTTTCAAGATCCCCATTAGCAGTCCAAATAAACTCAATGACACCAACAATGCACAGCGACGAAAGTTCATCTCAGAACCTAATTCCTTCGGTGGAAGTGCCCGTTAACGTCTTTCGTAATCAACTTATCCTCAAAATAGCTGACGAAAGTAGTTACCAAATCAAATCCCTTTTCTCAACACATACCAGACACATTGTGACACAACCAACATATTCGGAATCGGACATAATCAACATTTTTAAAAGATACCTCAACCCACATATTTTTTTTTTTTTTTTCAATTCATTTTTATTTATTCATTATTTAAACTTATATTCTAGACAAAAACGATTAAATCTAATTGAAAACTAACATTTATCTTATTCTAGCTTACTGGCTCTTAGCGAGCGCTCTAAACTTAACAATATGCTTAAAACTATTGCCTTTCGGCTTAAATCTATCAATCGATATTTTGTTTTGTTTTTTTATTTTCAAGAAACTTTATAAAGTTTGAATTCTTTATTATTGTTTATTACTTAAAACTACTTAAAACTACCTAAACTACTTAATCTAAAATACCTATAATCAGGGAGGTGAGCAATCTCGCCGATTGGTCACCATCCTGATTGCGTCCATGGGCGCCTGGCAGCCGCCAACAAGGTGCACATATGCGCCGCCGAGACTCGAGCGAGGCCTTAAGCGTCGGTCCAGTCTCGGTAGCACTCTTTCATGTTGGCTAGCCCGGCCCCTCCCAAAGACCCCCTACTCTAAACCTAAACCTACAAACTTAATTTCTAGCTTAAATCTAAGGAGGATGCTACGTAAGTAGCGCACCGGCCCGGGAGAGCGTATCCACCCTCACCTCTTCTTCAAGCCACCAAAATTCGGTGAACTGCTTTAGCGTATCTATTTTGTCCCTATCCGCGATTGCGGTGCTAAAACGGAGGAGCTCCTGAGCATTGGCGGCGTACCCGTCGTGGATGAGCCGCTTATCCCTCGCGCCGCGGTGGCTGGTCTAAAATACCGGCACACCATCTTTTTGCTGGACTAACCCTTTCATATCTACATGAAGAAATGCTTCAGGCGGGATAAAGCCAGACCGAAGAGTACTCTCGTGGTACATTAAATTGGGGTAGTAAGCCCCTGAGATCAGGTTATTATCACTGGCCATCGCCCTCGCAACGTGCCTCCGAATCACCTTAATAAGGAAATTGTCAATGCTATTCAGTCGAGCCCCGTTGTATAGGGTCTCGTTGGGATAGTATTTTATGTACTGAGATTCGGGAGTTCTAAACAACCCTAGACAAGCCCTGAGACATTGCCTCTCAAACACCCGAATCTTTTCCATATAGAAGGGCGCTATATTGAACCACATGGGACAACCATAAGCGATGATAGGCCTTATAAGGGCCACGTAGCAAATCACCTTCACCCTGTTGTCAAGTTGACTGCTACGAAACAGTCTTCTTGTCAGAGCGTAGGCCCGCTTAGCCCCAGCAAGACAAGCATCTATATGTTTATCAAAATACAGATACTGGTCGAGCCAGATGCCAAGATACCGGACTACGCTTCTCACCGCCAATGGTCGCCCCTGCTGTCCAATAATTGTTAATTTTTTCCAGTTTTTTCTGGTATCCCTAGAGGCCCCAGCCAATGGAGTTCTGAACAGGATTGTTTCCGATTTTTGGAAGTTGATTTTCAACTTCCAATCATCGCAATACCTCTTAATTTGCTCGAAGTCACGCTGCAGAAGGATGTTGATGACCTCGATTTTTGATCCTGACCTGTACGCCCACCAGATCACTCGTGTAAACATTAAACAGGATCGGAGAATTCACTGCTCCCTGTTGTAAGCCGTTTTTAATTTCGAAGGCCCTGCTCGAAGTCACATTGCCAACTTTGACAACGAACTTCTTTCCCACAAGCATGTCATAAATCATATACAGCAAGGGTTTTTGCATGCCCATTCTGGTCAGCTTATAGAAGAGCCCCTCCAACCATACGGTATCGAAGGCCTTCTCAAAGTCGACCAGGCAGGCACCCGTGCATTGGTTCTTACTTTTGTTCCATTGAATGTCGGAGACCAGTTTCGACGCGGCATGAATAGTGTCATGCCCCGCTCTAAACCCAAACTGGTTCTCCGGAATTATCTTATTTTCCTCAACCCATCTTAAAAGAGATCTATTGACGACTTTCTCGAATACCTTGCTAACATTCGGGAGCAAACTAATTGACCGAAGATTAGCAGGGTTTGTCCTATCTTTATCCTTTTTCGGGATAGGGTGTACCACCGCTATTTTCCACTGCGCCGGATAATATGCATTATTCAGCGCGTTGTTAAATAGCGTGGCGAAGATATCTATCGCCTCTAGCGGCAGGTGTCTTAATACGACGTTTGGGACACCGTCCACTCCCGCCGACTTTTTGTTCTTCAGTGACTCGAAGATGCACCGGAGTTCATCTTTTCTCACGAATAGATGAGAACTTGCATCGGCGATTGTGCCATTTGCACGGTTGTCGTCATTGAACACGGTGAAACCGTTGTTCTCGGATCGCCAATTTTGGATTTCGGTCCGCAGATAAAAGTGGTTAAGAAAGGCCCTCTCCTCGAGGTCGCGATTACAGCGAACAGGATTGTTCACCGTATACACAGCCTCAAAGAAAGCTCCAATCAAATCCACCCTCTCCTGCGGGTCCTCGACCACGAAAAAACCGTCGTTCGAGTCAGCACTTTCCGGACTTATGCCAGCAGTCAGTAGTGTCTGTCTGTTCTCGTTCGTCCGAGGTATTCGAACACATGAAATGTCGTTGTGATCTTTCCGCCTGAACAGTTTATTTATTTGTGGGAACATTTTCGGACAACTGGATTTTATCGCCCGAATTTTATTGCCCCAATACAAACTTACAGATTTTCTGTAATTCTCGGTGATCAACTGTTTCAAGTTTTTGATCATCGACTTCAGTGTCCTTAACTCGGGATCGTTCCTGTCGGTAAACTGTCTGTGTAGCCGTTTAAGCCTCGAGAACAGTCTACTTTTGTGTCTGTACAGAGCATCGATTGTCGCGTTTCGATACTTTTCAGTTTGTTCTTCGTCGGTGGAACGTCCTACCCGAGGGATAGTCCGCTCCATTGTCTGTTTGATGACGACATTCATTTGCCGTAAATGACTGTCGATCTCATCGTTGTTAAGTTCCTGTTTGTCGGTGGGTGGATCTCGCATGAGCGTATCTCCCGCTTTACGACTCTGGAGAAGCGCGACCACTGCGCTCTTCGGTAATCGAAAGAACGCACTTGGTCGTACTGCTCCAGCTGCGATTGCTCGTTCGGGATCCGTATTACGGCGGCAAGTCCGTAGTGATCACTATCGTACTCAACCGCTCGTAAACAGTTCCGCGTGCTTAGATCAGTGTTCGTTAGTTCTAGTCTATCGTCAACTAGCGCCAAGTCCAAGAAAGAACCATCTCTAGGGAAAGACGGGATATCCGTCGCGTACAATTCGAGTTTGTACTCAATCATATTATGACGGCACCAGTCGTAAAACTGGTTGCCCCTAGGGTTCGGAATATTATTTCCCCATGCCGCATGTTTAGCATTGAGGTCTCCGCCCAAAAAGTAATAATTATCTGCCGATTGAAGCTGTAAGCAACGAAAAAGCGTCTCGATCTCATTTAAAAATTCAATGCGTTGAGGAGATTCAGGTGCATAAAGCGACACCACATACACCCGCCTCTGGCTATTGAGGGGAATGCATACGATGCATGCTTCCAGCACCTGGAACCTTCGCACGTCCCCGCTATATATGACGCTATGGCGCAAGCCTTTACGTACTAAGATAGCGACCCCACCTCCTTGTGTGGAGAGGTGCCGGTCTCTTCTAACTACATGGTAATTTCTATAGCCTAATTTGCGCTTCGGAGTTAGCTTAGTTTCGCTAACCAGAAGAACCAGAAGAAGAAGGCTTTTCGGCTTCCAACAGATTGGAAAGATTGTTCCTTCTCTCGATACGGATTAGTGAATTAACATTCACCGCAAGGATCTTTAAGTTTTCCTCGTCCAGCGTACCCATCATATTTATGGCGCGGCAGACTCTGCAAACAGCGTCGAATAGATAACGTCTATTATGATAGTACAGGAATCTGATCCTTTTCAGACTATCGATTTTGCTGTCGGGTGTTAGTTGCACGAATGGTAATTTGCGGCTACCACCCCTGTCCGCAGGCGAGGAAAACGGCTTGACCCCCACGAACTTAAGGTCGTCGCACTCATAATTCTTGAGCTCCTTTTCAAGCTCCTCTATTTTAATATTTGGGTCGATACCCTTAAGCAGCACCGTTTGCCGTTTTTCTCCTTTTGGAGTATACGTGAAGTATTCGGTCTCTGCTTTCTCCAGAGCGGCGCGTACTTTTTTGTGCTCCTCCATATTTGTGCACATAATGATATGTTTAGTGGCGTTTAGCCTTTTAATATAAAAATCCTTAGTAACTAGCCTACATAACCTAATGCTATCGCTTATATCTAGGTAACTTACATTTATTGGTGGTGTTTTGACTTTTTTCGTCTGTTGTTGCTGCTTCTGTTGCTGTTGTTGTTGTTGTTGTTGTTGCTGCTGCTGCTGCTGCTGTTGCTGTTTCTGCTGCTGTTGTTGTTGCGGTGGCAGCGGCTGTTTTTGTGCCGGCTGCTTTTTCTGTGGTTGTTGTTGTTGTTGTTTCTGCTGCGATTGCTGCTGCTTTTTATTTTGTTTTTGCTGCTGCTCTTGTTGTTGCTGCAGCTGTGCTTGTTGTTGCTGCTGCTTCAAGAGTTTTTGTTTTTGTTTGAGCTGTTGCTGCTCAGCCTGAATTTGCTTCAGCTTTTGTTGTTGTTGAAGCATCTTTTGCTGGCGCAATTTTTCCCTCTTAGCGAGGAGCTCTTTGATTAGACGATCGAGCTGAGCTTCCCCGTCTTCTTCTTCCTCGTCTTGTTGCTGTTGTTGTTGCTCCTGGTCTTCTACGGCGTCCAGTAATTCTTGGAACGAATTACCTTCGCCCACATACCGACCTTCGCTCCCTTCGGACTCGTACGAGTAGCTGAGTCCATCGGTGTCATCGCCATTATCGCCGTCTGACTCTGGCGCAGATGAGGTTGCTAGTGACGTCATCGCTTCCTCATTTGCCTTCGATTTCCTCTTATTGGAGAGGTTTGGTGTTGGCTTCAATTTTCGTCGCCTTTTTGTCATTTCCCGTGACTGTACCACTGGTACTGCTGGTATCGTTGAAGCTGCGGTACTTGTTGTTGGCAGTTCTATTGATGGTATTGTTGTTGGTGCTGCTATTGCTGCGGCACTTGTTTTTGCTGATGCTGCTACTGCTGCTGTAGTTGTTTTTGTTGCATTTTCTGCACCCATTTGCTGAAGTCTCACTTTGACTTCCCTAGTCACGCGTTTGGTCAACGGGGCATCGCCTTGCGGGATATCTGGCTGGCCCGTGTCCATCGCCTGTTTGCCTTGCGGCATGAACATTTAACATTTAACATTTGATTTTATTGAACTTTTGGTATATACAATTTGACTTAAAGTAGGTAACAAATGATGGTGAATAATTAATATTTAAATGTGTTGGCTCAACAACAGGGGCCCAACGGTATACAGTGTTTGTTTTCTTAGATCTATTTTACATAAATTGTGGTTGTCTTCTCGGATTCATACTCGTAGTATGCATCGTTGTCTGGGTTTACCTCAGGGAGTTCAAATCCGGGTGTTGATGGTCTTTTGGTTTTGAGGTGGTTGGTCACCTAGGTATTATCCTCGATGGTGGGTTGTCTCGGTCAATTCGTAGAAGGGCAGGGCTGTCCTGTCTGTGTCGCTTGGGAATAACTCCTCGTTAAGCAGAGCCAGTACATGAAGGTACCGATGCTCTGGGATGTGTGGCAGGTCCGCAATCCTTCGGACTAGTGGGTTTGGATGGCTGGAGGTATTCCTGAGTATTTTCTGGAAAAGTGTGACCATGTACTTTTCCAGCGGTAGGATTTTCGCTTCTTCGTAGAGTCTTGAACTTCTGACGTCCTGTGCATATCCGCAAGAGTTTTCTCTCAAATACTCCGAGCTTCTTCATGTATGTCTTGGAGACGGTATACCAAATGGGGAATCCGTATGTTACTACCGGTCTTATTAGTTGTTTGTAAAGCAGCAGTTTTGTTCTTCTACTTAGTCCATTTTGCTTCTTCATCAGCGGGTAAACTCGGTGAAATGCAAGTGATGCCTTCCGGAGAGTTGCGTTCAGGTGTGGGTTGAACCTAAGCCGTTCGTTGAAGTTGACTCCAACATACCTTATATTGTTCGTGGTTGATAGTGATGATCCAGTGGTCCTAGCTTCGATCCTTGAGCGACACCAGCTCTGATGCTTTTCACTTGTGATTGGCGGTCTTCTATCTGCACAAAAAAGGACCTAGAGTGAAGAAAACTAAAAATAATATTGATGAGAGCGTTAGGAAAACTTAGCTGTTTTAATTTGTGGACAAGTCCTTGAATCCACACTGAGTCAAATGCCTTCTCCACGTCTAGGAAGCATGCGACTGTAACCTGATGGTTGTTGAGAGCCATTGTGACATCATGATGAAATTTCATTAGCGGGTGTAGCGTGGAGTGCTTTTCGCGAAATCCAAATTGGTTGTCCGGTATAATGTTGAGTTGGATGCATACATCTTTTACTCGCCGCAGAATGAGCTCTTCAAGTATTTTGCTCACACTACATAGGAGCGATATTGGCCTGTATCCAGTTACGTTGCTACGGTCGCCTTTCTTTGGTATGGCTATTATCTTAGCGGTCTTCCATTTTGCTGGAAAGTAACAATTGTTGATGCAGTTATTCATCACTATAGCTAGCAGAATCATGATGGTCTGTGGTAACTTCTTTAGGACGAAATTCGATATGTTGTCCGGTCCGGTTGATTTCTTTGAGTGACTGCCATGAATTATTTCAGCAATTTCTTCAGGCGTTGAAAAGCTGCTTTCTTCCTGGGGATCGTCTGCTGGATTTCTTTCGCTGAATGAGGTGCTTGCGGTTCTCAGTTCTTCGATACCTTTGACCGTGGCATCGACTTCTGCGAGAAATGTTGGGTCGTCGGGAGGTGACGGTTTGAAGTTGCCTTCGAAGTAGTCCGCTAATGCTTCTGCCTTTTCGTCTGCTGAGGTGGCGGTTCCTGAACTTGTGCTGAGAACGTCCTGCATTTTTGGGCCTTTACCAATAATTCTGTTGATCTTCTTGAAGGTGTCGGGACCAGGTTTGATGTCTTGCAGCCTCTTTTGGAGTTGAACATCATTGAAGTCCTGTACTGCGTTCCTGAACATGATGTTGCAGCAGTTTAGTTCGCTAGACACGGCCTGAAAATCGCTGTTGACCGTATTCCATTCCCGGGTCCGAATTCTTTGCATTCGCTTCCTGAGGCGTTGTCTATGGTGGTACAGGTTCTGGATGTATACTGGGAGATGGCTATATCTGTCTCGTGATGTCCTGGGCTTCTTTTGTTTTTCGAGCGCGTTGTTGACAGCATTCTTGAAACCTTCAACGGCGGCATCTATCTCATTATTGGTGAGATTTCTGGTTGCTGCGGGCAGAGTAATGTTGTCTACGACTTCTCTTTGGAATAGTTCAACATCCATTTCCTGAAAGTTAATAAAGTCAGCTCCTGGTTGTTCATTCGTGAAGATTGGTTGGTTAAGTCTTATGGTTAGTTGCACTGCTTCGTGGTCAGAGTCGCTGGTAAGAGTCTTGCAGTCATTGTTTTGGATCTCATGGAGAACGTTAACCAGGCTCGAGGTTGCCAGAAAGAAATCCAATAATGATGGTGTCCTGGGGAAGGTCGGTCTTGGTTGGGATATGACCACAAGGGAGTGGACGTCGGTGTTGTCTTCCATCCAGTTGACTATTGCCAAACCTTCGGTGCTATCAACGGTATCCCCCCACATCTGGTGCCTGGCGTTAAAGTCCCCGCCTATTATACCATATGAGTGTTGGGTTAAGTGTCCGTTCAGTATCTGCATATCGTGATGAATGTCCAAAGTGTTAGCATGGCATTTGTTGTATATGCTGATGACTGCCAGAGTTTC
Source organism: Cheilosia variabilis (assembly GCA_951230905.1). Lineage (NCBI taxonomy): Eukaryota > Metazoa > Arthropoda > Insecta > Diptera > Syrphidae > Cheilosia > Cheilosia variabilis. The sequence continues at coordinate 97,582,942 of OX579676.1, read as the reverse complement.
GGATGTTGACATTCGGATTACTATTCCAGTAGCTTCGAATGATTTGAGTCCAGTTATGGCGAGTTGTCTAATCATGGATTTGTTGATGTAGTTTTTGACGAAGATGCCTATCCCTCGTTTGCCTTCTACTTTGTCTGTCTTGAAGAAGTTGTAATCCTTTAGATCCATCTTGTTGCGGCTGGTTAGCATGGTTTCACTGACGAGTGCAATATCCGGGCTGTTTGACTTCATGAATAGATGGAAAGCCGTTCTTTTGTGGAGGCTGTATAACGAGTTAACGTTATAGGCAATTACACGAAGTTTCCTTATGTACTGCATAATTGAAAAATAAAGGTGGCCAATGCCACGGACTTATTCTGTTCACTCATACTGGAGTAGTTGGGAGGAACGGCGCTACGAGCTTTCTTCATTATGGTGGCTAAATCGGCTCCGAAAACTCGATGCACTTCTTCGCCGAGGTTTACTGGATGGTTCTTGCGAGCTGGATGTTGATTTTTTGCTCTTGGGGTTTCAGTTGGTGGTGGTGGTTGCTTTGCTGGAGTCTTGGGCTGGCTCTGTTTTGGTTGGGTTTGTTTAAGACCCACCCTCGCCATTGCAGCAAAACTAATTGCCGGTTTGGTTAGGGTACAAGCAGATTTAGCTGCAAATTCCTGTTGAGCTTTCTTCTGCGTGACCTGCTTTTCTTTGTCCGCAAGCTTCAACTTGTACTGTGGGCATCCTTTGTAGCTCGCTGGGTGACCTGTTGCCTTGCAGTTTGCGCAATAGACTTCGGGATCTGACGTCTCCTTCCGCTTGCACTCCCCGGGTTGGTGGTCTAACTTGCATTTTACGCATACGTATGTCATGCCGCAATTGGTGGCGACGTGTCCGAAACGCTGACAGTTTTTGCACTGGACGACGTCATTAGTTTTGAGGCGCTCCCAGTGGATCCGCTGGTTTAGTAGCAGAGTCTTCCTGTAAACTTCAGTGACGTCGAATGCTTTGCTGATCTCTACCACAAAGCAGTTGAATGTTTTTCCTTTTGCTCTCGGCGATTTGAACAGCGAAACCTTCAGCACAGGAACTCCTTCTGCTATAAGTTCCTCCTCAACCTCGGCAGTGGTGTAGGAGAAATGAATTCCCTTCAACATCATTAGTGTCCTTCGATCTTCACGTGGGGTGAATGTGTGGTGTTGAATTTTCCTTAACTTCAGAAAATTCCTGATGGCTTCAAATCCTTCCCGAAAAATGGCGTTGATGACTGTCTTCGTGGTATTAATATTTTTCAGGGTAAATTCAATTCGTTGTCCTTTGGCGAATCTGCTGATTTCGGCGATGTTTCCAGAAAAGCATATTATTGGCGGCATTCCTGATTTTTTCGGTGGTGCTGATTTTTGGGTTGTTGGTGCAGTGGTTGGCATTTTTGTTGCATTACTTGCTGGTAATGGTTGTATAACTGGTGGAGTTACCACAGGTTCTACAGTTGGCAGTTTTGCTACTCCGATCTCAGTCTTGAGATTGTTGAGTTGCGGCACTTCCACTTGTTTGTCTTTATTTGTTTTTAATTAATTAATTAAAAAAAGTGTTCCCCCACTGGGACTCGAACCAGGCTCCTCCTGCGTCAGAGCCGATACTGGCTCCACTGAGCCAAATGACTTATTGGATTTTACTGTCCAAAATCACTATTAATACACTTTCACTCGCTTTCACTGTCTCACTATCAAAGTCGTCTGATCACCATGGATGCTGAAGAGCGACTGTCAACCCACATATTGTTAATGGCCTAATAACCAATGAGCCTACAATGGGTAAAATACAGGAAATTTACCCAATCCACTTCAAGAGCTATAGAATTCGTTTTACGCAAACAATTGTCGAAGATGTCGAAAGTGAGACTCAACAGGAAGAAATAATACTTACGGAACACCGACGAGCACATCGCAACGCCTACGAAAACCGACTCCAAATCTTACAAAAATTCTACTTTCCGAAAATGGCAGCTGGAATTAAACGAATAGTTAAAGACTGCTCTATATGTAAAGAAAACAAATACGAGCGACACCCAAATAACCCAAAATTAAATCTCACACCCATTCCAAAATATCCTGGACACACTATTCACCTAGATATATTTTCCACCGAAAAACACTTTGTCCTAACAGCAATAGATAAATTCACCAAATATGCCCAAGCAAAAATAATCGAATCTAGATCTATTGAACACATCAAACCACATCTGCAAAACATATTATATTTTTTTTGCATTCCCGAAGTAGTGATAATCGATAACGAAAAATCACTCAACTCTATTTCTATACTCTCTATGATGGAAGATGAATTGAAGATAAAAGTCTTTACGACTACCCCTTACAAAAGTGAGATTAACGGCCAGGTTGAACGCTTCCATTCAACATTGTCAGAAATCATGCGATGTTTGAAGGCCGATGGACGCCCTCGTTCATTTGAGCAATTGCTCAACAGAGCTCTTAACGAGTACAATTTCACAATACACTCTACAACAAAGAAAAAACCAGTTGAACTATTCATTGGACGTTCCCCAAACATAAACCCAGACAAATTTGAACAAATACGACTCAACAATATCGAAAGACTAAAACTAAAACAAGAAAAAGATCTAAGCTACCATAACAAAAAGAGAAAGCCTATTAGACAATATAACCCAGGAGACATAGTTTATGTGAAACACAATAAACGAATAGGGTCAAAACTAACAATCAGATATCGGAAAGAAATTGTCAAAGAAAATAAACACTCTATAATCATTACTAACTCTGGCAAAACAGTTCACAAAAGCAATATCAGAAATTAGCACTTAAATATCATTTCAGATACCTTCTTAATTTCGGTAAGACCGAAATCCAGATACTGGACTTTACGAACGCTCAAGTGGTAGCAATACATACAGGCCACGCAAGACTACATACAGGAAACTTTAAACTTATTCACGTGATCGACTTGGACCAATACGAGACAAGACTAAATGAACTAATCCCAATTATTTTTACTCACAGAAATAACTCCCTGTACCCCTATCTTAAACATGAAATTACTCAAATTCATAATCTAATACATCATCTTAAACCACGGAAGGTGAAAAGATCTCTTGACTTTATAGGGTCGGCTTGGAAATGGGTCGCGGGTAACCCCGACCATGAGGATTATATAACCATAACAGAGAAAATGAACAATATGTTACAAAATAACAATAAACAGATTATAATTAATACACTGTATAATGAAAGAATGAACAATATTACTAAAATGTCAAATGAAATTTTAAAATCAATCCAAGAAAATAAAATGCTAAATAACGAAATTTTAATAAATGTTCAATATAAACTAAAAATATTTAAAGAAGAACTAGAACATCTAAATTATGCCATACATTGGGCTAAAATCGGTATTATTAACTCTCTTATATCATCCAATCAAGAAGTTAACTTGGCCTTACCGGGAAAAGCTGAGGGTGATTCAATTGAACCTTCATCACAGCAAAGCAGCATCGGCAATGATGACTAAGTGTTTTGATGAGGATTCGTTTGATATAGCCCTGATACAGGAGCCTTGGATCTTTAGAGGAAAGATTAGAGGACTCCCAAATAGCATGGCTGAGTTGCATTATGCACAAACTAGCGGAAGAATTAGGTCCTGTATCTTGGTGAGGCACGGAGTTCAAGCATATAAATTGCCGGATCTGTGTGCCCCAGACCTTGCAACAGTACGAGTAGGATCAGGTGCGGAAAGTTTTGTCATAGCATCTGCATACCTGCCGTATGATTCTCCAGAACCTCCTCCGACAAGAGAGTTAGAGTCTTTGGTGAATGCATGCAGGAACAGGAACGAGGATCTAATAATTGGTTGTGATGCCAATGCACATAATACAGTGTGGGGCAGCACCAACGATAATTACAGAGGAGAAGCCTTATTCGAATTTGTATCATGCAAGGATCTAGCTATCTTAAACCGGGGAACAGAGCCAACCTTCGTCGATGTGAGACGAATGGAAGTGATCGATGTTACCCTGTGCAGTAGCCAGATAATTGAAAGAATATCAAATTGGAGGGTAATGGATCAGGCTACATTGTCGGATCACAGAGCCATTTCATTTGATGTTCGCTATGGATCTAAAAGGAAAAAAGATCGGAAATACATCAGAATTCCGAAGAACACAGATAGGATAAAATACCTTGAAGTGTTGGAGGAAAAACAGAATGTAATGACATTCGGAATACCGAAAAACACTTGGCATGTAGAATCACAGTTGAAGCATCTGCAATCAGCTGTTGAAGTTGCGTACCGAGTGGCTTGTACACCTACTTTAGTGGAAAAACAAGATCCTGCGCCTTGGTGGTGCCGGGAACTTGAAAAGCTAAAAAAGGCTGCGAGGAAGGCCTTCAATCACGCCATGAGGAGGGGAGAACCCGAAGCATGGGATGAATATAAGGCGAAAAAAAAAAAGGGCTAAACGTTACTCTGCGACGACGTAAAAGGGAGTCATGGAGGGACTTTTGCTCGAGTATGAGGAGTACATCTGAAGTCAGTAGACTACAAAATATTGTCTCGAGAGATCCAGTTTCTAAGATCGGACTCATTCGTAATAGAGCGGGGGAGATGGTGGAAACACTGGATCACACAAATGAGGTCCTAATGGAGGTACACTTTCCAGGAAGCTATAAGTCAGCTCAGCCCTGGGCTCCAAGGAAACAAGGAGCGAACAGGATGGATAGGACGGAAGCAGAACGGATCGTGACACCAAAAGCGATCAAGGGTGCGATAGCAACATTCTCACCCTTCAAAACTGCGGGGCCGGATGGTATATTTCCAGGTCTAATGCAATGGGGTATAGACGTAATTGCACCAAGGCTCAGGAATATATACGTTGCATGCCTAGCAATAGGCTATATCCCGATAACATGGAGGGAAGCAAATGTGGTCTTCCTTCCAAAACCGGGAAAAAAGGACTACACCGAGGCAAAGTCATTCAGACCAGTCAGCCTAACATCCTCCCTGTTAAAAATAATGGAAAGGGTGATGGTGGACTATATGGAGAGTACTGCGCTTAAGATGTATCCTTTAAATAGTAGACAGCATGCATACAGGGTAGGTATTTCTACAGAAACAGCGCTACACCAAGTAGTACGCGTTGCGGAGGAAGAGCTAAATACCGGGGGCATTGCGATGACCACTATAATGGACATTGAAGGTGCCTTCGATAAGATATGCTTTGAAAGTCTGAAACAAGCCTTGGAAAAACGTAGGGTTAACCCACTGGTGGTAAGATGGGTGGACAATATGTTGAATACGAGGGCGATTAATATTCAGACGGGAACCTCAAAACTCAGAGGAAGGGTTAGCAGAGGTTGCCCACAAGGAGGTGTTCTCTCACCTACACTGTGGAATATCACTGTGGACTCTCTTCTCGACAGACTCGAGGCGACGGGCGTTCACACAGTGGGATATGCCGACGACATAGCAATAATGGCCAGAGGCAAATTCATGGACGTCACAGCAGATATCATGAGGAATTCACTCAGAGTGGTTGAGCGGTGTCTGGAACAAGGGCTCTCCATTAATGCGGCGAAAACAGATCTAATAGTCTTCACTAGGAAGAGGAAAAATCTGGAATTTCGGCCCTTAACACTTTTCGGATCGGAACTAACAATGACTAAGAAGGTTAAGTATCTGGGAGTCTATCTAGATACTGGACTTACTTGGAATTACCATGTTGAGGAGAAGGTCCAGAATGAAAAAAGGGTACTACATCAATGCAAACGTGTATGTGGACAGAAGTGGGGACTCTCGCCTAGGTCAGCATACTGGATGTATACGATGATAACTAGACCCATTATCACGTACGCCTCGGTTGTATGGTGGGCGAAAGCCTCTTAGAAAACTGTGAGGAAGCACCTGGATAGGGTTCAACGTTTAGCATGTATGGGAATTGCAGGTGCAATACGTACAACTCCAACATGCGCATTGGAAGTCATCATGGGGATATTACCGCTAGACTTATTTATTAAGAAAACAGCGGCCCAAACGGAACTTCGCTTGCATCGAGATGCGAAATGGCACAATCGTGGTACGATCTATGGACATAGGAAGATCCTGGAACTTGTCAAAGACGAGATTAGGGAGCTAAACATGCCTATGGATCGAATAACAAGGGTGCGTATTATGGAAATAAATCACAAAACTCGTATTGAGAACGGATTACTTCCAGAAAAAAGAAATGGTGAAAAAGTGATTTTCACGGATGGATCCATGATGGAGCGGAGGCGGGGGCCGGTATCTATTCAGAAGAGCTGGAACTTGCCCGTCACATTAGCCTCGGGAAATACACTTCAGTATACCAGGCTGAGATGATTGCTTTGCTTTATGCGTTGGACTACTTGCTTGAGTATCAGGTGGGAGGAAGAAATATCCTTATAGCACTGGACAATCAGGCGGTGATCAGATGCATGGAACAAACAAACATCACAACATCACTGGCACTGGAATGCGTACTTAAACTCAATAAGTGTTCATCTAAAAATGAAGTAACACTGACTTGGGTACGAGGACACATAGGGATCGAAGGCAATGAAAAGGCGGACTCCCTTGCAAAACAGGGGTCAACTGAAAAGTTGCTGGGACCAGAACCATTCTCTTCAATTGGCAGAGGAATGGTTGAAGAGCTTATCCACAAATGGATCACGGCAGAACACCTGAGAAGGTGGTCAGCCGTGGAACAATGTAGACAAGCTCAAATGGCAATAAAGTGGCCGACCTGCTCCACTCAAAGAAGGGTTCTAAGCATGAGTCGAGGAACATTGAAATGGGTGGTGGCTTTGTCTACAGGACATGGTAATTTCAGGTATCACTTAAGGAAAATGGGCCTTATAGAGGATGATACTTGTAGACTATGCCTGGAGGAATCTGAGACAGCGGCACATATACTGTGTCAATGCCCGGCATTGGCTGGCAGAAGAATGAGGATCTTAGGACATCAATGGTTCGAGACCCAGTCGATGAAACGGATCTCCCATAAACAGATGCTAGCGTTAACACTAGGAATTGAGCCCAGAGAAGAACTGTGGAGAAATCCAGAGAGTCTCTCTGAGTAAGATTTACAGTGGTAGAGAGACGAAAAGAGACCCGACAATGGTGGTCTGATTCGATTATCTCTCGAAATATATATATATATATAACTTGGCCTTAAGCACCATATCCAAAGAAAATTTGCCTTTCAATACTATTGAAGAAGCCTTAAGCTTTGCAGAAGTAAAAATTGCAAGCAATTCAATCTCAATACTTTATATTATAAATATACCTCTAGTAACTCAAAATGATTATGTAAAACTTATCCTAAAACCCGTAAAAAGAAATAATATTGCAACAGATTTATTGTTTAAAACAATTTTGAAATCTGAAAACGAAACATATGGTCTAAAAGAAACCTGCAAGTCATGTAACTATTTTTCAATTTGTAAAATCCAAGATATTGTAAATCTAACTGACACAGCATGTATTCCTAATATTTTAAAAAGTGTAAAAGCTACTTGCAACATAATAAACAATCAACATCTACCACAAATAGACGAAGTATCAACAGGCGTAATTTTACTCAATGATTTTAATGGGACCTTAGCAATGGAATCAACACAGCAAAAGCTCGATGGCGCATTTTTAATCAAATTCCATAATACCAGCATTACCATCAATGACAGAACATTTACCTCACGAGAAGCATCAGAATATCAAGCACTCCCCGCAATCCTTCAACTAACCCCAAAAGAGAAGCAATACCGTAAATTCCTTTCATTAGAAATGATGAACGAGTTACATATAAACAATACGAACGAAATTGAGCTTTTACAATTAAAAGCTACAGCACACAGTTTTATTACGTATGCAATCATACTCATAATAGGCACAGCTGCAATTATAGCCACCTACAATATCTGCAAGCGAAACAACACCGAAATCATCATCCAAAATCTGGAACCAGAACATAAGCAAGTCCATCCCACTTCAGTAATAAATCACACAGTTCGGCCACCTACATTGAAGTTCAACGACATCTTATACTTTTAGTAATTGATTGAGGACAATCAAATCAAGGAGGGAAGAGTTAACATACGAGTTCCCACAGTCGAATTCCAAGAATCTCAACTGCTCTGCAATAGTCAATACACGAGCTCCCACAGTCGAATTCCAAGAATCTCGATTGCACTGCAATTTACACACTCCAGACAAATTTCCAGGAAATTGACCTGAATACATTTGAATGATGCAAGTAGCTTAATAGGCAAAAATAATTAATAAATAAATGTGCCAGTATCGATGTGAATTTAGTTCTAAGTTTTGATGGCAATAAAGAGGTAGTTCCTCATAAAATAACTTTTTTTTAATTAAACGTCGCGTTGAATTATTAACTTGTATATGCATTCATTCAAGTAAGGATGTTCGCGTTCCACTTTGGTGGCTTTCCCTTTAAAAAATGTATCAGCCACCAGCGCTGACACCATTGCAACCGCCACCATCGAGGTTTCTGCGCCTACTAAAGTAAACCAACTATAGCTATGATCTTCACCCTCTAAAATATTTGAGCTACGGGGTTATGCCACTCTTAGCGCAATGGTAGGATACACGAAATGATAGTACTATAATGTTTATATACAATGGTGATAGTACTATAATGTTTATATACAATATGGTACAACTCAGAATGGTTGAAGTGCCAATGACATGTTGCGACACATTGATGGCATATGATTACGAAAATAGGTTTTTGGGATAAGAAGTGCCTTGGGTTGCTGATTCTAAGTGATTGGAGGGGAATTTAACTCAATTTAAATCAATATAAAAAGTAGCGGCTTTAAAGGTCAGGCAGAGAGTTGTAAACGAATTTCATTATTAAAGGTTGCAGCCTCGCTATATATAGCGAACCTTATTATATTTTTTAATAAATAGTTAAATAAATTAAAACAAGTCTTTTCTCTCTCTCCGGGAATTTGCTCTTCTCCTGCGAAAACAGGAAAGCACGGCATATTATCCGTCATAACAGCGGCATAATGTCGACGTTCTGCATTGTGATTCTCCTTTCTTGCAGCTGACATTTTTAGCAGAGCTTACAGAGCCAAACCTAAAACTTGGATTAGAGGCTAAATTAGTATAGCACAAAAATCAATGACTTTGCAAATCAAAAGCACATAAATCAGACATAATGCATGTGCTTTTTATTTTTTCGATTTTCATCCGTTTTTAGGATTTGCGTTAACAGTTTTCTATGAACTTATTAGAATAGTGAATTCTAATGCGATTTCTAGCTGAACGGCTTGAGCTACGAAGCTGGAAATTTAGCACAAAAAAAGCACATAAATCAGGCTTTAATATGGGATACAATTTTTGTTATTTTTCGTCCGATTTAACTATGTGCTCTGCTGCAAATTTAGCACATAATTCAGGGCTATTCAAAATTGATTTTTGACATATGTGCTCTGCCAAGTTGACGGAGGTGACAATTTTGATCTATCGGTATATATAAAACTACGTTCATTTTGTGCGTTTACGTATAAATCACGTAATTTTCAACAAGTTTACTTGGTTTTTCTTTTAAACTATTCAGAAAAACTGTGGGAAGGTTATAGCACAGGCAATAAATATACAGATGCCTTATGGGAAGAAATGCGTCTGTGCCGATGGCTGGCAAGTTAACTAGGGGTGGACTTGTCATCGTTGTTTCAACACGGATAGTAACGTATCCATGTTAAGTTGTTAGTGGATGTGTGCTTGCCATCTTGGTTGGTTCTCGTTTGTACTTTGATGCACAGATAATAACCATATGTTCATGGATTGATGTGCATTGCAAATTTTAGGTTTAGGTAGGCTATTTGAACTCGGATCATTTACATCCTGTAGAATGTTATTCAATTAACAGCCACAGGTTTTAAATATACCAGATTGAAGGAAGGAATATTCATTATCCAAATCTTTTTCTAGTCTGCAACTTTGACCTGAGATAACGAGGACAAAATTAACATTTTGTATGAAATCGTATCCTTCATTTTGTCAATTCAAGATAAATAGTCAAATAAATTTATAAATCTATTTATATGCAGGTACATATACATAGGTATATGCATATTATAAAGGGCATTTCTCTTCAGTAAGCTTTGCATGATGGAAAGACATACGAGCCAACAACGAGTCGAAATTATTAAAATTTACTACCGAACTTCGGAGTCAGTGGCCTCAACTTTAAGAGCGCTACGTCCAATTTATGGTCGTCATAATCGTCCTAGCAGATCAACAATTGAGAGTCAAGTGGAAAAATTTGAATCCACAGGCACAGTACAAAATGTTCCCGTGCCAGTGAAACAAAGAAGTGCCCGTAGTGTCGAGAATGTTGCTGCTGCTGAGGCTTCAGTTGAAGCATTGTATATAAACATTATAGTACTATCACTTCGTGTATCCTACCATTGCGCTACGAGTGGCATAACCCCGTAGCTCAAATATTTTAGAGGTTGAAGATCATAGCTATAGTTGCTTTACTTTAGTAGGCGCAGAAACCTCGATGGTGGCGGTTGCATTGGTGTCAGCGCTGGTGGCTGATACATTTTTTAAAAGGAAAGCCACCCAAGTGGAACGCGAATATCCTTACTTGAATGAATGCGTATACATTTGCATTGCTGTTTTCTCATATGCTTTCCCTTTCCGATTTCAGAGTATGGATGAGGGTGGGTTTTGTAATCTTTTCTTTCTCTTCCTTTTTGGCTCGATTTCATAATTTGTCAGGTTTGTCGTCTGTTTCTTTTATGAATGAGATGAATAGGTAGGTACCTACTCTGTGTGTAGTTGGATGTGCATTTATTTTTCTTTGGAAGAATTTCTGCATTTTCGATTTACGATATTCTTCAATTCTGCTCAAAGCACCGATGAATTGACAATTAGATTTATTTCTTCCATGGACAAATGATTGATTATCCTGAGTTACTCGGTTTATTTAATTGGTTATGGTGGTCGGATCTTGTAGGTATTTAAGAAAAACCTCATGTTCGAAATGTATGCTTTAAGTTATTAATAAGAAGTATGGAACTTTTTTTTGAAATATGAAAATAGAAACAGTCAGTTACTGTTAGAAAACTACGATGAAGATTTCATAATGTCCGCCGTACGGGTGGGTAGGTCTTCATTTCTGAAAGTTTTTAAATTGATATTAAATTTTTTACCTCTCTTCCAACGATATTTTTCATACTTTTTTATTTAACTAAAGACTCGTTCCAAAATACTTCATAAAGTCATGGAATTCTAATTCATAATGTCATTCTTTGGATATTTTAAAATAACAGAAAGCTATAACATGTCTTATATATTTTACATACGAGTGATAACCTATATTGGTGCTATAAAAAAACTATCATATTGATGCTATCCAAGCCACTAAGGTCTATTTACTGAATACAAATAATGATTCCAAAAAACCGGACAATTCGCCGAATAAGTGTCACCGGCCAACCGCGTATTATATGTTTAGTTATTGGTGCATTTTTATATGAGACCATAAATCTTAAAATCAAAAAAAAATTCAACTTAAACTTTATAGGATTTCTCCATAAATTAACATTTTTACAAAATCTAGCAAAACCCAAATTAATTTTATTGAATTTGAATGGGATAAGATTTTCGAACGAATTGTAGTAGGTAGTTCATTTATAAATTCCTTCCTTTTTTTTCACTTTTGGCAAACGCAAAAGAATAATTTTGAATACAGGTAGAAGATGGTTAGTTTTATTTAAGTTTTTTTCAGTAATAAAATAGACTATTGTGTTGTTTTTTTTCTTTAATTTGGCAAAAAACACCATTCTTTATTTTATTTACAACCCTTAGGTTTTTCCACATTACCAAGACAGTCTGTCTTATTTTTCGAATAATCCAATGAGTCGGTAATATTTGGAGTGCATAAAAACCTGATTTCATTTATACTGCTCCCGTATAACTGACAAAAACTGGGAATTACTTACATATTCAATAAAATAAATAATATTGCCTACCTACCTATTTTCTGCAAGTATGTTATATGTATTTTAATTTGAGTTTAATTTGAATAACTCGATAGAATTAAAGGAAAATATTACGATAGAAGAATTATTACCCAGTAGGAGTATGTGCATATATGAATTTAATGAAAAAAAAAAAAAAAATGAATTCAAAAAGAATACCAAAATAATTATTAAAAAAAAATTGCTTACCTACTTTGTGCGACAGTGTCAGAAATATTCCAAAAAAACAAAAAGGATTAATATCTTGACTAATCTTATTTTGCTGGTGTTTTAATTAGTATATCTACCTTATATAAGTATTTTATTGTTTATCGTTTATTGCGCGTATGAACTGTTTTTGTGTAATTTACCATAATGCTGTTGATTTTGCGAAGAAATTTATCAATTATATTTTTGTTAAATTAAAAACAAAAAGTTTTTAATATCATCAAAATTGTTTGTCATTTTGTCATATTATCTCAGTTCCATAATTTCAATTTGTTGATTCAACAAATAAATTGCTCAATTGATACAATATCGATTTATTAAATTGAAAATTCTGTTTTGTTGATCTGACAAGTAGTTTCGTAGTAAATGTTTTATCCGTTTGACAAAATATCATTCAAATTATTATATTAGGTATATTATTATATTTATTACCAGGTATTTTATTTTCAGTGTAGGTATATGAGGATAAAAAACAATCTGATGAAAGATCCTTAGCCCATCCACCCTAAAATTTACACGACCAAAGCCACATGTAAATCAAGGCCGTCAATTTGATCTCCTTTCACATATTTGGAAAGTGACATTAACATCCACAGTTGGGGTTTATTAATTGTAGATATTATTTCAAATCGATAATATCATTACATAATTGTTGGTCATGAATTCATAACTAACAGAAATACGACAAAAAGATTAACTTGATATATCCAGATTTGCCTTTCATACGATCGAAATTCCAAATCAGAAATTTGTCATCATTTCTTTTTCAAAGAAACTACTCATGCTTGAAAGAACGAAACCTCATTGTGCCGGTAACAGAGAAAAGAATACCAAATTATGTTTTCATCCCTTTATTTGCTACCTACCGACCAGCCACCACCACCAACCAAATGTTTCGGTTCACTAATCACAAGTGTGATTATTCCTCTCTATTTGGGTTCTACAAGAAAGTAAGCACGACAGCAACGCCATCCGACGGTGTGTCCGGCCAAGAAAATTTTCGTGTTGATGATAGTACTATAGTCTCTATATACAATGGTTGAAGAAAGCCCAAATGTGTCTCTCACACGTCGTTCTCAAGCGTTGGGCATCTCTGTGACGTCGTTGTGGCGAATTTTGCGAAAAGATCTTGGCCTACATCCTTACAAGATTAAATTGACGCAAAAACTGAAGCCGCTTGACTTTTGTAGCGCTCTTATTAAAAAACCCTTTATTTATTCCCTAATAACAACTTATCTGCTCTTAGCCTACTTAAGTGAAGGTGTCTACTGTGTAATGTTCGGAGTCATAAAACTATCTCAATTGAGTTAACGTTGAAAAAATAATCGTTATCTAACATTATATACGTATTAAATAACATTTTAATCCCCTTTACTGAAGTAGTTTCCAGGGGCCACGAACGAGGACGTGACAGAATATCGACCCCCACCTCCCAATACTAAAATTTCCTACATTACGCATTTATTTAAAGTTCTAATCATTCATTACATTTAGCAACTTTTTTATTTTATTTTTAGGATTTCTACTCTTATTAACATTTTTATCAAGAATCTATTTACAATTTTTCCAGAGCAAACCAACAAACAAAAATTTATTAAGTCAATCTTATGACCATAGCATTAATTAGACACATTGAACCAATTTGGGAAATGTATATCCGTTTTCTTTCAGGTTACATGCAAAAATGTAGTTTCTGAAAATATGTGGAAAATATTTTTACATGATGACAGCATGCTTGGAAATATATTTCGGAAGGCCATAAGAGAACTGTGTGTTCGTCTGAATTTTCATACTCTTTTAATTTTTTTAATATTTCTGTAAGATCAAAATCCTGTTTGTCTTCGGACAAACAACCTTGGCATTTTGTTCATTTTGTTTAATGTCTTGAAAAGCAATGCCCTGCAAAATATCTGGTAGCGAGGTCGCTCACTTGTGGCACTTTGACCGATATATCATCTTCATCATATATACTACTTATATTGTTGATATTAGCTGTTTTTTATTATCAGCGTGATTTGATCCGAATCAGATCACGAAAATCATTGAAAAGTTAAATTTTGGAATTGTGGCAACAGTTGGTTTCAAAAGCAAAACAGATAATACAGGGTATTTCAAACTTCATATTGCCACCAGCCATACTGCAATATTCTTCTCAACGTGACGTCACACGAGGCACATGTCATTTCACTTGCAAGGTCGGGGGTGTTACCATATTTGAATCAAATTTGCATAATTTTTCTTTTCTAATATATTTTTGTGAAACAAATTTAGTATTTTATGTTCAAATATGCAACACATGAACAATATTTTGCTGCTACCGCTTGAGTTTATCTTGGCATATTAAGGTGTGTCCAGACCACCGAAACATTTCAGAAATGGTTATGAAATGTGTCTGAAGCAAATCTGACAGATTTTATGTTTTTTATTTTATGTTCCTTATCATAGAGTTAACTATGGTTGAACCAATTACCAGATGCCTAAGAGAATCGAGTTTGATCTCAGTAGGGACTCATTTAAGAATAAATTAATTTTAACGTTAGGCTTTGGTGATAGTATTTAAGTATTTAAATTTTGTATAAGTAATCTACCGAGAGCAGTGAATGTTCTCATTTGATGTGAATAAATAAATATAAATATAAATATAAATATAAATAAACATTTAGAAAAGATTTCTGAAATTTATTTTTACCGTATTAATAAACACTGCGTAAAAGTTATCAACTCGTTACTCAGCAGTTACGTCAAATTTTTGTATACTTATTTGTTTATTAATACGGGGGTAAATGTTTGTGAAATGTTTCAACTTTATCCTGTTTTGGACTAGAAGAAAATAATGTGGTGGGTTTATTAGCAGCGAGTAAAGTTTTTATTTTTGTAATTTTGGTCTTGGCAATCACGCGACACGCGATTTAATTCAAATAATCGTATTAAATGAATCACTTTCTTATTAGCTATTCTTCTGGACATTTTTATAACACTTTCTGCAGGGATACTTGTAAAACAAAAATTATTTTCCATCACGATTGGGTAACTGTGAAACATTTCATAAAGGTTTTTTTGGTGTCCAGATCCAAACCAGCAAAACATTTCTAAACATTTCATAAAAATAGTTTTGTTTAATAAGTGTTTTAGAAAAAATATGGAACATGTAGGTATTTAATTGTTTATCAAATGTTTATCTGGTCTGGACATACGTTTATAGAACGAGAAAAAACAAAATAACTCGGAATACGGACAAGGACTTTATTCGAATGCGAAAAAAATCAATTGATTTTTTGTGTTCCATTTTTTAGTCTGGCAACGTGATTGTGTGGCTATCGTTTTGAGGCACACCAACATACAAAAATAAAACAAGCCACCTAGTCGTGATCTCGGTGAGAAGCAGGATCATGTGCTGTTGTTGTAAGTGCATGTAAATCGATGATCTATATGGATCATAGCTGATAATAAAAAACAGCTATTCATATAATTTTCTAGACATTCGTCCACATCATGCATGTCCTCATTTTCGGATTGCTCCTGCGGCAGCAATATTTCTTCTTCTGACTCATTCTGTAAGACAGGGTCGGCATTCTGTAAGGCGAAACGTTAAAACCGTTTTCGTGTGCACGAAGAAATTTGCTTGTGTAACATAGGGCAAATCATTCGTGCGCACGAAAACGTGTGATCGTTTCGCCTTACAGAATCTGACCCCAGTATTCCAAACGATATGCAAATATTCTGAATCAACTTCCTCGCAGTTGGAACATTTTGATTTAAACAAAAATTTTAGAGATTTAACTTTCGCTAGCAGGGAGTTAAATTCGGAAACACTTGGATTACTTTTGTTTGTTTCCCAATATGTTTTCTAACGGATCTTGATTAAATTTATTTACAAAAATGTCATTATGATCATAAAATAAGTTTTCTCTTATATTTAAAACGCTTTCAATAGTTAAACAGAATGCTATTTAATTGGTTCAATGTTTAATACCAAAAAGCTTTCATTTCTTGTAAAAAAATTATATATTGTAAGAGCTGGTTTTCCAATATCAAAGAGACGATTTATTTTTCTTATAAATTCAGCGGTCGATTTAGCGAATTGGGTTATGTGGCCTGGAAACCTTTTCAACTTTCTTAAAGATTCAATTCCAAAAGCTACAGATCAACTAAGAATTTGCGCAGCCAACTTAACTTTCATTTTTTGAAATTCAGTAGGGTCAATGTGTGCCGATGTCAGCAGAGACAATACTGAGACCACCAACTTCGGTCGATTTTCCGTTACTTGCCTACAAGCTATATTTTCATGGGGTGGCAAACGCTAAGTTCGTTAGTATTGTTACATAGAAATTCGTATTGACAAATGTCACGTAACTTCAAAAATTCCGGCTCACCAACACGCTCGCACCTTGCATATGCCACTTCCGCTGTGGACAAAGCTGCTGACAGCATTCATAAAATTTTGTCCGTTAAATTTGAAATTATTTATATACGTGTAAATAGTATTTTTTTTAGGAATAAGTGTACATTTGTCAATGCAGAATGGTTGCATGAAAATAAATACATTTTGAGCAAGTTTTCTTCAGTTATTAAAGAAAAAATGCACACAATAAATCGATCTTAATGATATCGAAAAGAGGTAAATACACCACCATGTTTGTCCTAATATGTTCTACTATATGAAACATATATTTTAGATAATTTAACTAACCAACCAAATCAAATTATTCGCCTTTTAACAATTTATAATAACTAACCAATGGCATTCAGTAAAGTAAAAATGTGGTATTCCCGAACTCTTTCACATTTTCCCTCGGTTGCCGAGGTATTTTTGTAGTTTTTGCATGTCACACTGATTCTTTTTTGACATAACACCGATAGGAATACAAAATGGCGAATTTGAAAAAAAATTGAGGGGCCCAGCGGCAAGAGGATTGTGAGTTGGGGGTCTCAGTATGGTTTTGTCTATGGATGTCAGTTTCGGATATATTTTGGTTGTATTTACATACTACATTTTTCTATATTATAAGGGTATTTAATTACCTTCCAAAATTATAAAATTGCAGATGACCGGCAAAGAAAATATTAGAAGAGCAAGAGAACAAAACTGGTCGGAAGCAGAAAAAGAAATGCTGCGCGAGTTGGTCCAAACGTCAAATAAATATGAAAGCTGCTGGACATAGCAGGGGAATCCCGAAGCTAAAAGACCAGTGGCATCGGATGAAGAACTCAGCACGGAAAAGTGTAAGCCAAATGAGAGCAGCACAAAGAGCAACTGGAAATGTAGTTGTTATAAAGGAACCTACGCAAGACGAATTAATTATAAGAGATATGATGACTGAGGACTTTATAGAAGATGACATATTAATAGATAGCAATACTGGCGAAGATAATGACACAAAACTGTATAACAATATTATAGAGATATCACCAGAACCAGATACGGGAATGAATCCAGTATTGCAGCCGCTGTTAGAGCCAAATATTGAAGATCAGGAAGTGGAGGAAGAAGAAGAACTTGTTGCAAAGGAAACTCCAATCCAAAGAGTCCGAAAAACTAAAAAGGGATAAAGAAAAAGTAAATGGTGGAATGAGATAAGAACTCGAATTAATGTTCGTTTGCAATTTCTTTTTTTTTCCTGTAATTTACTTTACTTTTTTACTTTTTTTTTGTTTTTTCTTGTTTCCTTTTTTATGAGTTCAAATGACTGCGATAGCTACATGTAAGTAGTTAATTTATAATTTATTAGTTGAAGTATTGATTTATGTTTTATTGTTATTTGTTTTAATAAAAGCTAATTTGTAATTGAAATGGCGGTTGATAAAGTTTTGACTAAATATTCTTGCCGTGATTGGTCTTCTTCCATGAAGGTTTTCGCTATCGCCTACCTGTATTGACATTTCTCATGTTGCAATCAATTCTTCATTGTTGTGATCAAAAACTGCAAATTGTTTTTTTTTTTTATTTATTAGTTGAATATGCTGATAATGAAAAGTTTGTGTACCTACACGAGAGATTTCTTTCTTTGGCTATATTGTGCAATCCTGCAACTGCTACGATAACATTCTTAGCAGCTCTCGAAAATGGATCGAAATCTATATTTAATTTGCCCGTTTAGACATTTTATCCTGCTTCTTGTTGCGATGTGACAAATATTTATTAAAACCTTCCTCCTGTCGATTTTGTGGGCTCTTCACAGGAGTAAATACGATGTTAGACAAAGGGTAGCCGGCGTCTCCAAGTAAAACTCCGTTGTGAGTATTGCGTGTTGTTTCAAGAGTTTCTTTTAGTCTACTGCTATTCCATATACGAGCATCATGACGTGAACCATGAGATCGCGCAACTATATCGGTAATTTTACAATTTGCATCACAGACGTTCACATCACGTGTGTCAATAGTCCCAATAACTCCGGGAAATCCAGCGATTTGGAAAAAATCTGACTTTACTTGTTGTATTTCCCAGCTTGTAGATGGAAATGAAACAAAGTTTGGAAGCTGTGGAGCCAGTTTTCGTGATATCTGTGCAATAATTCGGCTAACGGTTGGTTGGGAAATTCCATGAAGGTCGCCTATATAAATGACGAAATAATAGTTATCACATCAGATTGTTAAAATAAACTTCACGTTACCTATATCACTTTGATGAACATTTCGACCAAAAATCTTTTCATAAAATTCTTCATTTGTCAATAATTGAAACGGATCGATTCGGGTTCTGTAGCGCTTCAGTCTTCTAGTTGGTGGTACCATAGCAATATCCTCCAAAATATCAAAATCTTCCTCAATATTGAAGTCGACCGACATTTTTCCTCTATTTTTTTTTAGTTTATTATTCACGTGTTACGTTATTTTATTTATTGTAATGATCTATGAATATGCCCCAGTGAGATTAAGCTTACTAAATAAACTATGATTTGTAGGTCCCTGATCACAGAAAATAGCTCTAACATTTAGATTCAGATCAGTGCATATATCAAGACAGTTATGTATCTCAATTTCAAATTGATTCATTGGAATGTTACTTGGACAAACGAAATGATAAAGGGTCCGCCAAATAACTTTTTTTTTTTTTGAAAATGCTAAAAAAAAAACTACTGAATATTTTCTCAAATTTCTTTTTTTATTTGAAAGTACAATCCTTCCGGTTAATAATGGAAAATAATTTCATTCAAATGGCTGCCTCGGCTGGCCATGCAGTAGCCTACACGATCGGTCCAATTTTTAAGCACATTATCGATTGTGTGCAGCTGTATTTCACCAATGGCTTCACGAATATTGTCCTTTAAAGCGTCAATTGTCTCTGGCTTGTCGGCGTAACACTTATCTTTTACGGCACCCCACAAATAATAGTCCAACGGTGTCAAATCGCAGCTCCGAGGTGGCCAAACGACATCAGCTGTCCGGCTGATAATGCGATCTTCAAAAACAGGGCGCAAAACATCGAGTGTAGCTTCGGCTGTGTGGTACGTAGCGCCGTCCTGTTGAAACCAAATGTTGCCTTTATTTTTGCTCTAAAGCCTTTGTTCGATTGCTTAAGCCTCGCAATTCTCTTAATATAAAAACATGGCCTTTTAATATGGGCTTCACAGTTTACGCAAGTAAGTTCAATAATACCATTAGGTCTTTTGCTTGACAATCTTTTTGAAGCTAAGAGTAATTCTTCTTCTGTTACTTCATTTCAATTCAGTACTGCTTTCTTGCGGTTCTCATATGTTACTTTAGCTTTGTTTGGATCAAAGCTATTCAAAAAATAGAGTAAGATAAGCATTTTTCTTAAACATTTTTTTCCAATGAAGCTATTCTTAAGAATTCCTAGAAGCAAGATTTCGAACTCTTGAAGCTATCGAACAGCAAAAATCACTTGTGCCTAGAGCCGACACACCAAGCAGAAGTTTCCAAAGGCGTGCCTTCCATGCGCAGCAGACACAGAAGCAGCAATACAGTTGCAAAGTTTGCAACAAAGGGCAACATTCTCTCGGAAATTGCAATTTGTTTTCAATAATGGCGCCGACTGAACGTTTTAATGTTGTCGGGCAGCTGGGAGTTTGCTCAAACTGTTTGGCATATAGTCACAAATCTTCGCAATGATATCGATATTCATTCATTTTGTTTTATTTAAAAGAAAATTTTAAATATGAAAAAAAAAAACTTAACTAAAAACATAAAATATCAAGTCTTCAAAACTGGATAATAAAAAATATTATTAATTATTAAAAAACTTAAAAATAAAAATTCTCAAAATAACAAAAATTCCCGCCATTTTTAATGTCATTGGAATACATGAGTTTTGAAACCGGCTACCTACTTGGATTTGCATAGGAAAAGAAGAGGTTTGGTGCGGAATTCAGTTTATATGGGAATAAATGAGTTTTGAATTAAACGACTGAGTGGAATAGTGTAGTTTTGAAAAAAACTTCACATTTTAAGTACTCTAAAGTATAGGAAATAACAAATTTCTCATATTTAACTCATTTTTGAATAAAAGTGGAATAGAAGAGTTTTGAAATTATACCCCTCTTATGGAACCTGGCATCAAGTGATTCGAAACGGATTATGCCTGCTGCTGCTACAGTATGAGAACCGCTGGACCTTTAAACATACGACGTTACGTTTACAATTTACTGTAATTTACTACTGCTCTGCTATGAAATCCATGTGTTGTTGACGCTGTGAGAACATTTGTGTACATTCAAAATCTATGTATATAAAAGAGAGTGACGTCCGTGTGTTCACGATTTGGCTTTGAAGGATTCGTACTGGCCCAAGGACGGACATAGACTTTCTGTCGCGAAAACGAAACTTTCAGGGGATGCAAATTTGTATGGGGAACTGAACTTTAAAAAAATAAAGGGAATAGAAAAACGGGGAGTTCCACTTCAAATACAGCAAAAAATATAATTTTTTTTTTAAATTACGTTATTGATCGATTTCGGCGGTTCCCAGTCAGCAAAGATACAATTTATCAAATTAGCTACATTTTTGCTTCCGTGCAAAAATTGATACTTTTTTTTTTTGATTTTTGGTTCAATTAGATACATTTCTCAATTTTCCATTAAAATTCTGCACAAACACCCTTTTTCCATATATTTAATTTTTTTTTTCAAATAAATTCTTAAATCTGGCAATACAAATTAGTTTATTTTTTTCAAACTGACTATTGTAACTATTTCTTATTCTGAACCGACGTTCCCACCCATACTGATACTGTACTGTACATGTACGGTACAGCTCGAGCACTCGTAAAATTCTTCCAATTTATAAGAGTGTTGAGTTATTCAATACACATTCCTCTTAGCCCCTACTCTCTACTCTACAATTGTTATCGATTGGTTTGTCTGAACAATATTTGTTTACGTACAAGATCATCTGCGGCAATAATATTATAAAAGGAATTGTTATCAAGGTGAGAACGTTTATTGCTAATGTTAAAGATTGTTATTCTAGTACGCTTGTGCATCATTACTTTTTTTAAGAGTTTATTGTTTCGTATCATTGTTTTTATATTCGAAGTTAAATGGCCCTAAAAATTATATATATATCATATTATACTATTACCAACTAAAGCGATTTATAACGAGAGGTGCGATTTTTATTTCCTTGCAAGAAAGAAGAAAGTGTAAGTGACGTCGAATTTATACATGGTTCTTCGAGAAGTGATAAAAGAACAATGTGAAAAAGTGTGATATCACAGTTCCTTCGAGAATACAAATAATAATTCATACAATACCTACATATAATGGACAATAAATTGAGTTTTTTTTTTCGCAAAACGGTTTCCCGCGGCGGAACAGGAACACTTACAGATTTAGGTGAGTGCGTAGTGGAAGTTGGCCTTTAATATAATGTTTCATCTTACTTTCAACACAAAATTTTAAGACGAAGAAAAATTCCAAAAAATTAAAAAAGAAGACAAGCTCTTAAAAAATTATCTCCATCATGTTCAAAGCCGCCTCTCTATTCTTGAGTCTCTTTTTCAATCTGCTCTTGCAGCTAATAAAGTTGCGATAACATCTATTAAGGACGAAGATGTTTCATTTACCGAAGAAACTTTCGACCAAATAAAAGATCTTTACGTGAAATATTGTGCGGATTTGCTTTCGCACGTTGATAAAGCAACTTAATCAACAAACAATAATGCATCAGCTCCAGTCGTTGATACAAGCGCTGTGCAGCTCCCAATGATGAAAATTCCGATCTTTTGCGGCAGTAACGAAACGTGGAGATCGTTTCACGATCAATTTACCTCACTCATCCACACAATTCTGCTCTGTCTGAAATTCAGAAATTAAATTTTTTTAAATCAAGTTTAACTCATAAAGCTGAAAGTTTACATCACAATATAAATACGGAGAAAGGTAGTTACGAGCAGGCTTGGGCAATTTTAGTAAACCGTTATGACCACAAACGTGTACTGGTTAATACCCAACTACAGCTTTTGTTCGGCCAACCAGTCATTGGCGTTGAAGGTTCCGAAAACCTTGGAACTCTTTTAGATACATCCACTGAGTGTCTTCATGCGCTAAGGAACATGGGTGTAAATTTTAATGTTTGGGATATTTTATTCATTTTTATTTTGGTGAAAAAACTTCCTGCTCTCACTCAACAGCTATGGGAAGAAAAGCTGGGTGCAAAAAAGGAGCTGCCAATTTGGATGAATTTAAAGAATTCCTAGAAGCAAGATTTCGAACTCTTGAAGCTATCGAACAGCAAAAATCACTTGTGCCTAGAGCCGACACAACAAGTAGAAGTAGTTCAGAAGACTGAACGTTTTAATGTTGTCAGGCAGCTCAAACTGTTTGGCATATCTTTGCAATGCCCAAGTAGAGTCTGCTGTTACTTTTGTGGACAACGGCACCACTCAATGCTACACATAAATACACAGCCCGCTACCCCAACATATCAAAACACAACATATTTAAGTAATACACCTATCACCAGAACCCACCATCAAACTTACACACCCCCATCTACTCAGCTACCCTACACAAACACCTCTGCACACTTTACTTCAACAATATTACAACCCAACACTAATAATCAATCGCATATAACAATAGTCAACCCAAACGCACCCGCTTTTCACCCCAACACAGACCCATGCACCAGTTCATCTCTGCAAAATTATCACACACACAACACTAATCCACACGTACTTTTGGCAACAGCTTTAGTTAAAGTACAAACGGCACATTTTTAACTTTGAGAGCACTGCTAGATCCAGGTTCGGAAGCCACCTTTATAATAGGATCAGCAGTGCAACAGCTTGGTCTTAGACCAAAACGCACCTTTATTGAAGTATCGGGGCTAGGGAAGGTCAGCAGTAGTACCTGCAACAACTATGTGGAACTATCATATGGTTCACTGCATACGACATTCCATGGAAACACCCGTGCCTTAATGTTTAAGTCATTGACTGGGCTTCTTCCAGCCCAGAAAATAGACTTCAATAAATGGACTCACATACGTGGTCTCACTCTGGCAGATCCGAACATCCACACACCCGCTAGTGTCGATTTGCTTCTTGGAAGTGACGTCTATGCAGACATTGCTGTCAGATGTACGAAAAGACGAACGGTTTACAGCACCGATCGCTCAAAATACGCTGCTTGGTTGGATTTTGTTGGGAAAATGCCCCATTGAAGCCATCTTCAACTTTTCGTGCTCGACACCCAACTTCGAAAATTTTGGGAAATCGAAGAACCCTTTGAAAGGTTTGAAAAAGAGGAAGACAAGCAATGCGCACTGCACTATATTGCAAATACTAAACTTTTGCTGAATGGTCGCTTTGAGGTTAGCCTTCCTTTTAAAGAAAATGAGCATCCTGCTTTAGGTTTTAGCCAGCATGGAGCACTTAAGCGTTTTTATCAGTTGGAAAGAAAATTTTTGAACAACACAGTACACTATGAAACTTACAAAAAATGCATGGACGTATACATTACTCTTGGTCACATGACAAAAGTAACAAATTTGTTTCAATTTTCTTCAACACCTTACCACTATTTTATTCCCCATCATGCGGTCATCAAAGAATCCAGTTCCACGACTAAGTTGAGAGTAGTTTTCGACGCAACTTTCAAGTCATCTTTTGGCTCTTCTTTAAATGACCAATTGATGGTGGGACCTAAAATACAATCAAACATTTTAGACATTTTTCATTTTTTAGACATGGAGAAAATGTACAGTCAGATAAGGGTCGCTTCGAACGATTCCAAGTGTCAGATAATTTTTTGAAGAGATGACCGATCGCCAAACTCTTCGATCCATTATGTTTGATCTCACCATGCATTGTGAAGGCAAAAATGTCGATGCAGCTTCTTTGGGAATGAGGAGTTGATTGGGATAAACCAGTTCCACCCGAACTGCCTGCCCTTGAAGAAATCCGGATTCCTAGGTTGATTAGCATTGGAATGGACAGCATCAACATGGAAATTCACGGCTTCAGCGACGCATCAGAAAAGGCTTACGCAGCAGCAATCTACATTAGAGTATTAGATCGATATAACAAAATTCATATGCATTTACTTATATCGAAAACCAAAGTAGCACCACTAAAATCAATTTCGCTTCCTAGGTTAGATCTATGTGGAGCTGTTTTAATGGCAAAATTAATAAAGGAAACGGTTAGGACCTTAAAATTGATTTCCGCAAAAATATTTACTTGGACAGATTCGTTAATTACACTCTGTTGTATTACGGCTTCTCCATCTATAGATGGGAAACTTTTGTATCAAACCGAGCTGCAGAAATCCAAAATCATACTACCATGGATGTTTGGAAACATATTGCTTCCGAACTCAATCCAGCGGACATTGCTTCCAGAGGAGTATTTCCAGCGTTTCTGGTTAAAAATGAGCTTTGGTGGAAAGAACCACATTTTTTGCGTAGCAGTTGGGATATAAATGTGGGATAGGGCCTATCAGACATACGTTACCCTACGAACTAGACAGTACACATGACACATACTTAGACGAACGCAACGAACGGAAGACAATGTACATAGCACACTAAAACAAACTCAACGAGACAGTAAGCAACGCTACCAATACCAATAACGAACACAGAGAACGAACAGCAACCAACTGTACCAACGAACAGACGACACTTCAATCGTCACCAAACGTTCGAGTCGAGTTGTACGTATTTTTTTCCTGTTAAGGTAGTTTAAGAGACTCAATAAAATTGAAGATAATTGTACGAAGAGTTCGCGTTTCTTTTGCTAGTGCATCGGTGGTAAGAATCCCACATTTTGGGGGCTCGTCCAAAGTTTTATTCTGCGAAATTGTCGGAAACAAACGCGCATAAGGGAGAAAAAGAAGAAAGGGCGAAAATTAGCTACAACTCAAACGCAAATAGTGAAAAAAAAAAAAAAACAACAAACTGAAAAAAAAGAAGAGTAATTAAAGAGCAACAACTCAATAAGGCGATTCGTGTGGTTCACGAGGAAAAGTGCATCGGGCAAAAGCATCGAAACAAATAAAAATTGGTGTCTGCATCTGCATCGAAAGTGATATGCAAATCCATGTGTGTACGTGAAGTCAACCGATCGTCGTTGTTGCTCCAACATTAAGTAGGTGTATGAAAAAAAATCGAGACCAGCTACGCAGCCAGCACAAAGAAGAAGAAGACGAAGAAGGCGACGTTGAAGGAGACGAGTGAGCAGTTGTCATATTCGTATATTATATAACTTGCATTTATACTGGTGGTGCACGGCAATTAAAGTGTTGCCACTGCATACTTTTTTCTCTTTATATAATTCTAATACCTTTTAATACCTTTTTTATTAACAACTAATTTTTTTTTAATCATTAAATTAAAATAAGATTTGTAACATATTATTGTTATGGATTCTAAATCTATTTTGGGGTTGACGGTTGAAGGACTTAGGGAACAACTGACGCAACTAGGTTTACCGACAAACGGACTTAAGACGGCATTACAGGATAGGCTCCTTGATCATTTTGGCGTATCGCGCGGCGAAGGGAACAAGTTCGACTCAGCAGAAGAGGAAGGAAGTGAAACTTCGTGTCCTACGGTCATAGAGGACGGAGTAAGGAACTTGTTTACACTTCGAGACATCCAAGATTCTCTTCTACCATTCAGTGGAACGGGATATCCACCAATCAATGTATGGGTTCAAGATTTCGAGGATAATGCTGTTACGGTGAATTGGAACTCAGTGCAGAAGTATGTATATGCAAAGCAACTTCTTAAGGGCGCTGCAAAGATGTTCGTTCGCGGTCAACAAACCGTCAAGGATTGGAAGTCGCTGAAGATAGCACTTCAAAAGGAGTTCGGTAGCAAGCAGTCAACGGCAGAGATCCATCGGTTGTTAGGCAACAGGACGAAGTTGCCTACAGAATCTTTCATCGAGTACCTATACGCATTGATGGAAATAGGAAAACCGATCGACTTGGATGAGGAAAGCTTGGTGGAGTACTTTATTAGTGGAATACCGGATACTAGTCAGAACAAGGCGGTGCTGTACCAGGCCGGGACAGTTAGCGAGCTGAAAAACCAACTGAACGTCTATGAGAAGATTCGGGGTGCCAATTTACAGCAACCAAGCCTGAGAGGGGCCCACCGATCTACAAACAGAGTACGAGTTGGAGAAGAGGCGAGGAATGAGACGACGCGACCGGCGTGTTTCAAGTGCGGAGAGACGACACATCTGGCTAGAGACTGCTCGGTCCGAACTTTTAAATGCTTTAAATGCGGAAGGGTAGGGCATAAAGCAAGGGAGTGCAGGGTACAACAAGCGCCGCAACCACGAGTAAGGGCCGATGGAGGTAACGTTCGCACTGCATCAACGGGCAACGGAGCTGAATCTTGGCCGGAGGCTAGAGTTTCGCTGGCGGTTGGATCGAATAGAATTTTTAAGGAAATCGTTGTGCGTGGATCTACCATGTCTGCATTAATGGACACGGGTAGCGATCTGAATCTGTTGAGGTATGACATGTTAGTTACAATGGAGTATACAGAACTGGACTCAAACAAGAGACATCTGTTTGGCATAGGTAACAACAGAGTCACGACTCTAGGTAGTTTTTGGGCAGATCTGGTTGTAGATGGAGTTGAACTTAAACTGAGGTTTCACGTCGTCAAAGAGAAAGACATGCAGTATTCGGCGGTGTTGGGCAACGATATCTTTAACGATGTCGATTTGGTCATGACCGCAGATGGGGCAGAGTTCAGGCAGAAGAGGAGCGGAGATACATCGGCCGGTGCAGAAGCTGAATCGTCGTTAGTTGACCATGGAGTCGAAGTGGCGGACAGGAGTGTCGGTGAGATGGTCCAAAGTGTAGACCATGAACAAGTTCGAGTTACGAACAGCCAAAGTGGCGTAGTGGAGGGCGAAGGCCGTAATGAAGGTGATATCAGTGAGGTAAGAAACGAAATTACGGAGTTGGTCGATGAGTTCAACACTATTTGTCTGTCAACCAATGAGGGGGTTTTCGAGAAAGGAGCAGCCATTGATATGAGTCACCTAGAAGACAAGGAACGCAGAACGTTGGAAACAATGATACGCGAATACGTACCAAATAGAACCAAGCCGTCGCCCGTCGAAATGAAGCTAATACTGACCGACGAAGTTCCGGTATCCCAGAGGCCAAGACGTTTGTCGTTCGCGGATCAGGAAACAGTACGGAAACAACTAAGCACCTGGTTAGCAGAAAAGATTATACAACCAAGTACGTCCGAGTATGCATCACCAATCGTGCTGGTATCCAAGAAAGACGGATCGAGACGACTATGCTGTGATTACCGGAAAATAAATGAAAAAATCGTAAAGGACAACTTCCCAATGGTGTTAATGGACGACGTTCTGGAACGGTTGCAGGGTGCAAGAGTATTCACGACGTTAGATTTGGAAAATGGTTTCTTCCACGTTCCGGTAGAGCCAAATTCTCGGAAATACACCGCGTTTACAACGCCAGAAGGGCAGTTCGAATTCCTATATGTCCCATTCGGAATGTCGAATTCACCCGCGGTTTTCAGCAGATACATCTTTGCGATACTTCGTGAGCTTATACAGAAAGGAATAGTAGTAGTTTACATGGATGATTTGATCATTCCATCAAAAGACGAAGAGGAAAACATTCAAAAGCTAAAATTAGTCTTAGAAGTAGCGGCAGAATATGGGTTGCGAATCAAATGGAAAAAATGTCAGTTTTTGAAAAGGAAAGTCGAGTACCTAGGATATGTCATAGAGAATAATACCATACGTCCATCTACAGAGAAATCGAGAGCAGTAACAGAGTTTCCGGTACCTGTCAACAAGAAAGCACTTCAACGTTTCTTGGGTCTGACATCGTATTTTAGGCGGTTCATCAGAGGATTTGCTGTCACTGCGAAACCTTTATCCGATCTGCTGCGCAAGAATGCAGAGTACGAATGGAAGACTGAGCAACAAGTTGCCTTTCAGCAACTTAAAACCGCACTAGTTACAGCGCCAGTCTTGAAGTTGTTCAATCCCAAAGCATCGACAGAAATTCATGCAGACGCCAGCAAGTTTGGGTACGGCGCAGTTTTATTGCAGAAGGATTCAGAGGATCAACAATTCCATCCGGTGCAATACATGAGTCGAAAAACTACAGCTGTCGAGGAAAAGTATCACTCATACGAGTTGGAGGTGTTGGCTATAATTGAAGCGTTGAAAAAGTGGAGAGTCTACGTGCTAGGAAGTCAGTTCAAAATTGTTACGGACTGTAACGCTTTT
Organism: Cheilosia variabilis; assembly: GCA_951230905.1. Lineage (NCBI taxonomy): Eukaryota > Metazoa > Arthropoda > Insecta > Diptera > Syrphidae > Cheilosia > Cheilosia variabilis. Next base: position 97,553,995 of record OX579676.1, on the reverse strand, counting down.
GCTATGACAATGAAAAAGGAAGATGTTCCACTGAGAGTTTCCAGATGGGCCATGTTCTTACAAGAATTTCAATATCAGATTGAGCATCGATCAGGAACAAGAATGAAACACGTGGACGCTTTAAGTAGAATGTCTTGCTTGATGATGGAGGATTCACTTAGCCACCGCTTGAAAGAAGCCCAACTGAAGGATGAATGGATACGAGCAGTAAGGAAAGTTCTAGAGAAGGATGAGTACGAAGATTATTACATGAAGTCAGGAGTTTTGTACAAGGATCCAGTCAACGAACTAATAGTGGTACCAACGGCAATGGAGAAGGAAATAATCAGCGTCGCACACCAACAAGGACATTTTTCAATCAAGAAAACTCAGGATCTTGTCGAGAAGACGTTTTTCATTCCAGGCTTAAAAGCGAAGGTCACAGATATCGTCAAGGGCTGCGTAAAATGTATAATAATAGAAACAAAGGCGGGAAAGAAGGAGGGTTACTTGAGGCCAATCGACAAAGAAGACAAACCACTAGGGACGTACCATATAGACCACGTCGGTCCGATGGAACAAACCAATAAACAGTATAACCACATTTTGGTAGTGGTGGATGCCTTCTCCAAATTCGTTTGGCTTTATCCAACGAAAAGCACTGGAGCAAGCGAAGTGGTGGATCGGTTAAAGAAACAATCTGTTGTATTTGGAAATCCGAGTCGAATTGTGTCGGACAGAGGAACTGCTTTCACGTCAACAATGTTCACGGAATATTGTAAAGAGGAGGGTATCCAACACTTGCTAATTGCAACCGGAGTGCCTCGAGGTAACGGACAAGTGGAAAGGATCCACAAAATCATCATTCCAATGTTATCGAAGGCATGCCAAGGGAGCGCCAAGAGTTGGTACAAACATGTGGAGCACGTGCAGCAGGTGATAAATAACTCTCCACCGAGAAGTACGAAGTTCAGTCCTTTCCGAATACTTACAGGACTAGAGATGAGACTCCCAGGTTATCCAGAACTACGAGAGTGGATGGAGGACACAGCGACAAGGGAACTGGATGCGGAGCGTGAAGGTATACGAGAGGAAGTTCGGGAAAATATCGCTACGCTTCAACGAGAGAATAAACTAAATTACAACCAGCATCGTATGCCTGAAGCGGTTTATGAGCTCAACGAGTTAGTCGCCATCAAGCGCACTCAGTTTGGGACTGCAATGAAATTACGGCCTAAGTATTTCGGGCCCTACAAGATAACGAAAAAGCTAAACCACGGAAGATACGAAGTCCATAAAATAGGAGATCACGAAGGACCGATCAAAACGAACACGGTAGCCGAAAACATGAAAAAATGGAAACCTTCGTTCGGGGCGAACGATCCGTCAGGATAGCCGAATGTGGGATAGGGCCTATCAGACATACGTTACCCTACGAACTAGACAGTACACATGACACATACTTAGACGAACGCAACGAACGGAAGACAATGTACATAGCACACTAAAACAAACTCAACGAGACAGTAAGCAACGCTACCAATACCAATAACGAACACAGAGAACGAACAGCAACCAACTGTACCAACGAACAGACGACACTTCAATCGTCACCAAACGTTCGAGTCGAGTTGTACGTATTTTTTTCCTGTTAAGGTAGTTTAAGAGACTCAATAAAATTGAAGATAATTGTACGAAGAGTTCGCGTTTCTTTTGCTAGTGCATCGGTGGTAAGAATCCCACATAAACTTCCCTAATCAGCCTTATAACTTTGACGAAGAAGAAGGAAAGAAGAAAACGAAGGTACTCTGCACCACAACTGAGGACAACACATTTGACAAAACAATACACAAATACTCATTTTTATCAAGACTTACGCGTATAATAGCATATTGCAAAAGTTTTTTCTTTTATTTAAGGATTCTGTTGATTCGTCATGCAACAATAAAAGGTACTGTTTTTTGTGTTGAATAAATGACTCTGTTCTAAATAAAGGGTGATTTTTTAGCTGGTTTGGTTTTGGCAACACTGGTTTTGACAGCTGACGTGTGTTTAGTACCTTGTGTCACTGTCAAACAGCTTCAGTTTGGTTTGCAATTTAACCATGGATCGTCTTACAAATGAACAACGCTTGCAAATTATTGAATTTTACTATCAAAATTCGTGCTCGATTCGAAATGTTCATCGCGCGCTGCTTCCATTTTATGATCGGCATTCTCGACCTTCTGAGCAGTCTATTCGGAAGATTGTGACCAAATTTCGCACCAAATTTACTTTGTTGGACATTAAACCACCAACACGTTTACGTACTGTGCGTAGTGAAGAAAATATTGCGGCCGTATCAGCTAGTGTGACAGAAGACCGCGAAATGTCGATTCGGCGCCGTTCCCAGCAGTTAGGCCTTTGTTACAGCACTACGTGGAAAATTTTGCGGAAGGATTTGGGCGTAAAGCCTTTTAAGATACAGCTGGTGCAAGAACTAAAGCCAGCCGACCTACCACAACGCCGAATTTTTGGTGAATGGGCTCTTGGAAAGCTGGCCGAGGATCCGCTTTTTTATCGAAAAATTGTGTTCAGCGATGAGGCTCATTTTTGGTTGAATGGGTACGTAAATAAGCAAAATTGCCGCATTTGGAGTGAAGATCAGCCAGAAGCATTGCAACAGCTACCAATGCATCCCGAAAAAGCCACTGTTTGGTGCGGTTTATGGGCCGGCGGCATTATTGGGCCATATTTCTTCAAAGATGATGCGAATCGCAGCGTTACTGTCAATGGTGAACGCTACCGAGCGATGATAACAAACTTTTTTTTGCCCGAAATGGAAGTTCTTGACTTGCATGATATGTGGTTTCAACAAGACGGTGCCACATGCCACACAGCACGCGAAACAATGGCGCAATTGCGAGGCGAGTTTGGTGAACAGTTAATTTCACGTTTCGGGCCGGTCAATTGGCCGCCTAGATCGTGCGATTTGACACCATTAGATTATTTTTTGTGGGGGTATGCCAAGGCTAATGTGTATAGGGACAAGCCCGCTTCGATTGACGTACTGGAAGCCAACATCCATGCATTCATTCGTGAGATACCGGCCGATATGTGTGAAAGAGTATGCCAAAATTGGACTCAGCGGATGGGCTACCTGAGACGCAGCCGCGGTCAACATTTGCATGAAATTATCTTTAAACATTAAATTGCAAGGTTCAAACTATCGATTCAAATAAATATTTCATTCATTTTTTCGAATTTTTTGTGTTTTTTTTTTAAAATAAGTTCTAAACCTCTTAAAAAATCACCCTTTATAACGTATTATTAAGCTGTGGTTGCGCTTAATAATACGTTATATTTGCACTTGCACTTGCGAATAGTTTTTTTTTTGCGTTCTAAGCCGAACATTTGGTCACTTCAAACCGGATTATCCCGATCCCGCCATAAAAATTCTCGCATTGCAAGATTAATTTGTTGTCTTTAATTTTCGTATGTGATTTTGCTGCAAATATATTCAACTTTATTCGTCACTGCCATAAGAAGGAAACCGTAAACTCTGGAACACAAGCCGATCTCATCTTTGGACTCAATTGTCAACGCCAACAATTATTGCGTTCATCTGGAATCGATCTGGACTTTGGACTCTGTGACTGCAACTGTGAATATCCGAATAATTTGCAAGTAAGTATATCACTTCTTGTATTATTTCTTGTGTGTCAACAAATAAGATATAGAATTTTAAAATTATGAAGCCAGACAAGCTAAAACGCGTACTTACCCGCTTGGGAAAAGATATTGAAAATTTCGGAAAAAGGGGATCCAGTACTCGGACTGCAAATTATTTGTCGGGCCGTTTACTTATGCTGAAAGAAACAATACAGGCAGGTGAAAAAGCGTACGAAGAGTTAGTAGATAATCAGGATGCTGAGGGTGATGATTCTGAAGTGGAGGAGATTTATGAACAATTACGCGAATCGTATTTGGACTACAGAGCCGCACTTCTTGATGCCTTGGACAAAGTCAAGGCGAGGGAAACAGAGATTGATGTCAAAAAAGCGGAGTTAAACAAAGCAGATTCGCATAACATAGATAATTTTAAATTAACCAATTCCAGTGCCCATTTTCTCGGGAAAATATGAATCTTGGCGAGGATTTCATGATCTATTTGTTTCTCTTGTCCATCAGAATGCATCGTTGTGTGAAATCCAGAAAATCCATTACTTAAAGACTAGTGTCTCAGGTGAAGCAGATAAAATTTTATCGCATTTATCCATTTCCAACGGAAATTACGCAAAGGCGTGGGCTATTTTGCAAGATAGATACGACCATCAGCGGTTTCTTGTGAACACCCAAATGAACATTTTTTTTTAATCAGCCTTCAATAACCCAGGAGCGAACTGAAGCGATTAAGGAATTGTTAGATACCTGGATGGCTTGAGCTTAGCCGACCCTTCCTTTTTTGTACCAGCCAAAGTTGATCTCCTGCTGGGAAGCGACGTGCTAGCCGATGTACTTTTGCCAGATTTGGTCAGGCCAAATGATGCCAATTTACCATTGGCGCAAAATACCAAACTCGGGTGGATTCTCTTTGGTCGAGCACCATTTTCTTCTCAACCCATAAATAATTTTCATCAAACATGCACTTTGGATGTAAGCATGCAAAAGTTCTGGGAGTTGGAAGAAGCTCCATTTTCAATTCCAGAAACTCCCGAAAATTTAGCGTGTGAGGATCATTTTTTGCAAAATATCAAGCGCTTGGCAGACAGACGATGTGAAGTCGCCCTTCCCTTCAAAGGAAATGTCCGTCCCCTGCTGGGAAGATCAAGAGGTGCAACGTTTCAAACAATTAGAAGGACGTCTATTAAAAAACGAACAGTTAAGAAAGGATTATTGTACTTGTAAGAATACTTACGTCTGGGTCACATGAGCGAAGTAAAAAACGAGCACAATTTGGAGAGTACTCCCCACTATTTCCTGCCACACCATGCGGTTATGAAAGACAGCAGTTCATCCACCAAATTAGGGGTTGTTTTTGACGCTTCGTTCAAAACATCTGACGGGACTTCTCTAAATGACCGATTGATGGTGGGTGGTCCGAGTCTCCAAAATAACATAATCGATGTCATTCTCAGATAGAGGCTGTACAAGTACACATTTACAGCTGATATAGAGAAAATGTACCGCCAAATCTGGGTAAATGACAAAGATTCTGTTTATCAGCTTATTCTTTGGCGAACTGATCCAAGTGAGGCGCTTAAGACATACCGACTGAAAACAGTTACCTTTGGCACAGCATCGGCTCCATATTTAGCCATACGTACTTTGAAATGGTTAGCGGAAAATGCACGTTCTCGATATCCTCGAGCGTCTAGGATGATTCAGGAAGACATGTACGTAGATGATTTGTTGTCTGGAGCTGCTACAAAACAAGAAGCTGAAAGGAAAATGAGGGAGGTTAAAACAACACTTGAAGCAGCGGGCGTCCAACACAGATGAGCTTTTGCGAGATATACCTCCTCAAGATCGAGAGGATAAGTTTTCTCTCCCTTCCGAAGGTTCAAGCCAACTCAAGACGCTGGGAATTCACTGGCTCCCTAATCCTGATTGTTTTCTCTACAGCTACACTCCACCAAGTCATCCACAAGCAACGAAAAGGGCCATCTTGTCAACAATAGCCAGACTTTTTGATCCATTAGGTTGGATTCCACCCTGTATAATCAAGGCAAAGTGTTTCCTACAATTGCTTTGGGTAAAAGAGTTAGAATGGGACCAACCGGTGGACGAAGAGATGCTAAGAGAATGGAACACATTCAAGATTTGGGTGCCATCAACAACATTCGCTTACCTCGATATGTGCAGTTTGGAGCACAATTTGACCTGGAAGTCCATGGATTCTGCGACGCATCAGAAAAGGCATTTGGAGCTGCAGTCTACATTCGCGTTTTAGATGAAGGAGGCAAAATCCACATGAACCTGGTACTCGCAAAAACTAGGGTAGCACCAGTCAAAGCAGTGACCATTCCACGACTAGAGCTGTGCGGAGCAGTTATTTTAGCGAGGCTTCTAAATCATGTCGTACAAACGCTCAATATAGCCGACAAAAAAGTACACGCGTGGACAGATTCAACCATCACTCTCTGTTGGATCAAGTCCCCACCATCCCGATGGGAGACATTCGTTGGAAATCGTGTTGGAGAAATTCAGCGTTTGACAGAATCGAACATCTGGAGTCACATACCCACACAGCACAATCCTGCTGACTTGGCATCCCGGGGAGTACTGCCCTCGGCGCTAATAAACGATCAGCTATGGTGGAATGGACCTTTGTAAAGTTGGCTGGTCCTATGGCCAACTTTCTTGTTGTTGGTACCCACTAGCTCTGGCTATTGCGCCTTCAGCTTAAACCTTCCGGCAGTAGTCTGCACTTAAGGTGGGGATCCCAAACAACTCAACGTGTCAACCTTGATTTGCGGCTCGCAAGCCAAATAAAAAGCAAGTGTTCTTGTTGAAGATGGAAGTCGAAGTCTCTTTCTTTACATTACATTTGCTTTTATTGAACTTTTGGTATATACAATTTGACTTAAAGTAGGTAACAAATGATGGTGAATAATTAATATTTAAATGTGTTGGCTCAACAACAGGGGCCCAACGGTATACAGTGTTTGTTTTCTTAGATCTATTTTACATAAATTGTGGTTGTCTTCTCGGATTCATACTCGTAGTATGCATCGTTGTCTGGGTTTACCTCAGGGAGTTCAAATCCGGGTGTTGATGGTCTTTTGGTTTTGAGGTGGTTGGTCACCTAGGTATTATCCTCGATGGTGGGTTGTCTCGGTCAATTCGTAGAAGGGCAGGGCTGTCCTGTCTGTGTCGCTTGGGAATAACTCCTCGTTAAGCAGAGCCAGTACATGAAGGTACCGATGCTCTGGGATGTGTGGCAGGTCCGCAATCCTTCGGACTAGTGGGTTTGGATGGCTGGAGGTATTCCTGAGTATTTTCTGGAAAAGTGTGACCATGTACTTTTCCAGCGGTAGGATTTTCGCTTCTTCGTAGAGTCTTGAACTTCTGACGTTTTTCTTCCGGACTGGATCGTAGTGCAGTCCTCTGCGTATCCGCAAGAGTTTTCTCTCAAATACTCCGAGCTTCTTCATGTATGTTTGTAAAGCAGCAGTTTTGTTCTTCTACTTAGTCCATTTTGCTTCTTCATCAGCGGGTAAACTCGGTGAAATGCAAGTGATGCCTTCCGGAGAGTTGCGTTCAGGTGTGGGTTGAACCTAAGCCGTTCGTTGAAGTTGACTCCAAGATACCTTATATTGTTCGTGGTTGATAGTGATGATCCGTCAGGTAGATTTATTTTGACGTTGCGGCAGTTGGTGGCCGACCTAGCTCTGGTTCCTCTGATGGGTCTTCTTATACAGATTAGTTCAGATTTGCCCGTGTTGATTCGTATGCCCCATCTTAAGTAGTACTGGAATAGATTCCTAACGTAGGCTTCTACTCTTCGTGCTGCTATGGCTGGGGACATCGAGTTGCTGTATGTGACGGAGTCATCGGCGAATAGGCAGCTGTTAGTTGCGCTCTCGAGCTGAGGTGGGTCGGATGTGAAAATGTTAAAAATCAGTGGTCCCAGCTTCGATCCTTGAGCGACACCAGCTCTGATGCTTTTCACTTGTGATTGGCGGTCTTCTATCTGCACAAAAAAGGACCTAGAGTGAAGAAAACTAAAAATAATATTGATGAGAGCGTTAGGAAAACTTAGCTGTTTTAATTTGTGGACAAGTCCTTGAATCCACACTGAGTCAAATGCCTTCTCCACGTCTAGGAAGCATGCGACTGTAACCTGATGGTTGTTGAGAGCCATTGTGACATCATGATGAAATTTCATTAGCGGGTGTAGCGTGGAGTGCTTTTCGCGAAATCCAAATTGGTTGTCCGGTATAATGTTGAGTTGGATGCATACATCTTTTACTCGCCGCAGAATCAGCTCTTCAAGTATTTTGCTCACACTACATAGGAGCGATATTGGCCTGTATCCAGTTACGTTGCTACGGTCGCCTTTCTTTGGTATGGCTATTATCTTAGCGGTCTTCCATTTTGCTGGAAAGTAACAATTGTTGATGCAGTTATTCATCACTATAGCTAGCAGAATCATGATGGTCTGTGGTAACTTCTTTAGGACGAAATTCGATATGTTGTCCGGTCCGGTTAATTTCTTGGAGTGACTGCCATGAATTATTTCAGCAATTTCTTCAGGCGTTGAAAAGCTGCTTTCTTCCTGGGGATCGTCTGCTGGATTTCTTTCACTGAATGAGGTGCTTGCGGTTCTCAGTTCTTCGATACCTTTGACCGTGGCATCGACTTCTGCGAGAAATATTGGGTCGTCGGGAGGTGACGGTTTGAAGTTGCCTTCGAAGTAGTCCGCTAATGCTTCCGCCTATTCGTCTGCTGAGGTGGCGGTTCCTGAACTTGTGCTGAGAACGTCCGGCATTTTTGGGCCTTTACCAATAATTCTGTTGATCTTCTTGAAGGTGTCGGGACCAGGTTTGATGTCTTGCAGTCTCTTTTGGAGTTGAACATCATTGAAGTGCTGTACTGCGTTCCTGAACATGATGTTGCAGCAGTTTAGTTCGCTAGACACGGCCTGAAAATCGCTGTTGACCGTATTCCATTCCCGGGTCCGAATTCTTTGCATTCGCTTCCTGAGGCGTTGTCTATGGTGGTACAGGTTCTGGATATATACTGGGAGATGGCTATATCTGACTCGTGATGTCCTGGGCTTCTTTTGTTTTTCGAGCGCGTTGTTGACAGCATTCTTGAAACCTTCAACGGCGGCATCTATCTCATTATTGGTGAGATTTCTGGTTGCTGCGGGCAGAGTAATGTTGTCTACGACTTCTCTTTGGAATAGTTCAACATCCATTTCCTGAAAGTTAATAAAGTCAGCTCCTGGTTGTTCATTCGTGAAGATTGGTTGGTTAAGTCTTATGGTTAGTTGCACTGCTTCGTGGTCAGAGTCGCTGGTAAGAGTCTTGCAGTCATAGTTTTGGATCTCATGGAGAACGTTAACCAGGCTCGAGGTTGCCAGAAAGAAATCCAATAATGATGGTGTCCTGGGGAAGGTCGGTCTTGGTTGGGATATGACCACAAGGGAGTGGACGTCGGTGTTGTCTTCCATCCAGTTGACTATTGCCAAGCCTTCGGTGCTATCAACGGTATCCCCCCACATCTGGTGCCTGGCGTTAAAGTCCCCGCCTATTATACCATATGAGTGTTGGGTTAAGTGTCCGTTCAGTATCTGCATATCGTGATGAATGTCCAAAGTGTTAGCATGGCATTTGTTGTATATGCTGATGACTGCCAGAGTTTCGGATGTTGACATTCGGATTACTATTCCAGTAGCTTCGAATGATTTGAGTCCAGTTATGGCGAGTTGTCTAATCATGGATTTGTTGATGTAGTTTTTGACGAAGATGCCTGTCCCTCGTTTGCCTTCTACTTTGTCTGTCTTGAAGAAGTTGTAATCCTTTAGATCCATCTTGTTGCGGCTGGTTAGCATGGTTTCACTGACGAGTGCAATATCCGGGCTGTTTGACTTCATGAATAGATAGAAAGCCGTTCTTTTGTGGAGGCTGTATAACGAGTTAACGTTATAGGCAATTACACGAAGTTTCCTTATGTACTGCATAATTGAAAAATAAAGGTGGCCAATGCCACGGACTTATTCTGTTCACTCATACTGGAGTAGTTGGGAGGAACGGCGCTACGAGCTTTCTTCATTATGGTGGCTAAATCGGCTCCGAAAACTCGATGCACTTCTTCGCCGAGGTTTACTGGATGGTTCTTGCGAGCTGGATGTTGATTTTTTGCTCTTGGGGTTTCAGTTGGTGGTGGTGGTTGCTTTGCTGGAGTCTTGGGCTGGCTCTGTTTTGGTTGGGTTTGTTTAAGACCCACCCTCGCCATTGCAGCAAAACTAATTGCCGGTTTGGTTAGGGTACAAGCAGATTTAGCTGCAAATTCCTGTTGAGCTTTCTTCTGCGTGACCTGCTTTTCTTTGTCCGCAAGCTTCAACTTGTACTGTGGGCATCCTTTGTAGCTCGCTGGGTGACCTGTTGCCTTGCAGTTTGCGCAATAGACTTCGGGATCTGACGTCTCTTTCCGCTTGCACTCCCCGGGTTGGTGGTCTAACTTGCATTTTACGCATACGTATGTCATGCCGCAATTGGTGGCGACGTGTCCGAAACGCTGACAGTTTTTGCACTGGACGACGTCATTAGTTTTGAGGCGCTCCCAGTGGATCCGCTGGTTTAGTAGCAGAGTCTTCCTGTAAACTTCAGTGACGTCGAATGGTTTGCTGATCTCTACCACAAAGCAGTTGAATGTTTTTCCTTTTGCTCTCGGCGATTTGAACAGCGAAACCTTCAGCACAGGAACTCCTTCTGCTATAAGTTCCTCCTCAACCTCGGCAGTGGTGTAGGAGAAATGAATTCCCTTCAACATCATTAGTGTCCTTCGATCTTCACGTGGGGTGAATGTGTGGTGTTGAATTTTCCTTAACTTCAGAAAATTCCTGATGGCTTCAAATCCTTCCCCAGAAATGGCGTTGATGACTGTCTTCGTGGGATTAATATTTTTCAGGGTAAATTCAATTCGTTGTCCTTTGGCGAATCTGCTGATTTCGGCGATGTTTCCAGAAAAGCATATTATTGGCGGCATTCCTGATTTTTTCGGTGGTGCTGATTTTTGGGTTGTTGGTGATGGTTGTATAACTGGTGGAGTTACCACAGGTTCTACAGTTGGCAGTTTTGCTACTCCGATCTCAGTCTTAGACTTCTTGGTCGAAGAGTTGGCCGATTTCTTAGCCCGCTTTTGTCCTGGTATGGGTGACGATTCGCGGCTGGACTTCTCGGATTCGTCATCCTCACTGCTGCTGGCAATTTCACCGTTGTCGGGTGTTGAGTGATCGTTGATGGGTTCCTCATCCGATTCATCGGAGCTGGATGCCTGACTTCCTTCGCTATCCATAAATTCTTCCTCTTCTTCATCTTCTTGCAGGTCTTCTGGTTTGGTAGGTACCTCTTCGGAGTATTGTTCGAGCATTTTTCGTACTCTCTTTCCGTAGCTAGGTCCCAGGTCGTTTTTTATTTGCTTTAAAAGCGACTCAAGGGCAGCAAGTGCTGACTCTGGTGTCAGTGGTCTACCTGCCATACTGTCTCTTTTGTTTGCTGAACCCCTTCTTTTTTTTTCTTTTTTTTTTTTGGGTCACTAATCAACCTGACAGATAATATTTTAAAGAAAACTTTTACTTGTCAGTATGATCAGGTATCAAAAAGTGAATGTTTTTTATTTAATAAATGTATCCGTACACAACCGTTCGGTTCCGTGGCAGATGATTGGAAAAGTCTCTTTCTTTATTTAAATTCTTTGCCTTTTATACTACAGAGAATGTTATCGATATATCCACCTCGAATATCGATACCCCAACATTATGCCTAATCAGCATATTTGCGTGACGAGGGTAAACGGCCCGACACTTCAAGTGTTTAGGGTTCACTTGCGTACGATGCTTAGTTGACATATTTAGTGTCGTCCACAAGTGTACCCTGATCGTGCCCTCGATCCAGTATCGCATATACATAAATTTGTATACTCATTCGCTTCATGCACCGAGTGTGCCATCAGAGTAATATGACTCTTTCATTTAATTGTTCACTTCAAGAGTGTCTGTATGTAGTTCATATCACTCTGATGTTTGAAGCAATGTTATGTACGACGCCACAAGTTGGGCGAGTTCTGGGTATCAGATATCGAAGTGGATTTGGATATTACTAATTGCTTTTGGCAATTAGTTAAATGACCGCTGGTGCGATCCCTTCACACCTTCCTTTCTGCAAACCCATTGGAATTTTGAAATTCCGAACCAACCGACTGACTTAGTAACCGATGAAGGGCAAAAGCGAGTGCACCGGCTGGAAGTAAGGGAAAACCCTATTATTGTTCTGATCGGTAAGGCATCGAAGTTCCAGAAACTTGTCAGAATAGTTGCTTATTGCAACAGGTTCATCGGAAACTTTCAACAACACTACCCAAAATTTTGTCGCTACATCCGAGGTCTCCAAGATGGAAGCAGAAAAACGCAAGAAATAAACCCCCTTACACCGAGAGAGCTCGATAAGGCAACAACGACGTTGATAAAAAATGCGCAAACCGAAATCATAGACAAACCATACTGAGACCCCCAACTCACAATCCTCTTGCCGCTGGGCCCCTCATTTTTTTTTCAAATTCGCCATTTTGTATTCCTATCGGTGTTATGTCAAAAAAGAATCAGTGTGACATGCAAAAACACACAAAAACTACAAAAATAAATGCTGCCAACCGCGGCAACCGTGGGGAAATGTGACAGAATTCGGGAATTCAACATTTTTACATAACTGAATGCCATTGGCTAGTTATTATAAATTGTTAAAAGGCGAATAATTTGATTTGTTTGGTAAGTAAAACTATCTAAAGTTGATGTTCTATATACTAGAAACATATTATGACAAACATGGTTGTGTATTTTCCGCTTTTGGATATCATTAACTTCGATTTTGTGTGTAAATTTTTCTTAAATAATGAAGAAAATTTGCTCAAAATGTTTTCATTTTCCCTCAACCAATCTACATTGTTAATTTTTCATGAACATTTTAAGCAAATGTGCACTTATTCCCAACAAAAAATATTATCCACACGTAACGAACAATTTCAAATTTAACGGATAAAACTCTATGAACTCTGCCAGCAACTTTGCCCACAGCGGAAGTGTCTCATATCTGCTGGGAGTGTGTTGGTGAGCCGGAATTTTTGAAGTTTCGTGACATTTGTCAATACGATTTTCTATGTAACAATACTAGGGCACCAGATGTGTACACTCCATAGAAAATATAGCTTGTAGGCTAAGTAACGGGAAATCGGCCGGAGTTGGTGGTCTCAGTATTGTCTCTGACCGAAATATTCCCAGATGGAATTACAAAGGCAAGAGGCATAGGATCGCTGCACCCATTTGTGGATGGCAATGGTATAATTAGAGTTGGCGGAAGACTATCACAGGCAAGCATCTCATATGATCAACAACACCCTTTCATATTGGACCCAAAAAACAATCTTTCTAAACTTATTATACGCGATTCTCACATAAAGACGTTGCACGGCGGAGTTCAAGTAATGATGACCCAAATAAGACAAAGGTACTGGATTTTCCAGCTTAAGCGAGCGGTGAAGAAGTTCGTTAACAGCTGCATAACGTGCTATAGATTTCGGAACCAGGCAGCGAAACAGCTAATGGGAGAACTACCAGCCCCTCGAGTCACGGCATCAAAACCCTTCACGCACACCGGCGTCGATTATGCGGGGCCAGTCAATATTCGGAAAGGTCGCGGTGCTAAGTGCCATAAAGGGTACTTCGCCGTTTTTATCGGTCTGGCAACCAAAGCAATGCATTTGGAAGCTGTTAGCGAGTTAACTACCCAAGCTTTTCTCACCGCCTTTCGACGATTTGCGGCACGACGGGGGGTTTGCGCTCAGATTTACAGCGATTGCGGTACGAACTTCGTGGGAGCTGATGCAGAGCTACGAAGCCTTATGCAGATAGGAACCCAGGACTGGAAGGAGATCGCAAACGTGTTAGCAACCCAGGGAACTACGTGGAACTTCATTCCGCCGGCTTCTCCCCACTTCGGAGGATTGTGGGAAGCAGGAGTGAAGAGTGTCAAGTTCCACTTAAAGAGGATTGTTGGAAATGGGACATTAACTTACGAAGAGCTCACCACGCTTCTGAGTCAAATCGAAGCGTGTCTAAACTCGAGACCTCTCTGTCCCCTAACAGAAGACCCAGATGACTTCCAGGCACTAACACCGGCACACTTCCTTATAGGCGAAACTCTTTTTACAGTTCCTGAACCCGATTTGACAATAGGCAAACAAGGTTTCATCGATAAGTGGAAAGCGATTCAGGCAAATTTGCAAGTATTTTGGAAGCAGTGGCAGACAGAATACCTAAGCCGTCTACAACAACGCCCGAAATGGCTTAAACCGCAGCCTCAGCTAAAGAAATGAGATATGGTGATCATCAAAGACGAACGGTTTCCTCCAGCAAAATGGAGTCTAGAACGTATTGTCGAAACGTACCCCGGAGCAGACAGTATTGTACGGGTTGTCAAAATAAAGACGCAACAAGGAGAATTCCGACGTCCAATAACTAAACTCTGTCCTCTTCCAATCAACGACGCAGAACAAGAAAAAAAAAAAAATAAAAAGAAATAAAGAAAGAAACGAAAACTCAAGCATACCACTGTCGTCATACCCAACACAACAAATATAAATTCAAATAACTCATTATCAACTGACTCAATGCCTCACACATTTTGCACACACATATTTGATATTCACACACAAGTCATTCACAGCACACCCTTTAAAATACAGTCCGCTCTCTACTATACACTGAAAAGTGCAAATAACACCCACACATCCTATAAATCAAAATCCAAAAAGCAAATATAATAATTTTTGTCTCTTTTCATGTACTAAATCTTATGAGCATAATATATAATTATGTACATTGTGAATTGGATTTCGAGCAGCAGCATAGACGAGGGTACAGTGAGGCAAATCACAGCTGCGAGACAAATTTTGATGATCTCCACTCATCGATGGGGGAGAATGTTGATTCGTCATGCAACAATAAAAGTGTGGAACGCACCCACCCAACAAATGTCCCATTGGTGTCAGCTGTTAAGATATAAATATGTTTTTTTTTTTTTTATGTATATAAACCGACCTATAAAAGGTATTGTTTTTTGTATTGAATAAATTACTCTGTTTTATAACGTATTATTAAGCGGTGGTTTTTATTGCGTTTATAATCCAGTTTTTGTCACTTGCACTTGCGAATAATTTTTTTTTGCGTTCTAAGCCGAACAGATTCCGTTCACAGACAGATAAATGAGCCCATTGACACCAAGCGAACTGAGGTCAGCCAGGATTATAACCAACGACACCCAATAATCCTTAAATCTACGCAACATTTCACCAAACGGGATGCACATGAGAAGACATTTCATGGCGGCGTTCACAAAATGGCGGCCTACTTACGCCAAGTATACTTGATTCTCGAATTTAAAAATGCAGCAAAGAATCATCTCCACGGATGCAACATATGTTTTTGGTACCGACCAAAACCCAGGACGCAACTAATGGGAAGCCTGCTCCTCGTGTTAGAATTTCAAGGCCGTTCACGCACACTGGGGTATATATATGCAGGTCCTATGGAGATCAAAACATGGAAGGGAAGAAATGCCAAAACCCTCAAAGGGTATTTTTGAATTTTTGTATGTATGGCCACTAAGGCAGTTCATATAGAAGTAGTCAGTGACCTGACGACACAAGCATTTCTCGCGGCGTTCAGACGATTTACCGCAAGAAGGGGTCTATGCGTTGCAGTTTACAGCTATTGCGGAACTAATTTTGTAGGAGCCAATACCGAATTACAAAAATTATTGAA
Organism: Cheilosia variabilis; assembly: GCA_951230905.1. NCBI lineage: Eukaryota > Metazoa > Arthropoda > Insecta > Diptera > Syrphidae > Cheilosia > Cheilosia variabilis. Next base: position 97,538,490 of record OX579676.1, on the reverse strand, counting down.
TGCAGCGAAATTTGATTGGGCTTCGGGCAAGGAGACACTTTCAAATGAAGGAACACAGTTGAACTTTAATCCACCTGCTTCCCCTCACTTCGGGGGATTATGGGAAGCAGGTGTGAAATCTATCAAGTTCCACCTCAAAAGAGTCACCGGAAATCAGGCACTCACTTATGAGGAGCTCAGCACACTTCTGACACAGGTTGAAGCGTGTCTTAACTCGAGGCCTCTGTGTCCGATCACGGAAGACATCGACGACCTCCAAGCACTTACTCCAAGTCATTTCCTTATTGGAAAACCACTCATTGGACCCCCAGAGCCACATTATGAAATGAAAAACATAACTTACCTTGATCGATGGAAACGTGTCCAAGGTCTCGTTGCCAATCGTTTTGGCAACGATGGAGTAGCGAACACCTCGCGCGATTGCAGCAACGACCGAAATGGACAAAAACCGAGGAAAACGAAATTAAAATAGGAAATTTGGTACCCTTAAAAGACGATAGACTCCCACCGGCGAAATGGAGTTTAGCCCGAATTTTGAAATTGCATCCTGGAACCGACAATTTAACGAGGATCGTCACCGTAAAAACAACAAATTCATCAAGGGGCCGCGAATTCAAAACACCGATCACGAAAATTTGTTTGCTACCAAGCAAAGCTTCGACTTCGACAGACAATGCAGTAATTTAAAATCAAATCAAACTTCAAGTTAAACACAACACCTGAACACGAAATTTAAATAATTACTCGCCCTTTAAAATTATTTTACAACCAAATTATAAGCACCATAGCAAAACGCATAACACTTGCTTTATTGATAACCTATTGATAACGATTTGGAGATGTCTAACTCTAATGAGAAAATGCCCGCTCCCACTCCAGAGTTCATTTTGGAACCATCTGTGAAGATAGGAATGTCGAATTCGTTTACGACCGCGTTCTCCTCCCATTCTGATCTAAAGGGGAATCTAACAGAGACGTTTTTATGGCAGTTAAGTTTGTACTGTGTAGTATGTAGATATGCGTCCTATTCCGTCGGGAAGGGAAAGTGTGGTGTGGCCATAAGGCCTTTCTGACCAACATTTAGATTCCTTCAATCTAACTGCACTACACGCTGCAATGTGTTTTATGTACAGATCCACTGGCTGGAAATTGAGAATCACATTCGGTCGGACTTGATCGTAGGGCTCCCGTGATTCCAATACCAGCTGTTCTTTGGACTCTACTTAATTTCGTGATGTTATATGCTTTACTTAAGGCGGGCCACCATACCAGTGATCCGTATGTGAGAATGGGACGTACGACAGCTGTGTACATCCAACGAACCATCTTTGGTCGAAGACCCCACTTCTTGCCGAAAGTTTTACTACAGGCGTAGAAAGCTATGCTTGCCTTCTTCACTCAGTGTTCGATATTTGACTTCCAGTTGAGTTTAGGGTCGAGGATGACTCCTAGGTACATATTTGGCACTGGTGGATAGAGTAAGTTTTACTTGGGTTAACGCTAAGACCACAACTTGTGGCCCAACCGCTAATCTTACCCAGTGCTCCTTCCATGATTTCGCTTATCACGTTCGGAAACATTCCTGATACTAGAACAACCACGTCATCCACATACGCAACGACTTTAATACCTTCACTGTCGAGTCTTGACAGAATTTTGTTGAGTACCATAATCCATAAGAGTGGCGAGATTACTCCACCTTGAGGTGTTCCTCTGCTTACTGGTTTGGTTAAAAGGGTGTCACCAAGCTTAGCTTGAATAACCCTTGCTTTCAGCATGGAAATGATCCGTAAAGTGACAAGTCCTCTACCCCAAGTTCTAAGAGAGATTTCTGGATCGATTCAGTGAGGACGTTGTATGTCTAAGAAGGTAGCTAAGGTGTATTGATGATGGGAAACTGACTTTTCAACTGTACGCACTACTTCATGAGGATCGGTCTCCGTGGACTTGCCCTTGAGGTATGCGTGTTGTGAATGACATAAGGGAGACCTTTCAAGGCCTCCCGAATAGCACAGATTGTGATTTGCAACTAAACTTCGATTGTATTTCTGTTATATTTATGTAATCTGTAACAAAATCCGTTCTATATCAGTTGTATTCATGTTCACGCGGGACTATTTGTAACATTGTCATTCGCATTGTTGTAAATACGTTTTTTTTAGTTTTAAACTTGTTCACAAAAAGGGGCGGATGTTTGAAAATAGTTTTATAAGAGTTCGTAAGTTAGAGTTCTAAAAAGGTTGGTAATAAGTTACAGATACGTTTAGTAAATTTTCATTTTGGATACTTCTAACTAAAACACATTGAAACGTTTGCATAGCAGAAACTTAACAACGAAGTAACTTAATTACAATCAAAAGTGGTTAAGTTTCTAATATGTACAAATTACGTTTACAGAATGTTTTATAAATAAAGAAACTTACAAAAATGGAAAGTCATTGCTTAGTTTTTTATATGTTTTTAAAACGAATCGTATATTAACAAGTCATCTGGGATATTTTTGCAATTCAGTAAAAAAAAAATAAGAGAAACATTAAAATGTGAAGCAATGCTATAATTGAGTTTATACAATTATAAACATGTTTCATTATATGACAAGTATTCTAACATCAGTCTTCGTCAATCACTGCTGAGTGGCGTCAAGTTTCGTGGCGTAATTGTAGCTTCATTATAACTTAACATCCTCCACATAATCAAGTATCTAGTTGTAGTCAGCGTTGCCAAATCGGCTTTCCGCAATTATTCTGTATTGCAGAAAATGTTACTTTAATGCACAAAAAGAAGACATAACCTCAATGTAATATTAGGCCTTTTTTATTATGCTCAAATGATCTATATAGATCATGGATTTCCATGGTTTACAACAACAGTTGGATCACGTACTGTTGTTGTAAACCGTTGAAATCAATGATCTATATGGATCATTTGAGCATAATAAAAAACGCCTATTGTTCCACGCAGACGATCCGAAATTCAAAAATATGTTGTAAAAGTGAGATCACGATTTTTTTCGTCGAAAAGGAATAATAGCACTGATTTGTAGGTTTATCATTTTAAAACTCAAAATGTAAGTCAGCTATCAAATGTAAGTTAAAAAGTTTAATGTAACTTCGGATTTTTTGAAAAATATTGCTTACGATCTTCACGAAAAAAGGAGAAAAGGAGAAAAAACCAAATGGCAGCTGAAAACTTGCAAGGTCAGAGCAGTATTTTATTGGAATATTGTTAATACAAATATTGTAATGTGCAAATTATAGGACAAAAAAAAACATTGCAGAGTTGAAATTTTACATTTATCAAAAGTGTTTGTAAAAGCTGAAAAGCATAAGTTGAAGTTATACGGAAAACAAAAACTATAAAAATCACCGATGAACATTTTTAAAACAAGCTTCTAAAAATGTTTGGCAGCAGTGACTATAATGTCAACAAAAAAAAGTTAGTTATAAAGAAGTTATAATGCTATTGCATATTTTCAATTATAATGATGTTATAATAATGTTGATTTACTATTTTGAAGAAAACTAAAATGTCAGATATATACTTATCTTACATACTTGTTGTTGTTACATCTCATAAATATGGAAACAACAGTTTGCTAACATTCAGTTGTTACTTTGTTGTACTGTGTTGGAACATTTTAGTTATAATATTATGGTTCATGTTTTAATGATGTTTCATGCAACAACCGCCATATTGTTCACCATTTTATATACATGTTTAACCATAGGTCTTAAGATGTGAAAAATACATTTCAATTTTCCCAATATATTACATAGCTTCTACAATTCATTTGTATAGAAACTGATGAATATGGTATATTAAAATTTGTTTCCACAAGTCTTTTGGGATTTTGAGGCTTAAATACAAATTTTAATATTTTCTGGTTTTCAAACTTTTCTTCTATTTAACCCTTTTTTGGAGGCGCGTGAATTTTCCGGACCCAAGACATTAATGTTCATGACAAAAGTAGTATTCGTTTAAGGATTTTGGTCGGAAATCGCAGCAAACTTGAACTGTTTTAGATACTAATACCTTTCAGATCAAATATGTTTACCTTTCCTTTTATACTCCATAATTTGTTTGTCTATACATGTAGACTCAAAAAGCATTCTAATAATAACTTATTTAAAACTTCTGGAATGTTTACAGAAACATTTCTCATACTTATATTATATCCAACATGTTATTCAAACTGATTTGTATAAACAACAGGACAACTCAACAGTTACTTAATGGTTACATTGCTAAAACATTATTTAAGTCAAATACAACATGTTTTCGTTGAAACAACGTAATAAAAACTATCATTTAACAAAAAATAACATCAGTAAAACACAAATACTACAAAGTTGTTGCAAAATATAAGGGAAATGCGGCTATTTTGGTTACAATGTGGGATGTGACAATGCTACTGCAATACTTAGGAAATAAGTTGATAGTTATATTAGACTTGTATGTACCATATTAAAACCCAAGAGTGCTATTCGGGCTGTTCTTATGTGAAGGTCAAGTATACGCTCTAAAGTTTTGGGTATGAAGGAGGTTGAGCTAGTAGTTCGGAAGTCCTTCCCTCTTCCCTCTTTTGGCGACTTTCGTTATAAGAACTACTCGGACATACTTCCAAGACTGATGTATGTGATTTACTTCTTCCCTGTGCGAGGGAAAACTCCCCCGCGAATTGGACGGAGTTTTTTACAACCAGGAAAGTGAGTGTTGAGCAGAAGTTCTAAGGATTCAACAGTTGATTCCGTCCAGGTTCCGTTCGTTCTCTTAATGAAAGATGGACTTTAGCGTTCTTTGGATAGAATCTTACTGAGTCTAGCAGATTCCTTTTGAGTATCGACGGATTGGCAGTATTCGGACCCTGCATGTGTCTTAGCTGATCTAATAGATTTTTTGTAATACTTTAGGCAGTCTTTATAAGGTTGCCAGTACTTATGCCTGTAGCAGATATTGAAAATGTCCCTAGTCATCCTTCTAAGGAAGGTTAGGTCCTGATTCCACCACGGCGGTAAGGTTCTTTTTGCTGTATTTAACGGGACTCGATGCCTTAAAGGCTGTATTCATCGCTTTTTCTAGTGCGAACGATATTGTGTCCAGTTCTGCACATGAGTCAATTTCTAGGTGTGGGATATTAGGCAGTTTAGATTTTAAGACCTGACCGAATTTCTTCCAGTCAATTCTCTTCGGGTTTCTATAAATGGACTGGAGTATCTACCTTGATACTAAGATTGAAGAGAATCCACTCGTGGTCTGAGAAGGACTTTAAGTTGGAGACTCTCCAATTCTCAACCCCCAAGATGTCACTGTTTGTCTTGAGTATAATGTCTAACACTTTTTCCCACCCATTATAATTTTCCGTGCTAGGAAATACAAAGGTTGGGGTGTTACCTACATTACATACGCATAGATCGGCAGTTAAAAGAAAATCAAAAAAGGACTCACCACGTTCATTAATTTCCTTGCTGCCCCAGAGATGATGTCTTGCGTTAGCGTCACAGCCAATAATGACACTACGGCAACAAATAATTGGTGAATGTAATGAACCCAGTGATTCTCAAAATGCCTCTCAAACTACATCAGGGCTCCCACTTTATTTTTAGTTGTAATGCCGTTTGCCAAAATAGTAATATAAATAAAAGTGAAACATTTAATGTTAGAATTTTGTCTTATAATGTTTGCGGTCTAAATAATAAGAATTTGCTTACAGCATTTTATAAATTTGTTAATCAATTTGAAATTATATTGTTGTATGAAACTTTTGTTACCGAAGAAAAGCTGAGCAATTTTGGAAAACTATTCCTAAGCTATTAATTTGAATCGATACCCGCTTCTAAGACTCAAATCCGTGGAAGGGCAAGTGGAGGCTGTTATTATGGTTACAAAGAAGAGCTCGGATCCCTAGGTGTTCTACACAGTGAAACGATCTTATATTTTTGGACTTGCAAATTGATAAAGAAAACTATAAAATTTATCCAGTCTATTTAAACTGCAATAACTGGGAAAATGATTTCAGTAATTTAAATGAATTGATGACACTTTCAAGTAACCCAAATACAATGGATATAGGAGACCTAAACGCTAGAGTGGGAGAAGTGGAGGGTACAAACAATATCTTATCGGGTATAATCCGGCGATATAAAGATTCCATCGTTAATTCGTGAGGGAACAAAATTCTGGATCTATGTGATACATATGGATTGAGGTTACTAAATGGAACAAGTCCAGGTGACCTCAACGGTGAATATACCTTTGTAAGCGGACAAGGATCTTCGGTGGTCGATTACTGCTTAATTGGAGGGAACTGGAATAACTGTGTTGTGGATTTTGAAGTTAGTAATGTACCTTATTCTGACTACATGCCTATCATTGTTATCCACGGCAAAAGAAAGCCGTGCACTTTCTCCTCTTCCCAAATTAAAATGGATAGAATCTAAAAACGATATGCAGGACCAAATTAGGTTTTCAGCGTTGGAAAAAATCATTAAAGACGCCTGCCCAACATCGATTATTAGACAGAACACTCAAAGGCAAGCGGCCCCATGGTTCGATAAAGATTGCAGTAAATCAAGAAAACAGTCCTTTAAATGGCTTAAACTTTTTCGTGAAAATAACGCAGCGTTTTCTAAAGACTGTTATTTGTTGAAATAATTCCGTTCAATTAAAGAAAACCCATAATCTTATTTAGTGACAATTCGTTGGTTTTGGCAGAACCTCCAGTCTTGTAGCAGTGTAGAGAACGAAGTTGCTGAAGGTACTCAAGTCGCCAGCGTTTCCAAAAAAATTGTTAAGTCTTCAACCTCAAGTCCCATTTGACACGAAGACTCTGACTAGTTTCCCGTTCATCGAAATGCGATACATCTAAAGAAAAATGGAAACCAGTTGAAAAATGTGATGGAGTAAGGGGACTAAGATGTTATGGATCGTATGAAATATAAGTTAAAGGTCTGCCATTAATTATACTTTCAACTTCAATGCTCCCAGAATCCGCCCCACCAAACAGCTTTTTCAGCGATGAACTTCCATCGTATACCCTCGCTATTTGCAAATCCTTGTACAGTTTACGATCCCACTATTATTTCGTTCAACACCTTTAACTCCTTTGAAGCACATCTAAGTCTTTGCGTTGTCGGAATAAATTATTTTGGTACCGACCAAAACCCAGGAAGCAACTAATGGGAAGCCTGCTCCTCGTGTTAGAATTTCAAGGCCGTTCACGCACACTGGGGTATATATATGCAGGTCCTATGGAGATCAAAACATGGAAGGGAAGAAATGCCAAAACCCTCAAAGGGTATTTTTGAATTTTTGTATGTATGGCCACTAAGGCAGTTCATATAGAAGTAGTCAGTGACCTGACGACACAAGCATTTCTCGCGGCGTTCAGACGATTTACCGCAAGAAGGGGTCTATGCGTTGCAGTTTACAGCTATTGCGGAACTAATTTTGTAGGAGCCAATACCGAATTACAAAAATTATTGAACGCAGCGAAATTTGATTGGGCTTCGGGCAAGGAGACACTTTCAAATGAAGGAACACAGTGGAACTTTAATCCACCTGCTTCCCCTCACTTCGGGGGATTATGGGAAGCAGGTGTGAAATCTATCAAGTTCCACCTCAAAAGAGTCACCGGAAATCAGGCACTCACTTATGAGAAGCTCAGCACACTTCTGACACAGGTTGAAGCGTGTCTTAACTCGAGGCCTCTGTGTCCGATCACGGAAGACATCGACGACCTCCAAGCACTTACTCCAAGTCATTTCCTTATTGGAAAACCACTCATTGGACCCCCAGAGCCACATTATGAAATGAAAAACATAACTTACCTTGATCGATGGAAACGTGTCCAAGGTCTCGTTGCCAATCGTTTTGGCAACGATGGAGTAGCGAACACCTCGCGCGATTGCAGCAACGACCGAAATGGACAAAAACCGAGGAAAACGAAATTAAAATAGGAAATTTGGTACTCTTAAAAGACGATAGACTCCCACCGGCGAAATGGAGTTTAGCCCGAATTTTGAAATTGCATCCTGGAACCGACAATTTAACGAGGATCGTCACCGTAAAAACAACAAATTCATCAAGGGGCCGCGAATTCACAACACCGATCACGAAAATTTGTTTGCTACCAAGCAAAGCTTCGACTTCGACAGACAATGCAGTAATTTATAATCAAATCAAACTTCAAGTTAAACACAACACCTGAACACGAAATTTAAATAATTACTCGCCCTTTAAAATTACTTTACAACCAAATTATAAGCACCATAGCAAAACGCATAACACTTGCTTTATTGATAACCTATTGATAACGATTTGGAGATGTCTAACTCTAATGAGAAAATGCCCGCTCCCACTCCAGAGTTCATTTTGGAACCATCTGTGAAGATAGGAATGTCGAATTCGTTTACGACCGCGTTCTCCTCCCATTCTGATCTAAAGGGGAATCTAACAGAGACGTTTTTATGGCAGTTAAGTTTGTACTGTGTAGTATGTAGATATGCGTCCTATTCCGTCGGGAAGGGAAAGTGTGGTATGGCCATAAGGCCTTTCTGACCAACATTTAGATTCCTTCAATCTAACTGCACTACACGCTGCAATGTGTTTTATGTACAGATCCACTGGCTGGAAATTGAGAATCACATTCGGTCGGACTTGATCGTAGGGCTCCCGTGATTCCAATACCAGCTGTTCTTTGGACTCTACTTAATTTCGTGATGTTATATGCTTTACTTAAGGCGGGCCACCATACCAGTGATCAGTATGTGAGAATGGGACGTACGACAGCTGTGTACATCCAACGAACCATCTTTGGTCGAAGACCCCACTTCTTGCCGAAAGTTTTACTACAGGCGTAGAAAGCTATGCTTGCCTTCTTCACTCAGTGTTCGATATTTGACTTCCAGTTGAGTTTAGGGTCGAGGATGACTCCTAGGTATTTGGCACTGGTGGATAGAGTAAGTTTTACTTGGGTTAACGCTAAGACCACAACTTGTGGCCCAACCGCTAATCTTACCCAGTGCTCCTTCCATGATTTCGCTTATCACGTTCGGAAACATTCCTGATACTAGAACAACCACGTCATCCACATACGCAACGACTTTAATACCTTCACTGTCGAGTCTTGACAGAATTTTGTTGAGTACCATAATCCATAAGAGTGGCGAGATTACTCCACCTTGAGGTGTTCCTCTGCTTACTGGTTTGGTTAAAAGGGTGTCACCAAGCTTAGCTTGAATAACCCTTGCTTTCAGCATGGAAATGATCCGTGAAGTGACAAGTCCTCTACCCCAAGTTCTAAGAGAGATTTCTGGATCGATTCAGTGAGGACGTTGTATGTCTAAGAAGGTACCTAAGGTGTATTGATGATGGGAAACTGACTTTTCAACTGTACGCACTACTTCATGAGGATCGGTCTCCGTGGACTTGCCCTTGTGGTATGCGTGTTGTGAATGACATAAGGGAGACCTTTCAAGGCCTCCCGAATAGCACAGATTGTGATTTGCAACTAAACTTCGATTTTATTTCTGTTATATTTATGTAATCTGTAACAAAATCCGTTCTATATCAGTTGTATTCATGTTCACGCGGGACTATTTGTAACATTGTCATTCGCATTGTTGTAAATACGTTTTTTTTAGTTTTAAACTTGTTCACAAAAAGGGGCGGATGTTTGAAAATAGTTTTATAAGAGTTCGTAAGTTAGAGTTCTAAAAAGGTTGGTAATAAGTTACAGATACGTTTAGTAAATTTTCATTTTGGATACTTCTAACTAAAACACATTGAAACGTTTGCATAGCAGAAACTTAACAACGAAGTAACTTAATTACAATCAAAAGTGGTTAAGTTTCTAATATGTACAAATTACGTTTACAGAATGTTTTATAAATAAAGAAACTTACAAAAATGGAAAGTCATTGCTTAGTTTTTTATATGTTTTTAAAACGAATCGTATATTAACAAGTCATCTGGGATATTTTTGCAATTCAGTAAAAAAAAAATAAGAGAAACATTAAAATGTGAAGCAATGCTATAATTGAGTTTATACAATTATAAACATGTTTCATTATATGACAAGTATTCTAACATCAGTCTTCGTCAATCACTGCTGATTAGTGAAATCATAATAATATAATGTTGATGAGAAAATCAAAATGTCAGCGTCAAGTTTCGTGGCGTAATTGTAGCTTCATTATAACTTAACATCCTCCACATAATCAAGTATCTAGTTGTAGTCAGCGTTGCCAAATCGGCTTTCCGCAATTATTCTGTATTGCAGAAAATGTTACTTTAATGCACAAAAAGAAGACATAACCTCGAATGTAATATTAGGCCTTTTTTATTATGCTCAAATGATCTATATAGATCATGGATTTTCATGGTTTACAACAACAGTTGGATCACGTACTGTTGTTGTAAACCGTTGAAATCAATGATCTATATGGATCATTTGAGCATAATAAAAAACGCCTATTGTTCCACGCAGACGATCCGAAATTCAAAAATATGTTGTAAAAGTGAGATCACGATTTTTTTCGTCGAAAAGGAATAATAGCACTGATTTGTAGGTTTATCATTTTAAAACTCAAAATGTAAGTCAGCAATCAAATGTAAGTTAAAAAGTTTAATGTAACTTCGGATTTTTTGAAAAATATTGCTTACGATCTTCACGAAAAAAGGAGAAAAGGAGAAAAAACCAAATGGCAGCTGAAAACTTGCAAGGTCAGAGCAGTATTTTATTGGAATATTGTTGATACAAATATTGTAATGTGCAAATTATAGGACAAAAAAAAACATTGCAGAGTTGAAATCTTACATTTATCAAAAGTGTTTGTAAAAGCTGAAAAGCTTAAGTTGAAGTTATACGGAAAACAAAAACTATAAAAATCACCGATGAACATTTTTAAAACAAGCTTCTAAATATGTTTGGCAGCAGTGACTATAATGTCAACAAAAAAAAGTTAGTTATAAAGAAGTTATAATGCTATTGCATATTTTCAATTATAATGATGTTATAATAATGTTGATTTACTATTTTGAAGAAAACTAAAATGTCAGATATATACATATCTTACATACTTGTTGTTGTTACATCTCATAAATATGGAAACAACAGTTTGCTAACATTCAGTTGTTACTTTGTTGTACTGTGTTGGAACATTTTAGTTATAATATTATGGTTCATGTTTTAATGATGTTTCATGCAACAACCGCCATATTGTTCACCATTTTATATACATGTTTAACCATAGGTCTTAAGATGTGAAAAATACATTTCAATTTTCCCAATATATTACATAGCTTCTACAATTCATTTGTATAGAAACTGATGAATATGGTATATTAAAATTTGTTTCCACAAGTCTTTTGGGATTTTGAGGCTTAAATACAAATTTTAATATTTTCTGGTTTTCAAACTTTTCTTCTATTTAACCCTTTTTTGGAGGCCCGTGAATTTTCCGGACCCAAGACATTAATGTTCATGACAAAAGTAGTATTCGTTTAAGGATTTTGGTCGGAAATCGCAGCAAACTTGAACTGTTTTAGATACTAATACCTTTCAGATCAAATATGTTTACCTTTCCTTTTATACTCCATAATTTGTTTGTCTATACATGTAGACTCAAAAAGCATTCTAATAATAACTTATTTAAAACTTCTGGAATGTTTACAGAAACATTTCTCTTACTTATATTATATCCAACATGTTATTCAAACTGATTTGCATAAACAACAGGACAACTCAACAGTTACTTAATGGTTACATTGCTAAAACATTATTTAAGTCAAATACAACATGTTTTCGTTGAAACAACGTAATAAAAACTATCATTTAACAAAAAATAACATCAGTAAAACACAAATACTACAAAGTTGTTGCAAAATATAAGGGAAATGCGGCTATTTTGGTTACAATGTGGGATGTGACAATGCTACTGCAATACTTAGGAAATAAGTTGATAGTTATATTAGACTTGTATGTACCATATTAAAACCCAAGAGTGCTATTCGGGCTGTTCTTATGTGAAGGTCAAGTATACGCTCTAAAGTTTTGGGTATGAAGGAGGTTGAGCTAGTAGTTCGGAAGTCCTTCCCTCTTCCCTCTTTTGGCGACTTTCGTTATAAGAACTACTCGGACATACTTCCAAGACTGATGTATGTGATTTACTTCTTCCCTGTGCGAGGGAAAACTCCCCCGCGAATTGGACGGAGTTTTTTACAACCAGGAAAGTGAGTGTTGAGCAGAAGTTCTAAGGATTCAACAGTTGATTCCGTCCAGGTTCCGTTCGTTCTCTTAATGAAAGATGGACTTTAGCGTTCTTTGGATAGAATCTTACTGAGTCTAGCAGATTCCTTTTGAGTATCGACGGATTGGCAGTATTCGGACCCTGCATGTGTCTTAGCTGATCTAATAGATTTTTTGTAATACTTTAGGCAGTCTTTATAAGGTTGCCAGTACTTATGCCTGTAGCAGATATTGAAAATGTCCCTAGTCATCCTTCTAAGGAAGGTTAGGTCCTGATTCCACCACGGCGGTAAGGTTCTTTTTGCTGTATTTAACGGGACTCGATGCCTTAAAGGCTGTATTCATCGCTTTTTCTAGTGCGAACGATATTGTGTCCAGTTCTGCACATGAGTCAATTTCTAGGTGTGGGATATTAGGCAGTTTAGATTTTAAGACCTGACCGAATTTCTTCCAGTCAATTCTCTTCGGGTTTCTATAAATGGACTGGAGTATCTACCTTGATACTAAGATTGAAGAGAATCCACTCGTGGTCTGAGAAGGACTTTAAGTTGGAGACTCTCCAATTCTCAACCCCCAAGATGTCACTGTTTGTCTTGAGTATAATGTCTAACACTTTTTCCCACCCATTATAATTTTCCGTGCTAGGAAATACAAAGGTTGGGGTGTTACCTACATTACATACGCATAGATCGACAGTTAAAAGAAAATCAAATAAGGACTCACCACGTTCATTAATTTCCTTGCTGCCTCAGAGATGATGTCTTGCGTTAGCGTCACAGCCAATAATGACACTACTGCAACAAATAATTGGTGAATGTAATGAACCCAGTGGTTCTCAAAATGCCTCTCAAACTACATCAGGGCTCCCACTTTATTTTTAGTTGTAATGCCGTTTGCCAAAATAGTAATATAAATAAAAGTGAAACATTTAATGTTAGAATTTTGTCTTATAATGTTTGCGGTCTAAATAATAAGAAATTGCTTACAGCATTTTATAAATTTGTTAATCAATTTGAAATTATATTGTTGTATGAAACTTTTGTTACCGAAGAAAAGCTGAGCAATTTTGGAAAACTATTCCTAAGCTATTAATTTGAATCGATACCCGCTTCTAAGACTCAAATCCGTGGAAGGGCAAGTGGAGGCTGTTATTATGGTTACAAAGAAGAGCTCGGATCCCTAGGTGTTCTACACAGTGAAACGATCTTATATTTTTGGACTTGCAAATTGATAAAGAAAACTATAAAATTTATCCAGTCTATTTAAACTGCAATAACTGGGAAAATGATTTCAGTAATTTAAATGAATTGATGACACTTTCAAGTAACCCAAATACAATGGATATAGGAGACCTAAACGCTAGAGTGGGAGAAGTGGAGGGTACAAACAATATCTTATCGGGTATAATCCGGCGATCTAAAGATTCCATCGTTAATTCGTGAGGGAACACAATTCTGGATCTATGTGATACATATGGATTGAGGTTACTAAATGGAACAAGTCCAGGTGACCTCAACGGTGAATATACCTTTGTAAGCGGACAAGGATCTTCGGTGGTCGATTACTGCTTAATTGGAGGGAACTGGAATAACTGTGTTGTGGATGTTGAAGTTAGTAATGTACCTTATTCTGACTACATGCCTATCATTGTTATCCACGGCAAAAGAAAGCCGTGCACTTTCTCCCCTTCCCAAATTAAAATGGATAGAATCTAAAAACGAAATATATAGAACAAAGCTAAACTTGCAACTGCTAGATATGCAGGACCAAATTAGGTTTTCAGCGTTGGAAAAAATCATTAAAGACGCCTGCCCAACATCGATTATTAGACAGAACACTCAAAGGCAAGCGGCCCCATGGTTCGATAAAGATTGCAGTAAATCAAGAAAACAGTCCTTTAAATGGCTTAAACTTTTTCGTGAAAATAACGCAGCGTTTTCTAAAGACTGTTATTTGTTGAAATAATTCCGTTCAATTAAAGAAAACCCATAATCTTATTTAGTGACAATTCGTTGGTTTTGGCAGAACCTCCAGTCTTGTAGCAGTGTAGAGAACGAAGTTGCTGAAGGTACTCAAGTCGCCAGCGTTTCCAAAAAAATTGTAAAGTCTTCAACCTCAAGTCCCATTTGACACGAAGACTCTGACTAGTTTCCCGTTCATCGAAATGCGATACATCTAAAGAAAAATGGAAACCAGTTGAAAAATGTGATGGAGTAAGGGGACTAAGATGTTATGGATCGTATGAAATATAAGTTAAAGGTCTGCCATTAATTATACTTTCAACTTCAATGCTCCCAGATGAACTTCCATCGTATACCCTCGCTATTTGCAAATCCTTGTACAGTTTACGATCCCACTATTATTTCGTTCAACACCTTTAACTCCTTTGAAGCACATCTAGGTTAGGTTAGGTTAGGTTGAGCGGGGTTGTGAGATCATCACAAAAGGACCAGGCACCAATACGGGCCCATCGCCATCCCCAGGGAACCATTACGGTCAAAAACCTAAACCAAATCGCCCAAGCAGTCAATTTCCCTACAGAATTTAATTATTGTCCCGATATTGTTGGACGAACCGACCTCTTCCAAGTTGTCAAAGAAGTACCTGCCTAGGTGCTTCCTTCTACACCGTGCAATTGCTTGACACTCGCACAGAAGGTGGGAGACATCTTCCGTGGCTTGTAGGTCCTCACAGTACCTGCATATATCCGTGTTAGATAAGCCTAGTCTCATGGCATGCTTCCTTAGAAGGCAGTGTCCAGAGAGTATTCCTACCGTTGATCTTAACTTTGTTCTACTGAGATTTAGTAGTTTTTCAGATTTTTTCCTATTTAGTACGGGCCAGAGTGCCTTTGAGACCCTATGCCCTTCTAGTTGTGACCATCTTGTGGCTGCTTTATTAGAGGTTTTCTCGAAGATAGCCTTTTTAGCAACAGCCATAGGTGGTCTGATACCCATGATCATTGTGTTTAGTGGGAGCTCCGCCCCTTCCTTAGCCAGAACGTCGGCTTTCTCGTTACCCTCGATATCGCAATGCCCAGGCACCCAACACAATCTGACACGGTTCTGCAAACATATTGCCTTAAGCATTGTGCGGCAATTCCTGACTAGTTCAGATTTGGTGGTATGTGATTCTAGCGCTTTGAGCGCAGCCTGGCTATCAATGTAGATGGCGATATCTTTGTTGGATATCGATCTCATCTCAAGTTCCTCCGCAGCTTTGAGTACAGCCAGAATCTCTGCCTGGAATACACTGCATGTGTCCGGGAGTCTCAGGGCCATCTCTAGGTCCAACTCGCTGGAGTATATACCTGACCCCGTACCCTCCCTGGTTTTAGAGCCGTCAGTATATACTGAGGTCTCATCTTCCTTCGAGACTAGCTTCCTATGCCAATCTTGTCTGTCCGGGTACGACACATTGTATGGAGTGTCGAAATCAACTGTACCAAGAAGTTCATCCGCTTTTTCCGGGATTTCGGAGAAAGATTCCTTTAAGATAGTGCTGTGTCCTATCCTATTGTTTTTAAATAGCCCTGCGTTAGTGAGCCGTAGCGCACTATTACCTGCATTAAATTGTAATTGTAGATCCAGTGGTAAAAGATGCAAGAATGCTTCCAGTGCAGCCGTTGGTGTGGTACGTAGAGCACCCGTAACGGCAATGCAGGCTGTTCTTTGTACCCTGGTCAACATATCCCGTACATACCTCTTGTTTGCGGCTTTCCACCAGACAAGAGCCCCATATGTAACTATGGGCCTTACTACCATTATGTATAGCCAATACAACATTGATGGCCTAATGCCCCATTTCTTTCCTGCTGTCCTCTTACAGATGAAGAGAGCGTTTTGAGCCTTTTGGACTCTTTCCTGAACGTTAAGTTTCCAATTTAGTTTCCTGTCTAATACCGTACCAAGATATTTTGCGCTCTCCGAAAGGGAAAGTTCTACCCCAGCAAGTCTGGGTAGCCTGAATGGCGGTATCTTGTATTTTGTACTAAATAGTACGAGTTCGGTTTTCTCCGGGTTGACTCGTAGTCCACACCCTTCGGCCCATGTTCTGAGCCTGTTGAGGGCTGCTTCCATAAGTTCACTTAACGTATTAAGGAATTTTCCTTGAACAATGATGACTACGTCATCTGCGTAGGCAGTGACGCTGAATCCTGCCTTATTTAGTTCTTTGAGTATGTCATCTATGACCAGCACCCAGAGAAGGGGGGAGATAACTCCGCCTTGGGGAGTGCCTCTAGTGACAGATTTTCTTATTGAACTATTTCCGAGTGTGGAATTGATGTTTCTCGTCGAGAGCATTTCGCATAGCCAATTGGTAATGCGCTGTTCGACATTGACCTTTACCAAAGCATTTTTGATTGCATCCCTGCTGACATTATTAAAGGCTCCCTCAATGTCCAAAAAGGCAGCTAGTGCAAATTCTTTCTGGTGGAGGCTGCTCTCTATTTTACCTACTACTTCGTGTAGAGCCGTCTCTACTGATTTACCTTTTAAGTATGCATGCTGAGCATTACTTAGAGTTCCGCTGCAACACTTGCTTCTTATGTGAATGTCGATAAGCCTTTCAAGTGTCTTGAGGAGAAATGACGATAGACTAATAGGTCTGAAATCTTTCGCTGAAGTATGACTTGGTTTCCCTGCTTTAGGAATGAAAACCACTCGTACTTCTCTCCATGCCCTAGGTATATAGCCTAATCTCAGGCAGTGTATAAAAATATTTCCGATAATATTTGTGACTGTACCTGGCACCCTTTGAAGCATAACTGGCAGAATGCCATCAGGGCCAGGTGCTTTGAACGGGGCGAAGGACTTGATGGCCCAACGCAGTTTTTTTCCAGTGATGATGTTCTTATCCACCCTTTCGTCTATCCCTGCGCTAATGCTATGATCGTTAGGTAACGGAGACATTGGCGCGCTATTTCCTGGAAAGTGGGCTTCCACAAGTGATTCCAGAACCTCCTCGCTGCTTTCGGCCCACGAACCGTCCGATTTCTTGATGAAGCTAGGGACGGCCGTGTCCTTGGCCAGTATTTTGCGGAGTCTGGAAGTCTCGCTAGTATCTGCTATCGCTTCGCAGAAAAGCTTCCAAGATTTTCTCTTAGATTGCCTAATCAGGTATTTAAACTGTTTCTTGCTTTCTATGTACAGATCCCATGTGATGTCGTCCCCTACAACTTTGGCCCTATTGTAGAAATGTCTAACCTGCCTTCTTTTGGAGTCTAACTCCTTGTTCCACCACTGAGGCTGGGACCTCTTGGTTGGTTTCCTGAGCGGGCAAACTTGTTCGTAAGCCACCCTCATAATTTTGCCTAAGTTATCTACTGCCTTGTCTAAATCTATTGAAGTGTCAAGACATGGTACCCAATTTCCTAGCTGATGCCTAATTATGGATTCGTACCTATTCCAGTCGGCATTCCTGGGGTTTCGATAAGTATTCGTGGTCGATCCGCGGAAGCTTATCTGAAAGCGAATCCACCTATGATCCGATAGGGATGCCTCTTCTAGTACCCTCCATTTCTCGATTGTGAGGGAATCAGTATAGGATGCGAGAGTGATGTCTAACACCTCCTGTCTGTTCCGTACCACAAAAGTTGGGGCGTTTCCCTTGTTACATATAGTGAGTTTGGTCGATAAGATGAAATCAAAAAGACACTCACCCCTTGTGTTAGTATCGCTGCTACCCCACTGCGTGTGATGCGCATTAGCATCGCATCCTAGGACGAAGAGCCATTTATCCCTGGCCATCAGCTGCCTTAAGTTATCGGAAGGCACCGTCATCGACTCATACGGAAGGTAGGCAGATATCAGGCACACCGGTTTGCTTCCCTGTTTTTCGCAGGAAATTGCGGTTAGATCTCCGTCACTGAAATTATTCAAAAGAAATGCCCTTATATTGTTTTTTAGTAGGATGCAAGTCCTAAGTTTACCTTCGTTAGCTTTGAAGTAAAGCGTGTAATCCCTTATGGAGAGCCCCTGGATGCGATTATTTTTGTTGATCCAGGGCTCTTGTATCAGTACGGCTGAAACGTCATGCTTGATTATGTAGTTGATCAAGCACGCCGTCGCAGCCCTACTGTGATGCAGGTTTATCTGCATCGTCTCCATCATTTTGGGGTTCTTCCACCTCCGCTCCCTTGGTCACGATCTTGACCATAACCTTCCCCATGCTATATCGCACCATCCCCTTGGTCTTTTCAAGGGGTTGGAGCGATTCCTTGTTCAGGCTCAGCAGGAAGTGTTGACCAAATTGCCTTCTAGGCCCTGTTTTTATGACCTTCCATGAGTCGGCCTTGAGTTCCCTATTCTGGATGTGGAGAAGGCCGAGTAGTTTGTCGGGATACGTGTATGGCAACGGAACCCATACCCATGCTTTGGGCGGAGAGTACCTTGCCAGCTCCGCCACAGTCACGCATTTAAGTTGAGCCCCGCTCCACACCTCGCCAACCCCCAGCACAAACTCCCTGAGGAAGCCAACGGACTCCCTGTTTCCACAAGCTACAACCTTGCGACCGCCATCCCATCCAGCGCCGTCAAAAAGAAGGTCACCGCCCTCCGTTGAAGACAATTTCTTCCACAGAGCGTCCTGGAACTTCTCCTCGACAGTTAACCACTGTTCCATGGTCAGGCGTCCGCTCGGCTCCTGCTCGTTTACTATAGCTACGAGGAGCTCGTCCTTCGCGTCATAAACCGGGTGCACCACGGGCGAAGTACCAGCCTTCACCTTTTTTGCCGCACTCGGCTCAACGACATCGTCGGATCTGCCCCTCTTGCTTTGCAGGGACTCCCTGACCCCTCCAGACACGGACCCCTCCACATCCTTCTTACCCTGATTTGATGTGGCCGGTGCTATTCCACTAGTGGACGCCATTATTTTTCCCCTAGCTTGGACCGCTGCGGCTGTCGATTTTTTGGCAGCCTCGGCGGCCATGGTTTCCTTGGCCCGTTCAAGCTGCTGCCTATCCCAGGCGCTAAGCGAGCTGATGTCACACCCCCTGAACTGCTCTACTTTGCGCTTCGCACTCTCGACTTTGCGTCGGGCATTGCGCATCAGAAGCTTGTTCAGCTGGTGTGCATTTTTGTTCGTCCCTGCTTTTTCGACTGCGGGGGATCCGGAAGCAGCAGAGTACTTGCCTTCTGCGCCTCCCGTCCCCTTCGTCTGTTTTTTGCCCTTAGGGACATCAATGAGAGTACCAGCCACCTCATTGCTATCCCTATTTACTAGGATGAGTGTACCAGCCAACTCACCTTTACCCTGTTCTTTTCTGATGGGCGTACCAGCCGTCCCATCGCATATCCTATCTACGGAAGTGAGAGTACTAGCCACCTCACTTCCTGCTACGTTAGCGTCAGTGAGTGTGCAATCTGCATCCTCACTGTCACTAGCTAGCAACACCTCCTCAAGTTCCCTCTCCAGGCCGGAGATGGAAGACTGTGGTTCAGATTCATAAGAATCCTCTCCTAGCTCCATCGCCGGCTTTGTGGAGTCTGCACCCTCCCTTCCTGGAATAATTCCTTTTTTTGTGTATTTTAATTTATTTTTGTTTAAGTTTTTGTTCATTTTGTTCCCACGAGTAAGGCCGGAAAAAACAAGGTCGACCCAGGCAGCGCCGCCATACCTGGGCAGGGCTAAATACAACAGACCCTCGCCATGGCGTCTGAGGGAGCTCGTACGCGACTGGTTTTACCCCCAGCCTTTCATCCTTGGGTACGGTTTGCTATCTGCTCACACCACCACTGGAATTAGGTTGGATTTGAAGGTTTACTCCTACCTCAAACTAAATGGATCACGACAAACGATTGAGACGTTAGCGTAAATCCTTGGCTGACACTAACCAGTTGACTGGCTAGCCATTTTCAGGCGGGCGCCCACGTGAAGGACCAAAGAATGAGGATTTGTGCCCATGCCCTGAAGCACATCTAAGTCTTTGCGTTGTCGGAATAAATTATTTTGGTACCGACATCTAAGTCTTTGCGTTGTCGGAATAAATTATTTTGGTACCGACCAAAACCCAGGAAGCAACTAATGGGAAGCCTGCTCCTCGTGTTAGAATTTCAAGGCCGTTCACGCACACTGGGGTATATATATGCAGGTCCTATGGAGATCAAAACATGGAAGGGAAGAAATGCCAAAACCCTCAAAGGGTATTTTTGAATTTTTGTATGTATGGCCACTAAGGCAGTTCATATAGAAGTAGTCAGTGACCTGACGACACAAGCATTTCTCGCGGCGTTCAGACGATTTACCGCAAGAAGGGGTCTATGCGTTGCAGTTTACAGCTATTGCGGAACTAATTTTGTAGGAGCCAATACCGAATTACAAAAATTATTGAACGCAGCGAAATTTGATTGGGCTTCGGGCAAGGAGACACTTTCAAATGAAGGAACACAGTGGAACTTTAATCCACCTGCTTCCCCTCACTTCGGGGGATTATGGGAAGCAGGTGTGAAATCTATCAAGTTCCACCTCAAAAGAGTCACCGGAAATCAGGCACTCACTTATGAGAAGCTCAGCACACTTCTGACACAGGTTGAAGCGTGTCTTAACTCGAGGCCTCTGTGTCCGATCACGGAAGACATCGACGACCTCCAAGCACTTACTCCAAGTCATTTCCTTATTGGAAAACCACTCATTGGACCCCCAGAGCCACATTATGAAATGAAAAACATAACTTACCTTGATCGATGGAAACGTGTCCAAGGTCTCGTTGCCAATCGTTTTGGCAACGATGGAGTAGCGAACACCTCGCGCGATTGCAGCAACGACCGAAATGGACAAAAACCGAGGAAAACGAAATTAAAATAGGAAATTTGGTACTCTTAAAAGACGATAGACTCCCACCGGCGAAATGGAGTTTAGCCCGAATTTTGAAATTGCATCCTGGAACCGACAATTTAACGAGGATCGTCACCGTAAAAACAACAAATTCATTAAGGGGCCGCGAATTCAAAACACCGATCACGAAAATTTGTTTGCTACCAAGCAAAGCTTCGACTTCGACAGACAATGCAGTAATTTAAAATAAAATCAAACTTCAAGTTAAACACAACACCTGAACACGAAATTTAAATAATTACTCGCCCTTTAAAATTATTTTACAACCAAATTATAAGCACCATAGCAAAACGCATAACACTTGCTTTATTGATAACCTATTGATAACGATTTGGAGGTGTCTAACTCTAATGAGAAAATGCCCGCTCCCACTCCACAGTTCATTTTGGAACCATCTGTGTAGATAGGAATGTCGAATTCGTTTACGACCGCGTTCTCCTCCCATTCTGATCTAAAGGGGAATCTAACAGAGACGTTTTTATGGCAGTTAAGTTTGTACTGTGTAGTATGTAGATATGCGTCCTATTCCGTCGGGAAGGGAAAGTGTGGTGTGGCCATAAGGCCTTTCTGACCAACATTTAGATTCCTTCAATCTAACTGCACTACACGCTGCAATGTGTTTTATGTACAGATCCACTGGCTGGAAATTGAGAATCACATTCGGTCGGACTTGATCGTAGGGCTCCCGTGATTCCAATACCAGCTGTTCTTTAGACTCTACTTAATTTCGTGATGTTATATGCTTTACTTAAGGCGGGCCACCATACCAGTGATCCGTATGTGAGAATGGGACGTACGACAGCTGTGTACATCCAACGAACCATCTTTGGTCGAAGACCCCACTTCTTGCCGAAAGTTTTACTACAGGCGTAGAAAGCTATGCTTGCCTTCTTCACTCAGTGTTCGATATTTGACTTCCAGTTGAGTTTAGGGTCGAGGATGACTCCTAGGTATTTGGCACTGGTGGATAGAGTAAGTTTTACTTGGGTTAACGCTAAGACCACAACTTGTGGCCCAACCGCTAATCTTACCCAGTGCTCCTTCCATGATTTCGCTTATCACGTTCGGAAACATTCCTGATACTAGAACAACCACGTCATCCACATACGCAACGACTTTAATACCTTCACTGTCGAGTCTTGACAGAATTTTGTTGAGTACCATAATCCATAAGAGTGGCGAGATTACTCCACCTTGAGGTGTTCCTCTGCTTACTGGTTTGGTTAAAAGGGTGTCACCAAGCTTAGCTTGAATAACCCTTGCTTTCAGCATGGAAATGATCCGTGAAGTGACAAGTCCTCTACCCCAAGTTCTAAGAGAGATTTCTGGATCGATTCAGTGAGGACGTTGTATGTCTAAGAAGGTACCTAAGGTGTATTGATGATGGGAAACTGACTTTTCAACTGTACGCACTACTTCATGAGGATCGGTCTCCGTGGACTTGCCCTTGTGGTATGCGTGTTGTGAATGACATAAGGGAGACCTTTCAAGGCCTCCCGAATAGCACAGATTGTGATTTGCAACTAAACTTCGATTGTATTTCTGTTATATTTATGTAATCTGTAACAAAATCCGTTCTATATCAGTTGTATTCATGTTCACGCGGGACTATTTGTAACATTGTCATTCGCATTGTTGTAAATACGTTTTTTTTAGTTTTAAACTTGTTCACAAAAAGGGGCGGATGTTTGAAAATAGTTTTATAAGAGTTCGTAAGTTAGAGTTCTAAAAAGGTTGGTAATAAGTTACAGATACGTTTAGTAAATTTTCATTTTGGATACTTCTAACTAAAACACATTGAAACGTTTGCATAGCAGAAACTTAACAACGAAGTAACTTAATTACAATCAAAAGTGGTTAAGTTTCTAATATGTACAAATTACGTTTACAGAATGTTTTATAAATAAAGAAACTTACAAAAATGGAAAGTCATTGCTTAGTTTTTTATATGTTTTTAAAACGAATCGTATATTAACAAGTCATCTGGGATATTTTTGCAATTCAGTAAAAAAAAAATAAGAGAAACATTAAAATGTGAAGCAATGCTATAATTGAGTTTATACAATTATAAACATGTTTCATTATATGACAAGTATTCTAACATCAGTCTTCGTCAATCACTGCTGATTAGTGAAATCATAATAATATAATGTTGATGAGAAAATCAAAATGTCAGCGTCAAGTTTCGTGGCGTAATTGTAGCTTCATTATAACTTAACATCCTCCACATAATCAAGTATCTAGTTGTAGTCAGCGTTGCCAAATCGGCTTTCCGCAATTATTCTGTATTGCAGAAAATGTTACTTTAATGCACAAAAAGAAGACATAACCTCGAATGTAATATTAGGCCTTTTTTATTATGCCCAAATGATCTATATAGATCATGGATTTCCATGGTTTACAACAACAGTTGGATCACGTACTGTTGTTGTAAACCGTTTAAATCAATGATCTATATGGATCATTTGAGCATAATAAAAAACGCCTATTGTTCCACGCAGACGATCCGAAATTCAAAAATATGTTGTAAAAGTGAGATCACGATTTTTTTCGTCGAAAAGGAATAATAGCACTGATGATTAATTTAGCTTATTCCAGCGGACTGTAGTCCAAAAAGAAAACAAAACAACAACAAAACAACTTCAATGATATTTCTTTTATTATTTTTATTATACGTGCTTCCTTCCGCATGAGAGCAATGAATAGACGTCCGTATCCTTCCGCTGCCGGTAATGGAATGTATCGATGATAGATCCGAAGTGTAGCGCACGATCGGTTGCTCATATATCGATAAGTGTTTAAAGTCTCGCTTCGACATCTTTTTCGTTGCGCTTTGATAGACGCACACGAGTTATCCATATTCAAAGGAATATTGAACATCCTGCCCACTTTGAAGCCGCAGGCTTAAAAACTGCTGATGACGTATTGGAATGAAATTATTTGTTTCCGTCCTGAGTAATATGCTGCATTGGGGCTTCATCTGAATAGCATTTGCTCGTAGTGATTGGGAAAACCATGAACGCCCCTGCCTATGTCCATGGAAAACCAAATCAATTCAGGTATTAGTTGGTAGGCTGCTCATCAAAGCCTTTCGTTGGCTGATGGTTATTTTGTGATAGTGTGTGCCTTTAGTACACTCATTCTTTAGTTTGCATATTGATCCTCATTGGTATAAAGAAAAACGCGTGATTGGATGCGTACGCCTCGAGCTTGTCCTAGATTTTTGAGATGCATCTTCTTAACACCCTCACGTTTCCAAATAACTAGCACTTGGTTGTTTTAAAATGCGGTATATATAGCATAATCGGATGTAAAACTGTGCGTTCCAATTTCTCTGTTGAGAGTTCATGTGAAAATATGCTCCTTTCTTGCTCTTCTCACAGAGTCCACCGTGATGTTGAGCTAATGTGGTGTTGAGGTGCTAGATGATTTTGAGTTTATCAAATCTCGTCGTGGAGTTCAAATCTCGACCCATTGCTCAAAAAATTTGCTGCAGTTCGTGCCTTGTTGGTTGTGTTGTTCCATTTTGGTTGGTGTTTCTCCTCTGCTAGATTGTCTGGCGTTATCCGAACTCCCATTTTCAGTTAAAACAATGTACGCATGATGTTATGCACAATGGGTATTTTAAATTGGAACGGTCCAGTGAATTCAGCATAACTGCATATCCCTGCCCACTTTGACTTGTCAAAGTCAAAACCCTGATTTGAAAGCTCGTCGACTGCTGCAGAAAGCTTTTCATTCGGAGCCTCCGCTTGGTCCGTTTCGGTAGTTGTATCATAGTCTCGGTCTCGGTTAACTGCCGGTGATCTAACGTTCACGCCTGTTCCGCCAATTCTGCTACATTTTCTGCATCCTTATCGGATCAAAATCGGATCGTTCTGGCCTTCGATATTCGACTTCAAATGCTATCTGCCATCTGTCTCAATCGGCAAGTCTCGCAAAGAAAAAATAAAGAAAAGAAAACAAATATTAGCGAGAGCAAATTGCTTTCTTGCTCAATCTACTGTGCTTAAGAACGGGGCATGACCAGAGTTACTAAGTATGTATCGGACAACGCCCTGCTCTTGGTAAATGATTCTTTTTATTTTGTGATAAAATGTATAGTTGAGGAACTGCTCAAACTCAAGAATACGAATGATCGTTTTTGGACTAACATTGCTGCTATGGCATATGTTTGATCCTGCGAACCTACAGCGTATCTACTCAATATTGCGGCTGCACGTCCGAATCGAGCACACTGCTACTTTGGCAGATGCTTCACTCTGTGAACGTACAGCGTATACCTAATTAACAATCCGAATGTACGCTTGGATGGACAGTACTGCTATAGCGAATGGCTTCATCCTGCGCACGTACACTCGGTCAAACGTTGCCCTGCTCGCTTAAGGACAACACTTGTGATACCTGAGCACAGACATTGCTGTCTGCAGCTCAATCTCTGATTCAACCGTATTGATCCGCGTTATTTGTTTTTGCATTGAAACGATGCTGCTTGTGGCTATCGCTCAATATTGCTCAGATGCCTACCGTATGTCCATGACTGAGTGGTATGCACCTGGGAACCGTCAGCCGCGCCTGACCTTGAGACTGTCGTGAAAACTTCGCTCGGCCATAAAAGGAATTTGTAAGCTTCCTACCCATTCTACTCTATCTTTCGTCTGGCCGGCATGTGTGCCTATGCAACCAGGATTTGCTTTGCGCTGCTCGACTGGCCGGCTGTGTGCCTGTGAAGCCAGGAGCAATTTTGTTCGTCTGGCCGGCTGTGTGCCTATGCAACCAGGATTTGCTTTGCGCTGCTCGACTGGCCGGCTGTGTGCCTGTGAAGCCAGGAGCAATTTTGTTCGTCTGGCCGGCTGTGTGCCTATGCAACCAGGATTTGCTTTGCGCTGCTCGACTGGCTGGCTGTGTGCCTGTGAAGCCAGGAGCAATTTTGTTCGTCTGGCCGGCTGTGTGCCTATGCAACCAGGATTTGCTTTGCGCTGCTCGACTGGCCGGCTGTGTGCCTGTGAAGCCAGGAGCAATTTTGTTCGTCTGGCCGGCTGTGTGCCTATGCAACCAGGATTTGCTTTGCGCTGCTCGACTGGCCGGCTGTGTGCCTGTGAAGCCAGGAGCAATTTTGTTCGTCTGGCCGGCTGTGTGCCTATGCAACCAGGATTTGCTTTGCGCTGCTCGACTGGCCGGCTGTGTGCCTGTGAAGCCAGGAGCAATTTTGTTCGTCTGGCCGGCTGTGTGCCTATGCAACCAGGATTTGCTTTGCGCTGCTCGACTGGCCGGCTGTGTGCCTGTGAAGCCAGGAGCAATTTTGTTCGTCTGGCCGGCTGTGTGCCTATGCAACCAGGATTTGCTTTGCGCTGCTCGACTGGCCGGCTGTGTGCCTGTGAAGCCAGGAGCAATTTTGTTCGTCTGGCCGGCTGTGTGCCTATGCAACCAGGATTTGCTTTGCGCTGCTCGACTGGCCGGCTGTGTGCCTGTGAAGCCAGGGGCAATTTTTTTTTTTTTTTTTTTGAACGTGCTCTTGTGCTTGAACACGCCCTGGATATGACGGAGTTGCCTCGAGAAAGCTGCACCTTGTAACTATGCATTATGTAGGTAGGAGCAATACGTAGATATGTGCTTAATAACTTTAAAACAAAATCTATAAAATACTTAACCTCGGTACCGAAAAATAAATATAATAATACATAAAATGCAGAAACAAAACACATCCCATGAACGCTTAACTTGCGTACCACCGGCAGCTCTGTCTCTACCATTACCTAAGTTATCAGCGATAAATTAAAAAATAACTATATTTGCGATACCTATCTCCTCCCACACAGGCTCTCTCTGTCCTCCACCAACCCATTGCTTCATGGTTAACCGTAACGAAATCCCCACGACATCATGCAACCTCGGTCCGCTACAATAGGATCAACACGGTCGATACCCAGAAAACAAACCTATATTGCTGCTAAATGAATCTACTAATGTAGGTATCTAATATAGCTCCATATCACATCTGAGTGATGGAACTGAATTGCGTGCATTCAATTAAAAAACGACTTGTTGCGAGAAATGTAAAGATATATATTTCAAAGCATGCGGACGTATCGATCCGATACCTACACAGGGAGGCGCATGTTTATTGCTTAGGCCAATGCTATACGCATTCGCAACCAAGAACAACTTGTGCGTGCTCAAGAAAAATATCCAGCAAAGGATATGCAATCTATGTACTACATACTGCAAGCCACTGATGGGTATACAAAAATTCAAATTTAACCCGACCGTCGTTATCGGGTCATGCGGCGCCGCTGCGCTCTGCTAAATCATAAAAAGGAAAATATCCTTCCGCATGAGAGCAATCTACTCAAACCAAACATCCATCAAGTAATACAGATGTATTTGCTACCTACGTACGCCCATCATGATATATTGCATAGCTGATCGTATGCAAGCATCGGTGCACACGAACTGGTTCGTTTCTTTGGCGACGAAAACTCAATGTTGCGAGAATATTCCGAAATTCAACGTAGATTGCAACTTTGCATGCCCGCACACACACAACACCGAGAAAACAAAAAAAAAGAATGAGATGGTATGGCGTGGAATACCACGGAAAATAAAACCTTACTCACATACTAAACGATTCTACTAACATCTACGCTTTTGCTGTGATTCGCTTAAAGAGAATGTCAACTGCACTGAACTTATGAACTTACCCTCTATTTGATGCTGTTTGCTGATCGTCGACACGCTGTGCGAATGGCAAACTACCGCCGAGCTCCAATCTTCTCCCAAAGGGTTTTTTGTTTTTTAATCGATGCACAATGACACAACACAATCACAACACAACAGAAATATTTACGTTAATAGGGCCAGCTCAAAGTTCGGCTCGAAGGACCTTGATTAATTTAGCTTATTCCAGCGGACTGTAGTCCAAAAAGAAAACAAAACAACAACAAAACAACTTCAATGATATTTCTTTTATTATTTTTATTATACGTGCTTCCTTCCGCATGAGAGCAATGAATAGACGTCCGTATCCTTCCGCTGCCGGTAATGGAATGTATCGATGATAGATCCGAAGTGTAGCGCACGATCGGTTGCTCATATATCGATAAGTGTTTAAAGTCTCGCTTCGACATCTTTTTCGTTGCGCTTTGATAGACGCACACGAGTTATCCATATTCAAAGGAATATTGAACAACTGATTTGTAGGTTTATCATTTTAAAACTCAAAATGTAAGTCAGCTATCAAATGTAAGTTAAAAAGTTTAATGTAACTTCGGATTTTTTGAAAAATATTGCTTACGATCTTCACGAAAAAAGGAGAAAAGGAGAAAAAACCAAATGGCAGCTGAAAACTTGCAAGGTCAGAGCAGTATTTTATTGGAATATTGTTGATACAAATATTGTAATGTTCAAATTATAGGACAAAAAAAAACATTGCAGAGTTGAAATTTTACATTTATCAAAAGTGTTTGTAAAAGCTGAAAAGCTTAAGTTGAAGTTATACGGAAAACAAAAACTATAAAAATCACCGATGAACATTTTTAAAACAAGCTTCTAAATATGTTTGGCAGCAGTGACTATAATGTCAACAAAAAAAAGTTAGTTATAAAGAAGTTATAATGCTATTGCATATTTTCAATTATAATGATGTTATAATAATGTTGATTTACTATTTTGAAGAAAAATAAAATGTCAGATATATACTTATCTTACATACTTGTTGTTGTTACATCTCATAAATATGGAAACAACAGTTTGCTAACATTCAGTTGTTACTTTGTTGTACTGTGTTGGAACATTTTAGTTATAATATTATGGTTCATGTTTTAATGATGTTTCATGCAACAACCGCCATATTGTTCACCATTTTATATACATGTTTAACCATAGGTCTTAAGATGTGAATACATTTCAATTTTCCCAATATATTACATAGCTTCTACAATTCATTTGTATAGAAACTGATGAATATGGTTTATTAAAATTTGTTTCCACAAGTCTTTTGGGATTTTGAGGCTTAAATACAAATTTTAATATTTTCTGGTTTTCAAACTTTTCTTCTATTTAACCCTTTTTTGGAGGCGCGTGAATTTTCCGGACCCAAGACATTAATGTTCATGACAAAAGTAGTATTCGTTTAAGGATTTTGGTTAACTTGAACTGTTTTAGATACTAATACCTTTCAGATCAAATATGTTTACCTTTCCTTTTATACTCCATAATTTGTTTGTCTATACATGTAGACTCAAAAAGCATTCTAATAATAACTTATTTAAAACTTCTGGAATGTTTACAGAAACATTTCTCATACTTATATTATATCCAACATGTTATTCAAACTGATTTGCATAAACAACAGGACAACTCAACAGTTACTTAATGGTTACATTGCTAAAACATTATTTAAGTCAAATACAACATGTTTTCGTTGAAACAACGTAATAAAAACTATCATTTAACAAAAAATAACATCAGTAAAACACAAATACTACAAAGTTGTTGCAAAATATAAGGGAAATGCGGCTATTTTGGTTACAATGTGGGATGTGACAATGCTACTGCAATACTTAGGAAATAAGTTGATAGTTATATTAGACTTGTATGTACCATATTAAAACCCAAGAGTGCTATTCGGGCTGTTCTTATGTGAAGGTCAAGTATACGCTCTAAAGTTTTGGGTATGAAGGAGGTTGAGCTAGTAGTTCGGAAGTCCTTCCCTCTTCCCTCTTTTGGCGACTTTCGTTATAAGAACTACTCGGACATACTTTCAAGACTGATGTATGTGATTTACTTCTTCCCTGTGCGAGGGAAAACTCCCCCGCGAATTGGACGGAGACGGAAAGTGAGTGTTGAGCAGAAGTTCTAAGGATTCAACAGTTGATTCCGTCCAGGTTCCGTTCGTTCTCTTAATGAAAGATGGACTTTAGCGTTCTTTGGATAGAATCTTACTGAGTCTAGCAGATTCCTTTTGAGTATCGACGGATTGGCAGTATTCGGACCCTGCATGTGTCTTAGCTGATCTAATAGATTTTTTGTAATACTTTAGGCAGTCTTTATAAGGTTGCCAGTACTTATGCCTGTAGCAGATATTGAAAATGTCCCTAGTCATCCTTCTAAGGAAGGTTAGGTCCTGATTCCACCACGGCGGTAAGGTTCTTTTTGCTGTATTTAACGGGACTCGATGCCTTAAAGGCTGTATTCATCGTTTTTTCTAGTGCGAACGATATTGTGTCCAGTTCTGCACATGAGTCAATTTCTAGGTGTGGGATATTAGGCAGTTTAGATTTTAAGACCTGACCGAATTTCTTCCAGTCAATTCTCTTCGGGTTTCTATAAATGGACTGGAGTATCTACCTTGATACTAAGATTGAAGAGAATCCACTCGTGGTCTGAGAAGGACTTTAAGTTGGAGACTCTCCAATTCTCAACCCCCAAGATGTCACTGTTTGTCTTGAGTATAATGTCTAACACTTTTTCCCACCCATTATAATTTTCCGTGCTAGGAAATACAAAGATTGGGGTGTTACCTACATTACATACGCATAGATCGGCAGTTAAAAGAAAATCAAATAAGGACTCACCACGTTCATTAATTTCCTTGCTGCCCCAGAGATGATGTCTTGCGTTAGCGTCACAGCCAATAATGACACTACTGCAACAAATAATTGGTGAATGTAATGAACCCAGTGGTTCTCAAAATGCCTCTCAAACTACATCAGGGCTCCCACTTTATTTTTAGTTGTAATGCCGTTTGCCAAAATAGTAATATAAATAAAAGTGAAACACTTAATGTTAGAATTTTGTCTTATAATGTTTGCGGTCTAAATAATAAGAATTTGCTTACAGCATTTTATAAATTTGTTAATCAATTTGAAATTATATTGTTGTATGAAACTTTTGTTACCGAAGAAAAGCTGAGCAATTTTGGAAAACTATTCCTAAGCTATTAATTTGAATCGATACCCGCTTCTAAGACTCAAATCCGTGGAAGGGCAAGTGGAGGCTGTTATTATGGTTACAAAGAAGAGCTCGGATCCCTAGGTGTTCTACACAGTGAAACGATCTTATATTTTTGGACTTGCAAATTGATAAAGAAAACTATAAAATTTATCCAGTCTATTTAAACTGCAATAACTGGGAAAATGATTTCAGTAATTTAAATGAATTGATGACACTTTCAAGTAACCCAAATACAATGGATATAGGAGACCTAAACGCTAGAGTGGGAGAAGTGGAGGGTACAAACAATATCTTATCGGGTATAATCCGGCGATCTAAAGATTCCATCGTTAATTCGTGAGGGAACACAATTCTGGATCTATGTGATACATATGGATTGAGGTTACTAAATGGAACAAGTCCAGGTGACCTCAACGGTGAATATACCTTTGTAAGCGGACAAGGATCTTCGGTGGTCGATTACTGCTTAATTGGAGGGAACTGGAATAACTGTGTTGTGGATGTTGAAGTTAGTAATGTACCTTATTCTGACTACATGCCTATCATTGTTATCCACGGCAAAAGAAAGCCGTGCACTTTCTCCTCTTCCCAAATTAAAATGGATAGAATCTAAAAACGAAATATATAGAACAAAGCTAAACTTGCAACTGCTAGATATGCAGGACCAAATTAGGTTTTCAGCGTTGGAAAAAATCATTAAAGACGCCTGCCCAACATCGATTATTAGACAGAACACTCAAAGGCAAGCGGCCCCATGGTTCGATAAAGATTGCAGTAAATCAAGAAAACAGTCCTTTAAATGGCTTAAACTTTTTCGTGAAAATAACGCAGCGTTTTCTAAAGACTGTTATTTGTTGAAATAATTCCGTTCAATTAAAGAAAACCCATAATCTTATTGTTGGTTTTGGCAGAACCTCCAGTCTTGTAGCAGTGTAGAGAACGAAGTTGCTGAAGGTACTCAAGTCGCCAGCGTTTCCAAAAAAATTGTAAAGTCTTCAACCTCAAGTCCCATTTGACACGAAGACTCTGACTAGTTTCCCGTTCATCGAAATGCGATACATCTAAAGAAAAATGGAAACCAGTTGAAAAATGTGATGGAGTAAGGGGACTAAGATGTTATGGATCGTATGAAATATAAGTTAAAGGTCTGCCATTAATTATACTTTCAACTTCAATGCTCCCAGAATCCGCCCCACCAAACAGCTTTTTCAGCGATGAACTTCCATCGTATACCCTCGCAAATTTGCAAATCCTTGTACAGTTTACGATCCCACTATTATTTCGTTCAACACCTTAAACTCCTGTGAAGCACATCTAAGTCTTTGCGTTGTCGGAATAAATTATTTTGGTACCGACCAAAACCCAGGAAGCAACTAATGGGAAGCCTGCTCCTCGTGTTAGAATTTCAAGGCCGTTCACGCACACTGGGGTATATATATGCAGGTCCTATGGAGATCAAAACATGGAAGGGAAGAAATGCCAAAACCCTCAAAGGGTATTTTTGAATTTTTGTATGTATGGCCACTAAGGCAGTTCATATAGAAGTAGTCAGTGACCTGACGACACAAGCATTTCTCGCGGCGTTCAGACGATTTACCGCAAGAAGGGGTCTATGCGTTGCAGTTTACAGCTATTGCGGAACTAGTTTTGTAGGAGCCAATACCGAATTACAAAAATTATTGAACGCAGCGAAATTTGATTGGGCTTCGGGCAAGGAGACACTTTCAAATGAAGGAACACAGTGGAACTTTAATCCACCTGCTTCCCCTCACTTCGGGGGATTATGGGAAGCAGGTGTGAAATCTATCAAGTTCCACCTCAAAAGAGTCACCGGAAATCAGGCACTCACTTATGAGAAGCTCAGCACACTTCTGACACAGGTTGAAGCGTGTCTTAACTCGAGGCCTCTGTGTCCGATCACGGAAGACATCGACGACCTCCAAGCACTTACTCCAAGTCATTTCCTTATTGGAAAACCACTCATTGGACCCCCAGAGCCACATTATGAAATGAAAAACATAACTTACCTTGATCGATGGAAACGTGTCCAAGGTCTCGTTGCCAATCGTTTTGGCAACGATGGAGTAGCGAACACCTCGCGCGATTGCAGCAACGACCGAAATGGACAAAAACCGAGGAAAACGAAATTAAAATAGGAAATTTGGTACCCTTAAAAGACGATAGACTCCCACCGGCGAAATGGAGTTTAGCCCGAATTTTGAAATTGCATCCTGGAACCGACAATTTAACGAGGATCGTCACCGTAAAAACAACAAATTCATCAAGGGGCCGCGAATTCAAAACACCGATCACGAAAATTTGTTTGCTACCAAGCAAAGCTTCGACTTCGACAGACAATGCAGTAATTTAAAATCAAATCAAACTTCAAGTTAAACACAACACCTGAACACGAAATTTAAATAATTACTCGCCCTTTAAAATTATTTTACAACCAAATTATAAGCACCATAGCAAAACGCATAACACTTGCTTTATTGATAACCTATTGATAACGATTTGGAGATGTCTAACTCTAATGAGAAAATGCCCGCTCCCACTCCACAGTTCATTTTGGAACCATCTGTGTAGATAGGAATGTCGAATTCGTTTACGACCGCGTTCTCCTCCCATTCTGATCTAAAGGGGAATCTAACAGAGACGTTTTTATGGCAGTTAAGTTTGTACTGTGTAGTATGTAGATATGCGTCCTATTCCGTCGGGAAGGGAAAGTGTGGTGTGGCCATAAGGCCTTTCTGACCAACATTTAGATTCCTTCAATCTAACTGCACTACACGCTGCAATGTGTTTTATGTACAGATCCACTGGCTGGAAATTGAGAATCACATTCGGTCGGTCTTGATCGTAGGGCTCCCGTGATTCCAATACCAGCTGTTCTTTGGACTCTACTTAATTTCGTGATGTTATATGCTTTACTTAAGGCGGGCCACCATACCAGTGATCAGTATGTGAGAATGGACGTACGACAGCTGTGTACATCCAACGAACCATCTTTGGTCGAAGACCCCACTTCTTGCCGAAAGTTTTACTACAGGCGTAGAAAGCTATGCTTGCCTTCTTCACTCAGTGTTCGATATTTGACTTCCAGTTGAGTTTAGGGTCGAGGATGACTCCTAGGTATTTGGCACTGGTGGATAGAGTAAGTTTTACTTGGGTTAACGCTAAGACCACAACTTGTGGCCCAACCGCTAATCTTACCCAGTGCTCCTTCCATGATTTCGCTTATCACGTTCGGAAACATTCCTGATACTAGAACAACCACGTCATCCACATACGCAACGACTTTAATACCTTCCCTGTCGAGTCTTGTCAGAATTTTGTTGAGTACCATAATCCATAAGAGTGGCGAGATTACTCCACCTTGAGGTGTTCCTCTGCTTACTGGTTTGGTTAAAAGGGTGTCACCAAGCTTAGCTTGAATAACCCTTGCTTTCAGCATGGAAATGATCCGTGAAGTGACAAGTCCTCTACCCCAAGTTCTAAGAGAGATTTCTGGATCGATTCAGTGAGGACGTTGTATGTCTAAGAAGGTACCTAAGGTGTATTGATGATGGGAAACTGACTTTTCAACTGTACGCACTACTTCATGAGGATCGGTCTCCGTGGACTTGCCCTTGTGGTATGCGTGTTGTGAATGACATAAGGGAGACCTTTCAAGGCCTCCCGAATAGCACAGATTGTGATTTGCAACTAAACTTCGATTGTATTTCTGTTATATTTATGTAATCTGTAACAAAATCCGTTCTATATCAGTTGTATTCATGTTCACGCGGGACTATTTGTAACATTGTCATTCGCATTGTTGTAAATACGTTTTTCTTAGTTTTAAACTTGTTCACAAAAAGGGGCGGATGTTTGAAAATAGTTTTATAAGAGTTCGTAAGTTAGAGTTCTAAAAAGGTTGGTAATAAGTTACAGATACGTTTAGTAAATTTTCATTTTGGATACTTCTAACTAAAACACATTGAAACGTTTGCATAGCAGAAACTTAACAACGAAGTAACTTAATTACAATCAAAAGTGGTTAAGTTTCTAATATGTACAAATTACGTTTACAGAATGTTTTATAAATAAAGAAACTTACAAAAATGGAAAGTCATTGCTTAGTTTTTTATATGTTTTTAAAACGAATCGTATATTAACAAGTCATCTGGGATATTTTTGCAATTCAGTAAAAAAAAAATAAGAGAAACATTAAAATGTGAAGCAATGCTATAATTGAGTTTATACAATTATAAACATGTTTCATTATATGACAAGTATTCTAACATCAGTCTTCGTCAATCACTGCTGATTAGTGAAATCATAATAATATAATGTTGATGAGAAAATCAAAATGTCAGCGTCAAGTTTCGTGGCGTAATTGTAGCTTCATTATAACTTAACATCCTCCACATAATCAAGTATCTAGTTGTAGTCAGCGTTGCCAAATCGGCTTTCCGCAATTTCTCTGTATTGCAGAAAATGTTACTTTAATGCACAAAAAGAAGACATAACCTCGAATGTAATATTAGGCCTTTTTTATTATGCTCAAATGATCTATATAGATCATGGATTTCCATGGTTTACAACAACAGTTGGATCACGTACTGTTGTTGTAAACCGTTGAAATCAATGATCTATATGGATCATTTGAGCATAATAAAAAACGCCTATTGTTCCACGCAGACGATCCGAAATTCAAAAATATGTTGTAAAAGTGAAATCACGATTTTTTTCGTCGAAAAGGAATAATAGCACTGATTTGTAGGTTTATCATTTTAAAACTCAAAATGTAAGTCAGCTATCAAATGTAAGTTAAAAAGTTTAATGTAACTTCGGATTTTTTGAAAAATATTGCTTACGATCTTCACGAAAAAAGGAGAAAAGGAGAAAAAACCAAATGGCAGCTGAAAACTTGCAAGGTCAGAGCAGTATTTTATTGGAATATTGTTGATACAAATATTGTAATGTGCAAATTATAGGACAAAAAAAAACATTGCAGAGTTGAAATTTTACATTTATCAAAAGTGTTTGTAAAAGCTGAAAAGCTTAAGTTGAAGTTATACGGAAAACAAAAACTATAAAAATCACCGATGAACATTTTTAAAACAAGCTTCTAAAAATGTTTGGCAGCAGTGACTATAATGTCAACAAAAAAAAGTTAGTTATAAAGAAGTTATAATGCTATTGCATATTTTCAATTATAATGATGTTATAATAATGTTGATTTACTATTTTGAAGAAAACTAAAATGTCAGATATATACTTATCTTACATACTTGTTGTTGTTACATCTCATAAATATGGAAACAACAGTTTGCTAACATTCAGTTGTTACTTTGTTGTACTGTGTTGGAACATTTTAGTTATAATATTATGGTTCATGTTTTAATGATGTTTCATGCAACAACCGCCATATTGTTCACCATTTTATATACATGTTTAACCATAGGTCTTAAGATGTGAAAAATACATTTCAATTTTCCCAATATATTACATAGCTTCTACAATTCATTTGTATAGAAACTGATGAATATGGTATATTAAAATTTGTTTCCACAAGTCTTTTGGGATTTTGAGGCTTAAATACAAATTTTAATATTTTCTGGTTTTCAAACTTTTCTTCTATTTAACCCTTTTTTGGAGGCGCGTGAATTTTCCGGACCCAAGACATTAATGTTCATGACAAAAGTAGTATTCGTTTAAGGATTTTGGTCGGAAATCGCAGCAAACTTGAACTGTTTTAGATACTAATACCTTTCAGATCAAATATGTTTACCTTTCCTTTTATACTCCATAATTTGTTTGTCTATACATGTAGACTCAAAAAGCATTCTAATAATAACTTATTTAAAACTTCTGGAATGTTTACAGAAACATTTCTCATACTTATATTATATCCAACATGTTATTCAAACTGATTTGCATAAACAACAGGACAACTCAACAGTTACTTAATGGTTACATTGCTAAAACATTATTTAAGTCAAATACAACATGTTTTCGTTGAAACAACGTAATAAAAACTATCATTTAACAAAAAATAACATCAGTAAAACACAAATACTACAAAGTTGTTGCAAAATATAAGGGAAATGCGGCTATTTTGGTTACAATGTGGGATGTGACAATGCTACTGCAATACTTAGGAAATAAGTTGATAGTTATATTAGACTTGTATGTACCATATTAAAACCCAAGAGTGCTATTCGGGCTGTTCTTATGTGAAGGTCAAGTATACGCTCTAAAGTTTTGGGTATGAAGGAGGTTGAGCTAGTAGTTCGGAAGTCCTTCCCTCTTCCCTCTTTTGGCGACTTTCGTTATAAGAACTACTCGGACATACTTCCAAGACTGATGTATGTGATTTACTTCTTCCCTGTGCGAGGGAAAACTGGACGGAGTTTTTTACAACCAGGAAAGTGAGTGTTGAGCAGAAGTTCTAAGGATTCAACAGTTGATTCCGTCCAGGTTCCGTTCGTTCTCTTAATGAAAGATGGACTTTAGCGTTCTTTGGATAGAATCTTACTGAGTCTAGCAGATTCCTTATGAGTATCGACGGATTGGCAGTATTCGGACCCTGCATGTGTCTTAGCTGATCTAATAGATTTTTTGTAATACTTTAGGCAGTCTTTATAAGGTTGCCAGTACTTATGCCTGTAGCAGATATTGAAAATGTCCCTAGTCATCCTTCTAAGGAAGGTTAGGTCCTGATTCCACCACGGCGGTAAGGTTCTTTTTGCTGTATTTAACGGGACTCGATGCCTTAAAGGCTGTATTCATCGCTTTTTCTAGTGCGAACGATATTGTGTCCAGTTCTGCACATGAGTCAATTTCTAGGTGTGGGATATTAGGCAGTTTAGATTTTAAGACCTGACCGAATTTCTTCCAGTCAATTCTCTTCGGGTTTCTATAAATGGACTGGAGTATCTACCTTGATACTAAGATTGAAGAGAATCCACTCGTGGTCTGAGAAGGACTTTAAGTTGGAGACTCTCCAATTCTCAACCCCCAAGATGTCACTGTTTGTCTTGAGTATAATGTCTAACACTTTTTCCCACCCATTATAATTTTCCGTGCTAGGAAATACAAAGGTTGGGGTGTTACCTACATTACATACGCATAGATCGGCAGTTAAAAGAAAATCAAAAAAGGACTCACCACGTTCATTAATTTCCTTGCTGCCCCAGAGATGATGTCTTGCGTTAGCGTCACAGCCAATAATGACACTACGGCAACAAATAATTGGTGAATGTAATGAACCCAGTGATTCTCAAAATGCCTCTCAAACTACATCAGGGCTCCCACTTTATTTTTAGTTGTAATGCCGTTTGCCAAAATAGTAATATAAATAAAAGTGAAACATTTAATGTTAGAATTTTGTCTTATAATGTTTGCGGTCTAAATAATAAGAATTTGCTTAGAGCATTTTATAAATTTGTTAATCAATTTGAAATTATATTGTTGTATGAAACTTTTGTTACCGAAGAAAAGCTGAGCAATTTTGGAAAACTATTCCTAAGCTATTAATTTGAATCGATACCCGCTTCTAAGACTCAAATCCGTGGAAGGGCAAGTGGAGGCTGTTATTATGGTTACAAAGAAGAGCTCGGATCCCTAGGTGTTCTACACAGTGAAACGATCTTATATTTTTGGACTTGCAAATTGATAAAGAAAACTATAAAATTTATCCAGTCTATTTAAACTGCAATAACTGGGAAAATGATTTCAGTAATTTAAATGAATTGATGACACTTTCAAGTAACCCAAATACAATGGATATAGGAGACCTAAACGCTAGAGTGGGAGAAGTGGAGGGTACAAACAATATCTTATCGGGTATAATCCGGCGATCTAAAGATTCCATCGTTAATTCGTGAGGGAACAAAATTCTGGATCTATGTGATACATATGGATTGAGGTTACTAAATGGAACAAGTCCAGGTGACCTCAACGGTGAATATACCTTTGTAAGCGGACAAGGATCTTCGGTGGTCGATTACTGCTTAATTGGAGGGAACTGGAATAACTGTGTTGTGGATTTTGAAGTTAGTAATGTACCTTATTCTGACTACATGCCTATCATTGTTATCCACGGCAAAAGAAAGCCGTGCACTTTCTCCTCTTCCCAAATTAAAATGGATAGAATCTAAAAACGAAATATATAGAACAAAGCTAAACTTGCAACTGCTAGATATGCAGGACCAAATTAGGTTTTCAGCGTTGGAAAAAATCATTAAAGACGCCTGCCCAACATCGATTATTAGACAGAACACTCAAAGGCAAGCGGCCCCATGGTTCGATAAAGATTGCAGTAAATCAAGAAAACAGTCCTTTAAATGGCTTAAACTTTTTCGTGAAAATAACGCAGCGTTTTCTAAAGACTGTTATTTGTTGAAATAATTCCGTTCAATTAAAGAAAACCCATAATCTTATTTAGTGACAATTCGTTGGTTCTGGCAGAACCTCCAGTCTTGTAGCAGTGTATTCTCGCGGCGTTCAGACGATTTACCGCAAGAAGGGGTCTATGCGTTGCAGTTTACAGCTATTGCGGAACTAATTTTGTAGGAGCCAATACCGAATTACAAAAATTATTGAACGCAGCGAAATTTGATTGGGCTTCGGGCAAGGA
Organism: Cheilosia variabilis; assembly: GCA_951230905.1. Lineage (NCBI taxonomy): Eukaryota > Metazoa > Arthropoda > Insecta > Diptera > Syrphidae > Cheilosia > Cheilosia variabilis. The sequence continues at coordinate 97,498,822 of OX579676.1, read as the reverse complement.
GACACTTTCAAATGAAGGAACACAGTGGAACTTTAATCCACCTGCTTCCCCTCACTTCGGGGGATTATGGGAAGCAGGTGTGAAATCTATCAAGTTCCACCTCAAAAGAGTCACCGGAAATCAGGCACTCACTTATGAGAAGCTCAGCACACTTCTGACACAGGTTGAAGCGTGTCTTAACTCGAGGCCTCTGTGTCCGATCACGGAAGACATCGACGACCTCCAAGCACTTACTCCAAGTCATTTCCTTATTGGAAAACCACTCATTGGACCCCCAGAGCCACATTATGAAATGAAAAACATAACTTACCTTGATCGATGGAAACGTGTCCAAGGTCTCGTTGCCAATCGTTTTGGCAACGATGGAGTAGCGAACACCTCGCGCGATTGCAGCAACGACCGAAATGGACAAAAACCGAGGAAAACGAAATTAAAATAGGAAATTTGGTACTCTTAAAAGACGATAGACTCCCACCGGCGAAATGGAGTTTAGCCCGAATTTTGAAATTGCATCCTGGAACCGACAATTTAACGAGGATCGTCACCGTAAAAACAACAAATTCATTAAGGGGCCGCGAATTCAAAACACCGATCACGAAAATTTGTTTGCTACCAAGCAAAGCTTCGACTTCGACAGACAATGCAGTAATTTAAAATAAAATCAAACTTCAAGTTAAACACAACACCTGAACACGAAATTTAAATAATTACTCGCCCTTTAAAATTATTTTACAACCAAATTATAAGCACCATAGCAAAACGCATAACACTTGCTTTATTGATAACCTATTGATAACGATTTGGAGATGTCTAACTCTAATGAGAAAATGCCCGCTCCCACTCCACAGTTCATTTTGGAACCATCTGTGTAGATAGGAATGTCAAATTCGTTTACGACCGCGTTCTCCTCCCATTCTGATCTAAAGGGGAATCTAACAAAGACGTTTTTATGGCAGTTAAGTTTGTACTGTGTAGTATGTAGATATGCGTCCTATTCCGTCGGGAAGGGAAAGTGTGGTGTGGCCATAAGGCCTTTCTGACCAACATTTAGATTCCTTCAATCTAACTGCACTACACGCTGCAATGTGTTTTATGTACAGATCCACTGGCTGGAAATTGAGAATCACATTCGGTCGGACTTGATCGTAGGGCTCCCGTGATTCCAATACCAGCTGTTCTTTGGACTCTACTTAATTTCGTGATGTTATATGCTTTACTTAAGGCGGGCCACCATACCAGTGATCCGTATGTGAGAATGGGACGTACGACAGCTGTGTACATCCAACGAACCATCTTTGGTCGAAGACCCCACTTCTTGCCGAAAGTTTTACTACAGGCGTAGAAAGCTATGCTTGCCTTCTTCACTCAGTGTTCGATATTTGACTTCCAGTTGAGTTTAGGGTCGAGGATGACTCCTAGGTATTTGGCACTGGTGGATAGAGTAAGTTTTACTTGGGTTAACGCTAAGACCACAACTTGTGGCCCAACCGCTAATCTTACCCAGTGCTCCTTCCATGATTTCGCTTATCACGTTCGGAAACATTCCTGATACTAGAACAACCACGTCATCCACATACGCAATGACTTTAATACCTTCACTGTCGAGTCTTGACAGAATTTTGTTGAGTACCATAATCCATAAGAGTGGCGAGATTACTCCACCTTGAGGTGTTCCTCTGCTTACTGGTTTGGTTAAAAGGGTGTCACCAAGGTTAGCTTGAATAACCGTTGCTTTCAGCATGGAAATGATCCGTGATCCGTCCTCTACCCCAAGTTCTAAGAGAGATTTCTGGATCGATTCAGTGAGGACGTTGTATGTCTAAGAAGGTACCTAAGGTGTATTGATGATGGGAAACTGACTTTTCAACTGTACGCACTACTTCATGAGGATCGGTCTCCGTGGACTTGCCCTTGTGGTATGCGTGTTGTGAATGACATAAGGGAGACCTTTCAAGGCCTCCCGAATAGCACAGATTGTGATTTGCAACTAAACTTCGATTGTATTTCTGTTATATTTATGTAATCTGTAACAAAATCCGTTCTATATCAGTTGTATTCATGTTCACACGGGACTATTTGTAACATTGTCATTCGCATTGTTGTAAATACGTTTTTTTTAGTTTTAAACTTGTTCACAAAAAGGGGCGGATGTTTGAAAATAGTTTTATAAGAGTTCGTAAGTTAGAGTTCTAAAAAGGTTGGTAATAAGTTACAGATACGTTTAGTAAATTTTCATTTTGGATACTTCTAACTAAAACACATTGAAACGTTTGCATAGCAGAAACTTAACAACGAAGTAACTTAATTACAATCAAAAGTGGTTAAGTTTCTAATATGTACAAATTACGTTTACAGAATGTTTTATAAATAAAGAAACTTACAAAAATGGAAAGTCATTGCTTAGTTTTTTATATGTTTTTAAAACGAATCGTATATTAACAAGTCATCTGGGATATTTTTGCAATTCAGTAAAAAAAAAATAAGAGAAACATTAAAATGTGAAGCAATGCTATAATTGAGATTATACAATTATAAACATGTTTCATTATATGACAAGTATTCTAACATCAGTCTTCGTCAATCACTGCTGATTAGTGAAATCATAATAATATAATGTTGATGAGAAAATCAAAATGTCAGCGTCAAGTTTCGTGGCGTAATTGTAGCTTCATTATAACTTAACATCCTCCACATAATCAAGTATCTAGTTGTAGTCAGCGTTGCCAAATCGGCTTTCCGCAATTATTCTGTATTGCAGAAAATGTTACTTTAATGCACAAAAAGAAGACATAACCTCGAATGTAATATTAGGCCTTTTTTATTATGCTCAAATGATCTATATAGATCATGGATTTCCATGGTTTACAACAACAGTTGGATCACGTACTGTTGTTGTAAACCGTTGAAATCAATGATCTATATGGATCATTTGAGCATAATAAAAAACGCCTATTGTTCCACGCAGACGATCCGAAATTCAAAAATATGTTGTAAAAGTGAGATCACGATTTTTTTCGTCGAAAAGGAATAATAGCACTGATTTGTAGGTTTATCATTTTAAAACTCAAAATGTAAGTCAGCTATCAAATGTAAGTTAAAAAGTTTAATGTAACTTCGGATTTTTTGAAAAATATTGCTTACGATCTTCACGAAAAAAGGAGAAAAGGAGAAAAAACCAAATGGCAGCTGAAAACTTGCAAGGTCAGAGCAGTATTTTATTGGAATATTGTTAATACAAATATTGTAATGTGCAAATTATAGGACAAAAAAAAACATTGCAGAGTTGAAATTTTACATTTATCAAAAGTGTTTGTAAAAGCTGAAAAGCATAAGTTGAAGTTATACGGAAAACAAAAACTATAAAAATCACCGATGAATATTTTTAAAACAAGCTTCTAAAAATGTTTGGCAGCAGTGACTATAATGTCAACAAAAAAAAGTTAGTTATAAAGAAGTTATAATGCTATTGCATATTTTCAATTATAATGATGTTATAATAATGTTGATTTACTATTTTGAAGAAAACTAAAATGTCAGATATATACTTATCTTACATACTTGTTGTTGTTACATCTCATAAATATGGAAACAACAGTTTGCTAACATTCAGTTGTTACTTTGTTGTACTGTGTTGGAACATTTTAGTTATAATATTATGGTTCATGTTTTAATGATGTTTCATGCAACAACCGCCATATTGTTCACCATTTTATATACATGTTTAACCATAGGTCTTAAGATGTGAAAAATACATTTCAATTTTCCCAATATATTACATAGCTTCTACAATTCATTTGTATAGAAACTGATGAATATGGTATATTAAAATTTGTTTCCACAAGTCTTTTGGGATTTTGAGGCTTAAATACAAATTTTAATATTTTCTGGTTTTCAAACTTTTCTTCTATTTAACCCTTTTTTGGAGGCGCGTGAATTTTCCGGACCCAAGACATTAATGTTCATGACAAAAGTAGTATTCGTTTAAGGATTTTGGTCGGAAATCGCAGCAAACTTGAACTGTTTTAGATACTAATACCTTTCAGATCAAATATGTTTACCTTTCCTTTTATACTCCATAATTTGTTTGTCTATACATGTAGACTCAAAAAGCATTCTAATAATAACTTATTTAAAACTTCTGGAATGTTTACAGAAACATTTCTCATACTTATATTATATCCAACATGTTATTCAAACTGATTTGCATAAACAACAGGACAACTCAACAGTTACTTAATGGTTACATTGCTAAAACATTATTTAAGTCAAATACAACATGTTTTCGTTGAAACAACGTAATAAAAACTATCATTTAACAAAAAATAACATCAGTAAAACACAAATACTACAAAGTTGTTGCAAAATATAAGGGAAATGCGGCTATTTTGGTTACAATGTGGGATGTGACAATGCTACTGCAATACTTAGGAAATAAGTTGATAGTTATATTAGACTTGTATGTACCATATTAAAACCCAAGAGTGCTATTCGGGCTGTTCTTATGTGAAGGTCAAGTATACGCTCTAAAGTTTTGGGTATGAAGGAGGTTGAGCTAGTAGTTCGGAAGTCCTTCCCTCTTCCCTCTTTTGGCGACTTTCGTTATAAGAACTACTCGGACATACTTTCAAGACTGATGTATGTGATTTACTTCTTCCCTGTGCGAGGGAAAACTCCCCCGCGAATTGGACGGAGACGGAAAGTGAGTGTTGAGCAGAAGTTCTAAGGATTCAACAGTTGATTCCGTCCAGGTTCCGTTCGTTCTCTTAATGAAAGATGGACTTTAGCGTTCTTTGGATAGAATCTTACTGAGTCTAGCAGATTCCTTTTGAGTATCGACGGATTGGCAGTATTCGGACCCTGCATGTGTCTTAGCTGATCTAATAGATTTTTTGTAATACTTTAGGCAGTCTTTATAAGGTTGCCAGTACTTATGCCTGTAGCAGATATTGAAAATGTCCCTAGTCATCCTTCTAAGGAAGGTTAGGTCCTGATTCCACCACGGCGGTAAGGTTCTTTTTGCTGTATTTAACGGGACTCGATGCCTTAAAGGCTGTATTCATCGCTTTTTCTAGTGCGAACGATATTGTGTCCAGTTCTGCACATGAGTCAATTTCTAGGTGTGGGATATTAGGCAGTTTAGATTTTAAGACCTGACCGAATTTCTTCCAGTCAATTCTCTTCGGGTTTCTATAAATGGACTGGAGTATCTACCTTGATACTAAGATTGAAGAGAATCCACTCGTGGTCTGAGAAGGACTTTAAGTTGGAGACTCTCCAATTCTCAACCCCCAAGATGTCACTGTTTGTCTTGAGTATAATGTCTAACACTTTTTCCCACCCATTATAATTTTCCGTGCTAGGAAATACAAAGGTTGGGGTGTTACCTACATTACATACGCATAGATCGGCAGTTAAAAGAAAATCAAATAAGGACTCACCACGTTCATTAATTTCCTTGCTGCCCCAGAGATGATGTCTTGCGTTAGCGTCACAGCCAATAATGACACTACGGCAACAAATAATTGGTGAATGTAATGAACCCAGTGATTCTCAAAATGCCTCTCAAACTACATCAGGGCTCCCACTTTATTTTTAGTTGTAATGCCGTTTGCCAAAATAGTAATATAAATAAAAGTGAAACATTTAATGTTAGAATTTTGTCTTATAATGTTTGCGGTCTAAATAATAAGAATTTGCTTAGAGCATTTTATAAATTTGTTAATCAATTTGAAATTATATTGTTGTATGAAACTTTTGTTACCGAAGAAAAGCTGAGCAATTTTGGAAAACTATTCCTAAGCTATTAATTTGAATCGATACCCGCTTCTAAGACTCAAATCCGTGGAAGGGCAAGTGGAGGCTGTTATTATGGTTACAAAGAAGAGCTCGGATCCCTAGGTGTTCTACACAGTGAAACGATCTTATATTTTTGGACTTGCAAATTGATAAAGAAAACTATAAAATTTATCCAGTCTATTTAAACTGCAATAACTGGGAAAATGATTTCAGTAATTTAAATGAATTGATGACACTTTCAAGTAACCCAAATACAATGGATATAGGAGACCTAAACGCTAGAGTGGGAGAAGTGGAGGGTACAAACAATATCTTATCGGGTATAATCCGGCGATCTAAAGATTCCATCGTTAATTCGTGAGGGAACAAAATTCTGGATCTATGTGATACATATGGATTGAGGTTACTAAATGGAACAAGTCCAGGTGACCTCAACGGTGAATATACCTTTGTAAGCGGACAAGGATCTTCGGTGGTCGATTACTGCTTAATTGGAGGGAACTGGAATAACTGTGTTGTGGATTTTGAAGTTAGTAATGTACCTTATTCTGACTACATGCCTATCATTGTTATCCACGGCAAAAGAAAGCCGTGCACTTTCTCCTCTTCCCAAATTAAAATGGATAGAATCTAAAAACGAAATATATAGAACAAAGCTAAACTTGCAACTGCTAGATATGCAGGACCAAATTAGGTTTTCAGCGTTGGAAAAAATCATTAAAGACGCCTGCCCAACATCGATTATTAGACAGAACACTCAAAGGCAAGCGGCCCCATGGTTCGATAAAGATTGCAGTAAATCAAGAAAACAGTCCTTTAAATGGCTTAAACTTTTTCGTGAAAATAACGCAGCGTTTTCTAAAGACTGTTATTTGTTGAAATAATTCCGTTCAATTAAAGAAAACCCATAATCTTATTTAGTGACAATTCGTTGGTTTTGGCAGAACCTCCAGTCTTGTAGCAGTGTAGAGAACGAAGTTGCTGAAGGTACTCAAGTCGCCAGCGTTTCCAAAAAAATTGTAAAGTCTTCAACCTCAAGTCCCATTTGACACGAAGACTCTGACTAGTTTCCCGTTCATCGAAATGCGATACATCTAAAGAAAAATGGAAACCAGTTGAAAAATGTGATGGAGTAAGGGGACTAAGATGTTATGGATCGTATGAAATATAAGTTAAAGGTCTGCCATTAATTATACTTTCAACTTCAATGCTCCCAGAATCCGCCCCACCAAACAGCTTTTTCAGCGATGAACTTCCATCGTATACCCTCGCTATTTGCAAATCCTTGTACAGTTTACGATCCCACTATTATTTCGTTCAACACCTTTAACTCCTTTGAAGCACATCTAAGTCTTTGCGTTGTCGGAATAAATTATTTTGGTACCGACCAAAACCCAGGAAGCAACTAATGGGAAGCCTGCTCCTCGTGTTAGAATTTCAAGGCCGTTCACGCACACTGGGGTATATATATGCAGGTCCTATGGAGATCAAAACATGGAAGGGAAGAAATGCCAAAACCCTCAAAGGGTATTTTTGAATTTTTGTATGTATGGCCACTAAGGCAGTTCATATAGAAGTAGTCAGTGACCTGACGACACAGTGGAACTTTAATCCACCTGCTTCCCCTCACTTCGGGGGATTATGGGAAGCAGGTGTGAAATCTATCAAGTTCCACCTCAAAAGAGTCACCGGAAATCAGGCACTCACTTATGAGAAGCTCAGCACACTTCTGACACAAGTTGAAGCGTGTCTTAACTCGAGGCCTCTGTGTCCGATCACGGAAGACATCGACGACCTCCAAGCACTTACTCTAAGTCATTTCCTTATTGGAAAACCACTCATTGGACCCCCAGAGCCACATTATGAAATGAAAAACATAACTTACCTTGATCGATGGAAACGTGTCCAAGGTCTCGTTGCCAATCGTTTTGGCAACGATGGAGTAGCGAACACCTCGCGCGATTGCAGCAACGACCGAAATGGACAAAAACCGAGGAAAACGAAATTAAAATAGGAAATTTGGTACTCTTAAAAGACGATAGACTCCCACCGGCGAAATGGAGTTTAGCCCGAATTTTGAAATTGCATCCTGGAACCGACAATTTAACGAGGATCGTCACCGTAAAAACAACAAATTCATCAAGGGGCCGCGAATTCGACTTCGACAGACAATGCAGTAATTTAAAATCAAATCAAACTTCAAGTTAAACACAACAGCTGAACACGAAATTTAAATAATTACTCGCCCTTTAAAATTATTTTACAACCAAATTATAAGCACCATAGCAAAACGCATAACACTTGCTTTATTGATAACCTATTGATAACGATTTGGAGATGTCTAACTCTAATGAGAAAATGCCCGCTCCCACTCCACAGTTCATTTTGGAACCATCTGTGAAGATAGGAATGTCGAATTCGTTTACGACCGCGTTCTCCTCCCATTCTGATCTAAAGGGGAATCTAACAGAGACGTTTTTATGGCAGTTAAGTTTGTACTGTGTAGTATGTAGATATGCGTCCTATTCCGTCGGGAAGGGAAAGTGTGGTGTGGCCATAAGGCCTTTCTGACCAACATTTAGATTCCTTCAATCTAACTGCACTACACGCTGCAATGTGTTTTATGTACAGATCCACTGGCTGGAAATTGAGAATCACATTCGGTCGGACTTGATCGTAGGGCTCCCGTGATTCCAATACCAGCTGTTCTTTGGACTCTACTTAATTTCGTGATGTAATATGCTTTACTTAAGGCGGGCCACCATACCAGTGATCCGTATGTGAGAATGGGACGTACGACAGCTGTGTACATCCAACGAACCATCTTTGGTCGAAGACCCCACTTCTTGCCGAAAGTTTTACTACAGGCGTAGAAAGCTATGCTTGTCTTCTTCACTCAGTGTTCGATATTTGACTTCCAGTTGAGTTTAGGGTCGAGGATGACTCCTAGGTATTTGGCACTGGTGGATAGAGTAAGTTTTACTTGGGTTAACGCTAAGACCACAACTTGTGGCCCAACCGCTAATCTTACCCAGTGCTCCTTCCATGATTTCGCTTATCACGTTCGGAAACATTCCTGATACTAGAACAACCACGTCATCCACATACGCAACGACTTTAATACCTTCACTGTCGAGTCTTGACAGAATTTTGTTGAGTACCATAATCCATAAGAGTGGCGAGATTACTCCACCTTGAGGTGTTCCTCTGCTTACTGGTTTGGTTAAAAGGGTGTCACCAAGCTTAGCTTGAATAACCCTTGCTTTCAGCATGGAAATGATCCGTGAAGTGACAAGTCCTCTACCCCAAGTTCTAAGAGAGATTTCTGGATCGATTCAGTGAGGACGTTGTATGTCTAAGAAGGTAGCTAAGGTGTATTGATGATGGGAAATTGACTTTTCAACTGTACGCACTACTTCATGAGGATCGGTCTCCGTGGACTTGCCCTTGAGGTATGCGTGTTGTGAATGACATAAGGGAGACCTTTCAAGGCCTCCCGAATAGCACAGATTGTGATTTGCAACTAAACTTCGATTGTATTTCTGTTATATTTATGTAATCTGTAACAAAATCCGTTCTATATCAGTTGTATTCATGTTCACGGGGGACTATTTGTAACATTGTCATTCGCATTGTTGTAAATACGTTTTTCTTAGTTTTAAACTTGTTCACAAAAAGGGGCGGATGTTTGAAAATAGTTTTATAAGAGTTCGTAAGTTAGAGTTCTAAAAAGGTTGGTAATAAGTTACAGATACGTTTAGTAAATTTTCATTTTGGATACTTCTAACTAAAACACATTGAAACGTTTGCATAGCAGAAACTTAACAACGAAGTAACTTAATTACAATCAAAAGTGGTTAAGTTTCTAATATGTTTATATACGTTTACAGAATGTTTTATAAATAAAGAAACTTACAAAAATGGAAAGTCATTGCTTAGTTTTTTATATGTTTTTAAAACGAATCGTATATTAACAAGTCATCTGGGATATTTTTGCAATTCAGTAAAAAAAAAATAAGAGAAACATTAAAATGTGAAGCAATGCTATAATTGAGTTTATACAATTATAAACATGTTTCATTATATGACAAGTATTCTAACATCAGTCTTCGTCAATCACTGCTGATTAGTGAAATCATAATAATATAATGTTGATGAGAAAATCAAAATGTCAGCGTCAAGTTTCGTGGCGTAATTGTAGCTTCAGTATAACTTAACATCCTCCACATAATCAAGTATCTAGTTGTAGTCAGCGTTGCCAAATCGGCTTTCCGCAATTATTCTGTATTGCAGAAAATGTTACTTTAATGCACAAAAAGAAGACATAACCTCGAATGTAATATTAGGCCTTTTTTATTATGCTCAAATGATCTATATAGATCATGGATTTCCATGGTTTACAACAACAGTTGGATCACGTACTGTTGTTGTAAACCGTTGAAATCAATGATCTATATGGATCATTTGAGCATAATAAAAAACGCCTATTGTTCCACGCAGACGATCCGAAATTCAAAAATATGTTGTAAAAGTGAGATCACGATTTTTTTCGTCGAAAAGGAATAATAGCACTGATTTGTAGGTTTATCATTTTAAAACTCAAAATGTAAGTCAGCTATCAAATGTAAGTTAAAAAGTTTAATGTAACTTCGGATTTTTTGAAAAATATTGCTTACGATCTTCACGAAAAAAGGAGAAAAGGAGAAAAAACCAAATGGCAGCTGAAAACTTGCAAGTTTAGAGCAGTATTTTATTGGAATATTGTTGATACAAATATTGTAATGTGCAAATTATAGGACAAAAAAAAGCATTGCAGAGTTGAAATTTTACATTTATCAAAAGTGTTTGTAAAAGCTGAAAAGCTTAAGTTGAAGTTATACGGAAAACAAAAACTATAAAAATCACCGATGAACATTTTTAAAACAAGCTTCTAAAAATGTTTGGCAGCAGTGACTATAATGTCAACAAAAAAAAGTTAGTTATAAAGAAGTTATAATGCTATTGCATATTTTCAATTATAATGATGTTATAATAATGTTGATTTACTATTTTGAAGAAAACTAAAATGTCAGATATATACTTATCTTACATACTTGTTGTTGTTACATCTCATAAATATGGAAACAACAGTTTGCTAACATTCAGTTGTTACTTTGTTGTACTGTGTTGGAACATTTTAGTTATAATATTATGGTTCATGTTTTAATGATGTTTCATGCAACAACCGCCATATTGTTCACCATTTTATATACATGTTTAACCATAGGTCTTAAGATGTGAAAAATACATTTCAATTTTCCCAATATATTACATAGCTTCTACAATTCATTTGTATAGAAACTGATGAATATGGTATATTAAAATTTGTTTCCACAAGTCTTTTGGGATTTTGAGGCTTAAATACAAATTTTAATATTTTCTGGTTTTCAAACTTTTCTTCTATTTAACCCTTTTTTGGAGGCGCGTGAATTTTCCGGACCCAAGACATTAATGTTCATGACAAAAGTAGTATTCGTTTAAGGATTTTGGTCGGAAATCGCAGCAAACTTGAACTGTTTTAGATACTAATACCTTTCAGATCAAATATGTTTACCTTTCCTTTTATACTCCATAATTTGTTTGTCTATACATGTAGACTCAAAAAGCATTCTAATAATAACTTATTTAAAACTTCTGGAATGTTTACAGAAACATTTCTCATACTTATATTATATCCAACATGTTATTCAAACTGATTTGCATAAACAACAGGACAACTCAACAGTTACTTAATGGTTACATTGCTAAAACATTATTTAAGTCAAATACAACATGTTTTCGTTGAAACAACGTAATAAAAACTATCATTTAACAAAAAATAACATCAGTAAAACACAAATACTACAAAGTTGTTGCAAAATATAAGGGAAATGCGGCTATTTTGGTTACAATGTGGGATGTGACAATGCTACTGCAATACTTAGGAAATAAGTTGATAGTTATATTAGACTTGTATGTACCATATTAAAACCCAAGAGTGCTATTCGGGCTGTTCTTATGTGAAGGTCAAGTATACGCTCTAAAGTTTTGGGTATGAAGGAGGTTGAGCTAGTAGTTCGGAAGTCCTTCCCTCTTCCCTCTTTTGGCGACTTTCGTTATAAGAACTACTCGGACATACTTCCAAGACTGATGTATGTGATTTACTTCTTCCCTGTGCGAGGGAAAACTCCCCCGCGAATTGGACGGAGTTTTTTACAACCAGGAAAGTGAGTGTTGAGCAGAAGTTCTAAGGATTCAACAGTTGATTCCGTCCAGGTTCCGTTCGTTCTCTTAATGAAAGATGGACTTTAGCGTTCTTTGGATAGAATCTTACTGAGTCTAGCAGATTCCTTTTGAGTATCGACGGATTGGCAGTATTCGGACCCTGCATGTGTCTTAGCTGATCTAATAGATTTTTTGTAATACTTTAGGCAGTCTTTATAAGGTTGCCAGTACTTATGCCTGTAGCAGATATTGAAAATGTCCCTAGTCATCCTTCTAAGGAAGGTTAGGTCCTGATTCCACCACGGCGGTAAGGTTCTTTTTGCTGTATTTAACGGGACTCGATGCCTTAAAGGCTGTATTCATCGCTTTTTCTAGTGCGAACGATATTGTGTCCAGTTCTGCACATGAGTCAATTTCTAGGTGTGGGATATTAGGCAGTTTAGATTTTAAGACCTGACCGAATTTCTTCCAGTCAATTCTTTTCGGGTTTCTATAAATGGACTGGAGTATCTACCTTGATACTAAGATTGAAGAGAATCCACTCGTGGTCTGAGAAGGACTTTAAGTTGGAGACTCTCCAATTCTCAACCCCCAAGATGTCACTGTTTGTCTTGAGTATAATGTCTAACACTTTTTCCCACCCATTATAATTTTCCGTGCTAGGAAATACAAAGGTTGGGGTGTTACCTACATTACATACGCATAGATCGGCAGTTAAAAGAAAATCAAATAAGGACTCACCACGTTCATTAATTTCCTTGCTGCCCCAGAGATGATGTCTTGCGTTAGCGTCACAGCCAATAATGACACTACTGCAACAAATAATTGGTGAATGTAATGAACCACTGGGTTCTCAAAATTCCTCTCAAACTACATCAGGGCTCCCACTTTATTTTTAGTTGTAATGCCGTTTGCCAAAATAGTAGTGTAAATAAAAGTGAAACATTTAATGTTAGAATTTTGTCTTATAATGTTTGCGGTCTAAATAATAAGAATTTGCTTACAGCATTTTATAAATTTGTTAATCAATTTGAAATTATATTATTGTATGAAACTTTTGTTACCGAAGAAAAGCTGAGCAATTTTGGAAAATTATTCCTAAGCTATTAATTTGAATCGATACCCGCTTCTAAGATTCAAATCCGTGGAAGGGCAAGTGGAGGCTGTTATTATGGTTACAAAGAAGAGCTCGGATCCCTAGGTGTTCACTGTGTACTGCATCGTGTAAACGATCTTATATTTTTGGACTTGCAAATTGATAAAGAAAACTATAAAATTTATCCAGTCTATTTAAACTGCAATAACTGGGAAAATGATTTCAGTAATTTAAATGAATTGATGCCACTTTCAAGTAACCCAAATACAATGGATATGGGAGACCTAACCGCTAGAGTGGAAGAAGTGGAGGGTACAAACAATATCTTATCGGGTACAATCCGGTGATCTAAAGATTCCATCATTAATTCGAGAGGGAACAAAATTCTGGATCTATGTGATACATATGGATTGAGGTTACTAAATGGAACAAGTCCAGGTGACCTCAACGGTGAATATACCTTTGTAAGCGGACAAGGATCTTCGGTGGTCGATTACTGCTTAATTGGAGGGAACTGGAATAACTGTGTTGTGGATTTTGAAGTTAGTAATGTACCTTATTCTGACTACATGCCTATCATTGTTATCCACGGCAAAAGAAAGCCGTGCACTTTCTCCTCTTCCCAAATTAAAATGGATAGAATCTAAAAACGAAATATATAGAACAAAGCTAAACTTGCAACTGCTAGAGATGCAGGACCAAATTAGGTTTTCAGCGTTGGAAAAAATCATTAAAGGCGCCTGCCAACATCGATTATTAGACAGAACACTCAAAAGCACGCTGCCCCATGGTTCGATAAAGATTGCAGTAAATCAAGGAAACAGTTCTTTAAATGGCTTAAACTTTTTCGTGAAAATAACGCAGCGTTTTCTAAGGACTGTTATTTGGTGAAATAATTCCGTTCAATTAAAGAAAACCCATAATCTTATTTAGTGATAATTCAAGATTTATTACAGGTATTAGGAGGATAACTTAGTCGGAAGGCGGTTAAATCATAACTGACGTTAACGAATAATAAATTGCATTACAATGCTTTGAGTAAGTATATTAGAAAGAGAAAGTTATGTTAATTCAGAAATGGAAATAATAAGTAAATTACACCGCGAGAAATAAAGTTATTTACAAAATTCAACATCCTCCGCACCGCAAATAAAACTATACAATTTCAAGAGCATAAAGTAACTGCGCGGGACGTCGCACGAACTTTTCCATCACGACCAGGAAATACTTCTTCAACCACTGCTAACTTCCAAAACATCCTTGATAAAGACGGATCATGTACAATAACGACATCGTTGGTTTTGGCTGAACCTCCAGTCTTGTAGCAGTGTAGAGAACGAAGTTGCTGAAGGTACTCAAGTCGCCAGCTTTTCCAAAAAAATTGTAAAGTCTTCAACCTCAAGTCCCATTTGATACGAAGACTCTGACTAGTTTCCCGCCCCACCAAACAGCTCTTTCAGCGATGAACTTCCATCGTATACCCCCGCTATTTGCAAATCCTTGTACAGTTTACGATCCCACTATTATTTCGTTCAACACCTTTAACTCCTTTGAAGCACATCTAAGTCTTTGCGTTGTCGGAATAAATTATTTTGGGCTTACCCCTCCTGGCGAAAAATCTCCTTAACGCCAGCAGGCAACATTCAGTCGTCAAGTCTGTCACCAGCTCTAAGTGGACAGCTCTGAAGGCACCACAAGCAACAGAATATAAACCTTCACCGATGATCCAGTGGCAGCAGCAACTTTTATGTACAAAGGTCCAGCGTAATCAATACCTGTCATTTCGAACGGCCTTGAGGTGAGCATTCTATCTCATGGAAGAGCAGCGATTGGCTCTGATCCAGGTGATGCTCGAAGTCTAATACACACCACGCATTTGGATATAACTGATTTGACTAGTTGTCTGCCTCTTGTAGTCCAGAATCTCTTCCTTAACTCGGCAGCTGTTCCACTATGTAAATTTTGGTTATGAGTATGTAATACTATGAGCTTTGACATAACAGAGCTTTTGGGTGGAATTATGGGAAAATCTGTAATATCTTCTTCGTTACAGCTCCTTAGTCTGCTATTCACTCGCAGTATTCCATTTTCATGCTTGGGATTAAGAGTATATAAATCTGACGTATTATTAATTGTGTTAACTTTCTTTAACGCTCGCTGAACGTATTTTATCCAATAATCCTCAGCCAGTGTTGCCAGTTTGACTGTTTTCCAGTCAAATTTGACTGGATTTTGTTGGTTTTGACTGAAAAAAAAAAATCAAATCCAGCCGACTGTTTTTTTGACTGAATTTTTTCGTCTTTAAACGGAAATCAAGTCGACTGTTATTTATTTTTTTGACTCTAAAAAAAAAATGCACCTCCAATGCAAACCTAGTGTAAATGAGCGCAGTGCAATGAACACACCCATTTAGTAAAACGACGGAAACAAACAGCCCACTAAAAGCGGCATCAAGCCGCAAGCCGCTAAAGTCAAATTGAATGAATCTTGTTTCCTTTGCGTTTTGCAGTGTTGTTTTGTTTTGAGTTATGGCTGCTGCTTGTTCCAGATTTTAGAAACAAAAAATAAGCGATGAAAAGGTAGGCAAAAAATAATATTTTTATTTAATTTTTTGTACATTTAAGAATGAAAACAATTTATTGGTATTTCAATTTGATAAGTAAAGAAAAGCAAATTCAAAACCGGAAAAAAGAAGTGGGCAAGCAGCAAAATGTTTTCTCAGAGCCAAATGAAGGTAAGCATTTTCCTTTTATCCACATAAAGAGATTCTGGATGATCCTCCGTGTATTCCAGTTCCAGTGATCTCAAAAGAAGATAAAGCCATTCATAAGAATATTCCATCAAATGCAAATCAAAGTGAGCATCTCCCCACATAATATTTTAAGTTTATGTAAACAACGCTTTACTTTTAGTGATGAATTTGGACAATTCAGACACCAAATCGTGCTCCTCTGATAACAGTGATAACGGCGATGAAGAAAACTCGCTTCGCATCAAACCAAAATTAAAATATATGCAGAAACCTCGTGATGCATGGAAAAAGGATAAGCATTTAAAGGATTGGATAGTTTTAAATGGAGAAATAGTTTCATGCAAGTACTGCCATGTCACTATAAAAAATACCAAATACTGTAATTTAAAAGATCACGCAAAAACAAAAAAATACTATATATCAAAATATAGAAATGGAAGCAATAGAAAGCAATGACACAGACTCAGAAGACTGCATTTAATTTAATTTAATGGTATAATTCATTACCAGTTAAAATTAATAATTTATTTATTTGTTTAATTGACCTAGGTATAAGAAATTAGTGCTGTGAAATTAAGTACGACTTATTTTTTTGTTTTCATTAGCCATAAAATAAAAAAAAAAATGTTAAAAAAAAAAAAGCTGTTTTCATTTTCGACTGTTTTTTTGACTGGATTTTTTTTTTCTAAATGTTTGACTGTTTTTTTTGACTGGATTTGGACAGAAAAAATCCAGTCAAACAGTCAAATTTGACTGGATTTTAACATTTTGCCTGGGAACACTGTCCTCAGCAGCTTGGAGCTCATCTGCGGTTATAACTCCACCTTTCGGTTTCGGCGCTGTCCTTGCTTCTTAAAATGTTTATCGCCCGAATAACAAAGGAAGTCACCCTCAAAAGCATTTTCCAGATACTAAAGTTCTCAGCAGGAGTAATAGGCTCCATGAACTCAGCAGGTAAATCATAGTTTCCATCCAGATTATCAACTGTCACATGTAAAGAAAGCAAAGCGTTAGGAATATCATAGGAATAATTTTCAGTAGGCCAATCTTCTGATTGGCAGCCCAGTCAAGAAGGTCCATGCAGCCACGGTTCGGAATTTGCTAAAAATGATGATGTCACTCCACGAGTCAGCAAATCAGCGGGGTTTTCCTTTCCAGGACAATGAAACCAATCAAACCCAGCCGTCAGCTTTAGCATTTCGTCAACTCTATTTTCAACAAAGGTCTTTCACTTATTTTTTGCATGGTTGATGATTCAGCAAAGAACGATCTTTGAATCTGTCCAAAGGGAAACACGATTGAAGGAAACTTTCAGTTTCTTCAAAAGACATGAACAGAGCCTTTTAATATTATTCATTTATTGGCAAACAAATTGTTCTTCGTCCGTTTTCGTCAACTCGTCTGCTCTCTGTCGCGGCTTACTTCCACTCCCTTTGTGTCCGAGCTGTCAGTTTTTATATGTTGTTGTAAATGCAGGGTGCCCTAACACTCCTCCCCCCGGATTCACTATCAATGGATAGTACAGAAAGTTTCGTGGCTGAACGACGAATCGATCCGCTTGATGTTTTTACTTCGGCAAACCGTATTTGCCCGTCTTTAGCAGGAAAAACTTTAATTATGCGACCCTTCTGCCATCGGCTTCTTGGCTGATCAGAGTCGCAAATGATGACCAGGTCGTTAACTTGTAATGGACGTACTTTGTCAGTATTCAACGGTCCATCTTTTCCACAAACGATCTTTAAGATTTTGTGATATCCTCCACTGCTCCTTTAGACAAATTTTTTCGTCAACTGGATGAGGCGTTTGTGTGGAATTGATGCATCCTATTAAGAAGTGATTGGGTGTAATAGGTTCATCGTATTCTACTGTAAGTGAAATGTCGGTTAGTGGGCGTGAGTTTATAATGTTCTCTGCTTCTATAAGAACACTTCAGAGAGTCTCTACTCTCGGGGCTTCTTCGAGAAGTGTCCTTTTCAGCAGACGTTTGACGATACGAATAAGGCGCTCCCAACAACCTCCTGAACTGGGATTCGAAGGACAGTTAAACGGCCACTCAATATTGCGGCTAGTGGCTTCATCATTTATGCGGTCAATATCCAGTAACCGTTCGCTTCCTTAAGCTCCTTTTGTGCGCCAATAAAATTGGTGCCGTTATCGCTTCTAATCCTGACTGGCGTGCCACTACGATTAATGAAATTGCGAAGGCATACAATAAAAGCGTCTGTTGAAAGATTTTCAGCTAACTCCAGATGCGCTGCTCGAACAGTGAGACACGTAAAAATGACCGCCCATCTCTTCTCTCGTCGGCGACCAATGGCAACATGAAAAGGTCCGAAGAGGTCAACTCCAGTATATGTAAATGGACGGACATATGGTGTTAGGCGGTCTGGTGGCAGCTGACCCATAAGTGGTGGTATTGGTTTGGCTCTTTCGTTTTTGTATACCCGGCATTTTCGTTGTACAACTTTCAGCAGTGCTCGTATATGTGGAAACCAAAAATTTTGGCGAGCTTCGTTGAGGATAACAGCTATATTTTGATGATGATGTTTTTAGTGGAAATAACGCATTATGAGTTCGGAAATTGAGGCATTAGAATTGGACGTCTGGCATGAAATGGTAGAAAGTAGGTTTCGTCAATTCGACCTTGAATTCGTAAAATCTTGTTTTCGTCTAGATAGGGCCTTAGCGAATATATCG
The DNA here is from genome assembly GCA_951230905.1 of Cheilosia variabilis. Lineage (NCBI taxonomy): Eukaryota > Metazoa > Arthropoda > Insecta > Diptera > Syrphidae > Cheilosia > Cheilosia variabilis. The sequence continues at coordinate 97,480,238 of OX579676.1, read as the reverse complement.
ACCTGTGTTTGGAAATTCTGCCCTGTGACCTTAATTTTGCGATTTCTCCGGCGTACTGTTCTTGTTGAACCAATCGACATATTTGATATTCAGCTATGTTTAGCTCCGAAACGGTGAGTGGGCCCCGATTTGCAGTTGTGGAACTACCTTTTCTCAGATCCAGGTACTTACTGACGCCACGTAGTACCCAGGCCATGGTTCGTTTCATCTTTAAGTAAAAAGAACATCGATTAAATTTATTCATTGGATAATTACCTGTCTGCGGTTGCAGAACTAAACAAGGCTTGACTTCTTCTTCCATCTGGTCTGGCGGCGGTTCGAGTACTAATTCAGGCCAACTTTCTTCTGGCTGTTGTAAAAATGTTGGACCAGAGAGCCAAACACTTTTAGTCCTTAGCTTTGGAGGCCAACTAGCACGGGTAGCTGCGTGTGCACTGTTTTTGTCGGTTGGTATGAAACACCATTGAGACGGCTGTGTTGTAGTAAGTATTTCAGAAATGCGATGACCCATGAAAGCTTTGAACTTCCGTTCAACAGAATTGATCCAATAAAGTACAGTTTTTGAGTCCGTCCAGTATATAACTCGGGATATGTTGAAGTTATGGTTGCGGACAATAGTCTTGCTTAAACGTGTGCCCAATACTGCGGCCTGCAGTTCCAACCTGGGAATAGACATCAGCTTTTGAGGCGCACCAAGAGTTTTTCCAAAACAAAGGTACCATCGACTCCTTGGGTATGAATGATACGGAAAAAGCCGGCAGCAGCAAAGGCGACTTGACTGGCGTCTACGAAAATATGTAGCTGGATGTCGGTTGATTCCTGTAAATACATTGAGTAGCATCGATGGACTGAAAACAAGTTGATGTTTTGAAATTCCTTCCACCAAGCGATCCATTTCTTGTGTATTTCTGCTGTGAGCGGATCATTCCAAGCGATTTTACTTTTCCATGTGCCTCGTACCAAAACTTTTAAGAAGAGCAAAAAGTCGGAGTTCTCTTTTTGTTGGCGGGCTTTGAACGACATCATTCGGAAGTCGATGAAATTTCGTTTTAAATTCAAAGACATCTGCGGCGGTGTTCCAAAACATTCCGAGAACCTTTTCGGAATGGGGTTGACGTTCCATGTTGACGGTACTAGTTTCCGTTACTGATTTTTTGTTCATAGTTGATTGTAGACGTCTCGAGTTGGATGTAAAGTTTCTTAAATCGAAACTGGCTTAAGCGTTGACCTTTACTACTTCTCTGCAAATACGTAAGGTGTTAATAATTAATAATAGAATTCAAATACAATGGCAAATCATATAATTATAGATTCCACACTTTGTGGAGAGTTTTTTAACAACTGTCAAAAACCAATGTAAATATTTAGAAATTTAATGTAATATAATATATAGTTTGCTTCAACAGTTTTCTTTTTATACAACTACTCAAATAAATATTATAACGTTTTGAAACAGTATACGAAAAAGAACGCTTTTTAATTTTCCCTCTATATTACAAGAGTTTTATTTTATGAGAGAAAGTGCGATATTATCAATTACAACCCAACCCAAAACATTTTGGTCCATTTGAACCAGATTGAATCAACAAAAGACAATTAAACATTTTATTTAACAATCCATCGAGAATTTAAATTACTAGAAGTGTGTAGTGTGCTGTTCGCGCCGAAGTATTCCAACAACGCTGCAACTCATCAAAAATTCAACACAGCCCCATTTTTTTTGTTGGCTGTCGGCTGCTGTGCCTTTTACAACAACAATTTACAGAGAAGTCTCATATCAGCACGAATACGTCCAACACCGTTTTCAATTTTCTTTGTCCGCAGGTGAGTTCTGCACATTTTTACTATTTTCTCGTTTGTTCTTGTATTTTATAACAGAAGTATATTATAAAATGTCATACGGCAAGCTGCAATTGAACATTCTTGCAAGCATTAAGCAAGATAGAGTTAATTTTAGTAAATCTGATAAATCGAGATTAGCAAAACTAAATTATCTCAAAACTCGCGTCGAGATGATGGAAAAGCAGTTTGCGTTGGCTGAGCATTATCATCAACAGATACTCGGTACTGGAAAGGTCGAAGCTGAGCTGAGTGTGGATGATTTGCAAACAACATATGAGAACATTCGAGAAACCTACGCAGATTATAAAACAGAAGTGTTAGATGCCATCGACAAATTGATACCAGAGGAATCACCGCATATTTCCGCCAAAACCAAGGACGCTTCAGCAAGTGATGCAAATGTGACCGAGTTTAGGCTACCCGTAATCACGTTGCCAACATTTTCCGGTACTTATGAGTCATGGAGGTCTTTTCACGATATGTTTATATCTTCAGTACACACCAACACAACATTATCAGACGTACAAAAGATGCATTTTTTGAAGTGCAATGTGAGCGGCGACGCAGGGAGGCTTCTTCAACACTTGGCAATTGACAAAGGCAACTACTATCGAGCTTGGGAGATTTTAACCGAACGTTATGATCACAAGAGGGTGCTAGTCAATACCCAATTAAAACTTTTGTTTGGCCAAGCTTCTATGAGCAGCGAGACAGCTGATAACATCAAGCGAATTCTGGATACATCTAAGGAGATTATCCACTCTTTGGAGAATTTGGAAGTACCAGTCAAGCATTGGGATGCTATACTAATTTGTGTTATTCTCCAGAAACTATGCAACACGACCCAGCAGCAGTGGGAAGAGAGGTTGGGAAGCAGTAAGGAGTTACCGAAAACAACAGATTTTTTTGATTTTTTGCAGTGTAGGTTCCGAACTTTGGAAGCTGTGGAGCAGCAATCTCTCTCGAAAAACGGAAAGGCAAAACCAACAACACAAGTTCTCCATACTCGGCAGGTGCAGAAACGACAAACAAACTGCAAGGTCTGTCAGAAAGGACCACATTCGCTGCGGGAGTGTAAACGTTTTTTAGATATGGATGTAGGCCAACGAAACCAAACCGTTTTCAATACCAGAGTCTGTGAGAATTGCCTTGCTTACAGCCAGCAGTGGAGCATCTACTAAGATCGTCGATCTCAGAATCGGGTCAATGACTTCGAGTTTTGCAAGACGAATGCAGGCTCTCGTCCTAAAGTCTCTGACTGGGCTCCTTCCTACCCAATATACTAATGTTGAAAATTTGTCTCACTTGAATGGTTTGCAGCTGCGACTTTCAACATTCCGGCAAAGGTTGACATGTTGTTAGGAAGCGACATCTACGGCGAGATCATTCTCGGAGAAGTTGTCCGTACCAGTGAGTGCTTAGGACCAATAGCACAGAGGACACACTTGGGATGGATCGTGCTGGGCTAAGTGTCACCGAAAGAATCAACCACGATTCGGACTTTCTTCAACCAAGTTGAAAAGTTTCTGGGAGATCGAGGAAGAACCATATGAGAAGTTTGAATCTGAGGAAGATAAAAAATGTGAGGAGCATTTCAAAAGATATACAAAACGCTTACCTGATGGCCGTTACGAAGTTCGTCTACCCTTCAAAGGGGGAGAATACCCGAGCTGAGCCCAACACAAAATGGTACAGTCAGACGTTTTTTGCAGTTCAAGAAGAGACTGCAAGGTAATCCAACACAGTACCAGGAATACGCTGAGTGTATAGCCGGGTATTTCGAGCTCGGACATATGACCCCAGTCGAAGAATCCAATGAGGTTTTAAAATCGACATTTCATTTTTTTATTCCCCATCACGCAGTTATCAAGGAATCCAGTACCACCACAAGATTACGAATCGTATTCGACGCAACTTTTAAACCATTTGTTGGCTCTTCCTTGAATGATAAGTTGATGGTTGGACCTAAAGTTCAATCGAATGTTATGGACATAATATTAAGGTGGCGTAATTATAGGTTTACCTTTACTGGTGATGTCGAGAAGATGTATCGTCAGATCCGAGTCAACACAGCAGATGCAAATTACCAGCTGATCTTATGGCGGGAGAATCCCAACCAAGATTTAAAGATCTATCGTCTGGAGACGGTAACTTTTGGCACAGCTTCAGCACCGTATCTCGCCATTAGAGTTTTTTTGCAGCTAGCAGATGACGAAGCATCAACATTTCCATTGGCTACCTCCGTCATCAGAGAGGAAACTTATGTCGATGACATCATCAGTGGAGCCGATACCATCGAAGAGACGCAATTCAAACTGCAGGCGGTAAGAGATCTTTTAGCAACTGCAGGCTTCCATCTTCGCAAGCAAGTCAGCAATTCAGAAGAGGTTTTACAAAACATTCCATTAAGTCAAAGAGCAGTAGATTTTTCGTTACCATTTGTCGAAACTAGTGACGTTAAAACACTAGGTATTAGGTGGCTGCCAGTTCCTGATGTCTTCACATTCCACGTCACACAGATTAGCGTTGATAAAGTTACAAAACGGTCCATTCTATCCGCTATAGCTATGATCCAATGGGGTGGATCTCACCCTGCACAATCAAGGCCAAGATTATGATGCAGCAGCTATGGGATAGAGGACTGGATTGGGACAAACCAATTCCGCCAAATTTGAAACAAGAGTGGCTAGCTTTTCGACAAGAACTTCCAGCAATCGAACGAGTCCAGATTCGTCGATGGATCAACACAGATAAGAACATTACGAAGCTAGAGGTCCATGGTTTCAGCGATGCTTCAGAAAAAGCATATGCTGCGGCTGTTTACTTGCGCGTCCTGAATGGAAACAACCAAATCCACATGCACCTGTTGATAGCGAAGACGAAAGTTGCACCCTTAGAGACAGTTACACTCCCTAGATTAGAACTTTGTGGAGCTGTCCTACTTGCCAAACTACTTCATGAAACGACAAAAATTCTGAAGTTGGAAGCAGCTGATGTTTATGCGTGGACCGATTCAGTCATCACGCTATGCTGGATTAGAGCTCCTCCGCTAAAGTGGAAAACATTCATCTGCAACCGCGTATCCCAGATCCAAAGGTTGTGCACTAAAACAACTTGGAAACACATTCCATCAGAGTTGAATCCTGCTGATGTCACATCCCACGGAATTATTCCATCAATGATCTTTAAAAACCAGCTGTGGTGGGAAGGACCAGACTTTTTAAGGTATCAATGGGATGCAATCTACCCGGAGCAACCATCTTGTCTGGAAACACACCAAGAAGCTCGTTCTGCAATTGTTCTTCACTGTTTGGAAAACAAGGCAATTAGTGTGGTAAACCAAATTTTGCAATATTGTTGTCGTGAGATGTCACATTTTCTAACCACAAGGCACAATACATACCAGGGTTAGCATAAAATGGACTGAGGTGCTGATGACATCAATGTTGCGAACTGCGTTCACGGCGGGGGAGAATGTTAATAATTAATAATAGAATTCAAATACAATGGCAACTCATATAATTATAGATTCCACACTTTGTGGAGAGTTTTTTAACAACTGTCAAAAACCAATGTAAATAGAAATTTAATGAAGACACTATCATTCACAACCAAAATACAGTCCACTTCTATCAACAGACACATAACATAAATAACGACACTATGATTTGGAATAATTTCTATTGAAAATAAACCAATAATCACACTACAAAACTCACAAAATACACTATTTAATCATTCATTTAAACAAATAAAACAATAAGGGAATTGTGAATGAAAATTCACCGCGCGCATCTTCATTCTACATACACCCACACACATATACACAACGCGATCGCGGAACAAAAAAAAAATTTATCAATGAAAATCCATTCACACCACCGTATAAAAATGAACATAATAACTATGCACTAAACACTTACCTTTTCTCCTACGCCACAATTTGGCTAAACACTATTTTTGCGAATCGCGATTACATTACACAATAATATAAAATAAAAACGCCCGAAATTAATTACAAAAAAAAAACACAAAATAAACATAAGGCTTCTTCTTCGTTACGAAAACTGGCAACAAAGTCGTCAACGTAGTGATGGTTAACGATTGCTTCAGCGGCGTCGGGATATTTACATTTGAAATCTTCGGCATTTCTATTTTTAATGAATTCGGCACTGCATGGTGAGCAAAAGGCTACAAAGATCATGGAAACCATTGCATGATGTACATTGTTGAACATAAAAATCTTTGTGCCTGACGATCTTCTAGACGTATTTGGACTTGGGAAAACATCTGCCGAATATCTGCAGCAGCTGCTATTACACCTTCGCGTAATTTAAACATGATGCTCATTAAGGGTTTGGCTTGTTCGGGTCCTTTGAGCAGAACAGAATTGAGAGAGGTCCCATTAACAGTTTCTGCGGCGTCGAATACTATTCGTAACTTGTCGGGTTTATGCGGACTTTGGACGGCAAAATGTGGTAAATACCAAACTGGCTGGGTGGTATTACGTAATTATTCTTCTGTCAATTTTCTGGCATACAGCATTTCAAAGTAAATACTTCGACATTTCCTTTCTGTACCTGGTGGCAAAATCTGCATCGAGGCTCATCTTTCTTTCTATGCCGGCAAGACGTTTTTCGGCCATCTGCAAACTGTTTGGCAATGCAAGTGGGAAGGCTTTCCAAAGGGGACCCGTTTCGAATCTATTTCCAATGCGGCGTGTTGTTCCCATCAGTATTTCTCGGGCTTGTTTGTTGTCTTCAGACTCCAGCGTCGTAGATACATAAATTGTTGATCCCAAAGTTGTCAGCTGCGAAGTACTTCTCAACCATGTTATGCACATCATCTGGCGGTTGTTTCTGACGTATATGAAGTACTATTGGCGTTGATTTTGATGAGAATTTAGTTGGCCTATAAGCGACCCAACCTAATCTAGTTTTCACAGCTATCGGATATTTGCTAACGGACTGAACAGTGGTTGATGACACTCCGAGCTGAACATTATCTAATCCGAGGAGTATGACTGGTTTGACCGATTCGTAATCTTTAAGCGGCAAATATGCTAAGTGTTGAAAATCTGACTTTTTGAATGACTGAACCGGCAAGTCTAAGTTACGGATAGTTCGAACATTCTTAAGAATATGGTTAGTTGACTCACCATGGCCTCGAATCTCAAAGTTGACTACTGAAGATGGTTCTGTTGAGATCTTGAGACTCTCTCCCCATACCATTGTATAGTTAATGGCTGCGACTGACCTTTAAGTCCTAGTTTATTTGCTGTGTCTTCTTCTACAATCGTTATGGCTGAACCATCGTCAAACATGGCAAAGACTTCACATTTTCCATTCGGTCCGAACAAAGTGACTGGCAAAATTTTGAACAATAAGTTGTTTGATGTTTTTGTGAGCCTACAATTCAAAAGGTGCTGGGCTGTCTCATTCGGCACTGTAGATAAAGATGTTTCTGGTCTGGCTGTTGATTGCTCATCATGTAGACTGCGGTGATGATAGCGGCGACAACCCTGAATACCACCGAACTTTTTGGATCGGCAGTTGGTAGTGTCATGTCCTTTGCACGAGAAACATAAGCGCAGATTTTTAACTTTTCCCAACGGGTATGCACATCAAGAGACTGATTAAAGGTGTTGCAATCGGATATTGAATGTGCTGCACCACACTCGTAACATTTGAGCAATTGTTGTCCTTGCTGAGCATGTGCACTTTCGTTTACATACATGATGTGTCGTGACGGTTGTGCCTGTGCAACACTACCTTTGTACGAAGTTTGTGTAGGCGGCATAAGACAAATGATTCTGGCTAACTCACTTAACCACTTAGAGAAATCGGTGACTGTTGGGTATGGTTCAACTGTCATTGCATGTCTTATCCACTCATATTGTTTATTTGGCGGTAATTTTGCAACTAACTGCTCTAAGAGTGATGTGTTCGACAGATGCTGCTGGCAATTGGCGGATGTCAAAAAGGCAACGACGTTGCGTACTTTTGTAGAGAACGAGAGAATATGATCAATTTTATTTTCGGTTATTACTGGGAATTGTTGAATCTTGATGAGTTGATGTCGAACCAGTAAGTCTGGTCTTCCGAACCGAAACTCCAACTCTTCTATTGCTTTAGAAACGTCCTGTGGATATATTAGCATCGACGCGACGGCTTCCTTGGCTGGTCCAGTTAGACATTTGTGTAGTCGCATAAGATTTTGACCTGGACCGTATTTAAACGCATCTGTAGTGTCTTTATAATTGGCCAGAAATAAATGCCATTCTTCGGCGTTGACTGAAAATGCTGGCAAATCATAGAGTTTTGTTGCTGAATCACTTACCGACATGGGTATAATTGTAGACTGACTGGTGCCACTTGTTGATAGCGTTTCACTTCGCGGCGTGTGAGGTGCATGTTGCACCACTTGAGTGATGGCAGCTGTGTCTGGATTTTGCTGGATTTGATTACTGAGCCGTTCGATGTCCCTTTGGCTTTCCACTGTACTGCTTCTAAGCGATTCCACTGATGTCTTCAGAGCATTTATGCTACTGATAATTGTAGCCACTTGTTCCGCGTCCATGGCTATTGATCGGCATTCCTGAATTGTATTTTCTAATACCGATTCTTTACTATCACTTAGGCTTAACTCCTCCACTTCTTAAATTATATCCTCCTCCGGCACTGACATTGGACTATATCAGTTTCTGGCACACTCTTTTCGTTTAATTCGGCGTCTGGTGTCTGCCTTCTTTTCACGATAAGTATCGATAGAACGGCTTTTCTGATTGGCTGTTGGCTTAAGGGCATATGTTGTTGGCGCCGAACAATGGCAATGGCGCCTTTAAACTTACACACACAAGCACATCTGTACTACGAGAACATACGTAATTGGCACAACGAATGTTATAGTAAAAGGGAACCATATATTTTATTGGTTTTATTGTAGTTAAAGAAAGAATTTGTTTATGAAATGTTCGAAATTTATTATTTTAATATTATTCATTTATTGGCTTGTTTGCCAATGGTTTTTCGTCCGTTTTCGTCAACTCGTCTGCTCTCTGTCGCGGCTTACTTCCACTCCCTTTGTGTCCGAGCTGTCAGTTTTTATATGTTGTTGTTCTGGAAAGTCGTTTTACCAAAGTTTGAAAACGTGAAAATGCGCCTGTGCGATTATCTTCCAAAACACTGCATTCGTCTTTCCAGGGCAGACTGATCTCGTACCGAGTGGAACCTTTGACAATGCATTTGTTGATGTACTCCTCAGTGAAAGAGTCGCGTTCGTTTTGGATGGGTTTTATTCCGATCGATTTAAGATCCCAAAATGCTTTTTTCCTCTAATGCGCTAACTTATAACACATTAGCGTACGATGACTGAGCATTGGAAAAAACAGTTTTGAGCGGGACCTTGCAAAGTCCAACCGAACAAAGTTTCAATTGCCATTAATCCTTTGTCAACGCGAATAGTATTTTCCGAAACAACACTCCAGTAATTATCTGCACCGATTAAGACTGAAATGGCCTCATCTGGTTGACAATTAAATGGACGCCCGTCAGCTAAGGTTAAAGGTTTCTACATATTTCTCTGCAGGTACGCTTAAGACATCTAAGCAAATTGTCGGTACACCGATAACATTTAATTTTAACATTCTTTCGCTGTATTGACTTTTTAGGTAAAATTCTATATTATTATATTTTTTATCCGGCGTTGATAGTGCTTTATCACTATCACAACAACCGGTAAACAAAGTCTTTCCACGAGTGAGTCAAATGACAATTGACTCCCGCCATCTATGATTAGTCGTATGTAAATGCTCAATTCTTTTGTCATATTTAGTGCAAATACAGATGCCACTTTAGAAGTCGTACCGTTCGCGTTTGTCAATTGTTGTTGACGATAGTCTGGATCACACATCGACCTTGCATGCCATCCCCCGCACGCGCTGCACTTGATATATCTCATAAAACACTTTTTTACTGAATGCCCTTTAGAGGTGTATCGAAAGCATCGACCATCTCGTTTGAGCAGGTTTTTTCGTTGAGCGATGGTAAATTCATTATCACATTCTTTCGTCGGATGCGAAAATGACTTACAAAAAAAACATGATGATTGTGGTTTAGATGCTGTGAGTAGTCTATAGCTGCAGTCGAAATTTGTTTCGTTTGCTTCCTATTATTGTTTGACGCCCTTTCTTCTACCGAGTTTTCGAGAGCAACGATTTCTCGATTTCTAGTTTGGGCAACCGATCACGATCACGTGAAAATGTAGCGTTAGTGGCGTTATGGGATGTCGTACCGGTTGGATCTATCATACAATTCAACCGTTGATTTAACAGCGCGATAACGGACGTGGCTTTGTCCGCATATTCAACAGTTAACTCCATGTCTTTTAAAATATTTTCAGGATTACCACTAGGAACACATTCGTTATTAGCTTTGATCAGCCCGTCATGAGCAACCTTTAATCGGTTAAGAAACACTAAAAGTTATTCTTCTATAACCCAACTTTCCTCATTCGTCGAAGTGGGATTCGACTCAGGAGTCCGTAGATATTCATTTGCACTATTGACTACGCGAGTATAATTTGGAAGGAAAAACAGGAAAAGCACTTTGGAACAGGTCAATGGAACAGTAGCAGTCATCAATCGAACCCTAAATCCAAAAGCTCTGAGTACATACTTTTGTAGGTTACTTAACCCCTTGAATTCTGGTGTATCATTTCATGTTGGTTCTCAACACAAAACACAAAATATGATAATGCAAAGGAGCCAAATGGCTATCCCCCTCTTATGAACATACACGGGCACAATCAAATGCTATGGAGATAAGGATGGAGAATGCATTGTATGATCACTTCTAACCCCCAAGCCAAATATGGGGCATTAATGTCAAAGTGTTATACAAGAATAAAAATCAATGTAATCATACAGTTCTCATGATACAAGTATGATAATGTTTGAAGGGGCATTGAAAATTCAAGTTCAAGTTAAGAGTCATTGACCACCTAAGATAATAAATTCCGTAAAAGCTATAACAATGTACAGTAGTGCCTGACGGCGAGGTATCATGGGGACTAGCATGAACAATTGCGAACACTTGTCCATTATCACTCCAACGACATAGTAATAAATCACAACATTATAGCGTATCTTGGCTTGCGTTTATTTCTCGTCTCAATTGTTTTAAGACAGCATTCTTGAAACATATTTAATTCTGAGTGCATCAGAGCTCAGAACATGTTTCTTCGAGTTTTCTTTTATTAAAGAACCGCGACTATAAGCGATAGTTCAATTCAAGACATCTCAAGTGTTAAGTGAAAAGTAGAAAGTGAAATACATATTAAAAAAAATATATAATTAAAAAGTGTACTGTGGGTTAGTGCTTAATAGATCACCAATCTAAATTAACAGCCCGATCATCGACGGACAGTCCATCGGCCACAGTATCCAACGAGCCAACGAATCCCGTACCCAACGGATCCACAGCGGTCCAGTCAACAATCACAGCTAATCTGTGCAACACAAAGCCTTCTGCAACTGTAACTGATAGTCAAAGATACTGAAGTTGCAGTTGCAAAAGCAATCTAAGGTAGGAATTCTTTTCCTTTTGTACGCCTTTTTGCTCTTCTAACAAAACAAAAATGTTACGTTTATTTGGGCAAAACTTGACTAAACGAGTCAACGAATCCTGCATCCCGAAGGAATTTCCGTGATACAGTGGTACAAAAAACTGCACAACGGTTTGATAGCTGCACAACGTTCTGCAAGCAGAAAACCATTCGTACCAACAGTACCCAACGGATCCACAGCGGTTCAGTCATCAATCACAGCTAATCTGTGCAACACAAAGCCTTCTGCAACTGTAACTGATAGTCAAAGATACTGAAGTTGCAGTTGCAAAAGAAATCTAAGGTAGGAATTCTTTTCCTTTTGTACGCCTTTTTGCTCTTCTAACAAAACAAAAATTTTACGTTTATTTCGGCAAAACTTGACTAAACGAGTCAACGAATCCTGCATCCCGAAGGAATTACCGTGATACAGTGGTACAAAAAACTGCACAACGGTTTGATAGCGGCACAACGTTCTGCAAGCAGAAAACCATCCGTACCAACAGTACCCAACGGATCCACAGCGGTTCAGTCATCAATCACAGCTAATCTGTGCACCACAAAGCCTTCTGCAACTGTAACTGATAGTCAAGGATATCAAAGTTGCAGTTGCAAAAGCAAATTAAGGTAGGAATTTATTCCTCTTTTTTCTTAAAAGCCTTTTTGCATTATATATCATATACAATATACATATATACAATATACACAAGTGCATTAAGACAAAACAACCCACATCATAAAATACCTTTAACTTAAATACACATTTATCAAGTTAAAGCTAATCATGAGTAAACTCCCAAAATCCGTCGAAAAACAAGAATGTATTCTCGAAGAACTGACCAGTGATTTCGAAGAATATAAAAATCAAATCGATTCGCGCAAATCAAGAGGTTACGTAAACGTGTGTTTATCGGACGTCGACGATGTTTTCAAATGTTGTTACACTTTTCCCGGTATAAGGAAACGATTCTACGTTTGCGTCAAAGAAAACAAAACACGAGAAAAATTGCCGCCGCTGCGCCGATGGGTTGAAAGTCGCTAATGGGTATGGGTAGAGAAACGTCAAATTGTCGATGCAATTCGCCGGTGGTATATGGTGGGGGGAAAAGTGCAACAGGTAGCCGGTTGGATGCTACCACCGCGGTCGCTCAGCTGGGGTGGGTTCAGGGCTTCAACAATTAAATTAAATTGATGTGTTCTGAAACGTATCTCGTACTTAACCTTTTCCTTGGAGATGGTATATCCAATTTTTAATTGGACTACAGTGGGCGCCACACAATCTTTTTGAAGGAATTGTGAAACCTTACCGAACAACTTCCCGATGACGAAATTAAGAGCGAATTTTGGACGAGTGAAAAATTAAAAAAATTGATCTTCCCTTCGTTATAAAACTCCGTGAGGAGAAATGGCGTTTTATTTAGCGAATTGGTTGGATGGTAAGACAAAAAAATGGTCGCCGATGAAATGACTCACTATCGCTACCTCCCGAATTTTTACGGTTGGATGAACGGGTCGCGCGTCCCGTTTTTCCGGGATTTTTACCGAAACAAAACCAACGTAATACAATTAACACTTTACGGTCCTAACTAACGCGGTTCTCTAAATTATTCCACAAATATACATGAACAAAAAAACACTCTACTTAGCTTGCTTCCTTCGTCCCCAAAGACCTGTCCTGGTAGGTAATTTGTGCCTGTCCTGCCACCTGTACTCCTCCTTGCTCGCCTCCTCTATTCACCTTCTTTTATGATAATCTTCACTTTCTAAATTTACTAAATTTACTAATTTTACTATGCAAAGTAATTCAGGTTTTATGTTTCTCAACAAATATTCTCAAAAAACTGTTCGCTATACGAATGTTACTCGAGCGTCTAGCCGATCTCGCAGTTAACCAACAAGTGACCTTTTTTTCCTTTTTTTTCTCATACATACTGTCTTACACTCAGCAAAACGGGACTATATTCTTGTCCGCGACTGCAACACTCCGTTTTCTTTGGCGGAGGCTCGTGCGGACTCCCGTTCTTGCTCTCAGTCATGCTGGTTGTGCTCTTTGGTGAATTCGCCCGAGTGTTAGGGATATTCCCTAATCTCCGACTTTTCACTGAACGCACTCACACACACTCTTCACACATTACATTCAGTGCATAAATTATTTTTTTGGCGATGTTACTCAATTGAGCAACTTTAAAATATTCTGGCGCTTGAATAACATCCGTGTTAGAACTCGTTCGCGACATTATTCCCCTAGCGGTCCTATCTTGTTCCCCCTACCAAACAAAAGTATCTTTAGCAGGCGAGCTATAGGGACTTACATTGCTTAGGGATCATGAGACCTTATTCCTATTTATGGAAAACAGCATCTTGGTGACAGAGGTTGCAAGTAAAAAACTAGTTCGTACTTTTTCTTTTCTTTCCCTATTCTAGTTACGTGGGTTTTCGCGCAGATTTTGGGGTTTGGGGATGAGCCGATAGTGTGTCATTTCTTACACATAAATTCTTTATGTTGGGGCCCTTAGCCACTGGCTGCTGACGTTGAGGTGGACATTTCGTATCCTCTGTTGATGTCGTCTTGCGTTTGTGGATATATGTTTTATAGGATGGGGCTCTGTTGTGTTTCGTATGTTTGAGGGCGACTTTGTTGAGTTTGTATGTGTCTCGCCCGTGATGCATTCTGTCTCGGGTCTTTCAATCAAGCTCTCTCTCTCTCTCTCTTAGGACCGTCCGTCCCTGCCCATCCAATTGGGCTGTTGGGGTACCTGCTTTGCTATCCTCCCGAGGGACATGGCGAGCACGATCGTTGGGTATTTTAATACACCCAGCAAGATCGGCTATGCTACTTCCTCAAAAGAATAGTGGAAGGACGAAAGGGTCAAAAGAAAGGATGGGTCGGAAAGTGGGAAGGTGGGAGACGACAACACTTTTTTTTTTTTTTTTGGAGCGTTTTGCACGCAACAAACTCCTTCCTTACCTCCCGAAGAGGCAAGACTGGTATTTCGTTAAGAAATACCGGAGTAAACATCACAACCATATAACATCGACTTCTCAATCGCACTTGGCGAGAGGTAATGTACATCACAGAACTATTTGCTCTCAGTACCACTTAGCGTAACCTTTCAGTTACACGACTTATTCTTTTAACGTCCAGGATCATCGCAGTAAGGCTTAAGGTCTTTTACGTTCCAAGTACCTTTCTCGTTACCATCGCTATCTTCGAGAGTATAGGTCCACGCTGAAACTCTCTTTTTGATTTGGAAAGGGCCGACGTATTTTGGGGCCAACTTTGCGGTGTAGTAATTGGCGGCGTCCGAGAGGACATAATTTTTCCTCCAAACTAGTTCATTCGGAAGGTATTGCACATCCCTTCTCCGAAGATTATATGCCTGCGCTGACTTCTTGGATGCTGCTTCTAGTCGTTTGCCTATCTCTGCCCTAAGCTGCCTAAATTGTTCTCCTGGATCCGTACTTATGCTCCCCTCACACGGTATAGTGGTTAAGGACGATCGCCCAAAAGTCACCATACCTCGACCAAAATTCGCATAGTACGGGGATACCCCCAATACGTCGTGCGTTGCTGTGCGTATACAACACGCTACCTTGGCTAATTGTTTATCCCAGACCCTATGGTTATCAGATACATACGATCTTAGTGTTGTTTTTATAATCTGATTTATTCTTTCCGCAGGGTTTGCTTGCGGGTGGTAATGAGCGGTAAACCTAATAGTGGAACCATACTCTTCACAAAGAGCCTTCAGTTCCTTACTCCTAAATTGTGGGCCATTATCGCAGACAAGATATTTTGGAACACCAAACAAAAGAAAAACGTTTTCCTCCAACTCCTTACAAACGGCTTTTGCCGTAGCTGACCTAAGAGCGAATAATAATGGAAATTTAGTAAAATAATCAACGACCGTTAAGATATAGATAAAACCCCTACTCGATTTTGGAAGTGGACCAACTAAATCTACCGAAACCATCTCCCACGGATCGGTTACCCCTTTCCTTTCCGTCATGTACCCAGCCGGCTTATCGTTGACCGGTTTCACACTTTGACAAACTTTGCAACTCCTCACATATTTCGTAATATCGGACCTCATTTTGGGCCAATAGTACTTCTCTGATATCCTAGCTAAAGTTTTCCTAACCCCCATATGTCCCGCTAGCGGATTGTCATGGCAATTCCCTAGTATCCTAGCCCTATCACTTTTCCCAACGACCACCTTCCACTCTGAGTTCTGATCATGGACCAATATGTGACTTGCCTTCACAAACTTGTATAAAATCCCCTGCTCAACCCGCCACGTTGGAAAGTCCAACGGCTTCTCTTCTACCTTTTCGATCATCCGGAATATCCACGGATCGGACCTGTGCTCTTCAATCCCAGCTATCTCTGGCACGCTCCTGGAGAGCATATCTGGCACTACATGATCCCTACCCTTCCTGTGCATAACCTCAAAATCGAACTGTTGTAAACGGACAGCCCAACGCGCTAATCTACCAGCAGGATCTTTTAACTTACTAAGCCATACCAAGGAATAGTGATCGGTAATGACCGTAAACTTAACCCCTTCGAGGTATGGTCTTAGCTTCTCTATAGCCCATAACACAGCTAGGCATTCCTTTTCTGTGGTTGAATAATTCCGTTCACACCTATTAAGCGACCTACTTAAGTAGCAAATCACTTTCTCTCCTGCATCAAAATTCTGGCTCAAGACCGCGCCAATCCCAAAGTCCGACGCATCTGTCTGTACGACGAAAGACCTCGTAAAATCCGGACACGTCAGGATGGGCGCTGCTACCAAACACTCTTTGGCTTTTCTGAAGCTTTCTTCGCAAGCTTCTGTCCAACAAAATTTCCGACTTTTCTTGAGCAACTCGGTCATCGGTTTAACCAAACTCGCGAAGTTTGGTACAAATCTCCTATACCAGGATACCGTTCCGACGAAGCTCCTTACTTCTTTGACATTTTTAGGGGTTGGAATATTCAACATACTATCGACCTTCTCAGGGTCTACATGGAGGCCGTTGCGATCTACTACATAACCTAAAAATTTAAGGGATGGTCTACAAAAATTACACTTCTCCCAACTGACTTTCAAACCTGCCTCTGTCAAGCGCCTAAATACCTCCTTTAAAATCTCTAAGTGCCTCTCGAACGAATTGGTAACGATTATTATGTCATCTAGGTAGACAAAGACGTGCGGTTCCAAATCGGCTCCAAGCACGTTGTCTATGAATCGCTGCCAAGTCGCGGGGGCATTATGTAATCCAAAAGGCATCCTTTTGAACTGAAATAGTCCCCTATTTGGGACAGTGAAGGCCGTATAAGGTCGTGAACTTTCCTCCACTGGTATTTGCCAATAAGCAGATTTGATGTCCAAAGAAGACAGAAATTTCGCGTCCCTAAGCTTATCCAAGGTAGCTGAAATGAAGGGTAGAGGATAAGCATCCCTTTCAGTTACCTTGTTAAGTTTCCTATAATCTACACAAAACCTATAACTATTATCCTTCTTCCTAATCATGACTATAGGAGAAGCCCAAGGGCTATTCGATGTCTCAACGATATCGTCCTTAATCATTTCCGCTAATTCCCTATCTATATGGACCTGGACTGCTGGAGAAACCGGATAATACCGTTGTTTTATCGGCTCAGCATTGGTCCTAATTTTATGTTTCACCAGATGGGTGCAGCCAATACCTTCAGGCATGTCCCTAAATATTTCCTCTGTGAAGCTGCCTAACAGTTGTTGTTGTGTCTCGTTTAAATCTGATAAGTCCCTATTCTCCGTTATTGAAGCCAACGAACTTTGGTTTGAAAAACTCCACTGATCTGAAGCTAAATCCGGCACGATTCCTGAAAGCTTCCAGAAATCTGCCCCTAAAATAAGAACTTGCGGAAGACTAGGAATAACGAGACACTCCAACAAAACAACTTTTCCCTGCACTATCATTGGTAACATTACGACACCTTCTACACCTATCCCTACGCCATCCGCTAGAGTGACCCTATCTACGTTGCCTTTTTGTAAAGCTAAACCTAAATCTTTTAATATCGTCCATCCATTCCTACCTATGATAGAGCGTGAGGCGCCCGAATCCAATAAACCTAACAAGTTAACCCCATAAATGCTGACCCTAAGGTATGGACGCCTATCATCACAATTTGCTTCAAGTGTGAAACCTAACTGGACAATTTCATTACAAGCCAACTGGTTACCAGCAGGCGACCTAATCAGATAATTCAACGGCGCCCTCGTCCTCCCGACCCGAGAGTGCGTTGACCGTTTCCCGAACAATTCCTACAGTTTCTGCGAACAACCCCCTGTTGCCCACAGCCTATACACCGCCTAGGAGCAGAACACCTACTGGCAAAATGCCCTTCCTGGTTGCAGTTAAAGCACCTCACCGGTTGAGGTTCTCTACTTACAACCGCTACTACTGGTTCCTCGACCGCAACGTATGCTAGGTCGGGTTCCAGCAGGTTTCTAGACCGATTACTAGGTGGGGGAGTGAAAGTCTCCACATTCGCCCTAACTGTCTCTAGACGTCTACCCAGAGCAACAAGATCGCTTACCGTTTTCGGGTCAGCGAGACCAAGTTGTGTCTGGTAGAACGGTGCCAGATTTTTCTGAAGAATGGCAAGCATTCTTCGTTCAGATAATGGTTCTGACAATCTTCTGAACATGTTTGACATCGTGGCGACGTATACACCAATCGACTCCGCCTGTCCTTGTGTACGTCGCCTAATCTCATCCATCAGAAGATCATCATAGTTTGGTGGTAGGAACTCTGCCTTGAGTTCACATACCAACTCATTCCATGTCCTAACATTAACTCGGATCGCCCTAAACCAGATGAGTGCCTTCCCGGTGAATAAATCTACCGCCGACCTAAAGAGGTGCGTTTCTGAAACGCTTCTTGCCTGCCTAAGCTCCTCAACTCTCTCTAAAAATGCATTTACAGAAGCCCCACAGCGTTCCCCAGTAAACTTAACGTCCCACTTCTCAATTCGCTCTGTGCATCTATCTTGAATCACCGATACTGATTCAACAAATGGTTGTTGTTGTAGTGGTTCGTGTTGTTGTTGTAAAGGTTCAGCTTGTTGTACTGCCCTTACAGGTTGTATAGTTGGCGATGGTGGTGCGAGCCTTACTGCTACCCTGGACGGAGCTGATTTTTCCTCAGGTTCCGTTTCATCTTCGTCGCCGAACTCCAGTTTAGCCGCCAAGCCTACCAACTGGTTTCGCAGTTTCAGCTTGAAACTTTCCTCTTCACTGCCCTCAGCGCGAGCTCTGTCTAATCTGCGCAAGCACCATTCGATCTTTGTAACTATCTTTAAAAACTCCCCTGACTTAGGATCGCTAGGCTTATCCTTCAATAGATCTTCTATCTCCTGTGTTTTCGCTTCAATAGCCTTTACATCCTCTTCAAAAGAGAAAGGGTAACTGGCATCAGTTCCCAAAGAGCCCCTACGCTCCAGCATTCTTGCTGCCCTAAGCGACTGCCTCATTTCTGTGATGGTGCTTCTCGGTAACCCCCGCACGTCCATCTCGTAATACAACTCCTCTTGAGCTAACCTATTAATCTCCATTTTATTTTCCAAAATCAAAAAACTATTCCCAAAAGGGCTAAGTATTCTACACCTAACAACAAAGGAAGCAACTAACACTAGCTGTAATAAAACTGATAACAACATTAAGACCTAGCTCAAATGATACCTATATATGAATAAAATAATTCCACAAGGTTCCAAAGAGAATAAAAGAATTTACTTGTTGGTTGGGTAAAAGAACTATCGACTTCCAAAACCACAAAAGAAAAGATAAAATCACAACTTTAAGAAATGTTTCAACAATACCGCATGAATTTAAGAAACAACCTCCCAATCCAGTAAATGTGTCACTGGTTACCAAAATAAACCACGTTAACGAGTAAAAGTTTCAATTCCACCAAAAAAATTCACGAAATCAAAAATCACTGACAGGTACCGAACCAAATAAGTCTCGTATTGAAAGCTTTAAAACAAATTCCCCGCAGAAGCTGTGAAAACAAGTAATATATTTAAACAAAGAACCCCAGAAAATATTATTATCCTAATCACAAATATGGATGAATAAAAGGAATAAATAAGAGAATGTATTGCAAAAAGGTAATAAATCAATAATAATAATCAATAATAAAATTATCATGAACTTGTGACAAAAGAAAAATTATATCCAGCGAAAGTTATCGGTGGCAACCCTAAAATGACGTAGGCCAACCGATGTATCACAAGAAAACAAAATCCACTATTCGTGGCGACGAACAAGAAAAAAAATCCGCTACCGCTACAACTGTGCAATTCTGTTTTACAAGAAATGCAATTTCAATGTGCCGGTAGGTATATGTATATATATGTATATATAATGGGGATATAAAAACGAATTAAATGACCTACTTGAGATTGCGAATGCCACAATTCACCACACTTCTTTTGTTTGGGGTAGGTATCCAAATAGGGTTTTCCAATCCGAATGTTTGTTGAAACGTATCAACGACCAATCGCACAACCTGGGAAAGGAAAAAGAAAACAAAGTAAAAGGAGCCAAAAAAATAAAACACAAACTTCCCGATCAACCAACGAACACAATACACAACACAGCGGGTGTACACTGCACATAAATATATGTATTATATAGGTATAGGCACTACACAAGTAGATTTTTCTTTGAATCGATTTAAGATTTTATTAACGGGTAATGAATATTATAATTTTTTTGTACAAACGGAATGAAAAGCCCCACGTTCGGGCGTCAATTTGTTACACTTTTCCCGGTATAAGGAAACGATTCTACGTTTGCGTCAAAGAAAACAAAACACGAGAAAAATTGCAGCCGCCGCTGCGCCGATGGGTTGAAAGTCGCTAATGGGTATGGGTAAAGAAACGTCAAATTGTCTATGCAATTCGCCGGTGGTATATGGTGGGGGGAAAAGTGCAACAGGTAGCCGGTTGGATGCTACCACCGCCGTCGCTCAGCTGGGGTGGGTTCAGGGCTTCAACAATTAAATTAAATTGATGTGTTCTGAAACGTATCTCGTACTTAACCTTTTCCTTGGAGATGGTATATCCAATTTTTAATTGGACTACAGTGGGCGCCACACAATCTTTTTGAAGGAATTGTGAAACCTTACCGAACAACTTCCCGATGACGAAATTAAGAGCGAATTTTGGACGAGTGAAAAATTAAAAGAATCGATCTTCCCTTCGTTATAAAACTCCGTGAGGAGAAATGGCGTTTTATTTAGCGAATTGGTTGGATGGTAAGACAAAAAAATGGTCGCCGATGAAATGACTCACTATCGCTACCTCCCGAATTTTTACGGTTGGATGAACGGGTCGCGCGTCCCGTTTTTCCGGGATTTTTACCGAAACGAAAACCAACGTAATACAATTAACACTTTACGGTCCTAACTAACGCGGTTCTCTAAATTATTCCACAAATATACATGAACAAAAAAACACTCTACTTAGCTTGCTTCCTTCGTCCCCAAAGACCTGTCCTGGTAGGTAATTTGTGCCTGTCCTGCCACCTGTACTCCTCCTTGCTCGCCTCCTCTATTCACCTTCTTTTATGATAATCTTCACTTTCTAAATTTACTAAATTTACTAATTTTACTATGCAAAGTAATTCAGGTTTTATGTTTCTCAACAAATATTCTCAAAAAACTGTTCGCTATACGAATGTTACTCGAGCGTCTAGCCGATCTCGCAGTTAACCAACAAGTGACCTTTTTTTCCTTTTTTTTCTCATACATACTGTCTTACACTCAGCAAAACGGGACTATATTCTTGTCCGCGACTGCAACACTCCGTTTTCTTTGGCGGAGGTTCGTGCGGACTCCCGTTCTTGCTCTCAGTCATGCTGGTTGCGCTCTTTGGTGAATTCGCCCGAGTGTTAGGGATATTCCCTAATCTCCGACTTTTCACTGAACGCACTCACACACACTCTTCACACATTACATTCAGTGCATAAATTATTTTTTTGGCGATGTTACTCAATTGAGCAACTTTAAAATATTCTGGCGCTTGAATAACATCCGTGTTAGAACTCGTTCGCGACATTATTCCCCTAGCGGTCCTATCTTGTTCCCCCTACCAAACAAAAGGATCTTTAGCAGGCGAGCTATAGGGACTTACATTGCTTAGGGATCATGAGACCTTGTTCCTATTTATGGAAAACAGCATCTTGGTGACAGAGGTTGCAAGTAAAAAACTAGTTCGTACTTTTTCTTTTCTTTCCCTATTCTAGTTACGTGGGTTTTCGCGCAGATTTTGGGGTTTGGGGATGAGCCGATAGTGTGTCATTTCTTACACATAAATTCTTTATGTTGGTGCCCTTAGCCACTGGCTGCTGACGTTGAGGTGGACATTTCGTATCCTCTGTTGATGTCGTCTTGCGTTTGTGGATATATGTTTTATAGGATGGGGCTCTGTTGTGTTTCGTATGTTTGAGGGCGACTTTGTTGAGTTTGTATGTGTCTCGCCCGTGATGCATTCTGTCTCGGGTCTTTCAATCAAGCTCTCTCTCTCTCTCTCTCTTAGGACCGTCCGTTCCTGCCCATCCAATTGGGCTGTTGGGGTACCTGCTTTGCTATCCTCCCGAGGGACATGGCGAGCACGATCGTTGGGTATTTTAATACACCCAGCAAGATCGGCTATGCTACTTCCTCAAAAGAATAGTGGAAGGACGAAAGGGTCAAAAGAAAGGATGGGTCGGAAAGTGGGAAGGTGGGAGACGACAACACTTTTTTTTTTTTTTTTGGAGCGTTTTGCACGCAACAATGTGCTAAGGGTATTCATAGCACAATTGTGAATAGTGCGGCAGATCTACAAAAAGATAAATACCTAACAGATGAAATATATTCAAAAATTAAGCAGATTTATTTTAAATTCAGTGGTATGATAAGCGATGACATTGACAAATTTCCAAGTGCGGACAATACCAACCTCGATTTCTCGCGATTAAACATAACAAAATCGGCGATGTCGGATATTCGCCTTCCCCGAATTAATATAAAGCCGTTTTCTGGCAAACCCGAAGATTGGTGTGAATTCCACAACGTTTTCGAAAGTTTAATCGATCAAAATTCCGATTTATCCGAGATCCAAAAACTACAGTTTTTAAAATCTTCTTTGGGCGACAAACCTGGAGAGCTAATATCACACCTTCCAATCGATGCCAAAAGCTACGCATCTGCTTGGCAAATTATCACCGATAAGTTCCAAAACAAAAGGAAACTAGTTAACACACAGTTGAGAATTCTGTTAGAGCAACAAAAAATCCCTTTTGAATCGGCCGATCATTTAAGGTCCTTGCATGATACCACGAATCAGTGTATACATGCGCTTTCAAATTTGGAAATACATGTGGATTCATGGGATCCTATACTGATATATATCATATATAACAAACTTCCAAATATCATGCAAAGAGATTGGGAGGCCAAATTAGGGACTTCGAGAAGTATTCCAGATTGGAAAACCTTCTTAGCTTTCATTGAGGGCAGATTCAGCTCACTAGAAAACTTTATGGAATCTAACTCACAGCAGAAACAATCGTTGCCATCAACATCTTTTCGAAAGGCTACATCCCACACCTATCACGTAAAAACTGATGGGGAAGACAAACAGTTTCGCTGTAAACTCTGCAAAGGCGCACACAGTTTACGTCATTGCAAGAAATTTTTGAAAATAAATGTAAAATCCCGTATGGAGGTAACAAAACAAAACTCCATTTGCTCTAACTGCTTGGGTTATGACCATCACATGAACAATTGTAACAGCACGAATCGCTGCTTCAAATGCAATTCAAAGCATCACACGCTATTACATTTTGAGAGGTCTCAACAAAATAATGAACAAAATTCTCAACAATATGCTCAACAACACGTTAATCGAAACATTCAAAACCACTATTGTCAACACTCCTCTTTTCCCAACAATTCCACAGACATGGTAGGTAGCACTAATGGTAACACTATGTCAGCGAACCAAAACCAAGTCGTTGGCAATCAACTAAATCAAAATGCCAAACCATATGCTCCAAATAAACCACAGGAGTTCATTAACTGTGGACCTTCAACATCGCAAAATGCGATAAGCGCTCAAGCATACGCGCAATTTCAAAACCAATCGTACACGTAGCAACAATATAGCATAAATAACCATCTCGTTCAAGACAAAAATGTGATAGATACATCCAAGCAAAATGAAACATGTTGTACACTATTCAATCAAATGCGCACAAAGGCATTGTTAGCGACAGCATTGGTCGCAATGCAACCGATGGCAATGAGTACATCTTACGGGCATTAATTGACCCCGGCTCAGAAGCGACATTTGTCACCGAGAATGTTACTCAATTGCTTAAATTAAAAAAGCAAAGGGCTTTAGCACAAGTCACAGGCTTAGGGCAGACTTCAACTGGCTTATCGAAATATCAAGTAGAATTCACACTCAGTTCATTGACCAGGTCTTCATTTTCTCTACATGTCAAGGCATTTGTCTTCAAACAACTGACATCACTGCTACCAGCACACCAGTTGGTCACGAAGGCATGGAGCCATCTGCACAACCTACCACTGGCCGATCCGTCGTATAGCTCGCCAGGAAAAATTGACCTACTTCTCGGGGCTGATGCATATGCAGCTATAATTTTGGAGGGCCTCGTAAAGGGCGAAATAGGGGAACCGGTTGCTCAATATACGGAGTTAGGCTGGATTATCACTGGAAACACAAACAGCACCAGTCAATCCAAATCATTAACCATTCAAAACCATTTCAACTCTTTGGATGATCAATTAAAAAGGTTTTGGGAGTTAGAGGAAGATCTAGAAACTAGGAAGCTAACTAAGGAAGAGAAACTATGCGAGGAACATTTCAAAAGCACATGCAAAAGATTAGTAGACGGCAGATACGAAGTGCAGTTACCATTTAAAAACAATATACGCCCAAACCTAGGCAATTCTAAAAGACCAGCATTAGCTAGATTTTTCCAAATCGAGAAACGACTGGATTCAAATATAAAACTGAAGGAGGCATACACGGCCTGTATCAAAGAATACCTCACACTCGGGCATATGCAAGAAATATCTGAAGATTTGCAATTCTCGACAGGAAAACACTACTTTCTTCCCCACCATGCAGTGTTCAAGGAGTCGAGCACAACTACGAAATTGCGTGTGGTTTTCGACGCATCATCCAAATCTTCGAATGGAGAATCATTAAACGACAATTTAATGGTTGGGCCTCGCATACAGTCAGATATCATAGACCTGATTGCCAAATGGAGGAAGTTTAAGGTGGCACTTGTTGCTGACATCACTATGATGTACAGGCAGATTTGGATGACACCGAGCGATACTCCCTATCAATTGATTTTGTGGAGAAACAACACTTCAGACCCATTAAAGACGTTTTCTCCGAAAACCGTCACCTTTGGCACCGCATCAGCCCCATTTTTAGCAGTGCGGGCATTACATCAACTAGCCACTGAAGTTAAGGCATCTCATCCTAATGTTTCAAAGGTACTTACCGAAGGATTCTACGTAGACGACCTCATCTATGGCTCAAACAGTGAATCCGATGCAGTTAAACTGCAAAGAGACACACTAGATGTGTTGAACTCGGCTGGATTTCCGCTCAGAAAGTGGGCAAGTAATTCGGCAAAGGTTTTAAGTCAAATACCTGAAAATGAGAGAGAAATAAATCGTTCTCTGGACTTCGACTCAGCCGATGCCATAAAAACCCTCGGAATTCGATGGCACCCAGCACAAGACGATTTTAGATTCAAAATCAACTTACCCGTAGCGAAGGGATATGCAAAACGATCAGTACTGGCAGACATCGCCAGACTATTTGACCCTCTTGGGTGGATCTCGCCTTGTATAATCAAGGCAGAGCTGATCTTACAACAATTATGGATCCAAGAGTTATCTTGAGATAACCCAATCTCTAAAGAGACAGAAGATCTTTGGAAGCATTTACGAAACGGCTTCATTGCCCTTGAGCGCATTCAAGTACCTCGATGGATCCAATATGAAGACTCCGATCAGGTGCAACTACATGGCTTTAGCGACGCCTCTGAGAAGGCATACGCAGCTGTGGTGTACGCTCGAATTGTCAAAAATGGAGGGGAACACATACACCTCCTAGCTTCAAAAACAAGAGTGGCACCATTGAAATGCATTTCATTACCACGCTTAGAGTTATGTGCGGCTCTTCTCCTAGCAAAACTTCTACGCCTCATATCACGGGCAATGCAATTCCACAATCTAGAAGTATTTGCATGGTTCGACTCCATGATCGCTCTAGCTTGGATCAAGGGAAGCCCGTTAATACGAACTACGTTTGTAGCTAATAGGGTATCTGAGATCCAAACCCTCACCAGTCCCACAATTTGGAGGCACGTAATCTCAAAAGATAATCCTGCGGACACCGGCTCACGAGGACTTTCACCGGAGGAGCTCATCGAAAATCAGTTGTGGTGGTATGGTCCCAAATTTTTACAAAATTTCACTGTCAATGAATATCCAACAGCAATTCCAATTGAAACTGATCTGGAATCAAAAAGTAAAATCAATCGAACTGAGTTTCAAGTAGGTTTTTATCAAACAAATCTACACCACGCTCGAAGATGCCCAAGTTCGCACATGTAGTAGCTCACTGCACAATAGACAAGGCATTCTTCGAGCAATATTCCACACTAAGGCGAATGTAAAATAGTACAGAAAGAATTGTTCCAGGAAGATATTACGATCTTAACAAACAAAAACCATGTGTGTAAAGGCAGCAAAATTTTGAGCTTAAATCCTTTTCTCGACTCGAAGGGTTTACTACGTGTTGGGGGTCGACTAAGCAACTCACCACTTCCGTTCAATCAACGACATCCTTTAATACTGAAGAATTCGCACCACTTCGCCAAACTTATAGTGAGTGACATCCATCAGCGGACCCTTCACGGCGGTGTGCAAATGATGATGGCAGAAATTCGAAACACATATTGGATCACGAACATCAAGAGACTGACAAAGTCCATAATCCATAAATGTGTTAGATGTCATCGTTACAAGGCAAAAATGCAACAGCAGCTCATGGGGAGCCTCCCAGCTGAGCGAGTCACATGCTCCAGACCTTTTACAAACACAGGTGTGGACTACGCCGGACCAATTGAAATTAAAGCATGGAAGGGGCGATGTAACGGAATCTCCAAAGGATACATAGCGGTGTTTATATGCCTATCAACCAAGGCCATACACATTGAGCTCGTTAACGATCTAAGCACGGCGTCCTTCATAGCTGCGTTTAGAAGATTCGTCGCCAGAAGAGGCTTATGCGCTAACGTATTCAGCGATTGTGGGACAAATTTTAAAGGAGCCTACAACGAACTAAATAAGGACAGTAAATTTATTTCGTCCGAATGGTCCTTAGAAGTGGCAAAAGAACTCGCCGCAAGAAATACAACTTGGCATTTTAACCCCCCTTCCTCACCTCATTTCGGAGGGCTTTGGGAAGCGGGAGTGAAGTCCATCAAGCACCACATCAAGCGAACTATCGGGAATTCCAAATTAACATTTGAGGAGTACTCGACATTGCTTACCCAAATTGAAGCATGTCTCAATTCAAGACCACTATGCCCCATGTCTTCGGATCCTGATGACCTAACAGTTTTGACTCCTGGTCATTTTCTCATCGGAGGAACAATGCATACGGTCCCCGAAAGAAATCTTTGCGACACAAATATAAGCAGTCTGGAAAAATGGCGATACATTCAGCGGCTCCTGCAAGAATTTTGGAAGCAGTGGAGCTCATCATATATTCATTTACTCCAACAACGACCGAAATGGCTCCAAAGGCAGCCTAACCTCAACGTTGGAGACATCGTCATTGTCAAGGAAGATAATTTACCACCCTCGTCGTGGGCACTCGCGCGAATAATTAACTTACATCCGGGCTCGGACGGTCTAACGCGCGTCGCGACCATAAAAACAAGAACATCGGCACTTAAAAGGCCAATTGTAAAATGATCCCCCTTGCCGATATCAGAGCCCATGAACAATTCTAAAAAAAAATCATAACACATAAAACAAAAAAAAACAATCAAAACAAACCTCTCCCACCCTATGAACGTTAAAAATAATCAAAAATAATGAACTCAAACTAAATTAACTCACCCCATCCCTTGTAATCAAAACTGAATTCAGAAGTGCAGATAGACACATTCTTAACACCTCATAATTTTTTGATTTTGCCCAAACTCATGAAAACGAATTTCACTAATGCCCATTATGCTATTTTTTTTTTTTAATTGCATCACATCACAACACTGCAATGAGAGGCGCAGGCATCCGGCCAAGCAACTCAACAACAAGTAAACCTAGTACCAGGTGCACGCAAATAGATTATGTCAACAAATCAGGACTAAAAGGGATGCCTTGAGAAAAAATCGTCGCCGAAGGCGGGGAGCATGTTGGTTCTCAACACAAAACACAAAAAAACACCGACAAATCACCGATCCATCAATCAACACTTATCAAGTTCAAAATGATTGTAACCTAAGGCACACTTGACACTGATGCATTAAAATCGGCGTATTGAACTATTCATTTGGATATTGTTTTATATTCAGCATATCCAAATGATTAGTTTTTAATACGAACGATTGAAAGAATTATCTTAAATTAATTAATTAATTATCTCGAATTAATTTATTAAATTAAAATCGAGATAAAGGACCGATCAAACACACGCGGAAAGAAAAACACTTCTGAACTAAGTGTCAAATGTGGAATTAGGATTTATGCAATGCATTCTCCCTCTCTCACATATGATAATGCAAAGGAGCCAAATGGCTATCCCCCTCTTATGAACATACACGGGCACAATCAAATGCTATGGAGATAAGGATGGAGAATGCATTGTATGATCACTTCTAACCCCCAAGCCAAATATGGGGCATTAATGTCAAAGTGTTATACAAGAATAAAAATCAATGTAATCATACAGTTCTCATGATACAAGTATGATAATGTTTGAAGAGTGTTAAGATCACCAAAGAAATTAAAGACGTTCGTTAATAACAAAGAAATTATTTATTAGGAAGGATAGTGGACTGTATTATTTAAATAACCACTGACCATGCTCGGTCAGTTAAAAAATGAAATGCTACCGCACCCAAGGTGGCTAAACAAGAAAAAAAGGCTTTGAATACAAGAAAAAAGAAGCACTGATCATGAGTAAGCACTAATAAGCAAAAGAGATACAGACAGGATAAATCGCTCTGATTTATACGGCTGTGGTGTGTCGGCACATTGCACGGTCGTCGCTTCGCCCGCTGTAGGTCCCGTTGGGTCGTCTCGTCAACTGCTTGCGAAGTTGTCGGCTGCTCCTCTTTCGGCGTTCCTTCGTTGCGCAGCATTATTACGATGATGTGTTGTTCATTGCTGCTACGATGTTGGGTTTTGGGTTTTACCATGCATATTATTGCGGACATCTGGTTGCCCGTTGGTTATCGTTTTATGGTACCGCTGTCTTTATTACGGTGCGTATTGATGTATGCACCGCTGTTATTGTTGTTGTTGTTGGTGTGCACTACCAACATGTGTTGGTCGATCGATTCTGAACATTCCGCCCCCAATTGAATACTTGTCTTCAATTCCTGGTCGAAGAATCGTCCTTGGGAAGGATGCACAGCTTCTGCACCGGACGCACAAGTGTCGTATGCTCCATTTTGATCTCTGCACTTCGTATGAGTCCATCTCTGCCCTGATGGATTGCGGTGACCCGTCCTAGAGGCCAAACCGTTGGTGGCATATTCTCCTGCTTCACCAGCACCAAGTCGCCAATTGCTACGTTGCGGCGCTGCTCTCTCCACTTGAATCGCTGCTGTAGTGTGTGGATGTATTCCTCGCTCCATTTTTTCCAGAAATGCTGCTGCATCTGGTGGATTATGGTCCATAGCTTGAGTCGGCTTTGTGGAGCTTCGCTGACGTCCGCCGTCAGGGGTTGCACGATTTGTTCACCAATCAGGAAATGTCCAGGAGTGAGTGCGCTGGAATCTCCTGGATCGTCCAATAATGCACTAAGTGGGCGCGAAGCTGGTTTCCCCAATGCTCTGCACTTCGTCGCAGTTGTCGGTCTGCACCCACAAACGTTGTGGCATAGTCGCTCCAGAGTATCGCACAGGCACCTCTTCTTCCGGTAAAA
The DNA here is from genome assembly GCA_951230905.1 of Cheilosia variabilis. Lineage (NCBI taxonomy): Eukaryota > Metazoa > Arthropoda > Insecta > Diptera > Syrphidae > Cheilosia > Cheilosia variabilis. The sequence continues at coordinate 97,450,552 of OX579676.1, read as the reverse complement.
CGATGGAAGGCGGCAAGAAATGCTTCCGACGACTGGTTGCTCACGAGCTCCAGGTGAATTGCTCTCGTCACCATGCACACAAAGACTGCTATGTAGCCCTTCTCGATAATTTTCGATCGACCTGCCCTGGCCTTGATCTGCACTGGTCCGGCGTAGTCCACGCCACTATGCTTGAATGACCTTGCTCTTTGCACACGGTCCCTTGGTAGACTGCCCATTAGCTGCTCTGCTACAACGTGATTCTGGCGAAAACAGATCACGCACTTCTCGACACTGGACTTCACTGCACGTCTCAACGCTGGCATCCAGAATCGCTGTCGAATATACTGCATGCACAGTTGCACTCCGCCATGCAATGTTCTGTGATGCGCTTCCCTAATGATGTGAGCGCTCAGCTTGCTCTTAGATGGAAGGATGACTGGATGAATGCTAGAATATGGTAGCTCCGCATCTTGTAGTCGGCCTCCTACTCTTATAACTCCACTGGAATCCACAAACGGGGCTAGCGTTGCGATGCTGCTCGATTTATTTATGGGCCTTCTGCTTTTCAACTGCAGTAGCTCCTCGCTGTATGCCTGCTGCTGTGTGATTTTCACCCAATAGGTCAAGGCTTCCTCTCGCTCGATTGGTGTCACTGCTCCTTTGGACTTCTGCTCGCCGTTCCTGCATGCGAAACGGAATACTAAAGATGTCACTCTCAATACGCTCTGCAAGGTTGATCCGCGCTCCAACAAGCTCGTGTTGTTAATCCTTAGCTCGGTTGTAGTAGGTTGCGTCAGTCTTCCAACAATGACTGGTTTCAAGGCTGCGTTTGCTCCTGCTCTTTGTTTTTTGGTAAGAGGCGGCTGCATACTCGGCCACTCTTGCTCTGGTTGTTTGAGCCAATGTGGGCCTTCCCACCATATAGTTGAATTCTTCAGCTGCTCTGCTGCAATGCCTCTCGATGCTAGGTCCGCTGGGTTGTCGCTCGATGACACATGCTTCCAGGGGTGGCTCCCAGTTAGCTCTTGTATAGCGCTGACTCTATTTGCTTCGAACGTTTTGAGCTCGAAAGGAATTTTGGAAATCCAATAAAGTACCACCATTGAATCGCTCCAGTAGGTCCTTGGCATATTCTGGAATTTCCATGCACTGCTCACTTGCTCGACTAACTTGCACAAAAGATCGGCTGCACACAACTCCAGTCTCGGTATGGAGATGGTCTTCAAAGGCGCTACCCTGGTTTTTGACGCTACCAGGATACAGCTCGTGTTGCCGTTGCTCGATGTTGATCGCAGATAGACGACTGCCGCATACGCTCTAGTGGATGCGTTAGCAAATCCATGGAGTTCTGACGTGCTAGCTCGTTCGGTACCCAACCATCTGGGAACACGTATATGTGTCAGATGTGGTAGCTGCTCACAAAAGGATTCCCAATCAGGAACCATGGCTGCCGGTATCTGCTCATCCCACTGCACTCCTGAGCGCCATAAATCTTGGATGAAGATTTTGGCACGTATTATGACAGGTGCAAGATATCCATTCGGGTCATATAATCTTGCGATCTCACTGACGACTGCTCGCTTAGTCAATTTTCGACTCTCCTCGTCGGCACGCACCTTGTATTGGATCTCGTCCGTGACTGAATTCCATACTAGGCCAAGTATGGATGCTTCGGAACCCTCGGAAATGGTTAGCTCATTGATACTGCTCTCCGTGCTGCACAGCTCTGATAGGACTCTTTCACTTGATGACATGTACTTGCTGAGCTCAAACCCGCCTGCACGTAGCGATGAGATTATTTCATTGCCCAATGCAATGGCTCCTTCATCATCATCTGCTCCAGACAGCATGTCGTCAACATAGAAGTTTTTAATGATTGCTTCATATGCTAGCGGATGCTTGTCTTTGTTGTCCTCTGCACACTGGTTCATAGCTCTAACCGCGTTAAAGCTGCTTGACGTCATGCCGTAGGTGACCACTGTCAGCCAAAACTCTCGAAGCTCTTCGTCTGGATGCTCTCTCCAGAATATCCTCTGCAGATCCCACTGATTTGGATTCACTTGCACTTGCCTGTACATCTTCTGGACATCTGCGGTGATCGCCACTTTGAAGCACCGGAACCTTGTGATGGTGGCTGACAGATCGTCCTGAAGTTTTGCTCCTGGGAATTGCAGGTCGTTCAACGATATCCCATTATCGGTTCTGCATGACGCGTCGAATACCACACGAAAATTTTTCGTGACGCAGTGGTGGGGAATATAATAGATCATTCCATCTGCTCTCGGCTCGTTGCTGTCCACAGGTCTCATGTGATTCAGTGCTTGGTACTCACGCATGAAACTAGTGTATTTCTCCCTCAGCTCCTGGTTTGCACTTAATTTCTTCTCTATCTGTAGAAACCTTTTTAAGGCTACGGCTCTTGAATTTCCCAAGGTCCTCGCTCTCGGATTGATGGGGATGGTGACAACGTATCGTCCAGATGGGTCTCGATAATGTGTTTCACGGAAATTATCCTCGACCCATTTATCATCTGCAGACATCATTGGCACTCGGCTCAGCTCTTCTATCTCCCAAAATCGTTTGATTTGCTCGCTCAATAGCCCATCTTGTGATTCTGTTGCGACCAACGCTCGAAATGCACGTTCCTTGTTCAGTCGCAACCGCCCAAAAATGATCCATCCTAGATAGGTATCCTGTGCCATCAGTCCGCTCTTGTGCCTTTTGACATTTCCTTTGATGACGTCTGCCCATACTTGCGCTCCGAGTAAAAGCTCAACTCTGGCGGGTTTGTCAAACATTGGATCCGCCAGTTGCATATGGCTCAGATCAACAGTTTGACCTTGTGGTACATCTGTCATCGGAAGGCACGAGGATATCTTCTTAATGGTGTACATCTTGCAGCTCATGGAGAAATTCGGATTCACTGCAGATAGTATGCTGATTTGGATGACGCCTGTCAGTCTCACGTTCGATTCAGCTCCGATTCCGCTTACTTGCAACTCACACTTGTGCTTGGTGACGCCCATACGCTGGATGCACTGCTCAGTAATCAAGTTGATTTGGCTTCCGCTGTCAAGTAGCGCTCTGGCACGTAGTTCTCGCCCTGCGCCAGCTCTTACCTTCACACATGCTGTTGCCAATAATGCACTGGTTCGCTCATCATTGTTCTGCTCTTCTGCTCTGTTGCGCTGCCTAGCGCTGTCACTCTGCCCTGTTCTAGTGCTGATGCTCTCTGGTGGTGTAACCTGACCTACGATGATTGGAATAGGTAGGCTACGAGTTGACTGCTATGCCTCGGGATCTTCCTTTGAAGTTGACGTGGATGGCCGCTGCTGCTCTGGGGCCGTCGTGATAGCAAAGTTAGCGCTCGCTGTGTGCTGCTCTTCACAGAGAACACTGTTGTGTTTTTTATCGCATTTGCGACATGCTCCTTGTGGACAGTTTTGCGCGAAATGTCCGGATTTTAGGCAATTTGCGCACAGTTTCCACTTTCGCACTTCAGCATTCCTGCCTTGAATGGAAAGCGCCAGGAAATCTGAGCAGCGATAAAGCGGATGCGTTGATTTGCACAGAGGGCACTTTGATGCTACCCATGGTTTGCTGGGTCCAGCTGCACTTTTGCTGGTGCGTTCCTTGGGTTTTTCAGCTCTGTTCAGCGTTTGGTCGAAGAATGCTGAATCCATCGCGCTCGCCCTTCGCTCCACAAATAGAAGGAATTCTTTTAGTGTGGCGATCTTACCCACATCCTCTCTACTCATCTGCCATGAGTGGTTAGTTTCAGGATCCAGCCTCTTCCTCAACATGTTGACTATGATCGGATCCCATGATGTGACGTCTAGTCCTAGCGCGCGCAATGAGCTGAGGTGAACGTTTGCTTCGTTCACCATGTCACGAATACCACGGGCCATGGACGGCCCAGCATCGAGTTTGGGAATGGCATGTAGCGCATTTAGATGCCCATCCACAATATTCTGCTCCTTATCGTACACCTCGTTCAATTTTTTCCAAGCGTCAGCATAGTTATCCTCAGTGACGCGCCATCTGCCGATCACCCTTGCCGGTGGTCCCTTCAATGCTTGCACTAGCTCGCGCATCTTGGGTACATTGGCCATGGTTGTATTGTTGTGAACTTCGGTTACGAATTGGTCGCGAAATTCGCGCCATTTGGTGACATCTCCCTCGAACGTGATAATATTTATTGGCCGCTCCTGCCGCACTTGGATCACGTTGGCTGGTGTTGATGCACCATCAACATTTGCACTGGCAGCATTCCTTCGATCCAGTAATGTAATGCGCTCTTTCAACGTTGCTGTGGTAGTGTGGAATGCATCCTCTACCCTGCTCAAGTATTTGTCATGGACGGCTAGCTCTGCGTCGTCCGCAGCTTTTTCTGCCAATGACATATGCTCTTCCAGTAACTTGTTGTACGCACTTTCAGCAGCCAGCAATTTTGCATTCAATAACGACTGACCTACTGCCTCAAATCCTGCTTCACCGCAGAATTTAGCGATGCGCCAAAGCGTTGCGCGATGAACTTCTCTGCGCACTGTATCGCCCATCTTCAGTAATTGCACTTAATAACTGCTCGAATCCCGTAAGACCGTACGCACTTTAAGTAATTCAGGTCGACCCTTCGGAAATCACGAAAATTGCGTATGGAATGAGCACTTTATTGTTCTATAATTTTTATTTGCACTGCACCAGGGTGGGTAGTTTTTCGTACAATGCACAATGTACGCACAGTAGTTTATTTAGTTTATAAACACAATTTTGTTTAATGCACAATTGCCCAGGCACAAGGAATGGCACAAGGAAAGCACAAAATTAATAATCACAATGGCTCGATGAAGCACACATTATATGAGCACGGTTAAATCACAAAATGTTTCAGCACAATAGCTCGCTGATGCACAACAAATTATTTTGGCACAAAAATGTATTTTTAACACAAAGAATGTACTGCACTGTCACCGATTCTTATGTGGCTCGATTAGGACCAAATGTTAAGATCACCAAAGAAATTAAAGACGTTCGTTAATAACAAAGAAATTATTTATTAGGAAGGATAGTGGACTGTATTATTTAAATAACCACTGACCATGCTCGGTCAGTTAAAAAATGAAATGCTACCGCACCCAAGGTGGCTAAACAAGAAAAAAAGGCTTTGAATACAAGAAAAAAGAGATACAGACAGGATAAATCGCTCTGATTTATACGGCTGTGGTGTGTCGGCACATTGCACGGTCGTCGCTTCGCCCGCTGTAGGTCCCGTTGGGTCGTCTCGTCAACTGCTTGCGAAGTTGTCGGCTGCTCCTCTTTCGGCGTTCCTTCGTTGCGCAGCATTATTACGATGATGTGTTGTTCATTGCTGCTACGATGTTGGGTTTTGGGTTTTACCATGCATATTATTGCGGACATCTGGTTGCCCGTTGGTTATCGTTTTATGGTACCGCTGTCTTTATTACGGTGCGTATTGATGTATGCACCGCTGTTATTGTTGTTGTTGTTGGTGTGCACTACCAACATGTGTTGGTCGATCGATTCTGAACAAAGGGGAATTGAAAATTCAAGTTCAAGTTAAGAGTCATTGACCACCTAAGATAATAAATTCCGTAAAAGCTATAACAATGTACAGTGTTGTGCCTGACGGCGAGGTATCATGGGGACTAGCATGAACAATTGCGAACACTTGTCCATTATCACTCCAACGACATAGTAATAAATCACAACCTTATAACGTATCTTGGCTTGCGTTTATTTCTCGTCTCAATTGTTTTAAGACAGCATTCTTGAAACATATTTAATTCTGAGTGCATCAGAGCTCAGAACATTTCAGTACACTATTCCGGGACTGAAAAATGAAACGCTAGATGCTGTTATAATGCAATCAGAAATCACAGAGGTGCTGAAAGGATTTAGGGACGGTAAAGCTCCAGGTTCGGACTCAATTCCAATTTAATTTTATAAGTACGGAACGGAGTTGCTGGTGGATGAGCGTATCCAGTTGTTTAATGAAGTATTAGAGACGGGAATTTTACCAAAGAGTTTTATAGAAGACCTAATTTTTCCTATACATAAAAAAGGAAGTTTAGCCAACCCGAGGCATCTCGATTTTGAATTCTAGTTGCAAAATGTTTACAGCAGTGTTAAAAAACGACTGAATTAGTGGGTTAAACAAAGAAATCTCCTGAATGAGTACCAGGCTGGCTTTAGATCAGGATACTCGACGGTGGACCAAGTGTTTGTACTTAAAAGCATCATCGGGGAGACATATCAGATGCAGAGTAAAAATCTTTACATGTTTTTCGTTGATTTTAGAGCAGCATTTGATTCTTTAGGCCGAAATGCACTGTTCTATAAACTGTATGCAAAGGGAATGTCTCTTAAGTTCCGAAAAGTTCTACAAAACTTGTATGCGGATACGAGAGCAGCAGTTTGGAAAGCGGAACAATTATCAGAGTGTGGACTGCCGGGAGGTGTGGAGTATGCTGTATCAAGTGTTTTTTTTGTTATCCAGTTCTACAGAGGCATTACAGTTAATGATAAATCGCCTTTATGACTATTGTGAGCTCTAGAGTCTAGTCGTGAACCTGGAAAAATAAAAAATAATGATTTGTAAAAAATTTGTGGGAAGACGTTACAGAAAGAAAATGGCATTACAATGGTGTGGGACTAGACGTATTGGTTGAATATAAGTACCTGGGTAATCCTAACAAAGAGCTTAACCTTGCAGAGACACCTACAGGAGAAATTGGAAAATGCTAAATGCGCAATCAACGCAACTTGGAAAAGATGTTTTGCTAATCGTTTTATTTCCCATAGCAGCAAGTATAAAGTATTTGAATCAGTAGCAGAATCGGTTTTGTTTTATGCGGCTCAAGTATGGGGATATAAGCAATACGAAGATACTTCTAAGGTTAAGTGCATTTTTCGCATTCCGTACAATGCACCAAACTATTTGTTAATGGTCGAAACTGGTCTTTAAATCATTAAAACCCTAAAACTGCGGGTCGACTACATCCTAAAAGTAATGAATATGTCATATTTTCGACTGCCAAAAAAAGCAGCTTTGAAGACTATTTCCAGTAAATCAAGTTGGTACGCAGAGTGGTTGAATCTCGCAATTCAATATGGCATCGAAGTCGATTTGAGTATTGAAAATTTGGCAAACTGGAAACCAGTCTTATATGGGCTGATGGAAAATTAGGATGAACTTTTTGCGTCGAAATACAGGGAGGAAGCCGAATCATCAATTTAAGGATCTATTTATAGTCGTTTGAATCATAATTTATCGGAGAAAAATTATTTCCATGACAAAAAAAGTGTGCAGGAAATATCAATGTTGTTAAGGCTACCTGGTGAACTGGTGAAGCTGAACTACATACCACATAGGGAGGATTTGTCATGCGTCTGTTAATTATGTAACTTGAGGGAACAAGAAGATGTATTGCACTTTGTAGGAAAATGTGCAGTGCTTCAGGAAACAAGAATGCATGTATTTGCGAAAAATTATCTTACAGATGAAGAAAGCAAAAATGTGTTAAACGAACTTTATGTGAATAAACTATTTAAATTTGCTTGAGTGGGAATTTTTAAAATGGTGTATCCTTTTACTTTTTCAAATATTAGCAGAAGCCTATCTTTACAACCAAAGCTATACATAACTGAATTATAATTTTCAATCTGGCAGACGGCAAAGCCAAGCTCAATTGTTTTGTAGAATTGTATGACGTGTTACGTTTCGGTACCGTGCTTTCCCGTAGGAGAAGAGTATCAATCGGAGAGTATAAATAAAAATGCTGATGTATTATTTTAATATCTATTGGCCCGCTGTCTTTGGCAGGGCTGCGACCAATAGTATTTGTTTATTATTTAATTATTTTATTAGTTAAGATTTGACCCGCTGTCGAGAGCTTGGCTGCGATCAACCTGATAGTTAATTTGACTCTGTTCTTCCTGCTCACAACCTTTACCTTTTATACATTTAGTCTTCATGACCCGTCTCCTATCACACGCACTATTTTTAGGTATTGCTTAATTGTTTTCCGTTCCCATTAAAATTACCCAAATTACATCTTGGGTGTCATTTGCCTTACGCTGGTGTCAATTGTCATCCATTCATAATTTATTATTGCGTCCCCGATAGCACAACGTAGTAAAACTCCGATATGCAACTATTGCAGTTTTGACATATGTTGGCGTGCCGCTGGGCAATCGGAGTTGGGTTACGAGTGTATCGTTTTGGGTAGATAGGCACTTGACTCATTGCGCTTGGGTGGCGTTTGGGCAGAAGGAAAACGAATGAAAGCAAAGCGAATGACCTATTAATAGCCGTGCGATCTGGTAGTGTATTTGGTGTATGGATTGAGTGGGAAAACATGAGAAGGTGGTCAGTAGGGTGGGTCATGGTGTGGCTGTGCGGATCACAACAGACGAAATAATACTGAAAATAAATAAATACTGAATACTGAATACAGTTGTCAAATGTCAATGTAAAATGTTTTCCCAACTTTTTCACCTTTTAAAGTGAATATACCTAAAATGTATACAAATTCTAAAAATTTATTTAGAACACGAATGAATTTTAAGCCAGTACAATTATTCTGCAATACTTACATATTTTTTTAACTGTGTTTTTAAGAATTTTTTTGTTTGTACTGAATAAATTGACTGAAAATCAGGTGATGCTAAATATGATGTTTGTCTTAAGGATAATGTTATTTCATATTACTATTTTGGTTTCTTTCGTTTTGAATAAATTTACTTATTTGAAAAAAGCTACATTTTCGTGTGATACATATGGTACATTTTAGAAGCTGAAAATAGATACTTTGCAACGCTGTTCCCAGTCTTATTCGATCTCGTCGCCCTTGAGAAAGCCAAACCTTTCACGTCGCAGTCGTTACTTTTTTACTTTCTAATTCATTTTTATTCAATTCATGCTTTAAACTTATATACTCGACAAAAAATCTAATTTAAAACTAACATTTATCTTATTCTAGCTAACTGGCTCTAGGCGAGCGCTCTAAACTTAACATTATGCTTAAAACTATTGCCTTTCGGCCTTAAATCTATCTATATATAATTTGTTTTGTTTTTTTAATTTTCAAGAAACTTTATAAAACTTGAATTCTTCACGTCTAAGTCGTAGTGCACGACGTATGGCGACTGTCCGTGAACGAAGGCTGCGGTTGTCCAAATTGGGAACGAGATAGACAACAACGCAATCGGAATCAGCTGAACAGCACATGCTGTATTTAGTATCTACATTTGTTGGAAAACAGATGACGCTGCACATCGACTTTGACATTACAATTATAATTTTTTTGCGCAACTCTTTGCGAAAGAAAGAATCTTAAATCAAGTGTCATTTAAGCGACGATTTTGAGGGGAAAAATTCAAAGGCGAGGATGTTCTCATTCCTCGGATTCTGCTTATTCCCATGGCCTATTGTATGTGGCTTGCTCGTGTTGCCAAATATTCCGCTTTTTATGTGTACGCGGCTACGCGCCCGTGAAAAATGTAAAAAATGTATTCTTTTATGGCTGCATCCATTATATCGATTTACCAACAACAAGACAATAATAATAACGGTAAACACATTTCCGCAAGGCATTCATCCGTGTCCATCCATATGAGTCACTATTTGACGACTAGCAACAACGACCAATCAATAAAGCCCGATTTTATCCAAGAATTTTTTCTATTCCTTTGAATAACATTAAAAAACGACCGCTCTTAAACAATTTATAGCAACAAAAATATAATGTTTACGAACTCTGTACTCCTGGCTATCTAATCCAATTCAAACGATGTGATTTTATCACAAAGAAGAAGATTTTGATGCAACTTAAGCAAACAGTAGTTTGTCATATAAATATTTCGGTTATTAAGTAACTCAAAATAGTGAAATCAATTTGTTTCGATACTGTCTACTATTATGTTTCTAATGGAAGAAAAAAAAGTGATCTTTTGTTAACAGATAACGATTTATTCAAAATATAAGAAAACCCGATTTAAGGGGACGGATATTCCAAATGCTGGACAACTAAAAACGACAAAAACTAGTTAGTTGTTAGAAAACATGTATGTCCTATCTAATAAAACCGCAAATAGCAAAATTGTTCCAAGCAAAGTGAATTTATATGCAATTTAAGCAGTCGACCTAAAACCCTCGTTATCTCCGAAGCGGTACAAAACCAAGTGATGAAATTTTCTATTTTCAACAGTATTCCACCTAGCCAATCTAATAAAACCCAAATTGTATCCATCAACTTAACGGCTTATGATTTATTTGAGATTTAAGCAAAAGTTTAGCTCCCAATTTAAGGTCCCCATAACTCAAAAGCTGTTGAACTAAAAACGATGAAATTCTATTTTTCTATTCTATGCACGCATTACTGACAACTTTTTTCTTGCGATTAAGGAGAAGCCTCAAATAGTTTAAATTTGCTCATTTTTAAGCGATTCGATATTTCTGTTCCGTCACGACTTTAAATAAAACAAGTACGGCTTTTTTCTGTGGGGAAAATTATATAAAAAACCCCACATTTATTAACCTCCTGTTTCCGCCGAGACAAGAACGTCTCGCCTGCTTCGCAGTTGAAGCCAGACTCTCTTTTACAGTACCATTTGCAAAGCACTCGAATGGCCGGTGTTGCCATTCGTAACAGTCCCGGCTAAAAACAATGTTTTTATCTAAACATAGCTACAATATAATATAATACATAAATATATTCAGCTAGTCTCCACAGGCACGATGCACAACTTCTGGACTGAACGCTTCAGTTTGTTGGTAGCCGTTTGAAAGATGACGTGTCTCACCAAGCCGTCCTGGCCTGGGAGAAGCTCACAGATCCTGGCCATAGCCCAACTGGTTGGTGGGAAATTCTCGCTTTTGAGGATCACCAATTGTCCAACCTTCAGATTCTCCTTTTCCTTTCGCTATTCCTTTCGCTCCTGCAAAGTGGCTAGATACTCCGTTTGAAATCGCTCCCAAAAGTGTTTCACCATGCGCTGCCTTTCCTTCAAGAACTTAGTTCCTACTGTATCTGGTCTATCGTCTAATCTGAAAGATGGAGGTAAGACTAATGGTTCTGCAACCAAAAAATGTCGCGGCGATAGCTACTGCATATCCGCCGGGTCGTCACTCAATGGGTGAAGAGGTCTCGAATTGAGTATCGTTTCGATTTGAGTGACTAATGCTCCAAACTCCTCATACGGCAGTATCCCCTGCTCAACAATCCTTTTCAGGTGAAACTTCATAGATTTCACCGCAGCTTCATAGATCCCACCTTGTTGTGGTGCTGCCGGTGCAATGAAGTTCGAATTCCAGAATTCGGCGTTATTTCACTTTCATAAAGTGAAATAATGCCGAATTTTAGAATTCGGCATAATTTCACATTGACAAAGTGAAATAACGCCGAACATTGCTTGTGAAATAAAACCGAAGCAAATGTTTCCACAATTCGGCATTATTTCACTTTCTTAAAGCGAAACAATGCCGAATTCAGAGAAAAGGCAAAAGAATCAGTAAAGCCAACTGTACTTGTTAGAAAAACAAGTGAACTTTACCGTAATCAATGTTTGTTGATTGTAACTCGATGTGCAGTCATCTCATTAGTTGATGAACTTTGAGTGATACACATCGTTTAAATGGCAAATTTGGGTGAATCAGTATTTGTATATGAAATCTGTGAAGGTTTTAGAAAGGGAAGCGAACTTTTGTACATACCCGAAACAAAGCAACTTTATAAAATTAAATCAAAGTCTAGATTGTGTAAGAGATATACGTGTTATAAGAGTGAGTGTAATGGAAGTGCAGTTGTTGAGTTTAACAATGAAAATTTAGTTAGAGTTCCAAAGGTAAGTGCACCGCACAACCATTCGACGCAAGAAGACCTTCGCGGTAAATTAAAATTATTAAGCGAAATAAAAAATGAATGTGCAAATGTTTCGCTCAAAAGAAGTGGTATTCGCGAAGTTTTTGACGAAGTTTGTGGAAGAGGTGAAACTAGTGCGTCTGTTCAGTTTGGCAAAGTTCGGCGACAACTTATAAACATCCGAAACAGTTCGTTTCCTAAAGCCCCCACATCTGCTTCAGAGATATGTGCAATTTTTAAGAATCGAAGTGTGATGCATGATTTCGGTATGTCTCGGTACAAACGTAGTGAGCCATTCTACAGGAGCACTGTTATTGAACCGGGATTTTCTTACACTATATTTATGTCTCCGACAATTTCTGAGGAAATTCGGAAGTTACCGGACGGGAGCCAGAAAAATTATCTTCTGGACGGCACTTTTAGCGTTGTCCCATCTTGCGGATATAAACAACTTTGTTTAATCCATTTTGCTCACGACGATCATGTAATATTAAATATTATATTAAGATTTATATGCATTTAATGAAATTTTACTTGTTAGGTTTACCCGTTCATTTATATTTTAATGAGCAATAAATCGGAAAAAATGTACCTGCACGCATTTCAGTATGTTGATTTCATAATCAACGAACAGCGTGACGTCACAAATTATTTGATCGTATGCATCAAGCACACCTCCGAATCAGCTGTCAACTAATATATTTTGTAAACAAAATATCTTGTATATAACCCAGGACAGTTGTAACTAATAAATAGATCTGTTTTATAACGTTTAAAGAAGCAGTTGGTTTTATTTGAACCGTATTTTAATTTTACTGAAAATAACCGGAAAAATTGTCTTTTAAGTTCAAAGTCGAACATTTTGGTCCACGAGCCGGATTTTAAGTAAAATATATACCCGACACTACACATCGTAGGCATTTTGCTACTATAAACTGCTTCCTTTTTTTTTTTTTTTGTGTGCAATTTGTGTGCTGCATCTTGGATTAACTTCAATCTTTGGAGAAATTTGCTGATTTTGCTGCCTTTTTTTTTGTGTGCTGTGTGCCGCCGTCATCTGAAGAACTCAACCAAACGATTTGAAGAAACGGATTCGAAATCCCAGGAATTTGCAACCGATCCGAATTTGCAAGTAAGTACATCACTTCTTGTATTATTTCATTTCGTGTGTCTGGGTATAAGATATAATTTTAAATTATGAAGCCAAATAAGTTAAATCGCGTACTTACCCGCTTGGAAAAGGATGTTGAAAATTTCGGCAAAAGGGGATCCAGTACTCGGACGGCAAATTACCTGTCGGGTCGTTTGATTCTGCTGAAAGAAACAATGGAGAATGCTGAAAAAGTGTACGAACATTTAGTAGATAGTCAGGATGAGGATAGTGATTGTTCTAAAATAGAGGAAGTGTATGATAGATTGCGCCAGCTGTATTTAGATTACAGAGCCTCTCTTCTTGATGCCATGGACAAAGTCAAGGCAAAAGAAACCCAGAGTGATGTCACGAAGGCAGAGTCAAGCGACTTAAAGCCGTCTCAGGATGCAGATTTTAAATTGACGCATATTCCAGTGCCTGTTTTCTCGGGGAAGTATGAATCCTGGCGTGGATTTCGTGACTTATTTCTTTCGCTTGTCCATCAGAATACGTCGTTGTCTGAAATACAGAAAATGCACTATCTAAAAACCAGTGTATCAGGTGAAGCAGACAAAATCTTGTCACATTTGTCAATTTCCAATGGAAATTATACAAAAGCATGGAATATTTTGGAAGATAGGTACGACCACCAACGTTTCCTTGTCAATACCCAAATGAAGTGTCTGTTCAATCAGCCTTCAATAACCCAGGAGCGATCTGAAGCGATAAAGGAATTGTTGGATACGTCTACCGAAATAATTCATAGCTTGGGTAACTTGAAGGTGCCAGTAGAACACTGGGATGTGGTGTTGATTTATGTGCTTTTACAAAAATTACCGACGAAAACGCAGCAGCTGTGGGAAGAGAAACTGGGGTCAAAGGAGAATACCAAGGAACTACCGACGCTTGCGGAATTTAAACAATTCCTCGAAACAAGGTTCCGCACTCTGGAGGCAGTGTCTTACCAACAGGGAAAGATATCTTCTGAGCCACCAAAAAAGGGACTCCTACGTAATTCTTTCCACGCGCAAACAAATACACCAAAGTATGCATGTAAGCTTTGTAATAAAGGTCAACATGCCATCCGTCGCTGCAACCGTTTCCTAAAAATGAGCATTAATGACCGCTGTCAAAGTATAGGTAGACTAGGTCTGTGTAGAAATTGCTTAGCCTATAGTCATTCGTCCGCTAATTGTCCAAGTACTCGTAGATGTTATTACTGTCAACAACCACACCACTCCCTTTTGCATAATTCTTCACACAACACTCATCCGTCTCACTCTTGTAATACGTCAAACCATAGTCAAAACTCGTCACAACAACAAAACTTACAAAACGGTTCACAAAACACAAATGTTCTCACCTCAGTTATCAATCCCGAAGCTCCAAGCTTTAAGCCTCACAGTATAGAACAGTCTGGTCCATCTTCATCTACAACCCAACGTCGGATTGTGCAACCCACAAATGAAGAGCAGCCTTGTTGCAGCTTGTCTCTTAATACATACCACTCTATGCCACATACGAGTACCCAAGTAATGTTGGCCACTGCAATTGTAAAAGTAGGTGGGTCATCAGGACAGGTTGTTTCGCTCCGGGCTTTGCTTGATTCGGGATCTGAGGCCTCCTTCATCACCGAGTCAGCAGTTCAATTGCTCCGTATTAACCATAAACCAACTTTCGTCGAGGTGTCCGGGCTAGGTATGGTCAGCAGCGGCACATGTAGAAAGGTTGTTGACATAACGATTGCCTCTCACCATTCGGCCTTTAAAATCGCCACACAAGCCCTTGTGTATAAGTCGCTGTCTGGGCATATCCCGGCCCGCACTCTTCCAGTAGTCGATTGGAAGCACCTCGATGGCTTGAGCTTAGCCGATCCTTCATTTTTTAAGCCAGCCAAAGTTGATCTGTTGTTAGGAAGTGACGTGTTAGCCGATGTTCTTTTGCCGGACTTGATTCGGGCAGATGATGTCAATTTACCAGTTGCACAAAATACCAAGCTGGGATGGATTCTTTTTGGACGAGTACCATTTTCGTCTCAACCGATAAAAACTTTTCATCAAGCCTGCACATTGGACGCAAGCATACAAAAATTTTGGGAGTTAGAAGAAGCTCCATTTCTAGTCACAGAGACTCCTGAAAATATTGCGTGTGAGGATCATTTCTTGCAAAATGTCAAACGCTTAGCAGACGGTCGATGTGAAGTCGCCCTTCCCTTCAAAGGAAATGTACGACCCCTGCTAGGAAGATCAAAAGAAGGCGCGCTACAACGTTTTAAGCAATTGGAGGGACGTCTATTGAAAAACAAAAAGCTTAAAATGGATTATACGGCATGTATACAGGATTACTTACTTTTGGGACACATGAGTGAAGTTAAAAACGAAGACATTTTGGAGAGTATTCCTCATTACTTCCTGCCACACCATGCGGTTATAAAAGAGAGCAGTTCGTCCACCAAGTTAAGAGTAGTTTTTGATGCTTCCTTCAAGACATCTGACGGAACTTCTCTTAATGATCATCTGATGGTGGGTCCAACTCTCCAAAATAATATAATCGATGTCATTCTCAGATGGAGGCTATACAAATACACATTTACAGCCGATATAGAGAAAATGTACCGTCAGATCTGGATAAGTGACAGAGACTCAATGTATCAGCTAATTCTTTGGCGAAGTGATCCAAGTGACATGCTTAAAACATATCGACTCAAAACAGTCACCTTTGGTACGGCATCCGCTCCTTATCTAGCTATCCGTACTCTGAATTGGTTAGCAGAAAATGATCGCTCTCAATATCCCCGAGCTACCAAGATGATTCAGGAGGAAATGTACGTAGACGACTTGTTATCCGGAGCTGACACAAAAGAAGAAGCTGAAAAGAAAATAAGGGAAGTAAAAACTACATTCGAAGCAGCAGGGTTAAACTTACGGAAGTGGGCGTCGAACGCAGACGAGCTTTTACGAGATATACCTCGTCAAGATTGCGAAGATACGTTTTCTTTCCCTTCCGAAGGTCGGAACCAACTCAAGACGCTGGGAATTCAATGGATTCCTGACGCGGATAGTTTTCTCTACAGCTACAATCCACCAAGTCATCCACAAGTAACAAAAAGAGCCATCTTGTCAACAATAGCGAGACTTTTTGATCCATTGGGTTGGATTTCACCCTGTATTATTAAGGCAAAGTGTTTCCTACAATTGCTGTGGGTTAAAAACTTAGAATGGGATCAACCGATCGGCGAAGAACTGCTAAGAGAATGGAACACATTTTTTCAAGATTTAGGAGCCGTCAACAACATTCGCTTACCTCGATATGTGCAGACTGGAGGACGATTCAACAACGTGGAGATCCATGGATTCTGCGACGCCTCTGAGAAGGCATTCGGAGCTGTGGTATACATTCGAGTTTTAGATGAAGGAGGCAGAATTCACATGAATTTACTACTCTCAAAAACTAGGGTGGCCCCAGTCAAAGCAGTAAGTATACCAAGACTAGAGCTGTGCGGAGCAGTTATTCTAGCGAGGTTATTGTCTACTGTCGAGTCTATTGAAAAACAAAAAGCTTAAAATGGATTATACGGCATGTATACAGGATTACTTACTTTTGGGACACATGAGTGAAGTTAAAAACGAAGACATTTTGGAGAGTATTCCTCATTACTTCCTGCCACACCATGCGGTTATAAAAGAGAGCAGTTCGTCCACCAAGTTAAGAGTAGTTTTTGATGCTTCCTTCAAGACATCTGACGGAACTTCTCTTAATGATCATCTGATGGTGGGTCCAACTCTCCAAAATAATATAATCGATGTCATTCTCAGATGGAGGCTATACAAATACACATTTACAGCCGATATAGAGAAAATGTACCGTCAGATCTGGATAAGTGACAGAGACTCAATGTATCAGCTAATTCTTTGGCGAAGTGATCCAAGTGACATGCTTAAAACATATCGACTCAAAACAGTCACCTTTGGTACGGCATCCGCTCCTTATCTAGCTATCCGTACTCTGAATTGGTTAGCAGAAAATGATCGCTCTCAATATCCCCGAGCTACCAAGATGATTCAGGAGGAAATGTACGTAGACGACTTGTTATCCGGAGCTGACACAAAAGAAGAAGCTGAAAAGAAAATAAGGGAAGTAAAAACTACATTCGAAGCAGCAGGGTTAAACTTACGGAAGTGGGCGTCGAACGCAGACGAGCTTTTACGAGATATACCTCGTCAAGATTGCGAAGATACGTTTTCTTTCCCTTCCGAAGGTCGGAACCAACTCAAGACGCTGGGAATTCAATGGATTCCTGACGCGGATAGTTTTCTCTACAGCTACAATCCACCAAGTCATCCACAAGTAACAAAAAGAGCCATCTTGTCAACAATAGCGAGACTTTTTGATCCATTGGGTTGGATTTCACCCTGTATTATTAAGGCAAAGTGTTTCCTACAATTGCTGTGGGTTAAAAACTTAGAATGGGATCAACCGATCGGCGAAGAACTGCTAAGAGAATGGAACACATTTTTTCAAGATTTAGGAGCCGTCAACAACATTCGCTTACCTCGATATGTGCAGACTGGAGGACGATTCAACAACGTGGAGATCCATGGATTTTGCGACGCCTCTGAGAAGGCATTCGGAGCTGTGGTATACATTCGAGTTTTAGATGAAGGAGGCAGAATTCACATGAATTTACTACTCTCAAAAACTAGGGTGGCCCCAGTCAAAGCAGTAAGTATACCAAGACTAGAGCTGTGCGGAGCAGTTATTCTAGCGAGGCTCCTAAACCACGTCGTAAAATCGCTACATATCACGGACACAAAGGTATATGCGTGGACAGATTCAACCATCACTTTCTGTTGGATCAAGTCGCCACCATCTAGATGGGAGGCATTTGTTGGAAACAGAGTTGGAGAAATTCAGCGGCTGACAGATTCCTACATCTGGAAGCACATCCCAACGCAGCATAATCCTGCTGACTTAGCATCCCGAGGAGTACTGCCCTCGGCGCTAATAAACAATCGGCTTTGGTGGAATGGACCTGATTTTCTACACACATATTGGAACTTTGAAATTCCGAACCAACCAACGGACTTAACAACCGATGAAGGCCAAAGGCGAGTTCACCGACTAGAAGTTAAGGAAAATCAGATTATTCATTTGATCGGTAAAGTTTCCAAGTTCCAGAAATTGCTTAGGATAGTCGCTTATTGCAACAGATTCGTTCACAATTTTCGACAGCATTACCCTAAATTTTGTCGTTATATCCGAGGTCTTCGAGATGAAACAAAGAAAGCTCAGGAGGGGAACCCTATTACGCCGATAGAGCTCGATAAAGCATCTATGACACTTATCAAAACTGCACAAATGGAAATATTTCCAGATGGCATTACCAAGGCAAGAGGCATAGGATCGTTGAACCCATTTGTAGACGGCAATGGTGTCATTCGAGTTGGCGGAAGATTAACACATGCAAGCATTTCGTATGATCAACAGCATCCTATCATATTGGACCCAAAACACAATCTGTCAAAACTTATAATACGCGATTCACACATAAATACGTTACACGGAGGAGTTCAGCTAATGATGACACAATTAAGACAAAAATATTGGATATTCAATCTTAAGAGGACGGTGAAGAAGTACATCAACAGCTGCACCATCTGTCATAGATTTCGAAGCCAGACAGCAAAGCAATTAATGGGAGAGCTAGCAGCACCTCGAGTCACGGCGTCAAAACCCTTCACGCACACCGGCATCGATTACGCAGGCCCGATCAATATTCGAGCGTGGAAAGGTCGCGGAGCTAAGTGCCATAAAGGATACTTAGCTATATTTATCTGCCTGGCAACCAAAGCGATGCATCTAGAAGCGGTTAGCGACATGACCACCCAAGCCTTTCTCGCCGCCTTTCGACGATTTGCCGCAAGACGGGGTGTTTGCGCTCAGATGTACAGCGATTGTGGCACGAACTTCGTGGGAGCTGATGCAGAACTAAGACGCCTTATGCAGACTGGAATTCAGGACTGGAAAGATATTGCCAACGTTCTAGCAACCCAAGGAACTACGTGGAACTTCATTCCACCTGCTTCTCCCCACTTCGGAGGATTGTGGGAAGCAGGAGTGAAGAGTGTCAAGTTCCACCTAAAACGAATTGTTGGAAATGGGACACTAACATACGAAGAGCTCGCCACGCTTCTGAGCCAAATTGAAGCGTGTCTAAATTCGAGACCTCTCTGTCCCCTAACAGAAAACCCAGAAGACTTTCAGGCACTAACCCCAGCACACTTCCTCATAGGAGAACCTCTATTTACTGTTCCTGAACCAGACTTAACCATAGGCAAGCAAGGCTACGTTGATCGGTGGAAAGCGATCCAGGCGCATTTGCAAGTATTTTGGAAACAGTGGCAAACAGAATACTTGAGCCGCCTTCAACAGCGCCCGAAATGGCTAAAACCACAACCTCTGCTGAAAAAAGGAGATTTGGTGCTTATTAAGGATGAACGACTTCCCCCTGCAAAATGGAGTTTAGGCCGTATTGTGGAAACGTACCCCGGAGGAGACAGCATCGTACGGGTTGTTAAAGTAAAAACTCAACATGGAGAACTTCGTCGTCCAATCACCAAACTCTGTCCTCTTCCAATTAACGATACAGAACAACAAGCGAATCTAAAATAGACAACTCACTACACATGCATACTCAGCCAAAAATAATTTCAATAAAATTTATATAACAAATATTTCCGAATCAGCAATATATATAAAATTATAATAATAAATAAATTAATCAAATCACAGTACGAAAACTCATGCACACCACTGTCGTCATACCCAACACAACAAATATAAATTAAAATCACTCAACATCAACTTGCAACAATTATTCACACAATTGCACACACACCTATAAGATGCACACAAGTCGATCACAACACATTATTAAAATACAGTCCGCTCTCTATCACCAATTTCAGTACTATCCAAATCCAAATCACTCTAAGAAACTGCAAAGAGAACACCCATACACACAATAAATTAGATTCAGACCACATACCTTCGCTAATCATCAAATTCAAATATATATTTCCATTCATCGATCACACACAGACAGAACTCAAAATAATTGTACGCATACAACGAATTGCATTTAAACTGATGCTAAGTCCCTCTCTCACACAACACAAAGCGAAAGCCGAATCAAAATCACACATACCGCTCGTTATCGTTGCAAGCCGAGCATAGTCACATACGCACACACACCCATACACATATTCGATGGACGCAGCAAACGATCAAAACAGAGAAGAAAAACAACAAAATCACCAAATGAATTAAACACAATTTACCAATAATGTACTCACCTGAATTATATATAATACACAATATCTACTATAATACATGAATTAATAAATAATAAAAACGATATGAACTTAACTTAAATAAACTCCCGCACCAGAAAACTAGCAACTGCACCAGATAACAATCAAGTATGTAATTGCTAATTGCAAGCAATCACCGAACTGTTTTGCATCGTCATCGTCATCTTCGTCGTCGTCGCCAAGCAACAACAACAATCGCATGCAAAACAAACAGATAGGTAGTGGTACAGCACATCGTTCACCGATTCAAGCGAGAACGGGAGCTTGTGTAGTATTACTTCAAGAATGATAGTATTACATATCAGCGTTGTCCAGGGTTGCCGCTCGTTTACTTTTCTGTTTTTCGTTACCTCTCTTGTCTGACTGTATGTAAACAAATATAATAATTTTTTTGTCTCTTTTCATGTGTTCGCATGGATATACATTATGAGTTATGAGAGAAATTGATTACATTACAAAGCATGAGCAAAGCACGCGCCAACAACATCAACAAAGTCAACAAACAGAAGCAGACCAAAAACCAGCACTAGCAGCACATGATGATGATGATGAGATAGATGATCTTCGCTCATCGGTGGGGGAGAATGTTGATTTCATAATCAACGAACAGCGTGACGTCACAAATTATTTGATCGTATGCATCAAGCACACCTCCGAATCAGCTGTCAACTAATATATTTTGTAAACAAAATATCTTGTATATAACCCAGGACAGTTGTAACTAATAAATAGGTCTGTTTTATAACGTTTAAAGAAGCAGTTGGTTTTATTTGAACCGTATTTTAATTTTACTGAAAATAACCGGAAAAATTGTCTTTTAAGTTCAAAGTCGAACACAGTACATTGAAGCCAATTTGTTCAAATTTTGCCCAAGCTCTTTTGTCACGGATTTTGAAAAAGGCTTACGAAATGCTTTGCAGAAAATATTTCCGTCTGCCAAATATACAACCTGCTGGTTTCACTTCTGCCAAGCTATTAGAAAAAAATCATCTAAGCTGCCAGGATTCTTTGCTAATATAAACAAAAAGAAGGAGGCAAAGCGCCTTTATCGCAAATTTTTAGTTCTTCCTCTGTTAAAACCGATGGATATGGAATCGGCGTTTGAACTTCTGAATAACGAAGCAAAAGGTGTGCAGTTTAAAGTAAAAGGAGAGTGTATATTTAAAAATTTTTTAATATACTTCGGAAAGCAGTGGATAGAAAGGGTAAGAAAAAGTCGATCTATTTAATTAAACACTTGCATAGAATTTGAGAAAATAATAGTACTCCGCCGAGAGTTTTTACTTATAATAGTTAAAATAACAGTTAAGTTCTCGACCATTCTATTTATTTCAGCATTTAAAATTTGAAAAAAATAATAGTTGGAAATTCGCGCGAATTATGAACTATTATTTTTTCAAATTCTAAAATTCTCGGCCATTCTATTTATTTCAGCATTTAGAATTTGAAAAAATAATATTTTTTCAAATTCTAAATGCTGAAATAAATAGAATGGTCGAGAACTTATCTAGTATTTTAACTGTTATAAGCAAAAACTCTCCGCCGTTCTATTTATTTCAGCATTTAGAATTTGAAAAAATAATAGTTCAAAATTCGCGCGAATTATGAACTATTATTTTTTCAAATTCTAAAATTCTCGGCCATTCTATTTATTTCAGCATTTAGAATTTGAAAAAAATGCTGAAATAAATAGAATGGCCGAGAATTTTAGAATTTGAAAAAATAATAGTTCATAATTCGCGCGAATTTTGAACTATTATTTTTTCAAATTCTAAATGCTGAAATAAATAGAACGGCGGAGAATTTTTATTTATAATCGTTAAAATACTATTTATATTTCTGGAAGTTGAAAATATAGTAAAAGTTCTCGGCCATCCTATTTACTATTTTTCAATTGATAAAAATATACCTTTTATATTAAAAATATTGATGAGACTTTAACCGTAACATCAAATGAATTTCTTAATTGAATGCAAACTTATATATAAGTATATATGTGTATGTTTAGGAAACTCCTTCAGCTGTATCGGTGTTCAGGTCTCATATGAGAACAACAAGCGCTGTTGAAGGGTACAATAGTCGACTAAGCCGGAAGTTGGCGAAATTTGGAAATTTTTTCAAGTTCGTAGACTGGCTTCTGGATGAAGATGTTATAAAATCTAAGGAATTTATAATGTCAATTGATGGCACATTCCAAATCTTTGAACCACCAAAGAAAAAATTCAAAGACAGGGGACAGCAAATTGAAGCGGCTTTAATTAAACTGGAAAAAAAACGTATATCAATCCAAGACTTTCTTAACCAAATGACAAATGAAAGTAATAATTTGCTTTCTGAAGACTCGTTAATTGAAAGTGTAAGCAGCGAAGATGAAGACGATTTGAATCCAGATGATGTAGAACCGGATTATTTTAATGTTGATGATGTGTCTCTATTGTGCATTATATGTTGTAAAAATGCTCGAACTATCCTTCTACAACCTTGTAATCACTTCAAACTGTGTTTGAACTGTTATACAGGATTGTCAGACAAATATTTAAAGCTTAATAATCCAATTCTTTGTCCAATTTGCAGGCAAATCGTTCAAAGTACCACCAAAATATATTGTTAAACTCCGATATTCTTAGCTATTGTTTCCTAGATTTTCTTTTGTTTATTAGTATTGACACATTTAAGTTACTGGATAGGTATCTTAAAATCAAAATAAATAGTTTAAACTTCGTTAAATAAATAAAATGAAAACAGGATGTTGAATGGGTTTGAGTACGTGTGAATACATTCACACGGTTAATTTTCAGGGGTGGAAATCTGAAAAAAGGTAGGAATCTTTATCTGAATGTATTTATAAATGCAAAGCGAAATAAGGCCGACTCGGCTTTATTTCACTTTAGCAAAGTGAAATAAGACCGAACATTAAAATTCGGTTTTATTTCGCTTTCACAAAGTGAAGTAACGCCGAATTCTGGAATTCGGCTTTATTTCGCTCGGCGTTATTTCACGGCACCATGAAGTTCCAGTCTGTACCCTTCTTATTTAAATGATCCAACATCTCCTTGCCTGTAAAATATTTTAAAGCTTTATTTAGTTCTTTATATGTGCCAACGAAAGCTGTTCCGTTGTCACTTAACATCAAAAAGTGGTGCATAGACACTTGTTCCTACAAGCCTTCATAATTCCTGAATTATAAAATATTTTCTTTTTTCCTATTTTGTAACAACCAACCACCCAAAGTTATTGCGCCCTAGGCTATATTATACATTTGTTTATATTTGATTATATTAAAGTCGCCTTAGAGTATACTGTACATTTGTTTATATTTGATTATGTAAAGTCGCCTTAGAGTATACTGTAACAATAATGTAATTTCTGACTACACTTAAATTCAAAATTAACGAACATTTTGTGTAAACAAGTAACGCATTTGTACTCTCTTATAATTCACACTCTTCAAGTGTTACGAATCACATAAGGCGAAAAGGAAATAATTATTTTTATGTTGTCGGCTACCGAATATTGTAGTCATTGTAATAAAGCATCATAGCTCAGTATTCTAGGAAATAAAGGAAAAAAACTGGTTCTCGCCAGCTCAATAATTTTCTTTTGGTGTTAAACTCCTAAAAGTATACCAACGTCTCGCTAAGCGTCCCGCTAGGCAGACTTGCACACTGGTTTTCTTTCAGTAAGAGGAGGGGAACCAAGATCACCGCGCTAGGCGTCCCGTCAGGCAGGTGATGCTTCACTCCCCCCTTCCTACATTTGGCGCCCAACTCCGAGGCCGAATCACGGTCTGATTACGCAGCGCCTACGCTACGTGTCGATAGCTCGATTTACATCGCTATCCACGACACAAGGCTGACGCTGAATCACGGTCCGTCCACGCAGCGCTTACGCCACTGTCACCAGCTCGATTTCCATCGCTGTCCACGACACAGGCTGACGCTGAACCACGGTCTGTCCCACTCAACGCCACTGTCATCAGCTCGATTTCCATCGCTCTCCACGACACAGGCTGACGCTGAACCACGGTCTGTCCCACTCAACGACACTGTCATCAGCTCGATTCCCATCGCTGTCCACGACACAGGCTGACGCGGAACCACGGTCTGTCTCACTCGACGCCACTGTCATCAGCTCGATTTTCATCGCTGTCCACGACACAGAGGCAGAAGTTAAACCACGACCAAAGCTGAAAGAAGAGTCCCACTGTCACCAGCTCGATATACATCGCTGTCTACGACACAGAGGCAAAAACCGAACCACTGTCTATCCAAAGCCACTGTTGACAGGTCGATTTTCATCACTGTCCACGACACAGGGGCCAACGTTAAACCACGTTCGTCACCACCGGGACCGGAACACGGTTCACGAGCACAACGTCTAACGTCACGACAAGAAGTCAGGCCGCTGCTGCAGCCGCCGCAGCCATGAACGTCATGCTGCCGCCACAGATAACAATGCTGAAGGAAACAACGCCACACGTAGCCGTGCCAGTGCCACAAGTGATAACACCCCTTCGGACATAATCCAACTGACCCAACGTCAACTAATGGGTTTGTTCAGGAAGGATGTCGGCTTATCAGAATGTGCAGAAAGGTTCAACGGTCAACCAGGTGGATCCAACCTAGACAACTTTCTCCACGGCGTAGAAATTTTCAAAAAGGTGAAGAACATCTCCGACGAGGATGCGCTATCCGAATTGCCGCTATTGTTTCGAGACTTCGCCATGGTTTGGTGGAGAGGGGTCGAAAAGGAAGTCACGACTTGGACACAAGCATTGGAGCTGTTGCGCAGACAATTTTCACCAAGACGCAAAGCCCATGTGCTGTTCCAACTGATCTTTGATACCAAGCAGAAGCAAGGAGAAGCATCAGATGTTTTTATTGGCAAAAAGCGTGCCCTCATGGCAGAACTCCCCTACAAACGGTTACCAGATGAGATATACATTGACATGGTCTTTTCTTTGCTCCATGACTCAATACGTAAAGATGTCAGACGAGATCAATTTAAGACATTCGATGAACTCATCACGCTGTGCAGAGATTGGGAACAGCTCTCGATAAACGCCATGCCATCAACGTACGACGCCCCAACTCAGCAAGCACGAGCAAAAACAAGCAGATGTAGCTATTGTCATTACAGAGGACATCAAGCACAAGACTGCCGAAAACAAAAGGCAGCAAACAACGAGAAACAGGCCAGTAAGCCGACACCAACAACGACAGAAGCTAAGCCGCAAATAATTTGTTTCGGTTGTGGCACAAAGGGGTTCTATCGAGCCAACTGTCCTAATTGTCGCAAGCCTCCTGCAAGTCAATCGTACACGCAGATCCAGAACCTTAATGTATCGCCTAAAGGAGGCATACCAACGATACCTTTTTCAGTAAAAGGAAAAGAAATGCTCACCTATATAGATACGGCAGCTCTCACAAGCATCGCAGGCAACGACCTTTATCAACACCTTAAAGCAACCGGCCACAGGTTCAACAAGGTAAAGGCAAGCGTCACGCTAGCAGACGGAATCGACACACCTAAGGACATGTGGTGTACATCATGCCGCATAATATTGGGCAATCGCTCGAAGGTCATGAATGTCTGCGTCCTCCCACAGCGGAGAAGTTCGATAACGCTAATAGGAATTGACTTCCTCGAAGAAGCTGGTATAGTTCTTAACCTAGCTCAACGTACTTGGCACTACATCGACCAACCGATAGCAACATGTCAGTCAGGCATCAAGGCCGAGCACATCGTCACGAGCCAGTGCATCCCGACGACACAGATCCTGAAGAGTCTATCAAGCTGAACCGATTTATGACATGTTCCGTGACGCACTCCCCTTGCACGTGCACAGCCCACAACGTAGCGGAGACGTCGAAAACGTCTATCTCAACACAACAAGAAATGACTCGGATAGAAGATGGGACAAACTCTTTGCGCCCCCGTATCAGGTTGACATCAACGCCATCGAGCTAAGCAGCGAAGAAGGCCTTCACCTATCACAGGAAAGACGAAACGCTCTCAACGCTCTTCTAAGGGCAAACGAAGACGTCTTCACCTGGAACAATGGAGTGACAGCTAAAGGGGTGAAACACTACATCCATACTGGAGATCACGCACCCACCGCTTCACCGCCATATAGGCTTTCGCCTACCAGAAAGACCCAACTAAAAGAGGAGATTCAGAAGATGCTACATCAAGGCATAATTGAGCCATGTGATTCTCCATGGGCATCACCGGTAGTGATGGTACCCAAGAAGTCCGGAGGCATTCGAGTATGCGTCGACTACAGGCAACTCAATGCAGTCACAACGCCAGACCGGTACCCTCTACCCAGAATTGATGACTTGCTACACACAGCGAAGGCGACGCCATACATGAGCACCCTCGATCTGCAATCGGGTTATTGGCAAATAGCTGTCGCTGATGCAGACAAGGACAAAACAGCCTTTATAACGCCATTCGGAACATTCCGATTCAACAGAATGAGTTTCGGACTCCGTAATGCGCCAGCAACGTTTCAACGTTTAATAGATCGAATCAAGACAGGTCTAGGAGAGATGAACATATTCGCATATTTGGACGACATAATCATCTGTTCACCTACCTTCGAGGAACACGTAAACGATCTACAGAAACTATTCCGCAGACTCAGTGAGTACGGCCTTAAGGTCCATCGTCAATAGTGCCGACTCTGCTGCGAAGAGGTCAAATTCTTAGGGCACATGCTAACCAAAAAGGGAATACAAACGGATCCTGAGAAGACGGCTGCCATAACTGAGATGAATCCGCCGCGCAACGCAAAGGAGCTGCTGACGTTCCTTCAAACTTGCTCCTGGTATCGGAGATTCATCCCCAAGTTTTCTGAGATTGGCAAGCCACTGAGTAACCTAATGAAAAAGAATGCAGCATTCGTCTGGTCTGACGATCAGCAACATGCTTTCGACACACTGAAGAATCTGCTCACAACAGCACCGATCTTGCAACAAGCTGATGAGACAAAACCTTTCTATCTGAAGACCGACGCCAGCAATTATGCTCTCGGGGCAGTTTTGGTCCAGGGGGAGAAAGCAGAAGAACATCCCATAGAATACGCCAGTCGATTATTGACATCCGCCGAAAGAAACTATGCTACAACCGAGCGGGAAACATTGGCAATCGTTTGGGCAGTCAACAAATTTCGAGGCTATTTTGAAGGATCAGAGATAACGCTTCTGACAGATCATCAACCCCTGAAGTGGCTTATGTCTCTGAAGTCGCCAACCGGACGACTCGCAAGATGGGCCATGCAGTTGCAGTCATTCAACCTAAAGATAGACTACATCACCGGGAGAACAAACACCGTCGCCGACACATTATCACGCCCACCCGTACAAGCATGCGACGTATGCTATACACAAATTGATTTACCCACTCGACGTTCTGATGAGGTACGCAGGGGACAACTTGGCGACCCAAAATTGGAAGCCATCATCAACGCCTTCGAGGACACTACGGGTACGCAGGCTGAACGCTACGTGTCCGATGGGTATATCATGAACAATGGGATACTATACAAATACGTCGACGACAATGAAGACAATGCAGCACTAGTGATTCCGGATTGTGAGAAAGACAGCATATTACGCGCTCTGCATAACGCTCCAACAGCTGGACATTATGGCATCGACAGAACCAAGGCAAGGATACTGCCTTACTTCTTCTGGGAAGGCATAAACTCCCACATAGAAGACTACGTCAGAAAGTGTGTAGACTGTCAAAAGTATAAACCCTCCAATCAGAAGCCCACTGGACTGTTTCAGTCAACACCCACAAACCAACGATTTGAAGTCATCGCAATAGATTTGTTTGGGCCACTACCACAGAGCAACAATCATCGATGGATCTTCGTAGTTGAAGACACCGCAAGCCGTTGGGTGGAGCTATTCCCACTTGAAGAAGCCACCGCCGAACAATGCGCGACCATCTTACTCAACGAAGTATTCCTCCGCTATGGTATCGCCCGCCGAGTAATTAGTGACAACGGACCTCAATTCATTTCATCGATTATGCAGTATTTAACTACCTGCCTTGGTATTGAGCAAACCTTGACTCCGGTATATCATCCACAAGCGAACATGGTGGAACGCAAGAACCGTGACCTCAAGACACAGCTAACAATCCTCGTGGGGACAGACCATTCGTCATGGAGCAAACGTCTGCCCTCTATTCGTTTCTCTATGAACACAGCCGTCTGCCAGACTACAGGACAAACCGCAGCTTACTTAACTTTCGGAAGAGAGTTAAGAACCCCAATACACATAACCCAAAATTTAACTACGATCCTGGACAACGAAAATTTCGTCCCAGAGATAACTCCGTACCTACGACAATTGGCCGACGTGGTAGAGGAATCACGCAACGTCGAAATGCAAGCGAAGCAACAGCGCTTGTTATACACCAACGCAAAACGCAAGATGCCACCCATATATGCACCCGGCGACGCAGTTCTAGTCACGACGCACGTCCTGAGCAACGCAACAAAGGGTATTACATCCAGACGGGCCGTACATTATTACACGCAAACTAGGAGAAACTACTTTCCAAATTGCACACCCTGACCAATTGGATGTGCCTCTGGGAAGTTACCACGTATCAGCATTAACGCCTTACAATTCCAGGGCTGATGTCATTAACGTCCGACCTCAACACCCGATCCGAAGAAGAGGACGCCCTAGACAGACGACAACGCAGCCTCAGCACTTTCCTGGCAACTCGCCGAGACGTACTCGTAGCCAGAGGGGGAGAATGTAACAACCAACCACCCAAAGTTATTGCGCCCTAGGCTATATTAAGTTAACACGATCGACTTCCAAGATCGATTCCCACGGTCAGTTTACAAATCAATTCCCACGATCGACGCCTTAAAGTTACCCACAGAAGACACCCGAACCAAACCACATGTGCGCATAACGATAGGACGAAATCCGATCCAAGCCACTTGTACGCAGGACGAATGTGACGATAAATAATCTGCTCTAGATAATTTACGATCACCCACTTGACAGCGTCACCAGCGCAACCAAATAACAACCCCAAAACATACACCACTCAAACATATAAATAGACAACACAATCACCAGGGAGGCAGTTCAACCCTCAGCCGACAACAGACAGGTCATACAATTTAAGTATTTTAATAAAATAAAAGTTGATTTTGTTAAAAGTTGTTGTGTAAAATTAATTGGCGCCCGAGCAGGGACACGTTTAAAAAAGTGCAAATCAAGTGTAGTAATCGAAGTGAAGTAAAAATAAAACATCACCTCTCGAACATTAAGCAAAGCAACTACATAAGTGAAACCACTACCGCAGTCAAGAAGGAAAAAATACCAATTATCCTTCCGCGGCGTGAACCACCAAAAATAAAATAGAAAAATTCAGATATAAATCTGAACAACGAGGGAAAGGGTTTGATAAACAAACTCCACCGAACTCAAAAAAGACTTCCGGACGTAAAGCACCTGGCAGCAACCAAGGACACATCAAGTGAACCAACAGATCAGGAAAAGTAGGCACATAAGCAGCCGAAGCTCCAGTAACAGCAAAGTAAATCCACGTAAGGAATTTTAAAGTTATTGTTATATATATATAAAGACAAACTGTGTTAATTTAAGTATTTAACCTAAGAGTTATTTTCCAAACTATCAATTCGCGTTAATCAGAAATTTATAAACGTAGCAATATGAATATGACAGCGGAACATCTATCGGCAATCGTAGGTAAACTGGTGGCGGAATCCACAGCAGGGTTACAGAAACAAATAGAATTCCTTACAGGACAGTTAGCCTCACTTTCCCCTCGTGATGATATCGAATCATATAAGGATATAACAATAGATCCTACAGTAAAAGATGGGGAAGGGTTAGAAGTAGCAAAGTGCTTACCAAATTTTGATGGGGATAATTACGTCTCCTGGCGTACGGCGTTAACAAACGCAATGAAGGTATACGAAGCGTGTAAAGGTGGTGCTAGGTATTATTCAGTTGTAAATATAGTTCGAAACAAGATAGTAGGGAAAGCTAACGACGTTTTAACAAGCCACGGGACACCACTTAATATTGACGCGATATTAGGACGACTAGATCTAACGTACAGCGATAAAAGGCCAGTACACATGCTAGAGACAGAATTGAGCAATATGCGACAGGATAGGAAATCATTGCAAGAGTTCTATGACAATTTAACAAAAGTACTTACCCTTATAATAAATAAAACAATTATGACCTATGGTCCGAGAACGGCGCAAACCGAATGCTTGACAGATAGAGCACGGCAGAACGCATTAAGAGTCTTCGTTACTGGTTTAAACCAACCTGCCAGTAACATCGTGTTCGCACTTAATCCTGGGGACCTTCCAAACGCTCTAGCTAGAGCACAGGAAATAGAAACAAATGAAAGTCGTATTAAAACTTTCACCGAAAGACAAACCCCAAGGCAGATACCCCAACAACCCAACGGTAGACAACATTATATTCCCCAAAATAACTTTAACCATAATCAACATTATCCAATGAGAATGGATACCACTAGTGGGAATTTCGTGCCTCAACGGCAAAACCAATATAACAGATCACATTGGGAAAATCCTAACCGCAATAATTATAGGAACCCGAATAACGCAACACGGGATTATAGTAACGCATATAAAAGAGAGCGGCCGAATAGCGCCCAAGTACCTATAAACAAAGTCCCCCGGTTGCACAACTTAAGCGAAGGCGATCATTTTTTAGATTAAGGCACGACTTACCATATATAAGAAGAACGGATAGTAAGTCGGGTAGAATATTCAACATTTTAATTGACACAGGTGCCACGCATAGTTACGTAAAACCTGGACTGTTTTCTAATAAAATATTAGACATCCCATCTAGAGTAAAAAGCGTTCACGGAACAAGCATTATTAAAACATTTCAAGAAATAAACATTTTAGGAGTTAAGGAACGATTTTTTGAATTAAATAAACTTAAAGATTACGACGCGATCATTGGCATTAAATTATTACGTAAAGTAAAAGGAAACATTAACATAAGGGACTCGACACTAGAATATGACCAGGGCATAATACCCTTAATATTCAGTGATCAATTAATTAACAGTTTAGAGATTAACCTAGAAAGCAATGATCACAAGGGAAGGCTAAAAGAGATTTTAAGGAAATACCAAGGAGTGTTTACGGAAAATCTAAATTCTCTCCCATATAACACAAGCGTAAAATGTCGCATACATACTACGAATGACGCTGCCATATGGACAAAGGGTTACCCTTATCCACAATCTGTAGCTAACTTTGTGAACGAAGAAATAGGAAATCTCCTCTCGAACAATATTATACAACCTAGCAGAAGCGCATACAACTCTCCTGTCTGGGTTGTAGACAAAAAGGGTCTCAATGAAGACGGTTCAAAGAAACATAGATTGGTGATCGACTACAAAAAACTAAATTCATTCACTAAAACGGAAAAATATCCAATGGCCGATACCGCAGTAATTTTAGCAAATCTAGGGAAGGCAAGGTTTTTCACTACTTTGGACCTTCAAAGTGGATTCCACCAAATTCTAATGGAACAGAGTGATAGAGAAAAAACGGCATTTAGCGTTAATAATGGAAAGTATGAATTCCTTCGGATGCCCTTCGGATTGAAGAACGCACCCTCAATATTTCAAGGAGCCATGGATGACATACTCCGTGAATACATAGGAACATTTTGCCACGTCTACATCGACGATGTAATAATCTTTTCGGAAACCGAAGAAGAACATTTGGCACACATTGAAGAAATAGTTAAAGCCTTAAGTCTAGCAAACATGCGGATTTCTAGCGAAAAATCAAAATACTTCATGAAAGAAGTAGAATTTCTGGGATACATAGTATCCTTCAACTGTATTAAAATGGATCCGAAAAAGACAGAGTGTATTAAAGAATTCCCCCAACCTAAGACCTTACGGCAACTTAGATCATTTTTAGGACTATCCGGATATTACCGCAAATTTATAAGGAATTATGCAATGATTTCTAAACCCCTTACAAAATATCTCAGAGGAGAAAATGGCCGAACTGGGCAAAATAATAGTAAGAAAATAGCAATCGAGTTTGACGACGAAGCTATCAAGGCGTTTAACACACTAAAAGATAGGCTATGCGAGCAAATAACGCTTAACCAACCCGATTTTAATAGCAGATTTGAGCTTACGACAGATGCTAGCAACTCAGCCATAGGTGCAGTGCTCAGCCAAGAAAAAAAACCGATTATCTTTATAAGCCGAACTCTTAGCAAGACAGAAGAAAATTACGCGACAAATGAGAAAGAACTACTCGCAATCGTTTGGGCATTAAAAAATTTAAGAAACTACTTATATGGCGTAAGTGGAATCCGCATATATACGGACCACCAACCACTGACATTCGCGATTGGCGACAAGAACCCTAACGCGAAGATTAAAAGATGGCGCGCATTCATAGAAGAGTACGCTCCGGATATTATTTATAAACCAGGGAAAGAAAACGTTGTTGCCGACGCTCTTAGCAGACAAGAGCTACACATGATGAACGCCGACGAATCATCAATTGAAGGGACTGTACATAGTGCAGAGAGTAGCCCCATACCAAAAATCAAAAGAGTAAACCAAAAAATTAATAGTTTTAAAACGCAATTTATTTTTTACGAAGCTTTAAATAACAACATTATTTCAAAAGAAATCCACCCAGGTTACTGGAGACACACAATTTTATTTAAAGATTCCGAAATACTAGGAAAAATTAAAAAAATTACCGAGAAGGGTCTAACTATAGGTATATATAGTACCGAGGAGACATTCTCTAGAATTCAAAATAAACTTTTGCAACAATTCCCAACAATAAAATTTATATTTTGCAATCAAATAGTAGAAGATATAACGGAAAAGGAAGAACAATTAAAAATAGTCACGAATGAACACAACAGAGCTCATAGACAAGCTAAAGAAGTATAAAAGCAAATCATTAACAAATATTACTGGCCAAACGCATTCAAACGAATTTTGGAAATAAATGCTGGATGTGAAATATGTAAAAAAAACAAATACGAGAGACACCCCAATAAACAGCCAATTGGAGAGACTCCAATTCCTAAAGAAGGAGGAGAACGTGTCCACGCAGACATTTATTACTGCGACAATGCAACCTTCCTCACAATGGCAGATCCATTCTCTAAATATTTAATAACCACTCAAGTAAGCTCAAAAACCGAAGCGAAAGATAGGATGATCGAATTGTTACCAATATTCGGTAACGTAAAAACTTTGATCACCGATAACGAGTCTGCGTTTTGCTCACCTTCTGCACAATGTGCCTACAACCTTTTAAACATCAATCATAAAACTACAGCACCCGCTCACTCAAAAAGCAATGGAACCATAGAAAGAATCCATTCTACGCTTACAGAACTTATAAGAATAGTAAAAGAATCTGCGCATTTAACAGATATTAAAGATATTATGCCTCTAGCCACTAAGAAATATAATGAAACAATTCATATGGTAACAGATAAAAGACCAATCGACATATTCCACAATTATAAAGCTAACGAAGAAACTAAGGATAAAATAGGTTTTCATCAACAGAAAATGATAAGATATTTTAATAAGCATAGGAAAAATAAAACTTATGAAGAAGGAGAAAGAAAGGTATAAACGAGATAGGAACCCTGTGGAAGTGGATTTCTGGTACCCCAGACCACGATGACATAATAAAAATAGAACTTAAGCTACAAGAATTAATCGCGTCAAATAATAAACAAATAGCCATAAATACTCAATTGTTTAAAGCAACGGAAAAGTTAAATGTTGAACTAATTTCCAAAGAAACCAAAAAAATTAGAATTGTTAAATACATAGCAGTAGAATTAAGAGAAATAATAAACACAATTAATTTAAGCAAATCAAATATTTTAAATACATTAATCCTAGATGTAGATGAAATCAAAAATATAATAAATAAAGAAAAAGAAAAAGTATCCATAACCGATGTATTAGACGCATCCGAGTTCAAGATTGTTCAAAAAAACGAAATTATTGTTGTGTATATTAGATATCCGAAAGTTTTTGCTTTGGGTAATCATTACAAAACCAGAAGTAATAATGTAAACGGTGGACAAATTATTATACCAAAAGAAGTAATTAAATTTCATAAGCAGTTTTATAATACCAAATGTAAAAGAGAATTAAACAATGACTTTTGCCTTATTCTTCACACTCCTAACTGCCTAACAGAACTACTCAATAATTTTGAAGCGAACTGCACGAAGATTAAAGAAAGAAATTTACCTGTAAAAATAATCACGGAAGGGAGTATCGTTATTACCGGCTCTCATATCGTTAATAACAAAGAATTATCAGGAATAAATTTAATCCAATTCGAAAGAAATGTTACAATAGATAATAAAACATATGTTAATTTTAAGAATAAAATAGTGGAACACATAAAATTAAGTAAACCTTCCAAAATAACAATACTTGAATTTGTAAGCTCACTTAACTCAGATTTAAAATACACAAATATTGACCACATTGAGCCATATGTAACAGAAGTTAAAGAGCACCCGATATTGTGGGGACTATCAACAATTCTATTCATAATTGTAACCACATTCGCCATCATTAAGATATATAAATATTACAAATTATTCAAAGCCAAGCGTACTAACCAAGATGTCATCGAACTCATGGAAGCAACCGAAAGCAGAGCGCACATCCTTATTCAAGAAAGATTGGGACAATCTTCTACTGACTAGGAGGACAGTTAACACGATCGACTTCCAAGATCGATTCCCACGGTCAGTTTACAAATCAATTCCCACGATCGACGCCTTAAAGTTACCCACAGAAGACACCCGAACCAAACCACATGTGCGCATAACGATAGGACGAAATCCGATCCAAGCCACTTGTACGCAGGACGAATGTGACGATAAATAATCTGCTCTAGATAATTTACGATCACCCACTTGACAGCGTCACCAGCGCAACCAAATAACAACCCCAAAACATACACCACTCAAACATATAAATAGACAACACAATCACCAGGGAGGCAGTTCAACCCTCTGCCGACAACAGACAGGTCAACCGTCAACAATTAAAATATTAAATTTGTTTAAAAAATATAGTTGAATTTGTTAAAAGTTGTCGTGTAAAATTAATTTATTATACATTTGTTTATATTTGATTATATTAAAGTCGCCTTAGAGTATACTGTACATTTGTTTATATTTGATTATGTAAAGTCGCCTTAGAGTATACTGTAACAATAATGTAATTTCTTACTACACTTAAATTCAAAATTAACGAACATTTTGTGTAAACAAGTAACGCATTTGTACTCTCTTATAATTCACACTCTTCAAGTGTTACGAATCACATAAGGCGAAAAGGAAATAATTATTTTTATGTTGTCGGCTACCGAATATTGTAGTCATTGTAATAAAGCATCATAGCTCAGTATTCTAGGAAATAAAGTAAAAAAACTGGTTCTCGCCAGCTCAATAATTTTCTTTTGGTGTTAAACTCCTAAAAGTATACCAACGTCTCGCTAAGCGTCCCGCTAGGCAGACTTGCACACTGGTTTTCTTTCAGTAAGAGGAGGGGAACCAAGATCACCGCGCTAGGCGTCCCGTCAGGCAGGTGATGCTTCACTCCCCCCTTCCTACAATTTGTCATTAGTCCATTGAAACTAGGGTTTTTTTTACCACAAAAGTAAATTTGTCCTCAATCAACCATTTCAGTCCTAGAATGGTTGTGCCTTCCCCCTCAGAAAATAATAGTGTTTTTTCTCAATATTATCAATTTCCTTTGTTGATTTCATTGCCGACTTCTCCGAGTGAGATCCTTCTGTAGAATCAAGTTCCCAAAAGAAATTATTCCTACGTACACTAAATTCCTGGAAATTGCCTCAAGTCCCCAAGAAAAACTATTCCTTTATTTATTATTTAATCCCTGGAAAGTGTCTCAAGTCCCCAAGAGAACTATTCCGTATGTACTATTTGGTTCCTGGAAATAGTCCCAAGTTCCTATTTATATAAAATTCCTGGAAATTGTCTCAAGTCCTCAAGAGAAGCTATTCCTATTTATTTATAATTCCTGGAAAGTGTCTCAAGTCCTCAAGAGAAGCTTTTCCTATTTATATATAATTCCTGGAAAGTGTCTCAAGTCCCCGAGAGAACTATTCCTTTTTATATATAATTCCTGGAAAGTGTCTCAAGTCCTCAAGAGAAGCTATTCCTATTTATTTATAATTCCTGGATATTGTCTCAAGTCCCCAAAAGAACTATTCCTTATATATTATTTGTGTTTGCGGTCCACGCATCGCAATTGTGCTCACGCTAAACACTCCATCCGTGTTTTCATGAAAACTATTCCAAAGCCTCCTGACTAAGTATTATATTCCTTAATACAAATGTGTTTGCGGTCCACGCATCTATGTGCTCACGCTAAACACTCCTTCCATATCTTCCATAGATATTAACTCAAGTCCTCTTGAGAATAAAAAATATTTACAAAATTCCATTCAAGGCCCCTTGATAAAATCCAAAAATTCCGAACTATCTTGAGTCCTCTCAAGAAAATATTTCCAGAAAATTCCTCAAAGTAACCCAAGTCCTCTTGAGCAAAATATTTGTTGGTCATTTCCAAAAACAACCCTATCTCAAGTCCTCCTGAGAAAAATATTTCAAAAATTCTGGAAACTATCTTGAGTCCTCTCAAGAAAATATTTCTAGAAAATTCCCTAAACTAACCCAAGTCCTCTTGAGCAAAAATATTTTCCAACTAATTTCAGAAATAAAATTTCCTATCACAAGTCCTCCTGCGAAAAATATTACAAAAATTCTAAAAACTATCTTGAGTCCTCTCAAATAAAATATTTCTAGAAAATTCTTTAAACTAACCCAAGTCCTCTTGAGCAAAAATATTTTCCAAATATTTTCAGAAATAAAATTTCCTATCACAAGTTCTCCTGCGAAAAATATTCCAAAAATTCTAAAAACTATCTTGAGTACTCTCAAGAAAATATTTCTAGAAAATTCCCTAAACTAACCCAAGTCCTCTTGAGCAAAAATATTTGTCGGTCCTTCCAAAAAAATTCCTATCTCAAGTCCTCCTGAGAAAAATATTCCAAAAATTCTAAAAACTATCTTGAGTCCTCTCAAGAAAATATTTCTAGAAAATTCCCTAAACTAACCCAAGTCCTCTTGAGCAAAAATATTTTCCAAATAATTTCAGAAATAAAGTTTATCTTGAGTCCTCTCGAGAAAATATTTCTAGAAAATTCCCTAAACTAACCCAAGTCCTCTTGAACAAAAATATTTTCAAAATAGTTTCAAAAATAAAATTTCCTATCACAAGCCCTCCTGCGAAAAATATTTCAGAAATTCTAAAAACTATCTTCAGTCCTCTCAAGAAAATATTTCTAGAAAATTCCCTAAACTAACTCAAGTCCTCTTGAGCAAAAATATTTTCCAAATAATTTCAGAAATAAAATTTCCTATCACAAGTCCTCCTGCAAAAAATATTCCAAAAATTCTATCTATCTTGAGTCCTCTCAGGAAAATATTTCTGGAAAAATCCCTAAACTAACCCAAGTCCTCTTGAGCAAAAATATTTTCAAAATAATTTCAAAAATAAAATTTCCTATCACAAGTAATCTTGAAAAAATGTTTACAAAAATTCAAAAAATTATCCTGAGTCCTCTCAAGAAAATATTTCTAGAAAATTCCCTAAACTGACGCAAGTCCTCTTGAGCAAAATATTTTTTGGTCATATAGAAAAAAAATAAAATTATCCAAATTGTATCTGTGGTCGACGCATCTGTGTGCTCGCACTAAACACTTTTTCCATTCCTTTACAACACCTCGTGACAATTTGTATTTCTTCCTGCCAAAACTATCCTCAATCCTTTTTTCCATAAGTTTCCATCCTATGTGTTAATCGAGACAAAAAAAATATAAATCGTCGCTACTGTACACACATATCCATTACAAACTGTAACGAAATTCCTATGCCCAAATTCCTGCCAAGTAATCAGCGGCGCGACGCACACATGTTATGCAGTATGCGGCATACTGTATGTCTGACAGCTAACAAACAAGCAAAAAATAACTCCCCTGCGCTCACCTACAAAGAGAAAATATTCTCGAAAAATCCTGTCGTAACCTGCACAAATGACCACAATAAATAATAAATTTCCGATCCGTCGCGACACATACACACATCACAGAACTAAGCTTATCATCCCTTGAATTATCCTGTCACTTTACTAAAAAAAAAAAAAAACAACCCTTCCACTAGTAACATGGTGTAGGCAGGTAAATTAAAGACAAATAAAAAGAGAAACAAAAACTACCTCTGGGTGTATGCTGTATGGTCGCTCAATTCCCCATGTACAGCTACAGTTGTGTGCGCAGCTGTACCTTTTGTACTTTTTTGATTTTACTGAGCATGTTCCTACATGTCTCGAATAAAAATTAAGCTTATTTTTTCCATTAAATGATAAAAGTTTGGGTTTTTTTTTTACCTAAGAATCCCAGTTTTACTTATCTGTTGCCTTCCTGGCACAGTATTCCTATACGCCTGGTGTTATTTCCTCCTATGGCACGATGTTCCTACACTCCGCCATCCATTTTTGTTCACACACTGAAAATGATACTTTTTTTGCTATTAATTGTTTATAAGTGGTCGTTTTTTAATGATATTCAAATGAAAAGAAGAATTTCGTGGACAAAATCGGGCTTTATTGATTAGTTGTTGTTGCTAATCGGGAAATAGTGACTACTGGTCCATTGTACTGCCAAACAGACACACCACTTTTTGTACTTAGTTTTCCCGTCTTTCGAAGAAAAAGGAGAAGGATTATCAATGATGAAGAGCTTAGATGTTCGGCACTCACAACATCAGCCCCAAAGATCCGCCAACTGATGCTAGCAAAGGCAGGACAGCTACAGAGGAAGTGTTCCGCTGTATCGTCGTCCTCTCCACAAGCAGGACTGATGGTGGTGTCGCTCAAGCCCAATACATTTGAGTATTTGGCAAAAGGACCCGAAAGGACGCCCACAAGCAGTCTGCAGTCGATTCTCCTAAGGGATATAAGGAAAGAGGCGGACCTTTTCCAGATGTCCGGACACAGTCGTTTGGTCTGTCTGCACCAAGCACGCCACCGACACTCGTGTTCACGAGAAACCCAAGTATCAATGGAGAACCTAGCCACAGATGCAGGCAGACCCAGCGCAGGTTCAGGTCCTGAGAAAGCTTCTTCTGAACCCAGCCTGGCAACCTCATCAGCGATCTCATTTCCCTGGATACCAGTGTGACGTGGGACACAAACAAGATTCACTGTGTTTAGCCTTCTGATCGAGTTCAGAGAAAGCTTGAGTTCGAGCACTAAATTAGACGAGGTAAGAAGGTTAAGCAGGGCTTTTAATGCAGCTTGGCTATCGCTGCAAACGCAAATGCTTCTAGACCTCCACCTGTTTGCACAATATAGCGCATAGCCATAAGGATTACGAAAATCTCCGCTTGGAAGACATACGCATGGATACCTAAGGGGTAGTATAGTCTAATGTTGTCTTTTTCCACGAAAACTCCAGAGCCAGACCCGTGTCCGGCTCTGGAGAGGTCCGTGAATACACGATGGCTCAGAGAAGCTTTCTATCGAGGATTACTCCCAGATATTTGACTTCATCGGAGATCGGGATAGTGACGCCTTTTAGCACAAGTTGAGTCAGACCAGTGAACTTCCTCCTTCTAGTGAAGAGAACAACAAACGTAGTTTTAAGAGGATTCACTTAAAGCTCATTTCTAGTGCACCAATCATGGATAAAGCCCAAGGATCTCTGCGCCGTAGAGTCCTTAGGTCTGAACCGATAGACTGAACGGCGACATCGTCCGCGTAGGCTTGTGTGTAGGTTCCAGGAAGGTTGAGAATCGTTAGCAGAGTGTCTACTACCATACACCATAAAAGGGGAGACAGAACACCACCTTGAGGGCAGCCTCTGTTTACCCCAGTCATAACGCATTTGCCACAATCCGCCTCGGCAATCAACGTTCTGTGCATTAGCATTGCTTTAATCCACAACACCAATGTTTCATCTACACCATGATGTCTGGCTGCATTGCACATGCTATCAAAGGTCGCATTATCAAAAGCGACCTCAATATCGAGGATACCCAACGCGTACTCCTTCCGATCAAGAGAACTTTCAAACCTACCAACGAGAATTTGAAGCGCAGTTTCACTGGATTTTCCGCGCTGATATGCATGTTGCATCATAAAAAGAGGATGCTATCGAAGAGCAACATTGCTCACATGCAGCTCAACCAGTCTATCCAAGTTTTTCAGCACTAAGGAGGACAGACTTATGGGTCCGAAACTTTTGGCGGGAGTGTAGTCGGTCTTACCTATCTTTGGTATGAACACGACTTTAACCATACACCAAGGAGAAGGTATGTAGGCCAAGGCCAAGCTAGCGGTGAAAACTATTTTCAGCGTCGGCATCAGCTGACGAAAACCTTGTTTCAGCATAGCCGTATAGATTCCACCCGGACCCGGTGACTTGAAACCCTCAAAAGATGCAATTGCATATTTGATAGCGTCATCCGTCACCACTCTGGATGCAATATACCATGGTATTTGTCTCAGTGGAGGTACCATCAGATTTTTGGAGCGATTCCAGTTTACTTGGTCTGTCCCATTTGAGGACTTTAACAAGCCTGCTGGTTGCACTTAGTGATGCGACCTCCTCACAAAATTTCCTACAAGAGTCGTTTTTCGATTTACGAATTTGTCTCTTAAATTCTTTTTATTTCGATCGATACAGATTCCAGTCTTCTTCTGAGTTGGTTTTTAAAGACCGATTCAGGAGCTTCCTGGTTTCTCTGCGAATACGCTGCAGTTCGGTATTCCACCAAGGTACCGGTTTTCTACAGGAGTTTTTTGAAACTGGTCACGCTAGTTCAAAGCAACGGGTAATGACGCCGCTCAGATCTTGAGCAGACCTCTCCACCCCTTGTATTGATCTTAGTTTGAGTGGAGCTTTAACAGAATTGCCAAGCTCTTTCTCAAACCAAGCCCAATTTGTTTTTCTCGGATTTCTCCTCTCCAGCGAAAGTGAAACTTCACAGTAGATTTGAAATTCGATGTGTCTGTGGTCTGACAGAGTGCTATCTGGTGATACCCTCCAATTTATGATAGTCTTACAATGCCTATTGGACAGGGTAATATCGATTACTTGCTGTCTCCTGACTGTTGTAACGTTTGCTGGTCCTATGGCCAACGTACTTCTGTTGGTACCCGCTAGCTCTGGCTATTGCGCCTTCAGCTAAAACCTTTGGCAATAATCTGCACTCAAGGCGGGGTATCAACTTCGAATTAAGGTTCACCAGGTTTCCGGATCGCAAGCCAAATAAAACTCAGTTGCTTCGTTCGTAGTCAGAAGTAGAATCCTCTCTTTATTTGTAAATCAATGTCTCTTATATAGTACAAGAATGTTTATCGAAATATCTACCTCGAATATCGATAACCCGCTATTGTGCATTATCAGCACTTGCGTACGACGCTCAATTTACATATTTAGCGTCGTCCACAAATGTACCAGGTCGCGCCGTCGGTTCGCTTATCGTTAACGTATACAATTTGTATACCCAATGCCCTCATGCACTGAGTTGCCATCAGAGTAATATGACGCTTGTGTTTAAATGTTCACTCCGAGAGTGTTTGTATGTCGTTCATATCACTCTGATGTTTGAAGCCATGTCATATACAATGCAATGCATTGGATGGGCTCCGGGTATCGAGTATCTAGGCAGAGTGAAATTTGTTTAATTGCTTTTAGGCAATTGATTAAGTGGTCGCCAGTGCGATCCCTTCACACCACCCTTCCTGGGGGAAAAGGAGAAATCACGATACAACTTGATTTCTTCTTTTAGGCGCCACTTGTACAATAAGGGATCTATATGTTACTACAGTTCTGGTTTTGATTTACATTGTGGTTATTTTATCTTTTGGTTAAAAAGAGTTAAATATTTTATATATACAATTGTATTTTCTTCAATTATAATACATTCATGCTTTCATTCAATCTTAAAAATAGAATATGTTCACAATTATAATTACATATATATATAATTACAATATAGATTAGATTACAATATAGACTATTTATGTACTTATACTATAATATGCATTTATATGTTAAAACATTTCTTATTAATTATAAATTGGATTACAATATATAATATGCATGTTAAAACATTTCTTATATATATTTCCGGGGTTTCTTTCCCCTTTCTTTTTTTTTTTTAAATAAAAAATTTATTATATAAGTATTACAAATTAATCAGTAATTAAAGCTAAATATATATAAAATGGTTTCAATCTATTTTTATGAACAGTTATTTTTTTATTTTCATATTTTATATCGCAATTAACACCATTTTCTGACAAAACTTCGTAAGGTCCCACAAAAATTGGATCTAATTTCTTTCTTGCTTCATTCCGTAATAATACCAAACTTCCTACTCCAAAGCTAACACTTTTTGTCTGTCCGTCTGTATCGTATCTACCTTTTCTGATATTTTTCTTTTTTAGGAGAGTTTCGCGGGCATCCCTGTGAGCAATTTGCAATTTATGTTTTAAATCAATTACGTAATCCAGGTAGTTGTACACTGGTTCTAAATGTTTTGTTAAGTTTGTGGGCAGGCTGCACTGTTTTCCGAATATTAATTCAAACGGTGTAAAACCTGTCTCGGAGTGTACAGACGTATTATAACAGAAAACATAATATGGCAACCAGGTGCTCCAGTCACTATGGTTTTCTGAAACGTAACTTCTAAGATAAGCTCCTAAAACCTTATGTGAGTTTTCGAGTGCTCCGATGCTCTCATGATGGTAGGCTGTCGATTGTAGCTGTTCTATCCTTAGTAATTTACAGATATCT
Organism: Cheilosia variabilis; assembly: GCA_951230905.1. NCBI lineage: Eukaryota > Metazoa > Arthropoda > Insecta > Diptera > Syrphidae > Cheilosia > Cheilosia variabilis. Next base: position 97,407,189 of record OX579676.1, on the reverse strand, counting down.
TTAAAAACCTGATTTAAAAATTCAGTATCCTGATCAGATGCTATTTTACGCGGTACTCCATATCTAAGAATAAAACCTACTACTAGCGCGTTCGCTACTGTGCTTGCTTCTTTGCTTGGGATTGGTATAGCTTCGACAAATTTTGTTAATTCTTCTTGTATTGTTAGAATGTACTTAGATCCATCTTCCAATTCTTCTAAAGGTCCTACGAGATCTAAAAATATTTTGTCTAAACCTGATTCAGCCGTCGATGTTATGGTCATGGGTTGTTTCTTAGGTTGAACGTGTTTATTTCGTTGACAGATCGGGCAATGCTTTAGAAATGTGGCCACATCAGTTTGCATTCCCGTCCAAAAGTACTTTTTCTTTATATTCTGGATCATGCGGTTTATTCCTGCATGTCCGCTGGTTGGAAGGATGTGATAGTCATTTAGTATCAATTTCTTATTACAAGGATCGGTTATTTCAATGTTTTTATCTATGAGGTACACCTTAATTTACTTTCTTTAAACATTTCTCCTAATTTCTTTTTTAATTCATTAATGCTGCATTGTTGGCGGCCGCCTGCGAGCTTCTTTAATTCATTTTTAGTAATATATATTCTTTTAATTGATGTGGGTCCGCAGAGTTTTTGCACATCCCTCGACAGTGTTTTGCCAAACAATGTTGATTGGGTGGTAGTGCTGTCATTGGGCCTTATTAGGAGTAAATAATTTCCCTTAGGAATATATGCCAAAACTTTGTTTGGTCCGATTATTACATCACCGAGATTCTTAAAATTAGCTAAACCTTTCGTAAAATTGTCAACAATTTTTAGTTCTATGAGTTTAAGTCCAGTTTCTGGTAACTTAAGTAATTCCGTTATTAGCTGTTCGTCGCTTTTCCCCTTATTGTCTTCTTGACTTTTGTTATGTATTGTTGCTGACTGATTATTCATTCTTGATTGATTTCTCGTTACAACACAGATATATAGGCTTTTTAATTCTTCAGAGTCCAATTTTATCCTACTTAATGCATCCGCGGTGCAATTATCTTTACCCGGAGAATATTCTACATGAAAATTGTACTCCTCCAGTAATACTCTAAATTTGGTTAGTCTACTACTGGGTTCTTTTAGCGAGAACAAGTACACTAGGGGCCTGCAGTCTGTCATAATTTTAAATCTTCTTCCGAACAGATAGGGTCGATAGTGTTTAACTGCCGACACTATCGCAAGTAATTCTTTCTCAATAGTGCTATAGTTTTTCTCTGCGTCGTTGAGAGTTTTTCTCGCATAGGTAATTGGTCTATCGTCGAAATTTGATAACACAGCTCCTAAAGCGAAACCTGAAGCGTCCATACGTAGAATGAATTCTTCGTTGAAATTCGGGAATTGTAGAATTTTAGGACTAGTGAGAATTTCTTTTAAGAGATTGAACGATTCTTCGCAATCCTTATTGAAATTGAATTCGACATTTTTCTTTAATAGGTTTGGAAAAAGTAGCAAAGTACTTCCTTTCGTAGGAAAGAATATTTTCCTGGGTGTATTTTAAGGTTCACCAGGTTTCCTGGTGAAACAGTGAAACTGAGCTTATGCTGTGTTCTGTGTGTAAGGGTAGTGTAACCGTTTGTTGATTTTTCTTGATTGTTAGTATGAATGCTTCTAGATCGATCATGGCACCGAATTTTGTAAGAAAGTTCGCGCCTATTATGCCTTCAACTGGAATTGGGAAAGTATCTGATACTACATGAAACTCGTATGGTATGATAAACTTGCCTATATGGGTCTCAATATTGCATGTTGCTATTGTCTGTAAGTCTCCGGATATGCCTAAAATTTTTGTGCTATTGTTTTTGAATATGGGAATGGTTTTATTTAATGACCTACTTTTTATTATACAAATAGAGGCTCCTGTATCTATGAGAAATCGTACATTCTGGTTATTTTTCAGTTGTAACTGTATGAAGATGCCGTTTGAGATTCCAGCCGTGCAAATAGCATTTGGTATTGGTGGATTTATTGATTCCCCTCCAAGGGGCCGGCTTCCCCTTCGGTGGGTTGCTCGTTTCCCACTGCTAATACCCTTTGATTATTTCTATAGTTATTTCTGTTGGTATTCCTAGTAGGTTGGTTTCTACCGTTCGAGCTGTTGTTGTTATTATTAATATTGTTAGTAGTGTTTCTATTGTTATTAGTGTTTCTTTGCCTGTTTGGGTAGTGGTTTGGGTGCTGCTGTTGTATGTAATTGTTAGGAACATATTATTTTGGTTTGTGTACCTCGGTCCGTTATCAGTGTACCTATTTCTATTATTGTTTCTGTTCTGAAAGCTTTGGTCATACTGAATTTGGTTATTATGATATATGCGGCCTGGTGTGTTCGGTTGGGAAGTGTTGTAATTTTGACTGCGGGGATTCCTATTTCTGTTATTTATATACCTAACTGTGTCGGTACTACAACCTTGATCTAACTCTAAAAGATGTTGTATAGCGTCCTGAAGTTTGGTATGTCGGGCGCTATCTAGAATAATCTTGAGTCGATCATTCACTCCCTTTTTAGGAAAGCTAATCCTCGTCTGTCGTTGGCTGTAGTAAGTGTTTCCTTGGTCTGTTCACCATGGCAAGCGACTTCAAGTTTCGTCATTCTTGCTATAAGGGTTTCTATTTCTGTTACGAATTCTCGTATGGGTCGATTTCCTTGGTGTGTCCTACTGAGTTTTGTTTGTATAGTCTCAATAGTTTCTTTGGGACCACATTTTTCTACTAGAGCTATTTTATGCGACAAAATTTTCGGGTTTTTGGTTTCCTAATTCTGTGAGTGCCTTTCCCTGCATCCTTCATTTTAGTAAAAACTGCACTAACGTTGCTTTTGAGGTTGTATCCAGGGTGTCGTGGTAAAACTCGACATTGTTTATGAAATCCCTAATATCTTCTGCTCTTTTGTCATCCTCATCACACTTAAGGGTTGACAGTTTTTGAGCGAGGCTAAAATCAAATGATTGGGTCATGGTGTCAGTTTGGTGTGTACGTACTGGTTTTATCTCGGTAGTTATTACTTCAACATTTGGTTCTATTACTAAACTATTACTGACTGGTTCTGATTCCTGTTTGAATTTTTCCTCTGTAGCTATAATACTTTTTAGATTGGCTCTCTCTATTTCGGTAGTTGATTCCTGATCAATACTACCAAGTTGTTCCCTAAATGTAGTCCAAAGCCCTTCAATCTGCTCTAATTTGTTCTGGACGCTTTCCTCAGTTCTCGTCCTATTAGGCGATTTCTTTAGGCTGGTGTGGCACCGCTTAAATGCATCTAGGGTCTCGAGCAGTTGAGAGAAATTCATTTGGCGGAATGGCTAAAATAAAAAAAAATAGATCCTACCTTTATAAGACCAAACAACCAAAAATTATTTAGATGATAAAGATAACCTGATGTATTTAAATTTTTTTTTTTTTTATTCTGACCTGGTCGTCGCTCGAGGTGTTTGATGGTATCTGCTATGAGTTTCCGGCGGTAATGCTGTAACCCTAAGTATACCAAATCGATGATGATAGCGGTTATGAAAATCAGCAATAGTACTGCAGCGTTCATGTCCGTTGATTTCCCTGCTGGGATGTTAGGTGCTGCAATCAATTGCGGTCCGGTGTTTATCACTTCCTTGCTTTCCTGTCCTCTCATCGGACCAGGATTTTATTCGGGCTGCAGTGTGCTCAAACAGGCGATGGAACTGTTTGACTTCTCTTTGCTTTTGTCTTTCGTCGGTTCGCAGTTGTTTTCTCTTTTCCCGTACTTGTTCTAAAAATTTTTGTCGAGTGCTCAAAGCTTGACCGGGAATGTTGGCTAGCCGCTTTAATTCAGCCAATTCTTTCCTTAGCTTGACTCGCACGCCTACACGTGTTGGTTTTGGGGGTGTGGTAGCAGGAATCAGAGGTTCTTGAGGAGGAGTCACCGTCTTGGTGCGCCTCCGGTATTCCTCGATGGTGAGGGGCTTAGGTCCAACTCGTAGGACGGGTTCCGGCGGGGATAATGGTCGAGGTGTCTGCCTTATTATTTCCTCAGCCTTCTTTATGTACCCGGCTGCGAGGACAAGTTGGTCTTTACAGTAACTAGTCGAAATGGCAGTCAGCTCTTCGGCTCCTGGAATCTTCTGAGCTCCTGGCATCTGCTTATGGTAGCAACTCAGGCTACTGGCATATTCTGATGGTAGCAACTAAGGCAGCTCCTGGCAGGATCGCCCTGTAAAGTTTGATGGTCCTATGGCCAACGTACTTCTGTTGGTACCCGCTAGCTCTGGCTATTGCGCCTTTAGCTAAAACCTTTGGCAATAATCTGCACTCAAGGCGGGGTATCAACTTCGAATTAAGGTTCACCAGGTTTCCGGCTCGCAAGCCAAATAAAACTCAGTTGCTTCGTTCGTAGTCAGAAGTAGAATCCTCTCTTTATTTGTAAATCAATGTCTCTTATATAGTACAAGAATGTTTATCGAAATATCTACCTCGAATATCGATAACCCGCTATTGTGCATTATCAGCACATACGCATGACGAGGGTAAACGACCAAACACTTGAAGTGTTTTTGGGTTCATTTGCGTACGACGCTCAGTTGACATATTTAGCGTCGTCCACAAATGTACCAGGTCGCACCGTCGGTTCACTTATCGTTAACGTATACAATTTGTATACCCAATGCCCTCATGCACTGAGTGTGCCATCAGAGTAATATGACGCTTGTGTTTAAATGTTCACTCCGAGAGTGTTTGTATGTCGTTCATATCACTCTGATGTTTGAAGCCATGTCATATACAATGCAATGCATTGGATGGGCTCCGGCTATCGAGTATCTAGGCAGAGTGAAATTTGTTTAATGGCTTTTAGGCAATTGATTAAGTGGTCGCCAGTGCGATCCCTTCACACTGAAAAGAATGTAAATAGGTCGACAACCTACATTGTTGATGGTGATGTCAGACGATAATATGAAATCCAGAATCTCCTCGTATATTACATTTTCTGCTGCTCCAAACAGTGTTTTGAACATTAGCATCGTAACATAAGACAAGACCTATCTTTTTGGACTCGCAGTACTCTATGAGCTCAACAACAGCCTTCGGTGGTGGAGGAGTTAAAGAGTCGTACGGAAAGTAAGCCGATGCAACGACAAAGGTTTCCCAGTTGCCGTTTGCATGGTAAGTAATAGGTGCAGCAACCAAATCTTGGCAACAGAACCGTTTGATTGTAACTGCCGTAAGGGATTTTGATACAACAAGCCATATCCTAGGTCTCTCGGACTGTGTATCGTAAATAACGATGTGCGAACCGCTCAACTCACCGAGGCCACAGATGCCATTTTTCCACACCCATGGTTCCTGGATGGATGTTATGATTTTTCATTTCCACCTCAGCGGGTACGTGAACAAGCAAAACTATCGATTCTGGGGCACCGCACACACTGCGCGAGCCACAACCGATATTCTGAAGGCGGCGTTCCCGGGTCGCCTCATCTCTCGTTTTGGCGATTTGCACAAGTCCCGTGTTTACGTGAACAAGCCCGAGACCCTAGAAGCCCTCAAGGACAACATTCGACACGAGTGCGAGAATCTGTCGCCCGAAGTTCTCGCCGAAGTGAAGAAAAATGCCATAAAACGAGCCCGTATGGCAATCAATTGTGCACGTTGCTCGTCGTTGCAGAGATAGGCAGTCGGTATTCAATCTTGCGTTAAAGCAGTCGGGCTAAAGTTGTAACTAATTCGTATTGATAGGTTGTGTACTTCTAATTATAAAGCATTCTGGAATATATATTGTAAGTACCTATTGAACAATTCCAAAAACGCCGAAGTATGCATATAGATCTGTATTTTTTTCAGAATGTACATATCGCAATTAGGAAGGAAGTATAAATTGGAATGGATTCTAAAATATGTAATCGAGAAGAATTGTAAAGGTTCGTATTTATGTCAAGTTCATGTAAATATTTTGTTTCCATTTTAAATTTCAGCATAGACCAAAAAACCATCCCAGACAAATCCCGTTGTCTCCGGACGATATGGCGCCGTACGATTTTTTTGGATATCAGGAGGAAAAAAAATTATAAAATATGACTAAATATGTATTCGAAAATAACCTAATTAATAAAACTATGAATTTTGATTTGTAAATCACAAGATATAAGTTGCAAATTGAGAATAACGTTTTCTAATTTCACGATAAAACATTTTCAATTTAATATGGTGATGCCTCAAATCACCACTCGAGAATCGTAAATTCCAAAATATGAATTGTAAAATGATAAAAATAAGTTGCAATTTACGATTGAAAATTTGTAAATTGCAACTACTGAAGTAGTAAATCTACTCCTGTTAGTTCGCAAATCAACACTTTTGAGTTGCAGTTCAAGACCAAATGGATATAATTTTTTAAGGGAGGAAATCGTAATTTATAGGGATCGGATTTCCATGCAAATGCATGTTTTTTTATGAACACCTTGGATGCAAGGCAACTTATTATGTATACGTATCATGAAATTTCCTTTAAAATGGCATTTAACCGTTAGTGCATATTTTTTCATATTTTACTATAGATGCATATTTTGCAATTTTAGTGCATGTTATAATTATATTTGCATATTTTGCATATTTTTTATAATACTAATTCATATTTTTGGAGCATATTGTTCAAAAATTTAACTAGACAGTAAAAATATATCCCCTTTATGTCAGTGCAATCGAAGCTTAAAACTATTATCTTTTTCTTTTGTTCATTTCAAAATCTTGAACGATATTCCAACCCCACATAATAATGCACTATATAAACAAAGCTGCATATATGAGCTAGCAATGAAAAAAAAAGGTTGTTTGCCTGGGACTGTATGAATGAGATCGAAATTTAAACGATACCCAGAAGCGCCAAAATGGCTACAAAAAGCTTCCGACGACACAAAGCTAAGCAAAATGAAAGTGTGTAAGTACAACGTGCTAAAGCTTAGTATAATGGTGTAGCTGCAGCAGTAGTACGTAGCACTGTCAAAGTAAATATCAAAAAAGCAGCTCACACTCACGCTTCATACTACGGCTGCACTTACACCATTGTGTGCAGGCATAGTAACACGTTTACATGTACAAACAGGCTAGAGGTTTAAATGCATATTTTGCATTTTTAAGCGCATATTTTAAATGCATATTTTGAGATCTTTAGTGCATGAAAATCCGAACCCTAGTAATTTACAACAGAAAAGTGGTAATTTACGAATTATGTTTCCAATTTACAATCCAAAATAATATCAAATTGATAACTATTTGTGTCAATTTGCGATCGGTTACCGCAATATGTATTTCTCGATTAATCGCATTATTGATAATGAAAAGTGTTGATTCACGACTTTTGAGGGTCAATATCTTCACTTCGTACAGTTTCTAGAACGTTGAAATCAAAGATTGTGGTCCCAAGAGGAGGGATCTTCAGCACCATACAGCTGACCCATTCAGAGGTTTGCTGCGAAGAGGTTTTCACCATGAAGGTTCCGTCCTTGAAATCACAGCCCTCAACCTGGATACAAGCATTATTTGCCGCGACAAGCTCCAAAAGAAGGCCTTGGCATGTTTGCACTCTGCATCGCTCATGCTATTATCATTGCCTGCTTTCCCTATACGAACTACTAGAGAGGAGACAACAGCATCCTTATAGGACAGCCTACTATCTCGCGCCTTACCTGTTTTGCGTTAAAAAGGAGCCCTCTGACCGTCAGAGCCATCCGCGACAACAATGTTTTATCCGCTGGTACAGCAACCTGAGTTGGTTTCATCACCTGCCATCATTACAAGTGCCCGGGCAGCTCCAACGACTGGGGAGCTTCCGGAGCTCACGCCTGTAGGTACTGTCGCAGCGTCCGGTGTTCGTCCACCAGTACTGCTTCCATAGCTGGTAGCAGCGCCGGCTTCATTTGGAGACCGCGCATGGACAGACTCGCAGTCTTGAGGGGGGTTTGTTCTCTTTGCGAGCTTGGGTCGCTTCTTGCTTTTCGGTTCGGCAGAAAAGGAGGCAGTGCCCGATCCAAGGGGTTGGTTAGCTTCAGTTGGTAAGACCTCCACCGACCTATTCCGTTACAAAGGCACCGCCGAAGAGCTGAGAGACGTGCTTGCGCCTTCAGCAGATGAAGCATCTTTGCGCCACTGATCCAGCAGCTTCCTCATTTTCCTCTTCCGCTGTCGCTTGGACAGGCGCAGCTCAAAGCCCGCCTCTTCAGCCGTTCAACCAAAGAGGTATCCCGAGTCTGACCGTCAGTGCAGTGGGCAGCAGCCTGTCCCATGCTCAGTTTGACGAGTGAATCGGACATAAAACCGCAGGAGTCGCTTGTGGGTTCAGATACGAATGTAGGGGCCTCCAGAATCCGTGCCGCGGGCGTAGTCGAGAAAACTACGGATGGATTTTCGCTATTGCCATTACCACCTAGAGTAGACAATTCCTTTTGTTTCTCCATTCATAGCGTGTGTTGAGTGTTAACCACTGGCTCCTGTGGGTTAGAATACACTAACAGTTTGATTCTACTGAGGATAGGCTAACCGTTACCTAAAACCCTACTCCTTTACCCGGGCTTGGGACCGGCATGCTATTTTCCTAACAAGGCGGAGTTAAAATGTGTTTACCGTTGTTTTGTTGTTGTTGGGAAATCGATATAATGGATGCAAACGTAAACGAATGCATTTTTTGATTTTAATTGCGTGTTATTAAGTAACGCTTGAGTGAACTCAAAAATTTTAAATGCAGTTACTTAAGTTAGGATATGCTTTATGCACTAGTAATTTCAAGTAATTGCTGTCTATTGGAAATTCGGAGTTATAGATGAAAACACAAATATATCCGAAATAGGACATTTTTAAGAAAAAATAATTTTACTGCCACCAACTACAAACGATTTCGAATGCAACTGACTAGTCCTCATTTCAAAAGCTCAGAAGTGCGGGCTGAATTTTTTTTCAAATGGTTCTAACTTTCTAACGGTTAAACTATACATACAAACGAAAAACACTATAAACTGCAAGCGAACGTCTATCGAACCGCTTTTCACGTTTTTCATTTTAGAAAAAGTGCGCGCCAACTTCACATTGGTAAATGTAAGTCGGAATGCAAACATATTAGCCAAAATGATTTTGTGCAAGAAATCGAAATTTTCTCGCTGGGGAAAAAGTGAAAAAGATCTAGCATCTGAATTAATGCATAAATCACCTACGGTATAGATATATAAGAGATGCCCTTCAAATAAATTTTCCTTCTGACAGCTCCATTCGTCGATGGCAAATCATAAAAAATCAAAAAAAGGCCAGGGTTCAAAGACGAAATAACTATAAAATCTTACCGAATTGGTATCAAAATGATACCCAGACACTAAAGAAACATCCTTAGTGTTTGATGATGATGCCATAAAACGAAATTTGACTTTTGATCCTGTTTATAATGAAATAGTTGGGTACATCGACGATGGCTGGGAAAAAGAAAATTTAACTGAAAAATATATCTTATTGTTTAGAGTAAGAGGTATTTTTTCCCATTGAAAATATATAATAAGTACCTTTGTGACTGATAAACCAATGGGCGCAAAAAGATTAAAGAACAAACTTATTGATAACTTTAACTATTGCCAAAACATTGGGTTACGAGTCAGAAGCCCTAAATGTGACCAAGGTATCGAATAATAGAAGTTGCTTCAATTGCCTGGGTATAACACCAGTGTTAGCACACGCGACAACTACACTGAGGCAATGACCTCACTTCAGACACAGTTGATTTTTTGCACTGTGGTCTGTAATATATTTGTATCCATTTATCAAAATCAGCACTTTGTTAATTTCTTTATGCATCCATTTTCCGATGTCAGCATTTTGCTGACTTTATTATTATTTTCATTATTGCTAGGCTAAGCTAATTTTAAGTATATATTGAGTTCAATAAAAATATATTTCTCACTTGTTAAACGGCAATCAAGGTGTTTTAATCAGTCTCTTTAGGTTATTCTAGTTTAAGCACTAGCAATAGCCAAGATAGACGCGGTACAAGAACCGTGAGCTATCCAGCAACATATACAGTAAAAGCACTGTACATTTTGGTGACCCCGACGTGATTTGCTTCCCCCCACCAGTGGTAAGGGGCAAATCACAAACACATAATAAAAGCGTCGTCAGGGCTAAACACTGACTAAAATTATAATATTCGCTTCTCCCAATACGAGAGGCAATTTCCAACAAAGTAATTGCGTCGCCAAGGCAAAACATTGGCGAGGCGTCGAGAGGGCCATACACTGTTCGCAACAATCGGACTTATTGTCATTGAGGAATGGACGAATTGGAAACATTCGCGCTAGTAGCACGTCAGAAGCTTCTAGCGGATAAGATAACGAACTAGTCAACACAAAGAAGGATGGTCCTTCAAGAAGGACGAGGCAATACATATCAAATAAATTGGAAAAACTAGAATCGATATGGAAAGAATTTGTTGAAAACCATGATCGCATCAAAGGCCACATCAAGCATGATACTCCGTACATACAAGGAGACATGCCTGGGAATACCAAAATCAAGTATGTCGAATTAAGGTCGCTTCTCCTATCATTGCCAGTGAGTGAGGACGAGGAATCATCCGATAACACATCTGGTACCACAAGTCAAAAAAGGCCTGAGCCTACTGCGAGGAGTCAAGCGCTACAACCAACCACCAACATTAATAACTCCGAAGTATCTAGCCTCCAAAGGCAACTACGGAGACAGCAGGAATTGATAGCCACAATCCAGAGAATAACGTCGAATCTGGATTCAATAACGGATAAACAATCCAAACAGTACTATCAGGTACAGCTTTCCACATTGGAAAGGCATTGGCGTGAGGTAGAGAGCTTGCACCACGCAATATCTGAGGACCATGACGATCTCAATCAAACAAATTATAATATGACTCAGTTCATTAATATTGAAGACGATGCACAGAAGGGATTGGCCAAACTACAAGAGATCATTTACTCATTCTCTGATCCCACTCCTACAATAAACACAATGGCAGGCATTCAGCTACCAAAAATTACACTACCTAAGTTCGATGGGACATATTCAAATTGGAGGCAATTTCAGGACCTCTTCGACCAGATGATTCACTCTCAGAATATTGGATCTGCACGAAAGATGTGGTACTTAAAGACTAATTTGTCCGGTGAAGCACTTAGACTAATCAATCATTTAGCCATAAGTGACAACAACTATGAGTCATCATGGAACATATTAAAGAATCGCTACGAGAACAAGAGACTACTGGTTGGATCGTTCTTGGAGAAACTAATATCTCAGCCTCAATGTGCTGCCGATACAGCAATGGCATTGAAAAATTTTCATGACACAACCACTGAGTGCATACAGGGCCTTAATAATCTTGGAATCGATGTCACCAGCTGGGATCCCTTGCTAGTTCATATGCTCATCAAGAAACTGGATAAGAACACTCATGCTACATGGGAACAATCTCTCAAGGACCCAATATACCTCCAAACCATAGACAGTCTTCTTAAATATATCGAAATTAGATTTCAATCACAAGAAGCAATGGGCAAAAACATAGCGTCCCCAGAAGGCAACAATCGCCGATCAACAACTCATCATAAATCACTTACTGCTACAGCACATGTAACCATTCAGTGCCTATGCTGCAAGGACAATCATCAGCTGCTCTATTGCTCAAGATTTCTACAACTGTCGCCATCCCAAAGATTCAATCTAGTCAAGGGATCAAAAACATGCATAAATTGTTTGAAATCTGGACACTCTTCCTCCAAATGTTCTTCTGGGGGATGCAAAACCTGTCCAAAAAACATAATACGTTATTGCACTTACAGTCTTCTCCTAGAACAAATAATATGACAGCAGGCAGGAAAGCACAGTAATACCATCTCTGCCACCCAATAATTTTTCAACTTCCCTCACTACGCAAGATACAACCAAAAATCAAGGCTATGTACTCTTATCATCTGCTATTGTGAGAATAACTAATCAAATGGGGCAGTCCATTGAGTGTAAGGCCATACTGGACTCAGGTTCTCAACTCAATTTCATTACTGAAAGAACTGTGAAAAAACTCGGTCTCAATACCATTCCCCTAATAACAACCATTGAAGGAATTGGTCGGCAAGCCCAGCAGGCCAAGCAAAGGGTGAACATCGGGCTAAGATCACGCATCACTAACTTCTTTTCAAACATCGAGGCTCATGTCATACCAAAAATAACGTCTAATCAACCTGGCAAACTTTTTAACACATCCACATGGAATATACCAGGAAACATTCCATTGGCTGACCCCGAATTCAACATTCCAAGTCCAATAGATGTTTTAATTGGAGCTGAAATATTCCATTCCTTACTGTCAGTCGGTCAAATTAAGATGGGGGATTCATTACCCATACTATAAAATACAGTTCTCGGCTGGACAGTTGCCGGGAAGGTCAAAAATGCAGAAACTACTAACGCTGTGTGTGGAATCTGCAGCGCTGACGAGTCGTTGGATCAACAAATTGAAAAATTTTGGAAGTTAGAGGATCCAGAACCATAACACAGGGACATGACTGCTGCGGAAAGATGCTGCGAGAATCACTTTAGCCAGACCACATTTAGAGATTCTGAGGGAAGGTATGTAGTAAGCCAGCCATTTGTGGATCAACCAAGTAACTTAGGAGAATCAAGAGATATAGCCTTTCAACGATTTATCTCACTTGAACGAAGACTTGCCAAATCACAAGATCTGAAGAAGCAATACGTGGAGTTTATGCAGGAGTACCGACGACTTAGACATATGGAAGAGGTGAACTATAAACAATTGGATAGGCCCTACTACTTTTTACCACATCATTGTGTCACGAAGGATGACAGTAGCACTACCAAACTTAGGGTTGTATTCGATGGATCTGCAAAAACAACCACCAATCTGTCATTAAACGACATATTAGCAACAGGTCCAACCATTCAAGATGATGATAGCTTAGTGCGATTCCGGCTGCCTAGGTTTGTCTTCACCGCCGACATAGAGAAAATGTACCGGCAAATACTCATAAATGAGAATGACAGAAATTACCAACTCATCTGGTGGAGAGATAGCTCCAGCGAACGACTAAAATGTTATAAGCTCAAAACCGTGACATACGGAACAAGGTCAGCACCCTATCTCGCAGTCAAATGTCTTCAAACACTGGCAGAAGAAAATCAGCAACAATTTCCCTTAGGATCAAGGGTTCTATTTATCAACAGATTTCTACGTTGATGACGTCATGACAGGATCAGATAGTTTAACTTCAGCCCAAATAATGCAATCCGAACTACAAACAATTTTGACACCAGCAGGGTTTAAGCTGAGGAAATGGTGTGCTAATCATGAATCACTCATCAAAACAATACCCCCCAGTGACAGAGAAACAAAACTGGACTTCAGCAACGATATCGAGGAGCACATAAACACTGTTGGAATGACCTGGCTCCCAAAATCGGACACATTCTGTATAAAAACTTCTTGGGCTGATCGATCAAGGGTTACAAAGAGAAGATACTCAGATATTGCCCACTTATTCGATCCACTGGGAATTATGGCTCCTGTAGTAGTTACCGCCAAACTATTCCTGCAACAACTATGGGAGCTAAGGCTTGACTGGGATGCCGCAATACCTCAAGAGATGCAAACAACATGGCTAAAATATCGGGAAGACTTGAAGGCACTACATGACATCAAAATACCAAGACATGTCTTTTCTAATCAGGTCCCAAAAAGCGTACAATACCACATATTCGCTGATGCCTCAGAAAAGGCATATGGAGCAGCCACATACGTCAGAGCCGTTACTATTAAAAATCAGATTATAGTCCATCTACTCTGCGCTAAATCGAGGGTAGCTCCATCAAAAAAGGGCAATCTGTCATCTCAAACAACTATTCCTAGATTAGAATTGTGCGCAGCTAAACTTGCGGCGCAGTTGATGTCACGTCTCCAAACTGTCCTCAAAATTCAAAATAAGGATGTATTTCTATGGACAGACGCTGAAATAGTACTAAACTGGATAAATTTGACTTCATCGGCCACTCTTCCGACCTTCGTTGCAAATCCGGTAGCAGCAATACAACAATTAACTACTCCACAACAATGGCGACATGTATGTTCTAAGGAAAATCCCGCAGACATATTGTCAAGAGGCCTTTCACCAACAAGTTTACAAGGGAATCTTCTTTGGTTTTATGGACCGCGATTCTTACATGGCGCGGAAAGCATATGGCCACCTAAATTTGAAAGGGCCACAGACCGACAAAGGAAGGACATATCGCTATCAGCAACTGTTGAGAATAGTCATGTTTTAGAAGACTGCATTCTGAATACAATCAATCATAAAAACTCGTTTCAAAGAACAGTACGTATAATAGCATATATGCTTCGGTTCAGACAACATGCGAAAAAACAGTGCGATACCAGTAAGTCAACCACACATAGCGTTTTTTTTGACAGTTTTGAACTAGATCAAGCTCGTAAAACGCTGATTAAACTTATACAGAAATCTGGATTCAAAGACGATATAATTCAGCTCCAAAGGCACAACGAGGTTTCTAAGAAGAGTCTATTAGCAACTCTTGCACCATTCCTCGATCAAGAGGGAATCATTCGAGTTGGTGGACGTATAGAATCATCTATGCTTCAATATGATGCAAAACACCCCATTCTGATGCCGTATTCCCATCCATTTACAAAACTATTACTGATGGAGATTCATCGAGATAACAAACATGCTGGTCCGCAGACCATATTAGCAATTGCCAGACAAGGGTACTGGCCAATCAAAGGCAAAACGCTCGCTCGATCCATTGTCCACAGCTGTGTCTTCTGCGCAAGATCAACACCAAAACTTTTATCACAAATGATGGGAAACCTGACGGCGGATAGGGTACAGCCTGCTCGCCCATTTTTGAATACGGGCATTGACTTTTGCGGTCCAGTCTACACCCATTACAAACTCAGAGGAAAACGTCCCCAAAAGTCGTATATAGCAGTTTTCTGCTGCTTTGCAACAAAGGCATGCCACTTGGAACTCGTTACCGACTTAACTTCAGAAGGTTTCATTGGTGCACTCAAAAGATTCATGGCAAGACGAGGCCACTGCAGTAACATCTACTGCGACAACGCTACCAATTTTGTGGGAGCTAAAAATAAACTGACAGAATTAAGTCAATTCATTGACTCAACGAGGGATAAAGAAAAGATCGCAGCTTCGTGTACAAAAAGGGGATGCGACTTAAATTTTATACCCCCGCGATCACCACACTTCGGAGGGCTTTGGGAGGCAGCAGTCAAGTCTGCCAAAAACCTTTTGCAACACACACTGGCCACAGCCTCACTGACTTACGAGGAACTCGAAACTGCCATAATCGAAATAGAGGCTATACTGAATTCTCGACCAATAACGCCTATGTCATCATCTCCGAACGACTTTGCTGCTCTGACCCCAGGTCACTTCCTCATCGGAGAGCCGATCACCAGCACCATTGACCGAATTGCAAAACCCGAAAAATCTTCACTTCTTACTAGGTGGAAACAGGTCACGCACGTAAAAAACGAGTTCTGGCGGCGTTGGTCAACTGAATACCTGAATCAATTACAGTCAAGATATAAATGGAAAGAAAAATGTCATCATATAGAACCAGGAATGATGGTCATACTGAAGGAGGATAATCAGCCAAGTCTCAATTGGCCATTAGGTAGAATCATTAATGCCATTAAAGGGCATGACGGATTAGTGAGAGTAGCGGATGTGCAAACTTCATCAGGCGTTTTTCGCCGCGCTATACAAAGATTAGCACCACTTCCAATACAACAACCACAACCTAATAGTGAGACTTCCCAAGTTCAGTTGAAACGTCATAACAGTGAAATACATGACCCAGGAGAGTCATCACGAACCAATGACCCTAGCGAAGACAATGCTCCTGCACCACCAAAACGGAAAGGCGGACTATCCCTTGGAACATCCTTAGTTACTTTGTTCATCGCTTGTACAATGAATCAAACATCAAACCTAGTAATCAAACATCAAACCTAGTAACACATAGATGGAATTTAGTCATATACTACGATCTAGAACCATACTGGAATCAATTAGAGGCTGTCGGCAATAGCACCATTACACTTCGACACCTCTGTGAAAGGATACAACAGAAGACGTTATGTACCCAAGTTACCGATCTCATCTATCGTACATATCAAGACGCATATGAAGACAGCATATTATTTGCTAAAAGCAACATCAAACGTTCCAAAAGAGGGGCATTCAATTTAATAGGAAACATGGCAAACAGCTTATTTGGAGTCTTAGATTCTCAGTATACAGAGCAGCTGTCTAGAACAATCGACAAAATACAAGGCAATGAAGATCACCTTCTAGATCTGTCGAAAAACCACACTTCAATAATGGAATCCACCATAAACATTATTAAACAAAACCAAGAAACTTTAGATCAACAGCATGAATCACTTCGAAAACAAATGAAGGAAGTGATCAATCGGATTAACAATAACACAGAAGCATCATACCAACTCAAAATTCAGCAACTATTTTCGTCATAGTCTATGTTTACAACACTACTACTTACAAATATTCAACGTACACAATAAGCAATAACACACGCTCTATCAGACATTCATCAAGGAAGAATAAGTCACTTGTTCATCTCTCCACACCAAATGAAACAGCAAGCGATAATAATAAAAAACAATCTATCACCATCATACCGTCTTCCAACAAGCACAGACAACATTCTCGAGCTTTACAGAATTCTGGTTACAGCTGGCCGGATCACAAATAACCACGTGATATTTCAAATAAAAATACCACTGATAACTTCGGAAGATCTCGAATTATATAGAATCATTCCAATTCCAGCAGTATTAAACAAAACAATTGGACTCATAAAACCATCATCGACATTCTTAGCAGTTAATCGCCACCATGACCAGTACTACCCGCTCACGGAACCAGAGTTGTCAATTTGCATTGTCATAGAAAAAACAAGGCACATTTGTACTCAAATGCATCCGATGGTAGATCGGATATAGGCGCAGCAGAACAAGATCCACTTCGATTTGATGCTCAGGACAAGAAATTAGAAAGACTAGAGGTACAGTTAGATTCTAGTCGCATGGAGCTGCCAAACATTATTCACGGCATACAATACCTCACACCATAATAAGCTCATCAGGACTACTCATGATCATTTCTTCAATAATACTTCTTGTTTGGAAATTTGGATTATGCAGTTGCAATAGAATGACAAAATACCCTGTTGCAGCTCCAAGAAGAATTCAAGCCGCAACCAACTTAGAACAACCGGTCATCGAGCAGATTGAACTTACATAGTTCAATGGGGGCAGGATGTTAGCACACGCGACAACTACACTGAGGCAATGACCTCACTTCAGACACAGTTGAATTTTGCACTGTGGTCTGTAATATATTTGTATCCATTTATCAAAATCAGCACTTTGTTAATTTCTTTATGCATCCATTTTCCGATGTCAGCATTTTGCTGACTTTATTATTATTTTCATTATTGCTAGGCTAAGCTTATTTTAAGTATATATTGAGTTCAATAAAAATATATTTCTCACTTGTTAAACGGCAATCAAGGTGTTTTAATCAGTCTCTTTAGGTTATTCTAGTTTAAGCACTAGCAATAGCCAAGATAGACGCGGTACAAGAACCGTGAGCTATCCAGCAACATATACAGTAAAAGCACTGTACAACCAGAAAAACTTTTTTTTATCACAACTGCCAACGAATTTTTGTATCGTATGACCCTTGTCATCGCATTAAAAGTAATACATTATTGAAAAAGGAAATTCAATGTGTTGAGGGCATCGCAAGCTGGAAAGTTGTAGAAAGTCTTTCGAAGCCGAGCTAAATAAAAGAACAAAAATGTTACGCAAAATAACTAAAGTTCGATAATTTTTAGAAGAAAGTTGTAGTTACCTCAAAGCTTTAAATTTTTAATGTCAAAATAAGACTTTATGGGAAAAAGGCTTTCTAAAAGCTGTAACAGCAGTTTTACAATTATCTTCCGAACTGTTTGAGAACCATCCAAAAAAACATTATTTCCTTACGTATAAGATAAATCACGATCCCATTGAAAACTGTTTTTCATTGGTAAGAAAGAGGGAAGGTTTGATCCAAATCCATCTGTATATACCTTCAATAATATTATTGCAAAAATAATGCATACATAATTTCTTGTCCTTAACCACCCATACATCAAATTGCGAACACGACACAGAAGAATCCTACTGATCTATTTTTTGATATATGTAAGATTCATATACATATTTTCAAAAATTATATAAATAGTGCTCCACACTTGAAAAAAATTAAAACTACAATAATAGGGAGTTGCATAATAAAGGGTGATTTTTTAAGAGGTTTAGAACTTTTTTAAAAAAAAAAACACAAAAAATTCGAAAAAATGAATGAAATATTTATTTGAATCGATAGTTTGAACCTTGCAATTTAATGTTTAAAGATAATTTCATGCAAATGTTGACCGCGGCTGCGTCTCAGGTAGCCCATCCGCTGAGTCTAATTTTGGCATACTCTTTCACACATATCGGCCGGTATCTCACGAATGAATGCATGGATGTTGGCTTCCAGTGCGTCAATCGAAGCGGGCTTGTCCCTATACACATTAGCCTTGGCATACCCCCACAAAAAATAATCTAATGGTGTCAAATCGCACGATCTAGGCGGCCAATTGACCGGCCCGAAACGTGAAATTAACTGTTCACCAAACTCGCCTCGCAATTGCGCCATTGTTTCGCGTGCTGTGTGGCATGTGGCACCGTCTTGTTGAAACCACATATCATGCAAGTCAAGAACTTCCATTTCGGGCAAAAAAATTTTTGTTATCATCGCTCGGTAGCGTTCACCATTGACAGTAACGCTGCGATTCGCATCATCTTTGAAGAAATATGGCCCAATAATGCCGCCGGCCCATAAACCGCACAAAACAGTGGCTTTTTCGGGATGCATTGGTAGCTGTTGCAATGCTTCTGGCTGATCTTCACTCCAAATGCGGCAATTTTGCTTATTTACGTACCCATTCAACCAAAAATGAGCCTCATCGCTGAACACAATTTTTCGATAAAAAAGCGGATCCTCGGCCAGCTTTCCAAGAGCCCATTCACCAAAAATTCGGCGTTGTGGTAGGTCGGCTGGCTTTAGTTCTTGCACCAGCTGTATCTTAAAAGGCTTTACGCCCAAATCCTTCCGCAAAATTTTCCACGTAGTGCTGTAACAAAGGCCTAACTGCTGGGAACGGCGCCGAATCGACATTTCGCGGTCTTCTGTCACACTAGCTGATACGGCCGCAATATTTTCTTCACTACGCACAGTACGTAAACGTGTTGGTGGTTTAATGTCCAACAAAGTAAATTTGGTGCGAAATTTGGTCACAATCTTCCGAATAGACTGCTCAGAAGGTCGAGAATGCCGATCATAAAATGGAAGCAGCGCGCGATGAACATTTCGAACCGAGCACGAATTTTGATAGTAAAATTCAATAATTTGCAAGCGTTGTTCATTTGTAAGACGATCCATGGTTAAATTGCAAACCAAACTGAAGCTGTTTGACAGTGACACAAGGTACTAAACACACGTCAGCTGTCAAAACCAGTGTTGCCAAAACCAAACCAGCTAAAAAATCACCCTTTAGAAACGAATCTAGTTCCAAAGTTTACTTTTAAGTTTTCCGATGGAAACGTTTATAGATCCACCACATCTCAGTTCTTGATTACATTTCTTGTTCTTCCAAAAAAATGTTGTGTCTACGAAAGTGGAAAGCTTGCAACTGCTCAAAAGGTATCGAAGCAAATCTCCGTCAACTCGGCAGAGCACATTTATGTCAAAAATCCATTTTGAGAAGCCCTGAATTATGTGCTAATTTTGTGCTAAGTTTTTGACTTTTGTGCTCCAATGGTTTCGGAGGAAATCGACCTCGAAAAGTGTTCTGCCAAGTTAACGTCAAGCCAGCAGAGCACATAGTTAAATCGGCCGAAAAATAAAAATAAAAAATTAATATCCCATATTGATGCCTGATTTATGTGCTTTTTTGTGCTATGTTTCCAGCTTCGTAGCTCACACCGTTTGGATATAAATCGCATTAGAAACCTCAATACTAATAAGCTCATAGAAAACTGTTAACATAAGTCCTAAAAATGGATGAAAATCATGTCTGGTTTATGTGCTTTTGATTTGCTAAGTCAGTAATTTTCGTGGTATCCTACTTTAGCCTCTAACCCAAGTTTTAGGTTTGGCTCTGTAAGTAAAAGCCATTTACAGATTTCAGCTGCAAGAAAGGAAAATAACAATGCAAAGCGTCGACATTGTGGCGCCAAAACAATAAAAGCATTGCAAAATAGAACTAGGTCGACATCTTAAGTCAAATACAATCCATATAACCAGGCCCACAGCAATTATACTAGGTACAGATAGCACAATTCTTGCAAAATAGATACGTTTCCATTGCGCCCTGGTAGGTAGGTTGCTTAGTATGCGTGAATCAGCACATAGCCACGGCCGAAAAGGAAACAAATTATGTGAGTCTGTGAGGGTGAGGATGTTCATTGAAAATTAAGTTGCCGTATGTTGTAAATATTATGTTCGCCTGGTGTAATAATATTGATCGCATCTGAAGGATCGACATTGTGGCGCCATAAAAAAATCTGGTACACATAATTGAAAAAAAACGCTGTTCGCATACAGCTTATCAGATTAATTGCGGGTGGGAGGCAGGGATGAAAAATGAACTGTGTGGACTGTAAGCAAATCTTAGTTCCGTGTAATGTGGCTTGGGACCGTCTCTATTTGGGAATGCCGTCTCTGCGTCCTTGCACGTATACCTTAGCTGGCCCAGGGTGAATATAGCCATCGGATACACTAGACGACCCACCTTCTCGTTGAGATTCCGCTTTAAAATGGTCACCATTTCGGCTTCCGGAATCTGCACTCGGAGCTGCGAGCTTAATTTCGAGATGGCGGTGAGGTAGTCATCGCTCGACTCCCAGGTGCCTTGGCGCCGATCCATGATATCGCGCATAATTTCGAAATCCGCTTTCGAATTCCGAAATTATCTCATCAACGCGTCACGCAGTACCAGCCAATCGGGTCGGTAATTCGTGCGCTGGAATTGCCAGTACCACTCGTACGCCGTACCAGACAGATGCAGGTGAAAATCTCTTAAGATCTCAGCGCAAGTACAGTCGTACTGACTCTGTAGGGTCTCAAGCCGGAAAATGAAATCTTTAACTGTCAGCGTCTCTGGTTTCCCTTCAAAATTAATTCCCCACTTATCAAGTTTAATGGGGCTGCATCCCTTGCTGATAAAATGCCTGTTCTTATTGGTGAGTGTTGTGATGCCCTCTACCATTTCTTCGGGGACCAAGATTTCGGTTTGCCGGTGGATTGACGAGGGGAATGACTGGCGGACTCGATTGTGGAGGTACCGTAGGGTTCGTCGTCGGAACACCCAATTTCAATGCTGGATCTGGCGGAGGCTGTAAGCTGACCGTATGTGACTGTTTGTTCGTGGTCCAGGGCAAGGCGTTTGCCTCTACTGATGGGCTAGGAGCCGTCATCCCGAATGGCGGACTTGGTCGAGTAACAAAATTTATTTCCTGCATGAAATTCATAAAATTAACCTTTAATTCTTCCCTCAGGCTTTGAGAAATATCCTCTTTCAAGGAGCTTTGGTACGACGAAAAGGCAGTTCCCACGGCAATATTGATGCAGGCCCACAGATCTTCAGGGATATTGACGGTGCCGATGTTGTCGTAATTTTGGTTTGGCGCACACTCGGGAGGTTTTTTTTGGCTCTTCGCCGCTTTCAAGGTTCTGTAGCTGGAATCGGTATAGTCTAAAGCGGCTGCACCTTGTTCGCTAAGGCTGCTATATGTCGGAGCGGCTATGGATTCTGATGAGCTAGTATTGCGAGGAATCGCACCTGTATACTTCCAACCAGTTGTGTAGGGTGGTAGATCGGAGGGTGGAGTACCTACTGGAAGGGGACATTGCACGCGCGTTGCCGGTAGTACTGGTGGCGGATAGTGTACTTGCGATTGGGGAGGTACTGAGGAAGAAGAAGTTGGCGGCGGGCCACTGTTGGCCACACCTCTCGCTGGTGGGGTGCGGTGCACAGACATTTCGATCAACTCTTGTGCTACTCGGGCACTATGGGAGCGAGTGAGTATTCGGTTGCTATCTACAATTGTTTCCTCTAATCCGTCTATTAATTGTATCTTTTTCATGTGATTTCATTATCTATTTGCACCTACACAAAGGACCGCCCTAATGCGAGACGACAAAATACAACGATATAGAAACGCGGAATCTATGTTAAGAAAAAAAAAAACAAATATGAATATATAGGTATATAACACCTAATACCAAAAAAACTAAGGTAAATAGCGAAATAAATATATTTTACTATGACTAAAAACCAAAACCACAAAAAAAAATTTACAACACTTAACGACTAAGCAAAACTGAAAACGTTACCGTAACTATTTTTATAAGACAGATTCGTATACGTTATATACAAATCCCTTATCTCTAATTAAACACGGTATTACCAGTAATCCTATTAATCTAATGGTGAATAACTAACCATATCTTCCTCAGAATAAGGATATTGTGACCTGTCACCTACACCTTTGACAAACGTCAAGCGACTTCGAACAGCTTGAGGCGGCGCATATTTTGAGTAAAACAAATGTGTTCTTTTCTTTTTTTTATTTTGCTTTGCTTACAAACACAGCTAATAACATTTATTTTCTTTATGTTTACAGGTGGCTGCAACATCCGATTGTATTTTTTCGGGCTCAATTATATTTTTAACTTTCGTATACGAATAGAAATATGATATAGTTTTCCTACAAAATTTCAAACGATTACGAGATGTTTCCGATTCCAATTCCGTCTGGGTAATTTTTTATTTTGCAGTGCAATTGGATTTCTTAAATTGTTTTTTTTTTAAAGAAATCAAATTGTAAGTTCACTAAAAGCCCTGAATTTGCCTTTCAACTTGTTTATCTCTATAATAATGAACTTTCAGGATCTCCAAATCAATTCCAATTACATATTTCAAAAAAATATCAGAAAGGATTAACAATTTCACTCAACAATCTTGAAAAATGCATAAGCTTAAAAAATTATATACACAGAGAACCTGTAAAACATTCTTACCGAAACTTCCGAATAATGGATAAAAGCACTAATTATGGATACACAAATAAAAAAAGACCTTAGAAAAAAAAAAGAATTTAATTCGACTGTTAAGTCCTCTTTTGGTAGATAGTAAACTCGAAATCCCACCTAGAATTGCATAGAAATGAAATAAATTTAACAAAAGTCAACATCTGCTAGCTATTATGACTATTATGACAATTTTGTTGTTCCACCAGAGACTAGCTTCAATCTTCAAGTTGTCGTTGATGTGAACCAAATGAGAGATTTAAAAAGTAAAAATGTTTGAAATTTGTGTAACTTTTAGTTGTTAATACCTACAACCGTACCAATATTCGACTGCCCTAATAAATGAACGCACATGAACGAACATTCAGGAAAAATTCATATCCGTGCAAGCAAGCTTTAAGTTTCCGAAGTAAAACTTACTTTTCTTTACTAGTTTATCTAACAATAAGCTATTGGGAACTCGCCCCAGTGTGAATTTCAACTATAATTGGATTTAACAGATGCCACTGTAACTTAAAAGTTACGATTGTAACGATTGTTTCAACCCTGGTGGGAGGGGTGGGAAAGGAAAGGAATCCACAAAAAAATTACAGTGGGGAATTTCTGTGTTTGTAAATCAAAATAACGGATGCATTAGTGGAAACAAAAAGTAAGTATACCGGCGGCAACTGAATTTTTAACACTTTTAATTCTTAACAGGAATGCCAATTCCATGTTAATTTGCAATAAATTATGTGCTCCAAGAATTGACACACCATATACATATATATATTTCGAGAGATAATCGAATCAGACCACCATTGTCGGGTCTCTTTTCGTCTCTCTACCACTGTAAATCTTACTCAGAGAGACTCTCTGGATTTCTCCACAGTTCTTCTCTGGGCTCAATTCCTAGTGTTAACGCTAACATCTGTTTATGGGAGATCCGTTTCATCGACTGGGTCTCGACCCATTGATGTCCCAAGATCCTCATTCTTCTGCCAGCCAATGCCGGGCATTGACACAGTATATGTGCCGCTGTCTCAGATTCCTCCAGGCATAGTCTACAAGTATCATCCTCTATAAGGCCCATTTTCCTTAAGTGATACCTGAAATTACCATGTCCTGTAGACAAAGCCACCACCCATTTCAATGTTCCTCGACTCATGCTTAGAACCCTTCTTTGAGTGGAGCAGGTCGGCCACTTTATTGCCATTTGAGCTTTTCTACATTGTTCCACGGCTGACCACCTTCTCAGGTGTTCTGCCGTGATCCATTTGTGGACAAGCTGTTCAACCATTCCTCTGCCAATTGAAGAGAATGGTTCTGGTCCCAGCAACTTTTCAGTTGACCCCTGTTTTGCAAGGGAGTCCGCCTTTTCATTGCCTTCGATCCCTATGTGTCCTCGTACCCAAGTCAGTGTTACTTCATTTTTAGATGAACACTTATTGAGTTTAAGTACGCATTCCAGTGCCAGTGATGTTGTGATGTTTGTTTGTTCCATGCATCTGATCACCGCCTGATTGTCCAGTGCTATGAGGATATTTCTTCCTTCCACCTGACACTCAAGCAAGTAGTCCAACGCATAAAGCAAGGCAATCATCTCAGCCTGGTATACTGAAGTGTATTTCCCGAGGCTAATGTGACGGGCAAGTTCCAGCTCTTCTGAATAGATACCGGCCCCCGCCCCGCCATCCATCATGGATCCATCCGTGAAAATCACTATTTCACCATTTCTTTTTTCTGGAAGTAATCCGTTCTCAATACGAGTTTTATGATTTCTTTCCATAATACGCACCCTTGTTATTCGATCCATAGGCATGTTTAGCTCCCTAATCTCGTCTTTAACAAGTTCCAGGATCTTCCTATGTCCATAGATCGTACCACGATGGTGCCATTTCGCATCTCGATGCAAGCGAAGTGCCGTTTGGGCCGCTGTTTTCTTAATAAATAAGTCTAGCGGTAATATCCCCATGATGACTTCCAATGCGCATGTTGGGGTTGTACGTATTGCACCTGTAATTCCCATACATGCTAAACGCTGAACCCTATCCAGGTGCTTCCTCACAGTTTTCTGAGAGGCTTTCGCCCACCATACAACCGAGGCGTACGTGATAATGGGTCTAGTTATCATCGTATACATCCAGTATGCTGACCTAGGCGAGAGTCCCCACCTCTGTCCACATACACGTTTGCACTGATGTAGTACCCTCTTTGCCTTCCGGACCTTCTCCTCAACATGGTAATTCCAAGTAAGTCCAGTATCTAGATAGACTCCCAGATACTTAACCTTCTTAGTCATTGTTAGTTCTGATCCGAAAAGTGTTAAGGGCCGAAATTCCAGATTTTTCCTCTTCCTAGTGAAGACTATTAGATCTGTTTTCGCCGCATTAATGGAGAGCCCTTGTTCCAGACACCACCGCTCAACCACTCTGAGTGCATTCCTCATGATATCTGCTGTGACGTCCATGAATTTGCCTCTGGCCATTATTGCTATGTCGTCGGCATATCCCACTGTGTGAATGCCCGTCGCCTCGAGTCTGTCGAGAAGAGAGTCCACAGTGATATTCCACAGTGTAGGTGAGAGAACACCTCCTTGTGGGCAACCTCTGCTAACCCTTCCTCTGAGTTTTGAGGTTCCCGTCTGAATATTAATCGCCCTCGTATTCAACATATTGTCCACCCATCTTACCACCAGTGGGTTAACCCTACGTTTTTCCAAGGCTTGTTTCAGACTTTCAAAGCATATCTTATCGAAGGCACCTTCAATGTCCATTATAGTGGTCATCGCAATGCCCCCGGTATTTAGCTCTTCCTCCGCAACGCGTACTACTTGGTGTAGCGCTGTTTCTGTAGACATACCTACCCTGTATGCATGCTGTCTACTATTTAAAGGATACATCTTAAGCGCAGTACTCTCCATATAGTCCACCATCACCCTTTCCATTATTTTTAACAGGAAGGATGTTAGGCTGACTGGTCTGAATGACTTTGCCTCGGTGTAGTCCTTTTTTCCCGGTTTTGGAAGGAAGACCACATTTGCTTCCCTCCATGTTATCGGGATATAGCCTATTGCTAGGCATGCAACGTATATATTCCTGAGCCTTGGTGCAATTAGGTCTATACCCCATTGCATTAGACCTGGAAATATACCATCCGGCCCCGCAGTTTTGAAGGGTGAGAATGTTGCTATCGCACCCTTGACCGCTTTTGGTGTCACGATCCGTTCTGCTTCCGTCCTATCCATCCTGTTCGCTCCTTGTTTCCTTGGAGCCCAGGGCTGAGCTGACTTATAGCTTCCTGGAAAGTGTACCTCCATTAGGACCTCATTTGTGTGATCCAGTGTTTCCACCATCTTCCCCGCTCTATTACGAATGAGTCCGATCTTAGAAACTGGATCTCTCGAGACAATCTTTTGTAGTCTACTGACTTCAGATGTACTCCTCATACTCGAGCAAAAGTCCCTCCATGACTCCCTTTTACGTCGTCGCAGAGTAACGTTTAGCTCTTTCCTTTTCGCCTTATATTCATCCCATGCTTCGGGTTCTCCCCTCCTCATGGCGTGATTGAAGGCCTTCCTCGCAGCCTTTCTTAGCTTTTCAAGTTCCCGGCACCACCAAGGCGCAGGATCTTGTTTTTCCACTAAAGTTGGTGTACAAGCCACTCGGTACGCAACTTCAACAGCTGATTGCAGATGCTTCAACTGTGATTCTACATGCCAAGTGTTTTTCGGTATTCCGAATGTCATTACATTCAGTTTTTCCTCCAACACTTCAAGGTATTTTATCCTATCTGTGTTCTTCGGAATTCTGATGTATTTCCGATCTTTTTTCCTTTTAGATCCATAGCGAACATCAAATGAAATGGCTCTGTGATCCGACAATGTAGCCTGATCCATTACCCTCCAATTTGATATTCTTTCAATTATCTGGCTACTGCACAGGGTAACATCGATCACTTCCATTCGTCTCACATCGACGAAGGTTGGCTCTGTTCCCCGGTTTAAGATAGCTAGATCCTTGCATGATACAAATTCGAATAAGGCTTCTCCTCTGTAATTATCGTTGGTGCTGCCCCACACTGTATTATGTGCATTGGCATCACAACCAATTATTAGATCCTCGTTCCTGTTCCTGCATGCATTCACCAAAGACTCTAACTCTCTTGTCGGAGGAGGTTCTGGAGAATCATACCGCAGGTATGCAGATGCTATGACAAAACTTCCCGCACCTGATCCTACTCGTACTGTTGCAAGGTCTGGGGCACACAGATCCGGCAATTTATATGCTTGAACTCCGTGCCTCACCAAGATACAGGACCTAATTCTTCCGCTAGTTTGTGCATAATGCAACTCAGCCATGCTATTTGGGAGTCCTCTAATCTTTCCTCTAAAGATCCAAGGCTCCTGTATCAGGGCTATATCAAACGAATCCTCATCAAAACACTTAGTCATCATTGCCGATTGACACACCATGGTATTTGTATTGTCATTTTAATGTCGAGGCTGGCGATCACATAATGACAGCCCGTTTAAAAAAGTTTGCGTAACACAACATAACATTCACATTCAGTGATGGGGTTATATAGCAAAAAAAAATGTAGACAGAGATGTCCTGGCAGCATGCATCCTTATCTTAACACGTGCAGATCCAAAGTTTCCGTACACTTTTTTAGTATTTATTATGAAATAAACTGTTTCCGCCCGGCTGCGCCCGTGCAAAATGTGGTTCCAGAACAGTTGATGGAAAAAAAAATTTAAGAAATTTGCTGTTTTGTAGGGAACGCAATTTTTTTTTTTGATAATCGCTGGAAGGAAAAATCATCGAAAGTCATTGCAGAGGTATAACGCGAGGGAGCATTCTGTAATAGTGAAGGACTTGAACCCGATCTAAAAAAAACCTCCCGAAGACTGAGTCAACTCTGTCTTCATCTATATATAGCATATATAAAGCAACTCCCGTTTTCCTTAAAGTTTGACCCTGCGACTTATTGGTTGTCAGACCTGTTTAGACCTGAAATTCAGGAAAATAAAAACGCATTGTTGAGAAAAAGAGACTAGCTCTGAAAAAAGCCCATTCTTTATTCACTGGCTGATGACTTGCAAATACTAATCTACTAAGAAAAAGTACAGTCGTACGCGCAGTAACACGACCGTACAATTAAGATGTATTTGTATACCAATATATTCACATTTATATTATTGTTATAAGCTCGTATGTGTAGCATACGATACAGTGCCGCCGAACGTTTTCCTGAGGTATACTCTGTCGTCGCATTGCTTACTTCTGGCAGGATACAATTTTTCTGTACTGGTATGGCTAGCTGTCCACTTTCTGTTTGAATTATAGCTGATCTGACTAAACTATCCTTGATTAGCTGGCACACTCTTCCCATCGACCACTTTACTGACGGAAAATGTTCACTCTTAATCAACACTAACTGTCCTACTGGCAAACTTTCCTTTTCTCTTCACCACTTCTTCCTCTCTTGTAATGTCGCAAGATACTCTTAACGTCATCTTTTCCAGGAATGATGTACCATCGCTTGTCTTCTTCTCCACAACTTTACGCCTTTCGTATTTGACTGTTCCACTATCGCAATTGGTATTTGTAACACCAACTAGAAAATGAGCTGGCACAAAAGCCTGCATATCTGCTAGATCATCGCTCAATGGATGAAGTGGGCTTGAATTGAATTTGCCCTCTATCCCGATGAGTAGTGTTTAAAACTGTTAATATTCTGGCACACGCCGTCCAATTATTCCTTTGAAATGATATTTCATCGATTTGACTGTTGCTTCATATATGCCACCTTGTTGAGGGGCTGCTGGCACCATTAACTTCCATTCAGTCCAATACTTTAAGCGTGAATGGTCCTACATAATCAACACCAGTATGCAGGAACGGCTTTCCCACTTGCACCCTGTCAGCTGGCAGTTCTGACATCAGTTGCTGGTACAAACGATAATTGTATCGTACGCAAGTCACACATTTATGTAAAAAGTGGATGGCGCATTTCATTCTTTCCACTTGCTCTGTGCTGGCGCCCACCGATACGAAGGATACCATCAATATCGAACACGGGTCTAAGAGACTCGCTTTTGCTGGCTCGGGTAGTTGTCCATTGTTTCGAAGGCAGAAACATCTCTCCCATAACTCTCTTCTTGTGACTTTCGAATTAAATACTGAATAGCAGGTACCCTTTCGCATGCTTGGATGTAGATTCACTCCTTCGACATTTTCTCTTTCGTTGCTTCGCTCTTAGAGTATTCATGACACGAAATACATATCCGCGGGTGGCCAACGCCTTTTCCAGGCTGCCGGCATACTCGGCAATCGGAACCGTCACTTACTGGCTCGGCATCCATATGCTAAGACTTTTCATGAAATTCGTCACTATACATACATTCATCTCCTCTGATGCAGCTGCTGGCGTTTTCCTTACTATCGGATTTACTGGGCATTTAATTTCCGCTGAAGGCAGCCATGCTTGCCCGTGCAACCATAACTCGATATTTATCAACTCTGCTTGCATTACTCATCGATTCAATAAGTCAGCTGGATTGCCTTTTTTACCGACATGTACGATCAACCAGTAAAAGGATAGCCTCAGACGCGGTTGAAACTCTAACGAAGTTGGAATTTTGTCGGATGAGGAACAGCTAATTGAAGACGAAGGAACAATTTTTTTTCGACCTTCTTAAAGTACTTCAAAGTCGGCGCTTCAATCTAGCATTGACCGCATCAAGACCTTGCAGATCTCAATCAAAAAATGGATCGAGTTAAGGTCTCTGCTGTTGACTACGAGCAGGTTTTTGACAGCTTGAATCAAGCTAATATTGGCTTGACCTTACGGGGGACATGCATTTCAGAAAAAAACTCATAGCTATAAGAAAGCCTTCAAAAGCTGGTACAAATTTTGCATTCTACATCATGGCAAGAGAATTTTAAAATGGGGTACCTCAGGATTGCATACTGTCACTACTATTGTTCTCGGTACTATTTATTTATAATCTTTGCAGCATTGAAAAAGGAAACTACGTGGCCTTACCTTAAAAATCAAGACTACGTTTACGATGTTTGCCTACTTTTACATCTGATAATGGGACTTCTTTTGATGGGGCCTGCAACCTAAAAGCTAAGGTGTATAAAGAGGGGCTTAAACTGACTACGATCAAAACAAAAGCCCCATCAATTCCGTCGGACATGAGTTCGAGAAATTCGAAAGCTTTATTTATTTAGAAAGTGCGGTTTTGGCTAACCGTGGAAGGCTTAAGCTGCGTTCGGAATGTTATCCAAAATCTGGAAAAGCTATGTTATCAGTTTAAGAATCAAAACTGCGACTGTTTTTCCTTCAACGTAGAATGTGCTTGTCTCTTGTTTTCGCTGCAACCAACTTGTTCATAATCTGTCCATTCACATGCTCTACTCGCACAAATACTGTCATCGAAGCATCCGAAAAACCATGAATTTGGATTTTCCCCTTTCCACCTGTATCTTTTTCCACAGCACTTTCCATCTAGCAGTGATTTCTACTGGCACCTCATAGTCCCATTCAAGACCCAATCGCCATGTATCTTGAATTAAAATGTTTCCCAATACTTTCGCTGGCGCAATATCTTTCGCTTTGTAATCTCTTCGGCTATCTCTTGTGTATTCACTACGAAAGTGAATTGATGGGCATCAACTAGCCACTGTAAACCTAAATTTGTCGCTTGCTCCCTACTATCAAAAACCATAGTTTTTGCACTGTGCAAACTAAGCTTGCTCGCTAGCCATTTACTTTTCGAATTCCGTAGTTCAAAACCTGCTGCCCTTAATACCCTGTTGACTTCATTCGCTACTAAACATGCTGACTGTTCACTATCATTACCTGATACACAATCATCCATGTATACATAGGTCACTTTCGATTACTTTCGCTGCGTTTGGAAATGATTCACTTGCATCCCTTGCACACTGTATAACCGCTCGCACTGCATTATATATAGA
Source organism: Cheilosia variabilis (assembly GCA_951230905.1). Lineage (NCBI taxonomy): Eukaryota > Metazoa > Arthropoda > Insecta > Diptera > Syrphidae > Cheilosia > Cheilosia variabilis. Next base: position 97,375,960 of record OX579676.1, on the reverse strand, counting down.
CGCAGCACCTATGTGAAGTTGGCACGCACTTTTTCTAGAATCAAAAACGTGAAATGCAGTTCGATAGACATTCGTTTGTAGTTGTTTGTAGTGATTTTTTTTCGTTTGTAGTTTAACCGTTAGAAAGTTAGAACCATTTGAAAAAAAAGTTCAGCCCGCACTTCTGAGCTTTTGAAATGAAAACTAGTCAGTTCGAAATCGTTTGTAGTTGCTTGTAGTGGATTTTTTTTTCTCAAAAATGTCTTATTTCGGAGATATAAGGACATTTGTGTTTGCACCTATAACTCCGAATTTCCAATAGACAGAAATTATTTGAAATCACTGATGCATAAAGCATATCCCAACTTAAGTAACTACATTTAAAATATCTGAGTTCACTCAAACGTTACTTAACAAAACGCAATTAAAATCAAAAAATGCATTCGTTTATGGCTGCATCCATTATATTGATTTACCAACAACAACAAAACAACGGTAAACACATTTCCGCAAGGCATTCATCCGTGTCCATCGATATGAGTCACTATTTGACGATTAGCAACAATAACCAATGAATAAAGCCCTATTTGATCCAAGATTTTTTTCTATCCCTTTGAATAACATTAAAAAACTACCGCTTTTAAGCAATTTATAGCAACAAAAACATAATCTTTGCGCACTCTGTACCCCTGGCTATCTAATCCAATTCAAACGATGTGATTTTATCACAAAGAAGAAGATTTTGATGCAACTCAATCAAACAGTAGTTTGTCATATAAACTCATATCAATATTTCGGTTATTAAGTAACTCAAAATAGTGAAATCAATTTGTTTCGATACTGTCTACTATTATGTTTCTAATGGAAGAAAAAAAAGTGATCTTTTGTTAACAGATAACGATTTATTCAAAATATAAGAAAACCCGATTTAAGGGGACGGATATTCCAAATGCTGGACAACTAAAAACGACAAAAACTAGTTAGTTGTTAGAAAACATGTATGATCTATCTAATAAAACCGCAAATAGCAAAATTGTTCCAAGCAAATTGAATTTATATGCAATTTAAGCAGTCGACTCAAAACACTCGTTATCTCCAAAACGGTACATAGCCAAGTGATGAAATTTTCTATTTCCAACAGTTTTCCACCTGACCAATCTAATAAAACATAAATTGTATCCATCAGCCTAACGGTTTATGATTTATTTGAAATATAAGCAACATTTTAGCTCCCAAATTAAGGTCCCCATATCTCAAAAACTGTTGAACTACATACAAACGATGAAATTCTATATTTCTATTCTATGCACTCTTTCTAACCTCTGATATAAAACTGAAGACAGCATGCGTTACTGACAACTTTTTATTCGCAATTTAAGGGACTCCGATATAATGGATGCAACCGTAAAATGATGCATATTTCACATTTTTATTGGACTACATACAATTCTCAGTAATTGACCGGATAAACGTTTCGTATTGGTCATCAACCGCTGGCAAAGGTACTGGCGTTGGCATATATGTAACTTCTCCCTCCTTAAGAGTGAAATTCTCCTGAATTTTATTATTTAAGTTGATTCTTAATACGATACTTCATATCGATCTTGCATAGTATATAAGAAGACTTTGGTTACATTTTCAAGCAGACTCAATTAACACGTAGACGAATACTACACGTTATTTAGCTCATAAGCGATTTTTAATAATAAAAGTATATTATTTTTAAAATACAAGACTTAGTAATTTATTTGGCGCAGTCGGTAGGATATTTCTCAGATCTATACCCGCATATTATAGTGAGAGAAAATATCCAGTGATCAAGTTAAATTTTAATTAACTTGCAACCTAAAAAAAAAAAAAATTTAAATCAGTGAAAGTGTTAAAGTGTTCAGGAGTGAATAATTAGTAACCCAATACACGAAATCCATAGAGGAAATTGACACACCGGATCGTAACAGTTTAAGGAAATAAAAACCTTCGAACAACTCGACCAATCACCGATTTTACCCGTTCTCAAAACAGAGAAACAGAAAGCCAACGGAAATGGCGCATCCAGCAGCAGCAGCGGTAGCAGACCAGACTATTACTCTAGGAAGACTAGAGAAAGTCCCCATATACTCCGGAAAACCCGAGGAAGACGTAATTGCATTCATAGAGTACATCGATTATGTTTACGAACACATAACGGAAGGAAACAGAACGATAGCGACCCTCATCATTCGGAACCGAATCCTAGGAAATGCAATAAACACGCTTCGAAGGATACTACAGCCCACATGGCCATTAATAAAAGCAGCTCTAATTCAAGATTTTGGTGTACATGAGACGTACGAACAGATCCTGCAAGATTTGCATGCCATCCAAACCAGAGACGTTCACCAATTGTATAGGCAGACAGAAGACATCCTCCTGAAACTCAACAAAAAAAGTATATTAGAAGTAAGTCCTATATATGACCCTACCATTAATGAAAGCTTAGTTATGAATAAATTTATAAATAATTTAAACGCTACCCAAGCATCCATTATAATTGCTCAACAAATTAAAAACATAAGAGAAGCTTATGAAATAATAACTAGATATAAGAACCTTAGTGAAAAATTGAGAGAAACCCTTCCTAACCCTAAATCAAATACTCCAAATCAATCCCAGAGGCAATATCATAATAATAATTACAATCAAAGACCTCAGTATATGCAAAATAATCATCAATTTCATCAAAGAAGTAACATAGACATGAATAGTAATCAGATTAAGACAAATAATAATAATATACTTAGAAATAATTACCAATATAGACCACCTTATAATCATCATAGGCAGAATAACTATAATAATCATAGAACTAGTCATTCAAGACAAGAGCCCATGGACGTTAATAATGTAGACGTAGAACAGCACGAGGTAAATTTTACTTTGATAGGGAAAACGAAGCACTTCCCATAATAATTGCAACCATTAACAATAAAAAACTAAAAATTCTAATAGACACAGGTTCGACTACAAGTATACTAGATGAATCTGAATTATTAGAAATACCACGAAATCCTGTACGGATTCCAACTCAAATAAAAGTCGCTAATAATGCAACTAGTACTATTAAAGAAGAAATCATAACCAAAGTGCCTGTTGAATTCAACGAACATGAAGCAACAATGACATGGAAGTTGATGAAAATAAAAAATAAAAAATTCGATGGAATAATAGGTCAAAACCTACTAAAGCCCATCAAAGCAAATATAAACCTAGGAGAAGGATTTGTAGAAATAAATAATAGAAAAACTTATTTCGAAAATTATAGGAATAAAAATAAATGTCCGTATGAATTCGAAGAAATCCATACACTTAATTATTGAAACTCAACTGAAATGAATCAATTAATTAGTGGGGATTTGAATTTAGAAGAGAAAAACATTTTAAATAAATTTATTGAAAAAAATAAACACGTATTTTTTAAAGAAGGAGATAAATTAACATCTACCACTCAAACCATGCACAATATTAGGACCGAACATGATAGTCCAATATTTAGCAAAATCTATCGTTATCCTAAAATACACGAGCAAGAGATCGAAAAACAAGTTAAGGATTTATTAGTTCAGGACATTATTAAGAAAAGTACCTCACCCTATAATGCACCTATTTGGGTAGTCCCAAAGAAAGAAGACAATTCTGGAAAACAGAAGTGGCGTATGGTGATCGACTATCGCAAATTGAACGAGAAAACAGTCGAGTTCAAAAACCCTATACCTAATATCGATGAAATATTGGACAAACTCGGAAGAGCCCAATATTTTTCGACGTTAGATCTTGCGAAAGGATTCCATCAGATTAAGATGGATCCGTCAGATATTGAGAAAACTGCTTTCTCAACTCCATATGGACATTACGAATGGTTACGTATGCCATTTGGATTAAAAAACGCCCCAGCCACCTTCCAAAGAATGATGAACGAAGTTTTAGACGAACTGATTAATAAAATCTGTGTAGTTTACTTAGACGATATTCTAATCTTCAGTACTTCTCTCGAAGAACACATGATTAATTTGAATTTGGTATTCCAGAGATTAAAGAAATATAACCTAAAAATACAAATCGATAAATGCAATTTTCTTAAAAGAGAAACCAAATTTTTAGGTCATATTATTACTGACAAGGGTATTAAACCTAATTCTGACAAAACTATAGTAATCGAAAGAGTACCACTGCCTACTACACAAAAAGAAATTAAATCTTTTCTGGGTATAACAGGGTATTACAGAAAATTTATAAAAGACTATGCAAAAATTGCCCAACCTATAACTAAATATCTTAAAAAAGATACGAAAATTGATAAATTTGATATAAGCTATGTAAAAGCACATCAGGAGCTCAAAAATGCACTTCAAACAGAACCTGTACTTGCATATCCTGATTTTAATGAAATATTCGTGTTAACGACAGATGCATCCAACTATGCAATTGGTGCAGTATTATCTCAAAAAGGTCATCCAATAACGTACATTAGTAGAACACTCAATGAACATGAGAGAAACTACAGTACGACCGAGAAAGAATTACTTGCAATTGTTTGGTCAGTAAGACATCTGCGACCTTACTTATATGGTAGACGTTTTGAGTTAAAAACGGATCACCAACCGTTAAAATGGCTTCAAACCAAAAACCTCGGCAAAGATATTTCACCTCGACTCCAGAGATGGGTACTTCAGCTAGGTGAATATGACATGAGAATCGAGTATCTCAAAGGAACAAGCAATACAGTTGCAGACTTTCTCAGTAGAGGAATCACGAATAACGAAGAAATAAACGCTTTAGACTCTGTAGAACCAACGATCCATTCCCAAAACGAAGAAGCAAATGACCACTTTCCGATAAAAGATACTTGTGTGAATATATATAATCAGCAAATAATCCTGACGTTAGGTTTTTAAACGAAAGTTAAAATGTTAAACAAAAAACGAAGAATATTCTTAGGTATTGATTCTTTAAAACAGAAAAATATAGAAGAGAAATTAATACCTCTAATAGAGAACAAAATAACGGGAATATATGTTAACCCTGTAGTAAATGAAAGTAATTTTAATATACTACAACAAAAATTAATTACACTATATGGAAATAGGATAAAATTTATAAAATGCATGTCCTACGCAAAAGACATGAACTCAGAAGAAGAAGCTGTCCAACAGATTAAATTATATCATCAGAAAGAAACTGGACATTCTGGTATAGAAGAGAATTACAGAGGTTTGAAAACTAAAATCTATTTCAAAAATCTGAGAGAACTAACTAACGATGTGATAAATTCATGCAACATTTGCAAACAAAGCAAATACGATAGGCACCCCATTAAAAAGAAATTCTGCTTATCAGATACACCTAAAGACATTAACGAAATAGTTCATTTAGATATCTACTGTATAGCTAAGACAAAATATTTAACTAGCGTAGATAAATTTTCTAAACTAACCACTACCACATATGTACCCAATGTTTCACACGAAACTTTAGAAGAGACAATTCTACAACTAATAGCTACGCATGGTAAGCCCAAACGATATGTTATGGATAACGAATTCAATTTCCCCAGAATAGTAAAAATGTTAGAAGAATTGGGTATAGAAATTCATTTTTCTAAACCCAATAGTCATACAGGGAATTCTGATATAGAGGTATTTCATAGAACACTTGCTGAAAAAGTACGTGCTATTTTAAACGGAAAAACTACACCCAACATACATAATATTCGCATGGCTGTACACAAAGCAACACTTTATTATAATAACTCGGTTCACTGAACAACAAAACTTACCCCATATGAAATTCAGAAGGGTAATTTTTCTAAAGAAAAAATATACCAACACGTTCATACAAACAAACTAAAAATGATCAATAAAAGGAACGAGAACCGTGAAAATTACGAAGAACAGAGATACCAAGGCTTTGTCAAAAACTCTAGAACAGAACGACATAAAACCGAACCACGATATAAATTTAATAGATTAGAAGAACAACACCATAGCAACATACAGAAAGACAGAAAATCTAAATTTAAAAATAGCGACAATATAATCAAGGCAAATCCCAGTAACAGATACACTCAAACTAGAAAACAAACCACTGGAAACCATCCTTCAACTTCAAAAATACAAATAGTAGATAACACACTACCTAGCTCAGAATAAAAGATAAAAGAGTTCATCAGTCGAATAGTGAACGCCAACCGAGCAAGTCAAGAAATGAAGGTTGTAATTATTTTTTTTATCACTAGTTTAGTGCATACTAAGATACAAGTAGAAGAAGTTCATAATAGTAATGGCTATGCCATGATAAAGTTAGACAAAATACAAATAGTGAATAAATTTAACTCAATAATACACATCATAAACTTAACTGAGATAAATTCTATATATAATACACTAGCTGAACAATGGATTTCGATAAAGAAATCAATGCCACCATCTAGTTACAATCAATCCAAATCGTTCACATTAATCCAAAAAGAATTAAAACTAGTCAAAAGTGAATTAAAAAGTATTAAAGGATACCAGAATAAAAGATCAAGAAGAGGACTTTTTAACCTTGGCGGACGAGTTTTTAAATTTATGTTTGGAACCATGGACGATGAAGATCAAAAAGAATTGGAAGAACAATTAGAAACAATTAAAGAAAAAAGTCATAACCTGATAACTAATAACAACAAACAGATAAAAATCAATAACCTGTTCCAAGAAGATATAAATATTTTAAAAAGTTTAATAATGGACGTCAATGTAGAGTTAGGCCCCAAAGCAAAATTAAATTTAATTGAGCAAAGAATAAATATCCTAGAATACCTGAGAAGATTAGACTCATTAAAGGAACTTATTGAAAAAATCCAACATATAATACTAGCTAGTAGATTACAAATAATGCTAGAAAGTCTATTAACTTCAGAAGAAATCGATGAGTTTGATGTTGATCTGTATAAGCTGAAGAAAATTAAATTATCCGTTGGAGAATTTCATGAAAATTTATTGATATTTGTAATCCAAATTCCTGACAAAATGTTAACATTTGATAAATATTTCCTTACTTCAATACCTAATAAAGACAATGAAGAATTAGATATTGAAAGTGAATTTTTTATTAGAGTAAATGGAAATAACTATGTCTATACAGAAAATAAAGAAATAAGACATCTAAAACCACTTGTAAACTGTCTCAATAAAATTATAAATTGTACCAAGAAAATAAATAAAAATAAAAATGTTATAATAGAATTAATGAAAGGAGCAGTACTTTCAATAAATAGTGATGTTAAAATAAATAATAATTGTGACGAAAGAAAATCGATTGTAATCATAAGAAATGCTTTGATCACTTTTGAAAACTGTACACTAGAAATTAATAATCAAACGTTTTCAAACAAATATGCAATTGTAAATCAACCCATCCCTATAGATGTAGAATATCCATATGACATAACAAGTGTAAAATTAAAACAAATCGATTTAAACATAAGTAATATAAATGAAATAGAAGAAAAATTCCATTCACACAAAAACATAAACTTTAGCATGCATGGAATAACTTTAATTATAATTATAATAATGTTAATTTTTTTTATATATTTGTTTCGGGAGAAACAAAAGACAAAGGAGGGAGGAGTTATGTTAGAGATAACAGACAGGCAACACACATGCCAACCACATGACGACGGAATACCCCCGCTCTCAACAAACGTCCCAAGTATCCTTCTGAGAAGAGAAGATTAAGAAAAACCAAACGGACACTCCAGGTCCTCTTCCAACCCAAATAAACAATAAATGACTCAGGCAGATAACACTCGTTATGATACTTCATATCGATCTTGCATAGTATATAAGAACACTTTGGTTCCATTTTCAAGCAGACTCAATTAACACGTAGACGAATACTACACGTTATTTAGCTCATAAGCGATTTTTAATAATAAAAGTATATTATTTTTAAAATACAAGACTTAGTAATTTATTTCGCGCTGCTTCCATTTTATGATCGGCATTCTCGACCTTCTGAGCAGTCTATTCGGAAGATTGTGACCAAATTTCGCACCAAATTTACTTTGTTGGACATTAAACCACCAACACGTTTACGTACTGTGCGTAGTGAAGAAAATATTGCGGCCGTATCAGCTAGTGTGACAGAAGACCGCGAAATGTCGATTCGGCGCCGTTCCCAGCAGTTAGGCCTTTGTTACAGCACTACGTGGAAAATTTTGCGGAAGGATTTGGGCGTAAAGCCTTTTAAGATACAGCTGGTGCAAGAACTAAAGCCAGCCGACCTACCACAACGCCGAATTTTTGGTGAATGGGCTCTTGGAAAGCTGGCCGAGGATCCGCTTTTTTATCGAAAAATTGTGTTCAGCGATGAGGCTCATTTTTGGTTGAATGGGTACGTAAATAAGCAAAATTGCCGCATTTGGAGTGAAGATCAGCCAGAAGCATTGCAACAGCTACCAATGCATCCCGAAAAAGCCACTGTTTGGTGCGGTTTATGGGCCGGCGGCATTATTGGGCCATATTTCTTCAAAGATGATGCGAATCGCAGCGTTACTGTCAATGGTGAACGCTACCGAGCGATGATAACAAACTTTTTTTTGCCCGAAATGGAAGTTCTTGACTTGCATGATATGTGGTTTCAACAAGACGGTGCCACATGCCACACAGCACGCGAAACAATGGCGCAATTGCGAGGCGAGTTTGGTGAACAGTTAATTTCACGTTTCGGGCCGGTCAATTGGCCGCCTAGATCGTGCGATTTGACACCATTAGATTATTTTTTGTGGGGGTATGCCAAGGCTAATGTGTATAGGGACAAGCCCGCTTCGATTGACGCACTGGAAGCCAACATCCATGCATTCATTCGTGAGATACCGGCCGATATGTGTGAAAGAGTATGCCAAAATTGAACTCAGCGGATGGGCTACCTGAGACGCAGCCGCGGTCAACATTTGCATGAAATTATCTTTAAACATTAAATTGCAAGGTTCAAACTATCGATTCAAATAAATATTTCATTAATTTTTTCGAATTTTTTGTGTTTTTTTTTAAAAAAAAGTTCTAAACCTCTTAAAAAATCACCCTTTATATCTAGGTGATCTTCTATAGTCTGTCTGTCTTCGTCGTCCATGGTTCCGAATAACTATTTTTGTGTCGTACCTACTACGTTAATAAGACCTCGACGTTGTCGGTTTCGTAAGGGTACTAGAGTCCTAATTTTATGTATGATGTTTGAAATTTGTTCATTCAACATTTGTCTTTGTTCGAATTGTAGTGGGGCTAGATTACTAGAAATATTTTTAACTAATGCTATTATTTCAGCTGGGTATATAATGTGTAGTATAATATCCGTCTCGTTTGTAATGATTACGTCAGTCAGTTGAAGTTTTACGTATCCGTTCTATTCGTTTATCATTTGTATGTCAAGGAGGTGTTGCCCATTAATCTGAGTAGTCAGTGTCAGAAGTACTATCCATGTTATTATCTGTAAATTTTAACGGTCGCTTAATATTTGAAGGATGTATATTTTTCAATTGAGATTTCTTGTATTTTGGCTCATGCTTGTGTCTAACTACCCTATAGTTTTTAATAAAACCTGTTGACCTCTGCTTTTCATAATCCTCTCTAGTCTTGTTTAATTTTCTAAGTTTCCTTTCTTTTGTTTTCTCTATGTTCTGGCGAATTCTTTCTACATCAATCTTATGAGTTTGTGCGTCAGAAGGATTGCCTTTGATAGTAGAGTGGAATCTATGATTAGAATTTCTTACGGCTTTCTGCATAATTCTTTTTACTGAATATTTATTTTTATTAAATGATATAACTCTAAATTTGTCTGCTATTGTGTTATGGAAACGTTCAATGTCTGCATTGCCGGTGTGACTATTTGGTTTCCCTAATTTTGTGAAATGTTCTTCTAGTTGATCAATTATAGTAGTGTGGTTTCTATCTGTTAAATGATATGCTGAACCAAATTTAGAGAATTTATCTATTATAGTGAGAAAACTTATTTTTCGGATTACACAAGTATCAATATGGATTATTTGATTGATATCGGTGGGTGTTTCACTTTTTTAAATTTGGCTTTTATGGGGTTGCGGTCATATTTGACTGCTTGGCAAATGTCGCATTGATTGATGACAATGTGGATGAATTCCATTATATTTGGATAATATATTTTATATTTTATTTGATTATATGTTTCCTGTATTCCAGAGTGCTGGCTTTCTTTTACGTGGTACAGGGATATCTGTTTAACGACTTCTACCTCTGTTTCGATGTCTTGTGCCCTAAATGAACACTTGACAAATTTAACTGAATTATCATTTGAATACATCTCTCTTATTTTTTCTTGAAGAATGTTATATATATTATCTGTTAGTTCTGAAAATATGCCTACTTTTCCCTTTTTTATAAATCTCCTTAGTATGTCTCCTAATCTATCAAAATCATGTTCTGCTATATATATTATCCTTTTACTATGCAAGATCTCGATTTCCTTTATTTTGTTATTTGTTAGTATTATCTGAGTTTTGTACTTATTGACAATATCTTCAACAATTGGGATATGATCCATTAGTTCTTCCTCAGCCGAATGTACTGTTTCATTCGTTTCGTCTTCTTCTATATTGAATAAAAATTCTGATATTGAATCACTTTGGTTACCTTTGAGCGAAAAATTTTCTGTAAGAGTGGGATTCTCTCCCTCCTTAGATTTAACGTCCTCGTTAACCTCTATTCTGCTAAGAAAATCAGCTACCCTGTTTTCTTTACCTTTAAGATACTCTATTTCTTGACGTTCTTCTTTGTTAAGATGGTCTAATTTTATATGGTTGGTGCTAATATCAGTAGTTTCTAGGGAACATATTTCATTTAATATGTATGGGGTGTTAATGAACTTTAAGCACTGACTGTTTAGATAAATATTTCCCTCTTCCCAGTTTATTAAAGTATTTAAGTCCATACCAATTATGAACTGATATCCTCTATTATAAAGACGTTTGACTTTCCATCTGATAAGGGTGTTGGGTGTTGATACCTTGAATTCTTCCGGTAGCGGTGTATGTATTTCATACGAAATTGTGTCCCTTCCAGTCTCTGTAGTAAGGTGTATTGGTTCAATGGGAATTTTCTTAAATTCAGTTAATCTATCGTCTACTATGCTTAGGGTTGAGCCTGTATCTATTAAGGCTATAAAGTTTTTTGAATAGATGGTTATATTAATTTGTGGTAATTCGTCCGAGGCTAGTTCATAAAAAAACGCGGGACTTTGTTAATTTTGATTTCTTATTTCTTCGTGACTTATTTCCTGAGGCATTACCATTCTTTGTTCAGTCGTCTCCTGTTGATGGCTATTTTGGCCCGGAGATGATCTAAAGTGTCCTGAATTTTGGTTCTGACCCTGAGAGTTATTTATTTGTCTACTAATGTCGTTTCCTTGGATATTATCAACTTCCATGTTTTCCGCTGGTGGGTTTGGCCTATCGTTTTGCCTATATTGCCCTGAGAAGTTCCTTTGTTGTCCCTGATTGTTATTCTGTCTGTACTGTCCTGAGTAGTTTCGTTGTTGTCCCTGATTGTTATTCTGTCTTTACTGTCCTGAAGGATTTCTTTGTTGACCCTGATTATTTTGACGATACTGACCTGATCTATTATGATACTCATCAGTGTAATTTGGTCTCCTTTGCTTTTCTGGTGAAACAATTGCTTTTGGTCTAACTACTCTTCTAAATTCCGGCCTAATGCAGGAATCCTCAAACCTCCTTCTCTTCCTCATCATTGAAATTATTTTATTCAAATCATTTTCTTCATATATCCTATCTAACAATGTGCCTTGTGCTATTTCTTTCGCGGTGTTCACTAATATCACTCCGACATTACTTAAATCTATATAATTATCTTCTTTATAATATACAATTAATTCATCTGTTTTGTATTTAATACTTTGCAATTCTACTGCTAATTCACTCACCGTGCTAACCTTTAGATTTGTAATTTTCTTGTTTGTATCTAAGCTTTAGCTTAGATACAAAGCTTTATCTTCTTGGTTTGTATCTTAGCTTTAGAGTTTCCTTGATGGTAGTCTAATTGTCGGGTCTCGGTTATGTTGATCACAGCGTTCTTTGCTTCTCCTTGAATCTTCTCGTGGAAAACAGCTCTCACTAGAATCTTCTGTAGTTCTGGATCTTCTACCTGACCGAGGTAGTATTCTACACAGCTGAAGAAGGAATTTATGGTGACGTCTCCTTGTCCGGTAAATATGGACATATATCGGATATCTTTCAGAATCCTTTCCCTCTCCTCTCGGTTTCCTCGTTGTTGGAGTTGTACGTACGCTGTACGCACTTGCTCTAGTTGTTGAGTTCTGAGCTCCAATTCAGCGATTAGTTGGTTCTGGTTCTCCATATTTCTGTTGCTATCGTGAATTTGTTATCTTTTCATGAACTTTCACTTCACTTGTAGTTTTTATTTTGTTTAAGCATACACACTAATCTTTGTCGATTTTATTGTATGTACTGTTGCACTTCACTTGTGATTTCTTTTTGCTTCAAACGCACACACTAATCTTTGTCGATTTTATTGTATGTGGGCATCTGTTGCGAATTCTATCACGAGTTCTCATTGGGTAACGTGTTTATTAATTAAGATGTTTTAAACGAATTGTTTTGGAACACTTATTTTTCATTAATTTCACACGACGTAAATTCGTTTCACTGGACTCTTATTTTATAAGAATCCTACCGACTGCGCCACTTAACTGACTGGTACCAAGCCAGATTTAAAAATAAAACTTTATTTCAACTTTAATGCAACAGAAACTTTACACTTTTGCCGGGATACTACACACAATTTGTGTAGTTCACCTGTATTTATAACCTTATACTATTCGCAGTTTTAATCGGCAGACATAGTTTCAGCGATTTTACAATTTTTCTGCGAATGTTACATTTTTATTGGACTACATACAATTCTCAGAAATTGACCGGATAAACGTTTCGTATTGGTCATCAACCGCTGGCAAAGGTGCTGGCGTTGGCATATATGTAACTCACTCGCTAATCGCTTTAAAACTTGGGAAGGAGTAGAGAGAATCTAAGAAAGTGAGAAACAAGTTTTGGTTAACTTTATTGTTAAAATATTCGGTTTTGAACTTTGCTGCTTCCTCTTATGTAATAGAGACACTATCTATGCTGGCTGTCTTTCGGCGCTTGCTCGCTTTCTACTCTAGTCATTCGTTGTGACACTTGTGCTTGCTTGCTGGCTTGTCATGACCCTCATGACGACGGCTGGCTTTTTTATGTCCCAAGAAGGGCATAAAACGCTGTTATGCAGCTGTCCCCCAGGGCACAGCACTATGCCCCTTCTTCAGACAGTTTCAGTTTCAATGTCCAGCCGCTCGTGTAACAAGTGCATCACGAACATATCCCAATGTTCAGTGGGCAACCCTTGGGCTCGCAGCTGGCGTAATATCTCGTTGGTGACATTGGACATCTGTTGCAAGTCATCCGACCTTAAATTTCCTTGCAGAGCTGGCAAATGTATAAGCTGGCGCAATAGTTCACGACAGGTGGAGTATTTCCTGTCGTACAGCTGTTTGAGACGCTCCCAAGCCTCTTGGTAGTTCTCGTCCGTTAGCTGCCACTCTCCCATGGTACGTGCTGCTTTGCCGACCAATGATTTTCTCAAAAAAGAAAATTTGAATGTGGTGACACGCTGTCGTTGTCGTAGATGGCTGCCACGAAGCGGTCCGGAAACCTTGCCATTTGGTATGGGACCCGTCGGACTCACCCCAGGGGTTCTTAATATCCTGGAGCTGTACTGGCATCTGCATTTGCACTGCTATCAGCTGCGGTTGATTCGCTGGCATCATTATCGGTACTTGCTGTAGCTGTTCGGCTATCTCCTGGCGCTGCAACATTCCCAAAGGACGTCGGAATGCTGCCTTCGTGTCATAGTAGAGGGACTCCGCCTTCACCATAGTCTTCTCCGTTTTTACTAGCTCTTTTTTTTATATTCAAACCGTAAGACAAAGTTATAACTTTAGACTGTGTAGGTATATAGTCTTCGATTGTCAATTAGTTAGGTATAGGTACTTAAATGCGTCTTGGTCATATATATGTAATTCTTTTATTTTACAGTCAGTCGGGTTTTTTCTTTTTTTAAATTATTTTTTTTCTTGCTCATGTTAATAAATATAAAGAGAACTAAAATTCAATACCAAGGATAAAATATCAGTTGCGCTTTTCACTTAAAGAATGATAAAAGATAAATGGACTTGCGTATGGCTCTAGCACACACAACTCTCCAAACTCGTCTGGCCAATCTTGTGTCTATCTCGCTCACTCGCACGCTTACCCTGTCGTGCGATACACTTTTACCATCTGGCAGCTGGCGATTTTACTGGCTCGGTGTGTGTGTGTGTGTGCCGCCGTCTTCAAAGAATATTTCTGCACATTTAAGTTATTATTCTTTTTTCTTCAAATAGGAAAGTATAACTTTTTTGCACTATGCACTTTTCCACTGGCCGCTGGTACTCTCCGGCTCTACATGGAACAAATGTTTAGACCTGAAACTCAGGAAAATAAAAATGCACAATTTTTTTTCTTGGTAAAAAGTGGCTAGCTCTGAAAATACCCATTCATTATTCACTGGCTGACTTGCAAATACTAATCTACTAAGCAAAAGTACACACGATTTTTTGTTTGTGCACATCTCTGGCACAGTGATAAGTACCTCCTTATGCATGCTGCCAGGACATCTGTGTCTACATTTTTTCATTGCTATATAACATCATCACTGAATGTGAATGTGATCACGCAAACTTTTTTTAACGGCCTGTCATTATGTATTTGAAGTAATAAGTGAATTTAATTCGTTTGATTTAAAATTCAAAGTGTTTTTTTAGTACAAAATAGGTAAATAAAAATTCAATTCAATTTTCTCTTGTGTGAGTTTTTATATTTGAGGATTGCACATAAGATGTAGGCATATAAATTTACCAATCCTAAAAAGTATCTATTGCAAAAAAGTGCATCGGATTTTCTAAATACCTGACCTATATTTAAGTCTAGCGGATTTTCGTCATACAAACGAATATTTTCTATATACAAATTAGTCTAAAGAAAAATGTATGTAGGTAGATCTGTCCCCATTTTGCGTCCCATGCGAATAACATTATATTGCATATACTTCATCCATTTGACATCTTCGAATTTTGTGCTTAACGAATAGCAGCCATGATCAGAAGAACATACGAACTACATATACCAACTATACATGCAGACACCATTTTTTATCCACTGGCCTATCCTTTTTTCTTCCAAGTACAACTAGGAATCGTCTCATTCTCTCTCCTTTCCAAGGATAAAACAAAATCTTGAACTCACACCCCCAAACATTTACCCCGGTTCTTCCCCAGATAATTCTATAAACGTTTCATTAAGCTGTTTGCCTGGTATCTACGATCGTCAGCCACGACATTAAAACCACAATACACATACATTCTCATTATTCCTGCAAAAACTATACAAATACCATGGTGTGTCAATTCTTGGAGCACATAATTTATTGCAATATTTCGCTTAAAAAACTTAACATTCCTCTTAAGAATTAAAAGTGTTAAAAATGCTGCTGCCGCCAGTACACTTACTTTTTGTTTCCACTAATGCATTCGTTATTTTGATTTACAAACACAGGCGCACATCCACAAGAAATTCCTCACGGTCATTCTTTTGTGGACTCCTTTCCATTCCTACCCCTTCAACCCGCAATTAAACTGGTAAGTATTCGGTTCTGTATGCGAACCGCGTTTTTTTCAATTATGTGTACCAGATTTTTTTAAGGCGCAACAATGTCGATCCTCATTCAGATGCGATCAATATTATTACAACTTAATTTTTAATGAACATCCTCATCCTCACAGACTCACACAATTTGTTTCCTTTCCCGCCCAGCTATCCATAACAACATTTGCTTGGGTTCATATGTGCTGATTCACGTAGCTGAAATTTATAGCAAAGCTGTAAAATGTATTTTACTAACAGACCCAAACCTAAAACTTGGATTAAAGGCTAAATTAGGATAGCACAGAAATTAATGGCTTAGCAAATCAAAAGCACATAAATCAGACATGATTTTCACCCGTTTTTAGGATTTACGTTAACAGTTTTCTATGAGCTTAGAATTGAGGTTTCTAAGGTACATAAAACAATTAAAATTGAATAGGAATTCAGTATGTTTATTTCATCAGGCTATTTTGTTGAGACAATGACCCAAAGGTGCTAATTGTGCTTCAGACAAAGTAAGCGCTGAAGGAAGAAACAAGTATGCTCTGGTTTGATTTTTGGTTCTCCTTTTATACTGCGGTTGTCAGTGAATTATTGGCTATGGGCGGTTTGTAGTAGGCTAGGACTTCCCATATTGCCTACGTGTGTTATCGGTGAGATAGTTGCAGGTGCGTGATTTGTTTATGTGCCGCAGCGTATTAAAGTATTATTACGTTTACTACAGTCTCCCCTTTTGTATCTGAAACTAGAGGGATTTTGAAGATACAATAAACAAGTTCTTACTATTCCGGATTTCTTGGGCGTCCTCTACGCCTTATTGGTACAAGTGTTTCTCCAGCGGCGTCTGGCTTATTGCGTTTTTTTAAAGATGATGAATGGTAAACACCAATAATTTCACCACGAGGATTGTTAGAAGTACTGATTTCATAGCTATTGGCACCTTTATGTTGTAGAACTATATATGGCCCATCTCGTCTTGGAGCGAATTTTGAGGTGAATCGGCTGGTAGTCTATACAAACGCGCGTACCACCATATTTTTTGGGGACCATTACGACCGGTGAAGCCCAAGGGGATTTGCATTCCTCAATTATATTTTGTTCTATCATGGAATGTATCTCATCCTGTAAAACCAACTTCTTGCTTTCAGATAACCTATATGGTGGAACTGCAATGGGTGGGTGATTTCCTGTTGGGATACTGTGCTCTACAGTAGCAGCTGGTTGACCGGACAGCTGTTCTGGAGTTGGAGTGCGTTCAGTTTTTCTCTCTTTGGTCATCTAGATTAATTAATAGCTTTATCTTCTTTTATTTTAATATTTTCTGGGCTAAAACACTCCAAAAAGATGAACTGTGGATCGTATAGAGCTAGCTTAACACGAGATAATGTTGAATGTTTGATTGATGCAGGAGAGTAATCTCTTTGCATTATAGAAGGTTTTTTTGTTGAATTCTTGGATTTTGGTGACCAATGGTTTGAAGTTTCCTGTAGCGTCGTGCTTCCGATTGGACTGATGGCTACTGATAAGCAATCACTTTTGAGTTCAGGCGGCGTAGCTAGCATTTCGGGACCATAGTTTTCGATATTGCTATCAGGAGTTTGCAGATTTGGTGCTACACCTAAGGGAAACTTTGACTCCGTTTGACTCCAAAACCATTTTTGCTGGTATGCCGTGAACTGATAGTCCAATAGGAGAAGTTGTTCTTACAACTTATGACTTGCTACACTCATTCTGCACTCCAGTGTCTATAAATATCACTCCTTTCTGCCCCGCAATTGTTATTTTAACAGATGGACGTTGGCGAAGTGGGGGGAGGACTTTCTTGTGAAAGGAATCCACTGAGCAAAAGCTGATGTTTGAGGGCTCCTTGCTTTGGTTGCTGTTGGGACATTGGCTTCGCACGAATCCCGGCTTACCACATCCGTAGCAAGTTAGTGCACCACGAATATTGTTGCGATTACCTTGATTCTGGTTGTTGTTTTCAGCCTGTCGGGAGTCTCTATCCTTCTTTCTACATTCAATTATAGTATGACCAAAACAGGTACAATAGCTATATTTAGTTCTTTTCTTGAGGGCTTGATCTGTTTTTTAGGACCATGATCTGGCTTGTTACCTTTGTCATTTCTTATTTCTTCTAAATTTGTCTCGACCCACGTGCAAGACTTAAAAGTTCTTCGAATGTTTTCGAACTTCGAATTATCCCTGTCTATGCGGTTTCGGATCCTTCTAATTATTAACCCGAAGACCAGATTAATTTGTTGTGCTTCATCATGCGAGCCTTCATCCAGTTCGGAAAGAAGAGCACGTTTTTCGCAAATGAAAATGTCGGTTGGAGTATTATCGGACTGATTGTGTTTAAAAATGTCAATGTAAACTTGATAATGCTGACCTTGGAGTAGCGAATGATTTTCTTAGCATTGTCATTGCGTCTTTCCAAGTGGTTGCCTGAGTTTATTCCCTCCCACCAAGTTGCGACCATATCTTCCAGCAGTAGAGGTAAACCTATAAGGGCATTTTTATCACTCATGTTCGTAACATCCTTGTATATTGTGGCGCTGGACATAAATTCATCCACCTTTGACTTTGAACGCAACCCATTAAAACGTGCGGTACAGTTAGCAAAAGTTCCAGAAGCTTCCCTTGGAGGAGTAGTTGCGTTTTGTGGCAAATTTGTTAACAAAAGCCGTAGCTGCTCGTCTGTTATTTGCAGAATGCTCATATTGGATTGTTGGATTCTTGCACTTTTTCGAAAAGCCGTTTTGTGAATGTACACAATTAGTATGTGAAACAAAATGGATTTGAGGACAAAATATTTTGATCAATTATTATTATTGTTTTTTTTCGGCCGTAGGTTGGGCGTCAAATGTAACGTCGGCAAATAAAAACTACTTTGAGTCGTTAAGTAAACTTTATAGATTACTTTCTTTTTATTTAAAATTTAAGGTACATAAAACAATTAAAATTAAATAGGAATTCAGTATGTTTATTTCATCAGGCTATTTTGTTGAGACAATGACCCAAAGGTGCTTATTGTGCTTCAGACAAAGTAAGCACTGAAGGAAGAAACAAGAATGCTCTGGTTTGATTTTTGGTTCTCCTTTTATACTGCGGTCGTCAGTGAATTATTGACTATGGGCGGTTTGTAGTAGGCTAGGAGTTCCCATATTGCCTAGGCTGCGTGTGTCATCGGTGAGATTTGCTTATGTGTTGCCACAGCGTATTAATAGTATTATTACGTTTGTTACAAAGCTTATTCAAAATTATTTAAGGTCCACAATGAGCAATCTACGGCTATATAATCTGGTTATCATGGCTATAGAGCAGGAAATCATAGAGACTATCGACACTGAAAGAATAATAAAAGATTTTGCCCTGATGAAAAGCAGGAAAACAAAATTTTAAAGAAGTTTTCTGTAAATAAATAAATTCTTGTAAATAAAAAAAAAATAATTACATACCTACATAATGAACCAGAACTATGCACCTACCTAATAACTTTTTAACTTTCTCGATTACGTAGTAAGAGAAGATATTGTATTCGTACAAAATTTCGAGCTCGAGATGTTAATCAATTCTGACATTACGATGATAGAGGAACTGAAAAAAGTGGTTCGCAAAAGTCTATCAATTTGTCTGTCCGTATGTCCCGAGGCCTACAGCCTAAACGACTGCCCCGGCTTACAGTTCGGGGCTTTTTTTTTTGCATGGTAACCTCAATATAAATGGTAGGTACTTCCCATGTAAAATTTTCATACCAGTTTGATTTGCTCAAAAACGGATTTAACGATTTCAACCAAAATACATACTTAGAGTAAAATTGATGTTTTCAAATTTATTTTGTTCTTAATTTTCAATTCGAATCACCGAAAACGCTAATGTTAAACACTGATCATATCTCGAAAACCCCAATTTCAATCTCGATAAAATATTAAAAACTAGTAATGCTTACATCCCGAACAATAACTTTTACTCAGTTTTCATCTAAATAGTTAAGAAATAGTATTTTTTAAACTAAATATAGCAATATTTGCTGCTGTCTTGTTTGTTTTGGTTCCAACTGAATCATCTTTTCCACATGATTCATCAGTTTAACTAGAAGTAGCGCGCCACATAATTCCAATCGTGGCAAAGTTTCCCTTTGCTATGATTGCTGCGGCATAAGCCCTTTCGGGGGCATCACTCCATCCATCGTGGAATCCGCAATTTCTCCAGCTCCCGCAATTCATGAACATTCCCCAATTTTTCTTAATTTCTGGCTCGACTTCGTCTTTCCAATGAGCTTGATCTTTTCACAAGTCTTGCATGAATATCTTTTTGCTTTTATAAGGCACGGTGAGATCCAACTAGGGTTGCCACCAGTCCTCCTTTGTAAGGTGATGTCCTCCACAAAAAGAAAAATGTCCTCCAATCCCCCCCATCAAATTCCTTTCACTTCTCAAAAAGTACGATTTTATTTTACAAGAGTGGATGTGTTGCCACTTTTGTAAACTAAAATCTATAGTCAAGTTTTAATATAAAAGGCAGTACCTGCAGAAGAGCAAGAGAGTTTAATTTTTCTCATCTCTTCAGATCCTATTGTAATTATATTAATTATATTATAAATAGATTGACTTCTGCTTTCTGCATCTGTTTATCGAACGCAACCGACCACACACAGTGTCAGCTGCGGTTTGCGTGCGGTGCATAAAGGAAAGAAAAAGAAGTAAATAAACAAAAATTGAATAAATGCGCATAGTTCCTAAAGTTTTGTTGAAATAATTTGTGTTACAGAACCAGAATGTCGGAATCAGACCAAAAAGAAGCAATTTGACCAGAAACGAAGAAGAAAAGGCTTTGTCGTTTCCATGACGATTGGCTAAAAGTCGCAGAATTTTTCAGGCTGAGAAAATCATTCAATTGTAGCTCGACTAAAGCTCACTGCAGTATTTGTGGGGTGGATTTTTCAATAGAATTCAAGGGAATTTCAGCGCTCCGGTTACATCAAGGTGGGAAATCGCACCAATCGCTTGTCTCGAACGGCTGCAACTATCCAACATTTGGAGAAATTCTTCGCCAACAAAATTCTGCGCAGCGGGATGATGTCAATGCAATATAAATTGCTCACATTTTCCATGCAGTGAAACATAATTTGTCATATAATTCGCTAGACTGTAGCTTGTAACGATGCATTGGTTACAACAATACTTTTTTATATTTTGAACGCCTTCCCCTACCACCAGCATCATTTGCTTTGCCCATCATCAGCTGAGGCCATATAGGCACTCAGCACAAAGCACTTTCGAGCATGTAACATGTAAATTGAGTCAAATCTCGGAGTTGACCGTATCAATCTAGTGTACCGCTGAATTTTGTTCCTCAAATAATTTGAACTATTTGAAATTTTTGTCGCAAGAGTAACCTGTAGACCGCCGGGATAGTCGCAAGACTAACCCGTAGACCGCCGGGGCTATCTTACGCCCACCAGAACCAGAGCCGCAATAGAGGACCGAGCCGTTACCACCCTACCAGAGGATAAGGACCAGCGCAGGCGTACCAATTAAGATTAAGAATTTTTTTGAATTATAAATAAAATATTTAAAATTGTATAATTACTTTAGAATAACATGGAATTGTAATAGAAGGATACTCCTACCTATCTGAAGGAAGGACCTCTCACAAAAAGCGAGAAGGAGGACCAACAAACCGAGAGAACCGGAACCTAGATATGAATGAAGAAAACAAGCTAACCGTCCCGGAAGGATAGTCCGGAGACATGACAGTCGGATGGATCTACCTGCTAAGAAAGGCAGAATTACTGGAGGTTATGGAGAAGAACGGATTAAGGACCGAGGGAACGGTTGAACAACTGCGACCCCGAATGAGTGCCTACCTAAAAGCCACCCGAACTATATCTCGACTCAGAACCTCTTCGAGGAACTGCAAGCAAAAACTTCTGCCCGGGAATATGGGGACACATCCTCGGATGATGACGACTTGTCTATACTACAACCGAATGGACAGTAAAGGCCCCAAGGTTCCTAGAAATACCCGTAGCTGTCCACCAACCCGCCGCCCTCCAACCGCTGCCTACTCCCATCACGTACCCGACATCATACGATAGGTACCCGACGAATCCAACCTCATCACCCGCCAGCATGCATATGATTACCGAGCAGCCACCCCAGTCTACCTCGACGAGAGCAATGAAGCTGCGCTATGAAGCCGAGGTGATGAATACGGTCTGAAAAAGGGGGCTAAAATTCGATTCCCCAGGAAATGCCCTCGAATTTATTGAGCGGATCGAAGAACTAACCAAAGGTCGTTGTTTTTAGATGAAATGTTTTTACTTCTTGCTCTTATCTTCTTTTTCATAAGATTAATTGATACATAGCGTCTCGGTTAGCTATCCAAATCTGTCTGTACATCTTATTGACGTCAACCACAAACGCAACTCGATGCTTGCGAAAACGTAGTATGTGGTCAATGATGTTGTCTTGCTGCTTTGGACCAGTCAGCAAATGATGGTTAAGCGATGATCCGTCCGATGTAGGACAGGATGTATCGAAGACAATGCGAATGTTTGTGGTTGATTTATTTTGAAATGTTTTTCGAGTTGCAAAAGTCTGGCTAAGGCTGAATTGTATGATCTCCCCATTTGTGGACTACGTCCTTCCTTGAACGGCAATGAGACCTTATACCTTCCGTCTAGCAGGCGTTCATTTGTTTCGCAGAAATGAGACTCACAGTCTTCTTCCTCGCGGATAAACACCATCTTCTGTGGGTCCTGTTCAATTTCCCAAAATCTCTGCAGGATCCCTTCCACGTTGTCTGTCTTTGTATAAAATGAGTTCGTAAGACGGTTGGCTTCAAAAATTGGGCCGATCAGCACCCATCCAAATACAGTTTGTTGTGCCATGGGTGTGAAACATTTTCCTTTGATTATACCTTGGCGCGAAATTTCTGGGTATACATCACTTCCTAACAATATGTCAATTTTATTTGGTTGATGAAACTGGGGGTCAGCTTGTGCAAGTCCGGATATGTGTGGCCAGTCTCACCTATCCATTTTCTTGCTTGGAAGCCATGCTGTTAATCTGGACAATACTGAGACCTGAATAGTAATGCCAAAATCATGGTCCATTAACGAATGTAAACTGATAAAAGCGCTCGCCATTCAGCTACAATTACTCGCTCCGCCAATTCCAATCCAATCTCAGTTATTTGTTTTGTCTTCCTTAATTTCAACAATTGAATTGCAGATTCGGTTATGTACGATGCTTCGGATCCAGGAACCAGTAACGCGCGCAGTGTGATTAATTTGCCTGACTAATCCATCGCGTTTACCAGCATCGTTGCCAAGAGAACTGTTGGTTGTTTCTTCTCCGGTCTTTCTCCTGCTGCTTTTTGGACTTCTTCCATCACGTATGCGTTACAGTTCTGTGAAGTCGAAGGTTTAGGATCCCTTGGTCTCTGAATTTGTTGGCCATTCCTATTAGGCTGGTATGACCTATTGGACCCTCTGGCATTGTTTTCTTGGATTTGCAATAAAGTATGATGCTGTCCTTGGCATTCGGCACACTTGAATTGACTGGAGCAATTATTTCTATCTTCTATTGCCAGGCAATTGAAACACAAATGATGTAGACGCGTAACTCCTTGTCGTTTCCTTGGATCGGCCGCCAATAATTTGCTGCATCGACGAATCGAGTGGGACCCGTTACACAGGACACATGAATAGTGATAGTTTTTCATTATCGCGTAGTCAGAATTGTCCAAGCTGAATCATAATTTTTCTCATTAATGATCAAATGCTGCAGCAGACGTGCAGCTTCGTCGCTGACATTTGCCTTTAAATAGTGCAGTTTTTGCACTTTCGATAATGTGTTATTATCATATACGATACTTTTAAATAAATTACTGAACTCTGGCCAGCTCTCATAATTGCCACCAAAACATGGTGTTTGAATTCACTGGAAATGGTGGGGCCCACTGTTTACCGGGCGTAACCTACAACAATTTCGTTTTTGAAGTTTCTCTGACTTGCTTTGTATTAGCCCAGTCAGAGTCCAGCTTCGTCCGGTTAGCCGTATTAAGAAGTCTCCTTGTTTTCTTCCTAGTTGAGGCCAGTTTTCTGTTCCACCATGGAGGTGATATTTTAGTTTTCCTTTTTACTAACGGACATACTCCTTCGAATGCCTCTTTAAAAACAGTGACTATTTGCTCGACTTTCAGGTCGATGTCGTTCGGGCAATTAAGACTACCACATTGTAAAAGATCATTTCTTTTCTCCATCTCCTTGCTAAAAAGAGCCCAATCAGCTTTTCTTGGATCTCTGTGTGACTGGGGAGGGTTGCAGCAGTTGCCTACAATGAATTCAATGACTCTATGGTCAGAGTCGGAGTTATTGAATAGCGTTAAATCTAAAACCTCCTGCCTATTTCTAACTATAAATGTTAGCTACTAGAAGTTTGTTTTCAATAATAAATTCAAAAACTGACTCACCCCGTGGGTTAATGTCCCCGCTACCGCATTGTGAATGATAGCGTCACATCCCATTACAATGTCCCATCTCTCCTGTTCCGCTTTGTAGACTAAGGCGTGGGTGATTGGAGCTGGTGGTCCTTCGTCTTCGTAGAGCATATAAACGGCTGATAAAATCAGTGGGGAGAGCCCCCTCCGTTCAAGCCTTACCACGGTCTGGTCTAGATTGCTGTAAGTAGGTAGAAGTAGTAAATTTATATGTTTTCTAGCTACTATGCATGTTCTGTTCTTACTCTCCGCATTAAGCGGTTTGATGCTGTAGGTTACTAAATCTTTATGATCTAGCCCACATATTTTGCCACAGGATATCCATGGCTCTTGCACCAAGGCAACATCCCATTTCCTTTCACCTAAGAGATATATGAGGTTTGCGCTAGCAGCTATGCTGTGGTGTAGATTTATTTGTGCTACTTTCATGTCGGTCATACCTGATCATCTACCGCCTCTCCCTCTCAGTTCTTTCCGTAAAGGGTCGAACCTTGCACCGGGTAATTCCAGTACGGACCTTGTTATTGAACCTCCTCAGAAAAGGCATTGATTTGTGGTTTAGCAAAACCACAATTTCAGTTCCTGCTTCGAAGTGTTCACCTACCCCGAGCACCTGCCAGTTCTCACTATGGAGTTCGGGATTTAGGTGCCGTAGGTTTCTCTCGATTCCTTCCTTTGGGATACAGGTCCTTCTTTACGACAAGTCGTTAGCATTTGCCCATGGAGCCTGTGTAGTTTCAACGAAAGTTTTGAGCCAGTTCATCGTGAATTCGTTATCACAAGATAGAGCTTAAAACCTTTGAAGGTCGAGAGTTGCTCAAAGAAGGGTAGCTGACCCTATTTGTTAACGATAGTTCCGTTAACACCATCAAGGTTGCGCAACTCTATGAGCCTCCATTGGTCTTTGCTCAACCTACGATCCGGCTTGCTGAAGTCCACTACCGCCACTTGGAGATTGGGCTTGGTGGTCGCAGTCAGTTTGGCCCTCTTGTTGACCCTACTTGCCCCTCTTTGAGCTTCCCTTCATCGGCTCAGACGCTTGTCCGGAGACTACTTCCGCGCCGATTTGTGGTTGCTTGAGTCTGTCAGAGACTGAGGTGGACAGCAAACGGCTTTCCCTCCTCGTCTCGACCAGACTACCAGCAACTCGCCTAGTCGTCCCTAGCAAGCGTCGTCTACCTTCTGTGTCTGTCGTTTGTTGGTCGCGTACGTCTGAGACTTTTTTGGAACAGCTTGCAACCGGCTCGGAATCAGGTGATTTCGAGTCGATTGCTGGCCGAAGTCTCTCATCGCCTGAGGTGGGGAGCAAACGGCTTCCCGCTCTCGACATAAGAGGTCTTCTCTCTTTTTGTCCCCGTTTGTTAACGTCATCCCTAGTGGACCTTGCAAGCTTGAGCGTGTTGCGGGCTCTATCCAGAGCAGCTCTTTCCTTGTCCGTGAATGACTTCGGATCACGCTTTCCAAGCCGCCGAATAAGACGAATGGCATTACGTCTACGATTCCGTATTGGGGTTCTTGTTTCGTCCCTAGTATTTTATGTAGAGACTGGATAGGGCGCATCCCGATCCACTCTACCTGTCCTGACTACTGTCGCAAAACTGCCTATAGTTGAGTTACCCTTATCTACAGGGCTGCTATCGCCTGACTTTGCGGGTAACGATGACTTTTCCTCCAAAGAAAAGCAGAGGTTTGTCTCCTTCGGATCACCCATCGCCACTTTGCGGTCGTCTACCTGAGGTGCACCCTCACTCAACCGCGGGACAGCCCCGATCGTCGCTTAGAAGGTTGGGTCTTCAGCCGGCTTATGCGTTGCCACTGAGAAGGTTAAAGACTCTGAGCTTGCTGCTACGGTCACCGTTGGTCTTGACTGGCAGAGGCTTGTCGCGGACTTAGGTGGCCCCATCAGTGTGCTCACGCTCAGGTCACCCCCCGGCACCGACGGTAGAGGGGTGCACTCCCCGATACCGACCGCAACTGGAGGCAGGCCCGCGCGTTGTGGTGCCTCTTTCTATCATTTTCAGAAAGCTCTTTACTTTTAGCTTGCAGTTTTTTGTATGTTTCGAGCTGGTGGAGCTGATGGAGAACGATGAGCTAGCGATGGAGCAGGTGTCGCTAGAATCTAGAAGGAGTTTCTCTAGATTAGCGTCAATCTCTCCAACGCTTTCCCCGTCCGAAATGGGTAACAGTGCATCATCCGCACTAACTCCCGTTTTCCGGTCAGTGTTAGTTGAGCTAGGAGCACCTGGCCGGTCCGCACTCTTCGCTTTATTTTTAGTTGAAATTTTTTTTATCATTTGGGTCCCACGTGTAAGGGGGAAGAAGATGTCCGCCTGCACTCGCCCCCTGTATGCAGGGAAGAGGAATTAAATTGAAACTGTGTGAAATGGTAAAAATTATAGTAGAAAAAAATAGTATTAGCTTAAGCAAAGTCGTGTGTTTAAGTGCAGATAATACAAATTCTAATTTTGGGAAAAACAATTCGCTATTCACAAATTTAAAAAAGGCAAATGTAAATATTTTGAAAGGCAATTGTTATGCTTATATTTATATCGAACAACGCTTTAAAGAAATCGATAAAAAATTTCGAAGTAGACGTCGAAAACATAATTTTAAAAATGAGCTTGCATTTCTCCAATGCAACAAAACGGCGAGAATAGTTAATCGAATTTTGCAACTTTTCTGATATTTAGTTCAAGGAAATTCTTCGACATATCTTCATTACCTGCCATAGATAGAATCATACTTACTTGGCCAGCATTATATTCATATTTGATTTATGAAGAGATTTCAAAACAAATGCAACAACTTTTAAATATAAAAAATCAAGTGATTTCGCCAAAAATTGAGGTGTATTTGCTTTTTCTGTCACACATTTAAAAAACATTTCCGAAACTAAAAAAAAATGTTGGTTCCTATTTGTGTTGAGCTATTACATTACTTGATATTTTTGTAGATTTTAAAGATAAACTTAATAATCGTATGGAGCAACATGTT
The DNA here is from genome assembly GCA_951230905.1 of Cheilosia variabilis. Lineage (NCBI taxonomy): Eukaryota > Metazoa > Arthropoda > Insecta > Diptera > Syrphidae > Cheilosia > Cheilosia variabilis. The sequence continues at coordinate 97,348,674 of OX579676.1, read as the reverse complement.
TATGGGTTTGAAGTTCACAAACTACTGTCTAAAATCGAGGAATTAAGTAAGTTATTTGAAGAGGTTTGGTTGGTGAAAAGAATGTAAATACGTTAAATTTTAATAAATTGTCGAATTCAAATGAAAAATATTTAACAAATTTTAAACAATTTCCGGATGTTTCTAATAACAATTCAGATTATTTCCTATTTATTCAGTATTCCTGCTACCAGTGCCATTACAGAAAGAGTATTTTCTGTTATGAATGCTGAATGGAGTGAGGAACAAGGAAAATGCTCGACAAACTTAATAAAAAGTAAATTAGTAATATATTCTAAGCAAAAAGAATCCTGTTTAGATTTTTATGATGACGTCAAGAGCAATAGTTAGGTTCTCAATATATCGAGAACCTATGAAAAATATGTTTATAAAGATTAATTTCGCTTTTATTCTGACATGTTTATTACATCAAGCAATATTTTTATTTAGTCGAGAGAACTATTTTTTTTTCTAGTCTATTTATTTATGCTTTTATCATTGAATCGTTATTTTATTATTATTTATTTTATAATAATTTGCCCATATACGCATTTTGAGTTTTAAAATAGGTTTCATTATTTTAAGTCCTCCACGAGATTTTGTAGAAGGTGGCAAGCAAAAGAGCGATGTCAAAAAATGGCATTTCGAGAAAACGCGACTCAAAAAAATTGAAAACAAACTTTTGCCTGTAACTTAACATAAGAAACAAATTCTTCAAATGCTTAAACCTCATTACAAAAAGAAATAAATAATCTTTTAATTTTTATCAAAATCTTATATATATCTTTTTACTCACATCAAATAAATAATTAACGTTTTGTAGTTAATTTAGAAAATCAAGACTTTTAGTGTAAGAGAGCGATAATTCAAAATGTTTCTTGTTGATGTAAACAATTATTCTTGTGCAAGAAGAATATAACTCGAAGTATATCTACATTTTTAAAGGAAACCAGTATTTAAAAAAATAAGGACTTTAGAGTATGTATATTAAGAGATTAAATGTTGTCTTAAGCTCCAGTTCTTCTCTTTCTAATAACACTTAATTAAGGACTTCCTGCTTCTACACGTTCTAAATTTTTGAAAAAGTAATACAATTTTGTTCGCATAAATCCAGCAAATATTTTTTCTTTGCAATTGGTATTTTTGGTGGACCAATAGGATAAGCTGGATTTAAGCTTATAATCGACTTCCAGTTATTTCTAAAAAAAATATTATTCACACGTAACGAACATAACAAATCAAGTGTCAGTATTTTGTTGTTTGTTTTTGGACTTACAGAAAAATAACACATATATCGGTAACCGAACTGAGGGCCGTACCTCTCAGGACACATAAGAAATCAAGCGTCAGTGTTTTGTTGTTTCTTTTTGGACTTACAGAAAAATAACACTATATCGGTAGCCCAACTGAGAGCCGTAGCTCTTAGGACAAAATAAAGAGTACGCAACAATCCCATAAACAGAATAACATGGGTTGGGGTTCGTTGGCCTGCGAATGCGGGAGGTGAATGCTTAATTCTTTCTTTAAGTGAGTGCAATATATATGATATAACGGAACTGAAGAAAGAGAGAGAGAAAGATGTTAAGGGAGCTCAAAACCTGTAGTTGATAAATTTGATGATGTTATTGAAACTTATACTTTGGATGGCCGAAAGGTTATCATAAAAGGGATTACCTATTGCACTTTATCTGGTTTTGGCTAAGGCCAATCACTGAGAAGATGTAACACTGTTTCACTCTTGTTTGTGTCAGCGCAGCTACGACAGCGGGTGTTATGGGGGGTGCACAAAGCAGAGCCACGCCTGGCAAGTTTATCGGCTTTATCATTCCCCTCTACGTTCCTATGGCCGGGAGCCTAGACGAGAGTGATTTCAAACCGATAACACGTCCTGGATAGTGTCTTCATGCATTCGACAACAAACTTGGGCGTGGACTTGGTTGAGACTGTCGACGAAGATGCCTTTTTTTCTTGGTGTCGCTATGTTAATGAGCAGCCTACACTTGAAAGACACTGGCTGCGGTGCGAAGGCGAAAAGATTTGGAAATGTCTAATTCTGCTGAGAAAATGCGTGCTCCCAACCCACAGTTCATTTTGGAACCATCTGTGAAATAGCACTGAAAACGTATTTGGTTTTAATGGTATCGAATTGCACTGGAGGGCGCATCAAAAATAAAAATTATGAAAAATAGGCTTCGAACTACGATGGGATAAAACCGTCTATCAAAACTTTCTCTCCTGAGCATTGATAGTGATTTACTCCGGGAACTTGATTTCAACGAAATCATCAACAATAAAAAAATCTCGGAAGGTTCCATTTTTTAACGCTAAATTTAATTTCGCATAATTCTTTCTGTTGATTATATTTTCTATGTTTGTTAAAAAAATTGGTTTCGCAATAAATTATATAGAAATTCGACTATAAAATAATACTGCGCATTTTATTTGGAAAATAAGTTGGGGGCCATGGGGCCTCCACTCCTTTGTTGCCCTAGGGCCTCCAGACCTCTTAATCCGGCCCTGAACCTAATTAACACCTTCAGTTATGCATGTAACAGCAATTCGGCAGAAGTATATCGAACTCAGGATTTTTATCGATGGGGAGTATTACTTTCTTAGTGCTTTTCCAGATGGACTTATGGGCAGCAATTCCTTGGTCGAAATAAAATATCCATCAAGCATACATACCTGGATAAGATCCAAGGGGGGGATGCTATCAAAAACAACAAAAATTAAATATGTTACATAACGGTTTCTGATGATGGTATCATAAGAGGTCTAAATAAAAACCGCAATTATTACTACCAAATTTATGGCCAATAGCATATGCAGCGAAAAAAATTAATTTTTGCAATTTGGGATGGTAGTGCTTTTGACCTTTATATACAACTTATAAATGTCGGTCATTATTTTTTGTAAAAAAAAATTTTCGGACAATAAAACTGTTTTACGAAAACTGGTTTCTACCAAAATTAGTGGATCCTTGTTCTACTCGGGGAATTGAAGTGTGAAAACCACAATCACATTATAAAGCAGTTGAAACCGAAACTTGAGGAGACCGTGAAATTAGTGTCGGTTATTGTCGCTCATTAGGTGCAGCAAAGTAACAGACACTACATTAGTAGCTATGAATATTATTTTTCTATTACGTTCCTTAATAACATAAATTAAATAATGCTTTCAGCCATACGTTTGAGCGAGTTTATTTCTTTGGAATGGATAGAAGGACCTATACAATTTTATCTGCAAAATAATTCTCCAACTAATTTTTATATTTTTTATTTTTTTTAAATATTTCTGACTCGCCAACGCGATAAAGAGGCACTTCGACCTGAGTAGATCTATTGTGCCATAGGATCAGAAAAGCTTTGCTTAGGGTTAGAGTCTACTTTCCTAATGTACTGTATATTTGTACTCCGACGAAGTCAAATATCTCGGAGTGATCCTAGATAAAAGACTAAATTAGAACTCCCATATAAACAACAAAATCAAAAAAGCAACCAGTACGCTCTAGGTTTGTCGTTGCATGTATGGTAAAACATGGGGAATCTCTCCAAAGATCACTCATTGGATCTATACAATGTTTAGTAGTTTTATCTCCAAAGATCACTCATTGGATCTATACAATGTTTAGTAGTTTTATCGTTGATGGAGATTTGACGTAATTTCAAATTTCTTCTCTTAGTAAAGGAAACTATAATGGCCTTACTGGGATTTATGGAAAGATGCTCCTTAGAACACCAATCTAAGACTATCTTAGGTGCGTTTTGCAATTGTGTTGCCACTTCGTTTGCCACTTTTCCCCTAATGATGATGACCAAGTCATCCGCATATTCGACTACGAAGACTATGAAGCCTGAATTGCTTAAAGTTTGTAGCAGATTATCGATTACCAAAGGCCACAGTATGGGCGAAAGTTCCCCTCCCTGCGGGCAGCCCTTTACAGCTGTTACTGATGCTGGTGTCTTTCCTGATAATGCGGTTATTTTCCGACTTTCAAGCATCGCTTTGATTCATTTGATAGATGGATGGTCTACATTTCTTTGAAGTAGAGCGTTTGATATGGATTCATATCGGGTGTTATCAAAAGCACACTCTATATCAAGGAAGGCGCAAAGTGCAACCTCTTTATTTCGGTATGGATGTTTTATTTGTGATGTTAAATTTAACAAAGCACCTTCAGTGGATTTGTCTTTTTGGTAGGCGTATTAATAGGGGTCTAGAGGTGTCCCGTTTGTTAGGTATTCTCTAATATGTATGTCAATTATTCTGTCCATCGTTTTCAGGAAAAACGAGGTTAAGCTTATAGGACGATATGATCTAGGTAGTTCGCTAGGTTTGCCTGGTTTGGGGATAGATACCACGTTTACCTCCCTCCCAGCTCGTGGTATATAACCCCAGTTAAAACTGAACCTAAATAAGGTAATAATGGTAGGTAAAATGAAGTCCAGCCCTTTCTGGATAAGTGCTAGAAAAATACCGTCTATACCTGGTGCCTTTTATGGTTAAAATGAGTTGACAGCCCATTTAACCCTATCCGGACTGAAAAGCTTTCCGGATAAGCTGTTTTTTCTTCGAAGGCTTCTTGGGGGTGAATCCTCGACATTGTGCTCGTAGGCTTCATCTATGATTTTATACTCAGGGAAGTGAACTTGAAGTAGGGTAATCCAAGTTTCCTCCCGGTCGCGTGTGATTGTTCCGTCAGATTTGACTAGCAATCCCATGCAATTTGATTGATCTTTCGAGAGTGCTTTTTATAGGCGAGCCACTGCAGGAAGCTCTTCAAGCTTTTCACAATAGCTCCGCCAGGGAACTCTTTTGGATCTTCTCAACTCTTGGTTGTATTGGGTAAGGAGGGCTCGATACTGATCCCACTCACCGGGCTTTATTAAAAAGCTTCCTCACTCTCTTTCGAATATTTTCAAGGTTTGAATTCCACCATGGTACGCACCTCTTTACCACAGTGCGTTTTGCCTTCCAGCTATTTGCAAAAGATGAGAGAATAGTGTCAATAGTGGCTAAGTGCATCGTCAGCATCATTTGTTTGGAGTGGCGGTGCTGGAAGCATGTCAGATTTGATCGCTAGGTTTTCGCGATAGGTTCTCCAATTTGTAAGTTTTTTATCGTATCGAACCGGTGCCTGTTCGGTGTTGCATCTAAGTCTGAATTTTATGTGCATGTGATCTGACAGAGATGCCTCATCGGACACGCGCCAGTCTTCAACGATATTTTGTACGTAAGGAGTTGAAAGAGTCAGGTCTAAGACTTCCTCTCTCATTGAGTTTCTAAAAGTTGGTTTATTTCCCTTATTTCGAATAACTAAATTGTTACTACAAAGGTATTCTAACAAAGACTCACCTCTTTTATTTGTATCTCGGCTACCCCAAACAGGATGATGAGCATTTGCGTCGCAGCCGATGATAAGTTAAAGTTGCTGGGATTGGCAGTACAGAACGAGTTCCTGTATTGTTGTTGGTGGTATATTTTCATCATCTCCAGCAAAATACGCCGATGCGCACAGGATTTTTTGCAGCACTCGGCCGTTGTGACGTTCTAAGGATCGCCACCAGGTCCCTGATGTTGAAGCCTGGAATGGGAGAACATTTTATATTTTTCGCAGTCATTTGTATCCCTGTTTTCAGCTGGATTTTTTGGTGCTGATACCACTACTCTATTTTCGGCACTTACGGCTTTCATTGCGGCGGCGCTGATGCTGGGTACTGGATGTTCTTTTTCCTCGCACGCGCTCGGCCTTGTAGTCTCAGAGTGAACGTTTTTCTTGCCCTGATTTGTCGTTTTGTCAGAACTCTTAAGGATAAGTCGCGTCTGCCCGAAACGGTAGGAGACCATTCCTTTGAGTTCGACCAGCTGTTTCATGTTGCTGTCGTTTACGGCAAAGACCATGTGATTTAAGCTCGACTTGCCTTCAAAATACTCCTGGCTCTTTTCGAACCCCTCAACCGATGTCCTCAGCTTAGGAAAGATGACCATCAGCAAGGTGAACAATTCAGCAGAGCCGAAGCTTAGTCTGACTAATAAACCTAGTATTAAACGTAAGTCTAAGAATAATAGCTCTAGGTCTAGTCCTAACCCTGACCCTAACTGGAGCTTTAAAGTTGGAACATTCCCTCTATTTTCCAATCCCACTCTCCAGACACTTACCTCTATCACACCCTCAATCACAAACTCTTCTCGACCAACCTCTCCTCACGTTACAAACTCTTCTCAACCATCTACTTCTCCTCATACGAGACATACCTTAGCACCTCCTCAAGGTCCCCCTCTTCACCCCAAGGTAATCTCAAAGTTACCAAAGCCTCAACGTAATCGAGTATCATTCAACTTAAATCCGCATCCTAGTCTCCCCTCTGATTCCCTAACCCCTATTAACTCTCCATCGAATTCCAATTACCCGAACTTCATACACTCCCATGTTCTCAACCCTGTCCCCTCAACCTCTGATTCTGTTCTTCCCGCTATTACACCCACCCCAACCTCTAAAGCTTCTGCAATTTTCGATCCTCTTCTCCCCCCAGCAGTCAAACTCACATCCACGTTTGTAAACCATAATATGTCCTCCCCCAACGACTTCGATGGCCGATATATTATGTCACGGCTGAGAGACCACAGGCTTTTTGAAAATGTTCGACTTTACCTTGCCTACTTATTTGACAAACCCGAATCTATCTGCGTTGACGGTAAAACCAAAACAAACGTTCAGATATATATTCAAAAGGAAGGCCTCCCTATTGATCCGGCTGCTCTGAGAGAAATCTACAACCGTTTTCACGATGGCTTTAACATTTCGCCGGCCACAGTTGACAAGGACCTATCTGCCTTTGCTTCTCATATCAGCTCTAAACGTATCTCACACCTTCAACGGAGCCGTGCTGACCACAATAATTTTTTTCGTCCCTAACTCAATACCAGGACCTCAGCCTTCCCCCCATCATAGCATTCCGCTTACCTTTTACTATCAGAACGTAAGGGGCCTGCGATCTAAAACCCAAGCTGTTCTGCGCCAATCTCATGCTCTCCCATTTGATATCTATGCGATAACTGAAACCAATCTGATCCCCGATATAAAGAACCCGGAACTATTCCCACCCACATTTAACGTCTTTCGAGACGACATCAGCCGCCCAACGGATGACCCCCCCTGTCGGGGTGTTCTCCTTGCCATTCACAACGACCTGGACTCTTCTCAGATTGCTTCTTCTTCATCTCGTAAACTTGACTTTATTGCAATCAAAATAACACTCCCCCACAAGTCCCTATACGTAATGTGTTTTTACATCCTTCCTGCCCAACCTTTAGAATCCTACCAACTTGTTGTCAATGCGATCGACGAAGTAATAGAGTTATCTGACTCTTCTGACGACATCATCATTTTCGGCGATTTCAACCTGCCTCAACTGCATTGGGTCTTATCTGAAGATGAATCATTTTTCATTGCGTCAAATCCCAACTCAATCAAAGAATGTTTCTTCATTGATCGACTAACCGACTCAAATCTATGCCAAGTTAGCGGCATCCCTAACTTTATGGATAGGCAGTTAGACCTAATCTTCACCACCGATCCGATCAACTCCTCTGTCTCGCTTTCTCCCCTTCTTCTTTCGACTATTGATAACCTTCACCCTCCACTTCTTCTTTCTTTTTTTCACGACCACCCACTTCAGTCAACTCCGCCCGCAAGCCTCCCCTCCTTTGATTTCCATAAAGCCAATTTCCGCAAAATAAATGAACACCTTAGCAAAGTTTCATTTGAGTTTGCCAATCTCTCTGTAAATGATGCCCTCTCCTTCTTCTACAGAGAATTATTTATTTCTATCTCCCTTTTTGTTCCTACATCTCGTCCAAAACCCTTCTCTACATCCCCCCCATGGTATAATCGAAGCCTCCGATCGTTACGCAACAAGAGAAACAAGTTATGGTCAACTTTCCTTCGAACCAAGTCTTTTTCTGACTATTCCAACTATCTCGGCTCCTACCTGCAATTCACTCAGGCCTTTAACTCCCTCTATCAACGATATTTAAACGATGCGCAAGCGAATCTAATAAGCGACCCCAAATCTTTTTTCCGATTCGTTAACTACAAAAAAAAGTCCGACGGATACCCTCCATCCCTCTCTTACGAAAATATAACTTCAAGTGATCCACACACCATTGCTAATTTTTTCGCGAGCTTTTTTAAACAGTCTTTTGCCGACAACTCCTTTGTTCCTGATCCTCTTTATTTCAATTACCTTCTCAACTACTCCATCGGCCCCTATCTCTCTCAAACTTTTGATCCTACTGTAATTGAAAATAAATTACAAAAACTTAACGACGAGTACTCACCTGGCCCTGACGGTATTCCCGCTATATTTCTCAAGAAGTGTTCCCTCGTTCTCTCCCAACCCCTTTCGCACCTCTTCCAGCTCTCGCTTTCCCAAGGCGACTTTCCTCAAATATGGAAGTTCTCCTTCATTACACCGATTCATAAAAAGGGATCAAAGAGCGAAGTTACCAATTACCGCCCGATAGCCAAACTCTCGCACATACCCAAACTCCTGGAAAGTATCCTGTACGAATCCTTAAGCTTTCAATGCAAGTCCTTAATTTCCCCTCACCAACACGGCTTTCTTAAAGGTAGATCCACTACAACTAACCTCGTTGAATTCGTGTCCTCTGCACTGTCGGCCTTAGAAAGTGGTAAAGAAGTTGATGTTATTGCAACCGATTTTAGTAAAGCTTTTGATAAGATATCACACAAATTAATTCTTTTCAAATTGTCTGTCCTCGGCTTTGAACCAATACTGCTGAAATGGATATCATCTTATTTGGAAAACCGTTTTTATAGTGTTCGCTTCAGGTCCGTCCTATCCACCTCATTCCTGGCAACCTCTGGTGTACCACAAGGCAGTCACCTAGGTCCCCTACTCTTCATCTTAACCATAAACGATCTTGAAAGGGTCATTAAACACTCCGCTATCTCTCTATATGTCGACGATACCAAATTCTTCAAACACATATCTTCATCACAAGACTCCTGCTTACTGCAAAAAGATTTAGATAATTTTTCTATCTGGTGTCTTAAAAATTGCCTAGAGCTCAATATTTCTAAATGCCAATCTATCACCTTATCCCGTAAGATCAACAAATCTTCTCCCCGTCTTTACCTACTCAACGACCAACCTATACCCATAGTACAGTCTCTTCGTGACCTTGGAATATTATACGACCAGGAGCTTAATTTCCGTTCGCATATAGATGAAATAATTCGCAAAGCCAATTCATCCCTTGGATTCATTAAACGATGGTCAAAGGAATTCTCCGACCCCTATGTGACTAGATCTCTCTACACCACTTTTGTACGCCCCCTTCTCGAATACGCCAGCCAAACGTGGTCACCCTTTCAGCAAGTTCATATAAGCAGAATCGAAAACGTACAAAGACGTTTTCTTCGGTTTGCTCTCCGCGGTCTTTCTTGGAACGATCCCTTAATTCTTCCCCCATATCTAGACCGCCTCAAACTCATTAACTTGAATAGCCTTGAGGATCGTAGGGATGCCGCAGACATTATTTTCATTCATCGACTCCTATCAGGCTCTATCGATTGCCCGTCTCTTTTCAACTCCATCTCCCTGAATACAAACCCTCGTAATATACGAAACCCCCGCCTCTTCTACCTTCCTACCCACCGCACGTCCTACGGATCCAACGAACCAATTTCCCGTATGCTACGGCAGGTAAACTCTAACATTTCCATTTTTGACTTCAACCGCAGCTCTTACTCCATTAAACTCAGCCTCCTTCACTCTAAACCCTAGCTATAGTTATTAGTTATAAGTCTAAGTGTTTAGTTTTAAGTAGTAAACCTAAGTCTTAGTTTTTAAGTAATTGTAATAGCTTGTATTAAGTCAAATAAATGGGGGTTTTTGCCCCCACCAAATTGAGCGATATCTCTTTCATTTGATCTTTGCAGGACTCTCCACGTTCTTGTGTTTAGCCCTCTATTTTGGCCGTCTAGCATATCCAGGATTCTTTCGCTTGCTATTAAGGAGCTTTGTGGAAAGAAACCCCTGATGACATGTGGTTTCGGAAAATGTTTCACGTAGTTCAATCGTGATGTCCATAATGCTCTCCTGTATCTGAACCATATGCTCATTACTGAGAGGATTACGATCGAGATCCGCTGGCACGACACCCAGTCTGACAATGCTCATTATCTTGCTACATGAGGCTCTGTCTACGGTTGTATTACCAGCTCAAGCTCGCTTCGCTTCGGACTGAGGAGGGGTATTATCCTCGGATCGCATGCGCTTCACCTCGGGACCCTTGAAACCATCTGTTGATTTGGCGAATTCTCTCGCTTGTATTTTATTACACCCTTTTTTTAGCGCCTGTTTGAACCGACGATTCTCAGAGGGTATAATTTTGACAAATATCGATTCACTTTGACCTGAAGAGACGAGTTCTCGTCTAGGCTTCTCATCTCAGAATCTATTTTTTGTGACTCTTCCCGATTGGTAGATGTCGCGTCATTGCTGACAGGGTGTTCGCAGTTAACATCCCTAGTTGATGATGCATTTGTAGAGGCATCATTCTCTATTGTTCGTTTTGTTTTGGTATCTATTCTGTACCCACGAGTAAGCGGGATATAATCGGTCGCCCGTGGTCTACCCATTTAACCACAGGAAGGCTATTTTGAAATCGGAGGTCGCCTGGTATCCGAAGTTCGCAAACTTGCGACTAAGCACCCTCTTAGCCATGCAACCGTCGGTGTATGCTGTTCAGCCTTGGATTATTGATTTATTTGAGAGGTTTACTCCTTTTCCCTGCTCCTTTACCCGGGCTTGGGACCGGCAAGTTACACTTATGCAACCAGGTGGAGTGTAGCGTCCTTTGGTTTCAGTACTCATCTGGAGAAAATCTCGAGAATCATTGACCTTACTCAAACCCTACAACTCGGCAAGTTCGACGCTCGTTGGTAGGAGTCTCCAACTAATACCAAATTCATGTTTTATATGTCAAATCCAGGAGTCTGGAGCGAAACATAATGCAATGAAACCAACATATTTTTTTTCACCCTTTACTTCTCCAACATTAATTTTATTCTTGTTTGTTGTTTCTACAACAAAAAAATAGCCTCAAGAAAAAAATTGCAGTGATATCCACTTCTTACAAAAAACAACCCTAAAAAGATATAGACGATCAACAGATGACACCTACAAAACCCGTTTGTCATGCCATACATCACTGAATGTACGCCCACTAAAGTCCTTTTGCAAGTGGATGTCATGTTGCAAAATCGAAGAGAGATGGCGCTTCATGTTCCATTTTTTTTAGAGGCCTCTTAAGTTAATACCTAAAGGACTTCAGTCTACTTAAATCAGCCTACTAATTGAAGTCTTGGTAGAAATAAAAAACAAAACTTAAATCTATAGAACCAAACATGGAAAAAAAACATAAGTCGACTTAATTCAGAATTATATAAAAATTGGAAATAGGAAAAACTGCATAAACTTGTTTTCAGCTAAATAACTTGTAAATAATCAAAGAAGTTGTTTTAAAATTTAAATTTAAAGTTATCTCTTATTATTTTGCATCATCACTTTTTACATAGATTCTATACTTTTTTTGCGATCGCAATGTAAACATTCAAACCTCTCTCCTAAAAAATTGCAAAAAGTGACTTATGGTGTTTTTCCTTGTGGCCACAGATATGTACTACGACTACGATGATCGATGTTAATTGGAAACTGTTCTCATAAATAATTCTGTTTTTGTTACAGAAAACTCACGACTCAACAATGTCATCATAAAACCAATATACTGGTGTTCTGTGTCAAGAACAAGGACCTATTCGGGTTATGCAATTACTACGTTGCTGAATGTTATCTCTCATTTTCGGATATTGAAGCAGCGAACGACAGACAATTTCGCATAAGTCTAGATAAACCAACATATCCAGGTAAATCATGTAAATAATTTTATTCAAACTCGGCAATTTGCATTGTAGTTTTGCTTGAATATTTTTTTATGAAACTATTAGTTTTAAAATCGTTTTGAATCATGCATAAATAGCGTAATCCGCGGAATGAGAACATCTTCGGCTTTTAATTTTCCCTTCAAAATCGTCACTTGTATTTTATTTGAGATTCTCTACAATCATAGCGTTCATTGCGCAACAAAATAATAGCTGAGCCGACGTCAAATGTCTATCGAAAAACTGCATTGCGAAGATTGAGGTTAACTAACTGCATCTGATTTCGTTACGGTAGAATCGGATTTGGGTAATTTGCCACACAATTTAAAGTTGAATAAGCCTTATCCGCGGAATGAGAACATATTCGCTTGAATTTTATTTGAGATTCTCTACAATCAACGCGTTCCGCTACAAAGTTTCCTTGCATTGAGGTTGCGCAACAAACAAAGGAGCGCGTTGATTGTAGATAATCTAGGTATACATAAAATAAAACTGTAGCCGTTGTCATGTGTTAACGGTTGGCGTGAAAACTATTGCACAGATTTCGATGAAACTTCTTTTGAAATGTCCCTTAAGATCTAGAGAAGGACATAGACTATTCCTTTCATTGCCATGCCTTTTTTTGGGAGCGTTTTTGACCAAAATGTGTTTTTTTCTGACTTTACTGCCTTTTAATCGTCATTACTCAAACAATTCTTAATCAATGCAAGCAAAACAAAATACTCAACAGAGCCAACCACTTCCATAATTCTTTTAAGCCATCAATCAGCTTTCTGTGTCATCTAGAAGCTAAGCTACAACCCAAAATCTAACATGAAAAAACAAAATTTATTTTCTCAAATCGAAAATTATCAGCAACCGTTGTTCTTGATCGTTGTTCTGCTTTGGGGTGGTTGGCTAGCACACATCGCACAAGCACATACATTTCAACAAAAACTGCGTGAAGTTTTCTCCGATTGAGTGAAACGAATGAGAAGTATGCGAGGTGAATGAGTATGTATCAAACAGCGACAATGTTTTTCAGAGGAAATGCGCAGATGGCTGATGACGTCCGATAATGGGCGAATGTTTGTGTTAATATCCACTATATTATTTCTATAGTTACTGTAGTAGTATATTTACCTCCTGCGGTTCACACGCTAAACCAATCTTAACAAATGAAATGTAAGAAAAAGAGATTTTCGGGGTGCATACCATAGACAAACCATACGGAGACCCCCAACTCACAATCCTCTTGCCGCTGGCCCCCTCAGTTTTTTTTTAAATTCGCCATTTTTTTTTCCTATCGGTGTTATGTCAAAAAAGAATCCGTGTGACATGCAAAAACATACAAAAAATGCAAAAATAAATGCTGCCAACCTCGGCAACCGTGGGGAAATGTGAAAGAGTTCGGGAATACAACATTTTTTCATTACTGAACGCCATTGGTTAGTTATTATAAATTGTTAAAAGGCGAATAATTTGATTTGTTTGGTTAGTAAAACTATCTAAAGTTGATGTTATATATACTAGAAACATATTGGGATAAACATGGTTGTGTATTTCCGCTTTTGGATATCATTAACTTCGATTTCGTGTGTAAATTTTTCTTAAATAATGAAGAAAATTTGCTCAAAATGTTTTCATTTTCCCTCAACCAATCTACATTGTTAATTTTTCATGAACATTTTAAGCAAATGTGCACTTATGCCTAAAAAAAATATTATCCAATTTCAAATTAAACGGATAAAATTCTATGAACTCTGCCAGCAACTTTGCCCACAGCGGAAGTGTCTCATATCTACTGGGAGTGTGTTGGTGAGCAGAATTTTTGAAGTTTCGTGACTTGTCAATACGATTTTCTATGTAAGAATACTAGCGCACCAAACGTGAACACTCCATGAAAATATAGCTTGCAGGCAAGTAACGGGAAATCGGCCGAAGTTGGTGGTCTCAGTATTGTCTCTGGTGCTTACTTTTGCGTTTTTACTTTTTTTTTAAAAATATTAACAATTAAAAAATACACTACTACATTAAATTTCAACTACGCAGTTGTGTACAACTATGATTCAGGGAAATACTTTTCTTTCATTCATCATGCCCGTGGCGCCGTAGCCCTTACAAACGACGCCACGACAGAAAGTCGACGGCTGAAGGGAGTTCCAGTCATAGGAAATCTAAGAGAGAATTTTTGGACTCGATAAGTGGCGCTGTAGTTGATATAAATATTTTAATTGAGTTACTCGAAGTACTAATTCCACGCAGACGAAGTCGCGGGTACCAGCTAGTCTCAAATAAAACTCAAGCGACAATTTTGAGGGGAAAATTAAAAGGCGAAGATGTTCTCATTCCGCTTTAATTTCTATGTAAATATTATTAATTGTAGTTTATTTAATTTAATAATGAAGGCGGGACATTTTACGGGACAAATTTTCAGTGCGGGACATCTAGCGGGACACTTTTCATTGCGGGACACATGCGGGACAAAAGCCTTATAGTGGGAGAGTCCCGCACTGAGCGGGACGTCTGGCATCCCTACCTACTCGTGAACAGGCCATATACAATTGTCCATATAAGAAGCAGTTATTTTCCAAATTCATACCACACGCATTTTAAGTCATTAAAACGTATTCACCTTTGAATTTCCCATTTCAAAAAGTGGCTTTGTAACGAATTATCTCTCGAATACAAGAATTAGCTCTTTTGCTTCAAGAGCTCAATAAATTCTCTGGAAGGCTTTGGAACACGCAGTCTACTGTCAAATTCTTGTATAGCAGAAAAGAAATCATCGAATGACTCCGCCGGCTGTTGTCGCCTATCAGACATCATGCGAGATAATTAGGAATCCGTTTCGAGACTACGGTACTGCTCAATCAGAGATAATTTCAAAGTCGGCCAATCAACGGATGAATTCGATTTCAGGAATATCCAAAGCCACGATTCTACTTGACCGGAAAGTTTGCAACTATTTCCTCATAACTGGCTCCGTAACAAATTTGCAATCTTTCCAAACGAAATAGAAAATTGTCGACAGTCATGGTCTTGTTGTCGAACTTAATTCCCCATTTGTGAAAATTTTGCGGTCGAGGCATCGCTTGAGGATGCGAAGAAGAGCCAGACGGCCTTTCACTTCGGGAGTCATTGAGGGATAGGAGGTTCAACTGATTTAGAAAATCATTGGCATTAGCACTGAATGGTGGATTATGAGACGGTACCGAAGGACGAGTTTGTACTGGGGTTGGTTTTTTCGGGACTATATTCACCGAGGCCCGGTGTGGCTATGTGTTGTTGGCTGGAGCTGTTCTGGGAATAGCTCCTTGATTTCATCTACAGTTTTCGCTATACCTATCCAAATTACATGGGGGTGTTTTTTTTGTAACGAAAAGGTGTTTCTAATAGCTCGGCCGATTTCATCTCTCAAGTACGCTTTCACACTCTTCCCTAATCATGCGAAGATCTGTAGCTCTATTTCCGCCTACCGCAGCGGTAACCACTTCTTTTATATATTCCGCGAGTTGTTCGTCTTGAGCGTCATCAGATCCGTAGATGTGTGGTACTAGGCTAAGTCTTCCTTTTTCTATCGGAGGGCGCGCAGGTCGTAACGATTCAGCTCTGTCCGGATAATTACCTTGAGTTGCTTGGACAAGCAACGACGTGGCTCCCTCACTACGAGGGCCATTTTCGCCTAGTTCTAACGGAGACTTCCGAGGGTTAGCAATTTCAAGAGAAAAATCAACTCGACGAAAACGTGTATTGGCAGGGTCCCCACTACGTAATTTATAATGGTGTTGACTCTGATTTAATCTAGGCTTAGACATTATAAAAGAAAACCAGAATGGTAAAAAAGAATATATAGGGAAAAAAATATAAGGGGTAAATGTCTAAGAGAATAAGAGAATAAGATAAGCATCGAACTTATTTGGCTTCCTACTCGGACAACATACTCCATCCCCAAAGAACCTTAACTTCCAATGCTTGCTTATCATGTATCGATTTCAGCTCATTTACCGGACAAACCAGGTTGAATGCCAAGCATCTGTAAACAATAAATTAACTATTGATTTACTCAAAAGAAACCCAACAATCAGATAACTAGCAACTGGTCGATTTCAATAGGATAAAATACAAAATTTATATACCATTCGGCCCCACGTTAGGCGCCACCTGTAACGAATTATCTCTCGCTTAAAACGAATAAATTTTCTAAGACCTTTCCTCACCTATGCTACCCTTCTGACTCAAAGCCACAGGACTCCTTGGGCCAGTCTTGTTTTGAGATATTCAAAGAAAACATTTCTTAAGCCGTGGAATACTCATATTTTGAACTACATATGTTTTGATTCTAACCCAAGTATTCAACTTAAAATATCTCTGGAATTAGTTGGCTTTTGAAACTAACGAAAACAGTAAGAAAGATCTCAAGAAAGGGAATTAAAATGCATCGTCAACTCGACTTTTTCAAAAATTGGAATATATCGCTTTTGATTCTCATAAACAGGTATAGGTACAGGTCCACAAATAATAAAGATCAGCTTTTGAGTAATCTAATTACAATTCTACCTGTTGTTACCTGTTCAATGTATCATTATGCCGTTTAGGATTTTTTTTAAGTTTTCTTAAATTTTTTTATTATTTATTGACTATAACCAGGGAACGGGTTTTTTTGACCTTGCCTTTTTTTGCCATATTTATGAAGTTTATGTGCACTTTCGTCTTAACTATAAAACTTAAAAAAATAAAATCGCCGAAACACCACCGAAGTTTGCACCAATTACTAATCTCTTCAATAGAGTACTCTGATGCGACTAGAATGTCGCATTTTTGTTTACGTGTTACCACGGAAACCAACCTTTTGGGACAAAATGCCTGCGTTTTGTTTGGCTTTACTTTCGTGTCGAAGCAAAAATTGTAGATATTATGTTTCTCACAAACTGCAACTGCGTTTGTGTGAAAGCTTTCACTGTGTGTTTGCACTAATGCGCCCTGTGCTGTAAAAAATATCTATATCTACATTCTACTAGTGTTTTGTGTACTGTTTGCAATTTCCAGTATTTTTTTTTCTCCGGTGTTTGTCGCATCTGTATAAATACATCTGACAAAAACCGTTAGGCATCTGTGAGGCACTTCCTCGTAAGTGCGAACGGTGTCATCTAGGTGCATATTTCTTCGCACACTGGTCCGAATAAGAACTTTCTAAGTAATTTTCCGAATTTTGGTTGTGAGTAAAGGTACAGTGCTATTATAATACTTTAAAAATGTCTCCTATTTAATAAAAGCCATTTATGCCTTTTTCACAGTTTAGTTTTGCCTCTTTTTGATTTTTTAGGTCAACAAAATCCGTACCCTGATTACAGCCCTTCCGTAAATTTTTTAGGTTTTCTTAAAATTTTATGACCCGTACCTACAGGTAATCATATAAATATATTGCGCCAAATTCTGGAAAGTACTAAGTTTAAAATTGACCTGAAATGGTTTTTAATTTTTTGCAATAAGGCCGAATTCATAAAAAAAAGGTGATAGAAAAAATATTGGATGGCTAATAACATATGCATTGTCTCTGGAGATGTTTTCATTGAAAATATGAGAGACTCAGCTAATAAAAATGCAATTAAAGAGATAATTTATTGTAATATTATATTTTTTATAGTAAAATACATTGTAATATAGAATAGGTATGTATAATTTGATCTTACTCTAACTTATACGCAAAATAATACCTTCATGATAGCTATGAGCAGTTTCGTATGTAGTAGCTTTCACATTATCAATGGGTATGTTTGTAAAAGCCCAATCGATAGCACAGGTGTAGTAAATACATTTTCTTAACTGGATTCTTCATATTGAGTTTTAAAACGCAATGAAATTTCTAGAAAGTGCTTCTTTTGTAAAAATAATGTAGGTGACATACCTAATAACAAAGTGGTTTAATCGTGTTTGAAGAAGTACCTGCAATACTTGACCGACATAGCCCATTTTTAATACCAACCTGACGACGATAGAAAGAAGTCCTTTCACCAAACCTCATTTGCCTACGTTGATTACTTTGGACGCTATCGTGTTTTCAACAGACAGAGAGACACATGGGTCTACTATTGGTTTTTATGGGAGGCACCAGAACTACTTGACCGACATAGCCCATTTTTAACACCAACTTGACGACAATAAAAATAAGTCCTCTCACAAAATGTTGCCTAAAGAGATTCTTTTCGACGCTATCGTGTTTTCAACATGTGTTTTCTAATATTGGTTTTGTATGGGAGGTACCAGAACTACTTGACCGACATAGCCCATTTTTAACACCAACATAACGACGATAAAAATAAGATCTTTCACCAAACTTCATTCGCCTAGGTTAATTCCTTTGGACGCTATCGTGTTTTCAACAGACAGAGAGACACAGTAGTCTAATATTGATTTTGTATGGGAGGTACCAGAACTACTTGACCGACATAGCCCATTTTCAATACCAACCTGACGACGATAAAAATAAGTTCTTTCACCAAATTTCATTCGCCTAGTCAATTCCTTTGGGTGCTATCGTGCTTTCAACAGACAGACGGACAGACGGACAGACGGACAGACAGACAGACGAGGCGATGAGGCGAGTGTGTTGATTGAGACTAACCGGCTGCCATACCGTGATGAGGGGATTGGTCAGTGAGATGCGGGGGTGCATTTTATGGCGTCATCTAACGATGATGTTACCCAGATGAGTATGGGTGTGTTTCTCTTTGTCGCGTTGCCACAGGTGACGACGGGATAACACATGTAGTTTTTTTTTTTTTTCTTCTTTCTTTCAGCGTGAACTTGGCTGTCGCGGGGTGAGGAAGGGTGAGATTAATTTTTTTGCTTTTGTTTAATAGGGTTTGGTGCGTATGATTGGATGTGGATGGTCGCGTATAGAGTGAACTGCACGTTTTAGGGTATGGGGGCGTATGCGAGAATATCACTGCACATTTTGTCGTTTTTTTTTTTTTTGTTTTTTTTTTTTTCATGTGTATGTGCTTGAACACATTTATTATAGGGACGCCTTTTTGACAAAATGACAGACACCTTTTATTTTATTTTTAAGGTCTTTATTTATTTATTTTTTGATATAGGTTCTGCGTGGGTTGTACAGATACAAACAAAAATACATTCAATCGCACTTATTTCTCACGATTTACATTTAAATTTCGCGAACAATTTACTTTTTTTTTTTCTTTTTGGTGTGACTTGAGCCCAGCGAGTTTTAGCCACGACGCGATTCAATTCAAGTAAATGTAACCAAACACAATGAGAGCGTTTTTGGTTACATTTGCTTTTATTGAACTTTTGGTATATACAATTTGACTTAAAGTAGGTAACAAATGATGGTGAATAATTAATATTTAAATGTGTTGGCTCAACAACAGGGGCCCAACGGTATACAGTGTTTGTTTTCTTAGATCTATTTTACATAAATTGTGGTTGTCTTCTCGGATTCATACTCGTAGTATGCATCGTTGTCTGGGTTTACCTCAGGGAGTTCAAATCCGGGTGTTGATGTATGAGAGCGTTTTCTGCTCTGTTGGACCTTATATACTTTAACAAGCTGATATTGGACACACCAATACAGGCGCATTCGGACATCCGAATGGCTGTTCCATCCTTTCCGCCTTTTCCATTTCTCAGAAATCCATCCTTGGAAAATTCTGTTTTTGGTTCGAAAATTCAAAGTAGATTTTTCTAATAATATATGTGAACAAAAACAAACTTTCCAAGGATAAAATTCCGAGATTTCAAACACAGTATGTCGTACATCTTTGCCCGCCATCAAGTGTGTTTATCAGTATTGGTGGCTAGGTGAGCCTCGACACCCACCTTCCCTGATATTCTCTTTATCCCTTCCCCATCAGTTGTCATTTGTTTAGCCATCATTGTATTTATTTTGTTTTTGTTCTCTCTCGTTGTTGTCAACCTTTATCGAACGCTTAACCCGGACACCATCGTAACCGCATGTACGATCTGATCTATCGCTTTTTACAGTTTTACGATCTAGCCAATAAAAGAACCCAATTGTCTAGCTACGTCACCAAAGAGCCATTTCCTCTCATATCCTTCATTGTACGATTGAATGACTCTTGTGGGTCGATGGGTGCCACTTCTCCTAAACAGCTGAAATTATCATTGGACCGCTATGAGAAGAGACGTGATCGACTGAGTTCTGAGTGCCCCGATGAATGCTGCTATTTCCGCTGCATACATCGCTGCAATTCCAAAGAAGTCAAATGCTTCTTCTATCGCCGTACAACGCCGAATGCTGATGTCGGACAGGTGCGATGTTACAACTGCTCCCAGTCCGGGCACTATCAGAGCCAGTGTCCGAAGCCAATGCGTCCGCTCAACTCTTGTTTTATTTACTTGTCACGAAGTGGGACACTTCCCTCAAAACTGCCCAAAGAAACGTGAGACTGCTGATGTACAGGAATACACTGGTGACCAACATGACGACAAGGCATTAGCCTGGTCTGGCGCTGAAGAAGTAACTGAGAAGATGAAGGCCTTCCAAACAGTATTATGTTGCATTCATTAATCAATGCAATAAGTGGACAGTCTAAGTCGTTATTTTCTCTCAAAGAGAGATGGGGAATCTGTTTTCGTGTATGTAAAGGCACTGTAAAATGTGAAGTTAGATTTCGAGGGAAAATAATAGTTCATAAATTCATTGAACTTCCAGATGACGAGTCGGCGGTACCCGTTCATATCGAACCCGATTATTTTACACACATTAAACATCTTGACAAAAGTTTATAACCGTGGCCTTTTGTTGAAATTAAGAAAAAATTAACTACAGAATAAAATATTAAATTTGTCGAAGGTAACTTATGTCCATTAATATGTTCAAAAATCCTATCCAAGTAGATGTTATTAATAAAATACGACTCAGCTAGTGAACACAATAATAATAAGATTGTAAAGTTCCAGGAAGTTGGTGTTGCACACATTTTTTATGTATAAATATATGAATTAGAATCAGATAGAGACGATAAAGACATGAGGAATTATTATTGATCTAAGTTTATTAGGAAGTGCAGATGGGATAGGTAAAGGGGGAAACTATGAAATGAATATTAACTAGACGAATGTCTGGACGCAACTCATTCAAGTGCTATCAGAGCTGCTTTTGAGGAACACTATTCGAAGTTTGAATTAGAATTAAAGCCGATGGATGATTTAATGAAGATAAGTTTGACAAAGGACGTGCCAATATTTTGCTCAACCGATTTGCTATAGTGCACGGAAGTTCATAATACATGACAGACTATTGGAAAAGGGTGTTGGACATAGTGACTCGTATTACGCATAAGCCCTTGTAGTAGTAAGGATGAAGAATGGCGTAGTACGTATTTGTGTGGAATATCGTGCCCTTAACCCTGGATGGTTACCCTTCGTCGTGTCGACGAACACCTCTTTTATTTTTTATGATTTCTCTTTAACTATTCGTCCTATTCTATTCTTCTTTCTTACAACATCAGTTGGCTGTGGTTTCTACCAGTGAGCGAACGTATGCTCTCCTGCTATCATCAGAAATATTAGTTTTTTCTGTTTTTTTTTAAGGTATGTTCGTAAGTGTTTGTTACTTTTTGTATATAAAACTGTTTTTTTAATTTTTTTGTTTATTGATTTAGTTGATATGGACTTATAAAGGGTGATTTTTTAGCTGGTTTGGTTTTGGCAACACTGGTTTTGACAGCTGACGTGTGTTTAGTACCTTGTGTCACTGTCAAACAGCTTCAGTTTGGTTTGCAATTTAACCATGGATCGTCTTACAAATGAACAACGCTTGCAAATTATTGAATTTTACTATCAGAATTCGTGCTCGGTTCGAAATGTTCTTTTTCGCTTTTTTATCGAAAAATTGTGTTCAGCGATGAGGCTCATTTTTGGTTGAATGGGTACGTAAATAAGCAAAATTGCCGCATTTGGAGTGAAGATCAGCCAGAAGCATTGCAACAGCTACCAATGCATCCCGAAAAAGCCACTGTTTGGTGCGGTTTATGGGCCGGCGGCATTATTGGGCCATATTTCTTCAAAGATGATGCGAATCGCAGCGTTACTGTCAATGGTGAACGCTACCGAGCGATGATAACAAACTTTTTTTTGCCCGAAATGGAAGTTCTTGACTTGCATGATATGTGGTTTCAACAAGACGGTGCCACATGCCACACAGCACGCGAAACAATGGCGCAATTGCGAGGCGAGTTTGGTGAACAGTTAATTTCACGTTTCGGGCCGGTCAATTGGCCGCCTAGATCGTGCGATTTGACACCATTAGATTATTTTTTGTGGGGGTATGCCAAGGCTAATGTGTATAGGGACAAGCCCGCTTCGATTGACGCACTGGAAGCCAACATCCATGCATTCATTCGTGAGATACCGGCCGATATGTGTGAAAGAGTATGCCAAAATTGGACTCAGCGGATGGGCTACCTGAGACGCAGCCGCGGTCAACATTTGCATGAAATTATCTTTAAACATTAAATTGCAAGGTTCAAACTATCGATTCAAATAAATATTTCATTCATTTTTTCGAATTTTTTGTGTTTTTTTTTAAAAAAAAGTTCTAAACCTCTTAAAAAATCACCCTTTATTAGCATTAGGCGAAGAAATGATTTTAGGACAGCAAGCAGACGAATTCTTTACTAATCGATTCTTGGGCAAAGCAGCAGCTACACGGGAACGAGAGCCAGTGGGTGAGCTCTTGCTATTTTGCAAATAAAGATGTGCAAAAGGAAGACGAAACTGCAAGCCCATTAGTTGACGGTTTTTTGGATGGTTCACTGACTTTTCTTTGCACACGAGTGGTTTCCCGTAAACAGCGATTTACAGGCGGTGGAGGTAAAACATTTGTTAATTTGTTAGTTTTATCAGCATCAAATTGATTCAACGGACATCCTAAGTCTTCTCAATATTAATGTTCCTTCATTCGACCTACGTATCTATCCCTCGATTTTTTAGATTAGGCCACTCTCGTACAAAATACGGTCTTTCTTCCTTAATTAATGCAAAAAATGTCGTTTTAATCGATTTTAATCTGTCAGTTTCCTCAATAAAAAGAAAATTACTTAAGAATGTATGTACAATCATAGTTGTTTGCTTTACGTTTTACTTTGTATCATATTTTTGTAACTTTAAATACTAATATTGTGGCCTTATGTCTATGAAAGTTTTTTTTGTTCTTTGGTGACAAACAAACAAATAAACAAGTAAAAGTGTTATCATCGGCCGATGCTTCACTGCATACAAGTCATGCAAAATTTTACGTGAGGTAGTACGTAATTACATTGAACAGGTATAGGTGCAGGCCAACAAATAATAAAAATCAGCTTTTGAGTAATATAATTTCAATTTTACCTGTTTAAGGTAACATTATAGTTTTTTAGGAAATAAGTAATCTCAGAAAATTTCATTCGAATAATTGAATAGACGCTATCGTCTAATATCGGTTTTGTCTACCAACCACAATTACCAGAACTACTTGACCGACATCGCCCAATTTTAATATTAACCTGACGACGATAAAAATAAGTCCTTTCACCAACCTTCATTCCCCTATGTCAATTCCTTTGGACGCTATCGTGTTTTCAAAATGTAATGAAAAAGTGAATATACCTTCCTGTGGAGGCTATAATAAATAAATAAAACTGCTACAAAAAAAAATTCTGGATTTTATTTGAAAAAATATATAAAGAGTACTAATCGATATTTATTTTACTGTTGTAAAGTGTTGGCACGCGGGGCGCCCAAGTGTGAGGGGTCGTAGCATTTGCCACTCTTGCTACGTGGCTAATCCGCCGCTGCTCTAATCGCATGCTTGTTAACCCTGGATGGTTACCCTTATTCTACACACTCTAAGGTTATGCTTCGTCGAATCGACGAAGTCCACTTTAAAACCTACATACTCCGAACTTTACTCCGAACTTTGTCTTGCCTTTAACTTAAAATTGTTCAATAAGACTCTTAGGCATATTTAAACTAGATTTATATTAGGTATCCGCATTTTTTCTCATTTTTAATGTAAATTTAAATATATCACTTAATTTTGATACATTGACGTCATTGATTTAAAAAAAAAAAAAAACAACAATAAAATAATAGCACCTCCAAAATAAACACACAAATAAGAAGTAAAGGGCGATTTTTTAAGAGGTTTAGAACTTTTTTTAACGAAAAAACACAAAAAATTCGAAAAAATGAATGAAATATTTATTTGAATCGATAGTTTGAACCTTGCAATTTAATGTTTAAAGATAATTTCATGCAAATGTTGACCGCGGCTGCGTCTCAGGTAGCCCATCCGCTGAGTCCAATTTTGGCATACTCTTTCACACATATCGGCCGGTATCTCACGAATGAATGCATGGATGTTGGCTTCCAGTGCGTCAATCGAAGCGGGCTTGTCCCTATACACATTAGCCTTGGCATACCCCCACAAAAAATAATCTAATGGTGTCAAATCGCACGATCTAGGCGGCCAATTGACCGGCCCGAAACGTGAAATTAACTGTTCACCAAACTCGCCTCGCAATTGCGCCATTGTTTCGCGTGCTGTGTGGCATGTGGCACCGTCTTGTTGAAACCACATATCATGCAAGTCAAGAACTTCCATTTCGGGCAAAAAAAAGTTTGTTATCATCGCTCGGTAGCGTTCACCATTGACAGTAACGCTGCGATTCGCATCATCTTTGAAGAAATATGGCCCAATAATGCCGCTGGCCCATAAACCGCACCAAACAGTGGCTTTTTCGGGATGCATTGTTAGCTGTTGCAATGCTTCTGGCTGATCTTCACTCCAAATGCGGCAATTTTGCTTATTTACGTACCCATTCAACCAAAAATGAGCCTCATCGCTGAACACAATTTTTCGATAAAAAAGCGGATCCTCGGCCAGCTTTCCAAGAGCCCATTCACCAAAAATTCGGCGTTGTGGTAGGTCGGCTGGCTTTAATTCTTGCACCAGCTGTATCTTAAAAGGCTTTACGCCCAAATCCTTCCGCAAAATTTTCCACGTAGGGCTGTAACAAAGGCCTAACTGCTGGGAACGGCGCCGAATCGACATTTCGCGGTCTTCTGTCACACTAGCTGATACGGCCGCAATATTTTCTTCACTACGCACAGTACGTAAACGTGTTGGTGGTTTAATGTCCAACAAAGTAAATTTGGTGCGAAATTTGGTCACAATCTTCCGAATAGACTGCTCAGAAGGTCGAGAATGCCGATCATAAAATGGAAGCAGCGCGCGATGAACATTTCGAACCGAGCACGAATTTTGATAGTAAAATTCAATAATTTGCAAGCGTTGTTCATTTGTAAGACGATCCATGGTTAAATTGCAAACCAAACTGAAGCTGTTTGACAGTGACACAAGGTACTAAACACACGTCAGCTGTCAAAACCAGTGTTGCCAAAACCAAACCAGCTAAAAAATCACCCTTTACAACCGTTTTGTTGAAATACTAGTTGATGGCTTTGCTAGATATGTCCCGATTTCCAACAATCTTGGCTTCCTTTTCATCTTACGTTGTAAATGAGATGGAAAACAAATGCCAAGTAGATGCGATATATACCGATTTTAGTAAAGCTTTTGGAATTCACTCTAAAAAGCTTCTATGGATTTCATCGGTTCCTAATTGGTCGCTCTCAACGAGTATAAATTGGAACTTCGCTCTCGAAAAGTATTAGGTGTACTTCGGGTGTTCCGCAAGGAAGTCATTTAGGTCCACTGCTCTTCAATATTTGTATTAATGGTATCGTTTCAACAGTCAAAAATAGTCATTGCTTACTATGCGCAGATGATTTAAAACTGTTTTCATGTATCAAATGTATTGGGGACTGTTCTTTGATCCAATCGGACTTGGATAGTATAACTGACTGGTGGAACGTCAATATTAGGAAATGCAATATGAAAATCAAAGATTTGGGAGTCATGTTCGATACGACATTTTCCTTTAAATTTTATATTGATTAGACTCTCGCGAAGGCTAACTCAGTTGTTGGTTTCATAAAGCGTAATGGAAAATAATTTAGAGATCCATTTGCTTTGCTTTCGCTATTTACTACATTAGTTCGATCCCTGCTTGAATATGCTGGCGTGATTTGGAATCCACTATTTTTAACTTACTCTGATCGCCTAAAAAAGATTCAAAGCGTTTTACTAAATACGTTTTTTATAAAATGAATTGCTAATTTTCTCCTTATTATAAGACCAGATGCTCACTTCTTGGTATTAGATCTTTGAAATTCCGGCGTCAAATGCACGATATAATGTTTGTAAGAGACGTGATTTGTTTCCATATTAGATGTTCTAATTTGGAACCACTGGCAGAGGCATTGCATAATGAAGGTGCAGTTGCAAATGGTACCCGTCATTCCATTCGCAATGAGCACAACTCTCGATCTTCCAATGACTCACCCAACCAGAACATCGATGTTCCACCAGAACCGACTTATAATCACTCGCGTGGTCCAAACAAATCTGCAAACAGACAAATTTCCGAAAATTCAAACGTTCGGGAATTAGACCTTATCAAAATTTTGAGAGGCAACATAAACTCAAGGCTGATGAATTTCATATTTCCTATGCAAATAGACACCATTGAACAATTTCGTAACGAATGTAGACGAACGGAGAAGATGCTTTAGTCAAGATATTCTGCTCAGAATCGGTTCAACAATGCTAGGCACATTAGTGAATTGGATTATTCGTTATCCGAACAATGGATATTTTCAATGAATTACCTGATAATAAAGGGTGATTTTTTAAGAGGTTTAGAACTTTTTTTTAAAAAAAAACACAAAAAATTCGAAAAAATTAATGAAATATTTATTTGAATCGATAGTTTGAACCATAGACAAACCATACTGAGACCCCCAACTCACAATCCTCTTGCCGCTGGCCCCCTCAGTTTTTTTTCAAATTCGCCATTTTGTTTTCCTATCGGTGTTATGTCAAAAAAGAATCCCTGTGACATGCAAAAACATACAAAAAATGCAAAAATAAATGCTGCCAACCTCGGCAACCGTGGGGAAATGTGAAAGAGTTCGGGAGTACCACATTTTTTCATTACTGAATGCCATTGGTTAGTTATTATAAATTGTTAAAAGGCGAATAATTTGATTTGTTTGGTTAGTAAAACTATCTAGAGTTGATGTGCTATATACTAGAAACATATTAGGACAAACATGGTTGTGTATTTTCCGCTTTTGGATATCATTAACTTCGATTTCGTGTGTAAATTTTTCCTAAATAATGAAGAAAATTTGCTCAAAATGCTTTCATTTTCCCTCAACCAATCTACATTGTTAATTTTTCATGAACATTTTTAGCAAATGTGCACTTATTCACAAAAAAAAATATTATCCACACGTAACGAACAATTTCAAATTTAACGGATAAAACTCTATGAACTCTGCCAGCAACTTTGCCCACAGCGGAAGTGTCTCATATCTGCTGGGAGTGTGTTGGTGAGCCGGAATTTTTGAAGTTTCGTGACATTTGTCAATACGATTTTCTATGTAACAATACTAGCGCACCAGATGTGTACACTCCATAAAAAATATAGCTTGTAGGCTAAGTAACGGGAAATCGGCCGGAGTTGGTGGTCTCAGTATTGTCTCTGGTTTGAACCTTGCAATTTAATGTTTAAAGATAATTTCATGCAAATGTTGACCGCGGCTGCGTCTCAGGTAGCCCATCCGCTGAGTCCAATTTTGGCATACTCTTTCACACATATCGGCCGGTATCTCACGAATGAATGCATGGATGTTGGCTTCCAGTGCGTCAATCGAAGCGGGCTTGTCCCTATACACATTAGCCTTGGCATACCCCCACAAAAAATAATCTAATGGTGTCAAATCGCACGATCTAGGCGGCCAATTGACCGGCCCGAAACGTGAAATTAACTGTTCACCAAACTCGCCTCGCAATTGCGCCATTGTTTCGCGTGCTGTGTGGCATGTGGCACCGTCTTGTTGAAACCACATATCATGCAAGTCAAAAACTTCCATTTCGGGCAAAAAAAAGTTTGTTATCATCGCTCGGTAGCGTTCACCATTGACAGTAACGCTGCGATTCGCATCATCTTTGAAGAAATATGGCCCAATAATGCCGCCGGCCCATAAACCGCACCAAACAGTGGCTTTTTCGGGATGCATTGGTAGCCGTTGCAATGCTTCTGGCTGATCTTCACTCCAAATGCGGCAATTTTGCTTATTTACGTACCCATTCAACCAAAAATGAGCCTCATCGCTGAACACAATTTTTCGATAAAAAAGCGGATCCTCGGCCAGCTTTCCAAGAGCCCATTCACCAAAAATTCGGCGTTGTGGTAGGTCGGCTGGCTTTAGTTCTTGCACTAGCTGTATCTTAAAAGGCTTTACGCCCAAATCCTTCCGCAAAATTTTCCACGTAGTGCTGTAACAAAGGCCTAACTGCTGGGAACGGCGCCGAATCGACATTTCGCGGTCTTCTGTCACACTAGCTGATACGGCCGCAATATTTTCTTCACTACGCACAGTACGTAAACGTGTTGGTGGTTTAATGTCCAACAAAGTAAATTTGGTGCGAAATTTGGTCACAATCTTCCGAATAGACTGCTCAGAAGGTCGAGAATGCCGATCATAAAATGGAAGCAGCGCGCGATGAGCATTTCGAACCGAGCACGAATTTTGATAGTAAAATTCAATAATTTGCAAGCGTTGTTCATTTGTAAGACGATCCATGGTTAAATTGCAAACCAAACTGAAGCTGTTTGACAGTGACACAAGGTACTAAACACACGTCAGCTGTCAAAACCAGTGTTTCCAGAACCAAACCAGCTAAAAAATCACCCTTTATATCTGCAGTTTCTTTACCCAATCGTCCTAAGCAAGCTATTATTCGCGACCCGTCTTCATCTAGACATATGTTTTAACTGTAAACGAAAAGGTCATCTGTGTATTAATTGCACTGTACCTGTCCGAAAGCTAAAGGGTTTTCCAACAAGAGGTGTTATTTTGGTATTCAAAGAAAAATGTCATTTTTTGGGATAAATGATCGGACGTTTATTTCATAATAAAGAGAAAGGTATGCCGTTAATAATGAAAAACAACATCAGCCAAATGGCCACCACGAGCACGCAAACAGGACCATATCCTTTTCATGAAATTTTCCATAACCAAATCGCAAAGTGGCTGCCCTATGTCCTCGATAGCCTCACGAATTTTATCTTTGAGGTCTTGAATCGACTCTGGGTTGTTGATGATCGGCCGGCTTGAGTTCTTGTATTAACTGAACTTTATAAGCCTTAAGACCCAAGTCTTTATGCAAAATACGGTGTAATGACGTTAGTGGAATACCCAATTCCAAAGAACGACGAGGAATGGACAAACCTGGGTTTTCTTCAACACTTTGGGCTACAGCGGCAATATTCTCAGTTGTTCTTGAGCGACGTTTACGGGTTTTATTCTTCACATCACTAACTTGTCCCAACAGCTCGAATTTTTCCACGAATTTCTGTATTGCGGTCCGACAAGGTGCTTCTCGAAAATGTTTTAGTTTTGCGAACTGTGACTGCAAGATTTTCACCATTTTTTTAGTGAATTTTAATAATTTCAATGTTGAAGCGTGTATCGTTCCGTTTTTAGTAATGGCGTAGTTTCTACTTGTCAAATGTCAAAGAATAAAAGCTTCAAAAGTGACAGCTACCGAAATAGCCGGTCATTCACAATAACACCTCTAATTGGAAAACCCTTTATTTTGCTATCGTTGTGGGACGGATGATTATACAGTACTTGACTGTCCCAAATGCAATCATTCACTGGGAAACCAAAGTGCGGACAAAACAATCTCCGGGAAGTCTTGTTCGACTCAGACCTTCCCGGAATAAGCAAAAAAGGTGCTTCAACAAATACCTATCCTGACTTGTATTCAAATAATTTTAACACCCAATCGTCGACGTCCTTTAGAGGCGATACTTCGTCCGAAAGAGACACTGAACTAAACCTTGTACCCAACAAAATGTTTTCACAGTCTGCGACAGACCTCAACACAATACCCTTTTATATGAAACCATATTATAAACGCTTGTAAGAGTACTATAGAATTCGAAAAAAAATAATTGGCGAAAACGGCAATGCTAAGGTTGACATTCCTTGTAAAATTACCAAAACAAGGCTTCGATATAGAAAAAGACAGTCTTATCGCAAATTAATAAGTGAAACCATGCTTGAAGGACAACTTGATCCTCGATCCTTTGTTAAAGTTTTTATCCATGGCAAATAAATTTATGGTTTGTTGGACAGTGGAGCTTCCGTGTCATGTCTAGGAAACGGCTGCATAAAACGACCGTCAGAACTGCTGATGGAAAGGGTCAACAGATAGTTGGACGTATCAACGTTCCAGTAAGTTATGGAAATATTTCAAAACAATTGAACTTAAATCTCGTTCCTCAGAATGGTTGAGCGGTGGTGTCTGGAACAAGGGCTCTCCATTAATGCGGCGAAAACAGATCTAATAGTCTTCACTAGAAAGAGGAAAAATCTGGAATTTCGGCCCTTAACACTTTTCGGATCGGAACTAACAATGACTAAGAAGGTTAAGTATCTGGGAGTCTATCTAGATACTGGACTTACTTGGAATTACCATGTTGAGGAGAAGGTCCGGAAGGAAAAAGGGGTCTAACTTCAGTGCAAACGTGTATGTGGACAGAGGTGGGGACTCTCGCCTAGGTCAGCATACTGGATGTATACGATGATAACTAGACCCATTATCCCGTACGCCTCGGTTGTATGGTGGGCGAAAGCCTCTCAGAAAACTGTGAGGAAGCACCTGGATAGGGTTCAACGTTAAGCATGTATGGGAATTACAGGTGCAATACGTACAACCCCAACATGCGCATTGGAAGTCATCATGGGGATATTACCGCTAGACTTATTTATTAAGAAAACAGCGGCCCAAACGGCACTTCGCTTGCATCGAGATGCGAAATGGCACCATCGTGGTACGATCTATGGACATAGGAAGATCCTGGAACTTGTCAAAGACGAGATTAGGGAGCTAAACATGCCTATGGATCGAATAACAAGGGTGCGTATTATGGAAAAAAATCACAAAACTCGTATCGAGAACGGATTACTTCCAGAAAAAAGAAATGGTGAAATAGTGATTTTCACGGATGGATCCATGATGGATGGAGGGGCGGGGGCCGGTATCTATTCAGAAGAACTGGAACTTGCCCGTCACATTAGCCTCGGGAAATACACTTCAGTATACTACTACTTGCTTGAATGTCAGGTGGAAGGAAGAAATATCCTTATAGCACTGGACAATCAGGCGGTGATCAGATGCATGGAACAAACAAACATCACAACATCACTGGCACTGGAATGCGTACTTAAACTCAATAAGTGTTCATCTAAAAATGAAGTAACACTGACTTGGGTACGAGGACACATAGGGATCGAAGGCAATGAAAAGGCGGACTCCCTTGCAAAACAGGGGTCAACTGAAAAGTTGCTGGGACCAGAACCATTCTCTTCAATTGGCAGAGGAATGGTTGAAGAGCTTATCCACAAATGGATCACGGCAGAACACCTGAGAAGGTGGTCAGCCGTGGAACAATGTAGACAAGCTCAAATGGCAATAAAGTGGCCGACCTGCTCCACTCAAAGAAGGGTTCTAAGCATGAGTCGAGGAACATTGAAATGGGTGGTGGCTTTGTCTACAGGACATGGTAATTTCAGGTATCACTTAAGGAAAATGGGCCTTATAGAGGATGATACTTGTAGACTATGCCTGGAGGAATCTGAGACAGCGGCACATATACTGTGTCAATGCCCGGCATTGGCTGGCAGAAGAATGAGGATCTTGGGACATCAATGGGTCGAGACCCAGTCGATGAAACGGATCTCCCATAAACAGATGCTAGCGTTAACACTAGGAATTGAGCCCAGAGAAGAACTGTGGAGAAATCCAGAGAGTCTCTCTGAGTAAGATTTACAGTGGTAGAGAGACGAAAAGAGACCCGACAATGGTGGTCTGATTCGATTATCTCTCGAAATATATATATATATATCTCGTTCCAAGCCTTTCACTACCGAACTTTTTGACGAAAACTATAGTAATCTTCCGTCCGACAGCACAACCAAGTCTGTTCCTCCAGCCCATAATTTAAACCAAGTACAAAAAGCAGTGATTTCACAATTTCCATCCTTTGTAAAATTAGGATTGGGAAAAACAACCATAGAGACGCATGTCATCGGTACTGGTGACGCAGAACCTGTGAAACAGCGCCACTATCCGGTTTCTCCGGTTATTCAGAAGATGATATATGAGCAATTAGATCGCATGATCGCCATGGGAGTCATCGGAGAAAGCCAAAGTGCCTGGAGTAGTCCTGTAGTTCTTATCAGGAAACCAGGCAAAAACAGGCTTCGCTTAGACTACAGATAGGTGTACTCCTTGACGAAACGAGATGCATACCCGTTGCCGCATATAGAGGGTTTGCTCAGTCGGCTCGGAGACACACATTACATAAGTAGTGTGGATCTCAAAGACGCTTTCTGGCAAATTCCTCTAGAGGAGAATTCAAGGGAGAAGACCGCCATCACTGTGCCCGGACGACCGCTTTACCAGTTCACCGTCATGCCCTTTGGGTTGTGTAATGTATCCCAAAGGATGCGTCGGTTAATGGATAAGGTGGTCCCCAGTGCACTTAGGGAAAGCGTGTTTGTCTACCTGGATGATCTACTCATCATCTCCTCTGATTTCAAGCAACATCTTTCTCTTCTGTCACAAGTAGCCGAATATGTAAAATCTGCAAACCTAACAATCAATGTAGAAAAATAGTTTTTCTGCTTTAAAGAACTTCGTTACCTTGGCTTCATAGTAGGACAAGGACATCTCAAGCCGAGTCCGGAAAAAGTACCCACTATTAATGTCTTTCCCCTACCAACTTCACCCCAACAGGTCAGAAGGTTCCTAGGTCTTTGTGGCTGGTACCGCCCTTGACGAATACCATAAAAAAAATCGAAATCCTTTTCTATGACACAGGAAGCACTTATCTCTTTTGATGCCTAAAAAATTGCCTTAAGATCTGTTCCGCTTCTCAGTAACCCCGACTTTACAAAACGTTTTTTTATACAATGTGATGCATCAAATACTGGTATTGAAGGCGTTCTGTTCCAATACGATGAGGATGGCAACGAAAAGCCAATAGCCTTCTTCTCAGAGAAGTTAAACGCGTGTCAACGTAATTACTCAGTTACGGAACGAGAGTGCTTGGCGGCGTTACGATCAATAATTAAGTTCAGACCGTATATCGAAAGGACACCTTTTACCGTGATTACAGATCATGCAAGCCTAAAATGGTTGATGGGCCTAAAGGATTTAAGTGGAGGGCTTGCTCGTTGGTCCTGAAGACTCCAATGCTTTACATTTGATATGCAGCACCGCAAGGGAACTTTAGACACCGTCCGCGATAGTCTGTCTCGTGCGTATTTAGACGAAATAAGGCCGATAGTTATCGATGAGTCCTTACCGAACCTTAATTCTCCAGAATGCAAATCAACAAAATATCTCGAACTAATTCAAACTATTAAAAGAAACCAACCTCAATTACCTCAATTAAAAATTGATGACGGTTACGTCTACAAGCGATTGTATTCGAGTGATAGTGAGAATTCGCAGATGGAATTCAAATGGAAGTTGTGGGTACCCACAGGGTTAACCAACGCCATTATAGTCAAAAATCATTGTCCACCAAACTGCTCACATGGAGGCATTCGAAAAAGATTGGAGAGAATTAGACAAACTTGCTACTGGCCGAACATGGTCGTTCAAGTTGAAGACTTCGTTCGAAACTGTGGGTCTTGTAAACAGAATAAATCACCAAATTTTACTCTCAGACCACCAATGGGTGCACAGCAACAGATCGCCCTTCACTTTCATAAACTGTACATAGACTTCATGAGCCCGTATATCCGTACGAAGAAAGGAAACCAATTCATTTTCATTGTTCTCGATTTTCTTTCCAAGTATGGAACGACCCATATAAGAAATGCAGTATACTCGCCGCAGGCTAACGCCTCTGAACGAGTGAATAGGTCAATATTATCTGCAATTAGGACTTATTTTCAAAGCGATCAAAGAGAATGGGATCTTCATTTATCCGAGATACAGCAAACTTTATGTACATCTGTACATCCATCAACATGTACAACACCCTTCTTTGTCCTTTTTGGTCGACATATGATGTCGCAGTCAAATATGTGTCAACTTGCCCGAAAACTTGAGGTCTTAAACGAAAGTGAGTTCGATTGTCTTCCATTATCAAACAGACTTGAGATAATTCGCAAAAATGTCAAGGAAAATTTGAATCTGGCGTTCAAAAGAAACGAAAAAGCATACAATCTTAGATCCTCGAATCGAATCTTCAAATCCGGAGACGTAGTGTACCGAAGGAATTTCATTTTGAGTAACGCCTCGAAGAGCTTCAATGCTAAATTGAGGCAAAAGTTTGTTAAGTGTCGAATTATCAAAGCAACTGGAAAGTGAACGTACCTCATTGAGAACATGGAAGGCAAAACTCTTGGCATATATCATGCCAAAGATTTAAGGCCTTAACCACCGTTGTAGCATGATTATAGGTACATTTTCAACCACTAAACATATTCGTCGATCTATCAAAATTAGATCGTACCTCCCATACAAAACCAATATTTGAAAACACGATAGCGTTGAAAAGAATCTACCTAGGCAAGTTAAATTTTGTGAGAGGACTTAGTTTTACTGTAGTCAAGTAGTTGTTGCACTTTTATTTAAAGACTTCCCTAGCCGAATTATATGGTGGACAAACCGAAAGAAATTATCGCGAAAAATTAAATTATACACAAAAATTGCAGCCACCACTGCACCGAGAGTTACAAGGTCGAATGTGTCAAATTCCACAGACCATATATATCGAGGCGAGCGTGCAACAGGTAGCACTTTGGATGCTTCCAATGGCTAATCAGCGAAGGGGGTGGGTTCACTGGGTATGGTTGAAATTTATGTTGTGTTGTTTTCGCGGTTAGTTAATCTCGTTCGGTGGACTCTCGCGCCGATTTGGG
Organism: Cheilosia variabilis; assembly: GCA_951230905.1. Classification (NCBI taxonomy): domain Eukaryota; kingdom Metazoa; phylum Arthropoda; class Insecta; order Diptera; family Syrphidae; genus Cheilosia; species Cheilosia variabilis. Next base: position 97,313,597 of record OX579676.1, on the reverse strand, counting down.
GGATGGGACTTGCAGATAGTAGGCCATCCCTTACAATAGACTTCATCGATGAGGCTGACCTTCGTTCGGCCTTTCGTTGCTTTGCAGAAGTGACCTCTGCTTCGCCTCTGTAATCACAGTTCAGTGAGGGTGAATTGTTGTTTGTTTACGTTTTCTGTGTATTTTGTGCTTTGTTTTTGGATGTTATGCGTGCACAATTTTCTCACGCACTTTCCGTGCGGGTGGTTTTTTTGGATTTTTGAGGGCGTGATTTGTCTGGCCGTCCGCCCACGCTCTCTGCTGCTCCTTCGTTGCTCCATCGTCGGGGCCTTTACTTAGGGATCGTCTTCCCTATGCCCATCGAACGAGACTCCCTACCGATAGTGTGGTAGTTCTAGCAGTTTCGGTTTTATGTTGAAGAGTGCCTACTTAGTTGGCCGTCCGCCTACACTCTCTGCTGCTCCTTCGTTGCTCCAGCGGCGGGGTGATTCGAGAAAAAGGGATCGTCGTTCCTCCACCCATCGAACATATTATTTTCGCCAAAGAGAAGAAATACGTTGTCTTCTAGTTCCTTACATACTGCGGTGGCAGACCTTCAGCTTCAGCTGTCCAACTAAACTTCCTACTCTTCTTTAACAAATCTGTTAAAGGCCTAACTAAGGTGGCGAAGTTTGGTACGAAACGTCTGTACCACGAGACTGTCCCTATGAAACTCCTAACTTCCTTCACATTCTTTGGTGCAGGAATCCTAACCATGCTTTCCATTTTTTCCGGATCAACATGTAATCCGTTGCTGTCAACGACATATCCCAGGAATTTTAACGACGGCCTACAAAAGTTGCATTTTTCGCGACTAACTTTTAACCCAGCCTCACATAACCGTTTAAAGACTTCTTCCAATATTTTAAGGTGTTGTTCGAATGAATTCGTGACGATTATACGTATACGAATACGTGTGGCTCGAGATCGACACCCAAAACGTTGTCGATAAACCTCTGCCACGTCGCAGGCGCGTTATGTAAGCCGAAAGGCATTCGTTTAAACTGGAAAAGGCCTCTATTCGGGACCGTAAAGGCTGTGAGCGGGCGCGATCCCTCTTCCACGGGGATCTGCCAATAGGCCGACTTGATGTCCAATGATGTTAAAAACTTCGCATCTCTTAGTTTGTCTAGAGTCGTTGAGATGTATGGGAATGGGTAAGCATCCCTATCTGTAACATTGTTTAACTTCCTATAGTCGACACAAAACCTATATGAACCATCTTTTTTTCTTTATGATAACTATTGGAGAGGCCCACGGACTGCTCGATTTTTCTATAACTCCCGCCTCAAGCATCTCCTTCAGTTCTTTATCTACATGAGCCTGCATTGCCGGTGAAACCGGGTAATATCTTTGTTTAATAGGTTCTGCCGACGTCCTAATTCTATGCTCTACCAATTGTGTACATCCTTAGCCCTCCGGCATGTCTTCAAATAGTTTGTTTACAAGCATTTCAAGCTTCCCTAACTCGGCAACGTCCAATTCGGACTTCTCCCTAATGGCCGAGATAGAGCCAACCATCGGTTGACTCGAAAAGTTCCACACGCCCGATCTCAAATCCGGGACTACGCCCGTTAGTTAGCCGGTATTACCAGACATTCTAAAAATACTGTTTTGTCACGTAAAACAATCGGTAGAGATACTACTCCTAAAACTCCGCTAAAGCTACTGATTGAATGTTACCTTTCCCTATAACTAGCCCTAAATCTTTTAAAACATTCCAACCATCCCTACATATTATCGTGCGAGAAGCGCCTGAACCTAAAAGCCCTAAAAACCTAATCCCATATATTGTTACGCCTAAATAAGGTCTCCTATCCTCCCCGTTTGCCTCCAAAGTGAAACCTAAGTGAACCTGAGAACCTACCAACCGGTCACCAGCAGGTGACCTAACTAATTCCGACGGCCCTCTTGACCTGCTGGCCCAAGAGTCCGCTGTGCGTTTCCCGCACATCGACGACAGTCCCTACGCGAAGACCAAGCCCAATTGCGTCTGATAAAATGGCGCTAGGTTCCGTTGAATCATCGACAACTTCCTGTTCTCCGATATTGGATCAGAAAGTCTGCCGAACATGTTTTGCATTGTAGCAACATAAACTCCTATGGACTCTTCCTTCCCTTGGGTACGACGCCTGATTTCCTCTAGTAAGAGTTCATCATAATTAGGAGGGAGGAACTCTAGTTTGAGAAGAGCTTTTCCATCGAAGAGTTCAACTGCCGACCTAAAAAGTTGTGGAATTGATACTCCCCTTGCCTCTCGTAATTCCTCCACTCGTTCCAAGAAAGAATTTACGGAAGCCCCACATCGCTCCCCTGAAGACTTTAGGCCCCATTTGGCCAAGTTTTCGTTGACCATAAGCTCACCGACGCTTGCGTGAGAAACAATTTCTCTAGCAAGAGCAGAAGTCGTTGGTAGCGAAAGATCTCTAGCTATCTGCGATTGATTCCCAGATAGCGATGTTTGTTGTTGTTGTTGTTGTTGTTGTTGTTGTTGTTGTGGCTTCTTCTGCTTCGAGTCATCATCGTCTACTTCTTCTTCCCCATCATCATACTCTTCGGATGTGAGTTTGCCTAATGCGGATATCAAATCGTTTCTGAGCTGAAGTTTCTCGTCTAGCTCTTCATTCCCCTCCGGCCTAGCTCTATCGATCCTACCCAAAGCCCACTCCATCTTCGTTAGAATCTTCAAATACTCCTTAGACTTCGGATCACTTGGAGATTCTTTCAAAAGTTCGCCTATCTCTGCCAGTTTGGCCTTGACGGCGTCCCGGTCTTCTTCGAAGGAGAACGGATAATCCGTAAAACCTGTTCCTATCGAACCCCGACGCTCTAATAGTCGCGATGCCCTTAAAGACTTCCTCATGTCGCTTACCGTGCCAGTTTGGAGGCCTCGCGCTTCCATTTCGTAAGCCAACTCCTCTGCCGAAAGCCGGTTTATCTCCATTTTATTATAAATAACTAGCTAAACAAAATCAACGAAATTATTGCAACGAAACTCAATGCAAAATTGTTCTTCTTATTTCAAACCACAGGAATCGACGCAACAACGAAAGAAAAATATGTTCCAAAACTCTCAGGCTATGTAAAACCTTCCTGGTAAAACAGGGAAGATAAATAAAAAAAACTTCACTGTAACCCTTAGTAAAACAACGAAAATCTCGGAAAGTTTACGACTCCGACTATTTATCGCACCAAAACAAAAAAAAATTAATGTAATAATTATTATACCAAAGACACAACTCAATTTACAAAAATGTCCAATGGTAACCCTACGATCACTAGTTGCACCAGAGATAATTACACGAAGACTAACTACTGAAATGTGTGAAAGGGACGACTATATCAACCAAAAACCCGGTTCGAAATCACAACAATATCAATATATAATAATATCGGTATATGTATATGTATATAATGTATAAATTTATGCGATTACTTATTTAGAAATTCTTTATATATATGTATATGCGTATTATGTACTGTATGCTAAATAATATGCAATTTTCAGCGAAAATAAATAATGAAAAAAAAGAAACCACCTACTTGAATATTCCCACTCGGAGAAATCTTACTCCTATGTGTTTCTTATGTACTTTTGGCACTCCACAACTCCGGAACTCCCGTAGGCTTCCTTCAAGCTTATTCGACCAAAATTTGTTTCCACCACAATTAATAATTGACCTAAAAATAGCAAGAAAAGTAAAAAGATCTTTGCAAAATAACGACACTTCCCTGAACACAAAAATAAACTCAATGGAAAATAAAAACCCAAAGATCGCACTTGGTTGCAGACAATTTTTTTTTGTGTATATATCAAAATTATCTTCGAAGAAAAACAAGCCCCACGTCGGGTGCCAAATGTTGCACTTTTATTTAAAGACTTCCCTAGTCCACCATATAGGTGGACAAACCGAAAGAAATTATCGCGAAAAATTAAATTATACGCAAAAATTGCAGCCACCACTGCACCGAGAGTTAAAAGGTCGAATGTGTCAAATTCCACAGACCATATAATCGAGGCGAGCGTGCAACAGGTAGCACTTTGGATGCTTCCAATGGCTAGTCAGCGAAGGAGGTGGGTTCACTGGGTATGGTTGAAATTTATGTTGTGTTGTTTTCGCGGTTAGTTTATCTCGTTCGGTGGACTCTCGCGCAGATTTGGGGGATGGGACTTGCAGATAGTAGGCCATCCCTTACAATAGACTTCATCGATGCGGCTGACCTTCGTTCGGCCTTCCGTTGCTTTGCAGAAGTGATCTCTGCTTCGCCTCTGTAATCACAGTTCAGTGCGGGTGAATTGTTGTTTGTTTACGTTTTCTGTGTATTTTGTGCTTTGTTTTTGGATGTTATGCGTGCACAATTTTCTCACGCACTTTCCGTGCTGGTGTTTTTTTTTTTATTTTTGAGGGCGTGATTTGTCTGGCCGTCCGCCCACGCTCTCTGCTGCTCCTTCGTTGCTCCAGCGGCGCGGTGATTCGAGAAAAAGGGATCGTCGTCCCTCCACCCATCGAACATATTATTTTCGTCGGTTAGGTGACGCTCGTTGGAGTGTTTTGGTGTTTGTTGTTCACCACACCCGGTAGCTAGACATCCTGTTTTATGTCTATGGGTCCCACGATGGAGTGCTGGTTCAGGGGATCGTCTTCCCCCCACTCATCCTCCTCTACAGACCGTCCGTCTGTTTCCGTTGCTCCCTGGGGTCAGTGGGAGTCTCCTGGCCACCTGCCAGGCTCACCAACTGACTTGTCTCGACCCTAATCGACGGAAGCGAGTCTCCCTTCCGCCCGAAGGGCTACGCAACCGGAAATCCTGGTTGAACAGACCGTCCGTCTGTCGGTTAAATGGTCATGGCCATTTCCTTCCGCATACGAACCTACTCGGGTGTACGCTTAAGGCACCGGGGATGTGGTCCAGAGGCTGATAGGAGCTCGGATGCCCATCCACGTCCCAGGACCGTAGGCGGTTTACCCCAAATAAAAGAGGGACAGGGTTGGAGCGAAGAAGGGACGAAGAGTGGACTTTGTTGCGGAAAATTTTACCGCAACATAGTATTAAAAATTGGTTACGTCGGTCAAGTAGTTCTGGTACCTCCCATACAAAATCAATATTTGGCCCATGTGTCTATCTGTCTGTTGTTCAATGTAATTACGTACTACCTCACATGTCTAAAACTTTGCATGGAGGGTATCAAAGCATCGGCCAGGCCGATGATAACACTTTTACTTGTTTTTTTGTTGTTTGTCGTCATGACGCCGCGCCGGCGCGACAACGGAATGCTATTTGTTTGCATAGAAATGCACCCGTTGGCACCTTCGTTCTTAATTTGATGTCCACCGATAAAATGTCGAATTAATTAATTGGATCAGTGGTTTGTAAACCTTTTATTAAATTTATATTATTATTAACGAATATACCCACCAAGAAAAGGATAAATACAATGAAAAATTCTGACAAATTAAAGGAAAAAGCTCATGTCATAAGTATTTGTGTTTGTATTGGTAAGTCCCGAAACTGTCAGCTGTTGGATGATGACAGATGTACAAAAATTTTAGTACAGACGATAGTGCTGCAGGAATTTCTAAAGGTGCATACAGAAATACAAATGCATACAATACAAATACTAATAATTTGTTTTGTATGCAGAGCTTTTGCCATCATTTTTTTTGTTTTCAATCGATATTATCTGATATTGAATAGGGGTAGGTTAAGGTGATAATGGCAGTTTGGTATTGAGTATGGGAAAGTAGTGAACTTGGGACGTGATATCACATTGACAAGGTTATTACGGAAATGTTAGTGCCATTGTTAGGTGTTACGAGATATTATGAGTGGCGAAACAATTAGATTAGATTGTAGAGCGGGAGAGCCTTAAAGGAGGGCTCTGGCACTGCGGCTTCTTAAAGGAGCCTATTGTGCCTACCCTGGTAGATTCCTAGAGCCATCTTTTCACTCCAGAGGCAGTCAGGAAGACAAGAATCTTCTCACTGTGTATGTCAGAAAGGGTTACTGGATTGACAATTTCATCGCCAAGGATGCTTTTTCTGAGACTACATAGAGCCGGACATTCTGTGAGTATGTGAAGAGAGGATTCATCACTCTCAAGACCAAGTCTACATATAGGGTCCGGTGAGACGCCAATGCGGTGGAGATATTTTTTTACGAGGCCATGGCCGCTGATTATTCCTAGTAGGATTCTCAGGTTGTTTTTGTCCAGATTAATCAGGAAGAGCGATTTTCTGGGAGAGAATTTGGGGAAAAATTGTCTGGTGCAGTTTTGCCCAATTGTAGTGTGCCAGATCTCATTTGACTCGGTACGAGAAAGGTTTTTAATATAGTTCCTGAAATGGTTTTTGCTGACTCCGCAGAACGGTTCAGGTCCGATAAGTGGAGTGGTTGCTCCAATTTTAGCCACTGAGTCAGCTGATTCGTTACCCTCAAATCCTCTATAGGCTAGGAGGATGACTAGTTTTTTTAGAAAGTTCATAGATTGTTATGAATGTTTCTAAGATAAGTTTAGATTTTATGACAGATGAGTCAAGGGCTTTGAGAGCTGCTTGGCTATCTGAAAATATATATATGGTTTTTCCACGTGTGTTAGAACTAAGATTTATTATAGCGCAATGGCTGATTGCGAGGACTTCAGCCTGAAATATGGATAAGTTTTTCCCAAGGCTGACTGACAAGTTCACCTGGGGCGACTCACCTTAAATTCGAGAGCCAGTCCCCGACTCCATCTTAGAACCATTTGCGTACCAGATGACGTCAAATCATGATGGATTGGGTTTATATTTTTCCCAGTCATCCCTAGGGGGATAATTATGGAGAAATTTTTATGGTGGCCATATTCAGGTAGCAAGTCATCAAGAGGCATGCTAAATGGGCTTGAAGGCTCTATTGTGTTGAGCAAAGACAAATGACCTCGCTGAAATGCAAAAGGTTCAAAGTTATTCGAATGGTACATGCGATGGATGCTTAGTCTAGCCTCCATTTGAATATATATATGGATAGGAGCTAGACCTAGGATGACATTAAGCGCCATTGTCGGAGTGGAGAGCAAACAGCCCGTCATGCAGTTTCCAGCTAAACGTTGAACTCGGTCTAGCTTTATTACTGAGGTGACTTCTTTAGTTTTCGTCCACCAGACCACGGCAGCATAGGTAACTGCTGGCTTTACGACGAGCGAGTAAAGCCAATACATCATCCGAGGTTTAAGACCCCAGTTCTTATCGCAGACTCGACGACAGATCCATTAAGATCTATTGGCTCTGTTTACGGTACGTTCAATCTGCTGGTTCCATGATAGTTTGCTGTCAAGGATAATTCCCCGATATTTGGCTTCCCGAGAGAAATCAATGGTTTCGCCAAACATGGTAGGGCGAATAAGGAGATCTAGTTTTCTCCGTTTTGTAAAAGGGACAATAGTTGTCTTCTTCGGATTTACAGAAAGACCTTCTTTATTACACCATCTCTAAACAACAGATAAAGCGTATTGCAAAATTTCTGAGACCGTGCTTTCGAATTTGCCACTGACGACGATTGCAACGTCATCGGCATATCCAACGGCATGTATCCCCAGATCTTCTAAGGATTGGAGCAAGTCGTCAATTACTAAGGACCATAAGAGGCGCGAGAGGACACCCCCTGAGGGCACCCTCTAGTTGTGGTTGCCGCGATTTCCACATTTTCGATGCGGGTCTGAATTATTCTGTCATTCAGCATAGGAGATAGATTCATATTGTTGAGAGCCCTGTTGGTAGACTCAAAAGATGTGTAGTTGAAAGCTCCTTCAATGTCAAGGAAAGCGACAAGACAAATTTCCTTACGGTTGATGGAGGATTCAATTTTGGTTACTTAGTCATTAAGCGCTGACTCGGTGGATTTACCTGGTTGATAGGCATGTTGAAACTTATTGACCGGAAAGTTTTTCAGAGCTACATCTCTAATATGTATATCAATTAGTTTTTCCATGCTTTTAAGAATGAAAGACATGAGACTGATGGGGCGAAAGGATTTCAGGCTAGAATCCAAATTTCTTCCTGCCTTGGGTAGGTATCTAACTGTGACCTTTCGCCAGGATTCCGGTATGTGACCGTAGGCCAGACTACAGCTGAATAGTTTGGAGAAGATGGGTGCCAGTGTGTCAGCTCCCTGCTGTAGTAATGCCGGAAATATGCCTTCTTCCCCTGCTGCTTTGTAAGGCTTCAGGGAGGTTATGGCCCATCTAATGGCATTGGTACTACAGATTTGTTTCGCAATTTTCCAGTCCCCTCTCGTCGGCAGACAGATCCGCTCAAGTCGGGGGGATAGGTTTGATGTGAGGGGATCAATTATGTTTGATCCGGGAAAGTGTGTTCTAAGTAAGAGTTGAAGTGTCTCTTTCTTATTTTGTGTCAGATGGCCGTTCTCATCGATAAGTGTAGCTAAAGGTACAGATATATCAGAAGCAAGAACTTTATGTAGTCGGCAGCTGGAAGGAATATCAGAAATATTTTCACAGAACCGTCTAAATGATTCTTTTTTGGCCTTTTTAATTTCTTTGTCGTAGTTGGTTAGAGCACTGGAGTAGGTTTGCCAATCATCATTGCGTTTTCCTTTGTTGAATAGTTTCCTTACTCTAGATCTGTGCTTTTCGAGATCTTTGCTCCACCAGATGGTTTCCCTTTTAAAGTTTTTAGTCTTGAGGGGGCAGTTTTCCTCAAAGGCAGATATAATAGAAGATCTTACCATTTTGGCAGAGTATTCTAGTTTATCTTGGGTGTCAATTCGAGGTATTTTTCCATTGAGAGTCTGATTTAGGTGCTCTTTATAGGAGGCCCAGTCAGTATTTCTCTTTGTACGGTACGACGCGGTTGTAATGTTGGGTTCGTTTAATTTGAAGCTGATATTTCTATGGTCTGAACATGAAGGTTCGGTAGACCCGTACCAGATGGAGATTAGGTCTTTAGATAAAGAAGTAGATATGGTAATATCTAGGACTTCTTTTCTAATAGCATTGGTGAAGGTTGGTTCCCTCCGATATTGCATATATATAAATTATTGCATGTAATAAAAGGACTCACCTCTATTGTTAATGTCCGAGCTGCCCCAAATGGTATGATGTGCATTTGCATTGCAGCCAAGAATAATCTCTGTCTTGGAGCATTGCGAATACCGGAGTAGGTTCTCTATTTCTGGAGGTGGGCATGCGGTTGAGTCACCGGGGAAATAGGCGGATGCTATTATAATCTCCTTGGTGTTGTTAATCTTCACAATGGCTGCCGTGAGGTCATTGGAAATGAACTCTGTCAATGGGAAGAAATTCGTGTTATTATTAAAAATAATACATCTTCTAGGTCTACTTGATGAGGTTTAGTAAAGAATCCTACCTGAAGGTGTTGAGAGTCCTAGAATTTTACCGTCTGTTTTAGTCCATGGTTCCTGGACAAGGGCAACATTAAGACCATCCGAGATCAGGGTCTTGGTTAAGACTGCCGAGGCGGCCTTAGCGTGGTGAGGGTTGATTTGGACAACCTTCATATTTTTTTGTTGATTGGGGGGATCCTTTTATGTGAGTCCCCTCTTTTTCCGCTGGGTCTGACAGAAGAGGTAAAGGCTGATGATTTGTCTCCTTTGTCTGTCTGTAGTGGTTTGCCGTTCAGGGCAGGTGAGGGAACGGGCTTGACCGTTTCTTCAGCCGGCTGAGCAAATGTTTGGGCTGTGGCAGAGGTGGTAGCAACGGTGCTGGCGGGAAGCGATTGAACAGCCTCCTTGGATGCCTGCTCGTTTTTGTTTGGCTCTTTCGTACTTGATGATGGACGAGAGTAAGGATTCTTCTTGATCCTGAACTGAACCCGGTTCATGTTATAGAACGGCTGACAGTTCAGGTCTTCAAGGAGTTTAACCTAACACTCATCCATCCACAAGGTCAAGGCAAGACCCTGAGCATTCGCCACTTTCCTTAGAACTTTCCAGTCCTTGGTGGGGAGAACTCTGTTTTGCAGCCTAAGTGACCGCAAAATGTCGTCCGCGGAGCGGGAGGTTCCAGGGAAGTATGCCGTTGCCACACAGGGCTTAGGAAAGTCGTCTCCTTCAACCAGTCGCATCTTAGCGTTTTCCCATTGTGAGATTTTGTCGACGATACTGGCTAGCCAGTCTCTGGTGCTAGCGTCTGCACAGTTGACCGTCAACCACCCTGGCTTATATGAGCAGCCCAGAAAACGAATCTGTGGGCCATCGTCGGGGAGCTTATTCACCTCCCTGACGATGGCATCTTCCACTGCTTTTTGGTGTATAGGCTCAAGGTGGCCATCCGGAAAATTGTCCTACTTTGACGGCTCCTATTACTTCAGCGAACAATGGAGCATTAGGTCTTGCCTTCTTGCTCGGTCCGGCAGGTGAGTTGGTGCTAGACCTAGGACGTTTGTTGGCTGTAGTGGCTTCGTTGTTCGAAGGTTCATTGAGGACTTTCTCCAGCGCCTCATTGTATGGAAGACCATCTGCAAGAAGGCGCCGTAGTTTCTTCTTGTTGGAGGTGGTCAAACGATTTCTTTGTAGGGAGAGTTTTTCTATCCCTATATTTAATGGATTCGGTCTCAGGAGCGTCTGTGAGCACGGAGCTCACCGTGTCGATGGATTCCAGATCACTGTCGACGAACTGTCTATCAGGGCGGTCGGTCCGTCCATCATGACTGGGCTCAGCTGTTGGCTGACAGACAGAGATAAGTTCATCCTTATCTCTATCAGAAGAGGTTTTGTTGTTAAGGTTTTCTATTTTGATCCCACGAGAAGCTATGGAAAAACCATCCACACAGAGCCCCGCATGCGCAGATAAGGCTAAATTGAAACCGGAGGACGCCTGGTATCCGGAGTATACCGTTAGATATATATATATTTCGAGAGATAATCGAATCAGACCACCATTGTGGGGTCTCTTTTCGTCTCTCTACCACTGTAAATCTTACTCAGAGAGACTCTCTGGATTTCTCCACAGTTCTTCTCTGGGCTCAATTCCTAGTGTTAATGCTAGCATCTGTTTATGGGAGATCCGTTTCATCGACTGGGTCTCGACCCATTGATGTCCCAAGATCCTCATTCTTCTGCCAGCCAATGCCGGGCATTGACACAGTATATGTGCCGCTGTCTCAGATTCTTCCAGACATAGTCTACAAGTATCATCCTCTATAAGGCCCATTTTCCTTAAGTGATACCTGAAATTACCATGTCCTGTAGACAAAGCCACCACCCATTTCAATGTTCCTCGACTCATGCTTAGAACCCTTCTTTGAGTGGAGCAGGTCGGCCACTTTATTGCCATTTGAGCTTGTCTACATTGTTCCACGGCTGACCACCTTCTCAGGTGTTCTGCCGTGATCCATTTGTGGATAAGCTCTTCAACCATTCCTCTGCCAATTGAAGAGAATGGTTCTGGTCCCAGCAACTTTTCAGTTGACCCCTGTTTTGCAAGGGAGTCCGCCTTTTCATTGCCTTCGATCCCTATGTGTCCTCGTACCCAAGTCAGTGTTACTTTATTTTTAGATGAACACTTATTGAGTTTAAGTACGCATTCCAGTGCCAGTGATGTTGTGATGTTTGTTTGTTCCGTGCATCTGATCACCGCCTGATTGTCCAGTGCTATAAGGATACTTCTTCCTTCCACCTGACACTCAAGCAAGTAGTCAAACGCATAAAGCAAAGCAATCATCTCAGCCTGGTATACTGAAGTGTATTTCCCAAAGCTAATGTGACGGGCAAGTTCCAGCTCTTCTGAATAGATACCGGCCCCCGCTCCGCCATCCATCATGGATCCATCCGTGAAAATCACTATTTCACCATTTCTCTTTTCTGGAGGTAATCCGTTCTCATTACGAGTTTTGTGATTTCTTTCCATAATAGGCACCCTTGTTATTCGATCCATAGGCATGTTTAGCTCCCTAATCTCATCTTTGACAAGTTCCAGGATCTTCCTATGTCCATAGATCGTACCACGATTGTGCCATTTCGCATCTCGATGCAAGCGAAGTGCCGTTTGGGCCGCTGTTTTCTTAATAAATAAGTCTAGCGGTAATATCCCCATGATGACTTCCAATGCGCATGTTGGGGTTGTACGTATTGCACCTGCAATTCCCATACATACTAAACGTTGAACCCTATCCAGGTGCTTCCTCACAGTTTTCTGAGAGGCTTTCGCCCACCATACAACCGAAGCGTACGTGATTATGGGTCTAGTTATCATCGTATACATCCAGTATGCTGACCTAGGCTGGAGTCCCCACCTCTGTCCTCATACACGTTTGCATTGATGTAGTACCCTTTTTGCCGTCCGGACCTTCTCCTCAACATGGTAATTCCAAGTAAGTCCAGTATCTAGATAGACTCCCAGATACTTAACCTTCTTAGTCATTGTTAGTTCCGATCCGAAAAGAGTTAAGGGCCGAAATTCAAGATTTTTCGTCTTCCTAGTGAAGACTATTAGATCTGTTTTCGCCGCATTAATGGAGAGCAATTGTTCCAGACACCACCGCTCAACCACTCTGAGTGCGTTCCTCATGATATCTGCGGTGACGTCCATGAATTTGCCTCTGGCCATTATTGCTATATCGTTGGCATATCCCACTGTGTAAATGCCCGTCGCCTCGAGTCTGTCGAGAAGAGAGTCCACAGTGATATTCCACAGTGTAGGTGAGAGAACACCTCTTTGTGGGCAACCTCTGCTAACCCTTCCTCTGAGTTTTGAGGTTCCCGTCTGAATATTAATCGCTCTTATATTCAACATATTGTCCACCCATCTTACCACCAGTGGGTTAACCCTACGTTTTTCCAATGCTTGTTTCAGACTTTCAAAGCATATCTTATCGAAGGCACCTCCAATGCCCATTATAGTGGTCATCGCAATGCCCCCGGTATTTAGCTCTTCCTCCGCAACGCGTACTACTTGATGTAGCGCTGTTTCTGTAGACATACCTACCCTGTATGCATGCGGTCTACTATTTAAAGGATACATCTTAAGCGCAGTACTCTCCATATAGTCCACCATCACCCTTTCCATTATTTTTAACAGGAAGGATGTTAGGCTGACTGGTCTGAATGACTTTGCCTCGGTGTAGTCCTTTTTTCCCGGTTTTGGAAGGAAGACCACATTTGCTTCCCTCCATGTTATCGGGATATAGCCCATTGATAGGCATGCAACGTATATATTCCTGAGCCTTGGTGCAATTACGTCTATACCCCATTGCATTAGACCTGGAAATATACCATCCGGCCCCGCAGTTTTGAAGCGTGTCAATATTGCTATCGCACACTTGACCGCTTCTGGTGTCACGATCCGTTCTGCTTCCGTCCTATCCATCCTGTTCGCTCCTTGTTTCCTTGGAGCCCAGGGCTGATCTGAATTATAGCTTCATGGAAAGTGTACCTCCATTAGGACCTCATTTGTGTGATCCAGTGTTTCCACCATCTCCCCCGCTCTATTACGAATGAGTCCGATCTTGGAAACTGGATCTCTCGAGACAATCTTTTGTAGTCTACTGACTTCAGATGTACTCCTCATACTCGAGCAAAATTCCCTCTTTCTTTTTCGCCTGGCGTAATTGAAGGCCTTCCTCGCAGCCTTTTTTAGCTTTTCAAGTTCCCGGCACCACCAAGGCGCAGGATCTTGTTTTTCCACTAAAGTAGGTGTACAAGCCACTCGGTACGCAACTTCAACAGCTGATTGCAGATGCTTCAGCTGTGATTCTACATGCCAAGTGTTTTTCGGTATTCCGAATGTCATTACATTCAGTTTTTCCTCCAACACTTCAAAGTATTTTATCCTATCTGTGTTCTTCGGAATTCTGATGTATTTCCGATCTTTTTTCCTTTTAGATCCATAGCGAACATCAAATGAAATGGCTCTGTGATCCGAAAATGTAGCCTGATCCATTACCCTTCAATTTGATATTCTTTCAATTATCTGGCTACTGCACAGGGTAACATCGATCACTTCCATTCGTCTCACATCGACGAAGGTTGGCTCTGTTCCCCTGTTTAAGATAGCTAGATCATTGCATGATACAAATTCGAATAAGGCTTCTCCTCTGTAATTATCGTTGGTGCTGCCCCACACTGTATTATGTGCATTGGCATCACAACGAATTATTAGATCCTCGTTCCTGCTCCTGCATGCATTCACCAGAGACTCTAACTCTCTTGTCGGAGGAGGTTCTGGAGAATTATACGGCAAGTGTGCAGATGCTATGACAAAACTTCCCGCACCTGATCCTACTAGTACTGTTGCAAGGTCTGGGGCACACAGATCCGGCAATTTATATGCTTGAACTCCGTGCCTCACCAAGATACAGGACCTAATTCTTCTGCTAGTTTGCGCATAATGCAACTCAGCCATGCTATTTGGGAGTCCTCTAATCTTTCCTCTAAAGATCCAAGGCTCCTGTATCATTGCTATATCAAACGAATCCTCATCAAAACATTTAGTCATCATTGCCGATGCTGCTTTGCTGTGATGAAGGTTCAATTGAATCACCCTCAGCTTTTCTCGGTACGGGCCCACCTCCCGCCCGACTCGTGTTGATCCCATCTCCATGGTGTCTATCAATTCGTCGCCCTACCGGGTGGCTTTCCAGGTTGAGTCTTTTCCGATGATCTTTGGAACTTCACGAATGCTATGTACAACCCGCAAAAGAGTCTATCTCCTGCTTGTCTAACCAGCCTCGCTTCCTCCCTCGGACACCAGATCGTCAGCTTGATTCCACCGATTTTTTTGTCATCATATCTTCCCACATGAATAACCCTCCATTTCGAAGTGTCCTTCACACAGGAATTTTGACGACAAAGTCTGGCAAGGATGACATCTTTGCTCACGGGTTGACCGGGAACGAAGATTATCAACCTTTCCACATCCTTTAGTATGTGAAGCCTGTCTATTTTAAGGTTAATTCCCTGCCATAGGTCGGTCATCTTCCCTACAGTCTCACATAGCCAACCCTTGGTTTCTTGGTTTACGCATTTTATTGCTATAATCCCTTCCTCCAAGGTTATCTCCTTTACACCGATATCACCTGCATTTGTCGGAAGTAAGTCTAGAGCCCTCAGCAGAGCATTTTTGAAAATACTCAACTGTGAAGCTTCTAACCCCCCCTCTCGACTCATGTCGGCAACACCCATTTGGAGATCGTTCGCCGCTGTCTGAGCAAAGGTTTTTACACCCTTGTCAACTTTGGCTCTCTCACTCCTAGCGTAAGGCCTTGCATCATCTGCTTGCTTTGCTCTCCTTCCCATAGCTTGGCTCAGCTTTCGCTTTACCTTGCTTGGTCCAGGTTGCTCGGCCTTGCACGATTCCTGCTTTCCGGGTTGACTAATAGTCCGTTGTACATGTTGTCCATCCACATAACCACTGGAGTGTGGTACCTGTAGACTGGCCCCATATTGTACAGACTGTCCGTCTTCCCTTCCGCCTTCCGTCTCTTTCTTCTCAGTTTTAGGTGGATTCATGGTCCTGGAACATTTGAACCGTTTCCTAGATCCACCGTCTTCTGGAGAGGTTTCGGTCGACGTCAAGTTGGCAACTATTTCAGTCAACTCCTCGACCGACTTACTTATGCCTTTCGCCGAGACAGATCTGGCCAAGGCCAATCTTTGCCTCCTTCTGACACTCTTCATTTTTTGCTTCAGTTGCTGGTGCAACTTCCGCTCGGAGTCGCGACTTCTCTCCTCTTCCAATCCGGCTTCCGCAGTTCCGGCTGACCTCTTGGCGCATTTCTGCACCGCATTGTCCACCTCCACGGACGATTGGTCTGCTAACTCTTTTGGTTTCCCATCAGAGTCCACTGACCCCTCGAGCCTATTCGGGTTCATGTCAGCGCCTTCTCGACCCCTCCTAAGCCATCCACCTCGTTTTCAGAAGGAATATTATTTTTATTATTTTTATTTTGGTCCATATGCGTACCCACGAGTAGGGGAGAATTAAAACGGACCGAATAGGCAGAGATCCCCAATACCTATCCTACTCAACTAAATTACAACAGAGGATTGAGCTGCCCCTGAGGAGTCTCCATTAGCGGTTCAATTACCCCTGAACCCTGTGAACAAGTAGTTTTACCTACCTTATCACAGCTGCCTCGACATTGCAGACTAGTCATCGTGGAGTTTAATGCACGATGACTTGTCTGCTAGTCGAGGGATCGATTGATCGGATTGGGTCTTGGTTCTTCAATTCACGTTCAGCTCTACCAGAGGAGTTGGGCCACTACCCTGATCTAGCATCCTGTTAATCTACTTAAGCCGCCCCACCACGACAAGGTGCCCAATCTTCGGATAAAAGTAGATGAACTTACCGGCGGGACTTATTTATAAAGAAAACAGCGGCCCAAACGGCACTTCGCTTGCATCGAGATGCGAAATGGCACAATCGAGGTACGATCTATGGACATAGGAAGATCCTGGAACTTGTCAGAGACGATATTAGGGAGCTAAACATGCCTATGGATCGAATAACAAGGGTGCGTATTATGGAAAGAAATCACAAAACTCGTATTGAGAGCAGATTACTTCCAGAAAAAAGAAATGGTGAAATAGTGATCTTCACGGATGGATCCATGATGGATGGTGGAGCGGGGGCCGGTATCTATTTAGAAGAGCTGGAACTTGCCCGTCACATTAGCCTCTGGAAATACACTTCAGTATACCAGGCTGAGATGATTGCTTTGCTTTATGCGTTAGACTACTTGCTTGAGTGTCAAGTGGAAGGAAGAAATATCCTTATAGCACTGGACAATCAGGCAGGGATCAGATGCATGTAACAAACAAACATCACAACATCACTGGCACTGTAATGCGTACTTAAACTCAATAAGTGTTCATCTAAAAATGAAGTAACACTGACTTGGGTACGAGGACACATAGGGATCGAAGGCAATGAAAAGGCGCACTCCCTTGCAAAACAGGGGTCGACTGAAAAGTTGCTGGGACCAGAACCATTCTCTTCAATTGGCAGAGGAATGGTAGAACAGCTTATCCACAAATGGATCACGGCAGAACACCTGAGAAGGTCAACCGTGGAACAATGTAGACAAGCTAAAATGGCAATAAAGTGGCCGACCTGCTCCACTCAAAGAAGGGTTCTAAGCATGAGTCGAGGAACATTGAAATGGGTGGTGGCTTTGTCTACAGGACATAGTAATTTCAGGTATCAATTAAGGAAAATGGGCCTTATAGAGGATGATACTTGTAGATTACGCCTGGAGGAATCTGATACAGCGGCACATATACTGTGTCAATGCCCGGCATTGGCTGGCAGAAGAATGAGGATCTTGGGACATCAATGGGTCGAGACCCAGTCGATGAAACGGATCTCCCATAAACAGATGCTAGCATTAACACTAGAAATTGAGCCCAGAGAAGAACTGTGGAGAAATCCAGAGAGTCTCTCTGAGTAAGATTTACAGTGGTAGAGAGACGAAAAGAGACCCGCAATGGTGGTCTGATTCGATTATCTCTCGAAATATATATATGTATATATACTAATAGTTTGTGATGCTAACTCCCATTATACACAATGGGGTAGCACAAATATCAACTCAAGAGGTGAGTCGCTATTTACATTCTGAATGGGAATAAGAGGAAGTTATTGCGACGGAGCTTATTTGAATGTCCTGAACCAAGGCGACGATGAATAGCAGCGAAAATGTGAAAAATCCGATAACAAGTAAATATAATTTATTGGTGTTACCACGGCTGTGTTCCCGATCCAAGTGAACGAGACAGCATTTTTCTAAGTCAACATACATTGCGAATGACAATTAAAGAGGAATACAGAAAGAGAATTAGCGTTAGACATTAGACTCTTATACTAGCGTAGGCAAAATGAGAAAGCAAATCTAAAATGCAACTGTTTAAAATTAGGGTAAGTTATGTTATGTGATTTACAATTAACGAATAACAAGCAAAGGAAAAAATATTAAATAACAAAGATAGATAGAACGAATAACCAGTTTCGGAAAGCATTCTCAAGCATTCCGGCGCCCCTGGAACAACGTTTCAGCATACGGGTAGCACTGCCAGTTTATGGATTGGTCGAGTCAAGTTGCCAGCTACAGTTCTCAAAGTGGCGACTCTAACATGACCGTCCTTACCCGGATGAACTTCCATTACCCGACCCATTGCCCACTTCCCAGGGGGTAAATCAGAGTTTTTTATGACGACTAGATCATTTTTTATGACGACTAGACCTTGACATCTGTCTTTACCTGCTGCCAGAGGGGCCGATGCTGCAGTGATGTTATGTACTCGAGGTGCCAGCGTCTCCAGTACCCTTGTACCTTTGCTTGTAGTGTTTGCCAGCAGGATAGGCGATTTGTTGGTATGTCAAGTGTTGGCTCCGGGATGGCTGCGTAGGATTCACCTAAAAATAAATGAGTTGGCGTTAGTGGATCTAACTCAGTGTCGGAAATCTGGCACAGAGGTCGCGAATTTAGGATAGCTTCGATTTGGGTTAGTAGGGTATAATATTGCTCGAATATGAGAACGTCATTGTTTATCACTCGACGAAGGTGCTGTTTTACCGATTTAACCCCGGCTTCCCACAACCCACCGAAGTGAGGGGCAGATGGGAGAATGAAATGCCAAGAAATTCCATCGCGAGCTAAAGCGTCGGCTACCAGCCCATTATGTTGTTCGGATAATACGAGATTATGCATTTCAGATAACAAACGAGCACATCCCCGAAAGTTTGTCCCATTATCCGATTATACATGCGAGGGTTTTCCGCGGCAAAGGCGGCAAGGAATGTTTCTGAGGTTAAATCACTCACTAGCTCTAAATGGATGGCCTTTGTAGCTAGGCAAACGAATAGAGAAATGTAACCTTTTGTGTGAGTTGATTTTCGACCCGATTTAAGTGATATAGGACCCGCGTAATCACAGCCACAATTCGCGAACGGGCGACTGGTTTGAATCCGTTGTGACGGAAGGTTACCCATAAGTTGAGTAATATTTGCCTTTCTTTGACGAAAACAGCGGATGCAATTGTGTATGACTTGCCGCAATATGTTTCGGCAGCCGATTATCCAATACTCTTGTCGGATAAGAGCAAACGAAGTCGATATGCCAGGATGCAGAAACCGTACATGTGCGTCGCGGACGATGAGCTTTGTTAAAATATGTCCCTTGGGTATGATGATCGGATGTCGGGTGTTGAATGCTATATTTGCCTTTTGAATTCTTGCACCGACTCGCAGAATATCGTCTGTATCTAGAAAGGGAGATAGACTAATAATTTTGCAATTTTGGGGAAAGGAGCCATATTTTTTATAGAATTTGATGTAGTCACCAAAGTATCGATTCTGTAACCACATAATGATCCTTGTTTTGGCGTTATGGATCTCCTGTGGCTTTAGATAATACGACGATGACTTTATCTTGCTTGCGTTTCTATCGAATAAACCATGTAATCTTGCGACTGTTCGTGTTCCAAGATGAAATACGCGTCGATAGCACTTCGTACGGATGTTCGTCCTGGGTCGCAAGATATGACTGCTGTACATTTACAGCCTTCTTTTCCTCTGGCAAAGATTTAGGGTCTTCTTCGAAGTCACTTTCAATTGGCCAGTCATCAGAAGGCTTTCCAAGCCAGTGTGGACCATTCCACCAGATCGGATGCTCCAGGAGTTGCGATGGTGGTATACCGCGAGATGCACTATCGGCCGGATTGCACTGAGATCTGACATGGAACCAACGGTTTCTGGGAATTGCATTTAAGACCTCCGAAGTACGATTTCCTATGAAGGCATTCCAACGGCGAGGAGGAGACGATAGCCATGATAGGACGACCTTGGAGTCCGACCATGCATAAACATTAGCAAATTGAACGTTTATTTTGGACTGCGACGAGTAGCCGCGCAAGCAAAACGGCTCCGCAAAGCTCAAGGCGTGGTATGCTCAGTTGTTTGATCGGAGCGTCTCGAGATTTAGAAGCAACAATATTGGTTTCGAAGCTTCCATTGGGAAGTTGGTAGCGTGAATATATGACTGCTGCATACGCGGATGCCGATGCATCAGAGAATCCGTGCAGCTCGAACGACGCATTCGAAAGACCGATAGATCACTCCAGTTTTCTATGCCATAGTTCCTGGAATAGTATTTTCAGTTGCACGACCGAAGGGGGTCAAAAATGCGTGCTACGTCTTTAAGGATTTGGCGTTTTGTAATGGGTTCATTCGGAACGTAGTTTAGGGAGAAACTGAATACGTCAGATTTTGAATTCCAATATAGCCCGAGCACTTTCACCCACGATTCCGCGTCTGTGTCCAACGAAATATTTTCCCGAGCAGGAGTTTCATCACTTTGAAGAAGATCGATACAATTGCTTTGCCATTTGCTTAATTGCATACCGCACTTTGACAAGAGTTCAATTAGTGAATTTCGTTTGAAAATGGCGTCAGCTAATGTATCGGCTCCCGATACCGCATCATCTACGTAAAAGTCATTGCATACCATTACTGAGGCTATTGGGAACTCATCTTGGTAGTTTTTCGCGTGTTGTTCTAGTGTCCGGACCGACAGATATGGTGCACAAGACGTACCGTACGTCACGGTATTTAGCCGAACATGTTCGATTGGATCCGAAGGCGATTTCCGCCAAACAATGCGTTGGAAGTCGGAGTCCTTCTCAGATACCCGAATTTGGCGGAACATCTTAACGATGTCAGCGGTAAAAACGAACCGAAAACGACGAAATATGATGCTGACCGAAAAAAGGTTACGTTGAATAGGTGGTCCAACCAATAGCGTGTTGTTCAGGGAATTTCCGCAGGTGTCTTTGTAGGACCCATCGAAAACGACGCGAATCTTGGTTGTCGTACTGTCTGGCTTCAGAACAGCATGGTGAGGGAGATAAAATACATTCGATCTCCCGATTTCCGAGCTAGGAATTTTCGACATGTGTCCTAATCATAAATACTCGTCGAGAAAGTCAGAGTACATTTGCAAAAGGTCGGGTTTTTTAGAGAATTTATGCTCCATCGATTTGAGACGAGAAACGGCCCCAGTTAAGGTATCAGCAAACTGTGGAGGTGATTTGAATGGAAGGTCGACAGTATATCGTCCGTCCGAGTCACGACGATGCGTATCACGAAAATGGTCCTCGATTTGTTTGTCCTCATTTGACGAAATCGATTTAGGATCAACCTCTTCGATTGTCCAGAACGATTGCAATATTGAGTCGATGTCTAATGTGGAATGATGCGAAATGACATCCGATTCTGAACTGGGTGGCAGTTGACCAGCTAAAACCCAACCAAAGATCCTAACAAATGTCAATAGTCCCCGATTGATTGAAAGAAGGATCAGCTAAGTCCAATTGATTTAGATGCGTCCAGTCTTCGATGTTAAATGAAGTTGTTGGTAGGTTTGTGGTAACGCTTGATAGTATATAAGTATCGACGATAATACTAAATAAATCACAGCGTGACGAAATTACAACTGATTCAAGGCCTCTGGATGTACCCGCACTGGTAGATCCAATTCCATTGATGGAAATTCTAGCATTTCTCCGTTTGAGCCCGAGCCGTTGAATGCAAGACTCAGTAACAAAAGAAATCTGAGAGCCTGAATTGATTAGAATGCGCACCAGTTGGTATTTACCGTTTACATCCAAGACCTTCCCGATAGCGGTGGGGAGTAGAGTACATCGCACCTGATGCGCGGCGTTTATGGAATGAAAATCACCACCGATGACGAAGTAGAAGAAAGATTTGAGGTGCCTGAAGCACATTCACGATCACGAGTTAAGTCGCTGGTTGGCTGACCGATCGAGTAATTTATTCCCGAATTTACCGAGTTATTCACTGGTGCTTGCTGACGGGGATTGTTGACCCTATCATCATGAACCAAGCTATGATGCCTTGACTTACAGTATCTGCATCGAAATTTAGATGAGCACCGAGCTGTTGAGTGCCCAGTTCGAAGGCAATTAAAACAAATTTTAGCGGATTTGACGAAATCTCTTCGAGATTGCACATCCAAATCGATAAATTGTGGGCATTGAGGAAGCCCGTGAGTATCATTGCACTTTGCGCAATTTAAAGACGGCGAAACATGCATACTTTTTACAGCTGGGTGCCTATGTCTATTTGCTTCACGAGTGTTAAGTTTCGCGCTTTCTAGTGCCTCACAACGGTTTTCCAAAAAGTTGATAAATTGATCGATTGTAGGGTAATCTTCAGAAACGCTTTCTGTAGACCACGCCTGTCGAGTATCAGGGTCCAATTTGTTCAATAGGATATGGATGAGCCACGGATACCTATTTAACGAGTTGAGCGAAATAAGACCTCTAACTACCTCATCAGCACCGTCGGCTATTTTTCGAAGAAGGCTTACGTTTGGCACATGAGTAGATGAGAGCTCCATAAACGACTTTATATAGTTATTAATCACATACCGAGGTCTATCGTAGCGCTTCTCCAATCTTTCCCATGCTTGTTCGTAAGTAGCGTCACACAACGGTAGATGGTTAAGCAGACTCAACGCTTCGTTCCGCAGACACGATTTTAGAAAATGGAATTTCTGTATGGGTGGTAGGTTGTCTTTGTTGTGGACAGCACCTTCGAACATATCTCCGAAAGCCGGCCATTCCCGATAGCTTCCCGAGAACAATTCGATTCGAATAGTAGGAAGGGAAAACTCGGAATTCTTTGATGACGCATTAGTGCGGCTTAACGTTTCGATTAAAGCTTGTTGTTGATCACCTAATCTGCTAATGGTATCTTTATTTCGATCAGCACGCTCGCGTTCCCTAAGGGAAGACAACAAAATTGACTTGATCATTAGGTATTTAGCCTCGAACTCCTCTAATTCAGGTACTGGATCCGTGTAACCTTCTTTCTCGGCGAACTCGTAGACGCGTGTCTAAGGAGTTTAACTTCGAGCTCAGCTAGCGAAACAGAATCTTTTATGCTCTCTGTATAGGTGGCTAGCTTTGTCAAGGAACCTTTTAAATGGCCACGTGTAAGCCGAAGAACTGAAAGGGAGACTGTTTCAGTCATTTTGCAGTAAAAATCACTGAGCACAAACAAGTAGGGCTTTTTCAAGGGATATTCACATGCGATCTAATCACCGACAGTTTATTTTTCTTCGAGGCGAGCGAAAATATTGAAAAAAATGTTTCTTAGCTTTTCAGCGCGGGAAAGTGAATGCTTCGCACGTGACAAACGAATAACCAACGAAAGTCTGTTGCCACTAATAATCCTAATCCTGCGATTATGTATATAATTCACGTCCGAAAATTGCCTATTAATCAACGATAATCAAATTCAGAAAATCCGGCTCGAATTTGGACCAAAATGAATGGGAATAAGAGGAAGTTATTGCGACGAAGCTTATTTGAATGTGAAAATATGAAAAATCCGATAACAAATAATATAATTTATTGGTGTTACCACGGCTGTGTTCTCGATCCAAGTGAACGAGACAACATTTTTCTAAGTCAACATACATTGCGAATGACAATTAAAGAGGAATACAAAAAGAGAATTAGCGTTAGACATTAGACTCTTACACTAGCGTAGGCAAAATGAGAAAGAAAATCTAAAATGCAACTGTTTAAAATTAGGGTAAGTTACGTTATGTGATTTACAATTAACGAATAACAAGCAATAGAGGCTCAGAGCCGACCGATGTTACCTTGGTAAGTAACTCTAATACGATAGTAATAGACCAATGGAAGGTATTAAAAGATGAATCTAGCTACAATTCTCGGCAAATGTTTTGAAGAGGCTTGTCCACTAAAACCAAGGAAACTATTCAAAAATCTCCCCCCATGGTGGACAAAGGAGCTAGGAACCTTAAGAAAAGAAACAAGAAAACTTTTCAATGTTGCAAAGCGCAAAAGATCTGACAGCGACTGGGAAGGTATAAATCCAGTCAAAGAGCTTTCAAGGCGCAGACACAACGGGCAAAACGATGTGCTTGGAGAGCCTTCTGTAGTGAGGTTGAAACCACTACAGGATCCGCTAGGCTCCGAAAAATCCTTGCTAAAGAACCCATCGCCATGGGGTCCATTAAATATTCTAATGGTAATTGGACAGAATCGTGCAATGAGACGATCGATTTTTAGAAGCTTTTAATAATGTCAGACCAGAAGCAAAGAGTAGGTACTAGCAAACCTTAAAGTGAACAACACTATTAACAACTGGATAATGGGCATGCTGAAAAACAGCGTAATTAGGTCGGAACTAGGAGATGCAGAGATTCAGGCTTCAGCATCAAGAGGCACCAATCAAGGTGGGGTTCTTTCCCCACTTCTTTGGGTTCTCGTTATAAACGAAATCCTGATTAAGCTAGAAATACAGAAAAACAGCTGGAAATACAGCCAAACCGGTCATGCACAGATTCTCAACAAGTATGCGGGAAACAACGCATGCACAGACTATACTACTCCCCGCCTACACTTCGAACGACTATTTGTCACTTACCTTCTCAGTAAAGAGGAATGGAAAAACCTACAACCTCTTTCAAATGAATTAACTGTACACATCTTTACAGATGGTTCCAAAATGGATGC
The DNA here is from genome assembly GCA_951230905.1 of Cheilosia variabilis. Classification (NCBI taxonomy): domain Eukaryota; kingdom Metazoa; phylum Arthropoda; class Insecta; order Diptera; family Syrphidae; genus Cheilosia; species Cheilosia variabilis. The sequence goes on along the minus strand of OX579676.1, from coordinate 97,289,051 downwards.
TGGCAGGAAATTGAGAACAAAATACTGGCAGCGACGAATGATAGATGGAGTAAACTCGAATCCTGTGTCATAACCAGGAAAATGTGGCCAATCTATAACAAACAGAAGACAGAAAGAATTCTAGAAATGAGCAAACCGTCCTTATCCTCACTTGTGGGCATTATTACAGGACACAACATGCTCAGGACCAGGTTTCCCCTGTCTAGCTAACCCGCTAACCTAACCTAACTAACTTATTTTAAAAATTACGAAATTAATCAGAATTCATCAAAAACTAGGTGGATAAAACGTTTTCTGAATTTTCTTTAGGTTTTTCGAAAGCGAAATTATTTCGTGCTTAAGTTTTGGCCAACACTTTAAATCTTAAAGTCATCCGCGAAACATCAACAAAATGCATTCAGGTAAAAATTCGACGATGTCATTCACAAATAGTTTATTAAGCTCAACACAAATATCACTATTATTAGCATTTTTGAAATCCAATCTGAAGGATTCACAAATAAATATCTCATTAAAATTCAATTCACAAAAACGATTTAAAGAAGGGTGATATGAGTCTTCCGGAACTAGAGGAGTGAGACTCCTAGACACAAGAGTTTAAAGAGTTGACAGGGGTGAGATAAGTGCAGTCGAAATCACCCGATGTCCATTGAATATTGGGCTGATTAAAATCAATAAAGATATAAATTGTATCCGTTGAAGAAAAAAGGTTCACAATGAAGCGAATAGCGTCATTGCACCTATTTACAACATCTAATTTCGTATTAGGTGGAATATACTTTACTTACTTCTTACTTATGTCCTATATCCCCTTGTGGGTCCTAGGGCCTCTACAACACCTACGCGCCATCGTGTGCGGTTTCTGGCAATGTGCCTCAGCTCTCCCCAACTCTTTCCCAGTTTCCGTGCTTCCTTCTCGACTATTCTACGCCATGTTCTTCTAGGACCGCCGCGTATCCTGCCATCCTGAGTAAGCGAATTCCATTGCATAGCGTGGTTAGCTATGGACCTGTCACCTTTTCGGAAAGTGTGACCAATCCACTGCCACTTTCGTCGTTGTATGGTTGTGCCAATAGGTTCATGGTGCGCAGGCACCTATTAACAAACGCTTGCAGCTTTCTTGTGTTAGTAGTGGTCACTCTCCAAGTACCACATCCATATAGCAGCACGGACTCAACGTTGGAACGAAACAGTCGTAGCTTGGTGTTTAAGGTAATTGCATTACTTCGCCGAATTTCAGATAGCTAGACTTCGCTTTACCTATTCGGCTGGCTATATCCAGTTCGGTTCCGCCATCGGTTGAGACAATACTCCCAAGGTATAGGAAACTCTCTACTCCCTCAACCGCTTGTCCAGCAATGCATATTATACGAGTATGAGTTGATGAGTTCGGTCCCAGGCTGATCATTTCTGTTTTTGCCGAGTTAACTTTTAGCCAAACGACGTCTGCTTCCTTCTCCACATTTAATGTCATTTGGTAAAGGTCCACTATTCTGTGAGATAGTAGGCATACATCGTCAGCGTAGTCAGGGTGTTTGAGTTGAGTAAGAGTCCATCGAATTCCTCCATTTACCATCGATAAAGACGCATTTAGCACATCGCTGATCTCTAATAAAAACAATATTGGTGAAAGAATGCAGCCTTGCCGAACCCCACTTTGGACTTCTCCTGCGAAAAGCACTCCAAATAAGTTCCCGATTGACACTATCAAACGCCTTTTCGAAATCGATGAACAGCGGGTGGAGTGGCGATCGGTATTCAACGCACTGCTCGATGATAATCCGCAGGGTGTTGATGTGATCGACACAGGACGATCCAGAGCGGAAACCTGCTTGTTCGGCGTCGAGTGTGTCTTCAAACTGTTCTTTAATTCGCTCCAGAATAATTTTAGCTTTTATCTTTGCCACAGCATGCAGCACGCAGATGCCTCTCCAGTTTTCGCACTGCATTATGTTGCCTTTTTTAGGGAGCTTGATGATCATTACCTTTTTTCCATTCATCCGTAAAACTCTCGACCTCCCAGGTTCTCCCAACAAGTGGGAGCAGTAAAATCATTAGAAAAAGCTCTGCGGCTATGCCATCAAGTCCTACCGCTTTTTTGGTTTTCAGTGCTTTGATCGCGGTAATGATCTCTTCCTTACTGGGGGTAGTGATGCGAATTCGGGCATTTCTTTCCACGGACTCCTCAGTCTGACTTGGGTACATATTGCTGGCGAATACTCGGTTCAAAATCGAAGCAAAATGCTACCTCCATCTCTTGAGCTGATCCTCATCCGGTATGAGCAACGAACAGTCTAGACCTTTCACCGGGTGTTGAGTAGAGTTTCGGCCACCTATTAGCTCTTTGGTGAATCTGTAAACGGTTCTGCTGTCGCACCTAGCTGCTGCTTCTGTAGCGGGCGCATTGATGTAATTGCGCTTGTCACGTCGCACGCTACGCTGTACTTCTCTCATCTTCATGCAATATTGGGACTCTAGCTCGATCCTCCCTGCTGCTGGAGTTGCTGCAATTCGAGTTCTAAGCTGTTTACGTTCGTCGATCCTTCTCCAGGTATCCTCGGAAAGCCACGTCCTATGTCTTCCCTGCGATAGACCGACAATCCTTTGAGCACCTGATGTGAAAACAGTTTTCACAGCATGCCAATGATTTTGTATGGTGGTGGGCAGTGAGCTGCTGATTGTTTACACTCCACGTGAGAAATAGTCCCTTAGTTCTTGGCGCACTGTGGGATCTCTTAGTCGGTCGATGTTGAACCTGGGCATTCTCGTGTCGTTAGATCTTCGAACGGCAGCAGTGCGTAATTGAACAGTCGCTATCATAATATGGTGATCTCGTACCAACCCCCATCTAGAAGACAACTTCTAAAACGGCGGCTGATGGCAAAATGGTCAATTTGGTTGGAGGTTGCTTGCCTGTCAGTTGACACCCAACTGGTTAGGCTTTGTGCTCAAACATGGTACCACCTATGACAAGGCGATCTGCGTTGCAAAAGTCTTCGAATCTTTCGGCGTTATCATTGCGGTTGTCTAGTCCGTGACGTCCGATCACATGTTTGAGCCCTCCGTTGTCGCTGCCTACCTTGGCATTCAGGTACCCCATCACTATGACCATGTCGCCGTTGGGTGTTGCATTAAATACAGCTCCCAACTGGTTGTAGAAGGTCTCCTTTTCTTCCTCAGACGAACCATCCGTAGGGGCGTTACACAGTATAATTGTGACGCGACGTACTTTAGTCCGGAATTTGGCCGTTAAAAACCTATCTCCGTGAGAGTTGCCACGAGATTAGGCCTCTGAGTGCTGTGGGTATTAACAGCAGTCCAACTCCAAATCCACGGGGCTTCCGGTTGGTTTTCCGGCGTAGAGTAGTACAGTGCTACGCGTTTGCGATTGGTACTCACCCGCATCTAACCATCTTATCTCGCTTACTCCGAATATGTCCAGCCTATATCGCATGAACTCATGTTTAAGTTGAAGGAATCTGGCGTTCTGAGGTCCTTCACTCTGTGAGTCAAGGAGCGCCTTCGCATTACAGAAACCAATCTCTGTCCGGGTACGATAGCCAAAAGTCGTCAACGAGTTATCAGTCCTTATCCGACGATCTCGCACTTGTAATCTTAGCCTACGTGTATAAGGATTTATATTTACAATATACATGCAGTTGCCCGGGCACCACCACGAGGAGGTAAACCAAGCACTACATTACGAACTTGATTGTTGCGCTACTAACCCAATCCATGTTTTGTGCAGTCAGTAGTTTCCCGATCAATCGCCATACAGATCCCCAAGGTGAAATATAGATACAGACGATGTATATTTTAGCGGTGAGCGTCAAGTCAAAATGGGTGCAGCAAATCTCGATGTCATTATAATCACTGAGATCAACTTATATTGCCTAAACATCCTTAAGAACCGCTATAATTACACCACCAAGCCGCTTGTGAGCATTATTTGCCGATAATCTATCACAACGGCTTACGAAGTAAGAGGCAAAAATAAGGGAGTTATTGAAATCATCGTTTAAGCCAGTCTCCGAAATCACAATTATGTCATATGTGCAACTATAAACATTCATCAGATACTTTGAACACTTTGTCAGTTAGCCCCTTACGTTCTGGTAGAAGAAGGCAACTTCTTTAAGTTTCTTGAAGTGGAGAATTGAGCATTATTCCTGCTATTCCTTTTATTTCTATTAGCGATCTCCTTAACAAGAATGTTCTTCAGCCAAATATTTGGATTTAAAAGAGTTTTGCCTGTAGAAGATGGTGCAAGTAATTTAAAAGAGGCAGAAATACAGCCAGGTAGATTATCCGCTGTTAAGCATAAACATCTTATGCTGTTAGTTTTAAACCCCCTATGTTCTAAATAATTAATGATATCAGTGGGCTAAGTGACGTATTCCAATCGAGATAAAAACACTGCAAACGGAGGTGGTACAATCCTTAGAGCACAGGCGTCATTATTATTAATAGCAGTGGATGAGGGAGTATTGACATCAAGTATAGTGTTGTCAACCCCATTAGTCGCATGACAGGCTGATGTTGTTGATGGAGATGGTCGATGTTATTAAAACCCTTCAAAGTTTCTGGTTGATTTAGGGATCTAAAAACTAGCACATCATGAATTTCCGCGAGTATATAAGAACCTTTGATAAATCGAGAGGAAAGCGACGAGATTACAACTGTCGAGAATGCGATTGCAAGGTGTGTGCACACATGTGTACAGTGAGTAAAAACAATTTTGTGGAGGTATGTACCTTTTTCTTAACAAAAGCAAATTTAAGATAAATATAAATATGTAATTAAACATGAAAGGAAAAATAAGTTGAAATAGCTGTTGGATTTAAGTTTAAAGCGAAAAAGATAAAATTAGTCCAAAACATTCCGCCGCGCCTGGAACAACGTTTCACCGTCAACACCGCGAGTTTATTAATGGGGCGTTTGACAATGCCGCTGGTCGTTCGCAAAGTTACAACACGAACAAGGCCGTCCTGGCCTGGGTGAACTTCGGAGACGCGCCCCATAGCCCACTTGCCCGGTGGGAGATCCGAGTCTTTTATGACGACCAGGTCGTTGACTTTGATGTTGACTTCTGCTTGCTGCCAGCGGGGACGCTGTTGCAAAGACGTCAGGTGTTCGATTTGACAGCGCCTCCAATATCCTTGAATTTTGGCTTGTAGATTTTTCCAATCCGATGAGCGATTAGTTGGAATGTCAGCCATAGGCTCCGGTACCGCTGCAAAGGACTCACCTAGAATAAAATGAGCGGGGGCTAGCGGATCCTTAGCAGAGCTTGGATTTGCGTTAACAGCGTATAATACTCTTCGAAAGTAAGAGTATCAGCTCCTATGACTCGACGAAGATGTTGTTTCATTGAATTTACCCCCGCCTACCACAAACCACCGAAGGGTGGTGCGGAAGGGGGAATAAAGTGACAGGTAGTACCGTCGCGAGCCAATGATTCCGCTACCAGCGAGTTATGATGTTCCGAAAGAACGAGTTCATACATCTCTGATAATAAGCGATTGCCTCCGCGAAAGTTTGTCCGGTTATCAGAGTAAATATGCGGGTGTTTTTCGCGGCGCGAAACAAAGCGATGGAAAGCGGCAAGGATAGTTTTGGTGGTTAGATCGCGATATAGCCTTTGGTAGTAGTGTCGAATTTTTGGGAGAGAAACTATGTTTTTGTAAAATTTTACATATTAACCAAAGTATTGTTAGTGTAACCATTTAATTATACTTATCTTGGCGTCGAAAGCTGCCTGGGGTTGTTTTAGGTAGTCGGATAGTGATGCTAGTTGCTTGCGAATCTGTGCGATGAAGCTTAGATATCGAGCTACTGTTCGGATGAGGATGTTCCACCTAGAAATTCGAGTTGAAAGCCGTGCATATGGATGCTCCTTGATGATGACGTGATGTGATTGGCATGAACTTTTCTTTACTTCAAACAGACGGACAGAGTCTTCTTCAGGGGTATCTGCATTCGGCCACAAAGCCGAATCTTGGCAAAAGCATTGTTGACCGGTCCAACAAAGCGGTGATCGACAAGCTGCGAGGGTGGTATAGATTTAACCGAGATGTAGAACCAACGGCTACGCGGTATTGTGGACAACACTTCTGAGGTACGGTTATCAACAAATACACTCCAGCAACGAGGGGAGTCGATAAAAAGTTCGAGGCGTGGGATACTTAGTTGTTGTATCGGAACTACACGAGATTTAGCGGCGTATGCAGACTCCGATGCATCGGAGAATCCATGCAATTCAAAGGAATCATCAGTAAGACAGATAATTCGCGGAACCGAGATCGTGGTAAGCAACGAAAGTTATCTGCAATTTGCGTAGTTCCATACCGCACTTGGAAAGGAGTTCAATAAGCGAGTGTTGTTTCGATATGGCTTTTGACAATGTGTCTGCTCCCGAGGCGATATCATCCACATAAAAGTCGTTAAGGAAAACTTCCGACACGATTGGAAAGTCATTTGGATAATCCTTGGCGAGTTGCTCGAGAGTTCGGATCGAAAAATAGGGCGCACACGATGTCCCGAATGCCACAGTGCGAAGGCGAACATTTTGGAATGACTCAGATGGTGATCTCCTCCAAAGAATGCGCTGGAAGTCTGAATCCTTCTCTGACACCCATATTTGACGGAAAATTTTTACTTTGTCCATAGTAAACACAAAGGCAAAGCGAAGAAACGTGGTGCAGACAGAGAAGAGATTTCACTCAACGGGAGGGCCGACCATGAGGGAATCGAAATTAAGAAATTTCCCCATCTTGCCGACCCATCGAATAATACACGCAATTTTGTCGTGGCGCTATCAGGCTTCCAACACGGAGTCATAGGGAAGGTAGTACAAATTAGAATTTCCTATTCCCGCGGTAGGTACCGGTTCCATATGTCCTAGCGCAAGGTACTCTTCAAGGAAATGAGTGTAGTTAGCGAGAAGTTCGGGATTTTGGGAGAATTTTCTCCCCATCGATTTAAGGAGCGAGACCGCCCCAGAAAGTGTATCTGAGAAATGTGGTGGAGCTATAAATGGAATACCGACGATGTATTTCCCGTTTGAGTCACGATAATGACATTTTTGGGAGTGTTCCTCGATTTCCACATCTTGCTCTGACATAAGTGATTTAGGTTCTACCTCTTCGACTATCCAAAATGCTTGCAAAATAGAGTCGGTATCTAGCGAAGTATGATTTAAAACGATATCGGGGTTTGAATTGTTTGAAAGCTGTCCAACCAGAATCCAACGAAAAATGGTATTTTGTGAGGTTGGATGACCCTGGCTGTTCTTGGTTACATTTCCTTGGAAGATTTCTCAACACTGCTATTAACAAAATATTGATAGGCCTAGATTCGTTGAGTGTCCGATCAGCTAAATCCAATCCAAGTAAATAATCCCAGTCCTAAATCGAAAAAGAAAAGATTGGCAAGTTCGTTATAACTTTGGTAAAATATAAGTATTAACTCGAATACAAAATAAACCACAGCGTGACGAGATTGCCAAGAGGTGAGGCCTCTCCGAGGCGGATCCGATACCGTTGACCCCCACCAAATTAAAATTCAAATTAAAATTAATAATGATCACTACCAACTGGTGATGAAGAAGCTGGAGAACCAGCGATGATAAGTGGCGTAGATGATTAATCGAAGGGTCATGAAGCAAACTATGATGGCGTGAATCGCAAGATTTGCATCGACTGTTAGATGGGCAGCAAGTAGAAGAGTGTCCGTTCCGCAAACAATTAAAACACGCTTTGGACGACTTGACATCATTTTTTTGAGCTGGAATTGAAATTTCGAGAAACTGTGGACATTGCATTTAATGCAATGCGAAGAAGAGTCAGCATGCATGCTTTTTACTGACGACTTCGCTTTTGGTGCATTGCGAATATTGCCTGTTGAGTTTTCCAAAGCCTCACAATGAGTCTCGAAAAACTTAAGGAATAGTCTCAAGAACACTGATCTCCGATCATTGTTTTCGAGTGTCGGATTCCAGCTTGTTTAGCAGTATGTCTATTAGCCATAGTCACGCGAGTTAAGCGAAGTAAGACCTCATATCCCTTCGTCTGCTCAGTCCGAGGTTTTGCGATGAATGCGGACGCTTAACGTTTGGGTTGAGGGTGTAGTTTAAACCGCGGAGAATAAAAAGTCGTGCTCGTTGGTTGGAGTATCTTTATTTAATGCTCGAATTAATCGTTGCGTTTTTGTGACCGCCGTCTAGAGTGTACTTACAGTGTAGAGTCAGCACAAACGTGGGAAGCGTAGTATGCTGAAATGCACATTCCACACTCCAAGTATCGCATCAGGTAACGAGCCGTACTCGTCACCCGACACGACACCCGGAATGTCCATGTAGGCAAATAAACACACTACACCACCCTTTTTACAAAGAATGATCTTGCTATTATATTCTATTTAGACAAGATCATTTTTAATTAATTTTGTTTTTTTTTTCAATATCTTAAATCTATTTTGAAAACAAATGAATAGATATTATTACTTATTATTACCTATTTATTATTAATATTTATATATCAACGACAATAATAGCTTAATCAATTATCTTTAAATTTAATTAATTTTTTTTTTTTTTTTTATTATTATTATCAACTATAAAAGTAACATCTATTTATGCTTTTTGCTTATGATATTTCCTAAGTCTATTCTTATGTACTATAGTAATTTTGTTATTTTCGTCTGTTATCGTACAGTTATGATTATTATCTATTTTTACTACTTTAAATGGGCCCATGTATAATTTATCTAGCTTATGTCCTGCATTATTTTAAAATAGTACTAAATCTCCTATAGCTAAGTCAATTTCTTTAAGGTTCCTATCGTACTGCCGGTTTTGGGTTATCTTTGACTGTTCTAGCATGTGCCTAGCTCTATTTTGGGCTACCTGTAGTCTGTATTTTGTCTCCTTGTCATATGCGTTCATATTCTAAAGGGGGTCGATTTCAGGTTGCTGTAAGAAATCGATTGTATTTGGTATCTTTCCAAATACTAATTCAAACGGACAGTAACCATGCACTGTCGAGAGTGTGGTATTGTAACAATACGTAAAAGATGTAACCCATTCATCCCAATCATTTTTATCGAGGGATAAGTAAAGGGTGATTTTTTAGCTGGTTTGGTTTTGGCAACACTGGTTTTGACAGCTGACGTGTGTTTAGTACCTTGTGTCACTGTCAAACAGCTTCAGTTTGGTTTGCAATTTAACCATGGATCGTCTTACAAATGAACAACGCTTGCAAATTATTGAATTTTACTATCAAAATTCGTGCTCGGTTCGAAATGTTCATCGCGCGCTGCTTCCATTTTATGATCGGCATTCTCGACCTTCTGAGCAGTCTATTCGGAAGATTGTGACCAAATTTCGCACCAAATTTACTTTGTTGGACATTAAACCACCAACACGTTTACGTACTGTGCGTAGTGAAGAAAATATTGCGGCCGTATCAGCTAGTGTGACAGAAGACCGCGAAATGTCGATTCGGCGCCGTTCCCAGCAGTTAGGCCTTTGTTACAGCACTACGTGGAAAATTTTGCGGAAGGACTTGGGCGTAAAGCCTTTTAAGATACAACTGGTGCAAGAACTAAAGCCAGCCGACCTACCACAACGCCGAATTTTTGGTGAATGGGCTCTTGGAAAGCTGGCCGAGGATCCGCTTTTTTATCGAAAAATTGTGTTCAGCGATGAGGCTCATTTTTGGTTGAATGGGTACGTAAATAAGCAAAATTGCCGCATTTGGAGTGAAGATCAGCCAGAAGCAATGCAATAGCTACCAATGCATCCCGAAAAAGCCACTGTTTGGTGCGGTTTATGGGCCGGCGGCATTATTGGGACATATTTCTTCAAAGATGATGCGAATCGCAGCGTTACTGTCAATGGTGAACGCTACCGAGCGATGATAACAAACTTTTTTTTGCCCGAAATGGAAGTTCTTGACTTGCATGATATGTGGTTTCAACAAGACGGTGCCACATGCCACACAGCACGCGAAACAATGGCGCAATTGCGAGGCGAGTTTGGTGAACAGTTAATTTCACGTTTCGGGCCGGTCAATTGGCCGCCTAGATCGTGCGATTTGACACCATTAGATTATTTTTTGTGGGGGTATGCCAAGGCTAATGTGTATAGGGACAAGCCCGCTTCGATTGACGCACTGGAAGCCAACATCCATGCATTCATTCGTGAGATACCAGCCGATATGTGTGAAAGAGTATGCCAAAATTGGACTCAGCGGATGGGCTACCTGAGACGCAGCCGCGGTCAACATTTGCATGAAATTATCTTTAAACATTAAATTGCAAGGTTCAAACTATCGATTCAAATAAATATTTCATTCATTTTTTCGAATTTTTTGTGTTTTTTTTTAAACAAAGTTCTAAACCTCTTAAAAAATCACCCTTTATGATCTTATATATTCATTTAAGGTTCTGTGTACGCGTTCCACAGATCCTAATGTTTGATGATGATAGGCAGTAGAGTTTACCTTTTCGATCTTTAGGAGATCGCACAATTCTTGGAATAATTGGTTCATGTATTCTGTTCCCATGTCTGTTAGAATTTTCTTCATAAGCCCGTATGTTAGAATAAAACCATTAAGTATTCCTTTAGCCACCGCTCTGGCGCTCTTATTGTGTATTGGTATTGTAACTAAGTACTTAGTTAAGTCACACACTATAGTTATGGCGTATTCGTTACCATTTTCAGTTTTAGGCAATGGGCCAATAGTGTCTATTAATACTGTGTCAAAGGCACTTATTGGTGTTGGAGTAAGTATCAAGGTCTCTTTCGTTTTTAAAAATGATTTACTTTTTTTGCACTGATCACACGCTTTGACATAACGTTTAATTTCTCTAGTCATGTTTTTCCAGTAGAAGTATTTTCTTATCTTATTAGTTAACCTCGTGATTCCTGGGTGGCCACCAAAAACAGGATCATCGTGGTATTTTTTCAGAATTTTTAGTTTTTCATCCTCGTCTTTTATAACTTTTATCCTATGTATAAGCACAATTTCTAAAGTCTTTAATAACGCGTTTCCTTTTTCTTTAAATTTATTTATCCGGATTTTATTAAATATTTCATCACCAAGTGATAACTGGAATCTCTTTAATCCTTTATTACCAGCTATTTTTTCAAGCTTTGGGAATAGTTGATCTAAATCAACGCGAATCTTGGTTGTCGTACTGTCTGGCTTCAGAACAGCATGGTGAGGGAGATAAAATACATTCGATCTCCCGATTTCCGAGCTAGGAATTTTCGACATGTGTCCTAATCATAAATACTCGTCGAGAAAGTCAGAGTACATTTGCAAAAGGTCGGGTTTTTTAGAGAATTTATGCTCCATCGATTTGAGACGAGAAACGGCCCCAGTTAAGGTATCAGCAAACTGTGGAGGTGATTTGAATGGAAGGTCGACAGTATATCGTCCGTCCGAGTCACGACGATGCGTATCACGAAAATGGTCCTCGATTTGTTTGTCCTCATTTGACGAAATCGATTTAGGATCAACCTCTTCGATTGTCCAGAACGAATGCAATATTGAGTCGATGTCTAATGTGGAATGATGCGAAATGACATCCGATTCTGAACTGGGTGGCAGTTGACCAGCTAAAACCCAACCAAAGATTGTTTGCTGAGCGATTGGATGACCCTTTTCGCTATGGACAACATTGCCTAGCAAAATCTCCCAAGCCTTATCGGCTCCTAACAAAATGTCAATAGTCCCCGATTGATTGAAAGAAGGATCAGCTAAGTCCAATTGATTTAGATGCGTCCAGTCTTCGATGTTAAATGAAGTTGTTGGTAGGTTTGTGGTAACGCTTGTTAGTAAAGGGTGATTTTTTAGCTGGTTTGGTTTTGGCAACACTGGTTTTGACAGCTGACGTGTGTTTAGTACCTTGTGTCACTGTCAAACAGCTTCAGTTTGGTTTGCAATTTAACCATGGATCGTCTTACAAATGAACAACGCTTGCAAATTATTGAATTTTACTATCAAAATTCGTGCTCGGTTCGAAATGTTCATCGCGCGCTGCTTCCATTTTATGATCGGCATTCTCGACCTTCTGAGCAGTCTATTCGGAAGATTGTGACCAAATTTCGCACCAAATTTACTTTGTTAGACATTAAACCACCAACACGTTTACGTACTGTGCGTAGTGAAGAAAATATTGCGGCCGTATCAGCTAGTGTGACAGAAGACCGCGAAATGTCGATTCGGCGCCGTTCCCAGCAGTTAGGCCTTTGTTACAGCACTACGTGGAAAATTTTGCGGAAGGATAAATCACCCTTTATATAAGTATCGACGATAATACTAAATAAATCACAGCGTGACAAAATTACTACTGATTCAAGGCCTCTGGATGTACCCGCACTGGTAGATCCAATTCCATTGATGGAAATTCTAGCATTTCTCCGTTTGAGCCCGAGCCGTTGAATGCAAGACTCAGTAACAAAAGAAATCTGAGAGCCTGAATTGATTAGAATGCGCACCAGTTGGTATTTACCGTTTACATCCAAGACCTTCCCGATAGCGGTGGGGAGTAGAGTACATCGCACCTGATGCGCGGCGTTTATGGAATGAAAATCACCACCGATGACGAAGTAGAAGAAAGATTTGAGGTGCCTGAAGCACATTCACGATCACGAGTTAAGTCGCTGGTTGGCTGACCGATCGAGTAATTTATTCCCGAATTTACCGAGTTATTCACTGGTGCTTGCTGACGGGGATTGTTGACCCTATCATCATGAACCAAGCTATGATGCCTTGACTTACAGTATCTGCATCGAAATTTAGATGAGCACCGAGCTGTTGAGTGCCCAGTTCGAAGGCAATTAAAACAAATTTTAGCGGATTTGACGAAATCTCTTCGAGATTGCACATCCAAATCGATAAATTGTGGGCATTGAGGAAGCCCGTGAGTATCATTGCACTTTGCGCAATTTAAAGACGGCGAAACATGCATACTTTTTACAGCTGGGTGCCTATGTCTATTTGCTTCACGAGTGTTAAGTTTCGCGCTTTCTAGTGCCTCACAACGGTTTTCCAAAAAGTTGATAAATTGATCGATTGTAGGGTAATCTTCAGAAACGCTTTCTGTAGACCACGCCTGTCGAGTATCAGGGTCCAATTTGTTCAATAGGATATGGATGAGCCACGGATACCTATTTAACGAGTTGAGCGAAATAAGACCTCTAACTACCTCATCAGCACCGTCGGCTATTTTTCGAAGAAGGCTTACGTTTGGCACGTGAGTAGATGAGAGCTCCATAAACGACTTTATATAGTTATTAATCACATACCGAGGTCTATCGTAGCGCTTCTCCAATCTTTCCCATGCTTGTTCGTAAGTAGCGTCACACAACGGTAGATGGTTAAGCAGACTCAACGCTTCGTTCCGCAGACACGATTTTAGAAAATGGAATTTCTGTATGGGTGGTAGGTTGTCTTTGTTGTGGACAGCACCTTCGAACATATCTCCGAAAGCCGGCCATTCCCGATAGCTTCCCGAGAACAATTCGATTCGAATAGTAGGAAGGGAAAACTCGGAATTCTTTGATGACGCATTAGTGCGGCTTAACGTTTCGATTAAAGCTTGTTGTTGATCACCTAATCTGCTAATGGTATCTTTATTTCGATCAGCACGCTCGCGTTCCCTAAGGGAAGACAACAAAATTGACTTGATCATTAGGTATTTAGCCTCGAACTCCTCTAATTCAGGTACTGGATCCGTGTAACCTTCTTTCTCGGCGAACTCGTAGACGCGTGTCTGAGAACAATTCAACTCGTTCCATAACTCATCCGCTTTAAGGAGTTTAACTTCGAGCTCAGCTAGCGAAACAGAATCTTTTATGCTCTCTGTATAGGTGGCTAGCTTTGTCAAGGAACCTTTTAAATGGCCACGTGTAAGCCGAAGAACTGAAAGGGAGACTGTTTCAGTCATTTTGCAGTAAAAATCACTGAGCACAAACAAGTAGGGCTTTTTCAAGGGATATTCACATGCGATCTAATCACCGACAGTTTATTTTTCTTCGAGGCGAGCGAAAATATTGAAAAAAATGTTTCTTAGCCTTTCAGCGCGGGAAAGTGAATGCTTCGCACGTGACAAACGAATAACCAACGAAAGTCTGTTGCCACTAATAATCCTAATCCTGCGATTATGTATATAATTCACGTCCGAAAATTGCCTATTAATCAACGATAATCAAATTCAGAAAATCCGGCTCGAATTTGGACCAAAATGAATGGGAATAAGAGGAAGTTATTGCGACGAAGCTTATTTGAATGTCCTGAACCAAGGCGACGATGAATAGCAGCGAAAATATGAAAAATCCGATAACAAATAATATAATTTATTGGTGTTACCACGGCTGTGTTCTCGATCCAAGTGAACGAGACAACATTTTTCTAAGTCAACATACATTGCGAATGACAATTAAAGAGGAATACAAAAAGAGAATTAGCGTTAGACATTAGACTCTTACACTAGCGTAGGCAAAATGAGAAAGAAAATCTAAAATGCAACTGTTTAAAATTAGGGTAAGTTACGTTATGTGATTTACAATTAACGAATAACAAGCAAAGGAAAAAATATTAAAGAACAAAGATAGTAAACGAATAACCAGTTTCGGAAAGCATTCTCAAACACATTCCTTATAGACAACAATATTTTAGTAGCAAATAGAGGCTCAGAGCCGACCGATGTTACCTTGGTAAGTAACTCTAATACGATAGTAATAGACCAATGGAAGGTATTAAAAGATGAATCTAGCTACAATTCTCGGCAAATGTTTTGAAGAGGCTTGTCCACTAAAACCAAGGAAACTATTCAAAAATCTCCCCCCATGGTGGAAAAAGGAGCTAGGAACCTTAAGAAAAGAAACAAGAAAACTTTTCAATGTTGCAAAGCGCAAAAGATCTGACAGCGACTGGGAAGGTATAAATCCAGTCAAAGAGCTTTCAAGGCGCAGACACAACGGGCAAAACGATGTGCTTGGAGAGCCTTCTGTAGTGAGGTTGAAACCACTACAGAATCCGCTAGGCTCCGAAAAATCCTTGCTAAAGAACCCATCGCCATGGGGTCCATTAAATATTCTAATGGTAATTGGACAGAATCGTGCAATGAGACGATCGATTTTTAGAAGCTTTTAATAATGTCAGACCAGAAGCAAAGAGTAGGTACTAGCAAACCTTAAAGTGAACAACACTATTAACAACTGGATAATGGGCATGCTGAAAAACAGCGTAATTAGGTCGGAACTAGGAGATGCAGAGATTCAGGCTTCAGCATCAAGAGGCACCAATCAAGGTGGGGTTCTTTCCCCACTTCTTTGGGTTCTCGTTATAAACGAAATCCTGATTAAGCTAGAAATACAGAAAAACAGCTGGAAATACAGCCAAACCGGTCATGCACAGATTCTCAACAAGTATGCGGGAAACAACGCATGCACAGACTATACTACTCCCCGCCTACACTTCGAACGACTATTTGTCACTTACCTTCTCAGTAAAGAGGAATGGAAAAACCTACAACCTCTTTCAAATGAATTAACTGTACACATCTTTACAGATGGTTCCAAAATGGATGCTGGCAGGAAATTGAGAACAAAATACTGGCAGCGACGAATGATAGATGGAGTAAACTCGAATCCTGTGTCATAACCAGGAAAATGTGGCCAATCTATAACAAACAGAAGACAGAAAGAATTCTAGAAATGAGCAAACCGTCCTTATCCTCACTTGTGGGCATTATTACAGGACACAACATGCTCAGGACCAGGTTTCCCCTGTCTAGCTAACCCGCTAACCTAACCTAACTAACTTATTTTAAAAATTACGAAATTAATCAGAATTCATCAAAAACTAGGTGGATAAAACGTTTTCTGAATTTTCTTTAGGTTTTTCGAAAGCGAAATTATTTCGTGCTTAAGTTTTGGCCAACACTTTAAATCTTAAAGTCATCCGCGAAACATCAACAAAATGCATTCAGGTAAAAATTCGACGATGTCATTCACAAATAGTTTATTAAGCTCAACACAAATATCACTATTATTAGCATTTTTGAAATCCAATCTGAAGGATTCACAAATAAATATCTCATTAAAATTCAATTCACAAAAACGATTTAAAGAAGGGTGATATGAGTCTTCCGGAACTAGAGGAGTGAGACTCCTAGACACAAGAGTTTAAAGAGTTGACAGGGGTGAGATAAGTGCAGTCGAAATCACCCGATGTCCATTGAATATTGGGCTGATTAAAATCAATAAAGATATAAATTGTATCCGTTGAAGAAAAAAGGTTCACAATGAAGCGAATAGCGTCATTGCACCTATTTACAACATCTAATTTCGTATTAGGTGGAATATACTTTACTTACTTCTTACTTATGTCCTATATCCCCTTGTGGGTCCTAGGGCCTCTACAACACCTACGCGCCATCGTGTGCGGTTTCTGGCAATGTGCCTCAGCTCTCCCCAACTCTTTCCCAGTTTCCGTGCTTCCTTCTCGACTATTCTACGCCATGTTCTTCTAGGACCGCCGCGTATCCTGCCATCCTGAGTAAGCGAATTCCATTGCATAGCGTGGTTAGCTATGGACCTGTCACCTTTTCGGAAAGTGTGACCAATCCACTGCCACTTTCGTCGTTGTATGGTTGTGCCAATAGGTTCATGGTGCGCAGGCACCTATTAACAAACGCTTGCAGCTTTCTTGTGTTAGTAGTGGTCACTCTCCAAGTACCACATCCATATAGCAGCACGGACTCAACGTTGGAACGAAACAGTCGTAGCTTGGTGTTTAAGGTAATTGCATTACTTCGCCGAATTTCAGATAGCTAGACTTCGCTTTACCTATTCGGCTGGCTATATCCAGTTCGGTTCCGCCATCGGTTGAGACAATACTCCCAAGGTATAGGAAACTCTCTACTCCCTCAACCGCTTGTCCAGCAATGCATATTATACGAGTATGAGTTGATGAGTTCGGTCCCAGGCTGATCATTTCTGTTTTTGCCGAGTTAACTTTTAGCCAAACGACGTCTGCTTCCTTCTCCACATTTAATGTCATTTGGTAAAGGTCCACTATTCTGTGAGATAGTAGGCATACATCGTCAGCGTAGTCAGGGTGTTTGAGTTGAGTAAGAGTCCATCGAATTCCTCCATTTACCATCGATAAAGACGCATTTAGCACATCGCTGATCTCTAATAAAAACAATATTGGTGAAAGAATGCAGCCTTGCCAAACCCCACTTTGGACTTCTCCTGCGAAAAGCACTCCAAATAAGTTCCCGATTGACACTATCAAACGCCTTTTCGAAATCGATGAACAGCGGGTGGAGTGGCGATCGGTATTCAACGCACTGCTCGATGATAATCCGCAGGGTGTTGATGTGATCGACACAGGACGATCCAGAGCGGAAACCTGCTTGTTCGGCGTCGAGTGTGTCTTCAAACTGTTCTTTAATTCGCTCCAGAATAATTTTAGCTTTTATCTTTGCCACAGCATGCAGCACGCAGATGCCTCTCCAGTTTTCGCACTGCATTATGTTGCCTTTTTTAGGGAGCTTGATGATCATTACCTTTTTTCCATTCATCCGTAAAACTCTCGACCTCCCAGGTTCTCCCAACAAGTGGGAGCAGTAAAATCATTAGAAAAAGCTCTGCGGCTATGCCATCAAGTCCTACCGCTTTTTTGGTTTTCAGTGCTTTGATCGCGGTAATGATCTCTTCCTTACTGGGGGTAGTGATGCGAATTCGGGCATTTCTTTCCACGGACTCCTCAGTCTGACTTGGGTACATATTGCTGGCGAATACTCGGTTCAAAATCGAAGCAAAATGCTACCTCCATCTCTTGAGCTGATCCTCATCCGGTATGAGCAACGAACAGTCTAGACCTTTCACCGGGTGTTGAGTAGAGTTTCGGCCACCTATTAGCTCTTTGGTGAATCTGTAAACGGTTCTGCTGTCGCACCTAGCTGCTGCTTCTGTAGCGGGCGCATTGATGTAATTGCGCTTGTCACGTCGCACGCTACGCTGTACTTCTCTCATCTTCATGCAATATTGGGACTCTAGCTCGATCCTCCCTGCTGCTGGAGTTGCTGCAATTCGAGTTCTAAGCTGTTTACGTTCGTCGATCCTTCTCCAGGTATCCTCGGAAAGCCACGTCCTATGTCTTCCCTGCGATAGACCGACAATCCTTTGAGCACCTGATGTGAAAACAGTTTTCACAGCATGCCAATGATTTTGTATGGTGGTGGGCAGTGAGCTGCTGATTGTTTACACTCCACGTGAGAAATAGTCCCTTAGTTCTTGGCGCACTGTGGGATCTCTTAGTCGGTCGATGTTGAACCTGGGCATTCTCGTGTCGTTAGATCTTCGAACGGCAGCAGTGCGTAATTGAACAGTCGCTATCATAATATAGAATAATACCTTGGCATTCAGGTACCCCATCACTATGACCATGTCGCCGTTGGGTGTTGCATTAAATACAGCTCCCAACTGGTTGTAGAAGGTCTCCTTTTCTTCCTCAGACGAACCATCCGTAGGGGCGTTACACTGTATAATTGTGACGCGACGTACTTTAGTCCGGAATTTGGCCGTTAAAAACCTATCTCCGTGAGAGTTGCCACGAGATTAGGCCTCTGAGTGCTGTGGGTATTAACAGCAGTCCAACTCCAAATCCACGGGGGCTTCCGGTTGGTTTTCCGGCGTAGAGTAGTACAGTGCTACGCGTTTGCGATTGGTACTCACCCGCATCTAACCATCTTATCTCGCTTACTCCGAATATGTCCAGCCTATATCGCATGAACTCATGTTCAAGTTGAAGGAATCTGGCGTTCTGAGGTCCTTCACTCTGTGAGTCAAGGAGCGCCTTCGCATTACAGAAACCAATCTCTGTCCGGGTACGATAGCCAAAAGTCGTCAACGAGTTATCAGTCCTTATCCGACGATCTCGCACTTGTAATCTTAGCCTACATGTATAAGGATTTATACAATATACATGCAGTTGCCCGGACACCACCACGAGGAGGTAAACCAAGCACTACATTACGAACTTGATTGTTGCGCTACTAACCCAATCCATGTTTTGTGCAGTCAGTAGTTTCCCGATCAATCGCCATACAGATCCCCAAGGTGAAATATAGATACAGACGATGTATATTTTAGCGGTGAGCGTCAAGTCAAAATGGGTGCAGCAAATCTCGATGTCATTATAATCACTGAGATCAACTTATATTGCCTAAACATCCTTAAGAACCGCTATAATTACACCGCCAAGCCGCTTGTGAGCATTATTTGCCGATAATCTATCACAACGGCTTACGAAGTAAGAGGCAAAAATAAGGGAGTTATTGAAATCATCGTTTAAGCCAGTCTCCGAAATCACAATTATGTCATATGTGCAACTATAAACATTCATCAGATACTTTGAACACTTTGTCAGTTAGCCCCTTACGTTCTGGTAGAAGAAGGCAACTTCTTTAAGTTTCTTGAAGTGGAGAATTGAGCATTGTTCCTGCTATTCCTTTTATTTCTATTAGCGATCTCCTTAACAAGAATGTTCTTCAGCCAAATATTTGGATTTAAAAGAGTTTTGCCTGTAGAAGATGGTGCAAGTAATTTAAAAGAGGCAGAAATACGGCCAGGTAGATTATCCGCTGTTAAGCATAAACATCTTATGCTGTTAGTTTTTAACCCCCTATGTTCTAAATAATTAATGATATCAGTGGGCTAAGTGACGTATTCCAATCGAGATAAAAACACTGCAAACGGAGGTGGTACAATCCTTAGAGCACAGGCGTCATTATTAATAGCAGTGGATGAGGGAGTATTGACATCAAGTATAGTGTTGTCAACCCCATTAGTCGCATGACAGGCTGATGCTGTTGATGGAGATGGTCGATGTTATTAAAACCCTTCAAAGTTTCTGGTTGATTTAGGGATCTAAAAACTAGCACATCATGAATTTCCGCGAGTATATAAGAACCTTTGATAAATCGAGAGGAAAGCGACGAGATTACAACTGTCGAGAATGCGATTGCAAGGTGTGTACACACATGTGTACAGTGAGTAAAAACAATTTTGTGGAGGTATGTACCTTTTTCTTAACAATAGCAAATTTAAGATAAATATAAATATGTAATTAAACATGAAAGGAAAAATAAGTTGAAATAGCTGTTAGATTTAAGTTTAAAGCGAAAAAGATAAAATTAGTCCAAAACATTCCGCCGCGCCTGGAACAACGTTTCACCGTCAACACCGCGATTTTATTAATGGGGCGTTTGACAATGCCGCTGGTCGTTCGCAAAGTTACAATACGAACAAGGCCGTCCTGGCCTGGGTGAACTTCGGAGACGCGCCCCATAGCCCACTTGCCCGGTGGGAGATCCGAGTCTTTTATGACGACCAGGTCGTTGACTTTGATGTTGACTTCTGCTTGCTGCCAGCGGGGACGCTGTTGCAAAGACGTCAGGTGTTCGATTTGACAGCGCCTCCAATATCCTTGAATTTTGGCTTGTAGATTTTTCCAATCCGATGAGCGATTAGTTGGAATGTCAGCCATAGGCTCCGGTACCGCTGCAAAGGACTCACCTAGAATAAAATGAGCGGGGGCTAGCGGATCCTTAGCAGAGCTTGGATTTGCGTTAAGAGCGTATAATACTCTTCGAAAGTAAGAGTATCAGCTCCTATGACTCGACGAAGATGTTGTTTCATCGAATTTACCCCCGCCTCCCACAAACCACCGAAGGGTGGTGCGGAAGGGGGAATAAAGTGCCAGGTAGTACCGTCGCGAGCCAATGATTCCGCTACCAGCGAGTTATGATGTTCCGAAAGAACGAGTTCATACATCTCTGATAATAAGCGATTGCCTCCGCGAAAGTTTGTCCGGTTATCAGAGTAAATATGCGGGTGTTTTTCGCGGCGCGAAACAAAGCGATGGAAAGCGGCAAGGATAGTTTCGGTGGTTAGATCGCGATATAGCCTTTGGTAGTAGTGTCGAATTTTTGAGAGAGAAACTATGTTTTTGTAAAATTTTACATATTAACCAAAGTATTGTTAGTGTAACCATTTAATTATACTTATCTTGGCGTCGAAAGCTGCCTGGGGTTGTTTTAGGTAGTCGGATAGTAATGCTAGTTGCTTGCGAATCTGTGCGATGAAGCTTAGATATCGAGCTACTGTTCGGATGAGGATGTTCCACCTAGAAATTCGAGTTGAAAGCCGTGCATATGGATGCTCCTTGATGATGACGTGATGTGATTGGCATGAACTTTTCTTTACTTCAAACAGACGGACAGAGTCTTCTTCAGGGGTATCTGCATTCGGCCACAAAGCCGAATCTTGGCAAAAGCATTGTTGACCGGTCCAACAAAGCGGTGATCGACAAGCTGCGAGGGTGGTATAGATTTAACCGAGATGTAGAACCAACGGCTACGCGGTATTGTGGACAACACTTCTGAGGTACGGTTATCAACAAATACACTCCAGCAACGAGGGGAGTCGATAAAAAGTTCGAGGCGTGGGATACTTAGTTGTTGTATCGGAACTACACGAGATTTAGCGGCGTATGCAGACCCCGATGCATCGGAGAATTCATGCAATTCAAAGGAATCATCAGTAAGACAGATAATTCGAGGAACCGAGATCGTGGTAAGCAACGAAAGTTATCTGCAATTTGCGTAGTTCCATACCGCACTTGGAAAGGAGTTCAATAAGCGAGTGTTGTTTCGATATGGCTTTTGACAATGTGTCTGCTCCCGAGGCGATATCATCCACATATAAGTCGTTAAGGAAAACTTCCGACACGATTGGAAAGTCATTTGGATAATCCTTGGCGCGTTGCTCGAGAGTTCGGATCGAAAAATAGGGCGCACACGATGTCCCGAATGCCACAGTGCGAAGGCGAACATTTTGGAATGACTCAGATGGTGATCTCCTCCAAAGAATGCGCTGGAAGTCTGAATCCTTCTCTGACACCCATATTTGACGGAAAATTTTTACTTTGTCCATAGTAAACACAAAGGCAAAGCGAAGAAACGTGGTGCAGACAGAGAAGAGATTTCACTCAACGGGAGGGCCGATCATGAGGGAATCGAAATTAAGAAATTTCCCCATCTTGCCGACCCATCGAATAATACACGCAATTTTGTCGTGGGGCTATCAGGCTTCCAACACGGAGTCATAGGGAAGGTAGTACAAATTAGAATTTCCTATTCCCGCGGTAGGTACCGGTTCCATATGTCCTAGCGCAAGGTACTCTTCAAGGAAATGAGTGTAGTTAGCGAGAAGTTCGGGATTTTGGGAGAATTTTCTCCCCATCGATTTAAGGAGCGAGACCGCCCCAGAAAGTGTATCTGAGAAATGTGGTGGAGCTATAAATGGAATACCGACGATGTATTTCCCGTTTGAGTCACGATAATGACATTTTTGGGAGTGTTCCTCGATTTCCACATCTTGCTCTGACATAAGTGATTTAGGTTCTACCTCTTCGACTATCCAAAATGCTTGCAAAATAGAGTCGGTATCTAGCGAAGTATGATTTAAAACGATATCGGGGTTTGAATTGTTTGAAAGCTGTCCAACCAGAATCCAACGAAAAATGGTATTTTGTGAGGTTGGATGACCCTGGCTGTTCTTGGTTACATTTCCTTGGAAGATTTCTCAACACTGCTATTAACAAAATATTGATAGGCCTAGATTCGTTGAGTGTCCGATCAGCTAAATCCAATCCAAGTAAATAATCCCAGTCCTAAATCGAAAAAGAAAAGTTTGGCAAGTTCGTTATAACTTTGGTAAAATATAAGTATTAACTCGAATACAAAATAAACTACAGCGTGACGAGATTGCCAAGAGGTGAAGCCTCTCCAAGGCGGATCCGATACCGTTGACCCATATCCTGGCGTTTCTTCTTTGAGTCCTAATCCTAATATTGGACTATTGCAAAAGCGGTGGGAAGCAGTGTTTGGGGCAATTGATGAGCGATGTTTACCGAATAATGATCACTACCAACTGGTGATGAAGAAGCTGGAGAACCAGCGATGATAAGTGGCGTAGATGATTAATCGAAGGGTCATGAAGCAAACTATGATGGCGTGAATCGCAAGATTTGCATCGACTGTTAGATGGGCAGCAAGTAGAAGAGTGTCCGTTCCGCAAACAATTAAAACACGCTTTGGACGACTTGACATCATTTTTTTGAGCTGGAATTGAAATTTCGAGAAACTGTGGACATTGCATTTAATGCAATGCGAAGAAGAGTCAGCATGCATGCTTTTTACTGACGACTTTGCTTTTGGTGCATTGCGAATATTGCCTGTTGAGTTTTCCAAAGCCTCACAATGAGTCTCGAAAAACTTAAGGAATAGTCTCAAGAACACTGATCTCCGATCATTGTTTTCGAGTGTCGGATTCCAGCTTGTTTAGCAGTATGTCTATTAGCCATAGTCACGCGAGTTAAGCGAAGTAAGACCTCATATCCCTTCGTCTGCTCAGTCCGAGGTTTTGCGATGAATGCGGACGCTTAACGTTTGGGTTGAGGGTGTAGTTTAAACCGCGGAGAATAAAAAGTCGTGCTCGTTGGTTGGAGTATCTTTATTTAATGCTCGAATTAATCGTTGCGTTTTTGTGACCGCCGTCTAGAGCGTACTTACAGTGTAGAGTCAGCACAAACGTGGGAAGCGTAGTATGCTGAAATGCACATTCCACACTCCAAGTATCGCATCAGGTAACGAGCCGTACTCGTCACCCGACACGACACCCGGAATGTCCATGTAGGCAAATAAACACACTACACCACCCTTTTTACAAAGAATGATCTTGCTATTATATTCTATTTAGACAAGATCATTTTTAATTAATTTTGTTTTTTTTTTCAATATCTTAAATCTATTTTGAAAACAAATGAATAGATATTATTACTTATTATTACCTATTTATTATTAATATTTATATATCAACGAAAATAATAGCTTAATCAATTATCTTTAAATTTAATTAATTTTTTTTTTTTTTTATTATTATTATCAACTATAAAAGTAACATCTATTTATGCTTTTTGCTTATGATATTTCCTTAGTCTATTCTTATGTACTATAGTAATTTTGTTATTTTCGTCTGTTATCGTACAGTTATGATTATTATCTATTTTTACTACTTTAAATGGGCCCATGTATAATTTATCTAGCTTATGTCCTGCATTATTTTAAAATAGCACTAAATCTCCTATAGCTAAGTCAATTTCTTTAAGGTTCCTATCGTACTGCCGGTTTTGGGTTATCTTTGACTGTTCTAGCATGTGCCTAGCTCTATTTTGGGCTACCTGTAGTCTGTATTTTGTCTCCTTGTCATATGCGTCCATATTCTAAAGGGGGTCGATTTCAGGTTGCTGTAAGAAATCGATTGTATTTGGTATCTTTCCAAATACTAATTCAAACGGACAGTAACCATGCACTGTCGAGGGTGTGGTATTGTAACAATACGTAAAAGATGTAACCCATTCATCCCAATCATTTTTATCGAGGGATAAGTATGATCTTATATATTCATTTAAGGTTCTGTGTACGCGTTCCACAGATCCTAATGTTTGATGATGATAGGCAGTAGAGTTTACCTTTTCGATCTTTAGGAGATCGCACAATTCTTGGAATAATTGGTTCATGTATTCTGTTCCCATGTCTGTTAGAATTTTCTTCATAAGCCCGTATGTTAGAATAAAACCATTAAGTATTCCTTTAGCCACCGCTCTGGCGCTCTTATTGTGTATTGGTATTGTAACTAAGTACTTAGTTAAGTCACACACTATAGTTATGGCGTATTCGTTACAATTTTCAGTTTTTGGCAATGGGCCAATAGTGTCTATTAATACTGTGTCAAAGGCACTTATTGGTGTTGGAGTAAGTATCAAGGTCTCTTTCGTTTTTAAAAATGATTTACTTTTTTTGCACTGATCACACGCTTTGACATAACGTTTAATTTCTCTAGTCATGTTTTTCCAGTAGAAGTATTTTCTTATCTTATTAGTTAACCTCGTGATTCCTGGGTGGCCACCAAAAACAGGATCATCGTGGTATTTTTTCAGAATTTTTAGTTTTTCATCCTCGTCTTTTATAACTTTTATCCTATATATAAGCACAATTTCTAAAGTCTTTAATAACGCGTTTCCTTTTTCTTTAAATTTATTTATCCGGATTTTATTAAATATTTCATCACCAAGTGATAACTGGAATCTCTTTATTCCTTTATTACCAGCTATTTTTTCAAGCTTTGGGAATAGTTGATCTAAATCAATTTTCCCATTGACAATAAAGTCTTTTCTTTCTATTGTACTTAGTATTTGTTTGCCTTTTGTGATATTTAAGTTAAGTCTTTGAGACTAAGGCGTTCAAATTTTCGTACTTCCTTTAAATTAAGTGCTTCATAAATTTTTAAGTTTTCAGACTGAGGGCTGTGAAGTATAGTATTGGGCGTGTTTAGCTTTAAGTTATCCCTTTTCGATTGAAGCCTTGTAGTGACTTTCAATATATTACTGGAAAGTTTTGGAATTTGTTTGATTTCAGAAAAATCTATGCGAGACAAAGCGTCGGCTGCATAATTTTCTTTTCCCCTAATATACTCTATTACGAAATCGTACTCCTCTAAATCTAATCTCATTCGTGTTAGTTTCGAGGATGGATTTTTCATTGAAAAAAGGTAGGAAAGTGGTCTATGATCACTCTTAACTAGGAATTGTTTTCCATATATATATGGTTTGAAGTGAGTTATAGCCCAGTGAATAGCTGCTAACTCTTGTTCTATGGTTGACTTATTGCTTTCGCCTTTCGTGAATTCTCTAGAAGCATATGCAAGGGGTAGTTGTTTCCCTTTGTACTCCTGGCTAAGTACAGCTCCACACGCATGCTTGCTAGCGTCTGTTGTTATACAAAATTGTTTCTGAAAGTTGGGATATTGCAGAATATTCGGGCTAAGTAGGCAGTTTTTAAGATATTAAAATGCTGTTTTACAACCATTAGTCCATGCGAACGCTGTGTTCTTTCGAGTTAATCGTGATAGATGACGTGAATACTCGGCAAAATTTGGTATAAAACGCATATAATAGTTGCAAAAAGCAACGAATCTTTTCGTTTGATCGGCATTTTGAGGGGTCGGATAGTTAAGGACAGCGCTGAATTTGCTATCATCTGGAAGTATGCCCTTATCTGTACATTTATGCCCTAAATATGTCACTTCGTGACCGAAAAATGAGCATTTGTCCGGATGGAGTTTTAAATCGTATTTTCGGCAAATAGAAAAAACATCTTTAAGGCATGTGTTCCTCTGAGCAGCCCAGTACTACCAAATCATCCATGTACAGAAATGCCTGTTCTGGTGAGAGACCACTAAATGCTATGGACATCATTCGTTGAAAGGAATTTGGCGCTATTTTTAAGCCATACGGGAGTCGGCTGAAACGAAATGACCCTTTGTCCGTAGAAAACGATGTTATATCTCTCGATTTTTGGTCTAACTTGATTTGATGAAAGCCCGATATTAAATCAAGGCACGAAAAATATTTTGCCCTTCCTAGTTGGTCAAGAATATCATCTATTCTTGGTAATGGGAATTTATCCGCAATCAATTTTTTATTTACATTTCTAAAATCCACTACCAATCTCCACCGTTTCTCATTACTTCCTGGTAACGATTTTTTTGGTACCAGTAAGATTGGACTGTTGTATTCCGAAGTTGATGGTTCAACTATGTCATCTTTGATTAGTTTATCAACCTGCTTCGCTATTTCTTCCTTTTGTGAATGAGGAATTCTGTAATTTTTTATATATACGGGTGATTCGTCTTTTAGGCGTAGCTTTTGTGTGTAAAAATTATTACACGAAATTTTTTCTGATTCTAATGCGAAAACATCATTAAATTCGTTGCACAGGTCAGTCAGCTTTGATTTTACAAATTGAGGGAAGTTTTTTGATAATCTGGCAAGAATTTTTTCTTTATGGCCCTTTTCCAAATTTTTATTTATGAGAATGTTATATTTAATTAGACAGATCCTCTGTTATAATATTGGGATTGCTTAACGTTACATTATTATTTGTTGTATTGATTATGCGCACTAATGGTTTTTTCGCGTTTATTATCGTACTCGCAATATAAATTCCCGTTTTAAGTTCTTGGTTTGGTATCAAAAGTTCATCTTTTTCGGTATTAATTGCGATTTGTCTTATAACTTCTGACCTAGGGGGAATTGAAAATGAATTGGGATATGAGGATGTATGCATGGGTATAGCTACATTTTCTGGAAAGTTATCTGGTCGCAATATTAGCCAGTCTTGATTATACTGGTAGTCTAGCACACAATTGTATTTTTTTATAAAGTCAAGCCCAAGTATACCATCACTGGGTATAGGAAAATCCGTTCGTACCACTTGGAAGATTTGGGGTATAAGAATATTTTCAACTTTTATTTCTGCTTTAACTGTACCTATTGTATTAATTACCCCCTGTCCTATACCACTTAGTTCTCTTGTAGTGCCTTTATTAACGAATATACTATCATTAATTTGAGTTTCTTTTATAATTGAAACGTCTGCGCCGGTATCGATTAAAAAGTTTGAAAATTTGTTCGTTGATATCAGCTTTACTGTTATAAAGCTGCTGAGATTGAGATTTAGATTTAGTATTTTATTCGTAATATTTACATATTGTTTTGAGTATTTAGGGGTTCGTTCCAGTTTTCCGAACTTTGTTCTTCATTTATATATCGTATATTGTTTTGGTTGCTTCGACCATTTTGGCGGTAATGACCATTGTTGTGTAAACTACCTCGAATTCGACCACGGCCTCTGCCACGGTTGAAATTCTGATATTGGCCGCGTGTACGGTTACCACCAAGATGATGCCAATATGTTTTTTTGTTATAATTGCTGTTTCTATTAAAATATAAAATAGAATTTGGTTGACCAAAGGTTTCGGTACTACTATTGACAAACTTGGCTACAACTTCGTTCATATTATTGAATTGACCAGATTCCATTACAATTTTAAATTTTTCGTTTGTTGCATTCTTTGTCATGGCACGTACCGCTGTTTGGGTAGAGTACTTCTCTGCTAACGCGGTGGTTAGAAGATTTGGTCAAGTCCTCGATCTCATTAGCGTATGTGTTAGCAGACTTGTTATTTTGCTTTACACTCATGAGTTTTGCTGCCAGAACTTCAACTGACTCGCCTTTTATCGATTTTCTTAAGTTTGCAATAATTTGTTGCAACGAAGACTCATTTGCAATAAGGTTTCGTGCAGCACCTTTGAGTTTAGTTTTTACTAACTCAACTGCTACTTGTTCATGAGTCTCTTTTATCGAGTCTACCAAATTTAATGAATCCAAAAAACTTTGTAGGTTTTCAATTTTACCGTCAAAATCTGGTATTAATTTTGACGCTGTATTAAGGAACTCAATTTTGGTCTGTGACATTCTGGCAGTGTTATTTATATCCGTTTTGTTCAAATTAATCTGATTGTATAGATCTTTAGATTCTTCTAAGCCTACCTCTTCGTCTTCCTCACCGTCACTACTTTCAGCAGTGATTTTATTTGAGCTTAATTCAGTTTCTAGAGAAAGTGGGACTTTTAAATGAATTTTTCTTTTAGTGAAAATTTTAAGTAATCTATCTCTAAAACTCCAGAATATATCTTGAGCTTCAGCTTTGTGTTCCTTTGTTAATTTAGTGTAGTGTACGTGTACTGTTCTTATTTTGTTGAAGTTTTCTATCAGTACGTTGATATGTTTGTCTACAGTGTCACTCTTTATTTCAATATTTTTATTTAAACATTTATACGATCTATTAAACACTTGTCTACATACATATATTTTTGACAGAATGTCTGTCCACTGTTGGCACATTGGAATGGGTCATTTATTTGATTACTTATTTTATTTTTATTTTTTCTCAACGTAATAGTCTTGAATTATTTACAATCAATTATATTAATCATCTATATCTAAATTATCCGCACATTTGTTAATTTAATACTATCATAACTAATAATAAAAATTTTTAAGGTATGGTTATAACATAATAAAATTGTAGGCTGTACCTGTAGAAACGTCGCTCGGTGTAAATATGAGGAATTTTTGAATATGTTCTGCTATCGTTTTATGCTGCTTGGCTGGTAGTTTCTTATCTATCGAGATGTATTTAGTATTGTTGTCGCTTCCAGATTATTGCTGAGATGATGATGAGTGTTATTTAAAGATGCACATTTGTTACTACGTAGTTGCACTGTTTTAATGCCTGTAGAATGTTTTTTTTTTGTTTTTTTTTTTTTTATATTTGATTTATTGACGCCACCGACGCGGCACGCTATATATACTGGCGTTTGATGTTTGCGCGATAAATTTTTAAGAGTTTATACAAAAAACTCGCGGCACATATTATTGCTATTATTATTATTGCAACGGCTGTCACATTAATTTGATTTGTATTTTCTATTTCTATTTCGTTCACTACATTTGCCTTTGGGTTTACAATTTTTGATTGCTCTTTACCCATTTTGTTTCTTTTTATTTTTATTTTTATTTAATTAATCGGATATTTTGTCACTATGTCACTTGTCACGGTCGCCATGTAGTTTAAACCGCGGAGAATAAAAAGTCGTGCTCGTTGGTTGGAGTATCTTTATTTAATGCTCGAATTAATCGTTGCGTTTTTGTGACCGCCGTCTAGAGTGTACTTACAGCGTAGAGTCAGCACAAACATGGGAAGCGTAGTATGCTGAAATGCACATTCCACACTCCAAGTATCGCATCAGGTAACGAGCCGTAGGCAAATAAACACACTACAAGGGTAAGTCCATAAACCATCGAATGAAAATCGTAATAGCATACCGTGGTCTATGGTATCTCCCACCACTAATGATTAATTAAGCTGAGGCTTTGTTCCGTAAATACGACTTTAGATAATGAAATTTATGAAGAGGCGTTAAATTGGTTTTATTATGTATAGCACCCTCGAACATATCTCGGAAGGCAGGCCATTCCTGATAATTTCCCGAAAACGGTTCCATTCGAATTTTAGGGAGAATAAAGTCCCTTCGCGGCGAGTTTTGCGATTTTGCAAGCGATTCAATAAGGATTTGTTTTTGTTGCGCTATTGAGTTGATTGCGTCCTTACTTTCGATTTCAGGCAATGGATCCGTATAACCCTCTGTCTCAGTCAGTTCGTACATGAGTTTCTGCGAAGCATCAAACTCTTTCCTCAAATCGTCCGCTTTAAGGATTTTGACCTCAAGATTGACTAATAAAGAATTTTCAGAAATGTTCTCTGAATACTTGACTAACATGGTCAACGAGCCTTTGATATGACCACGTGTCAACCGAAGGGCAGAGAGTTTGACCGAAAAAGACATTTCAAATTATTATTTTTTTATTTGACTAGGAATGATCGGCTATTATCAAGGCGCAATGAATCTTCCTAAAAATAACGCACTAACTTTAGACGAAAATGTTCAAATTTCAAGAGATTAGCTTCACGTGGTCAATATAAATATTTTCCTTTCGAATTTGATTGTCTTATGGAAATAACCACAATGCCAATAATTGCACTTTTTAAACGAAAGTCTTTAGCAATTCGAAACATAAGAATCCGGCGCAATTACGGACCACAAATTTATATAACAACGAGCGTTTAATCGAAATTAAATCGTTGACGAGCGGAAACAATAATGTTCAAACGACGATGAGCAAAAGGCAAAAGCAAAAAAAAAAAACGAGAACCTTTCTTAGAACGTTATAATGTTTTAATGTTATCTGGACCATATTCAAGTGAACGAGTAATCCACGCAGCAGCAACCAGCAACACATCTGCGAGGCTTACGCAGCTATGTAGATAATGACCGCGAGTATATATGCACCTTTTATAAGTCGAGAGAAAAGCGACAAGATTACAACTACTGTCGAGAATGCGATTGTAAGGTATGTGCTACTGGGTGGAGAGCTGTAAGTTCTCACTGTAAATGCATTACACATTTTGTGAAGGTACATAGGAATTTTGTTACAATAGCAAATTTAAGATAAATAAAAATATGTCATTAAACATGAAAGGAAAAATAAGTTTAAATAATTGCTAAATTTTAGTTTAGACCGAAAAAGATTAAATTAGTCGAAAACAACAACAGCAAAAAAAAAGAAATTACTTTATTAAAAGTTAATAATAAATATTTACGGAAGTTATTGCTTTTCTAACCACTAAAAATGTGGAGTTTGAGACGACTAATCTTGAGGGGTCGGGTGCACCTAATCCCCAGCCATATTTCGCAAACTAGCGCCATTTATATCTCAACTCCACAACTAAAATCCAATAATAGCATCTGTTCGCTACTTATATATGAAACTTGTTATTTGTTATTATTAATTTTGCATATTTACATTATCGTTTATTATTTGCTTGCATATCGCCAAACAAAACGTTATTTGCCCTACCGTCTAACACTAATTCTAATAATTTCATGTAATGCAATGTTCTGTTATCACTCTCTCTTTACATTTTGTTATTCTTCTTTGTGATGTTGTTCGTTGCCACTTGTGCTAAAGTTTGTCATAATTTCGCTCTCTTTCGATATCCAACCAGCAAGCTGCGAACATCAATGGTATTGTATCAATAAATACACATCCAAAACCAATTCATTTAATTTTGTCGTTTTGAATCATACGCGTAGTCGATCTTAATCGGTTTCAATTCATCGAACGTTTTCGAGAAAATAATATAAAACATTTTCTGGTCCTTCGATAGCCGAATTTATTCGGAAAAATAGACAATTTTCACAAACAATTTGGAGAACAGTTCGTTGCATACACGTGTTTGTTCAATCGTTTCTTAAACCCATTCCATCTCGTCTTTTCTTCATCGAACAATATACGAAGATTAAACCTATCTGAATCTCCGGTGCGCGCGCAATAATTATTGAGCTTTATCGTAATTATACGTCGGTCTAAGATGAATTTCATCAAGGGAAAACGGGGTCGTGCAAAGGCTGCTATTTCTCGCGCTGCTACTTTCGCGGAATCAGTAGATGTAAATAACACACTTCCAATGCTAGAGATTAGGCTAGACAATATAACAAAAACGTGGAAAGAGTTCGTCTAATTGCAGAATGCTTTGTACGAGTTTTCGGCGGATCCAAACTTCGTTGATCCTGAAGCGGAATTTGCTGAGTACGAAACGAAATACTTTGTCGCGCATTCGGTTCTTACCAATTTCATTCATGTGAAGAGCATGGCAAGTGTCTCAACTTCAAGTCAGCCAAAAGAATCGGTAATTGAACAGTTGGCGAGTCAGCAAGCAACGTTTTTGCAAAAGTTAAACACCTCCAATGTTGCAACTTCCGTAAAATTGCCGCATCTATCAATACCCCAATTTTCAGGCGACTATAAAAATTGGCCTGCGTTTAGAGACGCATTCCAGGGTTCAATAGATTGTAATTCGTCGCTAACTTCAACACAAAAACTTCAATATCTGAAGTCATTCTTATGTGGAGAGGCTAGCAATCTACTAAAGCACATCATTAATTCTGACAACAATTATTTGGAAGAATGGGATCGCTTAGAAAGTCGATATGATAGAACTCCCATTATAGTTCAATCATTTATACAATCATTTCTATCGTTGCCCACCACATTCTCTTCAAATGTGGCCGTATTGCGCAAAATCACTGATGGCGCTGACGAGGTAATTCGCGGGTTAAACGCATTAGAATCAAACAATCGAGATCCATGGTTAATATATTATTATTTTGCAAAAGCTTGATCCAGAAACAAAGCAGGGGTGGGCTGAATTAATAGGTTCAAGGGATGATGCGACATTTAAAGAAATGCTAGACTTTTTGCAAAACCGTTGTGTGTGTCTTGAATCCTGTTATACTCCTTTGCGTTCTACACAATCACGAAGTAAGGTTCAAGGCGTCATTCGAAGCCACTTCATTGAATCCAATCGCAGTTGTCCTAAATGCAAATTAGACCACAGCCTTTTACAATGTCAACATTTTCTCGCACTTCCAATTGATGCTCGTCGAACATTTGTTAAGGAACAGTCCTTGTCTTCGTCAAGGTCATTCCTCAAATAGATGCCGGTCAAACAATCGTTGCAAAACATGCAGGTCGCGTCACCATACCCTCGTACATTCCACATCCTCGTCGCCAAATTCTACTTCAGCTGCTTCTTGCACATCATCTTCTTCTTCGTCCAATATTGCACCGCCGATACAGTCATCATCCACTGCTACAAATATTTATGGTTCTCCACCATATTCGGATTTACCCTCATCTTCGAATTCAGCACCAGCAACAAATTCATCAACCGTTTTTTGTTCACATACAAATGCAGTAGACAAATCGCTAAAACCCATTCGTTCTACCCAAACTTTACTGCCTACTGCCATCGCTCGTGCTAACGACAAGCAAGGAGTTCTGCAAAACATTCGGTTGCTGCTAGATTCAGGGTCTCAAGTTTCGTTTGTTACGGAACAAACTGTGCAACGCTTAGGGCTCATTAGGAAAGCTGCCCGTATTCCTGTTCTTGGTGTTGGCTCCACGTCAGCAGGTGTAACAAATGGAGTTGTTACACTTCACCACTTTTCGTGCGTTAGCAAGCAATCTGTCGAGATTCGGTGCTACGTCATCTCAAAACTTACTTCGCTAGTACCTGCAGCTGCATCTACAATCGTTGATAAAAGCGTATTTTCATCGTATTCTCTCGCAGATCCTCATTTTAATTGGCCTGGTCACATCGATGTTCTTATCGGCGCTGATAAAGTGTTTAGTGTTTTCAATGGAACAGCTGTTCGTGGTCACCAGGGGCAGCCTGACCTCATTCCAACTATTTTCGGTTGGGTTATTTGTGGTAACATGACAACCCCGAACTCGTTACCAACTCATGGCATTGATTCATACTGCACTCAATTAGACACACCACTTGAGTTTGACCTGGAGCGCTTTTGGCGACTTGAAGAAATCTCTCATGAAACTACTCTTTCCATCGAAGACCAACGTGCTGAAGACATTTTCGCTACATCTCATTCGCGATTACCTGATGGCAGGTACCTAGTGAGAGTATTTCGGAATTCTGATTTCGGAAACAGCATAAACGTCGCGTTAAATCGGTTCAAATATACGGAGCGTAAAATATCTTCCAATCAGTATTTAAGGGATAAATATTATATAGGCTTTATGCGGGAATACCTAAGTCTGGGGCATATGGAGGAGGTACCTTCCAATGAAATAGAAATATCTTCAGCAAAATGCTACTACCTACTACATCATGCACATGCTGTGATGAAAGAAGACAGCAGCACTACAAAGGTACGAGTAGTTTTTGACGGATCAGCTAAGTCTGGTCCCCACAAGTCTCCTAACGAAACTTTGCTAATAGGACAGACATACCAACGTGATCTCTTTTCAATTTGCGTTCGCTTTCGTCGTCATCTCTTTACTCTATCAGGTGATATAGAGAAAATGTTTCGTCAGATACGCGTTACCAGGAATCACTCGGACTTCCAACGAATTCTATGGAGAGAGTCAAGTGATCAACAACTAAAACATTATCGTCTTTCGACTGTCACCTATGGTACAGCATGTGCACCATTCCTGGCTGTTCGTACTCTCTACCAACTCGCACTCGACCATATGAATACGTATCCACGCGCGGCAGCAGTATTGGTTAATGACTTTTACGTCGATGACGTAATGACCGGAGTACATTCTATCGATGAAGTCACTTCCCTTCGTTTAGAACTTATACAGTTACTTCAATCTGGTGGATTTAATCTCCGCAAATGGACTACTAATTGTTGGCCCTTATTGGTTAGCTTACCAGAAGATCAGCGGGAGTTATCACCAAAGGAATTTGAAGAGTATTCCTCGGTCAAGCTGTTGGGATTACAATGGTTACCTGCTCGCGATACCTTTTCGTACAAGGTCAACATAAGTGGTAGCTCATCGGTTACTAAGCGACGCATTTTGTCTGAGTCGTCTAAAATATTTGACCCAATAGGATTCTTAACACCAGTCATTATCTCCATTAAAATTCTCTTTCAGGAGCTCTGGCGAAAGAAGTATGCATGGGACGATCCTATTTCGTTAGAGCTCGCGGGTCAGTGGTGCTCAATTCGAGATCAGCTTCCTTCGCTTGAAGCTTTAAGTATTCCACGAATTATGTATCCAACAAAGGAAAATTTTGAATTCCATGCTTTCTGCGATGCATCCCGCGATGCTTACGCGGCAGTTGTATACTGCAGAAGTATAGACTCAACGGGTAAAATAACTAGCACAATCGTCGCTGCTAAGAGTAAAGTAGCACCTCTAAAAGTAATTTCTCTTCCCCGACTGGAACTCTGTGGAGCGGTTCTTTTGACGCGATTAGTAAAAAAGCTTAAAACTTCTTTGCAATACAAAGAAATGAAAGTTTTTGCCTGGACTGATTCTGCAATAGTCCTTCATTGGCTATCGGCGTTGCCCAAAAGGTGGTCAGTTTTTATAGCCAATCGCATATCAGAAATTCTATCTAAAATACCCAGGGAATCATGGTACGATCACATGATAATCCAGCTGACTGCGCATCCCGGGGCATTCCACCCTCTCATTTAATATCAAATGACTTGTGGTGGTTCGGACCTTCGTGGATAAGGCACGAACGAGATCAATGGCCCTACATCGCGTTTTCGCCCAAGAACATTCCAATAGAACACCTGGAAGAACGAAAAAATCCCCCTGTGCAACTACTAGTATCAAAAATATAACCCAATTATGTTTTCGAAACACTCATAAGTAATTCCTCGCGCTACTTCAAAACAATTCGTGTGCTCGCCTTTATCCTTCGGTTTATTTCCAACTCGCGTGTGAACTTTGCTTCTAGAAATCGGCAATCGTTGTCATCGAGTGAACTCTCAACGGCAAAAACTCATCTCGTTAAGTTCCACCAATCATTGTGTTTCTCGTCCGACAAAAACATTATCGCGAAAGGTAACGTACTCAAAGGTGGAAGCAAGTTGGCATCTCTAACGCCTTTTTTAGATACAGACCGTATCCTTCGCGTCGGTGGTCGTATTCAAGAATCTGATCCAACCTTTTCCACGAAACACCCAATAATTATAGACAAAAACACTCGGTTTGCCAAGCTTATTGTCGAAGACATCCACACACGCTACCTACACGTCGGTGTTTCCCAAATGTTTGCTATTCTTCGACAAGAATATTTCATCGTCGGTTGTCGCAACCTTTTACGCAAGGTCGTCCATGAATGCCTTGTGTGCTTTCGTCAACGTAAAATAACATCGACTCAGCTTATGGGAAATTTGCCAGCTGAGCGCGTTCGGTTTTCGCGTCCCTTTAGTACGGTCGGAGTTGACTATGCGGGACCCATAACACTGCGTTTAAGTAGAGGACGAATTCCGAAATTTGTCAAGAGCTATGTTGATGTTTTTGTGTGTTTTACAACAAAAGCACTTCACTTGGAGTTAGTTGGAGATCTCTCTTCGTCCGCTTTTCTTGCCGCCCTTGATCGTTTCGTGTCGCGAAGGGGAAAACCTTCCGAGATATGGAGCGACAACGGTACAAACTTTCAACTCCAGCTACTCATGAGCCAGCAACACAACAACATCGTCGCAGATCACTTATCCAAGGACAAAATTGCATGGAAGTTCATTCCCCCTTCTGTACCTCACTTTGGAGGTTTGTGGGAGGCAGGAGTGAAATCGGTTAAGTTTCACCTCAAGCGAGTAATCAGCGATCATAGGATCACATATGAAGAGATGTACACCTTGTTAATGCAAGTAGAAGCATTGCTCAACTCCTATGTGGCCTACTTCTGACATGGATCCAGTCGCACTAAGTCCGGCTCACTTTCTTATTGGTGAACCGCTAATCTCTGTACCTCGTCCTGATATGTGTTCTCAAAATATTTGTCCATACTCTAATTGGTCTCTCTTACAGAACCTCAAACAAGGATTTTGGAAGCGGTGGCACTCCGAATATTTAACGTCTCTACAACAGCGCCCAAAGTGGCAAACCGTCAAAACAGATCTTCAGGTAGATGATGTCGTGATGCTGAAGGAACGAAATCTCCCACCATCGAAATGGATCCTTGGCCGAGTTAAGCATGTTCATGCTGGGAAAGATCAACGAACTCGAGTTGCAACAGTTGTTACCCAATCTGGAGAGTACGTCAGGCCGATTACCATATTATCTCCTCTCCCTTTTTCTGAAAGAATGAAATCTTTCAGGGGGGCTGAATGTTCGCTACTTATATATGAAACTTGTTATTTGTTATTATTAAAATTATTTACATTATCGTTTATTATTTGCTTGCATATCGCCAAACAAAACGTTATTTGCCCTACTGTCTAACACTAATTCTAATAATTTCATGTAATGCAACGTTCTGTTATCACTCTCTCTTTACATTTTGTTATTCTTTTTTGTGATGTTGTTCGTTGCCACTTGTGCTAAAGTTTGTCATAATTTCGCTCTCTTTCGATATCCAACCAGCAAGCTGCGAACATCAATGGTATTGTATCAATAAATACACATCCAAAACCAATTCATTTAATTTTGTCGTTTTGAATCATACGCGTAGTCGATCTTAATCGGTTTCAATTCATCGAACGTTTTCGAGAAAATAATATAAAACAGCATCACTCACCTTTAGTGGATAGTGTTACCCTCAAACGAGTATTATGTTGAGTGTTAGGTTAAAGTTTCTCTAAAGTCTAAATAGACACATTAATGGAATTCGGATTAATCTATGGGGGGAAGGAAGGAGGTAGGTACCAAATTTATGTAATGCTAGGTGGAAGATATAAGGGTTGGAAATGCTTTATGTTTGTTGTACCTGAATGGATTTATAAGATTTCAAGACTGTAAATATTTAATTTATTTAAATCTGAAGCTAAAGCAATGAGTGAGCGAATTTTGTGAAGCTAAAAGTCAATTTATTTTTTAACTCTAGAGAATATAAAGACAAATTTCGCAAACATATTTATCCATTCATGTGTATACGTATTCATAAGTGAAAATAACTGGCCTTTGCAGCTCCTACTCTATTTCACAAAATGGTTTCCGAAACAATTAAGCAGAACTTCGAACACAAATTGTCTTATAATATGGTAACACTTATTTCCCACATCATCAATCCAACTTCCACTTGCAGTAAGTGAAATTCAATTGGAAACAAATTTGAAAGCTGTTTGTTGTTTAAATAAAAATAGTTTTTATTTATTTTTTCTACACTTTTGTTTAATTTTTGATTTACTGTTCCACTTTACAAAAAAATATATTTTAGGCATTCTTTTTGAAGAAGGCATCTTTATTTTCAAGTTTAGCATTTTTTCATTAAAAGTGGCTGTCAACGATGCCGCCAGCTCAGACAACTTAACAGAATTGTTTTGCCCAACTAATGCTTATATACAATTGCCCAGAGCGCCTTAAGAGAATTTACCTACCAGTGTTCGCGCCGCCAACCACTTTTGACGAAAAAATGCCTAACTGGCAAAAAATATGTAAGTGAAAAAATATATTTTTGAGGCAAACTGAATACACACAAGAAGCAAACAAAATCGGATTTTATGTTCGATTTGGCAGCAGAAATTTGAAATCTCAGATCAAAATCTGAAAAGTCAAATCGAAAACGACATTAGAAAAAGGGAATGCTTTTAGTAGTGCTGCTAGGATAAACATAGTATTAAATACACCGCCGGCCAGCCATGCCAACTAAAGCTTTAAGGCTTGCTTTTTTTTCAAAAAGGGAACTTTTTTATTTCAAATATATTTTTTTTAAACATTCTTAAAAAAATCTTGGCCAAAAAAAAATTGTATGTGTAACCTCGGTCTTAAAGAATGTGTCTCCACCTTTAAACTCTGCCCATTTTACTATCAATTTATCTGTCAATAAGTAGAATGAAATTGGAAATAAATTTGAAAGCTGTGCATTTTTTTTATTTTTGTGTTTAATTTTTGATTTATTGTTCCACTTGACCTACAGAATCAAGTTAGGCATTATTTTATTGAAAAATGCAACTTTTTTTGAAGCTAGGCATTTTTTCGTTAAAAGTGGTTGGCAAGGCTGCCGCCAGCTCAGACAACTTAAGAGATTTGGCCTACAAGTTGTTTTCCGTGTTACTATGTAGGAAGGTGTGTGTGCCATGTTAAAGTAAATTAGTATACCAGTATACACCTCCTACCATTAAGAATTTATTTTTGCCGCTACACATGCATTCACAGATAGGCAATTTAAGAGAGAATTTTATTGTCAATATATGCGGGAGGAATCGGTTAGGTGCGCAGGAGCTGACGGTCGATTTATACTTAGTTTAGGGCTGCTATATAATTCAACGCACTTTTCTGTGACAGTTCTTGAAATTGATTAAAACAAGCATACCAATAATTAAATTTCACATTTCATATATTTGTAATTTTGCGTATTAAGCAATAGATTGCTATTTTTGTATGTAAAATAATATGCATTATTTTTCATATAAATACAATAGCGCATTAAATGAAAATGAAAATTGTAATATAATTTTTGTAGTAGTAGTTTATAATAATAAATAAAAAAACACTTAAATTGTCAGCACTATAAAGTATTTCCTGACGATTCAAATAATACACATGTAATTTTTCACTTCTGTCGGCACTCCCGGAGTGGCACTGTTTTTTTTACAGGTGAGGGGAGATGGGGGCACCTTTGAGCACTTTATGCTTCCAAGTCTATAAAAACCTATGTTTTTGAATTAATGATCTGTAACTTATTTTTACTTTTAGAAATAGAACTCAGCCTTAATTTAAACGCATAATTCTATCAGTCTTGTGAAGATTTAGATTTATTTTTTTTTTTTAATGAAGCAGGTCCTTATGTTCAGCAGCTTTGAACTAGGTTGGGGTACCTTTGAACGGCAGCCTTTATAATTAAATGTTTAAATGAAATAATACTTTACACTTTAATTAAACTATAGATCAGTTTTATTTCTTAAATTAGACAATAAAACTTAGCAAAATCGCTTTAATAAGGTAAGAACATATAACGTAAACAAAAAACAAAAATAGGTACACAAACTAGAATTCACAGATAACTTTATTTAAACAACAAAAAAACACATAAACAAGAAGTAGCCTCATTAACCTAACTGAGATTTAGAGAAATCAAAAGCAAAAGTCATCATCGCAGCTGTCCTCGATGTTCCTGGAATATTAATTGGTGTTGGCAGCTAAGCTTTTATTTCTATGATACTAACAGGCCACTTGTCTTCTATGTCAGGGCGGAAAAACTTATAGGAAACTGGTTTCTTCTTTAATAAGCAGACGTTGTACATGTTGCCATCTTTCTCATTTATTCGGCCAACAAAAATTAATATCTTATTATTATTTTTATTGGAACATTCCACCAAATTTATAATCGTTCAAAGGTAGCCACGTTCAAAGGTGCCCCTGTAGCGATTGCGTCTTTAAAATATAGATGGCAGGGGAAACAGCAAATAGTAAAAACTGTAACCGGAAGAAAGAGATAGCAATAGATAACAAAATGTGTACGTAAATGATTCGAAGATTGCAATATAGGGAGCGAAAGAATCAAGCCCATTTCATATATTATATATAAGTCAAAAAAGCCGAAAGCATTAGAGCGGGTTAAATTGTCATGGCGGATGGACGCCAATAATGAATTATTAATAAAGTAAATTGTAATGATATCCAAAAACTTGCACTGATCGTTTTTAATTATTTATTCGTGGTTTATAAACTTTGTGAATGGAACAAGAGGAAGTCGCATCAAAAGCGAAATTGGTGACCCCGCACGCAAACCACGCGCCATCAGAAGAAAAGTGCACACACATAAAACCTCCTGGCACAAAACGCACCAAGACCAAGGCCGTACTCCCACCAAACACACGACATAACCTCAACGGCGCACAACCACGCAGGCACCCGCCATTTCTTGCGCAAAGAAGACAACACAATCAGTTTCAAAGCGAAAAGGTCGATCAGCTTCTCCAGCGGAAACAACAGCATCAAAACAAACAACAGTGCACCACACCACCACGTCCATCAGCACCACAGTATCTCGGCAACGTAGCCACATCAGCGATCTACTCAGCGAGTACCATACCAGCACCCTCAGCACATCCAGCACCAAACCAACACCACACCACCACGTCCATCAGCACCACAGAATCTCGGCAAAGTAGCGTATGTACATAAACACATATATATATTTCAGACACCCAAGTGTATTATATATATTAAGCAATTTTACTAAAATATGTATATAATATACCTATTCTAATATCTAAGATAGAACCTATTACCTGTTACATAAACTTATTTAGAAATAAAAAGAAAATATTACTCACCAAATATGAAAGAACTAATTAAAAAAGTGATTAACAATTGCGAACATTACAATCATAAAATAGAAAGAAACCCAATAAAACTCCCATACGAGAAAACAATCACGCCAGAAGGTCCACACCAATATTATCACATGGATATATGGATACTTTCCCACTCAATAAAATATCTCACATGTATAGACAAATTCAGCAACTTTATAAGCGTAGAACTTAAAACAAAGAAACAAAAAGATGTATTAAATACCATTACAAAAATCTTTACTTATATTTATTACCAGACCAAAATATATTGTACTAGATAACGATCCTTCACTTCAAACTTCAGTTCTCATCAGAGTGTTGTGGGGTAAGCACACTTAGAGAATTTATCGGAGAGTTGTGAGTTTTTACCTCCTGTAAATCCATGTACTTTTGAAAATATTTAAATAACAAAAGTCATTACCTATTTGTGAATCATAAAAATCTTTTAACAATTGTAAAATGCCTTGTTCATGTGGTTTTAAAGTCGATCGCGCTGATGCAAAAATCCAATGTGGCTCATGTAATGGTCTTTATCACTTAAAATGTGAAAAACTGCGGCAAAGTGATTGTGATTACATGAAAAAAAGAAATGTACCGCATATCTGTGTATCATGCACAAAGCGCCGGCGAAAACTAGAAAGAAGCAAACACAAAATGTAAACAATAAACCTGTACCAACATCTCTGCCAGCGAGAACGATGAACATTTTATGTGTAAAATTTAATAGCTTGGAATGCAAGCAAAAAATACTTGTTAACAACCGTGAAGAAGCTGTCAACGAATATTCTTGGTGCAGAATTTT
Organism: Cheilosia variabilis; assembly: GCA_951230905.1. Taxonomy (NCBI): domain Eukaryota; kingdom Metazoa; phylum Arthropoda; class Insecta; order Diptera; family Syrphidae; genus Cheilosia; species Cheilosia variabilis. Next base: position 97,246,847 of record OX579676.1, on the reverse strand, counting down.
GTAATAAGCCTATATTCATAAATGAAAGTTTATCAACATATAATAGATCATTGTTTAACAAAGCTAAGCAGATTAAGGTAGACAAATGTTTTTCGTTCTTATAGGTCAGAAATGGGGTTATTTTATTAAGAAAAAATGAAGGGTAAAATCCCAGAAGAATTTCTTCTTTTGAAGATCTAGAAAATTTATCTTAAATCATGGTTAATATAGATATGAATCAAATTGAAATCCCTTTTAATTGTAATTTAACCTCATTCTACAAATATGACAACGATTTTTATGATGTATGTAGTATATAACGCTAACGTATTAGATAACAACTGGTTCATTATTCACCAAAATATTAGAAGCTTGCGCAAAAATTTTGATTTATTTTTAACACATTTGGATTCATTCCTAAAAAAGCCGGATTTAATTTTTCTCTCCGAAATATGGATTTACGATGATGAAAAGGATTATTTCAATATACCTGGTTACAAATTTGACCCGAAATGTAACAATTCATATGCTGCGGGTGGTACTGGGGTTTTTGTATCTGATAGTTTAAATGAGAATTGTGAGATCGGCAGTCCTGATTTGATGGGGTCTGATATGATAAAAGTTTCGTGCTTTAGAGATGTTAACAAATTTGTTTTTATGTGTTTTTATAAACTTCATGAAAGGAGTAGAGATGTTTTTGTTGATGAGCTATCCTCCCCTTTGTGTGACGAACGCTCAAGAAATCTTTTCATTATAGGTGATATGAATATAGACATTTTACATGAATCTGTAGTTAATGTCTGCGAATGGGTTGGAATCTTGTTTCAATGAACCAACAAGGACTTCTGGTAGTACTCAAACTTGTATTGACCATACTTTTGCTAGGTTGGATCTAAATTCCAATGTCTCATTAATAACTACAATTTCAGACTTCTCAATTACTGATCATAGTATGATTTGCCTTTTACTAAAAAGTGATATGACTAAACGCACAATGAATATACTGCCTGATTCTTTAACTCAGAAAACCAATTTTAATTCTCTCAATGCACGCTTGCTACAGGAAAACTGGTATGGCGTTTATAGGGAAAACAACCCTTCTACTGCATTTGACATATTTTCTAACATTTTAGATTGCCATGTTGATTTTTGTTCTACAGTTTCAAATAAGAGAAGACCTAAACAAAAAGGATTCAAGCCTTGGATGTCTGATTATTTATTACAGCGGATTGCAGAGAAAAATAAACTGGAAATGCACATCTGACCAAAATGTATAATCAAATCTGTAAAGAGGTTGCCTCTGAAGTTTCTATCTGCAAAGATAACTATTACATAAACAAATTTCACTGTGCGATAGGTAATATAAGAAAGGAATGGAAAATCGTCAACAACTTGTTCAATAAAAATGTCACTTTTGATGGACCATCTAAAATAAAGCTTAATAATAGGGATATCTCTAATTCTGTAGAAATGGCCAATGTCTTCAATGAGTTCTTTATTAGTGCTCCGATCATTACTCTTTCTGATGCTGGCTATGATACAGTGTCTCCGATTTTGTACTCGGAAGTAGTGATGAGCACAAAATCACTACCTGTGATTTAATCACTGTGATTGCAAAATCGCAATCACTACCTGTGAGCGACTTTCAAATAAAGCGTGACTGTGATTTTTCACTCTTTCCTTTCGCACTCGTTCTCAATCGCAGTCACAGTTTGAAAATCACGACAAACAGAAAGCACCCACAGTCGCGACACAAATCGCAATCACAGGACAAACAGCGAAACAGTGAAATAAGGTATAAACACAAAAATCACAATCACAAGGCAAATGGGGAAATAGCGAAACTGCGACTCAAAGTAGAAAGTAGGATAGCATCAAGAAAGAAGGAACTCGCGCAGCAGGTAAAGGAAGAGGCAAGGTAAGTCGTAGGTGGTAGGATAATTTTGCAAAAGATAATGAAAGAATTATTATGAAGTAGAGGAGAGTCGGAGTTGGATTGTGTTTGGAGTAAATATATATTTAATACATTGGTTGCATATATCTTTGTTATTGCTAAGGTAGCTAATTAATTGGGGTAGTTTTTTTTTTTTTAATTTTCTTTTTGCGTATGCTGAGCTGGATTGTTGTTGCCTCTTGAATTTTGTACTTTTAATGTGAGGTTGAAGGAACAAGTTCGCGAACTTGTTTAGTTTTTGTAGAGGTTTTGGTTAAATTGAAAAAAAAAATAGTTAAATACACATTAGAAAATACCGATTTCCTGCATTAAAGTCCAACTCATGAACTCACATGCTGGAAAGCTATATATACGGTGACCATATTTTTCAAAGCAAAATAAAGGACAAAAAATATTATTATTTTTGTATTTACTAAAACTCAAAACTCTCAGCACCATTCAACAAACGTATCCAAATTCCAACGCCAACCTAACGAGCAATGAAAAGTAGTGTGTAAGACAATCATTTCTATAAAAACTGGAAAGTTGCTTTACCTCTTCCATTGGCTTCCATTTAGTAGTTGACTGTGTTTCTATAAGCTTGAGCATAAACTTAGGGTGTAAACACATTTTCAAGTATTTTACATTGGTATTTTTTGCCTTTTTGTACGTACATTATGAGTTATACGTAAATTGTTTTGTTGCTCAAAAATGAATGCTCGATGCATGCATGTTTTTGTCATCGTTTTAAAGGACAGTCTCAAAAATAAAGGACCAAAACCGTCCTTTAATAAAAAGAAAAAAATACAGGGCAAAAGTGAAAAGAAAGGACTGTCCTCTTAAATACAGGACGGATGGTCACCGTAGCTATATATCTCTGTATTCCATTATCTTTGACATAGCATTGCAGTACAAGGCAGAGTTCGCGAGTCACAATCGCAAACACAGGTTAAATTCACAGTGATTTTTAAATCACTGTCACAGTTTTACCTGTGATTGCGAAATCACGACTTAGCTCACCTCTGCTCGGAAGATTGCCATAATAGAGAATGGACTCAACAAAATAGCTTTTTCTTCGAACCAATCTCTTCATTTGAGTTATACAGAAATATAACTCAAACTCTGCTACGTTGAATAGTTATTGAAGTATATTTCTGAAGAAAATTTGCTTTAATGTTGTAGATGTCTTAGCACACATCTTTAACAAAAATGTATACTGTTGTATTTCTCCGGATAGATTGAAGACAGCTGAGGTCATACCTATATTCAAGAAAGATGATAGGGCGAAGTTGGATAACTACAGGCCGATCTCTCTTCTTCCTGTCTTCTCAAAAATTTTTGTGAAGGTGATAAAGAGTAGAGTTGTCGCATTTCTTGAAAAAAAATCATTCTTTAGCAAAAACCAACACGGCTTTAGAGCTGGTAAATCAACGGAAGATGAACTTCTTAATTTCTGTAGTCAGGTGCAGGATAGTTTAAATTGCAAAAGATACACTGCTGCTCTTTTTATAGATATCGCCAAAGCCTTTGATACATTTGATCACGATCTTCTATTGGTTAAATTGGAAAAGTCTGGTCTCAGGGGCTTTATTCTTAATTGGTTCGCTTCATATCTCAAAGATAGGAAACAAATAGTTAAGATTGGGAATTCTTTCAGTGAAAGTCGAGACGTTCGGATCGGAGTTCCACAGGGCTCCGTTCTTGGTCCTCTGTTATTTATAATCTATATAAATTCTATCTTTGACCAATATTTAAGATGTAATCAAACTGGTTTTGCGGATGATATTGGGTGCTTATATTCAAACGTGTCTGTCCTAGATTTGATTGCTGATATCAATCACCATTTGGAAAAACTAAGGCATTGGTTCGGTATGCACAAGCTAGTTATTAGTAATAAAACTAAAATCATGTTTTTTAACATACCAACTCTAGATAGGTACTCTCCTAATTGTATTTTTCATAGTTTTGATTGTAAGAAGATGTGCTTTAGTAATAGTAATTATGTTGCAAATAACTGTCAAAAAAACTCTAATTCGAAAAGCCTGACTTGCTCTGCAAAATGCTTTTCTATTGCAAATGTTAAGGCTTTTAAATATCTGGGTTTTACTATCGACAACAACATGAACTGGAGTATACATACTTCCTTACTGAAAAAGTATCTTCGAAAAGCAACATATATTATGTATCACCTTAGGAAACTATGCTCCCAGAAACTTTTAGAAACAGTTTATTATAGTTTGATACAATCTAAGTTACAATATGGGCTCGTATGTTGGGGTGGTACTTACAACAATAATTCTCTAGTGCCAGGTAGAAAGGGGTTAAGTCAGAAACAGTAGTTTTCCGCAAAATGAGATTGAAGATTGAACATTTTTTTGTAAATCCAAATATTCTTTTTGCGAAAAATGAATGATGCAAAAAAATCATCAAAATACTCGTCTGTAATAAGATTAAAGGCTGTTGACCAACAAATAAATGCTTAATAGATTTTCTGATGACTTATCTCCTTAGAGCCATTTGTCTCTTTGTTACCTGTTAAAATTAAGTGTTTTCTAAGGACTTAAGTCGAGAAAACAAATTTTTGTTTACATTTAAGATCAGTTTAATTCATTAAGAAAATTTGGAAACATTAAATTAATTCAAATAAGTAATAAAGTAAAGTATTAGGTATGTTATACAATTTTTATATGTGGTCATTTTAAAGGCATAAGATGACTTAAGCCCTTAGGAGCAACTTAATTATTTCAAAATATAAAATTGGTATAAATACAAAGAACTTAAGTCAACTTACACCCTTAATACCAAACAATTTTAATAACTTATGCCGATAGGACCAAACGAAAGAGATCCCCTTACTACCTGACACCAGAGAATTTACAACCCTTAATCGTAGGTATCTCAGAAACATGTACTAAGATTAATATGGAAAAAACAACGCCGTGAACACAGTTTTTGTTTGATCTGCAATTCAAAGATACTTCCGCTGAGGCATCTCTACTTTTTCAGGGTCTTAAAAATATTTTACTTAAGAAGTGGAAACTTGTTAAATCAGAACTTAACTACTTATGGACTTCGCAGCACAGAACGATATCTTGCTAGTATTCCACCTCACAATTCTCATCGCTATTTTCAGTGGCACCCAGACTATTTAATAGGTTACCTTTCGAACTTCGAAGCATAAAAAAATCTCTTCATTTAACAGAGTAACCAAAAATTGGCTATTTAGGTTTGACTTCAATGAAATTAACAACTTAATAAAAGTAATTATATAGCGTAGCTTTTACTTAAGTCGAATTGAATCTTTTTTTTATTATATTTTGCGCTTAATTTACAAAAATAATGTTATAAGAAAGATAAACCCCACAACAATTGTATTTATCTTTAGTTATAAATTTCTTTAACTTGAATTTAATGCATCCGTCACTAGTTCTTCTAACTAAAGGATGTATCCTTTAGTCCACAATGTACATTGATGTACCATCATTAAGCTTATTAAGGAATTGTTTAATTATGCTTGGAATGCTTGGAAAAAACTTATACAGTAAAAGAATACTTTAGAGAAAAAGAGATAGAAAAACATTTCACAACTCCAGACAGACACACAGGAAACTCTGATATCGAAAGAGTGCACAGCACGCTAAATGAGCATTTAAGAATTTTAGAAGGATCAGACAATTTAGTCGACAACGTACTACGCGCAGTACAGGTTTAAAACAATACATTTGACCATTAAAGAAAAACCATTAGACACTCATTTAAACAGAGTAGATATAAAATTAGTGCGCGAAAGAATAGAAAGTAATAAAGAAATAATATTAAAGAAATTAAATAAAAATAGGAGTGATAAAGAAATTAATCCTAATGATACTAAAATAAATAATCCCGAGCGATTTGACAAACTAAAAACAAAGCATAAAAAATAACCATTATAAAACAAAAAGACAAGAAAGTTACTATTAGACCACACGTACGAGCACAAGTTTTGCACATAGACCAATTCAGGAGGAAGAAAAAATTCGCAACCATCCAACATGAGAGCCGTTGTGATAATCCTAATTATTATTCTGTACAAGCAGATAACGGTAGTACAACCGCAGGAAGTACAAATTAATGAAATTAAACAAGAATTTTTAAAAATACAAAGTGAAAAGGTTGAACTTATAGAAAAATATAATACAGCGGACGCTCACATTTTAGAACTTTCGGAAATTCGAATCTTCCAGAAATTAGAACATGAGTATTGAATGCTCTAAAATTAGAACTTGAGGTTCTAATTTCTAAGCGATTTTTTTTCTTACGTCGGTGAATCCCCATTTTTGTATTTATTTTGCTTCAGCAAGCCAAAAATAAAAAGGGGAATCCCAAAATTATGTATGTGGTAATTCCCTTCGCGTTTTTTTTGTCATACTAGGTATATATTTGATTATATTTTATTATACGTCTGTGAATATTTAATTCGCATGTACTTATTTCAGTCTCGATTACAAAGTGAATTTAATTTATTAAAAATGTCAAATAAACGTAAAAAAAAAATACTTTGTCTTTGGAAACCAAAGTTAAAATATTAAAAAAGCTGGACGAAGGCGTTCAAGGGAATCGCTTAGCTCTAGATTTCAATGTAACAAAATCTGCCATCAGCTACATAAAATCGAAGAAAGAAACGATATTAGATGCTGTTTCCAACACCTATCAAGAAGCAAAAACTACACAGCGCCGAATATCCGGAAATGGAAAGTCTTCTTTTTGAATGGTTTCTAAATCAACGTGAAAGGAAGTGCACAATGACTGGACCAATATTTAAGGCAAAAAACAAATCAATTTTCGATGAAGTATATCCCGATAAAGATGAAAACGCATTCCGTGCAAGTGATGGATGGTTTACAAAATTAAAAATCGGCACGGTATTCGCTACTTAAAAATTGGTGTCGAGATACTCTCTAGTGATGTTGGCGCTGTCACTCCGTTTATGCACAGATTTCGTGCAAAGGTCGCTGAGATGGGGCTAATGGAGGCACAAATGTTATAATGCCGACGAAAGCGGATTATTTTTCCGTTGCCTACCAGATAGAACATATGTCGCTGCTTGTAAAAAAAGGGACCTGGATACAAAATACAAAAAGAACGCATTTCAATTTTACTAGGTGCAAATACTGATGGCTCGCACAAATTAAAGCCATTGGTTCTCGGAAAAGCAAAAAAACCAAGGTGTTTTAAAGGATTTAACAATCCACTTAATTTTGACTTTTCGAAAAATGCTTGGATGACGTCGCGTATCTTTCATGAGTGGTTTCACAAGATATTTATTAAGGAAGTGAGGAGAAATAATCTTATTTCTTTGTTCCATGATTTTAAAAATATTTTTTATTTAACAGGTCATTCGCTTTTCTGAAGAAAATAATTTGCCTCCGAAAGCGCTTTTGCTTATTGATAACTGCTCTGCTCATGCACCTATTGATAAACTTCAAAGTAACGATGGAAACATAGTTGCATATTTCTTTCCACCAAATGTGACAGCAGCTGTGCAACCAATGGATCAAAATCCCATAGAGTTAACCAAACTAATTTACAGAAGTAAGCTACTTGCTCAATTAATCGCTGAAGGTGGTGAATTTAATAATCCTTTGAAACGCCATTCAATCCGCAATGCGATAACATTACCGAAACAATTTTGGGATGTATTGTCACAAAGAGTGCTAAAAATTCTTGGTCCAAATTGTTAAATTGCGACTCTGACCACTACGATAGCGACGATGATTTGCCACTAGCACAATTGGTGCAAAAAAATCAGGATTGCAATCAAGTTTTTCGAATAAATCAATATCTTTTAGCGAAAATTGATCCAAACAATTCCATCTGTAAAGAGGAAAACGAAGAATGGAATCAAGATGTTTTTGAAGACGCATCTGAAGATGAACTCAGCGATGATGAGGCTTCGGATAACAACGAAGACGATGTTGTCGATGTCGCACCAGTTATTTCTCATTCGACAGCCATTGAAAACGTCAATAATTTAATCAAATGGTGCAAAAAGAGTGAGTTGTCTTCCACTACGCATTTGATCAATCTTTCAGCCCTCCGTAACAATAACGTTGAATCAAGTGCAATTAAACCAAAAAAACAAACAAACATAATTGATTATATGTTAAAAAAAAGATTAATTTTTAACTAATAAAAGAGATTTATATAAAAATAGTAAATTTTGGAGGTAGTTTCACTATTTATAAGTGAATAAAAAAAAATTAGTCCTGAAATTAGAACATTTCGGAAATTAGAATTACCCCAGGAACGAAGAAAAAAAGTGAAATAATAAAAAAAAATATATTTAATAATTAAGAATCTGGAAAAACCAAAATAAAACAAAATTGTAATACTTTTTAATTATATATTAGAAGGAAATTACTTAATAAAAGCAGAGAACTGTAAAATTTTAATGAACAATGTAATTTATAATAGAAAGTATTACAAAGAAGAAAAATTAATACCTGCATTAAACTATAACTTTTCAAATGAATATTTATAGGAAGTCATGTATGAATCCATTGATAAGTTAAAAGAAATAATAGAAATAAAAAATAGAAGGGAAACACAGTATATTTTTAGTTTCTCAGCAACTTTATTAATCATTGCGATCATTGTAATAATAATATTATACAAAATACAAAGACCAAGTAAAACAATAATAAATCTACCTCCATTCATGAACGAACTGAAGAAAAACTCTAAGGAGGGAAGGGTTATGACAGCTGCGAGCTGCCAGATGGTAAATGTTCACAGCAGGATAGGGTAAGGGTAAGCTTGCAAGTGAGCGAGACAGATAGCGTGCAAGGTAAGCCAGTCGAGTTTGGAGAGTTGCGGAGAGTTGTGTGCGCAAGTGCATTTTTTGTGTTTTATCATTCTTCTCTGAAAAGCGCAACTGATATTATCCTTGGTATTGAATTTAAATTCTCTTTATATTAACATGAGCAAGAAAAAGTAAGTGTGCAAGTGCAAGCTCAAGTTTAATACTCAATATGGGTATTTATACATAGTGCAAGTGGACGAAGAATAAGGGTGGCTTTTGGCAAGCGAACGAGTACGGTATTTTTCCTCTTTTTTATGACGGGAGTGTGTAGGTATGGAATTTATTTTTTTCTTGTAGAGTAGGTAGGAAAGAGTTGTTTTGTTTTTGCCGGCATAGGTATCTGCCAGTTGAGAGTGAAGTGCACAGTGTACAGTGTTTTTGTCATGATTCGTGTTCGAACATGCACAACGTAGCCAGCAACAGATAGTGATACACACAAGCGAAGTAATACTCGTGGATGTGTAAGCAAGGCTTATATTTTCTGTGTTTTGTTTTTGTACAAACACGAGGGCAAGTTGTACAGTATGGCATGTGCATGTCAAAGTAGGTAGGAAGATAGTGCTTATAGCGGAAAGTCCGAATATTCACAAGAGATGAAATTCGATGAACAATGATAATAAGTGCAAGTGGGGAAGTGTGTCTGCAGACGGATAGAGTGCTAGTATAGACAGTTGAGCAAGAAGACAGAGCAGTGCAAGTAGATAGTGGTGAATTCAAAAACAAATTCATGAGTTATGTTCAGATAGGTAGTGTGCCAGTATAGATAGCTTAGCAAGAAGAGAGAGTAGAGCAAGTAGTGTTTGTTCGTGTTTATGTTCATTTGCCGTGAAAACCCAAAGCATAATAAAATTATTTATCAAAAATCATTTGATTAAGAGCCAGCATAATATAGTAATAATAACATTTCTTACAGCAGTGGCAGTGCGACATTTTACTAATTATTAGTTCCGCCTTCATTTTGGATTCTGTCAAAAGAATCGAATTGTTGTCTTGATAGAGACTGCATTTGGGACAGTGGTCTTTGGTGACCATCCGTTGAATACGGACGCTGAGACAGGAGAGGTTTTATCAATTGCAAAATGCATTGAGATGGACAGCATGGTATGACGACTCTGGGAAATGGATCTGGTCGGTTGGCTGCCAGCCAGTACGAAAGAGGAGCAAGAAGTCGAAAACAACTTCGTCCTAACAGCCGAGAAGAAGAAGGGAGAAGTATGTTGATTTCATGCGAGAGTATGTGGGTCTTGGGCATATGACGCAAGTGATTGGCCAGCAAAGAGCAAGCGAGCTAGTATATTATGTTCCGCATCATTGCGTAACAAAGAAGTTCAACAAATGGTTGTGTTCGATTTCAGTTGTCGGAATGATAAAGGGATATCACTCAACGAAGTCCAACAGCTTGGTGGAAAGTTACAGCAAGATTTACCAGAGATAGTGATGCGTTTTCGAAGGCATCGGATAGCGTTCAGTGCTGACATCAAGATGATGTTCAGACAAGTGGGAGTAGCAAGACGACATGGGAACTTGCAAAGAATATCCTGGCGTGAGTCACCAAAAGAAGAACTGCAGTGCGAACGGTTATACAATGTGCAAGGGATGCAAGTGAATCCTTTCCAAATGCAGCGAAAGCAATCGAAAGTATCCTATATATGGATAATTGTGTATCAGGTAGTCATAGTGAACAGCCAGCATGTTTTAGAAGCTATTATTATTAGTAGTATTGGGGAAAATTGAATTCAAGATAGATGGCGATTGGGTCTCTAATGGGACAAGGAGGTGCCAGTAAAATCAGGGCTAGATGGAAAGTGCTGTGGAAAGAGATACAGGTGGAAAGGGGAAAATCCAAATTCATGGTTTTTCGGATGCTTCGATGACAGTATATATGTTGCAGTAATATATGTGCGACTAGAGGAAGTGAATGGACAGATAATGAGCAAGTTGATTGCAGCGATAACAATATACAGTGACTATACCAAGTTTGGAACTTGCAGCGGCTGAGTTGCTGAGCCGTCTGCTGGTTGATCGTACATGTCGGTACGAAAGGCAATCCAGCTGACATATTCAGTCGAGGAGTAATGCCAGCAGAGTTGATAAAAAGCGAGTTATGGTTGCACAGGCCAGCATGGCTGACTTCAGCGGAAAGTAAATGGCCAGTGAATCCGATAGTAAACAAAGTGCCAGCAGCTGCAGCAGATGAGATGCATATATGTACAGTCATACATTTTAAGGAAAGTCTCGGCATATGGATGCCGAATCAGCAAGAGATAGTTCCCATTGTGGATTATGCCAGCAGCCTGGGGAGAGCCTTAGAGTGACGTATTCAACCGTCTCAGTCTGAAAGGGACTGAATAGATGTTTATGGTGCCGGCAGCCCCTCATCACGGTGGCATATATGAAGCAGCAGTCAAATCGATGAAATATCATTTGAAAAGAAGCGTGTGCTAGAGTACGAGCAGTTTTCAACACTACTCATAGAGATAGAGGGCATACTAAATTCACGCCCACTTCATCCATTGAGCGATGATCCCGCAGATATGCAAGCGTTAACGCCAGCGCATTTCCTGATTGGTGAGCCCTTAGTGCTACCAATACCAATTGCGATAGTGGAGCAGTCAAATACGTAAGGGATAAGGTTGTGGAAAGAAAGGCAAGCGATGTTACAGCATTTCTGGAAGAGATGGCGAGAAGAGTATCTTGTAACATTACAAGAGAGGAAGAAGTGGAGAAGAGAAAGGGAAAGTTTGCAAGTTGGACAGCTAGTATTGATTAAAAGCGAAAGTTTTGTTACATAATTGCAATCCATAGATAACATTTTTTTTTCTCAAAAAAGCGTAAACCTCTTTCTCTTCCGAACATTCAGAACAGTAAATTTCTTTCGCTTTTCGTATGATAAACCCACACATTTCATATTACAAGCAGGCAAAGCAGTAGATAACTTTAAACATGATCGATGAACCAGGAGTGGTAACGGTAGATCAACCGCTGCATCAACCTCAACAAAACCTCCTCAGAGCGAAAAATCCATTGAATAATGGAAACGAAAACATAAATCCAGGATTAGATAGCGTAAATGCCGTCGCGATAAAATTACCATAATTCTTAACAAAGATGCCAGCCATCTGGTTCATTCAAGTCGAGTCACAGTTTGCTATCAGAAATATCACGGTCGAGCAATCCAGATTTCATTATGTCGTTCAGGCATTGCCGCAGAACGTGGCTGCAAGCGTTTATGATATCCTCATGAGAGAATCTCGCGCCCCTTACACAGATTTAAAAAAAGGTCTCATTGAACTCTATGAGCGAAGGCAAAAGGATAGAGGCACTGTTGTCAGGAGAAGAGATGGGTGATAGCAAACCTTCAGATTTTTAACGAAGGCTGAAAACGTTGGCAGGACAATCCACCCTGGTAACAGAGAATCTAATAATAGAATTGTGGAAAAGGCGTCTTCCAACACTCGTTCAAGTCTCAGTCAAAGCTAGCCCAAAGTCCAAAACGGAGGAGTTGCTCCAAGTTGCAGATGATATCTTTGAAGTATATCAGCAACAGACGACCTCCACCTTTTCTACTACGTCCGAACCCAGCAAAATCATTAGTGAAATCACAAACATAAATCATGACCTGCGAGCACAACACCAAAACGCAATCTTCCAGTAATTATTCCAAACGAAATAGATCAAGTTCAAGGCATGATAAAATGTGATGGTTTCATTCTAAATTCGGGCAAAATGCACAAAAATGCAACAAACACCCAAACTAACTTTTACTGCCATTATGGCGGAAAATGAAAGTAGAATATCTAACATACCAGGCCGCCTTTTCCTAATCAAGGGAACACTTTGTCAACTAGACATCGCAAGGCCTCGTTTTTTCGCTGTGGAGCAGAGATACAATATGCTTCTCATGGATTATCCCTCCTTATTAAATTCACCAGACTTCAATTTCCCGGTGACTCATTCGGTCAGGCATCACATCCTTACAAAAGGCCCGCTGCCATATTCACGACCTAGGCGGCTAAACGCCGGCCGGTAAATTAAAAATTGCAAGAAAGGTGAGCATTTGTACACCATATTCATCACCATGCGCCTCTCCCTTGCACATGGCTCCCAAACGAGAAGCCAATGATTGGAGGCCGCGTGGCGACTACAGGATGTTGAACGCTATAACAACCCCTGACAGGTACCCACTACCGCACATACACGATTTCAGCGCCATTCTCCACGGTTGCAGAGTTTTTTCAAAAATAGATCTGGTACGAGCGTACCATCATATCCCTGTTGCATCGGAGGATGTCCATAAAACGGCCGTTACAACACCATTTGGGCTCTTCGAGTTCACGCGCATGCCATTCGGATTACGTAACGCGGCCCAAACCTTCCAACGATTCATGCACCAAGCGACAAGGGGCTTGAACTTCCTTTTCGTATACGTGGAAAGATATTCTTGTCGCAAGCAAAACAGACAAAGAACATGAGCATCACCTTAGACAATTGTTTCAACGTCTATGTGATTACGGCTTGCGCTTTATGGCCTCGAAGTGCTCATTTGGTGTTGCGGAACTTCAGTTCTTGGGATGCCACATCTTGGAAAAGGGGATTCAACCATCACGAGATCGGGTTAATATAATCGAGAACTTCCCCGAACCGAAATCTGTTAAAAATGTGTAACGATTTTTAGGTATGATGAATTATTACCACCATTTTATACCAAACCTGGCAAGAACGTTTGCCCCAGTCTATAATCATCTAATAAACCTATTAAAAACCAATGTTAAAACGAAAGATTTCACGTAGCCCCCAATTTGCCAAGACGCTTTCACAAAAGCAAAACAACAACTCGCTAATGCCACGCTACTCAGCCATCCACAAGAAAATGCACAGCTCAGCATCACAACTGATGCATCCAACACAGACAAAGGGGCGGTAATGCAACAGTTAAGAGAAGAAAACTGGGAACCCATAGCATTTTTTTAGCAAAAAGCTATCACCCACACAGGCACGGTACTCTGCCTTCGATAGAGATTTACTGGCTATGTATTTAGCCATTCAGCATTTTCGAAACTTCGTCGAGGGGCAAGAGTTCTGTATTTATACAGACCACAAGCCCCTCACAACAGCCCTCACAACCAAGACAAAACGCAGCCCGAGTCAGGAACGTCAACTGGACTTTATTGCCCAGTTCACAAACGATATGAAATATATCAAGGGCTCACTCAACGTGGTGGCTGATACCCTCTCGCGCCCAGATGCCGCTACAATTGACTTGCTCTTTACGGGAATGGAAGCATTGGAAAGGCACAAGATGCAGATGGAGAATTAGTGGGACTCATTCAAAACCCACCTAAGAACTCCAACATAAAACTTGAATACATAAAAATTCCGGCATACGAAGTCTCCTTCTGGTGTGAAACATCTACCTGCAACAATAGGCCATACATTCCTCAATGCAAACGAAAAACAATCTTCCAATCCATACACTGTCTTACACACACGGGAACGCGGGCTACACGCAAAAAAATTAGCAAACTATATTTTTGGCCCAAGATGAATTCAGGTATCAGTCTATGGACAAGAACTTGCAAACCATCCCAAAAAGAAAAAGTTCAAAGACACATAAAGTCGCAAACCGAACAAATTAAAGTGCCTGCCGGTATATTCCAACATATACACATAGATGTATAGTTGGTCCGCTAACCCCGTCGAAAGATTATAAGAACTTGCGGACCATTGTAGATAGGTTCTCGAGAAGGCCAAAAGCCTATCCAAAGCTAGATATAAATAAAAGAACCTTCCCGTTCGGTTATCAAAAATGAACTCAACTTTATTTTTTCTTTAATTCTATCTCTACGTTACATTACCAAAATGAACTTAAACTAGGTCTGTTAAAAAGTGCTGATAATAAGAAAATATTGAAAGTGCGTTGAAACTAATGTTCTGGGGTTAATGCGCGGTGGTGCTGGGTGCTGGTTGTTGCAGTTGAAACGGATGTGCTGATACAGGTGAATAAAAGCGCTGGGGTGAATGTGCGGTGCTTTGGGCAGATTGTTGTTGGTATCGAATCGGTGCGAAAAATTACTTCGTTGCATTAACTTATATGTGCAGACACAATTGCAAAAACATACGTTCACAAACACGTATCGAGATTTGGGGTGACAAACATAATAACATCAGACGTTCGCAGTTTGAATCGAAACTTTTTAGAGAGCTGACCAAACTGCTAGGCACTACTATAACGAGTGTTCCCAGCCTGGGTAGGTTAGCGGGAATGTCCGGATCCTGAAATCTACGTGCAGGGGAAACGACAGGAGATATGTGCAACCGAGAATGAACCTAAGAGAAGAAACGCACGAGTTTAACTTTTGATTTAATTCAACTTTCATTCAACTTTCAAGTATAAATTGTCTCAGCTAGACGGTGCTCTGGCGACTGACCCTTGATTATTACATTACATTTGCTTTTATTGAACTTTTGGTATATACAATTTGACTTAAAGTAGGTAACAAATGATGGTGAATAATTAATATTTAAATGTGTTGGCTCAACAACAGGGGCCCAACGGTATACAGTGTTTGTTTTCTTAGATCTATTTTACATAAATTGTGGTTGTCTTCTCGGATTCATACTCGTAGTATGCATCGTTGTCTGGGTTTACCTCAGGGAGTTCAAATCCGGGTGTTGATGGTCTTTTGGTTTTGAGGTGGTTGGTCACCTAGGTATTATCCTCGATGGTGGGTTGTCTCGGTCAATTCGTAGAAGGGCAGGGCTGTCCTGTCTGTGTCGCTTGGGAATAACTCCTCGTTTAGCAGAGCCAGTACATGAAGGTACCGATGCTCTGGGATGTGTGGCAGGTCCGCAATCCTTCGGACTAGTGGGTTCGGATGGCTGGAGGTATTCCTGAGTATTTTCTGGAAAAGTGTGACCATGTACTTTTCCAGCGGTAGGATTTTCGCTTCTTCGTAGAGTCTTGAACTTCTGACGTTTTTCTTCCGGACTGGATCGTAGTGCAGTCCTGTGCATATCCGCAAGAGTTTTCTCTCAAATACTCCGAGTGTTGTAGTATCGACGACAAAAACCCAAGGGTTGAAGACCAAGAAAAAAAAAGAAAAGCGGCAAACAAGAAAGCAATTCCCAGGAACAAAATTACAAAATTTATTTAGTTGATACGGTTACCAAATTTGCGTGTTGATTCAGCTAGGTCTCTAATCCAAGTGGACGAGAAGTAGAATTCGAATTCCCAAGTACCGCATACAGAGAAAATGTGCAAGAAAAAAACGACGTTAATCACAACAACAAACCCATCTATTGTTATCTCTGCACTCAGAGCATAACACGATAGATGGTGAATTGTTGCTGTGATAAACCGGCACTAAACGCTTTCTCTGGATTAAGTACAGTGAGTCACAGAAATATACGAAACAAATTAATTGAAGATTTTAACAATTAAAAATGAATGAAAAGTAAATTTAACGTACAACAATAATGAACCAAAAACAATAAATGGATAATATTCGCAAACATCCCGGCCCCCCTGGAACGAGTTTCAGGACGATGGTAAAACTGCCAATTTTGTTATGGGACGAACGAAGCTTTGGTTTGTTTTAACTGTAGCCACTCGAATGCGATTATCCGGACCTGGATGCACGGTTTCGATTCTGCCCAGGAGCCACTTGGTAGGCGGGAGATTCGGCTCTTTGATGATCACAACGTCGCCAACCTTCAGATCAAGTTCCAGCTTCTGCCATTTAGGACGCTCCTGAAGGGTCGTTATGTACTCAGCATGCCAGCGTTTCCAAAACCCTTGGACCATGGCTTGGAGGTGTTGCCAGTGCGATAGACGGTTCGGTGCTGTCGTCAAATAACTAGGCTCTGGAACTGCTGTATATGGTTCACCTATAAGAAAGTGAGCTGGTGTTAGCGGGTTCAAATCTTGGTCGGACAAAACACATAGGGGACGAGAATTTAACATGGCTTCGATTTGACTGAGAACTGTGTATAGTTCTTCGAAGGTAAGGATGGTGGACCCAATAACCCGGCGTAAGTGTAGTTTTACGGACTTCACCCCAGCCTCCCAGAGGCCTCCAAAGTGCGGAGCTGACGGTGGTATAAAGTGCCAGTCGATCCCATCCATAGCCAGCTTAGCAGCGATGTAGGCCGGGAACGGGAAATTTTGATTGTAAACGGACCAGCGTAGTCACATCCTGTGTTAGTAAAGGGTCGACTTTGTTGGACACGTTGTGGCGGCAAATTCCCCATAAGTTGCGTACTTGTGATTTTCCGCTGCAGGAAACACTCTCGGCATTTATGAACGAGTTTCCTGATGAGGTTTCGGCTTCCCAATATCCAATATTGTTGGCGGACTATGGCAAATGTTTCTGATACCCCTGTATGGAAATATTGGTTATGTATGTCAGTGGCTATAAGAAAGGAAACATGGTTATTAGGCAGAAGAATGGGATGTTTCAAATTGAATTAAATATTGGCATGTTTTATGCGACCCCCAACTCGTAAAAGTCCATCTCTATCGACGAATGGCGAATATCGTAGGAGCTTGCACTTGTTTGGAAGTTGACGATTTTGAGTAAGATTACGAATTTCACTCCCGAAGGATTCTTGCTGGACGTGTCTCAAGATAAGTAGCCTGGCCGACCGAAGGGTTTCAAGCGAGAAGCCGCGCGAGAGTTTTACGAATTTTGTTGGTTGACAGTTTTTGGAAAACCGAATGCAATATCCCACAATCCTAACTAATCGAGTCCACGATGAGATCTTTAAAATGAGCACGCTTAGAGCATTTGATTCCACGGATGACGTTAAGACTTGATTAGGAGCGTGTCGTTCTTCTGCGGAAATATCTGTTTCATATGGTTCAGGCACTGAGAATTTTGATGTAGGCCAAAGTTCTTGTGACAGGGACAACCAAGATGGACCCGTCCACCACAGAGGATGATCCTTTAGGTGTGAGGGTAATACTCCACGCGAGGCACAGTCTGCTGGGTTAGATTCAGAAGCGATATGGTTCCAAGCATATCGAGGAATCTCTTCGAGAATGGCAGCTGTGCGATTTGCCACGAATGTAGTCCAACGACGAGGCGGCGACGATAGCCAATGAAGCACGATTTGCGAATCACACCAAGCGAAAACCTTAACTCTACGTTGAACCGAAGATCGTATAAGAGTTATCAAGCGGCACAATAGAAGAGCCCCACAAAGCTCGAGCCGGGGAATAGATACGGGTTTAAGCGGCGCTACCTTAGTCTTAGCCGCAACGATGGTGATTTTAAATTGATTTTCAGCGAGTTTACAGCGAGTTTAAACGACAGCTCCGTATGCCGACGTTGACGCATCTGAGAACCCGTGAAGCTCAATTTCTTCTCCAACCGAAGAAAACACGTTTCGCGGAATCCGCAACTCCTCGAAAGAATGAAGCTCCCGTTGATAGCTTGTCCATTTTGTTGCCAGTTGCGATGGTAGTGGATCGTCCCAGTCGAGGTTGAGTGCCGATGACCATAACTCCTGAAATAGGATTTTGAACAAAATGACCGATGGAGCTAAAAATCCTAAGGGGTCAAATATACGAGCAATCTCAGATAGCAGCGACCGTCTGGTTGGTGAGGTACAGAGGCGAGAGTCAGACATACGAAAAGAGAATTCATCGGAGGTGGGACTCCAGTGCATCCCGAGCACCTTAGTCATAGAATTGGAGTGTTCGGGATCGAACCAAGAAAATTCGCAGCCTTCTTTGGGTAGTCGAACCAGCAAAGGCCAACAATTTGAGTTCCATTTCCGTAGTTCGAGTTTGCCATGCGACAGTAATGCTACCAATTCCGACTGCAACTTGATTAGCTCGTCAGGTGAGCTTGCTCCCGTCATGATGTCGTCGACATAAACATCGCTTAAGAGGACTCGTGATGCATTCGGATACTGCGTTTGGTAATCGAGTGCGATTTGTTTCAAAACCCGAACCGATAGAAAAGGGGCCGATGCAGTTCCGTAGGTTACAGTGCGTAATTTATAGTGTGCAATGTCATCTGAGGGATTATCCCGCCAAACGATACGCTGAAAGTTTGTATGGTTATCGTGAACCCAAATCTGACGGAACATTTTAACTAAATACATCAGCCGTAAAAACGTACATGTGCTGGCGAAAACGCAACGATACTCCAACTAAATCACGTTGAATTGGAGGTCCAACAAGTAACTTGCTATTTAGTGAACTCCCCAAAGACTCCTTGGCTGAGCCATCGAATACTACGCGGAGTTTCGTTGAAGAGCTTTCGGGCTTCAAAATGGCGTGGTGAGGCAAGTAGAAATGGTTGCCGGGGCTAGAATGAACTTCATCTGCGGGTATGCGAACCATGTGGCCAAGACGAATATATTCGTCCATGAAGTTACGATACATGTCACGAAGGTTTGGATCACTTTGGAATCGACGCTCCATTGCGTGTAACCGGCTAACCGCGGAATTGAGCGAAGTACCGAAGACAGGAGACGGAGTATTGAAGGGTAACTGAACGAGATATCTACCATCGGGTGAGCGCGAGAATGTCTTGCGGAAATGCAGTTCCGCTTCGTTGTCACTGTATGAGTCATCTTGCTGTGGAGTGACGTTGTCTAGTTCCCAAAATCGTTGCAACAGAACGTCAACATCCAGAAGAGAGTGAAGAGACGAAATAGAGGAAAAATGAGATTGGCTGGAATCCAGTAATTCCCCAGTTACCACCCATCCAAATGAAGTTTTTTGAGCAACTGGCATTCCTTCGGAACCCCGAATTTGTTCACCTTTCAGGATGCACCACAGTTTATCTGCTCCGAGAAGTATGTCAACTGGACCAGGAACATTGAAGTCCGGATCAGCTAGCTCCAACTTTTGTATATGTGACCAATCAGAAGTATCGAAAGGTCGGAATGGAAGATTGGAAGTTAATTTGTTAAGAATGAAGGCATCCACGAATAAATGGGTTTGGTTATTACGAGAGCAGAGCTTCAGCGTAATGCAGCCCTTAGTGTGACCCGCTTCTATGGATGATACCCCGAGAATAGGTATTCGCGCATGTCTGCGAGGTAGTCCCAATCTCTGAGCAAACGATTCAACCACAAAGGAAACTTGAGACCCCGAGTCGAGTAATATCCTGCAGTTTATCGCATTGCCTTGATTATCCAGAACCTTAGCCAATATGGTGGGTAGTATCGTTTGCTTCGAAATGCAAACATCGATCGAATGGTTATTGACGATTGCTGGTACTTGCGCAGATGTTGAAGGTTGAGATTCAGGTTGGTTTGCATGAATCGACGAGGAGTTGGAATGGAGCAAAGAAGAGTTTGAATGGAGCGACGAGGAGTTTGATGAGCGAGAGGACGAAGGGTTGTCAGCGTTCGGCGGGTGAACTAACGAGTGGTGACGTGACTTGCATACGCGACAACGAAATGAAGAACGGCATTTGTTTGATGTATGCCCAACGCGGAGACAAATGAAGCATCAAGTGCGATGAATTGTTCACACTGAGACAAAATATGGGTATTTTCACACTTAGGACACTGTGAAGTTGGATGCTGTGATTCTACGAAATGGGCTCGAAATTGACCTGCAGATTTATTACGCGATGAAATGGGACGAGATAAGGTTTGACAAGTTTCAAGCGCATCGCACCTTGACTGTAAAAATTTAAATAGTTCGTCAAAGGTGCAATCACTCCGTGATCCAGCATGTTCCGCCCAACTCTGCCGACTGTCACTATCAAGTTTATTGAGTAACAAAAATATTAGCCACGGGTCGCGATCATTAGATCCGAGCGCATTAAGGCCGCGAATGACTTCATCAGCACCGTCTGTGACTTTACGCAAGGTATGGGTGTTACCGCTGTTTATGGTTGGGAGCGCCAGAAACATTTGAACATAGGATTGAACAATGAGGTGATTTCGATCATACCTGAGTTCTAAGCGATCCCAAGCCTCAAGATAATTGGCTTCTGAGATGAGTAGATGCTTAATTAAATTTTCAGCATCATCGCGTAAAAAAGATCGCAAATAGTGAAACTTTTGTGTCGCTGAGAGTTTTTTCTGACTATCTATCGTACCCATAAATGAATCCCGAAACGAAGGCCAGTCCTTATAGTTCCCCGAGAACGGCGATACGGTTAGTTTTGGTAATTGAATGCCCGAGGAACCTTCCGAACTTGAGTTCAATTTTTCCAGAAACGATGATTGCTGGTCAGCGAGCTGTTTTACCGCGGAATTTTCACTTTCTGGATCAACCGACTGTCTTTCCCGAATGGATTTGACGAACTTTGCATGCGCAATGAAAAACCTATCTTCATAGTCAACGAATTCGTTTTCGAGTTCCACTACCTCGTCATCATCAGCCGCGGACTGTAAAACCTCCTGATGCAATAATGAAAATTCTGTCCACGTTTCGTTTAATTTGGTTAGTTTTATCTCTAACAATTCTACTGACGTATCAGGTCCAATTGTATCAACAAATGACGCCGCGCGTGTTAAACGACCTTTTGCATTTCCGCGAATACGTTTTGCAGAACTCATAATTTGAGTTGATTTGATTTTTTAGTAATCTTCGAGTTCAAACACTATCGATGCCAATATGATTCCCGACACGTGTTAGTAGCAGTAACACACAACACAATATATACCCGAAAATTGTGTAACCCGTCTAATTGTCTATACAAATCAATTAATTCAATCACTCAATTAATGGAAATAATCCGACGAAGAAGGACCAAACACTATGTTGTAGTATCGACGACAAAAACCCAAGGGTTGAAGACCAAGAAAAAAAAAGAAAAGCGGCAAACAAGAAAGCAATTCCCAGGAACAAAATTACAAAATTTATTTAGTTGATACGGTTACCAAATTTGCGTGTTGATTCAGCTAGGTCTCTAATCCAAGTGGACGAGAAGTAGAATTCGATTTCGCAAGTACCGCATACAGAGAAAATGTGCAAGAAAAAAACGACAACAAACCCATCTATTGTTATCTCTGCACTCAGAGCATAACACGATAGATGGTGAATTGTTGCTGTGATAAACCGGCACTAAACGCTTTCTCTGGATTAAGTACAGTGAGTCACAGAAATATACGAAACAAATTAATTGAAGATTTTAACAATAAAAAATGAATGAAAAGTAAATTTAACGTACAACAATAATGAACCAAAAACAATAAATGGATAATATTCCCAAACACCGAGCTTCTTCATGTATGTCTTGGAGACGGTATACCAAATGGGGAATCCGTATGTTACTACCGGTCTTATTAGTTGTTTGTAAAGCAGCAGTTTTGTTCTTCTACTTAGTCCATTTTGCTTCTTCATCAGCGGGTAAACTCGGTGAAATGCAAGTGATGCCTTCCGGAGAGTTGCGTTCAGGTGTGGGTTGAACCTAAGCCGTTCGTTGAAGTTGACTCCAAGATACCTTATATTGTTCGTGGTTGATAGTGATGATCCGTCAGGTAGATTTATTTTGACGTTGCGGCAGTTGGTGGCCGACCTAGCTCTGGTTCCTCTGATGGGTCTTCTTATACAGATTAGTTCAGATTTGCCCGTGTTGATTCGTATGCCCCATCTTAAGTAGTACTGGAATAGATTCCTAACGTAGGCTTCTACTCTTCGTGCTGCTATGGCTGGGGACATCGAGTTGCTGTATGTGACGGAGTCATCGGCGAATAGGCAGCTGTTAGTTGCGCTCTCGAGCTGAGGTTGGTCGGATGTGAAAATGTTAAAAAGCAGTGGTCCTAGCTTCGATCCTTGAGCGACACCAGCTCTGATGCTTTTCACTTGTGATTGGCGGTCTTCTATCTGCACAAAAAAGGACCTAGAGTGAAGAAAACTAAAAATAATATTGATGAGAGCGTTAGGAAAACTTAGCTGTTTTAATTTGTGGACAAGTCCTTGAATCCACACTGAGTCAAATGCCTTCTCCACGTCTAGGAAGCATGCGACTGTAACCTGATGGTTGTTGAGAGCCATTGTGACATCATGATGAAATTTCATTAGCGGGTGTAGCGTGGAGTGCTTTTCGCGAAATCCAAATTGGTTGTCCGGTATAATGTTGAGTTGGATGCATACATCTTTTACTCGCCGCAGAATCAGCTCTTCAAGTATTTTGCTCACACTACATAGGAGCGATATTGGCCTGTATCCAGTTACGTTGCTACGGTCGCCTTTCTTTGGTATGCCTATTATCTTAGCGGTCTTCCATTTTGCTGGAAAGTAACAATTGTTGATGCAGTTATTCATCACTATAGCTAGCAGAATCATGATGGTCTGTGGTAACTTCTTTGGGACGAAATTCGATATGTTGTCCGGTCCGGTTGATTTCTTTGAGTGACTGCCATGAATTATTTCAGCAATTTCTTCAGGCGTTGGAAAGCTGCTTTCTTCCTGGGGATCGTCTGCTGGATTTCTTTCGCTGAATGAGGTGCTTGCGGTTCTCAGTTCTTCGATACCTTTGACCGTGATCGACTTCTGCGAGAAATGTTGGGTCGTCGGGAGGTGACGGTTTGAAGTTGCCTTCGAAGTAGTCCGCTAATGCTTCTGCCTTTTCGTCTGCTGAGGTGGCGGTTCCTGAACTTGTGCTGAGAACGTCCGGCATTTTTGGGCCCTTACCAATAATTCTGTTGATCTTCTTGAAGGTGTCGGGACCAGGTTTGATGTCTTGCAGCCTCTTTTGGAGTTGAACATCATTGAAGTGCTGTACTGCGTTCCTGAACATGATGTTGCAGCAGTTTAGTTCGCTGAAAATCGCTGTTGACCGTATTCCATTCCCGGGTCCGAATTCTTTGCATTCGCTTCCTGAGGCGTTGTCTATGGTGGTACAGGTTCTGGATGTATACTGGGAGATGGCTATATCTGTCTCGTGATGTCCTGGGCTTCTTTTGTTTTTCGAGCGCGTTGTTGACAGCATTCTTGAAACCTTCAACGGCGGCATCTATCTCATTATTGGTGAGATTTCTGGTTGCTGCGGGCAGAGTAATGTTGTTTACGACTTCTCTTTGGAATAGTTCAACATCCATTTCCTGAAAGTTAATAAAGTCAGCCCCTGGTTGTTCATTCGTGAAGATTGGTTGGTTAAGTCTTATGGTTAGTTGCACTGCTTCGTGGTCAGAGTCGCTGGTAAGAGTCTTGCAGTCATAGTTTTGGATCTCATGGAGAACGTTAACCAGGCTCGAGGTTGCCAGAAAGAAATCCAATAATGATGGTGTCCTGGGGAAGGTCGGTCTTGGTTGGGATATGACCACAAGGGAGTGGACGTCGGTGTTGTCTTCCATCCAGTTGACTATTGCCAAACCTTCGGTGCTATCAACGGTATCCCCCCACATCTGGTGCCTGGCGTTAAAGTCCCCGCCTATTATACCATATGAGTGTTGGGTTAAGTGTCCGTTCAGTATCTGCATATCGTGATGAATGTCCAAAGTGTTAGCATGGCATTTGTTGTATATGCTGATGACTGCCAGAGTTTCGGATGTTGACATTCGGATTACTATTCCAGTAGCTTCGAATGATTTGAGTCCAGTTATGGCGAGTTGTCTAATCATGGATTTGTTGATGTAGTTTTTGACGAAGATGCTGACCCTTGATCTAAAGCGGCTCTGCCTTTTATAGTGGTCCCTGCTGTCGTTGTTGTTTCCTCTGCTGCTGCGGTCGTTGTTGTCTCTGCTACCGTTGCCGTTGTTTCTGCTGCTGTTGTTGTTTTTGTTGTTGTTGTTGTTGTTGTTGTTGTTGTTGTTGTTGTTGTTGTTGTTGTTGTTGTTGTTGTTGTTGTCGTTGTTGTTGTTATTATTATGTTGCGTGTTGACTTCTTTTGGCTGTGGGGCATGCTAATGGTGTTATTCTCCTCTACGTCTACTGCTATCACTACCACTACCAACTCTACCTACAGCAATCGAGGGACGGGTACCTGGGCCGCAATAGACTGCACACCCTGTGTCCCCACTGTCCACTCTTACTACCGAGTCCGATGGTTACCACCAGACCGCTTCTGCTCCACACACATAGCTGGAACCAGCTTCCGTGCGTATGGTCCGGTGGCCACCACTCGACTGATCTTCTGGCTGTCGATTTGATCGGGCTGTCGCTGTGCTCATGTGTGGTAGGTTGGCACTGCGCTGCGGTGGGGCGGTAGGGTGAATTGCTGCGTATGGTGAATTTCGTCGTTGCGATGTGGGTAGCGGTAGCTCTATTGTGTGTGTGTCTCCGCAGTCCGAAACGGTGTGTTGATCGGCAGTAGTAAAGGAGCGTGGTGAGTTGTGTTTGGTTGTGTATGGGCGGCTTGGTTGAACGTGGCGCGTGGGTTTGGGTGAGACAGTGGCGAAAAACATTTCGTTACACCCCCCCTTACTTTGGCAATCAAACTTCATTGCCGTTATTGATGGTGCGGGGAATAACCATCGTTGGTCCCGCCATCTAACCTCAACGTCTCATCGATGTGAGATCGCAACTCTCACCAGTCCTATCGGCGTTGGTACCTTAAGCCGTTGCCGACTAACACTAATAGGTTACTCAATGTTAGTAAGGACCTCCGTTAGCCATGGGTGAACTACTCTATTCCCCTCCACATGTTGTTCATCTATCGCCTCGCCATATGTGTTGTTTGTTTGACTCACCCCTTCCTGGGGTTCCTTGTTCAAAACATGTTCAGGATCCGCGTATGTACTGCATCCTCTCCTCACGGCCTGTCGATATATGGTCTCTCGATACTGTTGTAGGCTTTCTGTGTTCTTCACCTCCGGAGCCGGTGTTACCACTATCGACGCAATTTCTGCTATGTTCTGATTATCTGCTGGAGTCCTATTGATCCTATCGATAATAGTTTTTCTTCGGGTTCCGGTGATATCTTGGTCCCCCCATGCCGGTGGGATTAATTTGATTTGTGGGCGAAGGTCGTTTAGCGTTTTCGTCCTCGCACGAAACAATCGGCAGCTTTCTGTGAGTTTGACATCGGCGCCTCTTAGCCCCCCCTGCCTGTTTGGTAAATGCCCCGTTTAGGTTGCTTCGGACGATCTTAAATATGTCCTGGAGTTTTGATGTGCACTGTTCTGGGGATTATGGTACCGCCCCTTGACCTCTGGTCACCTCTGTGTAGAGTGCTCTTGGCAATTGGAGTTCTCGTCCTTGTACTTAGAATGCGGGGCTATATCCGGTCGAATCCTGTTTGCTAGAGTTGATAGCTAATGTGAGTTCTGGAAGAAGTTCGTCCCATTCGTGGTGATTCTCTCTCGTGAACTGTGCAATCATGTTTTTAATCGTCCTGTTAGCTCTTTCGGTAGGATTCTCCTGTGGAGTGTAGGGGGCGGTGAATTGGTGTTGAACTCTGTTGTCCACTAAAAACCTGTTAAAGTCTCGACTTGTATACTGGGCTCCGTTGTCTGAAATCAGTATCCGGGGCACTCCAAATCTAGCAATTATCCGTTCCCTGTGTTACGATTTGCACCGTGCTTCCTCTAGAGAGAGGGAAGAGTGCAAAGCGGAGAGTAAAAAAAAGACGCTTTGTATTTTTGTGATCTATAGCTATTGGCCCGCTGTCTTTAGCAGGCCTGCGACCAATAGTAATGTTTATTATTTGTTATATCGTTTTACAGAATTGACCCGCTGTCTATTGCTTGGCTGCGATCAATCTGGTTGTTGCTCTTACTCTGTTATTCTTACTCTGCCTTTTCGGTTCATAACCTTGCCTTTTATATTATTTAGTCTTCATGGCCCGTCTCCTATCTTCCCCCTCCATGCACCACTGGTTCCTTACCATTTACCAATTATGCGAACGCGCTATTTCTAGGTATTGCCTAATTGTTTTCCGTTCCCATTAAAAGTACCCAAATGACATCTTGGGTGTCATTTGCCTTACGCTGGTGTCAAGTGTCATCCATTCATAATTTATTATTACGTCCCCGATAGCTCAACGTAGTAAAACTCCGATATGCAACTATTGCAGTTTTGCCATATGTTGGCGTGCCGCTGGGCAATCGGAGTTGGGTTACGAGTGTATCGTTTTGGGTAGATAGACACTTGACTCATTGCGCTTGGGTGGCGTTTGGTCAAAAGTAAGACGAATAAAAACAAAGCGAATGACCTATTAATAGCCGTGCGCTCTGGTAGTGTATTTGGTGTATGGATTGAGTGGGAAAACATGAGAAGGTGATGAGTAGGATGTGTCATGGTATGGTTGTGCGGATCACAACATCCCACCCCCCTTAGAAAAATAAAATTCTTACCTGAAGGGTAAGGGTACGAGGAAGATCTTACAAAAGTTATATAATTTGAAATAGATAACTTAACTCAAGAGTTATCAGAGAATTCCACCCTTGAAGAGGTTCGTGGTTCCCTGTTGGATTATAAGTTATTACATATTATTTTTCTTAATATTAGTATCTTAATATGCTAATATGCTAGGTTATTTTTTTTTTTTTTTGTTTTTTTTTTATATTTTGTATAAAATTAATGTATATCTATAAATGTAATATAAAAGTAATGTACCTATATAAAAATGTTTTATTGTCTTAAAAATAATCGGATTCTTCAAATTATAATAATTTTTTTTTTATAAAATTAATATAAAAGTAATAAAAACGTTTTATCGGATTCTTCAAATACACATTTTTTTTTTTTTTACATGACGTTGAAAATAGCGCATATTTTGTATAATAGATTTGCTTATAATTTGGAAATGGAAATGGAATGGGTAATACTTTCATTTTTAAACACCGGTAGTTAACACTAACTTCGGTCCTGAATATGAAAGGGGTTCATGTTTAATTTGGGCTTGGGATGTGGTTGGTAAAGGTTCTATAGTCTCGTGGTTCGTGTTAGCATTTCCCGTTTTGTTACCTCTCTATTTTAGATGTTTTACCAGGCGGTAAAGACTAAATGCAAAAATCAGCAGTAGAATAGCGTAAATCAATGTGTAGTGATGGATATTATGCGAGGTTATTGGTATTAGGGGTACCTACATTTTCTTCGGATTTAAGGGTTTTTATTTGCTCTGAAATGAGTTTAAATCCATCTTGGCTGGAGAATTTTACAAATGCCAATGGATTCGGTCTGTCGATTGCCGGAAGAGTAATGTTGGCTAAAAATTTTGAGATGTTAATGGGTGGTATATAGGAATTGTGTGTAATTATATTTAGTTCATTGAATGAACGTATTATCAAGTCCTTAGATTTAATGTAGCAATTTCCTGAGATTTCAACCATAGATGTGCCTTGAAGGGTGTACGTTGTTAAGTCGTCCTCACAAATTTCATCGATTTCATAATTGGTTATCGTAGAAAATAGCCATTTGTTATGTGTAGATAGTTGTATCCATATAGTTGAGATGTTTGCTTGCTTTATTTCGCATGAGGATGGTAGGATTTCGGTTCGACGTAATTCGTAAATTACCTTTTGTCGGTGTATAGTAGCGCTAATTAAACTTATTTGGTATAGAGTTAAAATATCGTTTGTGACCATTGACGAAATTTTAGTACCACCAGGAAGGTCTTGTCTAATTTTTATTAGCACGGATTTTAGCTGGTTTGGAGTAACTATGGCTGGGTGAGGTTTGCCGTGATTGACATCGCTCACAAGGTCTATTATTTCGTCTATTGTGTTTTGGTAGCGCATAATGATTAGGGTGATAAGAGAAGTTAGGGATTCTATCTCGGAAAATAGTTGCTGTTCGTAGTTTAGGTCATTAATTTTGTTTGTTAAGTCTCTCACAGTTTCGAGTTTTGCGTTTATTGCCAAAAACTGGTTCTCCATAGCTAGTTCAGACTTATTAAAAATGTTGGCTGTAGTTTCAAGAATTGTAGTCTGATTCCTAACTAGTGACAGCAAATGCTTTTCGTTTGACTCGAGTTTTTTTATCTGCCTATTATAATATTCCGCGTCTTCCTCACTTAAAGTACCAAACAAAGATTTACTAATCAATCCTACTGCGTTTATTAGTGCTCTTCTTTCCCGATTGTTAGAGTTTACTGATATTAGGCTATATTTTTGTGAGATATCCATTAAGAGATGGCTTAATTCGTTTGTTGCCCCGTTACATAATATGTCACAACTCACTTTACCTTGTAGTTGCACACATAACTGATTCATATCGTTTACATACTGGTTGGCATGCCTTAGTGCTTCTGCTAATTTTTCCAAGTCGTAATAGATGATCAATTTCCACTCGTTGGAGTATAATTCAGCCTTTCCCCACTGCTCGAAATATATCCCTGGGCTGTTCCTAATGGGGGTTATGTGTAGGGTACCATGTGTGGATGAAAGTATTTTCAACAACAAAAGAAACAGCCGTAGATCCATTTTCTGTAAAACGTGAAGTTTTTCAGCTGAGTTTGTATATGAATGGTTGTTTGTGTGCGTGTGAGGTGTGTGGTATGTTATAGTGCGGGTAATGGATGTGGAGTGAAAGACCGGATTTTATCATAAAAGAAAAACTTATTTTACATTTGCTAATTGTTTATACATATTATATTCGATCTGAACAAAGTTTGGTTTTATTCCCCAAAATCTTCGAGTTCTTCAAACTCATCATCATTTGCATAGGAGTCACTTGGGTCTTCTAATGGTTCCCATACTACGGTATCGGTTGATTCGTACCCATCGCTTGACTCGTTTTCGTATTCGATTTGGTGTGGTGGAGTACGTGTTACGGGGTGTCAACGTCGTGCGAGTGGACCTTTCAAAACATAGGTGGGACAGAAGTTTGATTCGAAATCTTCTTCCCATACTGCAAAACCTATTGTGTCCCCAAAATGGAGCTCCCTTATAGTACAAGGGGGGAGTCTGTCTCCATTGACATAAGTTCCACGGGAGATATGGTAATCAGCTATGTGTACCTTTTGATCATTGAGGTCTATGTGAATTGCTGACTGATCAGGGGACACAAACGGAGTATGCAGTTCTACGTCGTTTGGGTATCCCCTGCCTATTTTGTTCCGAACTCGAATTTCAGTATTTTCTGAAGAAATTATGTTTGTTACGTCATAGGGTCCTTCCCAAAGTGATGAAAGTTTGTTACCTCGAGTGTGATTCCTAATTAACACTTTGTCGCCCACGTTAAATATTTTATTGTTTGAACCCTTGTCATATAACGTTTTAGATTTTGCCTTTTTGTCTTGTAAATAGTATAGCCTTAGCGGTTTGGTAACCATGCTGTAATCGGGCTTTAAGCTCGTTGGCGTAGTTATCGTAATTGTATAGTGTTTGAGGATTCCTGCTAATGGAATTAGGTATCCGTGCAGGGAAACCATAAAGTAGTTCAAATGGACTAAACGAAGTGCTGTTATGGGGTGTTGTATTTATTATAAACAAACATTGCGTATGGTAGCCAAGTGTCTCATGAAAGCTGGTCATTGTTAACATAGTGCCTGAGATACTCGGCTAGCGTTCGATGGCTACGCTCCAAGGCTCCGTTCATTTGAGGGTGATATGGGGTTGTTTGTATCTTTTTGATTTTTAAAATCTTACATATTTCTTTAAATAGGTTACTTAAGAAGTTAGTACCTTGATCTGTTAGTATTGCTTCGGGTACCCCGAAACGACATATAATTTTTTCCACATAATTTCGGGCTACAGTAGGTGCCTCCGCATTAGGTAGTGGTATTGCCTCTGTGAACTTGCTCAAATCGTCTTGAAATGTTAAGATATACTTATTGTTTTCGTAAGTGGTTGGAAGTGGCCCGACAATATCCAAGGCTATTCGCTCGAAGGGACTTGTGCTCGTCGTAGTGATTTTCATAAGAATTCGTGGACTCTGCCTTAATTTGTTTCTTTGACATGATTCACATTTGCGAATGAATTCCTTCGTATCACTTACAAGATTCGGCCAGAAGTACCTTGCTCGGAGTTTTTTAATGGTTCGGGAGATACTTTGATGGCCTCCGAGAGGTGAATTATGGTAATCACATAGAATTTTATTGATCTCTTGTGGGTCTTCTAAGCTTATTCGATTGTCTGAGTAAATAAACAGAGTGGTCTTTGTTTGCGAAAACACTCGAAATATGATGTTTTTGAGGCGACAGTTTATTGGTTCGCCTGATGGGATAGAAATGTCAATTTGTTTTGTATCCTTTTTCATGCAGTAGTTTCGAATTTCCATTAGGATTCTCTCAAAAGTTGATGTGTCTGTCATATCCAATGGCAAGGTAGTGACGACGTATTCAGACGATTTTGCTGTATTCGGGTATGTTTTTATTTCGGTAGGATTCGGACGAATGTAAATAGTCAGTAATAGTTTTGAGTAATTCTTCTTCCCGACGTTTTTCTTCGGATAGGATAAAAATTT
This sequence comes from Cheilosia variabilis, assembly GCA_951230905.1. Lineage (NCBI taxonomy): Eukaryota > Metazoa > Arthropoda > Insecta > Diptera > Syrphidae > Cheilosia > Cheilosia variabilis. The sequence goes on along the minus strand of OX579676.1, from coordinate 97,215,827 downwards.
GGATGGGTGAACGGTGTTCGGTGAGAGTTATTGGCTTAAATGTTTCGACTATCTTACACTCTACTGGTGGAAGTGTGATTTCTTCGCTACTCACCAGAACTATTTCGTCAAAGTCTTGGCTTCTTGCCTTGCTTCTAGTAGTGACTAAAACTTTGCCTGTTGTTTCTGCATCACTGCTTTTTGCTGGGATACGACTGAGAGCATCCGCATTGGAGTTGTATTTTCCTGTCTTGCACACAATGCTATATTCGTATTCGGCTAGTAATATCCTCCAACGACCTAGTCTTGACGTCGGATCTTTAAGGTTCATAAGCCATTGTAGTGGCTTATGGTCCGTACATATCGTGAATTTTTGTCCGTAGATGTAAGGTCTGAATTGTTGGACAGCATAGACGATCGCCAATAGTTCCTTCTCGGTAGTGCTGTACCGGGTTTCGGCGTCGTTCAGTGTTCGACTGCCATAGCAAATTGGTTTGTCTTGACCAATGTCTCCTTGTGATAGTACGGCTCCCAGCCCAATATCACTGGCGTCGGTTGTCACTATGAAGTCTTTGCTAAAGTCTGGGTATGCTAAGATGGGAGGTTTTATAAGTTTACCTTTTAGAGTTTGGAACGCCTCATCGCAGAATGAATCCCATTTAAATACGACATTCTTCTTCAACAATTTGGTTAGTGGCTTTGCTATGGTTGAGAAATTTTCAATAAACCGTCTATAGTATCCTATGAATCCAAGGAATGATTTTATTCCTTTTACGTTTTTGGGTGTTGGATATGTTTTTGCTGCCTTAATCTTTTCGGGATCTGGTTTTAGACCGTGTTTAGTAATAATATGACCAAGATACATGAGCTCCTTTTTCAGAAAGTTACATTTCTCTGGTTGAAGCTTTAAGTTATGTTCTCGTAAGCGGTCAAATATCGTTGTAAGTTTGTTATTATGGTATTTAAGGTCATATCCGTAAAGGACTATGTCATCGACATAAACAAAACAGTCAAAACCTTGTAGGCCAATCAAAACAGTGTTCATCAACCGCAGGAAAGTTGCGGGAGCATTTCTCAAGCCAAATGGCATACGATTGTATTCATAATGTACATATGGAGTGCTGAAAGCAGTTTTGCATCTGTCTTCGTCATCCATTAGGATTTGATGAAATCCGCTTGCCAAATCGATTGTGCTAAAGTAGGATGCTCTGCCTAACTGATCCAGAATGTCGGTGATGTTTGGTAGAGAATATGCATCGGCAACTGTTAATTCATTCAGTTTGCGAAAATCAACTACGACGCGCCATCGCTTGTTGCCTTCCTTGTCTGGTTTTTTGGGTACAAGACGTAGAGGAGAATTCCATGGGCTAGCGCTTGGCTGAATAATGTCGTTTTGTAGCATATCATTCACCTGTTTGTGGACCTCGGTTTTGTGTGAGTCAGGAAGCCTATATGGTCTGACAAATGAAGGAGGTTTGTTTTGGTCTGTTATGATCCTATGTTTCGATGTCTCTGTAAATGTAAGGTTATCGCCTTCAAGAAAAAATAAATCATTGTACTCTCTACATATTTTAAAAATAGATTGTTTCTCTTCCATGTTACAGTGACTGAGATCAATGACGGATTGTAGTGTATTTAATCTACCTTTAATTATGTCATTCGATTGGTTGGATACCAGGTTGAAATTATCCAACTTATCCCATTCAAGATCAAAATCTTCGATGTTTATTCGTTGTTCAGTTTCCAACGTGTTCATCATTAATATTTTTATTCTTGAGTTGTTGGGTCTGACTAAAGTTTCGCCCACGTATAAACCTGGCATGATTTGCTTCTTTTGTATGATAATATCTCCAAATGTGGATTCGTATTTATCATTTAACTGAACGTTCAATACCTGTTGGCTTCGGGGTTGAATGATAATTGGTCTTTGCTCATTTATGGGTGTTAGTTTGGAATTCGATTTTTCAGCCCTTGTGCCCGTAGGCAATTCCTCGTAAGGAATGACTGTTATTTTATCTGGATCTTCGAAATTGTCGTTATTTAATTTTTTATTATTCTTGAAGTCAGTCTTACTTTGTGCTGGGTCTTTCTTTGCCTCAGTCTTACTTCGTGCTGGACTTATTGTATTTTGCTCAGTCTTATTGGCTATTGCTGAGTCTATTGTTACCACAGTCTTATTTTCTGCTGAGGTTTTTTTGTCCTCAGTCTTACGTTGTGCTGGGTTATTTATTTTATTTTGCTCAGTCTTATTGGCTATTGCTGAGTCTATTGTTACCACAGTCTTATTTTCTGCTGAGGTTCTTTTGTCCTCAGTCTTACGTTGTGCTGGGTTATTTATTTTATTTTGCTCAGTCTTATTGGCTATTGCTGAGTCTTTTGGCTGAAAACCTGAAGTGAAATTCTTTCCTACTTCTAATAAACTGGGCTTAGGTATTATTAGTAGATTTTGCTTGTAGTCAATTACACATCTAAACTTGGTTAAAAAGTCGTTACCTATTATACCATCATATGGTAGAATGATTTCTTTGGTAAGTAGGTGGAAAGGATGATCTAAATGCATGGAATGTTCGGTTGTCTTTAATTCCATAGTACCGTTTACCAGTCCCAGGGTTTTTAAAGAGTCCCCGGCTATGGTGGAGATGGTATATAGACCATCCTCGCTTTCCAAACCTTTTATCTGAGAATTTTTTAGCAAGCAAATATCGGCTCCAGTGTCTATCAGAAAGGTAGTGTATGTTTTATCCGAGGGACTAAATCTGAGTCGTATCGTTGGCTCCTTGAATTCCGGACAGAACGATACGAGAAACTTCAAGTTTAGTGTTGGATTTGATGGACCTCGGCTTGGGTGATAATTCGAGAGGAATTGCCGGTTGATTCCTCCCGAGAGTTCTCGTTTCCCGATTCGGCCATCGGATTTGCGTTGGAAAATCTTACGCCGCGATTATCTTGGGTCCAGGAATTGTTGGGAGGTCTTCCGCTAAAACCGGGATCGGCAGTGTTATTGCTTCAGGACCTCGCATTATTTTGCGTACTTTGTACTGCCGGTGCACCCTGAGGGAGGTTCATTTGAGGTTCAATTCTGGACAAACGCAATCTACATTCATTTTGAGTGTGGTTACGTTTCCCACAGTAGTTGCACCTAATAAAATTCACTTCTTGTTTAATGGGTGGTCTAGGGAGGTTTGGAAGCTGCCGGTTTCGGTAACACGTTTGTTTCGTGTGGCCTGGTATTCCGCAAATTTCGCAAATGGGTTTTTGCGTGTAAGGGGGCCTTGAAGTTATTTTTTGAGTGACGGTTAGCCTCTCCAATCTTGTAGCATGGTCTTCTGCGTAGGTGATAGCTCTTTTAAGGTCTGTTTCCCCATGAGCTTGGACCATGATCCTTAGATTGTCATTTCGTAGGCCGTCCTCGAATGCCTGTATTGCCAAGTTATTATTTTCGGCATTCAGAAAGGTTCGTACTGAGATATCACTTGTGCTATGAAGACTGGCAGATTTTAGAGTATTTAATAAGCTGCACACCCTGTTGCCGAACTCTGTAATAGTCTCTCTTTGCCTTTGTTTCGCAGCTAGGAGGTCATTCTGAGCGGAGGATCGAGACTTTGTTTCTTTGAACTCTGTCTCCAGCATAGACTTTAGTTCTTCCCATGTGTTGATGGTATTGAACTGTACTAGTTCGAAAGCGGGGCCTTGAAGTCGAGTTTTGACGATATTTAAAAACATCGCCTGGTCAGTACTTCTAACTGCAGCAAAAAGGATGTCACCACAGGACACAAACTTATTTAATTCTGATGGTTTCCCATCGAAAATTGGTACGATGTTGAACACATCGGTTATTCCTATCTTAATGTCCATCTCCACCGAATTCTCGTTTAATTTGTTGGGAGGGGTATAAGTTGAAATTTCCTCCTCGGGAGGAGAATGAAAGGGAAGTATTTGGATAAGGCTTGCAATACTTTCTGCTTGCCTATATGTCTGCCTAGTGACGCGCCTAATGTTGAGTGTTTATAGTTCACGTTCACGTGATAAGCGAGAGAAAATGATAGGACTACGCGTGAATAAGTAAATAGGAATGGGAGGAGATTTGGAAAATGACAATAGTGAATATGTTGGTATGTAAGTGTGTGTAAAAAAAAAAATCTTAGCTAAAATACCTTATTTAAAATCTATTATCTTTTGTGATTTGTTGATGTTGGTGGTGATAGCTGCTGTTGGTGTGGTGATAGCTGCTGTTGGTTGTGGTGATAGCTGCTGCTGGATGTGGTGATAGCTGCTGTTGGATGTGGTGATAGCTGCTGTTGAATGCCAGGTAGACTTCGCGTCTAAAGTTGATTTTTACACCTGGTCTTTGTCACTGCCCAATTTTTGCCTCCGCGTCTCTTATGAGAATCTGCCAGGTCTTACGGTTGTGGGTCTTTCTTTTCACTTTTCACTTTTCACTTGTTATACACTTTTTTTTTTTTTTACTTTACTTTACTGGTGCTTAGCCCCAGTACGCCTCGAATACAATCAAATTCGTTGGTTTGGTTTTTAATGCTAGTTGGGACCTCTATTTGGGGATCCCACCGCTGCCACCAATGTTACGATTTGCACCGTGCTTCCTCTAGAGAGAGGGAAGAGTGCAAAGTGGAGAGTAAAAAAAAGACGCTTTGTATTTGTTTGATCTATAGCTATTGGCCCGCTGTCTTTAGCAGGGCTGCGACCAATAGTAATGTTTATTATTTGTTATTTAGTTAGTTATATCGTTTTACAGAATTGACCCGCTGTCTATTGCTTGGCTGCGATCAATCTGGTTGTTGCTCTTACTCTGTTATTCTTACTCTGCCTTTTCTGTTCATAACCTTGCCTTTTATATTATTTAGTCTTCATGCCCGTCTCCTATCTTCCCCCTCCATGCACCACTGGTTCCTTACCATTTACCAATTATGCGTACGCGCTATTTCTAGGTATTGCCTAATTGTTTTCCGTTCCCATTAAAAGTACCCAAATGACATCTTGGGTGTCATTTGCCTTACGCTGGTGTCAAGTGTCATCCATTCATAATTTATTATTACGTCCCCGATAGCTCAACGTAGTAAAACTCCGATATGCAACTATTGCAGTTTTGCCATATGTTGGCGTGCCGCTGGGCAATCGGAGTTGGGTTATGAGTGTATCGTTTTGGGTAGAAAGACACTTGACTCATTGCGCTTGGGTGGCGTTTGGGCAAAAGGAAAACGAATGAAAGCAAAGCGAATGACCTATTAATAGCCGTGCGCTCTGGTAGTGTATTTGGTGTATGGATTGAGTGGGAAAACATGAGAAGGTGATGATATGCAGCGACGCACGTATTTTGCAACGTCCCGAAACATACCCGGCCAATAGTAGCACTTGGATATTCTGGCGATGGTTTTATTAATACCTAAGTGTCCCGCTGTTGGTTCATCATGGCACTCCCTCAACACACGCTCTCGTTGATTCTCGCCGATGTAGAGCTTCCACGGAATTTGATCTTCGTCGAGGTACGCAGTGCTATCATGGATGTGCCGGTATAAGTTTCCGTCTTCCATTCGGTAGTCTGGGAAACTTGTTGGTTCCTTTACAACGGCTGCTCTCTTTTTGCTGAACCAGTCTTCTCTTGTCGGGGGTAGATTGACGGCGTAGAGTTCGTCCTATCCTTGGAGGGGTTGCCTCGATAGCGCGTCCGCTAGGACATTGAGTTTTCCTAGTCGATACTTCACCTCGTAGTCGTACTGCATTAATTCCATAGTCCATCGTGCGATTCGGCCTGATGGTGATTCGATGGAGTTGAGCCACCGTAGTGATTGGTGGTCCGTGATGATGGTAAAATGTTATCCTTCCAAGTAGTTATCCCTTCTTGTTCCTGTAGGAGAACAACGCCTACCCCACAGTCACTTGCGTATTTCTGCAGCACAAACTGTGCGTCGAAATCGGGGCAAGCAAGGATGGGAGCTTACGTGAATCTTACCTTGAGGTCCTCGTATGCTATTTGTTGCTCGTTATCTCAGTTCCACATTTTCCCTTTTTTAAGCAGCAGTCAGGGGTCCCACTAGCGTTGAAAATCTATCCACGAAACGTCGATACCATGAGCAAACTCCTAGAAATCGGCGTAGCTCCTTGATGTTCTTGGCAGCTGGCTTATGGCGTTGACTTTGTCTGGGTCTGTCTGGATGCCTTCTCGGCCAATCACGTGTCCTAGGTATCGTAACTCGGTTTTGCAGAAGTTACACTTTTCGGCGTTGATCCGTAAGTTGGCTTGGATCAGACTGTCGAATACCTTCTTTAGGTTTCTTAGGTGTTCGTCGAGGGTTCGACCAAGCACCACTATGTCGTCTAAGTAAGCGAAGGCGAATGGTTCTAGTTTTGGACCAATTACCTGATCGAGTGCTCTCCGGAAGGTGGCGTGGGCGGAGTGTAGTTCGAATGGCATTACTTTACACTGGTACAGTCCCCGTACGGGTACTGTGAAGGCAGTGAATTGTCGGCTGTCGGCGTCCATGAGTATTTGCCAGTATCCGTTGCGCAGATCGATGGTGCTGAAAAACCTGCCCTGCCGCAGTTTATCCGGAATCGCCTGAATTTGTGGTAAAGGGTAGGCATCTCGGAAAGAATGGGTGTTCAGTTGTCGGTAGTCGACACACAGTCTCCACTAACCTTGCTTTATTTAAAAAGTACTATTGGGACACTGTGGGGCTTTTAGATGGTTATTTTCAGTCCTCCCGTAGAAGCTCGCCTATCTCCTTGGCAATGATGGCCTGCATAGCTGGGTTCAGTGAAAAATATCGGGCGGTTGTCTTTCATTCTTATGCTGTGCTCGGCGATGTTGGTAACTCCTTGTAATTGATCGAACCTCGGCAACTCGGTGGCAAGAAATTCTTTGATCGCCTGCTCTTCACATTTTCCTCTTATTGTCGTTGTGGGGCTCCACTGGGGGTGTTCCGAGTTGCTTCAGCCGGGGATACCGGTCGGTTGTTCGTTACAGTATCGGCGCTGGCAACGTACGCTGCTTCGTTGGTTCCCTTCTTCGGGATCTCGAAAATGCTGGAGTCGAGGCGTAAGAGGACGCCCACTCGTGTAAGGAAATACATTCCTAGAATTATGGCGTTGGTCATCCGTGGCATGATTAAAAATTCCTGTCTGCATATGTTGGAATTGAAGTTAATATTGGCGATGGTGCTACCCTGGATTGGCACATTGCTGCCGTCTGCGAGGCGGGTGTATGGGACATCGTTGGGCCTTGGTATAACATCGGTGGCAATTTTATCGGCAGTATCACAGTCCATAAAGTATCTCGTTGCTCCAGTGTCGATGAGTGCTTCGAAGATTTCGTCTCGGATTGTGATGCGGTCGTAAATGCGGTTGTCGTCGTTTATAAATAGCGGTTTGGGATTGGTGGGGGCAGGACTTATGCGAGTTCCTGGTTTGCCCGGTTGTCGGGAACTCGCCCATCGTTTCCCTTCCTGGAACGACAGCAATCTCTCTTACGCACGTCTGGTCTTCCGCAGTCCCAACAAAAAAGTACTTGGGGGTTCCGGCAGTTCTGTCGTAAGTGTCCTTCTTGGCCGCATCTCCAGCAACAATTGCGTAGCCTGGGTGTCCTCTGTTGGGTAGGAGCGAGGCGAGGAGAATGAGTTCCCGTAGCGTGGTGAAATCTTTTCGTCTGACGTAGAGCTTATATTCGGGCCGGCAATTATTGTGGCCAACCGTGGCCAACCGCATAACCGCTGTGACGTACTCCGTGAATTTTTCTCTAGGGTTTTGGACGCGGCGGTGGATGTCATCTTCCAGTCGCTCAAAGTATCGTGGTGGTAAGAAATATAGGTAGAAGTCTTGTTTAAACTCGTCCCAATTCGTCAAATCGCTTTGGTTATTGCGACACCAAGACAGAGCTTTGTCTTTCTGAGCTACTGAAAGTCAAAGGTAGTGTTCGGGTTATCCGATCGAAAGGAAGGCAGTAGCAGGTGGCCAGTTCTTCGATCTGTGCTAAAAACCCAAGCGGATCCCTTCCTCCGTCGTAACGGATTCCCCATTTTCGAACCATGTCGCAAATTTCTGCATCGTTGATTTCTGGTTCGTTTGTCTTCCTTGTCATTCTTCTTCATTCACTTTTCCCGTTGGATTTTCATTGCTGTCTCCGTATGTCTCGGCTATCGCCTGGCTTCGTTGTGCCGCTATATCCGCTAACCGGGTAGGTTAGGGGGAATGTCCGGATCCTGAAATCTACGTTCAGGGGAAACGACAGGAGATATGTGCAACCGAGAATGAACCTAAGAGAAAAAACGCAAGAGTTTAACTTTTGATTTAATTCAACTTTTATTCAACTTTCAATTAAAAATTGTCTCAGCTAGGCGGTGCTCTGGCGACTGACCCTTGATCTAAGGCGGCTCTGCCTTTTTTAGTGGTCGTTGTTGTTTCCTCTGCTGCTGCGGTCGTTGTTGTCTCTGCTACCGTTGCCGTTGTTTCTGCTGCTGTCGTTGTTGTTGTTGTTATTATGTTGCGTGTTGACTTCTTTTGGCTGTGGGGCATGCTAATGGTGTTATTCTCCTCTACGTCTTCTGCTATCACTACCACTACCAACACTACCTACAGCAATCGACTCCACTCTTACTACCGAGTCCGATGGTTACCACCAGAGCGCTTCTGCTCCACACATATAGCTGGAACCAGCTTCCGTGCGTATGGTCCGGTGGCCACCACTCGACTGATCTGCTGGCTGTCGATTTGATCGGGCTGTCGCTGTGCTCATGTGTGGTAGGTTGGCACTGCGCTGCGGTGGGGCGGTAGGGTGAATTGCTGCGTATGGTGAATTTCGTCGTTGCGATGTGGGTAGCGGTAGCTCTATTGTGTGTGTGTCTCGGCAACGGTGTGTTGATCCGAGGTAACGGAGTGTGGTGAGTTGTTGTGAGCTATTTTTGGTTGTGTATGGGCGTCTTGGTTGAACGTGGCGCGTGGGTATGGGTGAGATTGTGGCGAAAGACATTTCGTTACACTACACAACTGCTCAACACCCACAGGCAAATGGGATGGTGGAAAGGTTCCATCGGTAACTTAAAACTGCTATACGGGCATCCGGAGATAAAGTCAATTGGTCGCAAACACTACGCTTAATATTACTGGGAATAAGAAGCACAAAAAAAGAAGGCTTTAACTTCACTCCGTCGGAACTCCTTTACGGAGAAAACATCAGATTCCCATGGGATTTTTCTTCAGCACCCACATGCGATTCAGGCGAAGACAATTTCGTCGGGCAATTAAGAGATTTCTTCAAGAAAATTCCACCAGCAGTACTGCAAATGAGAAAGACACATAAATCCGTACACATTCCCAGCACTTTAGACACTGGCAGGGCCTAGTAAGAAACGACCGTGTTAAATCTGGATTGGATTCGCCATACGACGGTCCCTTTAAAGTCATAAGGCGATAGCGAAAAAATTTTATAATCGAAACGGCTGGAAAGTCTTAAAGAGATTGCAGAGCTAGAACGCGAGGGATGCTTCTGCAATAGTGAGGGACTTTAACCCATCTAAAAAACCTCCCTGGGGGACTGACTTTCGTCATCCCGAATGTGATTGCACCTAGTTGTTCAACTAATCGGCAATTAATTTTTGAATTTTTTTTTTGGTTGCGCCTGGAGGTGAGTAATCTTCAAAAGATACCAATGGCCCGTACCATTGGTTATGCCCGATTCAGGTATATCACGTCTGCCTACGGGCTAAACCTCACCCCTCAGAGAGGCACTATGAGATCCGGCCGCGCGCGCTCATAGTAGTATGAAATTTGTTCCTCTCATTTTTTCATTTAAGTGATGACTACGACTAAGTTACCTTAACAAGTAGTTTACGCTTCTGTAGTGTTATTCGCGTTTGGTAGGTAGCTTTCCAGCGAACGCACCTACTAATACCGTCATTACATGCGGTTTTTCCTTATGGCGCTAGGTCGAACGGTCTTGTTCTTTGCAGTCGGCGCTCAAGGTTTGTCACGTCCAGAGTACGGATTATTTCAGTGACCATGAATACGAGAACGAAGTTTGCGAGCAAAGTTTGTTACTTCGTTACTCACGGTAGCAATTCCTAGATCTCTGTGAATATCACTATTCCTTATATACCATGGAGCATTCACGATTGCTCTTAGCGTTTTGTTTTGGAATGTTTGTATTATAGCCATATTGCTTGGTTTGGTACAACCCCAAAGTTGTATACCGTATGTCCAAGAAGGTTTTAGCACTTGTTTATACAGGAGCAGTTTGTTGTATACGCTTAGCTTTGAATATCTTCCGAGTAGCCAATACATTTCTCTAACTCTGATTGCGAGCTCGTCGCGCTTTTTCTTTACGTGTGGCTTCCACTTAAGTTTAGCGTCTAGGGTCATTCCTAGATATTTCGCCTCGTTTGCATATGGTATTTGTACCGAGTTAATGAAAACAGGTAAGTTGTTTATCCTTTTGTATGTGAAATTGACATGCGTCGACTTGGTCTCGTTAAGGGCAATTCGCCAGGTCTTTGTCCACTCGCATACTTTATTAAGAGCCCGTTGGAGTTTTCCAGTTGATGATTCGACTGACTCATCGATTGCGAGGATAGCCGTATCGTCTGCGAACGTTGCTACGATGGTCCCTTCATCCTGTGGTATATCTCTTGTATAGAGCAGGAATAAGATTGGGCCGAGAACGCTTCCTTGAGGAACACCGGCGTGGATTTCTTTGAATCCCGAGAATTCAGTCTCATGTCTAACACGAAAGAGTCTGTTCTCAAGGTAGGATTTCAATATTTTGTATAATTTTTCCGGTAGGATTGTCCTTAGCTTATACATGAGGCCTTCGTGCCATACCTTGTCGAAGGCTTGCGATACGTCAAGAAAAGCGCTAGAGCAAATCTTTTTGCATTCTAGAGCTTTTTCAATTTCATTTGTTATTCGATACACCTGATCGATTGTGGAATGCTGAACCCGGAAGCCGAATTGATGATCTGGTATCAAGCGTCTTTCTTCGATTACTGGTTGTAATCGTTTTAGCAGAAGTTTCTCATAAACCTTAGATATTATCGGCAGTAGCGAAATAGGTCTATATGATTTCTTATCATTTGTATTCTTCCCTGGTTTCGGAACCATAATGACTTCGGCTACTTTCCATTGTCTTGGAACGTATGAGAGTCTCAGAGAAGCATTTATAATGTACAGCAGCTTAACTAGTGCTCTTTTCGGTAGTTCCTTTAGAACTTCTCCAGTTATTAGATCGTATCCTGGAGCTTTGTTATTTTTCAACTTTCTTAGTGTCATTCGAAGCTCGGACAGAGATACGGCTTTTACTTTATAGTTGTCGGATCCCGTATTAGCATTCGGTTCTTCGTGTAAAGGTTGTCCATCGAACGGCCTGAATGTTTCTTCTAGATGCTCGGCAAACAAATCCGCTTTTTCTTTGTCTCCTTTCGCCCATTCTCCGTTAGCTTTTCTTATTGGTGGCGAGTGCATTTTTGGTTTCCTTATGGACTTCAAGGCTTTCCAAAGTGAGTAGTTTGAGCTCTTTTCAGCAGTCAAGCCCTCTAGGTAAGTAGAAGTTTCGAGATTTCTTAGATCCTGTAGCTCATTTTTAAGTTTGTTGCAAAGATGGTTCAGATAAGTTTTATCAGGGGGTGCGCGGGATTGTTGCCATCTCTTACGCGCTCTCCTCTTTTCTCGTATGAGGTCTTCTATTTCAGGCGTGTACTTGACTTTATTGTTCCGTGTAGCTGTCTTCCGGAAGGGAGTGTTTTTCCACGCTGCACTCTGAATGGCTTCCACGAGGTTGTCAACTTCATCTTCTATTTCTAGCGGTGTCTTTAGTGGCACATTTAAAGCAACATTTTCTTTACAGTCTTTTCGGAAAACGTCCCAGTTGGTTTTGTTACTACTTAATCTGGGCGGTCCTACATTAGTTGCTACACTTCCACCCATTTTCAGGGTGACTGCTGAGTGGTCTGAGCATAGATCGTAGCATTCTTCGACTTCCGTCAGAGTTTTGTTTAGCCCTTTTGCAATAAAGAAGTCGACGAGGTTGGCTTTCCCGTCGAATAAAAGTCCACACCACGCTTCATACTGGCTTTGTACAGTAGTCTGCCTTTCGTTGAGTTGCATCTTGAACCCCAAAAAGTGTGTTTCGCATTAAAGTCCCCACCGATAATAAAATTAGACCCAGATGAGTCAAAGAGGTGGTCAAGGTCGTCGTCTATCAGTCTATATCCCGGGGGGAAGTAGCAAGATCTGATAAGATAGTCTAAATGGTTTACTTCAACGGAGACTGAACTTATTTGCATAGAATCGAGTTCTATTTTTATTTCTGTTGAGTGCTTAATACAATCTTTAATGTAAAGAGAGGATCCGCCTCTGGCATTTTCCGAGGGATGATGCGCGTGATAATCTCTGTAACCTTTTATTTTGGGTCCATGTCCCTTTTTTAAGTGGGTTTCCGATATCAAGCATATATCAATATTGTTTTTCCGTAGAAATATTTCTAGTTCGTTAATTTTGTTTAGGAGGCCGTTTGCGTTCCATGTCAGTATTTTAAGAAACTCTATCATATTTATGTTTTGTTATTAGGCTGCCGAGGTTTGAACTCGGGCTTGCTCAATTTGTCAAATAAAACTTGATTAATCTTGCTTTGCTGCTCAAGTTTTTCTAATATAATAGTTAATAATTGACGGATCGGATCTGTTGTATCTGATCTTGACTGGTTTCCATGTATCGCGACTTGTGCGTATGATCTCGCATCAGCCAACGCCGGATTTTTCTTTGTACTTGGTCCGGCCACGTTCTCTTGTGAAATTTCTTTATTTTCCTGTATCGGTTTCGTCCTTTTGACTGCCCTAGCGGTTTTCGGATTATCGATTTTACGATATTTTAAGCTTGGGTCTGGGTGTACCGGTTTCTTGAGAGTGTCGCGTCTTTTTTGTAGTTCTTTCGCGACCTCGCAACCTCTATAATTTGCTGGGTGGTTTTTCGTACAATTTGCGCAGACCGCTGGGACCTGCTTGTTTTTGTCGCACTCTTCCGAGAGATGTTTACCGGCACATTTAACGCACCGTGGTTCTTTCTGGCAGTATGCCTTTGTGTGGTTAAAACCTTGGCAACGTTTGCACTGGGGTACCGTTCTCCTTCCCTTACGCATTGGCTCGATTTTGACCTTTATGTTTAGGATTGTCTTGATTTTGAAGATATCCTCCACATTCTCGCTCCTATCAAAGGTCAGCATAAACAGTGGAAGGCCGCGTTTGATTACGAGATCTTTGTCTTCTCCTTCCGTGCATTGCTTTTCCTTCTTGATAATATTCACGGCGTCAATAATTTTTAGGCCTTGTGTTTGCACGTCTTCCATAATATCTTCTTTACTGCATGTCGGGTGGAGTCCCCTAACGATGACTCGCATCGGTTTTTCGTACTTATTTTCATAAGTAAACCATTGGATATTCTCTGTATTTAATTTAAGAGACAGTGCTCGGTAAGAATCAGGATCCTCTACGTTAATTTTCCACACGTTATTTCGCCGTGAGATTATATCATAGTTCGTCTTCAGCGTATTTTTAAGAAGGTTACGAAGTTTTCCGTAGTCCTCTATCCCGACGACATTTATTGCGGGTGGAGGGCGAGGTTTCGCTTTAGTTTTTGTCTGGTTTGTTACAGCGGCCTTATATTTTTCCTGCAAAACTTCGGGTGAGGTTACAGCCTTACGCTTTTTGCTAGGTCGTCCCTTAACGGCCGGATCGGTTTCGCGGGCAAGTTCTTCTTCGTCCGTGAAATATGCCGTTGCTGGACAGTTCGGCGTTGTCTCGAGATCTTTCGGTACACGAAGGTTTTTAAGATCCTCGTTTTCCTTTCGCAGAGAATCTACTTCCTTCTTAAGCTCATAGAAGAGTCGCTCCATTTCATTAAGTTTAGCTCTTAATTCGTTGTTCTCTTTTACGAAGCATTTCGTTTTCACTGAGTCCTGATTAACCGGAGGACTTCTTTGTCCGGTGACATGCGATCTAGGTGGAGATCGATATATCTTTTTTCTTTTTTCAGAGGGATCTATAGGCAATATTGTTGAACTTGCCCTTGACGCTATCGGTGGTGATCTTAGCATAGTATTTTTCGCTCTGAAAGGGTCTTTTAGAAGCAATAGTTGGTCCTCCCCAGAATCCGAGGGACCGACCTCCGTAGAGGGTGGATTTTCCAGTATAACTGGTCTGCCACCTGGGGTAATAATTCCATGTGTTTGTTCCATTGCATCTTTTCGTTGTTGTATTTTATACCTTCTACCAGGTTTTAACACTGCCGTCCTTCTAGGATCAGACGCAGACCAGGAAGCCGCCTACTATAGGTCAGACGCTCTTGGATTTGTGTTTGCCGTCGGTTTTACCCTTCAACTATAACCTGGCTGCCTTGGGTGGCCCTACCAGGAGAATACACTCCCGACAGCATAGCTTATAGCATCACCAAGGCTACTCCCTCTGACGTTAGATTTTAGTCGCCTCTTACGACAGGCATACATTACATCAAGGCTATTCTATCCCCGACCTTGAAGGGGCCTTTGAATTGAGAATTTAAAAGAGAAAGCCGCCGGTTGTCGGATTTCTGAACCTTTTTGGTAGAAAATATAACCTAATTTCTATTCTTAGCTAATTTCTATAGATTAAGCGGTCTTATCCGCCCCAATCTCCTGATTACATGGTCTGTATTTAATAATTCGGTCATTTCTAAGCTAACGTGGTTGAGAAGCCTACGTCTGTGCATTTGAGCAATTTTTTTTTAATTTCGTCTTCAACCATTTCAATATTTAGATCTCTATGAAGATCAGCGTTGCGTATGTACCAAGGTGCATTAACTATGTTCCTTAGTACTTTATTTTGGAAGATTTGAATTTTCTGTAAATTTGTTTGGCATGTGCATGCCCACAACTGGAGCCCGTAGGTCCATACTGGTTTTAGAACTTGCTTGTATAGCAATAGCTAATTGTAGTTGGACAGGGATGAGTATCTCCTAATGAGCCAATACATTTTACTGTATCGCATGTTCAACTCGTCTTTCTTTTATTTACATGCGTTTTCCAATGCAGTTTAGCGTCTAGAGTCATTCCTAGATATTTGGCTGTATTTGAATATTCCACTACATTGTTGTCTATGTACACTGGAATATGTGGTACGTTTTTATACGTAAAATTAATATGGACAGACTTTAGATCATTTACTCTAATCTGACACTTTGTAGCCCATTCTGAGATACGGTTTTTTGCTATTTGAAGCTTTTTTGTTGTTATTTCAACAGTTGCTCCGACAGCAAGTACAGCAGTGTCATCTGCAAAATTTGCTATAGTGGTATCTCCGCTTTCAGGCAGATCGCTGGTGAATAAAAGGTATAGCACTGGCCCAAGCACACTGCCTTGTGGTACACCAGCTTTGATTTCTCTTAATGTTGAGTACTTTGTCTCTTGTTTGACAGAATCGATCTGATATATATGACTCCAGAATTGTGAATTAGTCCTTTGTGCCAGACTTTATCGAAAGCCTGTGCTATATCAAGAAGTATTGTAGAACACACATTTTTCTCTTCAAATGTTTTTTTCAATCTTATCTGTGATTCTATGCACTTGGTCAATTGTAGAGTGCTTATTTCTAAATCCAAATTGGTGATTTGGGACTAGCGATTTTTCATCGATTATTTTTTGCAGGCGTTTTACCAGCATTTTTTCAAATAACTTTGACAACATTGGTAGTACCGATATTGGGCGATATGAGGTTACTTCGCTTGGTGGTTTGCCTGGTTTTGGTATCATTATTACCTCCGCGACCTTCCACATGCTTGGCACATATCTCAACTTAAATGCAGCATTTATAATCTGCGCTAGTTTTTTTACACCTTTTTGTGGGAACTGTTTTAAGATTTCCACTGTAATTCAAGAGTGGTAATTCGCGCCATCTTCTTTAATACATTTATAAAGTTCTCTGCTTCTAGTGTTTGTTAGTCTAGATCCCCAATATTTATTCTTGGCATTAAAATCCCCTCCCACGATTAATCTATTGTGAAATATGCGGAAAAGATTTTTAAAATCACTCGTCTTTATTCTATAGCTAGGAGAGCAATATACTGATGCGACGGATAGTTGGCCACTGCTCGTTTTTATGCATATGGAAATTCCTTGGATAGCAATGATTGGAATTTTGCTTCTTAATAGTGTTCAATCGTATTCTTTATTACCACTGCAGCCCCGCCTTTTGCGCAGTTATGTGGATGTGGGGAGTGATATAATTTATATCCCTTCAGTTTAAGGTCAGAATTAAATTTGAAGTGCGTCTCTGAAATAAGACATATGTCTATCTGCTTTATATCGAGAGCCACTTGTATCTCTTCCATTCGATTCTCGAAACCATTAGCATTCCATTCTAGAATCATGTTTGTCTTTTTGGTACAGCTCTTTTATTGCTGTTCTGTCTCTCTAGCAGCGATATTAATTAATATCATTGTATTATTTTTTTCCATGGAACCAATCCTATTTAGGACTTGTTCATGAGGGTTTCCATTGCAGTGTGTGGCTCTATTTTGCGTTTTACGGCTTTCTCTGCTGGTATTTGTGCTGTTTTTGATGCTGCATGAGCATATGTCATTTTAGGGCCCGCTGTCTTTTGTATTGCATTCTTTTTGATGATCACTTGATCTTTCACTTTTTCTTTTTGTGGGCTCTTTTGTGAGTCCTTTTTGGCCTTTTGTGCTTCCTTATTGGAGCTTTTAAGTGGTTTATTTTGTTTTTTGTCTTTTGCAAGTTGCATTTCTTTTGCAACTAAGCATCCTCTATAGTTAGGATGGCTTTCATTGCAGTTTAGGCACTTAAGGAGTTCGTAGTTTTTTTTCACACATTCTTTGATGTGGTGACTTCCTGCACACTTTACACAGCTTGGATTTGAGCTGCAGTATTTATGTGTATGCCCATACCTTTGACAATTTTTGCATTGGGGCACTAATTTGGATTTACGTAAAATATGAATCGCAGCTTTCATCCCGAGTATGTTTTTAATGCCATATATTTTTTCTTTGTCTTCGTCATGTTCGAAAGTGAGCATAAACATTGGAAGCGGTACTTTGCTTTTAAATTTTAGCATATTTACGACTTCCAGTATTTTAAAACCTCTATGGTTTAATTCGTTTTTAATGCTTTCGGGTGAGCATAAGAAATGCAGTTTTTTTACATTAATTTCGATGTCATTTTTGTTTATTAAGATTTCATATGCATA
Source organism: Cheilosia variabilis (assembly GCA_951230905.1). Classification (NCBI taxonomy): domain Eukaryota; kingdom Metazoa; phylum Arthropoda; class Insecta; order Diptera; family Syrphidae; genus Cheilosia; species Cheilosia variabilis. The sequence goes on along the minus strand of OX579676.1, from coordinate 97,198,614 downwards.
CACAGTGATTGTGGAGCTTTCTTTTGGGGATGAGTTTTTTGGGGAAGTACTCATTTTTCTTTTCTTATTTTGATTCCCCATATGACGATGCCCCTCTGTCTCTTTTTCGAGCTCTTTCGCATCTGTTGAGAACTCGGTAGGTTGGACATTTTTTTTTTTTTGGTTGTTGATTTCATCTTTTAACATTTGTAACTCTTGCTTAAGGTTGCTTAATTCCTTAAGTAGTGTCTCATTAAGTTGCTTAAACCCATCTCTTTCTTCGCAGGCTTCTAAATATTTAGCCTTGAATATTTTTTCAGTTTTATTTACATCATTTTTCGATGGGGGTGTTGTTTACTTCGTCCAAAAGGGTCATTCCTCAGCAACAAATGGACCCCCCCAGAATCCAACGACCGACCTCCGAGGAGGGTGGATTTACCATTGTATATGTAGTATGTATATGTTAAAGTAGATCTCGGTGAGAGAAACACTTAGACCGTTGATCGGCCCATTGTGCATACCACTGGTGTTTAGGGGTTCCTTTACTGGTTACTCATTGTGAACCATTTACTACCGTTGATAAAGCCAAGAATGCTGGCAGCGCTGATATTGCATAGATCACTAAGATCATTGAGGAAGTAGTTTCCTAAGTGCGCCATCCTAAGTTTGGATAGAGCAGGGCAGCTACAGATGAGATGGGTGACGGATTCGTCCTCCTCCTCATCCCTACAGCTTCTGCAAAAGTCATTATGTGGCAGTCCAAGTCTTTGCGCATGTCTGCCCAGAACACAATGACCGGTGATGACGTTAGTGACTAATGAAATGCTACGTCTATTGAGACGTAGAAGCTTTTTGGATCTTTTATTATCCAGTGTCGGCCAAGTAAGCCTGGCAACATCACAGTATCCTAGATGTTTCCATCTATGACTTTTTGTCCCTGCTGCGTTCGCATTGATAATTTGTTTAGCGTAAGGCAGCGGTGCCTGCACGTTGTGCAGACTGACACTATCAACGCCGGAGGAGCCTAATCTAGCAAGTTCGTCAGCTGCACAGTTCCCTGGGATATCACAGTGTCCCGGAACCCAGCAAAGGGTAAGGTTGTACTGTCCAGCTATCTCGTTAAGAGATACGCGTCAATCTTCCACCGCTTTAGATCTTATTTCGCTGGATATTAAGGATCTGATGGCAGCCTGACTGTCAATATATATGACAATATCCCTGTGTGATATTTCATTAATCAACAGCCACGCTGTGGCTTGACGAATAGCTGTGATTTCGGCTTGGAAGACACTACAGTGTACCGGGAGAGAGAAGGAGAGGCCCAGGCCCTCTAATGTTTTGGAACCGTCCGTAAAAATTGACAGTGCTCCTTCGTGTAGGACATTTCGTGAGTCCCATCGGGATCTGTCCGGTATTTCGCATTTAAAGCCCTTTTCGAAGTCGATTTTCGTAGGCAGATAGTCAGTAATAGAGGGTAAGGGGCATGTCTGTAGGAGGATGCTGGCATGGCCAGTTGGTTGTCCTCTCCAGTGCTTACCCTCTTTGAGTCTTATAGCCGCGTTAGCGGCGTATTCCTTGCTGACGATGTCTAGACGAAGAAGATTAAGCATTACTTGTAGAGCCGTGGTAGGAGATGTCCTCAGTGCACCCGTAATGCTGATGCATGCCAGGCGGTGAGTCTTCTCAAGGGCCCTTAGATTGCACTTTTTATCCAAGGCCGGCCACCACACGACGATGCCGTAAAGAATGATCGGTCTGATCACCGCGGTATAAGGCCAATGCATTATATTTGGTTGGAGGCCCCATCTCGAGCCGACAGCCCTCCTACAGGAGTAGAGAGCCACTAGGGATTTCCTGGAACGTTCGGCAATGTTCTCCCTCCATAACAGTTTGCTGTCTAATATGAGCCCCAAGTACTTGGCACTTTTGACAAACTCGAGTGGAGTGCCATTGAGATTAGGGGGGGGTGATAAGAGGAGTCTTGACCCTTCTAGTGAATAGAACTAGCTCCGTTTTTGTCGGATTGACGCTTAGACCACAGCTTTTGGTCCAGGCGACTAGTTTACGTAGCGCAAGTTGCAGAATATCGGAAAGAGTCTGTGGATACTTTCCTGAAGTGAGTAAGGCGACGACATCCGCGTGGGCCACGACTTTGCATCCGGAAAGCTCCATAGAAATCAATAATTCGTTGAGAACTAGATTCCACAGTAGTGGAGATAGCGCTCCCCCTTGGGGGGTACCACGGTGCACAAGTTTTTCGACAGCGCTGCTGCCAAACGTGGCTGTCACCCTTCTGCGGGTGAGAATATGGCCGATTAGGCAGCATATTTGTTCGCCAATATTTAGCTTGTTTAAGGCTTGAATAATCGAACGAATCTTTATGTTAATGAAGGCCCCCTCTATGTCCAGGAAAACTGCCATAGTATATTCCTTGAATGAGAGGGACCTTTCGATCGAGCCGACGATTGAATGAAGGGCGGTCTCAGTGGATTTGCCCTTTTGATAGGCATGTTGAGAGCTAGAAATTAGCGCTTGGTCAACAGTACTTTTGATGTGAAGATCGATGATCCTCTCAAGTGTTTTCAAAAGAAAGGAGGACAGACTGATTGGTCTGAAGTCCTTGGAAGTGTATGTTAGGTTTTACCTGCTTTGGGAATGAAAACAACTTTAACCAATGTCCAGGATGAAGGAATGCGGCCCAGGGATATGCAACCTGCCAGAATTATACCAAGACTGTTGGCAATGTCAAAGGCGTTATGTAGTTGCGCCGGGAAGATGCCATCAGGTCCTGGAGACTTTTGCGGTTCAAAGCTGTTGACGGCCCACTTCAGCTTTTCCTCGCAAATGGTGATTGCCTTTGGAAGGGTACCCAAAGGGGCATCCCTACTGAAGTCAGGATTACCAGTGACAGGCGTGCAGCCAGGGAAATGGGCATCCAGAAGCAGATTCAACGATTGTTCTTCTGATTCTGCCCATTGGCCATTGAGGTCTTTAGGTACACAGGGTACAGGGGTGGACTTAGAAGGGACTTTTCGCAACCTGGAGCACTCATTCGTGTTGTTGATGTTCTCACAGAAATTGCGCCAGGAGCTACGTTGTGCCTTACGGACTTCCTTTTTAAAGATTCGTAGGCTGTCTTTGTAAGCTTCCCAGTCCGTGTCTAGCTTCGTTGTTTTGGCTCTGTTAAAGGCCTTCCTGCTCTTGCAGCGAAGCGCAATAAGTTTCTTGCACCACCACGGGGGTTTCCTGCCATCACTCACTATGGTGGGAGGACAGGAGTCCGTGAAAGCCTTATCCAGGGCTGAGGTCAGAACGTTGTTCAGCAAATCTAGTTCGGCCTGATCGCTAGGTGGCGAGGGTCTATGGTTAGCTAGATTCGCAGACAGGATTGTATTATGTTTGACCCAGTTTTTTTTCCTACGGTTGCGGTAAAAATATTTTTTGGGGATGAAGCTACTGTCTAGAGTGAAGTAAATGTACCGGTGGTCCGAGAAAGATGGACTGTCCGATACTGTCCACTTTGAAATAACCAAGGAAATATTAAGAGAGGCTAAAGTGACATCTATTACCTCTTGCCTGTTTTTAACAATGAAGGTTGGACTATCCCCTCTATTGCAAATTACTAGGTTAGTTTCTACTAGATACCCAAATAAAGACTCACCTCGAGGGTTTGTGTCAGTACTGCCCCATAGATCATGGTGTGCATTTGTGTCACACCCTATCACAACTCCGGTCTTTTTGTCCTCCGCTTCCTTGACCATCCGTTGTAGCTCAGCAGATGGCGGGTTGGCTACCTCGTATGGTAGGTATCCAGACGCCAGCCAAACCGGATTGCCGTCGCTCGGAGTTAGCTGCGCTGTAGCAAGATCGCCTGTGCTATGCTGGGGGATGAAAGTAAGTTTTAACATTGTTTTAGCAAGAATACAAGCCCTGATTTTAACTTTACCTTCCGCGTAGTAGAGGGTATAGCCGGGAGCACTGAGCCCAGTTACGCGGTCCTTGGAAAGCCACGGTTCCTGTATCAGGGCAACGTCGAGTCCGTCCTCGGTGAGGCGGACCATTAGGTTGGCGGTTGCCAGTTTGGAGTGGTGTAGATTAATCTGTATCAGATTTAGCGGCATTGCTATCCGATACAGATTTATCCACGATGGTATCATTCAGATCCTCTAATGGCGAATCGGTATCAGCCGAGGATGATGCGGAAGAGCTGGGCAGCGTTGCGGAGGTCATCTCTCCTGAAGAGCTTTAACTCTACTTCCTTCAGGCCGAAGTTGATGAGGAAGTTCCTATCCCTGAGAATCGGGATAGACTCAAGAACTTTGGCGGGATCGCGTGGTTCGAGAGGAACCCAGACCCTAGCTCTTGGTCGGGGGGGGATGAAATTCCGGTCCACCACCTCGAGCTTGGCTCCAGACCAGACTTCACCGAGGCTGCCCGGATGAAGTCGACCGAACGTTGATCATCGCAGGCGATCAGTTTGACGAATCCCTGATGCCATCCAGCGTCCTTTAAGATGATGGGCTGCTCGTTACTGGTCATATACTCAAGGAGACAGTTCATCAATCTTTTCTCTATGAGTCCCCACTTTTCCTAAGTGAGCTTACCTTCCTCATCCGACAGGTCCACTACCGCGACTATCAGGTTGTCCTTGACCGCGTCCGAGAAGGATTTGGAACCCACGGTTGAGCTCCTAGCCCTCTTCGATGTGTTGGACACCTCATCAAGGGATCTGCGCCTTTTGGGTACAGATCCAGTTGCTACTGCGGTCCTACCCCCTGTAACGCTCGATGAGCTGTTAGCTAGGGGGCGAGTCTTCCGAGTATGGCTTTCTCTTACGAGCGGTCTCATTGTGCCCAGCGGTGGGGCAGAAGGTTTTTTTCGGATGGAGACCTTTGAAGTTGATAGGGTGGGGTCCCTATTTGTGTGTTCTAATACCCAGGGCGTTGCCCATGAGTATGAAGATCTCTCCGGCTCGGTCCATATTTTTTCTGCCTTCGAGGGAAGACGGGCACATATGCGCAAAGCTGCCTTGGTCTCGCGACCAAGTGACCTGTCTCTAAGATCTGCCGGTGTGGGTGTAGCGGAAAACTGCATAAAGCAGCAGTAGGTTCAACATTGATTTCGTCTGAAAGCAACGAGCAATCACTGGCAGCATCTTTTATGCAGAGTTCCTGCAGATGCTCTTCCACGCGTTGCATGCGGATGGCGCCGCTGGCTGCCGAAGTTGTTTTTTTGATATTTGTGTTTTTATTTAGGTTTGAAATTTTGATCCCACGAGTAGCTAGGGAAAGGAAGTTCGATCTGCACAGAGCCCCGCATTATGCAGACAAGGCTACTTAATCCAGAGGGCGCCCGGTATCTGGATACACCGTATTCGAACAGCGCTACTTTTATTGAGACCTGGGCCCACGGCCTCGGTCTGATTCTCGGCACGGTACGTCTGACGCCTTGATCCAGCCTAGGGGGGAGTGAAGGGATGAGAAAGGAGGGATGGGATAGGACGGGTTGATTACCACTTAGTTCGTATGTCAGATGGCGAATGCCGACCTAGCCGACCTACCATGGTTTGCTCTACTTAAGCTTCCACACCACGGCAAGGTGAGTAATCGTTGTCAATCGTAAGATTGTCCCCCTCACAGGCTTTTATTGAGAGGAAGGAGGATTTACCATTGTAACTGGCCTACCACCTGGGGTAATTATATCTTTTGTTTTGTTCATTGCATAATAATTTTTTAACTTTTGTGAAAAGTTTAAACTTTATTTTTGTTTTATCTACGTATACAGCCGCTCCTGACATGGAGAACAGACGCTGACCAGGGAGTCACCAAATATGGGTCGGACGCTTCTGAGTTTATGAGACTAGGGTCCGCGGGGCCGTTACACCCATTACCTCTCTCTAAGGAGAAGTACCCTTGCGGGAATACAACCCATCAATTTCGTTCAGTCCTTTTTTTCTTTTCTGGTATAAAATCAATGACTCGGTACGGGGCGAAAGAATCAAGCCCATATCATATATTATATATAAGTCAAAAAAGCCAAAAGCATTAGAGCGGGTTAAATTGTCATGGCGCATGGATGCCAATAATGAATTATTAATAAAGTAAATTGTAAAAACTTGCACTGAACGTATTAAATTATTTATTCGTGGTTTACAAACTTTGTGAGTGGAACAAAAGGAAGACGTCATTGCCCATTTACCGATATAAATAGCCTTGTTGGATCACACAAACACACTATACTCAACAACAAACAAACTTCACATTCGTCAAAATAATTAAACGATTACTTAAACATTAACTTACCTATGTATATTAACTTCTGCACTACTCTAATTTGCTAACTTACAATATATACACAGGAATTCAAACGAAACATTTAAAATTAGCGCCTAAAAACCAATGTTCGCCATATTTTTTGAATTTCCTATTTGTACTAAAACTTAAAAAACGGAACTAACCAATGAACTAAATAACTCTCCTTACTAATCGAATGGAAAAATAAAAGCATAGTTTGTTGAGTAGTCTCGCCGTAAGCACCAGCAATATCGAAAAAGCCTTTTTATTTTTCGCCGTCGGTCATCTCTCTCTTCGCTCGGATTTTCTTTAATTATTTGAACTCCGCAATACAAAATCATTCCGAGGGAATTTATTGCAACAATTAAAGCAAATTTTTCCCAAAGAGCAATCGAAAAACTTTTTGAATGCACAAGCCTCTATTTAATCATTCAATTTGAGGTTCATGTCAAGGGGATCATGTTAATTTGTCGCGCATAAGATCGGTACATAAAGCGATCGTTCGTATGGTGAGCGAAGAGTTAATGGGCTTGTGCACTTAGTTGCGCAAGGAAAAAATAATGAATGACCATAAATAAGTATTGTTTATTTAGGTCGGAAGTGTTGGGCATTGACGCTGGAAGTGGTAAGCTGAAATACCAATTTGAGAGGATGTTTCTTTGGGACAATCAATATATTGTTACAAAGTTGCAACATTGATCGTAGGGTTAAACATCATGCATGCTAAGAAAGTATAGTAAAGAGGTCGTAAAGTGCTTGGTATGCATCAAGTTGTTCACTTTACAAGAACCACACAACGAAAACTAAGAAAAGAATTAAAATTTGAAAAGAAGTCAAGAAAGGAATCTTTATAGCCAATTCAATGTTACCAACAATAGGAATAGAACATAAATTAAGGTCTAGCAATCCAGCACATACCAACGTCGCCTTTTCTTTTACATCTGTGTTGGCCTTAGCAAGTATGTGCAAAACAACATTTGTTTCTGTACTTCTCTGTATTATTTAATCGGGTCTATTCTCTAGTTGTTTACTCGTATTACGATTTTCAAGCTGCACGATCCTCCTCATGCTTTTTCACTAAACCTGCTAATTCAGAACAAAGTTGTTAAAAGTCTTTGGTGGCAAGCTCTTTCACGAGATCTTTATTCTATTTATACAGTAAATCTCTAGCTATTGAATAGTTATTCCAGTGATTAATTCCATACGTGAATTCTTCGGATTTTTACTGGGATGATGCTTCCCGTCTTTAGGAGGATCGCGGGAAGTCTCTGGCAGTCCTCTTTTGTGCATTTGTTGATGTTAAATTTGTTGCAGGCTTTTAAAACTATTGAAGAAGCCTTCCAAGATGCTAGCACTTATTCGGTTTCCCTTTCTTATTGATAGAGTAACTTTTGTTCTTCAGTTTTGTTGCTAAATGTGAGATATTTATTTGACTTTTCTAGGGGACTTTCTGTGAGTTTTAAAATTATTAATATCTTCAAAAACAATAATGACAACGAGGTTTTTTTTTTTTTTAATTCAATGTTATTAAATTCTGTAAATAAAACAGAAGGATTGGAATCCATATTTACAGTGGTAATTTTTTTATACATCTTTAAGCGATATGACTCAAAATATGTACACCAAATTTTGGCTCACTTGAATAACACCACACCTCTTTCATCAGTTTTCGAGTGGAAGCCAAAGCAAGTAGTTATGAAAAAATATTGTATAATATCTTTTAGTCATTTTAAGATAATTCCAGTTAAAATGGGTAGTGACAAATCATTGACAGAGGGCGAGAAAGCTAAAATCAAATCAAAATCAAAATCGAGTGTGGCCTGATGTCTTTTCACTAAGTAGCTAAAAAAACTCAACGAAGCCACAAAGTCATATCCACATTTTTACGGAACGAGTCCAACTATGGCAAAAATATGAAAGGGCGAACAGTTAGAGCCGTTACCCCTGCTGGGAAGAGAGCAATTCTGCGGCTCTCGTCAAATTCACACGACCCTGCGGAAAAAATTTGAGAAAAAAGTGGTGTTGAAGCAAGCGTGTAAAGCCGTGTGAAAACCAACAACAGGTGGAAAGAACTCACTATCTGTGAAATATCACGGAAGCTTTGGCCAGAATATAACAGAAGCCGGACCAAAAATCTATTACAGTTTGACAGGTCATCACTATCTAAGTTAGTAGGGGCTCTAACTGGTCACAACTTCCTAAGAAACCACGCAATGAAACTAAATCTCAAAGATGACGACATATGTAGAGGCTGCGGAGACGAGGAGGTCCACGAGGACACACCTCACTTCCTCTGTCATTGCCCGAGTCTATGTCACTTGAGGGACAGAACACTTGGAAGTTATTACTTCCATGACTTACAAGAACTTTCTGATGTCTCACTGTCTGATCTTTACAGGTTTTTGAGGATATCGGGATGGCTAGACAGCGTCTATTAACCACAAGGAGGAGGGATAAAGAGCACCGATGCAACACCAACGGTCGACCCCAACAAGGGCATCACAAAGGGTCCACAGGGACCTAAGTGGGGTAGCGCAGGGCTCTCCCTGCTCTGCCCACCCATTCACCTAACCTAACCTAACCTAAGCGTGTAAAGCGGATTATTTCGAAGGCGGCTAAAATTAAAGAAAACATCACAGCTTAACCCGTATCGTAAGGAGCAACGCCTTAGTTTCTGCCATGGTAACATGACGTGGAGTAAGGAATGATACCGTGTTGTTTTACCCGATGAGAAAATAAATTAGGGTCCTGATAGTTTTAACTATTACTTTCATGATTTGCGGAAGGAGGAACATCAACTAGATCGTTTGCACTGCCGAGTGGGCGGTGTTATGGTTTGGGGAGCCACAATGTAGGTATTATGGCACGTATGAATGCACAGTCCTACATTGTCGTACTCGAGAATGCTTTGCCTTCCAATAATGGAGCGGTAAAACCATTTATTCAAACATCTCGTTCTTGGATTGGCCACCATATTCGCCAGACCTAAACATTATCGCAAATGCTAGGGGATGGCTTGCTCGGAAAGTCTACGAATCTGGGAAGCAATACTCCAATAAGGAGGAACTAATAACATTAATTAAATGTAGCTGGGCGCCCATTTTGCTTGATTACAAGAATTTATATGATTCCTTACCTAACAGGATGTATGAGGTTATTTATAGCCAAGGCGGAAGCACCCGTTACTAATTTAATTGTTTTGTTATTCCAACAAAAATATTTCAAGTGTGTTCTGAAAAAAATTCTAAGCTTAATATCAAAAATATTTTTGTTTGTACTTTTGTTATGGGGTGGTGTTATTCAAGTGAGCTAAAATTTTACATATACATATTTTGAGTCATATCTCCTGATATTTTAAATATGGATTCCAATCCTTCTGTTTTATTTAAAGAATTTAATAACCTTGAATTAGAAAAAGAAACAGCAAATGTCATTATTATTTTTGAAGATATTAAACTTCAAACTCACAGCAAAAGGGGGGGGGGGGGTTATATTCAAGTGAGTGGTACTGTATACCTATCCAGTATACTGACCACCTCTGTCCACATACACGTCCTGTATATAGAGAGACTTTCAGATACTTTACCACTTGGTCATTGATAGTTCCGATCCGAAAAGTGTTGAGGGCTGAAATTCCAGATTTTTCCTCTTCCTATTTAAGAGTATTTGATCTGATCTCTCCGCATTAATGAAAAGCTTTTTGTGCATTCCTCAGGATATATACGGTGACGTTTATAGTATTAAGTAGTGCTATATATATTCTATTGTATTTTTTTTTATTATATAAGCCGTAGGTAATTGCTAAATTGTGTTCTCAGAAACTACTGAATGGATTTTGATGAAACCTTCACTAAAGTATTATTTAAGCGCCTCTGCGTGAGTTACGTTTACTTTATCGTCAACATCTCACACGAGAGCACAACGGAACTCAACGGCTGAATTTGCAGCAATTCAGTGAGAGGAGAAATGCAATCAGCAACAAGCAAATTAGATTATTTGGTAAATAGATCAATTAAGTCAGTGTAACTTTACCTATTAAATAAAGCACATCTCTCATTGTTTTGTTAAATTTGTTGTTGTTTGTTTTTTTTGTTGAGCGATCAAAGCCGCTCGTAACTGGCGCAGTCGGTAGGATTCGTGGTACATTCTCATAATCAAATAGCGAAGAATTGAGTAGCTAAAGAATGATTTTTGTACCTAGCAACACATTACGAAGGAACATTGTGATGGTAGATTTTAATCCTTTAGTTACATAAACGAATCACGCGAGTATTAATTTTAGCAGGAAAGGGTTTGTTATGTCCATCATCGAATAGTGAAAGCATTAGTAGCTAAAAGAAGATGAATGTACTTTACAAGCCACAAACCACGAAGGCCAGTCGTGGTGATTTTAGTGCTTTAAATACACCTAATAAATCTCGTTATTGTTAAATATAGGATAAGTAATATAGGATATCTATAGGGAATCCAAGGAATATCGGTTCTTAACAAAATTTACTAATTAAAACAAATTAAATTTAAAATGAATCAATACTAATAAAATTAATAGTCGAAGACATAATATGTCTTCTAATATAATATTATTATGTAGATGATACGAGTGCTGTGTTTACAAGAAAAAATAATAATAATTTAAACCTAAATATATTAGCCATAAGAACAATACAAAATTAATTAAATACTCTGTGCTAAACTTGTTATCACATTTAAAATAACCAACTAAAGATATCAAACATTAAACAGAAAAAAATAAACGGTTATTGTATATTATGTGTTGTATCCACTTTGGTTCACGTCTCTCCTTTGTCAGTGTATATACTTTAAAAGAGTAAATCGCAAATTTCAATGTATTGTGGTGTTTAAAAAGTCGTTGTGAAGTTGTTACATATTTTTCTTACTTGCTTTTAACCAAGAAAAGAAATAAGAAAAAAGAGAAATATTAATAATAGTGTTAAAAAAGACAACCTTGTTTGAAGTCTTAAAAAACTTTTCACTTAAGAAACATTACTGTTCCCACACATTGCTATATATTAAAATTATTTGCATATAAGGCATATTTCATAGGTATTGTTTTTTTGTTTTGTGAATCTCTTTGTCGTCGAACTTATTTTTGTGTTTGTAAAAACAAAAAGAAAGAAAATATTAAGAGTATTTCTTTTTAAGCTTCTGTTATGAAAAATATGATTTCTAAAAACTTTTCCGTTAACTTATACCTAGTAAATGAATTTAAAAAAATATATATATGTGCATACATATTAAATAGTTACTCGGTGAATATGATGCTCTGTCTAAGATGCATACACAGAATGGCATTAGCCTTCATCAATCCACTCTCCATGGACGCAAACTCTTCAAATCGTTTGGTCCACACTAGTGCGGGAGGAGTTACGTTTACGCTATCGTCAGTCAACATCTAACACGAGAGCACAGCGGAACTCAACGGCTGAATTTACAGTAATTCAGTAAGAGGAGAAATGCAATCAGCAACAAGCAAATTTGATTATTTGGTAAATAGAACAATTAAGTCAGTGTAACTTTACCTATTAAACAAAGCACATCTCTCATTGTCTTGTTGAATTTGTTGTTGTTTGTTTTTTTTTGTTGAGAGATCAAAACCGCTAGTAACTCGTGCAGTATTTTAATTGCTTTCTATTCCTTCAATTATGCAGAAAAAAAACTAATTTCCTTTTGTGTGCTATTTAAACACTTGGCCAGTGATATATATAACATTATTAGCTGTTTTTTTATTATCAGCGTGATCTGATTCGGATCAGATCACGAAAATAAAACAGACCGGATCATTGAAAAGTTTAATTTTGGAATTGTGGCAACAGTTGCTTTCAAAAGCAAAACAGATAATACAGGGTATTTCAAACTTCATGTTGCCACCAGCCATCTTCCAAATTATTCTTCTCAACGTGACGTCACACAAGGCACATGTCATTTCACTTGGAATGTCGGGGGTGTTACCATATTTGAATCAAATTTGAATAATTTTTCATTTCAAATATATTTTTGTGAAACAAATTTAGTATTTTATGTTCAAATATGCAACACATGAACAATATTTTGCTGCTGCCGCTTGAGTTTATCGTGGCATATTAAGGTGTATCCAGACCACCGAAACATTTCAGAAATGTTTATGAAATGTTTCTGAAGCAAATCGGACAGATTTTATAAACATTTCTAAAAGATTTCTGAACCCCCGTATTAATAAACACTGCGTAAAAGTTATCAACTCGTTACTCAGCAGTTACGTCAAATTTTTGTATGCTATCTGACGTCTACTAGCATATTTTTTTCCATATTTGTTTTTTAATACGGGGGTAAAGGTTTATGAAATGTTTCAACGTTATCCTGTTTTGGACTAGAAGAAAATAATGTGGTGGGATTATTAGCAACGAGTAACGTTTTTATTTTTGTAATTTTGGTCTTGGCAATCACGCGACACGCGATTTAATTGAAATAATCGTATTAAATGAATCACTTTCTCATTAGGTATTCAAAGCTTTTCTGGGCATTTTTATTTGATTTAAAAAGAAGTAATAATCGAAAAACAGCGCTCAGAAAGTGAGCAAGGATACTTGTAAAACAAAAATTATTTCCATTCACGATTGGCTAACTGTGAAACATTTCATAAATGTTTTTTTGGTGTCCAGATCCAAACCAGCAAAACTTTTTAAACATTCCATAAAAATTGTTTTGCTTAATAAGTGTTTTAGAAATATTTATGGAACATGTAGGTATTTCATAGCTTATCAAATGTTTATCTGGTCTGGACATACCTTTATAGAACGAGAAAAAACAACATAACTCAGAATACGGACAGGGAGTTTATTCGAATACGAAATAAATCAATTGATTTTTTCTGTTCCATTTTTCAGCCTGGCAACGTGATTGTGTGGCTATCGTTTACAGGCACACCAACATTTAAAAATAAAACAAGCCACCTAGTCGGAAATAGTAGAAATAATTTTCAGATCATGATTCGTGATCTCGATGAGAAACAGGATCATGTGCTGTTGTTGTAAATGCATGTAAATCGATGATCTAAATATATGGATCATAGCTGATAATAAAAAACAGCTATTAATGTCAAAGAGACATTTGTTTTATACAAATACTTCATTTGTTTAATTTATGTAACGTACGTTTTTTATTTAATGCACGTAATTAGCTTTCATTATACATATTGTTTTAAATTCATAAGCTCTTAAACTACATTTGTAAAGCCTTCACAATTTACGAAATGCTATCTTAATGTGAAACAATTATTATAATAAATAAATACTAAATACAAAAAATACGCTGAACATGTTCCATAATTACATTTTTTATTTTGTTTTGCTTCATTCAACTAGCCATTATATTCAATCAATTCCAAAAAGCGTGTAACTGTTTATATGCAATACTTTCCCGAGTATTTTGAGCTAAAATGAGATCGTAGTTGAACGAATGCAAAATTAATGCTAACAAAAAAATTTCCGTTCTTGCTCTGCCTTGGGGTGGTGGGCGTAAATCGCACGCATTAAAGAGTACCTATGTGATGTGATGTGGGTATGTGCGAGTAGGTCATACGGCGCATAGCGCCTGTTAGAAAGGAGAAGAAGCATATACATATTGTTCGTTATTCGTGGTATACAGCGTTACTAATGGCCAAAATGATAAAGTCGCAAAAAAGTGTCCGAGAGTTTATAAAGGAGCCAAATACAAATAAGTAAAAATAATAATAATAATCCGCATTGGAAAGAAGCAAAACCATGCTAATGGGTACAGAGATACAGATTAAATTTGGGCAGACACACGCAATGACTTGGACTGCCATACAATGACTTTTGCAGAAACTGTAGGAATGAAAAAGAAGACGAGTCCGTCACCCACCTTCTTCGCAGCTGCCCTGCCCTATCCAACCTAAGGATGACGTACTTAGAAACTACTTCCTCAATGATCTAAGTGATCTAGGCTACACCAGAGCTGTTCATATTCTTAGCTTTATTAACGAAAGTAAATGGATCTCATTGTTGTAACCGAAACACGCAGTGCTTTCCTCGTACAGTGAGGAGAAGAGTACGATCGGGAGAGTAACCGAAGGTTTAAATAAAGTTTTTTTTATTTATTTGACTATCGGCCCGCTGTCTTAGCTCGGCTGCGACCAATAGTATATTTTATTGTATATTTATTTATTTTATTGTTATACATCTATTGGCCCACTGTCTTGAGCTGGGCTGCGACCAAATAGATAAGTTACTGTACTGTCGGTAAACTACTCCGCCTTGTCTCTACAAATTGTAAGTCCTTTTATACGCTGTTTTCTAGTTCATTTGGTTCACTCGCATTCCCCAACAACACATACACTCTTCCGCAACTTCTTGGAGTGCGTTACTTAACCGCGCTGACGCGGTCACATTTTCCTCAGTGACCCAAAATACTCTTGATATCGCAATAAGTCATTGGTGTTTGCCCCAGCTATGCGTAAATGCATAATCAGCATGGGACCGTCATTAGTATCAACATGTCATTCACACTTGCCCGAACTACACATAGTGCTGCATCGGCATGTGCACAGAACTTGTATGCGGAGTTCCCTTTTGGCTGTGTTGTCAATGGTATGTTCATTACTTATACTGTTTATTGGTTCTTGTCGGCGACTTGTGAGAATGATATGTGATACGGTGACATTGACCTAATGAGGCGACTCATTGGGAATATCGCGTATTGGGCATTTGGTGCCATGTGGTAATGTGACGCGTGAGCAGATATGCATTGATGTATTTAACCTTGAAAGGGTTGGGTGGTTTTTAGAAACAAGGAGTTCTATGAAAAGTCTGAATCTTACTTTCTATTACATACAAGTCTCATTTACTTTTTTTTTGAAAAGTTTGAATAGCTATTTACTATTTTTTAAAAAGTTTGAATAGATTAAAAAAAGTCTTACTTTCTTGAAAATCTTAATTTCTTTTACATGCGAAATTATTACATGGGATTCTAATTTTCTGTGGACATTTTCTTATATTTAAATATGAAAACTTTGGTTTTAAGTGTAAAGTGTATATTAATATGTTAAAGGTTAGTCTCGTAGGTTTTAGGTTTTATATTTAGTAAGAAACATAATATACTTTTTTTTTTAAATTATTGATCAGTTTCTTCATACCTAACCGTCTGTAGAAATACTTAGTCTGATTTCGGTGTTTAGTGTCTGTGTGGTTTCTTGAGTTTTTGTCGTGTCTTTGTTGTCTCGTTAACGTAGTTGTGGTAGTTATATGAAACCTGTGGGTTTCTGTTCAGCGAGCTGGGTATTTTTGGGGGATAACCGTATAATAATTCATGTGGAGCGAAGATCGTACTGGTGTGTGGAGTCGCGTTGTAAACAAACATGGAGTATGGGAGCCATGTGTCCCAAGTTAGGGGGTCTTGGTTAGGGGGTCTTGGTTTACATAGTGTCTCAAGTATTCTGCTAACGTTTTGTGACTGCCCTCAAGTGCGCCGTTAGTCTGGGGATGATACGGGGTGGTTTGTAATTTTTTTAGTATTTTGCATACTTCTTTAAAGAGTGTACTGAGGAAGTTTGTGCCTTGATCCGTTAATATTGCATCCGGAATTCCGAATCGACAGACTATTCGCTCTATTAGCATTCGGGCTATTGTATTGGCTTCTGCATTGGGTATTGCGATTGCTTCGCTAAATTTTGTTAAGTCATCCTGGAAAGTTAGTATGTATTTGTTGTTGTGGTGATTAACATGAAGGGGACCCACAATGTCCAATGCTACTCGTTCGATTGGAGTTTTGCTGGTGGTTGATATTTTTAAGGGTGTTCTTGGGTTTTTTGATGGTTTGTTCTTTTCGCATGATTCGAGGATGTATTCCGTCGTGTCCTTAGTTATGGTTGGCCAGTAGTAACTCTGTTTTATTCGTTTGATGGTGCGAATTGCTCCTTGGTGTCCTCCAAAAGGGGACTCATGGTTTTCGCGGAGTACTCGTGTTATGTAGTCTGCGTTATCCAGTATTATTCTCTTGTGGTTCGTTTTCCTATTTAAAAATGTTGTGTATTGTCACTTTGATTTCGTCTTGGTTACTTCCGCTAAGTGGCAAGGAAATCGCTATCGAATTTCGAATTTTCGGTTCTTTGCATTCCCTATAGATGCTTTGTAGACAATTTGTTAAGGTTTGCTGATCAGTGGTACTTCTCAAGGGAATCGGTAATGTGACGATAAGGTAATGGCAAATGGGTTTTGTTTGTGAAATGGCTAGGGTTTGTCATAATATGTCAGGTTTTAAAAAATTGCTGAATTGTTTGTGTAGCAGTTCTTCGTCAGGGGATTCTATGAGCGGGAGGAGTATAATTTTGAATGAGATTTTGTTGTTTGAGAATATTGGATCAGTTTTTTCGATAAGCGTCAAGCTTGAGGTAGTTTGAGAGATTTTTGTGGTTTGTTCTACCCTATTGGTCTCGGTGTCTTGGTTAGTAACTTGTTGTTGGCTTATTGTAGTTACTAGTACTTTAGTGTCCTCCCCATTATTCAGTTGAACGCAACTGAGAGCGTCAGCGATGACATTACTTTTGCCAGACTTGTGCACAATTTTGAACCCATATTCCTCCATTAAGATACGCCAGCGTAAAAGTCTTGAGGTGGGATTCTTCTGTCCAATCAACCATATTTGTGAATAACTTTGTGAAGTTATTGTATACCTCGTCTCAGCGTCGTAAAGATTTCGGCTGGAGAAGGAAATCAGTTTATCTTCTCCTATTGAACAATAAATTCTTGGGGTTTATAATTTTTTTCTTTTAATTTCCTAAATGACTCATCACAAAAAGCGTCCCACTTAAAAACGACGTTTTTCTTTAATAGTTTGGTTAGGGGTTTGGCCAGATCCGCGAAAATAGCGATAAATTTTCTGTAGTATCCTACGAAACCGAGGACTCATTTAATGTCTTTTGGCTTTGTTGGTACTGGGAAAGTTTTTACCGCCTTGATTTTCTCAGGGTCTGGTCTAATCCCTTCTTCAGAAATAACGAAGGTAGGTATGCTCTTTTCTTATGAAATGGCACTTGTCAGGTTGTAACTTTAAATTGTGTTCGTGGCGATAGAGAACCTTAATCAGGCGTTTGTTGCGATCGTGTAGATCATATCCGTAAATAGACTATATCGTCTACGTATACAAAGCATTCGATGCCTTGTAGTCCCATTAATACGTTATTCATCAACCTCTGAAAAGTTGCTGGTGCATTTTTTAGTCCAAATGGCATGCGATTTTGTTGTTTGAGAATATGGGAGTATTCAAACGGAGTACTGAAGGCCGTTTTACTTTTGTCTTTTTTATCCATGAGGATTTGATGGAAGCACTTGGCCAGATCGAGCGTACTGAAATACTTTGGCTTACCGAGCTGGTCGAGGATATCGGCTATGTTTGGTAGTGGGTACGCGTCTCAAAGTCGTTCAGTTTCCTGAAGTCTAGGTACCACTACTCTCCAGCGTTTTGTTCCATCCTTGGCGGGATTTTTGGGGACTAACAGCAAAGGCGAGTTCCACGGACTATAGCTTGGCTGTACTATGGCATCTTCCAACATTTTTTTAATTTGTTTATGAGTTTCCTCCCTTTGGCTTTCAGGGAGTCGGTAAGGTCTTGTAAATAAGGGTGGCTTACCTTCTTCAGTTATTACCTTGTGTACTATAGAGTTGGTATGTGTCAGGTGGTCTCCTTCGACATAGAAAAGTTTGTTGTATTCACGACAGATCTTAAGAATTGACTCTTTTTCTTCGGGGCTTCTAGGTCAATTAGTGCATTTAATTTGTTTAACCATTTTCTTACGGGTTTTTAAAATTCTCTCCTCTGACTAAATCGAAATTATCAAGTTCATCCCACTCTTAGTTTATTGTGTTCATATTAATTTCGTGGTCTGTTTCCAATGTGTTCATTAGAAGTATTTTAATTTTCGCGTTGTTAGGTTTGGCTAACGTTTCGCCTAAGTAAACCCCTGTACTCGCTAGATTATTTAATACAAAAATTTTCTTAAAAACGACCACCAAAGCTTAACAACAGAATTAATTTATTCCGACGATTTCTAAGAGCTCTCGAAGGAGCATAAAATCCAATTAATGATAATAGGAAAGGACAATCGATATGATCATTTATTAAATCTCGAATAAACATAATAGAAAAATATTGCCTCCATTTAAAGAGAGGAAAGATACCAAGTAATTTGCATCTCGTATCGTAAGATGGCATTTCAATATTCCATCGCAGTCTACGAACAGCTACTCTAGTAAGACGCTTTTGGATCCTCTCTATTCTAATAGAATGAACTTCATCAAACGGATTCCAAGTACTCAAGATGAGATCGGACAAATGCAAAAAATAAACATTTAAGAGTATGTGGATCTTTAAAGTCTTTCGAATTCCGCAATACGAAACCTAACATCTGATTACCTTTGGCAACCAAAGAATCAATGTGCTTGCAAAAGCTAAGTTTTACGTCAAAGATAGCTCCAAGATCTTTTTTGGATGAAATAATGGACAGAGGGGTATTATCGATTGACTCCATATGGACAGTCGTTTAAGAACCTCTTGTAAAAGAATACAATCGTGAACTGAACATATAGGCCGGAACACCTTCAAATCGTCGGCAAACATAAGGCACTGGGAACTCAAAAACAAGTCAGGAATGTCATTAATAAACAAAAGGAAGAGCAGAGGGCCTAAATGACTACCTTGAGGTACTCCAGAGGTAACATAAACTGGTGACGAGAAAGTGCCATTTATGCGAACATACTGGATACGATCCGTTAAGTAGGAATGAATTCACATTAGGAAATTAGAGCGAAGTCCTAAGCCAGTTAGTTTAGAAATTAATATATTGTGGTTAACGCGATCAAACGCTTTGGCAAAATCAGTATATATGACATCACATTGCAAGCTCTTCTCAAGGTAATTCAAGACGGAATTACAAAAAATTGAGAAATTTGTGGTAGTAGATCTGCCTGCGACGAAGCCATGTTGAAACGGTGAGATAAATCTCTTTAAGAGAAGTGTAAGTTTGTCACAAACTAGTTTTTTAAACAACTTAGGAATAGTTGAATTCTTACAGATTGGACGACAGTCAGTAATATCATGTCTCGATCCAGATTTATATATGGGCGATAAAAATGAGCTCTTCCAATTTTTCAAAAAATTTCCGGACCGGAGAGACAAATTAAAGACTAAACACAAAGGTACAGAAAACGAAAAGGAGCACTTTTGAAGTAAAATTGGCGGGATGCCATCCATACCAGGATTTTTATCTAAATTTAATAAAGAAAGTGCAACTTGAACTTCCGGGATTTAGCACTCTAAGTTGCCGATATTAAAGAGATCACATGACATTGAGCTATTACTAGAGACTATAGATGTGGTAGTACCACAAGAATATACAGATTGAAAGTGTTTAGCGAAAATATTACAGATGGTTGAGAGATCAGATGAAGATACGTAGACGCATACAGTTAGGAATACCATTAGATTGTTTTTTGCTATTAATAAAGTTCCAAAAGCGTTTACTATTTGTCTTTAAATTTGATTCGACAGAGAGAACTTATTTAAAACATCAAATTGTTTTGCGAAATCGTTTATAAGCCTTATTTTTCCTATTATTTAAATTTATGATTTTATCATTTAACCAGATGGGTTTATTACCATTGACAGACTTTACTTTAGGTGGGAACAGATAGAATTCAAATTGCATCGATAATGCTACATGAAAAACATAATTTCGAAAAAGTGGGATCATGGAGTTGTTGATACTAATGTCGAGCTCGGAGTCAATAAAAACCAAATCAAGGATATTATTATCCGTCAAATGTTGAAGCGACGATGGTCGATATGGCATTCATATTTTTTTTAAAGTCGTTCCCTATAATACCGCCGAAATTTTGTTGAACTTGATGGTCCAAAATTTGAAATGGATGAAGTATCATGATTGAATCTTCCTCCATTTGGAAAAGAAGAGATTCGGTGGTCAAATTGGAACTTGTCACCTTTTCGCCACTCATACTGGATATTACCATATCACTGTTTAGTAAGGACGAATTGGTGGTACCCCGCATGATACTGATTTCAGCTCCAGTGTCTACGACTAAGTCCCTGTATTTTCCATCCTTGAAAGGGATTCGTATCATGGACAGATTATTGTTGGGAACGAGGGGGATATTTATTGAAAATATAACGAATTGTGTACGTCGGCTTGGACTGTCAGTCGGGAGGAATTGCCGTCTACTTCCTTTCGACGAGGGCCGTTTCCCGTCTTATTACCTTGGAGAGGTAGGTGCTGTTGTACGTGTTGTAAATTTACCTGTCGGCCTTGGTTATTTTGTTGGTGATTATTTCGAGCTCTGTTCAGGGGTTGATAATTATTTCGATATTGAGCAGCCTGTTGGTTTTGTCTTACGTGAGACAGTCCACGTGGTCAGTTCCTTGTGCTCAAAGGCGGGACCTTGAAGTCGGGTCTTAACGAATAGTGTGTTGCCACACGAAACGAATTTGCAGAGTTCGTCGGGACTCCCGTCGAACGTGGAAACGATATTGTTGATATCGGTTAACGAAATTTTGATGCTCATCGTGGGTGAGTGATGTGTGGGGGGTCTGTTTGTATTGTAAGTGTATAATTTCACCGATTAAAGAAAAGACGGTACGAATTTTATCGTGGGAAAAATATATGAAAAAACCCACATTTATTTTTCACCGCTTCCTCGGAGGATATATACGTCTCTCTCGGCCAGAGACCGATCAAGCACTAACTCTTTTTACAATATGACCGGCTAAAAACATTGTTTTTAATTATCACGATTCTATGGGCAAAATAAAAATGTTCTGCACAGGGCGCTTCAATTGGTTGGTTGCAGTTCTGACAAGCCCATCCAGACTTGGTAGAAGTTTACATATCCTGCCCATCGCCCAAGTGGTTGGTGGAAAGTTCTCGCTCCTGAGGACCACCAATTGTACGACTTTTAGGCTTTACTTCTCCTTTCTCCATTTTTTCCGCTCCTGCAGAGTAGTCAAGTATTCTGACTGTCATCGGTTCCAGAAGTGGTTGACAGTCGGCTGTCTCTCTTTAAATAGTTTAGCTCCCGCCTTCTCCGGTCTTTCTTCTAATCTGAAAGGAAGAGATAAAATTAATGGTTCACCCACCAGAAAGTGTCCCGGCGCTAGCGCCTGAATATCCATTGGATTATCACTCAAAGGATAAAGAGGTCTCGAATTCAAAATGGCTTCTATTTGAGTGAGTAAAGCTCCGAGCTCCTCTTAAGGCAATATCCTTTGGCATCGGCTTCATAAATCCCTCCTTTATGAGGTGCTGCTGGTGTCATAAAGTGCGAGTCAGTACCTTTTTGATGAAGATTCTCCAATACTCCTTTATCTGAAAATACTTTCAAAGCTTTATTTAATTCTTTGGATGCTCCAACGAAAGCAGTTCCGTTGTCGCTAAATATTTTTTCACATCTCCCTCTCCTTGCAATAAATCTCTCATAACCAGCTATTGAAGATAAATCTCCTACGATTTCAATATGTACTGTCCTAGTCCTAAGACAGACAAATATTGCAACCCAACATTTTCTCCTATTTCTCCTTCCTACTCCACGACCACTTTTAATTCAAAAGGGCCGGAATAATCCACTCCTGTGGCTAGGAATGGTTTCCCAACCTGGACTCTTTCTGATGGTAATTTCGCCATCAGCTGTCCCTCCATTCGCACATTTAAACGCTCACACACAGCACATTTGTAAATATGACTCCGTAATCCACTCCTTAGTTTTGGTATCGAGTACTTTTGCCTAATAAATTGCATCATAACTTGGATGCCTCCATGTTCCGTCTCCCTGTGAGCATAGTACATTAACAATTCTGCTAACCTCGATCCGTTTGCGATGATTGCTGGATGTTTCATCTCATAATCAATCTATGATCTCTTTGCGTCCAAAATTGGGTTCAAACTTTCTATCAAACTCCTCTCCAGTAAAGCTACCCAGCATTCGTTGCTGTTATTTTTTTGTTATAATTCTCTTGTTGATTGCTCCGTATCTGAAAATCCGTGAATTTGTATCTTTGACATTTTCCCTGTACCCAACCACCTATCGATTCTAAATTTTTCTAAATAAATAATAGAATTCCAAAATTCTAACCACCTGTTTTCTAGTTCAACTGGCAGCCTATCATCCCAATCTATTTTAAGTTTACATAGCTCCTGAATTAATATTTTTCCGATAATTGTTACCGGATATATATATCCATTTCGATCATATAGTTGCGCTACATGACTCACAATTCTCCTCTCTATTGAATGTAGGATTTTTTACTACAAAAGTAAACTTGTCCTCCTCTATCAACCATTTAAGCCCTAAAATGGTTGTACCTTCCCCCTCCGAAAACAATAGTGTTTCCTCCAATTCCGAATCCATAGCACTTACAACCCCCGGCTGTTTGACTTCCATTTCCGTAATTCGAAATTAGCTCCATTCAATATGGTGTCAATTTCTTCTGCTAATTTAATTGCTGATTTTTCTAAATCAGCTCCTGTTGCACAATCATCCATATAGAAGTAATCTTCTATCGCCTTGGCTGCAATTGGAAACTCTCCTTTTGCCTTCCTGGCAGTTTCAATCATTGACCGCACAGCAACGAATGGTGGTGCTGTTAGTCCAAATTTGACTACTGTTTGCCAATACTCCTGCAATCTTTGATTTGCATTCTCCCTCCAAAATATCCTTTGTAGGTTCCACTGTTCCCTATCTACATTTTGCGAATATCTGCATATATCGCTATTTGATGTCTCCGAAAACGCATAATGGTTTCATGCAAATCCTTTTGCAACTTTGGACCAAGCATTTGAATGTCATTAAGCGACAACACTTTGTCTGTTTTGCAACTTGCATCGTACACAATCCGATTGTCCTTCGGAATGCAATGGTGTGGTATGTAATATACCATTTCTCCTACTCTTGGTTTCTTCCTGGCCAAAACAAGATGACCTAATTGTATTTCTTCCCTCATTTTCTCCACATAAATTCTCCTCATCTCCTGATTCTTCACAAGACGCCTCTCTAAATATAAGAAACGCCTTAACGCTATCTCCCTTGAACTTCCCAGTTCTTTAATATTCTCCTTTAACGGAATTTTTATTATGAACCTTCCTGAATCATCCCGCCTATATGTCTGCATAAAATGTTTTTCCACTAACATTTCTTCCTTCGTAAACCTAGGGCATTAACTGATCTGATCTTGTTGCTAAACCCGCTCTAATAGCTTATCTAATTGCTCCTCCTCCTTGTCTTAAATGAATACCTATTTTAATAATTAAAAAAAAAAAAACAAAATTGTGCGTATGTCCGCCAATATATATATAGGTCTACATAAAAATAAATTAAATATTATTTTTATAAAGAACAAAATCACATTCCCATGCAATTGTGTTCCCCCTCCTTCTTCCATGAAGACTGCTCCTTCTCCGAATTATTCCTTCCTAGAAATAATATAAAATAATAAAGAAAAAAATCTTCCTCCAGGAAGATCTCCTCCCTACATATTATCCATTTTTCATTTTTAGAATTATTCTCAAGTCCCCAAGGGAAAAATTAAAAAATATTAATTTAAAATATATTTGTGTTTGCGGTCCACGCATCTATGTGCTCGCGCGAAACACTTTCTCCGACTCCCTCCAATTTTAGCTAAAATAATTCTACTTTCTCAAGTCCTCAAGAGAAATAATCTGCATTTTTATTTTTTTAGAAAAAGAGAAAATTCAAAAAAAAAATAAAAAATTGAATTTTAACTCCAATTTTCTCCCGAAAAATATATATAACTCCATTTTGCTCTCGAAAAATATATATAACTCCAGAATAGAATATGATCAATGAATGAAAATATTCTGACTCCAAGAAATGAATAAAATATTCCCATTTTTTTTTCCAGTCCTATCCTACCTAGCGAATAAAAAAATACAAAAGCCCCATTTGATTTCAGTCAAGAAAGATGCAACTCCAAACCCGATTTGAATAAATTTAATTTCTCCTTTTCTCGTCTACAAAATAAAATTAAAAACATCCATAGTTACAAATTTGCAACATAAAGAACTATTTCAACTCCAAGGAACAAAATTAATTGCCCCGTGACTTTCTTACTCCAATGAACAATTAGAATAATCCGACTCCGAACTCCATGAAGCAAATAAAATTATTCCGAATTTATTTATTATTCCCCGCAGTACATTTTCTTGTTTATAGTTTCATTTTCCATAGTAAATGCAACTTGAGATCTCCAGGAAATAAATCAATATTCCCATATTAATTCAATATAACTTCATTCTTTTTTCCCACACAAAGATTTCACAGAAAAAAGAATTTAATTTTGTTTTCATGAATTTAATTAACTCCGTATTCCTCCCGGAAAAATTTTGGAAACTCCTAATAATTTTCATTTTTAATCTTAAACAACGAAATGCACTTTTATATTCCCGTCCACTCCAAAATCATACGCAGAATTTAATTCGAAGCAGTTTTTCTTCCATCTATTTTTTTTTTGTTTACCTAAGTACCTACAGACTGCGTCGGGTACGACGCCGCACGCCGCCGCATACCTATTTATGCACACACAACACACTGCAAAACACAAATCAACCCTTTTGGTCATAGCAGCACACAAAAAGAATATTTTTATTCCGCGTTGTTTATTTTATTTATAAACTATTTGGTTTATTTGTTTGTTGTTACCTTTTTTGTTTTTATCCATTGTGGTTTTATTAGTTTTTAGTTTTTTTTTTTTCCATTTTAGTCGCGATTGTTTCTGTTCTGTTATCTGTTAGACTTATTGACAACGAGTGAAAATTCTTCTTTCTCCATCGTTTTGTTCCATTCCATCCAGTGTGTGTGTGGTATGTACGCTTGCCACTTTGGTATTTTTTTACTAAATTTGGTAATTTTTTTTTTTTGTTTTTTGAGTTTTGGTAATTTGGTAATTTTTATCTGGTTTTCGTAACTTTTTGAACAGGAGCACCAAAAACAAATCGATATCAATTCATTTAAATGCTGCCTTACTGTTTCTGAGTAAAAGCACCACCCATGTAAAACTATTTTGTTCAAAAAAATACTGAATACACTCATTTTCTTCTTTTGACAGATGATGGACTTCGAAATACTTTCTGTTAATAACTACATTTAGATATGGATACTCTAATTTGTTAAAGTTATAAGAAAAAAGGCTCGGAATTGGTAGATGATATCATGCCTTCTAACAGCTGGTAATTTTGTGCACAACGTTGTTGACATTGTTTAATTGCTTAGACTGACAAAGTTCCTGCTACGTTCCTTGAGTCTTATGTTTTATAAATGTTTGTTTTTAAACAAGCAATTTTAAAAATCAAATAAAATAATTTGAGTTTAGAAAATCATGCTATTTTGGTCAACAAAAGTATTTAAAGTAGATATTACTATTGCATTAGTGAGTTAAGTCTTATTTTTTTTATTTTATAAAGTACTTAAGTATTACTTAAAGACTGACTAAGGTTCCAACAAAACCTAATGTACCAAATTGAATATTTTAAAAGACATATATTTTTTTATGTTTTAAAAATGTTTTATCAACGTCTCCAGATTTTTGGTAAATTTTATCTTGGTTTGGTAAACTGTTTTTTGAATTTTGGTAGCTAATTTTGTATGCAAGTGGCAACCGTAGTGGTATGGCGTATTGTGCAATGGAAAAAGATTTGACTCTCTTCGAGACTCGAGACTCATTTGTGGGTTTTGTTGTGCGCAAATTAACTGCACGTGACACGTGCATACTGATACATGCTTTTATCCGTTTTCTTTTTGTTATATTGTGTGAATGTGAATTCAGCACAATAATAATCTCCGTTGCATGTTTCTACATGTTCTTGTGTATTTTTCTCCGATTTCGCTCCGTTTATTTAATTATTTTGTGTGAATGGTTACTCAGCACAAATCTCCAAACTCCATCGCATGTTATTACATGCCTTCCGTATGTATTGTAGGTACATACAGATATCTCCTTTGCACGTTCTGACATGCATTATATATCTCCATTTGCATTTTAGTGGTATACAAAATTATTCCTGAAAACAGTGATTGTAAGTCACCAAGAAATTAATTAATCTTGTCCTGAAAATAGTGATTGTAAGTCACCAAAAATGTAAAGGGTATTTATTTTGTGTGAAATATAATGACAAAAGAGAGAAAAAATTAAATAAAACTCCCTTTGTGTGGGAGTGATTTGCACAAATCCTTGTGTTGCAAACCCGTTCCACACTCAAACCTTCCAGATGTTTCTCCATAACTCCGTTTTTTTTTCTCACTTTCTCACCACTAGCACAAATTTTCCGATACAAATTATCATAATTTTTTTTTTTTATCCCGACTCGAATGACCATAATGTATAATGACTCCGATTAAAGAAAAGACGGTACGAATTTTATCGTGGGACTAATATATGAAAAAACCCACATTTATTTTTCTCCGCTTCCTCGGAGGATATTGTATACATCTCTCTCGGCCAAAGACATTTTCATTTTTACAATATAGCATGTATGGCCAGTGTTGCCATACGTAACAGTGAGGTCTGAGAAAGGTAGGGCTTTACAAATATCGATGGTTAGGAGGTTTTGTCAGTAAAAATGTTGGTTTTGTATGAAGACGGTTGGGTATGAGTGTAAAAAAAAGTGTAATATATGTATATGTGTGTCTTTTACAAAAATTATTCTTACTATATGTTTCTGCTGTTCTGCTACTGTTGCTCTGCTACTGTTGTTCTGCTACTGTTGTTCTGCTACTATTGTTCTGTTACTGTTTGCCAGGCAGGCTTCGCGCCTTAAGGCTGGGGTCTCCTGGTCTTTTTGTTCACTAATCTGGTGTGAGCCCCAGATACATAGTGAGCGTAACTTATTTTCACACAAAAATTTGTTATTTTGTTTCTACTGGTGTGTAGCCCCAGTGACTCCTCGAGTGCTAGATAGTCGAGACCATTTCACGTGGATCCCACCGCTGCCACCAACGTTGTAACCGAAACACACCGTGCTCTCCTCGTACAGTGAGGAGAAGAGTGCGATCGGGAGAGTAACCAAAGGTTTAAATAAAAGATTGTTTATTTATTTGACTATCGGCCCGCTGTCTTAGCTCGGCTGCGACCAATAGTATATTTGATTGTATATTTATTTATTTTATTGTTATTCCTCTATTGGCCCGCTATTTTTAGCTGGGGTGCGACCAAATAGATAGTTACTGTACTGTCGGTAAGCAACTCTGCCTTGTCTCTAAAAATTTCTAGTCCTTTTATACGCTGTTTTCTGGTTAATTTGGTTCACTCGCATTCCCCTCCAACACATACACTCTTCCAAAAGTTCTTGGAGTGCGTTGCTTAACCATGCTGACGCGGTCCCATATTCCTCAATGACCCAAAATACTCTCGATATCGCAATAAGTCATGGGTAAATGCATTGTCAGCATGGGACCGTCATTCACACTTGCCCGAACTACACATAGTGCTGCATCGGCATGTGCACAGAACTCGATTGCGGAATTCCCGTTTGGCTGTGATGTCAATGGTTTGTCCATTACTCATACTGTTTATGGGTTCTTGTCGGCAACTTGTGAGAATGATATGTGATATGTTGACATGTACATATTGATGCGACTCATTGGGAATATCGTGTATTGGGCATTCTGTGTCATGCGGTAATATGACGCGTGAGCAGATATGCATTGGTATGATATGGGAAGAAGTGGAATGCTAGTTGTATTCGAAACGTTGTTTATGTTTCCAGATGAATTTATGTAGGTACTACAACATTAGTACCGAGAGACACTTTAATATAATTTAACAACGGATACGAAACCCGAACGCTGACCAAGCGTCGGGTGCAATCAACTGGAATAAATAAACAGAAATGCTGAGCGGGCGAGGCTACAATTTATTTAGATATCAATCAAATTAAGATAGTCGATAAGTAAATAAAATAAAGGCAAGGCAATCTGCCTCAGAAAAAATATTTTTTTTCATACTTTTGCGAACGAGTTAATTTAACTGGCGCCCGAGCAGGGACCGTTGCAAAGTGAAATCGTAATTGCGTTAACTTAATTATCAATGTCAATAAAGTGCAAGTGTAAGTTCCAAAATCACCAAGAGCCAAATAGTGAAATTAAAACTCACGAAACAAGTTTAGTATCAAAGACTATCACAAATTTGGAAATAGTGGAATAAATACCCACGTAGCTAGCTCATCAAAGACGGAGGAAATTAAGGCCCGGAGTCACTGAACATTATTCGGACAAAACGAAATCTTCCTGTTAGGAGTAAAACACGAAGGTAGCCGCCCCCGCAGTTGCAACTAGAAGACCACCCTCGGTCCCCACACACAAGGACACAACACCGGGAAGTGTGTTAATCATACAAAACTAAGCAAGACGCAGCGCCTCAATAAGAGATGATTGTCCTACATCTTTTTCCAAAAGTACGTCATACAATGCCAAAATGGTATCAAGGAAGTGTTTCCGATGTGGGGACACCAGTCACTTGGCGTATAAATGTCGGCTCTCGGATTCTGTCTGCCATGGATGTGGAAAAAAGGGGCATCTGCCGAGGGTTTATTTCAAATCTAAGAGGTCGAGTGGTGGAACCACGAACCACTTGGAGGAGGACGAAACCGTACAGTTTGATGAATTGGCGCACCTGAAAGAGATCCACCAAATCGGAGAGTTATTTCCAGTAAAATTACGTTCCAAAGTTCTTTGTGAACTGTTGATTAATGATTTGCCTCTTACTTTTGAAATAGATACCGGATCACCCGTGACTGTGGTTGGCTGGGAGGATGCACAGAGGCATTTTGGCAATATTCGAGTTGAGAAAAGCGACTGGTCAGTTATTGTGCCAATAAGCTGGAATGTTTGGGACTCGTTCGCGTTAAAGTGAAGATTCCAAACAACTCAAAGTGAGACTGAACGCGGAGGAGGAAGTTAAGAAATCGTTACACAAATACGAGAAAGTGTTTTCGACAAGAAATTCGTCTGGTGCAGTGAATGAGAACATTCATTTTCAGAAGTAAAGCGACAAATGCAATCCGATGTAGTATTGGCACACTATGATCCTAAGCCGCCATTGCTACTCGCTACAGATGCAAGTCCGTACGGAGTGGGAGCTTTTTTGAGCCATATGTATTCGGATGGATCGGAACGGTCAATACAATACGTGTCACAAACGTTGTCAGAAGTTCAACAACGATATAGTCAAATTGATCGTGAAGCTTACGCCATTATTTTCAGAATCAGAAGATTAAGTCTATTTTAGTGACAGACAACAAACCGATTTCGCAAATATTTTCACCAACAAAAGGACTACCAACATTATCAGCAACGCGTATGCAGCATTACGATATATTTTTGGAATCCTTTGATTATAAAATACGCTGCAAGAGGTCAAAAGAAACGCAAATGCCGATGCGATGTCGAGATCCAACTGGAAGTGAATTCAATTGAAAACTTACCGGTATCTGTGGCGGAATTGGCGGAAGCAACGCAAAATGACAAAGCAATTCAAAATCTGATACAAGCCTTGAAATGTGGCCGAGTATGTGAACCGGGATTTCGGGAGGACCAAAATTAAATCTTTGGCTCGAGGATATTGTTGGTGGAATAATATGGATAAGGACATTGAGGCGATGGTGATGAATTGCTCCAATTATCAATCAACTCGACCCGAGGCTAAGGGGGTACGGCCAACACATTGCTGAGAAATGCCTTGCAAACCATTTGACCGAGTGCATGCTGATTTTGCTAGCCCATTTATGGGACAATATTTTTTTATACTGGTGAACGCTTTTTCTAAGTGTCCAGAAGTACACATGCTTCCGAATATTACGGCTGAAACTACAATTCGGAAATGTCGAGAGATATTTTCGTCATTAGGACTACCAACAACAATTCATGTCATCAGAATTCCAGCAATTTTTGAATGAAAATGGAATCCATCACAAGCGCGGAGCACCTTACCATCCAGCGATGAACGGTCAGGCGGAAAGATATGTGCATACAGTAAAAAACAAATTGAAGGCGATGAAATGCAATCGTAATGAAATCGAAAAAGCTTTGAGCAACATTTTTATGTCCTACCGTGGACCTGTACATGCAGCAACGGGTAAATCGCCAGCTATGATAATATTTGGACGTCAAATAAGATCAAAATTGGACTTGATGCTGCCAACGGAACCAACCAAAGATGAGAACAAGAATCAAGGGGTACCAACATTTTGGAAAAGATATCCAAATGCTTAACCTAATATTACGCTGATAAAAGAGATATCGGCACTCTTGGTCTTGAGTATCAGATGACCACGCTTGTGAAAGGGAATAACTGAATCCCCGAATTTTATCAAATGGTTTATCAACACCTCTTATTTTAAACAAGCTCTATAGTACGGATATAAGCAATGAATAACTCACAAACATGATTCAATGCTACCGCGGAAGGTCTTTAGACAAGTTCGTAAGAGGACTCTAGGGAGACCTCCCACGCCTCCTCAGTATAAAAGAACCAGCGGATCTTTCGCAAGCCTTACACCTCTGCCTTAAACTACAAAATGTCGATTTTAGAACACAATATGCTAACAACAGCCAGAATATCTTACGAAGATTACAGATTCCACCACCCTTACCGCCGAAGCGGTCTATTCAACTTATTCCGGCTTCTATAAGGAATTTCTACCCGAATCTAGTGCACAACCCACAATTTTCTCCAAGACCAATTTTTCAAAGACACGAAGTGGAGAGACACTTAAATTTGTAAAAGACACCGAGTCTAATAAAAATTACATTCAATCTAAACGCATTAAATTCCCTATACCCAGCACAAAACCACTCACCGCTGATTCCGTCTATGGTAACATCAGAATCACCCGTCACGCCCTGATAGACCTATTCAAAATAAAGAAAAAATTTAAGTTTTATATTCTTCGAGTCTAATATCTTTTGACAGCATTGTAGGCAACGACAAACTAAGAGAACTGAAAGCAATTATCCATACTAAGGACAGTTGTATGACTATCCACTCACATCTCACTCAAGCAATACATTTCGGAAAGCGTGAATAAAATCAATCTTCGTGTTTCTCATTTATCAGAAGAAAAAAATAAAAAACTCGATAGTATCATACAAAATTGTCCAAACCTCTTCTTAGATCCTGACAAAAACTTAACATTTACTACTAGAGTCAAAGGCGAAATTCGCACTAGCAATGATTCCCCCGTTTACTCCAAACCTTATCCATACCCTATGGCTCTTAAGGACGAAGTGGCGAAGCAAGTTAAGGAACTACTAAACGAAGGAGTAATAAGGCTTCAAAATCTCCTTGTAACTCCCCCGTATGGATCGTCTCTGTCACTATCCCTGATAAATATCCCATTCCTGAAATAAACGAGGTCCTTTCAAATCTCGGATATTTCACAGTAATCGATCTTATGAGTGGGTTTCACCAAATTCCACTTAGGGAGAGCTATATCGAAAAGGCTGCGTTCTCGATAAACAACGGAAAATTTGAGTTTACCCGTTTCCCTTTCGGGCTCAAGAATGCGCCCTACATTTTTCAAAGGACACTGGAAAACATAACTTGTATGTTTTAAGAAAACCTCTCCTTTTAAACCACGTTATAATATTTAATAGTTTATTTTTTATATTAATTCACTTGGGGTTTACAATATTAGCTGACCCGGCGAACTTCGTTCCGCAAAATTTTCGTCACAAATACAAAGCAAAAATGATGTGGACATGGACACTCTAATCACTATTATTTTTATTTTATGCTATGTTTTTACTTAAACTATAGCAGATCCTTTTCGTAAGCTACATTTTTTGTTTTGCCCGGAGTTCCGGTATGTGGTGAACATGATACATATAATTTTCCGTGGGAGAAGCATGGATATTCTAAGTCAATTCCGCACAACTCCAACGATTGTCCTTGCGTCTTATTTATTGTCATAGCGAACGCAAGACGTTTTGGAAATCTTCGTTCGTGTTCACCGATCGGTCTTCTATCAGCTCTAATGACAATTTTATGATCATCAGATTGCATTTGATCAAGTATTAACCAATTCATTATGTTCATGAAATAGTGCTTGCTATTTTTAAATTATCATTCTTCTTGCACTTCTAAAGAATGCGAAACTCGTATCCACTTCATTTTGATTATTGCCAATTGAATAAATTTGCAAAAATTAATGGTTAGCATCTGGTATAGGCAACAATGAACCAATTTTATGATAAAGTTGTCCTTGTATCTGTAATGTAGGAGCAAAGTATTCAGAAGATGAGCTGGAACTTGTAAAAACCTAACAAATATGGCTCTCTCATTCAAATGTTTCATTTGAAATGCCTGATGCCGAAATTACCTTAAATGTCGGCATAAAATGATCTCTTATTATATTCGTTGCACCAAAAGATGTCATTTGGAAGCATGAATTGTACATTTGAATGTTATCCAGGAAATGCTTTGATTCTGTTGTTGTGCCAGAAAGTAATGATCGTAATGGTTCAGGTGGATATTGTAATTCTGGTAATCGAACTTCCCCAGAAGCACAACACATTCCTGGAGTTTCAGATCCAAATTTGAATGCATATTATGCATAATATTGACATAATTTGTTCATTGCGGCAATAACCACAAATTTATGCAAACTATAATCAATGGCATTATTATATCGAAATCCAGCACCATTCAAAAAAACATTAACATTGATTCGTTCAGCGCGTTGTCGTCTTTGTACATTTTCATTAATATTTCTTGCTGTGCGATGCGATTTTAATCTCAATCTATCTTGCTCATTACGTTGTTCACGTTGTTCAGATGAATGACCTGAGCGTGATCTGGTCATCTCTTTGATTTCGATTTTGATTTTCTCGCTCTTCTTGTGATTGATTTTACCTTTTATTTGATTTATTTTGGGTTCTACGCGACCGACTACCAATATCACTTCTTCGCTGACGTGGCATTTTTTACACAAACTAAAATAATAAAACAATGTTATTATAAGTAATCAATTTACCTTATCTTCAATCTTGAAAATAAATTGAAGGCACCAGCGTAGAAAGCGGACAACTCCACTTTTTCAAAATATTTGGAAAACTGAATTAGCTAACTGAAAATTCGAAAAAAAGTGTTTTGACAAAACAAAAACTTATTTCTCATAAAAACAAAACAAAACGTATTTTGCAGTACAAACACAGTCTTCAGCTTCTCGAACGACATCTTGAGACGTAAGATCACTATAAAAGGCCATATAGGCTTGATGAACATATTTTTGCGCAAGAACCATCACGTCGTCGTACTTTTTTGATTTTAATAGAATACTGTTTGAGTATAGCAGATGGCCTGAAAATATCATTTTTGCTGTAAATTCCTACAGCGACACCAGTTGAGTACTTTCTGAACTTAAATTTTTTCTGATTCAAGACAAACAAAATAAAAACAAGTAAAAGTGTTATCATCGGCCTGGCCGATGCTTTGATACCCTCCACTCCATACAAGTCATGCAAAGTTTTAGGCATGTGAGGTAGTACGTAATTACATTGAACAACAGACAGAGAGACACGTGGGTCTACTATTGATTTTGTATGGGAGGTACCAGAACTACCTGACTGACATAGCCCATTTTCAATACCAACCTGACAACGATAAAAATAAGTCCTTTCACCAACTTTCATTCGCCTACGTCAATTCCTTTGGGCGCTAACGTGCTTTCAGACAGACAGACAGACGGACATGGCTAAATCGATTCAGAATGTGATCCTGATTCAGAATATGTATACTTTATGAGGGGTCTCCGGTGACTCCTTCTTGGCGTTACAAATGTAATGACAATGTGAATATACCTTCCTGTGAAGTGTATAAAAATCATTCAAATCCGAAAAAAACCCTAAATGTACTGAAATGCATGTGTTGTTTCACGCACGCACAACACACTTATACGTTTTCCGATTTCAACCAAACTTCAGAAAACCCATATATAGACCAATGCCAAAAATGTGTGAAAGATTGGTTAAAATCGGTAAATGTGTTGTGAATCGGCGACAAACGAACACAATTTTAAGCCTCAATCTATATACATAA
The DNA here is from genome assembly GCA_951230905.1 of Cheilosia variabilis. NCBI lineage: Eukaryota > Metazoa > Arthropoda > Insecta > Diptera > Syrphidae > Cheilosia > Cheilosia variabilis. The sequence goes on along the minus strand of OX579676.1, from coordinate 97,164,217 downwards.
AAGAGTAGCGTGATTGAGTTGACAGACATCGTACAGGCCAAACCGCTAATTGTAGGTTCATGACTAGCTGTGTAGACGCGCACTAAGAAGGGATTTTTCGATGCGACCCTCTCTGCCCTTTTTAGAGAGGTTTTTCTGTTACTCGCGATACGTTAATCGTATAAACTTGAAATTTTGTAAGTTTATAGAAAATACAAATGCATGCATCATGCGAGTATGACTGAAATGAATAATAATCGCAGTCCATAGCAACCCATGCGTGCGTGTTCATGTAGAAGCACATCACTATATGCTCTTAAAAATATTGTACTAGATTATATAAATTCCATATTTGAAATGCGTTAAATCCTGTTAGATGGAGCTTTAAGTTCCATTTTATTTTGCTTGATCTAACCTTTCTTTTGTCAATCCATAATTATATTCCTTCTTCTTGTTTCAACACTCGTCGAGGTATTTTATTTCTATTTCCTCCCATCTCAACCACGGCGAGATCCCATCGACAACCAGCGACCAGGTGCTCCTCGAACGCACCCTAACATTTGGTCCATCATAGCCGGATATTTTTTTTCAAAAAATCATGGAGATTTCTTAAAAATCTCTATATCTTTTAAGAAACTGTCCAAATTCAAATCATCATCCACTCATCATTACCCGAATTCATCATGACAAAAGAGACCACGCTTTGTTTTAACCCCAAGAAACGTCCATCAGTTATAATTTGTGAACAGGTAGGTCCTTTAATCAGCACGGTAGTGTAATTTTTGTTTCCTCTATATAAATACAAATTTTCTTATAAATCTATACGTTACATTAAATCGCGAGTAAGGAAATGTATACGCATGATACCTGTATAGGAAGGGCATAATAATTGTTCAATTATATATATATACATATCAATATATATATATAAAAACCAATATAATTTATTCAAAAAACTAGCGGTGTGCCGAAAAAGCGTGAGTTACCGTTTTGTCTCGCGATATGTGTTCTTAATAATACTAAAATATTTCCTTTTGAGGAAAAGCTATAGCGAATAGCCGTGATTATAACGTTTTGTGTTGAGAACTGTGCTATTTTCAATGGCTTTGGGGTGAGTCCTTCTTTCCTTTTCATTACCTATATATTCCATTAGACACATTTCAACATGATCGGGTTAGAGGATTTTATCATTGCAGCAGATCAGTTAACGGAATTTCATGAGAAATTGAACGAAATTCCCCCGGTAGATCAAACCCCCGTCTCATTAAATACATCGAAAATTGAATTAAAGGAGCTGTGGGAAGAAGTTAAAAAATCATATTCCTTTTATTTACAATTTAATGAATCTGTAAATTTAGGAGATTTAGAAGCCGTTAAATCTAAATATCACTCTTCATCAAGCACCTATATAACGTGCTTGAGTGAAATTATCGACTTAGTGAGAAAACTTGAATTAGTTAAAAGTGACCGTCACTCAAACTTGAGTACATCAATTGGTCATGACGGTTCTGTTCTTAGCAGTGATTCCGTTTTGTGTATTAAGGTTCCGCCATGCGACACGGATACATTTCATGGCGATTACCTATCTTGGCCATTCTTCCATAATTTGTTTAGTGCCATTTATATCAAGCACCCGAAGCTTTGTGCTGTGCAAAAATTATACCATCTTCGTTCAAAAACGAAAGGCGAGGCGAGCAATATTGTTTGTAAATTTGCTCTTACAGCGGACAATTTTAACCTCGCATGGAACGCTCTATCTGATCAATATGAGAACAAACGGTTAACAGTCACCGGTTAATAGTCAATTAAGAGTTCTTTTTAATTTATCCGCGATTAATGTTGAATCTGGGAGAAATATTAAAAAATTGCAAAGGGAAATTAATGATTGCCTTTCCGTACTTAAAGCTTATCAAGTCGATACCAAATCTTGGGATCCCATCCTAGTCTTTTTGTGCTCCAGTCGTCTTCCGAAGAATACATTATCCATGTGGGAGCAATCACTCAAAAAACCTAGCGATCTTCCAGATTGGTCTGAAATGGACTCGTTCCTTACAAATCAGTATCAGATTTTAGAAACTGTCTCTGATATTGAAGAGCTTAATATCAAGGAACAAAAAACACGATTTATCCCAATGAAACAAACTCAACAACAACATCGCTCTTTCCACACCAAGGCAAATAATTTCAGCTGTCAATTGTGTAAATCCCATCATCCGCTTCGTCTATGTTCTACCTTTTTGGAACTAGATATTTCCGATAGAATCTCTAAGGTTAAAGCCTTAAAATGTTGTTTGGAATGCCTCGCTTCAAAGCATCTGATCAAAGATTGTCGCAGCATCTACACATGTATGATGTGTAAACAACGACATCACACTCTTTTACATATTCCTCCGCAAATAGAAGCAAGTCGTTTAGTACCTTCTCCTTCAGCAGCACCCGTTTCACACTCACTGCATTCATTACAACCCTCTCAGCAAATACAGACCACTGCACCAATTCAACAACATCAAGTTAAATCGCATTTTACCCAAAATAAAAAAAATAATTCTTCTCGCCACCGCTTTAATCGATATCCATCACCTGGGCGTTGCGCGCGCTTCTGGACCAGGGTTATGAAGCTAGTTTTATTTCAGAAGAGGCTCAACGAAGACTGAATCTTCCAGTTACACCAATCCAAGCTGATATTTCTGGCATGAGTGCAGTAGTTACGACGACTTCCTCTAAACTTTGTTTACTCGTTTTAAGCTCAAAAAGAATGCCGTCGTGCATGGTAAGCGTAGATGAACTGAGTGGCCAATTAGATTTCGATCTTGCAGATCCTTTCTTTTATGAAAGCTCTAATATCGATTTTGTAATAAAGGGTGATTTTTTAAGAGGTTTAGAACTTTTTTTAAAAAAAAAAAACAAAAAATTCGAAAAAATGAATGAAATATTTATTTGAATCGATAGTTTGAACCTTGCAATTTAATGTTTAAAGATAATTTCATGCAAATGTTGACCGCGGCTGCGTCTCAGGTAGCCCATCCGCTGAGTCCAATTTTGGCATACTCTTTCACACATATCGGCCGGTATCTCACGAATGAATGCATGGATGTTGGCTTCCAGTGCGTCAATCGAAGCGGACTTGTCCCTATACACATTAGCCTTGGCATACCCCCACAAAAAATAATCTAATGGTGTCAAATCGCACGATCTAGGCGGCCAATTGACCGGCCCGAAACGTGAAATTAACTGTTCACCAAACTCGCCTCGCAATTGCGCCATTGTTTCGCGTGCTGTGTGGCATGTGGCATGTGGCATGTTATCATCGCTCGGTAGCGTTCACCATTGACAGTAACGCTGCGATTCGCATCATCTTTGAAGAAATATGGCCCAATAATGCCGCCGGCCCATAAACCGCACCAAACAGTGGCTTTTTCGGGATGCATTGGTAGCTGTTGCAATGCTTCTGGCTGATCTTCACTCCAAATGCGGCAATTTTGCTTATTTAATTTTTAATTTTGGTGGGGGCAAAAACCCCCATTTATTTGGCTTAATACAAGCTATTACAATTAAACTAAGACTTAGGTTTACTAAACACTTAGACTTATAACTAATAACTATAGCTAGGGTTTAGAGTGACGGAGGCTGAGTTTAATGGAGTAAGAGCTGTTTACGTACCCCATTCAACCAAAAATGAGCCTCATCGCTGAACACAATTTTTCGATAAAAAAGCGGATCCTCGGCCAGCTTTCCAAGAGCCCATTCACCAAAAATTCGGCGTTGTGGTAGGTCGGCTGGCTTTAGTTCTTGCACCAGCTGTATCTTAAAAGGCTTTACGCCCAAATCCTTCCGCAAAATTTTCCACGTAGTGCTGTAACAAAGGCCTAACTGCTGGGAACGGCGCCGAATCGACATTTCGCGGTCTTCTGTCACACTAGCTGATACGGCCGCAATATTTTCTTCACTACGCACAGTACGTAAACGTGTTGGTGGTTTAATGTCCAACAAAGTAAATTTGGTGCGAAATTTGGTCACAATCTTCCGAATAGACTGCTCAGAAGGTCGAGAATGCCGATCATAAAATGGAAGCAGCGCGCGATGAACATTTCGAACCGAGCACGAATTTTGATAGTAAAATTCAATAATTTGCAAGCGTTGTTCATTTGTAAGACGATCCATGGTTAAATTGCAAACCAAACTGAAGCTGTTTGACAGTGACACAAGGTACTAAACACACGTCAGCTGTCAAAACCAGTGTTGCCAAAACCAAACCAGCTAAAAAATCACCCTTTAGGTGCTGATTTATATCCTTTCATAATAATAGACGGTATAAAACAAAATATCTATGGATCCCTTGTGGTGCAGAACACGGTTTTTTGTTGGGTTCTTTCAGGTCCCTTGCCACAGGAAAATATAAGATCTTTTTCAACTACCCTCTCTTATTATTCGGAGGTTTCAATCGATCAGCAGCTAACTAAGTTTTGGGAAGTTGAGGAGATTTGTGGTTCCCCGTCTTTTTCTATTAGTGACGAGTTCTGTGAAACTTTGTACTCAAAAACTACAACCAAGGGTTTGATGGTCGGTAGTACGACTTCTTTTGAAGGAATCCTCAACAGCGCTAGGCCATTCCCGACATAGCTCTTAAGCAGTTCTTACGTAATGAAAGATCGTTGCTTAAGAACCCAGATCTGCACTCCAATTATTCTAAAGTACTTGAAGAGTACTCTACTCTCGGTCATATGAAGATTGTTGCGTCACTTGAAGTCATTCGGGATGATAAAATAACTTCGTATTACCTACCCCATCACGCAGTCATCAAACCAGAAAGCAAAACTTCGGGTTGTATTTAATGCGTCAAGCCCATCGAGCAACGGTATCAGACTCAATGATATTTTACATATTGGCCCCGTTCTACAGACTGACCTTATGTTACTTCTCTTAAGGTGGCGATTGTAAAGGGTGATTTTTTAGCTGGTTTGGTTTTGGCAACACTGGTTTTGACAGCTGACGTGTGTTTAGTACCTTGTGTCACTGTCAAACAGCTTCAGTTTGGTTTGCAATTTAACCATGGATCGTCTTACAAATGAACAACGCTTGAAAATTATTGAATTTTACTATCAAAATTCGTGCTCGGTTCGAAATGTTCATCGCGCGCTGCTTCCATTTTATGATCGGCATTCTCGACCTTCTGAGCAGTCTATTCGGAAGATTGTGACCAAATTTCGCACCAAATTTACTTTGTTGGACATTAAACCACCAACACGTTTACGTACTGTGCGTAGTGAAGAAAATATTGCGGCCGTATCAGCTAGTGTGACAGAAGACCGCGAAATGTCGATTCGGCGCCGTTCCCAGCAGTTAGGCCTTTGTTACAGCACTACGTGGAAAATTGGGCGTAAAGCCTTTTAAGATACAGCTGGTGCAAGAACTAAAGCCAGCCGACCTACCACAACGCCGAATTTTTGGTGAATGGGCTCTTGGAAAGCTGGCCGAGGATCCGCTTTTTTATCGAAAAATTGTGTTCAGCGATGAGGCTCATTTTTGGTTGAATGGGTACGTAAATAAGCAAAATTGCCGCATTTGGAGTGAAGATCAGCCAGAAGCATTGCAACAGCTACCAATGCATCCCGAAAAAGCCACTGTTTGGTGCGGTTTATGGGCCGGCGGCATGATTGGGCCATATTTCTTCAAAGATGATGCGAATCGCAGCGTTACTGTCAATGGTGAACGCTACCGAGCGATGATAACAAACTTTTTTTTGCCCGAAATGGAAGTTCTTGACTTGCATGATATGTGGTTTCGACAAGACGGTGCCACATGCCACACAGCACGCGAAACAATGGCGCAATTGCGAGGCGAGTTTGGTGAACAGTTAATTTCACATTTCGGGCCGGTCAATTGGCCGCCTAGATCGTGCGATTTGACACCATTAGATTATTTTTTGTGGGGGTATGCCAAGGCTAATGTGTATAGGGACAAGCCCGCTTCGATTGACGCACTGGAAGCCAACATCCATGCATTCATTCGTGAGATACCGGCCGATATGTGTGAAAGAGTATGCCAAAATTGGACTCAGCGGATGGGCTACCTGAGACGCAGCCGCGGTCAACATTTGCATGAAATTATCTTTAAACATTAAATTGCAAGGTTCAAACTATCGATTCAAATAAATATTTCATTCATTTTTTCGAATTTGTTGTGTTTTTTTTTTAAAACAAGTTCTAAACCTCTTAAAAAATCACCCTTTATAAATACGTTTTCAGCGCCGATATTGAGAAAATGTATCGCCAAATATGGGTGCATCCTGACGACACCCCATACCAAAGGATAGTTTTCCAAGATTTATCACAGCACGAGTGTCGTGATTATGAACTAAAAACGGTCACCTTTGGAGTGAATTGTGCACCATATTTGGCGATAAGAACTCTTAAACAGCTGGCTGACAACATTGAAATAAAATATCCCATCGCATCCTCGATACTGAAAACCGATTTTTATGTTGATGACGTGCTGTCAGGTTCACATGATCTTGACTCAGCTGTTCAAGCCCAACAAGAGCTCTTAGCGGCTTTAACCTCGGCGGGTTTTCCGTTAAGAAAATGGACTTCGATTAGTTTAGACTTTCTCGAAACTCTTCCTCGTTCTTTTCTTTACGATGAAATTTTTCTAAAATTCGAAGAGACAAGCATTGCTAAAACTTTAGGTTTACGCTGGAATGCTAACTCAGATTCCTTTCATTTTTTTCTAGACCTTGACAATCGATGCAGCGAATTCACTAAGCGATCTATATTGTCAATTATAGCTCGCCTCTTTGACCCGGTCGGCTGGTTAGCGCCGATTCTGGTAGTTGCAAAAATTATTTTGCAGCAAATCTGGCAAGATGGGACTTCGTGGGACATGCCTCTAGTGCCCCTAACGTGTCATCGCTGGACATCGTTTTTTTTCTGCTTTCCCAGATATTAAAAAAATGCAGGTCCCCCGTTGGGTTCAGTACGCACCCGACTGTTCAATTCAGGTACATGGGTTTTGTGATGCCTCAGAGAAAGCCTACGCCGCTGCCTTATATTAACGTATAAACATGGGAGCGAATAGTTAGTCTTCACATCTCCTATGTGCAAAAACTAAAGTAGCGCCGGTTAAACAAATCTCCTTGCCTCGACTGGAACTGTGTGGCGCCGTACTCTTATCGAAATTAATACAAAAGGTTGTTAAAGAATTAAATATACATGAACATGAACTCATACTATGGACAGACAGTTCTATTGTTTTATCCTGGCTAGATAAACCTCCATTTACACGGAAAACGTTAATAGCGAATAGAGTTTCTAGCATTCAAACCCTTGTAAAATGGTTTCATGTACGTTCTGTGGATAATCCCGCCGACTTAGCAACTAGGGGCTTATCTCCAGCAGAACTCAAAATCAGTGACCTATGGTGGATGGGTCCAACGTGGCTCCGCCAGAATCAATGTTCCTCGAGTGCCAGGACTGTCGCAAGACGGACCTGTAGATTGCCGGGACTGTCGCAAGACGAACCTCGAGTGCCGGGACTGTCGCAAGACGGACCTGTAGATTGCCGGGACTGTCGCAAGACGGACCTCTAGTGCCAGGACTGTCGCAAGGCGGACCTGTAGATTGCCGGGACTGTCGCAAGACGGACTACTACATCCAAGAAGAGACAACCGAAGGAGGACCAACAATAGGAACTCAACCCGAGGAACCCCGACAAGGAGGACCAACAAACCGAAAAAACCGAAACCGAGATATGAACGAGGGAAACCAGCTAACCATCCCGGAAGGACAATCCGGAGACATGACAGCTAAGAAAGGCAGAATTAATGGAGGTTATGGAGAAGCAGGGATTAAGGACCCAGGGAACGGTCGAACAACTGTGAGACCGAATAAGTGCTTACCTAAAATCCACCCGAAATAGATCCTCGACACAGAACCTCTGCGAAGAACTAGAAGCAAAAACTTCTACCCGGGAAAATGGGGACACATCTTCGGATGATGACGAGAAGACAACTACAACGGAAGGGACAGTAAAGGCCCCACAGTTCGTAGAAATACCCGTAGCTGTCCAACCCGCCGCCGTTCAACCGCTACCTATACCCGTCACGTACCCATTATCATACAATAGGTACCAGACGAACCCCACCGCATCACCCTCCAGCATGAATATGACAACCGAGCAGTTACCCCAGGCTATATCGACGAGAGCAATGAAGCTGAGCTACGAAGCCGAGAAACACGGTCTGAAAATGGGTTTTAAAATTCGACTCATCAGGAAACGCCCTCCAATTTATGGAGCGGATCGAAGAGCTAAAACGCTGTTATGATATACCAGCCGATTATATGATACGACCACTACCGGAAATCTTCCGAGGTACGGCACTGGAGTGGCTGAGAATCAAACGCGATGGCTTCCAGAACTGGGATCAGTTTCGACAAGCGTTCTTGCGCTACTTCCTCCCGGCACGCTATATCCATAAACTCGAGGAAGAAATTATGAGGAAAAAGCAAGGGCTCAGGGAAAGAGCCAAGGATGTCATTCGAGCCACCCAATACCTGATCAGACAACATCCCCGGATGAGCATACAAGATAATATAGACCGGATATATGATAGTATGCGACCCGAATACCGTCTCTACGTTAAACGTAGGGATTTCACCACATTAGACGAACTCATGGAGTTGGCTGAAGAGTTCGAACATGTGAAGAGCGAGGAACGGAGCATCCGTCCCACCAATCCCATCACTGCCCCAGCGCCCAGACCACAGGCAACAAATATCCCGTACAATCGAGATACGCACTCTTGACGCTGCAAACAAAGAGGCCATCGGCAACAGAATTGTCAACGACCGTACCACCTATTCTGCTCCTATTGTGGGGAAGACGGAATACAAACGAGGGATTGTAATTGCCACCAAGGCCAAGCAGCCGCAATATCGAATACAAGAAAAACCGACCCGACTACCATTCATGGTCAGACATTTAATTGTCTAGTTGACACCGGAGCATCAAAATCTTTTGTCGGCCCAAAGGTACGACAGACCCTGCGAAGAATGCAGGTACCCGTCCGATATCATGGACAGAGGATCTAACTTGCCAACGGAGACACTATTAAGACCAGGGAGCACTATATGGCGCAGCTTCAATTGGGTAACCATACCCTTACCGGCGAGCTCACATATGTGAAGACGTTGGCCGAGGATGCGATTTCGGCATGGACTGGCTAGATAAAGCCAAGATCCAGATAACGGCAGGTGGCCAGAAGTTAACAAACAGAAATGTTCTACGCACAAGTCCAGCTACCCTACTTAGGTAAGGACACCTGCCATGGAGCAGCTGGATGCCACCCGACGCGCCCGTCAGAAGGCTGAAGAGAAAGGTTTCCACAAGGTCTCAACCATCCAGTGTAGCACCGTCAACCTTGCCGATACCAATAAAACCATCCATACCGCCAATACCCACCGTACCGCCTACACCGCCGACACCAGCTACACCGTCTACACCATCAATACCGCCAACGCCACCCGCACAGACTACACCGCCCGTACCGCCCACACAAACAAAGCCGACACCATCTACACCGCCGACCCCAAGTACACTGTCTACACCATCAACATCGCCGATCCCACCCGTACCGCCCAAACCGGCGACACCACCTATACCGCCGGCCCCAGCTTCGTCGTCTACAGCATCAACACCGCAAACCCCACCCGTACTGCCTACACCGCCTACACCGCTAATACAGCCCATACCGCCGACACCAAACGTACCGATATGATACGATTTTGTTAAGTTTACCGAAAGAAAAATAAAATTTTATGATACGATTTTGTTAACTTACCTGAAAAAAAAAATTTTTGAATTATGATACGATTTTGTTAAGTTTACCTGAAAAAAGAAGTGATTACATTAACTGTTTTTTTTGCAGCTTGAAGTTGGACACAGACAAGAAGGTTCTCGTCTGAGAAAGAAGGAGGGGAATGTAACGAAGCATTCGTTACAACGATGAGTTCCAGTATATGGCTCTCTTTCCCCAGACCCCGCATCATACGCTGATACATGGCAGGTGATACATGTCAAGTTTATCAAGCACATTAAACATACCGCCCACTGTTGGCTGTACCCCGCAGCTGACAATTCAGTCGACAATACGTTTCGACAGTCATACAACAATACGTTTCAACAGTGTCGCTCGACTTCGTGGACAATAGAAGTCTTTACAGAATGAACACCTTGAATGGATATTCCTAATGGAGCAAACCAGTTGCAACCAAACATATTCGTGCGCCTACCGTCAGCAATAAGAAGCGTTAAAACTCTCCTCTAAATCTAATCGCATTTCCTTGAAAGTCCATTATATTTCTACTTTTGATAATTTCTGATTAAATTGTGCCCATATCCTATCAAACCTAAACTCAGAAATGATTGTAAAATTGGATCCAGAGTCAACTTCAAATTTGTCCGTCCCTGACCATCCCTCTTACAGCCCCTACATACCTTTTTTATATGTATTGTCTTACCACAATTGTTGCAGACAGCTGTGCGAAATTTGCAAGACGTACGCTGGTGTGACCCTCCACAGCTGTAGCATGCACCTGAACGAAACCCCGAGCCAAGGAAATCATTTTGTTTTAAGTTTTTACATTGCTTTGTTTTTCCTTGCTGAATCCTCTTTGTACTGCATTGATTTGATCATCAGATATGCTTGTCGTAGGCGCGTTTGATTTAATCATTTGTAAACTACGGATGGCTGCTTTCTCCTGAGCTCCTCGAAATGAGAGCATTGGTATTGCAATAAGCTCCTGTCCTGTCCCGGCCATCACACAGTCCACAAACGAATCGATGCCGTAGCATACGGTCTAATGAAATTACAAAATTGCAGCGGCTTGCAATTTTTCTAAGTTCTGCAACGTAGTCTGTAGTTTTCTCATCAGGTAGTTGATCTCGCTTGAAGAAATTGTAGAATGAGGCGATTTCCGACGGGTATGGAGAGAAATGATAAGAATGAGCTTTACAAATTGAATCATAATCAAGTTCGGTTATCTTTTTGGCGAAATGAAAGATTCGAAAAGGTCGAATAATGCTGCTCCACACACAGTAAGGAATGTTGCTCGCTGTAAACTGGCCGTCGTGATTCCATTTGCTTCCAGAAAGATGTCGAACCATGTCTTTTGTAAGATACACAAGTGCCTTGCCTTGTCATATCGAACGCTTCCATGTGTCCGATCGAAATGGATAGTTCCCTCGACATTTTTGTTGAATTTTTATTATTATAATAATGCTCTGTAGTTGATGAATTGTTTGTAGTAGTTTCATTCTTAATTTGTTGCTCTAACTCGCTGGTGGAAATGTTTTCTTCTTTATCGCTCATACTCCGACATACAAGAGCATTTCAAGAACTTAGAAACAGTATTCAAAACACTTGAAAGGGCCAACATGAAAATACAACTAGATAAATCGGAATTTTAATTTAAAATCGGAAGCAGAATTTATAGGATTCATTGTGGGAATCGATGGAATAAAAACAAACTCCAAAAAGGTTATAGTGCACCTCCTGCCACCTCAAAATCTCAACGACCTTCGATCATTTTTAAAAATGCCAGGGTATTACAGACGATTTGTAAGGGATTATGCGAAACTAGCAAAACCCCTGACATCCCTTCTAAGAGGGGAAGATGGACGTGTGTCCAAAAACCTCTCAGAGATTAAAATCATTCAGCTCGACAACACTGCTTTAGACGCTTTTCCTTATTTTCGAAAAAATTATTTTAGCTCATCCAAACTTTGAAAAGGATTTTGAACTTACCACAGATGCCTCTGACTACGCCATTGGCGCAGTACTGTCACTAGAAAGCAAACCAATAACACGAAACCTTCCACGAACACTTAACCAAACGGAAGAGAGTTATGCGACCAACGAAAAGGAGATGTTGGCCATAATTTGGGCACTAACTAGCCTACGAAATTTCCTTAACGGATCCAGAAAAGTTAAAATATTCACTGACCATCAGCCTCTCACCTATGCTCTCAGTAGCATATTACTTCCGATACTTGTGAATGCTGAAAGTCCAGAATAATAAAGCACAACAAAACTGATTCTTCCCTTTACAAGTTTTATTTTCTTACTATAATTTTGTCGGGGTTACCGCCACGGGTAGAGAGAGATTGAGGACTGTCTTGCTGGAGTAGGAATAGGTGGAACTGCGAGAGTTCGAATTCGACACCCATGGTTTTCCATTGGAAGCCAATGCCCACCATCAGGCCAGACGAGACGTCAAACTGCCCCGTCATCAGAAATTCCAAATATCCAGGACTTGGTACCAGGCCCAGGCCTTGGATACCCATCGAAGTAGATATATGATGGTACCGACCCCCGCGACCATCAACAGTATTTTTCTTGCGTCAATGTGCCGTTCGTATAAGAAGTTTTGCTCCACTGCCATTGCCGCTGTCGTATGATCGGCGTGTATGCCCTGGTTGGGCTCGTCGGGGGCGTCGTACCAGCGGGGGGTGGGTGGCCTCGTGACGCAACGTTCGGTATAGTACCGAACATTCTGCCCGGTCGGACCATCCGGTTCGAAATGTAGCATCTGCCAGATGAAATGCCGGACGATTACGTGGTCAAGGAAGAGCGAGTAGATCACACTATGGAACCGTAAGGAAGACGTGGCCTACGCCTCGTGTAGACGACACAGCTTCTGCACTGGTCGGCGACATTCGCCAGCCTGAGTGCGTAAAGTCACATTGCGGATGAGTCCACCCCTGCCCGGGTGGACCTCGATGATCCGACCCAGTCTCCAAAGGGTGGGTGGTAGATTCTCTTGTCGAACCAGGACGATGTCGTTGAGTTGGATGTTGGGCTCGCGCTTAGCCCATTTGGTGCGAGTCTGAAGCGTTACCAAGTACTGCTCGCTCCATCTCTGCCAGAAGTCTTGATGTACCTTCCGAATCCACTGGTACTGCTTCAGCCGGTTCAAGGGGACGTCACCAATCGGGGGCTCTGGAATGGGGATGAGAGGCGCTCCAATGAGGAAGTCGCCAGGAGTAAGTGCCAGTTTATCCTCTGGGTCATCATGAAGTGGGACCAGCGGACGAGAGTTGAGACATGCCTCGATACGGGTGGCCAGCGTGTGCAGCTGGTGGTACCAAAGCGATTGAGCCCCAACTAGGCGGACTAAATGGTGTTCGGCAGATTGCACCGCTGCTTCCCACAAACCACCTTGGTGGGGCGCGGCTGGGGTGATGAAGTGCCATTTCGTCCCGGCATGCGCCAATGCCTGCTGGTTGTAGTAAGACTGGAAGGCGATGATGTCTTCCTTAAGGCACCGGTTCGCTCCGACGAACGCAGTCCCATTGTCGCTGTAGAGGTAAGGGCAGGATCCGCGCCTGCTAACGAATCGTGTGAACGCATCAATGAAAGCCTGGAACGAGAGATCTTCAATGACCTCGATGTGCACAGCCTCCTTCGTGGCCATGCAGATGAAAATGGCTAAGTATGCCTTGACTGTGGTGTGCGATCGTTTCGTCCCAACACGGACCGTGAAGGGGCTAGGAACGGGCGGGCTTCGTTGACTCGATGAGTGGGCAGGGCGGCCATCTGCTGCCTGAAGACGGCACCTCGTTGCCTGCGGCAGATGGTGCACTTGTGTAGGAGCGTGCGAACCAATTGACGACCATGCAGGATCCAATACTTCGGTCGTAACGTATGCAGCATCAATTGCACACCACCATGCAGGGTTGTCTGATGTGCATGGAGAATGAGGAGGCCCACCAAGGCTCCTGTCTTCGGCAAGACGATGGGGAACTTCTGTTCCTGAGGTAACGCCGCATGCGTGAGTCGACCTCCGACCCGTAGAAGGCCTCTTGCGTCCAGGTATGGGTTCAATGACAGCAACGGGCTGGAACTGGCCAAGGGTGACCGATTCCGCAGCTGATGGATCTCCGAGGCGAAGTGAGCGGCCTGCTCGATAGAGATCAGTCGTTCCATGGCCTGGTCGAGCTCATCCGCGCCAACCACAGGCTTTCGTAAGAGATGTCGTGAGGTGCCCAAGCATAATATAAGACCCCCAGTAATATCACCAGAAAATGGAGCAAAACTTCAGAGTTGTGACCGTACCAATCCCGTGTAACGCTGAATTTTGTTCCGCGAAATTGTTGCTGTACTATTCGCAATTTTTGGTAGCTAGCAAGGTAGGACTGTCGCAAGACGGACCTCGAGTGCCAGGACTGTCGCAAGACGGGCCTGTAGATTGCCAGGACTGTCGCAAGACGGACCTGTAGTTTGCCGGGACTGTCGCAAGACGGACCTCGAGTGCCAGGACTATCGCAAGACGGACATATAGATTGCCAGGACTGTCGCAAGACGGACCTGTAGATTGCCGGGACTGTTGCAAGACGGATCTCGAGTGCCAGGACTGTCGCAAGACGGACCTGTATATTGCCGGCACTGTCGCAAGACGGACCTCGAGTGCCGGTACTGTCGCAAGACGGACCTGTAGATTGCCAGGACTGTCGCAAGACGGACCTGTAGACCGCCGGGATTGTCGCAAGAGTAGCCCGTAGACCGTCGGGGCTATCCCACGCCCATCAGAGCCGACGACCAGGACCATTGCAGCCGTACCGATTAAGATTAAATTATTAGTGTTGTATAATTCTTTTGTACTCATAAATAAAATTGTAATAAAAGGAAACTGGTCTACCTGAAGATCGTGTTTCTTTAGGAAGGACCTTGGCGATCCGACGAGCTAACCTCAGCCTGAGACAAAAAGCACATCACAACCTAAGGCGAATCGCAAAAGGAATCTTATTTCTTGGTTCAAGGAGAGGGTTATATGTGGCTCTTTATACACACCCAGTTGATTTCAAAATAATCAAGATAATCGTTCACTACTTCGTGGACAATAGAAGTCTTTACAGAATGAACACCTTGAATGGATATTCCTAATGGAGCAAACCAGTTGCAACCAAACATATTCGTGCGCGTACCGTCAGCAATAAGAAGCGTTAAATTGCGAATACTCGGCCTTTATACTGGATGTTTACTGAAAACTCTCCTCTAAATCTAATCGCATTTCCTTGAAAGTCCATTATATTTCTACTTTTGATAATTTCTGATTAAATTGTGGCCATAGCCTATCAAACCTAAACTCAGAAATGATTGTGAAATTGGATTCAGAGTCAACTTCAAATTCGAACTTGCGTCCATTAAGAATAATATTCGTTCGTTGTTTTAAATTTGGCGTGCAGGAGATTTGATTTACGATTGAATTTGCAGCCCTCTTGAAATTTGTCCGTCCCTGACCATCCCTCTTACAGCCCCTACATACCTTTTTTATATGTATTGTCTTACCACAATTGTTGCAGACAGCTGTGCGAAATTTGCAAGACGTACGTTGGTGTGACCCTCCACAGCTGTAGCATGCACCTGAACGAAACCCCGAGCCAAGGAAATCATTTTTTTTTAAGTTTTTACATTGCTTTGTTTTTCCTTGCTGAATCCTCTTTGTACTGCATTGATTTGATCATCAGATATGCTTGTCGTAGGCGCGTTTGATTTAATCATTTGTAAACTACGGATGGCTGCTTTCTCCTGAGCTCCTCGAAATGAGAGCATTGGTATTGCAATAAGCTCCTGTCCTGTCCCGGCCATCACACAGTCCACAAACGAATCGATGCCGTAGCATACGGTCTAATGAAATTACAAAATTGCAGCGGCTTGCAATTTTTCTAAGTTCTGCAACGTAGTCTGTAGCTTTCTCATCAGGTAGTTGATCTCGCTTGAAGAAATTGTAGAATGAGGCGATTTCCGACGGGTATGGAGAGAAATGATAAGAATGAGCTTTACAAATTGAATCATAATCAAGTTCGGTTACCTTTTTTGGCGAAATGAAAGATTCGAAAAGGTCGAATAATGCTGCTCCACACACAGTAAGGAATGTTGCTCGCTGTAAACTGGCCGTCGTGATTCCATTTGCTTCCAGAAAGATGTCGAACCATGTCTTTTGTAAGATACACAAGTGCCTTGCCTTGTCATATCGAACGCTTCCATGTGTCCGATCGAAATGGATAGTTCCCTCGACATTTTTGTTGAATTTTTAGTATTATAATAATGCTCTGTTGTTGATGAATTGTTTGTAGTAGTTTCATTCTTAATTTGTTGCTCTAACTCGCTGGTGGAAATGTTTTCTTCTTTATCGCTCATACTCCGACATACAAGAGCATTTCAAAAACTTAGAAACAGTATTCAAAACACTTGAAAGGGCCAACATGAAAATACAACTAGATAAATCGGAATTTTAATTTTAATTTAAAATCGGAAGCAGAATTTATAGGATTCATTGTGGGAATCGATGGAATAAAAACAAACTCCAAAAAGGTTATAGTGCACCTCCTGCCACCTCAAAATCTCAACGACCTTCGATCATTTTTAAAAATGCCAGGGTATTACAGACGATTTGTAAGGGATTATGCGAAACTAGCAAAACCCCTGACATCCCTTCTAAGAGGGGAAGATGGACGTGTGTCCAAAAACCTCTCAGAGATTAAAATCATTCAGCTCGACAACACTGCTTCAGACGCTTTTCCTTATTTTCGAAAAAATTATTTTAGCTCATCCAAACTTTGAAAAGGATTTTGAACTTACCAGAGATGCATCTGACTACGCCATTGGCGCAGTACTGTCACTAGAAAGCAAACCAATAACACGAAACCTTCCACGAACACTTAACCAAACGGAAGAGAGTTATGCGACCAACGAAAAGGAGATGTTGGCCATAATTTGGGCACTAACTAGCCTACGAAATTTCCTTAACGGATCCAGAAAAGTTAAAATATTCACTGACCATCAGCCTCTCACCTATGCTCTCAGTAGCATATTACTTCCGATACTTGTGAATGCTGAAAGTCCAGAATAATTTATTTTATTTATTTATTTATTTGCCATCAAAGAACAAGCTCTTTCTTAGACTAAAGATGTAACAGAAAAAGAAGAAAAAACAAGAATAGTTTAATAATAATAAGAACAATAATAATAATATACATAGGAAAAATAACATATTGAAAAAAAAAGAAAAATAGAGCCAAACAATTATGTCGGAATACCATCAAGTAGGTTCCTTTTAATAGAACAGATCGACAAGTTAAAGTCGATCAAATGAATATTTGCATTGTAGGAAATCATAAGACCATTTATTGACGAAGAGCGACCATAGTTCGTGCGCGAGTGTGATATTTTAAAGAATCTATTATTACGTAAGTTTGACGATGGGACATTAATGTCAAGAAGGCGTAAAATTTCAGGAGAATTAATATCACCAATGAGTACCCTATGAAGAAATAAAATTCTTGCCACCGTTCTTCTTGCTTCAAGGGACTCCATGCTAATCAGTTTCAACCTTGATAGGTATGGAGGTAGGTTAATAAGATCAGTCCAACGTAGCCCTTTCAGCGCGAATCTCAGAAACCTTTTTTGTATTGATTCAATTCTGGAGATGTGCACACTGTAGTATGGGCACCAAACTATAGATGCATACTCCAATATTGACCGTACAAAAGATATGTATAAAGTTTTGATGACGTAGGGATCAGAGAACTCACAAGCAAAACGCCTAATCATTCCCCAGGACCTATTAGCCTTATTTAAGATATAGTCAATATGATCATTGAAGGATAGCTTGGTGTCCAAAATAACACCAAGATCCTTGATTGTATATACACGAGGGATTATATTACCATCAAAGGAGTAAGCAAATTCTATAGGTGATTTACATCGAGAGAAAGAAATAACAGAACACTTGCTAACGTTGAGAGAGAGGTAATTTTGTTTGCACCACAAATAAAATTTCTGGAGGTTAAGGTTAAGAAGATGGAAACATTGTACATCATTGCCTGATATGAACAATTTAAAGTCGTCGGCAAACATCAACAATTCGCATTCGGGCAAAAATTTGACAATATCATTAACAAACAATATAAAAAGGAGAGGGCCAATATGACTACCCTGGGGAACGCCAGAGGAAACGAAAATTTTATTAGAGATAGCATTGCGGAATTTCACATACTGAAATCTATCACTTAAGAATGACGAGAGCCATCTTAGGAAAGGTATTGGGAAACCCAGTTTTTCGAGTTTGTAAAGCAGTATTTTGTGGTCTACGCGATCAAAAGCTTTGCTAAAATCTGTATAAATGGCATCAACTTGATTACCTTTCCCGATTTCTGATATCACAAAATTAGAAAATAAAAGAAGGTTGGTGACAGTAGAACGTTTCTTTACAAATCCATGCTGGTTGTTGCAAATTAGGGACTTACAGTAGAAGTAAAGTTTATCCGTAACTAACTTGTCAAACAACTTCGGAACACAAGATTGCTTACAGATGCCCCTATAGTTCTCAACTTTATTCCTCCTACCAGATTTGAAAATAGGAATTATGAAGGACGTTTTCCAGAGGGATGGGAAGGTGCTAGTTTTAAAGGATAGATTAAATAGGTGGCATACAATTTTATGTAATGGTATGGCACATTTTTTAAGAAAGATGGAGGGTAAACCATCAGGGCCAGGACTAAGACTTGATTCTAAGCTGGTCAGACCTACCAGGACATCATCTTCGGAAATGTCAATGCTTCTGAAGATAGGAGTAGGAAAATCACCAAGAAAGCTAAAGAATTGCTCATCAATCCTTGAGTCATTATTTGAATAGACTGATTGAAAAAATAAAGCAAAATTGTTGCATATGGAAATAGAAGAATCAGTTAAATGTCCATTAAAAGAGAGTGAGGCCGGGTAACCATCACTTTTTCTCTTTGAGTTTATGAAATTCCAGAATTTATCAGGTCTGGACTTAAGACTGTTTTGCATGTCCTCGATGTACACCTGATATGCATAACGGATGGAGGATTTTAACTCTGATTTCAACCTTCTAAACACCAGATAATCCTCATTAGCCAAACTACAACGCCATTTTCTAAAGGCTCTGTTTTTTAAACGCTTAAGGTGACGGGTAAGATCATTGTCCCATGGACAAGACTGCCCAACATTAATTTTAGCACAAACTACGGGGACATAGGAAAAAATTACGTTATTAATGACGCGATAAAAAACATTACAAAGGTCATTGATTTCAAGAGAAAGATACGGGCTCCAGTCAAAATTGTTTAGTTCTTCACAAATTTGTATGAAGTTAGCATTTTTAAAATCGAAGTTAAAAGAAGTAAAATTATCTGTTACAAATGAGTCAACATAACAAAAAAGATTTAATGAAGGGTGATAAACATCTTCCGGGATTAGTGGTATGTAACAGCGGGATACAATACTTTCGTTGCTGTTGTTAGTAAAGATGAGGTCCAGGGTACGGCTTTGGTAATTTTTTACGTGGTTCACCTGTAGAAGACCAAGCGAGTGGAAAGTATCGACGATTTCAGAACCAATCGTAGATAGAGTGTTTATTGGGTTGAGATATGTGCAATCTATGTCCCCTGATGCCCATTGAATATTGGGTTGATTGAAATCGCCAAATACGTAAATTATATCCGGTGCAGACAGCAAACTCACAATAAATCTCATGGCATCCAAATATCTACTCACAGTTATGAGCTGAGTACGGGGTGGAATATAGACACAAGCGAAATAAATTTTTGCAGAAGAATTTAAGTCGAAACTGCTGCAGCAAATTTCGATGTCCATAAAAGCACTAAGATCCACTACTTTTGGCTTAAGATGTTTTCTTATGGCTATGAGTACACCACCAAAACGTTCAAAGATGCTGTTATCCGTAGATCGGTCACCACGATTAACATCAAAGTAGGGGGGGAAGATAACGCCATTACCGAAGCTACTATCTAATCCAGTTTCAGTTAAGACAACTACATCATGTGAGCAGCAATGTACATTTAAAAGGAGATTTGTGCATTTAGTTCTCAGTCCTCTTACATTCTGGTAGTAGAGGCTGACTTCTTTAAGTTTTTTGACGTTGAGGCACCAGAAATTGGCTTGTTGGTAAACTCTTACAAACACAACAAAACTGATTCTTCCCTTTACAAGTTTTATTTTCTTACTATAATTTTGTCGGGGTTACCGCCACGGGTAGAGAGAGATTGAGGACTGTCTTGCTCGGATAGGAATAGGTGTGACTGCGGGTACCGTGTCGTTTCGAATTCGACACCCATGGTTTTCCATTGGAAGCCAATGCCCACCATCAGGCCAGACGAGACGCCAAACTGCCCCGTCATCAGAAATTCCATATATTCAGTGCATCCAGCACTTAGTACCAGGCCCAGGCCTTGGATACCCATTGAAGTAGATACATGATGGTACCGACCCCCGCGACCATCAACAGTATTTTTCTTGCGTCAATATTCCGTTCGTATAAGAAGTTTTGCTCCATTGCCATTGCCGCTGTCGTATATATCCCCATTACTTTCGGCGGGTGGTATCAGGTGTCCGAGCACCATGGCAATTAGATAGACAGACGATGATATGCTTCCAGTGCTATATCGGTCGTCGTGTCCCATATCATCGCTAACTCATATGCGCTGTGCCATGCCAATATGTTTGTTATTGTTGGCGGCGATATGAGTCGATGGAATGCGGTGATTAACACTTGTTGTGTGGGCCATCATCGTATTAGAGCATTGGTATAACCAAACCATTGTCGAAGACGTAGCCAACGAAGATCGACAAGAAGAAATAATACTTGCAGAACATAAAAGAGCTCACCGAAACGCTTACGAAAACCGATTGCAAATACTGCAAAAATACTATTTCCCTAAGATGAATTCTAAAATTCAAAACCTTGTTAAACGCTGCACAAGGAAAATAAATAGAACTAGCTCGTATACCAAAGTACCACGATCATACATTACATACCGACATATTCTCGACAGAAAAATGTCTAGTACTAACAGCAATCGACAAATTTTAGAAATTTGCCAGGCCAAACTGATCGATTCCCGATCATCTGAACACATAAAGACATCAAGACATCCTTTTCTACTTCTGCGCTCCAGAAAACGTAGTGATCGATAATAAAAAAAGCCTTCAATTCGGCTTCCATAACTTCAATGCTCGAGGATGACAACGAATATAACTTTACCATCTATTCCACAACAGGCAAAAAGCCAGTCGAACTATATTACGGTCGGATTCCAAGAATAAATTCAGAACAATTCGACCAGGTACGCATCGACACTATCGAAAAGCTTTAAAGTAAGCAGGGAAAAAACCTCAGATACCATAACAAGAACAAGAAACCCATAAAAATCTATTTTCCTGGAGATATTATTTACATCAAACAAAACAAAAAAATAGGTTCGAAGCTAACAGCTCTAAAAAAGAAATAGTAAAAGAAAACCGAAATACAACAATTACAACAGAGTCAGGAAAAACCGTACACAAAACCCATACTTACTTACTCTGGCATCCGCGATGGCATGGTCTTTGAAACGGAGGTTCGGTCTTCCTTGTCATCTGGAACCTGGCGGCTGGGATTCGAAGATCCTCTTAGCTGGAGCATTATTGCCCATTCGCTCGATGTGGCCCTTTGGACTACATCCACATTTTGGTACAGCTCATAGAGTTCGCGGTTGTATCTTCTCCTCCATTCACGCTCCTCGCACACAGGACCAAAAATCCGCCGATGAATTTTTCTTTCGAAGGAGCCCATTATCAGCTCTCCCTTCCTGCTTATCGTCCAGCACTCGGCGCCATAAAGCAGAACTGGCAGGATAAGGGTTCTGTAAAGCATACATTTTGCCCTTCGAGTTAGGAGTTTTGAACCCAATTGTTTTGCCAAACCGAAGTAGCAGCGGTTTCCTAGGGTAATTCTTCGCCGGATCTCCACTACGATGTCATTTGTGGAGTTCATGTTAACACCGAGGTAGATAAACTCCTTAACTACCTCGAAATTGTTGCCATCAATAGTGACGTTCTGTCCTAGGCGGTGGACAGATGCTTGTTTGTTTGTTGATAGCATATACTTAGTCTTGTCCTCATTTACTACAAGACCAACGAATTTAGCGTGTTCTTCAATCGCCGTAAAAGCCTCTATCACGGCACGCTGGGAGCGACCGATGATGTCAATATCGTCTGCATACCCCAGTAGCTGGACGGATCTGTTGAAGATAGTGCATTCCGTGTTGACACCTGCCCTGCGCAGTATCTGCTCTAACACGAGATTGAAGAAGTCACATGATAGTGCATCTCCTTGCCGAAAGCCGGTGCATGTTTGGAATAGTTCGGAGGAACTACTTCCAAATTGCACGTTGCAGCGTGTGTTCTCCAGCGTCACGCTACATAGCCTGATCAGTTTTCCCGGGATCCCGAATTCGGCCATCGCCACATAAAGCTCCTGGGGATGAATGCTATCATATGCGGCTTTAAGTCGATGGATAGGTGGTGAGTCTCGACTTGAAATTCATTGGTCTTTTCCAGGATGAAAATTTGGTCTATAGTCGATCTGCCGGTCCGGAAGCCACACTGGTACGTGCCGATTAGTGTGTTGCAGAACAGTTTGAGACGTTCACACAGTACGTTGGATAGGATCTTGTATGCGACATTAAGCAGGGATATGCCTCGATAATTCTTGCAAGACATAAGATCGCCTTTTTTGTAGATGGGGCATATGGAGCTGATAGTCCAGTCATCGGGCATGCTTTCTTCCACCCATACTTGGTTGATGATTTGGTGCATGCGCCCTACCAAAACATCACCACCGTATTTGAAGAGCTCCGCTGGTAAACCATCAGAGCCGGCGGCCTTGTTGTTCTTTAGCTTTTTTATTGCTAAGTCAACTTCTTCTACACTGGGTGGTGGAACTGGTTCTTCATTGACTGGACGTGGGTTCTCTTCTTGCCCTATCACACTCTCTACATGATGCCCATTTAGCAACAGCTGGAAGTGCTGCTTAAACACATCTACTATTCCTTGCGTTTCGGTGACTAGGTTTCCTTCACTGTTTCGAAGAGCCTGCGTCCCGGTCTTGAAGCCAGCAGCCAGTTGCTTTGCTTTCTTATAGAACTTCCGGATGTTGTTTCGATCGCAGGACTCTTCGATCTCCTTGAGCTGGGAGGCTGCGTAGGCCCTCTTCTTTCTACGCAGGATTTTCTTCTCTTCCCTCCTCCTGGCTCGATACTCTTCCCTCGCTGCTCTTGTTTTGCGCTGCAGCGTCTTCATATGTGCATCTTCGGTCACCTTTTTCCGGCGTACGCATTCATCATCATACCACGGGCTCTTTCTCTGGGGTGGCTGGTATCCTAAGGTGGTTTCGGCTACCTCTTTGATGATGTCTCGATACTGGGACCACTGGGTGTTGGCATCTGTGATAGGTGAATACACTGCGGAGAGTTTCTCACTCAGGCGGTCTTGTGACTCTGGCTACTCCAGGTATGCTAAGGCGTCCAACGTCGAATTTCTTCTTCTGGGCGGAACGCTGCTTCTTCTCGTTGGACAGTCGAGCTCTGAACTTATCCGCAACAAGAAAATGGTCAGAGTCGACGTTTGCCCCGCGGAATGTGTGCACGTTGAGGATGTTGGATGCGTGCCTCGCGTCGATTAGCACATGGTCGATTTGGTTGGCGGTTCGACCGTCTGGAGAGCGCCAGGTTGCTGTGTGTATCCTTAGCCTTGGAAACCTAGTGCTACTTATCACCGTATTACGAGCTGCCGCGAAGTCAGTTAGTCGGTAACCGTTGTCTGTGGTCGTTTCGTGGATTCTGTGCTTACCAACTAACCCGCCAAAGATGTTTTCCTTTCCGACTTTAGCATTGAAATCCCCGAGCACAACTTTGACATCGTTCTCCAGACAGGCTCCGTAGGCTCCATCCAGGAGGTCATAAAACTCCTCCTTAATAGGGTCTTCAGCCTCGTCGGTAGGGGAGTGTGCACATATTAGGCTTATGTTCTGGAAAATGGCTTTGATGCGGATCACAGCTAGGCGATCACTTATGGGCTTAAAGTCAATAACTTTTGTCCTAAGCCGATTTCCCACGACGAATCCGCATCCTAATACATGCAATCTTTTATGGCAGCTGTAATAAATATCGCAATTTTTTATTTTCATCATACCTGATCCTATCCATCGTATCTCCTGGATCGCGGTAATATCTGCCTTGTACCGCATGAGGACAGACTCAAGTTTTTGAGTAGCACCTGGAGTGTAGAGCGTTCGCACGTTCCAGGTACATACTCTTAGATCGTTGTCCGTTGACGTTCCGGGTCTGGTTGCCGTTTGAGAGAAATCGTTATCAGAGGCTCCTCGTGTCTCTCTCATAACCAGTGTTTTTTTTACATGGTCGGGAAGTTACCCCGATGGCACAACCTCCAACCTGGAAGGCCAGGCCCTTGACCTTAGGTTGGCCCATTAAGGGCTCATCCGCCACCATCTCTTCTCCAACACCCTTGCTCGGTATTGGAAATCCCTATAGACCTGGTATCCGAATATGTCAGAGCAGCTTTATAGGGATAACACTAAATAGTTCGGCCTGACTGGGACTGTAGACGCCACCGTTGGTTCCATCTAGGGAACTCCTCCGCTGCCGTCTGGTACCAGAGGAGGATGCCTTAGTGAGAAAAGAACACTCCTCCCCCCTCTATCTTCCGCTGCCACCAACGACCTTCCAAAGTGGTTGGTTACCCAATCTCCAGTCGAAGTCATAGGCACCCACCAGTCACCACGTGGAGGTGAGAGTAGGAGTTGATAGTGAGAGGCTAGGTGAGAACGCTTGTGTTCAATTTAAAGAAGAATTACAAAAAGGTAACCTAGTAGTCCATTGGGCCAAATTAGTGTTAAAACCCATAATTATAAAAAATAAAAAATGAATGTATGGAATAAAAACTAATCGTAAAACTATAAATAACTTATCAATATGTAATAACGAAAATATTGTAAGCCTTACGAATACTACATGTATACTAAATCTGCTAAAAAGCCTGCGTGCTAATTGTAACCTAATGAACATCAACACTTGCCTAACATAGAAGAAATTTCACCTGGAATAGTACTCCTAAATGACTTCAACGTACCATTGCAAACTGAATCAGCTCAGCAGAATCTAGTAGGCACTTTTCTCGTCAAATACCATAACACTAATCGGCGAGCAACTATTCATCTCCAAGGAAGCAACTCCTTCTAAAATGGAAAACATTTGCTCATACTGTCAAGCTTAAAATGGCGGCAAGCGTAGGGAAATGTGAAAGAGTCCAGGAATTCCACATTTTTATAAAGGGTGATTTTTTAGCTGGTTTGGTTTTGGCAACACTGGTTTTGACAGCTGACGTGTGTTTAGTACCTTGTGTCACTGTCAAACAGCTTCAGTTTGGTTTGCAATTTAACCATGGATCGTCTTACAAATGAACAACGCTTGCAAATTATTGAATTTTACTATCAAAATTCGTGCTCGGTTCGAAATGTTCATCGCGCGCTGCTTCCATTTTATGATCGGCATTCTCGACCTTCTGAGCAGTCTATTCGGAAGATTGTGACCAAATTTCGCACCAAATTTACTTTGTTGGACATTAAACCACCAACACGTTTACGTACTGTGCGTAGTGAAGAAAATATTGCGGCCGTATCAGCTAGTGTGACAGAAGACCGCGAAATGTCGATTCGGCGCCGTTTCCAGCAGTTAGGCCTTTGTTACAGCACTACGTGGAAAATTTTGCGGAAGGATTTGGGCGTAAAGCCTTTTAAGATACAGCTGGTGCAAGAACTAAAGCCAGCCGACCTACCACAACGGCGAATTTTTGGTGAATGGGCTCTTGGAAAGCTGGCCGAGGATCCGCTTTTTTATCGAAAAATTCTGTTCAGCGATGAGGCTCATTTTTGGTTGAATGGGTACGTAAATAAGCAAAATTGCCGCATTTGGAGTGAAGATCAGCCAGAAGCATTGCAACAGCTACCAATGCATCCCGAAAAAGCCACTATTTGGTGCGGTTTATGGGCCGGCGGCATTATTGGGCCATATTTCTTCAAAGATGATGCGAATCGCAGCGTTACTGTCAATGGTGAACGCTACCGAGCGATGATAACAAACTTTTTTTTGCCCGAAATGGAAGTTCTTGACTTGCATGATATGTGGTTTCAACAAGACGGTGCCACATGCCACAGAGCACGCGAAACAATGGCGCAATTGCGAGGCGAGTTTGGTGAACAGTTAATTTCACGTTTCGGGCGGGTCAATTGGCCGCCTAGATCGTGCGATTTGACACCATTAGATTATTTTTTGTGGGGGTATGCCAAGGCTAATGTGTATAGGGACAAGCCCGCTTCGATTGACGCACTGGAAGCCAACATCCATGCATTCATTCGTGAGATACCGGCCGATATGTGTGAAAGAGTATGCCAAAATTGGACTCAGCGGATGGGCTACCTGAGACGCAGCCGCGGTCAACATTTGCATGAAATTATCTTTAAACATTAAATTGCAAGGTTCAAACTATCGATTCAAATAAATATTTCATTCATTTTTTCGAATTTTTTGTGTTTTTTTTTTAAAAAAAAGTTCTAAACCTCTTAAAAAATCACCCTTTATTATTGAATGCCATTGGTTAGTTATTATAAATTGTTAAAAGCCGAATAATTTGATTTGGCTGGTTAGTAAAACTATCTAAAATATATGTTTTATATACTAGAACATATTATGACAATCATGGTTGTGTATTTACCTCTTTTCGATACCATTAAGATCTATTTATTCTGTGAATTTTTCTTTAATAACTGAAGAAAAGTTGCTCAAAATATTTTTATTTTCATGCAACCATTCTGCATTGACAATTTTTCATAAATATTTTAAGCAAATGTACACTTATTCCTAAAAAAAATACTATCCACACGTATATAAATAATTTCAAATTTAACGGACACAATATTATGAACGCTGTCAGCGGCTTTGTCCACAGCAGAAATGGTAAGGTGCAACACGCTGAGCCGGAATTTATGAAATTACGTGACATTTGTCTATGTAACAATACTAATGCACTAAGCGTTTGCCACCCCACGAAAATATAGCTTGTAGGCAAGTAACGGGAAATCGGCCGAAATTGGTGGTCTCAGTATTGTCTCTGGAGCAAACACCCATATTCCAAACCATCTTTTAAGTTCGAGCGACGCAGTCGGCCTGCACGGATCAGCTAGTAAGAGAATATTTATGAATATTTTATAAAAATTTTGTAAAAAAAACAGTCGCTTACGCATGTATAGATTGTTCAGCTACGTCAGAGGTTTATTTGTATACGTCACTTCCGCTTAATTCACTTGTCGCTGGGTTGAAAAATGCAGCCGAATGACTTTTTTTATTTTTTTATTGCTTTATTTATTAATTTTCCCTTTTTTTGTAATGAAATCAATTTGTGGTTTTCTTTTTTCCAGATAATGGCATAGCACAGATCCTATCAGCTAGAACTGGAGATAGGCTCGCACGGGAGTTCTTAAAAAAGCTGAGGCAGAAATCCTCAAGAAATAATAAAATATTCTATTAAACTTATAATGTAAGAACCAAAAATGTTATTCGTCGATTGCGAAATACATATATATGTATTATCATTAATGTGTGAAATGGTGTTTTGTTATCAAGCTAATACATATTAGTATTTTGTGTGAGCCAGGGTCGAGCAACAGGGCAGCTTCGGTACACGTGAGGAGTGCTTGGCATGCTAGTGGTTACCCGGCTAAGCTCAGGGGTGTTCTTGCCCCTGCACCATATACCACTTGCTGAACAAACATTTTATTCCGTGACAAGTGAAAATAAAAACAGGAGAAAAAAAAGGAGAAACTGAATCGACTTTGACCTCGAACTGACAACGGACCATTACAATTTAAAGACAACATTTGTCGCTCCGTCTACTGGCTATGGACGTCGGATCGGAGGGAATCGCTCTGTTGAATACAACCACTCTAAATAAAACGCAAACCGATGGTTTATTAGAGGAAAAGGGGGAAGGGGTGGGTTTATTCTCTGTTGAAGTAAATGATATTATATTAGTATAGATCAAAAGAGTTGTTACAACTTACTCTTTTTTAGCAATTCCTTGGCTGAGGTCCGATTCCGACGACAAATTAAATAGTTTTGGCGCATATTCGAGAAATTTCGCGGGACATTTGACAACTCGGTTTCATGAGCGCGTTCAGCTTATTTAATGTGTCAGATTGACGGTTAGCTACGTTTGTTTTTGGAATCGAACCTGAACCTCGGTTACATTTTAAATTTACTTGTAAAAATCTACGACATCCCACCCCCGTGAGGCGCCCGGAATCAAAAGCCTCACCAACATCTAGAACAGCAATCTTCACAGCAGGCCTTCGAAAAATTCCTGTGGATGTCTTCACTTCTGCCACACGAATCTGTCCATCTTGGCCAAGAAAAACTCGTATTATCCGTCCACGAATCCATTGGCTTCTGGGTACGTTAGCATCACAGACAAGACATAAGTCACCGACTTTGAGTGGTTCTACACGTTGAAACCACTTGCACCTTCTGGTTAGAACCGGCAAATATTCCCGAATCCATCTCTTCCAGAATCGATCCTTTAGTTGTTGGCTAATGCGCCACTGCCTCCTAAGACAAAGGGCTCGGTTGTCGATCTGGCCTGGAGTTTGCGTGGAGTTGGAAGCCCCCAACAAGAAATGGTTGGGTGTTAAGGGATTCTCATCATCGGGTGAGACGGGCAGGTGCGTAAGTGGACGTCCATTTATAATACTTTCAGCCTCGATTAAGGCGCTCTGCAACGTCTCGAATCTTGGCGCGATCTCGCTGAGAATGTGTGAAAGAACTCTTTTAACATACTGCACCAACCTCTCCCAACAGCCGCCTGCATGTGGGCTCAATGGACAGTTAAACGACCACTCGATGCCTCTCGAAGAAAGTTCAGCTTTGATGGCTTCGTTGAAATTGGTACCGTTGTCGTACCTAATACGCTTCGGAATCCCACGGCGATTGACAAAGTTGCGAATGCATAGCACGCAGGCATCGGAAGAAAGATTTGCAGCAATTTCGAGGTGCACAGCTCGCACCGTCATGCACGTAAAGAGTGCGACCCACCTCTTCTCTCTCCGTCGTCCATTAGTGATATACACTGGTCCAAAATAGTCGAGTCCCGTGTACGTAAATGGCCTAACATACGGTGTAAGACGGTCTTTTGGTAGTTGTCCCATTAAAGGCGGTTGTGGCTTGGCGGAACGAATTCGACAAAACAAGCAATTGTTTTTTGCCTTTTTGACAGCTGATCGAATACTTGGCACCCAAAAGCGTAGGCGAATTTGGTTGGCGATTGTGTCATCATTTTGGTGACGAAAGCGGAAATGAAAATGGTCCACTATCAATCTGGTAAGGCAATGGTCCTTTGGAAGGATGATAGGACGTCTAGTTGTAAATGGTATAGTGGCGGCGGCGTCTATTCGTCGATACATCCTTAGAAGACCGGCATCGTCAATATAAGGCGTCAACTTAAACAAATGGCTGCTTTTTTCGACTGGTAGATTTTGACTCAGACGGGAAATATCATAGGCAAAGGCTTCTTTTTGAGCCTGTCTACACAAAACTAGTTCAGCAGCTTCCAGCTCTCCGACGCATAGCTCTCCTATTTCTATTCGCTTTCGTAAACAAGCATCCTTAAATCGCAGTACCCATGCCGCACATCTCAGCAATTTTGAGAACTTCGAAAATCTTGACATATCGAAAATAATGCTACTTACTACGGTTGCATGCAGCAGGAACCTTGTCCGCACTTCGTCCTCACATAATTGGTTGTTGTTGACATCTGGTTGTAGAGGCCAATCCTTTTCAGACTGCTGAAGAAACTCCGGACCTCTTATCCACTTGCTCTCAACATTCAGCTTCGGCGGACATCGTGTTCGCGTTGCTTCATCAGCTGGGTTTAGCTTCGAAGGAACCCAACGCCATTGACTAACCTGGCTACTCTCCAAGATTTCGGCAATCCGGAATTCCACAAATTGTTTATATCGCCGGGGCTCCGATCTTATCCAGCTAATGACATTTTTTGAATCGGTCCAAAAGACTCGATCCTTGAACGCCACGTCATGATTCTCCACAATAGCATTGTAAAGCCTTATGCCCAAAATTGCTGCGGATAATTCCAGGCGTGGAATCGACATAAGCTTTTTAGGGGCACATTTGGTTTTGCCAAAGACAAATGATACTCGAACACTGCCACCATACTCGATACGAAGAAATGAAACTGCACTAAACGCCTCTTCACTGGCATCGACGAAAGTGTGAAGAACGATGTTGCTTGCGAGCGTCAAGTAGGGATCATGGCATCTCGGCATCTCGAATTGTGTTAACGACGGAAGCTCTGTCTTCCATTGCTTCCATCGATCAAAAACTGCTTGGGGAATTGGCTCATCCCATCCAACTGCATGTGCCCAGACTGAACGTAACATCAGCTTCATATAAATGACGAAATTAGCGACCATTCCAAATGGGTCAAACATGGACATGGCAATACTCAAAAATTCCCTCTTGGTAAGGCGTCTGTCTTTCTCCATTACATCTCGGTTGGCTCGAGGAAACTTACATCGAAACTTAAAGACGTCTGCTGCCGGGTCCCAGCACATGCCAAGGATTTTCCCTGTCACTGCTTCAATGTTTAAGTCGATCATTCTGTCCTTTTGTTTTTTGATCTCTTGACATGAGATACTTCGCATCACTTCCTTGGAGTTCGACGAAAAGTTGCGAAGTTCAACACCGCCTTCTTTGTGGATTGAAATTACGTCGTTGGTCACTTCAATTGCTTCAGCTTCACTGTCGAAGCTATCGACGTAATCGTCGACATAATGGCGATCGATGATTGCCCTTGCGGCTCTGGAGTTAGTGTTTAGATATCTCGAGGCATTGAGATTCTTTACATAGTTGGCCGAGCACGGCGAGCAACTAGCACCAAATATCATCGATGTCATCAGATAAACGTCGATCTGCTTTTCTTTATGTTCCCTCCATAAGAAGCGCTGCGAATTTTGGTCCTCTGGTTGGATGCGAATCTGAGAAAACATCTCTCTAATGTCTCCAGACGCAGCTATAGTTCTCAGACGAAAATTAAACAGGATCATCATCATAGGCTTCAGTTCATCAGGACCCTTCAGCAGAAAGGAATTTAACGACACGTCCTTCACTTTGGCTGCAGCATCAAACACTAACCTCACTTTGTTTGGCTTATTCGGATTCCTCACACCGAAATGGGGGAGGTACCAAGTTTTGGATGTGTTGTGATTTGCTTCAGCTGTCGTCAATTTCCTGGCATACCCTTTTTCAACGTAGCTCTCGATGATGTTCTTATACGTCACGCCATGGTTGGTTGGTTGGTTTAAGTGGCTGTATTCCCGTCTACTGACGAGGGAAAAACACAAGTAACGCATTAAGCGCCGTTTTGAGACCACAACTAACGGACCCAGAAGATAAAAAGGGGGGGAAGGAAGTCAAGGGAGCTCAAAACCAGCCTGTGGAGTTGAGAAATTTGATGATTTTATTAAAATGGATACTTTGGATAGCCGAAAGGTCATCATAAAAGGGATGACCTAGTGCACTGAGTCTGGTTTTTGCTAGTGCCGGACACTCACAGAGAAGATGAAACACTGTTTCACTCTTGTTTGTGTCAGTGCAGCTACGGCAGTGGGTGTTATGAGGGATGCCAAGCTTGGCCGCGTGAGTTCCTAAGGGCCAATGGCCCGTATTAATTGCCGTTAGTCGGGCGACATCTACACGCGTTCTAGATAAAAGGTTGTTGGTTCTGGCATCATCGTAGGTTGGCCATATCTTTCTTGAAATGATACAGCTCGTCAGATTCACCCATCTCATCTCCGCCCTTGAGGAGAAGTACAGGAAGATTTCTCTCTTAACGTATCCCAGCGGAGGGAAGACTTCCTCCGCCTGAGACACGCACAGAGCAGAGCCACATCTGGCGAGTTCATCGGCTTTTTCATTCCCGTCTATGTTCCTATGACCGGGAACCCAGACGAGGGTGATTTCGAACCGATGGCAAGCCCTGCTCAATGTCTCCCTGCAATCCACAACAAGTTTTGACGTTGATTTGGTAGAACCGACAGCCTTAATAGCGGTCTGGCTGTCGACGAAGATGCCAATTTTTTTACCGAGTGTAGTTATGTTAAGGAGCAGTCTACACGCCTCCTTGATTGCGAGTACTTCCGCTTGAAAGACGCTGGCTGCGTTGGGGAGGCGGAAGGATGTGGAGATGTCTAACTCTGCTGAGAAAATGCCCGCTCCCACTCCACAGTTCATTTTGGAACCATCTGTGAAGATAGGAATGTCGAATTCGTTTACGACCGCGTTCTCCTCCCATTATGATCTAGAAGGGAATCTAACAGAGAAGTTTTTATGGAAGTTAAGTTTGGGTACTGTGTAGTCTGTAGATAAGCGTCCTATTCCGTCGGGGAGGGACATTAGGATTCTGGAGTGGCCATAAGGCCTTTCTGACCAACATTTAGATTCCTTCAATCTAACTGCACTACACGCCGCAATATTTTTTATGTACAGATCCACCGGCAGGAAATTAAGAATCACATTGAGCGCTTCGGTCGGACTTGATCGTAGGGCTCCCGTGATACCAATACCAGCTGTCCTTTGGACTCTACCTAGTTTCGTGATGTTATAAGCTTTACTTAAGGCGGGCCACCATACCAGTGATCCGTATGTGAGGATGGGACGTACGACAGCTGTGTACATCCAACGAACCATCTTTGGTCGAAGACCCCACTTCTTGCCGAAAGTTTTATTACAGGCGTAGAAAGCTATGCTTGCCTTCTTCACTCTGTGTTCGATATTTGACTTCCAGTTGAGTTTAGGGTCGAGTATGACTCCTAGGTATTTGGCACTGGAGGATAGAGTAAGATTTTGGTTATTTAAGCGGGGAAGTGAGAAGGTTGGTATTTTGGTTTTGGTGGTGAAAAGCATCAGTTCAGTTTTACTTGGGTTAACGCTAAGACCACAACTTGTGGCCCACCCGCTAATCTTACCCAGTGCTCCTTCCATGATTTCACTTATCACGTTCGGAAACATTCCTGATACTAGAACAACCACGTCATCCGCATACGCAACGACTTTAATACCTTCACTGTCGAGTCTTGACAGAATTTTGTTGAGTACCATAATCCATAAGAGTGGCGAGATTACCCCACCTTGAGGTGTTCCTCTGCTTACTGATTTGGTTAAAAGGGTGTTACCAAGTTTTGCTTGAATGATCCTTGC
This sequence comes from Cheilosia variabilis, assembly GCA_951230905.1. Lineage (NCBI taxonomy): Eukaryota > Metazoa > Arthropoda > Insecta > Diptera > Syrphidae > Cheilosia > Cheilosia variabilis. The sequence goes on along the minus strand of OX579676.1, from coordinate 97,131,037 downwards.
TTTCAGCATGGAAATGATCCATGAAGTAACGAAATCCTCTACCCCAAGTTCTAAGAGAGATTTCTGGATCGATTCAGTGTGTACGTTGTTAAAAGCGCCCTCTATGTCTAGGAAGGTAGCTAAGGTGTATTGATGATGGGAAAGTGACCTTTCAACTGTAAGCCGAGCCGACCTCTTTTGCCGATTTTCGGAATAAAAACTACTCGGACATACTTCCAAGACTGAGGTATGTGATTTAGTAGGATACTGCTCCTGTAAACTTTAACGAGTAAGGGCAGCACTATCCCTTCGTGTTTTTGCAGCATGATGGGGAGAATGCCGTCCTGTCCCGGTGATTTATACGGAGCAAAACTGTGAATGGCCCAGGAGATCTTTTCCTTGGCTATAATGCGTTCAACTTCTTCCCTGTGCGAAGGAAAACTCCCCCGCGAACTGGACGGAGTTTCGCAGTGGTCTTTACAACCAGGAAAGTGAGTGTTGAGTAGAAGCTCTAAGGATTCTTTAGTTGATTCTGTCCAGGTTCCGTTCGATCTCTTAATGAAAGATGGACTTGAGCGTACTTTGGATAGAATCTTACTGAGTCTAGCAGATTCCTTTAGAGTATCAATAGATTGGCAGTATTCGGACCATGCTTTTGTCTTAGCTGATCTAATAGATTTTTTGTAGAACTTTAGGCAGTCTTTATAAGGTTGCCAGAACTTATGCCTATAGCAGATATTGAAAATGTCCCTAGTCATCCTTCTAAGGATGGTTAGGTCCTCATTCCACCACGGCGGTAAGGTTTTTTTGCTGTATTTAACGGGACACGATGCCTTAAAGGCTGTATTCATCGCCCTTTCTAGTGCGAACGATATTGTGTCCAGTTCTGCACCTGAGTCAATTTCTAGGTGTGGGATATTAGGCAGTTTAGATTTTAAGATCTGACCGAATTTCTTCCAGTCAATTCTTTTTGGGTTTCTATATGGGACTGGAGTATCTACCTTGATACTAAGATTGAAGAGAATCCACTCGTGGTCTGAGAAGGACTTTAAGTTGGAGACTCTCCAATTCTCAACCCTCAAGATATCACTGTTTGTTTTGAGTGTAATGTAAATATAACACCTCTTCCCACCCATTATAATTTTCTGTGCTAGGAAATACAAAGGTTGGGGTGTTACCTACATTACATATGCATAGATCGGCAGTTAAAAGAAAATCAAATAAAGACTCACCACGTTCATTGATTTCCTTGCTGCCCCAGAGATGGTGTCTTGCATTAGCGTCACAGCCAATAAGGAGGTTGCCTTGCCTCGCCTGTATCGCTGCAGTAAGCTGCTCCACTTCTTCTGGCGGGGATGGTCTGTCGTGTGCCATATAGGCGGACGATATTAGTGAGGTAAGTCCTTGGGTGTGTTCTACCTCAACAACGGTTAAGTCACCCGAACTAAAATTGGGACAGAGGAAAGCGGTAATGTATTTTTTTGCTAAAATGCATGTTCTGGGCTTACCGACGTCTCTTTTGTAAAAAAGGTTGTAGTTGCTGTCTGAGAGGCCCATTATGGTCGTCTTCTTGACCCAGGGCTCCTGAATTATGCCGATGTCAATGTCTTCCTCTCTGAGGAAGACCAAAAGATTCTCCGATGCACATTTCGAGTGCTGGAGATTCGTTTGTATGACTATCAGCATAATGGTTATTGGATCTTGCTGGCGATCGCCAGGTCCTCCAACAACTTGTTGGCAGCGACGACGTCGTCCGTGTCGTCTTCAGGTCCTGTCGAACGGAAATTTTTTAGTTTGGCTAGCCTTATGCCAAACCTGAGCTTGTAGTCAGCCGCTTCTAATGCCCCTAGGCACTCCTCGTTGATGAGCAGCAGGTAAGATAGGCTGTTTTTCTGGGGAGCTTCTGCCTTAATGACAGCCCAGTCGTCCATGGGTATTTGCGGGTTTTGCATCTTAAGGCACTTCAGAAGACTCTCAGAGTCTATCTTCATCACGGGTAACCAAATACGTGCCCTGGGTCTCGTGGGGATATCCCTGGCTGGGATGAGCTTAAGCTTTAAGCCATCCCAAGCTTCGCCAATCTTGGCTATGCAAGATCCAAGAAAATCCTTGGAGTATTGGTTCACGCATTTAATCACGCGGTACCCTCGAACAATTTCCGCGCAGTCAAAACCTGGTTGTCTACTATCAACACCAGAGAGAACATGTTCCACAACCATCTCTGATAGTTTGGCTTCTATTCGGCTCCAGTGTGACATGATTGAATTTCCACTTCTAGACAGCTCGTATATGATGGCAACTTGAAGGTGATCCCTCACCACCTCGGTGAAGGTCCTGTTTGCCTGAGAAGTGGATGGGCCTTGAAGGTTGGTTAGTCTCGGAGCAATCTTCGACTTTTTCGAGGCGTGAGAGGTCCCGTCTTGGGACCTGTTTCTTTTCACGCTCTCTTTTTTCTGTTGTGATTGCTTCGGATTGTTGTAGTATTTAACGTACTCGTCGACCACCTTTTGATATTTGATCTTGTCCTCCTTATCCATCTCGTCAGTCACACCAGTCTCTTCGTTCTTCGCAATCTTTGCAAGAATAAAGACAGCCCTAGTATATCTTGACTTCAAGATGGAGCCGGAGGACTTTTTGGATTTGAGTGCACTATGGCTGCTGCTCCCAGTTGAGGCTGAATCATTTTTATTGGGTGGCTTTTGGATACTATGTCTGGTATCCTCGGCCCCTATTGTTGCCGAAGCTATGGATGAGGTACAAGGTTGACTGCCTGAAGGAGTACTATGGCTGGTGCTCCTTAGGCTTGAGGGTTCAACTACTGTCTCCTGGCTGGAGGCTAGTAGGTTCTCCTCGGAAGAGGTCCCTAAGAGGGATTCTTCCTTTTTTGTTTTTTTTGTTTCTGTTTCTTTTTTGTTAGAGTTTTTGTTCATTTTAAATTTTGGTCCCACGAGTAGGTACGGAAAGAAAGTCGATCCCGGCAGAGCCGACTTACCGAGATAGGGCACTTATTACAACCGACCTTGCCTGAGCGTCGGAGGGAGCTCGTACGCGACTGGTTTTACCCCCAGCCTTTCATCCTTGGGTACGGTTTGCTATCTGCTCACGCCACCACTGGAATTAGGTTGGATTTAAAGGTTTACTCCTACCTCAAACTAATGGATCACGTCAAACGATTGAGACGTTAGCGTAAATCCTTGGCTGACACTAACCATTTGACCGGTTAGCCATTTTCAGGCGGGCGCCCACGTGAAGGACTGAAGAATGAGGATTTGTGCCCAGCCCTACGTCACGCCATACTCAGGATCCTTTTCCAATCTGCTTTCCAGGTTCAAAAACCTTCGCTTCGCCATCTCGTAACTATCTGGAAGTTCGGGGCTGTCTTCTTTCCAAAGAAGACCCGTTTGGTAACTGCCATTGAGTTTCTTCGTTGTAGTTAACAATGTTTGCTTCGCTCTTTTGTCAGCAGAAGAGATCAGCTGTTCCTTTGGCTTTTTAACTCCAAAATTTTCTAAAGCGAAGTACTCCTCCACCGCCCTGTCCACAAGCGCGAGTTAAGTATCCATAGCAAAACATATTGAGAAAAAAGATAACATTATTTGTATTCAATGATATCTTTAGTCTCTAGTACAGTCTTGCACACAACGCTACAATGATAACATATGTAAAAGAGATAATATCGTTTGTATACAATGTTGGAATATTATCTCTTCTTCATTATCAAGCAAGACGATTGTACGCTTGGGTCTCCTTGTAGATAGATAAGAAAAGTATATAAATACGACTGTATGATGAATTTATCGATAGTCTTATTGTAACTACATAGTAGCCTTAAGCTCCTTTTAGAATTAGTAAAAAGTATTTCAATAATAAAGGACATAGTTCCAAATAAATATTGTTTAATTTTAAAAGTAAGAACCAAGTGTTTTAATTGGCGATCCTGCCAGGAGGTTAAATATACTTTTTAACTTCAATCGAGCGGACCTCGGGAACAAGTAGTGAAATCTAGTATAAACAGAACACTCGCGTTACCGGTTACAAGAATTACCTAGCATAGCAGGTACAAATATAGCTCCTTCGTACGAAGCAGCAAAGCAATTCAGTGAAAGTGTATATGTGGAAAAAAAAAAAAACACACAAATTCGACGACAACAGACACGAGTTCAAAATGGAACAACTCGCAGTATTAATGGCAAGATTAGAAGCTTTAGAAACCAGGTGCAACACAGTAACACAAACCCTAGAGCACACACGCACAGAGAATGCAAGGTTAGCAGCAATAATAACTAACCAAAATCAAATAAACACTAATTTAGAAACAAAACTAAATGAAGTAAAATCTGGATTAGGCATAGTACCAAACATACCTGTGCTAGAGGAAATAAGAACCACATATACAGATGGTAGTGAAATACAGTTAGACGCATTTAAAAGCCTACCTATTTTCAACGGCGATCAATCAAATTATCGGTCGTGGCGCGAAGAAGCATCCAGATTAATGGACAGCATTAAAAACCTCAAAACACACAGTAAGTACGCAGCAGCATTGACTATAGTGAAAAGTAAAATACAGGGTGCAGCCGCGAATGTGTTAACTAATTATAACACAATTTTTAATTTTGAGGCGATACGTAACAGATTAGATTATACGTACTCTAATCAAGAACCTCTATACGTGCTACAAGACATGATGAAAGCCATCACGCAAAAAAGAAGCACACTGTCTGAATACCACGACGAGATAAATAAAAATCTCAATTTAATAATATCAAAAATCACTATGTCAGGTGATCCGCCGAATATAATCGACAGACTAATTAAAAATGCTAACGACGACGCAGTTCGTATATTCATTGATGGTATGAGTGACAACTTTACAAGAGGATCATTATATTCAGCTACAATAAATGATCTAGAACACGCATTCGCAATTGCTCGCAGAATAGAACATGATAATGTGCACAGGCATTTACATCTCACTCAAGATAAGCACCACAAAAATATGCCACATGAACACAGAAACGAAAGAAGACCAAACTATTCGAGCCAAACAACGAATTATCAACCCCAGAAGCAATACGATAATATGCAGCAACACAATCAAGGACCACGCCTAAACCCTTCCAAGAGAAATGACGGACCACAGCCGATGGAGATAAACTCGAGACAAATTGTACATGCACAGCGACAAAATTGGAATCAATACAAACCCGATGTATATAATCCACCAGCGAAACGTGAACACAGCGGGAGTTTCAACACACACAACAGACCGCAACGATCTTATCAGCAGAACTTCAAGCAGCAGAGAGTAAATAACTCCCGACAACAACGCAGAGACGATGTCAGCAGTACATATGCAGAAGCAGATGAAACGGAATGTATGGTAAATAATAACATAAGAATAGATCATTTAAACTAGTAGACGGGTTGCCCTGCTTAAATTTAACTAGTACTATTTCTAAGAAAATTTATAAAATTCTTATTGATACTGGTGCAACCCATAATTACATTAATAGAAAATGCGATTCTAGCGAAAAAATTAAAATTAAACCTATAAAAATAAAAACAATGCATGGTTATTCTATGGTAGATACAAAGAAAGTAGTTAGGATATTAAAGAAAAATATAACATTTTTTGAATTAGAGGATATTCAGTCTTTTGATATGATATTAGGATATGAAGGACTTAAAGTTCTAAACGCGGAAATAAATTTCAGTAATATGACTCTAACTACCATAAGCAGTGTCGAATCTATTCAGAAAATTAATTACATAATTGGGGAAAATAATATTTATAAAGCAGACATAGATAGACTGATGAAGATTAATAACAGCATAGGACCGTTACCCTTTACAGATACTATAGAAGCAAGCATTAGGACGACCAATGATAATCCGGTTTATGTTAAACAATATCCATATCCCATAGCAGATAACGAATTCGTAAACAAAGAAATACAGAAACTCTTACATGACAATATAATAGAAAAAAGCCATAGTCCTTATAACAGTCCCATATGGACAGTACCTAAAAAAGGTTTGGACGAAAAAGGAAAACCAAAACGGCGCATGGTTGTTGATTTCCAAAAACTTAACGCTCACACTGTAACAGACAGATACCCCATTCCGGATGTCAACATGACAATTCAAAATTTAGGTAAAGCCAAGTACTTTACAACGTTAGATTTGGAGTCAGGTTTCCACCAAATTAAAATCAAAACAGATGATAAAGAAAAAACAGCTTTTGCTATAAATGGCGCAAAATATCATTTTAAACGAATGCCTTTCGGGCTCAAAAATGCACCAAGCATATTTCAGAGATGCGTGGACGACATTTTGAGAGACTTTGTAGGTAAATTCGTACACGTTTACATTGATGACGTATTGATATATTCTTCATCTGAGGAAGAACATATACAGCACATAAGTCAAGTATTCGACGTACTCAATAAAGCCACATTAAAAATATCTGATGAGAAAAGTAAGTTTTTTCAAGAAGAAGTAGAATACTTAGGTCACATAATCAGACATGGTAGAATCACTACGAACCCTGAGAAAATAGCAGCTATAGAAAATTTTCCAGTCCCACAAACGGTAAAGGATTTGAGAGGATTTTTAGGTCTTACAGGTTACTATCGTAAGTTTATAAAAGGATACGCAAGCATAGCCAAGCCCCTGACATTATATTTACGAGGAGATAACGGTAAAGTAAACAAAAAACAAAGTAAAAATATTAAGTTAAATCTGAATGATTCAGCATTAGAAGCGATTAGAATTTTAAAAAATTATTTGAAAGAACAAGTCGAACTTTTTCAACCGGATTATAGTAAACCATTCGAGCTTACTACAGATGCATCCAACATAGCTATTGGAGCCGTACTAAGTCAGAATAAGCAACCTATACACTTCTTGTCAAGAACACTGAGTAAGACAGAAGAGAACTATAGCACAAACGAGAAAGAGCTATTAGCGATCATATGGTCCTTACAAAAACTCAGAAACTACATATATGGTATAGCAGACTTAACCATATATACCGATCACCAGAGCCTTATATATTCGGTATCAGAAAAAAATCCCAACACAAAGCTGAAACGTTGGAAGGGAATCATTGAAGACTTTGGAGCAAAATTAGTTTATAAACCAGGAAACCTAAATCTTGTAGCTGACGCATTATCACGTCAACGCATAAATACTTCTACCATAGAAACAGCACATTCAGCTGAAAGTTCTTCTAATGATATAATAAAAACTGTGAATCAGCCTTTTAATGCATACACTGCACAGTTCGAACTTATTGAAGATATAACAAATAATATCGAAACACAAATCTATTTTGGTAACAAAATAAGACTCATAATAAAGTTTAAGGACAAAGACTCTTTACTAAGGCAGATGAAAGAAGTTATACAACCCCAAAAGATTGTAGCTTTGCATACGAAATTTGAAAACATATACAAATATGGTGAAAACATAAAAAAAGAATTCCCACTAGTAAGATTTATATTCACACCAAGAAAACTTCAAGACGTGACAAATTTGGAGGAACAACTAAAACTTGTAAGGGTAACTCACGAAAGAGCACACCGAGGGTTACGTAACAATATACAAGAAATCTCAGAGAAATATTACTGGCCCGATCTAAATAAACAAGCAAAGAGTTTCAACAAAAAATGCATAGCATGTCTATTTGGAAAATATGAAAGAAAACCTATCAGAGAACCCCTGAATAATTCAGAAATACCAACACATGTGGGAACACACATTCATATGGACATATACTTCAACGACAAGTATACTTTCCTTGTAACAGTAGATAAGTATTCTAAATATACAATCCTTCGGGAAATCGAAACTCGAAACAGACTGTACGACGTTATGGAAGAGGTCTTATCTAATTATTTCCCAAAATGTGAACGACTCATGACAGATAACGAGAAGGGATTCAAAACAGAAATGGTGAACCAAATGTGTTTGAAATACAACATAACTAAAGTAGAAACTCCAGTATACAGATCGACAGCGAACGGTCAGGTAGAACGTGTAAACGGTACAATAACTGAACTGTCTAGAATATTCACAATTCAGAATAAAACAAGACTTATCGAAGAAATATTTAGAACAGTGCGTGAATTAAATAATTCCATACACTCAGTTACCGGTTTGAAACCTAGAGACATTTTCTTTAATCAAAATAAATATAGCAATAGTGAAATTATAATAAATAAACTAAACTCAGCATCCAAAAAAGTGATCGAACGTCTAAATAAAGGAACTCGACACAGAGAATATAAAAAAGGAGATAAGATAATGGTAAGAATCACAGGTCTTAGAAAGAAATCTAACGCCAGATACATAACAAGAATAGTAGAAGAAGATAAAGGAGACACTGTAATCTCTAAAGAGGGAATAAAAATTCACAAGGATAACATAAAGAATTATCATTTTTTAGATGACGAAAATATTAATATTCCTAACATTACTAGGAATTGTACAGAGTCAAGAAGGGCAAGGAAACGTTCAAATAACTGAGTTACTAAACAAGAAGTTTATACTTACGCAAACAGATGACGTGTATTTATTCAAAGAACAAACTTATTTGTTACATGCCACCAACCTGACTTCGATATTTCAACCTTACGTAAATATCGTAACTAGTAACTATCAACCTACACAAGAAGAAAAAATTTGGTTAAGTAAAATTAAGAATTTAGCAGACCAATTACAAGAACATACTAGGCATACTAGATCAATTAACTTTTTAGGAACAGCTTTCAAATATGTGTTTGGTAATCCTGACCATTATGACTTAGTTAACATAGAAACGAGTATAAATAATCTCATAGAAAACAATAATAAACAAAAAACTATAAATTCTAGATTCGAACAAATTTTGCAACAATTCGAAGGTCAGAGCCTTAAAGAACATTTAGTAATAGAACAAGTGTACGAACAATTATTATTATTGACCAGAACAATTAATGCAGCAAAAAATAATGAATATTTATCAGAAAGCCTAGACTTAGATGACATTAAAAATATTATTCAACATGAAATAATTCAAGTACCCATAATAAATATACTTGAGTACTCTAAAATATTATTAGCTAGAACTGATGAATTCTTCATCACAATATATAAATATCCAGTTCTAATTAAATCATGTAAATTGTATAAAGTAACACCCTTAAATTCAAAACATGGAAAAATCATTACAGATAAAACAATTGCCTTATGTAACCAAACTTATTTAAGAACAAGAAATTGTCAAAATCATCTAAGTAAAAACATTTGTGAAATTAACTTTGAAGAAGAAAATTGTCTTATTCCACTTTTAAAGAATATAACTTCAAAATGCAACATTAAACAAGAATACGATTACGACTTAGAAATTGAATCCGGTGTTATGTTATTAAGCGGTAAGCATAAGCTAAATAATCAAACAATTAATGGTATAAACTTAGTTACTTATGAAAATACTATAAATCTAGATGATAAAATATACAAAAACATGCATAAGCAAATTAAAGAAGTTATATTAAGAAATCATAATTCAGAGTCTTACATCGACCAAATAATTAAAGAAGATACAATATACAAATTCGATAACATAGATACTTTAAAAAAACTAATTATTCCTTTTGAAGAAAAACCGATATTATCAACTATATACACAATTGTAACACTGATTGTTATTTTAGCATTTACGTACGTAATGATAAAAACTATACAATGTATAACAGATCGTCAAAAACAAAAAAAGATTGACGCATATAACAAAACTTATGAAAGAGAGATGTTAAAAATAGCGTCGAAAAATCGGGACGATTTCGTTTAACAAGGGGGGGAGTTAAGTATCCATAGCAAAACATATTGAGAAAAAAGATAACATTATTTGTATTCAATGATATCTTTAGTCTCTAGTACAGTCTTGCACACAACGCTACAATGATAACATATGTAAAAGAGATAATATCGTTTGTATACAATGTTGGAATATTATCTCTTCTTCATTATCAAGCAAGACGATTGTACGCTTGGGTCTCCTTGTAGATAGATAAGAAAAGTATATAAATACGACTGTATGATGAATTTATCGATAGTCTTATTGTAACTACATAGTAGCCTTAAGCTCCTTTTAGAATTAGTAAAAAGTATTTCAATAATAAAGGACATAGTTCCAAATAAATATTGTTTAATTTTAAAAGTAAGAACCAAGTGTTTTAATTCGCGTCTTGCTCTGGACTGCATTGACTGCTATGAAGGACGACATCATCTCTTGGCTCTGGTACGGCTATTGTTGACGTTTTCCCATAAACGATCCACCCAAGTTTGGTTTCCGCTATGATAGGTCCAGTTCCATCCATCTGAAGAGTGCGTATTGGTGCACCCAAATAGCTATTGTCGAGACCAATCAGTATCTCTGGCTTGGCATTCTTATAGTGTGCAAATGGAATGGCGTCTAGATGAGGGTTCAGCATGTGTACTTCATCCGTACTGACTGTTTGAGACGGCAGGTTCAAATCGGCGACGGTCTGTATACCTCGGATCCTGTATTTCTTTGCACTTTCTTTATCTGCACTTATAAAGGGTGATTTTTTAAGAGGTTTAGAACTTTTTTTAAAAAAAAAACACAAAAAATTCGAAAAAATGAATGAAATATTTATTTGAATCGATAGTTTGAACCTTGCAATTTAATGTTTAAAGATAATTTCATGCAAATGTTGACCGCGGCTGCGTCTCAGGTAGCCCATCCGCTGAGTCCAATTTTGGCATACTCTTTCACACATATCGGCCGGTATCTCACGAATGAATGCATGGATGTTGGCTTCCAGTGCGTCAATCGAAGCGGGCTTGTCCCTATACACATTAGCTTTGGCATACCCCCACAAAAAATAATCTAATGGTGTCAAATCGCACGATCTAGGCGGCCAATTGACCGGCCCGAAACGTGAAATTAACTGTTCACCAAACTCGCCTCGCAATTGCGCCATTGTTTCGCGTGCTGTGTGGCATGTGGCACCGTCTTGTTGAAACCACATATCATGCAAGTCAAGAACTTCCATTTCGGGCAAAAAAAAGTTTGTTATCATCGCTCGGTAGCGTTCACCATTGACAGTAACGCTGCGATTCGCATCATCTTTGAAGAAATATGGCCCAATAATGCCGCCGGCCCATAAACCGCACCAAACAGTGGCTTTTTCGGGATGCATTGGTAGCTGTTGCAATGCTTCTGGCTGATCTTCACTCCAAATGCGGGAATTTTGCTTATTTACGTACCCATTCAACCAAAAATGAGCCTCATCGCTGAACACAATTTTTCGATAAAAAAGCGGATCCTCGGCCAGCTTTCCAAGAGCCCATTCACCAAAAATTCGGCGTTGTGGTAGGTCGGCTGGCTTTAGTTCTTGCACCAGCTGTATCTTAAAAGGCTTTACGCCCAAATCCTTCCGCAAAATTTTCCACGTAGTGCTGTAACAAAGGCCTAACTGCTGGGAACGGCGCCGAATCGACATTTCGCGGTCTTCTGTCACACTAGCTGATACGGCCGCAATATTTTCTTCACTACGCACAGTACGTAAACGTGTTGGTGGTTTAATGTCCAACAAAGTAAATTTGGTGCGAAATTTGGTCACAATCTTCCGAATAGACTGCTCAGAAGGTCGAGAATGCCGATCATAAAATGGAAGCAGCGCGCGATGAACATTTCGAACCGAGCACGAATTTTGATAGTAAAATTCAATAATTTGCAAGCGTTGTTCATTTGTAAGACGATCCATGGTTAAATTGCAAACCAAACTGAAGCTGTTTGACAGTGACACAAGGTACTAAACACACGTCAGCTGTCAAAACCAGTGTTGCCAAAACCAAACCAGCTAAAAAATCACCCTTTATCTGCATCCACAATGAATGAGTCCGTTACGATAGTCTCCTTTCCAAACCATTGGAGCTTCAATTTACTTTGGCGGCCTTTCAAACACAATCGTTTACTCAGGTCTATGCTCATTATAGTGACTGAGGAACCTTCATCGAACAACGCATATGTTGATATTGTGATGTTATCACCATAGATTCTAACAGGCAGCACTCGAAATAGAATCTTGGCTTTGGAATGAACGTGACAACTAAGCAAAGGTCTCGAACATCCGACGTCGGCTGGTACATCCGCTTCAACAATTGGCTTCGGCGGCTCGTGTAGCATTGGATGATGCATTTTAGCACACTCATCAATTCCGCACTTCTTCCTGGCTCTGCATGATCGAACACTGTGACGGTACTTTAGGCAGTAAAAGCACAGTCTGTTTTTCTTGACAAAATCCCACCTTTCTGAAACATCTAGTTTGATGAAAGGATCGCACTCCGCGACTGGGTGCTGTTTCTTGTCGCAATAGCGGCACTTGCTTCTGGCTGAGGCGTCTTGTCCAGACACATGGAGAATCTTCTTGGGACCATACTTCGGTTCTATATGGGCTGGCGGCAATAAAGAAGTTGATGTAACCAAGCAAACAAATCGCGCGACCTCGGTCAACCACTCGGCAAAATGTTTCACTGTTGGATATGGCACTATACTGACACTCCGTTGAGCCCATTCTAGTCTCTTGCTCATAGGCAGCTTGGCTATTAGCTCGTCCATTAGCGTTGGGTTTGCCAGATGTTGATGCAAGCCACTAGATTCCAAAAACGTCGAAAGATTTTGCACCACTGTGGCAAATGGTACCAGCATCTCAAGTTTTCCTTCCGATATTCGTGAAATCGCCCTAACTTTGGCTAATTGGCTTCGCAATAGGCATTCGGGACGTCCAAATCTAAATTCTAGGGCAGCCATTACCTGATCAACATTGTCAGGGTGGATGAGTAATGATTCCACAACTGCCCGCGCTTCTTGTTTGATAGATTTTTGGAGACGAAGCAGGTTTTCAATCTTCGAGTAATTATACATCGCAGTATATTCACGAAATGCAATTGAAAACATTGGCCATTCCTCTGGTCTGCCTGTAAACTGAGGCAAATCTTGTAGCTTGCGAATATGTGCATTGCTGGCGTTTTCGCACTGCTGAGAGGAACAGCTTGGTTGCAAATTAGGAGGTGGCGTGAAGGATTGCATTGGCGTAAGCTGCTGGCTGATATACGGCTGCGATGCACTAATCGGCGGCAAAAATGACGGCACTGCCTGTGTATACGATGTGTATACTGCTGTTGTTGCAGTTCGAAGGGGCTGCGACGGCTGGTATGCTCCATAGGGCGTTGTGTACGCGCCATATACAGCAGGTGCACTCAGTATCATTGTTTCAGATAAACTGACACTTGTTGATGGAATATAACCTTTGGTAGCGGCTGCGCATGGCGTTGTAGGTATCGTTGACGTGTGAGCAACCAATGGAACAATAGAAGCAGTTGTCGCAGCTGTTAAAAATGTTGAGGTGTTTGGAACTTGATTAACAAGCTCCTGCAAGCGGATGCGTTCGGCTTTTTCTGTTGCGGCATTGGAAGTGACTACCTCCAGTTGTGAACGCATTTCACGTATCTGCTTTAGTAATTCTCCCACTGTTTTTGCTGTTGCCGACTCTTCCATGTCGGGTGTATCGATGATGGTGTTGTTGAAGTCGCTTTCTATGGAATCACTATCTGATTCTGGAACAGTACTAAGCTGCACTTCAGTTAAGTCTAAAGGCAACTTGGCTGCTGTTGTGCGCGGACTTCGTCTTGGCTGGCTGCTGCTCGACATGCGTACGACTATATGTGCGATTTATCCGCGAACGGCGGAATTGGCTGTGTCTTCTAAACGGCAAAATAATTTCTCCTGGCTGGAGTTTGTTGCAGGCGGCAACTGAATTACGCTGGCAGCGCAAGATATTCTCTCTTTTAAATGGATTTTCCTCATAAAAAAGAAGAATAAAGATTTTGTCGCTCCGTCCACTGGCAATGGACGTCGGATCGGAGGGAATCGCTCTGTTGAATACAACCACTCTAAATAAAACGCAAACCGATGGTTTATTAGAGGAAAAGGGGGAAGGGGTGGGTTTATTCTCTGTTGAAGTAAATGATATTATATTAGTATAGATCAAAAGAGTTATTACAACTTACTCTTTTTTAGCAATTCCTTGGCTGAGGTCCGATTCCGACGACAAATTAAATAGTTTTGGCGCATATTCGAGAAATTTCGCGGGACATTTGACAACTCGGTTTCATGAGCGCGTTCAGCTTATTTAATGTGTCAGATTGACGGTTAGCTACGTTTATTTTTGGAATCGAACCTGAACCTCGGTTACATTTTAAATTTACTTGTAAAAATCTACGACAACATTAGAAAAGAAAAATGTCCAATGACCCAGAAGAAAGAACGGAAGAGACACCGAGAAACTAACATATCGAGCCTACAACTTGTTCTTCCGTTGTCTCTTGAAGATAGAGCTTCGTCCTGACTTCGAAATACGCCAGATGTTAATGGCAAGGGATGGCCAATTATGACATTAGACATATTGAAAAGCTATCTGTTACGAATTGCAGCACCGGCCATTCGAGTGCCTTGCAAATTATATTGTCAAAGAGAGTCTTGTTTCAACTGCGAAGCAGGCGCGACGTTCTTGTCTCGATGAAAACAGGAGGCTAAAAAATGTGGGGTTGTTTATAAAGGGTTTTTCAATAAGAGCGCTACAAATTTTTAAATAAAACAAAAAACGGTTTTGGATATCAATGAAATTCTTTATTCCTGTGAAAGTACGTTTGATGCCATTATGTATGGAACTCGATTTCTTTGGCATGGCCACCACGGGCACGCTTGCAGAAGTCCAGACGCTGAACCCAATTTTCGACAGTTTTCAAGCATAAATCGGCCGATACTGCTGCAATTTCACGTTCGATATTCGTACGAAGTTCATCAATCGTCGCTGGCTTGTTGGCATAGACCATAGACTTGACGTAGCGACACAGGAAATAGTCTAACGGCGTCAAATCGCACGACCGAGGCGGCCAAGCGACTGGACCATTTCGTGAGATAACACGTTCTCCAAACTTGGTTTCCAATAAATTGATTGTGACATTCGCTGTGTGTCTTGTGGCGCCGTCCTGTTGGAACCACATGTCCTCCAAGTCCATATCAAAAATATTCGGTTATCATTGAACGGTAGCGATTCCCATTCACAGTAACGTGCCGGTCTTGATCACCACGGAAGAAGTACGGCCCAATGACGCCGCCGGCGCATAAAGCACACCAAACCGTAATTTTTTCGGGATGCAATGATGACTCATTTAGTACGTGTGGATTGCTGGCTGACCAATACCGCATATTTTGTTTATTGACGAAGCCATTCAGCCAGAAATGAGCCTCATCACTGAAGATGATTTTTCGATGAAAATCTGATTCATTTTCAAGTTGTTGCTCAGCCCAATTCACGAACATACGACGCTTCTGGTGGTCAAGCGGCTTCAGTTCTTGCGTCAATTTAATCTTTTAAGGATGTAGGCCAAGATCTTTTCGCAAAATTCGCCACAACATATCAAATAGTGGAAATTCTCATCATTGTGAAGCGGTTTAACAAGGGAATACAAATCGGGATAGTTCAAGAAATGATGAGTTTAGTTCTTGATGTGTCTATGTGTCGCGACGGATCGGATGCCGCTGATTACTTGGGCAGCGCATAGGAATTTCGTTACTGTTTGTAATGGATATGTGTCGCGTCGTGTACAGTCGCGACGATTTATATTTTTTGTCTCGATTAACACATAGGAATGGAAACTTATGGAGAAAAGGATTGAGGATAGTTTTGCACACAGTGGCAGGAATAAATACAAATTGTCACGAGGTGTTGTAAAGGAATGGGAAAAGTGTTTAGTGAGAGCACATAGATGCGTCGACCACAGATACAATTTGAATAATTTTATTTTCCCTCAGGAGGACTTGTCATAGGAAATTTTATTTTTGAAATTATATTGAAAATATAGACAGAAGGACTTAGTTTAGGATTAGTTTAGGGAATTTTCTGGAAATATTTTCTTGAGAGGACTCAAGATAGTTTCCAGAATTTTTGGAATATTTTTCTCAGGAGGACTTGAGTTAATACCTATGGAAGGAGTGTTTAGCGTGAGCACATAGATGCGTGGACCGCAAACACATTGATATTAAGGAATATATGTAATACTTAGGCAAGAGGCCTTGGAATAGTTTTCACGAAAACACTGTTGGAGTGTTTAGCGTGAGCACAAACGCGATGCGTGGACCGCAAACACAAATAATATATAAGGAATAGTTCTCTTGGGGACTTGATACAATTTCATGGAATTAAATTCCATAAATAGGAATAGCTTCTCTTGAGGACTTCAGACAATTTCCAGGAATTAGATATATATAGGAATAGCTTCTCTTGAGGACTTGAGACAAATTCCAGGAATTATATATAAATAGGAATAGCTTCTCTTGATGATTTGAGACAAACTCCAATAATTATATAACTAGGAATAGTTCTGTTGGGGACTTGAGACAATTTCCAGGAATTAAACATAAATAGGAATAGCTTCTCTTGAGAACTTGAGATAATTTCCAGGAATTAGATGTAAATAGGAATAGTTCTCTTGAGGACTTGAGACAATTTCCAGGAAATGTATATAAATACGAATAGCTTCTCTTGAGGACTTGAGACACTTTCCAGGAATTATATATAAATAGGAATAGCTTCTCTTGAGGACTTGAGACAATTTCCAGGAATTATAAATAAAAAGGAATAGCTTCTCTTGAGGACTTGAGACAATTTCCAGGAATTATAGGTAAATAGGAATAGAATAGGAATAGCTTCTCTTGACGACTTGAGACAATTTCCAGGAATTATAAAGAAAAAGAAATAGCTTCTCTTGAGGACTTGAGAAAATTTCCAGGAATTATATATAAATAGCCCCAACTCTTGGGGACTTGGGACTATTTCCAGGAATCAAATAGTATATAAGGAATAGTTATTTTGGGGACTTGAGACTTTCCAGGGATTAAATAATAAATAAAGAATAGTTTCTCTTGGGGACTTGAGGCAATTTCCAGAAATTAAATGGAATAGTTTCTCCTGGGAACTAGATTCTACAGAAGGATCTCACTCGGAGAAGTCGGCAATGAAATCAACAGAGGAAATTGATAATATTGAGAAAAAACACTGTTATTTTCTGAAGGGGAAGGCACAACCATTCTAGGACTGAAATGGTTGATTGAGGAGGACAAATTTACTTTTGTGGGAAAAAACCCTAGTTGCAATGGACTAATGACAAAGAGGAAAATAGAAAATATTGATTCAGGAATTATGAAGGCTTGTAGGAACAAGTGTCCATGCACCACTTTTGGATCTTTAGTGACAAGGGAACAGCTTTCGTTGGCACATATAAAGAACTAAATAAAGCTTTAAAATATTTTACAGGCAAGGAGATGCTGGATCATTTAAACAGACTGGAACTTCATGGCACCGGCAGCACCACATTAAGGTGGAATCTATGAAGCTGCAGTGAAATCTATGAAGTTTCACTTGTTACGGAGCCCGGGCTCAAGTTCGGCAACCCAAACGACAGTCGAGTAGCGCCCATATCCAGCAAAAGAGCAACCTAAAACGAAAGAGTGTTATATAGATATCACCAAGAACACGTAAACACTTACTTCACAACTACGAGGAATCCACACTTCATCAAGGAGTCAATGCCCGAATACACATAGTTGCATGTCTAAAGGTAAACAAGAAAGTAAATGATAAAAACACGAATCTACACGATCCCAAACAACCCTTATTTAACCCCGCCACAATGGAAACATAGCCCGGCAATTGTTTTGGACAAAGCTAAGCATTTGATCAAAACAATTGTATACTTCACAAATGTTTCAGGCAGTTTACTTTAATGAGAAAAGGAACTAACCTGGGGTTTAACTAGCGATCACGTTGTACTCGGTAGTAGGGACAAGCACAAACACCGGTCCAACGTTGAATTGCCCTCGTCGAAGCCACTGAACTTGGCAACGACACCACCGAAATAGAAAATAACAATTCTGCAAATAGATATGGAAGGGAAATAATTATTAAAGAAAGAAAAAGGAACTTACCTGGTTAACAACCCACGATCGCCGAAAAGTACACAAAAAAAAAAAAAAATGTGAGAAAATGACATTTCAGCCGATGCTGCACTCACTATAGTTGTTGCACAAGTCGATGCACTGGTTTGCCCGTTTGCACATTACGGATAACGCGGATAAACTAAGTGTGCAGCGTTCAGGTGTGGGGAAAGGCAATAGGTTGACGAGATATAATTATAGTAAGTTAGGGTTTTTTTTTTGTTTAGCGGTGATACGATCCTAGATCAAAACAAGTATATTGTGCAATATAGGGTAAGGTTATGTATTTATGGGGTCCTGTAAGTAAGTACTTATGTCAACCAGAATAAACAAGCTGATGCAACGAAGTGGTCAACATGTTGCGAGAGAAAGGTAGGGAATAAATGAGCAAGTCTACACCAGAGAAAGATAGAGACGAAGCGATAATGCCATAGATCTCAGTCAAATACACAAACAAAGATTTTGTGGATGATGACCATAAAAGGTAATAATGAGGTCATTGCCGTCTTGTAGAGGGAATCAAATACAACCTATTAATCCATTGACAGAAGCAAGAGTTGCCGTGGGTAAAGTAGATCGAGTTATTTTCTTGGCGGAAACAATTTGAATGTCCGAAGCGAGAACAAAATTCGCGAACTCGGTAGAAAATAAAAGGCTCAATTTAAAAGCAATTTAAAAGATAGAAAAATAAAAGGATCAAGGTGAGATTGAAGAGGAAAGTGAAGTGAATGATAAATTAAGACATAGACAAAAATGTGAAATTCCATAGGCACTCAACAGGCTCAGATACAGGTTGATAGTCCTAAGTACAAAGGCCGCCAGGCTAAACAACGACTGAAATAAGCAATAGCAGAGGTAAGGAAATACATAAGTGCAAAGACAAAGGCAGAAAATAATAAAATATGTTTATCTAGGTATTGGGTTGGGGCAATTCGTCAAAAGACGACCCTCACCTCTGCCAGGTTTTATTGTCCGGTACGAGGGGGTCTGTGAAGCCCATTCCATCACTAGTACTAACAGATTCGTTGAGTTCAACAGCCAATCCAGGAAGGACCAAGTCGGAGTCCTCACAAAAAAAAAGAAAAAAAAAAATATAAGAGCGAAAGAAGTGAAATTCAATGAATTTTGAGATTTAGTTTTAGTTATCATTTTTTTTTTTTGAATTTAAATTAGATTAATGAATAGTGTAAGGATATAGTGTTTGTGGTGTTAATTCGCGGTATAAAAGGGCAGTAAAAGGGCCAAAGCTTTCCAGGATTCATCATCATCGCTCCAAGTGCTGCCGGCAGGACGACGAGGGAAGAAAAGTAAATCTCCGTAAGTCTGTTTTTTTATTGATCATACTTTTTTTTTAAGGCAGTATATTCGCCCAGAATCATCTAATAGTAAGAGTCAAGCCACCTGAAACACGGATATTCATTTTTTTGCATTTTTTTTTGATTAAAGTAAAGTAATTTAAGTTTAACTAATGAATAATTATAATTTGAATAAGTGAACTTAGAGTTTCATTATGGAGTAGTTTCTACAGTGATTTGGTGTGTGGATATATGGGGAGGCCGTCCTCCCACTAGTGCCATGGCGTAGGCGATACGCGAACGTTGACGACAGACGAACGCCATACAATGACGAGGCGACAGACGAATTCTTTTCTACAGGGACGTACTGACGAGTGGCTGGAATACAACGTTAAGGAGCTTTCTCTCGAATTCTCCGGCCAGAGAGGTAGCCAAGGACATGTCCATTGAGACACGGGGTGGGTAGGCCAAGCAAGTGCCAATTTCATCAGGCACGCCTCCGGGACGAGACGAACCTCACCGAAGAGCGACCGTGGAAAGCAGTGGATGCAAAGGAGTAGAATAGGTTAGTTATAACTTAGATAGGGTTAAATGGTAGTATTTAGTTACGGTTTAGGGTAGACTTAGGATTAGTTAGCATAGATAGAGTACAGAGAAATTGCATCTGACCTTCCGGACTCTCTCTTTGGTGAGGCATAGGTTGTTGAGTCTTCCGTTTCCTCTTCCCTTTCACTCTCTTCTCTTCTCTTTCCTGTCTTTGAGCCGTCCGACGAGCGTTGGCCGTGCAACCGCGAGCGTGCCACCGTCCTCCTCCACTTCTCCGAAGATGCCCCTGTGGCCAACCTGAACTCATAACAATGGCGCCCAACGATATATATAGTATAGAAAATCAAGTCATGCCTCCAAGGGGACGATTTTAATTACAAAGGTCGTCGCCTTGGACTCATAACAGATTATTTATGGATTTTGTGATTTTTTTGATTTTGGCTTACTTTCTTCTTTTACTTTTTGAATTTTACTTTCCTGTCTTTCTCTCTCATTCAACAATCGGTTGAGCTCTGAGTTCCCTATATAGATGAAAAATGGCTGTCCAATCTGAAGGCCAAGAGCCTAAGGATTAAGTGAGGTAGTTGGAAATCTATATGGGAGCGAAGAGCGGATCAAAGTGAAAAGGCCAACATCGTTATTGCTGTCCAGGGAACAAGTGCCAAGAGCACAGTTCTACGAGAGGCAAGAATGTTGGTCTGGAAACCTCGGTCGTGTCGAGAGTACTCCTGGAGATCTTAGCCAGCCTTCTGTCAGGTTATTCATCAGACAGTAAGTAGTGGTAGGGATCAGAAAGGGTACGTTTGACACTCGTTTAGTCCCTGAGGCCCAGTCACGAATAGACTAGACAAGGACCAACAGACTTTACAGAACAAACAGAAACGGCGACGACTAACTAAGCCAAGGCATAGCGGGATGGTACCGGAAAACCAATCCAGGAATTCACACACCATCACAAATTATCAGGATAAAACACAGAAAACGTAAAATTTTACTTCTCAAAACTTCTAAACTATTTATCTTATTCCAACCTTTTTATTTGAACAATTTTAAGGAAAACCTTTACTTTTTTTTAACCTTCGAATTTTAATAGTAATAAGTTTTAATATTAATTTGGTGGTAGGAGATTTTTTTTCACAGTTTTTTTTTTTGAATTTAATTAGTATAGGAGATTTAGAATCAAATATATCTTAGCGAGAAGTATGGCGGAAGGTAAGGGAGCAGTTGCTAAGGCAACTTTAGCTCCGCTCGAGGAGCCGCCTGTAGGGCCAATAACTAGAAAAAAACCCAGGAATTAGGAATTTCACCAGGACAGGGGCTGCCTTTGAATGTGTCGCCCCAGGTTAGGGTTCTTGCTAGGACAACCGCAACGGAAGCGGAAGGGGTAGACGACCAAAATCGCACGGCCCGCGAAATTGCAGAGTGGGGTCGCAAGCTGGAACAGAATGAACAAGAAATAGCTCAGTCAGCTCGAACCCAAGCTGAAACAATAGCTACGTTTGCAGAGGAGGGGGGAGAAGAGTCGGCAGAACTTAATAATCGCTCAGTAGAAGAAAAGATCTCACATCAAGTCCAAAAAGACGTCTCATTATTGATCAGAGAGAATAGGGTAGAGTTGTTGACAATCTTTGCGGGAGGCTTAAAGGGGTACAAAATTCTTTTCACGAGGATATGAAGGCTCTCCGAGATAGCATAACTCAACTATCGATACCCCGAGCGTCGACAAGTCAAACACCGAGTCAAGAGGCAAATCGCATTGTTGAGCATAATCAACCCCCAGCCCCCCAGCCTCAGGCTGCGGGCCCAGAGCCAACATTTAGGCGAGAGGAGTTCCCAGCTCGGGAACCCCATAGACAGGTAGTTCCTAGACAAGAATACCACCGACATGAGCCTCCACGACAAGAAACAGGGAGAAGAGTAGACGTCCACAAATGGGGGATCAAGTTCGATGGAACGAGTAAGAGCATGTCGGTGGAGAGTTTCATTTTCAGGGTTGAGACCCTCCAACGCCAGAGTGGCTTGTCAAATGAGCAAGTCTTTGCAAATTTCCACCATTTGGTGACAGGGCCAGCTGAGAGCTGGTATTGGCAATTCATGGAGGAGAATGCAGGGGACTCGATGCTCAACTACTTCGATCTGAAGGCGGAACTGTTACAACAGTTCCAAAGTAACAGGGGAGACCACGAGATCCTACGTGAAATAATGGATAGGAGACAGTTACCCCACGAAACATTCGACGAATTTTACAGCGACATACGGACCTTAACACTACAAATGAGGCAACGACCGAATGAGAAGGATTTATTGGCGATACTTCGTCAAAATCTGAAAGATAGAGTAGCTAACCTGGTGTTCGGTTGCAGAATATTGACGATTAGGGAATTAAGAGAATAATGCAGGAGGGCAGAAAGCCATATCGCGGCAAGGGACCTTAGAACCAGGAGAAATGTTAATGAGGTTAAAGGCCCAGGCCTCGTTGAAGGCCAAGAAGAGCTAGAGTTCGTAATAGGAGATGACGAAGAACCAGAGGTAGCCGCGCTTCAACACAGAAGGACAAACCGACCGACAAACTATACGACTACAGACAGAACGACTCAACCGATAAGAGACAACAGGCAGGACAGTAGAGCGAGAGAAACACCACATACTCGAGCAGCATGCTCATCCAGTTTCCACAGTTTCCACACGCTAACATGCTTCAGTTGTGGGCAAGGTAGCCTAGCCTTCAACTGTATTAAGTGTCAGGAAAACCGGTTAATCGGCGGTGCGATCGGGAACAAACCGCCGATGTCGAGCACAATCCCGAACACACGAACGGATCGGACCACTCCGAATCATGAAAAGAGATCCTAGCCTGTTAGTTCAAATAGAGAAAAAGGAGATTCCGGCCAAGAAGAGCCTTCATAGACGATTGCAAGAATACGACGAAGCTAGAAAGAGAATATTTGGAGAGGAATTAACGCGACCCAAGAGGGGAAGAAACTATAAGAAAATTTTGAGGTTGAGAGAAAAATGTGCAGTATTCAGACGACGAAAAAGTAGAATAGAATCAACCATACTAAATACAACAGATGACAATAGGCCATATGCTAAAGTAATTATAGAGGGAGAAGAAATCTTAGGCCTATTGGATAGCGGCGCTTCGATTAGCTGCCTAGGAAAAGATGCGCAAAATTTCTTAAAAAGACATAATCTTACAATGACAAACATGGCTACAGACATTAAGACAGCGGACGGAAACCACCAACGCATACAGGGACGGCTTAAGACACAAGTTTCGTGGGGGAACAAAACTCAAGAGATCGAGCTTTATGTTGTACCAAATCTGCAACAGCAACTGTATCTAGGTGTAGACTTCTGGAGTGCGTTTAGGGTTGCGCCAACTGTGATTAGTGAGATCGGAGCTCCATTACCGACAGTCGAAGGTCCCCCAGTCCAGACACTCTCACCAACACAAACGCAACGACTCGAGCAGATCAAAAGGCTCTTTCCATCTTTCGCGGTGCAAGGCCTGGGTAAAACGTCTCTGGAGGAACACGTTATAGAAGTGGAAGACGACAAATGGCCATCAAGCAGAGACACTACCCGATCTCACCAGCAATACAAAACCTACTGTTTGCAGAACTTGATCGCATGCTTTCACTAGGCGTGATAGAAGAGAGCAATAGCGCCTGGAGCTCACCTGTTGTGTTGGTGAGGAAGCCAGGCAAAAACAGATTGTGTCTGGACTCGAGGAAAGTAAACGCAGTAACAAAGAAAGATGCATACCCGCTTCCCCACATTGAAGGTCTTCTTAGCCGATTGCAGGATACACGATTCATCTCAGGCATAGACCTGAAAGACGCATTCTGGCAGATTCCTCTGGAGAGCGAATCAAGAGAGAAGACTGCCTTCACAGTCCCTGGGCGACCGTTGTACCAGTTCACGGTTATGCCGTTCGGATTGTGCAACGCCGCCCAGAGAATGTGTAGGCTTATGGACAAAGTCATACCCTCCAAGTTGAAGGAGTATGTCTTTGTCTACCTCGATGACCTCTTGGTTTGCTCCCCAGACTTTGAGTCACATTCCAAATTGTTAGAAGAGGTAGCTAGGTGTTTGAAGGAAGCGGGCCTTACGATAAACGTCGAGAAAAGCAAGTTCTGCTACAAAGAAATTAGGTACCTAGGATATATAGTCGTTGATGGATGCTTGCGAACCGATAAAGACAAGGTGTCGACGGTCGAAAACTTCCCGATACCGAGGACTCCCAAGCAACTCCGTCGCTTCCTAGGCATGACGGGATGGTATAGGCGGTTTATACCGAACTTTGCCACCCTATCCAGCCCTATGACAGACTGTTTAAAAAAGGGACAAACGTTTAACATGACAGACGAGGCGATAAGAGCATTAAATCAGCTCAAAATGTCACTGGTTACCGCGCCAATACTGACAAACCCCGACTTCACAAAACACTTCTATATACAATGCGACGCTTCGACGACTGGTGTAGGGAGTGTTCTCTTCCAGAGGGACGCGGAGAATAACGAACGACCCATAGCATTCATGTCCCAGAAGCTTAATTCCGCACAGCGGAACTATAGTGTTACGGAGCTTGAGTGCTATGCGGCCGTATTGTCCGTAAAGAAGTTCCGAGCCTACGTAGAAGGACTGCCCTTCACTATAATCACGGATCACGCCAGTCTGAAGTGGCTTATGACACAGAAAGACTTGTCTGGCCGGTAGGCCAGATGGAGCCTTAAGCTCCAAGCGTTTGATTTCGTGATAGAACATAGGAAGAGCATCCAAAATGTAGTCCCGGAAACCCTCTCACGCGTCCATATGGAGGAGGTCATGCTCGGCACTGTTCTCCCAGAAGTCGATCTCGGCTCGCCATGCTTTTCCTCGGAAGAGTATGAGGAGTTGAGAAAGACGGTCGAGAAGAACCAAGAGAGACTACCTGACCTATGTATATCAGACGGCTACGTGTACAAACGGACAGACGTACGAACAGGAGACGAACTACAAGAAGACAGGGCCTGGAAACTCTGGGTTCCGAGGGAGTTGCGTGGGAGCCTTCTAGTTGCAATCCACGACTCACCATCCGCTGGCCATGGAGGGGTTAACAAAACACTGGCTAAGCTTAAACAAAAATATTTCTGGCCTGGAATGGCCGCAGACGTACAAGGATATGTGAAATAGTGTGAAACATGTAAATGCAATAAGCCACTCAACGTGATTTCTCGGCCGCCGATGGGGCAACAAACAATCACAGAGCGACCCTTTCAGCGCCTCTATATAGACTTTTTAGGACCCTACCCACGAACTAAAACCGGAAACACACACATCTTCATCGTGTTAGACCACTTCAGTAAATATGTATTACTGCGGCCTATACGCAAAGCAACGGCAGCGGAGGTAGTGAAATATTTAGAAGATAGTGTATTTCATGTGTTCGGTGTACCTGAGTTTGTCCATTCTGACAATGGGAAACAATTCGTCTCAGAATTGTTCTCCAGCTTCCTGAAGAAGTATGGAGTAAGGCATGTTAGAACCGCATTCTATTCCCCCCAAGCGAACGCGTCCGAGAGGGTAAATCGGTCTCTGCTGACCAAGGTTCGGTCATACATAGACCACGATCAAAGCAACTGGGACCTGCATGTTAGCAATGCGGCATTTGCACTTAGAAGTGTAATCCACGACGCAACCGGATTAGAACCGTATTACGCGGTATTCGGCGTCCCGATGATACAACATGCAAGCGCGTACGAAATCTTACGCAAACTGGACATGCTAAAGGACACTGGAATACGTATCACAAATAAGACTGATAGGCTAGGTTTGATTAGGAATAAGATATTTGACAGCTTGAGGCTAGCACACAACAAGGCTACCAAAATATACAACACACGAAGTAGAGACGTGAAGTACGCAGTAGGACAAGTTGTCTATCGACGAAACTTCAAACAAAGTAGTAAGGCCGACGGCTACAATGCGAAATTAGGGCAAAAATTCCTAAAAGCGATTGTCCTAAAAGCTATAGGTAACTCCCTCTACGAAATAGGAAACCAACGAGGCGAAAAAGTAGGAGTCTTCCATGCAAAAGACCTACACACGTAAGAAGGCCAAAGATAATTGACGCACTCCAGCTGCCGTTGTAAGTTTATCAAGAATAAATAAGTTATGTAGTATGAGCGTTAGTGTTATTTATTAATTTATATGTATTACTGTCCAGAGATAGAGTTATTTATTTATAGAGATATAGTTTATCTTATTAGTTAATAGGTACAGAAATATAGTTTATTTATCTAGGGTTAAGTATATATTTATATTTATTTATTAGTTTATGTACAGATCGTGTTGTCCGAAATTTAATAGAGTATATATATTAGTTTTATAGGGGAAAATATATGAAGTGCAATAAGCAACTAGGTACATCTGAAGAATCTCTCCGTATACGGCCCCTGTGATAAATCAAGTCGGTCAGACTACTATCCAAACCCTGCTGCGCGCACACCAGCCAACACATTAACTGAATCATAACCACAAACTCACCAAATGTTTTGCCCGGCTCAGGGACATCTCAGGTCATGGGCCCTTGCCACACGTTCGGCTACACAGCCAACCATCCACGCTCGCTCCAGTAACACATATTTAAGGCGCCCGAGATCCTTTTTACGAGGTCGGTAGGCTCGCGACCACTCACCAACCGGCGTCGATCCTGTTACGGAGCCCGGGCTAAAGTTCGGCAACCCAAACGACAGTCGAGTAGCGCCCATATCCAGCAAAAGAGCAACCTAAAACGAAAGAGTGTTATATAGATATCACCAAGAACACGTAAACACTTACTTCACAACTACGAGGAATCCACACTTCATCAAGGAGTCAATGCCCGAATACACATAGTTGCATGTCTAAAGGTAAACAAGAAAGTAAATGATAAAAACACGAATCTACACGATCCCAAACAACCCTTATTTAACCCCGCCACAATGGAAACATAGCCCGGCAATTGTTTTGGACAAAGCTAAGCATTTGATCAAAACAATTGTATACTTCACAAATGTTTCAGGCAGTTTACTTTAATGAGAAAAGGAACTAACCTGGGGTTTAACTAGCGATCACGTTGTACTCGGTAGTAGGGACAAGCACAAACACCGGTCCAACGTTGAATTGCCCTCGTCGAAGTCACTGAACTTGGCAACGACACCACCGAAATAGAAAATAACAATTCTGCAAATAGATATGGAAGGGAAATAATTATTAAAGAAAGAAAAAGGAACTTACCTGGTTAACAACCCACGATCGCCGAAAAGTACACAAAAAAAAAAAAATGTGAGAAAATGACATTTCAGCCGATGCTGCACTCATTATAGTTGTTGCACAAGTCGATGCACTGGTTTGCCCGTTTGCACATTACGGATAACGCGGATAAACTAAGTGTGCAGCGTTCAGGTGTGGGGAAAGGCAATAGGTTGACGAGATATAATTATAGTAAGTTAGGGTTTTTTTTTTGTTTAGCGGTGATACGATCCTAGATCAAAACAAGTATATGGTGCAATATAGGGTAAGGTTATGTATTTATGGGGTCCTGTAAGTAAGTACTTATGTCAACCAGAATAAACAAGCTGATGCAACGAAGTGGTCAACATGTTGCGAGAGAAAGGTAGGGAATAAATGAGCAAGTCTACACCAGAGAAAGATAGAGACGAAGCGATAATGCCATAGATCTCAGTCAAATACACAAACAAAGATTTTGTGGATGATGACCATAAAAGGTAATAATGAGGTCATTGCCGTCTTGTAGAGGGAATCAAATACAACCTATTAATCCATTGACAGAAGCAAGAGTTGCCGTGGGTAAAGTAGATCGAGTTATTTTCTTGGCGGAAACAATTTGAATGTCCGAAGCGAGAACAAAATTCGCGAACTCGGTAGAAAATAAAAGGCTCAATTTAAAAGCAATTTAAAAGATAGAAAAATAAAAGGATCAAGGTGAGATTGAAGAGGAAAGTGAAGTGAATGATAAATTAAGACATAGACAAAAATGTGAAATTCCATAGGCACTCAACAGGCTCAGATACAGGTTGATAGTCCTAAGTACAAAGGCCGCCAGGCTAAACAACGACTGAAATAAGCAATAGCAGAGGTAAGGAAATACATAAGTGCAAAGACAAAGGCAGAAAATAATAAAATATGTTTATCTAGGTATTGGGTTGGGGCAATTCGTCAAAAGACGACCCTCACCTCTGCCAGGTTTTATTGTCCGGTACGAGGGGGTCTGTGAAGCCCATTCCATCACTAGTACTAACGCGCTCAACCGTAGGCTCAGTGGTGATATAGTGTTGCGTACGGCTCATGCAATACAAGAATATACCAAGTCCAACCACGGAAGCGGTCCAAAATTTGTACAGGAGTTGGACTTCACATATAGCGAACCCCTAACCAAGGACAAAAGGTCGTTTTGGGTCCAAAGGTCGAAACCATTGACCGGGGTGTCCCGAACTTGCAGATTCGTTGAGTTCAACAGCCAATCCAGGAAGGACCAAGTCGGAGTCCTCACAAAAAAAAAGAAAAAAAAAAATATAAGAGCGAAAGAAGTGAAATTCAATGAATTTTGAGATTTAGTTTTAGTTATCATTTTTTTTTTTTGAATTTAAATTAGATTAATGAATAGTGTAAGGATATAGTGTTTGTGGTGTTAATTCGCGGTATAAAAGGGCAGTAAAAGGGCCAAGGTCTGTTTTTTTATTGATCATACTTTTTTTTTAAGGCAGAATATTCGCCCAGAATCATCTAATAGTAAGAGTCAAGCCATCTGAAACACGGATATTCATTTTTTTGCATTTTTTTTGATTAAAGTAAAGTAATTTAAGTTTAACTAATGAATAATTATAATTTGAATAAGTGAACTTAGAGTTTCATTATGGAGTAGTTTCTACAGTGATTTGGTGTGTGGATATATGGGGAGGCCGTCCTCCCACTAGTGCCATGGCGTAGGCGATACGCGAACGTTGACGACAGACGAACGCCATACAATGACGAGGCGACAGACGAATTCTTTTCTACAGGGACGTACTGACGAGTGGCTGGAATACAACGTTAAGGAGCTTTCTCTCGAATTCTCCGGCCAGAGAGGTAGCCAAGGACATGTCCATTGAGACACGGGGTGGGTAGGCCAAGCAAGTGCCAATTTCATCAGGCACGCCTCCGGGACGAGACGAACCTCACCGAAGAGCGACCGTGGAAAGCAGTGGATGGAAAGGAGTAGAATAGGTTAGTTATAACTTAGATAGGGTTAAATGGTAGTATTTAGTTACGGTTTAGGGTAGACTTAGGATTAGTTAGCATAGATAGAGTACAGAGAAATTGCATCTGACCTTCCGGACTCTCTCTTTGGTGAGGCATAGGTTGTTGAGTCTTCCGTTTCCTCTTCCCTTTCACTCTCTTCTCTTCTCTTTCCTATCTTTGAGCCGTCCGACGAGCGTTGGCCGTGCAACCGCGAGCGTGCCACCGTCCTCCTCCACTTCTCCGAAGATGCCCCTGTGGCCAACCTGAACTCATAACAATGGCGCCCAACGATATATATAGTATAGAAAATCAAGTCATGCCTCCAAGGGGACGATTTTAATTACAAAGGTCGTCGCCTTGGACTCATAACAGATTATTTATGGATTTTGTGATTTTTTTGATTTTGGCTTACTTTCTTCTTTTACTTTTTGAATTTTACTTTCCTGTCTTTCTCTCTCATTCAACAATCGGTTAAGCTCTGAGTTCCCTATATAGATGAAAAATGGCTGTCCAATCTGAAGGCCAAGAGCCTAAGGATTAAGTGAGGTAGTTGGAAATCTATATGGGAGCGAAGAGCGGATCAAAGTGAAAAGGCCAACATCGTTATTGCTGTCCAGGGAACAAGTGCCAAGAGCACAGTTCTACGAGAGGCAAGAATGTCGAGAGTACTCCTGGAGATCTTAGCCAGCCTTCTGTCAGGTTATTCATCAGACAGTAAGTAGTGGTAGGGATCAGAAAGGGTACGTTTGACACTCGTTTAGTCCCTGAGGCCCAGTCACGAATAGACTAGACAAGGACCAACAGACTTTACAGAACAAACAGAAACGGCGACGACTAACTAAGCCAAGGCATAGCGGGATGGTACCGGAAAACCAATCCAGGAATTCACACACCATCACAAATTATCAGGATAAAACACAGAAAACGTAAAATTTTACTTCTCAAAACTTCTAAACTATTTATCTTATTCCAACCTTTTTATTTGAACAATTTTAAGGAAAACCTTTACTTTTTTTTAACCTTCGAATTTTAATAGTAATAAGTTTTAATATTAATTTGGTGGTAGGAGATTTTTTTTCACAGTTTTTTTTTTTGAATTTAATTAGTATAGGAGATTTAGAATCAAATATATCTTAGCGAGAAGTATGGCGGAAGGTAAGGGAGCAGTTGCTAAGGCAACTTTAGCTCCGCTCGAGGAGCCGCCTGTAGGGCCAATAACTAGAAAAAAAACCCAGGAATTAGGAATTTCACCAGGACCGGGGCTGCCTTTGAATGTGTCGCCCCAGGTTAGGGTTCTTGCTAGGACAACCGCAACGGAAGCGGAAGGGGTAGACGACCAAAATCGCACGGCCCGCGAAATTGCAGAGTGGGGTCGCAAGCTGCAACAGAATGAACAAGAAATAGCTCAGTCAGCTCGAACCCAAGCTGAAACAATAGCTACGTTTGCAGAGGAGGGGGGAGAAGAGTCGGCAGAACTTAATAATCGCTCAGTAGAAGAAAAGATCTCACGTCAAGTCCAAAAAGAGGTCTCATTATTGATCAGAGAGAATAGGGTAGAGTTGTTGACAATCTTTGCGGGAGGCTTAAAGGGGGTACAAAATTCTTTTCACGAGGATATGAAGGCTCTCCGAGATAGCATAACTCAACTATCGATACCCCGAGCGTCGACAAGTCAAACACCGAGTCAAGAGGCAATCGCATTGTTGAGCATAATCAACCCCCAGCCCCCCAGCCTCAGGCTGCGGGCCCAGAGCCAACATTTAGGCGAGAGGAGTTCCCAGCTCGGGAACCCCATAGACAGGTAGTTCCTAGACAAGAATACCACCGACATGAGCCTCCACGACAAGAAACAGGGAGAAGAGTAGACGTCCACAAATGGGGGATCAAGTTCGATGGAACGAGTAAGAGCATGTCGGTGGAGAGTTTCATTTTCAGGGTTGAGACCCTCCAACGCCAGAGTGGCTTGTCAAATGAGCAAGTCTTTGCAAATTTCCACCATTTGGTGACAGGGCCAGCTGAGAGCTGGTATTGGCAATTCATGGAGGAGAATGCAGGGGACTCGATGCTCAACTACTTCGATCTGAAGGCGGAACTGTTACAACAGTTCCAAAGTAACAGGGGAGACCACGAGATCCTACGTGAAATAATGGATAGGAGACAGTTACCCCACGAAACATTCGACGAATTTTACAGCGACATACGGACCTTAACACTACAAATGAGGCAACGACCGAATGAGAAGGATTTATTGGCGATACTCGTCAAAATCTGAAAGATAGAGTAGCTAACCTGGTGTTCGGTTGCAGAATATTGACGATTAGGGAATTAAGAGAATAATGCAGGAGGGCAGAAAGCCATATCGCGGCAAGGGACCTTAGAACCAGGAGAAATGTTAATGAGGTTAAAGGCCCAGGCCTCGTTGAAGGCCAAGAAGAGCTAGAGTTCGTAATAGGAGATGACGAAGAACCAGAGGTAGCCGCGCTTCAACACAGAAGGACAAACCGACCGACAAACTATACGACTACAGACAGAACGACTCAACCGATAAGAGACAACAGGCAGGACAGTAGAGCGAGAGAAACACCACATACTCGAGCAGCATGCTCATCCAGTTTCCACAGTTTCCACACGCTAACATGCTTCAGTTGTGGGCAAGGTAGCCTAGCCTTCAACTGTATTAAGTGTCAGGAAAACCGGTTAATCGGCGGTGCGATCGGGAACAAACCGCCGATGTCGAGCACAATCCCGAACACACGAACGGATCGGACCACTCCGAATCATGAAAAGAGATCCTAGCCTGTTAGTTCAAATAGAGAAAAAGGAGATTCCGGCCAAGAAGAGCCTTCATAGACGATTGCAAGAATACGACGAAGCTAGAAAGAGAATATTTGGAGAGGAATTAACACGACCCAAGAGGGGAAGAAACTATAAGAAAATTTTGAGGTTGAGAGAAAAATGTGCAGTATTCAGACGACGAAAAAGTAGAATAGAATCAACCATACTAAATACAACAGATGACAATAGGCCATATGCTAAAGTAATTATAGAGGGAGAAGAAATCAGAGGCCTATTGGATAGCGGCGCTTCGATTAGCTGCCTAGGAAAAGATGCGCAAAATTTCTTAAAAAGACATAATCTTACAATGACAAACATGGCTACAGACATTAAGACAGCGGACGGAAACCACCAACGCATACAGGGACGGCTTAAGACACAATTTTCGTGGGGGAACAAAACTCAAGAGATCGAGCTTTATGTTGTACCAAATCTGCAACAGCAACTGTATCTAGGTGTAGACTTCTGGAGTGCGTTTAGGGTTGCGCCAACTGTGATTAGTGAGATCGGAGCTCCATTACCGACAGTCGAAGGTCCCCCAGTCCAGACACTCTCACCAACACAAACGCAACGACTCGAGCAGATCAAAAGGCTCTTTCCATCTTTCGCGGTGCAAGGCCTGGGTAAAACGTCTCTGGAGGAACACGTTATAGAAGTGGCGGTCGAAAACTTCCCGATACCGAGGAATCCCAAGCAACTCCGTCGCTTCCTAGGCATGACGGGATGGTATAGGCGGTTCATACCGAACTTTGCCACCCTATCCAGCCCTATGACAGACTGTTTAAAAAAGGGACAAACGTTTAACATGACAGACGAGGCGATAAGAGCATTCAATCAGCTCAAAATGTCACTGGTTACCGCGCCAATACTGACAAACCCCGACTTCACAAAACACTTCTATATACAATGCGACGGTTCGACGACTGGTGTAGGGAGTGTTCTCTTCCAGAGGGACGCGGAGAATAACGAACGACCCATAGCATTCATGTCCCAGAAGCTTAATTCCGCACAGCGGAACTATAGTGTTACGGAGCTTGAGTGCTATGCGGCCGTATTGTCCGTAAAGAAGTTCCGAGCCTACGTAGAAGGACTGCCCTTCACTATAATTACGGATCACGCCAGTCTGAAGTGGCTTATGACACAGAAAGACTTGTCTGGCCGGTTGGCCAGATGGAGCCTTAAGCTCCAAGCGTTTGATTTCGTGATAGAACATAGGAAGGGCATCCAAAATGTAGTCCCGGACACCCTCTCACGCGTCCATATGGAGGAGGTCATGCTCGGCACTGTTCTCCCAGAAGTCGATCTCGGCTCGCCATGCTTTTCCTCGGAAGAGTATGAGGAGTTGAGAAAGACGGTCGAGAAGAACCAAGAGAGACTACCTGACCTATGTATATCAGACGGCTACGTGTACAAACGGACAGACGTACGAACAGGAGACGAACTACAAGAAGACAGGGCCTGGGAACTCTGGGTTCCGAGGGAGTTGCGTGGGAGCCTTCTAGTTGCAATCCACGACTCACCATCCGCTGGCCATGGAGGGGTTAACAAAACACTGGCTAAGCTTAAACAAAAATATTTCTGGCCTGGAATGGCCGCAGACGTACAAGGATATGTGAAATCGTGTGAAACATGTAAATGCAATAAGCCACTCAACGTGATTTCTCGGCCGCCGATGGGGCAACAAACAATCACAGAGCGACCCTTTCAGCGCCTCTATATAGACTTTTTAGGACCCTACCCACGAACTAAAACCGGAAACACACACATCTTCATCGTGTTAGACCACTTCAGTAAATATGTATTACTGCGGCCTATACGCAAAGCAACGGCAGCGGAGGTAGTGAAATATTTAGAAGATAGTGTATTTCATGTGTTCGGTGTACCTGAGTTTGTCCATTCTGACAATGGGCAACAATTCGTCTTAGAATTGTTCTCCAGCTTCCTGAAGAAGTATGGAGTAAGACATGTCAGAACCGCATTCTATTCCCCCCAAGCGAACGCGTCCGAGAGGGTAAATCGGTCTCTGCTGACCAAGGTTCGGTCATACATAGACCACGATCAAAGCAACTGGGACCTGCATGTTAGCAATGCGGCATTTGCACTTAGAAGTGTAATCCACGACGCAACCGGATTAGAACCGTATTACGCGGTATTCGGCGTCCCGATGATACAACATGCAAGCGCGTACGAAATCTTACGCAAACTGGACATGCTAAAGGACACTGGAATACGTATCACAAATAAGACTGATAGGCTAGGTTTGATTAGGAATAAGATATTTGACAGCTTGAGGCTAGCACACAACAAGGCTACCAAAATATACAACACACGAAGTAGAGACGTGAAGTACGCAGTAGGACAAGTTGTCTATCGACGAAACTTCAAACAAAGTAGTAAGGCCGACGGCTACAATGCGAAATTAGGGCAAAAATTCCTAAAAGCGATTGTCCTAAAAGCTATAGGTAACTCCTCTACGAAATAGGAAACCAACGAGGCGAAAAAGTAGGAGTCTTCCATGCAAAAGACCTACACACGTAAGAACGCCAAAGATAATTGACGCACTCCAGCTGCCGTTGTAAGTTTATCAAGAATAAATAAGTTATGTAGTATGAGCGTTAGTGTTATTTATTAATTTATATGTATTACTGTCCAGAGATAGAGTTATTTATTTATAGAGATATAGTTTATCTTATTAGTTAATAGGTACAGAAATATAGTTTATTTATCTAGGGTTAAGTATATATTTATATTTATTTATTAGTTTATGTACAGATCGTGTTGTCCGAAATTTAATAGAGTATATATATTAGTTTTATAGGGGAAAATATATGAAGTGCAATAAGCAACTAGGTACATCTGAAGAATCTCTCCGTATACGGCCCCTGTGATAAATCAAGTCGGTCAGACTACTATCCAAACCCTGCTGCGCGCACACCAGCCAACACATTAACTGAATCATAACTACAAACTCACCAAATGTTTTGCCCGGCTCAGGGACATCTCAGGTCATGGGCCCTTGCCACACGTTCGGCTACACAGCCAACCATCCACGCTCGCTCCAGTAACACATATTTAAGGCGCCCGAGATCCTTTTTACGAGGTCGGTAGGCTCGCGACCACTCACCAACCGGCGTCGATCCTGTTACGGAGCCCGGGCTAAAGTTCGGCAACCCAAACGACAGTCGAGTAGTGCCCATATCCAGCAAAAGAGCAACCTAAAACGAAAGAGTGTTATATAGATATCACCAAGAACACGTAAACACTTACTTCACAACTACGAGGAATCCACACTTCATCAAGGAGTCAATGCCCGAATACACATAGTTGCATGTCTAAAGGTAAACAAGAAAGTAAATGATAAAAACACGAATCTACACGATCCCAAACAACCCTTATTTAACCCCGCCACAATGGAAACATAGCCCGGCAATTGTTTTGGACAAAGCTAAGCATTTGATCAAAACAATTGTATACTTCACAAATGTTTCAGGCAGTTTACTTTAATGAGAAAAGGAACTAACCTGGGGTTTAACTAGCGATCACGTTGTACTCGGTAGTAGGGACAAGCACAAACACCGGTCCAACGTTGAATTGCCCTCGTCGAAGTCACTGAACTTGGCAACGACACCACCGAAATAGAAAATAACAATTCTGCAAATAGATATGGAAGGGAAATAATTATTAAAGAAAGAAAAAGGAACTTACCTGGTTAACAACCCACGATCGCCGAAAAGTACACAAAAAAAAAAAAATGTGAGAAAATGACATTTCAGCCGATGCTGCACTCATTATAGTTGTTGCACAAGTCGATGCACTGGTTTGCCCGTTTGCACATTACGGATAACGCGGATAAACTAAGTGTGCAGCGTTCAGGTGTGGGGAAAGGCAATAGGTTGACGAGATATAATTATAGTAAGTTAGGGTTTTTTTTTTGTTTAGCGGTGATACGATCCTAGATCAAAACAAGTATATGGTGCAATATAGGGTAAGGTTATGTATTTATGGGGTCCTGTAAGTAAGTACTTATGTCAACCAGAATAAACAAGCTGATGCAACGAAGTGGTCAACATGTTGCGAGAGAAAGGTAGGGAATAAATGAGCAAGTCTACACCAGAGAAAGATAGAGACGAAGCGATAATGCCATAGATCTCAGTCAAATACACAAACAAAGATTTTGTGGATGATGACCATAAAAGGTAATAATGAGGTCATTGCCGTCTTGTAGAGGGAATCAAATACAACCTATTAATCCATTGACAGAAGCAAGAGTTGCCGTGGGTAAAGTAGATCGAGTTATTTTCTTGGCGGAAACAATTTGAATGTCCGAAGCGAGAACAAAATTCGCGAACTCGGTAGAAAATAAAAGGCTCAATTTAAAAGCAATTTAAAAGATAGAAAAATAAAAGGATCAAGGTGAGATTGAAGAGGAAAGTGAAATGATGATATAAGGCATAGACAAAAATGTGAAATTCCATAGGCACTCAACAGGCTCAGATACAGGTTGATAGTCCTAAGTACAAAGGCCGCCAGGCTAAACAACGACTGAAATAAGCAATAGCAGAGGTAAGGAAATACATAAGTGCAAAGACAAAGGCAGAAAATAATAAAATATGTTTATCTAGGTATTGGGTTGGGGCAATTCGTCAAAAGACGACCCTCACCTCTGCCAGGTTTTATTGTCCGGTACGAGGGGGTCTGTGAAGCCCATTCCATCACTAGTACTAACGCGCTCAACCGTAGGCTCAGTGGTGATATAGTGTTGCGTACGGCTCATGCAATACAAGAATATACCAAGTCCAACCACGGAAGCGGTCCAAAATTTGTACAGGAGTTGGACTTCACATATAGCGAACCCCTAACCAAGGACAAAAGGTCGTTTTGGGTCCAAAGGTCGAAACCATTGACCGGGGTGTCTCGAACTTGCAGATTCGTTGAGTTCAACAGCCAAGCCATGAAGGACCAATTCGGAGTATTCACAAAAAAAAAAAAAAAATATAAGAGTGAAAGAAGTGAAATTCAATGAATTTTGAGATTTAGTTTTAGTTATCATTTTTTTTTTGAATTTAAATTAGATTAATGAATAGTGTAAGGATATAGTGTTTGTGGTGTTAATTCGCGGTATAAAAAGGCAGTAAAAGGGCCAAAACTTTCCAGGATTCATCATCATCGCTCCAAGTGCTGCCGGCAGGACGACGAGGGAAGACAAGTAAATCTCCGTAAGTCTCTTTTTTTATTGATCATACTTTTTTTTTAAGGCAGAATATTCGCCCAAAATCATCTAATAGTAAGAGTCAAGCCACCTGAAACATTTTTTTGCATTTTTTTTGATTAAAGTAAAGTAATTTAAGTTTAACTAATGAATAATTATAATTTGAATAAGTGAACTTAGAGTTTCATTATGGAGTAGTTTCTACAGTGATTTGGTGTGTGGATATATGGGGAGGCCGTCCTCCCACTAGTGCCATGGCGTAGGCGATACGCGAACGTTGACGACAGACGAACGCCATACAATGACGAGACGACAGACGAATTCTTTTCTACAGGGACGTACTGACGAGTGGCTGGAATACAACGTTAAGGGGCTTTCTCTCGAATTCTTCGGCCAGAGAGGTAGCCAAGGACATGTCCATTGAGACACGGGGTGGGTAGGCCAAGCAAGTGCCAATTTCATCAGGCACGCCTCCGGGACGAGACGAACCTCACCGAAGAGCGACCGTGGAAAGCAGTGGATGCAAAGGAGTAGAATAGGTTAGTTATAAGTTAGATAGGGTTAAATGGTAGTATTTAGTTTCGGTTTAGGGTAGACTTAGGATTAGTTAGCATAGTTAGAGTACAGAGAAATTGCATCTGACCTTCCGGACTCTCTCTTTGGTGAGGCATAGGTTGTTGAGTCTTCCGTTTCCTCTTCCCTTTCACTCTCTTCTCTTCTCTTTCCTGTCTTTGAGCTGTCCGTCCGAAGTCGTTTATATTTAGTTCTCTTCCTATCCATCTTTTGCTGCTTTTGGCACGATTTTTTTTGTTCTGAGCAGGTGGTTTAGTGTGAGGGGTGACAAGAACTACCCCGTCCGACGAGCGTTAGCAGTGCAACCGCGAGCGTGCCACCGTCCTCCTCCACTTCTCCGAAGATGCCCCTGTGGCCAACCTGAATTCATAACACAGTTGAAAAGGATTGTTGGTTAGAGGATACTGCCGTATGAGGAGTTTGGAACATTAGTCACT
This sequence comes from Cheilosia variabilis, assembly GCA_951230905.1. Lineage (NCBI taxonomy): Eukaryota > Metazoa > Arthropoda > Insecta > Diptera > Syrphidae > Cheilosia > Cheilosia variabilis. The sequence continues at coordinate 97,092,823 of OX579676.1, read as the reverse complement.
CAAATCGAAGCGATACTCCATTCGAGACCTCTTCACCAATTGAGTGACGACCCGGGACATTTTTCGGTAGGAGAACCATTAATCTATCTATCTTTCAGATTAGACGATATACCAGATACAGTAGGAACTAAGTTCTGGAAGGAAAGGCAGCGCATGGTGAAACACTTTTGGGAGCGATGGCAATAGGAGAATTTAGCCACTTTGCAGGAGCGAAAGGAAAAGGAGAATCTGAAGGTTGGACAATTGGTGATCCTCAAAAGCGAGAATTTCCCACCAACCAGTTGGGCTATGGCCAGGATCTGTGAGCTTCTCCCAGGCCAGGACGGCTTGGTGAGAAACGTCGTCGTTCAAACGGCTACCAACAAACTGAAGGGTCCAGTCCAGAAGTTGTACATCCTGCCTGTGGATACTAGCTTAATATATATGTATTATATTATATAGCCGGGACTGTTACGAATGGCAACACCGGCAATTCGAGTGACTTGCAAATTATATTGTAAAAAAGAGTCTTGCTTCAACTGCGAAGCAGGCGCGACGTTCTTGTCTCGATGAAAACAGGAGGTTAATAAATGTGGGGTTTTAAATATCATTTTCCCCACAGAAAAAATCCGTACTTGTTTTGTTTAAAGTCGTGACGGAACACTATACCTCTGTGGCCGAATTTCTGAGACATAGCCCCTTAAATAACCATAAATAAAGCCAAAAAGGCTGAAAGACAACACTGAAAGAATTCATGTATAGTCGCCGATTAGTATTAGTCGCTTACCGTCATTTTCGATCTAGCAAAAGGACGGTCTTCCCAAATATCCACACACCCTGAACTCTTGGACCTAGCCGCTGATAATTAAGAAAGATATATAAAAAAACACTCGAAAATATTTGGTCGAATACATAGACAATAGTGTCATATTTAAAAATAAAAACAATTCAAAAGAAAAATACAAAAAAATCAAAGACAATTAAATTAAACGAAGGATTGTATCTTATCGTGTTGAACGACTGCACTATTTTGTGGTACCGGCAAGTTACCTTCGCTCGTTGGAAGTTCTTCGACTAACGAAGGCACTTACCTCCGTCATGAAGTTGGCAGAGCACATTTATGTAAAAAATCGATTTTAAATAGCCCTGAATTATGTCCTATTTATGTGCTAACTTTTTGTTAAGTTTTTGATTTTTGTGCTCCAACGGTTTCGGAGAAAATAAACCTTTAAAAGTGCTCAAGAGCAAGAACTCGCCAACTGCCATCCAGAACGTCCAGTCGTCACCTCGCATACGGCTCAGAACAGCCACCACACGTTCAGCTGCGTCAGCAGAGTATACTAACTCCATGCCTTTGCTACCCTCGAGTATAGGATACCCGCGCCACACGAACAACCAACAAAAACCAAAACGATCTGCCACTGCACCATAGCTAAATCAAATCATAGATAACACTATGGTGCCGTGGGTATTTATACAAGTAAAATAACACAGGTGTGATCTGAGAACATTCCAATCGGATCAAATGGAATGCACCAAGGCACTGTGTCTCCGATAACATGAATCGTCGAGACATATCCGAACCAGCGAGGGCGTAATCTGAGAAAGAAGAAAAGAAAAAAACAAATAATGTGCCGCATCGGCGACTGTGGTGGCATAAAGATATAAACACATAGTTACGCGATGGTCACGGGCAGTCAGTGACCTGGATCTTGGACAAAGTTCATAGAAAGCTGTTAACGCAAATCCTGAAAACGGATGAAAATCGAAATAATAAAAAGCATATATCTGATTTATGTGCTTATGATTAGCTAGTCATTGATTTTTGTGCTATCCTAATTTAGCCTCTAATCCAAGTTGTAGGTTTGGCTCTGTTAGTAAAATACCTCTTACAGCTCTTCTAACGACATTGTAGCGCCAGAACAAAAAAAAACATCCTAAAAATAGAAATATGTATATGGCTTCAGTTCTTGTGTCAATTTAATCTTTTAAGGATGTAGGCCAAGATCTTTTCGCAAAATTCGCCACAACATATCAAATAGTGGAAATTCTCATCATTGTGAAGCGGTTTAACAAGGGAATACAAATCGGGATAGTTCAAGAAATGATGAGTTTAGTTCTTGATGTGTTTATGTGTCGCGACGGATCGGATGCCGCTGATTACTTGGGCAGCGCATAGGAATTTCGTTACTGTTTGTAATGGATATGTGTGTACAGTAGCGACGATTTATATTTTTTGTCTCGATTAACACATAGGAATGGAAACTTATGGAAAAAAGGATTGAGGATAGTTTTGCACACAGTGGCAGGAAGAAATACAAATTGTCACGAGGTGTTGTAAAGGAATGGGAAAAGTGTTTAGTGCGAGCACATAGATGCGTCGACCACAGATACAATTTGAATAATTTTATTTTCCCTCAGGAGACCTTGTCAACGGAAATTTTATTTTTGAAATTATATTGAAAATATAGACAGAAGGACTTAGTTTAGGATTAGTTTAGGGAATTTTCTGGAAATATTTTCTTGAGAGGACTCAAGATAGTTTCCAGAATTTTTGGAATATTTTTCTCAGGAGGACTTGAGTTAATACCTATGGAAGGAGTGTTTAGCGTGAGCACATAGATGCGTGGACCGCAAACACATTGATATTAAGGAATATATGTAATACTTAGGCAAGAGGCCTTGGAATAGTTTTCACGAAAACACTGTTGGAGTGTTTAGCGTGAGCACAAACGCGATGCGTGGACCGCAAACACAAATAATATATAAAGAATAGTTCTCTTGGGGACTTGATACAATTTCATGGAATTAAATTCCATAAATAGGAATAGCTTCTCTTGAGGACTTCAGACAATTTCCAGGAATTGGATATATATAGGAATAGCTTCTCTTGAGGACTTGAGACAAATTCCAGGAATTATATATAAATAGGAATAGCTTCTCTTGAGGATTTGAGACAAACTCCAATAATTATATAACTAGGAATAGTTCTGTTGGGGACTTGAGACAATTTCCAGGAATTAAACATAAATAGGAATAGCTTCTCTTGAGAACTTGAGATAATTTCCAGGAATTAGATGTAAATAGGAATAGTTCTCTAGAGGACTTGAGACAATTTCCAGGAATTATATATAAATACGAATAGCTTCTCTTGAGGACTTGAGACACTTTCCAGGAATTATATATAAATAGGAATAGCTTCTCTTGAGGACTTGAGACAATTTCCAGGAATTATAAATAAAAAGGAATAGTTTCTCTTGAGGACTTGAGACAATTTCCAGGAATTATAGGTAAATAGGAATAGAATAGGAATAGCTTCTCTTGACGACTTGAGACAATTTCCAGGAATTATAAAGAAAAAGGAATAGCTTCTTTTGAGGACTTGAGAAAATTTCCAGGAATTATATATAAATAGTCCCAACTCTTGGGGACTTGGGACTATTTCCAGGAATCAAATAGTATATAAGGAATAGTTATTTTGAGGACTTGAGACTTTCCAGGGATTAAATAATAAATAAAGAATAGTTTCTCTTGGGGACTTGAGGCAATTTCCAGAAATTAAATGGATATAGGAATAGTTTCTCCTGGGAACTAGATTCTACAAAAGGATCTCACTCGGAGATCGGCAATGAAATCAACAGAGGAAATTGATAATATTGAGATAAAACACTGTTATTTTCTGAAGGGGAAGGCACAACCATTCTAGGACTGAAATGGTTGATTAAGGAGGACAAATTTACTTTTGTGGGAAAAAACCCTAGTTGCAATGGACTAATGACAAAGAGGAAAATAGAAAATATTGATTCAGGAATTATGAAGGCTTGTAGGAACAAGTGTCCATGCACCACTTTTGGATCTTTAGTGACAAGGGAACAGCTTTCGTTGGCACATATAAAGAACTAAATAAAGCTTTAAAATATTTTTAAAGGCAAGGAGATGCTGGATCATTTAAATAAGAAGGGTACAGACTGGAACTTCATGGCACCGGCAGCACCACATTAAGGTGGAATCTATGAAGCAGCAGTGAAATCTATGAAGTTTCACTTGAAAAGGATTGTTGGGCAGAGGATACTGCCGTATGAGGAGTTTGGAACATTAGTCACTCAAATCGAAGCGATACTCCATTCGAGACCTCTTCACCAATTGAGTGACGACCCGGGACATTTTTCGGTAGGAGAACCATTAATCTATCTATCTTTCAGATTAGACGATATACCAGATACAGTAGGAACTAAGTTCTGGAAGGAAAGGCAGCGCATGGTGAAACACTTTTGGGAGCGATGGCAATAGGAGAATTTAGCCACTTTGCAGGAGCGAAAGGAAAAGGAGAATCTGAAGGTTGGACAATTGGTGATCCTCAAAAGCGAGAATTTCCCACCAACCAGTTGGGCTATGGCCAGGATCTGTGAGCTTCTCCCAGGCCAGGACGGCTTGGTGAGAAACGTCGTCGTTCAAACGGCTACCAACAAACTGAAGGGTCCAGTCCAGAAGTTGTACATCCTGCCTGTGGATACTGCAAAGTGGCTAAATTCTCCTATTGCCATCGCTCCCAAAAGTGTTTCACCATGCGCTGCCTTTCCTTCCAGAACTTAGTTCCTACTGTATCTGGTATATCGTCTAATCTGAAAGATAGATAGATTAATGGTTCTCCTACCGAAAAATGTCCCGGGTCGTCACTCAATTGGTGAAGAGGTCTCGAATGGAGTATCGCTTCGATTTGAGTGACTAATGTTCCAAACTCCTCATACGGCAGTATCCTCTGCCCAACAATCCTTTTCAAGTGTGTTATGAATTCAGGTTGGCCACAGGGGCATCTTCGGAGAAGTGGAGGAGGACGGTGGCACGCTCGCGGTTGCACGGCTAACGCTCGTCGGACGGGGTAGTTCTTGTCACCCCTCACACTAAACCACCTGCTCAGAACAAAAAAAATCGTGCCAAAAGCAGCAAAAGATGGATAGGAAGATAACTAAATATAAACGACTTCGGACGGACAGCTCAAAGACAGGAAAGAGAAGAGAAGAGAGTGAAAGGGAAGAGGAAACGGAAGACTCAACAACCTATGCCTCACCAAAGAGAGAGCCCGGAAGGTCAGATGCAATTTCTCTGTACTCTATCTATGCTAACTAATCCTAAGTCTACCCTAAACCGAAACTAAATACTACCATTTAACCCTACCTAACTTATAACTAACCTATTCTACTCCTTTGCATCCACTGCTTTCCACGGTCGCTCTTCGGTGAGGTTCGTCTCGTCCCGGAGGCCTGCCTGATGAAATTGGCACTTGCTTGGCCTACCCACCCCGTGTCTCAATGGACATGTCCTTGGCTACCTCTCTGGCCGAAGAATTCGAGAGAAAGCCCCTTAACGTTGTATTCCAGCCACTCGTCAGTACGTCCCTGTAGAAAAGAATTCGTCTGTCGTCTCGTCATTGTATGGCGTTCGTCTGTCGTCAACGTTCGCGTATCGCCTACGCCATGGCACTAGTGGGAGGACGGCCTCCCCATATATCCACACACCCTGAACTCTTGGACCTAGCCGCTGATAATTAAGAAAGATATATAAAAAAACACTCGAAAATATTTGGTCGAATACATAGACAATAGTGTCATATTTAAAAATAAAAACAATTCAAAAGAAAAATACAAAAAAATCAAAGACAATTAAATTAAACGAAGGATTGTATCTTATCGTGTTGAACGACTGCACTATTTTGTGGTACCGGCAAGTTACCTTCGCTCGTTGGAAGTTCTTCGACTAACGAAGGCACTTACCTCCGTCATGAAGTTGGCAGAGCACATTTATGTAAAAAATCGATTTTAAATAGCCCTGAATTATGTCCTATTTGTGTGCTAACTTTTTGTTAAGTTTTTGATTTTTGTGCTCCAACGGTTTCGGAGAAAATAAACCTTGAAAAGTGCTCAAGAGCAAGAACTCGCCAACTGCCATCCAGAACGTCCAGTCGTCACCTCGCATACGGCTCAGAACAGCCACCACACGTTCAGCTGCGTCAGCAGAGTATACTAACTCCATGCCTTTGCTACCCTCGAGTATAGGATACCCGCGCCACACGAACAACCAACAAAAACCAAAACGATCTGCCACTGCACCATAGCTAAATCAAATCATAGATAACACTACGGTGCCGTGGGTATTTATACAAGTAAAATAACACAGGTGTGATCTGAGAACATTCCAATCGGATCAAATGGAATGCACCAAGGCACTGTGTCTCCGATAACATGAATCGTCGAGACATATCCGAACCAGCGAGGGCGTAATCTGAGAAAGAAGAAAAGAAAAAAACAAATAATGTGCCGCATCGGCGACTGTGGTGGCATAAAGATATAAACACATAGTTACGCGATGGTCACGGGCAGTCAGTGACCTGGATCTTGGACAAAGTTCATAGAAAGCTGTTAACGCAAATCCTGAAAACGGATGAAAATCGAAATAATAAAAAGCATATATCTGATTTATGTGCTTATGATTAGCTAGTCATTGATTTTTGTGCTATCCTAATTTAGCCTCTAATCCAAGTTGTAGGTTTGGCTCTGTTAGTAAAATACCTCTTACAGCTCTTCTAACGACATTGTAGCGCCAGAACAAAAAAAAACATCCTGAAAATAGAAATATGTATATGGCTTCAGTTCTTGTGTCAATTTAATCTTTTAAGGATGTAGGCCAAGATCTTTTCGCAAAATTCGCCACAACATATCAAATAGTGGAAATTCTCATCATTGTGAAGCGGTTTAACAAGGGAATACAAATCGGGATAGTTCAAGAAATGATGAGTTTAGTTCTTGATGTGTTTATGTGTCGCGACGGATCGGATGCCGCTGATTACTTGGGCAGCGCATAGGAATTTCGTTACTGTTTGTAATGGATATGTGTGTACAGTAGCGACGATTTATATTTTTTGTCTCGATTAACACATAGGAATGGAAACTTATGGAAAAAAGGATTGAGGATAGTTTTGCACACAGTGGCAGGAAGAAATACAAATTGTCACGAGGTGTTGTAAAGGAATGGGAAAAGTGTTTAGTGCGAGCACATAGATGCGTCGACCACAGATACAATTTGAATAATTTTATTTTCCCTCAGGAGAACTTGTCAACGGAAATTTTATTTTTGAAATTATATTGAAAATATAGACAGAAGGACTTAGTTTAGGATTAGTTTAGGGAATTTTCTGGAAATATTTTCTTGAGAGGACTCAAGATAGTTTCCAGAATTTTTGGAATATTTTTCTCAGGAGGACTTGAGTTAATACCTATGGAAGGAGTGTTTAGCGTGAGCACATAGATGCGTGGACCGCAAACACATTGATATTAAGGAATATATGTAATACTTAGGCAAGAGGCCTTGGAATAGTTTTCACGAAAACACTGTTGGAGTGTTTAGCGTGAGCACAAACGCGATGCGTGGACCGCAAACACAAATAATATATAAAGAATAGTTCTCTTGGGGACTTGATACAATTTCATGGAATTAAATTCCATAAATAGGAATAGCTTCTCTTGAGGACTTCAGACAATTTCCAGGAATTGGATATATATAGGAATAGCTTCTCTTGAGGACTTGAGACAAATTCCAGGAATTATATATAAATAGGAATAGCTTCTCTTGAGGATTTGAGACAAACTCCAATAATTATATAACTAGGAATAGTTCTGTTGGGGACTTGAGACAATTTCCAGGAATTAAACATAAATAGGAATAGCTTCTCTTGAGAACTTGAGATAATTTCCAGGAATTAGATGTAAATAGGAATAGTTCTCTAGAGGACTTGAGACAATTTCCAGGAATTATATATAAATACGAATAGCTTCTCTTGAGGACTTGAGACACTTTCCAGGAATTATATATAAATAGGAATAGCTTCTCTTGAGGACTTGAGACAATTTCCAGGAATTATAAATAAAAAGGAATAGTTTCTCTTGAGGACTTGAGACAATTTCCAGGAATTATAGGTAAATAGGAATAGAATAGGAATAGCTTCTCTTGACGACTTGAGACAATTTCCAGGAATTATAAAGAAAAAGGAATAGCTTCTTTTGAGGACTTGAGAAAATTTCCAGGAATTATATATAAATAGTCCCAACTCTTGGGGACTTGGGACTATTTCCAGGAATCAAATAGTATATAAGGAATAGTTATTTTGGGGACTTGAGACTTTCCAGGGATTAAATAATAAATAAAGAATAGTTTCTCTTGGGGACTTGAGGCAATTTCCAGAAATTAAATGGATATAGGAATAGTTTCTCCTGGGAACTAGATTCTACAAAAGGATCTCACTCTGAGATCGGCAATGAAATCAACAGAGGAAATTGATAATATTGAGATAAAACACTGGACTGAAATGGTTGATTAAGGAGGACAAATTTACTTTTGTGGGAAAAAACCCTAGTTGCAATGGACTAATGACAAAGAGGAAAATAGAAAATATTGATTCAGGAATTATGAAGGCTTGTAGGAACAAGTGTCCATGCACCACTTTTGGATCTTAAGTGACAAGGGAACAGCTTTCGTTGGCACATATAAAGAACTAAATAAAGCTTTAAAATATTTTTAAAGGCAAGAAGATGCTGGATCATTTAAATAAGAAGGGTACAGACTGGAACTTCATGGCACCGGCAGCACCACATTAAGGTGGAATCTATGAAGCAGCAGTGAAATCTATGAAGTTTCACTTGAAAAGGATTGTTGGGCAGAGGATACTGCCGTATGAGGAGTTTGGAACATTAGTCACTCAAATCGAAGCGATACTCCATTCGAGACCTCTTCACCAATTGAGTGACGACCCGGGACATTTTTCGGTAGGAGAACCATTAATCTATCTATTTTTCAGTATATTAGACGATATACCAGATACAGTAGGAACTAAGTTCTGGAAGGAAAGGCAGCGCATGGTGAAACACTTTTGGGAGTGATGGCAATAGGAGAATTTAGCCACTTTGCAGGAGCGAAAGGAAAAGGAGAATCTGAAGGTTGGACAATTGGTGATCCTCAAAAGCGAGAATTTCCCACCAACCAGTTGGGCTATGGCCAGGATCTGTGAGCTTCTCCCAGGCCAGGACGGCTTGGTGAGAAACGTCGTCGTTCAAACGGCTACCAACAAACTGAAGGGTCCAGTCCAGAAGTTGTACATCCTGCCTGTGGATACTGCAAAGTGGCTAAATTCTCCTATTGCCATCGCTCCCAAAAGTGTTTCACCATGCGCTGCCTTTCCTTCCAGAACTTAGTTCCTACTGTATCTGGTATATCGTCTAATCTGAAAGATAGATAGATTAATGGTTCTCCTACCGAAAAATGTCCCGGGTCGTCACTCAATTGGTGAAGAGGTCTCGAATGGAGTATCGCTTCGATTTGAGTGACTAATGTTCCAAACTCCTCATACGGCAGTATCCTCTGCCCAACAATCCTTTTCAAGTGTGTTATGAATTCAGGTTGGCCACAGGGGCATCTTCGGAGAAGTGGAGGAGGACGGTGGCACGCTCGCGGTTGCACGGCTAACGCTCGTCGGACGGGGTAGTTCTTGTCACCCCTCACACTAAACCACCTGCTCAGAACAAAAAAAATCGTGCCAAAAGCAGCAAAAGATGGATAGGAAGAGAACTAAATATAAACGACTTCGGACGGACAGCTCAAAGACAGGAAAGAGAAGAGAAGAGAGTGAAAGGGAAGAGGAAACGGAAGACTCAACAACCTATGCCTCACCAAAGAGAGAGTCCGGAAGGTCAGATGCAATTTCTCTGTACTCTATCTATGCTAACTAATCCTAAGTCTACCCTAAACCGAAACTAAATACTACCATTTAACCCTACCTAACTTATAACTAACCTATTCTACTCCTTTGCATCCACTGCTTTCCACGGTCGCTCTTCGGTGAGGTTCGTCTCGTCCCGGAGGCGTGCCTGATGAAATTGGCACTTGCTTGGCCTACCCACCCCGTGTCTCAATGGACATGTCCTTGGCTACCTCTCTGGCCGAAGAATTCGAGAGAAAGCCCCTTAACGTTGTATTCCAGCCACTCGTCAGTACGTCCCTGTAGAAAAGAATTCGTCTGTCGTCTCGTCATTGTATGGCGTTCGTCTGTCGTCAACGTTCGCGTATCGCCTACGCCATGGCACTAGTGGGAGGACGGCCTCCCCATATATCCACACACCCTGAACTCTTGGACCTAGCCGCTGATAATTAAGAAAGATATATAAAAAAACACTCGAAAATATTTGGTCGAATACATAGACAATAGTGTCATATTTAAAAATAAAAACAATTCAAAAGAAAAATACAAAAAAATCAAAGACAATTAAATTAAACGAAGGATTGTATCTTATCGTGTTGAACGACTGCACTATTTTGTGGTACCGGCAAGTTACCTTCGCTCGTTGGAAGTTCTTCGACTAACGAAGGCACTTACCTCCGTCATGAAGTTGGCAGAGCACATTTATGTAAAAAATCGATTTTAAATAGCCCTGAATTATGTCCTATTTGTGTGCTAACTTTTTGTTAAGTTTTTGATTTTTGTGCTCCAACGGTTTCGGAGAAAATAAACCTTGAAAAGTGCTCAAGAGCAAGAACTCGCCAACTGCCATCCAGAACGTCCAGTCGTCACCTCGCATACGGCTCAGAACAGCCACCACACGTTCAGCTGCGTCAGCAGAGTATACTAACTCCATGCCTTTGCTACCCTCGAGTATAGGATACCCGCGCCACACGAACAACCAACAAAAACCAAAACGATCTGCCACTGCACCATAGCTAAATCAAATCATAGATAACACTACGGTGCCGTGGGTATTTATACAAGTAAAATAACACAGGTGTGATCTGAGAACATTCCAATCGGATCAAATGGAATGCACCAAGGCACTGTGTCTCCGATAACATGAATCGTCGAGACATATCCGAACCAGCGAGGGCGTAATCTGAGAAAGAAGAAAAAAAAAAAAAACAAATAATGTGCCGCATCGGCGACTGTGGTGGCATAAAGATATAAACACATAGTTACGCGATGGTCACGGGCAGTCAGTGACCTGGATCTTGGACAAAGTTCATAGAAAGTTGTTAACGCAAATCCTGAAAACGGGTGAAAATCGAAATAATAAAAGCATATATCTGATTTATGTGCTTATGATTAGCTAGTCATTGATTTTTGTGCTATCGTAATTTAGCCTCTAATCCAAGTTGTAGGTTTGGCTCTGTTAGTAAAATACCTCTTACAGCTCTGCTAACGACATTGTAGCGCCAGAACAAAAAAAAATAGAAATATGTCGATATTTTAATTATAGTAGGTATGGGTAGAATAATCCTTGCAAAATAAAAACATTTCAATTGCACACTGGTAGGTTTTTTTTTTTTTTTTGGATGCGCCAACGGATGTGGTAATCTTCTAAAGATGCGGTAGCCCGTGCTACCAACATGCACGATTCGCAAACCCGAATAATCGATGCCGGGAATACGCCTACGTACTAATCCACACCCCACACACTTCAACCACTCTCCCCGCGGGACTGCCGTTAGGTATTACTTCGCGGGGTTGGTTAGCCTTCAAGCTATTCGTGTTGTGTCACCTGCTTCTGGTGTTTCTGCGGTCTCTGAGGCTTCTGCTGTGGCTTTTCTTAGCCTTTCTATTCTCCGTAGCTCATTTTGTAGGATGGTTAAAAAATTGCATAATTCCGCCCAGTTCTCTTGAGACTGCAACATATGGTCGATGATTAGTGACGGGCTGGGCAAAGTATTTCTCCATGCCATGAAGCGTGGGCAATAAAATACTGCGTGCTCCGTGTCTTCATCTTTGTTTACGCATTCGGGGCAAGATGGTGAGCTGTCGTGCCCAAAACGGTGCAGATACTTGCGATAACCACCGTGGCCTGACAGGAACTGTGTAAGGTTATAGTTACAGTCTCCATGGTTACGTTCTATCCATTCCTTGATTGTCGGTATAAGTTTGTATGTCCATCTGCCTTTCGTTGTGCTATTCCAGCGAGCTTGCCACATAGCTATTGACGCTGCCTTTTCTTCGGTTTTAATCCTCTTGATTTCACTGGCATCGTATTGGTTTAAGGCTCTTTTGTTATATATCCTCAACATTTCGTCTGCAAGAATGTCGACGGGGACCATTCCAGCTATAACAAAGGCGGCCTCATCCGATATGGTTCGGAAGCCGCTGATTGTCCGTAGCGCGCAGAGCCTGTATGTTGATAATAGTCTCCTTTTGGTCTCCTTCGTCCTCAGTGCCTGCGCCCAGACTGGGGCTGCATACAGCAGAACTGATGTAACAACTCTGGAAAGTAGGATCCTTCTTGCGTATCCAGGTCCACCAATGTTAGGCATTATGCGCGAGAGAGCTCCCTACATTTGCGATGCTTTCTTGGCTAAATATTCCACGTGTGTTTTGAACCGTAGTCTATTGTCCAGCATTACTCCAAGGTATTTAACCGCTTCTTTGGACTTGATTATTTGGTTACCAACCTGGAAGTTGGCAAACTCTACAGTTTTTCGGCTGGTTATGAGGACAGCTTCTGTTTTATGATCAGCTAGTTCCAGGCTGGCGGTTGATAGCCACTCCTTTACCCGGGCAATTGCTTCGTTTGTAACGGATTCAATTGTACGAATCTGTTTACCTACTGTCACAACGGCGATGTCATCGGCGAATCCAATTATCGTCACTCCCTCAGGCAGCACCAACCGTAAGACTCCGTCGTACATGATGTTCCACAATAACGGCCCCAAGACCGATCCCTGTGGAACTCCGGCAGTGACTTTGTAGTATTTTTCACCTTCATCTGTATTATATCTTAACTTCCTGTTGTTGAAGTAGCTCGTCATTATACGTAGCAAGTAGTACGGTGTATCCATCCTAGCGAGGGATCTTCTAATGAAAGACCAGTTCGCGGAGTTAAAAGCATTTTTAACGTCCAATGTTACTACTGCACAGTACTCCTTTGTCCCATAGAGCCATCTTTCCCCTTCGATGGCGCCTTTTGCAATATCAACTACTGCTCGTATGGCATCAACAGTGGATCTCCTTTTTCTAAAACCAAATTGGTAATCTGAAAGGGCCCCTTTTTCGTCTGCCACTGCGAGTAATCTATTGTAGATTATCTTCTCGAGAATCTTTCCCATGGTGTCCAATAGGCATATTGGGCGATAGGACGATGGTTCTCCTGGAGGCTTCTTTCCTTTTGGTAGCAGGACCAAGTGTTTCATTTTCCACTTTTCGGGAAACGTTCCTTCTTCGAGGCACTTCTGCATCGTCATCATAAACAGGTCTGGCCTCTTTTTTATAGCCGCTTTTATTGCCTTGTTTGGGATGCCGTCGGGTCCGGGGGCCTTGTTGTCGCCAATCTTGCTGCATGCCTCGAGCAGCTCCTCCTGGGTGATTAGTGGAATGTCATCTGTACTGACTTCTCTCACGATATTGCACATAGTAGTTGGTACTTGGGGAAAGAGATGCTCTACTATGGATTTCAGTATTATTTGACACGTTATTGGAGGAGTTCTGTAGCCCCTCAGTTTGGTCATCACCATTCTGTATGCCGAACCCCATGGGTTAATGTCGGCCTCCTCACAAAGACGTTTAAAACACGTGGTTTTGCTCTCCTTAATAGTTCTATTTAGTGTGCGTCTTGCCAGTCTAAGAGTGTCCAGGCATTGTTGGAAGTCTGGTCTTCTTCTTGAACGCTGAACCTTGCGTCGAGCTTGCAGACATTTTTTCCGAAGTGTCTTTATTTCCTCATTCCACCAGTAACATGGCGGTGCCTTCCTGCTGTTTGTTCTTCTGGGCATGGATGCATCGCACGCGGTGGTGATGGTGTTTGTGAGGCGATGTGCGAGGGTCTCCGCTGTTCCATTTCGCGTTAGGTTGCCGTTCAACATCTCTTCGAATGTTTCCTTATCGAATTTTCTGTCGTTCCATTTTGGGCCCGTAAGTTTAGGGGGTACGACTGGTTTCATCCCTCTTATTTCCATTATTATCATTTGGTGGTCGCTGTGTGAGCATTCTTCACTGACTCTCCACTTTATGGTTCTCAGGATAGAACTACTCACAAGGGTGATGTCAATGATAGAGCCTATCCCAGCCTTCCTGTACGTATTTGCTCGACCCTTGTTGGCGATACTTGTCGATAGGGGAGCGAATGTTTCCAGTAGGGCCTGTCCTCTGGTATTCGTGAGTCTGCTGCCCCATTCCGTAGCCCACGCATTAAAGTCGCCACCTATGACCACTGGGGTTCTCCGAAGAGCGTCTGAGGTTAGATTGTCCAGCATTTGTTGGTATTCATTGGACGTTAAGCTGGGTCGGGCATAGCAACTGTAGAAATGGATCCCGTTTATTTTCGCCCGAACGAAGCCTTCTGTTTGATCGCTTGTGTCTTCGAAAGCATAGCGTCCACATATCCAAATGGCCGCCTGTTTTGCTTTGTCGCAGATCCAGTTATTGTTCCCGTCGGGACACTTATATGGTTCACTAATCATTATGACGTCCGCCCTTTCGTCCTTGGCCGTTTGTGCTAGGATGTCCTGGGCTACTCTACAGTGGTTGAGGTTTATCTGTAGTATCTTCATGGTCTCTTGCTAGTGATAGCTCTCCGAAAAACCGGGCATTTGTTACTGCCAGCTACATGCTTCGCGTCATCTGGATTGTCTCTCTTGCAGATCATACAGAATGGTTCCTTGTCACAGTTCTTTGCTATATGGCCTTCTGTCCCACATCTCCTACATAGTTTGGAGCGGTCTTCTTCGTTTTTGCATTGCCGGGCTAGGTGGCCAAACTCTAGACATTTGAAGCATTTTTTTTGCAGGGTCCGTTCGCGTATGCGACAGTTTACCCAGCCGATTTTAACCTTTCCGGCTTTTAAGAGTTTTCCTGCGTCTTCTGAGGGGAGGCTGATTGTTGCTGTTTGAGTTCCTCCGTAACCCTTTCGCAGGGACAAGACGTCTGCTGGTAAAACTGTCACTTCGAGCTGGGCTTTGATGGCATCGGCTATGTCGTCTACAGCAGTGACCTCATCGATGTCTTTAATCTCAAGGACAGAGTGGTGTGTAAGTGACCTTACATTCGCCTGGTCAGCTAAGGTTTCACTAAGGAATCCTTTGAACTCAGAGGTCTTAATCCCCGTCTCCTTGAGTTGTATAAGGAGGTCTCCCTTTTGTGTCCTCCTAATTCTTGACACCGCCTTTCCCACTATTTCCAATTTTGGGTCTGCCTTTACCTTTTTTAGGATCTCCGCGTATGAGAGGGTCCCCGTCGCTTTGATGACGATAGCGTCAGGCCTAGGTTTTTTGTCCTCTATCTGCTTCTTTTTGGCGACCTTCTTTCTTGAGGCATTCTGCCACTCTTCATCTCCTTTCGTCTGCTTCTTATCAATGCCTGCATTTTTCTTTTGATTGGGCCTGGTCACTGGAGTCTCAACTCCGGTTTTCCCATCTTTCTCCTTGGTTGTTTTCACAGGTGGGGGTTTTTGTTTCCGTTTCTGCTCCGGGTATCTTTTGGCTGCAACGATGTTTTCAGCATTAACTTGTCTCCTTTTTGGTTCCGGTAGTACGTTGTCTGCAGAACCATTTGGTAAGTTATGCTGCTTCCGTTTAGGCTCCGGGGATTCGTCTTCTGCAACCTGTCTCTTCTTGGGCTCTGTTGTTGCCTTTAGCCATGGTGAAGTTTGCGAGGAATTGTTCTGACGAATCACTTTCTTTGCTTTCTCGTCATGCAATTGAATCGCCGAGAGTTCGTAAAGAGCTCTGATGCTTTCAATAGCATCTCTCATCGGTTGGTGGATCGAGCGTCTTTTGCCATCTTCCATCATTTCTATCAGCCATCTTATTTGCTCACCTAGCTTGTGAAAGTCTGATTGCTGGACGGTTGATTCGGCCGCCCTTGTTCGTACTGTGGGTGACTCGCGTCGTTCGGTACTTCTTTGTGGTACTGGTGACCTCAGCATTCTTGATCCTCCCTGAAAGGGATTTTCAATGGTCTCCTCTATTAGTCCTCCGGTGTTTTGGTCAATGTTGGTTGTATTAATTTCTATTTGGTCCCCCCTCAAAGCCGCTATCAATGTTCGAATGTGCAGTCACCTAAGGATCCCATGGTTGTCTTTGCAAGCAGTGAGGCCATGCGAGGGTTGACACAAGCCCTTATGGGGTTTTGTGCCAGAGCCGGATCGGTGCTAACCAGGAATATTACATCTGGACCTACACCACCAACTTAATGGTGACGAAACATTGAACGTACTTTGAGGCCTGCCAAGGTTTTAACGGGACGGAGGCGCTTGCAGCATTAGCCTGAAAGCCATTTCCGCAAGATTTCACTCTTGCTTACTCAGGTAACAGAATACTACAAACGTCAGCCCTCATAGCGATAGTTCCAATTCGTTTTCCAGTATGCCATAATTAAGACCTTACTGGACTCGGTCTTAATGTTTTGTTTTAGAAGAATTCTAAATTAGTATACTAATGTTATTGCATTATACTACAATGCAATATAAATATATGTATGTGCAGTCGCTTCCAGGTTGAGAAGCTGCACATTTCGCGGTGTGGCGGGTGCCGCCGGATCTCGCCAGTTGCTTCTTGCTGTATCCCTCGGTGCCACCTTATGTGGTGGGGAGCACTTACTTGGAAGACGGTGCTTGCTCGTCTTGTCGCAGAGAGTTCATAGGGGTTCCTTTGACCTTTTCAGCCACGCCCTCCTTCTCCGCCTCTCTGGATGGGGGACTGCTTATTGGGTGTTCGCAGTTAACTCCTTTAACGATGCTGCATTTTTCTATCCCCAGCATACGAGTGGATTTTAGTCGCCTCTTACGACAGGCATACCTTACCTCAGGTCAATTCTAACCCCGAACCTGAAGGGGGGATTATTGTGTGTGTATGTGTGTTTGTGTGTATGTATGCGATAAACCAAGGCTAAATAATATCGATTAATAGTAGAGTGTGTGTAAGAGAGAAACCAAGGCCACAATAAGACTTGTATCTATACGAGAAACCAAGGCCAAATAATATCGATTAATAGTAGAGTGTGTGTATGCGAGAAATCATGATCACAATAGCTGTTTTTTATTATCAGCGTGATCTGATCCGAATCAGATCACGAAAATAAAACAGAACGGATCATTGAAAAGTTTAATTTTTGAATTGTGGCAACAGTTGCTTTCAAAAACAAAACAGATAATACAGGGTATTTCAAACTTCATGTTGCCACCAGCCATATTGCAAATATTCTTCTCAACGTGACGTCACACAAGGTACATGTCATTACACTTGAAAAGTCGGGGGTGTTACCATGTTGAATCAAATTTGCATAATTTTTCTTTTCTAATATATTTTTGTGAAAAAAATTTAGTATTTTATGTTCAAATAGGCAACACATGAACAATATTTTGCTGCTAACGCTTGAATTATATCTTGGCATATTAAGGTGTGTCCAGACCACCGAAACATTTCAGAAATGTTTATGAAATGTTTCTGAAGAAAATCGGACAGAATTTATAAACAGTTATAAAAGATTTCTGAAATTAATTTATTAGCCCCCGTATTAATAAACACTGCGTAAAAGTTATCAACTCGTTACTCAGCAGTTACGTAAAATTTTTGTATGCTGACTGACGTTTACTAGCTAACTTACATTTGCATATTTGTTTATTAATGCGGGGGTAAATGTTTATGAGATGTTTTAACTTCATCCTGTTTTGGACTAGAAGAAAATAATGTGGAGGGATTATTATAGCAACGAGTAAAGTTTTTATTTTTGTAATTTTGGTCTCGGCAATCACGCGTCACGCTATTTAATTCAAATAATCGTATTAAATGAATCACTTTCTCATTAGTTACTCAAAGCTTTTCTGGACATTTTTATTTTATTTAAAAACAAATAATAATCGAAAAACAGCGCTCACTTTCTGCAGGGATACTTGTAAAACAAGAATTATTTCCCATCACGATTGGTTAACTGTGAAACATTTCATAAATGTTTTTTTGGTGTCCAGATCCAAACCAGCAAAATATTTCTAAGCATTTCATAAAAAATGTTTTGTTTAATAAGTGTTTCCGAAATAAATATGGAACATGTAGGTATTTAATTGTTTATCAAATGTTTGGCTGGTCTGGGCATACCTTTATGGAACGAGAAAAAACAAAATAACTCGGAATACGGACAGGCACTTTATTCGAATGCGAAATAAATCAATTGATTTTTTTGTGTTCCATTTTTCAGTCTGGCAACGTGATTGTGTGGCTATCGTTTACAGGCACACCAACATTTAAAAATAAAACAAGCCACCTAGTCGGAAATAGTAGAAATAATTTTCAGATCATGATTCGTGATCTCGATGAGAAGCAGGATCATGTGCTGTTGTGGTAAATGCATGTAAATCGATGATCTATATGGATCATAGCTGATAATAAAAAACAGCTAATGAGACTTGTATCTATACGAGAAACCAAGGCCAAATAATATCGATTAATAGTAGAGTGTGTGTATGAGAGAAACCAAGGCCACAATAAGACTTGTATCTATACGAGAAACCAAGGCCAAATAATATCGATTAATAGTAGAGTGTGTGTATGCGAGAAATCATGATCACAATGAGACTTGTTTCTATACGAGAAACCAAGGCCAAATAATATCGATTAATAGTAGAGTGTGTGTATGCGCGAAACCAAGGCCAAATAATTTAGTAAACAAATCCATAGTAGAGTGTGTTTATGTGAGAAATCATCGTGGTCACGACAAGACTTATATGCATGCAAGAAATCAGATTCAAGATAAGACTTGTATGCAATCTTGGTTAAGCAAAACATGGACAAGGTAAAAAAAAGTTTTGCAGAGAAGAGAATTAAAAAAGTATTAAGATCCATTCCACAAGGTCATGCAGAAAAAAAATCAATCTTCTCTTATGTAGATAAGAAAGTCATGATGTTTCTGTCCTATAAAAACAAAGTCCAATCAATCTTTATAGCAGTTGTGAAAACATGTTAATATCCTAAGCAGTAAAGTGTAGATTAAGAAGACCAAGCGAAATTGTTGTTGTTTTCAAGTAAACATTTCAACTATCAAATACATTTATGTACATGCATATGCCTCAAAAATAAACTAATGTTTTATGAGAGTAGAACTAAAGAGATTGATTTACATACGTCGGTAGTAAAAAAGGGTGATTCAAGTCAGCGCTCGAACAGACGTTTCAAAGAGCACATAGTAAAGTTCAGACTTACTGTAAAACCTATAAGAAGAGTATTGCAAATTGTATTGAATATAGTTGCAAAAGCAAAATGTTTTGGCTGGGGGGGCTGTTAAGGGAAGGTAAAAGTCTCTGCTTATGAGCCCAATGTATAAATAATAACTTATTGAAATAAAATGAAAAAAGAAAAAAATATATTAACTGTTTTTTATTTATCCATGAATTGTGAGTGGATGGAAAGCCCAACCATTTGACAAAAACTTCTTCATCTTTTGTTGCTATGACCTTTTCCACAAGATATATATCTGGAAATTTGGATTTTTGTAATTCTTCTTCATAAAAGGCACCACTTATAGGTTGACCTTGATAGTCTTGAAGAAGGTAAGTAACCGGATTTGTTAGGTTCACTTTTCTTATTGTGAATAATTCTGTTGTCCAGTTGGGGGTGTAACCTTTCTCGAAAACATGTTTAAACTTGCTAATTCGAACATTGCTACCAACTTTGAATTTTCCCTTGGGTGCGTATTTAATTCGATTATACACGGTTGATAACAGATCCTGAGCATTTTTCCTATTCACATCAACAGGTCGCCTTTTTATTGTTCTATGCTTAGAGTGGTTGTAAGCATTTACCAAGTCTTTTAGAATAGATATCCATTTGTGGTTGCCATTAAAAATAAATTCTTTCCACATCTTCTCCTTAAGGGTACGGTTAAAGCGTTCAACAATTGATGCTTTTAAAATACTGAACGTTGAATAATGATTTATAGTGTAGGTTTTCATCAAATTCTGAAAGATTTTATTGAAAAACTCTTTGCCATCATCGGTCTGCAGATTTTTCGGTATTCTATGAGAAATGTTAAATATTTATTTTATGGCTAATGTCACATATGAAGACGTCTTATTTTTCAAAGGAACGGCCCATGCATGCTTTGAAAAAGTATCAATCACAGTCAATATGTAGTTGAATCCATTATTCTGATTACTGTGAGGGATAATTTCTACCAAGTCTGCTTGCCACAAGTCATCAAACCCTTTAATTATAACTCGACGTCGGTTAAAATTTCTTCGTGCCGGCTTGTGCAATTCTTCAACAACATCTCGTTTGCTCATCGTAGCAAAGAATGAATGAATGAAGAGCAAATCTATAATTAACTGCATTTGGATTGTTGAACAGAGGAGAACAAATAAAACATTTTTTTTTATTCATTTTTATTTTTTTATTTATGAAATCTTTGATACAGTGATATTAATTTCATTATTCTAATCATTTTATTTTCAATCATATAGCATGCACAAGTATCTGGTCCTTCTTTGCATAAATTTGAGGACCAAGAACAGTTGATAAAATGGCAACCATGAGCAGATATTGTGCAGGATAGATTTTCATAATTCCTCAGAAAAGAGATAATGCCTATAATCTCATGGTAGTGCTCCTCTAGTAAAGTGTGTTGATAAGCCTTCAAAAATGCTTGAATCTGATCGAAAATTGAACAAGTATTTATGTTAGACATCATTTCCAGCGAACTTGCAATCGAGTACTGATATAGGTTGTTTAAAATGGTGGAAATTGTAATTTTTCTTTTCTAGATTCTGAGTTGTTATCTTGGAGTTTCTTTTCAGTGCCCTCTTTAAATTTTTCGAGTATATCGAGGAAATAGTTTCGAAACTTATTTAGCGATTCAAGAGTGTTAATATTTTGTTCATCAATGTATGTGCGCAATTTTCTATTGCTATGTTTAAGTGTTAAACGTATATGATTGTCGACATACTGTTTTGTGGTTGCGTCGGCAAAATCGATGGGTTCCTTTATATTCTTCAAAGCATTTTGCTTGCCATCAAAGTAACCATTTAGATGAAGAGTTAAACTCCTTTTTGTGTCACTTTTTATCATTTCCATAAGAGTATTAGTATTACTATCCATATTTTTTTGGAGTATAAAAAGTGTTTTGTTTACAGAGTCTATACTATTTATTATCTACATATTCCTTGTTGACCGCTTGGTGGGGTGTATCAGCTTTTCCAACATTGTTTAAACATTTTCCATTTATGTCAAAGTCACCGGTAGGTAATAGCTGAAATCCGTCTCCAGGAGGTCCTGGAGGACCAGTTATTGAACCTTGCAATGAGTTGAAACTCCTTCCGAACTTGTCGACGTTCATCTTGTTAATGTTAGTATATGATATTTGATTCGCGAAGCTCTTCAACAATTGAGTTAATTTCATTTTGGAGATTATTATTGCCAGCCCTTTGAGATGCATTTAAAAGTCTTAATCTATCAACGAGTTCGTTAGGGTTATCCCAATAGACGTAATCGATATGATTACTAGAGTAGATCATATCAGATGAATTACTATATGCTTTGCCAATTTTACGTTGTGACAGCTCTTGAATTAGGGGATGAATAATGAGTTTGTACTTTTGTCCTCTATTACCTTTAATTTGAGAGCTGCTCTCATGGTTTCTCATATGCAAGTTAGTTTTTTGTAATATTTTAAGATATTGCTGTAAGTCTTCATTGGTATAGTGTGATTTTCTTGGTTTTTTTCGCATAATTAGCTCATAAAGCCCATCTGCCCCATTAACGATTTCATCATCAATAACGAAATCATTGTTTTTATTAATTGAAAATGTTGATCTGCCTAATTTCGTTGAATTTGACTGTACATCGAAATATGGTCCATAGATTTTATCACGATTTTCATCTGATGCCGTTGATCGGTTGAATGGTGTACTTTGATCAATACTATAGGTATCGGTTTCGAAATGTGTGGGTGTTCTAAATGAAACATCTTTATCCGTGGGTGTAGATGTTGCAGTTGCTAGAATTGATTCCGGCAATGATGAGAACTCAAACATTTTTTTTTCCTCAGACGGACTGAAATTTTAATCGTCGTATTTTACGTTTTACTGTTCCATCCACTATGTCAGTATTATCATTTTTAACATTTTTCACGATTTCCTTTAGAGGTTCAACTATTGGCTTAAAAGTATTTTCAAATTCGGTTTCCTTTATAATTCTTCCAGTTTTGAGAGACATATATTTTCTCCTCAAAGCTTTTTTAGTTTTTATGAGGTCTTTGAGTAATCTTTCGTCGATATTCATATTAATGGAAAAAAAAACAGGCTTCAAATAGGTCAGTTTAAAATAGATCAGTTTATAATACTGATCTGTTCAATAACAGAGGATAGTTTTATACAGGGTTGTTTTAAAGCAGATGTGTTCATGTTGACAGATGTTTCATAACTGAACATCTTTATAAGACCACAATTTCTTTAAAAGACCTATTATACCGCCCCTTATCGGCACTACAATCTTTATTGATAACCAAAAACCCATATGTGTCTTTCCAAAAATTAGCACACAATACTTTGAATTGATTTAATGACATATCGGAGTTTATATGATCATTGTATATGTGTTTAAGATTAAGATCATCTTGCTTAAACAGAACTATACAGTTTGCATTGTCTCGTATCAAATGCTTTGGTATATGTGTATACGACTGACATAAATAAAAACTATCTACAAAGTTATGACAGAAATAATCTCGAATATTATTTTGTTTATCACACGCCACATCATCAAATATGAATACCGAATTAAATTTTGCCTCAGAAGTATTATATCACAGTTATTTGTAAGTTCGTGATATTCCATGCCATTCATAGACTTTATTAGTTTTCTCAAATACTCATATTTGGGTTGCTGTAGAGATTTTGAATATATATAAAGGTTTTCAAATTTCAAACCATTAGGATCGAGTAGAATGCTTAACATTACATTTGTTTTACCACAGTTTGAGGGACCCACAATTATTCCACGAATACTATTTGGGAAAAATGTTCCATGTTTCCTTTTGTTTGCTTTGATTCTATTATCAAAGTTCTTTACTGTAATAATATCAAGTTGTTTACTGAACCTCATCTTGCAAATGAATTCATTTCATATAAAAACACTATGTTATATAGACAACAACTTCACAACTGATCAACGTGTGTCAACACGATATTGCATACGCTAATAGTAATAATAACTTGTCTAATCGGCATATTGCTGATAAAATTCTATCTGAAAAGGCCTGGCAGAGGGTAAAAGCTAAAGATTCTTCAATATCAGAGAAATTAAATAGCATATTGGTTACGAGTATGATGAAGGCTAAAACAAAACTAGGCATGGGCTGCCAACTGAAACGTCTCAAGTCAGGAAAAAAGAAAAAAATCAATTTATTTAAAAAAGTTATTAAAGAGGTGAAGAACGCCGTAAGGGATCACACAGCCAATGATCCAAATGCAATTGCAATAACTGCTCTACATGCAGCTAAAAAGGTTTTAAAGAACAAACGAAGCAACATTATAGTTCCTCGAGTGATACCACTTCCAAAAAAAATTGGGGGTTTCCTACCACTGCTGCCTATTTTAGCAGGGCTATCAGCGGTTGGATCTCTATCTGGAGGCGCTGCAGGACTAGTAAAAGCAATAAATAGTTCAAAGGTTGCTAAGCAACAAATGGAAGAGAATAAACGTCACAACCTAGCCTTAGAGGGAATAAAAATCAAGCAAGGCAAAGGGTTTTATCTACAACCTTATAAGAAGGGTTTTGGACTCTTCCTAAGGCCACAAGATTCAAAAAACTTTTGAATTTGCTACCTAACCGTCCTCTCACCAATAATGATATTATGAAATTTGGGAAAATCAATATACCTAATTTTCGTGGGGTGTACATGCGGGATAAACTACCAATAAGACCTCATGACAAGGAATGCGGAATAATTAATTAAGATAATGAGAGTGGCCCTGGATCACACTGGGTAGCATATATTAGGAATAAGAATGTAACGAAATATTTTGATAGTTTTGGTAATATACGACCACCTATAGAGGTGGTAAGATATGTAGGGGAAAATATTTTCTACAATTATAATAATTTTCAAAATTTTAATACATTTATATGTGGTCATCTATGTTTAAGATTTCTACTCGAAGAAAATACATACAATAAGTAAAGCAAATCAAATCATGTTTCATTTCTATTTCAAAAGCGATGTCATTGACACTAACCCTAAGCGGAAGTCAATCTATTCTCACCGCAGAATACTTTCCTCCAATTATTTTAAATTCTGATTATGTGTGTGGTTTAGTTGATTTCCAGACCTACAATTCTATACCTAATGTGGATGTGTTTAATAATCTATTTCATTTTAGTGGTGTTGAGCCATGAGATCGAAGATATTAATAATTATATACAGAGTTTAGTTGAAACTTATTATAATAAGAATGCTAAAAATAAACTAATCATTAAAATAAAAGCAAATAACAACACATTAAAATGTGAAATTTATAGCAATATGGAGATTGATTTCTCACGACCCTGTTCGATTGCATCGCTTTTGGGGTTTAGCAAGAAAAAACTAGCTCCAAATATATTGCATGAATCAGATCTTTATGTAAACATAAATAGAGTGAACATTGTGCGGATTGAATGTAATTTGATTGATGAAACATACATTAATAATCAGCATGCGCATATATTACATGTATTTTCTATAAAAGTTAGTCCAGGATATAAAATAGTTGAAGTTCCACCAAATGTTATCTATTTGCCAATGAACTCTAAGAGGATAAGTTCTTTAACATTAAATCTCTTGGA
Organism: Cheilosia variabilis; assembly: GCA_951230905.1. Classification (NCBI taxonomy): domain Eukaryota; kingdom Metazoa; phylum Arthropoda; class Insecta; order Diptera; family Syrphidae; genus Cheilosia; species Cheilosia variabilis. Next base: position 97,068,019 of record OX579676.1, on the reverse strand, counting down.
CCAAGACGGAAATCTTATTAACTTTCGAGGTGAAATCATAACAGTTCGATTGCATCTTAAACCACAATAATAATGATAATATTTGGTAGTCCTTCGGGAAATTATAAAAGCGCTGGTAGTAGTATTAGCGCTGTTAATATACGGTCAACAATTGATAGGAGAACATCGAAACTTAGTGCAACAAATCAAAAATTTCTACTCTCATTGGGGTATATATATATAAAGGGTGATTTTTTAGCTGGTTTGGTTTTGGCAACACTGGTTTTGACAGCTGACGTGTGTTTAGTACCTTGTGTCACTGTCAAACAGCTTCAGTTTGGTTTGCAATTTAACCATGGATCGTCTTACAAATGAACAACGCTTGCAAATTATTGAATTTTACTATCAAAATTCGTGCTCGGTTCGAAATGTTCATCGCGCGCTGCTTCCATTTTATGATCGGCATTCTCGACCTTCTGAGCAGTCTATTCGGAAGATTGTGACCAAATTTCGCACCAAATTTACTTTGTTGGACATTAAACCACCAACACGTTTACGTACTGTGCGTAGTGAAGAAAATATTGCGGCCGTATCAGCTAGTGTGACAGAAGACCGCGAAATGTCGATTCGGCGCCGTTCCCAGCAGTTAGGCCTTTGTTACAGCACTACGTGGAAAATTTTGCGGAAGGATTTGGGCGTAAAGCCTTTTAAGATACAGCTGGTGCAAGAACTAAAGCCAGCCGACCTACCACAACGCCGAATTTTTGGTGAATGGGCTCTTGGAAAGCTGGCCGAGGATCCGCTTTTTTATCGAAAAATTGTGTTCAGCGATGAGGCTCATTTTTGGTTGAATGGGTACGTAAATAAGCAAAATTGCCGCATTTGGAGTGAAGATCAGCCAGAAGCATTGCAACGGCTACCAATGCATCCCGAAAAAGCCACTGTTTGGTGCGGTTTATGGGCCGGCGGCATTATTGGGCCATATTTCTTCAAAGATGATGCGAATCGCAGCGTTACTGTCAATGGTGAACGCTACCGAGCGATGATAACAAACTTTTTTTTGCCCGAAATGGAAGTTCTTGACTTGCATGATATGTGGTTTCAACAAGACGGTGCCACATGCCACACAGCACGCGAAACAATGGCGCAATTGCGAGGCGAGTTTGGTGAACAGTTAATTTCACGTTTCGGGCCGGTCAATTGGCCGCCTAGATCGTGCGATTTGACACCATTAGATTATTTTTTGTGGGGGTATGCCAAGGCTAATGTGTATAGGGACAAGCCCGCTTCGATTGACACACTGGAAGCCAACATCCATGCATTCATTCGTGAGATACCGGCCGATATGTGTGAAAGAGTATGCCAAAATTGGACTCAGCGGATGGGCTACCTGAGACGCAGCCGCGGTCAACATTTGCATGAAATTATCTTTAAACATTAAATTGCAAGGTTCAAACTATCGATTCAAATAAATATTTAATTCATTTTTTCGAATTTTTTGTGTTTTTTTTTTTTAAAAAGTTCTAAGCCTCTTAAAAAATCACCCTTTATATATTTCGAGAGATAATCGAATCAGACCACCATTGTCGGGTCTCTTTTCGTCTCTCTACCACTGTAAATCTTACTCAGAGAGACTCTCTGGATTTCTCCACAGTTCTTCTCTGGGCTCAATTCCTAGTGTTAACGCTAGCATCTGTTTATGGGAGATCCGTTTCATCGACTGGGTCTCGACCCATTGATGTCCCAAGATCCTCATTCTTCTGCCAGCCAATGCCGGGCATTGACACAGTATATGTGCCGCTGTCTCAGATTCCTCCAGGCATAGTCTACAAGTATCATCCTCTATAAGGCCCATTTTCCTTAAGTGATACCTGAAATTACCATGTCCTGTAGACAAAGCCACCACCCATTTCAATGTTCCTCGACTCATGCTTAGAACTCTTCTTTGAGTGGAGCAGGTCGGCCACTTTATTGCCATTTTAGCTTGTCTACATTGTTCCACGGTTGACCACCTTCTCAGGTGTTCTGCCGTGATCCATTTGTGGACAAGCTGTTCAACCATTCCTCTGCCAATTGAAGAGAATGGTTCTGGTCCCAGCAACTTTTCAGTTGACCCCTGTTTTGCAAGGGAGTCCGCCTTTTCATTGCCTTCGATCCCTATGTGTCCTCGTACCCAAGTCAGTGTTACTTCATTTTTAGATGAACACTTATTGAGTTTAAGTACGCATTCCAGTGCCAGTGATGTTGTGATGTTTGTTTGTTCCATGCATCTGATCACCGCCTGATTGTCCAGTGCTATGAGGATATTTCTTCCTTCCACCTGACACTCAAGCAAGTAGTCCAACGCATAAAGCAAGGCAATCATCTCAGCCTGGTATACTGAAGTGTATTTCCCGAGGCTAATGTGACGGGCAAGTTCCAGCTCTTCTGAATAGATACCGGCCCCCGCCCCGCCATCCATCATGGATCCATCCGTGAAAATCACTATTTCACCATTTCTTTTTTCTGGAAGTAATCCGTTCTCAATACGAGTTTTATGATTTCTTTCCATAATACGCACCCTTGTTATTCGATCCATAGGCATGTTTAGCTCCCTAATCTCGTCTTTAACAAGTTCCAGGATCTTCCTATGTCCATAGATCGTACCACGATGGTGCCATTTCGCATCTCGACGCAAGCGAAGTGCCGTTTGGGCCGCTGTTTTCTTAATAAATAAGTCTAGCGGTAATATCCCCATGATGACTTCCAATGCGCATGTTGGGGTTGTACGTATTGCACCTGTAATTCCCATAAATGCTAAACGCTGAACCCTATCCAGGTGCTTCCTCACAGTTTTCTGAGAGGCTTTCGCCCACCATACAACCGAGGCGTACGTGATAATGGGTCTAGTTATCATCGTATACATCCAGTATGCTGACCTAGGCGAGAGTCCCCACCTCTGTCCACATACACGTTTGCACTGATGTAGTACCCTCTTTGCCTTCCGGACCTTCTCCTCAACATGGTAATTCCAAGTAAGTCCAGTATCTAGATAGACTCCCAGATACTTAACCTTCTTAGTCATTGTTAGTTCCGATCCGAAAAGTGTTAAGGGCCGAAATTCCAGATTTTTCCTCTTCCTAGTGAAGACTATTAGATCTGTTTTCGCCGCATTAATGGAGAGCCCTTGTTCCAGACACCACCGCTCAACCACTCTGAGTGCATTCCTCATGATATCTGCTGTGACGTCCATGAATTTGCCTCTGGCCATTATTGCTATGTCGTCGGCATATCCCACTGTGTGAATGCCCGTCGCCTCGAGTCTGTCGAGAAGGGGTATAAATTGAGAAATTAGATCAACTACATTTTATAAACACACCCACGCACAAGAGATGTTGAATATTTTCGAAGAACCAAAGATTGAGGAGAACATTTCAAAATTGGAATATCATACATACTCACCATATTTGAACAGTTTTGAGAAAAATGATATTATTCACATTTGTGTACAACATCAAAATCTTAATGTATTACCTTCAGAAAGTTACATTTATATTGAAGGTACTGTATCGAAAACTGATGGACAAGCAGTTACGAAAACTAAACTCGTAAATAATGGTATAGCTTTTCTGTTTGAGGAAATTCCTTATGAATTAAATGGTGTTGAAATTTATAGCAATCGTAATGTTGGCATCACATCAACAATCAAAAACTACATTTCTTTAAATAAAAATGAAAGTGAGATGCTGAGCAATGCATCCTGGTCACCAAATACATCAATCAGTGTTAATGGTTCCTTTTTTAATTTTTGTATACCCCTAACTAAATTACTGGGATTTGCTGAAGACTACAAAAGAATTATTCCAAACAGTCGTCATGATTTAATTCTAACACGTTCACGCACTGACGAAAACTCTCTAATTGCTGAAGATGATGAGAAAGCAAAGATAAACTTGCTTAAAGTACAATGGAAAATTCCTCACATAACATTGTCTGATTCATATAAACTAAAGCTATACAAATCCATTAGTAATGGCCAAACTATGAAGATTGCTTTTCGAAACTGGGATCTGTATGAATATCCTGCATTACCAAGCACCAACCACCATATTTGGAATGTGAAGACAACCTCTCAAATGGAGAAGCCACGCTACATTATTTTTGCTCTGCAAACAAACAAACGTAATTTACTTAGAGGAAATCCAACATATTTTGATCATTGTGAAGTTACTAATGTTAAAGCCTATTTAAATTCTGATGCATATCCATGCGAAGACTTAAATTTATCATTTGATAAAAGTAATTGCAGTTTACTCTACAATATGTACTGTGATTTCCAAAAAACCTACTATAACCGACTTGTTGCTGAACCGTTATTATCAAGGAATGCTTTTAAATCTCAAGCACCGATTTTCATAATAGATTACCGACATCAAAGTGAATTAATAAAAAACGGTCCAGTTGATATTCGTATTGAAATCAAAACATCTAAAATAATCTCTGCTAATACGTCAGCATACTGCTTGATGTTACACGATCGCATAATAAACTATAATCCATTGAGTCAGATGGTTTCTCGAGAAATATAATATTATCAGTTGAGTATTGCACTTTATTGTGAAAACATATGAAAGCACATGCGCAAGGCAACATGTATTTTACTATTGATGTTCAAGGTTTCAAAGGACCTAATAATAAAATTATTGCAAAAGAAATAGCTGTACTACATAATAACCACCATCATCACTATATCTTAAAGCCCCCTTTCAACTCTAATCAACTGTCACCTTCGCTAAAGAGACAAGCTAATTGGCTTTACCACAATCACCATGGTCTTGTCTGGGATGGAGGATTTACAGAATTTCATGACGTTGTCAAATACCTTCGAAAGAAAATTAAAAATGCTGCTGTTTATGTTAAAGGGGTAGAAAAAATTCAGTGGATAAACGAATTACTACAAAATAAAAATGTTCAAGTTGTAAATGTTGAAGAAATTGGTTGTCTAAATCTCAAAGAATTAAAACTTCTCTATCCAAATGAAATCAAATGTTCACTTCATAGCAAGTATATATATATAAACGTATATTTAATAAATAAATTTTTATCTGAAAACAAATAAATAAATAAAAAAAAACAAAAGCTCTTTCACTTCATTATCATCAGACTATTATTAAATTATAACGGTCAAACAAAATTAATCAGAACAAATCCTTCATGGAAATAGTAGCTCCAAACAACTGCAAAGCTGCATACAAGAAAATAATGAATCAACAAAAGATAGGTTTAGAATAAAAGAATTTATTTTTATTGATACTGTGCCATATTTTTTTGCGAGTCTAACATTTGATTTATAAACAAATATCTTGTATCCTTTAAAATGAAATAAAGACATTCGGTATTTTTATTTAACACCTCAATCTCTGACTCATTAAAAAATTTGCCATATGACTTGGCAAAAATATTTGAGTTTTTGGAAACTCAACCACAATTCTCACACCAAACCGTGTGTTTAATCTTTTTAATTTTTCGACAGAATAATATTTATTCTGTTCAATATCTGTTGCATATATAGTTTTTTTTATATACAAATACGTTTTTTGAAACAGTTTCATTTTGTATATTAAAACGCTCCAAAATGTTGCCAATGTCACTTTCACTTTTTTCAATCTTCCTCTTTTTTGATTGTGGTTGTTCTTGATGCTGTTGTTGTTGATGCTCTTGTTGCTGTTGTTGATACTGCTGCAGTGTCTGTTGTTGATGCTGTTGCAGGAGCTGTTGCTGATGTTTTTGCTGCAGTGGCTGTTGTTGCTGTTGTTGTAGCGGCTGTTGCAGGCAGAGACAATACTGAGACCACCAACTCCGGCCGATTTCCCGTTACTTAGCCTACAAGCTATATTTTTTATGGAGTGTACACATCTGGTGCGCTAGTATTGTTACATAGAAAATCGTATTGACAAATGTCACGAAACTTCAAAAATTCCGGCTCACCAACACACTCCCAGCAGATATGAGACACTTCCGCTGTGGGCAAAGTTGCTGGCAGAGTTCATAGAATTTTATCCGTTAAATTTGAAATTTTTCGTTACGTGTGGATAATATTTTTTTTAGGAATAAGTGCACATTTGCTTAAAATATTTATGAAAAATTGTCAATCCAAACCGATATGATATCGAAAAGAGGTAAATACACAACTATGTTCGTCCAAATATCTTCTAGTATATAAAACATATATTTTAGATAATTTTACTAACCAACCAAATCAAATTATTCGCCTTTTAATACAATTTATAATAACTAACCAATGGCGTCCAGTAATGAAAAAATGTGTTATTCCCGAACTCTTTCACATTTCCCCACGGCTGCCGAGGTTGGCAGCATTTATTTTTGCATTTTTTGTATGTTTTTGCATGTCACATGGATTCTTTTTTGACATAACACCGATAGGAAAACAAAATGGCGAATTTGAAAAAAAAATGAGGGGCCCAGCGGCAAGAGGATTGTGAGTTGGGGGTCTCAGTATGGTTTGTCTATGGTTGCAGGAGCTGTTGTTGATGCTGTTGCTGCAGTGGTTGGTGTTGCTGTTGTTGATGCTGCTGCAGTGGTTGTTGCTGCTGTTTTTGAAGTAGCTGCTGTTTTTGCAGTAGCTGCTGTGGGTGCTGTTGCTGTGAAGTTGTTGGTCCACACAACAGCAGGTTTTCTAAAATTTGAACGGTATCCATGGCGTATATCGTCTATTAAAACAAATTAATTAATATAAATTCAGTTACCTATATTTTTAAGAAAACTTTATTTTATTCTCTAGTGGATACCTTACCTCTGGTGGGGGGAAGTCAACTAAGTGAAGTTTTTGAATTCTTAACAGAACGTGATAGCTTTTCGAATTCTAAAACGGAACTGATGTGCTAACAAATAATTTGCTCTGGTATATATAGTTATAATTTGTTAATGTCAGCAAAACGTTCGATGCTTCAGAAGGAAGCCAAAGATAAGTTAAAATATCAAAGATTCGATACTAACCAATTGTGCTGATATGCAAGTATTGTCAATGCCTCCGAAGGAATCTGTATCTTAGCTTCATTACAGTACGGATGATTTTGCTTATGTTATCAATTTGGCATTTCTTGTTTACATCATTGGGGTATATATATTATATATTAAAATATCAAAGATTCGATACTGACCAATTGTGCTGATATGCAAGTATTGTCAATGCCTCCGAAGGAATCTGTATCTTAGTTTCATTACAGTACGGACGATTTTGCTTATGTTATCAATTTGGCATTTCTTGTTTACATCATTGGGGTATCATAATTTGCATGCCTGTTTATTGCACATTTTTTCCTTCTCATAGCAAGCATGATTTATCCACCACATACTATATTATTTGTGCTTTATCTCAAAGAATATATTGATTTATGGAATGTAGATCTATCTCAAACGAACAAATTGCGCTTCAGAAAGTAGATTCTATACTATACCTTATCTTTGAAGAAAAACATTGTTGGCGAGAATGTATTTTTTTCTTTTATTGTTGTTGCTGTACTATACTTACTAAATCTGAAAACTAATTTATTAAATAAATTCTTCAAACGTCAAACGTCAAACCATATTCGAATTATGTGAGGAAAAATCAAAGAAGGAATTTTGTTCTTTTTTTAAATAATTTTATTTTTCATAAAAATTAGTTTAGCTTATTTTGTAATGCCCCCATGGTAATGTGCTAAAACTATTTTCAATAGCATATCGTTTATCATCTGTTGCACTTAAAGCTAATTTTCTTTGAGCGATACTACTTACTACATGTTTTTGAGATTTTAGCAAGTTTTGTTCAACAGTTTTATTATTATTATTAACTAAACAATCTAAAAAGTCATTAAAATAAATTTCTTTTTTAACAATATTTTTCTTAACACCCTTGATTTTTTTTATATCTTCCTTATTTTCTATCTTAATGGAATACATTTTTGATCTTAACCCAACGAAATGTGATATTATATATCCATTCATTTCATCTTTCATCAAACCTATTACTTTTTTATTCACTTGAGGTATTCCCCAAACATTATTTTGATGATAATCACTAGTATCAAAGCGTTGATAGCATTCACTTTTGATCATATCATAAATATCAGTGCAATAAATTTCATAAATTAAGCTGTCAGTATCAGTATACATGGCTGTACAATTATTACCAAATTTTACCATCATATAATCATAGTGATACTCATATATTAAGGTTTTTGCAATTTCTTGTTAAAGTAAATTTCAGCCTTTTGAAGTTCAATTGCTATCAAATTTTCATTAAAGACAGTTCTGTTTTTAAAATACGGTGATGCAATCAATGCTTTGGCACCATACCTTCCACCCCATTTTAAAACTAATCTAACATTACTGTATTTCCTAACATTTTCCATGCATTTACCAAAAACTGCATTATTATATAGTTTATAACGTTCAATGTCGAGTTTGTTTATAGCTCGAGCTCTTAATTTTGTATTTAAATCAATGTATGGCTTAAGCCACGCTGATTGATCGAATTCAAGCACTCTATGTATTTTGTCTGATTTTAGCCCATGAAGACGAGCTTGCTGCAAATTCCTGTAATGAATTACATACCTCTTCTTATCGGTTAAGGTAGCTAATAATTTTTTTTGATTAGATCCTGGAGGACACATTAATTCGGGGCAAAATGGTATGTCACTATGCATATCATGCAATTCTATAGGATAACTTAAGTCAACCTCAAAAATGTAGCCTTTGGGTGCAGTATGCAATATAGAACAGATTTTATTTATAGTAAAGTCATGAATATTTTCTATCCATTTGAAATTCCCTGTTGGTAATAATTGGCTCATTGCATGACCGTATTGATTATTTATATCCCAATACATTATAAATTTCTTAGGCTTACACATATCAAAATTATTCAAATAGTTATTGTTAGCTTCTGAATACTTTTTGGAACATTGACTCAATCCTCCACGGATACCTCTTTCAATGAACATAATCATGTCTATATCATCAAGAAGTTCCAGTTTTATATCTGTATAAAATAGCATTGCATCCCAAGTATATCCTGGAAGGGAATAATAATGTGCTGGATCTAATTTGTGTGTTTTAATAGAATTATAACGAAATTGTTCGAAAACATCAGCTAATAAAAGAACATCCGTTTTTAAATACAAATCAGAATAGTCCCCCAAATTTCTTACATTTAAACTATTCCATACTTTTTGACAGTGTAAATAATCTTCATCACATATGCCTTCCTTATTTAGTTTATTATAAAATAAATGTTTTTCTGGTAGAGACTCTTCAGAAAATTTTTCAAAGTTATCAAAATAATCATACGGATAAACACCCTTTCGTTTTAATAGATCTCTTTGACATTGTGTTAAATGATGAAATTCAGATTCAAGTATTGGAAAATGATTCAATAAAGATGATAATGATTCTAAACTACTCCCCAAAAACCTAAAAGAATCAATAAATCTCAATTTGATTTTTCCTTTACGTAATATTTACTTTTGTGAACGATATATATTTCTCTCTATTTATTGGCAATACATTCACTTCACCATCACCTATTTTATAGATTTCTTTAATCATAAAATGAGGATCATAACCACTAAGATTATGGAAAATGATTGGTATAGTTAGATCATATTTGTAGTTTAAATTACAGTTACAATGTGCAGGACCTCGATAAATCCCAGTAAAATGACAATGGTCTCGAACTTTGATATCGTTTGCTAAAAAAATTTCTTCGCATATATGGCACTTGACAGCTGAGTTAAAACTTATTTGTTGTTCAATTGAAAGATCTTCAATGGGTACAGTACACGATACATCAGATTCTAGAAGAGTCACTAAAAATGTAAGTTCATTCATAAACCAAGTTATACAATCTGGCCCTCGATATGAAGCATAGGTTGTATAACTAGATGTGAAAGAACTTTTAACATAAAAACCTATAGAACATGGGATATGTTCTTGATATCTATTTCCATCTTGTATTTCTTTTAAAACACATTCCAAGTCTGCATATATTACGAATGGAGTCAGAATTTTATTTCTATAATTCTTAAAACGAATTATCTTATTTTCTAATGAAGGTCATTTTATTTTACAATTATTTTGGTTAACACAATCCTCTTCATGTTTACTAAATTTTTCTTCTGAATAAAAATAGTGCAGACATCTGTTACAGAAATAACGTTTACTATTATTTTTTGTTAATTCTTGTTGAAGAAGTGCAGATAGGTTTTTAATCCAAATAAAATGTTGTCGTAAAACAGTATAATCATCTGTTGTATGTTCTTCTAACAACAATAAATTAACATGCTTCTTTTCGTTACATATCAATTTAGATAACTTAAGCGGATATAGTTCTTCTTTCTTATTTCCTTTTCCTTTATGAAATGTAAAAATATTAATGGAAACATTATTGTTTTTTTCAAAAAGTGGTACTAAATTTAATGACATTGGAAAAGATATATCTACCATCTAAATTTAACATATCTTTATAATGTGGATAACTTGTTGGTTTATCCACATGTTTTTCTGCAGGAAACAAAGCAGATACTATAGCCCATGCAAAACATGCATTATCTGTATTTTTTACATTAATACAAGCTTTCTTTGTTGAAATGGGTTGAGGTGTTTTAATATATGAACTTCCTACAATTGGTGAATATTTACTAATATTAACAATAATATTTATTATAGAAGATAGTGCCCATCCACTATTTTTTTCTTGAAATTCTTCAAGTTTTCTTAATAAGGGGTTTTCTAAATCATCTATTACTAATTCTTCTAAATTATTACTAACATTTACAATAACATTCCTCGTATTGAGATATTTGATGTCTTGCTGATCTTCGCCTACATATTTACGGAACTCTCCACAAAAAATATAGTTATTCAATATCTCTTCCAATTTCTTAACAATTGGTGTTCTACAATCCTTCAAAAACAGCTTAGGATCCGTATGATATAGATTCGTTATATATATAGCAGTATGTGGAAGATCTTCCCATATCAAAGAATCAACGATATCCTGCTGACTTTCAAATGCATTTTTTATCAATATTTTTTTAAATGATTTTAATTTGCCGATTGCTGAGATAAGATGGTACTTTTTACCTGTAGTCTTAGTTTCACTCAAACATTTCTGCAACAAGTCTAAATCTCTTTCACAGTTGTCAATGTTTATTTTATAGTTCTCAACACTTTTTTTGTTCATAAGCATATCAAATAAAATTGATTGTTGCCTTTCAAGCATCTCTTTAATGCAGGTTTCCATTTTTACTTTTTATATTCACAGCACTTTCACTATTAAAAGTTTAGGGTGTTTTTATATGTATATGTATATAAATGCACTTATAATGTTCACTTAATGATGACAACAATTCCGCTTGATATTTTGAATGTCCACTTTACTGCTAAAGGTATTAACACGCCTTCAAAACTGTTTTGAATTATAGATTGAACTTTGGTTTTATAGGACAGAAACATCATGACTTTCTTATCTACATAAGAGAAGATTGATTTTTTTTCTGCATGACCTTGTGGAATGGATCTTAATACTTTTTTAATCCTCTTCTCTGCAAAACTTTTTTTACCTTGTCCATGTTTTGCTTAACCAAGATTGGATACAAGTCTTATCTTGAATCTGATTTCTTGCATGCATATAAGTCTTGTCGTGACCACGATGATTTCTCACATAAACACACTCTACTATGGATTTGTTTACTAAATTATTTGGCCTTGGTTTCGCGCATACACACACTCTACTATTAATCGATATTATTTGGCCTTGGTTTCTCGTATAGATACAAGTCTTATTGTGGCCTTGGTTCCTCTCATACACACACTCTACTATTAATCGATATTATTTGGCCTTGGTTTCTCGTATAGATACAAGTCTCATTGTGATCATGATTTCTCGCATACACACACTCTACTATTAATCGATATTATTTGGCCTTGGTTTCTCGTATAGATACAAGTCTTATTGTGGCCTTGGTTTCTCTCATACACACACTCTACTATTAATCGATATTATTTAGCCTTGGTTTATCGCATGCATACACACAAACACACACAATAACCTTCATCGACCTTGAATGATGACTCATTTCCTGGTCCAGTAATCACATAGCTTAACTACTTATGGATGTAAACAAATGTGTAAGCAGACACGACATCGTTCGATTATAGTGATTGATAAAGAAAAACCAAGGAAACAAAAAATTAGCTTAAGAGCAAACAAATATAGCAAATACTTAGTATAACAAGTAAAGGGTGATTTTTTAAGAGGTTTAGAACTTTTTTTAAAAAAAAAACACAAAAAATTCGAAAAAATGAATGAAATATTTATTTGAATCGATAGTTTGAACCTTGCAATTTAATGTTTAAAGATAATTTCATGCAAATGTTGACCGCGGCTGCGTCTCAGGTAGCCCATCCGCTGAGTCCAATTTTGGCATACTCTTTCACACATATCGGCCGGTATCTCACGAATGAATGCATGGATGTTGGCTTGCAGTGCGTCAATCGAAGCGGTCTTGTCCCTATACACATTACCTTGGCATACCCCCACAAAAAATAATCTAATGGTGTCAAATCGCACGATCTAGGCGGCCAATTGACCGGCCCGAAACGTGAAATTAACTGTTCACCAAACTCGCCTCGCAATTGCGCCATTGTTTCGCGTGCTGTGTGGCATGTGGCACCGTCTTGTTGAAACCACATATCATGCAAGTCAAGAACTTCCATTTCGGGCAAAAAAAAGTTTGTTATCATCGCTCGGTAGCGTTCACCATTGACAGTAACGCTGCGATTCGCATCATCTTTGAAGAAATATGGCCCAATAATGCCGCCGGCCCATAAACCGCACCAAACAGTGGCTTTTTCGGGATGCATTGGTAGCTGTTGCAATGCTTCTGGCTGATCTTCACTCCAAATGCGGCAATTTTGCTTATTTACGTACCCATTCAACCAAAAATGAGCCTCATCGCTGAACACAATTTTTCGATAAAAAAGCGGATCCTCGGCCAGCTTTCCAAGAGCCCATTCACCAAAAATTCGCCGTTGTGGTAGGTCGGCTGGCTTTAGTTCTTGCACCAGCTGTATCTTAAAAGGCTTTACGCCCAAATCCTTCCGCAAAATTTTCCACGTAGTGCTGTAACAAAGGCCTAACTGCTGGGAACGGCGCCGAATCGACATTTCGCGGTCTTCTGTCACACTAGCTGATACGGCCGCAATATTTTCTTCACTACGCACAGTACGTAAACGTGTTGGTGGTTTAATGTCCAACAAAGTAAATTTGGTGCGAAATTTGGTCACAATCTTCCGAATAGACTGCTCAGAAGGTCGAGAATGCCGATCATAAAATGGAAGCAGCGCGCGATGAACATTTCGAACCGAGCACGAATTTTGATAGTAAAATTCAATAATTTGCAAGCGTTGTTCATTTGTAAGACGATCCATGGTTAATTTGCAAACCAAACTGAAGCTGTTTGACAGTGACACAAGGTACTAAACACACGTCAGCTGTCAAAACCAGTGTTGCCAAAACCAAACCAGCTAAAAAATCACCCTTTATAACGTCAAATGATTAATCCCAAACACCGACTCTAGCTTGGTTAGCCTTTCATTAATAATATTTTGGGTTTTACCCGTTATAATGTTAAAATTGTCTAACCTGTCCAGTTCAGTGTCCGAGGTGTTGATCATCATGACTCTGACTTTGGAATCTGTGGGTTTAATTAGAGACTCGCATAGGTAAATTCCTGGCTGGATTATCTGTTTTTTTTATAATGATATTAAAATTAGTTTTGAGGGGAACAGGGATGACCTCCACTTGCTGAGTTCGGGGTTTGAGTGTCACTACATTCTGTTTGTTAATGAACTTTTTAGTTACTGCCTCAGTCTTACTATGTGCTGGGTCTTTCTTAGCCTCAGTCTTACTTCGTGCTGGGTCTTTCTTGGGCTCAGTCTTACTTCGTGCTGGGTCTTTTATATGAATTAGAAATTAAGGTTGTGTTGCGCCTAAATTGTTATGCTGCTTAGTGTTTACTACTACGTCTTTAGTTGAATCGATAGTCTGTAAATCTGAAATTCTGAAATTGTTCTTTTTTTCTAAAACACCGGGTTTAGGGACTATAAGCAGATTTTGCTTGTAGTCTATAATGCATTTAAATTTTGTTAGAAAATCGCTACCTAATATACCGTCATAGGGTAGATTGATATCTTTCGTAAGCAGGTAGAAAGGATGATCTAAATGCATGGAATGTTCGATTGTCTTAAATTCCATATTACCATTTACCTTGCCAGGATTTTTAAGGAGTCCCCGGCTATGGTGGAGATGGTATATAGACCATCCTCGCTTTTCAGACCTTTTATTCGCGAATTCGCAAACAAATATCGGCTCCAGTGTCTACCTGAATGGTAGTGTAGGTTTTATCCGAGGGACTAAATCTGAGTCGTATCCTTGGCTCCTTGAATTCTGGACAAAACGATAGGAGGAACTTCAGATTTAGTGGTGGATTTGGTGCATCGAATGTATTTCGGCTTGGGTATTCATTCGGGAGGAGTTACCGTGTGTTTCCTCCCGAGAGATGCCGTTTTCCGATTCGGGCACCGGAATTGCGTTGGAATACCTAACGCCGTGATGATCTTGGGGCCATGAGTTCTTGGGAAGCCTTCCACTAAAACCGTGATTGGCAGTGTTATTCCCTCTGGACCTTGCATTATTTTGCGTATTTTGTACTGCCGGTGCACCCTGAGGGCAATTCATTCTAGGCTCAATTCTGGACAAACGCAATCTACCCTCATTTTAAATGTAGTTACGTTTCCGGCAGTTTTATGTTTATGGGTGGCCTAGGGATGTTTGCAAACTGCCGGTTTCGGTAGCACATTTCTTGTGTATGACCGGTTTTACCAGAAGTTAGACAAGATTCTTTGGGAGGTTGAAATTTGCTGCCGGGTACTTGCGACGCGTCTATTATCGCAGCGTGGTCTTCCGCATGTACTATAGCCAATTTCAGGCTGGCTCCCCCATGGGCCTTGGCTATTAATCTGAGCTGATCATTTTTCAGACCATCCTCGAACACTCGGATTGCCAATTTGTTGTTTTCCTCTATGAGAAAAACCCTAACTGCCACATCGTGGGTAAAGGCATACGTGGCAGAGTTTAAATTGCTTAAAGAAGAATTCACTCTGTTGCCATATTCCCTGACCCTTTCTTTGGAACGTTGCTTCATCGAAATTAGTTCATTATGAGCTGAAGAACGTGATTTCTCTTCCTTATACTCTGACTCGAGTTTTTCTTTTAGGGCAGCCCAAGTGGTCAGGGTAAGGTATTGGATCAGCTCGAAGGCGGGACCCTCTAGACGAGTCTTGACAATTTCAAGGAACGTTGGCTGATCGGAATCTCTGACCGCCTGGAATAAAATATTTTCACAGGAAATAAATTTATTTAATTGCATCCAAGATTGGAACGATGTTGAAAACATCCGCTATGCCAACCTTAATGTCCATATTGCCTGGATCTTGGGGAATCGATTCGAGGGGGGAATGGAAAGGTAACAACGGATTGAGCCTGCCTGCTGGTTTGCCTCGTGACTCGTTTAATCTTGACTGCTTACAGGAGCGAAAAGAGCGAACAAACGGAATATGCACGAACCCAAGGGAGAAGAACTTTACCGGGGCCAAGAAATGGGAGGATATAACAATAATGATATAAGTACATATAGATATAAGTATGTACGTATGGGGGTAGTTTGTATTTAAAAAAAAAATTGTATCTTAGTTAAAATACCTTATTATAACTTGGTGTCTTGATGCTGTTGTTCTTGCTGGATACCGACTGCTGGTGTTGGTGGTGTCTTCGTGGCTTTGCCAGGTGAGCTTCGTGCCCTAGAGCTGGGGTCTCCTGGTCTTTTATGTTTCAGCACTGCCCAATCTTAGCCTCTGGCGTCCGTGAAAGGAATTTGCCAGGTCTTATTTTTATGGGACTTTTCACTTTTCACTTTTCTCTGGTGTATAGCCCCAGAGAACGCCTCAAGGTCTTGCCTTGTTTTTGGATGGTAGTTGAGACCTTTTCGGTATCCCACCGCTGCCACCAACGTTACGACGCGATACCGTGCTTTCCCAATAAAAGGAGAAGAGTATCGTGCGGAGAGTATAAAAATAAAAAATGCTGGTTTAAATTGTATCTTTATTTGGAGAGCCCGCTGACTTTAGCTTGGCTGCGACTCTCAACTAGTTTACTTTTTATCTAACTAATTTAGCTAACTAATTTCCTTTAGTTGTTGACCCGCCGTCCTTTGCGTCGCTGCGACCTTCTATATGTGTTACTAAATACAAATCTGATATAACTCTGGTTTTCCTGCTCACAACATCTGCCTTTTATACAATTACTTGTCATGAGCTGTTCTCTATCTTTCCCCTCCACGCACCATTATTTCCTTACCAATTACAATATGTGCATACTCGCTATTTTTAGGTATTGCTTAATTGTTTTCCGTTCCCATTAAAAGTACCCAAATGACATCTTGGGTGTCAAGTAATGTCCATTCATAAATTATTATATTTGCCCTGATAGCACAACGTAGTATTCCTCCGATATGCTACTATTGCAGTTTTGCCATATGTTGGCGTCCCGCTTGGAAATCGGAGTTGTATTACGTCTATATCGTATTGGGTAGATAGAAACGACACTTGACTCATTGTGTCTGGGTGGCGTTTGGGTAATTGGAAAGACAAAAAAAAAAACAAAGCGAGTGACCTATTATTAGCCGTGTGCTCTGATAGTGTATTCAGTGTATGGACTGGCACGTCATTAGTGGCAAAACACGAGAAGGTTATGATTAGGGTGTTTTAGCTTATGGTTGGGCGGATCACAACATCATTGTTCGACAAAATTTCCAAAGGTATATAAGTATATAAATATTTGTTTCGTATTAGTGAACTTTCATCACGAAATCTTCTTAATCATACAATAGTTTGGTTGGTCGCTTTTTATTTTATTTTATTAGGTATGTACCTAGGTAAAAAACTCAGAAGCGATATTGGATCAATTCAAAAGCACAAAAAACATAACAAAATACATACTTAAATACATTTCACTTTTTGTCCTAAGCGCCGGTTTCGCTTTCGAGGTAAGTCCAATTTTCAAAAGTACCGTCATTCGATTTTTAGCTAAAAATTAAGAGAATGCAACATTGTAAACCTCACGTACGCTTATATATAAATTTTGGTAAAAATCGTAAGAGCCGTTTTCGAAAAAAATCAAACTTGCTCAAAAGCGTTGCATAAAAAATCCGTTTGAAGCAGTTTGAAGCAAATCTGTCCAGCCGTGTAGGCTACAGACGGACAGACATAATTGGAAGACACACTTTTTTAAATTCCTCTATCATTGTAATGTAAGAATTGATTAAAATCGTGAGTTTAAAATTTTGTACGAATAAAATATCGTTCTCTTACTACCTACTAATGAATGAATGCTACCTACCAATTCGTCTGTCCATTAAAAAACATTATTATAGATAACTCTACAGTTACATATTTTTCACAAATACATTCGAAAACAATTTAACAACACCAAGGAAGTACTCGTGGTTAAAACTACAGCAAATTTATTAAACAAAATTTTTGCATTGCAGAAAAAAAGTACATAAAAGATTTTATAAAAAAATTATATCAATATTATTAGTTGCCGTGTAAGCAAATACATATATTTTTTCTTTACTCATTTACAGATTAAACTTTCAATAAATATGTTTGTACCCAAACAAACGAAAATAGCTTTATCGTTTTAAAAAATCTGAGACAGGCTTTAAGATGCAAGATCGTTTTTCTAAATCAGAGAGATGATTTGTGATTAACTTAATGCAGTGAACATTAAAATTAATATAATAAATAGAGTGGAGATAACACAACCAAAAACATTATATTAAAGTTGTTGTCGAGCTCGTAATCGCGAAAAGATTGCCCTACGGAAAATATGTTGGTGTTTGTATGTACCTATGTATTTATAATAATAGCGAAAAATGTTTTCTGTGATTTTAAAGTATTGACCACCTATTTAAGAGTGGGTGTCGCTCAGCTATAAACTCCAGCTCATGTGAACATGTTTACGAATATTAGTACACAGAATTTCAAATAGCCGAGGATACCCTTTCCCATCATAACTGTGTCTACAGAGTGTGCGAAGTAAAAATTCGCTCAACACTCACTAAATAAAAATTATAAAAATTGTCATTATATATTATATATTATTATACCTATGGCGATATTGTAGTGAACCAAAATAATAAAAAGAAAGAAGAGCAAAATGTAAACATAGAGAAAATTTTACATAATGTGCAAAAGCTTAATACAGATAAGAATCAAGTAATAAATGAAATAAAGAAAGTATGTGTTAGTGAGAGTAAAACGTCATAATGCAGATGCAATAAAGAATAAAGAACCACCAGTTATAGTTAGGCCCAAAGTAGTGCCAAAGAGAGAATACCAAAACAAAAAGTGAAATAAAAGAGAGTATTGACCCGGCTTGTAAAAAAAAGAGATGGTGTTGACAAAGAATCTAGAAATGCGGTAGAGAAAGAGGGGAAAGAAAAATTGTGAGCAAATTATGATGTGCCGGTGCCTAAGTTAAAAAAACCAGAAGTGGTAGTGTGCGGTATAAATGATGAGTGGGAGAAAGAAGCCTTAGAGAAAGCAGTCAAAAATCAAAACAATATTAAAAGTTATGTCAAGTGTGTGAAATTATAGTATTATAAAAAACAATAAGTAAAGCTACAAAGCAATTTTAGAAATTGAAAATAGTGACCACAAATTAATAACAGATAGAGGGAAAATAATAATATCGGTTGGGATAGATGTAACGCCTATAATTTTGTGCCTGTTAAACGTTGTTATAAATGTTGGGGATATAACCATGAAGCGAGTAAATGTGAAAATAATGTTGTCTGTGCCAAGTGTGCAGAAAGCCATGATTCCAGAAACTGTGATAAAACAATACTTAAGTGCAATAATTGTGATAAAGCAAATAAAAAATTAGGATTTAAGCTAAATGTTGACCATGATTGTAAAGGGTTTTTCAACAGGGACGCTACAAAAGTAGAGCGACATTTCTCTTCAGTAAGGTTTGCCATTTCATGATGGGAAGATATACGAGCCAAAAACGAGTCGAAATTATTAAAATTTACTACCGAAATTCGGAGTGGCCTCAACGTTAAGAGCGCTACGTCCAATTTATGGTCGTCATAGCAGATCAACAATTGAGCGTCTAGTGGAAAAATTTGAATCCAAAGGCACAGTACAAAATGTTCCCGTGCCAGTGAGACAAAGAAGTGCCCGTAGTGTCGAGAATATTGCTGCCGCTGAGGCTTCAGTTGAAGAAAGCCCAAATGTGTCTTTCACACGTCGTTCTCAAGCGTTGGGCATCTCTGTGACGTCGTTGTGGCGAATTTTGCGAAAAGATCTTGGCCTACATCCTTACAAGATTAAATTGACGCAAGAACTGAAGCCGCTTGACCACCAGAAGCGTCGTATGTTCGTGAATTGGGCTGAGCAACAACTTGAAAATTATTCGGATTTTCATCGAAAAATCATCTTCAGCGATGAGGCTCATTTCTGGCTGAATGGCTTCGTCAATAAACAAAATATGCGGAATTGGTCAGGCAGCAATCCACACGTACTCCATGAGTCATCATTGCATCCCGAAAAAATTACGGTTTGGTGTGGTTTATGGGCCGGCGGCGTCATTGGGCCGTTCTTCTTCCTTGATGATCAAGACCACACAGCGAATGTCACAATCAATTTATTGGAAACCAAGTTTGGAGAACGTGTTATCTCACGAAATGGTCCAGTCGCTTGGCCGCCTCGGTCGTGCGATTTGACGCCGTTAGACTATTTCCTGTGGGGCTACGTCAAGTCTATGGTCTATGCCAACAAGCCAGCGACGACCGATGAACTTCGTACGAATATCGAACATGAAATTGTAGCAGTATCGGCCGATTTATGCTTGAAAACCTTCGAAAATTGGGTTCAGCGTCTGGACTTCTGCAAGCGTGCCCGTGGTGGCCATGCAAAAGAAATCGAGTTCCATACATAATGGCATCGAACGTACTTTCACAGGAATAAAGAATTTCATTGATATCCAAAACCGTTTTTGTTTTATTTAAAAACTAGCTGTACCCACCCGGCTTCGCCCGTGTAAAATGTGGTTTCAGAACAGTTGACGGAAACAAAATTAAGAAATTTGCTGTCTTTTTGGGGACAAATTTTTTTGGCTGTTTTGTTTCTATCGACTAAGATAGTGATATTTGCTGCATTACTTACCCTGGAGCACTTTACATATAACTGCCCGTGCTTGAAGCAATTCTTGCTTAAATCAACTCCCGCATTTCTTAAAGTTTGATCCTTTGACTTATGGATTGTCATTTCAAAACAAACATTAATAGGCAATCGAATCGGTTTAAACTGAAATGAATAATTACTGTGAATTATTTGTATTCTTGGTATAAACACCGCATCTCCTTTACCACACCCAGTTAAAATTAAAGCCTCATGTCAAGAATTATGTTGCTTATGTTATGGAACTCCAACTTTTAATACCATTTTATGAGCATTGAGGCCATGGGCTGTTAAAAACGCTATTTAAAAACTCTACTCTATAAAAAACGAAATGGGTAATTACCCTCGATCTGGTATCACTGAAAGCTATACCTATCTGATATTTCTTTCATAGATTTTTTTTTTTTTGTAAGCAAAACAGAGGTAAACATATTTTTCCTACATATTTGACATTTCTTTTCTGGGTTTTTTTTTTCTTAGCAAACCAAACAGCATACTGCCTCTATCTGTCTCCCTCTCCGCCACAGGAATAAAATAAGGTTAAAAGAGATGTGAATATATTGCGCGGTTAGTGTGTTTGATTTGAGAATGAAATGCATATCCACTCACCCAGGTGAAAATAGTACAAATGTTTCAAATTTTGCCTATTTATTTAAAAACTTTTTAAGTTATTTAATTCATGGATATCCTAAAATGTAACCGCAGATGTCCTCTATAAGCTGGTGTTTACTATATTTAAATGCTCCCAGTATTTGCGAACGGAAAGCGTGACAAAGAAAAAAGCGAAACCAAACGATAAAATAAATTGCTCTTGTCAAATTTTTTCCGGAATTTATAGCGATATAGAGTTGAAACAAAGTGGATATTGTGGGCCTATTTATCCTCTATAGGACTGAGAAAAATGCATCAGAATATATTCAGCAGTTTCTAAGATTTTTGCATTTAAAGACATGCAGTCAAATTCAATCTTAGTCGAACAGAACTACACCAATTTTATTTATATGAAAACTAGCTCTTATTGAAAAACCCTCTAGGAGCCCATCTTGTGAAGTGTTTAAAAATAATTACAAAATCCAAAAATATGGGAAAAATGGCCAACTGGCGCTGTTTGCTGATGACGCTCTTCTATTTATTGCTGGAGAGGATGTCGAAGACTGTCATCGACAAATTCAACAAGACCTAGATGATAGATGATTATATATATGGCTTTGTGAAAACAAATTAAAACTTAATGCAACAAAAACGAAATGTATGATTTTAAATAACAAACGAAACTAATGTAAACTTAAGTATTGAACATCAATCTATAGAAATTGAAGAAGAAATAAAATACCTTGGTATTATTAGCTGTTTTTTATTATCAGCTATGATCCATATAGATCATCGATTTACATGTATTTACAACAACAGCACATGATCCTGCTTCTCATCGAGATCACGAATCATGATCTGAAAATTATTTCTACTATTTCCGACTAGGTGGCTTGTTTTATTTTTAAATGTTGGTGTGCCTGAAAACGATAGCCACACAATCACGTTGCCAGGCTGGAAAATGGAACAGAAAAAATCAATTGATTTATTTCGTATTCGAATAAACTCCCTGTCCGTATTCCGAGTTATGTTGTTTTTTCTCGTTCTATAAAGGTATGTCCAGACCAGATAAACATTTGATAAACTATGAAATACCTACATGTTCCATAAATATTTCTAAAACACTTATTAAGCAAAACAATTTCTATGAAATGTTTAAAAAGTTTTGCTGGTTTGGATCTGGACACCAAAAAAACATTTATGAAATGTTTCACAGTTACCCAATCGTGATGGGAAATAATTTTTGTTTTACAAGTATCCTTGCTCACTTTCTGAGCGCTGTTTTTCGATTATTATTTCTTTTTAAATAAAATAAAAATGCCCAGAAAAGCTTTGAATACCTAATGAGAAAGTGATTCATTTAATACGATTATTTCAATTAAATCGCGTGTCGCGTGATTGCCAAGACCAAAATTACAAAAATAAAAACGTTACTCGTTGCTAATAATCCCACCACATTATTTTCTTCTAGTCCAAAACAGGATAACGTTGAAACATTTCATAAACCTTTACCCCCGTATTAATACACAAATATGGAAAAAAATATGCTAGTAGACGTCAGATAGCATACAAAAATGTTACGTAACTGCTGAGTAACGAGTTGATAACTTTTACGCAGTGTTTATTAATACGGGGGTTAATAAATAAATTTCAGAAATCTTTTAGAAATGTTTATAAAATCTGTCCGATTTGCTTCAGAAACATTTCATAAACATTTCTGAAATGTTTCGGTGGTCTGGATACACCTTAATATGCCACGATAAACTCAAGCGGCAGCAGCAAAATATTGTTCATGTGTTGCATATTTGAACATAATATACTAAATTTGTTTCACAAAAATATATTTGAAATGAAAAATTATTCAAATTTGATACAAATATGGTAACACCCCCGACATTCCAAGTGAAATGACATGTGCCTTGTGTGACGTCACGTTGAGAAGAATAATTTGCAAGATGGCTGGTGGCAATATGAAGTTTGAAATACCCTGTATTATCTGTTTTGCTTTTGAAAGCAACTGTTGCCACAATTCCAAAATTAAACTTTTCAATGATCCGTTCTTTTTCGAAAAAATGGTTTGTTGGAATCAAAAATGGCTCATCTCCATTTTTACTGGAAAAGTGAAATTGGAATAAACTACTGAGCGGAAAAGTATTGTAAGACGTGAGAGTACGTTTTGGCGGGAAAGTGGCTTTTCTTTTGACTTTTGAGTGAAGTTATTAGTTGCGACCGTCCGTAAAGCCAAAAACAATAGTGGGTGTTAGTAGTCCAATCCTCAAGGTCTAAGTCTATAAATTTAAACAGAAGTTTTTTTATAAAAGCCAAAATGGAGTGCGAAAGTGAGATCTTGTTGGCAGGAGAACAAAGTGAAAGAAAAGCAAGAAAACAAGTCCCTAATAAAACTAAATGGAAATGTGAAGTAATGAAGCAGAATCGGTGGGTATCTATACATTTTTCATTTAAATATACAACTCTTGTGAGTTTGTATTATTTTAGATATAAGGCAAAAAATCTTCCAAAAATACCAGCGTGTTCCCACAGGGGAACCGTTTTTGAATGTCAACAGCTTTCAACCCAAGAACTGTTACGGTTTCACAAGAGTTTCTATGCATCAAGAAAAAAGTTAGAACAGGATTCATTCATACTTTCCCACACAAAAATAAACCCCCCAAAGCGAACGAATAGGCGTAAAGGAGGAGCCCTTAGGTCTTACACATTATTCCATTACATTCGATCACGTGGACTTTTAAAGCGAGTATGCAGTTCAACCTTTACTAATGTATTAAGGATATCAATAAAACGAGTAAGAGGAGTTTGTTCGCGACACATGAAGTCCGGTGAAATGCCGAAAGAGAATCGGGGAGGAGATAGAAAGTCGTCCAAATTTAGAGGTAAGCGTGATGCAATTAAAAAATTCGTTAGGAGATTCAAGCCATTGGAGGTACACTATTGCCGATCTAGAACAGCGTCGAGGCAATATCTTTCGAGAGATTTGTCAATTAATAAGATCTATCGAATGTATAATACAAGCGTTTCATCAGAGTTTGATGTCAAACCAAGTTACTTTAGAAAAGTTTTTTGTCAGTCTTTTAATATTGGTTTCAAGGCACCATCCTCAGACAAGTGTTCAACTTGCTTAATGCACGAAGAACGTTTAAAAACAGAAAAAGACATAAACAAGAAAAATGACAAAGCGTTTTACAATCTTGCTAAGGAATCAAAACGTTTTATGATTACATTTTCTTTTGACTGCCAGAAGAATATGGTTTTACCAAAAGTACCCGATCAAGCAGCATACTACAGCCGCCAGTTTTATCTGTTTAATTTTGGCATTGTCCAAGGTAATTCAAAAGCCAAGCTTACAATGGAAAATACTTTTCTTTATCTTTGGACTGAAGATGTTCACCCTAAGGGGTCAAACGAAATTGCATCTGCCGTTTATCATCGGCTTCAAAACACAAAATTTGAGGAGATCCTATCCAAAGTTCGACTTATTTGTGATGGCTGCGGATCTCAGAATAAAAATTCCGCCATGATGGGAATGCTATCATTTTGGCTTTCATGCGAAGCTCCTAGGCATATAAACGAAGTCGAAATAATTTTTCCAGTTCCCGGACATTCCTACATTCCCCCTGATAGAGTTTTTGCTCGGCTTGAAAAAGTAGTGAGAGGTAAAGAAACAATTATGCATCCTCAAGAGTATATGGATATGTATAAGGAATATGGGACCATTATAAAGCTTGGATCCTCGGAGTGCATTATTCGGGAATGGAAACAGGAAAGCAAAACATTTTTCAAAGCCCCTGGACAGTGGCATTTCCCCTTTAATAAAGCAAAAAGATTTATACTGAAGCGCACCTTAAAAAACAACATTTTAGTCAGAGGTGAAACAGCTTACAAATCCGACATAGGAGTGGCAAAATCAGTTTTGAAAAAGGGAAAAGTTTTAGCAAAAATGAGACCGGAAACTATACATCATGTCTGTACCATAAAAAAGGAAAAGATAAAAGATGTGGAAAAATTATTAACAAAACACTGTGGCGAAAATTGGCGTAGCTTGGACAGCCTTCTATTTTATAAAAATATTATTGACCATAATTTTGATTTTGGTGAAGATAATGAAAATAATTGCGACGACCTGTGCCAGTTGCAGAGTGAGGACACTGACTTTCAAGTTTGAATTACTTACTAAAAAATAACGTTAAAGTTCCTAATTATTTGACTGATTGATTACTATTTATTTATTTTGTTTTTTTAGTTTTGTTTAATAATCAATAACATTTTAATGAATTTAGTAAAGTTTATGTTTTGAAGTCTTTAATAAAATGCTATAGAAACTATAATTGTAATCACTTTTCAAAAGGGTACTTTTCCCAAAGTTTAGTTTCAAAACGTTCCATTTCCAGTTGTAACTTGCAAAAGGGAACATTTCCAAAGTTTAAGTTGTTACAAATAACTAGGTAAGAGAAATATATTTATTTTTGTTTTATAAATAGATCTTTGAAAGCATTATACAAAACATACAATACTGTTGCTTCGATTCGTGGAACGGTTAAGACGTAATACGTTTTTTGCGTTTTTCTCAGTTCCACTTAACATGCCAATGTGCCCTTTTGATACTAATAGACACCTTGTAAAACAAAAATTATTTCCCATCATGATTGGGTTACTGTGAAACATTTCATAATATTTTTTTGGTGTCCAGATCCATACCAGCAAAACATTTTTAAACATTCCATAAGTGTTCTAGAAATAAATATGAAACATGTAGGTATTTAATTGTTTATCAAATGTTTGGCTGGTCTGGACATACCTTTATATAACGAGAAAAAACAAAATAACTCGGAATACGGACATGGAGTTTATTCGAATGCGTAAAAAGATCAATCGATTTTTTTGTGTTCCATTTTTTAGTCTGGCAACGTGATTGTGTGGCTACCGTTTACAGGCACACCAACATTTAAAAATATAACAAGCCACCTAGTCGGAAATAGTAGAAATAATTTTCAGATCATGATTCGTGATCTCGATGAGAAGCAGGATCATGTGCTGTTGTTGTACGTGCATGTAAATCGATGATCTATATGGATCATAGCTGATAATAAAAAACAGCTATAGAAAAAGCCCTCAATTTTGAAAGTCACATAGATTATTTAGGTAAGAAAATAGCTAAAAAAAATTGTGTTTTTGAAAAGAATCAGAAAAGATGTGAAAAAAATCAGCAATTTTGTTTTCCTATCTCTGTAATGCAAAAATATAAAGGTACGTTTTTATTTTCGATTCTTAATTTTAGTAGTTCACAGGGGTTATATTTCCCATATTTCGCATGTGAGATTCCGTAAATTTAAATTTATTATTATGGCAAAAAAAAAAAAAATTTCCGAGGCTATGTGAAAATCTTTCAAAGACACTATGTGTGCTCAGATTTTTACTGACTAAAAACACCACCCTTCGATAGATTGTTAGATACTGCAACTACGATGAGAAAAATAACGTTTGACAGGTTACTTTCCACTGTAAGATCCTGAATGTTCCGCAATTAAGACGCAGTTAATCCTTATCTTGCCAAGTCGAAAGGTTTCGTTCTTTGTAGTCGGCGCAATAAACTACTCTCATCCAAAATTTGTCGGACTATATTGTTGATATGACCGATTAGTCGGTTTCTATGCTTTCTCGCGAAGGTTCTAGTTTCAGCTTTGATTGCACTTTTTTTTGAAAAGTTTTTAAAATATTGGCATTTGTTTTCTTGATACAACCCCAAAGTTGTATACCGCACGTCCACACCGGCTTTAGCACTTACTTGTATGAAAGCAGTTTGTTCTCTGTACTGAGCTGGGAATGTTTTCCGAGTAACCAATAGATTTCTCTATATTTGATATCGAGTTCTTTACGTTTCATTTTTACGTGCGAATTCCATTTCAGCTGTGCGTCGAGTGTCATTCCCAGGTATTTGGCCTCGTTTGCAAAGGGTATTCGGGACAAGTTTAGAAAAATTGTCAAGTCATTAGTTTTCTTATATGTGAAATTCACGTGAACAGATTTAGTTTCGTTGAGGGAGATCCGCCAATCCCTCGTCCATTCATTTACTTTATTCAGTGGGGTTTGCAGTTTTGCAGTGTCGTCGGTGAACGTAGCAAGGGTAGTGCCATCTTCTCTTGGTATATCGCGAGTATATAACAGATAGTGAAGCGGCCCAAGGACGCTTCCTTTCGGTATACCGGTCGAAATTTCTTTAAGCTCCGAGTATTCGTTTCCATGTCTAACACGGAAGAGTCTATTCCCCAGATATGGTTCTAGAATATCATATAGGCATACAGGGAGAACTTGTCATAATTACAATTTTAAGCCGTCGTGCCACACCTTATCAAAGGCTTCTGATATCCTCCGCGAGGGTAGGCACCTTGACGTGGGCGCCTTATTATAAGTGCGCTGGTGCGGAGGCTTAACGTTGCAAAGACTCAGTGGGCTATGCTGTCGGAGGCGGTAGTCGTCTGAAGGGTCACCCTTGACAGACAGGCTGCTAGAGGAGCAACTAACTAAGCACTACCCATGAGGAGTAAACCTCAATAATAAATCTCTAATCCAAGGCGGAACAGCATACGCCGAGGGATGCATGGCTATAAGAGAGATTAGTCGTTAGTATGCGAACTCCGAATACCTGGTGACCTTCGGTTTCATCACTAGCCTTCCCGTGGCGTACCGGGCTCCGGCATGGGTGATGCTTCTTTCCCGGTTTCTCGTGGGAACAAAATTTCAAAACCAAATTTAAAAAATTTACAGACAGATGCCTCTGTAACCGCATCAACCTCTGATGTTGCTGTTGGGCAACTAGAGGAACAAACAAATCGGGTAGCCCCGACGGTCAACATCACTTGCGCTGAGGAGCCAAATGTGACCCCAGCCTCTCGGTCTGCTGCTGGGCAACCGAATCCCCTGCAAATGGATGACGATGTCATGAGGGCTCCATCTATTGATCAGGGCTGTGCCAGATTTGAGCACAGGGAATCTTCGACCTCCGATTCCGACACATCCACCATCGTTGACTCCTGTAGTTTAATTTCCGAGAAATCGGGATGCTCTTCTATTGGGAAGAGTCTGGCTGGACTACAGGTCCAACAAAGTGGATTCGTTAAGCTAAATGGCTTCGAAAAAAGACGCTTTAAAAGTGCACTGCGACAAGGCTTAGACAGAGAAAACGCTCTCATCTTAGCCAAATCCGCCCCCAAAGACAGGCCGATCTCTAAACGAGTTAGGTCGGAAGACAACACACCACCAGCATCGGCCGCCAAGAAAGTTAGGAAGGGTCCTTTACCTGAGGTCCCCACCTTTAGTCAGGTGGCGAACCTAGTCAGGTTAGGTATCGTCCCGACTGACTTGATTAACAAACCTCTCTCCTCTGAGCAAACGGCTCTGGTGCAGGAGGCGGTCATTGACACCTCGATAGAACTGACCAACAGTGGCGTGTGGCCCAAGTTCTCTGGATCAGTTCCAAAGTCGGGGTGGGTAATGTTTATTTGCACAGATGGTGCTACCGCAGGATGGATGCGCTCAAATTTTGGGAGTATCAGAGCCAAATGTGGACTGGACCTGATGTTGGTGGAGGAGGACTCCTTTCCAAAGCCACACATCGTTCGAGGTTTCTTTCCGCATAGCCTGGAACTCTCAAATGAGAAAGTGCTTGCCACCCTGACGGCTCAAAATGCCGCATTAAGGGCTAACACCTGGAGGGTTGTCAAGAGGGTAAAGGATGGTGCATTCCTTCACCTTGTTCTGGCAATTGACGACGCTTCCATGGCCAAACTTCTAGAGCTGAAGGGGAAAGTCTCCTACCGCTTTGGTCAGATAAAGCTGATTCTCAAGAGCACCGACAAGAATCCAGTGTCTGATAACGGTACCCCCTCAGCAGGAGTGGAAGCCAGCTCGGAGTCGGCACCTTTTACTGGAATCGTGCCCTCCCAATAGGTACCTGCAGTTAAGAGCAGTGCCACCATACCACCGAACCCCAGTGACACCAGCAGCGGAAATGTGACGGCGAGCTCCGTCGTGGACCGCACCCGAGAATTGGGCAGTGGTAGTGCTGTTGGGCATACCACTCCTAGTGGTTCTGGGTGCAGTACGGGGTCAGCGATCGGCGCCTCGTCTACCCGCCCCATTCTTCAACCAACGGGTGAAATGGCGCAGAAAAATAGCGGTAAAACCGGCTACTTGAAGAGTAACGCAGCGTCTGGGCGCGTTACCTACAAACGGAAAGACGAGTCTGACAGGATCATGAAAACAGGTCGTCCTGATCAGACTGCTTGCCGCAGAGGAAAAGGCCCCAAAAAGGCCCAATTACTCAGGCAGGCCGGTTCCTCCAAAGAGGACCAATGAGCACCTTCAAGGTGTTACAGGTGAACCTCCATCATGCTAAGGGCGCGTCCGCTACCCTTATCAAAAGGTTCGCCGAGGAAAAGATAGCCCTTGGCCTCATCCAAGAACCATGGGTTATCAGCGGACAAATCAAGGGTCTAGGTAATAAAGCAGGTGAGCTTATTTACAAACGAGACGAGCTAGTGCCACGAGCGGCCTGCTTAATCGACAAAAATATCAACTTTCTTCCAATTCCAGAATTCATCACAAAAGATTTGGCGACCCTCCTTATAGAAGTACCAACGGAACGAGGCACACATAACATCGTCTGTGCTTCAGCGTACTTCCCTGGCGACGACACCAATATTCCGCCCATCGAAGTTGAGAACCTGATCCGCTACTGCATGAGGAACAACTTGCACTACATCATCGGGTGCGATGCTAATGCACACAATACGGTTTGGGGCAGCAGCGATAATAATAAAAGAGGTGAGTGTCTTTTAGATTTTCTAGTTGGTAGTAACGTTGATATCTTAAACAAAGGTTCTAAGCCTACCTTTATAAATGCGATACGCGAGGAGGTACTTGACCTCACTCTTGCCAGTCCATTTATGTCAAATTACGTAGTAAACTGGCATGTGTCTGACGAAGCCTCTTTATCGGACCACCAACATATTAGGTTTGATATACCCGGTCAGTCTGCACTTGCACAAGATAGATACGATCCCAAGTCGACGGACTGGAATAAGTATCGAGAACTTGTCATTTCAAAAGCGAATATGTTTGTCTCTCAAATTGAATCCATATGGGACATTGATAAGGCTGCTCACCAACTCAACAACGTGTTGATAACCTCCTATCATGATAGTTGTGTCAGCAAAACCAGTTTGAGTAAACGTAAGGTTCCCTGGTGGAATGACCAACTAGCCAAACTCAGAAGGAAGGTTAGAAAACTCTTCAATCGAGCAAAAGTCAGCAAAATGTGGGACGAATATAGATCCGCTCTCACAGATTACAACTTAGAGTTGAGAAGATATAAGGGGGCCTCCTGGAGAAAATGCTGTGAAGACATATCTGATATGCCAGTAGCAGCTCGTATCCACAAGGCTCTGAGAAAAGATCAGTCTGTTGGCCTACTTAAGAAAACAGATGGAACCTACACGAAGGACCGTACGGAAACAATCAAAACCTTACTTCAGGTTCATTTTCCGGGTTCGACCTTCCGTGAATCACACGAATACTCATACGACACTGATCCCAGGATCTCTGTTTCCAGACGAGTAAATAGTCTATCTGGCAAGATTTTTAGTCCAGATAAGGTTAGATGGGCAGTTGGCTCTTTCAAACCTTTTAAAGCACCTGGTGGGGACGGCATATTCCCAGCCCTTTTTCAGAGGGTTATTGACGTCATACTGCCAGCAATTACAACATTATTTAGAGCTAGTTACAATTGGGGTTACATTCCTTACACTTGGAGACAGGTGAACGTAATTTTCATCCCCAAAAATGGCAACAGGCCGAGCGAACTACCTTAATCATATAGACCTATCAGTCTAACATCTTTTGTTCTTAAAACCATGGAAAGACTAATTGATGTTCATATCAGAGGTCAGATATTAATATCTAAACCTCTCCACGCAAGTCAGTTTGCGTACAGAAAAGGCAAGTCCACTGAGGGTGCTCTTCACCATCTCGTCAAAAAGATAGAAGAAGCCCTTCACCGCAAGGATATTGCCCTAGGCGCATTCTTAGATGTTGAGGGTGCTTTCGACAATACCGGATACGACTCGATTGCCAGGGCAATCAGTTGTAAAGGTATCGAAGACTCGACTAACCGTTGGATCCGAGCCATGTTAGAAAGTCGAGTAATAACATCCTCGTCAGGAGGAGTGGCTGTGTCGGTGACAGCAGTCAAAGGCTGCCCCCAAGGGGGTGTGCTCTCCCCATTGCTGTGGTCACTCGTCATAGACAGCCTACTAGTCAAACTACATAATTTAGGTTATGACGCCATCGGATATGCCGATGATTTGGCAATTATCATTAGTGGAAAGCATTGTGCTACCATTAATAGTAGAATGAGGAATGCTCTACTACATGTTTCGGAATGGTGTTCTACGGAAGGCTTATCCATCAATCCTAGCAAAACTATTCTAGTTCCTTTCACCAGAAGAAGACTGTTCAATTTAGGACCCCTTATCCTGAACGGAACTACATTAAACTACTCCAACGAAGTTAAATATCTCGGAATCATCCTTGATAGGAAACTAAACTGGAACCTACACATCAAGTCCGCCACAGAACGTGCCTCCAGAGCCATGTGGGCCTGTAGGTGTCTGTACGGCAGAACTTGGGGTCTTAATCCTAGTATGATACACTGGTTATATACCATGATGGTAAGACCCATTATTTCGTACGCGGCAATCATCTGGTGGCCGAAAGTACTTGAACGAACCACGGCCAACAAGCTTCAGAAGCTTCAAAGGATTGCCTGTCTCGGCATCACAGGTGCAATGCGCACTAGCCCAACAACAGCACTTGAGGCCATCATTGGGCTCTCACCCCTGCAGTACTTTATTATGAAGACGGCTGCTAGATGCGCCACTAAACTGCAGCTAGAATATAGGTTTAAATCAGTTGACCATGTGGGACATCTGAAAATTCTTAACCTAATCCCAAACTTGGACATGTTCTGCTCCGTTCCTGACACTATGGTTAGGGAGTATAGTTTTGGGAAATTATATGAGGTAGAAATACTTGAACGCGCTATTTGGACCAATGGTGTTCCGACACTTGACCCAAAAAGCCTGGTATGGTACACCGACGGGTCAAAAATGGATTCCGGAGTTGGAGCTGGTGTCTTTGGACCCAACACCAAAGTCTCGATACCCATGGGAATGTGTCCCACGCTTTTTCAAGCGGAAATCCATGCGATCGAAATTTGTGCTGATCTAATATCCAAAAAAGGTATGAAAGGCGCAATCATTCAAATCTTCTCAGACAGTCAGGCAGCTTTACAAGCTTTGGCATCCAATACAATGGACTCCAAAACAGTTAAATGCTGTCACGTTGCTCTGCAAGCCCTAGCCAAACACAACAAGGTTAGGCTTGGCTGGGTGCCGGGCCATCAGGGTATTGCAGGCAACGAACATGCAGACAAACTAGCTAGGGCGGGTTCCGAATCTCTTCTCTGTGGACCAGAACCCTACTGCACAGTCAATTGGACTACTGCGCTAAGGCAAATTAACGATTGGGAAAACCAGCTTCGTCTTGAACACTGGGAACAGGTCGCAGGTCTAAGACAATCCAAACGATTAATTAAGCCCTACTCCTATAAGGAAATCCTTAGACTTAGTAAGGAAAATATAAGAAAGCTAGTGGGCTTCCTCACCGGTCATTGTGGCCTTAGATACCACCTCAACAAAATGAACCTGTGTCTGGAAACAGAATGCAGATTTTGTCTGGAGGATGTCGAATCCTCCGAACCTTTCATTGGTTAAGAAAACGTGTCTTTAATAGAGAGACTCGTACACCAGCAGATATAGCGCATTCTGCTACTAAGGACTTATTGACCTTCATTAGGGAGGTCGAACGTCTCTTAGATTAAACCTCTCCCCATTGATACAATAGATCTTTCAGGTCGCAGTGTCTGCCAACTGGGCATGGGAACTTCAAAAAAAAAAAAAAAGGCTTCTGATACGTCAAGGAATACGCTTGAGCATATCTTTTTTTTTCAAAGGCTTTCTCGATTACGTCAGTAATTCTATGCACTTGTTCAATCGTCGAATGCTTGGTTCTGAGCCCAAACTGGTGGTCAGGGATGAGATTATTATCTTCTATAACCGGTTGTAGGCGCCTTAGTAATATCCTCTCGAAAACTTTGGATATGACTGTAAGAAGCGAAATTGGTCTATACGATTTTACTTCATTTGGCGGTTTTCCTGGTTTTAAAACCATAATGACTTCCGCAACTTTCCATTGGCTAGGCACGTGTTTTAATCTGAGCGCAGCATTTAGATATATAGAAGCTTAATTAATGCTTTTCTAGGTAGAACTTTGAGAACTTCTCCGGTGATCAAATCATACACTGAACCAAATCGCGTTGTCATATTGACGGAAAGATTTTGTTAATCATTGCAGAATCAATTATTCAGATCGACAATTTTTCATAATATTTTTCGTGTTATTGAAGATTTAATATTCAAATTAAATAACATTTCTTTAGCTGCTGTCCGATTTCGTATTGTATTCAAACCAATGAAATTTTGTCATATTAACAAACTTAAGTAGTTAACAAAACGGTATCCTGTACGTGATATTGACGAAAATATGTTGATAATTTGTAGACGAATCAGTTATTCAAATTAACACTTTTCCATAAAATATTTCTTCATATTGAAGATTTAATATTCAAAATCAGTAATGTTTCTTCAAATGCTGCTCTATTTATTATATTATTCAAGCGAATGAATTTATTTTCAAATTGACAAAACCGAACATTTTTAAGGCATAAATAGTTTAGGTATTTTTGAAGAATCAGTTATTCAAATTAACAATATTGTTTATCAAATCTCTTCAATTTGAATAAATTTCTTTAAATGGAGGAAAACGTTTTCTTCAAATTGAAAAAGTTAATCAATTTGAAGAAGTTTTATTAAAATGTAAGTGTTTATTGTTGTGTTCGAAGTGAAAACTTTTATTCTTGTAAGTGAAGTGGTGCAGTGCGGATTAATAGTATCGTGTTCGTGTCAAGCCAACAAATAAATAGGTAAGTAAAAAATGTTTGTCCAAAAACACATTCGAATATGTAATACCTAATGATTTTCTTTTATTTCAGATGGTCGCTGCTGTATAATTAATAATTATAAATCTATTGAAAACTTTAAATTATAAATTATTTATTATTATCTTAATTACTCTTTTATTATTGTAATTATTATAAGTTGTTTGTAAAATTTAAATTTATTATTTATTATTCTTATTATAATTCTCATTAAATACTTTTATTATATACATAATAAATATAAATAAACAAACATATTTTTAACTTAAACATATTTATTTGTTTCAATGGGCCTTGACGATTTTATTTGAAGCAAAAAAAAACATGAAATTTAAGAATATTTCATCAATTTCAACAAAAACTTATTTGTGGAATATACAAATATTTGTCAGATTGACAAAAAAAAAGTAAGCGTGAAACCAAAGAAAAATCATTCATTTATAGAAAACGATGCATCATATTGAAGAAATAGATGTAGAATTGCTGAAAAATGATTCCGCTTGAATAAAGTAAGGAGTTGAAAGGAATATTTGTTCTTCAATTTGAAAAAAATACGTTATATTGAAAAAGCGTTCATTAAACTAAACGTCGAATTCAAGAATTTTTCTTCATTTTAAATAATAGTTTTTTTCAAAATGAAGAACATTTTATGTTAAATTGAAGAATCAGTATCCACTGAATTTTACGAAAGAATAACTAGTCTTATTCAATGTGAAAAATTTTTGTGGAACTAACACCACAATGAAAAATTTTATGCATTTCATCAAAATGAAAATACCTATTTCTTTATAGAAGAAAATTTTCATTCAAACAACGTATCACCGTTTCTTCAAATCTACATGCTTTTTTATCAATATGACTACCAAATTTGGTTCAGTGTAACCAGGAGCTTTCTTAGGTTTTACTATTGGTATTGTCGTGAGCCGCTTGACCATCGTACGGTTTAAAGGTATCTTCTAAATGGGCGGCAAAAACGTCCGCTTTTTCTTTATCTTCCCTTGCCCATTCATTTTGATTTATTTTTATTGGCGGCCGGCGCGGGGATTTTGGGCCTTTTGGTGCCTTTTACAGTTTTCCAGAATAATCGGAATCTTTTTTCGCTGTTAAACTTTAAAGGTAAGAACATATCGCACGATTTTTAAAATGCTTAATTGCTGTCTTCAACAAATTGTACAAATAATTCAAATTTGCTTTGTGTTGCGGAGCGCGACTCTGTTGCCATTTTTTACGCCTCTTCCTTTTTTCGCTGACCAATTCTTTTAGTTCGGGAGGATATCGTAGACCGTATTTGTCCGTCGATTTTCTTGGGTTAGGCGTATTGTAGGAAAATCTCCATAGTTCGAAAGAAAATTTCCCACACCTCTGCCAACACCAAATAGCTATAATATCCTAGACACCAAACCCAGTATTATTCCAGATCCACACCATTTCAATAGTTGCTGGATTTATACAGTGTGGATGTGGGGCTTAGCAAGGAGAATTCATGGAGCGGTGAGAGATCCAAGAGGAACAGGTAATGTCGTTGTTGTACTTTTTCATAGCTATATAGAAAACTCTAGACGAAAATCATACCACTATCCTTGTACATAAAGTCATTTCGGTACATCGAAATACGGTATGAACAGACGTTTGAACGAGTGGCGTGAGATTTTGCAAAAACAACAATCGACGATTAGAGTATTCTGAGCTGAGATGGAAAATCATGCGTCAATCGAGGGCAGTTTGGTTTTAGTTGGTGGCCCGATCAGGCAATTCCGGGAACAAAATACTTACGTAAAAGTTTTTTTTTTCCTTCCATTCTTTTCCTGCGCGAACGAATAAAAAAAAAAAAGGAAAATGTTAAGACTCTTAAACATTCTAACCGCGCAAACCAAGTGTAGTGACGAATGCTAAGAAAAACAAAAGTGTTATCACCGAAGTATAAAGTGATATTTACCTGGCAGAAGGCAGAAGGAAATGACCGTGGCAATTCATATAAAACGTGCGATGTGATATTCAAGTTCACAAGTACTCTGAAAAGCTAATAGTGTTCCCCCTTTGCCACCAAACTCAACCTTCTCAGTGCGCCAGAGAGAAACAGAATTTAAATAAAATCGATTTCATAACTACCTGAATCGGTTTCAATCCTCGCATGTATCTAATCTACAATAACAAAAAAAAAAACTGACGCATCTCCGCTCCCCAACAACCTAAGAGCAGAGCTATTCACCACACAAAATCCCCAGACTACCTCGAACGTTTCCGTCCAGGCGATTCTCATTATATATGTGTCGCACATGAGCCCACTCACTGCACCAGACTATTTGATGGCCGCATCATAATCGTCATTTAATTTCACCTGACTCTACCGCCAAGAAGAGCCCCCTGATCTTAACATAGATCTTGACCTGTTACTCACCACCAAGAGCGGGAAACATCGGCCGATCGGTACTCCATATATACAACAGGTTCCACCACGAACATTTTTTGCAACATTGGAGACATCATCATCTGTGCTTCGCAACATCCCGGAGCCCACCTCCGTGTATTTGTATATTCGTTTACCATCTCTAATATTTCTAAATTAGTTTATTTTATTTTTTTATTTGCAAGCCCCATCTAGTTACGTGCCTAGGTATATCTACCTTTACCCCCAGTTTTGATTAGAGTGAGCTCATAAAAAGAGTGATCCGTATATATATATCTTTTTGTTGGATTGTGGGTTGTGTGGGTTGGTAAAATTAAAATTCGGATTAAACAAAACAGGTATTAAGAAAACCGAAGTTGACCCAAAGGATGCTGTGCACAGGATCGACCGGGATCTCAAAAATAAAAGCTTTGGTAAGTGATATTGCACTTTTATACAATTTTCCTTGAATTTTAATTCGAATACCACAAAAAAAAAATATATATATATATATATAGCAATAGGGGAGAGTAACGTCACATTAGTCATATGGGTAGTTTTTCCTTTTAATTCAAATAATGTCCACACTATTTGGTATTTGCAAAGATTATGTTTAGCTATGAAAAAATAGAGTATTATAAATGTATTATTTTCTGGTGGCTCGATTTGCGAAGTTTAGCAACAAGATTATCTTGTACATTTGTTATTGTATCCGACGATTGAAGTCATTGACGATTGTAGCTTATATTTTGATTATATATAATATAGATTCATTATTTTTTGTTTTAGAGAACTTCTATTCAGCTCATAATTGAATTAAAAAAAAATAAAAAAATAAATGAAGAGAAGCAAAGTTTCAATCCTCTTGGTTATTTTTTTTTATTATTAATAATTTTAAATAAATGATACTGTATGAAAGTTACCCAATCGCATTTCACCACTTGAAATTGGCTCGATGAATTTTTGGGAAGTTTTTTTTTTGGTTTGTTTTTTTTTGTTTTCAGTATGGAAGATGGTATCGCCAGTGAGTTTCTTGCATGTTTGGTAGCACGCATGTAGATTATGCAATGCTAAATTGTTTATTATGGATGTGATGTGACCAGAGGTAATCTGCAGAAGGTAGGCATAGACAGAGTAGAGAGGTCGTATACCTCTATTATCAATTTAGGGGTTGCTACAAAAAATAGGAGTAAAAAAAGCAACAACGGTGTATTCCTGTCAAAAGTTGATCTTCTCTGCAGAATACTTTGGGAGGGTTGAGGGAAACTCGGGAGGCACTACCACCTATGCTCTCCACCGCGTAGATCAGAAATTTTAAGTGAACCTTATTGGGTCCTACCATAAAAATCAAATTCAATCCGGATAATACATCCGATACCATATTTTTTTTTCTCGTTTTTTCTGTTTTTGGCTTGAAATAACGTAACACGGTCCATGTTCTAGTAGCAAGATCCCCCCCCAATCCGACGAGCTAGAACCAGGATAATGCTAGCAGGCCTACCGCTGCATAGAACTATGGACAACCCCTGTCATATCTCATCCTGGATGAACTGCTTGACCTGTAACTTGTGGTCCAAAAGGTAGATTTAGATGTGATAGGGTTCTGTGGGGTTCACCGGTCGAAGGAAGAGGAGTAGGTTTGACAGTGAAGTTCTTCCTTAGTCAGTCCTAATCGATGGTAGCCTAGTGGCTGTTCGTGAAATCGCTAGGACAATTTTCTTCTTTTCTTTCTACCACCAACACTACCTTCACCACCACCAGGAATAGGTCATGTATATGATCGCCTCAACCCCTATTGAAGGAATTATATTATATTCCAGGAGGCGAGCTGAACGACCTTAACGAAGCTATCAACTTCAACCTCAAGTTCATAAGGTGTCGTAAGTGGAACGCTCAGTACAACATTCTCTTCAATTTCGTTCCTAAAGTCTTCCCAGTTAGTTGTTTTACCAGTTAATCTCGCTGGCTCTAGGTTATTGACTAGGTCTACGCTCAATGTTAAAATAACCGGTGAATGATCAGATGACAGATCAAAGCTCTCTTCAACTTAAATGTGGTTGGTAGATATTCCTTTCACGACGAAAAAATCGATCAGATCGGGTATTTTTGAAGTATCAGTTGGCCAGTACGTCGGTTTGCCCGGCGAGTGAAAATTACAACTGTACTCCATACCTGCCCATAGAGCAATTTACCTTTTCGCGAGATGTATCTAGAGCCCTTGAACGTGTGTTTCGCATTAAAATCGCCGCCAATGATGAAAATTGGTTTGAGCGATTTAAGCAAGTTAGTATAATCACTTTTTTCAAGCGCGGAGCGTGGTCGACAGTAGATAGATGAAATTCTAAGAGTACGCTGACTATATTTTACCCGAATCGTGCACAGTTGCATACTTTCAAGCTCCTGAAGTCTTCGTATTGTTCAATGCAGTCTTTAATAAACAATGATGGTCCACCTATCGCGTTTCCCGATGGGTGACAAGCGTTCAAATCATTAAAGCCTTTTATTTTTAAA
Source organism: Cheilosia variabilis (assembly GCA_951230905.1). Lineage (NCBI taxonomy): Eukaryota > Metazoa > Arthropoda > Insecta > Diptera > Syrphidae > Cheilosia > Cheilosia variabilis. Next base: position 97,029,074 of record OX579676.1, on the reverse strand, counting down.
AGTGATAGCTCTTTTACGTGGGTTTCAGAAATCAAGCAAATGTCAATATCCTTTTCGCGCATGAATACTTCCAATTCATCGAGTTTTTGCAAAAGTCCGTTTGCATGCCAAGTTTTTCATTCATATTATATTTGAAATACCCGTTTTCCTTGAATTATTTTCGAGCTTAACCAACCGATCGAGAATAATTTTATTTATTTTGCTTTGTTCTTCAATTTTCTCGAGAATAACTGAGAAAACATGAGAAACAGAAAGTTTTAACGTTTTTTGGTTCTTCGAATGCCGCTGCCTGAGCGTAGGTCGGCACTCTGGCTGTCCGAGGGCCAGTATTCGGTGGCTTTCCTGACGGTAATTTTTGATTAGGGTTTCTTTTGACAACAGCACTCGAGGGCTTTTCTGCTGCCTGTCTTTCTTTGATATTTTCACGTTCCTGAACCGGAGGTTTTAGATTGCCTACCATCTCCTGAGCGGTCCTACGCTTTGTCTTAGTTAGCGGATTTTAATAGCATTTTGGGGCTTAAGGAGCGCATCTCTCCGTTTTTGCAATTCCTTAGCTACTTCACAGCCTCTATAATTTGCCGGGTACTTTCCCTTGCAATTAGCACAGGTAGTGGAGGATTGTTTGTTTACTCCACAGTCTTGGGAGAGGTGATTTCCGGCGCATTTCACACACCGCTGTTCTTTTTGGCAATGCATTTGCGTATGATTAAATCCTTGGCAACGTTTGCACTGTGGAATTATTCTTACATTTCTAAGCAAGGATTGGATTTTTACCACGATATTTATTATTGTTTTAATTCAGTAGATACCTTCGCTACTAACTGACCTATCGAATGTAAGTATAAAGAGCGGAAGTCCACGTCTTACCAGGATATCCTTATCGTCTTCCGTTTGTTGCTTTTCCTTGTTGATGATATTAACGACATCAAGATTTTTAAACCCTTTGGCTTGGAGGTCGTTTATAACCTCTTCTTTGTTGCATAAGGGGTGGAGTCCCTTTGCTACAACACGATGTGGCATTTCTGACTTTATTTCGAAAGTATACCACTGGATCTCCTCGGTATTTAGCTTTTGGAACACTGCCCGGAAATCATCGTGGTTATCGACGTTAATTTTCCACGCATTATTCCTTAAAGATGTAACCTTAAATTTCGATGTTATCGTTGCTTTAAGGAGGTTATGCCACTTATTATATTCCGTTACCCCAACGACGTTTATTGGAGGCGGTGCGCGAATTTGTTCTCGAAGTTGTTTTTCTTGCGGTTCTTTAGGCCTTTGTTCTTTTAGGGTCTCGACTTCGGGCGAAGAATCGGCTCTCCTTTTCTTTCTAGGTCTTGTCTTAGGGACCTGCTTCGTTTCGCGTGCTAGCTCTTCTTCGTCGGTGTGGTATTCCCGACTAGCTAAGTGTGGTAGAGTACATTCGCGTTCATTCTGCAAATGATTGTTCTTTAGAACCTTATTTTCTTCTTTTAGCAGATCTATCTCTCTCTTAAGATCTTGATAGAGTAGGTCCATTTCCTTAAGCTTGATTCCGAGTGCTTTATTTTCTTCCTCAAAACTTGTATTTTTCACTGAGTCCTGTTTTTCACGCGCTGGCGCTCCCGGCGGTCTTCTTTTCCCGGGGTTATTTGATCTTGATGGAGGAGATCGAGATACCCTTGAACATTTAATAAAAGGTCAATGGATTGCAATAAGCGACTCTCCCCAGAATCCGTAGAGCCGACCTCCGAAGAGGGTGGATTTTCCAGTAAAGCTGGACGTTTTGTTTATTGCATTTTTTGTATACACTATACGCTCGGTATACGGAGGTTGGATTTTAGTCGCCTACTACCTACTATGTGATAGAGTTTTTCAACTACTGAATGCTATTGGTTAGTGATTATGTTGTTTAAAGACCATCAATCTGCAGGAGATGTCTTACATATTTGTAACATACAATTGTATAAGGACAAATATGGTTATGTATTTACCACTTTTTGATATAATTAACATCGATTGCATGTGTGTTTTATTTCAAACTCAACGGGTGAAAATCATTGAACACTTTACCCACATTGAAATGACAGCAATTAGGTGCGAGTGTGCGTGCGAATTAAATTAAACAAATATCCTCCCTTAGCTTGTTGTTTCTCCTGGAACAATTTTTTATACAATGCTACAATTTTGACAATGATTACAATAATTAAAATTCCATGTATACTAAAGTGAACTTTTGAATGATTTGAATATCTTTCTATTATTTGATCAATATTATTAATTTTTGTAGTATTCCAGCTTATATTTTCATTATTAATAATAATTTTACAATTTTCAAAATGAATAAGTACATTTCTTTTTATTGCTATTATTTTACGTTCGTCACAAGAACTGTTAATTTTTGTGTTACTATTTTTTATAAATAATACGCCTTTCCTTAATTCTAGAATTACATTATTTTCTTTATTAATTTTCGTCATACAATCCTTTTTCTTTAAACAGTTTTTTACAGGTTTTAAGTGTCTAAGTTCTTTATTATTTTCAAATTTTAAAAAGGTATTATTGTTTTTTTATCATATCTTCCTCTTTAGTATCTATTTTCGTAAATTGTTCATTCGGGATTGGGGTGTACAAATATTTATCAAAGGTAAATATTCTATCCGGTATTTGAATTATAAAAAATTACAAGGTCGTCTGAATATTCTCCAACCGAAAGTTTAGTGTTTTTTAGTTTACTTTACTCTTTAATTTTGTCTATTTTACGTAAGTATTCTAACACTACTAGTCTTTTTTCGACCATTTGAAATTCTACCTGAAATCCTAATTCATGCTTGGTTTTTGTTAAAACTGCGTTTCTTAAAATTTCTATTTCATTTTGAATCTGGCTATTTATCTTCAATTGATTAGTATTGTTTTTTATGAGATGATGATTATTTTCAGTTATAATCTTAATTTGGTTTTCGATTTCTACTTTGTCTTCATCGTCCATGGTACCAAATAAAACATTGAGTGCTCTGCCTCCTAAGTTAATTAAACTCCTAACATTTCTTTTAAGATTTCCTTTTTTGTGTCCTCTAACACTTTGCAATTCTCCTTGGATCAACTCTATTTCCTTTTCGATCGTTATATAGGATCTATCAAACGGTGATTTTAACAGACCTTTCTTTTGATTTAACCATTGTTCTTTGATGATTTTTAAAACTGAGCTTATTTCCGTAACATTTATTATATGTATTATTGAACTATATTTATTAACCACTTCCACTTGATCGTATCGAATTACCGAGTAACCGTTGCTGCTATTGATTTCTTCTATAATTATTTTGTTCTTCACTAAAACTGTGACTGATAATAGTATGGCTAGTATTAAGATTTTCATTTTTATTTTTTTATTTTATTCACGTCTTTATTGTTTGACTTCCGAGATTGAACTGAGTAAAGATTATCTACTTTGAGAATGTTTGGTTCTCTGACTAGTTTTTATCAAATTTTCATCGTTCTTCGATCGAGTGACTCTTTCTTTTGTATATTCGTTGGATGCTGATTGTTGAGTTTACTGAACTTATATCTTGGTTGGTCTAGGGTTTTTGTTTGGTTGTTGTATGTATGGACGTGTTATAAAAAATGTTTGCTTTATGCACTGCTTTTCGAATTTCATGTACAGTTGGGTTAACTTTTCCATTAAGTATTGTTCTAACTTTCTCCGCCAATGTTCTGTGGAAAACTTCGATGTCGGAATTCCCTGTGTGACTGTTTGGTTTCGTAAAATGGGTCTCTATTTCGAGTTCTTCTAATAATTTTATTATCCTAGGGAAGTTAAATTCATTATCCATCACGAATCTCTTTGCTTTTCCGTTTACGGCTATTATTTGTAAAATAGTTTTTTCTAAGGTTTCATGTGAAACATTGGGAACATACGTGGTTGTAGTTAGTTTACTAAATTTATCAAGTGAGGTGAGAAATTTTGTTTTGGCTATACAATAGATACCATACAATTTCATTAATATCTTCAGGGGTTTCCGTTAGATGGTATTTTTCTTTTATAGGTCTTCTGTCGTATTTTGACTGCTTACATATATTGCAGCTGTTATTAATTCTCTTAGGTTTTTGAAATAAATTTTAGTTCTAAGTCTTCCGTAGTTTTCTTCTTTACCAGAATGTCCTGTTTCTTTTCCATGGTACATATTTATTTGTTTGATAGCTTCTTCTTCTGATTTCATATCTTTAGCAAGGTATTGACATTTATGGAATTTTATTCTTGTTCCAAATAATTCTATCAATTTTTGTTGAAGCAAGTTATATTCAGTGTCTGACAAATCTGTATATATTCCTGTGTTTTTGTTGTCTATTAAAGGAATTAAACGGTTATTGAATTCGTTTTTGTTAATTTCATTTATTCCTATACATATTCTGTTATTTCCTTTTCCTTTTCGAAGTCCGTTTCCCGCTTTCAATATTATTTGCTGTTTAAATATGTTTACTGCACTATCTTTAATAGGGAAATGGTCATTCGCTTCTTCTTGTTGGGAATGTATTGTAGTTTGCATTGATTCTTCATCTTCTATCATGTTTATTTCATCTGTATTTTTTATTTCTCTGCTCAAGAAATCAGCTACAGTATTGCTTGTACCTTTTAAATATTCTATATGTATATCGTATTCTCCTAACTGGAGTATCCATCTCTGTAGTCGTGGTGAAATGTCTCTACCTAAATTTTTTATTTGTAGCCACTTAAGTGGTTGATGATCTGTTTTGAGGTCTTAAGTACTTCACTGACCACACTATTGCTAACAATTCCTTTTCTGTTGTAGAATAGTTTTTGTCGTGATCATTTAATGTTCGGGAAATATAGCTAATTGGATGTCCTTCTTGGGAAAGGACGGCTCCTATTGCGTAATTGCTAGCATCTGTCGTTAAGACGAATTTCTTATTGAAATCGGGATATGCTAGTATGGGTTCTATTATGAGAGAATCTCTGAGTTCCTCGAATGCTTTTCTGTATTCAGAATCGTTTACATCGATCTTTGCATTCTTTTTCAGATTCCTAGTCATTGGCCCCGCTATTTTAGCGTAGTCCTTTATAAATCGACGATAATACCCAGTCAGTCCTAGGAAGCTTTTATTTTGCTTCTGAGTTTTAGGTATTTCTATTTTTTGGATGGTACTCATTTTATCTGGGTTTGGTTTTACTCCGTTGGAAGTAATTGTGTGTCCAAGGAATTGGGTTTCTTTCCTAAGGAAGTTGCATTTGTCTATTTGAACTTTTAAATTAAATTTTCGTAATGTTTTAAAAATAAGAAATAAGTTTATTAAATGTTCTTTTAATGAAGTGAAGAATATAAGAATATCATATAGGTAAACTACGCAGATTTTTCCTATGTATTCGCCTAAGACTTCATTCATCATACATTGGAATGTTGCTGGAGCATTCTTTAGACCGAAAGGCATCCTTAGAAACTCGTAGTGTCCGGATGGTGTCGAAAAGGCTGTTTTTTCTGTATCTTGTGGATGCATTCTAATTTGGTCGAAACCTTTTGCTAAGTCCAATGTTGTGAAATATTGACATCTACCTATTTTATCTAAGAGTTCATCTATATGAGGTATTGGATGTTTATATTCTATTGTTTATACGTTTAACTTTCTATAGTCTATAACGATTCTCCATTTTTTCTTACCTGAGTTGTCTTCCTTTTTGGGCACAACCCATATTGGGCATGCGTAAGGGGAAATACTTTTCTTTATTATTCCGCCTTGGAGCATTTGTGATATTTGTTTATCTATTTCTTCGTCGTGGATTTTGGGATAACGATATATTTTTGTAAAAACGGGTGCATCGTCAGTTGTTCTAATTTTATGTGTTGTTTGAGTAGTTTAACTAAGGGTATCTCCTTCTTTGTAAAAGAGATCTCTATTTTCATGTAAAAACTCCTGAAGTTCTCTATATTCTTCATGATTTAAGTCTTTAGGTATAAGGTCTTTAATACTTAGAAGATTTACGTTCATCTGAGTTATATCCTCATAATTATAGGGGCATGTATTAACATTGCTTTCTTCATTTTCTGTGAAGGGTATTTTTCTATTATTTATTTTTAAATATGCAGACTTAAAATCTATTTGAGCTTGGATCGGTTTTAGGATATTCGTGCCTAAGATTCCATCGAATTTGGTATTAGTGAGTTTTCAACAACTTCCACGTCATCTTAGAGGTGGGCTCATTGAATTCTTCAGGAAGAGGGGAAAGGATTTCTTCCGTGACTTGTGTCTTTGTATCTATTGTTGCCATGGATATTGGCTTTTATAACTTAATTCTTGGGTACTGCTCTAATTTATCTATTTTTAATATGGAAACCGAGGCTACTGTATCTACTAGAAGTCTCAGTCTATGTCCTTGTATGTGGACAGATATTACGGGAAGTGTCTCAACCTCCCGAGGTTTTTAAAATTTACCTCTCCTTGATTAGTTTGGTTAAAGTTATTGGTTTCCATGGGTTGTGGAATATTTCTAGATCGGTTGGGATTACTGAATCCAAATCTAAAATTATTGTTAGGGTTTCTTTGTTCTAAGATTTGAGCATTATGTGCTCTTACTTGGCCGGAATTATTGATATCTACTCTAGGTCGATAATTATTCCGATTGTTATTATGATAAGAGGGGCGAGGACGAGGACGGTGGGTTCTGCCTAGGTTGGAAGTTATTCTGCCTTTGATTAAAATTATTTCCTTGTGGAGTATAAATAGGATTTACCGGAATTCTAATATTATCATTAAGCTGTCTATATCTACTTAAAAGGTGATATGCATTACTCAAAGTGGTAATGTTTTGTGCAATGATTATGCTTGCCTGAGGCGCGTTTAAATTATTGATACATTTGTTTAAGACAATATTTTCGTTATTTCTAGAAGTATAAATAGCGCTAGGTTCTAACTTACATTTCTTATTTAGTTTTTACAGGATGTTGTTAAGTTGGTGGTATAAGGTGTTTACGTCCCTTGATTGTACTGCGTGAAGATCTTGGAGAATCTGCTCGTACGTTTCTTTGACTCCGTAGTCCTCAAGGAGACAAATTTTGATGGAGTTCCATGTGGCTTCTGGGGCTCTTCGTGCAGAATTCGCTGCTTCTCCTTGGATTTTGTGGCAAATGATACCAAAGGTTGGTAGCTAACATCGAGCAGGTCGTATAAATAACTCACATGGTTTGAGAAATTTATAACGAAAGAAATTTATGGATCCTTCGAATGTGGGGATCTTTTCTAGTCTGTTGATGATTCCTGTTTATTCAGCGTTCGCCATATTGGATGCCGTTTACTTGTGTATTTTTGTCAGCTATTGAGAAGAATTACTTTTTGTATACCAGGTGTATTCACCACTGTATATACAAGTATGTGTGAAAATTTTCGTGAATTTTCGGGTTATTGTTTTCCTGGAGAATTTGTGCATAATATTCTTTCGAATTTCGAACACCACTTTTCACAATTCACTCGCGATTCACAAATTTTCTCTTAGGAACTTTGGTACTGCAATTAATTTACTTTTAATTGCGGAACTTAGTTCGATCACTTGAATCCTTTCAGGGGCATATATTTTACTTGTATATGTTTAATAAGGATCCTACCGACTGCGCCAATTAAATTCAACAAATATCGTTTGTTTTAAAAAAAATATATTTATTTAACTTTGAGCCGATCTGCTCATTTTCGTTGACAAATCTAAACTGGATTCTAATCTACAAATCTACTCTTATTTATACTTAGATTTTAGGCGGCGTCCATAATAAATCTTATATCTTATTGCAAACAGATGATAACCAAAGGCGTCGGTCATAACTCACAGAGTTTATTGTTTGCAGCTGGGGATGAAAGTGGACACTTGTCCTTTCTCTGGTTACAGAAATAATCGTCCCTCTGCTGGTGTCATATCCCTCGTGTTGATATGATCATTGTCAGGGTTGTGTGTTCCTAACATAACTTGCGCGACATTTACAATATGCAAGAAAACTAGCGCAACTAATCGTTGCCACTCCGTTGAAATATAGCTTGTAGGCAACTAACTGCAAATTTGTCGAAGTTGGGAGTCTCAGTATGATTTGTCTATGCTGCTAAAACCAATAGTTTGTTTGATATCAATTTTCCTGAAAATTAAATACAATGCGAGGTACTAATAATCATTTTGAGTGTCCACGCTAAGTTTATCGAAATTAAAAAAAAAGGATTACTATCTACAATAATCCTATCTTCCTGGTGTTATAAATAACATATCTAAAATAAGTATCGAATTGTATTCTGAATAGGTAGCTTATATACTGGTTGTAATAACGTAAAAGCATTTGCTTTGTTGTCGTTTTTAATGTCGGTATATCTCCATGCGAACGTTTTTATTCCAACTTTTTTTTTTAAATGAACTGACCTCAAAACGAAACTGCAATTTATAAACGTTGTCAGTTAATTCTCTACCAACACATACGTTTTTTTTTTTTTTGAATATACCATTATGATGTAGGTATGACAGTTGCAAAACAGATCACTAGTACATAATATACCTATTTATAGGAGGATACAAATCAATCCGATGAATTCGCACCACCACCACCCTAAAATTCGCACGACCAAAGCCACCTGTAGATTAAGGCCGTCAATTTTATCTCCTTTCGCATGTATGGAATGTGACATTCACATCCGCAATTGGGGTTAACTAATTGTAGATATTATTTCAGATCGATAATATCATCAAATTGTTGGCCATGAATTCATAACTAACAGAAGTACGACAAAAAGATTAACTTGAAATAAATTCCATTTGCATTCAAATATATACAGGAATGAGATTTTGAATCTAAAATAAAAGATCAACCGTCATCTCTTCATAAAAAGCAACGCGAGTAGAATCGTCTTCTTTCATAAATATCCAGGGTCGGCCTACTGTAAGGCGAAACGATCAAACGTTTTCGTGCGCACGAATGATTTGCCCTATGTTCCACAAGCAAACTTCTTCGTGCACACGAAAACTTTTGAACGTTTCGCCTAACAGAATGCCGACCCAGATTTGCCGAAAATCGAAAATCGAAATTCAAAATCAAAAATTTGTCATAATTCCTTTTTCAAAAAAAAACAACTCATGTATTAAAGGATGAAACCTCATATAATGTTTTTATACCTTTATTTGCTACCTACCCACCAGCAATAACCACCAAACAACTGTTTCGGTGCACTAATCACAAGTGTGATTATTCCTCTCTATCTTGGTTCTAAAAGAAACTAAGCAAGACAGCAACGCCATCCGGCGAGAAAGCAGGCTAAGAAAATGTTCGTGTTGATGATACATATAATGATTGTATATAGAATGGTATATATATACAATGGTGATAGTACTATAATGTTTGTATACAATGAATTAACCTATTAAGGTTGCGAGAAGGATTTTGGAAGGTAACAACTGACAACAGCGTGACCGTTGTGCCACAATTTGGTACTTTTTTCGAGTACCGTGACTCAATTTGTTGCTACGAGTACTTTGTCCCTTTTTTATTAATTGGAAAAGGCACTCTCTTCAAAATTATATCCAAATTACTACGATTGAAATATAATGCGTTTGCGTATCAGAACTCTATCATAGTGTTAAGCGAGTCAATACTTGTTAAATATCGTACGAAAATTGTATATTTGCAGAGTATCTTCAGAAAAGGTACTTCTTTCTTTCACGCCCGCTTTTTTTGCGACTTTTTAAAACTAAATTTATAGATATCTGAAAAAAAATAGATATAATTGTATCGAACTGATGGAATGTATATAATGTGAAATGTATAAGAATGTATATGTGAGAACAAATCACACTCTTTGTGTAAATAAAGACCAGTCAGAACAAGAAAACAATGATGTACAGACGTACAGAGCGGTGCGCCGCGAAAAAGTGAGAATAAAGAATTTAATATAGTCGGGTTTTGGCGTAAAGTCTTTTTCCAGACTCTAAACAAACAGTTCGTTTTTATTTTTTAATTAATTTACAGTCCGCTAATATAGATTGGTCCACGTCGAACCGGATTAATGCAATCAGAGCAAAAAAAAAAATCCGTTGTTTTCCTCGTACAGACAAGAATTCCCCTGCAAGAGTACATTCACAACAAAAATTGTGTCAGTGAGAGTGAGGTATAGTTTTTCAGTTTTTTGTAGAAACTTGAAGTATACAGTCGGAGAGTCTCAGAGTGAGTGAGTGTTTAAAAACAAAGAACAAGATCAATCAATCAACGAAATACAACAACGGAATTATTCAAGAAAATTTAAGCAGAAAATAAAGTGGTGAGTGCTTTAAATCAAAGGCTTAGAGACGAAAGTACAGAAAAAATAAAATAAAAAAAAAAAAAGAGGTTAGAATCTTGTGATGTGGTGCAAGTCGATTCAGGTACAGACGCGTTTGTGTGGTGCTTTTATAGAAAAACGAAATGCTCGTCTCCCAAGTTCGGTTGTCAGGAATATTGGTCATTGTTTTCATAAGTAAAACAAACGACTCGTATTAATGCAGAATGCTGCGCTGTTAGTTTGCATTCGTGCGTAAGTTTTTGTTATGCCATTTTTTTTTGTGCGCAAAAAGTACAGGGAGGAATCTATTTTTAGAATTTCTCGTAGACCTCTATGTGCGGCTTACACACAGTTGGTATTTGTACAGGGTGAAGAATATTTTTGTGTGCACCCATGTGTGGGGATTCACATCATACAGAGCGCAGCACATAAGTGCGAAGCGCAGCACAAAATATTTGTGTAAGAGAAGAGAAAATTTTTTCTCTTCGTGACCGCATGTAGAAATACATGGAGAATACAGATAGCAGCACATAAATGTGTGCCGAACAGTTTATCATCACATACAGAGTACAGGTTAATATGTTTGCGTATAAGTGACGCCACGAGCATACGTACAGAAGTACAGAGTACAGAACAAAGCATGAAGAACGAGTAGTGCGCTATAGGTATATCTCATATATGTACAGAGTAGACAGTATAGAACTTGTTTGGACATGAACATTTGTGAATGTTTTATACAGGTATGCAACGGGGATGATATTCACGTTGTAGTAGCCGCAACTGGTGAGACAAGAGCGAGTTTAAGAGCACATTTGAGAATCCAACTTGTATTTATAATGGATTTTCCCATTGTGATTTTCTTGTACAGGAAGAACGAGTACAGAGGTAAGACTACAGATTACAGAGTACAGAGTACAGAGTCTTTCTCTCAATAAAGCAAGCACAAGATGCCAAGATGCTGAGTGAAAGAATAGAGTACAGGAAGCATGCTTGTTAGGTCAATTTATTACTCATAAGCCAGCACTGATAATGTGCTGAGTAATAACGTACAGATGCAATTTTCATTTGAAGAAAGTGAATGATTGTTAAAGCACAACGCGGTACAGATAATCTTATAGTTTTTGTACAGAGAGTCAGTTGATGTAAAGGTTGTACAGAGTTAGTTGTAAAGAGAATCGCATCCATCATCACTAAGAGTATAGGAAGAGCTTTTGTCGTTTGCAAACACAAACGATTGATTGCATAATTTGTACAGAGTTTAGATTACTAGTACAGGCAATAATTTCATAATTTTCTCTTTAGTACAGAATTTGTTTGCAAGTGCAGACAATAAATTACGTACAGAGAGAATCTGCGGTCTCACCCGCAGGTTCCAAGTTCAGAAGTTGGATTATGTGAAGTACAGACGTTGGCATTAAGTAGCTAATAACATTCCTTTGTTTCATCACGAATGTACAGGTAAAAAACAAGATGGCTGCGAACATGTCGAAAATCTCAGCGCATGCGATCAAGAAGACAAAAGAATTCGCAGAATCACAGGAATTCGCCAGCGTTACCCTTCGCTACGCAAGGTTGCGCCTAGAAACGCTGGAGGATGACTGGAATAAATACAACAGGTTGCTGGATGACTTGGGGTTGACCTCCACCAGGAGGGACCTTCCAACGTACTTGGAAGATATAGAGAAGGTTAGGACTGATTATTTCACAGCAAATGCAGCCCTGCAGGAGAAGATGGACGCGTTGAGCCCCAGCGTACAGAGTACAGGTAGTACAGGTGGCGATACAAATACAAGTACAGGTGAACCTGCCGTTTCAACAGCACGATTTAAAAAATACGTGGGGCGAATTTGATGGGACCTATACGAAGTGGATAGGTTTCCACGATCGTTTCAAGGCAGCCATCCACGACAATGACAAGGTGTCACCGGCCTTCAAGTTCTCGTATCTGAAGAAGTCGCTTGTTGGTCGTGCAGCGAAGTCGTTAGGCGAGTGGCAGCTGACAGAAGAAAACTATAACGAGGCCTGGGAGCGTTTGCAGCAAGTCTACAACAAAAAGTATTTAATCGGTCGTGATCATTTGCGGCAGCTAATGCATCTTCCTGAACTAGGGGATAAGCCAAGCGCAGATGAACTACAGAGGATGTCGAATACGACGCATGAGTCATTGCGTCAGCTAAAGGCGTTAGGCCTTCCTGTGGAAAGCTGGGATTTCTTCGTCATTCACATTCTGAATGAGAAGTTTGACCAAGAGACAGCACGTCAATGGGAGCTGCAGCGTGAGTCAGAGCAGCCGAAATTATCAAAGATGCTTGAGTTTATCGACAAGCAGGCTGCAGCACTTTCAAATGTGTCTGGTGCACGACGAGCGCGTGCAGTTAGTAAGGAGAGTACAGGCAGATCTCGCGTACAGGAAGCAGGTCCTGATCGGCAGAAAGAAGGATGCATAAGAGGAAGGCTGATTGACAATCAAAAAGGAGCCTCGGATACGTAAAGAAAAACAGAAGTCGTACAGGTTGTACAGGTCGTACAGGTAAAACAAATGGTACAGGTAGTACAGATAATACAAGTACAGGTTTAGAAAGTCAACAAGTCGATACGTTTGTTGACAAGTTAAGAGTTATTAAACAATAAAATCGACACGCTACTTGAGAAAGAAGAAATGTTAGAGTCAAGAAATGTCAGTAAACAACGAAAAGCCGATACAAATGTACAGAATTTTGTTCCATCAAAAATACCAAAAATAAATAATGAAGTATATGTGCAGTCTATTAATTATTTACAACAAGAAACTTCTATTATTCCCACAGCCATGGTAAAGGTCGAATCAGATGGGTTTATATACGGCCCATTTCGAGCAATGTTAGATACTGGTTCGCATTTAAATTTAATGATGGACGAGTTAAGAAAGGAACTAAAGATACAGACCAAACCGATGTCAGGAAGGTTAGTAGGTATAAATGGGGTACCATTTACAATCAGGCGGCAAGCTACAATAAAGATTTTGCCATGGTATGCTTCGAATTCGCTTGAACACTCCACAAGCGAACCTTTCTGGTTCTTACCAGAGGAAAGTCATTGGCAGCCAATTCTGCCACCGAATCCACTAAAATCAGATGGGGACACAAACATAGTTCCATACAAATATGCCGATCCTGAGTACTTCAAACCAGGACAGGTACAGATCTTGTTAGGAGTCAGTTTCTTTACGAAATCGATTAAATCAGTTCTTAGACGAAATCCAAATGGAAGCATTTGGTTGGAGACATCGTTGGGTATAGTTGTTCTCGGGTCCAACTACGGGGACTTTGATGAAGCAAAGTACGCCTATCCAGCAGTCGAATATTCGAGAGAAGATCAGTTAGACCAACTGCTAAGCAGGCTTTGGCAAATGGATCAAATCGGTTCATGTTCAAGGCGTACAGAAGAGGAAGAGCTCGTAGAGCAGCACTTTGTACAGACACATCATCGCGACGAAGATGGCGTATTTGTGGTAAGGATGCCGCTGAAAGAAGGATTTCAGAAAATGGGCAGTTCAAGAGAGATCGCACTACGTAGGTTTACGTACCTGGAAAGGAAGTTAGAGAAGAATGTACAGATGAAAGAAGAGTACGTCAAAAAGATGCGCGAAAGCATTCAGTCAGGTCATGTACAGATTGTGAATAGAAAGGCGAGTACAGGTTCTGTGGTATATCACATACCCCATCATTGTATAGAAAAGAAATTTCGCATAGTTTATGATGCAAGTTGTCGTACAGATAAAGGTATTTCATTAAACGATGTTCAAATGTTAGAAAAGTTGCAGAGAGACCTACACGATATCGTAATGCGTTTCAGAAGACACCGTATAGCAGTGTGCGGTGATATTAAGAAAATGTTTAACCAAGTCAGATTACATGAAGAGCAATGGGATCTTCAACGCATCTTTTGGAGAGAAAGCAATAAGGAGCCGTTGCGCGAATACTGGCTGACGGTAGTCACATTTGGTTTAACATCATCAGCTCACCTAGCAGTTAGAGCAGTTGTACAGGCAGCAGAAGAAGCTCAGGATGATTTCCCAGAAGCAGCCGACGCGATCAGGAATGACTTCTACATGGACGATTGCACTACAGGCGAAGATAATGACGAGAAGGCGATCCAACTAGCTAAAGACATGTACAGGGTATTGAGAGGCGCAGGCTTTGAATTGTGCCAATGGAAATCAAATTCTACAAAGTTCATGAATGAGATGAACGCTGGCAGTGGTGAGACGTCACTGGTGTTTTCGGGGGAAGAGAAATCATCCATTTTAGGACTAAAATGGCTAATTAGTTCTGACCAATTTACGTACGAGGTTAAAACACCAAAGTTAGACGGCATTCTCACCAAGAGAAAAATCGTTAGTTGTATAGCACAACTTTATGACCCGAATGGTTATATCTCCCCAGTCACTATCATTGGCAAAATTATGATCCAAGACATTTGGAGGTTTAGTACAGTATGGGATGATCAGGTACCCAAGGAAATAGAAGTCAGATGGAAGGAATATTGGAGTGGAATTATACTCCTTGAACGATTCCGTATAGAAAGGTGGCTAGGCACGTTAGGAGAGTCAGCAGTACAGATACACGGCTTTTCTGATGCATCAAGTACAGCATATGGAGCAGTTATTTACATTCGTACAGAACAGCTAGATGGTACAGTAACGAGCAGATTGCTCATATCTAAGACACGTGTAGCTCCATTGAAGACAGTGACAATTCCTAGGTTGGAACTAGCAGCAGCTGAGATTTTGTCGAGATTACTTGTAGAGGTTAGAAGATCCATGGAGTGGGAAAGTGCACCCTATTTTCTATGGTCAGATTTAACAGTGGTGATCCACTGGATTAAAAAGTTACCGTACAGTCTAAAAACTTACGTAGCAAACCGTGTCTCGTCAATTCAGACAAACACTGAAGTAAGATGCTGGCACTACGAAAACACAAAGGATAATCCAGCTGATCTGCTGAGTAGAGGTGTACAGGCGTCCGCGTTAGTGGACAATCAACTATGGTTAGAAGGGCCGAAATGGCTCCGGCTTCCATGTACAGATTGGCCAGAGATGGTCGCAGTAAAAGGTGAATCGTCAGAAGTACAGAGAGAGATGAAGGTGTTAACACTCATATCGGTCAAACCGAAGCTGTGCATAGGTTTAAAAGAATCAGAGTACAGGGTTTCGCTTTTGGAATACACCAACAAGTTAGAAAAGTTAGTCAATATAATTAGCTATGTTATTCGCTTCGTAGATGGTTGGTCTATCAATCCAACTTTCAAGATTAGAACGAGACTACGTAAAGGCAGATGGAATCCACCAACGCTTGAGGAGAAAGCAAGAGCAATGGCATATCTCTTGCACAAGTCGCAAGAAGAAAATTACAGTACAGAGTTAGCATCGCTAAACAAAGGTAGAGGTCTACCAGAGAAAAGCAAGTTAGAACCACTCAAACCAATGTTAGATGTCAGGAGCTTACTGAGGGTAGGCGGTAGGTTGGACAGAAGCAGCAATTCATATGAGATAAATCATCCAGCGATTGTTCCAAATGGTTCCAGACTAGCATGGCTAATAATGGATCATGCACATCGTAATACCAAGCATGGTGCAGTACAGGTTATGATGCAGTTCGTAAGACAGAAGTATTGGATTCCAAAGCTTCGAAGCGAGCTAAGAAATTATCTGCACAAATGTGTCGTTTGTGCTAGATATAACTACAAGTTAGAACATCAACTTATGTCAGAGTTACCAGCCGATAGAGTACAGGTAGGAAAGCCGTTTCTACGTACTGGTGTAGACTACGCAGGTCCGTTTGAGATAAGGATGATAAACAAACAAGGAGATCAAATCACTAAAGCCAAATGCTGGGTTGCAATTTTTGTATGTCTCAAGACTCGAGCCCTACATATTGACCTAGTTACAGATTTAACCTCATTAGCATTTATAGCTTGTTACGAACGCTTCATAGCGCGAAGAGGTAGATGTGAGCGTATGTACAGCGATAATGGTACGACGTTTGTAGGTACCAGCAACGAATTGAAGAGAGCTATAGCTAGGTGGGTCAGTAAAGATACGATATCTCACCAGAATTGTAAGTGTACAGAATGGCGCTTCATGATACCCGCAGCACCTCATCAGGGTGGTATCTATGAAGCAGCCGTAAAATCCATGAAGTATCATCTGAAGAGAATTATAGGGTTGAAGGTACTGCCTTACGAACAGTTCTCAACTCTTTTAGTACAGGTAGAAGCAATCCTTAACTCCAGACCGATTCATCCATTAAGTGATGACCCGTCGGATGTACAGGCCTTAACACCAGCCCATTTCCTGGTGGGAGAACCAACTATACTACCGATTCCGTTCGATGTCAGCAAGCAACCAAGTACAGTAGGAGTGCGACTTTGGAAGGATCCACAACTGATGCTGAAGCATTTCTGGGAAAGGTGGAGTACAGAATATCTAAGTACGCTTCAACAGCGTAAGAAGTGGCGTAGAGAAAAGGAGAAACTCAAGGTTGGTCAGCTGGTCACGATAGCGAGTGAAAATTTCCCTCCTGCGCATTGGGCGCTTGGTAGAATTTGTGACCTCATCGTCAGCAAAGATGGACTCATACGTTCAGTGGTCGTGCAGACAGAATCAGGAAAGTTGAAACGACCGGTACAGAAAATTTGTGTAATTCCAGTAGAGTTTGAGAAGCTTATTTAATCTCCAATGTAAGATATAAATAACGTATACAGAAGTTCGAATGTATAAGAATTATAAGTTATATTAAAAATTGTAAATTTTGATGGCACTGTATCGAACTGATGGAATGTATATATGTAAAATGTATAAGAATGTATATGTGAGAACAAATCACACTCTTTGTGTAAATAAAGACCAGTCAGAACAAGAAAACAATGATGTACAGACGTACAGAGCGGTGCGCCGCGAAAAAGTGAGAATAAAGAATTTAATATAGTCGGGTTTTGGCGTAGTCTTTTTCCAGACTCTAAACAAACAGTTCGTTTTTATTTTTTAATTAATTTACAGTCCGCTAATATACAATAATAGTTAAGAACCGCTTTCACTGCCTTAAACACAACATATTCACTTAATTTTTTTTATTGGGGAGATTGTGCAGAGATGCAATGACAATTATGTTGTGTCATTTGAAAACGAATTACATCTACTGCTTCGTAGTAGCGTCTAACTCACCCGCAAAACAAAATGTGATTGTATTGTCTTGGGCTTATTTAAGAAAGGAAATTTGTGTGAGAATTATCAATTTACCGTGTATTACGAGCTCAAAACCTTTATAACCTTTCTCTAACACTCTAAGTAGCAAAAAAAAAAAGTCTGAAAAAAAATCTAATTTATAAAGATTCTCCGCAAATTTACAATTTTCGCACGATATTTAACAAGTATAATAATTCGCAATATAATAGTCTTGTGATAGGTAGCCGCGTTACATTTTTAACGTTTTTATGTATTTGGAAAGAACTGTTTTTGAACAATTCTTTATTAGAACAGGAACAGGAAGTGTCAAAACGATGCTTTATGAATATAAAAGTCGTTTGTCTTGTGTATGGTTTGGTTCGTCTAGGCTTAAGTGTCTGACAAACATCAGAAAGTATATTAACTCGGATCTTCGGAATCGGAATGAAATGGTATCAATTAACAGTTACATAAGCGAATAATTCTGAGAAGCTAGGTCCAGGCTTATATGAACCTGTTGTAAATAAATACTAATATAATAATTCATTTAGCCTTTTTACAAATGAAAAATGAACCTTTTTAAATCTTATTACATTGGATTTCTAGCTTAACTTCCAATTTAAGATTGGACTCAAATATTTTGCTTCGTAAGGTAAGGTTAAGTTAAGAAAGGAGGGGTCAATTAACAAAATTTTATATTTTCTCAGGACTACTACCGTTCCGTTTTGTGGGAGTTTGCATTCAATGCGTTTTGTACGAGTTATTTGAAGTCTGCATGCACTATAAAACCACGTGGAATTCGCTTTTGCAAAAATTAGTGCAGCTCTTTCGAATGGCTACTTATCTTCTTATTTTATGGCTCAGAAATTCAAAAAACAAACAAAAAGTCAATACCGAATATGATTACATTTTTTAGTCTCTGGGCAAAAATTTCCGCCAACCTTTCGCGTTTTGCCTATGTCTACAAGCAAGCTCTATTTTATAAGAAACTCATCCTTCTTATATCTAAGGCCATCACGCGGTCGGTTCTGTCGCATCTTGTATTAACATAAAAGCGACAGTATATGTTTGTTATAGCCATTTGCGGTTATGGAAATTAAATTATTACTTTCTATAAAAATAGTGATTTCTGTTCAATAAGGCAAAAAAAGACATTAATAATAATTGCTTTATTATCTCTACGGCTATATTAATAAGAAACCAAGAAAAAGTTCAAATGATTTGTCACTGCTTAATGATCAGTGCTTCGAAGTGAGACACCGTCCAATAAAAACATTGTTAAAATAAAAGTTCAATAGTATTAAAGAACGGTGATATATTTCAAAAGATTCGCTGAAGCGGTAATATAATGTATCGGACAATTATAAGCATTTCAGAATCTCACAAAAAATCCTATGTCTAAATATAAATTTAATTACTTATTTTGAAAGTAGGAGTATCTTTATACAGTGCCAATATTTTGTTTTAAAAAGTACCAAATCAACTTTCAAAATTATTTAATTTCTAAAATTCTAGTAAATTATAGACGCAGGCGATTATTTTTCAATTATTTGCAGTAATTTTATTTTACTTTCCTTTAGTTTAGATTGATTTTTATTTTGATAATATGAAAACATAAAATTGTACATTACATTCCCTATAACTTATATATGAATTATTCATGTAAGCAATGACGTATCAATCTTATGTTCCGTCGGTGCTTTCAATATTCTCTTTATTTAACGTATTATTTAAACTCATTGACATATTTGTAGAGGTTTGTAAACATGGCAACTGGTCCGCTGGGGGTGTAAACAGTGGAAGCGTTGTAACTGTGTTTCCGCTCAACTTTTTAATCTAAAAATAAACGATGACAAAAGTTTTGTATTAAAACGAAGATACCCATTTTAGTTAACATATTTATATATAGTTATAGACTCGTAAATACTTAGATATTTGTTTGCTATTAATTTAATAAAAACCAGTTACAGTTAAATGTGGTATTTCTGAACTTTTCATATTTCATATTCCTTCACCGTTGGCAGCTCGGTGCCAGAATATTTATATATTTTTTTGTTGTTGTTTTTGTTTTTGATTTCTATTAATATAACATAGAAGTTAACACGATATTACCATATTCCCTTGCAATACCTTCCTCATCAACATGCAAAGGTAAACATATTAACAAATTGTAATTCTTGAGAAAAACAATTGCTCTCATTCAATTTTTATTGACTAATTGCATTTCTGGAATTTTAAGAAATAATATTTTTATATTTATTTCTGTTGACATAAAAACTAAGGTATATAAATAATAGGTGATACAATGAACTACGTAGTTTGACACCTGCGCACTCATTCCATAACTCTGAGAACGATAATCGTTGGCGCGATAGTATACTCAACGATCTCGTCATCAATTTGCTTTCCGTAACTCTATCATTATCGCCTCGTCTATTGTTTATTTTTTACGAGGTTTGAGAGTCTTGAGTATCTTTCAGAAACTCTCAAACTATATTTATATGAAATTTCAATCAGACGTCGTATAAAAAAATGTCATAGATGACGTTTTTGCGACAATTTTGTGTTTGACGCCGGCAAATTTATTGGAAAATTAAGTGTAAGTAATTAATCTTTGTTCCTTAGTTTGTTAATAACAAATAAAGAATGTATTAATGATAGGTCAGCTACACCAAGGCAAATAACAATTTTATTTACTTTCATGTATGAGCATAAGGACTTGATCAAGGGTTATAATCCAAATAGGTACCAAGGAAAGTAGGACATCAATAAAAACAAATTAGACTAAAAGCGAGTTTATTATTTTATCCCTAAATTTTGAAGCCAACTGTCTCAATCGGCTATTTCCACTTATAGCTTGCGAGTCGTTTACAGTTGCACTTGCAGTGAAATTCATACAAAATAAGTTTTAATATTATGTAGACAACTAGTTGATTTTATATTTGGTAACATTTGAAAAATATTTAAAGTCAATTATTCTTCTTGAAATTGAATATAATATCTTTAGCTGTTTGCAAAACATACAAATCAATGCAAAACGATACCTCATTAGGTATCGCCAAAATTGGATCGTCTGGGCGATAGCGTTTCGACGATTATTGAGTTATGTGAAGCAAATGTTCAATCGTCAAAACGATATCGTCTGGACGATAGACGATTATTGAAGTTACGTGAAGCAAAGCTATCGTCGAAACGCTATCGTCTGGCGATAATCGACATAAAGAATGAGTGCCCTGATAAAATTAAAAAAGATGCTTGTTTAAACTTTAACTTTATCTGAACTCCTTAGCTTGTCTGCGACTCTCAGATAGTTTACTTTTTATTTGATTTTAGCTCACTAATTTCCTTTGGTTGTTGGCCCGCCGTCCTTTGCATCGTTGCGACCTTGCAACGAAAACTCTGGTTTTCCTGGTCACAACCTCTGCCTTTTATACAATTACTTGTTATGACCTGTTCTCTATCTTCCCCCTCCACGCACCATTATTTCCTTACCAATTAAATCATAATATGTGCATACTCGCTATTTTTAGGTATTGCTTAATTGTTTTCCGTTCCCATTAAAAGTACCCATATGACATCTTGGGTGTCATTTGACTTACGCTGCTGTCAAGTGTCGTCCATTTATAAATTATTATGTTTGCCCTGATAGCACAACGTAGTGTTCCTCCGATATGCCATATGTTCGCGAGCCGCTGGGAAATCGGAGTTGTATTACATGTGTATCGTATTGGGTAGATAGACACGACACTTGACTCATTGCGCCTGGGTGGCGTTTGGGTAATTGGAAAGACAAACAAAAACAAAGCGATTGACCTATTAATAGCCGTGTGCTCTGGTAGTGTATTCGGTGTATGGACTGGCACGTCATTAGTGGGAAAACACGAGAAGGTCATGATTAGGGTGTTTTAGGGTATGGTTGGGCGGATCACAACATCATTGCAAAACAGTTCGACAAAATTTCCAAAGGTTATAAGTATATAAATATTTGTTTCGTATTAGTGAAGTTTCATCACGAAATCTTCTTAATCATACAATAGTTTGGTTGGTCGCTTTTTATGTTATTTTATTAGGTATGTGCCTAGGTAAAAAATTCAGAAGCGATACTGGATCATTAAAAAGCAGAAAAAACATAAGAAAATACATACCTAAATACAGTTCATTTTCATTTCAAATGGCAGACGATAATAAATTACAATGTGAGGTCTCAGTAAAAAGCATTTTTCGCAAGTTCTGGTTTAAAAGTCTTAAGCGCCGGTTTCGCTTTCGAGGTAAGTCCAATTTTCAAAAGTACAGTTATTCGATTTTTAGCGAAAAATAGAGAGAATGCAGCAATGTTAACCTCACCTATACTTATTAGGGTGTCCCTTATTTTTCGACAATTTTTTTTTTTAACGCATATGTTCTTATTTTATTTATTTTATTATAAAACGCAACCAAAAAAAAATTAGGTTATTTGGATCATGTTTACCCGTGCCGACTTCGATCGAAACATGTCAGTACAAGTTACACTGAAATAGTAGCACGTGCCTAAGGAAATTTTTATTGCATTTTTAGTTTTTAAACGGTAAACTAGTTTTTTTTAATCGATTAAAGATGTCACTGCAATTAAGAAGCAACACAAAAAGCATTTACTTAGTGGGAGATGTAAATCACCAAATAAAGGGTGCTAAATTACCGTCAAATCGACAAGTTCTTGCAGTTTTCTTTTTTAATATGCGGGAAGTTAAATTGACAGTTAGCGAAAGTGCAAATCTTGTTATTCGCGAGTGTACTATTTTTTGGGAAAAGGCAAGAATCCCTACAAAATCACTACCCAACTCAGTGAAGAAGCTTATAAATTTGTATCAAGCTTGGAGAGAACTGCAAAAAAATTCAAAGAAAACCCAGGAGGTGCATAAACAACGAGAAGCTGATTTCCAGGACGATTTGGATAACATATTTGACATAGCTCATGCTGATGCTCTTCAAAAAATTGAAATAGAAGAGGACATAGTCTTTTTACAGCGTCAGAGAGAGCCAGGACGACCGGGCTGCTTAGCGGGTGTTGATAAAAAACAAGCTGAAAAGGAAGATAGGATTTAATTCCTGAAGAACAGGACATATTTACAAGCTCCGACGAAAGCAGCGAAGGTCTTCCTACTGCTCCTAAACCGTCATATGAGCCAATCTCAAAACGAGGAAGGAAGGACTTTGTTACTCCAAAATTAGTCTCAGCCTTAGACAGATGTCAGTGGAGGCTCTAGGGCTTAACTTTGAGGATTTTCCAATTAATAAGTCATCGATTCAACGCGTGCGGACACGGATTAGAAAAGAAAGGGCAGAGAACATTAAAACCGATTTTCAAAATAATTTTCAAACCGGTGCTGACATTGTTAAAGAGAATTTTAATGACAACGAAATTACCGAAATTCTAAGTTTTTACTTTGGGGAGCTACGAAAACCAATTGTTAGAAATGACTACCGCGAACTTATTGAACTTTCAATAATATTCTTAGGAGGAGATGTCGATAAGCAACTAAAAATCAGGCCCCCAGGTGCAATGCATCAAGCGAGATGGATGGCAAGAGCAATTTATGCTTTAAAAATATTTTTGCTACGCTCGCAACTTAAATTGACTAAAAAAGATAGTGCCGGAATGAAAGAGGTCTGAGTTTTTATTGTGATGGTTTATGTTAAACCATGGTTGCAGTGCAGTTCGGCAGCAAAAGCACCCTTTCAAGACTTATGCTTTCTGAAAAAATTGAAAGATTATGAAAAAGTAGACGAGTCGATTTCGAAAGCAGCCTTTCAAAAATTGTGTCAACATCTATATTATTTGACCGAAGAGGCTGTAGTTTTATCTTTATTTGATGATACTGTGGGCTTAAACAAAAAGCAAAAATGGTGGCTTAAAAGATACGTTCCATCGAAAGAAGAAATGTGCAATTCAATGCAAGGTTAGCTAATTTTGAATATTCATAATTGTTTTCTTTTTATTAATGATTGAAAATGTTCTTTTATTTCATTTAGATAAAACGTTGGATGATTTTGTGTCGGCCAAGAGTCAACATTTATTTCCTCGCTTGAAAATAAATGAAAACTTTCTTCAAGAAAGGCCATCTTCGTGGGAGACCAATGTTTTCTATTTAGAAGCCAAAAGGATGGTTCTTTCTCTTAAAGTAGTGAACGATACAGCTGAAAGAGCTGTCAAGCTAATGCAGGATTTTCACGGACTTCTGACAGCTGAAGAAGAGCAATAACAATTCCTTCTTCGTTGTGTGAAAGAGCACAGGAAGTTATATCCTGATTGCAAGAAAGAAGTTTTGAAGAGAAAGTATCCGCAATAATTTCTTTTTGTTACTAATTATTCTTATTTAAGTGTTTAGTATAGTTATTTAATAAAAAGTTGAAATTGAAATGAAATATTTGCAGGTAAAAAATTTTTTTTCTGAATTTTTCATACAGATTTTCAATGTTGACTTTGCTGTCTAGTCGGCACGTGTTAACATCATCCCAGGAGCAAAATATTTTGCATCGAAGTTAGTATTGGCATTAAGAAAAAAAATGAAGGGTATGCGTTAAAAAATTCTGATTTTTTTTTTTTAGCCCATATAAGGGACACCCTAATACTTATATATAAATTTTTGGTAAAAATCGTTAAAGCCGTTTTCGAAAAAAATAAAACCAAAGCCCGCAAACTCCAAACCCGAAGTTTGAAGGAAATCTGTCCAGCCGTGTATGCTGCAGACGGACAGACAGAATTGAAGACCCCCTATTTTAAATTCCTCTTTCGTTGTAATGTAAGAATTGATTAAAATCGTGAGTTTGAAATTTTGTACGAATAAAATATCGTTCTCGTACTACTTTTTTACACATACCAATTTGCCTGTCCATTAAAAAAACATTATTATAGATAACTCTACAGTTACATAATTTCCACAAATCCATTCCAAAACAATTAAACAACACCAACACCACAAGTGTCTACCGCATCAGGAAGTACTCGTGGTTAAAACTACAGCAAATTTATTAAACAACATTTTTGCATCGCAGGCAAAATGACATAAAAGATTTTATTCAAAAAATTATATCAATATTATTAGTTTCCGTGTAAGCATATACATATATTTGTTCTTTACTCATTTACAGGTTAAACTTTCAACAGATATGATTGTACCCAAACAACCGAAAAGAGCTTTATCGTTTTAAAAAATCTCAAACCGGCTTTAAGATGCAAGATCGTTTTTCTAAATCAGAGAGATGATTTTGTGATTAACTTAATGCAGTGAACATTAAAATTAATATAATAAATAGAGAGGCGATAACACAACCAAAAACATTATATTAAAGTTGTTGTCGAGCTCGTAATCGCGAAAAGATTGCCCCATGGAAAATATGTTGGTGTTGGGATGTACCTATTTATAATAAGAGCGAAAAATGTTTTCTTTGACTTGAAAGTATTGACTACCTATTTAAGAGTGGTTGTCGCTCAGCTATGAACTCTAGCAAAACTCTGCAAACCGTGGGAAATGTGATAGAGTTTTTCAACTACTGAATGGTATTGGTTAGTTATTATGTTGTTTAAACATACATTTTTTCTGTTTGGCTAATAAAACTATATGCAGGAGATGTTTTACATATTTGTAACATACAATTGTATTTATATGCCAAAACGACTCGACAAAACAGAAGGTCCTGGGAATGTCTTGGGATGCAAGTGCCGACAGCTTCTGTTTCGTTCTAAACTTTGGTAGGATACCTAAATGGGTATTGACTGGGACTGTAAGGCCTACAAAAAGTCAGGTTCTAAGCATCGCCATGTCCATATTTGATCCGTTCGGCTTGTTAGCCAATATTACTATAACGTCTAAGATTTTATAGCAAAGATTATGGAAAGCAAATGTTGGTTGGAACGAACAAATACCAATGGATATTTATAACAAATGGTATAAATGGTATAAGCAGCTTGATGGCGTAAAAACACGAGTTCCAAGATGTTACAACTCGCATTTGACTAATTTAAACTCAGATGTCCAGCTACATATATATTTGTAGATGCAAGCGAGATGGCGTACTCTGCTGTTGATTATTCAACAACGATGTTTATGTAGTTTTCGTAATGGGGAAAACGAGATGCAGTCCCCTAAAAGCACTTTCAATACCAAGGCTTGAACTTAAAGCAGCTGTATTGGGTATTCGACTGAAAGAAGCTATTGTCATTAGCCACGATGTCAAACCAAGCCAAATAGTTTTCTGGTCGGATTCGAAGACTGTGATCCAGCGAATAAGATCCGATAGCAGGAATTATAAACAGTTTGTCGCCCACAGGATTGCCGAGGTATTAGACGGGTCGGACGCGAATAATTGGAAATGGGTACCGGGAAAACAAAACCCAGCTGACGCGGGAACGAGACCACGGGTCAGTTCATCGCCGTCTCCGGAGTCAATTTGGATAAGTGGACCATTGTTAAAGAGAAGTCGAAGACAATTGGCCTCAGTTACCAATGGATATCACCGCCCATGGACCAACTGAAGGAAGACGCCAACATTTAATTTTATCGATCGATAAATATTCGTCGATTATTCCATTTGAAAAATTTTCCAGCTATTACAGATTGGTGAAAGTTGTGTGCTGGACCCAACGAGATGTGGAGAAATTTAAAAAAAAGGCGAAAATTGAAGCAAGTGGAGGAACAACATCGGCTAAGAAGCTATCAGTTAAGGATATGAGATTAGCAGAAGTTTTACTTTGTTGATTGGCCCAGCAAGCAGCATTTCCAGATGAAATGCGTTCGCTTTTATCGAAAAGACCTATTTCAAAGAAAAGTAAAATTTTCAAGTTAACGCCAATTCTTGATGAAGTTAATCTTATACGATTGTGAGGACGCATAGATAACGCACTCTGCCTGCCATACAATGCGAAGAGACCAATCATTTTGCCAAGATATCACATACTTTCCAAGCTGTTAGTTCGACACACGACACTATCACGAAATTTATCATCACCAAAACCAAGATGCGATTGTTTGCGCGATACGTTCCAAGTATTGGATACCAAGCCTCCGTCGACTAGTAAGACCTGCTAAAGGAACATGTCAGCTATGTAAAGTTCGTTCGGCTGTTCCAAGTCCTCCGCTAATGGGACAGTTGCCTATTGATCGACTTACTCCATAAGTTCGACCATTCTCTTATACGGGTGTCGATTATTTTGGACCAATGCCAAGTATCTATTGGACAAAGACGGGAGAAGAGATGGGTTGCAATCTTCACGTGCCTGCGAGCAACTCACATGGAAGTTGGGATCTGTCTAGCGACGCAGTAATAATGTGTCTTCGCAATTTCATTAACCGCCGAGGAGTTCCAGTTTGAGAAGCGATTGTGGGATGAATTTCATTGGGGCAAGCAAGGTAGAGTGGATTGTTATCAAGGATTCTTTAGAAAATGAATGCACACGTCGGGGTATTGAGTGGTTATTCAACTCAGCGGGTAACACTTTAGCCGGAGGAGTATGGGAGCGACTCATAAGGTGCGTCAAGAACGTCTTATCCGTTTCTTTGAAAGAGAAGGTTCGACAGATCGACACTCTTCAAAGTATTTTGACTGAAGAATTTGGTTAATTCGCGCCCTCTTACTTATCTTCCACTTGAAAGTAATGAAGCTGAACCGCTAACGCCAAATCATTTTTTACTTGGATGTACTAATCATAGACAAACCATACTGAGACCCCCAACTCACAATCCTCTTGCCGCTGGCCCCTCAGTTTTTTTTTCAAATTCGCCATTTTGTTTTCCTATCGGTGTTATGTCAAAAAAGAATCCGTGTGACATGCAAAAACATACAAAAAATGCAAAAATAAATGCTGCCAACCTCGGCAACCGTGGGGAAATGTGAAAGAGTCCGGGAATACAAAATTTTTTCATTACTGAACACCATTGGTTAGTTATTATAAATTGTTAAAAGGCGAATAATTTGATTTGTTTGGTTAGTAAAACTATCTAAAGTTAATGTTCTATATACTAGAAACATATTAGGACAAACGTGGTTGTGTATTTTCCGCTTTTGGATATCATTAACTTCGATTTCGTGTGTAAATTTTTCTTAAATAATGAAGAAAACTTGCTCAAAATGTTTTCATTTTCCCTCAACCAATCTGCATTGTTAATTTTTCATGAACATTTTAAGCAAATGTGCACTTCTTCCTAAAAAAAAATATTATAAAATTCTATGAACTCTGCCAGCAACTTTGCCCACAGCGGAAGTGTCTCATATCTCCTGGGAGTGTGTTTGTGAGCAGAATTTTTGAAGTTTCGTGACATTTGTCAATACGGTTTTCTATGTAAGAATACTAGCGCACCAAACGTGAACACTCCATAAAAATATAGCTTGTAGGCTAAGTAACGGGAAATCGGCCGGAGTTGGTGGTCTCAGTATTGTCTCTGGTAATAATTACATACATACACCAGCAGTTGACGAAAAGGTTTGTCTTCGGAAGCAGTGGCATATTCTACAACAACTGAAACAAATCTTTTGGAGAAGGTGGGTTTTAGAAATACCTCCTACATTAACGCGGCGTACAAAGTGGTAATACTCCAACATGTTTCGTTTAGTGTTTCCATTTAATGGAGCGTGCCAGTGTCAGCCGGACACACACACAATATATTTCTTTACTAAAGATATGTATAACAGAAATATTCGTTATATCGAATGTGAACTCTCTTTTAGCATACGTTATATAGAGACACCAATGAAATTGGAAAAAGTGTACGTTATATCGGCATTCGTTATACTGGACCACAACTGTATCTAAAAATCAATTGCGGGCGGTTTTTTGTGAATGATTTTTTGAATGCAACTCCCCCTCCAATTAATTCCTGTACCTTTTTACACAATAGTCCCTTGCCCACAATTTCGTATTTCGTATGAAGTACATAATAATATACCAATACTTTTCCACAACTGGCGATGACATGGCCACAGCATCCAGGTTGAGCTGGTACTTTTGTCGTTGTTTAATGTACCTGTATAACTTCAGATTTAAAGAATTATGTATACATACAGCCTTATTTATAAACGTATTATAAAGAGTGTATAAAGTTATGCACCCTTAATAATGCCTCTATACGCAAAAACATTATTTATAAAAAAATTTCGACGTTGCATAGAGCTTGTAAAGGGTGATTTTTTAGCTGGTTTGGTTTTGGCAACACTGGTTTTGACAGCTGACGTGTGTTTAGTACCTTGTGTCACTGACAAACAGCTTCAGTTTGGTTTGCAATTTAACCATGGATCGTCTTACAAATGAACAACGCTTGCAAATTATTGAATTTTACTATCAAAATTCGTGCTCGGTTCGAAATGTTCATCGCGCGCTGCTTCCATTTTATGATCGGCATTCTCGACCTTCTGAGCAGTCTATTCGGAAGATTGTGACCAAATTTCGCACCAAATTTACTTTGTTGGACATTAAACCACCAACACGTTTACGTACTGTGCGTAGTGAAGAAAATATTGCGGCCGTATCAGCTAGTGTGACAGAAGACCGCGAAATGTCGATTCGGCGCCGTTTCCAGCAGTTAGGCCTTTGTTACAGCACTACGTGGAAAATTTTGCGGAAGGATTTGGGCGTAAAGCCTTTTAAGATACAGCTGGTGCAAGAACTAAAGCCAGCCGACCTACCACAACGCCGAATTTTTGGTGAATGGGCTCTTGGAAAGCTGGCCGAGGATCCGCTTTTTTATCGAAAAATTGTGTTCAGCGATGAGGCTCATTTTTGTTTGAATGGGTACGTAAATAAGCAAAATTGCCGCATTTGGAGTGAAGATCAGCCAGAAGCATTGCAACAGCTACCAATGCATCCCGAAAAAGCCACTGTTTGGTGCGGTTTATGGGCCTGCGGCATTATTGGGCCATATTTCTTCAAAGATGATGCGAATCGCAGCGTTACTGTCAATGGTGAACGCTACCGAGCGATGATAACAAACTTTTTTTTGCCCGAAATGGAAGTTCTTGACTTGCATGATATGTGGTTTCAACAAGACGGTGCCACATGCCACACAGCACGCGAAACAATGGCGCAATTGCGAGGCGAGTTTGGTGAACAGTTAATTTCACGTTTCGGGCGGGTCAATTGGCCGCCTAGATCGTGCGATTTGACACCATTAGATTATTTTTTGTGGGGGTATGCCAAGGCTAATGTGTATAGGGACAAGCCCGCTTCGATTGACGCACTGGAAGCCAACATCCATGCATTCATTCGTGAGATACCGGCCGATATGTGTGAAAGAGTATGCCAAAATTGGACTCAGCGGATGGGCTACCTGAGACGCAGCCGCGGTCAACATTTGCATGAAATTATCTTTAAACATTAAATTGCAAGGTTCAAACTATCGATTCAAATAAATATTTCATTCATTTTTCGAATTTTTTGTGTTTTTTTTTTAAAAAAAGTTCTAAACCTCTTAAAAAATCACCCTTTATAAGCTAAACGCGCTTGGACGTTGTTTAGAGCTTGTATAGAGGTGGAATAGTATCAAAATGTCATTTTGACTTAAAAAATCTGTCACATTTTATTTTAAATGAAATCAAAAATAAATTGGATAGTTTGTATCGACATTTTTAGTATCAATTTTCAAGATTCTACAAGTGTCCTCGATAAGAAATATGTGCAGAAATGAGATATTTCAAATTGTTTTAAAAATTCGTTTTAATTTTCATAAGACTACCGTTTCTTAGGAGTCCCAAATCATTCTTTTTCTTTTTACTTTTCAATTTTTTAATTCCTTTTCCTATTTGAATTTTGCATTTTTCACAAGCTGCTTAGTTTTTTTTTTATCTTTTCGGACAGATAAATGTAATAGATTTCTCTTTTTCAGTACCTTTTTTGACGCAACCCCTGAATAACTAGTATGCATGGAAAAATGTTTTATAAATACGAATTTTTGGAAGGGTGTATAAAGGCTGTATAAATACTTATACACTGCATAACTATACAGGAGTTAGGGCGTGTTTAGCAAATTCTAATAAATAAGGCTGATAATGTACTTATAAACGAAATTTCACTTTTTACTTTTTGTTATAGGAACCCCGCGATTTAATTTGAAATAACAAATTGAAATTACTTTCTCTTTTAATTTTCGGCCGACAATTATAGTTTATCTTTTTATAGCTACTAATTAAAATTACTTGATTTAACCAATCTAAAGCCAAGAAAAAATGTTGTTTAGGTGCGGACCGGGATTTGAACAAGGGTCCTCTTTTACCAAGCCGTGCTTTTGCCGTTTGCTTGACCGCTGCGCCAACGGGTGCTTTCGTTTTCTT
This sequence comes from Cheilosia variabilis, assembly GCA_951230905.1. Lineage (NCBI taxonomy): Eukaryota > Metazoa > Arthropoda > Insecta > Diptera > Syrphidae > Cheilosia > Cheilosia variabilis. The sequence continues at coordinate 96,998,308 of OX579676.1, read as the reverse complement.
CTTTTTTTCTTTTCTCCGGAGTTTTGTGTATATTTTCCGGGAATTCGGGATATTTTTGGGCGGCCAACACTTTCTGTTAGTCCGCCAAATTATAGGGAGTATAATTATTTTTAACTTCCCTTTTCCTTGAATTTTTCTCTCCTGCTTTCTATAAGCTCTTCAACTGCTGGCCGATTTTAACTGATTTTAATCACTTTTAGTAGTTTTAATTTTATTTGTATAAGTTCTTCTTGCACTATGTAATTATGTTCAATATTAATTTAAGTTTTCTCGATCGTGAGATTGCTCGGCAGTAATTCCAACTGCTTGAAAATTCAAACTGCGAATGGCTGGTCAAGAAAATTTCCAACGGCAAAGCCGAATGATTTCCCTTTCCCCAGTACTGCTGTTCTCAGCTCTTGCAGTTTCATTAAATGTGGACCCTTGTTAAAGCCGTTTCAATCTCTCTTAGCCAGAATTTTTTTTTTGTGTCATCCCTGTATTTCTACCTTACCCAGACATATGAACGCAGCAATAGGTAAGTGACTTTGCTAAGTAGTGCAGCAATGGTCGGCCATGTAGTTTATTTCTGGTTTGGTTTGAGTGGCATTTGACAGAACGGTCGTTAAGAAATCAAAACAATTATTTGGGTCGTTTTCGTATGCCTTCCTAGTTTTTATTTGTTTTTTATTTCGGTATAATAATGTTAAACAAAGAATTGTGATGTGTATAATTGACGGCTTTCTTATGTGCAAAATGTTTTTTCGGCGAAAGGTCGTGTCTTAGGGTTATTCCCAGATATTTAAACGTTTTGATAACCTCCAATTTATCCCCGAAATATTTCCATTTTTCATTCCGTGAAAATCGTCCTATGCCTTTCCTGCAGATTATAACTTTTGATTAAGCTTTGTTTATTTGCAGGTCGTTTAACTTGCAGTAGTTTTCTAGCTTATTTATCATAAGCTGTAATGAGCTCTGTGATTCTGCTAGAACGACAATATCATCCGCAAATAGCAACGTTTTAATCCTCACTCCTTCGAATTCGATTCCACCAGGCATAAAATCTGTGATGTTGTCCAAAAAGAGTGGGCCCTAATTTGTCTTCTATCGATTTTGAAAGCTCCTGCCCATTCCATATGACTGATTAATTTTTACAATATAAATTGATCAAACTTTTTAAGAAAGTTGACGATACACCGATGCGTGACTGCTTAATACTACGTTTCCACCGTACACTAATCGCGAGATTTAGGGCAAGAGATTACAAACAAATCCTGAGGTGTTTCCACCAAAAAAAACAGGATTAATTTGACATTTCACCAGATGTTGTCAACTACCGTCGAATCGAACAACCCAAAATTGTGATAATTGAAAAAAAATTAACCAATTCAAAAGTTTAAAGTAATAAAACATGATTTCCAGAAATCTTAAAATATTATTGGCAAATTCTACAAAATAAAATTAAAGTTTTTTATGGTTGCTTGGGCAGGAGAAGTCTCTCAGAAAAAATTGCTTTTTTTTTTATGACACAATGTCAAATACAGCTGTGTTTGCTTTGTATTTTTGACATCTCAAACTGTGGAAAGTGTGTTCACAAACCGGACTGTACATGCAAACCTGGTTGATAATCGAGATTTGTTTGTAATCTCCGTTTTTATGAGACTAACTTTTGTATGACAAATCCCGAGAGTTATGCGGGATTTACAGAAATTTTTCTAAATCTCGCAGTTAATCTCCGGTGGAAACGTAGTATTAAGAACAGGCAGTTTCTGTTTACAGTGTTGATGAAAAATACGTAAAGTTTAAATATTAAATATTTATAGTTTAATGCACCTAAAAGTTTTTCGAGAAATTTTATTGAGCCATTTTGGAAAAATTCATATGGTTTCCTATCTTCACCTGGATATTTGTATCGTTTTGATTTTCTTAGAATCTTAAATATTTCTTCCAACCCAAACGCTGCATCCAAAATTATTATTATTATTATTATTTATTTCAATATTTTTTAATTCAACAATTGTTACATAGGTACAATCTTAATTTAACAAAGTTATATTTAAAAAATAAGTAGTGACATTTTTATTTGAAAACAGAAATAGTTGTAATGTCACTTCATAAAAAATAACAACTAGAAGTGGGGTGAATGCGAATAAATACAAAAACAAGACAAAAAGCAAAAAGCAAGAAGAAAAAAGAAGAGAAATCTAAATGAAAAGATTTTAAACAAATCAAATAACATAGCGCAACAAAACTTTAATTTCCTCGTGATCGAAACTAAGAAGCCAAATTTTAACCTTATTTATAAATTCGGGTAAAGATCTAATTACACGAATATTCATAGGAAACCTATTAAACAATTTACGGGATACAATGGAGTAGAAGTTTTTGAACAAAGCGGTGCGAAAAGTCGGCAAAACTACAAAATTACTTGAATGACTACGCAAAGTGCAGGTGTTAGAAATTGGACTCTGCATGTAGCCACCTCTCATAAAAAAAATTTTTGAAACTTTAAAGTAATACAAGTGTTTTAACGGTAGAATTTTCAATGTTCTGAATAAAACCATAGAACTAGCTAAGCGATTTGCCCTACAAACTATCCTGATAGCGCACTTTTGCAAAACAACCAAGGGCTGAAGCTTCGTTTGGTAGGCACCCCCCCAGCAACTAATACCATACTGTAATTTTGATTGAAATATTCCAAAATAAACTGTTTTTAGTGTCCTATTATTACAGTATTTCCTAAGACGATAAAAGCTACGGACAGTAGAGCGAAAATATTGTTTCAAGTTTGAAATATGTTCAGACCAACTCATATTTTGCCCAAAAGTAACACCCAAATATTTAAACTGTTTTACCTGTTCAATTTTAAAACACTTAGTCCCACAGGGCAGTTGGTCATTCGACGACGTCCTTACAGGTGCCACATTACAGGAACAATTAGACATGCCTGATCTATTACAATTTAATTCGTGAAAAAAGATTTCATAGTCAGGGAACTCTTGTATACTGGAGCTGAAGTTCATTAATTTAGTTTTGCTACTGACAACTAGCTTGTGCACAGCAAACCATATTCTCAGAATATGAACATCGTGATTTATATGGGCCCTTAAGCTTAAAGGGTTAACAGACTGATACGCAATGCCAAGATCGTCTGCAAAGGCTGTTACTTTCCCTATAAATGGTTGACTAAACAGGGAATTTATATAGATTAAGAACAATATTGGACCAAGAACAGAGCCCTGAGGAACACCTATGTTTATGGTTCTCGAACTACTCACAAAATTTTGTATTTTAACTTTTTGAATTCTGTCCTTCAAATAAGACTCAAACCAATTATACATAAAGCCTCGAAATCCTGCACAATATAATTTGTGGAGGAGCACTTTGTGGTTAACCATGTCAAATGCTTTTGTGATATCTACGAAGAGACCAGCGCAACATTTCTTATTGTCTAGTGAATTATATATAACAGAGCAAAACTCCAAAAGGGCATCTTCTGTAGAGAGCCTTTCCCTAAATCCAAACTGAGCAGGGTGAAGGAAACTTATTTTAGCAAAATAGTCCAGTACTCTACTCTTAACAGCTTTTTCAAAAATTTTTGAGATTGAAGATAGTAATGAAATTGGCCTGTAATTATTTTTATCGCTTACGCTTCCCTGTTTATGAAGAGGTATAACATTTGCATGCTTAAGTTTTTCAGGAAAAATACCTGAACAAATACTTAAGTTGAAAATATAAGCAAGTATGTCCACTATATTAAGTGCTATATTTTTAAGAGTAATATTGGAAATACCATCATTTCCAGAAGAACTAGAGTTGCTTAATGAACTGATAATTTTGTAGAGTTCTAAACCAGTAATTTCTAAAAAGAAGAAGCTACTATTTCTTACAGCATCCTTGACTAATTGAGAACTAAAGCACTGGTTACAGTGTGAAGGAGACTCCTTAGGAAGAGACCTCAGACCAACAGTGGAAAAGAAATCAATAAAAATATTAGCTGTTGCTAAGGGATCATCAATAGTAACACCATCATTACACAACACTATAGGATTAGAAATATTAGGAGGGTTGCCACCAATAATACTATTAACAGTTTTCAATTCCTTTCTTGGGTTACCAAGAGCATTTCTTACTTTAGAGTAAAAATATCTATCTCGAGCCAACTTAATATCTTTATTAACGTGTTTACTTATAATATTGAACCGGGTTTTAAGAGCAGTATTAAGTGGATGTTTAAAGCATTTTTTCCATAATTTATTTTTAAGCTTTATTTTCTTTAAAATCGAATAGCTAATCCACGGTTTAAGCCTCATTTCAGATTTTTTACGAACAATGGTAAATGTAACCTAATTTTGAAGAAACGATAAAAACAGATCATAAGCTTTAGAAGCGTTGCCTTCTATATAGATTTCGTCCCAAGTTTCAGAACGTAGCTCAATATTAAGTAGGTCGAAATTTACCTTAGTTATCACAGATGGAAAAATATGTTTGATAGGCTTCTCACTTTTTAAACTATTAAACAAAATGCCAGTCATAGAATGATCAGTAATGCGGAGATCAAGGTTAACGCCAGCACATTGGTTCCCGGATATTTTTAAGAAACGACCGAATACATGGTCAAGGCAAGTACTTGAAATAGGCCTAGTAACCTCATTAATGAAAGAATAAAGACCATGCTCAGCAATTATTGCAAGGTAAGAGTCAGATAAAGTGCTTGAAGACAATATATCTATATTAAAATCACCTAAGAGTACAAGATTTGCGGCTTTATCGTTATTTAAAAGCACTGAAAATTCACTCAAAAACACTTGTACATTGATAACGTGTAACCTATAAACACAAATAAAATTAAACGATTCATTACCTATATTGCACGATACTTCAATAACATCCGCACTCAACAAATTGGGACAGTTAACTTTATAGTTACCCAAATTTAAGGAATCACGAACAAAAACTCCCACGCCACCTGCCGCATATGTTTCATTAGTGTTTGGATGCAAATTATATCCCGGGATAAAATAGTCCAATTTTTCACATTTAAAGATCCAAATCTCACTTACGAATATAAGATCGGGTAATGACACTAGCGCTTCCAAGTTACACACTAATAAATCAAAATTTTGTCGCAAACTACGTATATTTTGATGTACAACAAAAAAGGAATCATCTTCAATGGAACTACAAAACAAATTTAAATCATTGATATTTACTATTTTATTAAAGGTTGAGTTGTTGCTTAAAAGATTATCATTAATATTGAACACAGACATAAAAGACAATTAGTCTTTCAATGAAGCAAAATCAAGAAACGATCTTATAGCAACAACCCTACCTTTTTCAACATTTCTCATCAAAATTCGCGAGTTTTGAAACCATTAATATTTGTAGTTTTTTTCTATTTTAATTTTTTTAGCTTCCATAAACAAGGCTCTAGTGTAACTAGTAAAGCTATGATTAATGAAAATATTGTCTTTAGAGCCCGGTACAAACAATGACGAATTTAATTTTTTCTTTGGAGTTTTTTTGCACTTCATTACTTTTTCTTTAGTTTCTGAACAAGGAAAAAATGTACAAAAATAATTTTATTGCGATTGTTGTTGTTGTTGTTTGTTCCCCACGCACTCTTAACATAGCATTTTTGTATATCTGAGGAAGCCACAGCCACCTCCAATGCATTGTTGAAAATCGTCTGCGCACATTCTTCTGCGTTCGTATTGTTTACCCCAGGCACTCCAATAATTTCAACTACGTTCTCCACACTCTTCTGCTCTCTCCAGTTTAGTCTACTCTCTAACGATGAAACCTTCAAATTCAATTTTACATTTTCTTCTTTCAGAATATTGATTGTGCTGAGAAAGTCACCGTTCATTTTCTTAAGACAAATTATCTCTTTATAAAGCATTTGCAACGTTATTACACCATCGTCGGCCTGTTCTGGTATATCAGAAGTTGTTGTTGATGTTGAGGCTTGTCGTTTGTCTGTTGACACAGTGCCGATCTTTAAAGTAGCGGCTGTTTGTTGGTTGCGCTTTGGTCGCTGTTTCGCTATAGTAGCTTCTGCTGCTGCTGCTGTCGATGCTATCGAAACATTTTGTTGTTGCAACGATTTACGACGAAGAACGGAGCAATTGTCACAACGATATGGTACACTGTTGGTTTTCATGAACTCTAAATCAGATGAGTGAAGATTCACACACAAGCAATGATAAACCATATTACAGTCCGCGCAGGTGATTTTAGTTTCACAGCTGCGATCTATTCTTTTTTTGCAAATTAGACAATCCATTTTAGAAAATTGGGTTTGTAAAAAACTGAACGTAAATAAACAATAAGTTACACCCCACGAAACTCAAAGTAAACACGTCCGTTCTCTCTCACTGTCAGAGTGCTTAGTTGCAATGCCGAACAATACATCATCGTGTACATCTGACATCGCATATTTATAAATGATTTTGATCCCTTGCGGATTAAGCATTAATTGGAAATGGTGTTTTAAAGCGCATTAACTCCAAATAACTTTCCGACTTTCTATTTAATTTTATAAATCCTTTATGCAGGTTCCATATCACTTTTATTATCAAGTGGTTTGGAACTGTAAGCAAGTACTTTCCTTTATATTCTGCTTTTCAATTAAAACGCAGTAAACCATTCGTCAATGATTTTCCCCTACCAGTGCGGTTTACGCCGAATAAATCAACTACCAAATATTGCACTACGGCAGATCATGGATAAAGCCCAGAATTCAAGATCGATTATCACCAACTTTTTCTCGATTTTAAGGCCGCATGACAGGGTTAGGTTAGGTTAGGCTGAAGTGGCTGTCGGCTAGCAGACACACTTAGACCATTATAAGGTCCCTTATAAATATATACCACATGAAGCTATATAGTTATTCTTCCTTCTCGTTAAACTAGTTGGAGCTTCTAATGAAGCGTAGAAGATTTCGAATGTCCGCGTTTTTTGGGTCGCTTAGATCACTATAGTAGAACGCTCTTAAATGGAGCTTTCGTCTTTTGTAGTATAGCAACATACCACACAGAGCTATTAACGTAACCCGGAGTCAAATAACGAAAACAATGACAACACCGATATCGACAACTAACACAAGGCGCCAAGCAAAACACAAAAGAGTTAACGAGTGATCTAGCGACTATGCATTGCACCAAGGCATAAGAATTGGTTTCTCGGGTTCACGTTTTGTAAACAAATATTGATGATACATATGTTGATGACACATGAAGGAGTAATCGGACTCTTTCAATTCAATTTTGGGTCAATCGATCAAATGATATTTCTCTATCTAATCTTATATAAGCAGAACATTTTTGACAAAATAAAGCAGATTCATTCATTCATAGCATTCTAAGTGTTTCTCTCTTTTTGGCGCTTTATGGCGTATTGAGCCTGTATCCTTTTCCCTTCTCCCATCACAATTTGTGACAGAGCCGGACAAAGAAGATAAAGAATAGTTTCTTCTTCCTCCTCGTCAAGAGACTGATTCCAGGCACTTGATAGCAGTTTGGCTATCCGAGAAGTTGCGGATATCTTTAGCAGATAACACGTTATAACACAAGCCTCTGCCTGTCTCTAGAGAAAAAGTCATCGTTACCTGCAATGTCAGGCAACAGTTACCCTGCACATAAGGGAAATTCCACGTCAGGCAGTTTTGCGACAGTAGTGAGGACTGGTAGAGTGGATCGGGATGCGCCCCATCCATCTCTACACAAAAAAAGACAAGGGACGAAACAAGAACGCCAATACGTAATCGTAGAAGTATTCGTCTTATTCGGCGGCTTGGAAAGCGTAATCCAAAGTCCTTCACGGACAAGGAAAGAGCTGCTCTGGATAGAGCCCGCAACACGCTCAAGCTTGCAAGGTCCACTAGGGATGACAAGAACAAACGGGGGCAAAAGGAGAGAAGACATCTTACGTCGAGGGCGGGAAGCCCTTTGCTCCCCATCTCAGGCGATGAGAGACTTCGGCCAGCAACCGACTCGAAATCACCCGATTCCAAAAAAGTCCCAGACGTACGCGACCAACAAACGACAGGCACAGAAGGTAGACTACGCTTTCTAGGGACGACTAGGCGAACTGCTGGTAGTCTGGTCGAGACGAGGAGGGAAAGCCTTCTGCCATCCACCTCAGTCTCGGACAGACTCAGACTCAGCGACCACAATTCGGCGCGGAAGTTGTCTCCGGACAAGCGTCCGAGCCGATGAAGGGAAGTTCAAAGAGGGGTAGGGATGCCGACACGCTAACGCCACCCTCGACAAATAAGGTCAACAAGATGACCAAACTGACTGCGACAACCAAGCCCAATCTCCAAGTGGCGGTAGTGTACTTCAGCAAGCCAGATCGTAGGTTGAGCAAAGACCAATGGAGGCTCATAGAGTTGCGCATCCTTGATGCAGAGACATGGAACAGAGAGGATAAAAAGGCGAAATCAGATCTAATTTTATCAACAAGTTCATCGGAATTTAAGGAGGTAAGATGCTGTGTGACTTTGCATGATATTTTGGTTAAATTTCATAAAGTATACCAATCACGAGGCCCCACAAGAAAAGCAACTCTTTTAAAACGATTTATTTTGAATAAAATGTGTGAGGGCGAGGATCCGAGGAACCATCTGTCTAACTTTTGTTCCGCGGTGGACAAGCTAGCAGACATGCAATTAGGTATTAATTAGGACCTGCTTTCAATTCTATTATTGTATAGTCTACCAGAATCACATGAAAACTTAAGGATTGCAATTGAGTCTAGGGATGAGCTGTCAAAGCCAGACATTCTTAAAGTAAAAATCATAAAAGAGTATGACGCAAGAAAAACTAAAGTCAAAGTGGAGCTCTTCTTGCTAAACAGAAGTATAACAGACACAAAAAAAAGTATATACGAAGTATTCACATGATGTCAGTAGGAAACCTGGTGACAAGAAGAGAAAAGTAGTAGTAATTTTCGCATTTAAGGTTATCGCTGTGGCCGCATAGGTCACAAAGCAATAAGTTGCAAGGTAAAGTCAAACACAGAAGACAAGTCAGCTATCACAGAAGAAGGGGAATCATTTTCGGTAGGGCCACTCAAAGACGAAGCCTTATCAGTTGATGTGAGCAAAGAAAAATCGTACTTGGTGTTTGGATAGTGGTGCAACTTCCCACATGAGCGGCGATAAAAACAAGTTTTCTCAGTTTAATTATACGGAACCGCGTCGATTGTTGTTGGCAAAAAAACAAACTACCGAAATTAATGGCCATGGTGTAGTTAAAATCAGTACCTCATATGGGAACGACGTGAGACTTGAGAACTCTTTTATTATTATTATTATAATTTTATTAATCAGTAAGTAAATTAAAAAAATATTAACTAGGATATCACTAGCTGCCAGGGCTTACGGCTAATCTAAAGTGCATTAAATGTATAAATTAGTTTCTAAAATTATGTTGTATACGGTATAAATGTTATCGATGAATATTGTGTTCAAAAGTTCGGTAAGGTTTTGGTTGGAGAGATATTTTTAACTTCCTTACATACTAAAAGATGATCAACAGTCAACGGAGTTTGCTCGGCACATAAAGGGTCCGCCATCTAACTTCTTTTTTTTTCAACTAGTGCTTATTTCGCGAATGGTAACACTTAGCTCATGTCTGATTTGACAGATAATTAGTTTTATCCTTCCGCTGAACGAATATGGTTGTGTATACGCTTGAACAACGCTTCGCTAAGTGGGCCTGCGATCGACTTAGAGAAGATCCCGATTTTGCCAACAAAATCATCTTTTCAGATGAAGCTCATTTTCATCTTGGCGGGTATGTAAACAAGCAAAATTGTCGCATTTGGGGCACAGAAAACCCACACGCATACATTGAAAAGCCGATATACCCAAAACGAGTCACTGTTTGGTGCGGAATTTGGTCCAGAGGCATAATTGGGCCATTTTCCTTCGAAAATGAGCAAGGAGTGGCCGTTACAGTCAATGGCGATCGTTATCGGGCCATGTTGAACGAATTTTTGTTCACAAAAATTGAAGACGAGGATATTGGCAACATTTGGTTTCAACAGGACGGCGCTACGTGCCACACAGCCGAAGCTACACTCGATGTTTTGCGCCCTGTTTTTGAAGATCGCATTATCAGCCGCAGAGCTGATGTCGTTTGGCCACCTCGGAGCTGCGATTTGACACCGTTGGACTATTATTTGTGGGGTGCCGTAAAAGATAAGTGTTACGCCGACAAGCCAGAGACAATTGATGCTTTAAAGGACAATATTCGTGAAGCCATTGGTGAAATACAGCTGCACACAATCGATAATGTGCTTAAAAATTGGACCGATCGTGTAGGCTACTGCATGGCCAGCCGAGGCAGCCATTTGAATGAAATTATTTTCCATTATTAACCGGAAGGATTGTACTTTCAAATAAAAAAAGAAATTTGAGAAAATATTCAGTAGTTATTTTGTAAATAGGTAGGTGGGTAAATAGACCTCTCACCATTGGGGATGTGGAGAAACTTCTAAGGTTTTATATTAATCGCATTTTTCGCATTCCGTACAATGCACCAAACTATTTGTTAATGGTCGAAACTGGTCTTTCACACATGTTCATTAAAACCCTAAAACTGCAGGTCGACTACATCCTAAAAGTAATGAATATGTCATCTTTTCGACTGCCAAAAAAAGCAGCTTTGAAGACTGTTCGGTATTGGACCGAATTCGCCATCTAGCAAGGTTGCTTCCCACTTGTAACCGCGCCGACTCAAGGTTGGCAACTCCTGACAACCGCAACGACAGCTATTCAATGACCCTGGTATTGTGGCACACAGTGGGAACCGAACCACACTGGTCACTATCCACTCATAGTGCACCGCTTACAAGGCACATTCCGGTCGCCTATCCTCGCCCGCAACTCATTCGACGTATCATCGTGCTGATACTCGACACCACCTGACTGGCTCGCTGCTCGAACTTGGTCGTCGGACTCATGACTTGGTCATGGGTACTTGACACCTCGCGCCGCCGTTGATGGCCTAATGCCGTTGGGGATAAATACCGCATCGACGGCGGCAACAACAATAATCTGTGGCGGAATGTATTACCCACGTCTACTACTCGTGATTGCTGGCGTCGGCTGTATCCTACTACTGTGCAGGTGGACTTTGACTGGCGAAGCTCATCTCAGTCTTTTCCAATACGCTGTCTAGGGCAGAGGAAAATTATAAATAACAATAAAGTTTCTTTTCAACTGGATTTGGTCTATTGTCTTTTCTTTGATCGGAAGATTATTTTCCCCGACATTTTGGTGCCTCCTGTGAGGATTGAGTTAACTCTGGTGTCGCGATTTCCCTTCACGTTAAACATTGTGAACAATTTGTGAAAACAACCCCTCGCGGTATATAACCCTTCGGCTCAATAGTGATCAGTGGATCTGTGGAAATAGATGAGCAGTGGTAATTGGCTCAGTATAGCCGTTGGTTTGACCACAGTTTGCGCGGCAATAGCGCTATTAGCTGCGCTCAGTTTCTTGTGTTGTGCTCTGTTCGAGTGACTCTGCTCTTCCCCTCCCATCAGTGCGACTTTGGTGATTCTCTGGTGACTCTGGTGCGTAGTGTTCTAATCTCTTTGGTAACTAACAATGGTGTTCCTTCTTCTCTTTCCACAGAGCTTGTCATCGGGTGCCCAACGGCCACCGTCCTTGGGCTGCGTTGGGAGCCAGCTGCTGACGAGCTCTTCTTCCGTGTGGAAACCGAAGCCAACCCGCCAACTGCCACGAAACGGCGAGTTCTGAGTGAGGTCGCTCGACTCTTTGACCCGACGGGCCTGCTAGCCCCGGTCGTTATCGTTGGGAAGGTGTTCATCCAAACTCTCTGGTCGGCTGGTGTCACCTGGGATACTCCGCTCGAGGACGAGCTGCTCACTGCATGGACGGCATTCAGACAGGGTCTGTTTGCACTCAACCGAGTTCGGATACCACGATGGTTGGGCATGCACAGCCAGCATGTCCCCACAATCCATGGGTTTTGCGATGCCAGTGTGCGAGCCTATGCCGCTGTCATCTACTTGAAGACGACGCATGCTGATGGACGAACTTAGGTTTCATTGCTGACCGCCCGCACCAAGGTGGCCCCACTCAAGGGCGCATCCATCCCTCGCCTAGAGCTGTGCGCTGCGAGCCTGCTGGCTCTCACCCTGGACAACGTACGCACTGCTATGGGGCTCCAAGCAGCCCCCTACCATCTTTGGTCTGACTCCAGCATCGTCTTGTGTTGGTTGCGGAAGGAGCCCTCCACACTAAAGCCGTACGCGGCGAACCGCGTGCGGCAGATCCAAGACTTAACATCCCCAGAGCGATGGTATCACGTGCGATCCGCTCAGAACCCAGCCGACTGTGCAAGCCGAGGACTAGGCGCCGAACAGAACTGCTGCAGCATTCACTCTGGTGGCAAGGTCCTCATTGGCTGACAAGCGGACCGCTTCCCCTCAGCCCAACCGGGCAGCTCCGAGGCGAGGAGCACGCTCAGGTAGCCGCTGAGCTCCGGCAGTCCACCTTCACAGGGGTGGCCATCACTAGGACTGTCTTGACAACCCGGCGTCGAGATGGGGTCGTCATCCCAGTGACCGAACGATTTGGATCGCTATTACCGCTCCTTAGGACCGTAGCCTACATGCTCCGATGGCGGGGCACCTCACGACATCTCTTACGAAAGCCTGTGGTCGGCGCGGATGAGCTCGACCAGGCCATGGAATGACTGATCTCTATCGAGCAGGCCGCTCACTTTGCCCCGGAGATCCATCAGCTGCGGAATCGGTCACCCTTGGCCAGTTCCAGCCCGTTGCTGTCATTGAACCCATACCTGGACGCAAGAGGCCTTCTACGGGTCGGAGGTCGACTCACGCATGCGGCGTTACCTCAGGAGCAGAAGTTCCCCATCGTCTTGCCGAAGACAGGAGCCCTGGTGGGCCTCCTCATTCTCCATGCACATCAGACAACCCTGCATGGTGGTGTGCAATTGATGCTGCATACGTTACGACGGAAGTATTGGATCCTGCATGGTCGTCAGTTGGTTCGCACGCTCCTACACAAGTGCACCATCTGCCGCAGGCAACGAGGTGCCGTCTTCAGACAGCAGATGGCCGCCCTGCCCACTCATCGAGTCAACGAAGCCCGGCCGTTCCTAGCTACCGGCGTAGACTACTGTGGCCCCTTCACGGTCCGTGTTGGCATAACTTAGCCATTTTCATCTGCATGGCCACGAAGGCTGTGCACATCGAGGTCATTGAAGATCTCTCGTCCCAGGCTTTCATGGATGCGTTCACACGATTCGTTAGCAGGCGCGGACCCTGCCCTAACCTCTACAGCGACAATGGGACTGCGTTCGTCGGAGCGAACCGGTGCCGGAAGATATCATCGCCTTCCAGTCTCACTACAACCAGCAGGCATTGGCGCATGCCGGGACGAAATGGCACTTCATCACCCCAGCCGCGCCCCACCAAGGTGGTCTGTGGGAAGCAGCGGTGAAATCTGCCAAACACCATTTAGTCCGCCTAGTTGGGTCTCAATCGCTTTGGTACCACCAGCTGCACACGCTGGCCACCCGTATCGAGGCATGTCTCAACTCTCGCCCGCTGGTCCCACTTCATGATGACCCAGAGGATAAACTGGCGCTTACTCCTGGCGACTTCCTCATTGGAGCCCCTCTCATCGCCATACCAGAGCCCCCGATTGGTGACGTCCCCCTGAACCGGCTGAAGCAGTACCAGTGGATTCGGAAGGTACATCAAGACTTCTGGCAGAGATGGAGCGAGGAGTACTTGGCAACGCTTCAGACTCGCACTAAATGGGCTAAGCGCGAGCCCAACATCCAACTCAACGACATCGTCCTGGTTCGACAAGAGAATCTACCACCCACCCATTGGAGACTGGGTCGGGTCATCGAGGTCCACCCGGGCAGGGATGGACTCATCCGCAATGTGACTTTACGCACTCAAGCTGGCGAATGTCGCCGACCAGTGCAGAAGCTGTGTCGTCTACACGAGGCGTAGGCCACGTCTTCCTTACGGTTCCAGGTTGTGACCTACTCGCTCTTCCTTGACCACGTAATTGTCCGGCATTTCATCTGGCAGATGCTACATTTCGAACCGGATGGTCCGACCGGGCAGAATGTTCGGTATTGGACCGAATTCGCCATCTAGCAAGGTTGCCTCCCACTGGTAACCGCGCCGACTCAAGGTTGGCAACTCCTGACAACCGCAACGACAGCTATTCAATGACCCTGGTATTGTGGCATACAGTGGGAACCGAACCACACTGGTCACTATCCACTCATAGTGCACCGCTTACAAGGCACATTCCGGTCGCCTATCCTCGCCCGCAACTCATTCGACGTATCATCGTGCTGATACTCGACACCACCTGACTGGCTCGCTGCTCGAACTTGGTCGTCGGACTCATGACTTGGTCATGGGTACTTGACACCTCGCGCCGCCGTTGATGGCCTAATGCCGTTGGGGATAAATACCGCATCGACGGCGGCAACAACAATAATCTGTGGCGGAATGTATTACCCACGTCTACTACTCGTGATTGCTGCCGTCGGCTGTATCCTACTACTGTGCAGGTGGATATCCAAGGCGTGGGCTTGGTATCAGGTACTGGACTCCCTGCATCTGTGGGACTTTTGATGACGAAGCGTTTCGGTTCCCATGGGGGTGACCGATGGTGATGAGGGACTTCGACTGGCGAAGCTCATCTCAGTCTTTTCCAATACGCTGTCTAGGGCAGAGGAAAATTATAAATAACAATAAAGTTTCTTTCCAACTGGATTTGGTCTATTGTCTTTTCTTTGATCGGAAGATTATTTTCCCCGACAAAGACTATTTCCAGTAAATCAAGCTGGTACGCAGAGTGGTTGGATCTCGCAATTCAATGTGACAAACTGGAAACCAGTCTTATATAGGCTGATGGAAAATTTGGATGAACTTTTTGCGTCGAAATACAGGGAGGAAGCCGAATCATCATTTCCATGATAAAAACAGTGTGCAGGAAATATCAATGATGTTAAGGCTACGTGGTGAACTGGTGAACCTAAACTACTACATAGCACATAGGGAGGATCTTTCATGCGTCTTTGAATTATGTAACTTGAGGGAACGAGAAGATGTCTTGCACTTTGTAGGAAAACGTCTAGTGCTTCAGGAAACAATGCATGTATTTGCGAAAAATTATCTTACAGATGAAGAAAGCATAAATGTGTAAAACGAACTTGATGTGTATAAACTATTTAGATTTGTAAAACAGCTTTAGCTTATAGAGAAAGAATTTTGAGTGGGAATTATGAATTGTCAATCTGGCAGGCGGCAAAGCCAAGCTCAATTGTTTTGTAAAATTGTATGACGAAATAATACTGAAAATAAATAAATACTGAATACTGAAAAATGCCCATGAGGTTATCCTTCTAAATTTTCATGTTGTAGATATGTACTTTTTTAAGTCTTTTTGTTGTAGGCGTAGAATGTCATAAGAGGTTCCTTAAATCCCGACTTCGCTGCGACATCCGCAAGTTCATTGCCTGCAATGCCACAGTGTCCGGGGACCCAGAAGAGCTTTGTTAAGTTGTCACTCAAAATCAGTCCATTTCGGATGTACTCTATAATGGGTGTGTTGTTATGTGTGTTTTGGATAGCTGAGATGGTGGAAAGGCTGTCAGTAAAAATTATTGTTTTGTTTTTGTCCATGTGAAGTATTGCGCTCAAGATTGCATACGCTTCGGCTGTGATGATTGATGTAAATAATGGAAAGATTCCTTTTGAAACTATCGTTCCAATTGCATCAACGACGGCAAAAGATATTCCATCTTCAGATTTTGAAGCGTCGGTATAAAGGAATCGCCATCCAAGTTTCTTGTATTCTTTTACAGCTTCTGCGAAGAGTTGTTTGTAGGTGTTTGGTTGTTGTTTTTTTGGGATGCTTTCTTAAGGTTGTACATATTATGTTCTTTGGTAATTTCCATGGAGGAAATGTTTTTCCCTTTTTCCTTTTAATTACGACTGGTAAGTTTAGATTCTTTGCGGATGTTAATGCGCTGTATCGTGTTGTGATTTTTGTACGTTTGAAAAAATCTGATTACGTCAGTGTGGATAGGTGACATCACAGGTGAGTTGATTTTTTGTTCAATGAGTGCAGTATTGTATACACTCCTTTCAGTGATATGAGGCAATCCAGAGTAAGTAAGTAGGTTCGCAATGGGGGTAGTCCGAAACGCTCTCGTACACGATCTTATGGCTGCGTGGTATGGGGTGGAGATGAGTTGAGTGGATGACTTCGAGCATTTACTATAGATTGCAAGACCATAATCAATTTTTGATAGTATAATAGCTTTTATTACATTGGTAACTGTGTTAACGTTACAGAAGCTCTTTTTCGCGGAAAGGTATTTAATTATATTACCTTGCCTTAAGTACATGCAATGATCTTTGAAGCTGTATTTCGAGTCAAGGATAATACCAAGTATTTTGCAAGAGTCGACGTTGTTGATGTATGTACTGTTTAGGTTCTCCTACCAACGAGCGTCGAACTTGCCGAGTTGTAGGGGCTGAGTAAGGTCAATGATTCTCGAGATTTTCTCCAGATGAGTCCTGTAACCAAAGGACGCTACACTCCGCCTGGTTGCATAAGTTTAACTTGCCTGTCCCAAGCCCGGGTAAAGGAGCAGGGAAGAGGAGTAAGCCCCTCAAATAAATCCCTAATCCAAGGCTGAACAGCATACGCCGAGGGATGCATGGCTAAGAGGGTGCTTAGTCGCACGTTTGCGAACTTCGGTTACCAGGCGACCTCCGATTTCAAGATAGCCTTCCTGTGGTTAGACGGGTAGACCACGGGCGACCGATTATATCCCGCTTACTCGTGGGTACAAAATAGATACCAAAACAAAACAAACAACAGAGAATGATGCCTCTACAAATACATCATCAACTAGAGATGTTAACTGCGAACTCAATGTCAGCAATGACGTGACATCTGCCAATCGGGAAGGGTCATCAAAAATAGATTCTGAGATGAGAAGCCTAGACGAGAACTCGTCTCTTCTAAGCGACTCAATCTCTGAGACGACCACTTTGTGCAATGTAAGTATGTTGTCGGATGAATTTCCGGACGACATAGACAAAGCCAAAACCACTGACAAAACAGGTCAAAGTGAATCGGTATTTGTCAAATTTACACCCTCTGAAAATCGTCGGTTCAAACAGGTGCTAAAAAAAGGGTGTAATAAAATACAAGCGAGAGAATTCGCCAAATCAACAGATGGTTTCAAGGGTCCCGAGGTGAAGCGCACGCGATCCGAGGATAATACACCTTCTCAGTCCGAAGCGAAGCGAGCTCGAGCTGGTTATAAAGGGTGATTTTTTAAGAGGTTTAGAACTTTTTAAAAAAAAAAAACACAAAAAATTCGAAAAAATGAATGAAATATTTATTTAAATCGATAGTTTGAACCTTGCAATTTAATGTTTAAAGATAATTTCATGCAAATGTTGACCGCGGCTGCGTCTCAGGTAGCCCATCCGCTGAGTCCAATTTTGGCATACGTTTCACACATATCGGCCGGTATCTCACGAATGAATGCATGGATGTTGGCTTCCAGTGCGTCAATCGAAGCGGGCTTGTCCCTATACACATTAGCCTTGGCATACCCCCACAAAAAATAATCTAATGGTGTCAAATCGCACGATCTAGGCGGCCAATTGACCGACCCGAAACGTGAAATTAACTGTTCACCAAACTCGCCTCGCAATTGCGCCATTGTTTCGCGTGCTGTGTGGCATGTGGCACCGTCTTGTTGAAACCACATATCATGCAAGTCAAGAACTTCCATTTCGGGCAAAAAAAAGTTTGTTATCCTCGGTAGCGTTCAGCATTGACAGTAACGCTGCGATTCGCATCATCTTTAAAGAAATATGGCCCAATAATGCCGCCGGCCCATAAACCGCACCAAACAGTGGCTTTTTCGGGATGCATTGGTAGCTGTTGCAATGCTTCTGGCTGATCTTCACTCCAAATGCGGCAATTTTGCTTATTTACGTACCCATTCAACCAAAAATGAGCCTCATCGCTGAACACAATTTTTCGATAAAAAAGCGGATCCTCGGCCAGCTTTCCAAGAGCCCATTCACCAAAAATTCGGCGTTGTGGTAGGTCGGCTGGCTTTAGTTCTTGCACCAGCTGTATCTTAAAAGGCTTTACGCCCAAATCCTTCCGCAAAATTTTCCACGTAGTGCTGTAACAAAGGCCTAACTGCTGGGAACGGCGCCGAATCGACATTTCGCCGTCTTCTGTCACACTAGCTGATACGGCCGCAATATTTTCTTCACTACGCACAGTACGTAAACGTGTTGGTGGTTTAATGTCCAACAAAGTAAATTTGGTGCGAAATTTGGTCACAATCTTCCGAATAGACTGCTCAGAAGGTCTAGAATGCCGATCATAAAATGGAAGCAGCGCGCGATGAACATTTCGAACCGAGCACGAATTTTGATAGTAAAATTCAATAATTTGCAAGCGTTGTTCATTTGTAAGACGATCCATGGTTAAATTGCAAACCAAACTGAAGCTGTTTGACAGTGACACAAGGTACTAAACACACGTCAGCTGTCAAAACCAGTGTTGCCAAAACCAAACCAGCTGAAAAATCACCCTTTACAACCGTAGACAGAGCCTCATATAGCAATATAATGAGCTTTGTCAGACTGGGTGTCGAGTTTCTTTCCACAAAGCCCCGGAGTAGCAAGCGAAAGAATCCTGGCTATGCTAGACGGCCAAAATAGAGGGCTAAACACAAGAACGTGGAGAATCCTGCAAAGATGAAATGAAAGAGATATCGCACACATGGTCTTTGCCGTAAACGACAGCACCATATTAGAACGTCACAACGGCCGAGTGCTGCAAAAAATCCTGTGCGCATCGGCGTATTTTGCAGGAGATGATGAAAATATACCACCAACACCAATACAGGAACTCGTTCTGTACTGCCAATCCCAGCAACTTTAACTTATCATCGGCTGCGACGCAAATGCTCATCATGCAGTTTGGGGTAGCCGAGATACAAATAAAAGAGGTGAGTCTTTGTTAGAATACCTTTGTAGTAACAATTTAGTTATTCTAAATAAGGGAAATAAACGATATTTTAAAAATTCAATGAGAGAGGAAGTCTTAGACCTGACTCTTTCAACTCCCTACGTACAAAACATCGTTGAAGACTGACACGTGTCCGATGAGGCATCTCTGTTAGATCACATGCACATCAAATTCAGACTTAGATGCAACACCGAACAGGCGCCGGTTCGATACGATAACAAACTTACAAATTGGAGAACCTACCGCGAAAACCAAACGATCAAATCTGACATGCTTCCAGCACCGCCACTACAAACAAATGATGCTGACGATGTACTTAGCCAGTTAAATGACATATTCTCTCATCTTTTGCAAATAGCTGCAAGGCAAAACGCACTGTGGTAAAGAGGTGCGTAACATGGTGGAATTCAAACATTGAAAATATTCGAAAGAGAGTGAGGAAGCTTTTTAATAAAGCCAAACGCACCGGTGAGTGGGATCAGTATCGCGCCCTCCGTACCCAATACAACCAAGAGTTAAGAAGATCCAAAAGAGTTTCCTGGCGGAGCTACTGTGAAAAGCTTGAAGAGCTTCCTGCAGTGGCTCGCCTACAAAAAGCACTCTCGAAAGATCAATCAAATTGCATGGGATTGCTAGTCAAATCTGACGGAAAAATCACACGCGACCGGGAGGAAACTTTGATTACCCTACTTCAAGTTCACTTTCCTGAGTCTAAAATCATAGTTGAAGACTACGAGCACAATGTCGAGGATTCACCACCAAGAAGCCTTGGAATAAATAACAGCTTATCCGGAAAGCTTTTCACTCCGGATAGGGTTAAATGGGCTGTCAACTCATTTAAACCATACAAGGCACCAGGTATACCTAGCGAACTACCTAAATCATATCGTCCTATAAGCTTAACCTCGTATTTCCTGAAAACGATGAAAAGAATAATTGACATACATATCAGAGAATGCCTAACAAATGGCACACCTCTACACCCCTATCAATATGCCTACCAAAAAGGCAAATCCAGTGAAGGTGCTTTGTTAAATTTAACATCACAAATAAAACATGCATACCGAAATAAAGAGGTTGCATTTTGCGCCTTCCTTAATATAGAGGGTGCTTTTGATAACACCGGATATGGATCCATATCAAACGCTCTACTTCAAAGAAATGTAGATCATCCATCTTGTTTAGAAATGCTTTTTGTTTATCGAAATTCAGTGCCATTGCATTTTATAAATTACATAACTTGTTTAGTTATAATTACCATTTCGTTCACGACCAAACAATGTCTAACTTACCGTATTGCTTTTGTTTAAACACGAGCAAAGGTGTTCAGCTAAATCGCTTTGTATACTTACCTTATGTACAACTGTTCACAATGTTTCCCACAGCAGACGCAGCGTGCTTGTTGCAGCGCATAAGCTAGCGGATCACACATACGGTTTGTTTCGCTTGCCTATGCAATGCATATGCATTTTTGTTGTGTGCAGTTGCTGTGGGACATAAGCGGTACTTTCGTTTTGGTTTTTCGTTGGCGAGTCGACAAGTCGATTACTCGTGCGATGCTTGAAAGTCGGAAAATAACCGCATTATCAGGAAAGACCTTAGCATCAGTATCAGCTGTAAAGGGCTGCCCGCAGGGAGGGGTACTTTCGCCCCTACTGTGGTCTTTGGTAATCGATAATCTGTTACAAATTTTAGGCAATTCAGGCTTCAATGTAGTCGGATATGCGGATGACTTGGTCATCATTATTAGGGGGAAAGTGGCAAACGAAGTGACAACACGAATGCAAAATGCCCTTAAGATAGTCTTAGATTGGTGTTCTAAGGAACATCTTTCCATAAATTCCAGTAAGGCTATCATAGTTCCCTTTATTAAGAGAAGAAATTTGAACTTACGTCAAATCTCCATCAACGATAGAACTATTGAGTACTCCGACGAAGTCAAATATCTCGGAGTGATCCTAGATAAAAGACTAAATTGGAACTCCCATATAAACAACAAAATCAAAAAAGCAACCAGTACGTTCTGGGCTTGTCGTTGCATGTATGGTAAAACATGGGGAATCTCCCCAAAGATCACTCATTGGATCTATACAATGATGGTTAGACCCATCATTACTTACGCTTCCATAGTATGGTGGAACAAAGTCACACAGAAAACCGCCATTGTAAAGCTCAACAAGATACAACGTCTAGCATGTCTAGGCATTTCCGGAGCTATGTAATGGCAATACGCAGCTCAACAAATCTGCTACAATTGAAGGGGATGGACATCGGTGATCACTCGGACCTGATGACCCTTCTCTCGGAGATTAAACAACTTGACGTGATCTGCGCGATCACAGACCGCCTCCTAAAAACACTATGTTTTAACAGAAGATTCTCCACGGAGATCACTAATAGAGAGGCGTGGGTTAGTGGTAGCCCACCAAATTGCCATAAAGGCATAAAGTGGTATACGGATGGTTCCAAAATGGACTCAGTGGTCGGAGCCGGCATATTCGGACGATATTAACCGCAAGGGTACTTCTCTTATCTGGAGAGAGAGAGAGAGGTAACGGGCGTAACGACCCCGCGGACCCTAGTCATTTAAACCCAGAAGCGTCTGACCCATATTGGGCGGCTCCCTGGTCAGCGTCTGTTCTCCATGTTAGGAGCGGCTGTGCTTCAAAAAGTTTAAACTTTTCACAAAAGTTAAAATGAATAGCTATGTAAATGCTATGAACAAAACAAAAGATAGTAATACCCCAGGTGGTATGCCAGTTACACTGGTAAATCCACTCTCTTCGGAGGTCGGTTCCATGGATTCTGGGTGGGACCATTTATTGCTAAGCAGCGACCCGTTTGGGAGAAGTAAATGGGTAGAGAGAACACCCCCATCTAAAAAAGAAGAAAATTGTAAAATACTGAAGGCTAAATATCTAGAAGCCTGTGAAGAAAGAGATGGGTATAAGCAACTAAATGAGACACTGCTTAAGGAAATAAATAATCTTAAGCAAGAGTTGCAATTGTTGAAGGAAGAATTCAAAAACCAAAAAAAAGTGAATGTCCAACCTGTCGAGTTCTCGACTGACGAAGAGGAACTTAGAAAAGAGACAGAAGGACATCGTCACAAGGGGAATAAAAATAAAAAACGCAAAATGAGTGCATCCCCAAAAGTCTCACCAACAAAAGAAAGCTGCACAGTCACTGTGTATGCTTCAGACAAAGAAAATAAAACACAAAATCCAACCAAGCCCCCACCAATTATAGCGCTGCAAGTAAATAAGTATGAAAGCTTGGCCAAAGTATTGGAGGAAAATAAAATTAAAGCTAGCACAGCGCTAATAAACAAAAATGACATCAAAATCAATGTGGTTGAAGAAGAGGGATACAGAAGCCTCACTAAAATACTAAACCCAAAAAAGGTGCAGTGGTATTCTTATGAAAATAAGCAGACCAGACCAATGAAGGTTGTAGTGAAAAGACTGCATTATTCATGCTCACCGGAAAGCATAAAAAAAGAGCTAAAAGACCAAGGCTTTAAAATCGTGGAAGTTGTAAATATACTTAAATTTAGAAGCAAAGTACCACTACCAATGTTTACACTCAGTTTTGAGCATGACGAAGATAAGAAAAAAGTATATGAAATTAAAAATATACTTGGGATGCAAGTTGAGATTCATACCCTACGTAAATCGAAACAAGTACCCCAATGCAAAAATTGTCAAAGATATGGGCATACACACATAGATACTGCAGCTCAAATCCAAGATGTGTGAAATGTGCAGGAAGTCACCACACCAAGGAATGTAGGAAGAAAGAAAATGAACACCCTAAAAGTGTAAACTGCAATGAAAACCATCCTGCTAGCTACAGAGGTTGTTCAGTTGCAAAAGAAATCCAACTTGCAAGGGTCAAAAAACTAAAGAAACAAAAAAAAAAGCTCAAATAAAGAAGAGCAAAAAGTCAAAAAGGACTTACAAAAGAGCCCACAGAAAGAAAAGCCTAAAGACGAAAAGATAATCAAAAAGGTCCCGAAACAAAATACAGCGGGTCCAAAAATGACATATGCTGAGGCAGCATCAATAAATAACCAAGCAGATAAAACGATAAGACGCCAAGTAGAGCCAAACACTGGAATGGAAAACCTCATGAAACAAATCCTAAACAGGATTGGTTCCATGGAAAAATCGAATAAAACGATATTAGATAGAATATCGTTGTTAGAGAGACAGAACAGCAACAAAAAAGCTGTGCCAAAAAGACAAACATGATGAATAGAATAAAAATTCTTGAATGGCATGCTAATGGCATCGAGAGTCGCAAAGACGAGATGAAAGTGGCTCTTGACATACACCAGATAGATATATGTCTCATTTCAGAGACACACTTTAAATTGATAACTAATTTTAAACTGCAAGGGAATGAATTATATCACTCTCCACATCCTCATAACTGTGCAAAAGGTGGGGCTGCAGTGTTAATATAGAATACAATAAAACACCATATAGAAACAAAATTCCAATCATGTGCCATCCAAGGAATTTCCATAAGTGTAGAAACGAGTAGTGGGCAAATATCTGTTGCAGCAGTATACTGCTCTCCTAGCTATAGACTAAAGAAAAATGACTTTAAGTCTTTTCCGCATATTTCACAATCGATTAATCGCTGGAGGGGATTTTAATGCCAAGAATAAATATTGGGGATCTAGATTAACAAATACTAGAGGCAGAGAATTACATGAAACTATTAAAGAAGTCGGCGGAAAATATCACTCAACGGGGAAACCTACCTACTGGCCTACAGATAGGAATAAAACCCCAGATCTTGTAGACTTCTTTATATCCAAAAATATATCTTCAAATAAAATAAATATAGAAGAAGGCCTTGATCTTCAATCAGATCATTCCTCAATACTTCTTACACTTGGCGATAGAATAATAGAACATAGCCCTAAACTAGTAAATAGACTGACTGATTGGAACCACTTTAGGCAGAAGTTGGAAGAATGTATCCAACTATCGTCAGCTATTCAAACAGAAGATCAACTAGAAGAAGCAGTGCAAATATTTACACTGGATATACAAAAAGCTGCATGGGCTGCAACTCCCCAAAGAACAAACAAGATTAAACAAAACTCGTATCCTCGTGAAATATGTGAAATTATAAAAGAAAAGATAAAAGCTAGAAAACGCTGGCAACAGACAAGGGCGCCAAGCGACAAAACCACACTGAACAACTAAAACAATAAGCTCAGAAAATCTATAAGAGAATTTATTAACGAGTCTTTAAAAACGTATCTTACCAGTCTTACAAATGATGCTAGTACCGACTACTCGCTCTGGAAGGCAACAAAGAAAATGAACAGGCCAATAGCTCACATTCCGCCAGTAAAAACCAGAGAAGGTAACTGGGCAAAAAGCATAAAAGAAAAAGCAAATATTTTTGCAGAGTACCTTGAGAACGTTTTCAAACCTTATGAAGATAAAGATTATCAAGGAAACGAAGAAACGTGCGAAGAAGACAGACCTATTCGGCCGGTAACAGCTAAAGAACTTGCCAAAGAAATCAAAGAAGGCATAAACATAAAAAAAGCCCCAGGGTTCGATTTAATCACAGGGGAAATTTTAAAACAATTTCCTCGAAAAGGTTTAAAAAAAACTAGCGCAGATTATAAATGCTGCATTTAAATTAAGATATGTGCCAAGCATGTGGAAGGTCGCGGAGGTAATAATGATACCAAAACCAGGTAAACCACCTAGCGAAGTAACCTCATATCGCCCAATATCGACACTACCAATGTTGTCCAAGCTATTTAAAAAAAAAATTGGCTAAACGTCTGCAAAAAATTATTGATGAAAAGTCGCTACTTCCAAATCATCAATTTGGGTTTAGAAACAAGCACTCTACAATTGATCAGGTGCATAGAATCACCGATAAAATCGAAAAAGCATTTGAAGAGAAAAATGTGTTCTCTACAGTATTTCTTGACATAGCACAAGCTTTCGATAAAGTCTGGCACAAAGGACTGATACACAAACTACAAAAGCAACTGCCGAAGCAGTATTCAACCATTCTGGAGTCTTATATATCAGATCGATTCTTCAGAATTAAGCAAGATACAGAGTGCTCAACATTAAGAGAGGTCCAGTTTTATACCTACTCTTCACTAGCGATTTGCCTGAAAGTGAAGAAACCACCATAGCTACTTTTGCAGATGACACAGCCGTCCTTGCTGTGGGAGCAACTGTCGAAATAGCAACAAAAAAGCTTCAGACGGCAATAAACAATATTTCAGAATGGACTAAGAAATGGCAGATTAGATTAAATGACCTTAAGTCAGTCCATATTAATTTTACGTATAAAAACGTACCACACATTCCAGTCTACATTAACAACAATGTAGTAGAATTTTCTAACACAGCTAAATATCTAGGCATGACTCTAGACGCTAAACTGCGTTGGAAAGTGCACGTTAAGAACAAAAAAGATGAGTTGAACATGCGATACAGTAAAATGTATTGGCTTATTGGGAGATACTCATCCATGTCCAACTACAATAAGTTATTGCTATACAAGCAAGTTCTAAAACCAGTATGGACCTACGGGCTCCAATTGAGGGCATGTACGTGCCAAACAAACTTATAAAAAATTCAGGTTTCCCAAAATAAAGTACTAAGGAACATAGTTAATGCACCTTGGTACATACGCAACGCCGATCTGCATAGAGATCTAAATGTTGAAATGGTTGAAGATGAGGTTAAGAAGGTTGCTCGGAGGCACAGAAATCGGCTTCTCAACCACGTAAACACAGAAATAACAGAACTTTTAAATAATTACAATGTAATCAGGAGATTGAGACGGATAAAACCTCTTGATCTGTAAGATTTGGCTAGGGCTAAGAAATTAGGTATTGATTTCAAACAAAACAAATTTAAAAATCCGACAAACGGCGGATTTATCTCTTTAAATTCATTGAATAATTCAAAAATAAATTGCTGATTAGTCGTACGACTAGGTGCAATCCTATTCGGGATGGCGAATGTCAGTCCCCCGGGAGTTTTTTTTAGATGAGTTAAAGTCCATCACTATTGCAGAAGCATCCCTCGCGTATAGCTCTGCAATGTCTTTCGATGATTTTTTACTTCCAGCGAATTCCCAACACAAAAAAATTAAAAAAATATTCGGACCAAACCAAAATATTTCAAAACCAATGGGAAAATGCCCAAGCTTATTTCAAGCAGAGCTCCATGGCATTAAAAAAATGCGCAAGCCTCATTTACAAATCAGGTATAAAAGGCGCAAAAAAACATCCATATATTCACGGATAGTCAAGCAGCTATAAATGCCCTTAGCTCACCCACCATTGACTCCAAATCAGTCTTACACTGCTTCAATACCCTCCAAACACTCTGCACCAGAAACAATACCAAAATATGGTGTAGGGATGATGTCAAAAATCTAGTTGGCTACCTAACAGGACACCATGGTTTGCGATATCACCTAAATAAAATACATGTAGCCGACTCTTCGGAGTGTCGCCTATGTCTTGAAGAAGACGAAACAACTGAGCATATTTTATGTGAATGACCAGCCCTTTGTGGTATTAGAAGGAACTTCCTTCTTTCCGGTCAAACGCCTTTTCAAAATCGATGGCTAAAATAGATTCGTGGTTTTCCTAACGCTGTGGAGATGAATTCATCTAAACTTCAAAGAGCGTCTGTGGTTGATAGACTCTTTTTGAACGCGACTTGTCGATTGTCGATTTGGCAATGATTTTCTCTAAGATTTTACCAGTGCAGGAGAGGGGAGAAATAGGGCGGTAGCCAGCTATGGTTGAGCTTTCGTTTTGGTATGGGGACCATTGTCGCGATTTTCCACGTTTGTGGGATAATACCATTATTGAATATTTTATTGAACAGACCCAATAACCTAATTTTAAAATCAGGGGGACAATTGTTGAGCATACCGTACGAGATGCGGTCAAATCCGGGGGTTTTGCCTTTAACAGCTTTCAGGCAACTTTCGAGCTCTATCATGTTTATTGGGGGTTCGATCATTTGTGCAGAGCGGTGGGGGTTGACCTAGTCAGTATAGATTTCTTTGCTTTCGTAAATTTTGGTTGGAAGTTGGAATCGCTGGCTGCGTTACCCCATTCAGATGGAAATTGCTCAGCAATTTTTACTGTGTTAGTTATTGTTCTGTCATTGGCTTTAATGACTGGTATTGAGTGTGGAAAATATGTGCCTGTCAGGGTTTTGATGTCGGCAGAGAGTTTTTTTGATGAGGATTTTTCGTTTATATTCGAAGTGAAGTTTTCGAAGCATGCAATTTTTCCAGCTTTTACAGCTTTGCGTTGAGTTTACGATAAGTAATTAGGTTGTCATCATTGGGGTATTTTTTAAAGAGATGCCACGAACTTTGTTTTTCTTAGCGTAGAGCACTAATTTCTTTATTCCATCAAGGAACAGTTTTTGTATGGGTTTTAATTTTTGATTGAGGAATTGCTACGGTTGCAGCGGATCGAAGGGATTTATGTAGAATGGCCGCTTCTTTGTTTGTGTTATAGACGGCTTCTCTTTTTGAAAGTTCTTGAGAAATGGTCGACTTGAAAAGCTCTCAATTTGCCTTGTCTACTAAGAATCGATTTTTTGGTTTGATCGGGTTACTGTTGTTCCCAAGTAGAATGGTTGTAATAATGGGGAAATGGTTGCTACCATGTAGGTACTCTGAAAAAGTCCATGTTGCTTTAGGAGTGAGTGAAGGAGTGATGAGCGTAAGCTCTATATGGGTAAAGGTTTTGTGTATAAAAAAGTGGGTAGGGCGGCCATCGTTTAGTATAGTTAGTCCTGAGTTTGTTATGAGCCGCTCAACTAGTTTTCCACGAGCATTATAATAACTGGGGTGTTGATTCCAATCAGAATGTTATGGAGGTTGTTATAATATAACATGTGAATTGTTGGTCGGGTAGGATGAGTGTAAATTTCGACTGCTATCGCTGATATTTAGGATTTCGTTCAATATGAGTCTCTTGTAGGCAGATAATGGATGGTTTGATTTCCTTAATAAGAAGTTGGAGTTCAAGATAAATATTAAAGAACTCTTTAAGATTCCATTCTGGATATCTGGAGGATATCGAATCTACATTTTCTGTGACTACCCTTCTTTTCATTGGTTAAGGAAACGTGTCTTTAACAGAGAGACTCGTACGCCAGCAGATATAGCTAAGTCTGCTACTAAGGACGTATTGACCTTTATTAGGACCTTCGTTGGGCAGCGGAGTCGTGGATTTGGGGGAAATTATTATTGTGACATTGATTGTTCATCTTCAATATCAGAGAAGTTGATGTAGTATTGATTCTTTATAATTAATGATTGAGAGACGTTTGAAAAGGGTGAGAGAGAAGATGTTGCGGAGAAGTCGATCGAGTCGAGTGCGTTCGTTTTGTTAGCAGTAGAGTTGGAACTGTTTTTCTGTGGAGAGTTGGTGTGGTTTGCGTTGGTTGTACGACGTTGGGGGGCCAACCTGTTTGAGTTTGGTTTGGGAGAGATAGCCATAGCAGTGTTGCTGATTGTAGGTTTGTTGGTTATAAGTGGTATGTTAGGATTTAAATTATTGAGAGAAAGGTCTGAGTTTTCGTTTTGGTGTTTCTGGTGTACGTGTAGTGGAGCAATTAACTCAAATTGTTTGCAAGTTGGTGTGAGCCGAACGGAGATCGGTTTTGTTGGGTTATCAACTTTTTTATGTATGTTTTCATTGTTTGTGTTTTTGTATGTTTGAGGTGAAGGTAGCGTGCTGGATGGAATTGTTTTTTCGGTTGAAGTGAGAGGGGTTAACGGGTAATTGGTTGTTTGGTTATTTGTGAAAATTATGCAGAGGTCGTATTAGTAGGAGTTGGGTATCTTTCCCGTTGTAGTCGTTTGGCCTCAGCCATACTACATTTGTTTTTAGTTTTGATAGTGGGAATCTCTTTCATTTGAGTGAACTTGGGACATGTTTTTTTTCAGATGCAGGGTGGGCCGCTAAGCAGTTGGCACACAAAGTGCGTGTGCACCCTGAGGGTGAATGTAGGGGTAAATTGCAAATTTCACATGTAGGGTTAGCTGTGCATCTTTTAGTCGTATGACCTAAGAGCTGGCAGTTTTGAGTTTGTCTAGTTTATTTATTTATTTATTTATTTATCGTCTTACAAGTTTATCTTATTTTAGACTACTTCTAATATCAATACAGAAATTCATATTTTTTACACATATTTAATTATTAGATTACAGTGAATTCATTATAGCGGATTTACAAAGTATTCTACTCATATTGAAGTCAATTGAATTATTATATAAATTATAATTGACACAAGCTTTAGTTATGGGATCATTTTGACCATAATTAGTTCTGTGCCGAGAAAGATAAAAAAAATACAGTTCTCTAGGCCGAAGAATGCGAAAAGGAGTGTATAAGTTAACACCAAACACATTCGAAACACCAAACACATTCAATTACTGATACCAGATACCACATCCGACATTCCAACGATTGCAACAGTAGCATAGGAACACATTCATGTTGCTGAGCAAGCGTCTGGGGTACAACATAAACGACACCCAATCCCAATCCAAATTCCCACATTCCATTCCCACAGCACGTAGAGATAAGGAAACCTAGGTAATAAGCATGACTATGTTAGCTTTAAGATTCAGTTGTATTTTTAATTTCAAATAATAAAGAGGCTTCTCCTCAAAAGCGAAAAACATTTTTTTATTAAAAACCAATAGTTTTTATTAATTGGCGCCCAACGTGGGGCCCAGCACAGTGTTATTAAACGTGAATATAAGTATCGACCTCAAGTAGCTCGCAATTCGCGCCGCAATAACGAAACGACCTCAAGTAGCTCAACCGTTGAATCGCGTAACTAACTGTGATCTGGGTCCTACCACTCAACATAGCGGAAACATCAGTGGACGTCTATAAACAAAACAACCACGAGGAAAGTGTGAACAAGGTGCCCAAGTAGTGCAGCAAAAGAAAAACTATCGAATTCACCGGCGTGGGATGTTCGCCGCAACATTATTGTAAGCTTAAAAATTAGGAATAAATTTAAGAAATAGAAGTAAAAGGTTAAAGTTAGAATTAAGAATTAACGTTATATTAATCAATTTAATTTAAAAGTTATTAAGTAAAGAAAGTGAATTTGTTGATTATATTATTAAAATAATAAGTGTGATAGAATTACGAAGAAATAGTTAGCTAAAGTGAAATTAGAATTGCAAGAAGCGAGTGATAAAATATAATAACCGTTTTACAATGCCCTTGTTACGATCAGGAAAGGATTCTGGCAACGCCACTTCGGGGGAGAGTGAACAACCTGGTCCCTCTCGTCCACTAGATAACTCATTTCAGTCTACGACATCGCTACACGCGACAAACACACAAATCCAAACGACCCCAGAACTTCATAGTTTAATATCATCCATAGTTAGTAGCGTTTTGCAAACCGAAGGTCACGCTTTGATTCAGAATGTTATTAACCCGAACATCGAACAGGGTCAAGATGAAGATCAATCCATCGATCCGGAACATAGGGAGGAACTATCTAATATGGATAGAATACCAGACATAGTTAGCTGTCTGAAAACCTTCTCGGGTGAAGCAAATGAGTTTGCTTCTTGGAAAAAAAGCGTTGAAAGAGTTCTCGGACTCTACCAACAAATAAGAGGCACTCCAAAGTATTATGCCATCTTGAGTGTAATACGAAATAAGATTGTCGGCAATGCTGATATTGCCCTCGAGGCGCCTCTGAACTGGGATTCCATCTCGAAATGCTTAATCATGCACTACGCAGATAAGCGAGACACAAACACACTAGAATACCAAATGGCATCCCTGGCCCAAGGGAGCCAAACAATTCAGGAATTCTACCAATCGGTATACTCTCACCTCTCTCAAATTTTAAACAAAGTATCCTGTATGGATATTAGCTCCGACGCAAAAGGAGTCCTCACTCAAACATACCGGTCAAAAGCCCTCGACACGTTTATAAGAGGACTAAGAGGCGACTTACCAAGATTACTTGGTATGAAAGAGCCTACTGACCTACCCCATGCACTAAACTTATGCATGAAACTTGAAAACCAAAATTTCAGATCCAACCACATTCATAATCAGATGGCAGCAAGGAAACCTCAACCCTTATACCCTGTCGTTATACCACAAAGACAGCCCCAGCCTTTAAACAGGAATTCTCCTATTTATACACCAAGGCCAACATATCCGTTATATCCTTCATATCTACCGCCTAGGCCAATACAACAACAATATTACTCATTCCCAAATCAAGCTAACCAAAATCAGAATTTCAGCCACGTACCAAGGCCAACACAGCCACAATATACCCAATATCCTAACCAACTCAGCCAACAGCAAAGCAATCCAGCAAGATTCGCACAAACTCAACCACAGGGTTCAGAAGCAAATAAAAAAATCCTCCGACTTTTCTGACATCCATTTTTTAGGATAAATGACTCTTCGCTGCCGTATGTAGAATGCAAAGCGGAGAGTGGCCAAATTTTTAAAATACTAGTAGATACCGGCTCCAATAGAAATTACATTCAACCCGCTCTTGTAAAGAATCCACTACCAAATTCCCAATATTTCTTAGCTAACTCCATCGGTGGTAACGTCGAAGTTACACAACACACATTCATTAACCTTTTTGGGATAAGAGAAAAGAAACTAAAATTCTTCTTACTCCCCACGCTTAAATCCTTTCATGGTATACTTGGCAATGACAGCCTCAAAGAGCTGTCAGTCGTGATTCATACAAAAGAAAGCTATATGCTTATCAACAATAAAAAAATTAACCTTAAACAGCAAGTTTGTAATACAGTTAACAACGTAACCATCAGGGACGACCATATGTCAGTAGATCAGAAAGGAAAACTAAGAACCCTAACCGAAAGCTTTCCCAACCTCTTTCTCGATCCTGACGAGAAACTAACGTTCATTACCACAGCTAAAGGTAGGATTAGAACAACCAACGAAGAACCAGTCTATTCAAGATCATACCCATACCCAATAATGGGAAGTACGAATTCGTTCGACTCCCATCTGGCCTGAAAAACGCGCCGTCCATATTCCAAAGAGCATTGGACGACATTCTGCGCGAACACATAGGTCAGATATGCTTTGTCTACATCGACGACATAGTCGTGTTCAGCAAAGACGTAGATTCCCATTTTCAAAACTTATCCAAGATTTTCGAAACTCTTCAAAACGCTAATTTGAAAGTACAGATGGATAAGTGCGAATTTTTAAAAAATAGCGTAGAGTTTCTAGGGTTTATCGTTTCCGATAAGGGGATAAAAACGAACACAAGTAAGGTAGAGGCAATAGCCAAATTCACCTAACCAAATACACTCAAAGATTTGCGATCCTTTTTAGGTCTGTCAGGGTTTTACCGCAGATTCATTAAGGACTACGCCAAATTGGCCAAACCCCTGACAGCCCTCTTAAGAGGGGAGGACGGCCGAGTTTCCAAACAAGCTTCAAGCTAAAAACTCGTCCATTTAGACGACGAAGCTATAGAGGCGTTTGACAAAATAAAGAGCTCGCTCATATCCGAAGATGTAGTTCTTACCTACCCAAACACTAGTAAGGAATTCCATCTCACAACAGACGCGTCAGACTACGCTTTAGGCGCTGTGTTATCTCAAGATAACAAGCCTACAACATTTATTTCCTGTACACTTTCTAAAAGTGAAGAACACTATGCCGCCAACGAAAAAGAAATGCTGGCCATAGTGTGGGCTCTAAGTACACTTAGAAATTATTTGTATGGATCTACAGTTTTAAAAATTTTCACCGACCACCAACCCTTGACATACGCCCTTAGCAACAAAAATACCAACAACAAAATGAAGCGTTGGAAGGCTATACTCGAAGAGTATAACTATGAGTTAAGATATAAGCCTGGTAAGGCCAACGTCGTTGCGGACGCCTTGTCAAGACCTCCAAAAATCAACCAAATAAACTCTTTAACATCAACCGAACATAGTACCGAAAGTTCTGAACAAAACTTAGTCCAAATAGCTAATGAACCAATAAATGTATTCAAAAATCAAATCTTCCTCAGTTTAGGTGATACACCGTCATATCAATTTGAAATCATATTTCCCACATACCACCGTCACACCCTAGTAGAAACCGGGTATTCTCAAGAGAAACTCATTAACATTTTAAAAAGATATCTCAACCCCTCAGTAATAAACGGAATAAAAACAGAAGAAGCAATTCTAGGTAAAATTCAGGACATATTCCCTTTACATTTTCGCCAATATAGAGTAAGATATGCTAGAAACACGGTCACAGACTTTAAGCGACGAAAGTCGCCAAGAAACAGAAATTCTAAAGGAGCACAACCGCGCTCATAGGAACAGTCGCGAAAATAAAATTCAACTATTATAGAGGTATTACTTCCCACAGATGCAAGCAAAAATCAGGAAAATCACAGATATGTACAAAATCTGCAAAGAACACAAATATGATAGGCATCCCAGTAAACCTATCTTACAACCAACCCCAATTCCCCAATACCCTGGGCAAATTTTACATTTGGACCTTTATTTTACAGACAAAAAGATTATTCTTACAGCAATAGATAAATTCTTAAAGTACGCCCTAGCTAGAATCATTAAATCAAGAGCGTCAGACGACATCAAACAACCTCTCAGGGGAGTAATACTATCTTTCGGCGTTCCTGAATCCATAGTAGTGGACAATGAAAAATCACAAGCTCAACCTTAATCCTATTCATGTTGGAAAATTTCTTCAATATTAAAATATTTAAAGCACCCGCCTACGTAAGTTCAGTAAATGGACAAGTGGAGAGGTTCCACTCAACCCTATCCGAATTAATGCGATGTCTCAAATCTGAGCAGTCATACAACACGTTCCCCGAACTCCTAGATAGAGCAATTTTTGAATACAATAAATCTATTCATTCTACTACAAATAAAAAACCCATAGACGCATTCTTTGCAAGACATAGGGTCAATAACCCCGAAGAACTTCAGAAAGAAAGACGAGATATCATTCAGAAAATTAAAGATAAACAAACTACCGATCTGCATTACCATAATAGGAAAAAAGACCCTTTCAAAAATTTTTCAACAGGAGACGTCATCTACGTCAAAATCAATAAAAGGATAGGTAATAAGCTTTCTGCAAAATACAAAAAATAAATTGTAGGACTAAATAAAAATTCAACCATAATAACTAAGTCCGCCAAAACCGTACATAAAAGTCTGATAAAAACCTAAAATTTTCTCCCAATAGGTTCTTGTTGCCTTTGTGCGCAGCAAACTCTCAAATCCTGGACTATTCAAATTCACAGTTGGTCAAAATTGACGCAGGAACCGCAAAGTTGCAAAATGGGTATTTCAAAATTATTAGAGGCCTACGAAGAACTAATAAACGCAATAGAAAAGACATTGAAATTAAATTCCAATACCAATCACTACCTTTACCCTTTCCTATCCTACGAGGTCATCCGAATCAAAAGCCACCTATCAAGACTCAAAGTAAATAAGAGAAATAAGAGATCATTGAACTTCATCGGTAGTGCGTGGAAATGGATCGCTGGACATCCAGACCACCACGATCACGAAATATCAGTAGAAAAAATGAATAATGTCCTCGAGAGTAACAATAGGCAAGCAATTATTAATCGAGTAACAATAGACAAGATTTATGAAATAACTAACATGACTAATAATATATTAAGAATTATTAACGAAGAAAAGAAAGACAAAGATAAAGCATTATTTAAAATAAAATACGAGCTAGAGTTAATCAAAGAAGAAATAATCAATATAGCTTATGCTATACATTGGGCAAAAGTCAATATAGTAAATTCTTTCATCTTATCAAACAACGAAATAAATATTACAGAACAAATGCTTAAGACAGAAAATATTCCTTTTGTTAACATCGACGAAGCGCTCGAATTTGCCAACATTAAAATTGCTTCCAATGGTAGAAACATAGTCTATATAATAAGTTTGCCAACAACCAGTTTAGAAATATGTCATATGTTAATAACAGCTTAAAAGGCACATACCTCATCAAACACTTCAACGTTAGAATCCAAGCGAATGGAAAATCATTCAAATCCAGCGAGATCACAAAAGATCAGCCACTGCCTGCGATGCTGCAACCAAGGTCACTACTAGGGAACATAGAAGAAGAATTATCCCTTGAAATGACAAGAGAGTTACAAGTCAACGGTACAGAACAAATCAATCTACTCAAAGCTGGAAATAAAGTCAATTTCGCAATCAATATTATCTTAGCAGTATCATCAGTCACCACAATAGTAATTTATCTTGCATACCGATACACAAAAAAGAATGAAGTCCGAAAGGTCAATAATAAAGAGGAACCAATACCAAAACCTAGAAATGCAGCACCTGTAATAATAGGGATAGATGATATCCCACGTCTCATGCAATCAGTGCCATTGAACGAGGACGTTCAAAATTAAAGGCGGAGGAGTTGACACCAAACACATTCAATTACCGATACCAGATACCACATCCGACATTCCAACGATTGCAACAGTAGCATAGGAACACATTCATGTTGCTGAGCAAGCGTCTGGGGCACAACATAAATGACACCCAATCCCAATCCAAATTCCCACATTCCATTCCCACAGCACGTAGAGATAAGGAAACCTAGGTAATAAGCATGACTATGTTAGCTTTAAGATTCAGTTGTATTTTTAATTTCAAATAATAAAGAGGCTTCTCCTCAAAAGCGAAAAACATTTTTTTTATTAAAAACCAATAAAGTTTTTATTAATTTATATACTAAACATTGATAATAGAAGCGAACAATCAATATGAGCGGTAATTACATCATGTGCAAAAAGTACTGAGTAATATGTTCTTCTTTTAGCCAGAGGTTTCAAACTCATAAGCGCACATCTTGCTTCATAAGGAGGAATATCATTATTCCAGTTTATTTTTCTGAGAGCATATTTAGTGAATCGTTTTTGAATTTTTTCAATCCGAGCTTCCGCATTGTGGTAGTAGGGATTCCAAACTACGCAACCATATTCTAATATAGAACGAATTAATGAATTGAAAAGTGATTTAAGAGTGTAGGGATCGTTAAAGTCTTTAGAATTTCGACACAGAAAACCCAGCATACAATTAGCCTTGTTTATTATGTAATCTATGTGTAACGCAAAGTTTAATTCAGGATTAAATATAACACCTAGATCTTTTTGATCTGTAACTCTTTTAAGTAAATTTCCTTGTATACTATAATCAAAAATGAACGGAGATTTGATTCTATCGAGCATTTTGTTATGTTAAAGTATAAACCATTCATAGTACACCAGGCATTAACTTGGTTAAGATCCGTTTGTAATTGAATCGCATCAGAAAGCGAGTTTACAGATTTAAATATTTTTAAATCATCAGCATATAAAAGGGAATTGGATTCAGATATAAAAGATGGTAAGTCGTTTATGAAAAGAAGGAAGAGGAGCGGACCAATATGGCTTCCCTGGGGGACACCTGAGAAATTTAAAATTTCATTAGACAGAGCGGATCCTATCTTAACATATTGTTTCCGATTTCGCAAATAACTGCCGATCCAATTTAAAATACTAGAATGGAATCCAAACATCTCAAGTTTCTTTAACAGAAGATTGTGTTGGAATTGTTTAATAGATTTCCTATGAATATTCGTGTAATTAGATCTTTACCCGAATTTATAAATAAGGTTAAAATTTGGCTTCTTAGTTTCGATCACGAGGAAATTAAAGTTTTGTTGCGCTATGTTATTTGATTTGTTTAAAATTTTTTCATTTAGATTTCTCTTCTTTTTCTTCTTGCTTTTTGCTTTTTGTCTTGTTTTTGTATTTATTCGCATTCACCCCACTTCTAGTTGTTATTTTTTATGAAGTGACATTACAACTATTTCTGTTTTCAAATAAAAATGTCACTACTTATTTTTTAAATATAACTTTGTTAAATTAAGATTGTACCTATGTAACAATTGTTGAATTAAAAAATATTGAAATAAATAATAATAATAATAATAACCCTGTCAAAAGATTTCGAAAAATCTGTATAAATACAATCAACCTGGTGACGATTTTCAATTTTATGAAGACAATAAGTAGTGAATATGACTAAGTTGGTAGTAGATGATCTACCAGACACAAAACCGTGCTGATTTTGCGAGATTTGGTTACACACAGCGGCATATATCCGTTTCTTCACAACAGCTTCAAATATTTTCGGAACTAGTTGCAATTTAGCTATGGGTCTGTAATTGTCAATAATTCTTTTAGACCCAGATTTATGAATTGGAGTTATAAAAGAATGCTTCCAGCAATCCAGAAAAATACCTGCCTTTAGAGACTTGTTAAATATAATCTGAAGCGGTTGAACTAAACTACATTTGCATGCCTTAAAAAACAAGGGGGGAAGTTGTCAGGCGCAATACTCGTACTTGAATCAAGCGATGATAATTCAAGAAGAATATCATCCTCAGTAAGGGAAATAGAGCCTATGTTAGTGATACGATACAATTCTGTAATGAATTACAATCAATTACCTCATTCACGAAATTTGATTGGAAAAATGATGCAAACATGTTACATATTTCACTAAGATTATCACTATTGACTCCGTTATACGACATAATTGATGGTATACCAATTGATTTTCGCTTTATTCATAGCATTCTTCAGTCTTGATAAACTGTTGTTAAACCAAAGAGGTTTATTAGAACCGATTATTTGTTTAGTCGGCACAAATGTAGAAATCGTCTGGTCAATTATTTTTCTAAATTCTGTAAAAGCAGTGTTTAAATTAGCAGAGCCAAGACTGCTTTGCCAGTTTATAGAGCATACAAAATTGTTTATAGCATTATTTATGCTTTAGCGAAATCCAACTTATCACTTTTAATACCAACAAACAATGATTTTAAAACCGACAAGTCAAATGAAACTTCCAACGCATTATGGAAAATACTATTATTCAGCAATGGAAAATCAACTCGGCATACAGAAGCTTCGATCTCTTCGTTTATAAAAATTAAGTCTAACACATTACCAATAGCGTTGGGAAATCCATTCAATTGACGGAAATTCGTGGAAAGCATTGTGTCAATTACTTGAATTTCCTTCTCTTTAGAGACATTAAATGGAAGAACACATTTGTCATTATCAGAAAAAACCCAAGCAACATCAGTTAAATTAAAATCACATAATACCATTGGATATGATGATCTATCTAAGCAGTTAACAATATTAATTATATTTTTAATATGAGCTATGTAAATTCCATTATCTGCATTCGGAGGTATATAAGAAACGAAAAATATAAATGAATTAAATCAGCATATCCAGACAAATAGAAATCTACGCGCACACAAATTTGTTCAATCAGACCAGAAGAATCAGATAATGGAATTTCTATGCTCTTGTAACACTTTCGAACAGCAAATAATACACCACCGCCTCTTTCAAAGCCAGTTTGAATAGAACATCTATCATTCCGGTACACCTTAAAGTTGTTGACGTCGTTGTTGTCGGCAAATAATTCGATAGAATCAATTTTCTTATGCAACCAGGTCTCTGTCAATGCGATAATGTCATACGAACAATCAGCAGCAGCAACAGCGTGTATTACGTGAGTATGTTTAGGCTTGGAATGCGCATTTCGTTTTTTGGAAGAAATGTAAATAAGCGAACTCGAACACCATTGAGCCACATATTGGAGCTCAGAAATATGTCAATGAAATCTTCCGGCACACCCAGTTTAAAGTTAATATGATTAAGAGCGTTTTCATCAGTACCTTCTTTAAGCAGCTTGTGGCATTTCAATTTAGATATGTCCACATTAAATGCAGACGAACCGTACGTAAGTATAGACAGACATGTTGTAGAAGGTTTGAATGACGACAAGTGCAACCATTTGAATTGAGTAACGATCACCAGATCTAAACCTGTTGTAGAGTTGTTGTTATTAGTTCCAACTATTGCTCTATCACGCTTATGAGAATGTTTGGGTTTTATTGTTTGCCAAACACTTGGATTATTTTCCAATGAATTATCGGATGAGGGAATATATTTGGCAGCAACACAAGAAGCAGAAGACGTTCCAGTTTTATCCAATTATTGATACAGCATTAGTAACAATAGCCGAGGTTACAGTCTCAGCCCGAGCAGAGTCGTTGATGATCGAGAAAATCGAGTCTGAGTCTGGCGGTAGAGCAGAGGCAGCATTGGCAGCGGATGATGAGTTTCTTATATTTAACTTTGTATAAGCAGCAGCCGCAACAGTTCGGGGAGTGCGCGGACTATTGGCTCGAGAGGGTGCATTGACCCTACCGGTTGTTTGTGAACGCGTAACCACTTGAGACTTCGTACAATTATTATTATTTGATGAAGAGCGTAAAACAAAATCTTTCAGTTCAATAATTTCTTTATGCATTTGATCAATTTTGGCAATTAAAAAGTCATTGTCAACTAAATTTAGGCGACAACTAGGGCACTGTAGTGTGACCATAGTGAGACACTTAGAAATAAAATAGCAAAAATGTAAGATTTTACACAGTATCAGGTAAACACGTCCGATCACTGAGATGGTGAAATGTTCGAAGTCTCGGCATCGCATTGGGTTTGGGATGTATTCGCTAACTTTGGCATTATACCAGCCTATTATCACTGAATCCCGTGGTTGGAATAGATCAAATGTGAACAACATAAGGACGGTTGCTTGTTCCTTACCTTACCGACGTTTTTTAAATTTAAGGACCTCGGTAACTCCTTGGGATTTCATTTCGGAGACAATCTCGGTTTCATCCACGTTGATCAAGCAGGGGGCGTATACAATTCATTTGGAGGAGTTTAGACGGTCGTGAAGAGTAACTGATACTAGGCATAAATTGCTTAAGATTTTGGTGGCTAAGAATCTATCAGCAACACGTTGATTCTTGGTTAGTATGAGAATATTGCCATCACGGAGTTGGGCTATATGATCCGTACGATACGATAGCATCGATCGACTTACGAAGTAGAAACACACTTATTGATGTTAGGGGCTCAAAATGAATCTGGGTTTTTTTACAACTGGAATTTTAGGCAAGGATATTCTTCCATGAATGAAGGGGGTGTTTTGTGTTTTTTTGCCTGGGGCTCGGGTGGCGGATCTTCAGTTAACCGGCGAACCGATTCCCGGGCTTTAGCTTCGGCCCCGGGGCCATGGGTTGTATTAACCAAAAAACTGTTGCGAAAGTTTCACACACGCGCTTTCACGAAAAGTATAGAAGCTTTTAGGGAGTGAGCGGGATAGGAAGAACTGATAAACGATGTTTGCTGTTCGAAAGGTAGTCGGAGACTGACGTGAGAACACTTTATTTGTGCCAAATCTTAGGACAAATTTAATTGCAATTCCCAGTGACTGAGAGAGGATTTACTGTAACGTTTGATAAGAATGAGGCTTTAATTAGAAATTGCAAAAACAATGTTATTGCTGTAGCGAAGAGA
This sequence comes from Cheilosia variabilis, assembly GCA_951230905.1. NCBI lineage: Eukaryota > Metazoa > Arthropoda > Insecta > Diptera > Syrphidae > Cheilosia > Cheilosia variabilis. Next base: position 96,957,670 of record OX579676.1, on the reverse strand, counting down.
AATGATGGTTGTATTATATAACTGAAAATGTTGCGGTTGCCCATATGGGAAAGCATGCAAAAACAAACAAAATGGTGTGTCCGAGAGGATGAATAAGACGCTGGTGGAAATGAGTCGATGCATGCTATTGCAATCGGGTTTGCCTTTATCATTTTGGGCTGAGGCCATTGCATGTGCAAAATATATAAGGAACCGGTGCTCTTCAGGCAGTATCAATGGGGAGGTCCCTTATAAATTGTGGACAAACAGGGTACCTACCGTAAACTTTCAAGTATTTAGTTCTAAAGCATTTGGTTTGGTAACTAGTAAAGGTACATGCGAATTTGACGCGAGGTCAAAACCATATACATTTGTAGGTAATTGTGAAAATTCTAAAGCATATAGGTTATGGCGTTCGTAAATAATAATCACAATTATAATTTCAAGATGTCGGAGAAAACATCCACCGGAGATCGACTGGAAGTTTTGTTAGAGCCATATTCGAGTGGAGATACATCGGCGATGATGATGAAAGTCATAGCAACAATGAAGAGCACGGGGATGATACAAATCATGAAGAAGATGTAGGTCATGGACAGCATGAAAATCAGACAGAGGAAGAAGAGCATGAAGAGGAGGAAGAACATGGGCAACAGGAAGAGCATGAATGGCATAACGAAGAGGAATGATTGAAAGGTACATAAAATGAAGACTCTATTGAAAACTGTAAGGATAGACAGACAAGCAAGTGGCAAACAACCTGAAGGAATAAGCATGAGAACACAAGGAATAACATGGCAGAAAAATCTGGAAAAATTGATGACTATGTGAATATAGATATTGACTCGGAGGACTCAGATGTTCTTACCGATGCTGCAATGTATGATCTAGGTCCTCAAAATGTTAACGATATCTTTAGTAGTTCCAATGTTAGTGAATGGAAAAAGGCCATGAGAGATGAACTTTTAGCTCATAAGGCAAACAAAACTTGGGAAATAGTAGATATACCGAAAGGGAAGAATATTATTATAGTAGGATGCAGATGGGTGTTTCAGACAAAAACGGATGCTGAAGAAAATATATGTAAAAAAGGCGCGTTTGGTGGCAAAGTGATGCTCGCATCGTACTGGCATTGATTTTAAGGAAACATTTGCTCCAGTAGCTCGGCAATGTTCTATACGATTGCTCATGGCTCTTGCTGTTGAATGGGGTCTTGTTTTTCACCAGTTGGATGTTGTCACTGCTTATCTAAATGGACGATTTGATGAAACAATCTACATGGAAATTCCTAAAATGTATTCTGCGCTTACGAGTAACCATGTCGGAAAAAATAAAGTGTGTTATATTCGAAATGCTATTTATGGACACAAAAGCTGAATGAGCAATTTTTGAAAATGGGAATGAAACCATTAGCGGCGGATCCTTATATGTATTTATATTTCGGGGGAAGGTAGCGACATAACAAGTATCGCAATTTATGTTGACGATATAATTATAGCATCGAACAGTTCGAAACAAATTACGATATTTAAGAATAAATTGAAATCTTAATTTCAGATGAAAGACTTGGGAAAGCTTAATTATTTTTTAGGCATTGAATTTAGTCAAAACTTACTTACTTACTTAACGGGCTCCCGACCCGTGAAGAGTCTCTGCCTGAGACAAAAAGGCGAGGATTAAATGACCATGAGTCAACGAAAGTATATCACCGATCTTCTAAAACGATTTAATATGGACGATTCAAATCCTGTTAATACTCCATTAGATGCCAACACCAAGCTGTCGAAGAAAATGTGTCCCAAAAATGATATGGAGAAAAATGATTTGAGTAATTTACCTTATCAGAAACTAATTGGTTCCTTGCTTTATTTAGCAGTGACGAGGCCAGATGTATCTTATGCAATAACTTCTTGTAAGCCAATTTAATCAAAATTACGGAAAGCCTCATTGGACATTGGAAAAGGGTTCTGAGATACTTACAAGGAACAAAAGACTATGAGCTAACATAACGACTGGAAGAGATGTAATTCTTTACGCGAATGCAGACGACAGAAGATCGTACACGGGGCTTGTCCTTAAATTTGGTGGAGCGGCTGTTTCATGGGAGTCAAATAAGCGAAGGACAATTGCTTTATCTAACGCGGAGGCAAAGTATTATGGCAAAAGCTGATTCAGTCAAAGAAAGTCTTAAGAAATTGTGGCTTGAAGTTGTCCTTACAGATGAGAATGGTGTTACTATATAAAATGGCAATAAAAGTGCTCAATCTACCGCTAAGAATTCAGTTCAACATTCTAGGACTAAGCACATAGACATCAGGCACCATTTTGTTCTTGATGCTGTACATAAAGGAGAAATAGTCTTAAGATATATCGATACTGATCAGAAAATGGCGGATATACTTACCAAGGGACTCAGTGCACTGAAGCATTACACAAATTTAGAGGAACTTGGCTTAGCACGTTGGATTGAGGGAAAGTGTTGAATATCTCTTACAACTCCATATCATTAAACAATATTATTGAATTATACAATTGAACTAGCATTATTATCTAACTACGCTAAAAGAACAAAATGGCCGCAAAGGCAGTGAAATTGATTTTTCTCCTCACACGAGCATCCAAAGTTAACTAAAGGCAGCAAGTATGCTCCTTTCTATGCAAAACATCAATACATCGAAGCTCCAGCGGAAGAATAATCACGGCGCCACAGTCCATTATAAAATGTATCACAACACGATTGATGGAAGCCCATCGCCTTTAAAGGAAGGCATTAATGAGGGTCTTCCCGAAGCACCCACTGACTACATCAACACCGCCATCCCGAGTGAGTGGCACAACGTAACAACTGCAAAAAAAAGGAAATCAGGGACATTAAGTCCAGCAACATCCCGTTCGTCAATTATTTCAATGGAAGATCTTAATCCTTTTGCTATCCTGGAAAATTTCAACATTCTTAAATGCCAGTTCTCCGAAGCCAAGAGGACCAACACTATCAACAAGAGTCCTATCCCGGAGCAATCAATTGGCCACCGTGGCATGAAAATAAAAACATACCGAGATCAATCGGCGGAGACGCAAAGGACTACACGCAACCCGGAACCGAAGACTTTACCAGTAGCAGTAGCACGAGAAAGGATACCACGAGGAACCACTCAAGACCGACGAAGGATTTGAATCCTGATCCCAACAATGACTGCGGAAACAAAAGGGGTAAGTTTTGCCCGCCAATTATTCTGTACGATAATAATAAGGGCTGCGAAGCCTACAAAAAATTTAAACTAAAAAGGCGTAAGGCGTTTAGGGATGCTAGGGAGGCCATAGAAGCCGCCAGAGGCCCTAAATTACATCGGAAGTGACCAACAAAGATAACCACCCCTCAGTCTCGTTCGCTAGCCTCTTTAGACAAGAAACGACCCCTCAACAACTAACACCATCGATGCAGCCCTGGGTTAATTTCACACTGTCCCAACCATCAGGCACTAGAACGCACCCTCCCCACAGAGGATAGGTTCATCCAATAACAATTTCTTAAGACAGATTCTGGATTTATCAAAAGAATCTTTCGGTATGGAAGCATCAACTCTTCTAAATGAGATTGAAGATTTTGTTTTGGGTTAAACCTTTTAAGTATCCTGAACAGGATTTTAATCAGTAAATAATGTCTCTAAACCTCTCAACACACAACATTTTGTCCCTAATTAACCATAGCAGACGTGTTGATCTTTTTAGATCAATTGCTTTTGTTGAAGAAACTAGGCTTAAATCTAAACATAGTCCGATATTAGATTCATTCCACCCGTTAAGGGACTTGAGAGATGATAGAGGTCCAGGGGTGACGCTCCTCATCAATAATAACATAAACTATGTTCCTGTCTCTTTTAAGGGTGGGACTTTTTCCTTTATTTGAGCTGCAATAAAATAAAATCTTGCTGGATCCACTAAAAATATACCTCTAGGCTCCATGCAAAATAAATTAATTATTTATTGTTATTTGAATTTTAGATATGAACGAAAGATAAATAAGAGGTGTTATTTTGGTATTCAAAGAAAAATGCAATTTTTTGAGATAAATTATCGGATGTTTATTTCATAATAAAGGGGAAGGTTTGCCGTTAATAACAACATCAACATCAGCAAAATGGCCACAACGAGCACGCATACAGGACCATATTTCTTTCATGAAATTTTCCATAACCAAATCGCAAAGTGGCTGCCCTATGTCCTCGATAGCCTCACGAATTTTATCTTTGAGGTCTTGAACCGATGCTGGGCTGTTGGCGTAGACCTTATCTTTCACGTGGCCCCAAAGGAAGAAGTCGCAAGGTGTTAAATCACAAGATCTCGGTGGCCAATTGTGATCACCTCTTCGAGAGATAACACGGACCGGATTTCAAGGACCCATCAGCAAAGACACGACGTTGTTGATGATCGACCGGCTTGAGTTCTTGTGTTAACTGAACTTTATAAGCCTTAAGACCCAAGTCTTTATGCAAAATACGGTGTAATGACGTTTGTGGAATGGCCAATTCCAAAGAACGACGAGGAATGGACAAACCTGGGTTTTCTTCAACACTTTGGGCTACAACAGCAATATTCTCAGTTGTTCGTGAGCGACGTGCACGGGTTTTATTCTTCACATCACTAACTTGTCCCAACAGCTCGAATTTTTCCACCAATTTCTGTATTGCGGTCCGACAAGGTGCTTCACGACGACCAAAAAATGCTTTAGTTTTGCGAACTGTGACTGCAAGATTTTCACCATTTTTGTAGTGAATTTTAATAATTTCAATGCGTTGTTGAAGCCTGTATCGTTCCATTTTTAGTAATGGCGTAGTTTCTACTTGTCAAATGTCAAAGAATAAAAGCTTCAAAAGTGACAACTACCGAAATAGCGGTCATTCACAATAACACCTCTCATTGGAAAACCCTTATAAACCGAGTAACTGCTCCACTCGCCTTATGGAGGATGATTTGAACAAGATCAAACAGCTGTCTAATTCTTTCGACAGCTGCATCATTGGCAAAAAACAGAACTGCACCGGCTTAAAGAATTTCAGACCGATCTCCTATAAATCCTTAGAAAAATCAACACTCAAGTCGAAGAGAAAATCGAGTTCCTACCCGACCTACAATTCGGGTTTCGCAAGGGACACTACACCGTACACGCACTTCTGAAAGTCCACAAAGACATAACAAACAACCTCAAAGATAAAATCAGTACCACAGCGTGCTCTCTCGATGTAGAAAAGGCATTTGACAGTGTTTGGAGGGACGGTCTGATCTTCAAACTTTCACAATTACTGATGAAATGGTGTATTGAAGCGGGTGAAATACTAGACGACAAGAAATCTTAGGCGACAGACGAAAGCGAGAAAACAAACGAAACGCTTGAGTTTAAACCACGAACTGTCTGTTTATTGTCCATAGGCTACGTTTTATATATGCGAGTGAGTTTATGTACATGAGTGACAGTTTATTTATAAATGTGCAAAGTATAAGATTAAGTTTTATTTTAACAGTTACAATACCCAAGACAACTGATCAACCTGCTAATAAGCATCCTCTCCGAGGGAGAATTCTTCGTACAGATTCAAAACTTCAAGTCAGCTAGAGCTGACTTCAAAAGTGACGTACCCCAAGGAGGGAGTTGTCCACGAAAGCAGGGACCTAACTCTGCAACTTGGCAGTAACCAGATTATATTCAGGAATACGTTGAAATATTTGGGAATTAACTAAAACAATTTATTTAAATTTAGAAGACACGCTAATGAAACATTAATCAAAGCAAGGAAAATCAGTTTTATACTAATGCCTTTGTTGAAAAGTAACTCACTAAACAAAAAGGTCGATTCTTTTTTTTAAAACCATGATCAGACCAATACTCTGTTACGGATTTCCTATCTGAATCAGAAAGTTGGAAGTTCTTGAGAGGAGAATCCTTCGAATCAGTGTCAGCAAACGAATCGCGAAATAAGAGATTTTCTAACTCGCACATTTACAATGACTTACACCCCATTCCGTTTTCGAAGTACATAACGTCTTTTCTGCTTAAACCCCTGGAAAAAATTAAGTTTAATGAAAATGATACAGTTAAACTTATTCACACCTCACAGCATAACGTGATACTTATCCCCCTTCATTCTTCTAAATGAAGACATAAATCTCGCCTACGATGGGCCCCCAATCACTTTTTACCAGACGGCCATATTGGGCCAAATTCGCGGATAGCCGCACTTATCACTAAGCCTTACTCATTTTACAATAAAGTAATTCAATTAAATAATTAAAAAAAAAAATGTTCTTTTTAAGACCGCGAAAAATTGGTTGGCAAAACTTACTTTAATTTTAAGCTTATTACATTAATATTATGTCTATCTATATTGTATAGTACAAAATCAGCTGTGACACTCGACCTCTAATCCGGCATTTTATAAAAGCTCTCTCTTGAACTCAACGTCATTTAAAGTAATCGCTCAATTAATTTCATCACACATATAAAAGAAAAGCAAACAAACTTATCGGTCATACCAAATGTTTGTAACTTGTAAACCAGTACATGGTCTGGAGCACTGGAGCATGGGATTCCTAAGCGTTTCCCTCTCTCTTTCGTTCTTAAATTGTATATTTTGTTTCATGTAGTGTTAGTGACCATTCGCGTCAAACTCAAATTAATTATAACTCCATGAGCGAGAGTTTTCCTTTTTTATTACACAAACCGAGACATGTTGGCAACACAAAAGCTTTTTAAATCATAAGAGAAGCCATATATTATAGCCTCCTATTGTATACATTCTTCTATTGCAATTAGTACATTCGTACTTACAGGTTTCATCCATGTTAAAAGTGATTATAAGTCTCAATAAATGAATCTGAATCTGAATCTCTAAGACACACTTTCCAAAATCTTTTTACCAATAAACAAATATTCCTTAATGTCTATTTTGAAGAGGAGTGTTGCTCAGCCACCCAAAATTATAAACTTATTTTAGTAAATTTTAAATGTTTTCTGATTTTATTCGTTGGAATACAACAATGCAAGTGGTTTTTAAGTGTAGCAAACACTAATATTGGTGGGAAAAGGCTGACTTCGCGGAAAATATAGATATAAGAATTGTCAGCATTCAGCAAAATCCACATGAAATAATAAATTTAGGAATTGCTGGAGGAATAACAGGTGTATGTGCGAATTCACGATATGCAGAATTCTGTATTACTTGTCGAGAATTCATAGGAGAGAAAACATGACACCTTTCGTGTAGAAAAATGTCCACGGATTTACATATGTCGGGTTTTAAGTTTCCCGAATTAAGTCTATACAATTTTCAAAAGATAAAATTGTATTTATTTTCACACTTCCATATACTTTTGCAAGCCTTATTCGTTGCTTGACAAATTGTAATTCAAACGGAAATTAATTAGCAGGCTTTCATCTCTTTAGAAAATATTCACTTGCTAACGATTCAAATGCAGTCTTTAGATTACCAATAAGCTTCGATTTGCATCATCAGCCTGCCTACGAATAAATCAAAGCATTCTAATAAATTGTGTTCCGTTTATTAAACAATTTGAAAGAGATCTTATTTCACACAATTTCACAAATTCACTCATTATTGTACGTCTAACCGGTTTCGGGCATTCGCTTATGTGATCTGATAAATATTAAAACACTAAAAATTAAAAGTGAAATTACACATATTTTTCATTTTTTTTTCTTTTGTCTACCATGCATATACATTTATATTGGTTCTCTTTATTTTGGCGGTTTACTTCACCTACAATATAAGTAAAAAAAAACTCTTCAAAACACTATCGCAAACACAACATTAATAGATATATAATAATATAAGCCACATTCAAGTTTAATAAACACTCATGCCATCTAACCCACCAAAACGGACAGCATCCCGAACGAAGAGTAGTAGCTCTGCATTTGATTCTCCCAAAAACTCTTTTTCTCCAACTACAAAATCAACAAATGTGGACTGTGATGGACGAAAAACTACGTAAACAAAGTGAGTTTATTGTAAATCTTTTATCAAAATAGGTGGAAGATTCCGAGCAGAAAATAACCGAAGAATTTCGACGCGAAATAAAAGACATTAAAAGCAGTATTTGCGATATAGACAAAAAAGTTTCAAAATTAGAATCCTCGCACTATGATAATAAAATCGAAATTGCTTCCTTAACGTCCGAAGTAGACTAACTCAAAATTCACACAACACCGCGATTATAATTAAATTTAACTCCCCATATGACAAAAACTATGTTCTAACTTCAATCGCGAGCTACCGAAATAAAAGACCAAAAGCAACTTTGCTTAAAAGACATACACATAGGGCACATTCAAGAATCTAGTTATCTTAAGTCGACTAGATTGGTCTGGATGAGATGTAACCTGAACGCAAAAACTAGATTGGTCGGGAACGTCGCTTTTTCTACGTCAGCCACATATGAGAACTGTCAACTTAGTACTCAGTCACGAATTTCTCAACTAGATTCGTCGGCTACCCCTCCATAAACGTCAACTGAAACATCTGCTCTCACGACCGATTTCCCCCATATGAGACGCGTTTCATCTAGTGAGAGAGCTGTCAGACTTACTAAACTAGATACTTGAACGTCCCCATAGACTAACCAAACTAGACAGCCAACTTCCCGTGCACCTACCCGATTTTCCCCGCAAATTTTGAATGACAGCCCTCTCTCGTGCTCTTTTGTTCCTGCCTGTGAATACGTGTATTAATGGCCGCCGGGTGGCACTATTTCAATAACAAACAATTTGTACATAGATTTATTACAATAAATGTTAAAAAAGTAAATGTTAATTATGTTTTTTTTAGATAGCATAACTTGTTCTCTATCCATCTTCGGCACCAAAAACTTTTCATCCATTCACTTCTCAGTTTTATTTTAATTTTATTTGTTTCATACAATTTACATTCTATTTTGATAGCAAAATTCATGCAGGCGCATAAATGAAATCCGTGAGGGTTGTTCCAAAAATGAGTTAACAACATGCAAGTTAAGCCCAAGCTTCCACTAGGGCAGAAGTGAATCTTATGTGGTATTTGATTGGGCGCTCTCAGAGCACTTTTTATGTTCGTTTGGTACAACAAATCTCAGAGCACTTTTGTGAATCTGGGTTTTTTCTCAGATTTGCTTCAGATTTACCAATACAAGCACGTTTGATAAATCAACACAATTACTTGGGTTTGCTGACGGCATTGATGTGATAGGAAGATCAAAGCGAGCAGTAACAGGTGCTTTCACTACAATGGAGTCAGCAGTATGGGGCTGACTATAAATGAGGACAAGACGAAGTATATGCTTTCATAAAAAAAAGTCCAATCCCACCACCGACTTGGTCAGAACGTGACAATTGATAGGTATAACTTTGAGGTAGTTAGTGAATTTGTCTACCTGGGCACTGCTGTTAATGCGGAAAACAATATCAGGGCGGAAATCAAACGTAGAATAACGTAGAATTAGCAAAATCGCTGTTTCTTTGGGCTAAGTAAGCAATTGAGGAATAAAGCCCTATCGAGAAGAGCCAAGGAGACGCTGTACAAAACACTCATCATCCCGGTCCTGCTATATGGTGCAGAAGCATGGACTCTCAACCAGTCGGATGAAAACTCCCTTGCTGTATTCGAGAGAAAAGTCCTACGGAACGATTTATGGTCCCGTTTGCGTTGACCAAGCAAACAATGTTTGGCGAAGAAGATACAACAACGAGTTATACGTTCTGTACAGCGACATAAGCCTAGTCAAAAGAATCCGTATCCAGCGGTTAAGATTGCTGGGCCATGTAGAGCGGATGAACATTGATGCTCCGGCTCGTAAAGTCTTTGACGCCATACCAGAGGGAAGGAGACACCAAGGAAGACCTCATCTCCGATGGAGCGACCAGGTTGAAGGAGACCTCCAACTGCTTGGAGTGCGAAATTGGCAGGCTAGGGATCGAGTCGGCTGGAGGGGCATATTAAGTAAGGCCCAGGAGCACCACGCTTTGCAGCGCCATCTTAAGTAAGTAAGTAAGTTGTAACAAAAATGTTAAATAATCGCAATACAACATTGTATTCGATAGTTAGAGTTTTGAGCAGCCGGAAAGCAGTCTTTGTCACCTAAATGCCCAGATTTTGTTACCAAAAATTAACGAGTTCTGTGATTTATTTGTTGGATCGGATGTTGATGTAATATGTGTTAGTGAAACTTGGTTCACTGATGAATTAAAAAGACGAGGATTGCTGCTTGGAGGGTTATCATCGACCATTTCGTTCAAACAGAAAGGATCGTGTTGGAGGAGGGGTGGCACTGTATGTTAAAGATACAATTAAATGCAAGCCAAGGTCGTCATCTGATGCTGGCAGTAGCATTGAGTATGTGTTTGTTGACCGTGGGCAGTGAGGATCGACTACTTATTGGTGCAATATACACGCCACTTTTAGAGGAAATCTCGTTGGTCTCCCCTAATATTTTATTATGTGGTGATCTTAATTGCAATCTTTTAGGTTCGAATCTCTTAACCCAAAACATGCATACGTTTTACCTAACACCAGTTAATACTTGCACACCTACTCAATTCTTTAGCGGTGGAGCAACACTTCTGGACGTATTCTTCGTTAGTGATGTGAGCAAAGTAGCTTTATATGACCAGCTTTCTGCACCAGCCTTCTCAAAACATGATCTTATTTTCTTATCGTTGGATTTCAGTATTAATCACTCTATAAAATATATCAAGTTTCGCGATTTCCACAATATTAATTTAGAAAGTTTAGAAGAACAGACAAGAGGTACGAACTGGGATAATACTTATTACTTACGGTCTTCAGATGTACAGTTACGGTATATAACTGAAAACATTAATACGATATTTAATACTCATGTTCCCTTAAAAACAAAGTGCGTAAATCCGTGCAATAAACCATGTTTTACACGCAATGTACGTTTGTTGATGCAGCAACAAGATGAGGCTTATAAATTTTGGACACGTTACCGCCTAAATGAGTTGAAGCAAATGTATAGTTCACTTCGCAATAAAGTCGTTGCGGAAATACGTAAGGCTAAATCTCAAATGTACTCTAATAAGCTTAGTACATCATTGAGTGGGGGACAGTTGTGGAATAATCTACGCAAATTGAGCATCGGTAAGTCAAAAGGCGGACGAGCTGTGGAAACTGATGGCAATACTCTAAACCAACTATTTTTATCCTCACCATCGCAATCTCCGTCGATCACTATTGAAGCTACTTTTTCGTTTGCAGCTCAGTCTGAAGGTCCTGGCTTTGGATTTCGTGCTGTTAATATTACTGATGTTGTTGAATGTTTGCTTTCTATAAAGTCAAATTCTGTTGGGCTGGATGCGATTCACCCCTCATTTCTAAAAATGATTTTGCCGATTGTGTTGCCACATAACACCTTTATCTTTAATACAATTTTTGCGACTGGCGATTATCCTTATCAATGGAAGCTGGCAAAGATTATACCCCTTCCCAAAAATGGTGATGAGTATATGCCTATTTCTATCTTGCCCTTTTTATCTAAAGTGTTTGAAAGGGTTCTACAAAAACAAATTAGCGCTTATCATACGTCAAATAATATGCTTACTCAGAAACTATCTGGAATTCGTGAAAAACATAGTTGTATAACAGCGTTGCTAAGCGTTAGTGACGATGTGAGGCAGGCATTGGATATGGATGAAGTAACTGTGTTGCTCGATTTCTCAAAGGCTTTTGACACAGTTAATCACATTAACTTATGTAACAAGCTTATTTCATTTTTCAGCTGGTGCTGCTAAATTAATTTATTCCTATTTAACAAATAGAAGGCAGTTCAAGTTGGAGACAACTTGTCAGATTTTCATCAGAATGCTACCGGCGTTCCGCAAGGTTCCATACTTGATCCTCTTTTGTTTTCCATGTACGTTAATGAACTTCCATCAATGATTGAGAAATGCCAATCTCTTATGTCTGCCGAGGATGTACAACTATATAGAGCATGGCGTTTCCCGTGTCAATGAAGACAATGAAGAATAGTGCACTGGTCCAAATCAAATGGTCTGATTTTAAGCCCCAAAAAGTCGAAATGCGTGGTAATATCAAGAAAAACAGTGGATCTCTATTACTTTACTTCGACTGTTTTAAGCAACACTCCGATAGAATACGTTGAAACTGCAAAAAAATCTTGGGGTGACATTTAACCGGTATTTAACTTGGGATAAACATATAAATACATTCGTCGGAAATCGGAAAAGTAAGTACTCCGCAACTTACGGGTAACGCAGTCGTTCACACCCGTTAAAACCCTTGTTCTACAAGGTGGGCCAAAAGTAGTTATCCTAAATGAAAAACTTCGATTCTGTTTTTTGATTATGTTTATTTGAACCTTTAGAATTTTAATGGTCAAGTCGAGAAGATGATATCGGCCAAATGGGCGCCGTCACAATTGATTGCCATACGGGCTAGTTTTATGGCATTTTTCATCACTTCGGCGAGAACTTCGGGCTACAGATTCTCGTACTCGTGTCGAATGTTGTCCTTGAGGGCTTCTAGGGTCTCGGGCTTGTTCACGTAAACACGGGACCTCAAAAAACGCCACACAAAAAAGTCTGGAACGGTTAAATCGGGCGATCTTGCGGGCCAGTGCAAATCGCCAAAACGAGAGATGAGGCGACCCGGGAACGCCGCCTTCATAATATCGGTTGTGGCTCGCGCAGTGTGTGCCGTAGCTCCGTCCTGTTGGAACCACATGTCCTCCAGTCCTAATTCGTCCAATTGCGGCAGAAAAAACTCGGTTAACATGGCCCTATAGCGCACAGCGTCCACTGTTGTCGTTTGACCAGCGGCGTTCTCGAAAAAAAATGGCCCGATGACTCCTCCAGCGTGAACAGTGCACCGTGCAGTAACTTTGAGCGGGTGTAATGGCTCCTCGTGCATTACTCGTGGATTTTCGGTGCCGCTGAGGTGGAAATGAGCCTCATCGCTCATTATGATTTTGGTCGAAAAATCGTCCACTTCGTCCTCGAGATTGAGGATGGCTTGGGCGTAGGTTACACGCATTTGGACGGGAACATGCGCAAGTCTTTGACCAAAATTCGCCTTAGGGACTACCGGCTGATGGCTAATTGCGAGCCACGGCGTCTGGTCGATGTTTCCGGCGATAGCTCGACATCCTCGTCAACAGCGGCGATATTATCGGCACAACGGGTGCTCCGGGGCCGGCCACTCTTAGCAACGTCTCGTGTGGTCCCATACTCTTCTAGGTTGGTGGCCAAACGGTGCAGTGTTTGCGCAGTCGTTGTCGGACAGCCGTGGAATCGGCGACGGAATTCGCGCTGCGCCAACACTACAGACGAATTGTTACGCAAAAAAATAGACACGATTATTCCGCGTTCTTGGGGAGTGTATCGCTCCATGGCTTGTTCACTTGTATTCTACATCTGTCTAGTCCACAAACAGATTTGACATTGGCGGGCATTTGCAAAAATAAGAGCATCTTCCAATAGGGTGATCTCTTTTGGCCCACCTTATATATTTGGTAAGAAATAAATATATTTGCTGCGTATTTTACCAATGAATTTAAATGTGTAGGGCTAATTGGTTGGCTTGAAAGTAGGATAGTTTTGGACCCGATAAGTGGCGCTGTTGTTGATATAAATATTGAGTTACTTGGGGTACTTATTCTACGCAGACGAAGTCGCGGGTACCAGCTAGTAATATAATATATCTTATTATTTTTAAAATAAAATTAATAAATTATATCAATCGTGAAGTATTAGAAAACAAAGGAAAGCTTACTACATATAAAAAGTACCGAAAATTCTGTCCGATCGAATGAAAGGGTATTAATGATTTGCATAATAAAGGGTGATTTTTTAGCTGGTTTGGTTTTGGCAGCACTGGTTTTGACAGCTGACGTGTGTTTAGTACCTTGTGTTACTGTCAAACAGCTTCAGTTTGGTTTGCAATTTAACCATGGATCGTCTTACAAATGAACAACGCTTGCAAATTATTGAATTTTACTATCAAAATTCGTGCTCGGTTCGAAATGTTCATCGCGCGCTGCTTCCATTTTATGATCGGCATTCTCGACCTTCTGAGCAGTCTAATCGGAAGATTGTGACCAAATTTCGCACCAAATTTACTTTGTTGGACATTAAACCACCAACACGTTTACGTACTGTGCGTAGTGAAGAAAATATTGCGGCCGTATCAGCTAGTGTGACAGAAGACCGCGAAATGTCGATTCGGCGCCGTTCCCAGCAGTTAGGCCTTTGTTACAGCACTACGTGGAAAATTTTGCGGAAGGATTTGGGCGTAAAGCCTTTTAAGATACAGCTGGTGCAAGAACTAAAGCCAGCCGACCTACCACAACGCCGAATTTTTGGTGAATGGGCTCTTGGAAAGCTGGCCGAGGATCCGCTTTTTTATCGAAAAATTGTGTTCAGCGATAAGGCTCATTTTTGGTTGAATGGGTACGTAAATAAGCAAAATTGCCGCATTTGGAGTGAAGATCAGCCAGAAGCATTGCAACAGCTACCAATGCATCCCGAAAAAGCCAATGTTTGGTGCGGTTTATGGGCCGGCGGCATTATTGGGCCATATTTCTTCAAAGATGATGCGAATCGCAGCGTTACTGTCAATGGTGAACGCTACCGAGCGATGATAACAGACTTTTTTTTGCCCGAAATGGAAGTTCTTGACTTGCATGATATGTGGTTTCAACAAGACGGTGCCACATGCCACACAGCACGCGAAACAATGGCGCAATTGCGAGGCGAGTTTGGTGAACAGTTAATTTCACGTTTCGGGCCGGTCAATTGGCCGCCTAGATCGTGCGATTTGACACCATTAGATTATTTTTTGTGGGGGTATGCCAAGGCTAATGTGTATAGGGACAAGCCCGCTTCGATTGACGCACTGGAAGCCAACATCCATGCATTCATTCGTGAGATACCGGCCGATATGTGTGAAAGAGTATGCCAAAATTGGACTCAGCGGATGGGCTACCTGAGACGCAGCCGCGGTCAACATTTGCATGAAATTATCTTTAAACATTAAATTGCAAGGTTCAAACTATCGATTCAAATAAATATTTCATTCCTTTTTTTCGAATTTTTTGTGTTTTTTTTTTAAAAAAAGTTCTAAACCTCTTAAAAAATCACCATTTATATTCGACAGATCAGCAGATATTTTGTGCATTTTCTATTGTGTGTTTTGTTTTTTGCTTATAATAAGCTTCAAAATTCATTCAGCAAATCGAAGAAAGCGGCGTTGGACATTCTCAATTCTATGCTCATGAACTTGATGAAAAGGTGTCCACGCTTGCCTAGCGTACTCAAGTAGGGGCGAACAAAGGTGATATAGAGTTATCTGATCACGTACGGGTTCGAGCATTCTTTCGACCATCGCTTAAAAAAGCCGAGTGATGAGTTGGCCTTTAAGATTATATCCTCAATATGCGAACGAAAATTTAGCTCCCTGTCGTACAATATGCCAAGGTCACGAAGAGATTGACATTAGGTGATATTGAGCTCTAAGCAATTTTTAAGGCACCAGGTCGAAGAACGATCAAGGTCTTGTTGAAGGAGGCAGTAGTCTTGAGGTGAAGAGATGATTTTGAAGAATTTAGTATCATCTGCGTAGAGAGAGAGACGAGTGTTTAATGACCTTCTCAAGATCATTTACCGTAAGGATAAAGAGAAGAGGACCTAAATGGCTGCCTTGAGGGACACCAGATATTGCTAAGAAGGAGGACGAAAGTACGGACCTAAAGCGAACGCTATAATAGCGGTTATAAGGTAGAAAGATATCCATTTTATCAATATAGGTTCAAAGACAAGGGCTGACAGTTTGAAGAGGATTAGTTGATGAGATATCTTATCAAAGGCCTTACTGACGTCAGTTGCAATAACGTTGACTTCGTTGCCGCTCTCTAAGGCTGATAGGGCAAAGGATACATATCCCACGAGATTTGTTGTGGTTGATCTACCTTTCAGAAAGCCATGTTGGTGGGGGGAACTAAGAGACTTCCACCGAAAGCTTAAGACTTCGTATAAAAACTTTCAAAAAGTTTTGGTATATGAGAGAGTTTAGCAATTGGGTGGTAATTAGTAATTTCATTTTTTTTACCGTTTTTTGTGTATCGGAGTAATGAACGAAGCCTTCCAAATCTGAGGAAATTCTCCTTTTAGAAGAGATAGACGAAGGAGATTAAAAAGGGCGAGCGAGAGATTGGAAGAAAGAACACTTCTTAAGAAAAATGGCTGGAAGACCATCTGGGATGAATAAATAGCGAGATATTTGGAATAGACAGAAGAAGAACCGGTGCGAAGAAAAACTGTCCATAAGTTGTTTCTTTTGTTTCGTAAGGAACGGAGTCTCCTATTATACCACGTGGGCGATGTGGATGAAGTTTTATGGCGAGAAATGGGGACATAGAGAGAAATAGCGGTAAAGGTTGGAAAAATCGAAAGATCAGCTACTGATATAGGCATTAATATATTGAAAGTTAGCTTCGTGAAAGTCCTAAGAGGAGCCGACTGCGGAAGAACTGGACTGAAGTGGAGAGTTGTGGAAATATGAAAGAAGAAGAGGGGGATCAAAGTTATCAATAGTAGATAGAGAAAGACGACAAGGTGAGACAGAGGAGTTAATGGGATCAGTTGTGAAGATTAGGTCTAATTGCCTACCCATGTAGTTTGAGACCCCGCTAACTTGGCATAGGCTAGAGTCTGTCAGGCTATCTAAGAAGACATTCCTTAGTTGATTTGGCATTAAAAGCTATAAAGAAGGATTCATATTCTGAGTCCAGTGCAGCTGAGGCAGATTAAAGTCGCCGAAAATGAGCATGTGGTTAGATGAGAGAGAGAGTTAGATGAGTCGATTATTAAGTCTATTGCATTAACGGCAAGTTGGTGGGATAGGTTGGGCTGGTAGAATATAGAAACACATAACGTACAGCGACCTATGGGGAGAATGTGATACAATGGAGGCAAGTATCCTGATGGGCAGCTTCCGACCGGGGGGATGTAGATGTTGGTGATTACCATTGTTGGTACATAAGATGTAATTGCGATGGTTTGCTGCTCAAGAATGCCATCCGAGGTTGCGGGATAGGTGTGTACTGTATGCTATCGGGCACGATGAACGCAAGTCCGCCGCCATGGTCAGTGGTTCTGTAATGACGAATGATTGTGTATTCTCCTGATCTCCTGAGTATGTTTTTAGGGGTGAGTTTGGTTTCTTGAATTGCAGCTATGAGGATGATGTGGTGATCCATGAAATAGGTCAGTTCGGCGATCTTTTTTGAAAGACCGTTGCAGTTGATCTGGAGCACCTTGAGACTGGTGAGCGGCTGTGGTGTACTGCTTAGTGGGGGGGTGTTGAGCTAGAAATTGTGAGTTGTGGTGGAGGTGAGGATATGTTTATAGCTGGTGGTTGCTGTTGTAGATGAGAGTCAAGGCAGCATCAGTCAATGAAATTTGTGGACCACATTCTATGGTTTCTCAGGCCTGAGCAGTTGCGTAGGTGGCACCATTGAAGGCATTGATTACATTTCACTGAGGTGGAGTTCTGGCAAATTATGTTATGGCAAGTTGAGCAGATCCAGACTTGAGGGTTGGAATGCTGTTGCGGAGTTCTTGTGGTGGTGTGTCCGGAACGACAGCATCGGCCCTTGAATTGAGTGGTCCATTCTCTGTGGTCCATTCAAGGCACTCGTTGCATTTGACTGAGGTGGTCTATGGCTGGGGCCAGGATTGGGTTCAATTCCGGCGATGAGGAGTAGTTGTCGGAGCAGATCTGCCGGAGTTGTCTGCTTCACTGCAGAAAAAAACGAGGCATTGAGTGAGTTTGTAGGTGTATAGGTATACGTAGGTACTTTTTCGGTATTCTTTTGGTGGGACTTGGTAAGAATGACGAAATTTGACGAAATTTGCTGATGGGGTAGACGATCTTTGATCGTGGCCAGGCTGAGGTAGTCCGGCTGCGAGTCACTTCGATGCGTAGAACCATTCGTCGTGGAAGCGTTGGTTGTCGATAGCGTTTTTGCCATTGTTTCCGTAATTTGACTCTGGGTTACGTAGATGGTTCTGTGTGGTATGTGGGTACACTACACAGGGAGTAGGTAGGGAGGCAAAGAGGCACTGACGAGAGTTTGCTTTAAATGTTTTTATTTTCTGCAACCATTCTGCATTGTTCATAAATATTTTAAGCAAATGTACCTACACTTATTCGAGTGTGTTGGTGAACCGGAATTTTTAATGTTACGTAATACTTGTCAATACCAATTTCTATATAACAATACCAGCGTACCTTTAAGTTGCCAGTGCTTGTAGGCAAGTAACTGTAAATCGGACGAAGTTGGGGGTCTCAGTATGCTTTGCCTATGCGCACTATTATGCAAAGTTTCACTTTAATTATAAATATAAATATATTTTAGGAACGACAATGAGAGAATCATAACACTCAATCATCTGCCACGGCACTGAGCGGTTGTGCACGTATAAGCTTATTTAATAAAAAACATCCACATTTTTCATACCTGATCATACAGACAAGTTCTTTTTCGTTTTTCTTTTGGAAAATGCTCGAACAATTCTCCGAAGAATAAGAAGAAAAGTCAGATGAAGAGGAAGACGAATTTGTGGATTCTAAAGAAAGCCAAGTTTTCAGTTCAGAAGATACCGATGACAAAGAGCAATCGATAGACGAGAACCGAACACCCAAAAACGGTGAATTAATTATTGCCAGCAGCAACGAAGATGACGAATCCGAAAAATAAAGCCGAGAATCATCACCAATTCCCGGAATAAAATCGGCTAACTCTTCGACCAAGTGTGAGACTGAGGTCGGTGTAGTCAGGTAGCCAGCCTTAGCCATTGTAGCAACTCCAACAAGAATCCAATAACAATTGCTGGCAAAACAACAGAAATGCCAACCACCACACCAACAACACAAACACCAGCAACTCACAGATCAGTTCACAAAAAAAAAAAAAACATCCGCGAAATCAGTAGATACGCCACGGGTCATCAAATTGAATTCACACTCAAAAACATCAACACCACAAAGACAGTCATTAACGCCATCACACGAGAAGGCTTTGAAGCCATCAGGAACATCCTGAAATTAAGGAAAATCCCATCACACATTTACACCACATTTAATTGCTTCGTAGTGGAGATAAGTAAGGCATTTGCCATCACTGAGGTATACAGGAAGTCACTTCGGACGCGTCGCCAACAATTGCGGCATGACATACGTTTGTGTGAAATGCCAAGTTAGACCTAGACCACCAACCCGGAGAGTGGAAGGGGAAGGAGTCGTCGGATCCCGATATTGCGTAAACTGCTGACTAGCCGCAATAATATGGATCCAAAAGACTACAACCTCTTCAAGACGGACAAAGTAGAAGGCAAACGAGGAACTGGCATCTTCGTCAGAAACTACATCAAGAAATCCATGATTAACCAGCTAGCCCTTTCTGGGATCAAGTCATTCGAAGCTACTGGAATAGTCATCCGAATTTCTCCTACCGAAACTCTGGCAGTCATCAGCATATACAACAAGTGCAATACTTTGGATATTCAGCATGATATGCTAATACTGAACGGATACCTACCCCATTACTCATTCAGGATAAGCTTTAACACCGGGCATCAAAAATGTAGGCGCAGTGGCTTAGTGGTTAGTGTGTTGGACTACTAAGCGAGGGGTCCCAGGTTCGAATCCCCAAAAAAAACAAATTCCAACTTATGGTTTTTTCCGCTGCGCCACTTCTCGTGAACGTCTGACAAACATCCGAGAGTATAAATGTCATGAAGGAGCTTCTTAATTAGCCGTTTGGACCCGGCATAAAATTGTAGATCCCTTCCCTTCGTCCCAAAAATGAAAAACTCACACAAACGAATGGTTGCGAGAAGCTAGGCCTAGGGTCTCTACAGACCTGTTGCGCCAACTATTTTTTTTTTTTTTTATCAAAAATGGGGGGATTCAGTTAATAGCACTGACGGTTTGGCAATAGTCAACTGGATGGAAGACAACACCGACGTCCACTCTCTTGTGGTAATATCTCAACCAAGGCCCGAAAATGCCGGACGTGCTCAACACAAACTCAGGAACCGACACCACAGCAGAAGAAAAAGCAGAAGCATTAGCGGATGTACGCAGCCAACTCAACATTATACCGGACAATCAATTTAGATTTCGCGAAAAATACATTACACTCGCTGAAATTTCATCATGATGTTACAATGGATCCCAACAACCATCAGGGGTGTCAGTATGTAACTTGATACAATCTGGATCAGATCACGCTAATAATAAAAAACAGCTAATACCGGTATTTTTACATAGAAATGTATGTACGAATTCAGAGAGTTTGCTATCAAGTTAGAAATGAGCGTATTACCTTAGGAATGAATTTTTGTTACAATCGTATGGACTGTTTTAGAGATGTCTAATTTTCAAAAATGTCGTTGCTCTAGCAAAACAAGTGGGCACGCAGTCATGTTCGCCTCACCTACTTAAGCTCAAATGTCAAATTTGGTTAATATTTCTACAGCCATTTTCGAGCAATCTAAACTGGTTCGAACATTTTATATCAAGTACCATTAGTATTGAGGTTATGGTGCAAGAAAATATTTAAAACATAAATATTTAAAATGTCGGTACGTTTTTTAGTATTACATTGACTTATAGAGGGTAGGGACCATTTTCGACCACAAGCGAGACTAAACTATATATATATATTATATAAGATGTTACTTACCGCTTTTGGTGACAGCTTAAGTTCATTTAAGTTAGTATATACACAGTTAAGACTGTATTCGTCATTTAAACTTATATTTTCTTCGATATTCACATCATTCAATGCTTCAGGGACATCTTCGGCTAGTATGCAGGTTTCCAATTTTTGAAAACTCGAACTTCGAAGCTCTTGCGAAGAATACGTAGGTACTGCTATCATATCCGAACTAACAGCAGAGTTTTCCAAAACATAAGACTGTGTGATTGAGCCTCCGTTCTTGATATCAGTGTCAGACTCATTTATTTCATCTTGCTCCTGAAAATTAAATATAGTGAGATTTTATTTAAATTTTACCCAATCTAAGTACCTCTTCTTGGCATAATTCATAAGCCAATGACCAGGTATTCTTAGCAGATTGTGACCTCTCTAATATGTAACCATTAGTGCTATCATTACTTTGAGCAGGGGGTGACCAAGAATAGTTATATTGGCATCCAATTCCTCTTTGTTTGTCGAGTTCTTCCTGCAACCATTCCACAGCCATAACCCAGTGTTTTGCAATATGTTGATTGGAATTCAACATAGTAAGTGCTACCTGGCTTTTATGGAAAAGTTGCGTTAAGCATTTGATTATTTGGTATGCTCTTTTTTGATAATGAGTTTTGGTTTTAAGAATAGTCTCAAGTAATCCTCCCCGCTCTTCTGCTACACCCATCAAGGCATTGTGAATTCGATGATTTTGCCATGTGTCTTCTATCAGTAGAACATGGAGCAATAAATCTGTATGATGCCGCATATCTTGGCAATATGCGAAACCACATTGCCATAAGAGTTCAGTTAATATACATCGAGAAAAGTGCGGGTTTTCCCAACAGCAATATTGAATCAATTTCAAGCCTTCTTCTCCAACATTTGTATCTTCAATTAATTTTTTAGTGTACCTATAAAAAAAGTTAAAAACGAATTCCAAAATACAATAACAATAATATAATATAATTAAATATATAATATATATAAGTCTCCTTCTATCTTACAAAAACATAAAAAAGAATTTTCAAACATTCAACACAAATATTTAATTCTCTCTTCTTAAAATCCATACTAAGAAAATTCGTGTGGAAGCAGAAATAAATAAAAAAAATTCATTGGGCATACATTCTTAGAAAATGCCGTATTGAAGAAGTTTAACATGACTACTATACGTGAATGTCTAGCCCTTTATGGCAATTCTCCGCTAGTAGTACTAACAACTTTATAAGGGAAGCCGATCTTTGGTTTTATAATTGATAGCTATGTTCAGAGTGGTCGAAAAAGAAGAAATTTTTTTTCCGTTTTCTTTTTAAAGGGTGATTTTTTAGCTGGTTTGGTTTTGGCAACACTGGTTTTGACAGCTGACGTGTGTTTAGTACCTTGTGTCACTGTCAAACAGCTTCAGTTTGGTTTGCAATTTAACCATGGATCGTCTTACAAATGAACAACGCTTGCAAATTATTGAATTTTACTATCAAAATTCGTGCTCGGTTCGAAATGTTCATCGCGCGCTGCTTCCATTTTATGATCGGCATTCTCGACCTTCTGAGCAGTCTATTCGGAAGATTGTGACCAAATTTCGCACCAAATTTACTTTGTTGGACATTAAACCACCAACACGTTTACGTACTGTGCGTAGTGAAGAAAATATTGCGGCCGTATCAGCTAGTGTGACAGAAGACCGCGAAATGTCGATTCGGCGCCGTTCCCAGCAGTTAGGCCTTTGTTACAGCACTACGTGGAAAATTTTGCGGAAGGATTTGGGCGTAAAGCCTTTTAAGATACAGCTGGTGCAAGAACTAAAGCCAGCCGACCTACCACAACGCCGAATTTTTGGTGAATGGGCTCTTGGAAAGCTGGCCGAGGATCCGCTTTTTTATCGAAAAATTGTGTTCAGCGATGAGGCTCATTTTTGGTTGAATGGGTACGTAAATAAGCAAAATTGCCGCATTTGGAGTGAAGATCAGCCAGAAGCATTGCAACAGCTACCAATGCATCCCGAAAAAGCCACTGTTTGGTGCGGTTTATGGGCCTGCGGCATTATTGGGCCATATTTCTTCAAAGATGATGCGAATCGCAGCGTTACTGTCAATGGTGAACGCTACCGAGCGATGATAACAAACTTTTTTTTGCCCGAAATGGAAGTTCTTGACTTGCATGATATGTGGTTTCAACAAGACGGTGCCACATGCCACACAGCACGCGAAACAATGGCGCAATTGCGAGGCGAGTTTGGTGAACAGTTAATTTCACGTTTCGGGCCGGTCAATTGGCCGCCTAGATCGTGCGATTTGACACCATTAGATTATTTTTTGTGGGGGTATGCCAAGGCTAATGTGTATAGGGACAAGCCCGCTTCGATTGACGCACTGGAAGCCAACATCCATGCATTCATTCGTGAGATACCGGCCGATATGTGTGAAAGAGTATGCCAAAATTGGACTCAGCGGATGGGCTACCTGAGACGCAGCCGCGGTCAACATTTGCATGAAATTATCTTTAAACATTAAATTGCAAGGTTCAAACTATCGATTCAAATAAATATTTCATTCATTTTTTCGAATTTTTTGTGTTTTTTTTTTTAAAAAAGTTCTAAACCTCTTAAAAAATCACCCTTTATTTCTACTTGTATGTATCTATAACTTGCGCCTTGTTAGATAGTCCAAATTTCGGCGCTATTAAGCAAGACCATACGATTAAGGTCTTATACAACATCTTCTTAGTTATTTAGGATGGGACTCGTCTAGTCAATTGCCTTCTCAGCTCAAAGAAACAGCGAATGGGAACCGATATTCTTTGTTTAATTTATGCCGAGATGTGTTGTTCCTTTTCTTTTTAAGTCCAGTAGTGCATAAACGCAACTTTTTTTTTTTGTATGTACATATATAAACTTAATATTCGGAAGAGCATAATTGATGTTGGACGATGACACAAACGTGGAAGCCGCTATTAAAAAAAAAAGGTAATTTAAAAAACCAAAAAACCCGACTGGTTGTAAATAAAAAGAATTAAAAACATATGAACAAGACGCATTTAAGTATCTATACCTAACTAATTGACATTCGGTGGATATATACCTACACAGTCTAACAAATATTTGTATGAGTATTGAGTACCTACCCTCCGACTGGCAAATAGGTAGTTATAGGTACTTAAATGCGTCTTTCATATATTTTTAATTCTTTTTATTTACAACCAGTCGGGTTTTTTGGTTTTTTAAATTACCTTCTTTTTATTTTTATCTTTTTAGCCTATGAATACGAATATTATGATACCTCAGTCTTTAAAATCGTTCAAGCCGTTTAGGCTACAGGATGTCCCGTAGGAACGTACATAGGATACGCGCGAAACAAATAACCCTCCCTGTGTACAGTCGGGTAAAAAGAAGTAGCTATGGAAAGTCAACGTCCAATGATTGGAGAGGTAGAAACATATACGCCTGCGCCTGGAGATGATTTTGAGTTATGGGTAGACAGAATGGAACTTTTACTGAGGTTAAACAAAATGGAAGACGATCAAACCAAGGTGGATTATTTTATAGCGCTATTTGGCACGAAGCTATATGACTTTCTGGAACACGCGTTGAGAGACAATTTAGTATGTGGTCTGCGGAATGACAAACTTTGAACAATTTTGTTAAATGAGGACAACCTAACTCTGGAAAAGGCTAAAAATAAAGCTCTGACTTTCGAGATGGCAGAAAAGGAAGTGCGATACATGGGCTTTAGTAATCAAGGACAAATCGGGTGAATTGAAGGCGTTCGAGGAAAAGAAGCATGGCGGCGTGGAGATGTTCATGAAAAAAAGGTTGTTGTTGCAGGTAAATCGTTCGAAAGAAATCGTAGTCTGTCTAGAAATTGGTCTTAAGGTAGACGAACTGGAAGTGAATCTAATGGGCGGTGCTTCCGATGTTCCAAAATTGGGCACAAACTTTAGCAGGGTTATTAAATATTTGCTATAACTGTTCTGGTCAAGTGCATTACGCTTCTTCATATGCACATAAGCGAAAAAACATAAATTCAGTTACAAGGCAAACCATGTGGATGAATCGGATGATGAAGATGCTGCGAATGATTTAAATAATTTAAGGTTAAGGCATATTTATAGTGTATAGGTATATAAGCATGGAAAACCATTATATTGCATGTTAGAATTAATGGAAAAGATATCAAAATGGAGTTAGATACTGGCGCATGTTCTAGTATTATTAATTATAACGATTTTTAAAGCTAGGACTAAAATGTCGAAAAGAAAAGAAAAATGTGAAAGAGTTACATGTTATAACGGGGAAACGGGTAAAAGTTGTTGGTGTTACATGAAATTTTTGTAGAGAATTAAGATTTCACGGTTGTAGGACGTGATTGTTTAGAAGTGTTGATTCTATAATGGAAATTATCGATTTTTGGGGAAAATGTGGGCCAATTACATTCGGTTGAAAATTTGAGGGAGATTGAATATTGTAAATAAATGTACCCGAATATTTTTGATAAGAAGTTAAATGCTCCCATGAGTGATTTTTTTATTATTTATTTTTATTAGAGAAGATAGTAAGCCAATTTTCTTTAAACCATATACGGTGCCATACGGTTTAAGAACAAAGGTCGAACAGGAATTAGACAATTTAGTTTATTCGGGGATTGCAAAGCGAGTGATGTCAAGCAAGTGGGCTTCGCCTATCGTAGCTGTTGCCAAATTGGATGGTGGCATTCGAATTTGCGTTGATTGTAAAGCTACAGTTAATAGGTATATTGACAAACACCACTATTCGTTACCGAGAATGGATAACATTTTCGCTAAGTTAGGAAAATGCTCCTATTTTTGTGTACTTGACCTGTTGGCGGCCTATCAGCAAGTTAAAATATCTGAGGCGTCGAAACCACTACTTACAATTAATACACATAAAGGGTTGTATGAATTTCAAAGATTAACATTCGGTGTTAGCAGTGCACCGTCCATATTTCAATCCATAATGAACAGAATTCTTGCAGGAATTTCGAACGTTCAGTGCTATTTAGACGATATCATTATCTGGGGTGAACATTTTGAAGATTGCAGGAATAATATGTTTTCGCTTTTAGAAAGATTAAGCACTTACAACGTATTTACGTATTAACGAAAACAAATGCAGGTTCTTCGCAAAAAGTGTCAAGCATCTGGGACACATTATTTGTAGTGAAGGGATTAAACCCAATCCGGAAGAGGTAAAAGCGAATAGAAAGAAAATAATTTTAATTGGATAAACGAACGTCAGAAAGAATTTGATGATGGGTTATTTATATAATAGCAACCTCATGACGTGTGATGCGAGCCCCTATGGAGTTGGGGCAGTTTTGTCACATCTTGTTGATGGTGTGGAAAAACCGGTGCTGTTTGCGAGAACGACCTTAAGTAAAGCTCAAAGGAACTACTCCCAGCTGCATCGTAAAGCTTTGGCTATCGTGTTTGCTATTAAAAAATTCCATAAATATTTCACGATAGTAAGCCACCATCAACCTTTGAGCGAAATTTGTAATCCATCAAAATGTACGCCACAAGTGGCAGCAGCAAGGCTTCAAAGGTGGATTATTTTCATGGGATGTATGATTATACGATTACGTATAGGAAAGGAAAACTATTGGCCAATGCAGATGCGTTATCAAGGCTTCCGTTGACAGACGAATCGATGGTTGAGGCAGGTATTATCGGAAGTATTGTGGATAAAGATAATTTTTCGTTTAATATTGCCGTAGTTGCCAAATACACGAAAAAGGATAAAGTGCTAAAATTAGTTGTTGAGTGGATGGAACGGGGTTGGAATGAAATGGAATCGTGGTAGGATTCCTCGAAATTTTCTGGGAAAAAAAAAATTTGTTGAAATAGGAGGGGTGTCTATTTTTTTGAAACAGGTTAGTAATACCGGATAGATTGCAACATAAGGTGCTTCAATTAGTTCATGAATGCCATGTAGGCATAGGTAGAATGAAGACTCTTGCCAGATCATACGTTTGGTGGAGCAACTTGGACAAAGACATTAGAGACTGTGTTAGGCAACGCAGAATTTGCTTGGTTCATCAAGGCAACAAGTTTACCATATGAGAGAATTCATTTAGATTTTGCCTATTTACAGGGCCAGACATTTTTATTTTTGATAGATGATTTTTGTAGGTGGTTAGAAGTTTTTGTAATGCAAAAAACAGGTGCGCAAAATGTAATATCGAAATTACGATCAAGTTTTGCAATATTTGGGTTCCCGTTAAAAATAGTAACCGATAGTGGTCTACCATTTTCCTCCAGTTTATTTGAAAAATTTAGTGATGCTAATGGAATAGAGCTAGGCATAGTCCGCCATATCACCCACAATCAAACGGACTTGCTGAAAGAGCCGTGCAGACTTTTAAAAAGGGTTAAACAAAATTTAGAAGATGGTAATACATATTTGGAAAACTACTATGAAAGGGCACATTGAAATTTTGTTGTTTAAATATCGTAATACTACCTGTACTGTTACTAATTGCTCATCGTCGGCTGCAATTTTTTCATATAAAATTAACAAATTAAACACTTATGTTTTTAGTATTAAGATGAATGAGACTTTTGAACCAACTAAAAAGGGACAGGCAAAAGAGTTACTTTCGCTAATAAGAGACGAAGAAAGAGACGATGAAAATGTTGATATCTTAAGACGATCGAAAAGGCTTAAAATGAAAGAAAAAATTAGGCAATTAAATTAACTTATCAAATAAAAAATTTGGTTATACAATGTTAATTGAATAAACTTGAAGTCAACGAGGACGGTTGCGTTTTATTTTACTACAACAAATTAAATTTAATAAATTTAAATTTTTATGACAACATCTTGTTATGTACAATATCCACTAAAGCAGTGGATTGTAAGGTTTTGTCAATGTAATCCGTTACCCATTTTAGCCACTTCCGTTTCTAGCAAGCGCATGTAACAGTTAGCTGTGTGTTCTATCTAAATATCAATATTATCGGAGTATATTATTGAACAGACTTTTTAAAGAGAGTGCCACATAAGGCCTTTAAGTTTAGTACTATGATATTAAAGAAGTTGCATAACAGCGTATCGCCCTGCGTAAATCCTTTTATTGGATGCCATATAGTGTGCACACTATATGATATGATTCATATTACTAAATCTTGGAAATGAATTTTAGTAAAGCTTCCTACATTGTTACTGGTAGGAAGTTTCTCTCAATTTCTTCGATCGCACGCTTCGCGTGCTCTTTTTTTTCTAAGAAGCCGATGTTCCTCTAATATCCTGTTTTTCATTTTTGGTTGTAGAGTAGGGTGGAGTGAAATAAAAAAAAAAAAATATTTTTTTTATTTTCCTATTATAAAGGGTGATTTTTTAAGAGGTTTAGAACTTTTTTTAAAAAAAAAACACAAAAAATTCGAAAAAATGAATGAAATATTTATTTGAATCGATAGTTTGAACCTTGCAATTTAATGTTTAAAGATAATTTCATGCAAATGTTGACCGCGGCTGCGTCTCAGGTAGCCCATCCGCTGAGTCCAATTTTGGCATACTCTTTCACACATATCGGCCGGTATCTCACGAATGAATGCATGGATGTTGGCTTCCAGTGCGTCAATCGAAGCGGGCTTGTCCCTATACACATTAGCCTTGGCATACCCCCACAAAAAATAATCTAATGGTGTCAAATCGCACGATCTAGGCGGCCAATTGACCGGCCCGAAACGTGAAATTAACTGTTCACCAAACTCGCCTCGCAGTTGCGCCATTGTTTCGCGTGCTGTGTGGCATGTGGCACCGTCTTGTTGAAACCACATATCATGCAAGTCAAGAACTTCCATTTCGGGCAAAAAAAAGTTTGTTATCATCGCTCGGTAGCGTTCACCATTGACAGTAACGCTGCGATTCGCATCATCTTTGAAGAAATATGGCCCAATAATGCCGCCGGCCCATAAACCGCACCAAACAGTGGCTTTTTCGGGATGCATTGGTAGCTGTTGCAATGCTTCTGGCTGATCTTCACTCCAAATGCGGCAATTTTGCTTATTTACGTACCCATTCAACCAAAAATGAGCCTCATCGCTGAACACAATTTTTCGATAAAAAAGCGGATCCTCGGCCAGCTTTCCAAGAGCCCATTCACCAAAAATTCGGCGTTGTGGTAGGTCGGCTGGCTTTAGTTCTTGCACCAGCTGTATCTTAAAAGGCTTTACGCCCAAATCTTTCCGCAAAATTTTCCACGTAGTGCTGTAACAAAGGCCTAACTGCTGGGAACGGCGCCGAATCGACATTTCGCGGTCTTCTGTCACACTAGCTGATACGGCCGCAATATTTTCTTCACTACGCACAGTACGTAAACGTGTTGGTGGCTTAATGTCCAACAAAGTAAATTTGGTGCGAAATTTGGTCACAATCTTCCGAATAGACTGCTCAGAAGGTCGAGAATGCCGATCATAAAATGGAAGCAGCGCGCGATGAACATTTCGAACCGAGCACGAATTTTGATAGTAAAATTCAATAATTTGCAAGCGTTGTTCATTTGTAAGACGATCCATGGTTAAATTGCAAACCAAACTGAAGCTGTTTGACAGTGACACAAGGTACTAAACACACGTCAGCTGTCAAAACCAGTGTTGCCAAAACCAAACCAGCTAAAAAATCACCCTTTACATAGTGGGGATAGGTGCCATTAACCTTCAAAAAGGCGGTCAACAAATTTCGACATGATCAAAAAATATCCTGAGGGTTCACAACAGCCTTGAAAAATTGTATAGGGATATCAAAATCAAAACGATATGCAATGGGGGAAATTATATGTTTTGCAGCTTTTTGCTGATTTCTGTTACAAAACCACCCAGAACTCACCACGTGGAGGTTGCTGCTATTGAGTTCCACCCCCACCCTACCCAACCAACCTTCCATTAGGGTGTAGTTGTATACTTTATTCTATACAAAAACTCTTTTTTGAATGAAATTCAGGCATTTTTTGTCGAGATGCGATTCTAGCTCTTATCAACCCATCCCTATTTTGGAATCCAAATACTTCGCTAGAAGCTTCGGTTACTAGCTTAACACAACGTTCCACACTTTGCGTATGACATGGGAACCGAGGAAAAGCAATAATACTGCAATCGCCACTTTTAACAATGTTCGAGATATTTTCATCGCCAAGGAACTTCGTTACAGGGGGCTCAGTTATTTGTACGCCCTGCCAGTTGACTAAATCTACATAATCGTTGGCTTTAAAGTTGAGTTTTGGCACTGTAAACCTACGAATATTTATTTCGCTTTTTTCCGCTCGAGCTTTCATCACTCGCCGAAGTGCCAGCTCACGAATCGATTTTCTTGGATCTGTCATCATAGCTAAAAGTAGGTTTTCCGGATGGGCATAAAATGAATTTCGTTGGATGACAGGGTCTATGATCTTTTTGAATTTCGAGTCCAGATGTCGAGACAATGAAATCATTTTCCATAAGTGACGCGCACCATCTTTGCAAGAAGGATGACTTTTGATAAGAAACCATAACGGAGCATAAACGCGACCAATGAAATTTGCTAGAACGACCAAATTGTCTGATGGATTCTTAGTTCCAATATAAAGTCTCATAATTCTGTTTGCCGCAGTCAGCCAACGAGCATGTGATAACTTGCCGGGATTTCTTTGTAATAAAGACACGGGACAGTTTCCAGAACCTACGGCTTGGCATATATTATGCAAGTACTTTTGGTCACAGCTTAGATCATTGGTATTTGTAATATCCGGTAAAACATGAAGTATTTCTTCAATTGGTACAAATTCTGCAATATCCGACTTTTCACAACACTCCAACATTTTGCCGATTGGACCGGAAAAGCCATATGGACCTGTTGTTTGACCGTCTAAATTTTGTAGAAGATGTCGAAGAGGCAGCTCATTACAATGAAGCAAACATATATTCCATTGTAGAGGTTTGCCCACAGCTTCTTCCATCAATCTTATAACACCCCCCTTTGAACCAGTATTTGCAGCCGTTCCGTCGCATCCAACTGCAACAAGGTGATTCAGGGATATCTTGTTTTGATGTAAGAAACTGATTATGGACTCGCACATGCTTTTTGATTTTCCATCACTAGGGGAAACATGTCCCACATAGCGTGCACCGGGTTCTTGAACAAGAGAAATATGCTCTTCGACAGATAATTTGTGATATGATTGCTCACCTTGCTTTGATAAGATTTTAGTACGATCTTTACGGCCATCAAAATAAAGGCTTTCAAGCTGGGTACCTTTAAGTAAATTATTTTCTTGTAACTTTTGCCTGACTCCATACCTTAAGCGCCTTATTTTGGATCTATCTATGACCTTCGATTGATCCTCCGGGGTTATTATACCAACGTCTGTCAAAACACTACTTGCAATTATAGCGGCATTTCTATCTGAGACCCCTGTTCGATCACAAGCAAGTCCCAAATTAGGTAATTTAAGTCGCATTTGGTTTGTAACGAGCTCTGTTTTTATCTTTTTAGGAGGAGAGTCTTCAAAGTCACTGCTTTTGTCAGTTGTCTCAGATTCAGAAGTATTGATTCGAGTTTCGACAAAAGTTGGTTTAATACAAGGATCCGTACTTTTTGATTGTCTTTTTTTTTCAACTTTCTCAGCTCTGTCTTGTTTTCTTTTAGAGCTTTTCTCCATTTTCCGAGTAGCATTCCAGTCAATATTTCCGATACATAACTTTCTAGTTGTTCTTTGATCCATTAAAAAAGCTCGCTCCATAATTGGGACTTTATTTGCTTGATCACACGAGCACGCTTGAAATAGTTCACACTGGCAAGAGCATTATGTCAAATAGCGTCTCAGATTTTTTCAAA
Source organism: Cheilosia variabilis (assembly GCA_951230905.1). NCBI lineage: Eukaryota > Metazoa > Arthropoda > Insecta > Diptera > Syrphidae > Cheilosia > Cheilosia variabilis. Next base: position 96,926,085 of record OX579676.1, on the reverse strand, counting down.
AACAGCTCCAACTGTATTTTGAAGCTGTCTAATTTGTTCCGTTTTTCGTTTATTTTGTAGTTTTTAAGATGTTTTTTATATTTCTCATGGTATTGCCGAATTTTCCTTACAACAGAGGAATGAGAAATAGTAGGAAGGGAAGCCTTTTTCCATACCTTGACCAAATTTTGAGCCACTTTTTCAGACACTTGAGAAACAGTTGGTTCTTTTTTTGTTGTACTTTTAAGAATACAGGCAGTATTTAAGAACTCCTTCATAACTTCTTTGAAAGTTGGCAAACACGATTCTTTAAATGGTCCCGTATTTCCAAAAATTAAATCTTGCACCCTTTGCCTTGTAGTAGCCATCTTACAATAATATATTTTATTTTATTGTAGTGTGACGTATTTTTTTTAATTTTGACTTGATATCAACACAACCTCTCTCTTACATATACAAATATTGAGTGAAAAGAAATTAAATTACCTAGTATAAAGAAGTAAATTGAATTTTCGAGAAACAGAATATATTTTTAGGGCATCGTTAATATTTAAAAGAATGCCACAGAAAAAATATTTAGTTTAATATTAAAATTAATACTTAATATGATTATTAATTTTGTATATATAATGTTTTTGCATTCTCAATGTGTGAATGATAAAGTGTATGGAAGTAGGTATGTATTTATGTCTGACAAATGCAACACTTTTTCTATTATTGCTATTTTTAAGAACTTCAAATGTGTTGTGCACCCTCTAAAAATATTTCAATTGATCTCACATTTTTTTCCCGTTATTGGGAATCTAAATAGCACCCATTCTGCATATGTATATGGAGAAATAAGAAAAAAATATTTTTCGCTCCACCCTATTGTAGAGGTCGCGAGCTGCTGTAGTTGACTTTCTTCATCAAACCAGGGGTTTTGTGGTGGTGGTCATGTAGCAAAAATCCTAATAAACAGTTTAGCAAAGCAAAGAAGCAATACGTTTTATCATAACAATGTTTTAGAGATAAAGTTAAGTACAAAAGGCAGAGTAGATTGACGATGACTGTAAAACATGAACGTTGCGTTCAAACTTTAACGAGGACATGTTTCGTTAAGAGTAGATGATCGCGTTCACAGTGCAAGTGCGTTTGATATAACAATACTCCTCCTCAAACGCGCTCCTGTAGTCCACACCTTGTCCTGAGATCCTTTACTTTGTTTGCCGGTAGAGGTTTTGTGACAAGATCTGCTAACATGTTGCTAGTCTCACAGTATTCGCACCTTACAACACCTTTTGACACGAAATCCTTAACGAAATGGTACTTCGTTATGCTTCTATATGCTTCGAACGGCCACTACATTTTTCAGTAGATATCATCTTTGAGCAACTTTGGTTGTCTTCCAATATCAGAACGGAATCCTTTAAGTTGTGGGAAACGATTGTTTTGATTTCGTCAACGAATTTTTTGTCCCGGGAGTAGGCGATGTTATTTTTAATATAAATATGCTTGTAAACATCGAATATTCCAGCCCTTCTAAATGTTTGGTGTTGGGTGGATAACTTCGATATTTAGTGGGAAAAGTTAATGACAATTAGTTAGGACCACGACTACATGAAAACTGATCTTAGAAAAAATCGTTATCTAGTAATGTTATACGCCCGTCTCCTAACCAAATGGAATAGCTGTGGGCAAGCAAGATGCCACCAGCATTCACTAATACAAGTATATTGCCGATAACCATATGAAAACAGCTAGACAATGGTGGCGTGGAGAGAACAGGAGGTCGTATGATCCGAGAAAAATAAACGGCAAGGGAGACAACGAGTCTATAAAGAGGGGCCCTCTAGTCTTTTTTCGCGAGTTGTTGGAATCGGCAGAATACTCGTAACTAACTGGGTCCTGCCAGTCAGTTGTGGCTTTAACCGGACAGTTTTTTTTTCGGGTTGCGGATGTAAAACGAAGGTCAAGGAAGTGTCGAAAACCATCGCCTCATTGTTTTTTTTTTTTGGATTCGAAAAGTGTTTGCGTCCATCAGCGACTGATTGATTCGCGATACCGTAGTGTACGCAACAACGCTACGCTGGTCATTCGAGCCACAGACAGCACACTGACCTCCCCAGCGAGACTTTGTAGTCTATGAATGAACATAGCTGAGCCAGCTATAATAATTATATTGTAACCTAGTTGTAAGTAGAAACCATTCGTCACATAAGTCAAATGTTCAATAGTTGTAGTGAATAATTTAAGTATAAATAGCATGTAATGGATTGGAAGAGGGCATTCAAATAAACATCAACCGAAGGCCAACATTCCTTTCTTTTTCGTGGCAAGTTTGCCTATCATTGCGGCATTTTTGCCTCTGGTTGAAGCGTTGCCATCGCTTAAACTGGCACCATTAGGGAATCATCCTCTGCGTCCCACACACTCACCACATGGCGATCCTGCCAAACAAAAGTACCTATAATAGCATCTACAGGTAAATCCCGATAGGTCGCAATAGATGTACGACAATGAACAGCTGGATGCACTGTTCGAGCAGCTGGAGAACAGTTATACACCGGACAAATACATCCCTGAAACACTCAACAAATCACAGGAAGTCCCAGAATACATACCAACACCCAAGGAAGCTGGCCCGAAACCATTAACGATAGAGGAATACTTCAGAAGAAAAAAGAAGTCTAAACAAGCTTACCGAAAACCCGAAAACATACAAAAGAAAGCAAAAACCAGAGGAGGAAGAGCAGTTAAGTTGAGACAAGAACGAGCAGAACTTCACAGGCTAATAACAATAACGAGAGACAGAGAACTAAAAGCAAGCCTAATAAAAAAACTGAAGGCATTAAAATCATGGGCGGAACCAGCTCAAAAGAAGAAGTAATAAACAACAACACGGGAAGTAGTAACACCACTGGGATAAGTATCAACAGTGACAACTTATTATCCTCCATATTCATAGGGTTAATTATTCTAATTATACTTAAGGTACATAGTCAATACAAAAAATATGTAAAAAAAAACAAGTAATAAAGAATAGAATAATGAATGTTTAAATGGATAGTTTAAAATTATTAATAAAGATCTTACATAAGCTCAAGAAAAATCCAAATAGGGAATACACAGACACCTACATACAGAACACAAAAGCAGAAATAAGTGTAATATAGGATAAGGTAATACTCGAAACCGACACTGACGACCTAGAAACAACACTAAAATACTTTCAGCATGTACAAGCACAAATACTTGATCTATTGAAACCAAAACTAAAAACTCTAGAGAACAAACCTGAAAACATGGCAAAATTCGACATACTAACAGCTGCAAAGCTCATACCAGAATTCGATGGAGACCGAAAGAAACTATCAAATTTCTTAGGGTTGATTTAATTTTACGATGAGACTCTGACTGACAACGAAGGGAAAAGAAAACTAATAGCCTTTACACTAGCGACCAAACTCACTGACACAGTAAAGAACAGAATAATAGCAGAAACAAAACCAGAAAACTTAGCGGCACTACAAGTATTACTCACAAAAATATATAAACCAATTACAAACACGCTAAAGATACATAATGAACTAGCCGAGTATATCGAGGAAACTTGAGCGTAAATTTGTTTGCAGAAAAAATTGAGACGATCATCGCACAGCTGAATGAATTACAAATAGCAGAGCAAGGGGAAACCCACAGAAGTCTGATCGTGACGCTCAACGACCAAATTGCATTAAATGCATTTAAGAATGGCTTAGATGATAATTGCAAACAGGTAGCAACAGCGTCTAGAATTTCAAAATTTAATGAAGCAGTGCAACTGGCAAGTGAGGTAGAATCCAAGCCAAAAACAAATAATGTGATGCACATAGGAACACGCGCAATAGGTACATACGCAAACTAGACCAACAATAATAGAAACGTTGGCCACTGGAGTAACAGAGGCAGACCATTCAACAATGGCAGATGGCGTTACAATTCCAATAACCCCAATAACAATAATGGTAATAATAATAATAATGAGTCGGAAAACCGAACTGGCCCCGGTCAAGGGATCCGGGGGAACGGAAACACACAAAGAAGAAGATACTAAAGATAAGTGAGTCACTGACGAATTTCGTTAGTATAAAAACAAAAAATTCTCCGGCTACACATACTTGGTTTTTTGGTTGACACAGGTGCAGATATCTCGGTATGCAAAAGTGATATAACAAAAGACATAAATTACAGTGACGTCTGCCAAATAAACGGCATAACAGACAAAGCCATATTTTCAAGAGGTGTGTCACAATTAGATCTTATAATTGGAGGCAGCATAATAAAACATAAGTTTCATGTTGTAGAGAATGATGTAAATTTATCCACTAATGGCATATTAGGCCGTGATTTTTTTCAAGCATTCAACTGCAAGACAGACTATGAGACATTAGTATTAAGCATAAATACAGAGGAAGATGAAATAGTCATACCAATGAATATGGACACAAAAACGCTGGGTAACATTACAATACCACCAAGATCAGAAATAATTTAAGTGGCAGAACTACAACTCCAGCAAGATAGTGTAATAATTGGTAATAATAAATAAATAAATAGTACCATCGAGGAGTGTAAAGCACGTAAGAATTTTAAACACCACGGAAAAAGCAATAACTATAGAAAATGCTTTGATTGGGGTACAGCCACTAAGAAACTACAGAATAATATCCTGCAGCCAAATTACACAAAGAAATAAATTCGAGAAAATAAAAAATGAATTAAACATAAACAATCTAGACAAGGCCACTGCAGAAATGATTCTAAAAATCTGTGAAGAGTATTCTGACGTATTTCATGTTGAAGGAGAATGCTTAACGAACAACAACTTCTATGAACAACACATATCGACCACAGATAACAACCCGGTCTACATAAAAAATTACAGGCTGCCGAACGCTCAATTGGAAGAGATAAACAAACAAGTAGCGAACCTAGTGCAAGACGACATAATAGAACCATCTGTCAGCCCCTACAACTCACCATTGTTAAAAGTGCCAAAGAAAAGTAACAATGGACAGGAAAAGTGGAGATTAGTTATTGACTTTAGAGCATTGAACAAAAAGGTAGTAGATGACAGGTTCCCACTCACTAGGCTAGATGATGTACTAGATAAACTCGGAAAAGAAAAATATTTTTCAACTTTAGATATGACTAGCTCGTTCCACCAGATACCCCTACATCCAAAATCCAGACCTTTGACAGCATTTTCTACAAATGAGGGCCATTATCATTTCAAAAGACTACCATTTGGCCTGAAAATATCAACCAATAGCTTTCAAAGAATGATGTCAATAGCTCTAAGCGGCTTGCAAGCCTCAGCATTCCTGTATGTAGATGACGTAATAGTATTTGGTTCAAGCTTGAGGGAGCATAATGAAAATATAACTAAAGTCCTAAAGAGGTTACGACAATATAACCTAAAACTGAATATAGCAAAATGTAACTTTTTACGACCTGAAGTAGTGTACCTTGGTCATCTCATAACATCTGAAGGCATCCGCACCGACCCAAGCAAATATGAAGTAATTAAAAAATATCCTATGCCCAAGGATGCTGACGAAGTAAGACGATTCGTAGCATTCTGCAACTATTATAGGAGATTTATTCAAGATTTTGCAGAAATAGCTAGACCCCTAACCAACTGTTAAAAAAGAGTTTTAAGCTATCCAGATTTTTCAAAACCGTTCATTTTAACGACAGATGCTTCAGATATTGCACTTGGAGCTGTCCTGTCACAAGGAGAAATTGGAAGTGATAAACCAATAGCTTACGCAAGCAAGTCACTAAATAAACACGAGTTGAACAAGCCTATAATTGAAAAAGAATTACTAGCAATCCATTGGGGTATAAATTACTTCAGACCATACCTTTACGGTAGGAAGTTTATAGTCTACACTGACCACAGACCATTAGTAAGTTTATTCACACATAAAAACCCATCCTCCAAACTGACCAGAATAAGAGTTGATTTAATGGATTATAACTTTGACATTGTTTTCAAACAAGGCAGAATGAACACCAATGCGGACGCTCTATCTATAATAGAGTTAGATTCAGAGAAACTAATAAAAATGAACCCAAAATGCAGTATAAATGTTCTGACAAGACAAATGAAAAAGAATACAAGAGAAAAGAATGTAGAGTTGAAAAACAACTGTGCAAGTACCTTAATTCCAGACATGAAGACTGATCACCTTCACATTTGGAATGCGACATCAATTTCAGATGTTAGGTACCTCAGGAAACTGAGATTTTTAAAGGTGGAATGCAGAGATAAGAAAATGGCCCAACAAAAAGATAGTCTAGCAGCAAAAATGAAGAAAACTGCTTAGTACAGCGAAAAATCATCATCAGAGTTAAAATTGATTTTGAGGAAGCTGAAACTCGATATGAGCAGTGAGAAGGAAATAATTGCTGAGTACAGCGAAAATTCATCATCAGAGTTAAAATTGATTTTGAAGAAACTGTTACTCGAAGCAAGCAATACAAATATAAAAAAGGTAGCGCTACCAGATGATAGTGAGATATTCGAAACAATAAGCATGCATGAATTTAAGAAATTGTTTAATGAGCTGCAAAAAAGCAAAGAAAGAGAAAATTGCTTAGACATCATAGTGTACACACCACCAAAACGAATAACGAACAAAGAAGAAATGCACAGGATAATATCAGACTACCACAACTCACTCTACGGAGGACATTGCGGGATAAGAAAATGTATAGCGAGACCGAAGCAAAAATATGTGTGGAAAAATATGAATAAACAAGTCAAAAGTCACATTAACAACTGCCAAAACTGTGGAGAAGCCAAAACAACGAGACACACAAAAGAAAAGTTTGTCATAACAGACACACCGAGTACATATTTGAAACAATATCTATAGACACAGTAGGACCATTGCGACCAGCGAATCAATTCAGGTATATTCTCACATTACAATGTGAACTCACAAAATTTTTCGAAGCAATACCACTAGAAACGAAAGACGCTGTAACGGTAGCTAAAGCAATCGTAGAAAAATTTATATTAAAATACGGGAGTTTTAAGAAACTTAAAACAGACAAAGGGACAGAATTTTGTAACGAACTTTTAAAACACATCTGCAAGATTTTACGAATAGACAAAGTGACTTCAACACCATTCCATAATGAAACCCTAGGGTCAATTGAAAGGAACCACAGGGTATTAAACGAATATCTTATAACGCTACAAGGACAGGAGAACTGGGACGAGCTTTTACCATATTACACTTACTTTTACAAAACTACCCCACACAGTACTACATTCTATACACCATATAAATTAGTCTACGGAAAACTTTGTACGTTACCCTGTGAAATATTAGAAAATAAGAATCAAGCAATATAATCTGTGGCAATAAGTTAAAACATCTTAAGTCGACTTAAGTTGTTTTAGCTGTTTAACGTTATTTGAATTGTGTTCTCCTTACTCTATTTCTTAAGCCAAACCAGGTGAAAAAATTTTAAATAATGAGGAAGTTATAACTGTTTTAAAATCGATTAAGTCATCAACTGTAGTGCATTGCATAAGTTTAAAATTGCTCTCCTGAAAAGTGGACAAAATTGACATAAGATGTTTTAACTTATTACCACAGAATAATCTAGATGATTACGCAAACGAGATGAAACTTAAGTTATATCACGCTCATAACAGAGCTAAAGAATTACTTGTAAGTAGTAAAAATAAAAGACAAGCAAATCAAAAAAACGTATATAAATCAAATTTTAAAGTAAATGACTTTAAAGTAGGTAATAGGAAAAAACTAGAAAGACCATATAAAGGTCCATTTAAAATCATAAAGCAAAAAGGACCCAATAGCATTATACTAATAGGAGGTAATCAAAAAGAAGTGCATAACAACAACTTAACTAAATGTAAAACCGCACAAGCATAAGAAAGCAACCAAAATAGATCTATTTAGAACAAATAAATATTACCGCAAGTAGATAAGAGTACACGTATAAGCAGCATAATATTTTTTTTATAATATTGTGAAATATGTAAGAGATAAATATTTATTTAGATTTCAAGAAATATAAACAAATATTTTTTTTGGGGGAAGGATGTAGTGTGACTCAATACGCAACAACGCTACGCTGGTCATCCGAGCCACCGACAGCACACTGACCTCCCCAGCGAGACTTTGTAGTCTATGAATGAACATAGCTGAGCCAGCTATAATAATTATATTGTAACCTAGTTGTAAGTAGAAACCATTCGTCACATAAGTCAAATGTTCAATAGTTGTAGTGAATAATTTAAGTATAAATAGCATGTAATGGATTGGAAGAGGGCATTCAAATAAACATCAACCGAAGGCCAACATTCCTTTCTTTTTCGTGGCAAGTTTGCCTTTCATTGCGGCATTTTTGCCTCCGTTTGAAGCGTTGCCATCGCTTAAACTGGCACCATTAGGGAATCATCCTCTGCGTCCCACACACTCACCACAATACGAAGCCGAATGTTGCATCGCAGTGCCGTCCATACCCGCGCCTGAGAATCGTCACCATTTGGGAATTACCACGAACAGAGTCGAATGCCAAAAAAAAAAAAAAAGATTGTCCGATAAAAGATTGAAAACCCAGCAAACCGGTCGATCGACAGCTAGAGGATCTAGCTGGAACCAAGTGTAGTGTATGGTGTTAGTGCGTCGGTGATTCATGATCCCATTGGCCAAGTCGCTTAAAGTGTGGAAGTTGAAGTTACAACCATCGACATCTGCCAGAAGTGATAACCCGTATGGTGAACTCAGTGGGTGCAAAGAAACTCATCCGCCATCCATCTAACCATTATTCATGACCCACTGCACTTCGTTTCAGGATCGCCTGCTTCTACGCCATCACTATCCTCAGCACAAGATCTTCCGACCAACGCTACTACCTGGACCCATCGATACCAAGCGTGCTCTGGCATGGCACATCCACATTTGGAGTCGCTGCAGCGGATTTAAACAAAGCGAAACCCCTCCCCAAGACATCTCCCCTCCCATCCTGAACAACACACACTCCGGTTGTTAAGAGTCGAGGTTGGCCACAGGGGCATCTTCGGAGAAGTGGAGGAGGACGGTGGTACGCTCGCGGTTGCACGGCTAACGCTCGTCGGACGAGGTAGGTTTTATTTATTTTTGTGATTCATCACAGGTATGTGTATCTATTATTCTTTATGTGTTTCGTAGGGTTGGTTTATTTATTGTTTTCTTTCTTTTAGAGTTGGATTAGAGGCATCACTACGGTCATCAATGACAAAACCTGGTTTGCGCCTAGGCCCCGTAACAGGATCGAAGACGGTTGGAGAGTGGTCGCGAACCCACCGACCTCGTTATAAGAGGTTATCTGGTGTGAACTAGATTTGGGGGGTTTGTTATAAGACGAGCGTGTCACAATTTTTATTGCAAACGTGTGGCAAGGGCCCACACCTTGAGATGTCTCTTCTAGCCGGGAATTTTGGGTGAGTTTGGGATTATCCCTACCTCATTTATCCCCCTTCGCTTCTTTATTACCAGCAAGATAATCTATTTACCTATAATAAAATATACCTTGAATCACATATATAAATAAACAAGTAGATCTGCCTCTATATTGCCCTAACTAAATAAATAAATAAATAAATAAATAAATAAATAAATAAATAAATAAATAAATAAATAAATAAATAAATAAATAAATAAATAAATAAATAAGTGAATATAACTCTGGACACCACTGAATAAATTAACATTTAACATCGAAACGTAACTTTACAACGGCAGCCTGAGTGCGTCATTTATTTTCTTTGGCATTATTATGTGTGGAGGTCCTTCGCGTGGAACACTCCAACTTTGTCGCCTCGTTGGTTCCCTATCTCGTAGAGGGAGCTACCTATTACTTTTAGTACGATCGCTTTGAGGAATTTTGGTCCTAGTTTTGCATTATAGCCTTCTGGTTGACTACTCTGTTTGAAATTGCGTCGGTAATAGACTTGTACTACTGAATATTTTACATCTTTACTTCTAGTATTATAAAGGGTGATTTTTTAAGAGGTTTAGAACTTTTTTTAAAAAAAAACACACAAAAAATTCGAAAAAATGAATGAAATATTTATTTGAATCGATAGTTTGAACCTTGCAATTTAATGTTTAAAGATAATTTCATGCAAATGTTGACCGCGGCTGCGTCTCAGGTAGCCCATCCGCTGAGTCCAATTTTGGCATACTCTTTCACACATATCGGCCGGTATCTCACGAATGAATGCATGGATGTTGGCTTCCAGTGCGTCAATCGAAGCGGGCTTGTCCCTATACACATTAGCCTTGACATACCCCCACAAAAAATAATCTAATGGTGTCAAATCGCACGATCTAGGCGGCCAATTGACCGGCCCGAAACGTGAAATTAACTGTTCACCAAACTCGCCTCGCAATTGCGCCATTGTTTCGCGTGCTGTGTGGCATGTGGCACCGTCTTGTTGAAACCACATATCATGCAAGTCAAGAACTTCCATTTCGGGCAAAAAAAAGTTTGTTATCATCGCTCGGTAGCGTTCACCATTGACAGTAACGCTGCGATTCGCATCATGTTTGAAGAAATATGGCCCAATAATGCCGCCGGCCCATAAACCGCACCAAACAGTGGCTTTTTCGGGATGCATTGGTAGCTGTTGCAATGCTTCTATTTACGTACCCATTCAACCAAAAATGAGCCTCATCGCTGAACACAATTTTTCGATAAAAAAGCGGATCCTCGGCCAGCTTTCCAAGAGCCCATTCACCAAAAATTCGGCGTTGTGGTAGGTCGGCTGGCTTTAGTTCTTGCACCAGCTGTATCTTAAAAGGCTTTACGCCCAAATCCTTCCGCAAAATTTTCCACGTAGTGCTGTAACAAAGGCCTAACTGCTGGGAACGGCGCCGAATCGACATTTCGCGGTCTTCTGTCACACTAGCTGATACGGCCGCAATATTTTCTTCACTACGCACAGTACGTAAACGTGTTGGTGGTTTAATGTCCAACAAAGTAAATTTGGTGCGAAATTTGGTCACAATCTTCCGAATAGACTGCTCAGAAGGTCGAGAATGCCGATCATAAAATGGAAGCAGCGCGCGATGAACATTTCGAGCCGAGCACGAATTTTGATAGTAAAATTCAATAATTTGCAAGCGTTGTTCATTTGTAAGACGATCCATGGTTAAATTGCAAACCAAACTGAAGCTGTTTGACAGTGACACAAGGTACTAAACACACGTCAGCTGTCAAAACCAGTGTTGCCAAAACCAAACCAGCTAAAAAATCACCCTTTATTTGGTCATTGCAGCACACAGTCAATACGAAAAACTCTTTTTCTAATCAATTTCTTGCAGCTTGTGAAAGACTTCAATACTTTGTACAGCAGTAACTATAAGGGTTTAACGGACAACTTTCCGAGTTTGAAACAAGATCTCTATAAACTTGCAAAAACCAAGCCGAAAGCAAAGGACAAATATTTAAGCGACCTACTATCCCTGGAGAATGGTAACAAGTTTCTATATTCTTGAAACTTTATTCTATATCTTATATCATAATTAGTAATTAATAAATTAAACAAATCAATTAGATTACTTATATTGACTATGAAGTATGACTTATTATTGTGTTTTCCTTTTTTTAGTATCGGAAGAGATAAGTAATCTCGGTGCGTTTCTGCTTATACCGTCCCTTTTGACGACATCCAATGTTCGTGTAAAGGGGGCGAACAAAAAGATTTGGCGACCATCGAAGTCGGAAGCTAGAGAAGGATTTATCACACACATCATCAGCGATGCAGATATCGACGCATCAATAGCAGCGCGGAAAGAAAAACTCCAGGGAATTGGCCTCACATTCCAACCTTTTATACTGATTGTAGGTACGTCCTTAAATTCCATTAAAAGTTATTTTGTAGTTGTCAATGACACGAAATACATATTGCCTAGTATTTTAGAGGCAATCGATGTTTGTTTCAAAATAATTTTTATAGTTAATGCAGAATATCCTGCAGAGAGCAGATGCTCGTGGATGTTGATTCAAAAAGCGTTTTATAAAATATCAACAGAGTTTGATAAAGAGTCTACTGCGGCCAATACTTTACTTGGAGAGTTGGGAGTTAAAGAAAAATAAGGGTTTATGTATCGAACAGAGTTATGTTTTGCTTTTATCTTATACATTAAATATGTGTTAGGGATTACCCGCATATCAAATCGATTCACTTTTTTTCACATTAAGAAACTGTAAGTCATTGTGGGGTAGAAATCCGTGGCAGTCTATGACTGTTTATTTCAACGAGATTGATCATTTACTTTTAACGTTTACGACTTGATGGGAAGTGTCTTTACCCTCTTTTTCAATCTAAAATATACTTTGTATGCCTAGTTAGTTGAATACTACCTTATTCCTGCATAGCTGCGGTGTTGGATTGCTGTGTGCTTCGCTTTGCTTCAAGTTGATTCGTGCACAACAGCTCATTTAAAAAGTCTCGAGTAACGGTGTTTTCCATATATAACATTTTAACCAATTTATACTGATTGTAGGTACGTCCTTAAAATGCATTAAAAGTTATTCTGTAGTTGTCAATGACACGAAATAAATATTGCCTAGTATTTCAGAGGCAATCGATGTTTGTTTCAAAATAATTTTTATAGTTAATGCAGAATATCCTGCAGAGAGCAGATGCTCGTGGATGTTGATTCAAAAAGCGTTTTATAAAATATCAACAGAGTTTGATAAAGAGTCTACTGCGGCCAATACTTTACTTGGAGAGTTGGGAGTTAAAGAAAAATAAGGGTTTATGTATCGAACAGAGTTATGTTTTGCTTTTATCTTATACATTAAATATGTGTTAGGGATTACCCGCATATCAAATCGATTCACTTTTTTTCACATTAAGAAACTGTAAGTCATTGTGGGGTAGAAATCCGTGGCAGTCTATGACTGTTTATTTCAACGAGATTGATCATTTACTTTTAACGTTTACGACTTGATGGGAAGTGTCTTTACCCTCTTTTTCAATCTAAAATATACTTTGTATGCCTAGTTAGTTGAATACTACCTTATTCCTGCATAGCTGCGGTGTTGGATTGCTGTGTGCTTCGCTTTGCTTCAAGTTGATTCGTGCACAACAGCTCATTTAAAAAGTCTCGAGTAACGGTGTTTTCCATATATAACATTTTAACCAATTTATACTGATTGTAGGTACGTCCTTAAAATGCATTAAAAGTTATTCTGTAGTTGTCGATGACACGAAATAAATATTGCCTAGTATTTCAGAGGCCATCGATGTTTGTTTCAAAATAATTTGTATAGTTAATGCAGAATATCCTGCAGAGAGCAGATGCTCGTGGATGTTGATTTAAAAAGCGTTTTATAAAATACTAACAGAGATTGATAAAGCGTCTACTGCTGTCAATACTTCCCTTTTTAACAATGGTGGTTTGCTTTTTATGCATATCCTACCTTAGGAATCTTAAAAGTTTAAGACAACATTTTGATTTTTATCACAGCGGCCATAACTTTATATACTACAAATGCCACGAGGGAGATTGTAGGCGATCGTTTTCCCTTTTTAATTCTTTCAGAAGACACTTTAAGAAAGAGCATGATTTTCAATGTCAAAATAATCAACCTGATTCTGAGAAAAATACTGAAACAAATGAAAGAGCATTTGTTTCATCAAAACAAAAAAAGGAACTAGTCGATGAGTCTAAGCTTACAGAAATCATGTCACTTACTAAATCACTGTCGTTATTTATAGCATCCCTATATGGAAATACAATATTGCCTAGAAATGTAGTACAAAAAGCAATTGATAATTTAAGGCAATATTTTGATTCATTAGTGCCAGGTATTAATAACTGTGTAGATAAAATATGCTCTTAACACTCCATATCTAATAGTGTTTCAAATGAATTAAAACAAGCACTCGTTCCTTCAATCGTTTCCGCCTTAGAATGTTTTACAACGGAAAAAAAAAGGATAAACTAAAGGGTGATTTTTTAAGAGGTTTAGAACTTTTTTTAAAAAAAAAACACAAAAAATTCGAAAAAATTAATGAAATATTTATTTGAATCGATAGTTTGAACCTTGCAATTTAATGTTTAAAGATAATTTCATGCAAATGTTGACCGCGGCTGCGTCTCAGGTAGCCCATCCGCTGAGTCCAATTTTGGCATACTCTTTCACACATATCGGCCGGTATCTCACGAATGAATGCATGGATGTTGGCTTCCAGTGCGTCAATCGAAGCGGGCTTGTCCCTATACACATTAGCCTTGGCATACCCCCACAAAAAATAATCTAATGGTGTCAAATCGCACGATCTAGGCGGCCAATTGACCGGTCCGAAACGTGAAATTAACTGTTCACCAAACTCGCCTCGCAATTGCGCCATTGTTTCGCGTGCTGTGTGGCATGTGCCACAGTCTTGTTGAAACCACATATCATGCAAGTCAAGAACTTTCATTTCGGGCAAAAAAAAGTTTGTTATCATCGCTCGGTAGCGTTCACCATTGTAAGTAACGCTGCGATTCGCATCATCTTTGAAGAAATATGGCCCAATAATGCCGCCGGCCCATAAACCGCACCAAACAGTGGCTTTTTCGGGATGCATTGGTAGCTGTTGCAATGCTTCTGGCTGATCTTCACTCCAAATGCGGCAATTTTGCTTATTTACGTACCCATTCAACCAAAAATGAGCCTCATCGCTGAACACAATTTTTCGATAAAAAAGCGGATCCTCGGCCAGCTTTCCAAGAGCCCATTCACCAAAAATTCGGCGTTGTGGTAGGTCGGCTGGCTTTAGTTCTTGCACCAGCTGTATCTTAAAAGGCTTTACGCCCAAATCCTTCCGCAAAATTTTCCACGTAGTGCTGTAACAAAGGCCTAACTGCTGGGAACGGCGCCGAATCGACATTTCGCGGTCTTCTGTCACACTAGCTGATACGGCCGCAATATTTTCTTCACTACGCACAGTACGTAAACGTGTTGGTGGTTTAATGTCCAACAAAGTAAATTTGGTGGGAAATTTGGTGACAATCTTCCGAATAGACTGCTCAGAAGGTCGAGAATGCCGATCATAAAATGGAAGCAGCGCGCGATGAACATTTCGAACCGAGCACGAATTTTGATAGTAAAATTCAATAATTTGCAAGCGTTGTTCATTCGTAAGACGATCCATGGTTAAATTGCAAACCAAACTGAAGCTGTTTGACAGTGACACAAGGTACTAAACACACGTCAGCTGTCAAAACCAGTGTTGCCAAAACCAAACCAGCTAAAAAATCACCCTTTATTTTACTAAAAAAAAATCGTACATTGAGCCTATTGCAATTGTAATTGGTCAAAGATTCGATTATGTTAAAAAATGTGGAATAACACGTATGGAACCTGTCGCATCGAAAGAACATATGATTTCCTTAAGGCATTTATTGCAAACATTTTTCTCTCTTGAAAACATACTTTCTGAAACGTTGGAATATATGGACAGTCTTCAAAGTAAAGAGGTAATGGAAAATTGTATCCAAGGTTCTTACTGGAAAAACAGATGTACAAACCATTCCAATCGCATTGTGTTACCTCTATTTATGTATTTCGATGATTATGAAATTGGAAATGTTCTAGGTAGTCATGCTGGTATTCACAAATTGGGCGCCGTGTACGTCTCAATTCCATGTCTTCCGCCTTGGCGTTCATCAGTTCTGTCTAACATATTCCTTGTGTTATTATTTCATTCATCCGACAGAATATCTTTTGGCAATAATGTTATATTTCAACCGGTTATTGACGAGTTTAATTTTCTAAGCGAAGTTTAACTTTATTTTTTGAACTGGCTTTGATTCTTGGTGACAATTTAGGAATACACTCTATGATTGGGGTTGTAGAGAGCTTTTCAGCAAATTTTTCTTGCAGAGTCTGCAAAGTTACAAAGCAAATATTGAAATGTCAACTTTATGAAGATGTTACACTTCTTCGGACAAAAGAAAGCTATGAATCTGACCTGGCTTTAAATAATTTATCTTTAACCGGTATTAAGGAAAAGTGTATCTTTCTAGGCATAAAGAACTTTGACTTGTTTCAACAGGTGGGCGCTGATATTATGCACGACGTGCTAGAGGGCGTAGCAAAATACATTTTGAGTTTTATTCTCTTAAAGTATACGGAAAAGTACAAATTCTTTTCTTTATCTATTTTCAATGACAAACTATCAGCTTTCGCCTATGGCCCTGATAATAAAAATAAGCCTTGTTGTATCGAAAAGGAACACCTAAAGCGGGGAAATGTGCGCTTATCTTCTGGAGAAACACTTACTCTTTTGCGGTTTTTGGGTTTACTTATAGGTGATTTTGTGCCGAGGGGTGATATTATTTGGGCTATGTACATAAAATTAAGACAAATTATTGATATACTTCTTAGTTTAAAAGTTTCAGCTGAAACAGCTGGTTTATTACAAGCATTAGTAGCTGAACTAAATGAACAATATCTTACACTAACCAACGATTCTCTTAAGCCAAAGTTTCACAATCTCATTCATTATCATACTGCTCTTGAGAAATATGGTCCCTTATCATCACTGTGGTCAATGAGGTTCGAAGCTAAGCACAGACAATCCAAAATGTCAGCTAGATCGTCGTGTAACAGAATAAATATCACTTTCACTTTAGCAATGAAACATCAACTTCAACTTAATGAAATGTTCCTCAGAGGGAAACTTTGCAATATACTTGATGTAGGACCCATTAAATGTATCTTATTATCTGAAATTAATTATATACGGTCACAGCTAGCACTGGACCCAGAAAAAACTTTAACTTTGGTTAATTGGGCGACGATGTCTTCTGTGCATTATAAAAAGGGATCAGTCTTAGTAAAATGTCTTAGTTCAGATTGTTATCTGTATGACTTTTTGGGTTAAATTCTACCAAATGGATTGACTAATAACAACAGAGTAACTTGGTTAAATTCTACCAAGTGGGTTGGCTAATAACAACAAAGTAACTTGGTTAAATTCTACCAAGTGGGTCGGCTAAGAAAAGCAGAGTAACTTAGTTAAATTCAATCAAGTGTGTTGGCTAATAACAACAAAGTAACTTGGTTAAATTCTACCAAGTGGGTCGGCTAAGAACAACAGAGTAACTTGGTTAAATTCAATCAAGTGGGTAGGTAAATAACAGCAGAGCAGCTTGGTTAAATTCTACCAAGTGGGTCGGCTAATAACAACAGAGTAACTTGGTTAAATTCAATCAAGTGGGTTGGCTAAAAACAACAGTGAAACTTGGTTAAATTCTACCAAGTAGGTTGGCTAATAACAACAAAGTAACTTTGTTAAATCCTCCAAGTGGGCTATCTAAAGAAACAAAGTAACTTGGTTAAATTCAATCAAGTGGGTTGGCTAAAAACAACAGTGTAACTTGGTTAAATTCTACCAAGTAGGTTGGCTAATAACAAAAGAGTTACTTGGTTAAATACTACCAAGTTAGTTTGTTATTTAAGACCGAGCAAATTTGGAGGGGAAATTGATAAATCGGTTATTTTTAACCGAGTTTATTTAAATAAGTTGACTCGGTTATTTTTAATCCAGTAATTCTGTAGGAGCTATATTAACAGTATAACTTGGTAGTTTTTAACCGAAAGTTGATTGATTTTAAATAAGTGAATTTTCTGCGTGTAGGATTTCATAAGCACTTGCATGTTGGATCCAGGGGTATGCCGAATACAGCGTAGTACGGTTCTAACCCGGTTGCGTCGTGGACTACATTTCTTAGGGCGAATGCAGCATTGGTAACATGCAAGTCCCAATTGCTCTGGTCTCCGTCTATATACGACCGAATTCTGGTTAACAGAGATCGGTTGACCCTCTCGCACGCGTTCGCTTGAGGGGAATAAAAGCCTGTACGAACATGCCTAACCCCATATTTCTTCAGGAAGCTGGAGAACAGTTCTGAAATGAATTGCTTTCCGTTGTCAGAGTGGACAAATTCAGGTACAGCGAACACATGAAAGACACTATCTTCTAAATATTTCACTACCTCAGCTGCCGTTGCCTTGCGGATAGGCCGCAGTAACACATACTTACTCAAGTGGTCTAACACGATGAAGATATGAGTATGCCCTGATCTGGTTCGAGGGTATGATCCCAAGAAATCTATGTACATGCGTTGAAATGGTCGCTCGGTGATTATTTGCTTGTTGGCTTGTTACATTTGCATGTTTCGCATGACTTCACGTTTGCTTAAACGTCGGCTGCCATTCCTGCCCAAAAGTATTTTTGCCTTAGTTTAGAAAGTGATTTGTTCACTCCGCCATGCCCTGCAGTGTCGGGTTTAAGCCCCTACATGTGGACGCGAGAGGGAGTGTCCGGGACCACGTTCTGGATGCCCCTCCTATGTTCTATCACGAAATCAAACGCTTGGAGCTTAAGGTTCCATCTAGCCAAGCGGCCTGACAAGTCTTTCTGTGTCAACAGCCACTTCAGACTTGCGTGATCCGTGATAATAGTGAAAGGCAATCCCTCCACGTAGGCTCGAAACTTTTTCACGGATAGAACGGCCGCGTAGCACTCAAGTTCCGTGACGCTATAATTCAGCTGTGCGGAATTAAGCTTCTGAGACATGAATGCTATCGGCCGTTCGTTTTTCTCCGCATCCACCTGAAAGAGCACGCTTCCCACACCAGTTGTCGAAGCGTCGCACTGTATGTAAAAATGTTTAGTGAAGTTTAGGAATCGTTGGAGTTGCTTGGGAGTCTTTGGCACCGGAAAACTTTCGACCGCCGACACCTTATCTGTATCGCTTCTCAGACATCCGTCACCGACTATATAGCCTAAATAGCGTATTTCTTTATAAAGGGTGATTTTTTAGCTGGTTTGGTTTTGGCAACACTGGTTTTGACAGCTGACGTGTGTTTAGTACCTTGTGTCACTGTCAAACAGCTTCAGTTTGGTTTGCAATTTAACCATGGATCGTCTTACAAATGAACAACGCTTGCAAATTATTGAATTTTACTATCAAAATTCGTGCTCGGTTCGAAATGTTCATCGCGCGCTGCTTCCATTTTATGATCGGCATTCTCGACCTTCTGAGCAGTCTATTCGGAAGATTGTGACCAAATTTCGCACCAAATTTACTTTGTTGGACATCAAACCACCAACACGTTTACGTACTGTGCGTAGTGAAGAAAATATTGCGGCCGTATCAGCTAGTGTGACAGAAGACCGCGAAATGTCGATTCGGCGCCGTTCCCAGCAGTTAGGCCTTTGTTACAGCACTACGTGGAAAATTTTGCGGAAGGATTTGGGCGTAAAGCCTTTTAAGATACAGCTGGTGCAAGAACTAAAGCCAGCCGACCTACCACAACGCCGAATTTTTGGTGAATGGGCTCTTGGAAAGCTGGCCGAGGATCCGCTTTTTTATCGAAAAATTGTGTTCAGCGATGAGGCTCATTTTTGGTTGAATGGGTACGTAAATAAGCAAAATTGCCGCATTTGGAGTGAAGATCAGCCAGAAGCATTGCAACAGCTACCAATGCATCCCGAAAAAGCCACTGTTTGGTGCGGTTTATGGGCCGGCGGCATTATTGGGCCATATTTCTTCAAAGATGATGCGAATCGCAGCGTTACTGTCAATGGTGAACGCTACGTAGCGATGATAACAAACTTTTTTTTGCCCGAAATGGAAGTTCTTGACTTGCATGATATGTGGTTTCAACAAGACGGTGCCACATGCCACACAGCACGCGAAACAATGGCGCAATTGCGAGGCGAGTTTGGTGAACAGTTAATTTCACGTTTCGGGTCGGTCAATTGGCCGCCTAGATCGTGCGATTTGACACCATTAGATTATTTTTTGTGGGGGTATGCCAAGGCTAATGTGTATAGGGACAAGCCCGCTTCGATTGACGCACTGGAAGCCAACATCCATGCATTCATTCGTGAGATACCGGCCGATATGTGTGAAAGAGTATGCCAAAATTGGACTCAGCGGATGGGCTACCTGAGACGCAGCCGCGGTCAACATTTGCATGAAATTATCTTTAAACATTAAATTGCAAGGTTCAAACTATCGATTCAAATAAATATTTCATTCATTTTTTCGAATTTTTTGTGTTTTTTTTTTTAAAAAAGTTCTAAACCTCTTAAAAAATCACCCTTTAGCTGAATTTGCTCTTTTCTACGTTAATGGTAAGCCCCGCTTCCCGTAGACACTTGGCCACCTCTTCTAGCAATCTGGCGTGTGACTCGAAATCTGGAGAGCAAACCAAGATCATCCAGATACACGAAAACATTTTCCTTCATTTTGGAGTGTATGACCTTGTCCATGAGCCTGCATATTCTCTGGGCAGCGTTGCACAACCCGAACGGCATAACCGTGAACTGATACAACGGCCGCCCATATCTTCTCTCTTGATTCCCTCTCCAGAGGAATCTGCCAGAATGCGTCCTTTAGATCTATCCCAGAAATGAATCTAGTATCCTGCAAACGGCTCAGCAGACCCTCAATGTGGGGAAGCGGGTATGCATCTTTTTTCGTGATGGCATTTACCTTTCTAGAGTCCAGGCACAATCTGTTTTCCCTGGTTTCCTCACCAGCACTACAGGCGAGCTCCAGGCACTATTACTCACTTCTAAAGGGTTTTTCAATAAGAGCGCTACAAAAGTTTTTTTAAATGAAACTAAAACGGTTTTGGATATCAATGGCCACCACGGGCACGCTTGCAGAAGTCCAGACGCTGAACCCAATTTTCGACGGTTTTCAAGTATAAATCGGCCGATACTGCTGCAATTTCACGTTCGATATTCGTACGAAGTTCATCAATCGTCGCTGGCTTGTTGGCATAGACCATAGACAGGAAATAGTCTAACGGCGTCTTAATCATCACGGAAGAAGTACGGCCCAAATACGCCGCCGGCCCATAAACCACACCAAACCTTAATTTTTTCGGGATGCAATGATGACTCATGGAGTACGTGTGGATTGCTGCCTGACCAATACCACATATTTTGTTTATTGACGAAGCCATTCAGCCAGAAATGAGCCTCATCGCTGAAGATGATTTTTCGATGAAAATCCGAATCATTTTCAAGTTGTTGCTCAGCCCAATTCACGAACATACGACGCTTCTGGTGGTCAAGCGGCTTCAGTTCTTGCCTCAATTTAATCTTGTAAGGATGTAGGCCAAGATCTTTTCGCAAAATTCGCCACAACGACGTCACAGAGATGCCCAACGCTTCTTCAACTGAAGCCTCAGCGGCAGCAATATTTTCGACACTACGGGCAATTCTTTGTCTCACTGGCACGGGAACATTTTGTACTGTGCCTGTGGATTCAAATTTTTCCACTAGACGCTCAATTGTTGATCTGCTAGGACGATTATGACGACCATAAATTTGACGTAGCGCTCTTAACGTTGAGGCCACTGACTCCGAATTCCGGTAGTAAATTTTAATAATTTCGACTCGTTGTTGGCTCGTATATCTTTCCATCATGAAATGGCAAACCTTACTGAAGAGAAATGTCAAAAGAGCGGCAAGAAATTCGGCGTCGTTTGCTGTCCCTGTCGCTCTACTTTTGTAGCGTCCCTGTTCAAAAACCCTTTATAACTCCTAACAACAACATCCTATCGAGCTCTTCAAACAGCATTTTCTGTATCGCGGGCGAAATTGGGTAATGCCTCTGTTTGATGGGAATATTGTCGTCGTCCACCTCGATCACATGTTCTTCGAGACTTGTCCTACCCAGCCCCCGCACCGCAAAGGATGGGAAGAGCTGTTGGATTTGCTCGAGCCGCTGCGCTTGTGCTGGAGAGAGTGCCTGGACTGGCGCGCTTTCGGATGTCGGTGATGGAGACTCGATATCGTTGATCACATTTGGAGCGACACTCCAGAAGTCTACACCCAGGTATAGTTGTTGCTGCAAATTAGGAACAACATAGAGCTCGATCTCTCGCGTTTGGTTCCGTTTTGTTTAAAGGAACTCCTAAGTTGGGGTCCCTTTTCATAATTCTGATGGGTCTGCGTCCCTCTGAGGGCCCGGGATCGAGCTTGGCATCGACGGTCTGTTCCCGGATGGACCGCCGATTCTCAGGTTTTCCTGACAATTTGCACAGTTGAATGCCAGACTTCCCTGTCTCTTGTCAGTTGTGTCGTTGGCCTGTTTGTTCGTCTGTGTTGTAGAGCAGCTACTTCACCCTCATTCTCCTCTAATGTATTGAGTTCAGCCTTATTTCCTTCTTCTGATCCTGCGCTCTCCTACATTCTTCACGTAGCTCTCTGATTGTCAGGATACTGCATCCAAAAATAAGGTTGGCTACCCTATCTTTCACATTTTGTCGTAGAATGGCTAGTAGGTCTTTTCCGTTTGGCCTCCGTCTCATTTGTAGCGTCAATGTCCGGCCGTCTGGTTCAGGTCGTCAAAGCTTTCAGGTCCTGCCGACGCCTCCGTAGTCCAGGCCTTACCGTACCACCTACTGGTAATCCAGGACCTGGCGATAATCCCAACTCCTGCATCATCCTCCTGGTTACCCGCCTTGATAGCAGTTCCGATTGTTGAGCCAGGGTTGCCTTGGCAACCGCTTTTAAAATTCAGAAATCATATCGCTATGATTTTCCTACTAATCTATAATTATAAAGGGTGATTTTTTAAGAGGTTTAGAACTTTTTTTAAAAAAAAAACACAAAAAATTCGAAAAAATGAATGAAATATTTATTTGAATCGATAGTTTGAACCTTGCAATTTAATGTTTAAAGATAATTTCATGCAAATGTTGACCGCGGCTGCGTCTCAGGTAGCCCATCCGCTGAGTCCAATTTTGGCATACTGTTTCACACATATCGGCCGGTATCTCACGAATGAATGCATGGATGTTGGCTTCCAGTGCGTCAATCGAAGCGGGCTTGTCCCTATACACATTAGCCTTGGCATACCCCCACAAAAAATAATCTAATGGTGTCAAATCGCACGATCTAGGCGGCCAATTGACCGGCCCGAAACGTGAAATTAACTGTTCACCAAACTCGCCTCGCAATTGCGCCATTGTTTCGCGTGCTGTGTGGCATGTGGCACCGTCTTGTTGAAACCACATATCATGCAAGTCAAGAACTTCCATTTCGGGCAAAAAAAAGTTTGTTATCCTCGGTAGCGTTCACCATTGACAGTAACGCTGCGATTCGCATCATCTTTGAAGAAATATGGCCCAATAATGCCGCCGGCCCATAAACCGCACCAAACAGTGGCTTTTTCGGGATGCATTGGTAGCTGTTGCAATGCTTCTGGCTGATCTTCACTCCAAATGCGGCAATTTTGCTTATTTACGTACCCATTCAACCAAAAATGAGCCTCATCGCTGAACACAATTTTTCGATAAAAAAGCGGATCCTCGGCCAGCTTTCCAAGAGCCCATTCACCAAAAATTCGGCGTTGTGGTAGGTCGGCTGGCTTTAGTTCTTGCACCAGCTGTATCTTAAAAGGCTTTACGCCCAAATCCTTCCGCAAAATTTTCCACGTAGTGCTGTA
This sequence comes from Cheilosia variabilis, assembly GCA_951230905.1. Taxonomy (NCBI): domain Eukaryota; kingdom Metazoa; phylum Arthropoda; class Insecta; order Diptera; family Syrphidae; genus Cheilosia; species Cheilosia variabilis. The sequence goes on along the minus strand of OX579676.1, from coordinate 96,902,575 downwards.
ACAAAGGCCTAACTGCTGGGAACGGCGCCGAATCGACATTTCGCGGTCTTCTGTCACACTAGCTGATACGGCCGCAATATTTTCTTCACTACGCACAGTACGTAAACGTGTTGGTGGTTTAATGTCCAACAAAGTAAATTTGGTGCGAAATTTGGTCACAATCTTCCGAATAGACTGCTCAGAAGGTCGAGAATGCCGATCATAAAATGGAAGCAGCGCGCGATGAACATTTCGAACCGAGCACGAATTTTGATAGTAAAATTCAATAATTTGCAAGCGTTGTTCATTTGTAAGACGATCCATGGTTAAATTGCAAACCAAACTGAAGCTGTTTGACAGTGACACAAGGTACTAAACACACGTCAGCTGTCAAAACCAGTGTTGCCAAAACCAAACCAGCTAAAAAATCACCCTTTACTAGCTGACTCAGCGAATTTCGTACCGCCTAAAATTTATTAAACTTTTAACATCCCTTCTGATAGTTGAACCTCTCTATTGAACGAATGAAACTCCCTTGGAATTAAATTGAGTTCAATGCTTAGAAACGACTTCATAGATTTCCGGCTTCTTGATCGTTCGACAGCAGCGCCACCCAACGGGTCCAAAACTATACGATCTTCCTAGGTGGAACCTAACATACCCATCCACAAAATTCCATTGAAATCAGTTGAGTGGTTTCGGAGATTGACTACCACCTGTCACCTGCCGGGTGGCCACCAAAACGATCGTATCTTCAACATATCCACAAAATTTTATTTAAAGTATGTTCGCTAAAATGTCTATAACTCGTATAACCAATACACATACAAATGCCTTATATACATACAAACCTTGGTATTGACGTCACCTTTCATTTAAAGTTTCCAGAAACAAAATCCGTTCACGCATTAAGAGAACATCAATTCAAACACAATCCGACTTATTTTTATATTATACTTGCAAACGCTGTTGTTCGCGTGTTCTGAATGTGTCGGTGACTCCTTGACGGGCCAGTCTTTGTGTCAATGCATTAGCTCGAAGGCGTTCATTGCGGTGCTCTTGACTTTCATTAGCACGTGTGATTGCAGTCGGATTTATTACATTTCCATTGTCAATTGATCTTGCGCCGATGTATTTAACCGTTGGTTGTGCTGTAATTGTGAATGGATAGTCCGTCGACCAATATTTTTCCCTCGTCCACGAAGACGTGGCATTGTTTCAGTTACGTAACTTATATATTTAACCGATGGTTGTGCTGTAATTGTGAATGGATAGCCCGTCGACCAATATTTCCCCCTCGTCCACGAAGACGTGGCATTATTTCAGTTACGTAACTTATATGTGAATGTAATACACTTAATATTCACTGAAAATGCGACACCAAAAATATCCAAAGATACAAAAAAATTTAAATATGAAAATAACGAAACGCACTTAATACAATACACTTAAATTAGAATACCTACGTGTGGCCGTAGTTGTTGCTTGATTCAAGTTTGTGTTGTTTTCAATGACACCACACTCGTTGTCTTGCAATTCGAAATAAAACAAACCACTATTGCGTAAATTAAAATATACTTTTGTTTGAACGATTGAGAACGAATTTGTGAGATGTCAAAAAATAAAAGCAAACAAATAAGCTCAATGACCAAAAAAAATTTATTCAGTGACATACACACGTACAGTAGAATTATATACATAAAGAAGATTTGTATGGGAGGTACCACGCGTCTTTATCAAATCCCGCCTATATTTGCAGCAGAACTTAAAATATGTTCACTCAACCGAAATACCAACCGTTAGCAGGAGCAGAAATATTGGATTCTTAATTTTTTTTATGGGAGGTACCACGCCCCTTTGTACAATCCCGCCCATATTTGCAGCAGCACTTAAAAAATGCACACCAAACCGACGTACCAAATTTTGTGCCAATACCGTTATCAGGAGCAGAAATAATAGATTTTTAATTTGTGGTTTGTATGGGAGGTACCACGCCCCATTGTCCAATTGGACCGAATTGTAAATCTAAACCACCCGGGGCGCAACCCAAACGCATACAAAAAAATGTATGCAAATCGGTCCAGCCGTTTAGGAGGAGTTCAGTCACAACACACGTACAGTAGAATTATATATAATAGATATATGGAAATTCGGAATTAAAATTTGAAAAGGGAGCTATATTATAAAACTTGATTAATTCAAAAAAAAAAAAAAAATAATCAATAAAATTTAAAAGAAATTTCAAAATCATATATATTCCGGGTCTCTCCTGCTTGTATCTTTTTGTTTTGTCGTCGGTTCTGTTCGTCCAGTTTGTTTGTCCTAGTCTCGTCTGGAACTAAACGAGTGTCTAAAATATGCCTCTCTGCTCATTACCACTGCTTACTACCTGGTGTATAACCGAATAGAAGGTTTGCAAGGAGCTCCTGACATACTCTCGACACGACCGAGGATTCCAGACCGAGACTCTTGCATCACGCAGGACTGTGCTCTTGGCACTTGATCCGTGGACAGCGATAAGCCTTTTCACCACGATCCGCTCTTTGCTCTCATATAGATTCCAACTACCTCACTTGATCTTTAGGCTCTTGGCCTTCAGATTGGATAGCCGTTTTCCATCTATATAGGAAACTCAGAGCTTAAACGATTGTTGAGTAAGAGAGAAAGACAGGATAGTAAAATTTAAAAAAAAAAATGTAACAGAAGAAAGTAAGCTAAAATCAAAGAAAATCAAAAAAATCTATTAAGAGTCCAAGGCGACGACCTTTGTAACTAAAAATCGTCCCCTTGGAAGCCTAACTGGACCTACTATACTATATATAACGTTGGGCGCCATTGTTAAGAGTCGAGGTTGGCCACAGGGGAATCTTCGGAGAAGTGGTGGGGGGCGGTGGCACGCTCGCGGTTGCACGGCTAACGCTCGTCGGACGGGGTAGGTTTTGTTTATTTTCGTGATTCATCACAGGTATGTGTATCTATTATTTTTTATGTATTTCGTAGGGTTGGTTTATTTATTGTTTTCTTTCTTTTAGAGTTGGATTAGAGGCGTCACTGCCGTCATCAATGACAATACCTGGTTTGCGCCTAGGGTCCGTGACACGGTTCATACTCTTTTTTTTTTTTCTGAAAGCTTAACTTCTTCGAAAGCTTTCATTATTTCATTTACTCATTTCTTAATATTCATGCTATGTTGATTACTATTATATAATTTTTTTTTTGTAATATCTTGAACTGACTGATCAACTCGGAGTCGGAATTCCATGAATAAGTTTAGAATCAGGTTTAAAATTTAGAATAAAGTCGAATAAAAGTGTATATTTTCGTTTAAGAAAACAGAATGGTATCTTATTTGGATAGTCTCGTTTTCTCTTTCTGGTATCGCTACGTTGATCTGGTTGTTTGTTTAGGCTGGAATACGTATTTTTGTTTGTATCCAAATACGTAGATACTTTAAGAATATTATTATAATTTTGTTTCTCTTTTGTGGATTTTTTTTTTTTTTTTTTTGTATTATTCCTTTTTTTCATAGCGTATATACAAATATATTCTTTTTTTATGCATTTCTGCTTGCGTCCAATTGAGTGGTTTTAGTATTGTCGCATTGTCGTAATTTCGACACTATAGTAAACATGTCGCAGAGACCCAAGAAACCCAAATAGCCGAAAAGTACGTTCAGTGCTAACCATCGCAGGTACCGCTTGCGCAGTCTAGGGAATGCTTCCCTGTTCAGTGATAGCGCAAACCTGTCCATGCCAACCCTGGTAGGAGAAACTGACAACGGGAACGCCACCATTCCTCCATTGTCAGGGAAACCTTGGCACAAGCCACCCCAGAGGTTCGACCATTAGTCGGTCGGTAAAGCCTTCCTAGATACTCACCACCACCTCCTCCTTATCTACCCCCTAGCCATGCGGCAGTTCCTCCACCACCCCTAGGTCGCAGTGACAATGCTGAAGATTTTCATTCGCGCCTTAATAACCTGAATCTGAATGATGTCTCAACTGGACCGCGTGGCCGTCGACCTTCCCAGCACTCTTCGCGAACGCAAGATTGTCAGAAATGGGGAATCTCCTTTGATAATCGAAACATGACAGTAGATGATCTTCTATCTAGGTTGATTGTCTGAAGAGATGTCATGAGGTCAGTTGGAAGATATTTCGATGAACTTTCATGAATTCCTCGGAGGCCAGGTGGACTGTTGGTATTGGCTTATCTCAAGGCACCATAATAATGTATCCTCGTCCAACCTTGTGACCATTAGTAATATGTTCGCAAACAACTTTCAATCCGTATATTCAAGTAGTACTACCCCGGCTAGTGTCTCGAATGAAACCTCAATGTCTTGTAATTCTTTAAATATTGGTGACCTAGAGTGTTCAATTCCACAAGTTCAAAATGCTCTTTCCTTGTTAAAATTAGATGCAAGTCCTGGTTTCGATGGCATCCCGCCAATTTTACTTCAAAAGTGTTGTTAAGAATAATGCATTTGTCAACGAGATGTAAGCCGCGATCTCGTTGTAAAGGGTGATTTTTTAGCTGGTTTGGTTTTGGCAACACTGGTTTTGACAGCTGACGTGTGTTTAGTACCTTGTGTCACTGTCAAACAGCTTCAGTTTGGTTTGCAATTTAACCATGGATCGTCTTACAAATGAACAACGCTTGCAAATTATTGAATTTTACTATCAAAATTCGTGCTCGGTTCGAAATGTTCATCGCGCGCTGCTTCCATTTTATGATCGGCATTCTCGACCTTCTGAGCAGTCTATTCGGAAGATTGTGACCAAATTTCGCACCAAATTTACTTTGTTGGACATTAAACCACCAACACGTTTACGTACTGTGCGTAGTGAAGAAAATATTGCGGCCGTATCAGCTAGTGTGACAGAAGACCGCGAAATGTCGATTCGGCGCCGTTCCCAGCAGTTAGGCCTTTGTTACAGCACTACGTGGAAAATTTTGCGGAAGGATTTGGGCGTAAAGCCTTTTAAGATACAGCTGGTGCAAGAACTAAAGCCAGCCGACCTACCACAACGCCGAATTTTTGGTGAATGGGCTCTTGGAAAGCTGGCCGAGGATCCGCTTTTTTATCGAAAAATTGTGTTCAGCGATGAGGCTCATTTTTGGTTGAATGGGTACGTAAATAAGCAAAATTGCCGCATTTGGAGTGAAGATCAGCCAGAAGCATTGCAACAGCTACCAATGCATCCCGAAAAAGCCACTGTTTGGTGCGGTTTATGGGCCTGCGGCATTATTGGGCCATATTTCTTCAAAGATGATGCGAATCGCAGCGTTACTGTCAATGGTGAACGCTACCGAGCGATGATAACAAACTTTTTTTTGCCCGAAATGGAAGTTCTTGACTTGCATGATATGTGGTTTCAACAAGACGGTGCCACATGCCACACAGCACGCGAAACAATGGCGCAATTGCGAGGCGAGTTTGGTGAACAGTTAATTTCACGTTTCGGGCCGGTCAATTGGCCGCCTAGATCCTGCGATTTGACACCATTAGATTATTTTTTGTGGGGGTATGCCAAGGCTAATGTGTATAGGGACAAGCCCGCTTCGATTGACGCACTGGAAGCCAACATCCATGCATTCATTCGTGAGATACCGGCCGATATGTGTGAAAGAGTATGCCAAAATTGGACTCAGCGGATGGGCTACCTGAGACGCAGCCGCGGTCAACATTTGCATGAAATTATCTTTAAACATGAAATTGCAAGGTTCAAACTATCGATTCAAATAAATATTTCATTAATTTTTTCGAATTTTTTGTGTTTTTTTTTTAAAAAAAGTTCTAAACCTCTTAAAAAATCACCCTTTACTAGTGCGTGTAGTCGAAACATAGTGGACACCAAGCCGCGAAGTTTTTGCAAGTGTTTATAAGCAACAAAGTGGACACCAAGCCATTATTGCTAGTGCGTGCAATCACAACAAAGTGGACACCAAGCCACAAACGTGTAACGTGGACACCAAGCCACAAAAGTTTGCAAGTGCATATAAACAACAAAGTGGACACCAATCCACAAGTGTATAACGTGGACACCAGGCCACGAGACTACCTAACGTTCGTGTAGGAGAAAAGAGGCCCCCTAGTAATCCAGAAGGATAAAAAGGAGTTCCAGAATAAGGTACAGCCGCCCCCACCAACAGCCACGGTCCAAAACCTTCAACGTTATGAAATTCGAAGCCGTTATACTTTTGTAAGAATATTTTTTATTGTTTCTTTATTTTTTATGTTATTATATCACAAATTATTACAACAATTGTAACAAACTAAGACTCAACTAGAATTAGACCCAACTTTTCATTCAATTGTAAATCTCGATTCCTAAATTTAAAATGGCAAACCAAAATAATTTAATTAGACCAGCTCGATTAGAAATTCCGGCAGAACATGCCGCCCCTCACCCTGCTCCACCCCTTACAAATCCAGTCGATGACAATAATTTAGTACAGCTCATATCAATAACGATATCTACCAACCGATTAACACCAATGATCAGAACCTCTCCGACATGGACAAGGTTCCAGATGTGGTTAAAAGTTTGCGCGAATTTTCGGGCGAAGCTCAAGAGTTCAACTCGTGGAGGGAAAGTGTTGAGAGAATACTTAAAATCTACGAGCACCTCAAGGGTACTCCAAAATATTATGGCATTTTGTCTGTTATTAGAAATAAGATAACAGGCCACGCTGGCATAGCGCTCGAATCTTACAACACCCCTTTGAATTGGGACAAGATTTCCAAATGTTTGACTCTGCATTACGCAGACAAGAGGTATCTAGGAACCCTCGAGTACCAGATGACGACTCTGGTACAGGGTAACAATACAATACCTGAATTTTATCAAGCTGTTTATCACCATTTGTCATTTATCCTCAACAAACTCGGTTGTATAGACATGAGCCATGAATCCTTAAATAACATGACCCAATGCTATAGAGATAAGGCACTCGATACCTTCGTAAGAGGGCTAAAGGGTGATCTTCCAAGATTACTCAGTATAAGAGAACCCGCCATCTTGCCACAGGCTCTGCATCTTTGTTTAAAACTACAAAATGTTGATTTCAGAACTCAACATGCCAATAGCTCCCAGGCTACAGCTCGTAAAACTCTCCAGCAAACTCCCCCACCGGTCCCTCCTAAACGATTCAGTTCTTCACATCTAGTACCGGTGCCAGCCCCAAGGCGAGAATTTTTCCCGCAACTATTACATAATCCTCGTCATCCTCAGCAGCCCCAGTTTCACAGGGAACCTCAATACCATTCAAGGTCTTTTCAACAAGCCCAGCCGCAACGACTTCCACCAAACCAGCGCGAACTTCCTCCAAAACCCATGGACGTAGAGCATTCAATAAGAACTCAAAGAGTAAACTATCTGAATAGGCCAAGAGACCAACCAACTGCACAAAAACGGGAGCACTCACAACAAGTTCATCAACCATATAAAATGCAACGAGTCTACTATACCGGAGAATCCGTCAACGAAGAACAAGAAATAGAACAAAATGAAGCCACGATAAATCAAAAAGATCAGAATTATGAACAAACACTTACGGAATACAGTGACGCTCAAACAGACGAACAATATTTCGATCCACCCCAAAAAGTTGACGACATATATTTCTTAGATTAAAACACTCTTCGCTTCCTTATTTCGAGCACAAAGAGTGTACAAATTCTTAATTCATACAGACTCGAACAAAAATTATATTCAGCCACGACATATACGCAATCCTCTCCCTAACGAAATGTATTTTTATGCTAATTCAGTAGGGGGAAACATTAGAATAACTCACCATAGTCTCATTCCTCTTTTTGGTACTAAAATAGGCTGCTTAAAAATTTGTATACTTCCTACCCTCATATCATTCGACGGCATAATAGGAAACGATACCCTTAAAAGTCTGAATGCGGTCATTTATATAAAAGATAATTACATGAGAATTCATCAGAACACCTTCATTCAACTCAAACAGCATCAAACTGAAACTGTTAATAGCGTAAATATTCGAACTTCTCATCTGAACGATGAAGATTCTAATTCTCTCACTAAAATTATTGATTTGTTTCCAAAACTCTTCTCTGATCCTGACGAAAAACTTACCTACACAACAAGTGTGAAAGGGGAAATTCGTACAATAAATAACGAACCAGTCTACTCCAAATCCTACCCATATCTAGAGGACTTAAAGAAGAAATCGAAAAACAAATTAACCAACTTCTGAACGATAACATTATCAGACCCTCAAAATCTCCATATAATTCGCCAGTCTGGATAGTCAACAAAGAAATGGACGCTTCGGGCGAAAGGAAATATCGAATGGTTATCGATTACCGAAGGCTCAACTCGGTCACCATTGCCGATAAATACCCTATTCCGGAGATTAACGAGGTTCTAGCCAACCTCGGCGACAATAAATGGTTTTCTGTCGTAGATTTTAAATGCGGATTTCACCAAATCAAGCTCAGAGAATCCGATATTGAGAAAACGGCGCTCTCTATTAATAACGGGAAATTCGAGTTCACTCGTATTCCCTTTGGTTTGAAAAATGCTCCGGCAATTTTTCAAAGAGCTCTCGACGATATCCTAAGAGAGCACATCGGAAAACGATGTTACGTCTACATTGATGACATCGTTATCTTCGGAAAAGACAAGGCCGAACATTTTAAGAACCTTAAAGCCGTTTTTGAGACTCTAGAACGCGCCAACATGAAAATTCAGTTGGATAAATGCGAATTTTTTAAGTATAACTTCTTTAGGCACACTTGACTTCGGGGGTAAGCTGGTGAATGCGTCACAAAAACGTTACGGAAATCGCGAAGGGAAGTTGAGAGGCAGATATAAGTTAGTGAAGATAGAAGGAGATGGAGTTACGTTTCGTTTCGTATATCTAAGCCACAGCCCACAGTGCAGCAGTGATACCAGATCGGGGGATTTATGCCTTTTTGCGGGATTTTCTCACTTATAATAAGCTAAAAGGTACGAAAGGATTTTTCAGACCTCATAGTACAAAAAGAAAAGGATTTCACTTTTTGGTCAATTTTTGTTCCTAATTGCTCATTTTATTAAGAATAAAAAAAATAGTCAACCTAGGATATTATTTCCTAAACATTGGAATGTTTGTAAAAAAGCCTTTCCTCATTCTCAAATCAAATTTCTGTGTCATTTTTGTATGAAAAATCAAGAATAATGAGACTTGAAACCGAGATAAAGTTTCAAATAATTCATAAGATATTTATTTGATGTTGAATATTATTTTCATTTTAATGCCGAATGCAATTTTATGTTCCACTTTGTAGCGTTTTAAAAATGTGTAAGATGTACCTAAATTTATATTTTTGTATTAAGGGATATTTTGGGTATAACCGTGGGATAACCTGCCTCTAAAGTCTGGGATCACTGCAGTGTATGCCTATTGTCTGTATTACACTGTAGGACCAAAAAAAACATTGCTTTTTGAGTTTCGGTAATTTGGTAATTTGATAATTTTGATCTGGTTATGCTAACTTTTTGAGCAGATGTACCAAGAATGCGAAATCGATATCAACTCATTTAAATGCTACCTTACTGTTTCTGAGTGAACGCATTGCATTATTTGCATATGCGTCATCACCATCCATATAAACCTGTTTAATTCATTATGCAAAAATTTACCGAATGCTCTCATTTTCTTCTTTTGACAGATGGTAAACTTCGAAATATTTTCTGTTTCTGTTTATAACTTCTTTGAGATATGGATAGGTTAATTAATCATATTATTTATATACAGACATAAGACTCTAATTTGTTAAAGTTTGGTTAAAAGAAAAAAGGATCGAAAATGGTAGATGATCTAATGCCTTCTAGCAGCTGGTAATTTTGTGCAGAACGTTGTTTAATTGTTTAAAGACTGACAAAGTTCCTACTACGTTCCTTATTGAATTGAAAAGTCTTGTGTTTTATAAAAGTTTTTTTTTTAAACAAGCAATTATTTTAAAAATTAAAAAAAATGATTTGATTTTTTTTTTTTGCCCTTTTGTCTGTATCACACTGTAGGAGCAAGAGACAGCAGTGAGCGCACACATTTTCTTTTTCTCTTCCTCTCATAGCCAGTGTATATAATATCTCAGTCAGTATTTCGTTTGCGAGTACATACAATCAGTGTTAGCGGCACAGCCAGCCGCAGATTGTAACACTGCTATGATAATTTTTTGGTACTAGAAAATTGTAATAAAAGACGATTTACTAAAACGGTTTTTTTTGTGCTTTTTCCCTTTATCCCACGGAAGGCTTTTCGGACATCGCAATTACCACAAAAAGGGATAAATCCCACGATATTATAACACTACATACAATCATATAGAATTATGGATGGAGCTAAAGAAGTTTTACTTCAGCCGTGTGGTCTAAAGCACACTCGTTTTTTTTTAAAGCGAAATTGAATTTTTAGGGTTTATCATTAGCACTGAAGGCATTAAGACTAACCCCAAAAAGGTTCAAGCCATTACAGAACTAACACCTCCGAAAACACTTAAAGAGTTACGATCATTTCTAGGTATGTCAGGTTATTTTCGCCGATTTATTCGAGATTATGCGAAAATAGCGAAACCCCTGACATCCCTTTTAAGAGGGGAAGACGGACGAGTGCCCAGACATCTCTCTAAAAATGAAGCAATAGATCTTGATGAAAATTGTATTAACTCTTTCAACCAAATAAAGGAATCTCTAATTTCAAATGAAGTAACTCTCACTCACCCGATCTTTGACAAGGACTTCGAACTCACGACAGACGCATCCGATTATGCAATCGGTGCTGTGCTATCTCAGGATAGTAGACCCATAACATTCCTTTCGAGAACACTGACGAAGACAGAAGAAAGCTATGCCACTAACGAGAAAGAGATGTTGGCCATCATTTGGGTTCTAAACTCGCTTAGGAATTTCCTTTACGGATCAAAGAAGGTACAAATATATACGGACCACCAGCCATTAACATACGCGCTGAGCAATCGTAACACGAACCACAAGATGAAGCGATGGAAGGCAATCTTGGAAGAGTATAATTACGAACTCAAATATAAACCAGGAAAAGAAAATGTAGTTGCCGATGCTTTATCTAGACTCCCACAAAGGACAGAAGTAAATTCAATGACCATGACGCAACATAGTGATGAGAGTTCTTCACATAATCTTATACCAGCAGTTGAAGTACCCATTAACGTTTTTCGAAATCAGCTGATTTTAAAAATCGGGGACACAACTAGCCATCAATTCTTAATTCCATTCCCAACGTATCATAGACACGTTTTTATACAACCCAGTTATAGCAATTCAGATATCATTTCAATTTTTAAAAAACATTTAAATCCCAGTGTAATAAATGGCTTGCAAACGAAAGAAGAAATTATGGGCCGAAAACAAAACATTTATCCCGAACATTTTTCCAAATGAAACAGAGCAGGAAGAAAAAATACTAAGTACCCATCGTAGGGCACACCGTAATCCAGAAGAAAACCGCATACAACTTCTTCAACATTTTTATTTTCAAATAATCAAAAAGACTAGGTATCCCGATCCTTCGAGGAACTGCTCGAAAGAGCCACTAATGAATATAATTTTACAATTCACTCCACAACAGGAAAAAAACCGGTCGAACTCTTCTTTGGCCGATCTCCACAAATAACCCCCGAAGAACTTGATAAAACTAGACAGAATAATATAGATCAAATTATCGAAAAACAAGAACAAGATTTAAGGTACCATAACCAAACCAGGAAACCGTGTATGATATACAATCCTGGAGACGTCATTTATATAAAGCACAACAAAAGAATTGGTTCTAAACTCACCGTCCGATATAAAAAGGAAGTAGTAAAGGAAAACAAAAATACAACTGTCATAACTGAACCCGGTAAAACGATCCACAGAAGCAATATCAGAAACTGATCAACAAATTTCACATCTCTCTTTTCAGACATGCATTGTGCATCGCAAAAGCGGAAATCCAAATTTTGGATTTCTCTAATACCCAATTTGTTGCATTACACACGGGACAAGTCAAAATACAGAACGGAAATTTAAAATTAATTCACGAAATTGACCTCGACCAGTACGACAAATTTCTGACCAACATCGCCCCAACGTTTGAACTCAACTCAACTGTTAACGATCCTTTGTTTTCCTTCCTATCCCACGAGTATCAACAAATTCAAAATTTAATCCACAACTTAAAGCCACACAAGGTAAAGAGATCCATAAATTTTATAGGCACAGCGTGGAAATGGATTGTAGGCAATCCTGACCACGACGATTATGTAACAATAAAAAAGAAAATGAATAATATCCTTGTCAATAAAAATACACAAGTTGTAATCAATAAATTATACAACGAGAGAATTAATAATATCACAAAGATTACAAATGAAATAGAAAAAATGTTAAAAGACAATAAAAGTTTCAACACAATAATTATATCCGAAATACAATATATATTTAAAATTATGAAAGAGGAATTAGAAAACATTAACTTAGCCATTCATTGGGCAAAACTAGGAATTGTAAATTCAATTATTTTGTCTAAAGAAGAGATAAGCCTAGCCGTAAATACACTAAATAAGGAACACATTCCTTTTACCACTATTGAAGAAGCTTTGAATTTTTTCCGAAATTAAAATTATAACAAAATCCGTTTCAATTTTATATTTAGTAAATATTCCTATAACGAATTCTTATGTTTATGAAAAAATTCTTATTAAACCTGTTAAAAGAAACGGTGTTACGATAGAAACACATTTTATTGAAATCATAACAAATAAAGAAGAAGTGTTTGGATTAATTGATAAATGTAAGCCAATTAATTTTATTTCAATTTGTGAAAGAAAAAATCTAGTTAATCTTGTAAACTCCACATGCATTCCAAATCTATTAAAAAGTAAACTAGCATCATGCAACATTGTCAGCGGTCAACACATCCCAACAATTGACGAGATAACACATGGTATTATTCTTCTCAATAGCTTCAATGGAACCCTCCAAGCTGAATCAACTTCCCGGAATCTTAGTGGTGCCTTTCTTATCAAATACGACAACACCAATCTCACCATCAACGACCGAATATTTACTCCAGAGAAAGTATCAACTCACACCATCCTCCCAGCGATTCTACAATAATCCCCAATAGAAAAGGAATACCATAAGATATTATCACTCGAGATGATGCACGAACTTCTCATCAACAATACCAAAAGTATCGAGTTGCTCAAAAGCGAAAATGAAACCTACGCATTCATCAGCTGCGGAGCAATAAGTCTCGTCGGGATTATCCTAGTAATTACCACAATCTATAGAATCATAACAAGGCATTCAAATAATGAAACCAGAGTCATGATCCAGCAGCAAGAAATTAAGAACATCGAAGCCCCACCACACATTGAAAGTTTACCAAAAGAACAACAAACAAAGTTCAACGACCTTCCTTACTTTTAGGCAATTGAGGACCATCGCATTTAAAGGGGGAAGAGTTAACACCGGCAACCACTCGCACGCGCAGCGCAAATGTTGACCTAGCGTCTGGGGCAAGAAAGAAATTTCCAGGGAAATTCACATTGGAAAATAGAATGCAAGCTATGGGAAATTGATATCGTAATAAATTAATAAAAATGCAAGCTTTGATAATTTAACTTGAACATGTCTTCTTTACCTTTAAGTCAGTCTTAGTTGATACATCGAATAATAAAGGACAGGGCAATCTGCTCTGAAAAATAATTTTTTTGTAATTTCGGCGTAAATTTTATTAACTGGCGCCCGAGCAGGGACCGGAACTGGGTGGGCGTGTAATTGTATCGCAAAAACAGTGCTAGTTCGTGAAACAGTGGACACCAAGCCGCGATCTCGTTGTACTAGTGCGTGTAGTAGAAACATAGTGGACACCAAGCCGCGAAGTTTTTGCATGTGTTTATAAGCAACAAAGTGGACACCAAGCCATTATTGCTAGTGCGTGCAATCACAACAAAGTGGACACCAAGCCACAAACGTGTAACGTGGACACCAAGCCACAAAAGTTTGCAAGTGCATATAAACAACAAAGTGGACACCAATCCACAAGTGTATAACGTGGACACCAGGCCACGAGACTACCTAACGTTCGTGTAGGAGAAAAGAGGCCCCCTAGTAATCCAGAAGGATAAAAAGGAGTTCCAGAATAAGGTACAGCCGCCCCCACCAACAGCCACGGTCCAAAACCTTCAACGTTATGAAATTCGAAGCCGTTATACTTTTGTAAGAATATTTTTTATTGTTTCTTTATTTTTTATGTTATTATATCACAAATTATTACAACAATTGTAACAAACTAAGACTCAACTAGAATTAGACCCAACTTTTCATTCAATTGTAAATCTCGATTCCTAAATTTAAAATGGCAAACCAAAATAATTTAATTAGACCAGCTCGATTAGAAATTCCGGCAGAACATGCCGCCCCTCACCCTGCTCCACCCCTTACAAATCCAGTCGATGACAATAATTTAGTACAGCTCATATCAATAACGATATCTACCAACCGATTAACACCAATGATCAGAACCTCTCCGACATGGACAAGGTTCCAGATGTGGTTAAAAGTTTGCGCGAATTTTCGGGCGAAGCTCAAGAGTTCAACTCGTGGAGGGAAAGTGTTGAGAGAATACTTAAAATCTACGAGCACCTCAAGGGTACTCCAAAATATTATGGCATTTTGTCTGTTATTAGAAATAAGATAACAGGCCACGCTGGCATAGCGCTCGAATCTTACAACACCCCTTTGAATTGGGACAAGATTTCCAAATGTTTGACTCTGCATTACGCAGACAAGAGGTATCTAGGAACCCTCGAGTACCAGATGACGACTCTGGTACAGGGTAACAATACAATACCTGAATTTTATCAAGCTGTTTATCACCATTTGTCATTTATCCTCAACAAACTCGGTTGTATAGACATGAGCCATGAATCCTTAAATAACATGACCCAATGCTATAGAGATAAGGCACTCGATACCTTCGTAAGAGGGCTAAAGGGTGATCTTCCAAGATTACTCAGTATAAGAGAACCCGCCATCTTGCCACAGGCTCTGCATCTTTGTTTAAAACTACAAAATGTTGATTTCAGAACTCAACATGCCAATAGCTCCCAGGCTACAGCTCGTAAAACTCTCCAGCAAACTCCCCCACCGGTCCCTCCTAAACGATTCAGTTCTTCACATCTAGTACCGGTGCCAGCCCCAAGGCGAGAATTTTTCCCGCAACTATTACATAATCCTCGTCATCCTCAGCAGCCCCAGTTTCACAGGGAACCTCAATACCATTCAAGGTCTTTTCAACAAGCCCAGCCGCAACGACTTCCACCAAACCAGCGCGAACTTCCTCCAAAACCCATGGACGTAGAGCATTCAATAAGAACTCAAAGAGTAAACTATCTGAATAGGCCAAGAGACCAACCAACTGCACAAAAACGGGAGCACTCACAACAAGTTCATCAACCATATAAAATGCAACGAGTCTACTATACCGGAGAATCCGTCAACGAAGAACAAGAAATAGAACAAAATGAAGCCACGATAAATCAAAAAGATCAGAATTATGAACAAACACTTACGGAATACAGTGACGCTCAAACAGACGAACAATATTTCGATCCACCCCAAAAAGTTGACGACATATATTTCTTAGATTAAAACACTCTTCGCTTCCTTATTTCGAGCACAAAGAGTGTACAAATTCTTAATTCATACAGACTCGAACAAAAATTATATTCAGCCACGACATATACGCAATCCTCTCCCTAACGAAATGTATTTTTATGCTAATTCAGTAGGGGGAAACATTAGAATAACTCACCATAGTCTCATTCCTCTTTTTGGTACTAAAATAGGCTGCTTAAAAATTTGTATACTTCCTACCCTCATATCATTCGACGGCATAATAGGAAACGATACCCTTAAAAGTCTGAATGCGGTCATTTATATAAAAGATAATTACATGAGAATTCATCAGAACACCTTCATTCAACTCAAACAGCATCAAACTGAAACTGTTAATAGCGTAAATATTCGAACTTCTCATCTGAACGATGAAGATTCTAATTCTCTCACTAAAATTATTGATTTGTTTCCAAAACTCTTCTCTGATCCTGACGAAAAACTTACCTACACAACAAGTGTGAAAGGGGAAATTCGTACAATAAATAACGAACCAGTCTACTCCAAATCCTACCCATATCTAGAGGACTTAAAGAAGAAATCGAAAAACAAATTAACCAACTTCTGAACGATAACATTATCAGACCCTCAAAATCTCCATATAATTCGCCAGTCTGGATAGTCAACAAAGAAATGGACGCTTCGGGCGAAAGGAAATATCGAATGGTTATCGATTACCGAAGGCTCAACTCGGTCACCATTGCCGATAAATACCCTATTCCGGAGATTAACGAGGTTCTAGCCAACCTCGGCGACAATAAATGGTTTTCTGTCGTAGATTTTAAATGCGGATTTCACCAAATCAAGCTCAGAGAATCCGATATTGAGAAAACGGCGCTCTCTATTAATAACGGGAAATTCGAGTTCACTCGTATTCCCTTTGGTTTGAAAAATGCTCCGGCAATTTTTCAAAGAGCTCTCGACGATATCCTAAGAGAGCACATCGGAAAACGATGTTACGTCTACATTGATGACATCGTTATCTTCGGAAAAGACAAGGCCGAACATTTTAAGAACCTTAAAGCCGTTTTTGAGACTCTAGAACGCGCCAACATGAAAATTCAGTTGGATAAATGCGAATTTTTTAAGTATAACTTCTTTAGGCACACTTGACTTCGGGGGTAAGCTGGTGAATGCGTCACAAAAACGTTACGGAAATCGCGAAGGGAAGTTGAGAGGCAGATATAAGTTAGTGAAGATAGAAGGAGATGGAGTTACGTTTCGTTTCGTATATCTAAGCCACAGCCCACAGTGCAGCAGTGATACCAGATCGGGGGATTTATGCCTTTTTGCGGGATTTTCTCACTTATAATAAGCTAAAAGGTACGAAAGGATTTTTCAGACCTCATAGTACAAAAAGAAAAGGATTTCACTTTTTGGTCAATTTTTGTTCCTAATTGCTCATTTTATTAAGAATAAAAAAAATAGTCAACCTAGGATATTATTTCCTAAACATTGGAATGTTTGTAAAAAAGCCTTTCCTCATTCTCAAATCAAATTTCTGTGTCATTTTTGTATGAAAAATCAAGAATAATGAGACTTGAAACCGAGATAAAGTTTCAAATAATTCATAAGATATTTATTTGATGTTGAATATTATTTTCATTTTAATGCCGAATGCAATTTTATGTTCCACTTTGTAGCGTTTTAAAAATGTGTAAGATGTACCTAAATTTATATTTTTGTATTAAGGGATATTTTGGGTATAACCGTGGGATAACCTGCCTCTAAAGTCTGGGATCACTGCAGTGTATGCCTATTGTCTGTATTACACTGTAGGACCAAAAAAAACATTGCTTTTTGAGTTTCGGTAATTTGGTAATTTGATAATTTTGATCTGGTTATGCTAACTTTTTGAGCAGATGTACCAAGAATGCGAAATCGATATCAACTCATTTAAATGCTACCTTACTGTTTCTGAGTGAACGCATTGCATTATTTGCATATGCGTCATCACCATCCATATAAACCTGTTTAATTCATTATGCAAAAATTTACCGAATGCTCTCATTTTCTACTTTTGACAGATGGTAAACTTCGAAATATTTTCTGTTTCTGTTTATAACTTCTTTGAGATATGGATAGGTTAATTAATCATATTATTTATATACAGACATAAGACTCTAATTTGTTAAAGTTTGGTTAAAAGAAAAAAGGATCGAAAATGGTAGATGATCTAATGCCTTCTAGCAGCTGGTAATTTTGTGCAGAACGTTGTTTAATTGTTTAAAGACTGACAAAGTTCCTACTACGTTCCTTATTGAATTGAAAAGTCTTGTGTTTTATAAAAGTTTTTTTTTTAAACAAGCAATTATTTTAAAAATTAAAAAAAATGATTTGATTTTTTTTTTTTTGCCCTTTTGTCTGTATCACACTGTAGGAGCAAGAGACAGCAGTGAGCGCACACATTTTCTTTTTCTCTTCCTCTCATAGCCAGTGTATATAATATCTCAGTCAGTATTTCGTTTGCGAGTACATACAATCAGTGTTAGCGGCACAGCCAGCCGCAGATTGTAACACTGCTATGATAATTTTTTGGTACTAGAAAATTGTAATAAAAGACGATTTACTAAAACGGTTTTTTTTGTGCTTTTTCCCTTTATCCCACGGAAGGCTTTTCGGACATCGCAATTACCACAAAAAGGGATAAATCCCACGATATTATAACACTACATACAATCATATAGAATTATGGATGGAGCTAAAGAAGTTTTACTTCAGCCGTGTGGTCTAAAGCACACTCGTTTTTTTTTAAAGCGAAATTGAATTTTTAGGGTTTATCATTAGCACTGAAGGCATTAAGACTAACCCCAAAAAGGTTCAAGCCATTACAGAACTAACACCTCCGAAAACACTTAAAGAGTTACGATCATTTCTAGGTATGTCAGGTTATTTTCGCCGATTTATTCGAGATTATGCGAAAATAGCGAAACCCCTGACATCCCTTTTAAGAGGGGAAGACGGACGAGTGCCCAGACATCTCTCTAAAAATGAAGCAATAGATCTTGATGAAAATTGTATTAACTCTTTCAACCAAATAAAGGAATCTCTAATTTCAAATGAAGTAACTCTCACTCACCCGATCTTTGACAAGGACTTCGAACTCACGACAGACGCATCCGATTATGCAATCGGTGCTGTGCTATCTCAGGATAGTAGACCCATAACATTCCTTTCGAGAACACTGACGAAGACAGAAGAAAGCTATGCCACTAACGAGAAAGAGATGTTGGCCATCATTTGGGTTCTAAACTCGCTTAGGAATTTCCTTTACGGATCAAAGAAGGTACAAATATATACGGACCACCAGCCATTAACATACGCGCTGAGCAATCGTAACACGAACCACAAGATGAAGCGATGGAAGGCAATCTTGGAAGAGTATAATTACGAACTCAAATATAAACCAGGAAAAGAAAATGTAGTTGCCGATGCTTTATCTAGACTCCCACAAAGGACAGAAGTAAATTCAATGACCATGACGCAACATAGTGATGAGAGTTCTTCACATAATCTTATACCAGCAGTTGAAGTACCCATTAACGTTTTTCGAAATCAGCTGATTTTAAAAATCGGGGACACAACTAGCCATCAATTCTTAATTCCATTCCCAACGTATCATAGACACGTTTTTATACAACCCAGTTATAGCAATTCAGATATCATTTCAATTTTTAAAAAACATTTAAATCCCAGTGTAATAAATGGCTTGCAAACGAAAGAAGAAATTATGGGCCGAAAACAAAACATTTATCCCGAACATTTTTCCAAATGAAACAGAGCAGGAAGAAAAAATACTAAGTACCCATCGTAGGGCACACCGTAATCCAGAAGAAAACCGCATACAACTTCTTCAACATTTTTATTTTCAAATAATCAAAAAGACTAGGTATCCCGATCCTTCGAGGAACTGCTCGAAAGAGCCACTAATGAATATAATTTTACAATTCACTCCACAACAGGAAAAAAACCGGTCGAACTCTTCTTTGGCCGATCTCCACAAATAACCCCCGAAGAACTTGATAAAACTAGACAGAATAATATAGATCAAATTATCGAAAAACAAGAACAAGATTTAAGGTACCATAACCAAACCAGGAAACCGTGTATGATATACAATCCTGGAGACGTCATTTATATAAAGCACAACAAAAGAATTGGTTCTAAACTCACCGTCCGATATAAAAAGGAAGTAGTAAAGGAAAACAAAAATACAACTGTCATAACTGAACCCGGTAAAACGATCCACAGAAGCAATATCAGAAACTGATCAACAAATTTCACATCTCTCTTTTCAGACATGCATTGTGCATCGCAAAAGCGGAAATCCAAATTTTGGATTTCTCTAATACCCAATTTGTTGCATTACACACGGGACAAGTCAAAATACAGAACGGAAATTTAAAATTAATTCACGAAATTGACCTCGACCAGTACGACAAATTTCTGACCAACATCGCCCCAACGTTTGAACTCAACTCAACTGTTAACGATCCTTTGTTTTCCTTCCTATCCCACGAGTATCAACAAATTCAAAATTTAATCCACAACTTAAAGCCACACAAGGTAAAGAGATCCATAAATTTTATAGGCACAGCGTGGAAATGGATTGTAGGCAATCCTGACCACGACGATTATGTAACAATAAAAAAGAAAATGAATAATATCCTTGTCAATAAAAATACACAAGTTGTAATCAATAAATTATACAACGAGAGAATTAATAATATCACAAAGATTACAAATGAAATAGAAAAAATGTTAAAAGACAATAAAAGTTTCAACACAATAATTATATCCGAAATACAATATATATTTAAAATTATGAAAGAGGAATTAGAAAACATTAACTTAGCCATTCATTGGGCAAAACTAGGAATTGTAAATTCAATTATTTTGTCTAAAGAAGAGATAAGCCTAGCCGTAAATACACTAAATAAGGAACACATTCCTTTTACCACTATTGAAGAAGCTTTGAATTTTTTCCGAAATTAAAATTATAACAAAATCCGTTTCAATTTTATATTTAGTAAATATTCCTATAACGAATTCTTATGTTTATGAAAAAATTCTTATTAAACCTGTTAAAAGAAACGGTGTTACGATAGAAACACATTTTATTGAAATCATAACAAATAAAGAAGAAGTGTTTGGATTAATTGATAAATGTAAGCCAATTAATTTTATTTCAATTTGTGAAAGAAAAAATCTAGTTAATCTTGTAAACTCCACATGCATTCCAAATCTATTAAAAAGTAAACTAGCATCATGCAACATTGTCAGCGGTCAACACATCCCAACAATTGACGAGATAACACATGGTATTATTCTTCTCAATAGCTTCAATGGAACCCTCCAAGCTGAATCAACTTCCCGGAATCTTAGTGGTGCCTTTCTTATCAAATACGACAACACCAATCTCACCATCAACGACCGAATATTTACTCCAGAGAAAGTATCAACTCACACCATCCTCCCAGCGATTCTACAATAATCCCCAATAGAAAAGGAATACCATAAGATATTATCACTCGAGATGATGCACGAACTTCTCATCAACAATACCAAAAGTATCGAGTTGCTCAAAAGCGAAAATGAAACCTACGCATTCATCAGCTGCGGAGCAATAAGTCTCGTCGGGATTATCCTAGTAATTACCACAATCTATAGAATCATAACAAGGCATTCAAATAATGAAACCAGAGTCATGATCCAGCAGCAAGAAATTAAGAACATCGAAGCCCCACCACACATTGAAAGTTTACCAAAAGAACAACAAACAAAGTTCAACGACCTTCCTTACTTTTAGGCAATTGAGGACCATCGCATTTAAAGGGGGAAGAGTTAACACCGGCAACCACTCGCACGCGCAGCGCAAATGTTGACCTAGCGTCTGGGGCAAGAAAGAAATTTCCAGGGAAATTCACATTGGAAAATAGAATGCAAGCTATGGGAAATTGATATCGTAATAAATTAATAAAAATGCAAGCTTTGATAATTTAACTTGAACATGTCTTCTTTACCTTTAAGTCAGTCTTAGTTGATACATCGAATAATAAAGGACAGGGCAATCTGCTCTGAAAAATAATTTTTTTGTAATTTCGGCGTAAATTTTATTAACTGGCGCCCGAGCAGGGACCGGAACTGGGTGGGCGTGTAATTGTATCGCAAAAACAGTGCTAGTTCGTGAAACAGTGGACACCAAGCCGCGATCTCGTTGTACTAGTGCGTGTAGTAGAAACATAGTGGACACCAAGCCGCGAAGTTTTTGCATGTGTTTATAAGCAACAAAGTGGACACCAAGCCATTATTGCTAGTGCGTGCAATCACAACAAAGTGGACACCAAGCCACAAACGTGTAACGTGGACACCAAGCCACAAAAGTTTGCAAGTGCATATAAACAACAAAGTGGACACCAATCCACAAGTGTATAACGTGGACACCAGGCCACGAGACTCGTGTAGGAGAAAAGAGGCCCCCTAGTAATCCAGAAGGATAAAAAGGAGTTCCAGAATAAGGTACAGCCGCCCCCACCAACAGCCACGGTCCAAAACCTTCAACGTTATGAAATTCGAAGCCGTTATACTTTTGTAAGAATATTTTTTATTGTTTCTTTATTTTTTATGTTATTATATCACAAATTATTACAACAATTGTAACAAACTAAGACTCAACTAGAATTAGACCCAACTTTTCATTCAATTGTAAATCTCGATTCCTAAATTTAAAATGGCAAACCAAAATAATTTAATTAGACCAGCTCGATTAGAAATTCCGGCAGAACATGCCGCCCCTCACCCTGCTCCACCCCTTACAAATCCAGTCGATGACAATAATTTAGTACAGCTCATATCAATAACGATATCTACCAACCGATTAACACCAATGATCAGAACCTCTCCGACATGGACAAGGTTCCAGATGTGGTTAAAAGTTTGCGCGAATTTTCGGGCGAAGCTCAAGAGTTCAACTCGTGGAGGGAAAGTGTTGAGAGAATACTTAAAATCTACGAGCACCTCAAGGGTACTCCAAAATATTATGGCATTTTGTCTGTTATTAGAAATAAGATAACAGGCCACGCTGGCATAGCGCTCGAATCTTACAACACCCCTTTGAATTGGGACAAGATTTCCAAATGTTTGACTCTGCATTACGCAGACAAGAGGTATCTAGGAACCCTCGAGTACCAGATGACGACTCTGGTACAGGGTAACAATACAATACCTGAATTTTATCAAGCTGTTTATCACCATTTGTCATTTATCCTCAACAAACTCGGTTGTATAGACATGAGCCATGAATCCTTAAATAACATGACCCAATGCTATAGAGATAAGGCACTCGATACCTTCGTAAGAGGGCTAAAGGGTGATCTTCCAAGATTACTCAGTATAAGAGAACCCGCCATCTTGCCACAGGCTCTGCATCTTTGTTTAAAACTACAAAATGTTGATTTCAGAACTCAACATGCCAATAGCTCCCAGGCTACAGCTCGTAAAACTCTCCAGCAAACTCCCCCACCGGTCCCTCCTAAACGATTCAGTTCTTCACATCTAGTACCGGTGCCAGCCCCAAGGCGAGAATTTTTCCCGCAACTATTACATAATCCTCGTCATCCTCAGCAGCCCCAGTTTCACAGGGAACCTCAATACCATTCAAGGTCTTTTCAACAAGCCCAGCCGCAACGACTTCCACCAAACCAGCGCGAACTTCCTCCAAAACCCATGGACGTAGAGCATTCAATAAGAACTCAAAGAGTAAACTATCTGAATAGGCCAAGAGACCAACCAACTGCACAAAAACGGGAGCACTCACAACAAGTTCATCAACCATATAAAATGCAACGAGTCTACTATACCGGAGAATCCGTCAACGAAGAACAAGAAATAGAACAAAATGAAGCCACGATAAATCAAAAAGATCAGAATTATGAACAAACACTTACGGAATACAGTGACGCTCAAACAGACGAACAATATTTCGATCCACCCCAAAAAGTTGACGACATATATTTCTTAGATTAAAACACTCTTCGCTTCCTTATTTCGAGCACAAAGAGTGTACAAATTCTTAATTCATACAGACTCGAACAAAAATTATATTCAGCCACGACATATACGCAATCCTCTCCCTAACGAAATGTATTTTTATGCTAATTCAGTAGGGGGAAACATTAGAATAACTCACCATAGTCTCATTCCTCTTTTTGGTACTAAAATAGGCTGCTTAAAAATTTGTATACTTCCTACCCTCATATCATTCGACGGCATAATAGGAAACGATACCCTTAAAAGTCTGAATGCGGTCATTTATATAAAAGATAATTACATGAGAATTCATCAGAACACCTTCATTCAACTCAAACAGCATCAAACTGAAACTGTTAATAGCGTAAATATTCGAACTTCTCATCTGAACGATGAAGATTCTAATTCTCTCACTAAAATTATTGATTTGTTTCCAAAACTCTTCTCTGATCCTGACGAAAAACTTACCTACACAACAAGTGTGAAAGGGGAAATTCGTACAATAAATAACGAACCAGTCTACTCCAAATCCTACCCATATCTAGAGGACTTAAAGAAGAAATCGAAAAACAAATTAACCAACTTCTGAACGATAACATTATCAGACCCTCAAAATCTCCATATAATTCGCCAGTCTGGATAGTCAACAAAGAAATGGACGCTTCGGGCGAAAGGAAATATCGAATGGTTATCGATTACCGAAGGCTCAACTCGGTCACCATTGCCGATAAATACCCTATTCCGGAGATTAACGAGGTTCTAGCCAACCTCGGCGACAATAAATGGTTTTCTGTCGTAGATTTTAAATGCGGATTTCACCAAATCAAGCTCAGAGAATCCGATATTGAGAAAACGGCGTTCTCTATTAATAACGGGAAATTCGAGTTCACTCGTATTCCCTTTGGTTTGAAAAATGCTCCGGCAATTTTTCAAAGAGCTCTCGACGATATCCTAAGAGAGCACATCGGAAAACGATGTTACGTCTACATTGATGACATCGTTATCTTCGGAAAAGACAAGGCCGAACATTTTAAGAACCTTAAAGCCGTTTTTGAGACTCTAGAACGCGCCAACATGAAAATTCAGTTGGATAAATGCGAATTTTTTAAGTATAACTTCTTTAGGCACACTTGACTTCGGGGGTAAGCTGGTGAATGCGTCACAAAAACGTTACGGAAATCGCGAAGGGAAGTTGAGAGGCAGATATAAGTTAGTGAAGATAGAAGGAGATGGAGTTACGTTTCGTTTCGTATATCTAAGCCACAGCCCACAGTGCAGCAGTGATACCAGATCGGGGGATTTATGCCTTTTTGCGGGATTTTCTCACTTATAATAAGCTAAAAGGTACGAAAGGATTTTTCAGACCTCATAGTACAAAAAGAAAAGGATTTCACTTTTTGGTCAATTTTTGTTCCTAATTGCTCATTTTATTAAGAATAAAAAAAATAGTCAACCTAGGATATTATTTCCTAAACATTGGAATGTTTGTAAAAAAGCCTTTCCTCATTCTCAAATCAAATTTCTGTGTCATTTTTGTATGAAAAATCAAGAATAATGAGACTTGAAACCGAGATAAAGTTTCAAATAATTCATAAGATATTTATTTGATGTTGAATATTATTTTCATTTTAATGCCGAATGCAATTTTATGTTCCACTTTGTAGCGTTTTAAAAATGTGTAAGATGTACCTAAATTTATATTTTTGTATTAAGGGATATTTTGGGTATAACCGTGGGATAACCTGCCTCTAAAGTCTGGGATCACTGCAGTGTACGCCTATTGTCTGTATTACACTGTAGGACCAAAAAAAACATTGCTTTTTGAGTTTCGGTAATTTGGTAATTTGATAATTTTGATCTGGTTATGCTAACTTTTTGAGCAGATGTACCAAGAATGCGAAATCGATATCAACTCATTTAAATGCTACCTTACTGTTTCTGAGTGAACGCATTGCATTATTTGCATATGCGTCATCACCATCCATATAAACCTGTTTAATTCATTATGCAAAAATTTACCGAATGCTCTTATTTTCTTCTTTTGACAGATGGTAAACTTCGAAATATTTTCTGTTTCTGTTTATAACTTCTTTGAGATATGGATAGGTTAATTAATCATATTATTTATATACAGACATAAGACTCTAATTTGTTAAAGTTTGGTTAAAAGAAAAAAGGATCGAAAATGGTAGATGATCTAATGCCTTCTAGCAGCTGGTAATTTTGTGCAGAACGTTGTTTAATTGTTTAAAGACTGACAAAGTTCCTACTACGTTCCTTATTGAATTGAAAAGTCTTGTGTTTTATAAAAGTTTTTTTTTTAAACAAGCAATTATTTTAAAAATTAAAAAAAATGATTTGATTTTTTTTTTTTGCCCTTTTGTCTGTATCACACTGTAGGAGCAAGAGACAGCAGTGAGCGCACACATTTTCTTTTTCTCTTCCTCTCATAGCCAGTGTATATAATATCTCAGTCAGTATTTCGTTTGCGAGTACATACAATCAGTGTTAGCGGCACAGCCAGCCGCAGATTGTAACACTGCTATGATAATTTTTTGGTACTAGAAAATTGTAATAAAAGACGATTTACTAAAACGGTTTTTTTTGTGCTTTTTCCCTTTATCCCACGGAAGGCTTTTCGGACATCGCAATTACCACAAAAAGGGATAAATCCCACGATATTATAACACTACATACAATCATATAGAATTATGGATGGAGCTAAAGAAGTTTTACTTCAGCCGTGTGGTCTAAAGCACACTCGTTTTTTTTTAAAGCGAAATTGAATTTTTAGGGTTTATCATTAGCACTGAAGGCATTAAGACTAACCCCAAAAAGGTTCAAGCCATTACAGAACTAACACCTCCGAAAACACTTAAAGAGTTACGATCATTTCTAGGTATGTCAGGTTATTTTCGCCGATTTATTCGAGATTATGCGAAAATAGCGAAACCCCTGACATCCCTTTTAAGAGGGGAAGACGGACGAGTGCCCAGACATCTCTCTAAAAATGAAGCAATAGATCTTGATGAAAATTGTATTAACTCTTTCAACCAAATAAAGGAATCTCTAATTTCAAATGAAGTAACTCTCACTCACCCGATCTTTGACAAGGACTTCGAACTCACGACAGACGCATCCGATTATGCAATCGGTGCTGTGCTATCTCAGGATAGTAGACCCATAACATTCCTTTCGAGAACACTGACGAAGACAGAAGAAAGCTATGCCACTAACGAGAAAGAGATGTTGGCCATCATTTGGGTTCTAAACTCGCTTAGGAATTTCCTTTACGGATCAAAGAAGGTACAAATATATACGGACCACCAGCCATTAACATACGCGCTGAGCAATCGTAACACGAACCACAAGATGAAGCGATGGAAGGCAATCTTGGAAGAGTATAATTACGAACTCAAATATAAACCAGGAAAAGAAAATGTAGTTGCCGATGCTTTATCTAGACTCCCACAAAGGACAGAAGTAAATTCAATGACCATGACGCAACATAGTGATGAGAGTTCTTCACATAATCTTATACCAGCAGTTGAAGTACCCATTAACGTTTTTCGAAATCAGCTGATTTTAAAAATCGGGGACACAACTAGCCATCAATTCTTAATTCCATTCCCAACGTATCATAGACACGTTTTTATACAACCCAGTTATAGCAATTCAGATATCATTTCAATTTTTAAAAAACATTTAAATCCCAGTGTAATAAATGGCTTGCAAACGAAAGAAGAAATTATGGGCCGAAAACAAAACATTTATCCCGAACATTTTTCCAAATGAAACAGAGCAGGAAGAAAAAATACTAAGTACCCATCGTAGGGCACACCGTAATCCAGAAGAAAACCGCATACAACTTCTTCAACATTTTTATTTTCAAATAATCAAAAAGACTAGGTATCCCGATCCTTCGAGGAACTGCTCGAAAGAGCCACTAATGAATATAATTTTACAATTCACTCCACAACAGGAAAAAAACCGGTCGAACTCTTCTTTGGCCGATCTCCACAAATAACCCCCGAAGAACTTGATAAAACTAGACAGAATAATATAGATCAAATTATCGAAAAACAAGAACAAGATTTAAGGTACCATAACCAAACCAGGAAACCGTGTATGATATACAATCCTGGAGACGTCATTTATATAAAGCACAACAAAAGAATTGGTTCTAAACTCACCGTCCGATATAAAAAGGAAGTAGTAAAGGAAAACAAAAATACAACTGTCATAACTGAACCCGGTAAAACGATCCACAGAAGCAATATCAGAAACTGATCAACAAATTTCACATCTCTCTTTTCAGACATGCATTGTGCATCGCAAAAGCGGAAATCCAAATTTTGGATTTCTCTAATACCCAATTTGTTGCATTACACACGGGACAAGTCAAAATACAGAACGGAAATTTAAAATTAATTCACGAAATTGACCTCGACCAGTACGACAAATTTCTGACCAACATCGCCCCAACGTTTGAACTCAACTCAACTGTTAACGATCCTTTGTTTTCCTTCCTATCCCACGAGTATCAACAAATTCAAAATTTAATCCACAACTTAAAGCCACACAAGGTAAAGAGATCCATAAATTTTATAGGCACAGCGTGGAAATGGATTGTAGGCAATCCTGACCACGACGATTATGTAACAATAAAAAAGAAAATGAATAATATCCTTGTCAATAAAAATACACAAGTTGTAATCAATAAATTATACAACGAGAGAATTAATAATATCACAAAGATTACAAATGAAATAGAAAAAATGTTAAAAGACAATAAAAGTTTCAACACAATAATTATATCCGAAATACAATATATATTTAAAATTATGAAAGAGGAATTAGAAAACATTAACTTAGCCATTCATTGGGCAAAACTAGGAATTGTAAATTCAATTATTTTGTCTAAAGAAGAGATAAGCCTAGCCGTAAATACACTAAATAAGGAACACATTCCTTTTACCACTATTGAAGAAGCTTTGAATTTTTTCCGAAATTAAAATTATAACAAAATCCGTTTCAATTTTATATTTAGTAAATATTCCTATAACGAATTCTTATGTTTATGAAAAAATTCTTATTAAACCTGTTAAAAGAAACGGTGTTACGATAGAAACACATTTTATTGAAATCATAACAAATAAAGAAGAAGTGTTTGGATTAATTGATAAATGTAAGCCAATTAATTTTATTTCAATTTGTGAAAGAAAAAATCTAGTTAATCTTGTAAACTCCACATGCATTCCAAATCTATTAAAAAGTAAACTAGCATCATGCAACATTGTCAGCGGTCAACACATCCCAACAATTGACGAGATAACACATGGTATTATTCTTCTCAATAGCTTCAATGGAACCCTCCAAGCTGAATCAACTTCCCGGAATCTTAGTGGTGCCTTTCTTATCAAATACGACAACACCAATCTCACCATCAACGACCGAATATTTACTCCAGAGAAAGTATCAACTCACACCATCCTCCCAGCGATTCTACAATAATCCCCAATAGAAAAGGAATACCATAAGATATTATCACTCGAGATGATGCACGAACTTCTCATCAACAATACCAAAAGTATCGAGTTGCTCAAAAGCGAAAATGAAACCTACGCATTCATCAGCTGCGGAGCAATAAGTCTCGTCGGGATTATCCTAGTAATTACCACAATCTATAGAATCATAACAAGGCATTCAAATAATGAAACCAGAGTCATGATCCAGCAGCAAGAAATTAAGAACATCGAAGCCCCACCACACATTGAAAGTTTACCAAAAGAACAACAAACAAAGTTCAACGACCTTCCTTACTTTTAGGCAATTGAGGACCATCGCATTTAAAGGGGGAAGAGTTAACACCGGCAACCACTCGCACGCGCAGCGCAAATGTTGACCTAGCGTCTGGGGCAAGAAAGAAATTTCCAGGGAAATTCACATTGGAAAATAGAATGCAAGCTATGGGAAATTGATATCGTAATAAATTAATAAAAATGCAAGCTTTGATAATTTAACTTGAACATGTCTTCTTTACCTTTAAGTCAGTCTTAGTTGATACATCGAATAATAAAGGACAGGGCAATCTGCTCTGAAAAATAATTTTTTTGTAATTTCGGCGTAAATTTTATTAACTGGCGCCCGAGCAGGGACCGGAACTGGGTGGGCGTGTAATTGTATCGCAAAAACAGTGCTAGTTCGTGAAACAGTGGACACCAAGCCGCGATCTCGTTGTACTAGTGCGTGTAGTAGAAACATAGTGGACACCAAGCCGCGAAGTTTTTGCATGTGTTTATAAGCAACAAAGTGGACACCAAGCCATTATTGCTAGTGCGTGCAATCACAACAAAGTGGACACCAAGCCACAAACGTGTAACGTGGACACCAAGCCACAAAAGTTTGCAAGTGCATATAAACAACAAAGTGGACACCAATCCACAAGTGTATAACGTGGACACCAGGCCACGAGACTACCTAACGTTCGTGTAGGAGAAAAGAGGCCCCCTAGTAATCCAGAAGGATAAAAAGGAGTTCCAGAATAAGGTACAGCCGCCCCCACCAACAGCCACGGTCCAAAACCTTCAACGTTATGAAATTCGAAGCCGTTATACTTTTGTAAGAATATTTTTTATTGTTTCTTTATTTTTTATGTTATTATATCACAAATTATTACAACAATTGTAACAAACTAAGACTCAACTAGAATTAGACCCAACTTTTCATTCAATTGTAAATCTCGATTCCTAAATTTAAAATGGCAAACCAAAATAATTTAATTAGACCAGCTCGATTAGAAATTCCGGCAGAACATGCCGCCCCTCACCCTGCTCCACCCCTTACAAATCCAGTCGATGACAATAATTTAGTACAGCTCATATCAATAACGATATCTACCAACCGATTAACACCAATGATCAGAACCTCTCCGACATGGACAAGGTTCCAGATGTGGTTAAAAGTTTGCGCGAATTTTCGGGCGAAGCTCAAGAGTTCAACTCGTGGAGGGAAAGTGTTGAGAGAATACTTAAAATCTACGAGCACCTCAAGGGTACTCCAAAATATTATGGCATTTTGTCTGTTATTAGAAATAAGATAACAGGCCACGCTGGCATAGCGCTCGAATCTTACAACACCCCTTTGAATTGGGACAAGATTTCCAAATGTTTGACTCTGCATTACGCAGACAAGAGGTATCTAGGAACCCTCGAGTACCAGATGACGACTCTGGTACAGGGTAACAATACAATACCTGAATTTTATCAAGCTGTTTATCACCATTTGTCATTTATCCTCAACAAACTCGGTTGTATAGACATGAGCCATGAATCCTTAAATAACATGACCCAATGCTATAGAGATAAGGCACTCGATACCTTCGTAAGAGGGCTAAAGGGTGATCTTCCAAGATTACTCAGTATAAGAGAACCCGCCATCTTGCCACAGGCTCTGCATCTTTGTTTAAAACTACAAAATGTTGATTTCAGAACTCAACATGCCAATAGCTCCCAGGCTACAGCTCGTAAAACTCTCCAGCAAACTCCCCCACCGGTCCCTCCTAAACGATTCAGTTCTTCACATCTAGTACCGGTGCCAGCCCCAAGGCGAGAATTTTTCCCGCAACTATTACATAATCCTCGTCATCCTCAGCAGCCCCAGTTTCACAGGGAACCTCAATACCATTCAAGGTCTTTTCAACAAGCCCAGCCGCAACGACTTCCACCAAACCAGCGCGAACTTCCTCCAAAACCCATGGACGTAGAGCATTCAATAAGAACTCAAAGAGTAAACTATCTGAATAGGCCAAGAGACCAACCAACTGCACAAAAACGGGAGCACTCACAACAAGTTCATCAACCATATAAAATGCAACGAGTCTACTATACCGGAGAATCCGTCAACGAAGAACAAGAAATAGAACAAAATGAAGCCACGATAAATCAAAAAGATCAGAATTATGAACAAACACTTACGGAATACAGTGACGCTCAAACAGACGAACAATATTTCGATCCACCCCAAAAAGTTGACGACATATATTTCTTAGATTAAAACACTCTTCGCTTCCTTATTTCGAGCACAAAGAGTGTACAAATTCTTAATTCATACAGACTCGAACAAAAATTATATTCAGCCACGACATATACGCAATCCTCTCCCTAACGAAATGTATTTTTATGCTAATTCAGTAGGGGGAAACATTAGAATAACTCACCATAGTCTCATTCCTCTTTTTGGTACTAAAATAGGCTGCTTAAAAATTTGTATACTTCCTACGATACCCTTAAAAGTCTGAATGCGGTCATTTATATAAAAGATAATTACATGAGAATTCATCAGAACACCTTCATTCAACTCAAACAGCATCAAACTGAAACTGTTAATAGCGTAAATATTCGAACTTCTCATCTGAACGATGAAGATTCTAATTCTCTCACTAAAATTATTGATTTGTTTCCAAAACTCTTCTCTGATCCTGACGAAAAACTTACCTACACAACAAGTGTGAAAGGGGAAATTCGTACAATAAATAACGAACCAGTCTACTCCAAATCCTACCCATATCTAGAGGACTTAAAGAAGAAATCGAAAAACAAATTAACCAACTTCTGAACGATAACATTATCAGACCCTCAAAATCTCCATATAATTCGCCAGTCTGGATAGTCAACAAAGAAATGGACGCTTCGGGCGAAAGGAAATATCGAATGGTTATCGATTACCGAAGGCTCAACTCGGTCACCATTGCCGATAAATACCCTATTCCGGAGATTAACGAGGTTCTAGCCAACCTCGGCGACAATAAATGGTTTTCTGTCGTAGATTTTAAATGCGGATTTCACCAAATCAAGCTCAGAGAATCCGATATTGAGAAAACGGCGTTCTCTATTAATAACGGGAAATTCGAGTTCACTCGTATTCCCTTTGGTTTGAAAAATGCTCCGGCAATTTTTCAAAGAGCTCTCGACGATATCCTAAGAGAGCACATCGGAAAACGATGTTACGTCTACATTGATGACATCGTTATCTTCGGAAAAGACAAGGCCGAACATTTTAAGAACCTTAAAGCCGTTTTTGAGACTCTAGAACGCGCCAACATGAAAATTCAGTTGGATAAATGCGAATTTTTTAAGTATAACTTCTTTAGGCACACTTGACTTCGGGGGTAAGCTGGTGAATGCGTCACAAAAACGTTACGGAAATCGCGAAGGGAAGTTGAGAGGCAGATATAAGTTAGTGAAGATAGAAGGAGATGGAGTTACGTTTCGTTTCGTATATCTAAGCCACAGCCCACAGTGCAGCAGTGATACCAGATCGGGGGATTTATGCCTTTTTGCGGGATTTTCTCACTTATAATAAGCTAAAAGGTACGAAAGGATTTTTCAGACCTCATAGTACAAAAAGAAAAGGATTTCACTTTTTGGTCAATTTTTGTTCCTAATTGCTCATTTTATTAAGAATAAAAAAAATAGTCAACCTAGGATGAAATTAAATATTTTCATATTTAGAAAAAAGTCATTCAAAATATCTGAAAGCATTCATTTTCTTTTTTTTTATTTCCCTAAACTGTTTCATAAAATGACATATCTGTGAATGAATTCACGAGTATTGTTTAAAATAATAAATTTATTTATTTCCTAAACATTGGAATGTTTGTAAAAAAGCCTTTCCTCATTCTCAAATCAAATTTCTGTGTCATTTTTGTATGAAAAATCAAGAATAATGAGACTTGAAACCGAGATAAAGTTTCAAATAATTCATAAGATATTTATTTGATGTTGAATATTATTTTCATTTTAATGCCGAATGCAATTTTATGTTCCACTTTGTAGCGTTTTAAAAATGTGTAAGATGTACCTAAATTTATATTTTTGTATTAAGGGATATTTTGGGTATAACCGTGGGATAACCTGCCTCTAAAGTCTGGGATCACTGCAGTGTATGCCTATTGTCTGTATTACACTGTAGGACCAAAAAAAACATTGCTTTTTGAGTTTCGGTAATTTGGTAATTTGATAATTTTGATCTGGTTATGCTAACTTTTTGAGCAGATGTACCAAGAATGCGAAATCGATATCAACTCATTTAAATGCTACCTTACTGTTTCTGAGTGAACGCATTGCATTATTTGCATATGCGTCATCACCATCCATATAAACCTGTTTAATTCATTATGCAAAAATTTACCGAATGCTCTCATTTTCTACTTTTGACAGATGGTAAACTTCGAAATATTTTCTGTTTCTGTTTATAACTTCTTTGAGATATGGATAGGTTAATTAATCATATTATTTATATACAGACATAAGACTCTAATTTGTTAAAGTTTGGTTAAAAGAAAAAAGGATCGAAAATGGTAGATGATCTAATGCCTTCTAGCAGCTGGTAATTTTGTGCAGAACGTTGTTTAATTGTTTAAAGACTGACAAAGTTCCTACTACGTTCCTTATTGAATTGAAAAGTCTTGTGTTTTATAAAAGTTTTTTTTTTTAACAAGCAATTATTTTAAAAATTAAAAAAAATGATTTGATTTTTTTTTTTTTGCCCTTTTGTCTGTATCACACTGTAGGAGCAAGAGACAGCAGTGAGCGCACACATTTTCTTTTTCTCTTCCTCTCATAGCCAGTGTATATAATATCTCAGTCAGTATTTCGTTTGCGAGTACATACAATCAGTGTTAGCGGCACAGCCAGCCGCAGATTGTAACACTGCTATGATAATTTTTTGGTACTAGAAAATTGTAATAAAAGACGATTTACTAAAACGGTTTTTTTTGTGCTTTTTCCCTTTATCCCACGGAAGGCTTTTCGGACATCGCAATTACCACAAAAAGGGATAAATCCCACGATATTATAACACTACATACAATCATATAGAATTATGGATGGAGCTAAAGAAGTTTTACTTCAGCCGTGTGGTCTAAAGCACACTCGTTTTTTTTTAAAGCGAAATTGAATTTTTAGGGTTTATCATTAGCACTGAAGGCATTAAGACTAACCCCAAAAAGGTTCAAGCCATTACAGAACTAACACCTCCGAAAACACTTAAAGAGTTACGATCATTTCTAGGTATGTCAGGTTATTTTCGCCGATTTATTCGAGATTATGCGAAAATAGCGAAACCCCTGACATCCCTTTTAAGAGGGGAAGACGGACGAGTGCCCAGACATCTCTCTAAAAATGAAGCAATAGATCTTGATGAAAATTGTATTAACTCTTTCAACCAAATAAAGGAATCTCTAATTTCAAATGAAGTAACTCTCACTCACCCGATCTTTGACAAGGACTTCGAACTCACGACAGACGCATCCGATTATGCAATCGGTGCTGTGCTATCTCAGGATAGTAGACCCATAACATTCCTTTCGAGAACACTGACGAAGACAGAAGAAAGCTATGCCACTAACGAGAAAGAGATGTTGGCCATCATTTGGGTTCTAAACTCGCTTAGGAATTTCCTTTACGGATCAAAGAAGGTACAAATATATACGGACCACCAGCCATTAACATACGCGCTGAGCAATCGTAACACGAACCACAAGATGAAGCGATGGAAGGCAATCTTGGAAGAGTATAATTACGAACTCAAATATAAACCAGGAAAAGAAAATGTAGTTGCCGATGCTTTATCTAGACTCCCACAAAGGACAGAAGTAAATTCAATGACCATGACGCAACATAGTGATGAGAGTTCTTCACATAATCTTATACCAGCAGTTGAAGTACCCATTAACGTTTTTCGAAATCAGCTGATTTTAAAAATCGGGGACACAACTAGCCATCAATTCTTAATTCCATTCCCAACGTATCATAGACACGTTTTTATACAACCCAGTTATAGCAATTCAGATATCATTTCAATTTTTAAAAAACATTTAAATCCCAGTGTAATAAATGGCTTGCAAACGAAAGAAGAAATTATGGGCCGAAAACAAAACATTTATCCCGAACATTTTTCCAAATGAAACAGAGCAGGAAGAAAAAATACTAAGTACCCATCGTAGGGCACACCGTAATCCAGAAGAAAACCGCATAAAACTTCTTCAACATTTTTATTTTCAAATAATCAAAAAGACTAGGTATCCCGATCCTTCGAGGAACTGCTCGAAAGAGCCACTAATGAATATAATTTTACAATTCACTCCACAACAGGAAAAAAACCGGTCGAACTCTTCTTTGGCCGATCTCCACAAATAACCCCCGAAGAACTTGATAAAACTAGACAGAATAATATAGATCAAATTATCGAAAAACAAGAACAAGATTTAAGGTACCATAACCAAACCAGGAAACCGTGTATGATATACAATCCTGGAGACGTCATTTATATAAAGCACAACAAAAGAATTGGTTCTAAACTCACCGTCCGATATAAAAAGGAAGTAGTAAAGGAAAACAAAAATACAACTGTCATAACTGAACCCGGTAAAACGATCCACAGAAGCAATATCAGAAACTGATCAACAAATTTCACATCTCTCTTTTCAGACATGCATTGTGCATCGCAAAAGCGGAAATCCAAATTTTGGATTTCTCTAATACCCAATTTGTTGCATTACACACGGGACAAGTCAAAATACAGAACGGAAATTTAAAATTAATTCACGAAATTGACCTCGACCAGTACGACAAATTTCTGACCAACATCGCCCCAACGTTTGAACTCAACTCAACTGTTAACGATCCTTTGTTTTCCTTCCTATCCCACGAGTATCAACAAATTCAAAATTTAATCCACAACTTAAAGCCACACAAGGTAAAGAGATCCATAAATTTTATAGGCACAGCGTGGAAATGGATTGTAGGCAATCCTGACCACGACGATTATGTAACAATAAAAAAGAAAATGAATAATATCCTTGTCAATAAAAATACACAAGTTGTAATCAATAAATTATACAACGAGAGAATTAATAATATCACAAAGATTACAAATGAAATAGAAAAAATGTTAAAAGACAATAAAAGTTTCAACACAATAATTATATCCGAAATACAATATATATTTAAAATTATGAAAGAGGAATTAGAAAACATTAACTTAGCCATTCATTGGGCAAAACTAGGAATTGTAAATTCAATTATTTTGTCTAAAGAAGAGATAAGCCTAGCCGTAAATACACTAAATAAGGAACACATTCCTTTTACCACTATTGAAGAAGCTTTGAATTTTTTCCGAAATTAAAATTATAACAAAATCCGTTTCAATTTTATATTTAGTAAATATTCCTATAACGAATTCTTATGTTTATGAAAAAATTCTTATTAAACCTGTTAAAAGAAACGGTGTTACGATAGAAACACATTTTATTGAAATCATAACAAATAAAGAAGAAGTGTTTGGATTAATTGATAAATGTAAGCCAATTAATTTTATTTCAATTTGTGAAAGAAAAAATCTAGTTAATCTTGTAAACTCCACATGCATTCCAAATCTATTAAAAAGTAAACTAGCATCATGCAACATTGTCAGCGGTCAACACATCCCAACAATTGACGAGATAACACATGGTATTATTCTTCTCAATAGCTTCAATGGAACCCTCCAAGCTGAATCAACTTCCCGGAATCTTAGTGGTGCCTTTCTTATCAAATACGACAACACCAATCTCACCATCAACGACCGAATATTTACTCCAGAGAAAGTATCAACTCACACCATCCTCCCAGCGATTCTACAATAATCCCCAATAGAAAAGGAATACCATAAGATATTATCACTCGAGATGATGCACGAACTTCTCATCAACAATACCAAAAGTATCGAGTTGCTCAAAAGCGAAAATGAAACCTACGCATTCATCAGCTGCGGAGCAATAAGTCTCGTCGGGATTATCCTAGTAATTACCACAATCTATAGAATCATAACAAGGCATTCAAATAATGAAACCAGAGTCATGATCCAGCAGCAAGAAATTAAGAACATCGAAGCCCCACCACACATTGAAAGTTTACCAAAAGAACAACAAACAAAGTTCAACGACCTTCCTTACTTTTAGGCAATTGAGGACCATCGCATTTAAAGGGGGAAGAGTTAACACCGGCAACCACTCGCACGCGCAGCGCAAATGTTGACCTAGCGTCTGGGGCAAGAAAGAAATTTCCAGGGAAATTCACATTGGAAAATAGAATGCAAGCTATGGGAAATTGATATCGTAATAAATTAATAAAAATGCAAGCTTTGATAATTTAACTTGAACATGTCTTCTTTACCTTTAAGTCAGTCTTAGTTGATACATCGAATAATAAAGGACAGGGCAATCTGCTCTGAAAAATAATTTTTTTGTAATTTCGGCGTAAATTTTATTAACTGGCGCCCGAGCAGGGACCGGAACTGGGTGGGCGTGTAATTGTATCGCAAAAACAGTGCTAGTTCGTGAAACAGTGGACACCAAGCCGCGATCTCGTTGTACTAGTGCGTGTAGTAGAAACATAGTGGACACCAAGCCGCGAAGTTTTTGCATGTGTTTATAAGCAACAAAGTGGACACCAAGCCATTATTGCTAGTGCGTGCAATCACAACAAAGTGGACACCAAGCCACAAACGTGTAACGTGGACACCAAGCCACAAAAGTTTGCAAGTGCATATAAACAACAAAGTGGACACCAATCCACAAGTGTATAACGTGGACACCAGGCCACGAGACTACCTAACGTTCGTGTAGGAGAAAAGAGGCCCCCTAGTAATCCAGAAGGATAAAAAGGAGTTCCAGAATAAGGTACAGCCGCCCCCACCAACAGCCACGGTCCAAAACCTTCAACGTTATGAAATTCGAAGCCGTTATACTTTTGTAAGAATATTTTTTATTGTTTCTTTATTTTTTATGTTATTATATCACAAATTATTACAACAATTGTAACAAACTAAGACTCAACTAGAAATAGACCCAACTTTTCATTCAATTGTAAATCTCGATTCCTAAATTTAAAATGGCAAACCAAAATAATTTAATTAGACCAGCTCGATTAGAAATTCCGGCAGAACATGCCGCCCCTCACCCTGCTCCACCCCTTACAAATCCAGTCGATGACAATAATTTAGTACAGCTCATATCAATAACGATATCTACCAACCGATTAACACCAATGATCAGAACCTCTCCGACATGGACAAGGTTCCAGATGTGGTTAAAAGTTTGCGCGAATTTTCGGGCGAAGCTCAAGAGTTCAACTCGTGGAGGGAAAGTGTTGAGAGAATACTTAAAATCTACGAGCACCTCAAGGGTACTCCAAAATATTATGGCATTTTGTCTGTTATTAGAAATAAGATAACAGGCCACGCTGGCATAGCGCTCGAATCTTACAACACCCCTTTGAATTGGGACAAGATTTCCAAATGTTTGACTCTGCATTACGCAGACAAGAGGTATCTAGGAACCCTCGAGTACCAGATGACGACTCTGGTACAGGGTAACAATACAATACCTGAATTTTATCAAGCTGTTTATCACCATTTGTCATTTATCCTCAACAAACTCGGTTGTATAGACATGAGCCATGAATCCTTAAATAACATGACCCAATGCTATAGAGATAAGGCACTCGATACCTTCGTAAGAGGGCTAAAGGGTGATCTTCCAAGATTACTCAGTATAAGAGAACCCGCCATCTTGCCACAGGCTCTGCATCTTTGTTTAAAACTACAAAATGTTGATTTCAGAACTCAACATGCCAATAGCTCCCAGGCTACAGCTCGTAAAACTCTCCAGCAAACTCCCCCACCGGTCCCTCCTAAACGATTCAGTTCTTCACATCTAGTACCGGTGCCAGCCCCAAGGCGAGAATTTTTCCCGCAACTATTACATAATCCTCGTCATCCTCAGCAGCCCCAGTTTCACAGGGAACCTCAATACCATTCAAGGTCTTTTCAACAAGCCCAGCCGCAACGACTTCCACCAAACCAGCGCGAACTTCCTCCAAAACCCATGGACGTAGAGCATTCAATAAGAACTCAAAGAGTAAACTATCTGAATAGGCCAAGAGACCAACCAACTGCACAAAAACGGGAGCACTCACAACAAGTTCATCAACCATATAAAATGCAACGAGTCTACTATACCGGAGAATCCGTCAACGAAGAACAAGAAATAGAACAAAATGAAGCCACGATAAATCAAAAAGATCAGAATTATGAACAAACACTTACGGAATACAGTGACGCTCAAACAGACGAACAATATTTCGATCCACCCCAAAAAGTTGACGACATATATTTCTTAGATTAAAACACTCTTCGCTTCCTTATTTCGAGCACAAAGAGTGTACAAATTCTTAATTCATACAGACTCGAACAAAAATTATATTCAGCCACGACATATACGCAATCCTCTCCCTAACGAAATGTATTTTTATGCTAATTCAGTAGGGGGAAACATTAGAATAACTCACCATAGTCTCATTCCTCTTTTTGGTACTAAAATAGGCTGCTTAAAAATTTGTATACTTCCTACGATACCCTTAAAAGTCTGAATGCGGTCATTTATATAAAAGATAATTACATGAGAATTCATCAGAACACCTTCATTCAACTCAAACAGCATCAAACTGAAACTGTTAATAGCGTAAATATTCGAACTTCTCATCTGAACGATGAAGATTCTAATTCTCTCACTAAAATTATTGATTTGTTTCCAAAACTCTTCTCTGATCCTGACGAAAAACTTACCTACACAACAAGTGTGAAAGGGGAAATTCGTACAATAAATAACGAACCAGTCTACTCCAAATCCTACCCATATCTAGAGGACTTAAAGAAGAAATCGAAAAACAAATTAACCAACTTCTGAACGATAACATTATCAGACCCTCAAAATCTCCATATAATTCGCCAGTCTGGATAGTCAACAAAGAAATGGACGCTTCGGGCGAAAGGAAATATCGAATGGTTATCGATTACCGAAGGCTCAACTCGGTCACCATTGCCGATAAATACCCTATTCCGGAGATTAACGAGGTTCTAGCCAACCTCGGCGACAATAAATGGTTTTCTGTCGTAGATTTTAAATGCGGATTTCACCAAATCAAGCTCAGAGAATCCGATATTGAGAAAACGGCGTTCTCTATTAATAACGGGAAATTCGAGTTCACTCGTATTCCCTTTGGTTTGAAAAATGCTCCGGCAATTTTTCAAAGAGCTCTCGACGATATCCTAAGAGAGCACATCGGAAAACGATGTTACGTCTACATTGATGACATCGTTATCTTCGGAAAAGACAAGGCCGAACATTTTAAGAACCTTAAAGCCGTTTTTGAGACTCTAGAACGCGCCAACATGAAAATTCAGTTGGATAAATGCGAATTTTTTAAGTATAACTTCTTTAGGCACACTTGACTTCGGGGGTAAGCTGGTGAATGCGTCACAAAAACGTTACGGAAATCGCGAAGGGAAGTTGAGAGGCAGATATAAGTTAGTGAAGATAGAAGGAGATGGAGTTACGTTTCGTTTCGTATATCTAAGCCACAGCCCACAGTGCAGCAGTGATACCAGATCGGGGGATTTATGCCTTTTTGCGGGATTTTCTCACTTATAATAAGCTAAAAGGTACGAAAGGATTTTTCAGACCTCATAGTACAAAAAGAAAAGGATTTCACTTTTTGGTCAATTTTTGTTCCTAATTGCTCATTTTATTAAGAATAAAAAAAATAGTCAACCTAGGATGAAATTAAATATTTTCATATTTAGAAAAAAGTCATTCAAAATATCTGAAAGCATTCATTTTCTTTTTTTTTATTTCCCTAAACTGTTTCATAAAATGACATATCTGTGAATGAATTCACGAGTATTGTTTAAAATAATAAATTTATTTATTTCCTAAACATTGGAATGTTTGTAAAAAAGCCTTTCCTCATTCTCAAATCAAATTTCTGTGTCATTTTTGTATGAAAAATCAAGAATAATGAGACTTGAAACCGAGATAAAGTTTCAAATAATTCATAAGATATTTATTTGATGTTGAATATTATTTTCATTTTAATGCCGAATGCAATTTTATGTTCCACTTTGTAGCGTTTTAAAAATGTGTAAGATGTACCTAAATTTATATTTTTGTATTAAGGGATATTTTGGGTATAACCGTGGGATAACCTGCCTCTAAAGTCTGGGATCACTGCAGTGTATGCCTATTGTCTGTATTACACTGTAGGACCAAAAAAAACATTGCTTTTTGAGTTTCGGTAATTTGGTAATTTGATAATTTTGATCTGGTTATGCTAACTTTTTGAGCAGATGTACCAAGAATGCGAAATCGATATCAACTCATTTAAATGCTACCTTACTGTTTCTGAGTGAACGCATTGCATTATTTGCATATGCGTCATCACCATCCATATAAACCTGTTTAATTCATTATGCAAAAATTTACCGAATGCTCTCATTTTCTACTTTTGACAGATGGTAAACTTCGAAATATTTTCTGTTTCTGTTTATAACTTCTTTGAGATATGGATAGGTTAATTAATCATATTATTTATATACAGACATAAGACTCTAATTTGTTAAAGTTTGGTTAAAAGAAAAAAGGATCGAAAATGGTAGATGATCTAATGCCTTCTAGCAGCTGGTAATTTTGTGCAGAACGTTGTTTAATTGTTTAAAGACTGACAAAGTTCCTACTACGTTCCTTATTGAATTGAAAAGTCTTGTGTTTTATAAAAGTTTTTTTTTTAAACAAGCAATTATTTTAAAAATTAAAAAAAATGATTTGATTTTTTTTTTTTTGCCCTTTTGTCTGTATCACACTGTAGGAGCAAGAGACAGCAGTGAGCGCACACATTTTCTTTTTCTCTTCCTCTCA
This sequence comes from Cheilosia variabilis, assembly GCA_951230905.1. Lineage (NCBI taxonomy): Eukaryota > Metazoa > Arthropoda > Insecta > Diptera > Syrphidae > Cheilosia > Cheilosia variabilis. The sequence goes on along the minus strand of OX579676.1, from coordinate 96,860,050 downwards.
TAGCCAGTGTATATAATATCTCAGTCAGTATTTCGTTTGCGAGTACATACAATCAGTGTTAGCGGCACAGCCAGCCGCAGATTGTAACACTGCTATGATAATTTTTTGGTACTAGAAAATTGTAATAAAAGACGATTTACTAAAACGGTTTTTTTTGTGCTTTTTCCCTTTATCCCACGGAAGGCTTTTCGGACATCGCAATTACCACAAAAAGGGATAAATCCCACGATATTATAACACTACATACAATCATATAGAATTATGGATGGAGCTAAAGAAGTTTTACTTCAGCCGTGTGGTCTAAAGCACACTCGTTTTTTTTTAAAGCGAAATTGAATTTTTAGGGTTTATCATTAGCACTGAAGGCATTAAGACTAACCCCAAAAAGGTTCAAGCCATTACAGAACTAACACCTCCGAAAACACTTAAAGAGTTACGATCATTTCTAGGTATGTCAGGTTATTTTCGCCGATTTATTCGAGATTATGCGAAAATAGCGAAACCCCTGACATCCCTTTTAAGAGGGGAAGACGGACGAGTGCCCAGACATCTCTCTAAAAATGAAGCAATAGATCTTGATGAAAATTGTATTAACTCTTTCAACCAAATAAAGGAATCTCTAATTTCAAATGAAGTAACTCTCACTCACCCGATCTTTGACAAGGACTTCGAACTCACGACAGACGCATCCGATTATGCAATCGGTGCTGTGCTATCTCAGGATAGTAGACCCATAACATTCCTTTCGAGAACACTGACGAAGACAGAAGAAAGCTATGCCACTAACGAGAAAGAGATGTTGGCCATCATTTGGGTTCTAAACTCGCTTAGGAATTTCCTTTACGGATCAAAGAAGGTACAAATATATACGGACCACCAGCCATTAACATACGCGCTGAGCAATCGTAACACGAACCACAAGATGAAGCGATGGAAGGCAATCTTGGAAGAGTATAATTACGAACTCAAATATAAACCAGGAAAAGAAAATGTAGTTGCCGATGCTTTATCTAGACTCCCACAAAGGACAGAAGTAAATTCAATGACCATGACGCAACATAGTGATGAGAGTTCTTCACATAATCTTATACCAGCAGTTGAAGTACCCATTAACGTTTTTCGAAATCAGCTGATTTTAATAATCGGGGACACAACTAGCCATCAATTCTTAATTCCATTCCCAACGTATCATAGACACGTTTTTATACAACCCAGTTATAGCAATTCAGATATCATTTCAATTTTTAAAAAACATTTAAATCCCAGTGTAATAAATGGCTTGCAAACGAAAGAAGAAATTATGGGCCGAAAACAAAACATTTATCCCGAACATTTTTCCAAATGAAACAGAGCAGGAAGAAAAAATACTAAGTACCCATCGTAGGGCACACCGTAATCCAGAAGAAAACCGCATACAACTTCTTCAACATTTTTATTTTCAAATAATCAAAAAGACTAGGTATCCCGATCCTTCGAGGAACTGCTCGAAAGAGCCACTAATGAATATAATTTTACAATTCACTCCACAACAGGAAAAAAACCGGTCGAACTCTTCTTTGGCCGATCTCCACAAATAACCCCCGAAGAACTTGATAAAACTAGACAGAATAATATAGATCAAATTATCGAAAAACAAGAACAAGATTTAAGGTACCATAACCAAACCAGGAAACCGTGTATGATATACAATCCTGGAGACGTCATTTATATAAAGCACAACAAAAGAATTGGTTCTAAACTCACCGTCCGATATAAAAAGGAAGTAGTAAAGGAAAACAAAAATACAACTGTCATAACTGAACCCGGTAAAACGATCCACAGAAGCAATATCAGAAACTGATCAACAAATTTCACATCTCTCTTTTCAGACATGCATTGTGCATCGCAAAAGCGGAAATCCAAATTTTGGATTTCTCTAATACCCAATTTGTTGCATTACACACGGGACAAGTCAAAATACAGAACGGAAATTTAAAATTAATTCACGAAATTGACCTCGACCAGTACGACAAATTTCTGACCAACATCGCCCCAACGTTTGAACTCAACTCAACTGCTAACGATCCTTTGTTTTCCTTCCTATCCCACGAGTATCAACAAATTCAAAATTTAATCCACAACTTAAAGCCACACAAGGTAAAGAGATCCATAAATTTTATAGGCACAGCGTGGAAATGGATTGTAGGCAATCCTGACCACGACGATTATGTAACAATAAAAAAGAAAATGAATAATATCCTTGTCAATAAAAATACACAAGTTGTAATCAATAAATTATACAACGAGAGAATTAATAATATCACAAAGATTACAAATGAAATAGAAAAAATGTTAAAAGACAATAAAAGTTTCAACACAATAATTATATCCGAAATACAATATATATTTAAAATTATGAAAGAGGAATTAGAAAACATTAACTTAGCCATTCATTGGGCAAAACTAGGAATTGTAAATTCAATTATTTTGTCTAAAGAAGAGATAAGCCTAGCCGTAAATACACTAAATAAAGAACACATTCCTTTTACCACTATTGAAGAAGCTTTGAATTTTTTCCGAAATTAAAATTATAACAAAATCCGTTTCAATTTTATATTTAGTAAATATTCCTATAACGAATTCTTATGTTTATGAAAAAATTCTTATTAAACCTGTTAAAAGAAACGGTGTTACGATAGAAACACATTTTATTGAAATCTTAACAAATAAAGAAGAAGTGTTTGGATTAATTGATAAATGTAAGCCAATTAATTTTATTTCAATTTGTGAAAGAAAAAATCTAGTTAATCTTGTAAACTCCACATGCATTCCAAATCTATTAAAAAGTAAACTAGCATCATGCAACATTGTCAGCGGTCAACACATCCCAACAATTGACGAGATAACACATGGTATTATTCTTCTCAATAGCTTCAATGGAACCCTCCAAGCTGAATCAACTTCCCGGAATCTTAGTGGTGCCTTTCTTATCAAATACGACAACACCAATCTCACCATCAACGACCGAATATTTACTCCAGAGAAAGTATCAACTCACACCATCCTCCCAGCGATTCTACAATAATCCCCAATAGAAAAGGAATACCATAAGATATTATCACTCGAGATGATGCACGAACTTCTCATCAACAATACCAAAAGTATCGAGTTGCTCAAAAGCGAAAATGAAACCTACGCATTCATCAGCTGCGGAGCAATAAGTCTCGTCGGGATTATCCTAGTAATTACCACAATCTATAGAATCATAACAAGGCATTCAAATAATGAAACCAGAGTCATGATCCAGCAGCAAGAAATTAAGAACATCGAAGCCCCACCACACATTGAAAGTTTACCAAAAGAACAACAAACAAAGTTCAACGACCTTCCTTACTTTTAGGCAATTGAGGACCATCGCATTTAAAGGGGGAAGAGTTAACACCGGCAACCACTCGCACGCGCAGCGCAAATGTTGACCTAGCGTCTGGGGCAAGAAAGAAATTTCCAGGGAAATTCACATTGGAAAATAGAATGCAAGCTATGGGAAATTGATATCGTAATAAATTAATAAAAATGCAAGCTTTGATAATTTAACTTGAACATGTCTTCTTTATCTTTATTAGTTTAATTAGTTGATACATCGAATAATAAAGGACAGGGCAATCAGCTCTGAAAAATATTTTTTTAGTAATTTCGGCGTAAATTTTATTAACTTATACTTTCAGTATTTTTTATGATGCTTGTAAAAGGATCTAGAATAGTTTATCCCTTAGTTATTTTTGTATTCTTCCGTTCATGCAGCATGCAGATCCTTGTCCTTTTTTTATTGCTTTCAAGCATACCGGCTATTCGCTTTCAAATAGATAATGCGAAACGCGAGAAGTATAAAAGGAGGACCTGCGGTGAACGCCAGGGAGTTTATCAACACCCGGATTTGAACTCCCTGAGGTAAACCCAGACAACGATGCATACTACGATTATGAATCCGAGAAGACAGCCACAATTTATGTAAAATAGATCTAAGAAAACAAACATTGTATACCGTTGGGCCCCTGTTGTTGAGCCAACACATTTAAATATTAATTATTCACCATCATTTGTTACCTACTTTAAGTCAAATTATATATACCAAAAGTTCAATAAAAGCAAATGCGGAATGCGGAACGCCAGGGAGTTGGAAAAGTGTTCTTGAGGAGTTTACTTCTAAACGAAAGGGTTCTTATAAACTAATTTTTTGAGTGTTTTCTGTTTATATTTGTTTAGTTTTATTTTATATTGTGTTATATATCTTTAAGTAAAAGTGAATTAAAGTTTAAATAAAATTTTATAAAACAAAGGAAATACTACAAAAAAGTTTTAAATCAATTTTCAACATTCTCAAAAAATTATAAGAACAATTCATTATCAAAGAAATTATGCGATTAATTCATTCTCAAACGATTATAATGATTAATTCATCCGTAAGTAACGCCATAATTATCAATCAATATGTTTAGTACACCTCCAGTACATGGGAATCGAAACAAATGTCCCATATGTATACACGGACAGTCAGACGGTCGAATGTACTAGCTGCAAAAAGTGGATGCATTTTGAGTGTGCAAACGTTAGTGAAGAATTAGCTGATATTGAGGATTAGAAGTGCAAATGGTGTGAAATACGACCTTCGGTTTCAGAGAAACATAGCGTCAATGAGGAACATCAACCGAACCAAGTTTTAGCAACAGGACCATTGATTCATACTACACCGACTTATCAAGTCCCTGATGGTGTGATGCAGCCGAGCCAAACATTGGCAACAGGATTGTCCCTTCATACAACACAATTGCAGCAAGTATCCAGAAGTAGTTCTTCGTGTTCTTCACATTCAGCGAGAAATACATTAAGATTGCAGCAACAGTTGAAGATCTTGGATCAAGAGGAGGAAATACTACGCAAGCAACAAGATATTCTCCGGAAAAGGAAAGCGTTAATGGAACAAATGAATAACGAAGAGCTCGAAGAAGATTTGGCGACTAACTTATAAGCTATTGAATTGGAGCCAAGACAAATAAAAAAGGCATCAAATGACGTACCAAACCGCCCACGAGTTTCACAAAGAATTCCTGCGTATGAGATAGAAGCCCTCAATACAGTTTCACAGCTGACTGCAAATTATATTGCAACACGGCATGCCATTACTATATTCACAGGAAATCCCGGAGAATGGCCAGTATTCATCAGCAGTTTCCAGCAAACAACAGTGGCGTGTGGGTTCCCAGACATTGAGAATATGATTAGACTGCAACGCTCTTTAAGAGGCAATGCTAGAGAGGCAGTAGAAGCTCAGTTAACGATACCATCGTGTGTAAATCAAGTCATCGATACTCTGAGACTTATGTTTGGCAGACCGGAAATAATAATGGACTACCATATAGACAAAATTAGAAGAATGCCACCACCGAGGATAGAAAGGTTAGATACTGTAGTTGGATTCGCAGTCGCAGTAAAAAATCTATGTGCAACTTTGCAACAAGCTGATATGAAAGAACATCTATGCAATCCGATGTTAATAAGGGAGCTTGTAGATAAGCTACCGGCGACGATGAAAATGGACAGGGCAACTTATAAACGTCAAGCAAATAACACCAATAACATGATCATATTTGGAGACTGGCTAAACGATATCGCCGTTGATGCAAGCAGTGTTATGGCAACTATTTACATGGTCAATTTCAAAAACCCCTCAACACCCGTCTAAAGGAAAGAGGGAAATATTGAATATTCACGGTCAAAGCTGTGAAAGCCAGCAGTCTAGCTCCACGAATATGTATTCGAATAAGAAAAGCTGCAAAATATGCCAAGGAAACTGTAAGGAAATTACAATCTGTAGTAAGTTTCTGGACATGAAGCTATATCAACGATGGGAAGCAGTGTAGATCAACAAAATCTGTCGTCAATGCCTTAGGTACCATATAAATGTTCAGCACCAGTACCATGTAAGACAAACAATTGCGAATAGAAACATCATCCACTATTGCACAATTATAAAAAATAAAGCGATTCAACATTTATGGGAACTGAAACTACAATGAGTCACCAAACGTCAACGAAAGTGCGCTTCAGAGTACTACCAGTTGTTCTAACAGCCAATGGAAGAAGGATAAAAACACATGCGTTCCTAGACGAAGGATCTTCGAGTACCTTACTGAGTGAAAATATTGCTGACCAGTTACAATTAAAAGCAGTAAAGGAGCCAATTTGTCTGAAGTGGACTGGAAGCCAATCTAGAATGGAAAGTGAGTCACAAAAAGTAGAGCTTAGAATTAGTATTTTTTAAAACGCCACTAGTTTCAACCTGGGAAATGTGAGAACAGTGCGAAATTTAAATATGCCTGTTCAGTCATTGAATTATCTTGCTGCTATGTCCACGCATATTGGTCTGTTGTGGCGATATACGAATGTGAACTTACCGGATAGCCGACCTATGGCAATGCGAAGACTAAAATGTCTAGAAAGGCGGTTAAAAATGGATCCCGAACTAGAACAAAATATGATTCAGCAGATCAGACAGTATTTAGAAAAAGGATATATCCGCAAACTCGATTCTTCAGAGCTCAATCAACCGCGAGACAAAGTATGGTATTTACCAATTTTTCCAATACGAAACCCTAACAAACCCGAGAAGGTTCTAATAGTGTGGAATGCAGCATCAACAGTTAATGGTATATCATTAAATACATTATTAATGAAAGGAATGGACTTAAATTCATCATTGCTTAGAGTCATCATCATACGAAGTCGGGAAAGAAAGCCATATCTGCTGATATAAAAGAAAAGTTTCACCATGTAATGCGCGAAATTTTTAAATTCTTGATGTCGATTTATGATCTTTTGGGATTAATTGCCCACTACTTGGTTTACCTAAAGATGTTATTGCAAGACATTTGGAGAAGCCAGTTGGATTGGGGCGAAACGGTTACGGATGATCATTTCGGAAAATGGCTGAATTGGCTAAACATTTTACCACAATTAGAGAGCCTCAGAATCCCGCGTTGTTATTTAATAAATGTCATGAACTGGACTAATGTTGACATACAACTGCACGTTTTTGTGGATGCAAGTGAACAAGCATGTGCTGCCGTAGCATACATACGCCTTGAGAAGGATACCAACATCGAATGCTCATTAGTAGGTGCAAAAACGAAAGTTGCACCAATTAAGCTACGCTCGATACCACGTTTGGAGCTAGACGCTGCCATCATGGGATGCAGGTTCGCGAAACAAGTTCAGGAGCAGCTAACACTAGATATTGTGGTGTGATTCGCAGGTCGTACTATGCTGTGTGATTCGAAGGTCGTACTATGCTGGATAAGAACTAATCCTCGCAAGTACAATAAGTTCGTCGCTTTCCGGTCAGCAGAGATTCAAGACATTTCCAATGTGAAGAACTGGCGATACATTCCATCTAAATTTAATGTTGCGGATGACGCCACGAAATGGGTTAAACCTACAAAACTTGATATCAAAGACCGTTGGTACAATGGACCTAATTTTCTCTACTATAATCCATAGCCAAGAACCACGGAGAGGCATTTTAAATCAGGAAGAGCTAGATGAATCCGAAAAGTTATTACTCCGAATGGCACAAGCAGAATCATACGGCGATGAAATTATTTGTCTTCAAAAACAAGCTGAGAACGCAGTAGACAACCTGCAACCAACTGTCAATCGAGAAAGCCAAATTTACCGTCTATCGCCATACCTAGACAATAAAGGGATTCTGTGATTTAGAGGAAAAATTGATGCTGCTACTCACCTAGATGAAGAAACAAAAAGGCAGGTAATATTATCGAGGAATCACTACATAACTCATCTGATTGTCAAGCAATCACACGACGAATTTCAACATCAGAACAGCGAAAATGTAGTTAATCAACTTAGACACAGATTTTATATCGCAAAGCTTAGATGTTTGGTAAAGACTGCGATCCACAAATGCCAAGTGTGTAAAAATCGATGTGCAAAGCCGCAACCACCTGAAATGCATGTTTTACCTGCAGCTAGATTGTCTCCGCACACAGCACCGTTCACGTTTGTAGGAGTCGATTACTTCGGTCCAATTGGAGTAATGATTGGCAGGCGAACGGAAAAAAGATGGGGTGTCCTTTTTACGTGTTTAACTGTCAGAGCAGTCCATATCGAGGTGGCTCATAAAATGGATTCAGATTCTTTTATACTATGTTTTCAAGATTTTATCAAAGGGCGTGGTTGTCCAAGAGAGATATTTTGTGACAGAGGTACTAACTTCGTTGGCACTGAGAGACTACTCCGAAAAGAGCTGAAAAATATAGATCCCAACGTCATCGCACAACGTTTCCGAAAAAAGGAACTAGAATAGTTTATTATCCTTTTGTATACTTTCAGTATTTTTCATGATGCTTGTAAAAGGATCTAGAATAGTTTATCCCTTAGTTATTTTTGTATTCTTCCGTTCATGCAGCTTGTAAAAGCATCTACAAATGTTTATGATCCTTGTCCTTTTTTTATTGTTTTTAAGCATACCGGCTATTCGCTTTCAAATAGATGGTTTAATGCGAAACGCGAGAAGTATAAAAGGAGGACCTGCGATGAACTCCAGGGAGTTGAAAAGTGTTCTTGAGGAGTTTACTTCTAAACGAAAGGGTTCTTATAAACTAATTTTTTGAGTGTTTTCTGGTTATATTTGTTTAGTTTTATTTTATGTCGTGTTATATATCTTTAAGTGAATTAAAGTTTAAATAAAATTTTATAAAAAAAAGGAAATATGTACTACAAAAAAGTTTTAAATCAATTTTCAACAAGTGTTCTTATGCGATTTCCGTGCCTCTTTGTTTAATGTTTAACTTGTCTCTGCGGACAGGAAATTGAAAGTCTGGAAGAACTCGTTCATAAGTCCAATTTTTATATATGGATCGAAGCACGATATAACCAACTATCGTGCAATTAGCAAAATTTCACCTATACCCATGCTATTTGAAAAAAATTATTTAAAATCTCATTTGCAACATGGATTTGTAGCTGGTAGATCTACCTCTACAAATCTCGCAATCTTTTGTAACTCGGTGCTGAATAACCTGGAGAAAGGGTTACAATCAGCCTTATCGTGAATAAAAATTCACTCGGAATTGTTCGTACTTCCCAATACTTCTATCGTGAATGATGTTCGAGTGAGGAAAAATATTTCCCTGGAAAAAAAATACCTATCGTGAATGAGAATTTTTGTTGGATTTTCCCTCCGATATTTCCGTCATTTTTTAGTTGGAGAATTTATGAAAAGCAAGTTGGTTGGTTCTCAAAAAATAAAAAAAATTAAGTGAATAGAATGTCAAAAACAACAAATAATCACCAACTCAATATTTTAATTATTTTAATGGATGCGAGTCCAGACATTGCCAGAGGATTTCATAAAATGATGATGAAATTGCTCGATTTTGGAATATGGTCGAAAGTAAACTGAACAGTGTAGGGCTATAATATCCCTTCCTATTATAATACAAATGCTTGTTTGCAGAGGGTGCAACAATTTTTACGTGAGTACCATCAATGTACCCTACAACGCCAGGTATCCTGTGCTTCTCGTAGAAGGACAATCCTACTCTAATTCAGTGGCCCCAAGCCATAACCGCTTAACTCGAGTTAGGACAAAATGAAGTTATAGTCACTATCGTGTTCAGCATTTAAATCTACTTCCACTTAATTTTTTATGACCATAATCTTTTATTTAACAAAAGTTTTTCCAACGAAAAAAATAAGCTTAGAAACAAATATCCCTGATTTGAAGTAATGATTTGACACTTTAGTCTGCTCTCCTGAAAAGTATGAAAAAAAAAACTTAGGCGGTTATGGCTTGTGGCCACAGAATTTTCTCTTCAAGTGTGACGTAAATTTTGATCCACACTGGGCACAATTGTGTTTCAAAAATGGCTAAAACCTCTAAATGGACTTCACTAAAACTTGATTGCGCCAGTAACACACCGCTATATTTTCCAACTCCTTATTGGTAGCCGCCTTCAGCAAAAGCCCGCAAGCATGCGCTTAATTTAATTATGGGAGAAATTCCAAAGGATTTTTTTTTTGTTTAGCCCCTGCAGCACCCCACTTAGGTCCATGTGGACCCATTGTGATGCCCTTGTTGAGGATTAGCCGATGTTGTTGGCGATGATGTTAGCTCCCTCACGGTTACTCGACTTTGTCCAGCCATCCTGTGGTGTTTATGAACCTGCAAAGATCAGATAGAGAAACATCCGAAATTTCATGTATGTCATGGAAGTAGTATCTACCAAGTGTTCTATTCCTCAAGTGACAAGAATTGGGCATTGACAGAGGAAGTGAGGTGTATCCTCGTGTACCTCCTCGTCTCCGCAACCCCTACGTATATCGTCATTCTTGAGTTTTAATTTTATTGTGTGGTTTCTTAGGAAGTTGTGACCCGTGTTGTGATCCGCACAACCATACCATGACCCACCCTACTCATCACCTTCTCATGTTTTCCCACTCAATCCATACACCAAATACACTACCAGAGCGCACGGCTATTAATAGGTCATTCGCTTTGTTTTCATTCGTTTTCCTTTTTCCCAAACGCCACCCAAGCGCAATGAGTCAAGTGCCTATCTACCCAAAACGATACACTCGTAACCCAACTCCGATTGCCCAGCGGCACGCCAACACATGTCAAAACTGCAATAGTTGCATATCGGAGTTTTACTTTTAATTGGAACGGAAAACAACTAAGCAATACCTGTAGTGATCGGTCTCTGCGCTCTGAGCATCATCCTCGCGCTGATACAAAAACAAGCTCAGAACTCTTATACGATCACACACACACGCACACGCTTAAGCACAAGATCGCGAAGAGTAAATCCCATTCAAGCAGTGATGATTCGGCTGTCTAGCGACCTACACTAAACACACCCAATAAATCAATTGTCCGTATTATTGTTTTAATAAATTGAAGTTTATGTATTATTAAGTAAACGAGATTGTTTTAATCCTTTCGACTGGAGCACATCAATTGGTGACCCCGAAAAGTTAAAAAACGCACTATACGAATCATAAGTCATTTAAAAAAAGTGTCAATTTATTTGATGTGCGCAATAAAGCAAAGAACATACATTATTACTATATATTCATACAATAATTCAGTTCATCGCACTCGACACACGAAATATAAAATATCATCTCAAAATTCATCAGCAGTGTAAAATCATCAGGCGAAAACGCAACCCCACAGCAGCATTATCCTCCGGTACTTTTCATCTTCATCTTTATATACCTGCAACAATATCAGCCTATGGTGCCGTACATTGTACAAAACCAAAGAGTAACCTAATGATCATTGAAAACTCACGCCATCAACACTATTTTCGACGTTTCGTAGCGGATCTTATGTGCACTATCGCTTGCAGTTACATACAGTCATCTCATCAGAGTCATCACCAAAATATGCACTTCTTATGATATTGTAATATATTAACTATGTCATATATTTTGGTAGGGTGCCTACTACATGCCTACTGTTTATAATAATTTACTTACATCATTTAACATTTTTTATTAGTGTTTTTATTTTCTCTCATACATGAATTTTTATTTTTTTTTTCTCCTTTCTTTCTTTTAACTATGTTTCTTCTACTTTAAGCTGACTAAATCCAAAGAAGGCGAATCATCATTGATAATTCTTTCAGTCATTAAAATTCAGGTGCATCGAGTGTGTGTATGCGAGCAGTGCAAAGTGTTCATTTTGTGCAGCAAGACAATATAGAAATAGAGCATTATATAGTTTTAATTAACACATAGTAAACAAATTCCAATTTTTGTTTGTTGCAATGGTGGACGATAATAAGCAAACTGCGGTAAAGATTGATCACGGTGCAACCCCGGGTAGTAGCGATGCGAATAATGATAATAGTGTAAATACAGTTTCCATAAAATTACAGCCGTTTTGGCCGAAATCTCCATCGGTTTGGTTTAATCAGGCTGAAGCGCAGTTTTCAATAGCGAAAATCAGTAGAGATAGGGTAAAATATAACTATGTTTTGGGAGCTTTACCACAAGAAGTGCTCGAAACGGTTCTCGATTTTATCCAATCTCCCCCTGCGGAAAACATTCATGATCAGTTCAAAAGCATGCTTATCGAGCGGCACTCTCTCAGTGAAGAACGTCGAATTGAAAAACTCTTATCTAGCGAACAGTTAGGAGACAGGAAACCGTCCGAATTTTTAAGAGCATTGAAATAATTGGCAGGCGCGTCAGGCATAATAAGCGACGACTTAGTTCGTAAACTCTGGCTTCGGCGACTTCCACAGGTTATTAACATTGCACTTATTTCCCAAGAAGGGAAAAGCGAAGCGGAATTAACAATGTTGGCGGACAAGATTTGGGAGGCGTCTCGCTCAGTAGCAGGTATATCTGAGGTACATTCCAAGGTGTTGCGCAAAAAGGTATAACCGTCGGCAGAAACCTCGCAACTTCGTAGCGAGATAAATGAAATCAAAGCCATGGTGCAGCAACTTACTAGTAGATTCGGTCGGCAAAGCAGTCGTTCGCGTGGGGATTATAGTAGAAGTAGTTCAAAAGGTCGAAACAGATCATTAAACAAGGCTGATGTTTGTTGGTTTCATTTTAGGTTTGGATCTAAAGCGCGAAAATTCGTCAATCCATGCAATTTCAGTGCCAGTTCCGGCAAAGATAACTAAAGATCTTCAAAAAACTAAATATACCAGGGCACTCATTCCGTAACTTTTCAGACGATTATCATCGAAATGATAGACCTCCAAAAGTACTGACTAAGTGCTAAAATTACAAGTTTGAGAGCTTAATCCAATTCATTTTCCAAAAATATAATGAAAGCTGACGTTTGTCAAAAAAAATCGAGCAGAATATGACTTATTTTGGTGATCAAAGTTTCAAAAACGATATCGTTTAGACAATCGTTGATATACGGAATCTGCCCCCAGCTGTCTCGGCGACGAACAGTTGGACTAATTCAAATCCTAGCCGCCTTTTTATTCGTGACCTTGACAATAATTTTAAATTTCTAATCGACACGGGAGCCGACTTATCTGTAGTTCCAGTTACCCTCTTTCCTAGTAAAGCAAAAAATATTTGTTTTTCTCTCTGTGCAGCCAATGGCACATCCATAGGCACGTATGGCTCAAAGTTGCTGAAAATTAATCTGGGGCTCAGAAGACAGTTCATTCACGAATTTACAATAGCAGCTGTTAACCGTCCGCTCATAGGGGCCGATTTTCTAAATAAATTTGGATTGTTGGTCGATATCAAGAACCGTCGTTTCATTGATTCTACTACAAACCTGCATATAAGTGCTGTCCAAGCTGTAGTGGATACTCCGTCACCCAAACAGTTTCATATTAGTAATGACTTCAGTGATATTTTGAAAGAGTTTCCCTCACTCACAGCACCACCCAATTTTAACAACCCGGTCAGACACACAGTTCAACACCACATAGTTACAAAAGGACAATGTCCATTTTCAAAGCCACGCCGGCTAAATCAGCAGCAACATAAAGCAGCGCTTTTAGAATTTCAACACATGGTCGATCTGGGCATATGTAGATCTTCATCATCTCCTATCTCTTCACCCCTCCACATGGTGGGAAAGAAAAATAGCGAAGATTGGAGGCCATGCGGAGACTACAGGCGGCTAAATGCAGTAACCATACCCGACAGATACCCAATACCTCACATCCACAATTTCTCAATGCAACTTAACGGTTGCAAGATTTTCTCGAGAATTGACTTGGTGAGGGCGTATCATCAAATACCCGTGGCTGCTGAGGATGTACACAAGACTGCGATCACTACTCCATTTGGGCTTTTTGAGTTTGTCCGCATGCCTTTTGGGCTTCGGAATGCGAGCCAAACCTTTCAACGGTTCATCAATGCAATTGTACAAGACTTACCTTTCGTATTTGCTTATATAGATGACTTGCTCATAGCAAGTGTAGATATTGATGAGCATAAAAAGCACTTGCAAATTCTCTTTCAGTGACTGGCTGACTACGGCCTTTCTCTTAAGCCAACGAAATGCGTTTTTGGTGTTTCAAATCTAGACTTTCTAGGACATACGATCACCGAGAAAGGCATAGCGCCTGCGAAAGAGTGAGTGGAAGCAGTCATTAAACTACCTTCCCCCACCTCGATCCGCCAAATTCAGCAATTTGTGGGCATGATTAACTTTTATAACCGCTTCATGCCAAAACTTGCTCAGCTGTTGTCACCCATACATTCTCATCTGGCTGGTCTTCAGAAATTGAAGAAAAGCAAATCACATTTCACTTGGCCAAACGAATGCAACGACGCCTTCGAGAAAGCGAAAAAGACCTTAGCATAAGTGACACTATTAGCACATCCGATTGAAAACTCTACGTTAAATATTACATCAGATGCATCAAATATGGCTGTCGGAGCAGTTCTGCAGCAGCTTCATGGCAACTGCTGGGAACCTCTTGCATTTTTCTCAAAGAAGCTTTCTGCTACAGAGCAGGACTACTCAGCGTTCGACCGCGAGCTACTAGGTATATATTTGGCAATTAGACACTTTCGCTTCTTTGTTGAAGGCAGAGATTTCGTAGTCTACACGGACCACAAGCCACTTACCACAGCTTTGACGTCAAAAACCGAACGTAGTCCACGACAATCACGTCAGCTGGACTACATTTCACAGTTCACCAGCGATATCCGTCATATTCGTGGTAAAGACAATGTGGTAGCTGACCTTCTTTCACGCACCGAAAACGAAGGCGATCAAGAGATCGCATCAGTTGCTTTCAATCTCATAAAAATCGCTAGGTTACAGGAAGGGGACAAAGAACTGCAAACATTAAAATTTAACAAAGCCAAAAGCACTTCCAACATTAAAGTAGAGCTGATAAAAGTTCCAATCACTGATGAACAAATTTGGTGCGAAACAAGCACTGGCACTAACCGTCCATTTATTCCTCAGCAACTACGTAGGACCATTTTTGACTCACTGCACAATCTCTTACATGAAGGTATTCGAGCTACTCGGAAAAGAGTCACCTCAAAATACTTCTGGCCTTCCGTTAACAAAGACTGTAATCAGTGGGCAAAAACTTGCGTTTCCTGCCAACGCTCTAAAATTCATAGGCATACAAAATCTAAATTCGATACTTTCAAAATTCCCGCAGGGCGATTTGAACATATTCACTTGGATCACCCGTTATGATTTTTTAGCTGGTTTGGTTTTGGCAACACTGGTTTTGACAGCTGACGTGTGTTTAGTACCTTGTGTCACTGTCAAACAGCTTCAGTTTGGTTTGCAATTTAACCATGGATCGTCTTACAAATGAACAACGCTTGCAAATTATTGAATTTTACTATCAAAATTCGTGCTCGGTTCGAAATGTTCATCGCGCGCTGCTTCCATTTTATGATCGGCATTCTCGACCTTCTGAGCAGTCTATTCGGAAGATTGTGACCAAATTTCGCACCAAATTTACTTTGTTGGACATTAAACCACCAACACGTTTACGTACTGTGCGTAGTGAAGAAAATATTGCGGCCGTATCAGCTAGTGTGACAGAAGACCGCGAAATGTCGATTCGGCGCCGTTCCCAGCAGTTAGGCCTTTGTTACAGCACTACGTGGAAAATTTTGCGGAAGGATTTGGGCGTAAAGCCTTTTAAGATACAGCTGGTGCAAGAACTAAAGCCAGCCGACCTACCACAACGCCGAATTTTTGGTGAATGGGCTCTTGGAAAGCTGGCCGAGGATCCGCTTTTTTATCGAAAAATTGTGTTCAGCGATGAGGCTCATTTTTGGTTGAATGGGTACGTAAATAAGCAAAATTGCCGCATTTGGAGTGAAGATCAGCCAGAAGCATTGCAAAAGCTACCAATGCATCCCGAAAAAGCCACTATTTGGTGCGGTTTATGGGCCGGCGGCATTATTGGGCCATATTTCTTCAAAGATGATGCGAATCGCAGCGTTACTGTCAATGGTGAACGCTACCGAGCGATGATAACAAACTTTTTTTTGCCCGAAATGGAAGTTCTTGACTTGCATGATATGTGGTTTCAACAAGACGGTGCCACATGCCACACAGCACGCGAAACAATGGCGCAATTGCGAGGCGAGTTTGGTGAACAGTTAATTTCACGTTTCGGGCCGGTCAATTGGCCGCCTAGATCGTGCGATTTGACACCATTAGATTATTTTTTGTGGGGGTATGCCAAGGCTAATGTGTATAGGGACAAGCCCGCTTCGATTGACGCACTGGAAGCCAACATCCATGCATTCATTCGTGAGATACCGGCCGATATGTGTGAAAGAGTATGCCAAAATTGGACTCAGCGGATGGGCTACCTGAGACGCAGCCGCGGTCAACATTTGCATGAAATTATCTTTAAACATTAAATTGCAAGGTTCAAACTATCGATTCAAATAAATATTTCATTCATTTTTTCGAATTTTTTGTGTTTTTTTTTTAAAAAAAGTTCTAAACCTCTTAAAAAATCACCCTTTACAACTCGATAATTCCTCTAAAGCCAGGGAACAGTAGTGACTTGCTACTGCTTGAAATAAAAAATGGCCAAAGGAAGCGAGAAACTTTACAACTGGCCTCTCATACACCCCGGTCTGCGTTTGCACGAAGACGCTTCGCACTTGCCCGTCCTTGGACGTTCGGATTTGCACCACTCGCCATTTTGGCCAACAGTTCCTGGGGCTATTCGAGTCGACGATTAAAACGATATCGCCTACTTCCATTGGCTTCACTGGCTAATACCATTTGGTACGATGAGTAATCGTCGGGAGATACTCTCTTACCCAGCGTTTCCAAAAGCTGTCCGCGAACTGCTGCAAAATAAGTCAATTTTTTCTCAGCACCCTAACGTCGTCGTCAAATACTGCCAGTGGTTTAGAACCACTCGAAGACCCCAAGAGGAAATGATTTGGAGTTAGTGCCTCCTAGTTTCCGTTTTCGATGGGAACATATGTCAATGGACGTGAGTTTATAACGATTTCTACTTCGATGAGCATACTACTCAGGAGTTCGTCGGACGGGTTACGAGTCGGCATGATTTGGTACAACACTTTCTTTACTGATTGCACTAATCTCTCCCAGCTTCCACCCATATGCGAAGAACCTGGCAGAATGAATTTCCATTTGGTGTTTGCGGAGGTAAAGGTCGCTATGGTCTTGTCTTTGTTGACATCCTTGAAAGCTTCCCTCAGCTCTCGCTCGGCACCTTGAAAGTTAGTCCCATTATCGCTGTATATTTCGATTGGAGTCCATCGGCGCGCAATGAAGTTTATATGTATGTTTTTTAAAATTTTTGCCGAATCTCATTTACGACCGTCTCATGATTTTGGTGGTGGTAGCGGCAATGGTGGTCCATAATAATTAGATGGGTTACCCTGTGCGCTCTGTGAAGAATGATGGGTCGCTTAACATCTTCGCCCACCCGATTTGAAAGGTTGATTCGTGCATTTGCCCGAAAGACTCCATTGTCGTCTATGCACGGACAGAGATTTTAGATAACGCTGGATTTGTCTACTCCTTTATTTGCACTTAGCTCCGCGACTTCCTCGGCGTATAGACTGGCCTGCGCTTCCTTTAGGATTAAGGATTCAGCAATCTGAAGTTCTTCTGAAGAAAATGGTCCATTAGTCCTTTCATCTTTAGGTGTCCGACTACTCGTAAAGCGGATGAAGCGGAGCGCGAATGCTGCACTTCTTAGCAATCAATTCCATCTTCTGATTTCATGGTACCGGAAAACGTCTTCTCTGGCGGGTGAGTGTACGTACGTTGATGTAGTGAACCTTTAGTTCTTCTTCCGTGTCATCTGTAGTGTAAGCTTCCTGAGGCCAGCTTTCCGGTTGTTCCTTGAGAAAGTCTGGTCCCGTAAACCACCGATTGGAAGCCTTCAATTCAGGAAGCCTCTGCCACTCCGTTGCCTCATCAGCCACGTTCATCTTCGATGGAATCCACCGCCATTCCGATATATCCGTACTATCTAGGATCTCACAGACTCGGAATGCCACATATTGACGATATCTCTGGTGGTCCGAGCGGATCCAGCTTAGAACATTTCTAGAGTCCGACCAGAAAATTCGTTTGGAAAAACGTATGGCATGGGACTCTACTATACTCTTTGCAAACCGAGCGCCATGAACCGCCGCTTATAGCTCAAGTCTGGGTGTCGATAAACTTTTCAGAGGTGCTACCCAGAGGTGCTTGGCTCCAATCAGCGCACACTCCACCATAGCTTCCGTGGCGTTTCTTATACATGCCACGGCGGCAAATCCGCTTTCGCTGGCATCCACAAAGACGTGTAACTGCCGTTCGGAGTTGCTTGCAGAATTACTGGAGACGTAGCAGCGAGGAATTTTTAGCTTTTCCATTGTTGGTAGGTATCCGACTCATTTCGTCCACTTGGTGTACTCTGTACTCGAATTTGGAGCGCCATATTTCCTGTAGTAGTATCTTGACGTACATCAAAAAGTGGGACAGTAAGCCCAGCGGGTCGAATATTGACATATTCTTTGGCTAACTCCACTGCTTCTTCTTCTGTCGCTACACTGTCCATAAGGTCATCAACATAGTGGTTTTCCTTGATTGATCGAACGGCTCGCGGAAATACATTTGCGAATTCGTCGGCGTTCTTACTTTTTACGAATTGAGCACACCAAAGGTCATCACATTCATCATGTATACATCCGTTTCATACTCGTCGCCTCTTCTCCACAGGAATCTTTGAAAGTTCCGATCTTCTTTCCGTATTTGGATCTGGTGGAACATTTCCATAATATCTCCACAGATGGCTATGTGATTTTCTCTTAACGGAAGTTAATGAAGTAAGCTGATCTGCACCTTTCAGGAGCATTGAGTTTAGTGATACGCCTTGAACGGTGGCTGCCGCGTCCCACACGAGCCCCAGTTTCCCCGGCTTATAAGGATTTTGCACCGGAGGCGTTATGACTCCCCTCTGCAATTTCTTGAGCAGATAGTTTTTTAGCGTATCCTTTGGATACGTATTCCTCTATTTTATTACTGAGGACTTGTGCTAGGAGCGGCTCCCGCTTCATGCGTTTGTGTATCTTGTCTGCCTTCCACAACAGTGATGTCTCAAGCCGCCCATTTATACGGCGAGTATGAGCGTTCAACAGCTCTAATGCTCGTTTATCCTCGGTCGGCAGTAGAGTATTTCCCGAATTCGACGTTCCCAGGCTGTCATTGATAATGAACTCCTTCACAAGGCGTTGCCGCTCTGAGTCGTTGCACTCACAAATGTGGAAGCTATGGTGTACATCGCGGCTTGGTTGAGTTCGTCTATCACAGCCTCCATGCACAATCCACCCCAGACGTGTCTTTGTGGCGACTGGTTCTTCAGAACCCCCTCTTTGTGCCGCAGTGAAAGGCTCAGCTTGACGTTGTTAAGTCCTATAAGCAGCCGTGGAAGGGTGCGATCGTATGTCTTAATTGGTAATCCTTTGAGGTGCTGCAGTTCTTCGGAGCTTATTGATTGCGCTGGCAGTTGTAGATCCTTAACTGTACGAACGTCCGCCAATCTATACCGCTCGGCCTTCGAATCTGTACTCGAGATTTGCAAAGACAATTCGGAATTGTTCTCAAATCTACGACTACAGTACGATGCGGAACAAGGTCTGTTTGGAATCGTAGTTGCGTGTATGGCAGTGCGTTTGGCTATGCAGTGAAACTCGTCCAAGTGTTGAGGTTCGTCTCCCCAGGTCCTTCTCGTCGTTGTGCAGTAGTATATGATGGTTGAATGAGCACCCATTCTTCCCACAAACGGAAGTCGAACTGCAGTTGCGGTTATCGTGTTTTCCCAGTCATCGTCGACATAGCTTCTGCTCCCTTATCGCCAACCATTTCAATGCACGGCTGAGATTCTGAAAATCTTTGCAATCAGCAACCGATTCGCAATCCCTTTGACATATGCAGCACTCGTGTTCCGATGATGACGGTTTATTTCTATTTGTGTCCTCCTGACTATAGTGTGCGTTGATAAACCCTTTCTCTTTCCCGTTTCTATCGTACGACCTACGATCAGTAGTGGATGATGAAATTTCTGGCAGGAGAACACTGTTAGCCGCTTCGGTAATTCGATAGATCCATGTGCTGAAATGGGAGAGATTACACTCAGATAATGTAAGGTTGTGTCTGGCCCAATCAAGACGAATTGCGGGAGGCAATTTATTCACCAGCCGATGTAACATCGTGGCATTATCCAAGTGTGCGTCCAGACCAGAGGCCTCTATCGTTGCGCAGAGGTTTTGGACGATAAGGGCGAAGTTCACTATAGTTTCCAATTTATTCGGCTTTCGGCGCTGGTGTTGAGTGGATTTTCTGAATGAGGGTGTGGATGATAAGCTCTGGATGCCCGTACAACATTTTCAGTGTCGCGATAACTGCACTAAGAGACTGCGAACTGATTCTAAGGCCGCGTCTTTTAAGGCTCTTTGCAGCCTGACAAGATTTTCCTCATCTGTGAAAGCACAGAGTTCGGTGCTCCTATGAAAGTTCGATATGAACAACGGCCATTCATCGGGGCTTCCCCCGAAACTTTGTAGATTTCGCGATATCAGTTGACGTGCGGCTATATTGGCTCTCGACAAGCCCTGACCTGGAAATACAGGCGGTGGTAGCCCAGGTGCTCGAAGCGCTGTTGAGTGTTCGGGCTGCTGGTGATGTTGTGGATTAGGCTGTGGTGGCTCGGGTAGCAACATTCGGGACGGTTGTTCCTATAGATATGCTTGTGTCGATTGCAAATGCAGTGGAGGAAAGGTCGATTGCTGAGACCCAGCAGCCATGGAACTCACTCCAATCAGACCCGCACCCGAACTGAGTTGATGGTGTGAGATTGTCTCCATGGGTCGGTGCGGCAGAGCGTTGAACGGCGGTTGCTCTGGGACGTTATGGCTCATAAACAGCTGACTGGGCTGCTAATGTGAATCTGTCGGCAGGGGTCGTTGTAGGAGAGTATCGATTGCAAGTTGCTTCGGCAACGCATAAGAAGAAACTGACGCGAATGTTTTATAGACTCCTTCTGACTTCCGGGCCGCATGCATTGCCGAGGTCGCCCCAATCCACGTCGTATTCACATTTAGTTCGACTTGATCTGCAGACACTGGTATCTTCTTCGCTGTTGATTCGAGAGGACCTTTAGCGGGCTGGCTACTAAGCCAGTTACTCACCCTAACATGTGAGGCAGATGTGTCATTATCCCCTGTTCCCGACGAGCTGTCCTCCATTTGACTTAAAATCCGGTATTTTTCCTCCAGGTACTCACTATCCCTTTTTGCAGTTAGCTGCCGTTCCTCATTGTCCCGCTTCACCTTCAAGTCTCTTTCTTCTTCTAGCATCCGCAACTCCATTTGAAAATGTTTAGCCAACGACGCCTTTGATCCTTTAGAACTAACTGACGCCTTCGAACTTTTCCCTTGATGGTGTAAATCCCTCATCCGGTTATCAGTGGGGCAGGGTAGTGTTGCAGGCCCTAGTTGCAAAAGGCCATATCTGAATGAACCTCAGCACTTCCGTTATCCATTAGAGGCACGAGATGACCATCACGTATTTGCTTCAGTGATGTACGGAGATGGATTAGGTTTTACATTAGCTGTAGTGATGGGATATCTAGAGGACTCCACAGGACGCAGAGGAGATAGCAATCTCAGCCGCATTAGTAGAGGCTGCGCTTTCCACAGAATTTAGGGTAGCATGAGACATAGCCGCGGTGACGGCATCGACTGTGTTAGTCTGAGCAACGTACGATGGTGCAGTACTATGAGCATTCGGCGCAGTCTGTAACTCCATGTCCGGTATACGCTGCCGTTAGTGTGCCCTCAGTCCCTACTATGGCCGACGTAGTGTGAGTGCAGTGGCCTTGAGTCATCTTCGTAGTTGGTACATTACTACACACAGCATAAGCTGTCATTGCTAAGGCAGCACCTCTGACGGCGGTAGAAACAACGTAAGCCGATGAGGAGGGTGTTACACTAGTGGTCGTGCCATCCGCTGTAGAGACTAATGACCAAATCGTTGGTGGTGGAGAGGAAGCAATATTTGGAGCACCAAACGTAATATTATTTGGAGCAGTATTGACCTTAGTTGTGGCGTTAATGGCAACATTTTTCGGGGCAGTATTGACGACATTAGTTGGGACTTTATTTGATGCTATTTTAGCAATATTCATTTCAGCAGACGCAAAAACTACTTTGGAACTACTAAGTAAATGAGCATGTGGTGGACATGGTGCAAATCCATTCTTCATTTTGGATGAAGCTATCCACTTGTGCACAGGTGAAGTGGCTCCAGGATCCGCAGTTGTCACATTTCACCATGTCTCCGGCTGAGTCGGATTCTTTACACGAACAGCAGTTGAATTCCTCTTGTGGAATAGGTGATCTGAGTGTCTTGTTGGACTTGGAGAAAACATTTTGGTTCCCCTTTGGCGGCATTCAACAAAATGAACAAAAACAAAATTAAAAAAAACAAAAAATTGAGACCGGTTCTCCTTCTAAGCCGGGCAGTAGTACGGCGACTTCGCTGACTACTGGTTCAGCTCCTGCGGCAGTGAGCTGTAGAAATCGTGACCATTCATGATTCATCCACTGCGAGGGGGAGGGGACCGTTCCGGCTCCTAAAAGACCTAAGGTGCACAACACCGTCGCCCCCAAAAGGTCTTCCAACGTCATACCTCAAAAGTCTTTTAGTGACGTTCTCAAAAATAAAATCGTGTTAGCTGTGATCGATCGCAGTGACGATGAATGCAAAATTTCTCCTGAACGGTGGCAGGTGGTCAAGACGAAGCTTTCAGGCAGATTCTTGAATGTTATGAGGGACAACCCGGGACCACCTCCTATTACTTGCGATGGTGGATGGCATCAGGGCCACGTGAAGCTTATCGCCTGTGACGACCAGAGATCCTGCGATCTCTATAAGTTCGCCATAAGTAGATTGGGAGAAGTTTGAACGGGTGCGAAACTCGACGTCGTGGCAGGGATGATATCCCAAGCCGACCTAGAACTCGTACCTGGATTCCAGCCGAACCCCCCTCAAGTGAAGAGATCCTGGAAATCATAAGACTGAGTAATCCTTCACTCCCTACTCACAACTGGAAGGTTGTAAAACTGGAAGAGCAAAGAGGTTTCTATAGGTGCGCTCTTATTGTCATCAACACTGACTAAAGGTGTGATCAGATTCGGTTTCGAATCCATCACCCTAAAGGTCTACAAAAAAGTGGAGCTCGATTCAGGCAATATGCCTCCTTTCCCCACAGCTTCAGTACCTGAGGCTTCAGACCCCGGAGCATCGGTTTCATTTCCGTCTCTGTATGACGATGCCTCTAGCATAACCACTCCCACCATGGATCATAATCCTTCTGACATGGACATGGACGAACTAAATAAGATTCTTTTAAGCGAGGATGAACTTCTTGGTTCATCTTCGGAAGCGGAAGAACTAAATAACACCGTGGTGGAGGTTCATCCCCCTGATTGTAGCAAGAATGCTGCAATTAGTGCAGATTAATCTCCATCACTCGATAGAGGCTTTGGCCGCCCTTATCCTCCGCCTCTCAAAAGGTAGAGAAGACATAGTCTTGATCCAGGAACCATAGTTTGATAACAGCGTGGTTCGTGGACTCGAGACTCCTGGATACGAAAAGCTGTATGTAACTGATAAAGGTAGACCCAGATCATGTATACTAGCGAAACGTAGCCTTAAATTACTTTTACTCCCTATTTTCAGCGATTCAGATGTAACTGTAGCTAGACTGGTGACTGCAAAAATGATAATGATAGAGGTGAGTCTTTTTTTGACTACATTTTAAGTACAAACAGGAAGTTTTAGATATTAATCTTGTCTCCGATACTGTTAGTCAGTTGATTACCAATTGGAAAGTATCAGCAACCCTCTACTGCATATAGAGACATTTATATGGACTTTAATTTTCCGGCGTCGATTGGAAGTACTACAGAATAGTTACCGAACGTAAACGGTTATTTAGTGACTTTGTTATTGTTTGTGTATGTGTAGTGTGAATTTAATTTCTTCTCTTTTACACAAGCGAAAAAATAATCGCTTTCATGTTCAAACGTGTTCATCGTCAATAAACGGCAAGAATAAAGTGGAATTCAAATAGTTATTTTGTGTTATTAGTGCGTATATAGGGAAATCTAATTTTTATTCTTTAAATATTAGATACTGGTGAGTGAAATATAGTTATTTGTTTTTCAATTATCCATGTGCAGTTCACGGTACAATGCATTATTTGCAATGTCCATATATGGCTCCTCAAGCATTCACTGAAATATTTGCCAAATTTCGTGGTGCCATATTTGGCTTCTTATGCATGTAAATTGTGTAACTAGGGTTTTGTCTTTTTTGTACAGGTGAAGATTTCATGATTCCAACAAGGAGCTTCTACTCTAAACGGAGGTTTTATACTATTCCTGGAGATGGAGGGCAAAGTGAAGATGAAACCCTGGAATCAGAACCAGAAGACGAAGCAGCGGAAAATCGAGAAGAAGATTTGGTGATACCCGAAACGGATGAAATTAGTGAATATGATTCCGACGTCGTCATCTTCGCTGGTGAAAAAAGTAAAACAATCCATAGCTCGGCGTCATGATTATCCACTTAATGCTGTTCGTTTGGATTCAGTCGGTCATTTTCCGGAATGGCAACAATCAAGACAACAATGTTAAAATGATTATCAGTCAGGTCTTTTATATTCTGCACTAAATGCAAAGTACAACTATGCTTGAACAAAGACCGAAATCGCTTTGCTTCCTTCCACATGTAAATAACTAGCTCCACATGTAACTATATTTTGTAATTATTAATTTTCTTGTTTATTTCTGCATTTTAATGTGCAAATAAAGTTTTTTTTAAAGAAAACACTATTTGTTTTAGTTGCATGAAACGCCATATATGGCATAATTGTTTTAGGTGGAAAAATGTCTTCCTGCATATGACGCCATTTATGGCGAAAGTGTTTTTTTTCTAAAATTTACATTCTTTTAAAAAAAATGGTTTAAAGAAAAAAAATTCCCACTGGATCATAATGCATGCAGTAGAGGGTCATTCCTTTTCAGATCATTGGTATATTCAATTCAACGTAGCCCATGACCCTCCTTGCCAACTTCCGTTCAGAAATCATAGGAAGACAAATTGGCTCAAATATAGGGATATTCTGAAACAATCAGTCAACTCTGAGTTTTTGAGTCCCCCCTGTAACGCCAACGAGCTTGATCTGAAAGTCAATAATCCTACGTCGGCTTTAAACAATGCGATGTCCTCCTCTTGTCATCTTATTATACCAAGGGGAAAGAAGAAGCCACATTGGTGGACTTCAGGTTTGGGACTGAGAAAGTCAAATTGCAGGAAACTTTTCAATCGTGCTAAAGACACAAGAAAAGCGACTGACTGGGACTCCTACAAGGAAGCCCTAAAGATTTATAAGAACGAACTAAGAAAAGCCAAGCGAGTATCTTGGAGACTCTTCTGTGGTAAGATAGAAGAAACCTCTCGACAAACCCAACAATGCCAAGTTGTCTGAAAAAGGCGGATGGCTCTTGGACGACTTCTAGCGAAGAATTGCTTAATCTGCTGCTCGACACCCACTTCCCAGGCAGCTCAAAGGGTATTGCACACATAGATCGAAACAGATCGAACTTACAATCTACCAACTTACAAGTTCTGATCACTAGAGACAAAGTACTTTGGGCGCTACATAGCTTCAAACCATACAAATCCCCGGGACCAGACGGCATAATACCAGCCGAGCGACAAAACACCTCGGATATCATCCTGCCAGTGCTGATGATAATCCTAAGAAGCTGTTTAAATCCGGTATACATCCCATTGGTATGGAGAGAAGTCAAAGTGGTTTTCATACCCAAAGCAGGCAAATGCTCCCACGTGAGTCCGAAAGATCTCAGACCTATTAGTCTTTCATCATTCCTCCTCAAAACTTTAGAACGACTGATTGAAATCCATTTACGCAAAAGCATTAACAAAAGACTTCTGTCAACTGCGCAACATGCTTACTCTAAGGGCAAATCAGTAGAAACGGCCCTACACACGCTAACGCGTTCCATAGAAGATTCGGTGCGTCATAAGGAGTATATAATGGTTGCATTCCTAGACATAGAAGACGCTTTCAACAACGTCGACTCAGCTGTGATCGCTGGTGCTCTGGCAGCTCTGAACGTGGATGCATCACTTGGCGAGCTGATCAATTTGATGCTCAATAGCCGAATTATCAACTCAAGTCTGGGTGAGAAATCTAATAGAAGATCTGTCAGTACAGGAACCCCACAAGGTGGCGTCCTATCTCCCCTTCTCTGGAACTTGGTGGTGAATGAACTGCTGACATGCCTGGAAGCGTGAGGTTATAATGTGATTGCCTATGCGGACGACGTTGCCATTGCTGTGTCAGGAAAGTACCTAAACACTTTAAAAGAACTCCTACAACACGCTCTTAATAAGCTAATAAAATGGGCAAACAAATGTGGGCTGGGAGTAAACCCTCACAAAACTGAACTTGTCCTTTTCTCTAGGAAATACAAGATCCCACACATTGACCCTCCATCTATAAATGGCACTAGTTTGAAATTCTCAAATGAAGCTAAATACTTGGGTCTCATTTTTGATAGGAAGTTAACCTGGAAACCTAACATCTAAGAAAGAGTTAAAAAGCCACAGTGGCACTTTTCTCTTGCAAAAAAGCCATAGGGAACAAATGGGGCTTACAGCCTCGTATCGCTTACTGGCTATACGTCTCTGTCATAAGACCGATAGTCACGTACGGTGTGTTTGTCTGGTGGACTGCTTTGGACAAAGCGAATTATAGCGATAAGTTAAGTAAAGTCCAAAGAACAGCCCATTGACATCTTCAGCAGGCAAATGGCAGCCGTACGCCTCAAAGCTACCTCACAGTGGACCAGGAAAACAACTGGCCATGCCGCTATTTTGAACAACATTAAAAACATTCCAGGAAACATCGATTACACTACACCGGAACTATAATTTGATAAAAACTACCAGGTCTCCATACTCACAAGATCATTCTGGGAGGAGGAAGCTTTCCTGGATGATGAAGCGATCCATTTCTTCAGAGATGGTTCGAAAACTGTGGACGGTGTTGGTGGCTGTGTCTTCTCCGACAGACTAAATCTTAGTCCCTCCTTCGTGATAATGATATAATGATCTAAACGATCTAAAAGACACGGGCATTCGCTGTCTCTTACGCTTCATTAGAAGCTCCAACTGGTTCAACGAGTAGGACGAATTAATTACATAGATTCATGTGGTATCACAAGGGACCTTATAATGGTCTAAGTGTGTCGGCTAGCCGACAGCCACTTCAACCTAACTTAACCTAACCTATATATTTCATAATTAATGTTATTTACAATTTTTTTTTTTTTTTATATAATTCTTATTATAACTCGATAATTTCTCTAAAGCCGGGAACTGTAGTGACTTGCTGCTGCTTGAATTAAAAAAATGGCCGAAGGAAGAGAAAAGAAAGAGGAAGGAGAAAAAAAATTTAAGAGGCGGGATACTAGTGAAGATGGCCGTCTGGCTCGCTCTAGTACCTCGGTAGGTGCCTACTGCAGTAAATTATTCGAGGCGTTACCAACAGTCAGCTTAACAAAACCGGTCCATTTTAACAAAAATGCATTCTAAAGTTAATATGTGTGTTTTTTTTTGATACAGGATGAATAGGACGGAAGCAGAACGGATCGTGACACCAAAAGCGGTCAAGGGTGCGATAGCAACATTCTCACCCTTCAAAACTGCGGGCCGGATGGTATATTTCCAGGTCTAATGGGGTATAGAAGTAATTGCACCAAGGCTCAGGAATATATACGTTGCATGCCTAGCAATAGGCTATATCCCGATAACATGGAGGGAAGCAAATGTGGTCTTTCTTCCAAAACCGGGAAAAAAAGGACTACACCGAGGCAAAGTCATTCAGACCAGTCAGCCTAACATCCTTCCTGTTAAAAATAATGGAAAGAGTGACAGTGGACTATATGGAGAGTACTGCGCTTAAGATGTATCCTTTAAATAGTAGACAGCATGCATACAGGGTAGGCATGTCTACAGAAACAGCGCTACATCAAGTAGTACGCGTTGCGGAGGAAGAGCTAAATACCGGGGGCATTGCGATGACCACTATAATGGACATTGAAGGTGCCTTCGATAAGATATGCTTTGAAAGTCTGAAACAAGCCTTGGAAAAACGTAGGGTTAACCCACTGGTGGTAAGATGGGTGGACAATATTTTGAATACAAGGGCGATTAAACTCAAAACTCAGAGGAAGGGTTAGCAGAGGTTGCCCACAAGGAGGTGTTCTCTCACCTACACTGTGGACTCGATGCGACGGTCATTCACACAGTGGGATATGCCGACGACATAGCAATAATGGCCAGAGGCAAATTCATGGACGTCACCGCAGATATCATGAGGAACGCACTCAGAGTGGTTGAGCGGTGGTGTCTGGAACAAGGGCTCTCCATTAATGCGGCGAAAACAGATCTAATAGTCTTCACTAGGAAGAGGAAAAATCTGGAATTTCGGCCCTTAACACTTTTCGGATCGGAACTAACAATGACTAAGAAGGTTAAGTATCTGGGAGTCTATCTAGATACTGGACTTACTTGGAATTACCATGTTGAGGAGAAGGTCCGGAAGGCAAAAAGGGTACTACATCAGTGCAAACGTGTATGTGGACAGAGGTGGGGACTCTCGCCTAGAGTTCAACGTTTAGCATGTATGGGAACTACAGGTGCAATACGTACAACCCCAACATGCGCATTGGAAGTCATCATGGGGATATTACCGCTAGACTTATTTATTAAGAAAACAGCGGCCCAAACGGCACTTCGCTTGCATCGAGATGCGAAATGGCACAATCGTAGTACGATCTATGGACATAGGCAGATCCTGGAACTTGTCAGAGACGAGATTAGGGAGCTAAACATGCATATGGATCGAATAACAAGGGTGCGTATTATGGAAAGAAATCACAAAACTCATATTGAAAACGGATTAGTTCCAGAAAAAAGAAATGGTGAAATAGTGATTTTCACGGATGGATCCATGATGGATGGCGGAGCGGGGGCCGGTATCTATTTAGAAGAGCTGGAACTTGCCCGTCACATTAGCCTCGGGAAATACACTTCAGTATACCAGGCTGAGATGATTGCTTTGCTTATGCGTTGGACTACTTGCTTGAGTGTCAGGTAGAAGGAAGAAATATCCTTATAACACTGGACAATCAGGCGGTGATCAGATGCATGGAACAAACAAACATCACAAAATCACTGGCACTGGAATGCGTACTCAAACTCAATAAGTGTTCATCTAAAAATGAAGTAACACTGACTTGGGTACGAGGACACATAGGGATCGAAGGCAATGAAAAGGCGGACTCCCTTGCAAAACAGGGGTCAACTGAAAAGTTGCTGGGACCAGAACCATTCTCTTCAATTGGCAGAGGAATGGCAGAACAGCTTATCCACAAGTGGATCACGGCAGAACACCTGAGAAGGTGGTCAACCGTGGAACAATGTAGACAAGCTAAGGACATGGTAATTTCAGGTATCAATTAAGGAAAATGGGCCTTATAGAGGATGATACTTGTAGATTATGCCTGGAGGAATCTGAGACAGCGGCACATATACTGTGCCAATGCCCGGCATTGGCTGGCAGAAGAATGAGGATCTTGGGACATCAATGGGTCGAGACCCAGTCGATGAAACGGATCTCCCATAAACAGATGCTTGCGTTAACACTAGGAATTGAGCCCAGAGAAGAACTGTGGAGAAATCCAGAGAGTCTCTCTGAGTAAGATTTACAGTGGTAGACCCGACAATGGTGGTCTGATTCGATTATCTCTCGAAATATATATATATAATATGTGTGTTCATTTCTAACTTGATAGCAAGATCGGTTTTTCTCAAAATTATCGTACAATGGACTTTCAGAAAAAAAATAGTTTTTTATATAGTTTACTTGAAAACTCGCAAAACGATTTTGACTAAACAGCAAACTTTAAAAACCAAGTAATGCTGAATAGTGCAAACTATTTCTTAAGAAATGACTATCCTAATCCCGATGTGTGTTCGCATACGGTATATTTTTGTTTCTCTCAATGCCTCACTTCCAATAAAAATCCAATAACAGCTACGCAAAACTTCTTCTAAGCAACTATCATCCACTTCTGCTCTTTTTCTAAACATACACCATACATAACGCTCGTATCTTTTTGCAGACAGAAAAGGGGATAAATGACCGAAATTTGGAGATTTCAAGGGATATCGCAATATAAAAAAGAGGATATAATAGTGGATATGATTTTAACTTGTTTTCTCGCTGAAATTGATGAAACTCAAGCATATACAAAAATTGAAGGCAAATTGTGTTTAATAAATTATTATTATTTTTAAGTTCCATATGTGTTTAATAAACAACCAATATGCCATCATCGCCGTCGTCGTCATTCGCATCTGAATCGTTTTGCCTTTTGTTGTTCTCGCCGTTATATTCTTTTTTGTTTTTAATAAATTCACAAATAAAATCGTAGCCACACGCACCGAACGAATACGCGAAAATGACAGCCCGCAAAAGTTGAATTCACAACAGAGCGATAAGCTGAATTTTCGAAGTTGAAACGAATTTTCGGGAGAACCCATTCATAGACGCGAAAGTGTTGAATTCACAATAGCGCGTTAGGTCGGTTCGCTTACAATATCTTACGATATATCCTTAAAAGTCTGCTATGGTGAAAAGTGGAGTTTATAGGATAAAAAACGGATTTGGGAAATTTTCAGTGGATAGTTTCTTTGACTTTGAAAAAAGGGATAATCCCCTAAAAAAGTGGATAAATACGAGCGCTAACCATACAAGATACAACAACCAGCAACCACCTAAATCTTTCAAGATTGAAACCCTTAATTTATACTCCCATACACTACACTTTCACCGGCCTGTTTATAACTGATAATAGAAGTTAAAAAAAAGCCGTGAATTTTTACATATAAAGGGTGATTTTTTAGCTGGTTTGGTTTTGGCAGCACTGGTTTTGACAGCTGACGTGTGGTTAGTACCTTGTGTCACTGTCAAACAGCTTCAGTTTGGTTTGCAATTTAACCATGGATCGTCTTACAAATGAACAACGCTTGCAAATTATTGAATTTTACTATCAAAATTCGTGCTCGGTTCGAAATGTTCATCGCGCGCTGCTTCCATTTTATGATCGGCATTCTCGACCTTCTGAGCAGTCTATTCGGAAGATTGTGACCAAATTTCGCACCAAATTTACTTTGTTGGACATTAAACCACCAACACGTTTACGTACTGTGCGTAGTGAAGAAAATATTGCGGCCGTATCAGCTAGTGTGACAGAAGACCGTGAAATGTCGATTCGGCGCCGTTCCCAGCAGTTAGGCCTTTGTTACAGCACTACGTGGAAAATTTTGCGGAAGGATTTGGGCGTAAAGCCTTTTAAGATACAGCTGGTGCAAGAACTAAAGCCAGCCGACCTACCACAACGCCGAATTTTTGGTGAATGGGCTCTTGGAAAGCTGGCCGAGGATCCGCTTTTTTATCGAAAAATTGTGTTCAGCGATGAGGCTCATTTTTGGTTGAATGGGTACGTAAATAAGCAAAATTGCCGCATTTGGAGTGAAGATCAGCCAGAAGCATTGCAACAGCTACCAATGCATCCCGAAAAAGCCACTGTTTGGTGCGGTTTATGGGCCGGCGGCATTATTGGGCCATATTTCTTCAAAGATGATGCGAATCGCAGCGTTACTGTCAATGGTGAACGCTACCGAGCGATGATAACAAACTTTTTTTTGCCCGAAATGGAAGTTCTTGACTTGCATGATATGTGGTTTCAACAAGACGGTGCCACATGCCACACAGCACGCGAAACAATGGCGCAATAGCGAGGCGAGTTTGGTGAACAGTTAATTTCACGTTTCGGGCCGGTCAATTGGCCGCCTAGATCGTGCGATTTGACACCATTAGATTATTTTTTGTGGGGGTATGCCAAGGCTAATGTGTATAGGGACAAGCCCGCTTCGATTGACGCACTGGAAGCCAACATCCATGCATTCATTCGTGAGATACCGGCCGATATGTGTGAAAGAGTATGCCAAAATTGGACTCAGCGGATGGGCTACCTGAGACGCAGCCGCGGTCAACATTTGCATGAAATTATCTTTAAACATTAAATTGCAAGGTTCAAACTATCGATTCAAATAAATATTTCATTCATTTTTTCGAATTTTTTGTGTTTTTTTTTAAAAAAAAGTTCTAAGCCTCTTAAAAAATCACCCCTTATATGTCGTTGTAAGCATTTCGCTACATCATAAACCCTACTTCCAACCATAGGCACGAAAACCAACCAGCATCACCAATTTATTCTAGTCAAAAACGAGAGCTTGGCCTATTAGATCAGAAACTCCTGCTACTTGATTCATGTAGGACCCTAAAAACTACATTTGCCGCTTAAAATTTGTTTACTAGAACCTGCTGTACGGTTTATTTCATCTAGTATCTTCTAAATCTTTTATCTACCTACATACTTAATAAAATAAAAAGAAACCAACCAAACTGTTGATATGAACGAGGAAGTTTCGTGCCCCAGTCGTGCACTTTCTTTTTATTTTTGATTGCCTTTGATTTGCTCTGAGAATCCAACCTATACGAACGCAATGTGCACATTTTATCCTTTTTATATCCTCCACAGGAAGGTATATTCACTTTGTCATTACATTTGTAACGCCAAGAAGGAGTCACCGGAGACCTAATAAAGTACATATGTTCTAAATCAGGATCACATTCTGAATCGATTTAGCCATGTCCATCTGTCTGTCTGCTGAAAGCACGATAGCGCCCAAAGGAATTGACATGGGCGAATGAAGTTTGGTGAAAGGACTTCTTTTCATCGTCGTTAGGTTGGTATTAAAAATGGGCTATGTCGGTCAAGTAGTTCTGGTAGCTCCCATACAAAAGCAGTATTTGAAAACACGATAGCGTCGAAAAGAATCTACCTAGGCAAGTGAAATTTTGTGAGAGGACTTATTTTTATTGTCTTCAAGTATATATTAAAAATGGGCTACGTCGGTCAAGTAATTCTGGTACCTCCCATACAAAACCAATATTAGAAAACACATGTTGAAAACACGATAGCGTCGAAAAGAATGTACCTAAGCAAGTGAAATTTTGTGAGAGGACTTATTTTTATTGTCGTCAGCTTGGTATTAAAAATGGATTAAACCACTTTCTTATTAAGTATGTCACACCTATACTGTTTTTACAATAGAAGCACTTTATAGAAATTTCCCTTGAAAAGGTAACAACAGGTTGAATTGTAGTTAAATTACTCAAAAGCTGATTTTTATTATTTGTTGTCCTATACCTATACCTGTTCAATGTAATTACGTACTAACTCACAAGCCTACAATTTTGCAAGACTTGTATGCAGTCGACCCTCCACAAAACATCGGCCAGGCCGATGATAACACTGTTACTTGTTTGAATATTAACTTACCCAGTTCGAACAAAGAGTAGTTCTAATGCCTCTTGAGATAAGGGAGCTAGTTCTTCAGGCAGCATATTCGGATCTTTGTAAATATTTGGCATTGGCTTTGCACTTTGGTTTGAACTCTGACATCTGTCAGAAATATCACTGCATCGTATTAGGTGAGATACGACTTGATGTAATTTATTTAACTCGGGGTATTGGTATTTGATTTGGGGAATAGGACCTTCATCAAGAGCGGCTTGCATGAATAGTGTTGGAACATTTAACTAAAAATAAATAACGCATTTTGATTTTAAGCTATTATCTTTTATATCGCACTGTAACTTACTTTTAATAGATGAAGTTTTTCTTTCTTTCCCAATCCAGCATACATATTAAATAAACTAAAATAATGAGGTAAATGTTTTCCGTAATCAGCTACTTCACATTTAAGTAATTTTAAAACACTTAATAAAATTTGTTCGCAAAGACTTGTCCCCTCAATATTTGGTAATGGTTCATCGTGTATTGCGAAGTGACAGAAAAGTACAACCAATTTTACGAAAACAGTCCTTACTTCTGGTGAGGGAGCAATAAGTATATATTCTGCTAGTCTTCCAGAAGGATTTAATAAGGCATTATTTGCAAACCATCTTCGAACAGCAGATGAGTGCCTTAAATGAAGCGATAAAGTATCATACCTGAAAATAAAAAAGGAATTGTTACGTTAGAAATAAGAATAACTCCGTAACTCAAATTCGGTTTATCCATGACTGGTTCACTTCTTATCTTCATAACCGTAGTCAGAGAGTTAATATTCAAGATAGTTTAAGTGAGAAAAATCTCATTAATATAGGTGTTCCACAAGGATCTGTTTTGGGTCCTATTTTGTATTTAATTTTTGTAAATTCGCTTTTTCTTCAACCTCTAAGGGGTAAACTCACAGCTTTTGCTGATGGCACTGCCTTGTCTTATCATGGTAAATGTTATTTTAATTTATATATGGATGTGAACTTTGATCTAGATTACTGCGGAGATGGTTTAAATTTCATAAATTGGTCATAAGCGACAAAACGAAGTTCATGATTTTTAACATTAAGGGTAAAATCTGTAATGAGATGCCTTTACAATACCATTCGCCAAATTGCAATAGATTCCTTTTTATTAATCCTTGTACACACAATCATACCCACTTTTGATACACATGCCTATTGCACAGCTGACTGCTTTGTTATCGAACGCGTCGAAAGCTTTAATTACTTAGGTATTACCTTGGATTATAAGCTCAGTTGGTTGGAGGTACTTGAAAAAATATCTAAACAATGTTGTTAGACAGATTTATAAACTCAGCCAATACTGTGATTTGCCAATTTTAAACTTAGTCTATAATGGCCTTCTCAAGTCTAAACTTCAGTATGGTATAGCTTGTTGGGGTGGTACACATTATAAAAAATTAGAGCCTTTGCTAATAAAACAAAAACACGCTGTTCGTATTATGTGTAAAGTCAACCGTCGTACTCCTAGTTTTGGACTGTTCATAAGTCTTGGATTTCTTCCATTTATACTTCTATGAAGGTTTAAAAACATTTTTTGAAAAATCCGGGTACAACTCTCCTAGGGTTTATGAAAACCGTAATTTGCGCGTCAATACATACTAGCAATCCCGTCAATGTACCTACAATCAATAAATCACATTTTCCACCTTCTATAATGTTACTGCTCCGCGTTTGTTCAATAAATTACCTTCAAGTCTGAGATGTGAGCGAGTTAAATCCGTATATCTTAAAAATGTAAAATGCTTTCTTTTCTCGTTAAGCCACGCTGTAATTGGTAATGTACTGAATCCTTTGGTTTGATTTCTTTTTGTGTATTTTTTATTTTTTTTTATAGCTGAATTTAAACTTATTTTTTATCGCATCCCCATCGATAAATAAATCTTAATTTTATTAGTATGTACTGTACATTCGCCTCTTGTCTAATTTTAACAACAGAATGTACATAACTATTTCAGTTTATAACTTAAATGCTCTTCTATCTTTTAGATCTATCTTTGAATTTGTTTTAAACTTTTGTATAACTTTAAGTTATTAATGAAATAAAGAAAAGAAATAAATCAAAATAAAAAAAATAAAAATTGCTATTACTTCAATGAAAAATATCTAAATGGAAGCATTGTTAATGTGCCATTCGATTGGATAGAAAAGAACATATTTTTTGCTGTAGAACAGTTTTTATGTCTAATAGGAAACAATTTTTTTTTTTTTTTGGATTTCAGAGCACATCGAATCTTGATTTGTTTTCAGAGTTATTCGAGATTTACCAAAAGAAGTGTGTTTGACAGCTTATGGAGTTTGTTTAAGTGTTTGTAAAATGTTTCAACTGCAAAGAAACACATTATCTGAGAGCAGAATCTGAAAAGCCCTATCGAAAACCACAATGATTTCTTTAAAGAGCGGCACCACTGCTCTTTTCCATAGGTTTTTAGAGATGAATAAAACGAGTCAGACAAAGCAATTGCTAGGAAAATTTCAAGTCAGCTATCTTTCTGATTCAGAGCATTTGCAAAATGCAAAATATTTTTTGCGCACATTTAACATTCTTTAGGTATGTTCTGGTGGTGAGGTTTTCACGTAATTAATCCCGGGTTAACTACCGCGCCAATGGGATGTATGGCACAACGTTATGTGTATTTTAGCGGCAAACTCTAGATACCTGGGGACCTCTAGTTTCAATCCAAATTCCCCTTTTCTGTATACAGGGGGTGAGTATAGAATGACAATCGCTTACTCCAAGAACAGTCAACTAGTAGGGCAGCTTCGGTTGAGGGAAGCGTTAGAACGGTTCGGACTTGAGAACCTTTTTCTCCAGGAAGATGACAATCGCTCTATCGCCAGCTCATCCAAATTCTCCATATCGTCTAAAGCTCAATTAGGAAAAGAGTGCTGAACTGTAAGATGATGATCAAGAAACTAAAAAAGAAGCACCAACTAGAGGACAAGGACAAACAAAGACTTCAAAACGCCCTTGATTTTCTAGAAAGGCAGTCCAAGGATATTGGCGAGCTTCATGCTAGCAATCCTGAGGCTGACCCTGCGAAAATCTTGAGCGAGGGATCTCTTATGCAGCCACCAATGCCTGTGATATGCCTTAGCAGCATATCGGGGCACGGGTTGGTTGCATCTGACCCCACAAAGGAAGTTAACAAAGAGGACGTTTTTTCACCGTGAGAGGCGGACTCGACTCTGAACAGCGCAGTGACTGTTGTTGACAAGTCAAAGCCAAAGGACAATGAAAGTTTGGACATAACCGAAGCCTCATCTGTCTCTGCAGCGAACATGACGGAAGACAACAAGCTGTTCAGTACAGACCAACAGACGGATCCGCTCAAAAAAAGGAAAAATGCGCGCTTAAAAACCGCGATCCCAGCTTCTTCACGGAAAGGGAAACAGCGCAACTAACAAGTGTCAGCACTCTCGTGTGCCAAGGAACAACTCCCCTCCACTCTTGTCAAACAACGACTGACTTTATTGTCTTTAGCAGGAAAATATAATTCACGAAGTACGGGCAAAAGAAATAAGAAATAAAGAGAGTATAATAAATGCGATATATAAAAAAAAAGAGAAGAGAGGAAGCATACACGTCACAGCTCGGCCACTCCTGCGCTGGAGTCGTCCTCGGCTCTGTCAGTAGCTTCTTCAGTATCAGGACTTTCATCGGTATCGTCATCGATAGCATCTAAATCGGGGGAGTGGTAACACCACGGTTTGATTTTATCAGAGGCATAGACAGAACGAAACCTCTTCTGTGTTATCTGCATCCCAGGAATATCCTCGATTAGAAAACGATCATTACCCAGAACTTTAGAAACTCTATAGGGGCCTCTATACTTAGGCTCTAATTTGCGGGATTCTCCAGTGGCGGATGGTTCATTAGAAATTACTACTAGATCGCCCTCGATATATTGTTTTGGCTCGGCGTGCATCCTATCAAAACGTTCCTTCCATTTTTCACGACTACCAGCTATATTTTCGACAGCTTTCATTCGTTTGTTTTGGATATCGTCTTCTAAACCACACGTAACATCATCATGGATAGCGGCGACTATGCGATTTTGTATAACATCAACGAGTTTAAAGTCAAAGACGAGTTCGTTTGGACTGAATCCTGATGTCGCGTTCTTCTGCGAATTAACCGTCCACTGTAGATCACGCAGACGTTGGTCCCAATCCCTTGGCTCTTCGGTCGTGGTCCGAACAAAGGTGAGAATTATGTTGTTGGCCCTCTCAACTTGTCCATTTGCCCTTGGAGTGCGGACAGCTGTTTTAATGTGCTGAATGTTGTTCTGCTCACAGTACATCTCAAATTGTTTGGAGGTAAATGCAGTCCCTCTATCGCTGATTATACGTCTTGGTAGCCCAAAGTAACTGGTAACTTCATTTAAGACGTTGATAACAGGAAGCGTCTTAGTTGTTTTTACGGGTTTTACAATTAGAAATTTGCTGAATGCATCGGAGATTGCTAAAACGTGCGTGTTTCCGCGTTTACTGCGAACAAATGGTCCGAGATGGTCTATATGCATTTGACGAAATGGAATTGGTTCAATTTCACCATAATGAAGTTGACCTTCTTGTTTCCCTCCCTTCGATTTGTAGTAGCAGCACTCGATGCATGCGGCAATATACTCCTTGACGTATTTCCGGATTTTAGGAAACCAGAAATGTGTTTGTATCCGTTGGATGGTTTTCTCCAGTCCAAAATGACCCACATCGTCGTGGCAGGAACGAACAACCCTCCATCGCACAGATTTCGGAACAACGAATTGGATAGTGCTGCCATTTTTACGATACAAACGATGATTCTGTAAAATATAATCTGCTTTAATTTGCTTTTCTTTTTCTGACTTACGCTCTCCCTTTAAAACGGCGATGATTTCACTAAGCGAGGAGTCCTGTTGTTGCATCGTTAACAGCCAGTCCTCTGTTGAAGAAGCAATTTTCAGAATATCATATCCTGGGCTGGTTTCTTTTGGCGGCAAATCAGGGGAACGGCTGAGCGCATCTACATGGGACATTCGGCTTCCTTGACGATGAACGGCTTCGAAATCGTAATCGAGAATTTTGATCCACCAGCGAGCGATTTTAGGAATCATTTCCTTGTTGGCTTTAGCTTTGGCAATGGCGGCACAGTCGGTGACAAGTTTGAATGGTTTACCGAGCACGTATACCCGGAACCTTTCGAGTGACTCGACGATTGCAAGGACTTCGAGTTCATAGCTGTGGTTCTTGCTTTCAGCCTCCGTACAGTGGCGGCTATAATAGAACACCGGTTTCCAGTTCTTATTATCCTTTGATTGGAGGAGCACACCAGCAAGGCCGACTGCGCTGGCATCAGTATGCACTTCGTGATATCCGGTATGATCGTACAATTCGAACACTGGTTTAGAGCACACTAAGTCGATAAGCTGCGTGAAGGCACGTTGTTGATCTTCCCCCCATTGGAACATTTCATCTTTTCGTAGTAACTGTGTAAGCGGCCTAGATATAAGAGAATAATGCTCCACAAATTTTCGGAAAAATCCAGTTAAGCCAAGAAACCGCCGGAGCTCCGTTACATTCATTGGTGTTTTAAAATTACGTATGGCGCTTACCTTGTCGTCACCAGGAGTTAATCCGGCTTCGCTTACAATATGCCCCAAATACGTTATTTGTCGTGCCAGGAAGTTACACTTTTCGGCGCAAAGTTTTAATCCAGCTGAGTCGAGAATGCGAAGAAATTTTTCCAACCGCTTAAGCCCTTCTTCTGCGGTTTTACTTGGGATAATTACGTCGTCCAGGTATGCGAGTACCTCTCCTGCGTTAGTGTTGGCGATGAGCTTGTTCATAACCGCTTGGAACATTGCTGGGGCATTGACGAGACCAAACGGCATTCTGTTATATTCAAAATGCCCTTCCGTGGTCACGAATGCTGTGTACCGTTTTGATTCCTCCTCGATTTCAATTTGGTGATATCCCATGCGTAAATCCAGCGATGTAAAATATTTGTTTCCGGCAAGCTGTGCAAACTGCTCCTCAAGGTTAGGCATCGGATACGGGATTTTTAACGTAATGCTGTTTAATAGTCGATAATCGACACAGAGACGATGTTCTCCATTCTTCTTGTCGACCAATACCACACCAGAAGCGTACGGTGAATCAGAGGGGCGAATAATGTTGCTTGCGAGCAAATCGTTAATGATGTTTGTGACGATTGGCCTTTTAGCAAATGGCAAACGATATGGCTTAGATTTTACAGGAGCGTCGGAAGAAAGTTTAATCTGCATCTTTGCCAAGTTGCACTTACCAAGATCAGCCAACTTGTCTGCAAAACAACTACGGTGATTAGTTAAAAGCGATTCCAACTTACCGAGCTCGACTTCATTTAGCTGCGTATCGTATGCGGTCGTGTTAATAGATACGTTATTGACTGCTTTTTCCATACGACAATCACCTCCTTCTATGATCAAACGAGCATCATGGCGGCACAGGACGTCTCTACCCAAAAGTACTTTCTCGGTTATCATATTATCGTTAACGATCAGCAGTTCAGATTTGAAGACGTTGTCATCAAAACAGATCTCGGCTTCGATTTTGTTGGTACAAATAAACGTTCCACCCGCAAATCCATTCAATGTAATTGAACACCTTTTGACATCAGCCAGATTGTTGGCAAAAGACTTCCGTATCAATGTATGGCTACTTCCAGGGTCGATGAAAGCTGACGTTGGTACATTATTAATTTGGATGTCCTTGATTATGTCATTTTTCACATTCAGTACAGTTCCTTTGATATCGTTGACAGATTCAGATTGACGCTTTTTATGCGGGCAATTCGGCGTCTGATGAGAAGTTCGGCCGCATCCACTGCATCTCTCTTTTTGTTGTGGTTCCGGACATTTGATGGAGTAGTGTCCCATCTTACCGCAATTGAAGCACTTAACATTACGGTTTCTGTCATCCATTGGTTTTTTCAACGCCTTGGAAAAATCTTCAGTGGACTTTCTCCTGGTTCTAGAGGTGGCTGCCATATTATGGAACGATTTTGCCACGGGTGCTCTGACTTCGTTGTGCATACAGAAATTTATTATGTCGCGTAATAGTTCACTGCACATGTTATAATTATTTGAGATTTTCTTCCGCAGCTCTGGATCGTTTATTCCGTTTATGATGTGACGAGCGATAGCCGAGTCAGGTAAACCTCCCTTTTTCCCTAAGGCCAACATTTTATAATAAAACTCTTGTGGAGATTCGTTGTACATGCGTGTCGTACGTGCCATTTTAATATGTACATCCGCAACGTTTTCCATGTACGGAAAATCCGTTAAAAATTTAGAAATAAATTGTGGCCAAGAGACGAAAATTTCGCCGAGAGAATCGACCCAATACTTAGCAGCACCCTGCATTTGCTGTACTGCAAAAATCACGGTCTGGTCATCCCATCCATACGCATTCTTTAAAGTCTCTACTCTTTTTATAAATTGAAATGAATCCAAAGATTCCCCTGAGGTAGGATTGAATTCCGGCAAAAGAGCAACGACGTCTCTAACACTACCGTATGGATTAAACGATTGTAAATGAGACCCGTATGGCGTTTGCGAAGACATAGGATCGTGAGCGGTTGTTTCACTTGTAGCAATAAAGGGTAAATGTGTATTCGCTGTTGTTGGCGGCACAAAAAATTCACCGTTGCACATTTGCACTTGACTCGTATGTGTACCATAGAATGGAGAAGCATAAGCGTAGGTCGTGGGGACCCCACACGAACGATGCGACTGTGACGATGTTAATGGTAAGTACGTTGGGCAAGCTCTTACGGGATTAGCGGAAAATGTTGTCGTTGTATTAAAATGCTGAGATGACGTGTTCATCTTTGATAACGGGGGGGGCATATCGGTACTTTCAGAAGAAACTTGCTGGGCAGTCGACAATGCGTTCGTAGAAATCTGTGGAAGAGAACTCATTGCTGTATTAACGTTTTGCAATTTTAACTCAGCTACCGCCTTTTTAAGAACCCTAATTTGTTCCTCCAAATCATTCAGAATATCGCCTTTCTGCACAGCCACCTCCGATGGCTTATCTGCTATACCTCCTTTCGTTAGCGCAACAGGAACTTCGTTAACTGTCTCCGGTTTTCCCGATGGCTGGGCAGCTGGAACGGGAACCCTCCTTCCAGAACGCGTACACATACCAATTCCGTTTGCGGCGTTGTCTTCGTCGTTTTCAGATTCCATATTAGACGCGTTTGTTTGTGACGTTAGTTATCCCACTTCTGAGAATTTGTCAGCACTCTCGTGTGCCAAGGAACAACTCCCCTCCACTCTTGTCAAACAACGACTGACTTTATTGTCTTTAGCAGGAAAATATAATTCACGAAGTACGGGCAAAAGAAATAAGAAATAAAGAGAGTATAATAAATGCGATATATAAAAAAAAAGAGAAGAGAGGAAGCATACACGTCACACAAGGGCCCGGGAGACAATTAAGTCAACCGAAGACGCATGGCGCAGCAGCCTAGTAGCGAGGAGGCAGAACCCGATCAGCAAAGGGAAGCTGTCTGAACCAAGGGAGGAATGCCGTTTGCCTTCCGCCTTGGGAAAGGCAAAACCCGTAAAATCTGATGCCGGCCTAGCTAAGGACTCGTCTAAGGCTGCGCAGACACCTGGCTGCTCGAAAAATATTCAGCCTGGTAGGAATTTAGTAAGACAGACTTCTGGAGGAGCCCACATGAGATTGGCCGTAGCGGGGACGAAATGCCGATTGCATTTCACCTCGAATGCGACTGATTCAAAGTGTCAAGAGGGTGTCTCGGGTAAGGATACGTCAAAACCCGGGAACGCGCCGGTGGGCTCCAAAAGAGGTCGCAACGACGACACGATCTCCCGGTAGTAGGTAGGCAGGCAAAAAGTCTGAAATTCGCCGAAAGGAAAGTCTGCGCGTCGCTATTGTCGACTACGGCAACCCAGATCGGAAACTCTCATCTAACCAATGGGAGATGACAGAACAGAGAATCCTTGATGGTGTCAACGACGTTATTGTGAGGGCAGAAGGCAAGCCAGCTATCTACCTTCAAAGGGTTCAAGACCATGGAGTGTGACAACCAAGAGACTTTGGACTGGTTAAATGGTTTCATCACCAACATGAACGCACCTTGGTCAAATGCTGACCTGCGCGTTGTTGATAGGAAGGAAATCCATAATTTAACCTGGCCAAAGGGTCTTTTCCGCATGAGAAAAGGATAGAACGGAACCTGCAATTCCTTAACCCGGAACTACAAAGCAGGGAATGAAAAGTCCTGGAAACGGGTGAATTTACCCAGAATGGTATGGACGTGACAATACTACTGAGTCACAAATCGCTGCCGCTACTCCGTAAGCAAGAGTTCAAGGTCCGCGTAGGCATAACGCGATGCAAACTCCGGCTGTTAGCGGCTAAAAACAAGGGTGAGCAACCGACTACTCGTGATGAATATAGCGCAAATAAATCTTTATCAAAGTAAGGCGGCCAGCGCCAACCTCGTTCTCCTTATGGAAACGAAAAGTATAGATGTCGCCCTGGTTCAAGAACCCTGGGGTCAGATTCTGTAAGGCGATACGATCAAACGTTTTCGTGCGTCCGAATGATTTGCCCTATCTTACACAAACAAATTTTTTCGTGCGCACGAAAACGTTTGAACGTTCCGCCTTACAGAATGCCGACCCTGGATTCTCCGGGGAAAGAGAGCGGGCTGAACTCTGAAGAGATTTGGTTATTTACCACATTACACCAATAAATGGTAAGTCTCGTACATGTAAAACTCTTTCTTTTACCTAGCCTCAGCGACTCGGACCAAACGGCTGTCAAATGGGACAGGGCAGGAAAAGGCGCGCTGGTACTGGCGACAATATATATGCCACATAAGACGGACAATCCTATCTTGTACACTAGCCAGAACAACTGAAAGGGAAAGATGGAACCTGATTGTTAGCTGTGATGCCAAATCCCATCATACGCTCTGGGGAAGTACGGACATTAATGTACGAGGTGAGAATTTATAATTAGCAAGAATTTCTTAATAGCTAACATTGGCAATGAGCCGACCTTCGTAACTAGGAATAGACGTGAGGTGTTAAACTGAACACTCTACAGTAACTCACAAACTCTAACTGTGAAGGAATGGAGGGTCTCCCTTGAACCATCCTTCTCAGATCATAGGATTATAGAATTTCTAGTAGATGAACAAATAATAGGCACAGGTAAATTCAGGAACCCAAGACTCACCAACTGGTTTACTTTTGTCTCAGAGGTCGTGAGGAATGGTCAAAATCTTAAGAACCAAGAAATAAGAACACCAGACGAAATCGATATATTCGCAGAAAGTTTAAATAAAATCCTAAGCAAGGCATACGATATAGCCTGTCCCCTACGGACAATCAGGAAAAGGAACTCTCAATCGTGGTGGTCCAAAGATCTTCTCGAGCTCAGAAGGAAAGCCAGATCTCTGTTTAATTTGGCCCAGCGCACTAACTCACAGTCAAGCTGGGATTTATACAAAGCCGGTCAACGTAAATTCAAAAGTGCCGTCACTAGCGCTAAACGCACAGACGGACAAAAATTCTGCAATGAAATAGAAGATACTAGGGAATCAGCTAGACTTAGGAAAATCCTATCCTAAAGAACCTGCGATTTCAGGATATCTTAAAGACAACAGTGGTAACTGGACGCAGTCCTCTGAAGAGACTCTAAGTCTGCTTCTACAAATGCACTTCCCGGGATGCATCCCCGAAACAACCGCCCAATCTATACCAAGCATAGCACCTACCGTTGTAACAATTCCAGAGGGTATAATAACCGAGGAAAAGTTAACTAGGCGATTGAGACTTTT
Source organism: Cheilosia variabilis (assembly GCA_951230905.1). Lineage (NCBI taxonomy): Eukaryota > Metazoa > Arthropoda > Insecta > Diptera > Syrphidae > Cheilosia > Cheilosia variabilis. The sequence continues at coordinate 96,815,593 of OX579676.1, read as the reverse complement.
TTACCGTTTAAATCCCCTGGGGTTGACGGGATTTTTCCAATCATGCTCCAGAAAGCCAGGTCAATTATTATACCAACCCTGATGAGACTCTTCACGCGCTGTCTAGAATGTGGTCACATTCCCAGGGTATGGCGAGAAGTAAAGGTCGTCTTCATTCCGAAGGCAGGCAAGGCCAGCCACACGACTGCTAAGGACTTCTAGCCTATAAGCCTAGCATCTTTCATCCTGAAAACCTTCGAAAAGCTTTTAAATATTTTTATCCGCAGTCGGCTTGACAATAGTGTGATCTCAACAGCACAACATGCATACATTAAAGGTAAAGGAGTTGAGACTGCATTGGATGAGGTCACCGGCACCATTGAAAAGTCCATAAAGGATAAAGAATATACACTTGCCGCGCTCCTAGACATTGAAGGTGCATTCAACAATGTTAGAACGTGCCCTGTAAAAAGAGCGCTACTCAACTCCAACGTTGACCACACGCTAATCAATGTGATTGAAAGCTTGCTCAATGAAAGAAAAATTAATGCAAAACTAGGTGACACTGACCTTAAAGTGACAGCCTTAAGAGGTACACCACAAGGAGGAGTCATATCCCCCTTACTCTGGGTCCTTGTCATAAATTAAATACTAGTGAAACTCGAAAATAAAGGGGTCAGAGTAACCGCCTATGCAGACGATGTAGTAATACTTGGTACAGGCAAATTCCTACCTACCATAAGCGAACTGCTAGGAAACGCATTACGAACACTTAATATGTGGGCAAAACAATGCGGCCTTGGAGTCAATCCACAGAAGACTGAACTAGTCTTGTTCTGTAACAAAAAAGTGATTCCAAACTTCGATCCTCCAGCTATTGAGGGCACACCCCTCAGGGTAGCCGATAGTGCTAAGTATCTGGGTACAATCTTAGATAGGAAGCTTAACTGGAAAATGAACGTCAATGAAAGAGTAAAAAATGCTGCAAACGCTTTTTACGCATGTAACCGAATCTTCGGCAAAAGGTGGGGACCAAGCCCTAAAATAATTCTGCGGATATATACGGCTATTGTGCATCCAATACTCACGTACGGAAGCTTAGTCTGGTGGCAAGCCACAAACAAAGCATCGAACCTGAAAATAATGACCAGAATACAAAGACTAGCGTGTATAGGTACAACCAGTGCAATAAGGACAACACCTACGGCTGGAATGGGGGCAATCCTCAACCTGATACCGTTAGACCTTTACATGCAAGAATCTGCAGCCAAAAGTGCCCTTAGGATCAGCCAATCCAAAAGCTGGAAACCCTATAGAATAGGACACGCACAGATTCTGAACAAATACATGGAAGATACTGTCACTTCCGACTACTTGTCTCCCTACCTTGACTTCGATAAACCATTCTCTTGCTATTTCCCCAGCAAAGAAGAAAGGAACACAGAGGAACCCTCAAAAAGGAAATCGATATCCATCTATACAGATGGTTCTAAGATGGACTGTGGAACAGGTGCTGGAATTTTCTCTGAAGAACTGAATATACATCACTCGATCAGACTACCTGACCATAGTAGTGTCTTTCAGGCGGAGGTTCTGACAATCGCCGAAGCTGCCCATATGGTGTCAATGTTAGAAATACCAAACGATGATATTACTATATTCATTGATAGCCAGGCGGCTATAAAAGCAGTATCTGCTATTGAAATAAAATCGAAGCTAGTTCGCCGCTGCCGCGAAGAGCTTAAGGTTCTCTGCTCGTAGCACACCATGCGCTTATGCTGGGTACCTGGACACATGGACATAACCGGTAACGAGATGGCTGACGAACTGGCAAGAAATGGATCTGCATGGTGCACCGTGCAACTCAAATTATCAAGCCACCACTTTGTAACCTCAGAGAGAGAGTGGAAAATAAGATTCGCATGAAAGCCAACAGCAGGTGAAAAGAGTTAACTACCTGCGAAATATCACGGAAGATGTGGCCGGAATACAATCCAAGCCGGACGAGCAAGCTAATACGGTTTGATAGAACGTCGTTGTATAAACTGGTAGGGGCCCTAACGGGTCACAACTTCCTAAGAAACCACACAATGAAATTAAAACTCAAGAATGACGATATATGTAGGGTTTGCGGAGACGAGGAGGTACACGAGGATACACCTCACTTCCTCTATCAATGCCCAAAACTTTGTCACTTGAGAAATAGAACACTTGGTAGATACTACTTCCATGACATACATGAACTTTCGGATGTCTCTCTATCTGATCTTTCCAGGTTCATAAACACATCAGGATGGCTGGACAAAGTCGAGTAACCGTGAGGGAGCTACCATCATCGCCAACAACATCGGCTAATCCTCAACAAGGGCACCATGGGTCCACATGGAGCTAAGTGGGGTCCTGCAGGGCTTGCTCTGCCGCATCCACCCGTAAACCTAGCCTAACCTAACCTACATCAATGCCACTTTGATTTGGTATTGGTGTGTTTGGGGATTTGAGCAAACTGATTGCTTCTTGGGCAGATGTTGAAGTTTTTTTTTGGAACTCTTTGCAGGCTTGTTAAAACCGGGTCCGATGATAAAAGGAACAAATTTAAAATGTCTGCATTCGTACTTTTCGGGCTACTTTTTCGGGAGTGGTGTTCTCTATAATTTTTGAAATCTTTATTGCGTGCTTCTTGAGCTTCTTCACTTAGCTGTCCTAATAAAACTTTTGAAATAATTACATTTCCATGAATGAGATACTTGTGAACTGTAGGAGGCATATAGTACCAAGGATACATGTGAACGTAATATTTTGCAGTTTCATGGTCAAATTCCCGAAATTCGACCTCATGACCAGAAGCAAACACTGTCATGATAATATGCATTTTTTTAATTAGACAAAAATTCGATATTTTTCGGGAGTGACGTCACCAACAAAAAAGTCAACTGTACGAAAAGTTGCAAATATCTGCAAAAAAATCTTTACAGATTCTAAAACAAGACAAATAACTTGTCACAAATTGGTATAACACTAAAGCGCTTAGATATTTTACTAAATACAAAAATTAATACATTTTTCCACGTTTTTTTTTTATTTGTAGCTACATATTAACAGGACAAAAAGAAAAAAAAAATTTCTTATAAAAATAAAAAAAATCAACACACCTGAGCTTTCATTGTAATATTTTTTTTTTCTATAATAAAAAGCTGTTAGAAAATTTTAAAGTGATAATAGCTTGAAAAGCCTTAATCCGAATAATTGTACTGGGCAAGACTACCTTACCCTTAAACTCGAAACTGAATCTGGTTTCGAGGGTATATGAATAGGTAAATGAACCAAGCAACACCAACTAGAGAGGACTCAACTCCAGAAGAAAATCCCGCCGACCAACCAGGAACTTCAACAGGACAACCACCGCAAGCACTACAACCAGCATTTTCACCCAGAAGACTTCGATCCGGGACGATATTATCAAATAATAATAGTGTAAGTTTAAGTGATTATTTAGAATTATTACTCGATAAAGCGCGAAACAATGAAAATCTAACGGTTCTGCAGTGTGAAAATATAAACAGAAAATTAGAAAAAACCCGTGAGCAGAGACTCAGTAAAATTAGACATCTGAAAGAAGCAACTGCACAATTTAAAAAAGAATTGTTAGATTTTCATGGACAAACGCACCCCCTTGCTATAGATAATAAGTTAACACGGAAAGATAGTAGTGAAAGTGATTTGAGGGATAGCGAAATTATTTTAAACTGGTTGGACATTTTCGTTCCTGAATCTGAAGAGGAATTATCCATTGAATCTCAAACTATACAAAATAAACCAGAAACAAATTTTAAAATGTCGGCAGATTACTGCAAAATCGCCAAACTAACTGCGCAGATAGTGCCACTATTTTCGGGTGACCAAAACCCTGCATTGAGTACAGAACTACAAACGTTTCTAGGCTGCTGTAATAAGGTACTTGAATGCCTACCTGATGCCGAACACCAAGCTTTTGTCCAAGCTGCGAGGGGATGCTTATTTGTTAGTCGCATCTAACCAAATAACATCCTTTGAGGAAGCAGAACAACTTATCTGCCCCGTGAAACGTACCAAGAAGTGGTAAATAAACTAATAACAATGAGACAGTACCCCTTGGAAGCTCTCATCGCTTTTACCACTAGGATAAAGCAGATACTGCAGCTTTGCAAAGAGGCAGCGGACCTTAAATATGGCTGTGTGGCAACTCCAGCTGTGAAAACACAGTTGGAAGATTTTGCCAAAAACGCTTTAAAAACAGGGGAAATCTAATCCGTATCTTTGTCAATATTTATTAACGGTAGGGGATGAATCTATAGACAAACTAGTACAACGAGCATTAGATATGGAACGGTTGCAACAAACTGTCCTTCCAACACAACAACTTGTGCATTCAAATGCCCAATTTCAACCCCCTACCAATCCAACTTTTAACAATATTTTCCCGAATCCAAGCTTATGGCCCGGGAACAATAGTAGTTTTCCTCAACCGCAGTTAAATCCCCAAGTAACACCGTTCGATTTAAATATACAGCAATCCCATAACTTTGCCCACAACACTCCCAATTAACTGTCGCACTCTCATTTTTTATTCTCTATCCTATTTGCAATGAAAACAAAACGGTAGTTCAAATCAAAGCTCAGCTTCAAAATTTTATTAAATGACAGCATTAGTGGTGCTTTGCCCCAGTGTCCTGATCCATAAATTGCGAAAGCATCTGCCAAGGCAGTTTTCAGAAATGTTAGAGTCCTATATATTACAGCGATTCTTTAGAATTAAACAAGGAAATGACTACTCTACATTAAGAGAAATAGAAGCTGGTGTACCACAAGGCAGTGTGCTAGGCCCTCTTTTTTCTAGGTATTTATTTACCAGCGACTTGCCGAATAGTGATTAAACAACTGTGGCGGCATTTGCAGATGATACTGCCCTTGCTGTTGGAGAAACTGTCGAAGTAGAAATTTTCACCACATACCAGTATTCATAAATGATAAAGAAGTAGACTACGCAAAAACAGCCAAAAAGCTAGACATGACACTAGACGCAAAATTGCGCTGGAAAGCACGACTAGGAGGTTAAGAAGAGTGAAACCTTTTGAGGTAGCTACTTAGGTCGAAAAATAAAACCAAAACAGTATTAAATCCTCTATTAACTACTACTAGGTGCAATAATTGGATAGCTGGCTATCCCAAGCCCTGCGATGATGAAAGGTTGTAGCGCAGGAAAAACGGGAAGACGAGAGAAGGGGTTAGTGCGTAAAAATCACCACACTGTTACTGAGTACGGGCTCGGTTTCGTCTTTGGAAGATTACCAGATCCCAGCGTTAAAAAAATAAAAAAAAAAATTGGCATACTCGTGGATATGTTTTCATTTTCTGCGTATTAAAATGATATCATCAGGTGGCCAAATGAAATCCAATGAAGATTCTTTTCGCAAGTGCCGACGAAGTTCGTCCTCCTTCACGAAGGGACAATCTCCTCTACATAATTTTAAATGCAGTGTTGCTTTTTCCTTTTCTCGAAAGCGTGTAGTTCAATCATTACAATTTTTTTTAAATACATAAATTGTTTAATAATTATCTTTCGTTCATAACCAAACAATGTATAGCTTACCGTATAGCTTCTATATCGTTTAAACACGAGCAAAGATGTTCAGCTAAATCGCTTTATATACCTATCTTATGTACATCTGTTCATAATGTTTCCCACAGCACATGCACCGTGCTTATTGCAGCGCATAAGCTAGCGGATCACACCTACGGTGTGAAATGCTTATGCATTTTCGTTGTTGTTGTTTGCACTTTGCTGTGGGACATAAGTGGTAATTTCGTTTTGGTTTTTCGTTGGTCAGTCGACAGGGCGATTACTCGCTCTCTTTTCTATAGCAACCACCACCGCGTCAACATATTTGTTCGCGCCATTGTATTGACAAGACTATTCTTATACTTGGCAGATAATAATACAAATTTAATTATAATATTTGGAAATTTTCGATTTTATTTTTAAATTGTAGTCTTTATTGTAAAGAAAACTTGAAATTATAATTATCGCTGGCAATGCTCTTTACTTAGGTAACACTGTACAAATGTGTCTTTCCTCAAACGTCATATTTATTAAACTTCTTCTTTATTGTTATTCCCTGATGTGGGGTGTTTTATTTCTTGTGCTCCTTTTCGATCTCCAGATTTCTTTAGTCGTGATCACTTGGATTTATCAAGAAGAAGTTCGATTAACTCCAAATAACATTCATCGCTAGATGAATCAACAATTATTGTTAATAAATTAAAATTAGCCAAATCTTCGAGTTCATCGGACATTTTATCGACTTTCGTACCACTTTTTTTAATTTTTGAATTATGTATCTTTCATTTCTCATAGATTACTACAAAACCGTTCCCTCTCTGAAAGAAAATTTATCCCCAACACAGCCATTTTGTTTTACATTCCTACTACGAAAATAAAAAAAAAAGAAAACCTAAAAACAAACCTAACATTTTCGCCTTTAAATTTTTCCCTTAAAATCGTGACTTCAATGGCATTTGATTTGAGATCTAACGCTTTGCGTTACTAAGTTTCGTTGTATTGAGGTTGCGCAACAAATCTTTAACTGAGACGTCTAAAAAAATAGAAGTTCTTGAATGAAATAAGGTTAGGTTATGCTAAGTTAGGGAAGGAGGTCATCATAAGCCCCATTTTGATTCCCTTCATTTAGGTAATAAAACAACCCCAAAACTATGAAAATGAAGGTTGAAGTCATGTTTGTGATCATAAAATAAAATAATAATACAAAAATTAACCGCGATCCAATATTCGTGATTGACAAAATTAGCCCATTATCAAGATTAAAATATTCTCCATCCCAAACAAAATTTAATTTACAGAAATCCCCACAATCCACCTCTGAGAAAATGCAATTTCTGATTTTCACGGCTTAAAATTTTCGGGGTTGTTATATGTCGTCGCGACCTACACCAAAGGTAGGTCGTTATGCAATGTAATGTAATACATTCTATGGGACAGTAGGTCGGCACGACAAGTATTGTTAAGGTAGACATAAGTAATGTAGGTTAAACGAATTGTGAAGCTCGATTATAAGTAATAACGTAAAATGCAATGTAAACAATTCTTTAGTATTTAAGGTATCGATAGAGAAATAATAAATTCAATTGGAAACAACCATCCATTCAACAAACTATCTTTTATACTGCCCCCCATCCGCGGTAAAGAGCATAATTGAGCTGAACATTTGGCGATCCTGCCAGGAGCATCTGAAGCTTGAAAAGTTTTTCAAGAAACCAATAAGTATGAACGCGCTTTTTGATGAACAGAGCGCAACAGGCAAACAGATTGAAAGCATCTGTAGCAACTCCGCCAAGGACGGCCCAAGGCGATGGACTCGTACGTATCTGGTGCAGAGGATGAGCACTCTTCATACGGAATGGAGTCAGTTCAAGAATCGACACAGCCAGCTCGAGTCGAATAGGGACGGTCATTCCAAGGAAGAATACTTCACGATGGAATACTTTGAGAGGATATCGGCGTTGTACTCCAAGTATTCAGAGAAGATGCTAACAGCCTTGTCATCCACGCAGTCACCGGAAGACACGCCCGAGCCAATAGGAGGCTCAGAACTGATCAGACACCAACGTGCATCAGTCAAGGCGATGAGACGTCTCGCCCAACAAACGGCATCAGCATCATCAGAACGTCGTACGAAGGCCTTCTATGTAAAGCAACTAGAGGCCTTAGACAGATACTGGGCCATCATTGCTCAAGGTCACCAAGAGATCATGACGCAAGAGCCCATTGCCGACAATCAAGAGGAGGAATACTTCAACGCGGAGGACGAATATCTAAAGGCCTCCATCCACCTACAAGATGAAATGGACCAGCTAAAGGGTAGCATCACTGAATCAGTAGGAGAGGTAAAGCTGCCAAGAATCACCCTACCAACCTTTGATGGGCAATACACTAAGTGGACTGAGTTCAAGGATCTCTTCACTGAACTGATCCACAAACGGGCCATGAAAAAGGCGCAGAAACTTAATTATTTAAAGGCTAATCTGCATGGATAACCTAGCAAACTCCTACAACACTTCGCTACAACGGATCACAATTATCAAGCAGCCTGGGATATGCCGACCGATATGAGAACAAAAGGTTGATCGTCACATCGGTATTGAACAACCTTTGTCAGCAGAGTTCCATAACCAACGAGACCGCTGGAGCAGTAAAGCGCCTGTTAGACACAACAAGGGAATGTCTAGCAGCCATATCGAATCTTGGGATCGACATCAGCAACTGGTATCCATTAGTGTCGGGGATTATTCTTCCGATCAAGAGTCAAGAGAAAAGTACCAAGTAAAACAACACGTCGAATAAAACCACAGAAACTTCGAGTTAGAACTTTATTGTTGATGCATCTGCCCTAGACGAGATGTGTAATTGACTGAGCCGAGCTTCGCCAGTCGAAGTCGCTCATCACCATCGGTCACCCCCATGGGAACCGAAACGCTTCGTCATCAAAAGTCCCATAGATGCAGGGAGTCCAGTACCTGATACCAAGCCCACGCCTTGGATATCCACCGGCACAGTAGTAGGATACCGCCGACGCCAGCAATCACGAGTAGTAGACGTGGGTAATACATTTCGACACAGAATATTGTTGTTGCCGCCGCCGATGCAGTATTTATCCCCAACGGCATTAGAACATCAACGGCGGCGCGAGGTGTCAAGTACCCATGACCAAGTCATGAGTCCGACGACCAAGTTCAAGCAGCGAGCCAGTCAGGTGGTGTCCAGTATCCGCACGATGATACGTCGTATGAGTTGCGGGCGAGGATAGGCGACCGGAATGTGCCTCGCAAGCGGTGCACTATGAGTGGATAGTGACCAGGGCGATTCGATTTCCAATGTGTGTCACAATGCCTGGGTCATCGAATAGCTGTCGTTGCGGTTGTCAGGGGTTGCCAACCGTGAGTCGGCGCGTTTGCCAGTGGGAGGCAACCTTGCTGGATGGCGAATTCGGTCCAATACCGAACATTCTGCCCGGTCGAACCATCCGGTTCGAAATGGATCCAGAGTTCGTCTCTCGTTAATCAGGGGAATCCAGCAGCCGGCAGAGCTTCTGGACTGGCCGCCGGCATTCACCAGAACTCGTGCGTAGCGTGGCGTTGCGGGTCAAGCCGTCACTGCCCGGGTGAACGGCGATTACTCGGCCCAATCTCCAATGTGTAGGGGGTAGGTTCTCATGACGAACGAGAACGATGTCGTGTTACGGGTCTGGAGGGTGACGAGGTATTCGTCGCTCCAACGCTGCCAAAAGTCCTGATGGATCTTGCGTATCCACTGGTACTCCTTCAGCCGATTGATTGGTACGTCCCCAACGTGCGGCTCTGGTACTGCCAGGAGGGGGGCACCGATGAGGAAGTCACCCGGGGTAAGTGCCAATTTATCTTCGGGATCGTCGTGGAGTGGCACTATTGGGCGGGAGTTGAGACAGGCTTCAATCCGTGTTGCGAGGGTATATAGCTGGTGGTACCACAACGACTGAGATCCCACCAGGCGAACCAAGTGATGTTTTGCAGACTTCACAGCAGCTTCCCACAAGCCACCCTGGTGAGGAGCTGCGGGGGTAATGAAGTGCCATCTCGTGCCGGTATGGGCCAATGCTTGTCGGTTGTAGCGAGAGTGGAATACTGCCAAATCCTCTCTGAGGAGCCGGTTGGCGCCGACGAAGGCAGTCCCATTGTCGCTATAGAGATCCGGGCACGGTCCGCGTCGGCTGGTGAAGCGGGTGAAAGCATCCAAGAACGCCTGCGCGGAGAGATCTTCGATAACTTCAAGATGTACAGCCTTCGTAGCCATACATATGAAGATACCCAAATAGCTTTTGACAGTGGTACGAGAGCGCTTTGTACCCACACGGACTGTGAAGGGGCCACAGTAGTCCACTCCGGTAGCTAAGAATGGGCGAGCGGCATTGACTCGTTGACTGGGGAGCGAGGCCATCTGTTGCCTGATGACCGTTCCACGCTGTCTTCGGCAGATCGTACACTTGTGGAGCAGCGTTCGGATCACTTGTCGGCCATGGAGGATCCAATATTTACGTCGCAGCGTCTGCAGCATGAGTTGGACACCGCCATGTAGAGTTTCTTCATGGGTGGCGAGTATGAGCAGCCACACCAGGGCTCCTGTCTTCGGTAGCACGATCGGGAATCGTTGCTCTAGTGGAAGTGATGAGTGTGTGAGTCGACCTCCGACTCGGAGCATACCCCGTGCATCCAGGAAGGGGTTCAATGACAGCAGTGTACTCGAACTCGCCAGGGGAGCCTGAGTGCGTAGCTGCTGAATCTCGGATGAAAAATGAGCGGCTTGCTCGATGAGGGTCAGTCGGTCCATGGCCTCCCGGAGCTCATCCGCTCCGATCACGGGTTCCATCCTCAAGTGACGAGAGGTGCTTCGCCATCGAAGCATGTAGGCAACGGTATGTAGGAGCCGTCGTATGGAGCTAAATCGTTCAGGCAACGGGATGATGACGCCGTCCCGACGTCGTGTCGTCAGCTCGGGTATCGTGATGGCTACGCCAGTGATGACTGTGTGCTTGACCTCCTCGGAAATAAGCGCCATATCCTCATCGCGTAGCTGCCCGGTTGGGCGTAGTGGTAGCGGCCCATCGACCAACCAACTCGGACCCTCCCACCAGAGGGTATGCTGGAGAAGATCGGCGGCGCTGAGGCCCCGGCTTGCGCAATCGGCTGGATTCTGAGCAGATCGGACGTGGTACCAACGCTCAGGTGAGGTCAGTTCTTGAATCTGTCGGACTCGGTTCGATGCGTAGGGTCTGAGCGTGGAGGGCTCCTTTCGTAACCAGCACAAGACGATGCTGGAGTCCGACCAGAGGTAATAGGGTGCGGCCTGCAACCCCAAGGCGCAGCGGACGTTCTCCAAGGTGAGTGCAAGGAGGCTGGCAGCGCAAAGCTCGAGGCGAGGAATGGTAGCACCCCTGAGAGGGGCCACCTTAGTCCGTGCGGTGAGCAGGGACACTTGACTCTGGCCATCAGACGAAGTCGTTCGCAGGTAAATGACAGCGGCGTATGCTCGTGCGCTAGCATCACAGAAGCCGTGGATAGTCGTAGCATGCTGGCTGTGCATGCCTAGCCATCGTGGTACTCGAACCCGATTGAGCGCAGAGAGACCCTCTCGAAAGGATGTCCAGGTTTGTTGTAGTTCGCTGGGGAGCGGGACGTCCCAGGTGACGCCCGCGGACCAAAGGGTCTGGATAAACATCTTCCCCACGATGATGACCGGAGCCAGAAGACCAGTAGGGTCAAATAGCTTTGCCACCTCACTGAGCACTCGTCGCTTCGTTGGAGGTGCATCCATGTCTTCTATCTCCACCCGAAAGAAGAGCTCGTCCGCTGCCGGATCCCACCGCAGTCCAAGTACTGTTGCCGTTGGGCAGTCGATGACAAGCTCTGTGGAAATAGACGAAAGGGAAACATCGTTAGAGACCAAAGATATTACCTCTGCGCTATTGGAGTTCCATTTGCGCAGTTGGAAATGTCCTGCCAATAGGATGGTGTTGACATCAGTGGCCACATTGACCGCCTCGGTGACACTGTCACAGCTCGTCAGCAGGTCGTCCACGTAGAAAGCCTTCTCGATCGTCTCCTTCGCAGCTCGGGCTCGCTCCCGATCAGGAATCAAGTGGTGATTGTCGCTGGCACACTGCACCATGCATCTCACTGAAGTGTATGGACTGGATGCCATACCGTAAGTAACCGTCGTCAAGCGGAAGACGGCCAATTCGTCCGACGGTGATTCTCGCCAGAGAATCCGTTGGTAGTCGCGGTGCTCAGGGGCCACCAGCACCTGTCGGAACATCTTCTCCACATCGGCGGTAAGCGCGACTGAATAACGCCGGAACCGCAAGATGATGTGGACGAGAGAATCCTGGATGGTAGGTCCCACCAGCTGGACGTCATTCAGCGAGACTCCAGTAGTGGTTCGTGCAGATGCATTAAACACCACACGGAATTTGCTGATTACCGCGTGATGCGGAATGTAGTAGCATCTGGGGTGGTCGCCATGTTGACCTGCCCTTTCCATGTGTCCAAGACCCTCATACTCGCGCATGAACTCCACGTATCGATGCCGGAGTTCCGGGTTGGCCTGAAGACGTCGCTCCAGGCAGTAGAACTGGCGCAGGGCGCCACGGTAGGACGCCCCCAATGGCGGCGCGTCGTCTCGGAAGGGGATGTTCACCATGTATCGCCCATCCGACGTGCGGGCGTGCGTCGCCGCATAGTGTCGTTCACAGTCATCGTTCGCTGGCTCGTCTATGGGAACTTCTTCCAGCTTCCAGAAGTTCTTCACAAGTTCCTCCAGGGAGTACTCCGGGGTCGACTCTTCCGTCAACTGAGTGTGTAGTGCCTGGATGGCGACTGGCGGCTGCCCCAATGCAGCCGGACCAAATACTACCCAACCGAATTGAGTTCGTTGAGCATGAGGTTCTTGGGGTCGGCCATGGATGATCCCGTCTTGGATGATCAGACCCCAGACATCAGCGCCCAGCAGTAAGTCGATGGTTCCAGGCGTACCCAAGTGCCTGTCTGCCAGGGGAATACCACGCAAGTGCGGCCATTGCGAGATGTCGACATGCGCGGCAGGCAGCATGGACGTGATGGTAGGCATCACCAATGCCTTCAGGGTGATGGTGAACGTTGACCGGGTGGAGCGCAGTGACAGTGTCACGTGGCCCGTGGCCATGGCGTGTCTAGAGGCTCCAATGCCTTGCACGGCCACATCGAGTCTGCTTCTACGAAGACGAAGTCTATGTGTTAGTTCGGTGGTAATGAAACTTACCTGCGACCCAAGGTCGCATAGGGCACGGGCGAGGTGAGACTCCGAGGCGGCTCCGCGTGCGTGGACGAGCGCCGTCGCCAGCAGCACTGTGGAGCTAGGATGAAAGAGTCACTCTTGCTCTTCGTCATAGAGCTCTGGAGGCCCCCGGAAGGAAACCCAGTTTGACGGGCCTGCGTACGACTGCGGGGCTGGTTGTGGTGGCGTAGACTGTCCTCGGCTGGGCTGCGGCATTACTGCTTGGGTAGGTTTACACAGCAGGGTGTGGTGTTTGCCGCTACACTTGCGGCAGGTGACCTTGGATGGGCACTGACCGGCACTGTGGCCCGGTCCCAGGCAGTTGAAACACGCATCCACTGTTCTCGTCACCTTTAAGCGCTGGTTCGTGTCCATGTCGATGAACTGCTTGCACTGGTATAGGCGATGTGATCCCTTGCAGTGACTGCATCGCCTCTCATCCACCGCTGCGGCCATTGCCCGAACGGTGGGGCGTTGTCTCGCAGGCGCCTGGGCGCGGACTTCTTGGCGGCGAGACATCGAAGGGACTGCTATCTCTGTCGCCAGGCTGTGCGCACGCTGCAGCAGGAACTCCATCAGCGCTGCTAGTGCGGGTATCTCCTTGGCGGGGCTATTCATCCGCCAAGCTTGTTGTGTCGTTGATGGTAACCGAGACACCACCAAGGGGACCATGAAGGTATCCCATTGCTCCACGGGCTGCTTCATCACCCGGAGAGCTCTTAGCGACTCCTGGACCGTGTCCACAATCCGGTGCAGCATGGCAGCACTCTCCGTGTGCGCGGTCTGAAGGTTCAGCAATCGACACGCGTGGGTCTCCGCCAGCACCCGTGGATTGTCGTACCTGTCGTTGAGCTCCTTCCATAGCTCATCGTAGCCACCCGAGTAGATGTTGCCGACCAGTCCGACGTTACGGACGGCAGTCCGCAGGTGCTGAAGCTTGAATGCTTCCGGGTACTCGTTATCATGCACCAAGTGCATGAACGCATCCTTGAAGGCGAGCCAGTTCTGCGCCTGTCCGTCGAAAGTTGGGATGGAGATGGGGTCCAACCGCATGTCCATCCTAGCCGAGCTCGGCGCTGCCAACGTAGCCGGAGCCGGTGATGGTTGTGCTGACCCTGACGGCCCCTGTGCCGCCAGCATCTTCAGCTGTCGGTGTAACACCACGCTCGCTTCGTCGAACTGGCGTTCCACGCGCTGCGCCAGTAGCTCATGTGTTTCGAGCTCCTCTGCTGTGGATTGTGCCACCAGCGCATCCTGGTTCACCGTGAACCGTGAGAACTGCGTGTTAAGCGCTCGCAGCTCTTGCTCGAGTTGTGCCTCGTCTGATTCCTTCAGATCGGCGGCCATGATCCGCACGTGGACCCGTTGGATGGCGTTGCTCGCCGCCGTGCGTAGGTTCAATTCAGCCATTTAGAGAATTGTTAAGAGTCCGGATAGCGTACTCACGGCGTAAATCAAAGCAAAGGACGCACAAACAGTTGTCGCACACGCACAGATCACTAGGCACTTGTCGCAGACACAACCACACATATAGTCAATTCACTTGGCTAAATTACCGCGAGGGGCAGATCGGTTAGGGGTAGACCGCGAGGGGTACTATATGACGTAAAAGTTAACTTAGTCCTCACAGGAGGCACCAAAATGTCGGGGATTATTCTTCCGATCAAGAGTCAAGAGAAAAGTACCAAGTAAAACAACACGTCGAATAAAACCACAGAAACTTCGAGTTAGAACTTTATTGTTGATGCATCTGCCCTAGACGAGATGTGTAATTGACTGAGCCGAGCTTCGCCAGTCGAAGTCGCTCATCACCATCGGTCACCCCCATGGGAACCGAAACGCTTCGTCATCAAAAGTCCCATAGATGCAGGGAGTCCAGTACCTGATACCAAGCCCACGCCTTGGATATCCACCGGCACAGTAGTAGGATACCGCCGACGCCAGCAATCACGAGTAGTAGACGTGGGTAATACATTTCGACACAGAATATTGTTGTTGCCGCCGCCGATGCAGTATTTATCCCCAACGGCATTAGAACATCAACGGCGGCGCGAGGTGTCAAGTACCCATGACCAAGTCATGAGTCCGACGACCAAGTTCAAGCAGCGAGCCAGTCAGGTGGTGTCCAGTATCCGCACGATGATACGTCGTATGAGTTGCGGGCGAGGATAGGCGACCGGAATGTGCCTCGCAAGCGGTGCACTATGAGTGGATAGTGACCAGGGCGATTCGATTTCCAATGTGTGTCACAATGCCTGGGTCATCGAATAGCTGTCGTTGCGGTTGTCAGGGGTTGCCAACCGTGAGTCGGCGCGTTTGCCAGTGGGAGGCAACCTTGCTGGATGGCGAATTCGGTCCAATACCGAACAATTAGTATTACACTTAATGGTTCAAAGACTAGACAAGGAAAGTCGACGATAATATGAACAGTCACTAAAATCGAGCAAAGAACTTCAAGGGCTATCCGACTTTTATGAATTTCTGACGTCACGTTATCAGACGTTAGAAGCAATCAATGCGAAGAGTGATCGACCACGACAAACGAGCCTGATGATGTCGAGTTCCCATTTTCTTTCAACTGCCTTCAAAAGGGTCACAGAAGTGGCAGCTGCACGGCCCAATCGTGCAAACGTTTCAACAGCCGTCACCACACGATGCTTCATCCCGAAGCTGGAGCGAAGAAGTCAAGCAACAGTGTGCCTAAAGCCAACACCTCACCAAAGGGAGATCATGAGATTATCTTGGCGACAGCAGTAGTAGTCGTAGTTAACGCCCATGGAACCTCGATGCCATGCCGCACTATTTTGGATTCGGGATCTCAGATGCACTTCATCTCTGAGAAGATTTGCCAACAACTCGGACTACCAAGGTCAAAAATTAATGTACCTATCGCGGGAATTGGTGACATCGAAACAACAGCCAAGTATAACATGACTGTAAGAATCCAGTCTCGCACCACTTGTTTTCAAACGGTTATTGAGGCTGTTGTCCTGCCAAAAATAAGCGAGGCACAACCAACGGAGTACTTGGAAACCGAGGAATGGAACTTACCTCCATACACACGATTAGCAGATCCTGATTTCCACCGACCCCAAGGGATTGACTTACTGCTAGGATCGGAATTTTACCTGAATCTAATACTGCCTGGACAAATAGAGCTAGGACCCTCACTACCTACACTGTAAAATACTCGTTTGGGATGGATAGTAGCAGGAAGAGCCAGCGCGCGTAAACATTCTGGCCATAAGACGCGGATCTGCAACATCGCCACCAAATATTCAACTAGCACTTTGGAGAAACAAATCGAGAAATTCTGGATGCTAGAAAACCACATTGAAGAAAGCACACCAATGACGCAAGAGGAATTGGAATGCGAAACACAGTTCCAAGATACTGTTAGACGAAACCAGGATGGACGGCTGCTAACACAACCCGAACTGCGGGATCAATATACGAAATTCATGAAGGAATATAAAGAAGAGGGGCATATGACAAACATCAGAAGATTCGATGTTTCACCAAATAGTCATTTTATCCCACATCACGGAGTGTTGAAGCCAGACAGCTCAACTACCAAACTCCGAGTGGTTTTCGATGCATCGGCAAAAACCACCAATGGAACATCATTAAATCAATCCATGATGAACGGACCAACGGTTCAATCCGATCATTTCTCCATTTTGGTAAGATTCCGACTGAACCAATTTGGCTTTGCCGCCGACATACGGCAAATGTACCGACAAATACTTGTCGACGATTCACAATGCAAGTATCAAATGATTTTCTGGAGACCGAGTACCGCCGAATCGATCCGGACATATAAACTGAACACGGTTACCAACGGAACGGCTGCAGCACCATATCTTGCTAAAAGATGTCTGAAACAGTAAGCTGAGGAAAACAGCATCAAGACACCAAGATCAGCTCAAGTCATATGCGAAGAAACATATGTAGATGACATCTTAACCGGCGTGGACACTGAGGAAGAGGCCACAATGTTACGTGATCAACTAATCGAGATACTGGCACAAGGCAAACTCGAATTACGCAAATTTTGCTCCAATCAACCAGCAATACTCGCAGGTATTCCCGAGGAACATCGAGAGAAAACATTATCAATAAATCAACGAGACGTAGTCAAAACCTTAGGGCTGATCTGGGAACCATCAAGAGACATCTTTTTCTTCTGTTGCCCAGACAACTTCAGTGACTCGAACCACATTACGAAACGAACCACGTACGCTGAAATATCACGACTATTTGACCCCCTTGGCATCATAGGCCCGGTGGTGGTCTTAGGGAAATTATTTGCATATATTACCTGCAGAACAACGTGGCAAATGGGAAGCATACAAGGTGCAGTTATACGCATTAACTAAGGTGCGCATCCCCAGATGCATACTTCTTCCACAAGCATCAGTCATCCAACTACACGCATTCTCAGACAGCAGCATTACAGCATTCGGAGCATGTTGTTATCTAAGGTCAATGGACAACCTGGGTAACATTCAGACATCACTATTGTGCGCCAAGTCCAGAGTAGCACCATTGAAAACTACAACATTGGCACGACTAGAGTTCTGCGCTGCAGTGCTGATGGTCGAGCTTGTAAATCGACTAATGAAGCTATTACGCATAACAATCTACAAGGTTAGCTATTATACCGACAGCACTACAGTTCTTTCGTGGATCTCTTCACCTTCCTACACATGGCAGACCTTCGTTGCAAACAGGGTGGCACGTATCCAAGCCTTGTCTAATCGAGAACAATGGAGTCATATTGGTAGTCCTGCTACGAAACACTCAACTGGTCGCCTTTAATAAGGAATACCAGCAATTAAGACAAGGAATATCCATTCATCATTAAAGTAAATTAATGACATTACAACCATTTATGGACTACCACGGACTTATACGAGTGGGAGGGCTGCTCATGCATTCTGAACTTGGTGAAAATAGTAAACACGCAATCCTTCTTCCCAAACGAAGCCAAGTGTGTCAACTTATTCTAGAAACTTTACACAAACAGCACATGCACGTGGGACCGCAGGCTCTTGTGGCATTATCGCGTCATAAATATTGGATCATAGACACATGCTCTCCATGCACACACATCGTCCACATATGCATCAGATGTTTCCGATCAAAGCCACAACAGATACATCAATAAATGGGAGACCTTCCAGGCGAACGGGTAAAACCAACTCGAGCGTTTTATCACGCTGGCGTAGACTTTGCGGGCCCACTAAAAATCCACTCAAGAATTCGTGGACGTGCTCCCAACAAAGGATACGTTGCGGTATTTGTATGTTTCACAACAAAGGCTGTGTATCTAGAAGTAGTCTGCGATTTAACAACCGAGGCCTTTATATATGCATTAAAGAGGTTCGTCTCACGGCGAGGATGTTGCTCCACAATATCATGTGACAATGCCACTAACTTCGTCGGAGCAAAGGCTGAACTAAGCCGCTTAAGCAGTTATTTGGAATCACAGCAACTGAAGGAAGGCCTTCAACGATATTCCCAAGAAAAATTAATGAAATGTAGATTCATACCCCCCCGATCTCCACACTTCGGAGGTCTATGGGAAGCAGCAGTTAAGTCGGCAAAACAGCTATTATAAAATACACCGGAATGGCGACATTGATCTATGAAGAACTAAACAACACATTAGCGCAAATCGAGGCAATATTCAACTCTAGACCCATCACACCCATGTCAAATGATCCCAACGGTTTGGAGGCACTAACACCAGGAAACTTCCTAATCGGAGAACCATTATGTGCGTTGCCAGAACCCAGCGTCACGGAAAAAAGAATCGAACACCTCAAACGCTTCTAACGACTGCAGTTTATCCAACAGCAATTTTGGAAGAGATGGTCCGAAGAGTATCTTACTCAACCTCAAGGCCGATCGAAGTGGAAAGATGGCAGCAGAGAGTTATCAGCAGGAATGATGGTTTTGATGATGGAGGAAAATCAGCCACCACTTAAATGGCCACTTGGCAGATTAATAAAGGTATACCCAGGAGTATACAATACTGTCATAGTAGTTGACGTTCGGACAAAGGGTGGGGTATTCAAACGAGCAATTACTAAAATATGTCCATTGCCGATTGAACCATCCCAAACTACGGAGAGTGACGCCAAAACAGAAGAAGCAGCACCATCGAGGAGTACAATGGAGCAGACCTCACATAAGGCTGTTAAGAAAACGGCATTAACCACAACAGCAAAGAGAGTAAAGAGTAGACGAATCCAACCAATCCACGCCAACTGGTTGAGCAACCCAGAAGCAATGATTCGTCGCACAAAGGGACAACAACCAGTCACCATGACAGTAGGAAAAATCATGGAAGTACTCTACTGGTAGTACTTTGCGGTGTCGTTCCAGCAAAAATCAATGCAACAACGACCCCAATAACCATTACCCAGCTTAATTCAAGTGCTGGTATCTATTTTGAGAGGTTGGGTCAACACATCCACGTACTTTCGAGAAATAGACGTATTTCAGATGGCGTTGCAGAACATGAGTCGCATCTGCAAGAGCACACTGTACTACACGACCAATTGCCGCACAACTCTTAGTGAACTCCAATATCAATACGACAATACAGTTCAAATGAATGAAGTGATTCGGTCGCAAAACCATGGTCGAAATCGACGATCTCCGTTTGATATTGTTGGAACAATATCAAATAAGCTATTCGGAATCATGGATCAGGAGCATGCAGATAAAATTGAAAGGGATATCGAGACTCTAAACCAAAATCAAGGGTACTTAGAGGACTTGACCAAGCGACAAACATCGATGTTGAATGCGACACTAAGCATCATGGAAAGGGACCACCAAAACATACGAATAACCAACTTAGTTCAATAAATGATCATATGATTCATCTACAAAGGTCTTGGAATGTAGTAACCCAATTATTAGATGAAACACTGGCAAGGTTACTATTTAATTCAATGGTAAACATTATAAGCTTAAGCTTTGCTCGCTACCAACGAATTCAAACTGCGCTAATTGACGCCATAACAGATGCACATCATGGAAGAATCAACACTCAAATATTGAACCCAGCGGACCTACTTCGGCAGATACAGCTTATAAAGTTTAAAACTCCATCAAACACTGCATTACCATCGGAGAAATTAAATACGATTTATTCACTTACCCAAATTAACTACGAGAATCACCGAGCAGGGAATTATATTCAACATCAGGGTACCGCTAGTAGAAGAGACTGCATTGGAACTCTACAAGGTAAATCCATTGCCAACACCCAGAGAAAATCGATTAACATATGTAGAGCCATCTACCGAATATTTGGCCATTACACTACAACGGTACCACTTCATAAAATTCACCGCCAGCGATATAAAACAGTGCGAGAGATCAGAAGACAAGGTATACATATGTACAGGGAGAAATCCACGATACAGGAAGGCAGCTCAACATGTGAATTAAACTTCTTCAATGATGCGGATGAACCATACAAGGGATGTACGGTAATCACGGTCAATGAAACACAAGTGTGGATCCAACTACAAGTACCAAACAGTTGGATATTTTCAACGTTAAATCCAGTGGCAGTCAACGTAGTATGTGGCACACAGGCATATCCCACGCAAATACAGGGGCACGGAGTACTCAGAATGAACGAAAAATGTCTTCTTGAAACAAAAATCGCATCCATCCACAGTTACAAGACAATGAACAGTAGTATAGCTGTACCATTCATTCCATTCACAAATATATCGCATATGCCAACTGATAACATAGCGATATCAACAATCAAGCCACTATGCAAAACTAAGGAGTCAACTTACGGAACGAAGTAATAACTCGACCTTGTCAATACATGATATTCACCAATATTCCGTTGTTTATGCTGGCGTGTTAATTATGATCGCATACGCAATCTACCGAAGGCGGGCGCAGCAAAAACGAAAGATGACACCACAAACACTACCCAACCCACAAAGGTCTACAGAACGATTCACGGTTGAAGTTGACGACTAACTTCAATGGTGGGAGCATGTCGTCGCGACCTACACCAAAGGTAGGTCGTTATGCAATGTAATGTAATACATTCTATGGGACACTAGGTCGGCACGACAGGTAGTGTTAAGGTAGACAGAGTGAAATGCAGAGTGAAATGTCAAACTTATGCGACACTTCATGTCAAATCCTTGCGCATTTGTGGATGAAAGTTCAATTGGTGGGAAGTAGCGCCATCTGTCATTCAAAAACATAAATAATTTCGTTCTGTTTAAAAAACGAGCGACGGCTAAATTATTTGGATATTGTTGAAACAAAAATAGGGATTACAAAATGGTGGGAAAATCTAGAAAAAAAATACAAAAAAAATGTTCGTCAAAAATAATAAAAAAAAATGTTGTAAACGTGAACAGCCTAATCACATAGCGGTATAAAATATACTTTACGACCGATTCTTATACCTACCAATTATACACAACAAATTTCGTAAAAATCGGTCCAGCCGTTTCGGAAGAGTACGGCCACAAGATCGAGAAGATGATATCGGCCAAATGGGCGCCGTCACAATTGATTGCCATACGGGCTCGTTTTATGGCAAGAACTTCGGGCGACAGATTCTGGCACTCGTGTCGAATGTTGTCCTTGGGGTCTTCTAGGGTCTCGGGATTGTTCACGTAAACACGGGACTTCAAAAAACCCCACAAAAAAAGTCTGGAACGGTTAAATCGGGCGATCTTGCGGGCTAGTGCAAATCGCCAAAATGAGAGATGAGGCGACCCGGGAACGCCGCCTTCAGAATATCGGTTGTGGCTCGCGCAGTGTGTGCCGTAGCTCCGTCCTGTTGGAACCACATGTCCTCCAGTCCTAATTCGTCCAATTGCGGCAGAAAAAACTCGGTTAACATGACCCTATAGCTCGCACCGTCCACTGTTGTCGTTTGACCATCTCAAAAAAAAATGGCCCGATGACTCCTCCAGCGTTAACAGCGCACTATGCAGTAACTTTGAGCGGGTGTAATGGCTCCTCGTGCATTACTCGTGGATTTTCGGTGCCCCAGAAGCGATAGTTTTGCTTGTTCACGTACCCGCTGAGGTGGAAAAGAGCTTCATCGCTCATTATGATTTTGGTTGAAAAATCGTCCACTTCGTCCTCGAAATTGAGGATGGCTTGGCGGTAGGTTACACGCGTTTGGCGGTCGACAGGCAGCAGCTGATGCACGGACTGGACTTTTTACGGGAACATGCGCAAGTCTTTGACCAAAATTCACCTTAGGGACGACCGGCTGATGGCTAATTGCAAAAAAATAGACACGATTATTCCGCGTTCTTGGGGAGTTTATCGCTCCATGGCTTGTTCACTTGTATTCTACATCTGTCTAGTCCACAAATGTCAAAACAGATTTGACATTGGCGGCGATTTGCAAAAATAAGAGCATCTTCCAATAGGGTGATCTCTTTTGGCCCACCTTGTATAAATAATTTATATTCAAAACTCCAGTATTAATATACTACAGTATTATACACAATATTAGACAACGACATAATGCACTAATAAATCAATAGTGAAGTATTAGAAAACAGAGGAATGTGTACTATAAAATGTACCAAATATGGAGTCCGATTGAACTATAGTGCATTACTAATTTGCATAATAATCTGAAGCAACTCTGAGAAAAAAAAATTGAGATTCGCAGAAGTGCTCTGAAATCGGAAAAAGGTTGCATAAAAAGTGACCTAGAGCAAAAAAAAATAGTGTTGTAGTGTTTGAAAAGATCAAAGTAGTTGTGATACGTGCTGAAAATAAAGAAAGACGCCATTAAATATCTGGGAACAGTAATAAATAGAACAGCGTTCTGTTAGTTGAAGAAAACTCTTACTAGCAGAGAGATTAAGTCAAATCTCAAGGTACGATACGATTCCGCTTATCGAAAAATATGTTTGTGTTATGCGTCGAATAATTTATTAGTTACAGAGAAAATCTTATATAGCAACCAATAATGTTGTATATTTTATATGTAGTAAAGTACGTTCTTTTAATGGTTTGCAATTTATGTTTCTGAACATATTAGTATTATGTGAAAGGGGTTGCTGTACTGCGACATTTTGGTCTATTGTACCCCCTGCTTACGTTTCAGTGAGGTATATTCAATCATAAGAGTTCCCCTTACATTATAATTCCTTTCGGAATCATTTTAGAGGTTCTTGTACACTCGTTTCTCCTCGGCGGGAGAAATCTGTCCTATAGCACTCTCTCTAGTCCAGTTTGAATCTTAGGATGAGAGCTGGCTTCAGTGACAGTAATTCCTCATCAAGGACTCTAGGGCACTTGTGTCATTATAAAGACTGTCACTTTTGAAAATTTTTTTGTGATATAAAACTGTTTTCTACTCCAGGTAAGATTAATGCGTGTACTACTTTTTAAAGTTTAAAACGATTTATTTTGTGTTATGACGATATAGAACAAAGAAAATGATAGATTAACATACGTTATATTCTGGAAAGTAAGTCATATTTTGACTTACGACACATTTCAGATATGTCTCAATCCTAATAACGTCACAACTGAAACTCTTTGCTATTTATATACTTTTCCTAAGTATACAAAATGTAATACGTAAAGCCTAATTGCATCACATGTAACCGCAATTAATAGCCCTACCAATCAAAATAAAAAAAGTTGATACAAATTAACGTTATTATAAAATACAACTATCCAAACTTTAAATTTCATTTTCTGAAAAATTATGTTTTTTGAGGTATGACGGTGTTCTTTTTAATGATATGTCCAGTTACCCAACAGGGGGTTATTTTGTTTCTCCTACCCAATTCATTAAGTTTTTGTAGGCATTCCCATACAAGTTTGAATTTAGTGATGTAGGAGTTTAGTGCCATAATAGCAGCCTGGCTGTCTGACATTAGAGCTATATCACAGTTGGTTATGTTTCTGTTGAGGTTGATTTGGACACATCTGTCTATGGCATAGATTTCAGCCTGAAAGATGCTGGTACTTTTGTCCATTGGCTCAGAATATTTGGTTCTAGGCCCGAATAGTCCCACTCCAGTTCCCTCATCAGTTCTTGACCCATCTGTGTACAACTTTGTTGTGTTTCCCGCTCTGCCTTCCGCTTTATCTCATCTGTATGTTTTTTCTCAGAGGAGTTTGCTGTCTAGGGCTAGTCCCAGATATTTAACTTCATTGACTGATGTGAGTATTGCACCCGACAACCTTATCGGCCTCAGCCGTTCAAGTTTTCTTTTCCTCATGAACGGTACTATTGTTGTTTTTGCCGGACTTAGATTTAGCCCAGCCGTCGCGCACCAATCCCGAGTTATTTCGTGTTACTCTTGTATGATATCACATATTTACCCCTGGCAATAATAACTATATCATCAGCATTTATGCTTGACAGTTTATGCCATGGTTTGACAATTTCTCAAGTAACTCGTCCACTTCAAGACTCCACATTAAAGGAGATAGAACTCCGCTATTAGCACAGCAAGAGGCTGTCCGCAAGGAGGATGTGTGAGTCTCTGCTGATCTTGTGCTCAGGAGTTCATACATCCACCTTGATACTGTGCAATTTACTCCTTTTCCATGCTCCCTCGATGTCCAAGAAGGCACACAATACTATCTCTTTCGATTCAAGAGCGCTTTCAATAATATCAGTTAGCTGGTACAGAGCAGTCTCTGTAGATCTGCCCGCTCTAAGGCATGCTGACGACGATGAAGAGGCGATGTACTTAGTACATCTTCTCTTTAGTAGTTGTGCTCAGCCTTTTCCATCGTTTTGAAAAGAAATGAAGTAAGGCTGATGTGTCCTTTTTTCCCACTTTTGAAATGAACACTACATTTGCCCGTCTCCACTGGTTTGGTATGTAGCCCAATGCCAGACTGCTTTTTAAAATGTTTGCCAAATGTGGAAGCAATTTACTTTGCCCTTTTTGTAGTAGGACTGGCATGATCCCATCCATATCTGCTGATTGAAAGGAGCGAATTGCTTATTCTAATCGCCCTCTGGAAAAGATTTCGCTCGTTTTGGGGTCCTAGATTATTGGTCATGCTCATGCTCTTATTGTCCGTGCTCGGATGACTGCCAGAAAAATGAGTTTCTAATAGAAGTCGTGCCCTCTGTTGCTTATCCGTAAAAAAACCATCCGGTTTTCTGAGAGACATTGATGTTCATTCTGTTTTTGATAGTGCTTTATGCACTCTGACAGCAACAGGAGTATTCAAAATTGTCTCACAAAATTGTCTAAGGCTTTCTCGTTTTGCTTCCCTTATTTCTTTGTTATATGAAGTCAGTGCCATGCTGTAGCTCTGCCAGTCTCCAGTACGTTTCGCTGTGTTGAACAGTTTACGCGTTTTCGACCTACATTGACAGATTCAGAGTCTTGACAGATTATTGACCTACCATGGAACCTTATTCTTCTCTGCACTTCTGCTTATTGGGCAACTAGTTTCGAACGCATCTGTAATGGCTGATGTTATGCCCTCTACTGTGTGTTCCAAGTATAAATGATAAGCTAGAGCTCCCCTATTATTTACCTGCTCCAGATTGCTTTCAAGAGACGATTCAAACAAAAGATGAGAAAGTTTTTACGAAATTTAAGCTTTTCTATACTGAAGTTATAAATCATAAAAAAATCACTTCTTTCAAATGGAATTACAATTTATCTTTATTAAACATGCTGCTTTAGTCAATTAAAATTCGGAGCGGAGTCCGAGGAATGAGAATGTTTGCCTTTGAATTTCCCCTGAAAATCGTCGCTTGCATGACATTTGATTTGAGATCAAAATCAAAAGCGTACCGTTACAAAGTTTCGGTGCATTGAGGTTGCGCAACAAAACTATAACTGAGCCGACTTTCAATTTCAAATTATGTAACAGTAAGCCCGGAACATCCACAGAATTCAAAAATTAAAAGTTTAACCAGTTAATTTTTTTCAAAGTGCGGTTCTCCTAATATCCCTTTAACATTTTTCAGCCCAAAATCGTAAAAATCGATTCATCTATTCCCTAGTTATGAGTGTACATACGGACGTCAGTCTCTTTAATATATAGCTGTACACACCCGGTTTTTCATTTGCCTTTCGTATTAAGTCCCACCCACATTTCGCAAAGCGCTTTATTTGAACAATTGAAAATTTAAATTTAAATTTTAATTTTAGTTCCACCTATACGGTTCCAAAAGTAGGTATCCTATCTTTCAATCTGGAACCAACCATACACATCCACAAAATTTCATTGAAATCGGTTGAGTTGTTTCGGAGATCGACAACAGCGCCACCTATCGGGTCCAAAAGTACCCTATCCTTAAATCTGGAACCAACCATACACATCCACAAAATTATATTGAAATCGGCTGTGTGGTTTTGCAGATCCGCAACAGCGCCACCTATCGGGTCCAAAACTATGCTATATTTAAAGTTAGAGCCAACCTAAAACATCCACAAAATTTTATTGAACTCGGTTGAGTGGTTTCGGAGATCGAGAACAGTGCCACCTATCGGGTCCAAAAGTAGCTTTTCTTTTAAGTCTGCCTAAATACAGCAATACGAACAAAACAAAAAAAGAATCATGAAAATTGGCTCAGCGGTTATCAAGTTTTAACTTCATAGAGTTTGAGCCAGAAGGAATTATGTATTCTATAATGTGTAAGATACTTTTTTAATCACCCCTATTGAGGTATCCTTTGGGAACGAAATTTTCTCCGATTTGTACGAAATCGAAAAAATTTCATTCGAGATATCCGTTAAGAAACAGCTTTCGGAAAAATTCTCCGATGACATAATAGCGCTCCTTGCCGCATTTCGTGGAACCGCGTTACACCACTTATTTTTGACAGCTTCACGACACGTTTTTTCCGAAGCACTCCCACTACTAATTGCTGGGGAATATTTTAATGTGAAATGAACGCGTTTATATGCTTTATTTATTTTGTTGCAAAACGGATACTTCGAACGCAATTTGAGTTCCGATCAGATTTGACTTTCGTATCAGAACTTTTTCCTAACGGACACCGGACACAGGGGTGATTGTTTACTATTTTTTTCGTCATTAAGTTCACCATTCATCCACTTTGTCATTTCCAACTCTTTGCTCAGAGCGTAAATGCAATTTATATGCATTACAAATAAATTATATAGACACAATTAGTCTAATTTCGACGACAGGCGATACTATTTAATATAATAATCCGATCCATTCGTTTCTTTAGCATTATTATTTTATTAAAAGTTTATACTGATAATCGGCCCATACTTAAGTCCTTTAAAAAAAATGAAAGATGAAATTCAGAATATAGAGCAATTAAACTGTAGTACTTCGAATAAATATGCAACTCACCATTCAATTACAGGCCCTCTTAAGGTTTTCTTTGTCCTGAATCCAGAATGAAATAGAAAATGAGAAGCCAACTGCACTCCTAGCAATGAAAGTTCCTCTGCGGCCAGCGTCTAAAATAAGTGGTTGTTATTTGAATATAGTAAGTAAGTATTTGAAGAAATAACTTAATGTTTGAACGCAAAAAAAAATGTAAGACCTTCAAGCTGTGCTTTGTTTTCGCTGTTCAAATGTCTTTTTATTTAAAAGTGCAATATTTCGCTGCTCCTGGAAATGTTCTTTCATTTTGACTGTTGCAATGCAACATGATACCTAAACAGCATCCGAATCGTTGTCCGTCGGCAAAATATCGTTTTGCATCAAATGGAAAAGCCGACGACAACCAAACTCTCAATTGGAGACAATCTGAAATCGATCATCTGGTGTGGGAGTCAAAATGCCAAAATTGCATATAAAAAGAAGCGATTTTTTTGGAATTGGCTCCTCCCACCGAGGTGCACTCTCTCTCAGCACTGACATGCAATACGTTTGTGTGCGTATGCATGGGGATGGCCAAAATCATGATAACCTCGCTAGGCAAATCTATTTAGCAAAGCGGTGAAGTTTTGCTGTGATAGTTCGGTAGGCAAAGTGTACAACCATATCGTACATCATTTTCGTTGTCTAGATTTTCCCGCGCAACATAAAAATTTCAATAATCTGTTGAACCAGCTATAGGGGAAAACAGTGCGAATTTTATGCTAGTGTCCTCGCGATACACTGTGGTCCTTCGAGCCGAATTTAAGGATCTGGACAAGATCAGTACCAAAAAGGACAAAAACAATTAAATAGACAGTACGTGATATTCATAGATTTCAGTGCGTTATCTCTCAACTTACACCAAAATCGATTGAAACGTTTAGATTGAAAAGGTGTTAAGTGACAAATTTAAAGTTTCGAGTAAAACACGTTTATATTTTTTTGCCCATTAATCTCCCTATAAAAGCAGTTAGAGTTCGGTAATACGAAATAAAAGTAAATAAAGAAAATATTATTTTAGACAACGTGACTTCATTTACGAAATGTTAAAGTGGTATTTTTCTACAAATAAATGCCTTTAACCGACTCATATATTAAGTACAGTAGAGTATCGGCGAATAGACCAAAATTTAAGTTGTCACATAACGCCTTTTTCGGATAAAAAACATCAAAATTTTAAAAAATGTCACTTAACCCCTTCTCATTCTTAACGCTTCGATTGTTCGATTGAGTCGGTAAAGGCATTCGATTTGGTTTCCTGTGACGATCTGGAATTGAAGAAGCTGGTGCAGCGAGGGAACCACGCTCAACTACAGGTGTGTGGTAATTTTTTATAACTTAATTCTCAATTCAATTATTGATCCTTAGTGATCTTAAATAAATAATAGTGTGTGTGTGTAATCTGCGTTAAACTCTTCGTCTTTATCATGAGTAAGAGCAAGATTTTGAATTGGGTAGAAACGATTCAAACGATGTCGCTTTAACTAGAAGCCGATTACAAGGTGTACCTAGGTTTAGAGAAATCGTCGATATCGGTACACAGGAACGAGGCTCGTTTACTCAATTTGGAGACATCTTTTGATGAAGCTAGAGTCCTGCATCAAAAAATTGTTGCACCTCATAGTGAAGATGCGAAAGCTAAGTATATGTTGTCTCTTACCTATCACAAGGTTAAGGAACTGTATTATAAATATTCGTCGGAATTAAAAGAGCAGTTAACAAGCACAGATATTCAAAATCAAAGTCTTCTCAACCACTCAGTAGCTGCATCAAAGACCCCGTCGGTTGAAGTGAAGCTTCCGCCGATGAAGATTCCCACGTCGCTTCAAATGTTGCCTGAATTCAAGGGATTGTTCGAAAGTATAGTCAATAAAAATCCATCGCTATCCGATGCACACAAGTTACAATACTTAAAGGGTAACTTAAGCTGTGAAGCTGCACATGTTGCGAAATACCGACACGAGATGTTCTCATTTCTTACACTGTTCAAAAACTGCCGTTATCACTCGAGGTCATTGGGAATCATATATCTCGTCTTATGTCGATTATCCGACGTATAATATTCTGGAAGATTTCTTGCTAATGAGAGAAAGAACCTTGGACGTCATGGGACAGTCCTCGCCAAATTTTAATCAACACAGATCTACAGCAGGATCTGTTCGTGTCCACAATTCGACAATTCTCAAATGCTCAATGTGTCAGGGATCACATTCTATTAGGAATTGTTTCAAATTTTGGGCTTTAAATCCAAAAAAAAGGCAAGAAATCGCAAGGAAAAATAAATTATGTTTCAATTGCCTTTCAAATGTACATTTCACGAAAAATTGCACTAGCGCTTTTACGTGTTCTACGTGCCACCAAAGGCATCATTCATTATTGCACTCGAACACACAAAATAATGCAATTCATGCTAAGGAACTACCTCAAATGGAGCATGTTTCACCACCCGCCCAACCAGCCCCGCCGCCTTCCTCTCAACCTCAACAGTTGGTCTCGTCAGAGTACCCAACTTCCTCCAACTCAATTGCTTCTGCATACAACGCGTCTCCAGCCGAAAATAACCAATTAAAAGCTGTTCTTCTGGCTACTGCCCTCATTAAGATCTTTACAGCCGTTGGCAAACCGTTGTTGCTGCGAGCGCTACTTGATTCTGGATCGGAAGCTTCCTTAATCTTTGAGGCAGCTGCACAAAGATTGAATTTAAAAAAGGAAAGAAGCTGCGTTAACATCCTAGGTGTTGCAGACACCATCGGACGCGTATCGAAGCATTAGGTGTCTCTTACGATTTTCTCAAACTTAAACGAGAAATTTAGCTTACAGCTTACTGCTTTGATATTACCCAAGCTTACAGCGTCTCTACCACAGCACAAGATTTCATGTGCTAAATGGAGTCACCTCCAAACTATTGATCTTGCAGATCCAATGTTCAACGAACCAAGTCAAACCGATCTCTTACTTGGTAGCGACGTCTATCCATCAATTCTACTTGAAGGTGTAGTGAAAGGGGAAACAGGTACCCCCATGGCTCGAAAGACTGAATTTGGATGGGTCCTATCGGGAAGTATTTCTCCCAGCAATGAAAAAAATATGGAGGCGATTTTTGTTGGCGGCAAATTCGAATTCATATTTAACTGGTATAATTTTATTGCAATAGGATTTTAGTACTAGTTGAATCGAATTGAATGTAAGCAGATATGTTATAATAGTGATATCTTCTTTGAGCCCCAACATTCCGTCCCCTATTGAAAGGATCCCTTTCAACAAGGCAAAAGGGCTAGTTTTTGGATCGGTCGACTAAAAGCTCCTTTGGACGTGCGAACCTCAGCAACTCGTACTTTTCCATCTCTACCGGGGACTGCCGTTTGTACCCTCCCCATTAACCATTTCTGTGGGGTTAAGTTGTCGTCATGAACGAATACTAAGGAGTCAACCGGTAAGTTAGGTTGTGCTGATGACCATTTCGATCGCTGCTGAAGCTCCGTCACATACTCAATGGACCAACGCCTCCAAAAGTGTGTTTTAATATTTTGTATTCGACGCCAGTATTGCAGAATGCTTGTATCTGCTGCATCGTCTGCAGGTTCTGGAATCGATTTGAGGGACGATCCAATAAGTAAGTGTGCTGGTGTTAGCGCCTCGAAGTCGTTAGGGTCATTGGTTAATGGTGTAATAGGCCTGGAGTTCATTATGGCTTCAATCTCACATAAAGCTGTAGTGAGCTCTTCGAAAGGCAGCTTGGTATTGTTCAGTGAGCGATATATGTGTCCTTTAGCGACCTTCACTGCCGCCTCCCAGATTCCACCAAAGTGCGGAGCCCTAGGAGGGATAAAACGAAAATTAATGTTATCTATGCTAGAGAACTTAAGGATAGATTCATTAGAAGACTTGTGAAATAGTAGGCTACGAAGTTCTAATAATTTCGATTGAGATCCCACAAAGTTTCTTGCATTATCGCAGAAAATCTCGCACGGAAACCCTCGATCGGCTGATCATGCCTTTCAAAGCCGCTATAAATGCATCTGACGACAGGTCAGACACTGGTTCAAAGTGCACAGCCTTAGAAGATAAACAGACGAAGACAGCTATATATGATTTATACGGCACCTTGCCACGAATTCGATGATATGTATAAATGGGACCGCCGACAACGTGGGAAGGGCCGACTGACATTCACCCTTTCTGCAGGAAGGTCTCCCATGAATTGATTTAGAAGTTTGGGGCGATACCGTACACAATGAATACACCCTCGCACAACTTTTCTCGAAAGGTCTCTGGCGTTGACGATCCAAAATTGTCTTCGAATCAGTGCGACGAGGGTTTTAGGTCCAGCGTGATAATTGGTTATATGCAGATGCCGAGCAATACACTTAGCAAAATGAGAGTCCTTTGGAAGTAGGATTGGATTTTTCCGTTCTTCGGGGATGTTAGCGTTCCTTAAACGCCCTCCAACTGTAAGAACAGGATGTCCATTGGTTTTATCCAATAATAAACTGAGCCATTTCAACGAGCTTCGAAGATTTTCTCCTTCTCCTATCAGTCCAATTTCTTTTGAAAACGATGTTGTTTGAACGATCCAATCCGTTTTGTATAATGCAGATTGAAGTTCTTCCGGACTTAAAATCTGAGTTTCGTAAACGATCTTAGTATACCCTCCACACTTTTTCATTACATTTGTAACGCCAAGAAGGAGTCACCGGAGACCTCATAAAGTATATATATTCTGAATCAGGATCACATTCTGAATCGATTTAGCCATGTCCGTCTGTCCGTCTGTCTGTCTGAATGCACGATAGCGCCCAAGGAATTGACATAGGCGAATGAAATTTGTTGAAAGGACTTCTTTTTATCGTCGTCAGGTTGGTATTGAAAATGGGTTATGTCGGCCAAGTAGTTCTGGTACCTCCCATACAAAACCAATATTAGACCCACGTGTCTCTCTGTCTGTTAAAAACACGATAGCGTCCAAAGGAATTGACATAGGCGAATGAAATTTGGTGATAGGACTTATTTTTATCGTCTTTAGGTTGGTATTAAAAATGGGCTATGTCCGTCAAGTAGTTCTGGTATCTCCCATATAAAACCAATATTTGAAAACACGATAGCGTCGAAAAGAATCTACCTAGGCAAGTGAAATTTTGTGAGACGTCTTAGTTTTACTGTCGTCAAGTTGGTATTAAAAATGGGCTATGTCGGTGAAGTAGTTCTGGTACCTCCCATACAAAATCAATATTAGGCCCATGTGTCTCTCTGTCTGTTGTTCAATGTAATTACGTACTACCTCACATGCCTAAAACTTAGCATGACTTGTATGCAGTGGAGGGTATGAAAGCATCGGCCAGGCCGATGATAACACTTTTGCTTGTTTTTTAATCGATTCACAAACCGCAAAATGTATCCAAATATACGAAGAAGTTTTACAATATGAACTTTGTTTGCCGATAACCTCTAGAAGAGAGTTAGACATTGGCTTACTCCCTATCATAGCAGTTTTTCGCTTCTCAAGCGTTAGTTGTTCAACTGATAGGTTTATGTTAGGGTTTTCCGGCTACTTATCCGATGATTCTAATGAAAATGCTGGTCCAGAAAACCACGTCGACTGCAAAAGTTCATTTACTGTGCACCCTCTTGATACTGTATCCACGGGGTTTACGTCCGTTGGTACATCTTTCCAAACTGCTTCCGATGTCCTGTCCTGAATTTCATACACACGATTTCCTACGAAGGTGCTATGGCTCGATGAATGCGTCGAAATCCAATATAAAACAACTGAATAGTGTGTCCAAAAAAAAACTTCCCGTTTGAACCGCTCAAAAAGAGGTTTTATTTTCGTCCAAAGTCTTGCTAGAAGATGAGCACTACAAAGTTCGAGACGGGGAAGCTGTTTCACCCTCAAAGGGGCAACTCTCGATTTGCCCACGAAAAGATTAACTGATGTGCTATTTTTGCATTTGTGGTGCGTATGTAGATGCAACATCCATAGGCCCTAGTTGATGCATCACAGAACCCATGGATCTGTATGCTTTTTTTTATGTGGAGCTAAGACGAACCGAGGAAAGGAGTTGTTTTGAAGAGATTGCAAGTCTTCCGAAAACTGGCGCCATTCCATTTCTATGTGTTGCGGTATTGCAGCATCCCATTCAATTTTATCGATCCATAATCGATGCAAAATTATCTTAGCTTTGATGATTATTGGGTTCAGAAGTCCCATTGGTTCGAATAGCGAAGATGCTACTGACAAAATTGATCGCTTAGTAATCGACGAGTAGGTGCGATCCGGATTATACGAAAAGCAAAATCTATCATTTAAGGAATCCCAACTAATGCCTAGTGTGCTTGTTAAATTCGATAGTTTTAACCGTAGATGCTTATTCGTCTGCGTTGACAAAACTGACCGATGATTGCTATGCCGTTTTGAAAGCTCCAAACCAGCAGATTTTAGTATGGCTGAAACTTCGTATTGTAGTTGTGCTAACGTATTTACATCATCGGCTTCTGTGATCATATCGTCGACATAGAACCCTGAGCATAATACTGCAGCTCCAAGCTTAAATTGTTGTTCGAATTTATCCCCAAGATATTTAAGGCAACGAATTGCAAGAAAAGGAGCTGATGTCGTGCCGTATGTATGGGCATATTTTTCTTTCATCTTCCCTCCAAGGATGTATTGGAATTGACGGTGCAGTGGATGTATTAGAACCTGCCGATTCATCTTGACTATGTCGGCGGTCAATGCGAACCTATGAAGACGAAATCGGAGAAGGATGATAAAAAGGTCATCTTGGATGGTAGGGCCAGCCATCAAGATTACGTTCAGCGAAACTTGTGAAGACGTACGGCAAGATGCGTCAAACACGACCCTTAGTTTTGTTGAGGTGCTTTTGGTCGTAGTACTCCTTGATGAGGTAAATAGTAATGAAGCTAATCTAACTTTGGGTTCCTTACCAATGTCATATGACCAAGATTCAAATACTTGCGAAAGAAATCGACATAGAAAGATCTAAACGAAGGATTTTTACTCAACCTACGCTCTAAAGCAAGGAAACGATGAAAGGCGATATTGTACGAGTCTCCCAGCAGTTTGGTATCTTTCTTAAATGGCAGCTTAACCATAAGCCTGCCACTTGGCAATTCATCCAACGTTTTTTTTTAAATGAGCCTCACACTCTAACTGTTCCTCTGTGCATTTAGATTTTTGTCCCGATACTGAGTCCAGTTCCCAAAACTTTTCGACGAATTCGTTTAAATAGCCCTCTGTAGATCTAACACAGTTTTTCATTTTTTGGGTTGACGGAAGCGGTTTGATACAATCCACCCTAAGTGTGTGTTTTGGAGTGAAGGTAGTTCTGCTCCAAGTTTAATGTGACCTCTTAACAACAGATCAAAAAACGAGTCAGCTCCTATCAACATGTCAATTGGCGCCGGTCATTAAACTGAGGATCAGCGAACTCAATATTATTCGGAAGGTTCCAACTAGCCGTGTTCAGACCAGCATCGGGCGATGTCAGCGAAATCAGAAATTCTAACGGCAGCTGGAACGTTGAAAAACGCCACGACCTTATGGTGGTTTGCGTTAAGAAACTTGTCATCGCCTTTTCCAATTATATCGACGGTTTTCCTTTGCATCGGTAAGTGTAGCGACCTCGCAGTCTTCTTTAATAAAATTAACTTGCGAGCCAGAACCTAGTAACACTCTTCCTAAGTGAAACGTACCCGAAACATCCTACACTAGCAAAAGAGCAGTGGCTAAAATGTCCTGTGCCGTTGCGCCTCCGTTGTTACTTTCTAAAGCTGAGTTTGTGGCGGCTGAAGAACTGCATTCTTTCGAAGTAGAAGGAATACTTAGTGGAATTGAACTACTTGAATTCTTGGTAGTAGTGTGACGATTAAGCAACGTGTGATGACAATTGGCAACACTGTGCCCTTGGCCTAAACAATTGATGCAGAGTCCAAGTTTTTTGACGTTGATAAAACGATCGAATGCTGACAATTTGTTAAAATTGGAACAGCTGGAAATGGTTTGTGAACTATCCTTGCAAAAGCAGCATGATCGTTGTGCCATGACAAGTGAAGCTTGTGGCCGATGATCAAAATGTGTTCGTGTTCTTTTAAATTTTTTGTGACTGTTGTCCGTGTGAAGATTCTTTCTTTCCCGAGCTTCCAGATGTTGGTAACGTTTCGCCAATACTTCAGCGCATTCGGCCCATGTCGGAAGTTTCTTGTATTCTAATTAATCATCCCATTTTGCCTGAGTTTCTGAATCGACCTTATTCATGGCGATATGGATGATGATAGCATTAGAAATATATATGGCAGACGAGCGGAATGATTGAAATTATGATTTCCCGCCTTATTTCACAAGCCAATATATGATATGAAACATATATTTGTTAATGCAAACTGATTTTTCTTATTGCGAAAGTGCGTTTTAGCTGCTTCAACTTAAATTCGATGAAAAAATTCCAGTATTCTTGAAGTACATTGTGGAGTAACTTTTTTTTTTAACGCATATTCGTAGGTATACGAAAATCAGCACCACATACCTTACTGGGAAGATGTATACTTATCCTTCCCGTTTCTTTCACTTGCAATCCTTTTTTCTATGCAGTCTTTTTGATGTCCGATGGTATCCAATGAATGCTCCGAATGATTCCTTTGTACTGCATGCTGGATCTGACCTATGCAATTTTCGCGAAAACCAATAACAGTACCAATACCGTTGCAACTCACACTTATTGTATTTTTGTCTTTTTTGTTTGATTTTCACTAGTGTTTTTTTTTTTTAATTGCACTCTTAACATAAAAATTGACCCACGTTGGGCGCCAAAATGTACAGGCGGAGCTTTTCTGCCTGCTCCTTGGGAAAATTGAATTGATCTTGTGAGATTTTACGATAAAATTTCCGCGGATAGCGAATTTGGAGCAAGATTGCAATTTGTGTTAAAAATAACACCGAAATAATGTTTGTAGCAATATGATGAAGCGAAAAATATACAGCAAGGCGAAGAGCAAGCGACACAAACAAACGACTCGTAAAATGGTTGATACAACAGTGACTTTTTTATTTCAGCAGTTCCTATAAGTAAGCTTTTAACAATAGTTTTAGTACAAAAATATTCAAAAAAAAATATGGAGATATGGATATTATTTTTTTGGCGGCAAATTCGAATTCATATTTAACTGGTATAATTTTATTGCAATAGGATTTTAGTACTAGTTAAATCGAATTGAATATAAGCAGATATGTTATAATAGTGATATCTTCTTTGAGCCCCAACACCCAGCATTGTCCACATTTGTTCCACATCATGTCGTTGTAAAGGAGTCTAGTTCCACCACAAAACTCCGAATCGTTTTCGATGCATCATGCAAAACGTCCGACGGCACGTCATTGAATGACGATCTCTTTGTTGGTCCTAGATTGCAAGATGTCATATTTGATCACTTTCTTCGTTTCAGGAAACATAAAATCGCTTTTCTGGCAGATATCAAAGAGATGTATCGGCAAATTTGGGTTCCTGCGAAAGACTCGGTCTACCAACTAGTGTTGTGGAGAGATACGGAGGGTGAAGATGTAAAAATATACCGCCTGAATACGGTCACATTCGGCACTACCGCCGCACCATATCTAGCGATACGCACTCTTCAACAAGTCACATTCGATGAACGAGACGACTATCCTATTGCATCGAAAATTGCCAGAGAAAACTTTTATGTTTATGATGTCATTCACGTGGCAGAGTCAGAAGACAACGCAGAGGAGATGTATCTGCAGCTTACATCAAAGTTAAGGCACCATTATCCCCATTCACTTTCATATACCATTTCCACAATTTTACGCTCCACACAGAATTGCTTACCCGTACTTTTAATTTCAATTCCAAGAATTTATATATCGGAACAAAGCAATGACACTAGCATTTACGTTCGATTATTACAATTGCAAGCTAGCAATACTTTAGGAATCATTGAATTTGCAATTTATTATAATTCCAAGAAAACCAATTGTTGCCGATTTTGCTTTTTGTATTTTGTATTTCTAAGAAAACAAACTATGTATTTCAGATTTATTGCGATGTAATTAAATTTAAGTAATAAATAGAGGAAGAATCTAAATAAAGAGTTGAGTTATTCTACACCAGTCAAACAGAGTGTTTTATTTTTTTACTCCCGTGATGTTTACGAAAGACGTTCCATAAGAACACGTCAAGTGATATTCGCAAAAACACGTTCACAAAAGAACACCTCAAGTGACATTTACACAAGCGTTCCATAAGATCACGCCTTATGAAAGCAGTGTCATCTCGGAATGCGCAGAATCAACAAGCCAACCAAGCAGCTAGACGGAATTCGACAGTGGTGGAACCCGCACCATTAGTAGGCAAAATAGCCAAAAAGGATACAGACGGACCAACCGAATTGTAGAATTATCCCACCCAACCCACCCCACATACTCTTATAACCCCTAGAACGGAAGAAGATCTAAACGACATAAAAAAACTTCCTGACTGTGTTAAAGATCTACAAGTGTTTGACGGTAACGCAGTTCAATACATTTCATGGTTCCGCAATGTGGAGTCCATACTGAAAGACTACGAAATAGTCAAAAATAAACCCATTTATATTATTTACAAAGCATTCGCCAGAAAATAAGACGCCCGGCCAACGCCGCCTTGTTACGAAAGTAGCATGCCGGTCCTAAGCCCGGGTAAAGGAGGAGGGTTTGAGGTAACGGTTAGCCTATCCTCAGTATAATCAAACTGTTGGTGTATTCTAACCCACAGGAGCCAGTGGTTAACACTCAACACGCTATGAATGGAGAAACAAAAGGAATTGTCTACTCCAGGTGGTAATGGTAATAGCCAAAATCCATCCGTAGTTTTCTCGACTACGGCCGGGGCACGGATTCTGGAGGCCCCAACATTCATACTTGAACCCACAAGCGACTCTTGCGGCTCTATGTCCGATTCACTCGGCAAACTGAGCATGGGACAAGCTGCTGCCCTTTGCATTGCCACTGCCACTGACGGCCAGACGGGATACCTCTTTGGTTGAACGGGCTCCTGCCTCTTCAGGAGGCCTTAAGCTGCGCCTGTCCAAGGGACAGCGGAAGAGGAAAAGGAGGAAGCTGTTAGATCTGCGGCGCAAAGATGCTTCATCTGCGGAAGGCGCAAGCACGTCTCTCAGCTTTTCGGCCGAACCGAAAAACAAGAAGAAGCGACCCAAGCTCGTAAAGAGAATAAACCCCCCTCAAGTCTGTGAGTCTGTCCATGCGCGGTCTCCAAATGAAGCTGGCGCTGCTACCAGCAATGGAAGCAGTACCGGTGGACGGAAACCGGATGCTGCGACAGTACCTACAAGCGTGAGCTCCGGAGGCTCTCCGGTCGTTGGAGCTGCCCGTGCACTTATAATGATCATTCATTGAAACTCAGGTTGCAGTACCAGCGGACAGAACATTGTTGTCGCGGATGGCTTTGACGGTCAGAGGGCTCCTTTTGAATGCAGAACAGCTAAGGTGCGTGATAGTAGGCTGTCCTATAAGGATGCTGCTGTCTCCTCTCTAGTAGTTCGTATAGGGAAAGCAGGCAATGATAATAGCATGAGCGATGCAGAGTGCAAACACTGCAAATCCCTTCTTTTGGAGCTTGTCGCGGCAACTAATGCTTGTATCCAGGTTGAGGGCTGTGATTTCAGGGACGGAACCTTCATGGTGAAGACCTCTTCGCAGCAAACCTCTGAATGGGTCAGCAGTATGGTGCCAAAGATCCATCCCCTTGGGACCACAATTTTCTACAAGCCACCCAAGCTTACGCGTGCTGTCTGCTGGATCCCTGGGACTCTAGGGAAATCGGCGGATGTGCTCAAGCGTCTGCGTACCCAGAATCCTGTTCTCGACACAAAAGCCTGGATTGTCCGTTGTGAGCATAGACAGGGCTTCTGCTGAGATCATTAAGTCTAGGTACAACATGCGTCCCTATCTGCATCTTGGTAGGATTTATTTCCATTTCAATGTCAAGTAGTGCCAATAGTGGTCGTAACTACATGCATTTTGCTTACTCAGATAAACCTACAACACTGTAAGGCTGCTACTGCTCTTTAGGTAGTAGGCTTGCAGTTCGTAGAACAAAAAACTGCATAACATCCATCCAGGAACCATGGGTGTGGAAAAATCGCATCTGCGGCCTTAGTGAGGTGAGCGGTTCGCATAACGTTCTTTACGATAAACAGTCCGAGAGACCTAGGACATGTCTTGTTGTATCGAAATCCCTTACGGCAGTTACAATCAAACGGTTCTGTTGCCAAGATTTGGTTGCTGCAACTATTACTTACCATGCAAACGGCAATTGGGAAACCTTTGTCGTTGCATCGGCTAACTTTTCCAATGACTCTTTAACTCCTCCACCACCAAAGGCTGTTGTTGAGCTCATAGAGTACTGCGAGTCCAAAAAGATAGGTCTTGTCTTATGTTGCGATGCTAATGCTCAAAACACAGTTTGGGGCAGCAGCAAATGTAATATCCGAGGGGATCGTCTTCTGGACTTAATCTTATCGTCTGACATCACCATCAACAATGTGGGTTGTCGACCCACATTCGTTACAGCCAGGAGACAGCAAGTAATTGTCCAATAGGCATTGCAAGACTATCGTAAATTGGAGGGTATCGTCATGGCTATTTCTTTATAACTATTTAGAAGCAGTGTTCTCCTATAGATACCTAATAATGTCTGAATATAGATAAAATAGTCATGGTCCTACTAGGAATAGAACAAAAGATATTTCTGTAGTAATAAAACAATTGAAAATAAATAACAATTTGCAACTGTAATGAGAATGCTCAAACGTTTCAATCAGGCAGACGGCAACGCCAACGCCTTACTATTTTATTATGTATGAATACTTGTAAGAATACTAAAGGGTGTTTTTTTTAGTGGTATAAAACTTTAAGTTATAAATAAATAAATAAATAGTGGGCGCAACAGGTCTGTAGGGACCCTAGGCCTAGCTTCTCACAACCATTCGTTTGTGTGAGTTTTTAATTTTTGGGACGAATGGTAGGGATCTACAATTTTATGCCGGGTTCAAACGGCTAATTGAGAAGCCATGACAGTTATACTCTCGAATGTTTGTCAGACGTTCACGAGAGGTGGCGCAGCGGAAAAAAACCATAAGTTGGAATTTGGGTTTTTTCGGGATTCGAACCTAGAACCCCTCGCTTAGTAGTCCAACACACTAACCACTAAGCCACTGCGCCAACTTTAAGTTGGCAACACTATTTTAACTGGCGGCCATTTTGTCAGCTGTCAAGTGATTTATTTTTATTTTGGTTTGGCATTTCAACATGAATAGACTGACGCCTGAACAACGCTTTCAAATTGTGCAAATTTATTTTGAAAATCATGGTTCTGTTCATTTTGCGGTCAACATAATGAAGCCCACTTTTGGTTGAATGGATACGTCAATAAACAAAACTGCCGTATTTGGAGTGATGATAATCCTCAAGTGTATGTTGAGATACCATTACATCCACAACAACTGACTGTATGGTGTGCTTTATGGGTGGGTGGAATAATTGGTCCATACTCCTTTAAAAACGAGGCTGGCCAGTACGTTACAGTCAATATTGACCGCTCTAGAGCAATGATTACTGACTTTTACGTTCATTAATTGAGCAACCATGATGTGCAGGAGCAGTGATTTCAACAAGACGGCGCAACATGTCACACAGCTCGTGCCGCAATTGATTTATTGAAGGAAACGTTTGGTAACCGCATAGTTTCACGTTGCGGACCCGTGAATTGGCCTCAAAGATCGTGCGATTTAAAGCCGCTTGACTATTTTCGGCGTTATTGCCGATATACGGCCACAAATGTTGGAAAAAGTCATCGAAAATTGGACCTCCAGATTAGACAACGTCCGAGCCAGCCGCGGCGGTCATATGCCAGAAATCATATTTAGATTATTATGCCAGTAGATTATCTTTCGAATAAAGTAAATTTCATGTCAATTTAAAAAAAAATCATCTTTGTTTTATTCCATTTCAAAGTTGTATACCTCTAAAAAAAAAAACACCCTTTATAATAAAATAAAATATGAATCGCTCCTCATCACTGAAGTATATTCTCAACTTTCTGAGAAAATCGGAAAAATTCCAGTAAAATGGGTGATACTGGATTTGCTTCCTGGTAGTACAATGGACCAGTTGCGTCTGAGTGATTGAGTGGAGTTATAAAAAAAAAACGTTTACAATAATGCGTTGTTTAATATTTAACTATTTGAGTACATCTAACATTCATCTTATTCGTGTATAGCGATTGCATTCAATGATTGTTCTCATTACTTTTTTTGAAGAAGCTGTATTTTCTGTAACATTGAATCAAGACATAAATACAACACTGAGGAACAATATTCGAAATGGGGTTTTATCATAACATTAAAGATATTTACAGGACATAAAGTTGACACTAAGTTGAAACTTTTCAGCGAATTCGTTTAAGGAAGCCCATTTTTCGATAGCTTTTTTGCAATGTAATTTATGTGTGATTCAAAAGATAATTTGTTATCGATCACTATACCTAAGTATTTCGTTTTATTTACTTGCTATAAGGTTTTGTTCTCCATTTTCAGGTTTCAGCTAAAATTGTACACGAAGTTTACATATAAGAATGGATACGGCAGCTAACAGTTTTTCCCAGCTTTGTTGTTTTTCAATTCAATTCAATTCAATCCAATTAATTCTTTATTCAAATACGTACAAAGTATGAAAAATTACAAAAATACAAAGCAAATTTTAAATATAGCTAGTACATACAGAATAGTTATTTACATCTGTATTTGAGAAATATAGAAATAATGTCACATTAGAAATATTTAACTTTGTGGGGTGTACAAAGTTGGATAAAAATTAGAGAATTACTGCAATTTAAGAAAGAAAGTAAAAATCAATCTTTAACAAGTGACAATAAATATTTTTTTTTTTATTATTATTATTATGCAGTATAGGGCAACAGCGTGTAAACAATGGGGTAGAAGCTCTGTAACTTGTATTGCGAAACGAAAGTAAATTCACAACGAAGTTCTAAGTCAAAAATCGGACCTTCCAGATACCCGCCTCTCATAAAAAAGACCTTAAGAACTTTGAAATAATATAAATGTCGCCAAGGAAGAATTTTCAGCGACCTAAACAGGTCCATAGTGTGAGCTAAACGACGAGAGTTAGTCGGTGACTGTCGGCTTCTCTCTTTCGTGCGCAAGTACTCTAATCACTCTCTAAAAAAAAAAAAAAAACACAACTTCGCTTTTCCCATTTACTCTCAAATAACTGGGTAATTATTGTAACCACCTTAAGTGTAGTGTTTTATCGCTTTTGCGGTATGGCCTCAGGGCCTCAAATGAAACCGCGAAATCGGTTTAGCGGTCTTTCCGAAGTCTCGCTTTCCGAACCTCGGCCCAAAAAGAATAAAATAACTCAAAACCTCCTTGACGAATTCCCGAACTCCCTAAAACATCATCCTATAAGAATCCTAGATTTGTCCTAATCGCGCCCCAAAGTGAAAATAAGCCCCTTACATCTGTCAGTATATTTG
Source organism: Cheilosia variabilis (assembly GCA_951230905.1). Classification (NCBI taxonomy): domain Eukaryota; kingdom Metazoa; phylum Arthropoda; class Insecta; order Diptera; family Syrphidae; genus Cheilosia; species Cheilosia variabilis. The sequence goes on along the minus strand of OX579676.1, from coordinate 96,772,774 downwards.
CCTTAAGAAAAGCTATTGACGCTATTAGCACAGAATATGAACAAATATCCCAACTTAGAGATGGAAAAATCTTAATTCTAACTAAAAACCAAACTATCGCCAATAGGTTTATTGCTACCAAAAACCTATCTAACTTATGTCCGGTCAACATTACCTTGCATAACCAACTCAACTCTTCAAAAGGAATAGTTTACGCCCCATGTCTTATAAGTGTCTCCGATGAAGAAATTGTTTCTGAAATGAAAACGCAAAAGGTAACCGAAGTATACAAATTTACAAAACAATTCGAAGGAAGGCAACGACCAACAGGTCTAATGCTCTTTACATTTAACTCCTTCTTAGCCCCGCCTACAGTTGAAATTGGCTGGTATGATGCCAAACTAATGGAATATATTCCGAATCCCATGCGTTGCTGAAATTGCCAACTTCTAGGACATACTACAAAAATATGTAACAATACACCTGTCTGCCATATATGCAATCTACCACCACACACGAACGCTGATTGTTCAGGAACCATGTGCGCAAACTGTTATGCCCCTCACCCCTCTACATCGAAAGACTGTCCGAAATTCATCCAAATGAAAGAAATTCTAAAAATCAAAACAACAAAAAAGTGCAGCATTGCTGATGCCAAAGGGTTATATAGAGATCTACACCCCTCCCAAGTAAATCAGAACACCGAGTCGTTTTCTGATAAAGCAAAGAAAGCAAACAATACTCCTTTCCCCAATAATCAACAATCGCCGCTTAATGAACCAACAACAAAAAATTCTGTAACGGAACCACTCAAACAAATTTTCACAGAACTAAAAGCATCTTCAACCAACAAGTCTAATACACAAATACCCCCAACTCCCTCTCCCTTTTCGACGATTGATGAATCAAAAACAAAATATGTCAAAGAAAACTCAATCGAAATCGCATCATCGCCATCAACTCTTTCTCTCAAAACTACTTCTAACTCCAACCAAAACAATTCAAAAATAAAACAACAAGCAAAGTTTACTCCCCTCCAATCTATTGAATCCAACTCAAACTTGTTTGTAGGCGGGCCCTGTGCAACCAACTCAAGTTACGCACATAATTCTGCAAAAACAAATCACCTCAACACAGCCTCAAGTAATCCACTCAACTCGCTAAACCAAACCACTAATACCGATATGATCGCAACTCTCTCTCCTCTCTCCAACACTACGCAATTGCTAATCTTAAACAATCAATATTACATTACGCCTTCTGATCAAGAAGATGAAGAAGTCATGTAAACACTATATTTCAGCCCAAAAGCTCCTTGAGGAGCTTGAACGATTCAACCTCTGAGCAGCAGAGTCGAATCTTGACATCCTCAACTTTGACAACCCCCGATTTTTTACAGTATAGCCCGAAATATACCGTACAAAAATCTCAAGATTCTCCAATGGAACCTTAATGGGTTTTCAAATAATCTTCACGAACTACAACTCCTTATAAATGAATTCATGCCAACTATCATTTCTTGACAAGAAACCCACATCGAACATAATCCCAAATTAACTCCACATGTACCTAAGCAGTACTCCCCTTATTTCCATAATTTAAATACAAACACATCTGCAAAACAAGGTATAGGTATATCCCACACATACCACTTATTATTAGTTCAAACCTCTCAGCGGTAGGGGCAGAAATAGACTTAGGAGTAACAAAACTTACAGTTATATCGCTATATATCCCACCTGACCAAAATTTCTCTTCCTCAGACATCGAAAACATCATTGATTCATTTAATACCCCTATCATTTTAACTGGGGATTTTAATTCCTGGAATCCTCTATGGGGTTCGCCATCAAGCAACGCCCGAGGCAAAAAAGTGGAACACTTCTTAAACCACTCAAATAACGGTAAACCCACCCATTTCTCAACCCATAGGACTTTCACTCATATAGACCTCAGCTTCATTTCCCCGCAACTCTCCCCAAACACTACGTGGACTATTCTACCTGATTTACACGGGAGCGATCACTACCCTATTGTGACTACAATAACACTCGGAACTAGTCAAAAATGGTTCAAGAACACACCTAAATACCAAACGGATAGGGCAAATTGGCATCTTTTTCAAAATAAAATTATTGAATATCTGGCAGATAGAGAAATATCCCCAAACACTAATAAAGAAGCAGTCATAATACAAAAGTCAATTCGATATGCAGCTAACGTTGCTATACCTCAATCATGCCACAATTCCACAAATCGCAAAGTCCCCTGGTGGAGCAAAGAGATTCACGAGCTTCGACAGTGTAAACAAAAAGCCTGGCAACAGTTTAAGAGATTTCCGACAGACTCAAACCTAATTTTATACCGTAAAACCAACGCTCTATTCCGTAAAACTGCAAAATCCGCCAAAAAAATTTGTTTCCAAAATTTCACCTCAAACATAAAACGAAATGCTACATCAAAGAAACTGTGGGCTGATGTTAAGGCACTAACTGGTAACTATGTACCACATTCAATAAAATTTATAAACTGCGATACAGGTTCTTTATCATGCCCGTTTAAAATCACGGAACAGTTCGCAAACACTTGGTCCATCTACTCAAGCGACGCAAATTTTAAGGAACATTGTTTAAACCTTAAGAAAAGCCTAGATACCAGAGTAAATATGATTAAGTATCTCGCTTCCAAGAACAGTTTCTGTCATGTAAATTCTTTGATCAGCATCACTAGATCCACTATATTATCTAAAATTGATTATGGACAAAGTATTTACGGGAAATGCTCTCAATCGTCATTTAAACTCATCCAACCCATATACCATTCGGCAATAAGAACCAGCCTAAAAGCCTTTAGAAGTACACCGATTAAGAACATCTTAACTGAACCTGGACTCCCGTCTATCCAACAGAGATACGACTACATCACTTCACTGCAGCTCCAAAAGTTTAACTCCATCTACAAAACGCCAATTGCTCTGGATGTTAAAAGAACACCGAAATGCGCATCTACAGTATACAATATGATATCCCTCGCAAAATCTATAGGTATACCCATATTGAGCAAAACATCCAAGCCGCCACTTCATCCTCCATGGTTGTTAAAAAAGGAATCATTTATACCTGACCTTAACACGCTACCTAAAGTATCCACAAACCATGAAACGTAAATACAAGCAAATGTTCCTCGAAAATCATGGAGGCTACAGAAAAAAAACTGGCTCTTCGTTTTTACCGACGGCTCAAAATCTAAGAATGGTACATCCTTCGCAGTCGTTGATCAAGACGGCAAAACATTATCCAAAGGACTCCTCTTGCATTTCTCATCGGTAGTGTCAGCAGAAGCTATGGCAATTCTAAAAGCCACTTAACTAGCAAAACCAACAAAAATTATTATTTGAACCGAAGCATTAATAATAAAACGGAAATAATTGCAACAATCCGAGACAAACTAATAGCAAACCGATTTTATATAAAACTAATGTGAAAACCAGGACACGTAGGCATATAACAATAACAAAGACACCAAAAAGAAAGTATTTAAATTCTGGGAAGATGTAAGACTCGAGAGCTGGAAATCCTACTCACATCACTACACAACGATAAACCCACAGGCTGAAAGAGCAGTATATCCATTAAATTGTTCTAACCTTAAAAACAAGATCTTTTTACGACTTCGTTTAGGACACACTTACATCACCCATAGCTACCTTATGACAAAAAGTGAACCCGCAATTTGTCATCTGTGTAACAGCAATACAACGCTAACTATCAAACATCTAACATTTGAATGTCCTACAGTCAAAATGGCCACAAAACAACTTGCACCTAAAGAAAACCTAACGGACCTACTTAGAAACACCAACGGAAGTAAATGTAAATTTAGTGTACGAACTCTTTAAGATCACAGAATTAGAAAATAGTATATAATATTAATAACATTATTTTATTTTAATTACTTTCACGCTAAATATAAAAAAAATATATATATATTTATTGATCAAGGCGGATATATATATATATATATCTTTATATATATAATTCTAATGTACGTGTGTTGTGACTGAACTCCTCCTAAACGGCTGGACCGATTTGCATAATTTTTTTTGTATGCGTTTGGGTTGCGCCGCGGGTGGTTTAGATTTACAATTCGGTCCAATTGGACAATGGGGCGTGGTACCACAAACCACAAATTAAAAATCTATTATTTCTGCTCCTGATAACGGTATTTGCACAAAATTTGGTACGTCGGTTTGGTGTGCATTTTTTAAGTGCTGCTGCAAATATGGGTGGGATTGTACAAAGGGGCGTGGTACCTCCCATAAAAGAAAAATATTAAGAATCCAATATTTCTGCTCCTGCTAACGGTTGGTATTTCGGTTGAGTGAACAAATTTTAAGTTCTGCTGCAAATATAGGCGGGATTTGATAAAGACGCGTGGTACCTCCCATACAAATCTTCTTTATGTATATAATTCTACTGTACGTGTGTATGTCACTGAATAAATTTTTTTTGGTCATCGAGCTTATTTGTTTGCTTTTATTTTTTGACATCTCACAAATTCGTTCTCAATCGTTCAAACAAAAGTATATTTTAATTTACGCAATAGTGGTTTGTTTTATTTCGAATTGCATGACAACGAGTGTGGTGTCATTGAAAAAAACACAAACTTGAATCAAGTAACAACTACGGCCACACGTAGGTATTCTAATTTAAGTGTATTGCATTAAGTGCGTTTCGTTATTTTCATATTAAAATTTTTTTGTATCTTTGAATATTTTTGGTGTCGCATTTTCAGTGAATATTAAGTGTATTACATTCACATATAAGTTACGTAACTGAAATAATGCCACGTCTTCGTGGACGAGGGGGAAATATTGGTCGACGGACTATCCATTCACAATTACAGCACAACCATCGGTTAAATATATAAGTTACGTAACTGCAACAATGCCACGTCTTCGTGGACGAGGGGAAAATATTGGTCGACGGACTATCCATTCACAATTACAGCACAACCATCGGTTAAATACATCGGCACAAGATCAATTGACGGACAATGGAAATGTAATAAATCCGACTGCAATCACACGTGCTAATGAAAGTCAAGAGCACCGCAATGAACGCCTTCGAGCTAATGCATTGACACAAAGACTGGCCCGTCAACGAGTCACCGACGCATTCAGAACACGCGAACAACAGCGTTTGCAAGTATAATATAAAAATAAGTCGGATTGTGTTTGAATTGATGTTCTCTTAATGCGCGAACGGATTTTATTTCTGGAAACTTTAAATGAAAGGTGACGTCAATACCAAGGTTTGTATGTATATAAGGCATTTGTATGTGTATTGGTTATACGAGTTATGGACATTTTAGCGAACATACTTTAAATTAAATTTTGTGGATATGTTAAAGATACGATTGTTTTGGTGGCCAGCCGACAGGTGACAGGTGGTAGTCAATCTCCGAAACCACTCAACTGATTTCAATGGAATTGTGGATGGGTATGTTAGGTTCCACCTAGGAAGATGGTATAGTTTTGGACCCGTTGGGTGGCGCTGTTGTCAAACGATCAAGAAGCCGGAAATCTATGAAGTCGTTTCTAAGCATTGAACTCAATTTAATTGCAAGGGAGTTTCATTCGTTCAATAGAGAGGTTCAACTATCAAAAGGTATGTTAATAGTTTAATAAATTTTAGGCTGTACGAAGTTCGCCGAGTCAGCTAGTATATATATATTTATATATATATAATGTTTTGTTAATAGCCAGCTGAAAGCCCTGGTAGCTACCAATATCATTGTATATTAATAATGTAATTTATTACTTATAAATAAAGTATATAATAATAATAATAATAATAATAATAATAAACGACGAGAGCTACAAACTTTACGTATAGCAGATATTTGAATAACTGTTAATTGCTGGAGCTTATTAAAATATGCGCCACCCCAACTGCAGAGTCCATATTGCAGTTTTGAATGGAATAAGCCATAATAGACCATTTTCATTGTTTCGGAAGAGCAGTACTATCTAAGACGAAAAATACAATGTAAAGAGGAAAGAAGATATTTTTTCAAAATAATAAATTTTGGGCCAGTTCAAATTTTGGTCAATAGTAACACCAAGGTACTTAAAAGTATCAATGATTTCAATTTTGAAGCAGTTAGGACTGCAATCTGCGTTTCTATTGAAAGATGGACCATTTTGGAAGCTGCAGATGTTGTTCGACAGCTTATGACTAACACAATCATGGGAATGAAAAACTATTTCTGGGTCGGGGAACTCCTGTTCAGTTAGACTCAAATACAGCAGTTTAGTTTTGCTACTAACAATAAGCCTGTTTTCTGCAAACCAGCATGTTAGTAAAGATACGCCATGGTTTATGTTAGATATTAAATCTAAAGGACTGACTGAACAATAAGCAATACCAAGGTCATCGGCAAAGGCTTTAGTTTTACCTAAAAATGGAAGTGAAAATAAGGAATTTATATATATTAGGAACTAAGTTGGACCAAGTACAGAATCTTGGGGTACTCCCAGGTTATTCGTTTTAGGATTGCTTATACTGCTTCCAACTTTAACTCGCTGTATTCTATATTTAAGATATGACTCAAACCAATTGTAAATGAATCCTCTGAATCCGGCCTTATATAATTTATCTAGGAGAATTACATGATCAACCATATCAAACGCCTTGGTAATGTCGACAAATAGGCCAGCGCAGAAAAGTTTGTCATCTAAACCCTAAAAAAATAGAGTAGAAGTCCAGTAGAGCATCCTCAGTGGAATGGCCAGTCCGAAAACCAAACTGTAGGGGACTAAAAAAATCAAAAGTATTGAGATAGGCTAAGATTCTCGTTTTTACTACTTTTTCAAAAACTTTGGAAATAGAAGTCAACAACGAAATTGGTCTATAATTGGATGTGTCCGTTTAATTACCCTTTTTAAATAATGAAATTATTATGGCGCATTTCAGATCTGTGGGAAAAGTTCCAGACATAATGCTGAAGTTAAAAAGATAAGACAAAATGTCTACTAAATTGAGACCAATATTCTTTAGAACCAGATTCGAGATCTCATCACTGCCACATGAATTAGAGTTAGGCAGAGAATTAATAGTTTTTAGCAATTCCAAACCTGTGATAGGCTCAAAAGCGAAGCTGTTACTAAAGCCATTACATATAGTGCAAAAATTACATGAAGTTTGCGAACTATCTGAAAGGAGTATTCTCCAATGGGGGCGGAGTAATTGCTAAGTTCGTTGGCTATTTCTAATGGATTCAAAATGTCAGTAACTCCGTTATTCAGTACGATAGGATCTGTGTTAGTAGGAACTTTTCGATTAATAATAATTGTAAAGATTATACATATCCCGCGCATTAATCACTTCCTAATTCACTTTTCTACAAAAATTTCTTAAGCGACTTTTTAAGCTTTTATTCGTTGGATGTTTCCAAATTTTTTTTCTCAATATGTGTTTAATATTTTTTTTTTTTTATAAGGGAGCGGGTTATCCAAGGTTTAAGACGAAATGTTGATTTTTTACGTGATAAGGTAAAGATAGAAGAACCAATGTATCTTTTTAAAGTTTTAAGAAAAATTTCATATGCTGTAGAAGCATTTTGTGCCACACTATCCCAACTTTCTTATAGCAATTTATTGTTTAATACAAGAAAATAAATTTTCTTATAAGTGGTTGGTGAAAAATCATATGCCTTACTACATTTTATGTTTTTAAAAAAGATTCCTGTCATACAATGGTCAGTTATATAAAGATCTATGTTGGTTCCAGCAAGATGATCAACAGCAAAATTCTCAAGACGAGCAAAAACATGATCGAGGCATGTACCTGCAGTTGCCCTAGTAGGTTCTTCAATGAAGGAAAAGCGTCCGTGTTCAGCCATGAGTGTTTGATATGTATCAGAAACTGAGTTAGAAACTAAAATATCTAAGTTAAAGTCGACTAAGATAATAAGATTTCCAGATCGTTAATTTTCTAAAAAGTAGAAAATTCATCTAAAAAACATGTAGGTGATGATGAATGAAGTCTATATACACAGACAAAACAATATCATACAGGCTCATACAAGTTCGAAACTTAAACTCCCACTCTACCGGCAGCGTACGTATCATTAGGAAAAAAAGTGTATTTAGGAATAAGATAATCGTCAACTTTGCATGAATAAATCCAAATTTCAGAGACAAATATTATTTCTGTCAAGTTTACAAAAGTTTCTACATGACCAATCAGTAAATCAAAGTTTTTACGCAAACTGCGTAAGCACAGCCAAAAATGCTATCAGAATTATATCTGATGGCTCTTACAGTGAGGCTGTCACGCACATGATCAAAGAAATCATTTATATCATTGCCCATGAAGAGCAGTTAAATTTTCAAAAGATCTTATGACAACAACCCCACTATTATCGGATTTCCTCATTAAAATATAAGAGTTTCTGAACCATATATATTTGAATTTATTCTCCTTTTTACATCTTTTAGCTGCCATAAATAAAGCCTTAGAATATTTAGTCAAGCTATCATTAATGAAAATATTTGAACTACTACTACACTACCAAAAGAAAAGAGCGATGAGTTCAGCTTCCTCCTATCATTTTTATACCCTCCACTTTGTCATTACATTTGACGCCAAGAAGGAGTCACCGGAGACCTCATAAAGTATATATATTCTGAATCAGGATCACATTCTGAATCGACTTAGCCATGTCCGTCTGTCTGTCTGTCTGTCTGACCGTCTGTCTGTCTCTTGAAAGCACGATAGCGCCCAAAGGAATTGACATAGGCGAATGAAAGTTGGTGAAATTACTTATTTTTATCGTCGTCAGGTATTGGTATTGAAAATGGGCTATGTCGGTCAAGTAGTTCTGGTACCTCCCATACAAAATCAATATTAGACCCTTGTGTCTCTCTGTCTGTCGAAAATACGATAGCGTCCAAAGGAATTGACATAGGCGAATGAAATTTGGTGATAGGACTTATTTTTATCGTCGTTAGGTTGGTATTAAAAATGGGATATGTGGGTGAAGTAGTTCTGGTACCTGCCACACAAAACCAATATTAGAAAACACATTTTGAAAGTACGATAGCGTCGAAAAGAATCTACCTAGGTTAGTGAAATGTTGTGAGAGGGCTTATTTTCATTGTCGTAGCTCCCATACAAAATCAATATCAGGCCCATGTGTCTCTCTGTCTGTTGTTCAATGTAATAACGTACTACCTCACATGCCTAAAACTTTGCATGAGTTGTATGCAGTGGAGGGTATCAAAGCATCGGACAGGCCGATGATAACCCTTTTACTTGTTTTTTGTTATTGTTATATCTCTTAAATATTGGTCGCATATCGACAGCCAGTAATAATTTGTATGTTAATGTTCTTTTGATTCTGTTATGCTGCACTCTTTAAAATTACTCTCTATAACTCTCTAAATTGTACTTTTCTTGTTATGCTTTGTGCGGTCATTCGTTTGGTCAATGATCGAATTTGTCTTAGAGTTAATCCATCTCTTTTGTAATCAACCAGCGACCAAGCAACATTGTTGCATGCGCAAAACTCCTATATCTTACCCGCCTATCCTATCTTCCATTCATATACTTCTTCTCAAAATACAATATCTTCATATCGTGTTATATGGCGAAAGCACATTCACATATTTCTTTGCATACGTAAATATGTCTACGTTTTGCTTAATTAAAATTACTGATTGCCTTCTTACTTCCTTCCCACTATACAATAATTCCATTTATGGTTTAATGTGACAAGTGCATCGCATATTTCCATATGGTTTTATATTACAAATGCAAGCAAACATTTCTTTCCCATGATCGCAGTACTTCGCGGCGTGAATCGGACACTGCCAGCTTCTTCTTCAAGATAATGACACGTCCTCATGTTTGGAGCCAGGGCAGACAGTTAGTATATTTTCGTAGAGCAGTGTTGTAAGTTCGATACCTTGCCTTGTTAAAGCAACAGTGAATAACGTAGAATAAAATATTTATGCAATAAGAAAATAAACAAAACAAGAACTTCATTCAATCTTGCATTGCCAATACTATATGAAATAAAATAAAATTTATCTCTACCTAATACTTCTCGGCGAGTGTTTTTTTTCTGTTCGATATTGCCGAACATCTATTTTTGAGAAAACTAAACAAAATTCGTTCTCAAGTGCACAAATGTGATGGTGTAAATCAGCAAATACAATCTACAAACATTAAAATCGTAACAACATCAACAAATTAGCCCGCGTATGTATGCTAGTTAATAAAATTATTAACATTGACAAAATCGTTTCTTTACACGAATAATTAAGGATCAATATTCGTAAAAACATTTTAATTCGTTCTTAGCAATATACATCCCTCTCTTAATTTGTTACGTTGGTACTTTGGCTATTAATGCAGTATATAAGGGGGATAACTATGCGTAACCGCAACATTTATTTTTGTTAACCTTGAATTTCCGTTTAAATAAAGAATTTTTAAGAAGTTTCGATTGTTCGTTTTCCATCTGGGTTCCTTTGATTTTCCACATTTTGGTGCCGAAACCCAGGAATAGGATAAGCCGGCGAAACAAAAAAAAATTTTTACTTCGGGTTTATTTTTTTGAATATCGTTGCGAATATCGCGATTCAAAATGGAGTTAGATAGACGTGCGGCATACAGATGGCAAGTGCAGAAAATTGTCAAAGCGGCTGCCGATTCCCTCAAAGACCACAGCTCACAGGTTACGGACGCTAACGTACTTCAATTCGATAAAATCCAGGACGAGCTAGTGTCTCTAGTTCTCAGGTTGAAAGCTGTGAACGATTGCTTGAATACGATCAACGAAGACCTCAAGCAAAAGGGCTTACTAAAGACCTACCAGAGAAAATCGTCGAATACCTAGATCTAACCATCGGTGTACTCGCTCGTCTAGAAATACGGTTGGATAAGTTGCGCCATTCTTGCCTCAGTCGAACCAAATAACTCTTCTCTTGGTACAAACTCCTTCAACGGTGGTTCAAAACTGCGTAAACTTTCTCCTAAGCGTTTTGATGGTAGTTTCGATAGCTGGTTTCCATTCTGCGAACAGTTTCGGAGTGCAGTACACGCAAATTCGAACCTGTCCGAACCTGAGAAATGCAATTACCTGGAATCGGTCTTGATTGGTGAAGCCAAGAAATCTATTGCTGGGTTCACGCCATCTGAGAAGTGTTATGAAGCCGCTGTGTCATTACTGCAGGAGCAGTATGGAAACACCGACAAACTCATAGACAACTATATCAGCAGCTTATTTATCTAGCCGTTGTTCGAGATCGAGCCGATGTTTCTGGACTTCGTAATCTTTATGGTAAGGTTATAGCGTGCACTCGTTCCATTACCGCGCTCCAAGTACCCAGTAGTCATGCTTCGATCTATCTTCCAACTGATTTGCGAATAGACTATCATCGCCAAGTGGAGCAGGGGGAAGAGATAGATGAAGCCGAACCATCGTCCAGCAGAAGTGAATCGTCTCTTTTTCAAATTGGAAGCGACGAGGTAAAACATATTTTACGGTTTCTTAAACGGGAGGTTGAATCGATGGAAAGAAACAAAGCCGAAAAGTTCGACTCTTACAACAGCATCTAGCTTAATAGTGGTGGGCGACGACACCACTTGTTTGTTTTGTAAATCTTAAGGTCATAAGACAAAGGAGTGTGACAGTAATCAGAGAAAAGAAATACACTTCGCTCAAGTGGTAGATGTTTTCATTGTGCAAAGCGCGGGCATTCATCAAAGAAATGCATAAGCACTAAATTTCTCTCATGCAACAAATGTCACGGTAAACATATATCTTCTATATGCGACCCACACTTCAAAAGCAATTCACAACTTTCACGGAGTAGAACACTATTGTATGAAGTACTGGTTCTCTCTCTATTTATATACAAATACTAGACCTATTTGTTAGTATTAGGCAGTCAGTCACATTTTGTCTTTAGACTTAAATAAAACGTATTAACAAAGTATTTTCTTTCCGTCGTCTTATAACAAACTCAAGAAGGAAGCGGTGAAATGTCAAGTGCAGCGAGAAGTAGTACATTGAATAATCAAGTTCTTTCGATTCGTGCGTTATAGATGGTCAGTAGAGCTATATTCGTGAAAGCGTCGCTAAGAAATTAAAGCTCAAATGTTTGGGTGAGATTAAGCTGTCTGTCATACCATTTGGAAGCAAAAAGGTAAATTCTCTGCAAATATTTACTAAAGTAAGAATTAATCTACGCAGTGAACTGAAATTTGTGTGGACGTGCTGGAGGTAGCTCAAGAAGATTGTGCACTTTTCCGAAGTCTTCAATTAGCGGACGCTCGGCCAAAAGACATCGAGTTTGAGAACCGCTGAAGTCTTCTTATTGGCTCTAATTTTTTTGGTCCGTGATTACTGGAAGGCAACGTCGTCTCACAAATCGTTTGAGAGCCATAGAAACCGTGTTCGACTGGGCACTCCAAGGAATTCACACTTCCGTAAGTGAAAGCATGAGTACATCTAATGAAAATCCTCGCTTCTCTTCTAGTATTCTTCTGAGTTTGACACATGGACCGGAGGCTGCACACGATTTCTGGTCCCTAGAAACAATTGGCATTCTAAATAATGAAGAAGAGCATTCAGCGCTTACAAGGAGTTGGATTGATCAATGCATTGCTAGGGAGGGTTCATATAACGTGGCTAAGTTACCCTGGAAGGATTCTGACTCCGTTCTTCATAACAATAAAGCTCAAGCGTGCAAACGACTAGATGTGCTTCACCGTCGCTTGTCTAGATACCCTGACAAATTTTTGGAGTACGACGCTGCTATACAGAAGCTGATAAATGAGGGTATTGCGGAACCGGTACAGAAGTTGGGGGAGTAAAACAAGCACCGGGAATTTAATCTGCCACATCGTCCGCTGTATAAAGAAGAAAGCCTTTCCAACAAAACTGCGCTTGGTGTTCGACGCCTCTGTACATCAAGAGGATAGGCGCTCTTTTAATGATCTGCTTTGGACATTGGACTAGAACCAATTTTTTACCGGACATATTGATGGTATTGCTTATATCGCTATATATCCCACCTGACCAAAATTTCTCTTCCTCAGACATCGAAAACATCATTGATTCATTTAATACCCCTATCATTTTAACTGGGGATTTTAATTCCTGGAATCCTCTATGGGGTTCGCCATCAAGCAACGCCCGAGGCAAAAAAGAGGAACACTTCTTAAACCACTCAAATAACGGTAAACCCACCCATTTCTCAACCCATAGGACTTTCACTTATATAGACCTCACCTTCATTTCCCCGCAACTCTCCCCAAACACTACGTGGACTATTCTACCTGATTTACACGGGAGCGATCACTACCCTATTGTGACTACAATAACACTCGGAACTAGTCAAAAATGGTTCAAGAACACACCTAAATACCAAACGGATAGGGCAAATTGGCATCTTTTTCAAAATAAAATTATTGAATATCTGGCAGATAGAGAAATATCCCCAAACACTAATAAAGAAGCAGTCATAATACAAAAGTCAATTCGATATGCAGCTAACGTTGCTATACCTCAATCATGCCACAATTCCACAAATCGCAAAGTCCCCTGGTGGAGCAAAGAGATTCACGAGCTTCGACAGTGTAAACAAAAAGCCTGGCAACAGTTTAAGAGATTTCCGACAGACTCAAACCTAATTTTATACCGTAAAACCAACGCTCTATTCCGTAAAACTGCAAAATCCGCCAAAAAAATTTGTTTCCAAAATTTCACCTCAAACATAAAACGAAATGCTACATCAATGAAACTGTGGGCTGATGTTAAGGCACTAACTGGTAACTATGTACCACATTCAATAAAATTTATAAACTGCGATACAGGTTCTTTATCATGCCCGTTTAAAATCACGGAACAGTTCGCAAACACTTGGTCCATCTACTCAAGCGACGCAAATTTTAAGGAACATTGTTTAAACCTTAAGAAAAGCCTAGATACCAGAGTAAATATGATTAAGTATCTCGCTTCCAAGAACAGTTTCTGTCATGTAAATTCTTTGATCAGCATCACTAGATCCACTATATTATCTAAAATTGATTATGGACAAAGTATTTACGGGAAATGCTCTCAATCGTCATTTAAACTCATCCAACCCATATACCATTCGGCAATAAGAACCAGCCTAAAAGCCTTTAGAAGTACACCGATTAAGAACATCTTAACTGAAGCTGGACTCCCGTCTATCCAACAGAGATACGACTACATCACTTCACTGCAGCTCCAAAAGTTTAACTCCATCTACAAAACGCCAATTGCTCTGGATGTTAAAAGAACACCGAAATGCGCATCTACAGTATACAATATGATATCCCTCGCAAAATCTATAGGTATACCCATATTGAGCAAAACATCCAAGCCGCCACTTCATCCTCCATGGTTGTTAAAAAAGGAATCATTTATACCTGACCTTAACACGCTACCTAAAGTATCCACAAACCATGAAACGTAAATACAAGCAAATGTTCCTCGAAAATCATGGAGGCTACAGAAAAAAAACTGGCTCTTCGTTTTTACCGACGGCTCAAAATCTAAGAATGGTACATCTTCGCAGTCGTTGATCAAGACGGCAAAACATTATCCAAAGGACTCCTCTTGCATTTCTCATCGGTAGTGTCAGCAGAAGCTATGGCAATTCTAAAAGCCACTTAACTAGCAAAACCAACAAAAATTATTATTTGAACCGAAGCATTAATAATAAAACGGAAATAATTGCAACAATCCGAGACAAACTAATAGCAAACCGATTTTATATAAAACTAATGTGGATACCAGGACACGTAGGCATATAACAATAACAAAGACACCAAAAAGAAAGTTTTTAAATTCTGGGTAGATGTAAGACTCGAGAGCTGGAAATCCTACTCACATCACTACACAACGATAAACCCACAGGCTGAAAGAGCAGTATATCCATTAAAAACTATCAAACATCTAACATTTGAATGTCCTACAGTCAAAATGGCCACAAAACAACTTGCACCTAAAGAAAACCTAACGGACCTACTTAGAAACACCAACGGAAGTAAATGTAAATTTAGTGTACGAACTCTTTAAGATCACAGAATTAGAAAATAGTATATAATATTAATAACATTATTTTATTTTAATTACTTTCACGCTAAATATAAAAATATATATATATATTTATTGATCAAGGCGGATATATATAATTCTACTGTACGTGTATTGTGACTGAACTCCTCCTAAACGGCTGGACCGATTTGCATAAATTTTTTTGTATGCGTTTGGGTTGCGCCCCGGGTGGTTTAGATTTACAATTCGGTCCAATTGGACAATGGGGCGTGGTACCACAAACCACAAATTAAAAATCTATTATTTCTGCTCCTGATAACGGTATTTGCATTTTTTAAGTGCTGCTGCAAATATGGGCGGGATTGTACAAAGGGGTGTGGTACCTCCCATAAAAAAAAAATATTAAGAATCCAATATTTCTGCCCCTGCTAACGGTTGGTATTTCGGTTGAGTGAACAAAGTTTAAGTTCTGCTGCAAATATAGGCGGGATTTGATAAAGACGCGTGGTACCTCCCATACAAATCTTCTTTATGTATATAATTCTACTGTACGTGTGTATGTCACTGAATAAATTTTTTTTGGTCATCGAGCTTATTTGTTTGCTTTTATTTTTTGACATCTCACAAATTCGTTCTCAATCGTTCAAACAAAAGTATATTTTAATTTACGCAATAGTGGTTTGTTTTATTTCGAATTGCAAGACAACGGGGCGTGGTACCACAAACCACAAATTAAAAATCTATTATTTCTGCTCCTGATAACGGTATTTGCACAAAATTTGGTACGTCTGTTTGGTGTGCATTTTTTAAGTGCTGCTGCAAATATGGGCGGGATTGTACAAAGGGGCGTGGTACCTCCCATAAAAAAAAATATTAAGAATCCAATATTTCTGCCCCTGCTAACGGTTGGTATTTCGGTTGAGTGAACAAATTTTAAGTTCTGCTGCAAATATAGGCGGGATTTGATAAAGACGCGTGGTACCTCCCATACAAATCTTCTTTATGTATATTGTAATTCTACTGTACGTGTGTATGTCACTGAATAAATTTTTGTTGGTCATCGAGCTTATTTGTTTGCTTTTATTTTTTGACATCTCACAAAGTCGTTCTTAAACGTTCAAACAAAAGTATATTTTAATTTACGCAATAGTGGTTTGTTTTATTTCGAATTGCAAGACAACGAGTGTGGTGTCATTGAAAACAACACAAACTTGAATCAAGTAACAACTACGGCCACACGTAGGTATTCTAATTTAAGTGTATTGCATTAAGTGCGTTTCGTTATTTTCATATTTAAATTTTTTTGTATCTTTGGATATTTTTGGTGTCGCATTTTCAGTGAATATTAAGTGTATTACATTCACATATAAGTTACGTAACTGAAATAATGCCACGTCTTCGTGGACGAGGGGGAAATATTGGTCGACGGACTATCCATTCACAATTACAGCACAACCATCGGTTAAATATATAAGTTACGTAACTGAAACAATGCCAGGTCTTCGTGGACGAGGGGAAAATATTGGTCGACGGACTATCCATTCACAATTACAGCACAACCATCGGTTAAATACATCGGCACAAGATCAATTGACGGACAATGGAAATGTAATAAATCCGACTGCAATCACACGTGCTAATGAAAGTCAAGAGCACCGCAATGAACGCCTTCGAGCTAATGCATTGACACAAAGACTGGCCCGTCAACGAGTCACCGACACATTCAGAACACGCGAACAACAGCGTTTGCAAGTATAATATAAAAATAAGTCGGATTGTGTTTGAATTGATGTTCTCTTAATGCGCGAACGGATTTTGTTTCTGGAAACTTTAAATGAAAGGTGACGTCAATACCAAGGTTTGTATGTATATAAGGCATTTGTATGTGTATTGGTTATACGAGTTATAGACATTTTAGCGAACATACTTTAAATGAAATTTTGTGGATATGTTAAAGATACGATTGTTTTGGTGGCCACCCGACAGGTGACAGGTGGTAGTCAATCTCCGAAACCACTCAACTGATTTCAATGGAATTTTGTGGATGGGTATGTTAGGTTCCACCTAGGAAGATGGTATAGTTTTGGACCCGTTGGGTGGCGCTGCTGTCAAACGATCAAGAAGCCGGAAATCTATGAAGTCGTTTCTAAGCATTGAACTCAATTTAATTGCAAGGGAGTTTCATTCGTTCAATAGAGAGGTTCAACTATCAAAAGGTATGTTAGGTTAGGTTAGGTTGAAGTGGCTGTCGGCTAGCCGACACACTTAGACCATTATACGGTCCCTTGTGATACCACATGAATCTATCTACTAAATTCTTCCTACTCGTTGAACCAGTTGGAGCTTCTAATGAAGCGCAAGAGACAGCGAATGGCCGTGTCTTTTAGATCGTTAAGATCATTATAGTAGAACTCTCCCAAATGGAGTTTTCTTCTTTGTGAGAGCGCCGGACACGTGCAGAGGAGATGAAGAATAGTTTCCTCTTCTTCCTCGTCGAGACAGCTTCTGCAAAAATCATTACATATTACGCCAAGTCTTTTTGCATGCCTGCCTATGAGACAGTGTCCTGTGATGACACCTATTGTAGCACTGATGTGCTTCCTATCGAGGAAGATCAGATGCCTGGAACGTTTTAGATCCAGCTTTGGCCAGATCTGTTTTGTCGCTAGACATGTCGAGCCGGTTGTCCATCTAAGATTTGTTCTTTCGATGGCATCCAGCTTTATTTTTAGTTTGCAGGTAGCGATTGGGATACCTAAAGAGTCCTTGTTTGGAAGCAAAGGTAGTGTTGTTCCGTGTTTGGCGAGTTCATCAGCCTTACAGTTACCTGGGATGTCTCTATGCCCCGGCACCCAACAGAGGTGAATATTAAACTGCTCCGCCATCTCTCTGAGAGACGAACGACAGTCTTGGGCTGTTATTGAATTTGTAGAGACTGATTCCAGGCACTTTATAGCCGCCTGGCTGTCCGAGAAGATACGGATATCTTTAGATATCACGTTTTCTTTCAGCCAGGATAAGACTTCTTTAATCGCCATTATTTCCGCCTGAAAAACGCTACAGTGATCAGGAAGACGGAAGGAGAGACTAAGATCTAGTCTGTCGGAGAAGACACCGCCACCAACACCGTCCACAGTTTTCGAACCATCTGTGAAGAAATGGATCGATTCATCATCCAGGAAAGCTTTCTCCTCCCAGAATGATCTAGAGGGGATGGAGACCTGGAAGTTATTATCAAATTGTAGTTCCGGTGTAGTGTAATCGATGTTTCCTGGGATGTTTTTAAAATTGTTCAAAATAGCGGCATGGCCAGTTGTTTTCCTGGTCCATTGTGAGGTAGCTTTAAGGCGAACGGCTGCAGAAGCTGCCATTTGTCTGCTGAAGATGTCAATTGGTGTCAGATGAAGCAGGATGTCGAGGGCAGCGGAAGGGGTAGTACGAAGAGCCCCGCCGATGCACAAGCAAACTGTTCTTTGGACTTTGCTTAACTTATCGCGATAAGTCGCTTTGTCCAAAGCAGTCCACCAGACAACAACACCGTACGTAAGTATCGGTCTTATGACAGAGATGTATAGCCAGTAAGTGATACGAGGCTGTAAACCCCACTTGTTTCCTATGGCTTTTTTGCAAGAGAAAAGTGCCACAGTGGCCTTTTTAATTCTTTCTTGGATGTTAGGTTTCCAAGGTATGTTAATAGTTTAATAAATTTTAGGCGGTACGAAGTTCGCCGAGTCAGCTAGTATATATATATATATAATGTTTTGTTAATAGCCAGCTGAAAACCCTGGTAGCTAGTGCCAATATCATTGTATATTAATAATGTAATTTATTACTTATTATTAAAGTATATAATAATAATAATAATAATAATAAACGACGAGAGCTACAAACTTTACGTATAGCAGATATTTGAATAACTGTTAATTGCTGGAGCTTATTAAAATATGCGCCACCCCAACTGCAGAGTCCATATTGCAGTTTTGAATGGAATAAGCCATAATAGACCATTTTCATTGTTTCGGAAGAGCAGTACTATCTAAGACGAAAAATACAATGTAAAGAGGAAAGAAGATATTTTTTCAAAATAATAAATTTTGGTCAATAGTAACACCAAGGTACTTAAAAGTATCAATGATTTCAATTTTGAAGCAGTTAGGACTGCAATCTGCGTTTCTATTGAAAGATGGACCATTTTGGAAGCTGCAGATGTTGTTCGACAGCTTATGACTAACACAATCATGGGAATGAAAAACTATTTCTGGGTCGGGGAACTCCTGTTCAGTTAGACTCAAATACAGCAGTTTAGTTTTGCTACTAACAATAAGCCTGTTTTCTGCAAGCCAGCATGTTAGTAAAGATACGCCATGGTTTATGTTAGATATTAAATCTAAAGGACTGACTGAACAATAAGCAATACCAAGGTCATCGGCAAAGGCTTTAGTTTTACCTAAAAATGGAAGTGAAAATAAGGAATTTATATATATTAGGAACTAAGTTGGACCAAGTACAGAATCTTGGGGTACTCCCAGGTTATTCGTTTTAGGATTGCTTATACTGCTTCCAACTTTAACTCGCTGTATTCTATATTTAAGATATGACTCAAACCAATTGTAAATGAATCCTCTGAATCCGGCCTTATATAATTTATCTAGGAGAATTACATGATCAACCATATCAAACGCCTTGGTAATGTCGACAAATAGGCCAGCGCAGAAAAGTTTGTCATCTAAACCCTAAAAAAATAGAGTAGAAGTCCAGTAGAGCATCCTCAGTGGAATGGCCAGTCCGAAAACCAAACTGTAGGGGACTAAAAAAATCAAAAGTATTGAGATAGGCTAAGATTCTCGTTTTTACTACTTTTTCAAAAACTTTGGAAATAGAAGTCAACAACGAAATTGGTCTATAATTGGATGTGTCCGTTTAATTACCCTTTTTAAATAATGAAATTATTATGGCGCATTTCAGATCTGTGGGAAAAGTTCCAGACATAATGCTGAAGTTAAAAAGATAAGACAAAATGTCTACTAAATTGAGACCAATATTCTTTAGAACCAGATTCGAGATCTCATCACTGCCACATGAATTAGAGTTAGGCAGAGAATTAATAGTTTTTAGCAATTCCAAACCTGTGATAGGCTCAAAAGCGAAGCTGTTACTAAAGCCATTACATATAGTGCAAAAATTACATGAAGTTTGCGAACTATCTGAAAGGAGTATTCTCCAATGGGGGCGGAGTAATTGCTAAGTTCGTTGGCTATTTCTAATGGATTCAAAATGTCAGTAACTCCGTTATTCAGTACGATAGGATCTGTGTTAGTAGGAACTTTTCGATTAATAATAATTGTAAAGATTATACATATCCCGCGCATTAATCACTTCCTAATTCACTTTTCTACAAAAATTTCTTAAGCGACTTTTTAAGCTTTTATTCGTTGGATGTTTCCAAATTTTTTTTCTCAATTTGTGTTTAATATTTTTTTTTTTTATAAGGGAGCGGGTTATCCAAGGTTTAAGACGATATTCTGATTTTTTACGTGATAAGGTAAAGATAGAAGAACCAATGTATCTTTTTAAAGTTTTAAGAAAAATTTCATATGCTGTAGAAGCATTTTGTGCCACACTATCCCAACTTTCTTATAGCAATTTATTGTTTAATACAAGAAAATAAATTTTCTTATAAGTGGTTGGTGAAAAATCATATGCCTTACTACATTTTATGTTTTTAAAAAAGATTCCTGTCATACAATGGTCAGTTATATAAAGATCTATGTTGGTTCCAGCAAGATGATCAACAGCAAAATTCTCAAGACGAGCAAAAACATGATCGAGGCATGTACCTGCAGTTGCCCTAGTAGGTTCTTCAATGAAGGAAAAGCGTCCGTGTTCAGCCATGAGTGTTTGATATGTATCAGAAACTGAGTTAGAAACTAAAATATCTAAGTTAAAGTCGACTAAGATAATAAGATTTCCAGATCGTTAATTTTCTAAAAAGTAGAAAATTCATCTAAAAAACATGTAGGTGATGATGAATGAAGTCTATATACACAGACAAAACAATATCATACAGGCTCATACAAGTTCGAAACTTAAACTCCCACTCTACCGGCAGCGTACGTATCATTAGGAAAAAAAGTGTATTTAGGAATAAGATAATCGTCAACTTTGCATGAATAAATCCAAATTTCAGAGACAAATATTATTTCTGTCAAGTTTACAAAAGTTTCTACATGACCAATCAGTAAATCAAAGTTTTTACGCAAACTGCGAATATTTTGATGTAAAACAAAAAAAAAATTGGCACAGCCAAAAATGCTATCAGAATTATATCTGATGGCTCTTACAGTGAGGCTGTCACGCACATGATCAAAGAAATCATTTATATCATTGCCCATGAAGAGCAGTTAAATTTTCAAAAGATCTTATGACAACAACCCCACTATTATCGGATTTCCTCATTAAAATATGAGAGTTTCTGAACCATATATATTTGAATTTATTCTCCTTTTTACATCTTTTAGCTGCCATAAATAAAGCCTTAGAATATTTAGTCAAGCTATCATTAATGAAAATATTTGAACTACTACTACACTACCAAAAGAAAAGAGCGATGAGTTCAGCTTCCTCCTATCATTTTTATACCCTCCACTTTGTCATTACATTTGACGCCAAGAAGGAGTCACCGGAGACCTCATAAAGTATATATATTCTGAATCAGGATCACATTCTGAATCGACTTAGCCATGTCCGTCTGTCTGTCTGTCTGTCTGTCCGTCTGTCTGTCTCTTGAAAGCACGATAGCGCCCAAAGGAATTGACATAGGCGAATGAAAGTTGGTGAAATTACTTATTCTTATCGTCGTCAGGTATTGGTATTGAAAATGGGCTATGTCGGTCAAGTAGTTCTGGTACATCCCATACAAAATCAATATTAGACCCTTGTGTCTCTCTGTCTGTCGAAAATACGATAGCGTCCAAAGGAATTGACATAGGCGAATGAAATTTGGTGATAGGACTTATTTTTATCGTCGTTAGGTTGGTATTAAAAATGGGATATGTGGGTGAAGTAGTTCTGGTACCTGCCACACAAAACCAATATTAGAAAACACATTTTGAAAGTACGATAGCGTCGAAAAGAATCTACCTAGGTTAGTGAAATGTTGTGAGAGGGCTTATTTTCATTGTCGTAGCTCCCATACAAAATCAATATCAGGCCCATGTGTCTCTCTGTTTGTTGTTCAATGTAATAATGTTGTATGCAGTGGAGGGTATCAAAGCATCGGCCAGGCCGATGATAACCCTTTTACTTGTTTTTTGTTATTGTTATATCTCTTAAATATTGGTCGCATATCGACAGCCAGTAATAATTTGTATGTTAATGTTCTTTTGATTCTGTTATGCTGCACTCTTTAAAATTACTCTCTATAACTCTCTAAATTGTACTTTTCTTGTTATGCTTTGTGCGGTCATTCGTTTGGTCAATGATCGAATTTGTCTTAGAGTTAATCCATCTCTTTTGTAATCAACCAGCGACCAAGCAACATCAACAAATTAGCCCGCGTATGTATGCTAGTTAATAAAATTATTAACATTGACAAAATCGTTTCTTTACACGAATAATTAAGGATCAATATTCGTAAAAACATTTTAATTCGTTCTTAGCAATATAAATCCCTCTCTTAATTTGTTACGTTGGTACTTTGGCTATCAATGCAGTATATAAGGGGGATAACTATGCGTAACCGCAACATTTATTTTTGTTAACCTTGAATTTCCGTTTAAATAAAGAATTTTTAAGAAGTTTCGATTGTTCGTTTTCCATCTGGGTTCCTTTGATTTTCCACATTTTGGTGCCGAAACCCAGGAATAGGATAAGCCGGCGAAACAAAAAAAAATGTTTACTTCGGGTTTATTTTTTTGAATATCGTTGCTCTATCGCGATTCAAAATGGAGTTAGATAGACGTGCGGCATACAGATGGCAAGTGCAGAAAATTGTCAAAGCGGCTGCCGATTCCCTCAAAGACCACAGCTCACAGGTTACGGACGCTAACGTACTTCAATTCGATAAAATCCAGGACGAGCTAGTGTCTCTAGTTCTCAGGTTGAAAGCTGTGAACGATTGCTTGAATACGATCAACGAAGACCTCAAGCAAAAGGGCTTACTAAGGACCCACCAGAGAAAATCGTCGAATACCTAGATCTAACCATCGGTGTACTCGCTCGTCTAGAAATACGGTTGGATAAGTTGCGCCATTCTTGCCTCAGTCGAACCAAATAACTCTTCTCTTGGTACAAACTCCTTCAACGGTGGTTCAAAACTGCGTAAACTTTCTCCTAAGCGTTTTGATGGTAGTTTCGATAGCTGGTTTCCATTCTGCGAACAGTTTCGGAGTGCAGTACACGCAAATTCGAACCTGTCCGAACCTGAGAAATGCAATTACCTGGAATCGGTCTTGATTGGTGAAGCCAAGAAATCTATTGCTGGGTTCACGCCATCTGAGAAGTGTTATGAAGCCGCTGTGTCATTACTGCAGGAGCAGTATGGAAACACCGACAAACTCATAGACAACTATATCAGCAGCTTATTTATCTAGCCGTTGTTCGAGATCGAGCCGATGTTTCTGGACTTCGTAATCTTTATGGTAAGGTTATAGCGTGCACTCGTTCCATTACCGCGCTCCAAGTACCCAGTAGTCATGCTTCGATCTATCTTCCAACTGATTTGCGAATAGACTATCATCGCCAAGTGGAGCAGGGGGAAGAGATAGATGAAGCCGAACCATCGTCCAACAGAAGTGAATCGTCTCTTTTTCAAATTGGAAGCGACGAGGTAAAACATATTTTACGGTTTCTTAAACGGGAGGTTGAATCGATGGAAAGAAACAAAGCCGAAAAGATCGACTCTTACAACAGCATCTAGCTTAATAGTGGTAGGCGACGACACCACTTGTTTGTTTTGTAAATCTTAAGGTCATAAGACAAAGGAGTGTGACAGTAATCAGAGAAAAGAAATACACTTCGCTCAAGTGGTAGATGTTTTCATTGTGCAAAGCGCGGGCATTCATCAAAGAAATGCATAAGCACTAAATTTCTCTCATGCAACAAATGTCACGGTAAACATATATCTTCTATATGCCACCCACACTTCAAAAGCAATTCACAACTTTCACGGAGTAGAACACTATTGTATGAAGTACTGGTTCTCTCTCTATTTATATACAAATACTAGACCTATTTGTTAGTATTAGGCAGTCAGTCACATTTTGTCTTTAGACTTAAATAAAACGTATTAACAAAGTATTTTCTTTCCGTCGTCTTATAACAAAGTCAAGAAGGAAGCGGTGAAATGTCAAGTGCAGCGAGAAGTAGTACTTTGAATAATCAAGTTCTTTCGATTCGTGCGTTATAGATGGTCAGTAGAGCTATATTCGTGAAAGCGTCGCTAAGAAATTAAAGCTCAAATGTTTGGGTGAGATTAAGCTGTCTGTCATACCATTTGGAAGCAAATAGGTAAATTCTCTGCAAATATTTACTAAAGTAAGAATTAATCTACGCAGTGAACTGAAATTTGTGTGGACGTGCTGGAGGTAGCTCAAGAAGATTGTGCACTTTTCCGAAGTCTTCAATTAGCGGACGCTCGGCCAAAAGACATCGAGTTTGAGAACCGCTGAAGTCTTCTTATTGGCTCTAATTTTTTTGGTCCGTGATTACTGGAAGGCAACGTCGTCTCACAAATCGTTTGAGAGCCATAGAAACCGTGTTCGACTGGGCACTTCAAGGAATTCACACTTCCGTAAGTGAAAGCATGAGTACATCTAATGAAAATCCTCGCTTCTCTTCTAGTATTCTTCTGAGTTTGACACATGGACCGGAGGCTGCACACGATTTCTGGTCCCTAGAAACAATTGGCATTCTAAATAATGAAGAAGAGCATTCAGCGCTTACAAGGAGTTGGATTGATCAATGCATTGCTAGGGAGGGTTCATATAACGTGGCTAAGTTACCCTGGAAGGATTCTGACTCCGTTCTTCATAACAATAAAGCTCAAGCGTGCAAACGACTAGATGTGCTTCACCGTCGCTTGTCTAGATACCCTGACAAATTTTTGGAGTACGACGCTGCTATACAGAAGCTGATAAATGAGGGTATTGCGGAACCGGTACAGAAGTTGGGGGAGTAAAACAAGCACCGGGAATTTAATCTGCCACATCGTCCGCTGTATAAAGAAGAAAGCCTTTCCAACAAAACTGCGCTTGGTGTTCGACGCCTCTGTACATCAAGAGGATAGGCGCTCTTTTAATGATCTGCTTTGGACATTGGACTAGAACCAATTTTTTACCGGACATATTGATGGTATTGCTTAGTTTCCGCTTAGGTCCCTTTGGTGTCGTTGCGGATATCGAAAAGGCTTTCCTCCATATTGCTTTGCATGAGGATGACCGGGATAGTCATCGCTTTTTGTGGGTTACATTCAGCATAAATTGCAGCCCGATTCTTCTCTGTGCTACCATCCAAAGGCATCTCGACAGTGAAAAACATCAGTTTGCTGAAACATGTGCTGCATCGAGGAACATATTTATGGACGATTTAGCCATCAATGCTAACACGGAAGAAGAAGCGTTGCGGATCTGTACAGAAGAAGTCAGTATTTTTAAAAGAGAATCGATGAATTTACTTTTATTTATTTATTTATTTATTTGTTTGTCAAAAAAGTACTTGGCCTTCCTTAGACATGAGAAAATATGAATTTAATTAGTAACATAGTACAAATAATGAAAAAAGAGACAAAATTGAGGAAAAAATTATGTTAATAAAGATAATACAGAAAAAAAATTCAAGTACAAAACTAATTAAAAATTGAGCAATACAATTACAACTGGAAATAATTCAACAGAATGGATTTTATTAATGGTATTGTCATATTAATTTCAATTAAAGACGCACAATCATTATACAATAGCATTAAACCATTTAAAGAGGTGGATATACCGTAATTAGTACGAGAACGAGGAATATAAAAGAATCTGTTATTACGCAAATTAAGTGATGGAACATTAAGACCCAAAACACTTGAAACATCAGGACAGTGAATGTCCCCAATAAGTATTCTGTGGAGAAAAACAACTCTTGACACCTTTCTCCTAACCTCAAGGGACTCGAGTCCAATAAGTTGTAGTCGGGCTGAGGAAGGGGGTAAGCTATTAAAAAAATCAGACCAAGGAAGACGTCTGAGGGCAAACCTAAGAAATCTCTTTTGTATTGCTTCGATTCTTACAAAATGAGTGTTGTAGTATGGACACCAAACAATGGACGCATATTCCAACCACGATCGAACAAACGACAAATATAAGATTTTTAGCGCGTAGGGGTCGGTGAACACCCTAGCATAAGGTTTAAGCATTCCCCATGCTCTATTGGCTTTATTTGATATATATTCATAGTGATAAATGTAGGATAGTTTACTATCTAACATAACCCCTAAATCTTTTATCAAAGATACACGCGGAATAACATTGCTGTCCAAGGAATAAGCGTGAATGTAAGGTGAGGTACGACGGGAAAAAGTAATGACCGAACATTTACTAACATTAAGGGACAAGTAGTTTTTAGTGCACCACAAAACGATGTTTTGGAGAAGTGCATTCAATATATCTAAACTATTAGGATCATTGCAAGAAGAGTATATTTTAAAATCATCGGCAAACATCAGGATATTGCAATGTGGAACAAATTTGACAACATCATTAACGAATAAAATGAATAAGAGTGGACCTATGTGACTTCCTTGAGGGAAACCGGATGTTACCATGATTTCTTTGGATAAGTGTCTTCGAAACTTTACAAATTGGTATCTGTTTACTAAATAGGATGATAGCCATCTAAGAAAGACTGTAGAGAACCCTAAACGTTCGAGTTTGTAAAGAAGAAGCTTGTGGTCAACTCGGTCGAACGCTTTACTGAAATCAGTGTAAATGGCATCGACCTGATTACCTCTAGATATCTCACTAATAACGAAATTTGTGAAAAGGAGAAGATTAGTAACAGTGGATCTGTTTTTTACAAAACCATGTTGGTTATTGCATATTACATTTTTACAAAAGAAATTCAACTTGTCAGTCACCAACTCATCAAACACTTTAGGAATGGACGATTGTTTACAGATCCCTCTATAATTTTCAATATTATTTTTCTTACCGGATTTAAATATTGGCACAATAAAAGAATTTTTCCATAGGGAAGGAAAGAAACCAGTCTTCAACGATACATTGAATAAGTGGCAAAGTATGGAATGTAAAGGCAGGGCACACATTTTTAAAAAGCCTGCTGGAATACCATCAGGTCCAGGATCGAAATTTAGAGCCAAATTTCCAAGTTTACTCAGTATCATATCTTCGGAAAAGGCAATGTGACTAAAAATAGAGGAATGGGGTGCACCTTAATAAGAAAAAAAGTGTTCATCTATAACTGAACAGGGATTTGAATACACTGATTGGAAAAATGTTGCAAAACTATTTCAGATAATGCGGGGATCATCTATTGACTGATCATCATAGAAGAAAGAAGCTGGAAAACCATCACTATTCTTTTGTAAATTAACAAAATTACAAAATAATTTAGGCGATGATTTGATTTTTGATTCGACATCATTGATATAGGCTGAGTAGGCATGGTGTATAGAAGTTCTAAACTCGGTTCTAAAAATTAGGGTTTACTAAGACTTTTCCAATATCCGATGGAGCGAGCAACTTAAATGAGGATCATATTCGGTCCGGCAGGTTTTCTGGTGTAAGGCTATGACATCTGACAGCATCGGTGTCAATGCCGTTGCTCCTTATAAAATTTATTATATCCACAGGCTTAGTACCGTATTGTAAGCGTGCTAAAAACACGGCAAAAGGTGGAGGCACAACTCTCAAAGAGCTGTCAGAGTTGCTAACCGCTGACGATGGAACGATGGCACGTGTACCACTGGCAGCAAGCGGGTTAACAGCATCATTAGTTGAAGGCTGGTTAATAACAATGGACGCTGAATGTGACGTGGATGGTACAGGTGGTAAAGATGCAGACGATTTATCCAAAGAGACTTTAATACTGGGAATGACAACTGAAGTGGTTGAATTTGATCGCAAAATCCTTTTAGGTTGAAGAAGTTGGGCCTCAGTGTTTGGGCGTACTGAGAGATCATTGCCTAGCTGCTGATGAATACTATTATTAGATTCCTTGGTATTGTCTGTTGGCAAAGTGCGTAACGGCTCATGAACTGATAAAGGACTCAGCAAATTAACAAAACATCCTTAGATTGTGGTAATTGTTAGTGTAAGGTAGTCTCAATATTTGCAAAACTGTGCTGCATCCTATCAATATTCGCAGAGTCAAAATCCAACGTCTTCTGTAGTTCGGCAAATATAGATGCAATATTTTTAATACATTTTTGCGCCTTAATTAGTTTCCAGTGAAGGACATCAGGTGAGATATTGCGATATTTTTCGCAATAAAAACATAGACCAGGAGTAGAAATGATTTTATCAACATCTTTCCCTTTTAGGCCTACGCATTTTGCATGAACAGGTTCAAGACAAATTCCACACGAAACGCTCAAATCGTTCGTGTTTTTCTTACAAATGTAACAATCAGGGTTACTCATGATCTGGCAACTCCGTAGCGTAGATAGTACAACAACCAAAATTAAAGCACAGCAGATAATGTGGTTGATGAAAATGATGAGATGAGGTGCGTGCAGAAGATAAAAATATAAACAAATGTGGTGAATATCAAACTTGCTTTAGATTGCAGAACATACACCCAGAAATTGTACTCACACGGTGGAGGAAGTATGAAGAATGCAGGTGTACTCCGAAATGGTGGAAAAGGATGGAACCACTTTCTCACTCAAAGGCAGTCGTTGAACGTTGATGCGGTTTAAAAATATGTAAAGACAACCGTTTTGAGCTTTGTTGTGTCCAATAGGAATAATTGAATGACTCTTCTTGAAACAACAATTCATTTATTTATTCTATAAGGAAAATTAAAATGGTAGTTTTAAATATTGATTATAAGATAAATTACATGACGTGTGATCGGCTTCAGAACAGGCAAGAGAAGAAGGTTTTTACTATGGTGCCGATTCACCATAACCAATAAAAATTATGACAGCTCTTAGTTCGCAGCTTAGCCACTAATCGCATGACTGGTAGTAAGAGGATTATATTTGCGTTGCCAACATCTCCCCTTATGAAGCGGTGTAATCATCGTGCCACCCCCTGGCCGTCGCACTCGAGACGATCTTCGCAACTCTGCTGGTGGTGTAATTTCTTCTGCACTTTCATTACGTCCGAAAAGTGTTTCGGAGCCTTCGTTGACTACTTCTTCATTTACTGGCGGAGGTGACGACGCTGCTAAACCTTGGCCCGAATGTGATGATGAGGAACCCTCTGGACTAGCCTTCGCCGTGGTTATCTGTTGTGGTGTTGAAAACCCAGTGTAGGTATCATCAAGTGTACATGATGTCATCGGAGCGTACCTGTCAATAAAATCAAAAGATTCAAAGAAATTATTAACAGCATTTTTCTTCGATGCATGGCTAGTGTAACGATTGCGCAGCTGATTTGTATGTTTCCGCCTTAAGTCACTTTTTCCATCCAGTTCCACATTCACTGTATAAGTGAAGTTGCAGGAACCCAAAACTCCTTATTATTTTTGTACATTTTTGCGTAGACGGCTTCTCCAGGAATAAAATTGCGGTGTTTGGCGCTGTGCTTTGTGTTGAAGTATTCTTCCATTTGCTCGTTTCGCTTAATTACTCTCTCGGTCGGTTTTTGCAGTAGGTTAATATTTGTAGACATTTTTCTCCCGATGAAGATTTCTGCTGGCGACTTTCCATCTGGAGTGTTACGATTTGGTGTTGAACGATACGCGAGCAGAAATTCCTGTAGATGTTCCATATCCGTCCCTTCGTCTTCATATTTAGCCAATGCCCTCTTTAAGGTATCCACAAACCGTTCCGCCTGCCCGTCTGATTGTGGGTGGTAAGGGGAAGTCCGTGTGTGCTTGATGCCACGGGATTTGCAGAAGCTCTGAAACTGGGCACTGACAAATTGTGTGCCATTATCCGATACAATTTCTTGTGGTTGACCGAAATGGGAAAAAAAATCGGATAATTTGCGAATGACGACGCTTGATGTGATGCTGTCTGTTTGGAATATCTCCGGATACTTCGAAAATGCATCTACGTTCACAAGGTAGAACTTCGATTTGACCGGGCCGGCGATGTCGATGTGAAGTCTTTCCATTGGATACGTCGTGAGAAGCCATGACTTGAGCAACGTTTTCGGTGGTGCTTTAGCTTGCAGTGCACAACCTTGGCATTGTCTTACCCAATTCACAATATCGGCATCAATAGTAGGCCAATAAGCGTGTGATCGCGCTATTTCCGTCATCCTAACGACACCCTGGTGTCCCTTGTGTAGCTGAGAGAGTGTTCGTTTTCGATAGACCTCGGGGATAATTATGCGTTCGCCATAGTGTAGGCAATTATCCACAAGAGAAATTGCTTCCTTTCGATAAAAGTATGGAGTAAGTCCAGGATCTTCTAAATCGCTGCATTTTTGAGGCCGTCCATTCTTTACAAATTGTGTGATTTTCTGTAAAGATTTATCTGATTTAGTAGCTGCACTTACCATGGAAAAAGTGATTGGCAGAGATTTAATGTTGTCATGAAGAACTGATGCCACCTCCGATTCGAATCTCGTGCATGCTACAACAAAATCCTCCTCTGGCTTTATCTGGTTGTTGATAAGTCGAGATAAAATGTCAACGTATCCGAAGTCCTGAGTTGATACATAGCTGATCTCGAAATCATAGGACATCAGTGTTAACGCCCACCGTTGTAGTCTGTTGGCTGTATGTGTCGGGATACCTTTTCTCGACCCAAAAATTGCGAGTAATGGTTTGTGGTCCGTCTGAAGTTTGAATCTTCTTCCGTAGATCATTCGGTGGAACTTGGTTACCGCAAAAACTAATGCCAGGGCCTCCTTCTCGATTTGGCTATAGTTTTTCTCGGCTGCGGTCGAGAGGCGTGATAGACTACTTTTTCAATTCCGTCTTCCATAATGTGAGAGATTCGTGCCCCGATTCCGACGATCGATGCATCAGCGGCCACTACAATTGGCAAGGATGGATTGTAGTGAGTGATGACCAAGTCAGACGATAGTATTGACTTGAATTTATCGAATGACTTTTGGCAATCTGATGACCATACCCATTTCGAACTGGTTTTTAAAAGTTCGTCCAAAGGAGCACGAATTGAGCGCATTTGTCTTATAAATTTGCCGTAGTAGTTAACGGCTCCCAAAAACGAACGCAGTTCACTGGTGTTAGTCGGTGCTGGCATGTTCTGAATGGCTTCGATCTTGCTTGGATCCGGGCGGAGACCTTGGCGATTGACCAGCATACCCAGAAATTTGCACTCTGTAGCAAAGAACTTACACTTGTCCCAGTTAACTGTAAGGCCAAATTCGGTAAACCTTTTGAATACCGCTTTGACTGTGGCGGTGTTTTTAGCAAGGGTTTTGGTCGCGATAAAAATGTCATCGATGAAAACAACAACATTATCAATGCCATTCAGAATCGCCTCCATTGCCTGTTGAAATGCGCCTGGTGCTTGCTTGACGCCAGGACTTAGCCTATTAACCCTGTAAAGGCCACGATGCGTGTTGATGGTAAGGATGCTCTTTGCCTCTTCGTCCACTTCCATCTGCAAATAGGCGTCGGAAAGATCGATGCGTGTGACAATCTCACAGTCTCCTATATTTGCGAAGATGTCATCTGGTAGTGGAAGTGGGTGGTTGTGGGATTCTAGACACTCGTTTAATCCAGTCGAGTAATCTGAACAAATTCGAATACTACCGTTGGCTCTTTTCACTACCACGATCGGGGCCGCCCATTTTGAAAAATTGATTGGTGTTATGATACCAGCTTTTTCTAAACGGTCTAACTCCTTCTCGACTGCTGTTCGAGCGGAATAAGCAACTGGACGTTTGGGTACAAATACGGGCTTTGCATTCGGCTTTAACTGCATTCTGATTTGAAACTTATTACAGTGCCCGGGACCTTCGCGAAAAACGTTGGGAAATTCCTTCTTGATGGACTGCAAAACTGCTTTACTGTCGCAAACCTCAATTGTTTTGGAGAATGCACTAATTGGGGTGTCCCACAGGTTGAAGATCTCCATCAAATCAACTCCAAAAATGTTGAGTGATTCGATTTCCGAGACAAAAACTGTGGTGTATTGACGGTTGCCACTGAATTCGATCGCAACTTTAATTTCACAAACGATTGGAAGTTTATTTGATGAAGCATCCTTGGCAGTGTGATGAGTTTTGATGATCGGGGGAGTCCCGATAGCTGACCAAACGCGTTTAGAAATTATTGTGATGTCTGACCCCGTATCGATTTGGAGTTTAACGCTCTTTCCGTTGATAATGACATTGATGTGCTTGCGTTTTTGTACCCATTGAAGTTGGTTTACGGCAAATATACGCTTTGATTTCGCATATCGCGAATGTTGCTGCAGACATTTGCTCTTTTTCTTTGAAGCGTGTGCAGTGCTGTTGGAATACTTTTCAGGCTTAGAAAAACATTGGCAGTATCCTTCCTTATGACCCATTTTGTTGCAATCTCTGCATTTGTGGTTGGAGAACGAGCAGTCCTTTGAGAAATGCATACTGCCACAGCTCCAACAAGGTGTACGCGGTTTTGAATGTTTGTCCTTATCGGTGGCTTTGTGTTCCGGTTGGCCAGAGGTTCGACTGTGAGGGTGATTTTGCTTAGCAATCACCTGAACCTTAGATGGGCCTGCTTCGATCATACATGTGTCCTTTTTCAGGTTTTGGTGCCGGCGTACTTCTGCCACTAGGACATCTACCTTGAGTTCATCTGACGATTCTCGATCCAGTAGAGCTAAGAGTTTTGTTCGGATCTCGGTGTCCTTTGATGATTTTAGCCCCATTACAAAAACAATGCACTTTAGTTGGTCGTTCGTGAATTTATCAAGTTCGAAATTTTCACAACTACGATTGACTCGTGCAGCATATGTGACAAAATCCTCTATATCACTTTTTGATGTTTGAAGACATTTGTACCTCGTGGCGAAAGTAGATTCTGATCGTCCAAAGAGTTTTGACAGCGTTTTTGTCGTTTCCGCGAATGAAAAATCGCGTGGAAACTTAGGCAAAATGAAGTCGACGTACCTGTCATGGGAAGTAGGGTGTATCTTCCGAAGTAAAAGCCTTACTTTTGCAGCATCGACGAACTCTTTGGCATCTTCTTGAAACAAGTCTTCGTAACGCCTGAGCCAGACGGGAAAAGTCTCACCCTCCTCCGGATCATACCGAAACTCGTGTATGCTTTTCGCCAATGCCTCCATTTTCAATTCAATTGCTGTGCCACTGGTTGCCGTGTTGCTGTTGGTTAGTTGCAAGAGTTTCGCGAGTAGTTCACTGTTTTGGTCCATTTGCTTTTGCTGTTGGACGATGATTTGGACTAAAACTGGGTCCATGCTGGGGGCTGCGTGGTTATCGTCCTCGGGCATGATGCGGACAATTTATTTCGTGAGTAACAAAGGCAAATCCTCGTCGCCACTTTGTTGTGTCCAATAGGAATAATTGAATGACTCTTCTTGAAACAACAATCATCTATTTATTCTATAAGGAAAATTAAAATGGTAGTTTTAAATATTGATTATAAGATAAATTACATGACGTGTGATCGGCTTCAGAACAGGCAAGAGAAGAAGGTTTTTACTATGGTGCCGATATGGTGTTCGCAGCTTAGCCACTTATCGCATGACTGGTAGTAAGAGGATTACATTTGCGTTGCCAACAAGCTTTAAGTGTAGGCCAGCAAAATTTGCTTCAAAGGCAGAACAAATACTAAATTTTAGAGCTCACCGGGATAAACGGGACAGACAGCTTTTAAAAGAATGTGATGAAAGGAGATGGGTGATTAAATATAACTCAAATGTGAACACAGTAAAAAGTGATTACGCAATTAAAATTATATTGTTTGTTAACACTTTTTAAGTATAAATAAAGATTAGCACAACTCGCGAAGTATCACAAACTATGAAACAGCTTGACGAGATTTTTGTGCAACATAAGTTGAACTTTGATAACTCAGATTTAATAGAAAAAAAATGAAAATAAAGCAAGAGGCGAAATGAAACACAGTCCGATTTGTTGTAACTATGCAACGCATTTCCACTTTACATAAGTGGAACTCCAATAGCACCAAGGTTCAAGACGTCACTAGCTCCATTGATCATCCAGCGGTACAAAAGGTTTTAGGCCTATCCTGGTTTTTACATAGCGACGAGCTATCTGTCCCCTTGGATTCCATGGAAGCTTTGCTTTGTTCCAATGCGACAAGAGGAACCAAGCGAAGTGTCTTGCAATCAATTGCAAGGATTTTCGATCCACTAGGTATTCTTGGACCTACTACTGTTAAATTAAAGATTTTATTCCAGATCTTATGGAAGAGGAAGCTTTGGAACCAAATTCTTACAAGCGACTTGTTAGCCGAGTGGGAAGAATGTGTGAAATGCGTTCTGGAGTTAAGACACATGACATTTCCAAGAGCAGCTTTATCGTGTTTCTCTAACGAACATTCAATCCAAATTCATCTCATTGCTCTGACGCTAGTACTAAGGCCTATGGTACTGTTGAATTCTTGAGGAGCGCAGCGTCATGCGACCAAATCGAAGTCCGGTTCTTGTGCGCTAAAAATCGGATTGCACCTCTCAAAGTAGATGGGAACAGTGAATTAACATTGCCTAAACTGGAATTGACAGCCGCTCTTATAGCCTCACGTCTCCATTGCTACATGAAAAATTCGATCGAGCTTGCGAAGGTGCAATATTTCTTTTGGACGCAATCCGAAATTAGCACTGAATTGGATCCAAGGATATTTGCAGCGATGGAAACCTTACGTCCAAAATAGGATGGACGAAATTCGACGGCATACGTAGATTTCACAGTGGAGGCACTGCAAAGGGAAGAAAAATCCGGCGGATCTCCTTACCAGAGGGGTTTCTGACGAAATACTTCAAAATTATACTCCTTGGGCCCATGGACAACTGTGGCTACAAAGCAGCGTTGCTTTCTGGAAGGAGGCTGATTCTCAAGACGTGTCAACGACTGTCGCTACCGCTCTTTTAGCTGAAACACTGACTCCGATCATCCCCGAAGAAAGTCACCTACCGGGACTATAGTACCTGGAAGTGTTTGCTGAGGGTGACAGCACTCATACTACGTTTTGTTCGAATCATTAGGGATAAGCACCGCCTCTAGATGGATGCACTGCAATCGTACACTTGTCGCCTGCAGAGATCCAGCTGGCAGAAAAATTCTGGTTCAGGTACGTACAAATACAATATTTCTAATGAAATCTCATTATTACAGAAGGGAAAAATCCTGAAATATAATAAAACTGTAACTTTTTTTCCGGCTGTAAGGTGTTTGTAAAAAAGTACTGCACATAATTCATTCCGGTTTACGCAGTTGCATTGAAAATCGTCGAGGTTACCAGATAGGATATGTTTTACCATTATCCGCTGTCCGGAAGCGGAGATCTAAACTGATATCTAAGAAAAGTTGTAGTTCTCGAATGCCTTCTAGCTCCAAATGACTTATCCAAATGAAATAGGATTTTTTTTTCAATTGTGTAAAAAGATTTTAAGATATAAATCATCCTTGAACGTTATCCTGAACTTGAACAATAAGCACTAAACTATAAATTTAATACAATTTAAAAATGTTCGATTGAAGCTAGATCATTGTATTTTCCCAGCGTTCAGTGGAGGAAATTTTGTGTGTGAGTGTGTGCGGCAAAATCTGTTTCTCTAACTGTACCTTTTGTGCTGTGTTTTTTTTTTCTTCCTTATTTTTATTCACTTTTGAGCTTTGTGTTGTTTTTTAAATTGAACTAGAAGTATATGTGAGTAGTTGAGCGAATGTGGCGCATGGGATTGAGAGAGATTAGGTGTGAAATGTATTTGAGATTGAGAGGGAGTCACACTCAATTGTTCAAGTTAAGACACCATTTTCCCAATCCCTTTTCACATACCATTCCCATACAATTTAACGTTCCACAGAGAATTTCTTACTCGCACTTTTAATTTCAACGAAGCAATGACACTAGAATTTACGTTCGCGTTTTACAATTGCAAGCTAGCAATATTTAAACAATCATTGAATTTGTAATCTATCATAATTCCAAGAAAACCAATTTTTGCCGATTTTGCATTTTGTATTTCCAAGAAAACCAAATATGTACTTCCGATTTATTGCAAAGGAATTAATTTTAAGTAATAAATTGAAGAAGAATCTTAAGAAAGAGTTGAGTTATTAGCTCTCAGTTTTTGTTTTTCACTGAAATAGGTAAGTGACGCTGGTTAAGGTGTCTATGATTGGAAATGGATTCGTGATTTTTATGTGATCAACCATTTGGTTTTGGGATGTGCATGCTCAACTACATGTAAATTCATAATGGCAATGGACGTGTCTGGGGTGCAAATGTAGGGGGAGTCTCTAATGGGGTAAGCTCCAAGTTGTTGCAATTATTTTAAGGAGCATGTCTAATATGTATGAAAAAAGAACAGAAGTGGTTGATATTTGCTAAAACAAGTTTTTCGTAGTTGTTATTACTGTGCGGCATTTTTATTTAAAAATATACCGTTTTACAAAAATATACTGTGTGTCAACACAGATTTGGATTAGTCACTTTTGAAAAATATTTTAATACAACTTTGTCTACATTTTTTGAGTAAAACTAAAGTACGGAATCTTATTAAGAATACTTATGTTATCATAAATATGTATTTAAGTGTGGTTTTTATCGTTTAGTTATTAAGATAAAATAATAACAAATGTTGCAATTTTTCGTTCGGAAAATGGTATTGATCAACTACTTAGCTGAGAACTGAGTATAAGGTATTGCTCAGGATGTAAGCATTATGTACTTGGTTTTTAAAGTTTTATTCAAATATAGAATGGAGGTTTTTAAAAGTAGTGTTTTTGGTAATTTGAATGGAAAATAAGGGACGCAATAATTTTGAAAACTTTAATTTTAAATTTTTATTTTTGGTCAAAATCGTTAAGGTCGTTTTCATTAAACTATAAAAAAACAATAATTTGTAAATCTATGTCATACTTTTATATACGCAAATATTTAGGAAAAAAGTAGGTTTGATGTAGATTTCGAGGTATGCTCAGTTTTCAAAATTGTTATTCGATTTTTTTTGCAAAAACTAGGTTGGGTATGCAGGCATGTTAACCTCACCTACGTACGCTCAAATTTCAGTTTAAAATATATGAGTTAGGCCCTTGTTATAGCCATACGTAAAACGAAACCGTAAACATTTTCTTCTGCTTTTTTTGACCACTTAGACCTAACGGTTGAACTCAATCTTGGTCTTAAAATGTTGCTTATGAGCTATAAAGTTAGTTTATCAAAAAAATAAGTAAATAATCTTAAATTTTCTAGAAAAATAATTTATTTGTTTTTTTTTGTGCAAAAAAACGTTCTTCGATCAAATTCTCAGTTAATTCCACGAAAAAATCATTGTACTGAAATATTTAATTTTTTTACTGTTCCATCTGTCTCATGGAATCCTATTGTAAAGAAAACTTGAAATTATAATTATCACTGGCAATGCTCTTTCCTTAGGTTACACTGTACAAATGTGTATTTCCTCAAACGTCAAATTAATTAAAACTCTTCTCTATTGTTATTCCCAGTTGTGCGGTGTTTTATTTCTTGTGCTCCTTTTCGATCTCCAGATTTCTTTAGGTTATGGGCCCAGAATTCGCAAATTAATTAAGCACAAGAAAGTTAGGGAAAGTCGCGATAAGACAAATATATTTTGATAAACATTTTCTTACGGATGCAGTTGATTTTTAGAGATTTTTTTTCGAGGTTAGACTACAGAAACTCATGGTAGCCAGTACTACGATTTCCATAGAAAAGCTCAGGGGCAGGGAGAACTATGACTCCTGGAAATTTGATGCCAGGAATCTTCTAGAATATGAGGATTTGTGGGACTGTGTCACAGGAAAGTCAACAGAGGCAAAGCAGATGACAAAGGCGAAGTCCAAGCTGATTTTGTTAATTGATCCCGTAAACTTTGTCCACGTTCAGGACGCGAAGACAG
Source organism: Cheilosia variabilis (assembly GCA_951230905.1). NCBI lineage: Eukaryota > Metazoa > Arthropoda > Insecta > Diptera > Syrphidae > Cheilosia > Cheilosia variabilis. The sequence goes on along the minus strand of OX579676.1, from coordinate 96,734,490 downwards.
CCAAGGAGGTATGGGACAATTTGGAAAAGGCATTTCAGGACTCTAGGTTGACTAGGAAAGTTGGTTTGTTAAAAACCCTGATTACAACCAAGTTGGAGGACTGCGTCTCAGTTGAGGAATTTGTGAACAAGGTTATCACGACTGTGCATAAGCTGAGGGGAATAGGGCTGCAAATAACTGAAGAATGGATTGGTACGTTACTTCTCGCTGGTTTACCAGAGCATTATCAGCCGATGATAATGGGCGTCGAGAGTGCTGGTATACCAATTACAGCAGACTCTATCAAAACGAAGTTACTGCAGGATGTAAAGGCGACATCGGACAATACAGTGGCATTTTACGGCAAAAAATCTTCTTCCAAATTCAATCAGAAGCGCGTTCGTTGTTTTCAGTGTAATAGATTCGGACATTTTGCTAAAAACTGTCCGGATAAAAAATTACAGCAGCATAAGTCTAAGGACACAAATGCGCTCTACGCATCTTTAGTCGTGAAAGAAGTCAATGAGCAGGCGTGGTATCTCGACTCAGGGGCATCCGCCCACATGACCATGCGTCGAGATTGGCTCGAAAATGTCACGAAACCAAAGAACGTCGAAGTAGTCATCGCCGACAAAAATCGATTGAAAGTCGAGTGCATGGGAGATATCCGTTTTGATTTGCCAAATGGAGAAATTGCTACTGCGAAAAATGTGTTGTATGTACCAGGCCTTTGTGCTAATTTGTTTTCTGTCAGTTGCTTGACAAAAGTGGGCAACAATGTGAGATTTCAAGGAAGTCAAGCTGAAATCTTCAACAGTGAGAATCGTCGAATTTTAACAGCGTCGCTCGAGGGAGATGTGTATAGAGTTCAGCTACCATCATCGACGGGCACAAATTTCTCAGGTCGGGTCAGTCAAGATCAGAATTTGTGGCATCGCAGGATGGGACATCTCAGTTTCGACAGTTTGAGTAAGCTGAAATATATGACAGTTGGTGTAAATTTCTCTGTTTCAGGAAACAATTCGCCGTGTATTATTTGCTGCAAGGGTAAACAAACAAGAATGCCGTTTAAGCACACCGGTAAGAGAGCAACAGATGTTTTAGAGTTGGTACACTCCGACGTATGTGGACCGATGTCAGTGAATTCCATTGGAGGAGCGCGTTATTTTTTAGTTCTGGTGGACGACTTCAGCAGAAAGGTTTTCTTGTTCCTGATGAAAGCCAAATCACAGGTAAAAGAGAAATTCGAGGTCTTCATGCGTTTGGTTGAAAATCAAACGGGAAAAAGAATAAAGGCGCTTCGCACAGATAATGGTACAGAGTACTGCAATGAAGAACTGCAAAGCTGCTTACGTCGACATGGAATCAAACATCAGACAACCGCACCTTATACACCAGAGCAAAACGGTTTGGCCGAGAGGAGCAACAGAACAATAGTAGAAAAGGCCCGCTGCCTATTGTTTGATGCTGATTTGAAGACTGAGTACTAGAGGGAAGCTGTAAACACGGCGGTATATATTATTAACCGTTCGCCAAGAAGTGGTTTGGCAGATAGGACACCGGAGGAGGTATGGAGTGGACATAAGCCGAATTTGGAGCTGTTCCGAGTTTTTGGATGTCGAGCAATGGTACACATTCCTAAGCAGCTGCGAAAGAAATTCGATCCGAAGTCTAGAGATTGTCTCATGATGGGATACTGTGAAAATTCGAAAGCCTATCGGCTAATAGACCCAAAAACCCATCGTATTTACATCAGTAGAGACGTGGTGTTTTTTGAAAACAGCACGTCTCTTCTGCACTGGCTGGCAGAAAAGTGTCACTGATAGCCATGACGTCTTTGTAGATAACGTTTCAGTGGGGGTGCAAGCCGGTGTCATCGATTGTGAGCAATCTGTGGTTGCGTCATCAAATGATTCAGCCGTCAGTGAACTTCATCGCGAAGCAGATTACAGTGTGTCTTAGGCATCTGATGAAACATATTATTCAGACACTGATAGCATCGAACAGCCAGAAACAGATGATGACTACCTACCACCGCCGAGGACTGAAGTTGAAGCAGATGATGTAAGAAGATCATCCCGAACAGTGAAACCAGTTCAGAGACCAGACTTTGTGTCATTTTTGGCAAGACAAATCGAATTAAATGATCCAGTCACCGTAAGTGAAGCGATGTCCAGAGCTGATGCAAGTTTATGGCGAACAGCCATGGAGGAGGAATTTGAAGCATTAACCCAAAATAAAACTTGAAAACTGACAGCGCTGCCACCGAATCGCAAACCAATTGACTGCAAATGGGTGTTTAAAACAAAAAGAGATGCAACGGGAAATATTTGCAGATACAAAGCGCGTTTGGTAATAAAAGGCTGTGCTCAAAGAAAGGGCATAGACTATGAGGAGACATATTCTCCTGTGGTCCGCTACAGCTCTTGTATTTACTTGTATTTACTTTAAACATGTTGGTGAGAAGAAACTTTGTGTAGCAGTTTACGTGGACGACCTTCTAGTGTTGTCAAATGACAATATGATGAAAAAGGAGCTGAAAGTGAACTTATCAGAAGCCTTCCAGATAAAGGACCTTGGAACAGCGCGTTTCATTCTTGGTATGCAGATAGAGCGTGACCGAGCTAATGGCCGTATTTCCATTGATCAACATCAATACGTAAAGGACATTCTCCAGGGATTTGGAATGATCGATTGCAATCCCATTTCAACTCCTTTGGACATAAACCAGACGATATCCCGAGATATGTGTCCGAAAACTGAAAAGGAGGTAGCAGAGATGGCAAATGTGCCTTATCAAGAAGCTGTGGGCAGTATAATGTTTCTTGCTCAAATTACCAGACCAGATATAGCGTTTTTCGATAGCAGATGCAATCAAAACCCCGGTAAGTCTCATTGGAACGCAATTAAACGCATTTTTCGCTATTTAAAGGGGACTGCTGATATGAAGTTGACGTTCACTAAAGATGGCAACACAAATCTAGAAGGCTATACTGATGCAGATTGGGCATCCGACAAAGATGAAGGGCGTTCAACTACAGGCTACGTGTATAAGCTACAAGGTGGTGCCTTATCTTGGAACTCGAAGAGGCAGCCTACAGTAGCACTATCCTCAGCGGAAGCTGAGTATATGGCGATGTCAGCAGCGACTCAAGAAGCTCTTTGGTTACAACGTCTCATAGCGGAGCTCTTAGAAGTCACATATCCAGTAACTATCTTTTGCGATAATCGAAGTGCTTTGGATTTGGCTACTGTTGAAGCGTACAGGGCACGTACCAAACATATAGACGTGCGACATCATTTCGTCAGAGAACGAGTCAGCGATGGAAGCGTGATTCTGAATCATATCGACACTGGCAAGATGACGGCGGACGTTTTAACGAAAGCAGTGTCCAGACCGAAGATAGATTTTTGCTGTAATGGTATGGGACTACAACTTGCCATTTAAATTTTTTCGTTTTAGTGGGGGGTATTGTAAAGAAAACTTGAAATTATAATTATCATTGGCAATGCTCTTTACTTAGGTAACACTGTACAAATGTGTATTTCCTCAAACGTCAAATTAATTAAAACTCTTCTCTATTGTTATTCCCAGTTCTGCGGTGTTTTATTTCTTGTGCTGCTTTTCGATCTCCAGATTTCTTTAAATCCAATCAGTGGTGGTTGATTTGTTGAATTTTTTTTTCGTAGGGAAACAAAATTCTAACACATTTTTTGCTATGACCGCCTAACGAAAAAAAAAACTCATTTTCACACTGTTCCAACTTTTGCGGTTGCATTTTACGTATGGCTATAACTGAGGCCTTAGCCAAACTTACCGGTTTATCCTGTTTTACAAGTGGAACACTTGCTCCAACCAAATTTTTCACGAAATTAAAAAATTCTACTGAAAAAATGCTCTTTGAATGTAGAAAGCGTATGTTTTGTGTCCTGTAATAAACAAAAGTGTAATGGATTAATTTTTAGAATTATATTATTATAAATATTATTATTTACCGAACACTTGTTTCTATAGCTTTTGGCATAGGTAAAATAAAGTTTGAACTTTCTGCTAAAGAAAGTTGTTCAATGCTCTGACTAATTTCAATCGGTTTTTGATCACATCTTGTGTAAAACAGCATGTAGGCATTCCACCATCTCTTTTGTCTTCTGTATTGCATACGTTTTAAGTTATTGTCATAAATTTCGCCCATATATTCTCCCCCAAAACACTGAACTTTCATTTCTTCGTCCTCGTTCATTTTACATTCGGTAACTTCATTATCATCGAATTTATACCATTGTTCTTTGCCAGTGATAGGGTCTCTATACATATACATAAAAACATGTTCATGAAAAAAACCCAAACGATTATGATTAAAACATTACTTATATAAAATATAACTGAAATAATGTCCTCCAGAAGCTTGTCCGCTGTGCACAATTATTCCTGTCAATTCGTATTTGGTTGTTTGGGTGTGGTCGTAGGAGTTTTCACCGAATTCAACAACTTCTCCATCCAATTTTGCCAAACCAAAAACTAAATGGTATTTTTAATACGAATACCATTTTTAGAAATGTATGATCAAAATATACAAGATTGCATATGCTCAAAATTAATTATTTTCAAAAAAAAAAAAAACATATGTAACGAAGGCCAAATGCCTTTCATAAAGATACCAGAATATAATAAGCCCGGAAAATAAAAGACTTGAATTGTACTCATTTCAGGTGTCTAATATTTTTCATAATATTCTATTTCGACTCGACTCATTTATGTTGGTTACAAGATTTTATTTTTGTTATAACATTTCTAGTCTTTTATAAAAATGGGGCTAACATTTTCCGGTTAAACGTTTTCCAATTTGCATATGAAATATATGCAGAATAGATATATATATAAAAAAATACATTTTGAGCTTAGTACCATGCGTAATAAAGATTTAGTATAGTACCAGTATATGGCTCCATATCCAAAATTCTTGGAAATTCAAAATAGTCATTGAATTTAATAGCACAAACTCGTTCATAATCGTACTCAAATCGTTTAAGTTGTATCGCTAGTACCGGTGGAAGTTTCCGCACACATAAACGTTTAACTGTCATCACCTATAAACATAAATATAAAAAAAAAAATTAAATATTAAATGAAATGCTTAGCAAATATATGTATATAATGTGCAGATCACTACCAGTCGAAGCTCGGAATGCATGTGTTCAAGCAAAAATAAACACCACGACTATACACAGGCAATCCAACAAACGCAAATTGCAACAGCGAGTCACACTAATGGCAACAACCTGAGGTGCATCAAGGAACTCAACTTTACCTATTATTGTTTTATTGTTTTGTTAATTCATAGAATAAGCTAAAATAATAAAATAAAGTTTTTTTCAGTATCAGTTTTCAATTTGTTCTTCTTGTACTAATTCAGTATCGGCGCAACAAATAAATCAATGCCTTTTATTTATGTTAAACCTTTTATTACACTGCTCGCTTCGGTGGTAAAACCTCAACTGGCCTTTTTTAATTTACAACATGTCATTGGAGGTAATCATACATACATAGCTATATTGATGGGGTTGCCAGTATTAAAACAAATAAAGTGTAGGGTAAGGTGCGGAGGATTTGACATGCAGGAGGATATGACAACTGCTGTTTATACAAAAACTGTGTCATTGGCAATGCTACATCTTAATAGCAATAGAGACATAAGCGACGTGAGCACGTGGCACGTGTTCTTTCAGTGATACGCTTGTGTTTGGTGTGAGTGATTCCATTTGTTTAGTTTCCCTTCTTTGGATATAACTTTCAAGGTAAGTTAATGCATTGCAATTTTTTTTATTGGCTTTAATATAAAATCCGGAATTTAAAAACCTTACATGTGACTTGTAAAGAGCTTATGTGTTTAGTTGTTTCGATAGTATTTGATATTTTTCAAGAACATTTTTTAATTTTATATTATGCTATCAAAAGGGAGGATTTGACGGTACAGATGTAGGAGCATTTGACAGCCTGTCAAATCCAATTTGTATTCACATTCAATTTGTATTCACATACGTTAAAAGAAATAAGATTAACTATCCTGATTCCTGGAAGGAGAATAGACAAGCAGGAAAGGCTTGGCTCACTGGGTTTATGAGGCGAAATAGCTCCATTAGTCTACGCAAGCCGGAAAATACAAGCATGACTCGTCTACATGGGTTCAAAAAGGCTCCAGTGGCTCATTTTTTTGACAATTTAAAGCGTCAGTATGAAAAATACAACTTTGGACCAGAAAGAATATACAACTTGGACGAAACTGGAATAACCACAGTTCTTGAGACGCCAAGGGTAAAATTTATTACCTACCGGGACTAATAAATAGGTATTTATATTTGTTTTTTTTTTCTATTTTGCAGGTTATTGCTGAAAAGGGAAAGCGCACTGTTTCGTAGTTTAGTTACTATGGTTGGCATTGTTAGCGCCACAGGAAATCACGCTCCACCTGTTTATGTGTTTCCTAGGAAGCGCATGAATCCGAACTTCCTGGCTGGGTCTACTACAGGTTCTATTGGTTTACTTTCGGACAGTGGTTGGATGAATAGCGACATCTTTCCGGATGTATTAGCTCATTTAAAAAAGCACAGTAACTGTTCAAAAGACAATCCAATTTTATTACTGTTGGACAACCATACATCCCATTGCGGCTTAGATTCTGTCATATATTGTCGCGAAAACGGAATCGTGATGCTTTCATTCCCCCCTCATACGTCGCACAAACTCCAGCCGTTAGATATAACTGTATACGGACCTTTCAAAACGTTTTGTAAGAAGGCATTCAATAACTTTTTGATCAATAATCCTTGCAGAGTCATAACAATAGTCGATATAGCATATTTAACAAGCCAACCATTTCAACTCGCCTTTTCTCCAGCTAATATTGTAAAAGGGTTTTCTGCTACCGGCATCTACCCGTATAATGATCTAATTTTTCCACACGAGGACTATTTAGATGTATGTGAAGCAACTGCAGCAAATTCACCCTCGACTTACCTGAACCCACTCCACCTTACACCGGAACAGCTTCGACCAGTTCCAAAGTTGTGCCCCAAAAAAAAAATAGAGCTAATGCAGCTACGTCTAAAGTTTATACAGACACTCCTGAGAAGGAGAGAATAGAAACTTTAGCAGCTGAAAAGATTGCCAAAGCTATGAAATTAAAGGACCGTAAACGCCCCAAACCAGTTTACGTGAAGCGCATACTGGACCAATCTTCATCTGATGAAACCGAAATAAGCCTATGCGATGAATCCGACCAATTTGTTGTATCTAGCGAAGACGAAGAAGAGCTAATCCCGAAACTTCAAAGACCATTGGATTTGGATGCAGAAATTATGTCTCCGAATACAAATGATTATGTCCTTGTTAAATTTGGAGATAAGAAACTGTTCTACTATGTTGGGGTCATACAGCACATAGACGAGACAAGTTCGATGCCCTACACAATAACCCCCATCACCGAGCGCCGAACTTGACGAGTTGTGGGGGCTGAGTAATGGTAAAGATTCTCGAGAGTCTCTCCAGATGAACCATGAAACCAAAGGGTGCTCTCCCCTCCCCTTCCTTCCTTTCTTATCCCGCTCCTTCCAACATTTCCTCTCTTATCCCATCCATTTCCGCCTGGGCTGGATAAAGGTGTCATACGACCCGTGCCGATTATCAACCTGGCTGAGGGCCCAGTTTCAAAAATAGCTCGAGCCGAATACGGAGTATCCGGATACCTGGCGACCTCCGGATTAGCTAGCCCTATCTGTGTAATGCGGATCTCTGCACAGACGGACCTCAATTCTCCGCTACTCGTGGGTACCTATGAACAAAAACAAAGAAAAAATTTAAAAAAAAACAAAAAAAAATGAGACCGGTTCTCCTTCAAAACCGGGCAGTAGTACGGCGACTTCGCTGACTACTGGTTCAGCTCCTGCGGCAGTGAGCGGTGGAAAAATCGTGACCATTCATGATTCTTCCACTGTGAGCAGCTGTAGTGGGCACAAAAAAGAAGGTGCACATCCTAGCAGTGGTGGGATTGTGCACATACATAATCCTACCACTGCTACCAGTACTAAAGGTTGCGAGATCGCTCAACCGTCTCCCAGTGGGACAGGGCGGCATCGCACTCCCTCAAAAAGGGCGTATAGTAAGCGCCGCTATGCTGTCAATGTCCTAAAGGTCTTCGGAGAAACTTTGAAGGCTGATAGGACCGCTGAGCTTATCAGCAAAGCGAAATGGGCAGAAGCCTTTCTTAAGGAGGACGCACTAGCGACTAGCAAGGACTTCACGTCCAAGCGCCAGAGATCGTTGGAGGGGACCGCTCCGGCTCCCAAAAGACCTAAGGTGCATATCACCGTCGCCCCCAATAGGTCATCCAACGTCATATCTCAAAAGTCGTTTAGTGACGTCCTTAAAGACAAAATTGTGATCGCTGTGATCGATCGTAGCGACGATGACGGCACGATCTCCCCTGAACGGTGGCAGGTGGTCAAGACGAAGCTTTCAGGCAGCTTCTTGAGCGTCATGAGGGACAACCCGGGACCACCTCCTATCACTTGCGATGGTGGATGGCATCAGGGCCATGTGAAGCTGATCGCCTGCAATGATCAAAGATCTAGTGATCTATATAAGTTTGCTATAAGCAAACTGGGAGAAGTTTGGCCGGGTGCGAAACTCGACGTCGTTGCAAGGGAGGATATCCCTAGCCGACCTAGAACTCGCACCTGGATCCCAGCCGAGCCCTCCTCTAGCGAAGAGATCCTCGAGATCATGAGACTGAGCAATCCGTCACTCCCGACTCACAACTGGAAGGTTGCTAAGTTGGAAGAAAAAAGAGGTCTCTACAGGTGCGCTCTTATAGTGATTAACAAAGAGTCGCTTGCTCCCTTGTCACTGACCAAAGGGGTGATTAGATTTGGTTTCGAATCTATCACCCTAAAAGTCTATAAAAAAGACGAGCTGGATTCAGGCCAAATGCCTCCTTTTCCCTCGGGTTCAGAACCTGAGACCCCAGACCCTGGAGCATCGGTTTCCTTCCCATCGCTAGATGACGATGCCGCCAGCACAATCACTCCCACCATTGACCACACTTTGTCGGACATGGATATGGAGGACTTCAATAAGATCCTTCTCAGCGAGGACGAACTTCTGGGTTCATCTTCGGAAGCGGAGGATCTTAACAACACCGTGGTGGAGGTTCATCCGCCTGATTGTAGCAAGAATGCTGCAATTAGTGCAGATTAATCTCCATCACTCGATAGAGGCTTCGGCCGCACTTATCCTCCGCCTCTCAAAGGGTGGAGAAGACATAGTCTTGATTCAGGAGCCATGGTTTGACAACAGCGTGGTTCGTGGACTCGAGACTCCTGGATACGAAAAGCTGTATGTTACTGATAAAGGTAGACCCAGATCATGTATACTAGCAAAACGTAGCCTTAAATTACTTTTACTCCCTATTTTCAGCGATCAAGACGTAACTGTAGCTAGACTAGTGACTGCGAAAGGCACGTACTGGATAGCATCGGCATATCTGGCCCATGACTACACGGGCCCTCTCCCTGGGGACAAACTAGAGAGAGTGATCGCTGAGGGGCAAAGGACCAAAACCAACCTCATAATCGGGTGTGATGCAAATGCTCACCACTCGGTATGGGGAAGCACGGACATTAATGATAGAGGTGAGTCACTTTTTGATTACATTTTAAGTACAAACCTCATAATAAGCAATGTAGGAAACGAACCTACCTTTATAACAAAAAACCGACAGGAAGTTCTAGATATAACTCTTGTCTCCGATACTATTAGTCAGTTGATTACCAATTGGAAGGTATCAACCGAGCATTCCTTTTCAGATCATCGGTATATTGAATTCAACGTAGCCGATGACCCTCCTTGCCAACTTCCGTTCAGAAATACTAGGAAGACAAATTGGCTCAAATACAGGGACACTCTGAAACAATCAATTAACTCAGAGCTTCTCAGTCCCCCCTGTAACGCCAGCGAGCTTGATCTGAAAGTCAAGAATCTTACGTTGGCTTTAAACAATGCGATGTCCTCCTCCTGTCCTCTTATTATACCAAGGGGAAAGAAGAAGCCACATTGGTGGACTTCGGACTTGGGCCTGAGGAAATCAAAGTGCAGAAAACTTTTCAATCGTGCGAAAGATACAAGGAAAGCGACTGACTGGGATTTCTACAAGGAAGCCCTAAAAATGTACAAAAAAGAACTAAGAAAAGCCAAACGAGCATCTTGGAGACTCTTCTGTGGTAAGATAGAAGAAACCTCCGAAGCATCAAGGCTAAGAAAGATACTCTCGACCAACCCAATAATGCCAAGTTGTCTGAAAAAGACTGATGGCTCTTGGACGACTTCTAGCGAAGAATCGCTTAATCTGCTGCTCGATACCCACTTCCCAGGCAGCTCAAATGGTATTGCCCATACAGATCGAAACAGATCAACTTTGCAATCTACCAACCTACAAGGTCTGATCACTAAAGACAAAGTGCTTTGGGCGCTACATAGCTTCAAACCATACAAATCCCCGGGACCAGATGGCATAATACCAGCCGAGTTACAAAACACCTCGGATATCATCCTGCCAGTGCTGATGATAATCCTAAGAAGTTGTTTAGATCTGGTATACATCCCATTGTTATGGAGAGAAGTTAAAGTGGTTTTCATACCCAAAGCAGGAAAATGCTCTCACGTGAGTCCAAAAGATCTCAGACCTATTAGTCTTTCATCATTCCTCCTAAAAACTTTAGAACGACTGATTGAAATCCATTTACGCATAAGCATTGACAAAAGACTTCTGTCAACGGCGCAACACGCTTACTCTAAGGGTAAATCAGTAGAAACGGCCCTACACACGCTAACGCGTTCCATAGAAGATTCGCTTCGTCATAAGGAGTATACAATGGTTGCATTCCTGGACATAGAAGGCGCTTTCAACAACGTCGACTCATCTGCGATCGCTGGTGCTCTGACAGCTCTGAACGTGGATGCCTCACTTGGCGAGCTGATCAATTTGATGCTCAATAGCCGAATTATCAACTCAAGTCTGGGTGAGAAATCTATCAGAAGATCTGTCAGTAGAGGAACCCCACAAGGTGGCGTCCTATCTCCCCTTCTCTGGAACTTAGTGGTGAATGAACTGCTGATATGCCTGGAAGCGGGAGGTTACAATGTGATTGCCTATGCGGATGACGTTGCCATTGCTGTGTCAGGAAAGTACCTAAACACTTTAAAAGAACTCCTACAACACGCTCTTAATAAGCTAATAAAATGGGCAAATAAATGTGGGCTGGGAGTAAACCCTCACAAAACTGAACTTGTCCTCTTCTCTAGGAAATACAAGATTCCACATATTGACCCTCCTTCTATAAATGGCACTAGTTTGAAATTCACAAATGAAGCTAAATACTTGGGTCTCATTTTTGATAGGAAGTTAACATGGAAACCTAACATCCAAGAAAGAATTAAAAAGGCCACTGTGGCACTTTTCTCTTGCAAAAAAGCCATAGGAAACAAGTGGGGTTTACAGCCTCGTATCACTTACTGGCTATACATCTCTGTCATAAGACCGATACTTACGTACGGTGTTGTTGTCTGGTGGACTGCTTTGGACAAAGCGACTTATCGCGATAAGTTAAGCAAAGTCCAAAGAACAGCTTGCTTGTGCATCGGCGGGGCTCTTCGTACTACCCCTTCCGCTGCCCTCGACATCCTGCTTCACCTGACACCAATTGACATCTTCAGCAGACAAATGGCAGCTTCTGCAGCCGTTCGCCTTAAAGCTACCTCACAATGGACCAGGAAAACAACTGGCCATGCCGCTATTTTGAACAATTTTAAAAACATCCCAGGAAACATCGATTACACTACACCGGAACTACAATTTGATAATAACTTCCAGGTCTCCATCCCCTCTAGATCATTCTGGGAGGAGAAAGCTTTCCTGGATGATGAATCGATCCATTTCTTCACAGATGGTTCGAAAACTGTGGACGGTGTTGGTGGCGGTGTCTTCTCTGACAGACTAGATCTTAGTCTCTCCTTCCGTCTTCCTGATCACTGTAGCGTTTTTCAGGCAGAAATAATGGCGATTAAAGAAGTCTTATCCTGGCTGAAAGAAAACGTGATATCTGCTAAAGATATCCGTATCTTCTCGGACAGCCAGGCGGCTATAAAGTGCCTGGAATCAGTCTCTATAAATTCAATAACAGCCCAAGACTGTCGTTCGTCTCTCAGAGAGATGGCGGAGCAGTTTAATATTCACCTCTGTTGGGTGCCGGGGCATAGGGACATCCCAGGTAACTGTAAGGCTGATGAACTCGCCAAACACGGAACAACACTACCTTTGCTTCCAGACAAGGACTCTTTAGGTATCCCAATCGCTACTTGCAAACTAAAAATAAAGCTGGATGCTATCGAAAGAACAAATCTTAGATGGACAACCGGCTCGACATGTCTAGCGACAAAACAGATCTGGCCAAAGCTGGATCTAAAACGTTCTAGGCATCTGATCTCCCTCGATAGGAAGCACATCAGTGCTACAATAGGTGTCATCACAGGACACTGTCTCATAGGCAGGCATGCAAAAAGACTTGGCGTAATATGTAATGATTTTTGCAGAAGCTGTCTCGACGAGGAAGAAGAGGAAACTATTCCTCATCTCCTCTGCACTTGTCCGGCGCTCTCACAAAGAAGAAAACTCCATTTGGGAGAGTTCTACTATAATGATCTTAACGATCTTAAAGACACGGCCATTCGCTGTCTCTTACGCTTCATTAGAAGCTCCAACTGGTTCAACGAGTAGGAAGAATTTAGTAGATAGATTCATGTGGTATCACAAGGGACCGTATAATGGTCTAAGTGTGTCGGCTAGCCGACAGCCACTTCAACCTAACCTAACCTACACAATAAAATCGACAAAACAAACAGAATTGCTTCTGTGAACCGTTTAACGAGGAAGTTGATATTGTAGCAAAATTACCACCACCGGATGCTCTTCCCGGTACTTCAAAAACCAGACCGAAAATATCATTTAATGTTGACTTTAAGAATTTAGATATTCGTTAGGCCTTTCTTAATTGATTGATTGATTCTTGATTTTTTAGTTTGAGTTTCTTCTTATTTTTGTTTATGTTTTTTTTTTAATTAATTTATTTTATAACATATGGAGTTCCTTTTTTAAAGACTGAAATTGTTCAAGCTTCTTTATTTACTTTAAATAAAAATATTCTGCCAATTGAAAACCTATGCCTCGAGTTTTATTTTTATTAATAGTTCTGGGACAAATCCTCCCACATATGTCAAAACCTCCTTATGAATTTGTCAAATTCTCCTTCTTCGAGGGAGCTTTTGACACATTTACACCTTGCAGGAAAATAGATATAAAACCTAAAAGTCTAATCAGTTGTCTCTATTACTATAAATACTTGGTCGCTCTTAGCATAAAACCATAGAGAAAAAACTTAGAATTTCAATGATTTAAGCAATAGTATGAAAACTATTTAGACCAAAAGGGTGCACCTTTGATTAAATTTATATCGACCAAATGGAGTCATAAAGGTGGTGAGATTAGAAGTTTCTTTGTCAAGCTTCATATGCCAAAACCCACTTGCCAGATCAAGAACTGTAAATTCACGCTTTCCATGTAATTTGCCAATAAAGTCATCTATTGTTGGAATCAAAAAAATGTTCCCTTTTAATACACGCATTTAAAGGCGTTGGGTCTAAACATAAGCGCAACTTTCCATTAGGTTTCTCAACTACCTGCAAGTTATTTACCCATTGTTTTATATTATTTTCTCGAAACGTACGATGAATTGAAACCGATTTAGATCGACTACGCGTATGATTCAAAACGACAAAATTAGTGAATTGGTTTTGGATGTGTATTTATTGATACAATACCATTGATACAATACGATGCTGGTTGGATATCGAAAGAGAACGAAATTATGACAAACTTTAGCACAAGTGGCAACGAACAACATGACAAAGAAGAATAACAAAATGTAAAGAGAGAGTGATAACAGAACATTGCATTACATGAAATTATTAGAATTAGTGTTAGACGGTAGGGCAAATAACGTTTTGTTTGGCGATATGCAAGCAAATAATAAACGATAATGTAAATATGCAAAATTAATAATAACAAATAACAAGTTTCATATATAAGTAGCGAACACCCATTCAGTAGGATAATCGACAGGTGTCGATTTTGTGGTTGTACACGATTCCTCTCTCTTCTGCATTATTTAATGGTCGTTCGTTGTGGGGTTGCACATTATCTTTGCATTTTTTTTATTTTCCGCTTCATCCATCTTTCCATTTGCCATCATAAACATCAGAAAAGTCCGCTTCCACATAGGCCATTCCTTTGTTAAGTTTGCGCAATTAAGTTCAACCGGTAATCTATTGTTTGCTGCCGCCATCCCACTTCTGACACCATGTACAGTATGTATCGGCGCAACAAATATATCAATGCCTTTTTTTTATGTTAAACCTTTTATTCACTGCTCGCTTCGGTGGTAAAACCTCAACTGGCCTTTTTTAATTTACAACATGTCATTGGAGGTAATCATACATACATAGCTATATTGATGGGGTTGCCAGCATTAAAACAAATAAAGTGTACATTCATTACACTTCTTTAGTATAATTAATAGAAAACACCATAGTGAATGAGTTCAAATGCTTGCTCACAGCCCCCAATAATTATCAAGTGTATGCGCTTGACAGACTAATTAAGACAAACAATTCTTATCATTTTTGGTAACCCCGATGTGATACGAACACACAACCTTCTGATATGGAGAAAAAGGCCGCAGAGCAGCAAGAGACGGGAGAGGAGATCCCGCGTCTAATTACCAACTGCAAGAAGGATGGATCAGACAGGTACACAGTTCCGTACTACGATTCTCAGGCTATACACAATTATTATTTCTATGTGGATGACTGCCTTACTGGAGACAACAGTGTATCATTTGCGTTTGAAATGTAAAACCAACATACACAAATATTACAACGTGCGGAATTCAACTTACGAAAATGGTGGTGTGCTAATCCGGCTACTGCAAGGCATTGCTAAAAATGATCAAGAAATTGATCTCGATTTCGACGACGAAGAAGATGCATAAAATGACATTGAGTTTAACATGGCAGCCAAAAGATGATAATACTGCTTTAAAACAAAATTGAGTCCGACAAGTCGAGTAACAAAACGGATTGTCACTTCGGACCTTGCCAAATTATTCGATTTATTAGGCATTATGGCTCTAATAGTTGTCATAGCAAAAATATTCATTTAGGAGTTATGGCTACTAAAGTTAACAAAGGATGAGGCATTACCAGCGAGATGGATGACGTTCCACTTGAAGGAACTAAACAAATTTCATTTTAAAAATAAGGTGCCAGCAACCAATCGTGTGTATGAATCGGCCAGACATTGATTGGCATTAACTTGGCAATGTCCAGTGTTTTAACTTTCTCATACTGCTTATTTTACCTCCAAGTGGTAGCCGCCGGGTACTGGTCCTGTCCATCCGGACTAGACTTGTTGAACTTATAAGTGCGAGTGTTGAACACGTAGAAAATAGCAACACTATAATGCTCTGTCGGAATTGACTGTCTGCTCGAGCCTCAGGAGTCTAACATGAGCACCTCAGAAAGAGGACCTACGGCGGATGAATTCACGTGATTACCTTAATGAGCAACTTCGACGTACTTGGAGCTGAGGTCATTAGGGATTTTCAATACTAGTCAGGGTGTTGAAATAGAGATGGTGGCGGATGAGCCATTAATGGGTCAACGGCAGCTCTAAAATCCCCGAAGAGAGGGTTACTGACTCCGGAATATCCGGCCCCTTTTGTCCAAGGGGGAAAACAAAGGACCTGGCCCTCCAGGTTGGGGGTTGTGCGTCGGGGTAACTTCCCTACCATGGAAAAAAATAAGTAGTTCCGAAACAACTACAAGCCTCGGATATGGATGATCCAAATGTTGACGAC
This sequence comes from Cheilosia variabilis, assembly GCA_951230905.1. NCBI lineage: Eukaryota > Metazoa > Arthropoda > Insecta > Diptera > Syrphidae > Cheilosia > Cheilosia variabilis. The sequence goes on along the minus strand of OX579676.1, from coordinate 96,718,488 downwards.
CGTGGCACGTGGAATGTCCGGACCTTAAACAGACCGCGTGCAGCCGAACAACTTGTGGAGACCCTGGACATGTACAAAGCCGACATTACGGCCTTCCAGGAAGTGCGATGGGATGGAGAAAGCACAAGAAGGATGAAAAACTGTGACATCTACTACGGCGAGTGCCACAGAGAGCAGAGTCAGCGGTTATTTGGATGTGGATTTGTGATTAGAGGAAGACTTAGGCAAGAAGTCTTGGGATTTCGCAATGTAAGCGATCGCCTAGTTACAATTCGCATCAGGGCCAAGTTTAAAAATATCACGCTGATCTGTGCTTATGCCCCGACAGAGGAGAAAGACGACACAGCCAAAGAAGCATTCTATGATAAGTGCCCGAAGTACGACGTCAAGATAGTTCTTGGCGACTTTAACGCCAAAATTGGAAAGGAGGGCATCTTTGGCTCCACAGTCGGAAAGCACAGCCTGCACGACAACACCTCCGGAAACGGACTCAGGCTAATCGACTTTGCGGCGAGGCGAAATGTCATCATTGCCAGCACACGATTCCCACACCTCAACATTCACAAGGGGACTTGGCGGTCTCCAGATCAACAAACCGTCAACCAAATTGATCATGTTGCGATCGACACAAGACATGCCTCCAGTATCTTGGATGTTCGAACTTTCCGAGCGCCCAACATAGACTCGAATCATTACCTGGTAGTAGCCAAAGTACGGATGCGGATATCCAATACCCCACAACACCGAGAGGATACTGTAAGAAGATTTGACGTTACAAGGCTACTATCGCAAGAGACTGCCATAACCTTTGCCGACCGCGTCTCCCTGAACCTCTCAGCAAGCCCATCCTCAGCTTCACCAGCATCAAGTACAGAGGACCAGTGCTGGGTTTCACTAGGCGACCACAACGAAACCCTTGGTTCGATGAGGAATGCCGGCAGGCACATTCAGCCAAGAACGAGGCCTATCAATTAATGCTGCAGACAAGAACCAGAGCGGCTGAGAGAGCTGCCCGCGACCTCTACGGGCAAAACAGAAGGGAGGAACACCGACTTCTCAGAAGGAAAAAGAAAGAGCACAAGAAGCGAGCGGTCGAATCCATTGAGGGACGCTACTGCAGAGGCAATGTTCGAAAGTTCTACAAGGCCCGAACAGAAGCCTGCAGAGATGAGCATGGGAATACAGTAGTAGATTCACAGTCGGTACTGAGGATTTGGAAACAACACTTCTGCAGACTGTTAAACGGCGGAGACAGCCAACAACCCGCTGTAAGGCAGAATGATCTGTTCAACTTGGACGATGATAGCCAAAACTTCCGTTCATCTGTAAAATTTGGTCGGATGAAAACATGCCCGACGAATGGAACCTCAGCATCGTGTGCCCCATCCACAAGAAAGGAGATACTCTGAACTGCGCCAACTACAGAGGAATAAGTCTCCTGAATGTCGAGTATAAGATCTTGTCGGCTGTATTGTATGAACGCCTAAAACCTTTCGCCAACAACCTGATCGGACCATATCAGTGTGGTTTTACGCCAGGAAAGTTAATCATCGACCAAATTTTCACACTCCGTCCGGAAAAAACCCAGGAGTTTCAGATCGATACACACCATCTATTTATCGACTTTAAAGTCGCCTATGATAGCGTACATCCCCGCCAAACTCGTCCCTTTGTGCAGGATGACGATGGAGAAATCACGCTGCTCCGTCAAAGTCAGTAAGAACACCACCGAGCCATTTGATGTCGAAAAAGGTTTGAGACAAGGCGACGCGCTATCATGTACGTTCTTTGACATCGTGCTTGAAACAATTGTACGAAACTCAGAAGCCAACACCAGAGGTACAATTTTTCAAAAGTCCGTTCAATTACTTGCATATGCCGATGATATTGACATTATTGGGAGAACGCGGCGAGCTGTCAGTGGCGCATTTGCAAGCATCGAATCGGAGGCGGCGAAGATGGGTCTGGCTGTTAATGAGGACAAAACGAAGTATAGTGTGTCAACGAGAAAGGACTCTCAACATCGGCGACTCGGACAAAATGTCACGATGGACAGATACAACTTTGAAGTAGTTAAAGACTTTGTCTACCTGGGCTCCACTATCACTTCGCAAAATGACATCAGCGCAGAGATCTAGCGAAGAATCACTCTTGACAATCGCCGTTTCATCGGGCTTAGAAGGCATCTAAGAAGTAAAGCCCTCTCTCATAGAACCAAGGAGATATCATATAAGACCTGAATCATCCCGGTCCTGCTGTATGGTGCTGAAGCATGGACCCTGTCAAAAGCGGATGAAAACCTTCTTTTATGCTTTGAGAGAAAGATTCTTCGAGTAATATTCGGTCCAGTTTGTGACTATGGAGTGTGGAGAAGAAGATTCAACGACGAACTATACGGGCTATACAGCGAAGCTGATCTGGTCAAGAAGCTAAAAATACAACGGCTGAGATGGCTGGTACACGTGGAGCGTATGGACAACAGCGCACCAGCCCGACGAGTCTTAGAATCCACCCCTGAGGGACAACGTAGCAGAGGAAAACCCTACCTTAGGTGGCGCGCACAATTGGAGAACGACCTCAACCAACTTCGTGTGCGTAACTGGAGGCCGATAGCGTGGGACCGAGGTAGCTGGAGTGGCTTGTTGGTTGAGGCCGTGGTCCACCCCGGGCTGTAAGTGCCACCAAAAGTAAAGTAAAGTAAAGCCAGCAACCAATCAGATACATAATTTTTCAGATGGACCGGAAAAAGCATATGGTACAGTGGTGTACCTAGGAACAAGAATGAAGGATAAAAAACTAATTAAAGACTGTCCCATCTAAGAAATAAACAGTACAACCGCTAGAACTATGCGCTGCAACTAAAAGATAGATTAAAGAACGAACTAAAATTCACGGATATACCCAGACCCACATGCCCATGGAGAGATTCTGAAATCGTCCTGGCATGGATAAATTCCCCCTCGTCATTATTCCAAACATTTGATGCCATTTCATCAGAACATAATCCAGCAGATGTACTATCAACGTGCGTGCAACCGGCAAAATTACCATCATGAATACAATGGTTTTATGGTCCTCTGTTTTTACACGGTTGTGAACATAGATGGCCAGCAAAATATGCCAAGGAACTTTTATTTCATGCCAACTGTAGCAACAGTAACTTATGTAAGTCTGCATATTTTGCGAATTGCACGATCAATAGCACACCACTTCGTAAAATGCACCTGCGCAAGGCTTTTATTACTTCAACAAGTAATGGGGATTTACCATCATCAAGAATAACACCGGCTAGACCCTTCGAAGTGAGAGAAGTGGTCTTATCATCGCCGTGTAGATCCAAAGGACCCTTTTAGGAGATAAGCCCCATGTCTTGCCAAAAGCTCCTTTGCACTGCCAGAAAGTTGACAGCGCTTTATCGGTTTTTGATTCAACATGTTTGGACCAAAAAAGCTTTTTATCGAGGATTACTCCCAGGTATTTGACTTCATCGGAGGTCGGGATAGTGACGCTTTTTAGCACGAGCTGAGTCAGACCAGTGACATTCCTCCTTCTCGTGAAGAGAACAACCGTAGTTTTAAGAGGATTCACTGAAAGCCCATTTCTTGTGCACCAATCATCAATCAAGCCCAAGGATCTCTGCGCCAGAGAGCAGACAGTCCCTAAGTCCGAACCGACAGATAGAACGGCGACATCGTCCGCGTAGGCTTGTGTGTAGGTTCCACGAAGATTGAGAACCGTTAGCAGAGAGTCTACTTTTAATTTAATTTTGGTGGGGGCAATACCCCCCTATATTTGGCTTAATACAAGCTAAGACTTAAAACTATGACACTTAAAACTAAGACATGGAAAACCTTAAAACTAAGACTTAAAGATAGGGAGAATGGTGGAGGAGATGCAGTTTGAGGTGGGCAGTGCTGCGGTTGAAATCGAAATAGAATTAACCTTTCGCAGCATACGGGAGATTGGTTCATTGGAGCCATATAAGGTATGATGGGTAGGTAGGTAAAAGAGACGTGTGCAACGTAAATTACGGGGGTTTGTGTTAAAGAAAATAGAGTTATAAAGAGACGCACAATCAACGGAGCCAGAGAGAAGACGATAAATGAAAAGAATGTCTGCAGCGTCTCTGCGTTCCTCAAGGGTATTCAGGTTAATGAGATTGAGCCGGTCTATGCATGGTGGCAAAATAAAAGGATCGTCCCAAGGCAGACCTCGAAGAGCAAATCGGAGAAAGCGGCGTTGGACATTCTCAATTCTATGCTTATGAACTTGATGAAAGGGAGCCCACGCTTGGCTAGCGTACTCAAGGAGGGGGCGAACAAAGGTGATATAGAGTAATCTGGTCACGTACGGGTTCGAGAATTCTTTAGACCATCGCTTAACAAAGCCGAGTGATGAGTTGGCCTTTAAGATTATATCCTCAATATGCGAACGAAAATTTAGCTCCCTGTCGTACAATATGCCAAGGTCACGCAGAGGTTGAACTAGAGAAACTGGTTGACCGTGGAGAAGGTAGAGTCGGCGAGGGGACATGTTGCGCTTTCCCGATAGGGTAATGGATTGGCATTTGGTGATGTTAAGCTCTAAGCAATTTTTAAGGCACCAGGTCGAAAAACGATCAAGGTCTTGTTGAAGGAGACAAGAGTCTTGAGGTGAAGAGATGATTTTGAAGAATTTAGTATCATCTGCGTAGAGAGAGAGAGACGAGTATTTAATGACCTTCGCAAGATCATTTACCGTAAGGATAAAGAAAAGGGGACCTAAATGGCTGCCTTGAGGGACACCAGATATTGCTAAGGAGGACGAAAGTACGGACCTAAAGCGAACGCTATAATAGCGGTTAGCAAGGTAGGTGGATATCCATTTTATCAATATAGGTTCAAAGCCAAGGGCTGACTGTTTGAAGAGGATTAGTTGATGCGATATCATATCAAAGGCCTTACTAAAGTCAGTTGCAATAACGTCGACTTCGTTGCCACTCTCTAAGGCTGATAGGGCAAAGGATACAAATTCTACGAGATTTGTTGTTGTTGATCTACCTTTCAGAAAGCCATGTTGGTGGGGGGAAATAAGAGACTTACACCGAAAGCTTAAGACTTCGTATAAAATACTTTCAAAAAGTTTTGGTATATGAGAGAGTTTAGCAATTGGGCGGTAATTAGTAACTTAATTTGTTGACCCCTTTTTGTGTATCGGAGTAATGAACGAAGTCTTCCAAATCTGGGGAAATTCTCCTTTTAGAAGAGATAGACGAAAGAGATTAGAAAGTGGGAGCGAGAGATTGGAAGAACACTTCTTGAGAAAAATAGCTGGAAGACCATCTGGACCGGGTGAGAACTCATCATTAAGCTTTTGTAATTTATTTACAATAAGTGAAGGGTCAACAGTTTGTGAGAGAAAGGGACCGAAAGAGAACTTAGGTAGGTAGCTAAAGTAAGAGGAGTCAGGTTCGAAGGAGTTATCGGCAAAAGATTGCTTTAAAAATGTGGCGAAGAAGTTGGCAATGGTATGTGGGTCGGTGGATGATACAATTTCGTACGAGAGCGAAGGAGGGTAGCCGTCGGATTTTTTTTTATAGTTTACGAATTGGAAAAATGACTTAGGGTCGTTTATTAGATTGGTATGTGCATCATTTATATAGCGTTGGAAGAGAGAGTTATAAAGCTGGGTAAAATTAAGATAAGTACCGAGATAGTTGGAATAGTCAGAAGAAGAACCGGTGCGAAGAAAAACTGTCCATAATTTGTTTCTTTTGTTTCGTAAGGAACGGAGTCTCCTATTATACCACGGGGGCGATGTGGATGAAGTTTTATGGCGAGAAATGGGGACATAGAGAGAAATAGCGGTAAATAATTCTCTATAAAACATGGAAAGAGCATCGTTTAAGGAAAGGTTGGAAAAGTCGAAAGAGCATCTACTGAGATAGGTATTAATTTTTTGAAAGTTAGCTTTGTGAAAGTCGTAAGAGGAGACGACTGCGGAAGAACTGGACTGAAGTGGAGAGTTGTGGAAATATGAAAGAAGAAGAGGGGGATGAAAGTTATCAATAGTAGAGAGTGAAAGGGGACAAGGTGAGTGGACTCATTCTGGGCTTGCCCAGTGATCTCGTCAGACTTCTTAGGTCCGTACACCGTCACCCTCCCAAATCGGTAGGTTAAGGACCCTTTTTGTACCATGTCGGCATTCAAGGATTCCTGAACGATACTAAGGGCCAGTACTTTCCAGTCCGCTCGTAAATTATTTCGGGATGCATCGGACGCTCTTGGATCTCATGTGGATTGGTATCGTCCCAAATTCGAAAATTTTATTTGTTGACGTACGCATTCGTCCACAAATGGACCTCATCCATCGCTGAAGATGATTTTTCGTTTTTCGCGCGGTACGTTACACTCATTTTGATAAAACAATTTTATTTTTTGCACGGCAAAACAGACTGAATATGACAGCCAATCGGATAGCCGGCCCTCACACCACAGTTCATCGTAGATTCGTTGGTGCATATGACCGTGTAGAATCCCTGCACTACTTCGTTCCTCTTCCACTGAGCTCTGGAAGGGAAAATTACCTTGAATACTTCTTTGAAGTTGATTTGAGGTGTGATGTAGTCGGTGGGAAACGTGATCATGCCGTTTGGTAACGAGTCCTGAATGTTGCTGTGGCCATACGGCCTTGCGTTCCAGCACCCAGCATTCCTTGAGTCTTATAGCGTCGTCGCTCTTAAATGTTTTGACGATTCTACCTTATGGCCATTTAAGAGCGGGAACGTTGTCTTTCTTTAGGATGACCATGTCTCCTAACTTTATATTTTTGCAACATTCCTTCCATTTGTGGCAATATTCGAGTGCGTTAAGATATTCCTGTGAACATCGCTTCCAAAATTCGTCCTGAAGATGTGACTAAATTCCAACTCATCTCAAAACTTACTTCGCTAGTACCTGCAGCTGCATCTACAATCGTTGATAAAAGCGTATTTGCATCGTATCCTCTCGCAGATCCTCATTTTAATTGGCCTGGTCACATCGATGTTCTTATCGGCGCTGATAAAGTGTTTAGTGTTTTCAATGGAACAGCTTTTCGTGGTCACCAGGGGCAGCCTGACCTCATTCCAACTATTTTTGGTTGGATTGTTTGTGGTAACATGACAACCCCAAACTCGTTACCAACTCATGGCATTGATTCATACTACACTCAATTAGACACACCTGGAGCGCTTTTGGCGACTTGAAGAACTCTCTCATGAAACTACTCTTTCCATCGAAGACCAACGTGCTGAAGACATTTTCGCTACATCTCATTCGCGATTACCTGACGGCAGGTACCTAATTCAGCTACCCTTTAAATCTGATAATGAGACTGATTTCGGAAACAGCATAAACGTCGCGTTAAATCGGTTCAAATATACCGAGCGTAAAATATCTTCCAATCAGTATTTAAGGGATAAATATATAGGCTTTATGCGGGAATACCTAAGTCTGGGGCATATGGAGGAGCTACCTTCCAATGAAATAGAAATATCTTCAGCAAAATGCTACTACCTACCACATAATGCTGTGATGAAAGAAGACAGCAGCACTACAAAGGTACGAGTAGTTTTTGACAGATCAGCTAAGTCTGGTCCCCACAAGTCTCTTAACGAAACTTTGCTAATAGGACAGACATACCAACGTGATCTCTTTTCAATTTGCATTCGCTTTCGTCGTCATCTCTTTACTCTATCAGGTAGAGAATGAGAAAATGTTTCGTCAGATACGCGTTACCAGAAATCACTCGGACTTCCAACGAATTCTATGGAGAGAGTCAAGTGATCAACAACTGAAAAATTATCGTCTTTCGACTGTCACCTATGGTACAGCATGTGCACCATTCCTGGCTGTTCGTACTCTCTACCGATACCTTTTCGTACAAGGTCAACATAAGTGATAGCTCATCGGTTACTAAGCGACGCATTTTGTCTGAATCGTCTAAAATATTTGACCCAATAGGATTCTTAACACCAGTCATCATCTCCATTAAAATTCTCTTTCAGGAGCTCTGGCGAAAGAAGTATGCATGGGACGATCCTATTTCGGTAGAACTCGCGGGTCAGTGGTGCTCAATTCGTGATCAGCTTCCTTCGCTTGAAGCTTTAAGTATTCCACGAATTATGTGTCCAACAAAGGAAAATTTTGAATTCCATGCTTTCTGCGATGCATCCCTCGACGCTTACGCGGCAGTTGTATACTGCAGGAGTATAGACTCAACGGGTAAAATAACTAGCACAATCGTCGCTGCTTAGAGTAAAGTAGCACCTCTAAAAGTAATTTCTCTTCCCCGACTGGAACTCTGTGGAGCGGTTCTTTTCACGCGATTAGTAAAAAAGCTTAAAACTTCTTTGCAATACAAAGAAATGAAAGTTTTTGCCTGGACTGATTCTGCAATAATCCTTCATTGGCTGTCGGCGTTGCCCAAAAGGTGGTCAGTTTTTATAGCCAATCGCACATCAGAAATTCTTTCTGAAATACCCAGGGAATCATCTGCGATCACATTTTAAAGTATATTGAAGAGAAGGGCATTGCAGCTAATGATATTAGATGCATAAGCTTAACAGCGGATAATCTTCCAGGTCGTATGTCTGCATCTTTTAAAGTTCTTGCTCCTCTAAATAGTGGAAAGATCTTGGTTAACCCAAACTTTTGGCCGAGTAACATGCTAGTCAAGGAATTTACAAACCGGCCTCGCTCTAGAACAACCATTTCAAAAAACTTAAAGAATTAGCCTTCTTCTATCAAAATGTAAGAGGGCTAAGAACAAAGTGTACCAAATTCTTGCTTAGTATGTACAGTTGTACATCAGACGTCATTTTTCTTTCTGAAACCGGATTAGATGAAAACTTTAATGATGCCGAACTATTTCCTTCCAACTTTTATGTCAACCGTTGTGATCGAACCGAAGAAAACAGCGTCTACGACGACTTGGTGGTGTGCTTATTGCCGTAAAAAAAGGATTGTAAGGCTAAGGATGTTGATATCGATTACTTCGTATGTGTTTACATTCCTCCTCGGTCACAACTACATATAGTAACTAGGTACTTGGACGCAATCCGCTATATCGAAGGTCTCATGTCTACCTCGGATAAAATGTATGTTTTTGGTGACTTTAATAAACCTAAAATTAGCTGGACCTCCAGAGACCCTGATTGTACCTTCCTTAACGCTATAAACCCTCTATCTTTAATTGGATCTGAGATTGTCGATTCCCTTCAATCACTCTATTTACTCCAGATTAACTGTGTAAAAAACTACCAAAACCGTACCTTGGACCTCATCTTTTCCAATAATAGTACTGTTCGCTACTTATATGTATATGAAACTTGTTGTTTGTCATTATTAATTTTGCATATTTACATTATCGTTTATTATTTGCTTGCATATCGCCAAACAAAACGTTATTTGCCCTACCGTCTACACTAATTCTAATAATTGCATGTAATGCAATGTTCTGTTATCACTCTCTCTTTACATTTTGTTATTCTTCTTTGTGATGTTGTTCGTTGCCACTTGTGCTAAAGTTTGTCATAATTTCGTTCTCTTTCGATATCCAACCAGCAAGCTGCGAACATCAATGGTATTGTATCAATAAATACACATCCAAAACCAATTCACTAATTTTGTCGTTTTGAATCATACGCGTAGTCGATCTTAATCGGTTTTAATTCATCGTACGTTTTCGAGAAAATAATATAAAACATTTTCTGGTCATTCGATAGCCGAATTTATTCGGAAAATAGACAATTTTCACAAAAATTTTTGAACAGTTCGTTGCATACACGTGTTTGTTGAATCGTTTCTTAAACCCATTCCATCTCGTCTTTTCTTCATCGAACAATATACGAAGATTAAACCTATCTGAATCTCCGGTGCGCGCGCAATAATTATTGAGCTTTTTCGTAATTATACGTCGGTCTAAGATGAATTTCATCAAGGGAAAACGGGGTCGTGCAAAGACTGCTATTTCTCGCGCTGCTACTTTCGCGGAATCAGTAGATGTAAATACCACACTTCCAATGCTAGAGATTAGGCTAGACGTGGACTGAATTCGTCGAATTGCAGAATGCTTTGTACGAGTTTTCGGCGGATCCAAACTTCGTTGATCCTGAAGCGGAATTTGCTGAGTACGAAACGAAATACTTTGTCGCGCATTCTGTTCTTACCAATTTCATCCATGTGAAGAACATGGCAAGTGTATCAACTTCAAGTCAGCCAAACGAATCGGTAATTGAACAGTTGGCGAGTCAGCAAGCAACGTTTTTGCAAAAGTTAAACACCACCAATGTTGCAACTTCCGTAAAATTGCCGCATCTATCAATACCCCAATTTTCGGGCGACTATAAAGATTGGCCTGCGTTTAGAGACACATTCCAGGGTTCAATAGATTGTAATTCGTCGCTAACTTCAACACAAAAACTTCAATATCTGAAGTCATTCTTATGTGGAGAGGCTAGCAATCTACTAAAGCACATCGTTAATTCTGACAACAATTATTTGGAAGCATGGGATCGCTTAGAAAGTCGATATGATAGAACTCCGTTATAGTTCAATCATTTATACAATCCTTTCTATCGTTGCCCACCACAAACTCTTTAAATGTGGCCGTACTGCGCAAAATCACTGATGGCGCTGACGAGGTAATTCGCGGGTAAAACGCATTAGAATCAAACAATCGAGATCCATGGTTAATATATATTATTTTGCAAAAGCTTGATCCAGAAACAAAGAAGGCGTGGGCTAAATTAATAGGTTCAAGGGATGATGCGACATTTAAAGAAATGCTAGACTTTTTGCAAAGCCGTTGTGTGTGTCTTGAATCCTGTTATACTCCTTCGCGTTCTATACAATCACGAAGTAAGGTTCAAGGCGTCATTCGAAGCCACTTCATTGAATCCAATCGCAGTTGTCCTAAATGCAAATTAGACCACAGCCTTTTACAATGTCAACATTTCTCTCTCTTCTCTCGCACTTCCAATTGATGCTCGTCGAACATTTGTTAAGGAGCAGTCCTTTTGCTTTAATTGTCTTCGTCAAGGTCATTCCTCAAATAGATGCCGGTCAAACAATCGTTGCAAAACATGCAGGTCGCGTCCCCATACCCTCGTACATTCCACATCCTCGTCGCCAAATTCTACTTCAGCTGCTTCTTGCATATCATCTTCTTCTTCGTCCAATATTGCACCGCCGATACAGTCATCATACACTGCTACTAATATTTATGGTTCTCCACCATATTCGGATTTACCCTCATCTTCGAATTCAGCACCAGCAACAAATTCATCAACCGTTTTTTGTTCACATACAAATGCAGTAGACAAATCGGTAAAACCCATTCGTTCTACCCAAACTTTACTGCCTACTGCCATCGCTCGTGCTAACGACAAGCAAGGAGTTCTGCAGAACATTCGGTTGCTGCTAGATTCAGGGTCTCAAGTTTCGTTTGTTAAGGAAAAAACAGTGCAACGCTTAGGGCTCATTAGGAAAGCTGCCCGTATTCCTGTTCTTGGTGTTGGCTCCACGTCAGCAGGTGTAACAAATGGAGTTGTTACACCAAATGACAGGCAATCTGTCGAGATTCGGTGCTACGTAATCTCAAAACTTACTTCGCTAGTACCTGCAGCTGCATCTACAATCGTTGATAAAAGCGTATTTTCATCGTATCCTCTCGCAGATCCTCATTTTAATTGGCCTGGTCACATCGATGTTCTTATCGGCGCTGATAAAGTGTTTAGTGTTTTCAATGGAACAGCTGTTCGTGGTCACCAGGGGCAGCCTGACCTCATTCCAACTATTTTTGGTTGGATTGTTTGTGGTAACATGACAACCCCAAACTCGTTACCAACTCATGGCATTGATTCATACTACACTCAATTAGACACACCACTTGAGTTTGACCTGGAGCGCTTTTGGCGACTTGAAGAACTCTCTCATGAAACTACTCTTTCCATCGAAGACCAACGTGCTGAAGACATTTTCGCTACATCTCATTCGCGATTACCTGACGGCAGGTACCTAATTCAGCTACCCTTTAAATCTGATAATGATACTGATTTCGGAAACAGCATAAACGTCGCGTTAAATCGGTTCAAATATACCGAGCGTAAAATATCTTCCAATCAGTATTTAAGGGATAAATATATAGGCTTTATGCGGGAATACCTAAGTCTGGGGCATATGGAGGAGCTACCTTCCAATGAAATAGAAATATCTTCAGCAAAATGCTACTACCTACCACATAATGCTGTGATGAAAGAAGACAGCAGCACTACAAAGGTACGAGTAGTTTTTGACAGATCAGCTAAGTCTGGTCCCCACAAGTCTCTTAACGAAACTTTGCTAATAGGACAGACATACCAACGTGATCTCTTTTCAATTTGCATTCGCTTTCGTCGTCATCTCTTTACTCTATCAGGTAGAGAATGAGAAAATGTTTCGTCAGATACGCGTTACCAGAAATCACTCGGACTTCCAACGAATTCTATGGAGAGAGTCAAGTGATCAACAACTGAAAAATTATCGTCTTTCGACTGTCACCTATGGTACAGCATGTGCACCATTCCTGGCTGTTCGTACTCTCTACCAACTCGCACTCGACCATATGAATACGTATCCACGCGCGGCAGCAGTATTGGTTAATGACTTTTACGTCGATGACGTAATGACCGGAGCAGATTCTATCGATGAAGTCACTTCCCTTCGTTTAGAACTTATACAGTTACTTCAATCTGGTGGATTTAATCTCCGCAAATGGACCACTAATTGTTGGCCCTTATTAGTTAGCTTACCAGAAGATCAGCGGGAGTTATCACCAAAGGAATTTGACGAGTATTCCTCGGTCAAGCTGTTGGGATTACAATGGTCACCTGCTCGCGATACCTTTTCGTACAAGGTCAACATAAGTGATAGCTCATCGGTTACTAAGCGACGCATTTTGTCTGAATCGTCTAAAATATTTGACCCAATAGGATTCTTAACACCAGTCATCATCTCCATTAAAATTCTCTTTCAGGAGCTCTGGCGAAAGAAGTATGCATGGGACGATCCTATTTCGGTAGAACTCGCGGGTCAGTGGTGCTCAATTCGAGATCAGCTTCCTACGCTTGAAGCTTTAAGTATTCCACGAATTATGTGTCCAACAAAGGAAAATTTTGAATTCCATGCTTTCTGCGATGCATCCCTCGACGCTTACGCGGCAGTTGTATACTGCAGGAGTATAGACTCAACGGGTAAAATAACTAGCACAATCGTCGCTGCTTAGAGTAAAGTAGCACCTCTAAAAGTAATTTCTCTTCCCCGACTGGAACTCTGTGGAGCGGTTCTTTTCACGCGATTAGTAAAAAAGCTTAAAACTTCTTTGCAATACAAAGAAATGAAAGTTTTTGCCTGGACTGATTCTGCAATAGTCCTTCATTGGCTATCGGCGTTGCCCAAAAGGTGGTCAGGTTTTATAGCCAATCGCACATCAGAAATTCTTTCTGAAATACCCAGGGAATCATCTGCGATCACATTTTAAAGTATATTGAAGAGAAGGGCATTGCAGCTAATGATATTAGATGCATAAGCTTAACAGCGGATAATCTTCCAGGTCGTATGTCTGCATCTTTTAAAGTTCTTGCTCCTCTAAATAGTGGAAAGATCTTGGTTAACCCAAACTTTTGGCCGAGTAACATGCTAGTCAAGGAATTTAAATACAAACCGGCCTCGCTCTAGAACAACCATTTCAAAAAACTTAAAGAATTAGCCTTCTTCTATCAAAATGTAAGAGGGCTAAGAACAAAGTGTACCAAATTCTTGCTTAGTATGTACAGTTGTACATCAGACGTCATTGTTCTTTCTGAAACCGGATTAGATGAAAACTTTAATGATGCCGAACTATTTCCTTCCAACTTCTATGTCAACCGTTGTGATCGAACCGAAGAAAACAGCGTCTACGACGACTTGGTGGTGTGCTTATTGCCGTAAAAAAAGGATTGTAAGGCTAAGGATGTTGATATCGATGACTTCGTATGTGTTTACATTCCTCCTCGGTCACAACTACATATAGTAACTAGGTACTTGGACGCAATCCGCTATATCGAAGGTCTCATGTCTACCTCGGATAAAATGTATGTTATTGGTGACTTTAATAAACCTAAAATTAGCTGGACCTCCAGAGACCCTGTCCAGAATTAGAATGTCAGTTCTGTTTTGACATTCGTCGCTACTTGATGTGCTTTCGTTGTTCTCTCTATTTTCTAATTTGCTAATTTGCTATTAACTTTAAACCGCTATTATTAGATTTTTCTAAATGGATCTTGCTGTATGTAATAAGTGTAATCAACCTTTGCTCGATACGAATTCTATAAACTCCAAACTCGATTTATTGCAATAATGAGATATTCGCTTTAAAGAAACTTTTAGTGCGTCCCTCATCCATTTCTTCTAAGAAATCAAACATTGTTACACGTTCGCAATCGGTATCCAGGGTCAATGCACCCACTCGTGGTTCGCCGTCGCTAGCTATTGCTTCGAGTGCATCGAAAAAAACTGCTGCGAAACAACTGTCCCTAAGTGACTCACATACACCCCGCACCAAACATGCCGGGCCGTCACCTAACATTACTCTCACTGCCTCTCAGCCACTATCGAAAACAAGTGGCGAGCATTCGGATGATGCGGTCGCCGCTGTTGTTGCTGCTGCTACTACTGCTCTGCCACGCTCCACCTCTCCAAATAGCGAGGTTGTCGTCACCAATCAGGAAGCCGCTAATGCTGTTACGCTTACAGATGTTCATGCTGGTGCTGGCCCCGTGCTGGTCGGTCATCAACCACCTTCTACTACTATTGCTGCTGTTGCTGCTATTAATCCACCTCGTGTTGTTGGTACGAATGATGTAGCAACCGATCTACATGTCGTACGCAAGCTAAAATGGTATCATCTCTCAAGTTTTCATCCTAATACCACTTCTGGAAATATAATTGATTTCATTTCTTCAACGTTAAAAGTTAACAAGTCTAGTTTCTTGTGTTCTAAACTTATAAAAAATGATGAAGATATATCCAAATTGAAATTTGTAAATTTTAAAATTGGTGTCCCCCTCAGATTCGCCAACTTAATTTATGATGCTAATTTTTGGCCCAGTGACGTACAAATTCGTGCTTTTGTTAATGTTCCAAAAAACTAATATTGAACCAACGTTCCATTTCACCTCTGCATGTTGTTGATAAGCGGATTCTTGACAATTCGAACCTTAAAATTTACTATCATAATGCCAGTGGCATTCGGACTAAAACCTTTAAATTATTTAATTTATCTAGTCATCTTGATTATGATGTTATTATTATCACAGAATCATGGTTGTACAAAGATATTGCTGACTCTGAAATTTTCGATGAGTCCTTTTATTGTGTTTTTCGTTTTGATCGGTGTAAAAAGAAAGAGGATCGCGGAGGAGGAATTCTCGCAGCTGTTCGTCGAGGTATTACCTGCTGGGAGGTTCCGTTACCAGATGGTGAAGTGGAACAGCTCTGTTTTTCATTAAACGTCACAGGCGTCGTGAGTTCATTAATTTTTATTGTAAATTATGTCCCATCAGGGAGTAAATTAGATGTCTATGAAAAACACATATCTAACATTAATTTCATTTTTGATAATCACGATAATACCGCCAGTATATGTATTTTGGGCGATTTCAATGTTGGAGACATTGTTTGGTCTTGGTCCGATGACGATAAAATGCTTGTACCATGTAACTTAAAGAAATATATTGAATTTATTTTAATTGATTTCCTAATTTCTCATAATTTGTGTCAAATAAGCTCAATTGTAAATTCACAAAATAGATTACTAGATCTTGTTTTTATCTGCTGTGATGAGATTAAGGCAAATACTTTTGAAGCCCCATATTCTTTGTTAAACAATTCTATTTACCATAATGAGACTTCGATTGAAATTGAGGTGTACGATTTTCTAGAAACTGCCAGCAATCTGGTTAAAACGTTTAATTTTTTAAAAACTGATTTTAATGGTTTGAATGATTACCTTAGTAGCATAGATTGGAACAGTAATCTGAGACATTTGTCCCTTCAGGAATCATACAATTATTTCAAGTCTGTATTATTTAACGGATTTAACACTTTTGTCCCATATAGGGCGAAGAAGAAGTTATCTAAGCCTCCATGGTACAATAGAAGGCTCTCTCACCTTAAGAACCTTAAAAACAAGGCTCATAAAAATTTCAAAATTTCCAATAGCCCGGTGGATTATGTTCATTTTGACAAATTGCGTAAGGACTTTCTTGCCTTAAGCAAATTTCTACAGGCAAATTATGTAATTCAAATTGAAAATCAAATAAGAACTGACTCTAAACGCTTCTGGACCTTAATAAATAGAAAAAGAAAATCGACTGGTCTGCCGAAATCCATGCTTTATAAAAACATTGAATCTAGAGATGTTAATACAACACTAGATTTTTTTGCTAAATTCTTTCAATCTGTGTATACAAAGCCTGATACACCTAGTTTGGTACCAGCTACCGAATGCAGAATTGATATCGGCCTCATCCAACTTAGTCCTCAGGATATTTTATTAGCTCTTGATAATCTTAAGCCCAATTCAATTCCAGGCCCCGATGGTATTCCTGCAATTATTTTTAAAAAATGTTCCCAAGCTATTTCCAATCCCCTCCATCACATTTTTAACATGTCTCTGTCCTCTGGTATTTTTCTTGATGAATGGAAGTCGTCTTTTCTTATTCGAATTTTTAAATCTGGTTCCAAGAACGATATTGAAAATTACAGAGGAATTTGCAAATTATCCGCTTTGCCTAAGCTTTTCGAAAGTATGGTTAAATCAAAAATTGAATTTTCGGTTAGAGAATTTATTTGTGATACACAGCATGGCTTCGTCACCGGCAGGTCCACTACCACTAATTTGGCTTGCTTGTCTCATTATACCATCAATGCTATCGAAGATGGTTATCAAGTCGACTGTGTTTACACTGACTTCAGTAAAGCATTTGACTCCGTCAATCATCTAATTTTGCTAAGAAAACTTGAAAGTTTTGGATTTCACTCTGCAATGCTCGAGTGGATAAGATCTTATTTGATTGGCAGGATTCAAAGAGTGAAAATTGATAATTACTTATCACGATCGTTTGGGTGCAGCTCGGGAGTACCACAAGGTAGTCATTTGGGTCCGCTCCTGTTTATAATTTTTATCAATGACATATCGTGTGCATTAAAATATTGCCATTGCTTGATGTATGCAGATGACTTAAAGCTGTTTCTTAAAATCAAAACTTCACTTGACTGTGAGTTTTTACAATATGATCTAAGAAACTTATCTGTCTGGTGCGTCAAAAATTGTCTACACTTGAATATTAATAAATGCTGTATAATATCCTTCTACAGAAGTTCGTATCATTTAGAGTTTCAGTACGAAATCGACACTATTCGATTAAACAGAGTCGATGTGGTGAAAGATCTTGGCATTATAATTGATTCGAGGTTCACCTTCGCATCTCATATCGACCACATTATTGCCAAAGCAAATAAGCTTTGTGGTTTTATAAAACGAAATAGCAGCGAATTTTCGGATCCTCATACCCTTATTTCGCTTTTTATTGCGTTGGTTAGATCTCTGCTTGAATATGCTGATGTTATATGGACCCCATTCTATAAAATTCACTCAGACCGCCTTGAAAAAATCCAGAGGCGTTTCACAAAATACATTTTCAGGAAAATGAGCTGGGATTTTGAAATTTCTTACCGGACTCGATGTCAATTGCTGAGCATATCAACTTTATGCTCTAGAAGAAAAGCCCATGACATCATGCTAATAAGGGATTTATTATGTTATCACATTAAATGTCCATCTCTTTTAGCCTTAGTGCCAATCTATGCCCCAACCAGACCTTTAAGGGAAAGAAACCTTCTTCTTCGACCTGTTCATAGAACTAATTACGGTCATAATGAGCCCATGTCCAGAGCTATTGCTTCATTCAACGATGTTTATATTTTTATTGATCTTTATTATTCACGCGATCGCTTCAAAAGTATTATACTCAATTTGGCAGCATTATCTTAGTATTAAGTACATTGTTTTTATATAATTTGTATACTTATACTTATATTGTATACTTATATCGTAATCTGTATAGCTTAGCTAGTAGATGATATGAAATAAATAAATAAATAAAATAAATAAATTTTCGGGCGACTATAAAGATTGGCCTGCGTTTAGAGACGCATTCCAGGGTTCAATAGATTGTAATTTGTCGCTAACTTCAACACAAAAACTTCAATATCTGAAGTCATTCTTATGTGGAGAGGCTAGCAATCTACTAAAGCACATCGTTAATTCTGACAACAATTATTTGGAAGCATGGGATCGCTTAGAAAGTCGATATGATAGAACTCCGTTATAGTTCAATCATTTATACAATCCTTTCTATCGTTGCCCACCACAAACTCTTTAAATGTGGCCGTACTGCGCAAAATCACTGATGGCGCTGACGAGGTAATTCGCGGGTAAAACGCATTAGAATCAAACAATCGAGATCCATGGTTAATATATATTATTTTGCAAAAGCTTGATCCAGAAACAAAGCAGGCGTGGGCTAAATTAATAGGTTCAAGGGATGATGCGACATTTAAAGAAATGCTAGACTTTTTGCAAAGCCGTTGTGTGTGTCTTGAATCCTGTTATACTCCTTCGCGTTCTATACAATCACGAAGTAAGGTTCAAGGCGTCATTCGAAGCCACTTCATTGAATCCAATCGCAGTTGTCCTAAATGCAAATTAGACTACAGCCTTTTACAATGTCAACATTTTCTCGCACTTCCAATTGATGCTCGTCGAATATTTGTTAAGGAGCAGTCCTTATGCTTTAATTGTCTTCGTCAAGGTCATTCCTCAAATAGATGCCGGTCAAACAATCGTTGCAAAACATGCAGGTCGCGTCCCCATACCCTCGTACATTCCACATCCTCGTCGCCAAATTCTACTTCAGCTGCTTCTTGCATATCATCTTCTTCTTCGTCCAATATTGCACCGCCGTTACAGTCATCATACACTGCTACTAATATTTATGGTTCTCCACCATATTCGGATTTACCCTCATCTTCGAATTCAGCACCAGCAACAAATTCATCAACCGTTTTTTGTTCACATACAAATGCAGTAGACAAATCGGTAAAACCCATTCGTTCTACCCAAACTTTACTGCCTACTGCCATCGCTCGTGCTAACGACAAGCAAGGAGTTCTGCAGAACATTCGGTTGCTGCTAGATTCAGGGTCTCAAGTTTCGTTTGTTAAGGAAAAAACAGTGCAACGCTTAGGGCTCATTAGGAAAGCTGCCCGTATTCCTGTTCTTGGTGTTGGCTCCACGTCAGCAGGTGTAACAAATGGAGTTGTTACACCAAATGACAAGCAATCTGTCGAGATTCGGTGCTACGTAATCTCAAAACTTACTTCGCTAGTACCTGCAGCTGCATCTACAATCGTTGATAAAAGCGTATTTTCATCGTATCCTCTCGCAGATCCTCATTTTAATTGGCCTGGTCACATCGATGTTCTTATCGGCGCTGATAAAGTGTTTAGTGTTTTCAATGGAACAGCTGTTCGTGGTCACCAGGGGCAGCCTGACCTCATTCCAACTATTTTTGGTTGGATTGTTTGTGGTAACATGACAACCCCAAACTCGTTACCAACTCATGGCATTGATTCATACTACACTCAATTGGACACACCACTTGAGTTTGACCTGGAGCGCTTTTGGCGACTTGAAGAACTCTCTCATGAAACTACTCTTTCCATCGAAGACCAACGTGCTGAAGACATTTTCGCTACATCTCATTCGCGATTACCTGACGGCAGGTACCTAATTCAGCTACCCTTTAAATCTGATAATGATACTGATTTCGGAAACAGCATAAACGTCGCGTTAAATCGGTTCAAATATACCGAGCGTAAAATATCTTCCAATCAGTATTTAAGGGATAAATATATAGGCTTTATGCGGGAATACCTAAGTCTGGGGCATATGGAGGAGCTACCTTCCAATGAAATAGAAATATCTTCAGCAAAATGCTACTACCTACCACATAATGCTGTGATGAAAGAAGACAGCAGCACTACAAAGGTACGAGTAGTTTTTGACGGATCAGCTAAGTCTGGTCCCCACAAGTCTCTTAACGAAACTTTGCTAATAGGACAGACATACCAACGTGATCTCTTTTCAATTTGCATTCGCTTTCGTCGTCATATCTTTACTCTATCAGGTGATATAGAGAAAATGTTTCGTCAGATACGCGTTACCAGGAATCACTCGGACTTCCAACAAATTCTATGGAGAGAGTCAAGTGATCAACAACTGAAAAATTATCGTCTTTCGACTGTCACCTATGGTACAGCATGTGCACCATTCCTGGCTGTTCGTACTCTCTACCAACTCGCACTCGACCATATGAATACGTATCCACGCGCGACAGCAGTATTGGTTAATGACTTTTACGTCGATGACGTAATGACCGGAGCAGATTCTATCGATGAAGTCACTTCCCTTCGTTTAGAACTTATACAGTTACTTCAATCTGGTAGATTTAATCTCCGCAAATAGACCACTAATTGTTGGCCCTTATTAGTTAGCTTACCAGAAGATCAGCGGGAGTTATCACCAAAGGAATTTGACGAGTATTCCTCGGTCAAGCTGTTGGGATTACAATGGTCACCTGCTCGCGATACCTTTTCGTACAAGGTCAACATAAGTGATAGCTCATCGGTTACTAAGCGACGCATTTTGTCTGAATCGTCTAAAATATTTGACCCAATAGGATTCTTAACACCAGTCATCATCTCCATTAAAATTCTCTTTCAGGAGCTCTGGCGAAAGAAGTATGCATGGGACGATCCTCTTTCGGTAGAACTCGCGGGTCAGTGGTGCTCAATTCGAGATCAGCTTCCTTCGCTTGAAGCTTTAAGTATTCCACGAATTATGTGTCCAACAAAGGAAAATTTTGAATTCCATGCTTTCTGCGATGCATCCCTCGACGCTTACGCGGCAGTTGTATACTGCAGGAGTATAGACTCAACGGGTAAAATAACTAGCAGAATCGTCGCTGCTTAGAGTAAAGTAGCACCTCTAAAAGTAATTTCTCTTCCCCGACTGGAACTTTGTGGAGCGGTTCTTTTCACGCGATTAGTAAAAAAGCTTAAAACTTCTTTGCAATACAAAGAAATGAAAGTTTTTGCCTGGACTGATTCTGCAATAGTCCTTCATTGGCTATCGGCGTTGCCCAAAAGGTGGTCAGTTTTTATAGCCAATCGCACATCAGAAATTCTTTCTGAAATACCCAGGGAATCATCTGCGATCACATTTTAAAGTGTATTGAAGAGAAGGGCATTGCAGCTAATGATATTAGATGCATAAGCTTAACAGCGGATAATCTTCCAGGTCGTATGTCTGCATCTTTTAAAGTTCTTGCTCCTCTAAATAGTGGAAAGATCATGGTTAACCCAAACTTTTGGCCGAGTAACATGCTAGTCAAGGAATTTACAAACCGGCCTCGCTCTAGAACAACCATTTCAAAAAACTTAAAGAATTAGCCTTCTTCTATCAAAATGTAAGAGGGCTAAGAACAAAGTGTACCAAATTCTTGCTTAGTATGTACAGTTGTACATCAGACGTCATTGTTCTTTCTGAAACCGGATTAGATGAAAACTTTAATGATGCCGAACTATTTCCTTCCAACTTCTATGTCAACCGTTGTGATCGAACCGAAGAAAACAGCGTCTACGACGACTTGGTGGTGTGCTTATTGCCGTAAAAAAAGGATTGTAAGGCTAAGGATGTTGATATCGATGACTTCGTATGTGTTTACATTCCTCCTCGGTCACAACTACATATAGTAACTAGGTACTTGGACGCAATCCGCTATATCGAAGGTCTCATGTCTACCTCGGATAAAATGTATGTTTTTGGTGACTTTAATAAACCTAAAATTAGCTGGACCTCCAGAGACCCTGATTGTACCTTCCTTAACGCTATAAACCCTCTACCTTTAATTGGATCTGAGATTGTCGATTCCCTTCAATCACTCTATTTACTCCAGATTAACTGTGTAAAAAACTACCAAAACCGTACCTTGGACCTCATCTTTTCCAATAATAGTACTGTTCGCTACTTATATGTATATGAAACTTGTTATTTGTCATTATTAATTTTGCATATTTACATTATCGTTTATTATTTGCTTGCATATCGCCAAACAAAACGTTATTTGCCCTACCGTCTACACTAATTCTAATAATTGCATGTAATGCAATGTTCTGTTATCACTCTCTCTTTACATTTTGTTATTCTTCTTTGTGATGTTGTTCGTTGCCACTTGTGCTAAAGTTTGTCATAATTTCGTTCTCTTTCGATATCCAACCAGCAAGCTGCGAACATCAATGGTATTGTATCAATAAATACACATCCAAAACCAATTCACTAATTTTGTCGTTTTGAATCATACGCGTAGTCGATCTTAATCGGTTTCAATTCATCGTACGTTTTCGAGAAAATAATATTTATAAAACATTTTCTGGTCCTTCGATAGCCGAATTTATTCGGAAAATAGACAATTTTCACAAAAATTTGTAGAACAGTTCGTTGCATACACGTGTTTGTTGAATCGTTTCTTAAACCCATTCCATCTCGTCTTTTCTTCATCGAACAATATACGAAGATTAAACCTATCTGAATCTCCGGTGCGCGCGCAATAATTATTGAGCTTTTTCGTAATTATACGTCGGTCTAAGATGAATTTCATCAAGGGAAAACGGGGTCGTGCAAAGACTGCTATTTCTCGCGCTGCTACTTTCGCGGAATCAGTAGATGTAAATACCACACTTCCAATGCTAGAGATTAGGCTAGACAGTCTAACAAAAACGTGGACTGAATTCGTCGAATTGCAGAATGCTTTGTACGAGTTTTCGGCGGATCCAAACTTCGTTGATCCTGAAGCGGAATTTGCTGAGTACGAAACGAAATACTTTGTCGCGCATTCTGTATTTACCAATTTTATTCATGTGAAGAACATGGCAAGTGTATCAACTTCAAGTCAGCCAAACGAATCGGTAATTGAACAGTTGGCGAGTCAGCAAGCAAAGTTTTTGCAAAAGTTAAGCACCTCCAATGTTGCAACTTCCGTAAAATTGCCGCATCTATCAATACCCCAATTTTCGGGCGACTATAAAGATTGGCCTGCATTTAGAGACGCATTCCAGGGTTCAATAGATTGTAATTCGTCGCTAACGTCAACACAAAAACTTCAATATCTGAAGTCATTCTTATGTGGAGAGGCTAGCAATCTACTAAAGCACATCGTTAATTCTGACAACAATTATTTGGAAGCATGGGATCGCTTAGAAAGTCGATATGATAGAACTCCGTTATAGTTTAATCATTTATACAATCCTTTCTATCGTTGCCCACCACAAACTCTTCAAATGTGGCCGTACTGCGCAAAATCACTGATGGCGCTGACGAGGTAATTCGCGGGTAAAACGCATTAGAATCAAACAATCGAGATCCATGGTTAATATATATTATTTTGCAAAAGCTTGATCCAGAAACAAAGCAGGCGTCGGCTGAATTAATAGGTTCAAGGGATGATGCGACATTTAAAGAAATGCTAGACTTTTTGCAAAGCCGTTGTGTGTGTCTTGAATCCTGTTATACTCCTTCGCGTTCTATACAATCACGAAGTAAGGTTCAAGGCGTCATTCGAAGCCACTTCATTGAATCCAATCGCAGTTGTCCTAAATGCAAATTAGACCACAGCCTTTTACAATGTCAACATTTTCTCGCACTTCCAATTGATGCTCGTCGAACATTTGTTAAGGAGCAGTCCTTATGCTTTAATTGTCTTCGTCAAGGTCATTCCTCAAATAGATGCCGGTCAAACAATCGTTGCAAAACATGCAGGTCGCGTCCCCATACCCTCGTACATTCCACATCCTCGTCGCCAAATTCTACTTCAGCTGCTTCTTGCATATCATCTTCTTCTTCGTCCAATATTGCACCGCCGATACAGTCATCATACACTGCTACTAATATTTATGGTTCTCCACCATATTCGGATTTACCCTCATCTTCGAATTCAGCACCAGCAACAAATTCATCAACCGTTTTTTGTTCACATACAAATGCAGTAGACAAATCGGTAAAACCCATTCGTTCTACCCAAACTTTACTGCCTACTGCCATCGCTCGTGCTAACGACAAGCAAGGAGTTCTGCAGAACATTCGGTTGCTGCTAGATTCAGGGTCTCAAGTTTCGTTTGTTAAGGAAAAAACAGTGCAACGCTTAGGGCTCATTAGGAAAGCTGCCCGTATTCCTGTTCTTGGTGTTGGCTCCACGTCAGCAGGTGTAACAAATGGAGTTGTTACACCAAATGACAGGCAATCTGTCGAGATTCGGTGCTACGTAATCTCAAAACTTACTTCGCTAGTACCTGCAGCTGCATCTACAATCGTTGATAAAAGCGTATTTTCATCGTATCCTCTCGCAGATCCTCATTTTAATTGGCCTGGTCACATCGATGTTCTTATCGGCGCTGATAAAGTGTTTAGTGTTTTCAATGGAACAGCTGTTCGTGGTCACCAGGGGCAGCCTGACCTCATTCCAACTATTTTTGGTTGGATTGTTTGTGGTAACATGACAACCCCAAACTCGTTACCAACTCATGGCATTGATTCATACTACACTCAATTGGACACACCACTTGAGTTTGACCTGGAGCGCTTTTGGCGACTTGAAGAACTCTCTCATGAAACTACTCTTTCCATCGAAGACCAACGTGCTGAAGACATTTTCGCTACATCTCATTCGCGATTACCTGACGGCAGGTACCTAATTCAGCTATCCTTTAAATCTGATAATGAGACTGATTTCGGAAACAGCATAAACGTCGCGTTAAATCGGTTCAAATATACCGAGCGTAAAATATCTTCCAATCAGTATTTAATGGATAAATATATAGGCTTTATGCGGGAATACCTAAGTCTGGGGCATATGGAGGAGCTACCTTCCAATGAAATAGAAATATCTTCTACCACATAATGCTGTGATGAAAGAAGACAGCAGCACTACAAAGGTACGAGTAGTTTTTGACGGATCAGCTAAGTCTGGTCCCCACAAGTCTCTTAACGAAACTTTGCTAATAGGACAGACATACCAACGTGATCTCTTTTCAATTTGCATTCGCTTTCGTCGTCATATCTTTACTCTATCAGGTGATATAGAGAAAATGTTTCGTCAGATACGCGTTACCAGGAATCACTCGGACTTCCAACAAATTCTATGGAGAGAGTGAAGTGATCAACAACTGAAAAATTATCGTCTTTCGACTGTCACCTATGGTACAGCATGTGCACCATTCCTGGCTGTTCGTACTCTCTACCAACTCGCACTCGACCATATGAATACGTATCCACGCGCGACAGCAGTATTGGTTAATGACTTTTACGTCGATGACGTAATGACCGGAGCAGATTCTATCGATGAAGTCACTTCCCTTCGTTTAGAACTTATACAGTTACTTCAATCTGGTGGATTTAATCTCCGCAAATGGACCACTAATTGTTGGCCCTTATTAGTTAGCTTACCAGAAGATCAGCGGGAGTTATCACCAAAGGAATTTGACGAGTATTCCTCGGTCAAGCTGTTGGGATTACAATGGTCACCTGCTCGCGATACCTTTTCGTACAAGGTCAACATAAGTGATAGCTCATCGGTTACTAAGCGACGCATTTTGTCTGAATCGTCTAAAATATTTGACCCAATAGGATTCTTAACACCAGTCATCATCTCCATTAAAATTCTCTTTCAGGAGCTCTGGCGAAAGAAGTATGCATGGGACGATCCTCTTTCGGTAGAACTCGCGGGTCAGTGGTGCTCAATTCGAGATCAGCTTCCTTCGCTTGAAGCTTTAAGTATTCCACGAATTATGTGTCCAACAAAGGAAAATTTTGAATTCCATGCTTTCTGCGATGCATCCCTCGACGCTTACGCGGCAGTTGTATACTGCAGGAGTATAGACTCAACGGGCAAAATAACTAGCACAATCGTCGCTGCTTAGAATAAAGTAGCACCTCTAAAAGTAATTTCTCTTCCCCGACTGGAACTCTGTGGAGCGGTTCTTTTCACGCGATTAGTAAAAAAGCTTAAAACTTCTTTGCAATACAAAGAAATGAAAGTTTTTGCCTGGACTGATTCTGCAATAGTCCTTCATTGGGTATCGGCGTTGCCCAAAAGGTGGTTAGTTTTTATAGCCAATCGCACATCAGAAATTCTTTCTGAAATACCCAGGGAATCATCTGCGATCACATTTTAAAGTGTATTGAAGAGAAGGGCATTGCAGCTAATGATATTAGATGCATAAGCTTAACAGCGGATAATCTTCCAGGTCGTATGTCTGCATCTTTTAAAGTTCTTGCTCCTCTAAAAAGTGGAAAGATCATGGTTAACCCAAACTTTTGGCCGAGTAACATGCTAGTCAAGGAATTTACAAACCGGCCTCGCTCTAGAACAACCATTTCAAAAAACTTAAAGAATTAGCCTTCTTCTATCAAAATGTAAGAGGGCTAAGAACAAAGTGTACCAAATTCTTGCTTAGTATGTACAGTTGTACATCAGACGTCATTGTTCTTTCTGAAACCGGATTAGATGAAAACTTTAATGATGCCGAACTATTTCCTTCCAACTTCTATGTCAACCGTTGTGATCGAACCGAAAAAAACAGCGTCTACGACGACTTGGTGGTGTGCTTATTGCCGTAAAAAAAGGATTGTAAGGCTAAGGATGTTGATATCCATGACTTCGTATGTGTTTACATTCCTCCTCGGTCACAACTACATATAGTAACTAGGTACTTGGACGCAATCCGCTATATCGAAGGTCTCATGTCTACCTCGGATAAAATGTATGTTTTTGGTGACTTTAATAAACCTAAAATTAGCTGGACCTCCAGAGACCCTGATTGTACCTTCCTTAACGCTATAAACCCTCTATCTTTAATTGGATCTGAGATTGTCGATTCCCTTCAATCACTCTATTTACTCCAGATTAACTGTGTAAAAAACTACCAAAACCGTACCTTGGACCTCATCTTTTCCAATAATAGTACTGTTCGCTACTTATATGTATATGAAACTTGTTATTTGTCATTATTAATTTTGCATATTTACATTATCGTTTATTATTTGCTTGCATATCGCCAAACAAAACGTTATCTGCCCTACCGTCTACACTAATTCTAATAATTGCATGTAATGCAATGTTCTGTTATCACTCTCGCTTTACATTTTGTTATTCTTCTTTGTGATGTTGTTCGTTGCCACTTGTGCTAAAGTTTGTCATAATTTCGTTCTCTTTCGATATCCAACCAGCAAGCTGCGAACATCAATGGTATTGTATCAATAAATACACATCCAAAACCAATTCACTAATTTTGTCGTTTTGAATCATACGCGTAGTCGATCTTAATCGGTTTTAATTCATCGTACGTTTTCGAGAAAATAATATAAAACATTTTCTGGTCCTTCGATAGCCGAATTTATTCGGAAAATAGACAATTTTCACAAAAATTTGTAGAACAGTTCGTTGCATACACGTGTTTGTTGAATCGTTTCTTAAACCCATTCCATCTCGTCTTTTCTTCATCGAACAATATACGAAGATTAAACCTATCTGAATCTCCGGTGCGCGCGCAATAATTATTGAGCTTTTTCGTAATTATACGTCGGTCTAAGATGAATTTCATCAAGGGAAAACGGGGTCGTGCAAAGACTGCTATTTCTCGCGCTGCTACTTTCGCGGAATCAGTAGATGTAAATACCACACTTCCAATGCTAGAGATTAGGCTAGACAGTCTAACAAAAACGTGGACTGAATTCGTCGAATTGCAGAATGCTTTGTACGAGTTTTCGGCGGATCCAAACTTCGTTGATCCTGAAGCGGAATTTGCTGAGTACGAAACGAAATACTTTGTCGCGCATTCTGTATTTACCAATTTTATTCATGTGAAGAACATGGCAAGTGTATCAACTTCAAGTCAGCCAAACGAATCGGTAATTGAACAGTTGGCGAGTCAGCAAGCAAAGTTTTTGCAAAAGTTAAGCACCTCCAATGTTGCAACTTCCGTAAAATTGCCGCATCTATCAATACCCCAATTTTCGGGCGACTATAAAGATTGGCCTGCATTTAGAGACGCATTCCAGGGTTCAATAGATTGTAATTCGTCGCTAACGTCAACACAAAAACTTCAATATCTGAAGTCATTCTTATGTGGAGAGGCTAGCAATCTACTAAAGCACATCGTTAATTCTGACAACAATTATTTGGAAGCATGGGATCGCTTAGAAAGTCGATATGATAGAACTCCGTTATAGTTTAATCATTTATACAATCCTTTCTATCGTTGCCCACCACAAACTCTTCAAATGTGGCCGTACTGCGCAAAATCACTGATGGCGCTGACGAGGTAATTCGCGGGTAAAACGCATTAGAATCAAACAATCGAGATCCATGGTTAATATATATTATTTTGCAAAAGCTTGATCCAGAAACAAAGCAGGCGTCGGCTGAATTAATAGGTTCAAGGGATGATGCGACATTTAAAGAAATGCTAGACTTTTTGCAAAGCCGTTGTGTGTGTCTTGAATCCTGTTATACTCCTTCGCGTTCTATACAATCACGAAGTAAGGTTCAAGGCGTCATTCGAAGCCACTTCATTGAATCCAATCGCAGTTGTCCTAAATGCAAATTAGACCACAGCCTTTTACAATGTCAACATTTTCTCGCACTTCCAATTGATGCTCGTCGAACATTTGTTAAGGAGCAGTCCTTATGCTTTAATTGTCTTCGTCAAGGTCATTCCTCAAATAGATGCCGGTCAAACAATCGTTGCAAAACATGCAGGTCGCGTCCCCATACCCTCGTACATTCCACATCCTCGTCGCCAAATTCTACTTCAGCTGCTTCTTGCATATCATCTTCTTCTTCGTCCAATATTGCACCGCCGATACAGTCATCATACACTGCTACTAATATTTATGGTTCTCCACCATATTCGGATTTACCCTCATCTTCGAATTCAGCACCAGCAACAAATTCATCAACCGTTTTTTGTTCACATACAAATGCAGTAGACAAATCGGTAAAACCCATTCGTTCTACCCAAACTTTACTGCCTACTGCCATCGCTCGTGCTAACGACAAGCAAGGAGTTCTGCAGAACATTCGGTTGCTGCTAGATTCAGGGTCTCAAGTTTCGTTTGTTAAGGAAAAAACAGTGCAACGCTTAGGGCTCATTAGGAAAGCTGCCCGTATTCCTGTTCTTGGTGTTGGCTCCACGTCAGCAGGTGTAACAAATGGAGTTGTTACACCAAATGACAGGCAATCTGTCGAGATTCGGTGCTACGTAATCTCAAAACTTACTTCGCTAGTACCTGCAGCTGCATCTACAATCGTTGATAAAAGCGTATTTTCATCGTATCCTCTCGCAGATCCTCATTTTAATTGGCCTGGTCACATCGATGTTCTTATCGGCGCTGATAAAGTGTTTAGTGTTTTCAATGGAACAGCTGTTCGTGGTCACCAGGGGCAGCCTGACCTCATTCCAACTATTTTTGGTTGGATTGTTTGTGGTAACATGACAACCCCAAACTCGTTACCAACTCATGGCATTGATTCATACTACACTCAATTGGACACACCACTTGAGTTTGACCTGGAGCGCTTTTGGCGACTTGAAGAACTCTCTCATGAAACTACTCTTTCCATCGAAGACCAACGTGCTGAAGACATTTTCGCTACATCTCATTCGCGATTACCTGACGGCAGGTACCTAATTCAGCTATCCTTTAAATCTGATAATGAGACTGATTTCGGAAACAGCATAAACGTCGCGTTAAATCGGTTCAAATATACCGAGCGTAAAATATCTTCCAATCAGTATTTAATGGATAAATATATAGGCTTTATGCGGGAATACCTAAGTCTGGGGCATATGGAGGAGCTACCTTCCAATGAAATAGAAATATCTTCTATCACATAATGCTGTGATGAAAGAAGACAGCAGCACTACAAAGGTACGAGTAGTTTTTGACGGATCAGCTAAGTCTGGTCCCCACAAGTCTCTTAACGAAACTTTGCTAATAGGACAGACATACCAACGTGATCTCTTTTCAATTTGCATTCGCTTTCGTCGTCATATCTTTACTCTATCAGGTGATATAGAGAAAATGTTTCGTCAGATACGCGTTACCAGGAATCACTCGGACTTCCAACAAATTCTATGGAGAGAGTGAAGTGATCAACAACTGAAAAATTATCGTCTTTCGACTGTCACCTATGGTACAGCATGTGCACCATTCCTGGCTGTTCGTACTCTCTACCAACTCGCACTCGACCATATGAATACGTATCC
This sequence comes from Cheilosia variabilis, assembly GCA_951230905.1. Lineage (NCBI taxonomy): Eukaryota > Metazoa > Arthropoda > Insecta > Diptera > Syrphidae > Cheilosia > Cheilosia variabilis. Next base: position 96,688,003 of record OX579676.1, on the reverse strand, counting down.
ACGCGCGACAGCAGTATTGGTTAATGACTTTTACGTCGATGACGTAATGACCGGAGCAGATTCTATCGATGAAGTCACTTCCCTTCGTTTAGAACTTATACAGTTACTTCAATCTGGTGGATTTAATCTCCGCAAATGGACCACTAATTGTTGGCCCTTATTAGTTAGCTTACCAGAAGATCAGCGGGAGTTATCACCAAAGGAATTTGACGAGTATTCCTCGGTCAAGCTGTTGGGATTACAATGGTCACCTGCTCGCGATACCTTTTCGTACAAGGTCAACATAAGTGATAGCTCATCGGTTACTAAGCGACGCATTTTGTCTGAATCGTCTAAAATATTTGACCCAATAGGATTCTTAACACCAGTCATCATCTCCATTAAAATTCTCTTTCAGGAGCTCTGGCGAAAGAAGTATGCATGGGACGATCCTATTTCGGTAGAACTCGCGGGTCAGTGGTGCTCAATTCGAGATCAGCTTCCTTCGCTTGAAGCTTTAAGTATTCCACGAATTATGTGTCCAACAAAGGAAAATTTTGAATTCCATGCTTTCTGCGATGCATCCCTCGACGCTTACGCGGCAGTTGTATACTGCAGGAGTATAGACTCAACGGGCAAAATAACTAGCACAATCGTCGCTGCTTAGAGTAAAGTAGCACCTCTAAAAGTAATTTCTCTTCCCCGACTGGAACTCTGTGGAGCGGTTCTTTTCACGCGATTAGTAAAAAAGCTTAAAACTTCTTTGCAATACAAAGAAATGAAAGTTTTTGCCTGGACTGAAGTCATCATGGGGATATTACCGCTAGACTTATTTATTAAGAAAACAGCGGCCCAAACGGCACTTCGATTGCATCGAGATGCGAAATGGCACCATCGTGGTACGATCTATGGACATAGGAAGATCCTGGAACTTGTTAAAGACGAGATTAGGGAGCTAAACATGCCTATGGATCGAATAACAAGGGTGCGTATTATGGAAAGAAATCACAAAACTCGTATTGAGAACGGATTACTTCCAGAAAAAAGAAATGATGAAATAGTGATTTTCACGGATGGATCCATGATGGATGGCGGGGCGGGGGCCGGTATCTATTCAGAAGAGCTGGAACTTGCCCGTCACATTAGCCTCGGGAAATACACTTCAGTATACCAGGCTGAGATGATTGCCTTGCTTTATGCGTTGGACTACTTGCTTGAGTGTCAGGTGGAAGGAAGAAATATCCTCATAGCACTGGACAATCAGGCGGTGATCAGATGCATGGAACAAACAAACATCACAACATCACTGGCACTGGAATGCGTACTTAAACTCAATAAGTGTTCATCTAAAAATGAAGTAACACTGACTTGGGTACGAGGACACATAGGGATCGAAGGCAATGAAAAGGCGGACTCCCTTGCAAAACAGGGGTCAACTGAAAAGTTGCTGGGACCAGAACCATTCTCTTCAATTGGCAGAGGAATGGTTGAACAGCTTGTCCACAAATGGATCACGGCAGAACACCTGAGAAGGTGGTCAACCGTGGAACAATGTAGACAAGCTAAAATGGCAATAAAGTGGCCGACCTGCTCCACTCAAAGAAGAGTTCTAAGCATGAGTCGAGGAACATTGAAATGGGTGGTGGCTTTGTCTACAGGACATGGTAATTTCAGGTATCACTTAAGGAAAATGGGCCTTATAGAGGATGATACTTGTAGACTATGCCTGGAGGAATCTGAGACAGCGGCACATATACTGTGTCAATGCCCGGCATTGGCTGGCAGAAGAATGAGGATCTTGGGACATCAATGGGTCGAGACCCAGTCGATGAAACGGATCTCCCATAAACAGATGCTAGCGTTAACACTAGGAATTGAGCCCAGAGAAGAACTGTGGAGAAATCCAGAGAGTCTCTCTGAGTAAGATTTACAGTGGTAGAGAGACGAAAAGAGACCCGACAATGGTGGTCTGATTCGATTATCTCTCGAAATATATATATTTTGCCTGGACTGATTCTGCAATAGTCCTTCATTGGGTATCGGCGTTGCCCAAAAGGTGGTTAGTTTTTATAGCCAATCGCACATCAGAAATTCTTTCTGAAATACCCAGGGAATCATCTGCGATCACATTTTAAAGTATATTGAAGAGAAGGGCATTGCAGCTAATGATATTAGATGCATAAGCTTAACAGCGGATAATCTTCCAGGTCGTATGTCTGCATCTTTTAAAGTTCTTGCTCCTCTAAATAGTGGAAAGATCATGGTTAACCCAAACTTTTGGCCGAGTAACATGCTAGTCAAGGAATTTACAAACCGGCCTCGCTCTAGAACAACCATTTCAAAAAACTTAAAGAATTAGCCTTCTTCTATCAAAATGTAAGAGGGCTAAGAACAAAGTGTACCAAATTCTTGCTTAGTATGTACAGTTGTACATCAGACGTCATTGTTCTTTCTGAAACCGGATTAGATGAAAACTTTAATGATGCCGAACTATTTCCTTCCAACTTCTATGTCAACCGTTGTGATCGAACCGAAAAAAACAGCGTCTACGACGACTTGGTGGTGTGCTTATTGCCGTAAAAAAAGGATTGTAAGGCTAAGGATGTTGATATCCATGACTTCGTATGTGTTTACATTCCTCCTCGGTCACAACTACATATAGTAACTAGGTACTTGGACGCAATCCGCTATATCGAAGGTCTCATGTCTACCTCGGATAAAATGTATGTTTTTGGTGACTTTAATAAACCTAAAATTAGCTGGACCTCCAGAGACCCTGATTGTACCTTCCTTAACGCTATAAACCCTCTATCTTTAATTGGATCTGAGATTGTCGATTCCCTTCAATCACTCTATTTACTCCAGATTAACTGTGTAAAAAACTACCAAAACCGTACCTTGGACCTCATCTTTTTCAATAATAGTACGGTTCGCTACTTATATGTATATGAAACTTGTTATTTGTCATTATTAATTTTGCATATTTACATTATCGTTTATTATTTGCTTGCATATCGCCAAACAAAACGTTATTTGCCCTACCGTCTACACTAATTCTAATAATTGCATGTAATGCAATGTTCTGTTATGACTCTCGCTTTACATTTTGTTATTCTTCTTTGTGATGTTGTTCGTTGCCACTTGTGCTAAAGTTTGTCATAATTGCGTTCTCTTTCGATATCCAACCAGCAAGCTGCGAACATCAATGGTATTGTATCAATAAATACACATCCAAAACCAATTCACTAATTTTGTCGTTTTGAATCATACGCGTAGTCGATCTTAATCGGTTTTAATTCATCGTACGTTTTCGAGAAAATAATATAAAACATTTTCTGGTCATTCGATAGCCGAATTTATTCGGAAAGTAGACAATTTTCACAAAAATTTGTAGAACAGTTCGTTGCATACACGTGTTTGTTGAATCGTTTCTTAAACCCATTCCATCTCGTCTTTTCTTCATCGAACAATATACGAAGATTAAACCTATCTGAATCTCCGGTGCGCGCGCAATAATTATTGAGCTTTTTCGTAATTATACGTCGGTCTAAGATGAATTTCATCAAGGGAAAAACGGGGTCGTGCAAAGACTGCTATTTCTCGCGCTGCTACTTTCGCGGAATCAGTAGATGTAAATACCACACTTCCAATGCTAGAGATTAGGCTAGACAGTCTAACAAAAACGTGGACTGAATTCGTCGAATTGCAGAATGCTTTGTACGAGTTTTCGGCGGATCCAAACTTCGTTGATCCTGAAGCGGAATTTGCTGAGTACGAAACGAAATACTTTGTCGCGCATTCTGTTCTTACCAATTTCATCCATGTGAAGAACATGGCAAGTGTATCAACTTCAAGTCAGCCAAACGAATCGGTAATTGAACAGTTGGCGAGTCAGCAAGCAACGTTTTTGCAAAAGTTAAACACCTCCAATGTTGCAACTTCCGTAAAATTGCCGCATCTATCAATACCCCGATTTTCGGGCGACTATAAAGATTGGCCTGCGTTTAGAGACGCATTCCAGGGTTCAATAGATTGTAATTTGTCGCTAACTTAAACACAAAAACTTCAATATCTGAAGTCATTCTTATGTGGAGAGGCTAATTCTGACAACAATTATTTGGAAGCATGGGATCGCTTAGAAAGTCGATATGATAGAACTCCGTTATAGTTCAATCATTTATACAATCCTTTCTATCGTTGCCCACCACAAACTCTTCAAATGTGGCCGTACTGCGCAAAATCACTGATGGCGCTGACGAGGTAATTCGCGGGTAAAACGCATTAGAATCAAACAATCGAGATCCATGGTTAATATATATTATTTTGCAAAAGTTTGATCCAGAAACAAAGCAGGCGTGGGCTAAATTAATAGGTTCAAGGGATGATGCGACATTTAAAGAAATGCTAGACTTTTTGCAAAGCCGTTGTGTGTGTCTTGAATCCTGTTATACTCCTTCGCGTTCTATACAAACACGAAGTAAGGTTCAAGGCGTCATTCGAAGCCACTTCATTGAATCCAATCGCAGTTGTCCTAAATGCAAATTAGACCACAGCCTTTTACAACGTCAACATTTTCTCGCACTTCCAATTGATGCTCGTCGAACATTTGTTAAGGAGCAGTCCTTATGCTTTAATTGTCTTCGTCGAGGTCATTCCTCAAATAGATGCCGGTCAAACAATCGTTGCAAAACATGCAGGTCGCGTCCCCATACCCTCGTACATTCCACATCCTCGTCGCCAAATTCTACTTCAGCTGCTTCTTGCATATCATCTTCTTCTTCGTCCAATATTGCACCGCCGATACAGTCATCATACACTGCTACTAATATTTATGGTTCTCCACCATATTCGGATTTACCCTCATCTTCGAATTCAGCACCAGCAACAAATTCATCAACCGTTTTTTGTTCACATACAAATGCAGTAGACAAATCGGTAAAACCCATTCGTTCTACCCAAACTTTACTGCCTACTGCCATCGCTCGTGCTAACGACAAGCAAGGAGTTCTGCAGAACATTCGGTTGCTGCTAGATTCAGGGTCTCAAGTTTCGTTTGTTAAGGAAAAAACAGTGCAACGCTTAGGGCTCATTAGGAAAGCTGCCCGTATTCCTGTTCTTGGTGTTGGCTCCACGTCAGCAGGTGTAACAAATGGAGTTGTTACACCAAATGACAAGCAATCTGTCGAGATTCGGTGCTACGTAATCTCAAAACTTACTTCGCTAGTACCTGCAGCTGCATCTACAATCGTTGATAAAAGCGTATTTCCATCGTATCCTCTCGCAGATCCTCATTTTAATTGGGCTGGTCACATCGATGTTCTTATCGGCGCTGATAAAGTGTTTAGTGTTTTCAATGGAACAGCTGTTCGTGGTCACCAGGGGCAGCCTGACCTCATTCCAACTATTTTTGGTTGGATTGTTTGTGGTAACATGACAACCCCAAACTCGTTACCAACTCATGGCATTGATTCATACTACACTCAATTAGACACACCACTTGAGTTTGACCTGGAGCGCTTTTGGCGACTTGAAGAACTCTCTCATGAAACTACTCTTTCCATCGAAGACCAACGTGCTGAAGACATTTTCGCTACATCTCATTCGCGATTACCTGACGGCAGGTACCTAATTCAGCTACCCTTTAAATCTGATAATGATACTGATTTCGGAAACAGCATAAACGTCGCGTTAAATCGGTTCAAATATACCGAGCGTAAAATATCTTCCAATCAGTATTTAAGGGATAAATATATAGGCTTTATCTGGGGCATATGGAGAAGCTACCTTCCAATGAAATAGAAATATCTTCAGCAAAATGCTACTACCTACCACATAATGCTGTGATGAAAGAAGACAGCAGCACTACAAAGGTACGAGTAGTTTTTGACGGATCAGCTAAGTCTGGTCCCCACAAGTCTCTTAACGAAACTTTGCTAATAGGACAGACATACCAACGTGATCTCTTTTCAATTTGCATTCGCTTTCGTCGTCATCTCTTTACTCTATCAGGTAGAGAATGAGAAAATGTTTCGTCAGATACGCGTTACCAGGAATCACTCGGGCTTCCAACGAATTCTATGGAGAGAGTCAAGTGATCAACAACTGAAAAATTATCGTCTTTCGACTGTCACCTATGGTACAGCATGTGCACCATTCCTGGCTGTTCGTACTCTCTACCAACTCGCACTCGACCATATGAATACGTATCCACGCGCGGCAGCAGTATTGGTTAATGACTTTTACGTCGATGACGTAATGACCGGAGCAGATTCTATCGATGAAGTCACTTCCCTTCGTTTAGAACTTATACAGTTACTTCAATCTGGTGGATTTAATCTCCGCAAATGGACCACTAATTGTTGGCCCTTATTAGTTAGCTTACCAGAAGATCAGCGGGAGTTATCACCAAAGGAATTTGACGAGTATTCCTCGGTCAAGCTGTTGGGATTACAATGGTCACCTGCTCGCGATACCTTTTCGTACAAGGTCAACATAAGTGATAGCTCATCGGTTACTAAGCGACGCATTTTGTCTGAATCGTCTAAAATATTTGACCCAATAGGATTCTTAACACCAGTCATCATCTCCATTAAAATCCTCTTTCAGGAGCTCTGGCGAAAGAAGTATGCATGGGACGACCCTCTTTCGGTAGAACTCGCGGGTCAGTGGTGCTCAATTCGAGATCAGCTTCTTTCGCTTGAAGCTTTAAGTATTCCACGAATTATGTGTCCAACAAAGGAAAATTTTGAATTCCATGCTTTCTGCGATGCATCCCTCGACGCTTACGCGGCAGTTGTATACTGCAGGAGTATAGACTCAACGGGTAAAATAACTAGCACAATCGTCGCTGCTTAGAGTAAAGTAGCACCTCTAAAAGTAATTTCTCTTCCCCGACTGGAACTCTGTGGAGCGGTTCTTTTCACGCGATTAGTAAAAAAGCTTAAAACTTCTTTGCAATACAAAGAAATGAAAGTTTTTGCCTGGACTGATTCTGCAATAATCCTTCATTGGCTGTCGGCGTTGCCCAAAAGGTGGTCAGTTTTTATAGCCAATCGCACATCAGAAATTCTTTCTGAAATACCCAGGGAATCATCTGCGATCACATTTTAAAGTATATTGAAGAGAAGGGCATTGCAGCTAATGATATTAGATGCATAAGCTTAACAGCGGATAATCTTCCAGGTCGTATGTCTGCATCTTTTAAAGTTCTTGCTCCTCTAAATAGTGGAAAGATCTTGGTTAACCCAAACTTTTGGCCGAGTAACATGCTAGTCAAGGAATTTACAAACCGGCCTCGCTCTAGAACAACCATTTCAAAAAACTTAAAGAATTAGCCTTCTTCTATCAAAATGTAAGAGAGCTAAGAACAAAGTGTACCAAATTCTTGCTTAGTATGTACAGTTGTACATCAGACGTCATTGTTCTTTCTGAAACCGGATTAGATGAAAACTTTAATGATGCCGAACTATTTCCTTCCAACTTCTATGTCAACCGTTGTGATCGAACCGAAGAAAACAGCGTCTACGACGACTTGGTGGTGTGCTTATTGCCGTAAAAAAAGGATTGTAAGGCTAAGGATGTTGATATCGATGACTTCGTATGTGTTTACATTCCTCCTCGGTCACAACTACATATAGTAACTAGGTACTTGGACGCAATCCGCTATATCGAAGGTCTCATGTCTACCTCGGATAAAATGTATGTTTTTGGTGACTTTAATAAACCTAAAATTAGCTGGACCTCCAGAGACCCTGATTGTACCTTCCTTAACGCTATAAACCCTCTATCTTTAATTGGATCTGAGATTGTCGATTCCCTTCAATCACTCTATTTACTCCAGATTAACTGTGTAAAAAACTACCAAAACCGTACCTTGGACCTCATCTTTTCCAATAATAGTACTGTTCGCTACTTATATGTATATGAACTTGTTATTTGTCATTATTAATTTTGCATATTTACATTATCGTTTATTATTTGCTTGCATATCGCCAAACAAAACGTTATCTGCCCTACCGTCTACACTAATTCTAATAATTGCATGTAATGCAATGTTCTGTTATCACTCTCGCTTTACATTTTGTTATTCTTCTTTGTGATGTTGTTCGTTGCCACTTGTGCTAAAGTTTGTCATAATTTCGTTCTCTTTCGATATCCAACCAGCAAGCTGCGAACATCAATGGTATTGTATCAATAAATACACATCCAAAACCAATTCACTAATTTTGTCGTTTTGAATCATACGCGTAGTCGATCTTAATCGGTTTTAATTCATCGTACGTTTTCGAGAAAATAATATAAAACATTTTCTGGTCCTTCGATAGCCGAATTTATTCGGAAAATAGACAATTTTCACAAAAATTTGTAGAACAGTTCGTTGCATACACGTGTTTGTTGAATCGTTTCTTAAACCCATTCCATCTCGTCTTTTCTTCATCGAACAATATACGAAGATTAAACCTATCTGAATCTCCGGTGCGCGCGCAATAATTATTGAGCTTTTTCGTAATTATACGTCGGTCTAAGATGAATTTCATCAAGGGAAAACGGGGTCGTGCAAAGACTGCTATTTCTCGCGCTGCTACTTTCGCGGAATCAGTAGATGTAAATACCACACTTCCAATGCTAGAGATTAGGCTAGACAGTCTAACAAAAACGTGGACTGAATTCGTCGAATTGCAGAATGCTTTGTACGAGTTTTCGGCGGATCCAAACTTCGTTGATCCTGAAGCGGAATTTGCTGAGTACGAAACGAAATACTTTGTCGCGCATTCTGTTCTTACCAATTTCATTCATGTGAAGAACATGGCAAGTGTATCAACTTCAAGTCAGCCAAACGAATCGGTAATTGAACAGTTGGCGAGTCAGCAAGCAACGTTTTTGCAAAAGTTAAACACCTCCAATGTTGCAACTTCCGTAAAATTGCCGCATCTATCAATACCCCGATTTTCGGGCGACTATAAAGATTGGCCTGCGTTTAGAGACGCATTCCAGGGTTCAATAGATTGTAATTTGTCGCTAACTTAAACACAAAAACTTCAATATCTGAAGTCATTCTTATGTGGAGAGGCTAGCAATCTACTAAAGCACATCGTTAATTCTGACAACAATTATTTGGAAGCATGGGATCGCTTAGAAAGTCGATATGATAGAACTCCGTTATAGTTCAATCATTTATACAATCCTTTCTATCGTTGCCCACCACAAACTCTTCAAATGTGGCCGTACTGCGCAAAATCACTGATGGCGCTGACGAGGTAATTCGCGGGTAAAACGCATTAGAATCAAACAATCGAGATCCATGGTTAATATATATTATTTTGCAAAAGTTTGATCCAGAAACAAAGCAGGCGTGGGCTAAATTAATAGGTTCAAGGGATGATGCGACATTTAAAGAAATGCTAGACTTTTTGCAAAGCCGTTGTGTGTGTCTTGAATCCTGTTATACTCCTTCGCGTTCTATACAAACACGAAGTAAGGTTCAAGGCGTCATTCGAAGCCACTTCATTGAATCCAATCGCAGTTGTCCTAAATGCAAATTAGACCACAGCCTTTTACAACGTCAACATTTTCTCGCACTTCCAATTGATGCTCGTCGAACATTTGTTAAGGAGCAGTCCTTATGCTTTAATTGTCTTCGTCGAGGTCATTCCTCAAATAGATGCCGGTCAAACAATCGTTGCAAAACATGCAGGTCGCGTCCCCATACCCTCGTACATTCCACATCCTCGTCGCCAAATTCTACTTCAGCTGCTTCTTGCATATCATCTTCTTCTTCGTCCAATATTGCACCGCCGATACAGTCATCATACACTGCTACTAATATTTATGGTTCTCCACCATATTCGGATTTACCCTCATCTTCGAATTCAGCACCAGCAACAAATTCATCAACCGTTTTTTGTTCACATACAAATGCAGTAGACAAATCGGTAAAACCCATTCGTTCTACCCAAACTTTACTGCCTACTGCCATCGCTCGTGCTAACGACAAGCAAGGAGTTCTGCAGAACATTCGGTTGCTGCTAGATTCAGGGTCTCAAGTTTCGTTTGTTAAGGAAAAAACAGTGCAACGCTTAGGGCTCATTAGGAAAGCTGCCCGTATTCCTGTTCTTGGTGTTGGCTCCACGTCAGCAGGTGTAACAAATGGAGTTGTTACACCAAATGACAAGCAATCTGTCGAGATTCGGTGCTACGTAATCTCAAAACTTACTTCGCTAGTACCTGCAGCTGCATCTACAATCGTTGATAAAAGCGTATTTCCATCGTATCCTCTCGCAGATCCTCATTTTAATTGGCCTGGTCACATCGATGTTCTTATCGGCGCTGATAAAGTGTTTAGTGTTTTCAATGGAACAGCTGTTCGTGGTCACCAGGGGCAGCCTGACCTCATTCCAACTATTTTTGGTTGGATTGTTTGTGGTAACATGACAACCCCAAACTCGTTACCAACTCATGGCATTGATTCATACTACACTCAATTAGACACACCACTTGAGTTTGACCTGGAGCGCTTTTGGCGACTTGAAGAACTCTCTCATGAAACTACTCTTTCCATCGAAGACCAACGTGCTGAAGACATTTTCGCTACATCTCATTCGCGATTACCTGACGGCAGGTACCTAATTCAGCTACCCTTTAAATCTGATAATGATACTGATTTCGGAAACAGCATAAACGTCGCGTTAAATCGGTTCAAATATACCGAGCGTAAAATATCTTCCAATCAGTATTTAAGGGATAAATATATAGGCTTTATGCGGGAATACCTAAGTCTGGGGCATATGGAGGAGCTACCTTCCAATGAAATAGAAATATCTTCAGCAAAATGCTACTACCTACCACATAATGCTGTGATGAAAGAAGACAGCAGCACTACAAAGGTACGAGTAGTTTTTGACGGATCAGCTAAGTCTGGTCCCCACAAGTCTCTTAACGAAACTTTGCTAATAGGACAGACATACCAACGTGATCTCTTTTCAATTTACATTCGCTTTCGTCGTCATCTCTTTACTCTATCAGGTAGAGAATGAGAAAATGTTTCGTCAGATACGCATTACCAGGAATCACTCGGACTTCCAACGAATTCTATGGAGAGAGTCAAGTGATCAACAACTGAAAAATTATCGTCTTTCGACTGTCACCTATGGTACAGCATGTGCACCATTCCTGGCTGTTCGTACTCTCTACCAACTCGCACTCGACCATATGAATACGTATCCACGCGCGGCAGCAGTATTGGTTAATGACTTTTACGTCGATGACGTAATGACCGGAGCAGATTCTATCGATGAAGTCACTTCCCTTCGTTTAGAACTTATACAGTTACTTCAATCTGGTGGATTTAATCTCCGCAAATAGACCACTAATTGTTGGCCCTTATTAGTTAGCTTACCAGAAGATCAGCGGGAGTTATCACCAAAGGAATTTGACGAGTATTCCTCGGTCAAGCTGTTGGGATTACAATGGTCACCTGCTCGCGATACCTTTTCGTACAAGGTCAACATAAGTGATAGCTCATCGGTTACTAAGCGACGCATTTTGTCTGAATCGTCTAAAATATTTGACCCAATAGGATTCTTAACACCAGTCATCATCTCCATTAAAATTCTCTCTCAGGAGCTCTGGCGAAAGAAGTATGCATGGGACGATCCTATTTCGGTAGAACTCGCGGGTCAGTGTTGCTCAATTCGAGATCAGCTTCCTACGCTTGAAGCTTTAAGTATTCCACGAATTATGTGTCCAACAAAGGAAAATTTTGAATTCCATGCTTTCTGCGATGCATCCCTCGACGCTTACACGGCAGTTGTATACTGCAGGAGTATAGACTCAACGGGTAAAATAACTAGCACAATCGTCGCTGCTTAGAGTAAAGTACCACCTCTAAAAGTAATTTCTCTTCCCCGACTGGAACTCTGTGGAGCGGTTCTTTTCACGCGATTAGTAAAAAAGCTTAAAACTTCTTTGCAATACAAAGAAATGAAAGTTTTTGCCTGGACTGATTCTGCAATAATCCTTCATTGGCTGTCGGCGTTGCCCAAAAGGTGGTCAGTTTTTATAGCCAATCGCACATCAGAAATTCTTTCTGAAATACCCAGGGAATCATCTGCGATCACATTTTAAAGTATATTGAAGAGAAGGGCATTGCAGCTAATGATATTAGATGCATAAGCTTAACAGCGGATAATCTTCCAGGTCGTATGTCTGCATCTTTTAAAGTTCTTGCTCCTCTAAATAGTGGAAAGATCTTGGTTAACCCAAACTTTTGGCCGAGTAACATGCTAGTCAAGGAATTTACAAACCGGCCTCGCTCTAGAACAACCATTTCAAAAAACTTAAAGAATTAGCCTTCTTCTATCAAAATGTAAGAGGGCTAAGAACAAAGTGTACCAAATTCTTGCTTAGTATGTACAGTTGTACATCAGACGTCATTGTTCTTTCTGAAACCGGATTAGATGAAAACTTTAATGATGCCGAACTATTTCCTTCCAACTTCTATGTCAACCGTTGTGATCGAACCGAAGAAAACAGCGTCTACGACGACTTGGTGGTGTGCTTATTGCCGTAAAAAAAGGATTGTAAGGCTAAGGATGTTGATATCGATGACTTCGTATGTGTTTACATTCCTCCTCGGTCACAACTACATATAGTAACTAGGTACTTGGACGCAATCCGCTATATCGAAGGTCTCATGTCTACCTCGGATAAAATGTATGTTTTTGGTGACTTTAATAAACCTAAAATTAGCTGGACCTCCAGAGACCCTGATTGTACCTTCCTTAACGCTATAAACCCTCTATCTTTAATTGGATCTGAGATTGTCGATTCCCTTCAATCACTCTATTTACTCCAGATTAACTGTGTAAAAAACTACCAAAACCGTACCTTGGACCTCATCTTTTCCAATAATAGTACTGTTCGCTACTTATATGTATATGAAACTTGTTATTTGTCATTATTAATTTTGCATATTTACATTATCGTTTATTATTTGCTTGCATATCGCCAAACAAAACGTTATCTGCCCTACCGTCTACACTAATTCTAATAATTGCATGTAATGCAATGTTCTGTTATCACTCTCGCTTTACATTTTGTTATTCTTCTTTGTGATGTTGTTCGTTGCCACTTGTGCTAAAGTTTGTCATAATTTCGTTCTCTTTCGATATCCAACCAGCAAGCTGCGAACATCAATGGTATTGTATCAATAAATACACATCCAAAACCAATTCACTAATTTTGTCGTTTTGAATCATACGCGTAGTCGATCTTAATCGGTTTTAATTCATCGTACGTTTTCGAGAAAATAATATAAAACATTTTCTGGTCCTTCGATAGCCGAATTTATTCGGAAAATAGACAATTTTCACAAAAATTTGTAGAACAGTTCGTTGCATACACGTGTTTGTTGAATCGTTTCTTAAACCCATTCCATCTCGTCTTTTCTTCATCGAACAATATACGAAGATTAAACCTATCTGAATCTCCGGTGCGCGCGCAATAATTATTGAGCTTTTTCGTAATTATACGTCGGTCTAAGATGAATTTCATCAAGGGAAAACGGGGTCGTGCAAAGACTGCTATTTCTCGCGCTGCTACTTTCGCGGAATCAGTAGATGTAAATACCACACTTCCAATGCTAGAGATTAGGCTAGACAGTCTAACAAAAACGTGGACTGAATTCGTCGAATTGCAGAATGCTTTGTACGAGTTTTCGGCGGATCCAAACTTCGTTGATCCTGAAGCGGAATTTGCTGAGTACGAAACGAAATACTTTGTCGCGCATTCTGTTCTTACCAATTTCATTCATGTGAAGAACATGGCAAGTGTATCAACTTCAAGTCAGCCGAACGAATCGGTAATTGAACAGTTGGCGAGTCAGCAAGCAACGTTTTTGCAAAAGTTAAACACCTCCAATGTTGCAACTTCCGTAAAATTGCCGCATCTATCAATACCCCGATTTTCGGGCGACTATAAAGATTGGCCTGCGTTTAGAGACGCATTCCAGGGTTCAATAGATTGTAATTTGTCGCTAACTTAAACACAAAAACTTCAATATCTGAAGTCATTCTTATGTGGAGAGGCTAGCAATCTACTAAAGCACATCGTTAATTCTGACAACAATTATTTGGAAGCATGGGATCGCTTAGAAAGTCGATATGATAGAACTCCGTTATAGTTCAATCATTTATACAATCCTTTCTATCGTTGCCCACCACAAACTCTTCAAATGTGGCCGTACTGCGCAAAATCACTGATGGCGCTGACGAGGTAATTCGCGGGTAAAACGCATTAGAATCAAACAATCGAGATCCATGGTTAATATATATTATTTTGCAAAACTTTGATCCAGAAACAAAGCAGGCGTGGGCTAAATTAATAGGTTCAAGGGATGATGCGACATTTAAAGAAATGCTAGACTTTTTGCAAAGCCGTTGTGTGTGTCTTGAATCCTGTTATACTCCTTCGCGTTCTATACAAACACGAAGTAAGGTTCAAGGCGTCATTCGAAGCCACTTCATTGAATCCAATCGCAGTTGTCCTAAATGCAAATTAGACCACAGCCTTTTACAACGTCAACATTTTCTCGCACTTCCAATTGATGCTCGTCGAACATTTGTTAAGGAGCAGTCCTTATGCTTTAATTGTCTTCGTCGAGGTCATTCCTCAAATAGATGCCGGTCAAACAATCGTTGCAAAACATGCAGGTCGCGTCCCCATACCCTCGTACATTCCACATCCTCGTCGCCAAATTCTACTTCAGCTGCTTCTTGCATATCATCTTCTTCTTCGTCCAATATTGCACCGCCGATACAGTCATCATACACTGCTACTAATATTTATGGTTCTCCACCATATTCGGATTTACCCTCATCTTCGAATTCAGCACCAGCAACAAATTCATCAACCGTTTTTTGTTCACATACAAATGCAGTAGACAAATCGGTAAAACCCATTCGTTCTACCCAAACTTTACTGCCTACTGCCATCGCTCGTGCTAACGACAAGCAAGGAGTTCTGCAGAACATTCGGTTGCTGCTAGATTCAGGGTCTCAAGTTTCGTTTGTTAAGGAAAAAACAGTGCAACGCTTAGGGCTCATTAGGAAAGCTGCCCGTATTCCTGTTCTTGGTGTTGGCTCCACGTCAGCAGGTGTAACAAATGGAGTTGTTACACCAAATGACAAGCAATCTGTCGAGATTCGGTGCTACGTAATCTCAAAACTTACTTCGCTAGTACCTGCAGCTGCATCTACAATCGTTGATAAAAGCGTATTTCCATCGTATCCTCTCGCAGATCCTCATTTTAATTGGGCTGGTCACATCGATGTTCTTATCGGCGCTGATAAAGTGTTTAGTGTTTTCAATGGAACAGCTGTTCGTGGTCACCAGGGGCAGCCTGACCTCATTCCAACTATTTTTGGTTGGATTGTTTGTGGTAACATGACAACCCCAAACTCGTTACCAACTCATGGCATTGATTCATACTACACTCAATTAGACACACCACTTGAGTTTGACCTGGAGCGCTTTTGGCGACTTGAAGAACTCTCTCATGAAACTACTCTTTCCATCGAAGACCAACGTGCTGAAGACATTTTCGCTACATCTCATTCGCGATTACCTGACGGCAGGTACCTAATTCAGCTACCCTTTAAATCTGATAATGATACTGATTTCGGAAACAGCATAAACGTCGCGTTAAATCGGTTCAAATATACCGAGCGTAAAATATCTTCCAATCAGTATTTAAGGGATAAATATATAGGCTTTATGCGGGAATACCTAAGTCTGGGGCATATGGAGGAGCTACCTTCCAATGAAATAGAAATATCTTCAGCAAAATGCTACTACCTACCACATAATGCTGTGATGAAAGAAGACAGCAGCACTACAAAGGTACGAGTAGTTTTTGACGGATCAGCTAAGTCTGGTCCCCACAAGTCTCTTAACGAAACTTTGCTAATAGGACAGACATACCAACGTGATCTCTTTTCAATTTGCATTCGCTTTCGTCGTCATCTCTTTACTCTATCAGGTAGAGAATGAGAAAATGTTTCGTCAGATACGCATTACCAGGAATCACTCGGACTTCCAACGAATTCTATGGAGAGAGTCAAGTGATCAACAACTGAAAAATTATCGTCTTTCGACTGTCATGGTACAGCATGTGCACCATTCCTGGCTGTTCGTACTCTCTACCAACTCGCACTCGACCATATGAATACGTATCCACGCGCGGCAGCAGTATTGGTTAATGACTTTTACGTCGATGACGTAATGACCGGAGCAGATTCTATCGATGAAGTCACTTCCCTTCGTTTAGAACTTATACAGTTACTTCAATCTGGTGGATTTAATCTCCGCAAATAGACCACTAATTGTTGGCCCTTATTAGTTAGCTTACCAGAAGATCAGCGGGAGTTATCACCAAAGGAATTTGACGAGTATTCCTCGGTCAAGCTGTTGGGATTACAATGGTCACCTGCTCGCGATACCTTTTCGTACAAGGTCAACATAAGTGATAGCTCATCGGTTACTAAGCGACGCATTTTGTCTGAATCGTCTAAAATATTTGACCCAATAGGATTCTTAACACCAGTCATCATCTCCATTAAAATTCTCTCTCAGGAGCTCTGGCGAAAGAAGTATGCATGGGACGATCCTATTTCGGTAGAACTCGCGGGTCAGTGTTGCTCAATTCGAGATCAGCTTCCTACGCTTGAAGCTTTAAGTATTCCACGAATTATGTGTCCAACAAAGGAAAATTTTGAATTCCATGCTTTCTGCGATGCATCCCTCGACGCTTACACGGCAGTTGTATACTGCAGGAGTATAGACTCAACGGGTAAAATAACTAGCACAATCGTCGCTGCTTAGAGTAAAGTACCACCTCTAAAAGTAATTTCTCTTCCCCGACTGGAACTCTGTGGAGCGGTTCTTTTCACGCGATTAGTAAAAAAGCTTAAAACTTCTTTGCAATACAAAGAAATGAAAGTTTTTGCCTGGACTGATTCTGCAATAATCCTTCATTGGCTGTCGGCGTTGCCCAAAAGGTGGTCAGTTTTTATAGCCAATCGCACATCAGAAATTCTTTCTGAAATACCCAGGGAATCATCTGCGATCACATTTTAAAGTATATTGAAGAGAAGGGCATTGCAGCTAATGATATTAGATGCATAAGCTTAACAGCGGATAATCTTCCAGGTCGTATGTCTGCATCTTTTAAAGTTCTTGCTCCTCTAAATAGTGGAAAGATCTTGGTTAACCCAAACTTTTGGCCGAGTAACATGCTAGTCAAGGAATTTACAAACCGGCCTCGCTCTAGAACAACCATTTCAAAAAACTTAAAGAATTAGCCTTCTTCTATCAAAATGTAAGAGGGCTAAGAACAAAGTGTACCAAATTCTTGCTTAGTATGTACAGTTGTACATCAGACGTCATTGTTCTTTCTGAAACCGGATTAGATGAAAACTTTAATGATGCCGAACTATTTCCTTCCAACTTCTATGTCAACCGTTGTGATCGAACCGAAGAAAACAGCGTCTACGACGACTTGGTGGTGTGCTTATTGCCGTAAAAAAAGGATTGTAAGGCTAAGGATGTTGATATCGATGACTTCGTATGTGTTTACATTCCTCCTCGGTCACAACTACATATAGTAACTAGGTACTATCTACTACTATCTCTATCTTTAATTGGATCTGAGATTGTCGATTCCCTTCAATCACTCTATTTACTCCAGATTAACTGTGTAAAAAACTACCAAAACCGTACCTTGGACCTCATCTTTTCCAATAATAGTACTGTTCGCTACTTATATGTATATGAAACTTGTTATTTGTCATTATTAATTTTGCATATTTACATTATCGTTTATTATTTGCTTGCATATCGCCAAACAAAACGTTATCTGCCCTACCGTCTACACTAATTCTAATAATTGCATGTAATGCAATGTTCTGTTATCACTCTCGCTTTACATTTTGTTATTCTTCTTTGTGATGTTGTTCGTTGCCACTTGTGCTAAAGTTTGTCATAATTTCGTTCTCTTTCGATATCCAACCAGCAAGCTGCGAACATCAATGGTATTGTATCAATAAATACACATCCAAAACCAATTCACTAATTTTGTCGTTTTGAATCATACGCGTAGTCGATCTTAATCGGTTTTAATTCATCGTACGTTTTCGAGAAAATAATATAAAACATTTTCTGGTCCTTCGATAGCCGAATTTATTCGGAAAATAGACAATTTTCACAAAAATTTGTAGAACAGTTCGTTGCATACACGTGTTTGTTGAATCGTTTCTTAAACCCATTCCATCTCGTCTTTTCTTCATCGAACAATATACGAAGATTAAACCTATCTGAATCTCCGGTGCGCGCGCAATAATTATTGAGCTTTTTCGTAATTATACGTCGGTCTAAGATGAATTTCATCAAGGGAAAACGGGGTCGTGCAAAGACTGCTATTTCTCGCGCTGCTACTTTCGCGGAATCAGTAGATGTAAATACCACACTTCCAATGCTAGAGATTAGGCTAGACAGTCTAACAAAAACGTGGACTGAATTCGTCGAATTGCAGAATGCTTTGTACGAGTTTTCGGCGGATCCAAACTTCGTTGATCCTGAAGCGGAATTTGCTGAGTACGAAACGAAATACTTTGTCGCGCATTCTGTTCTTACCAATTTCATTCATGTGAAGAACATGGCAAGTGTATCAACTTCAAGTCAGCCGAACGAATCGGTAATTGAACAGTTGGCGAGTCAGCAAGCAACGTTTTTGCAAAAGTTAAACACCTCCAATGTTGCAACTTCCGTAAAATTGCCGCATCTATCAATACCCCGATTTTCGGGCGACTATAAAGATTGGCCTGCGTTTAGAGACGCATTCCAGGGTTCAATAGATTGTAATTTGTCGCTAACTTAAACACAAAAACTTCAATATCTGAAGTCATTCTTATGTGGAGAGGCTAGCAATCTACTAAAGCACATCGTTAATTCTGACAACAATTATTTGGAAGCATGGGATCGCTTAGAAAGTCGATATGATAGAACTCCGTTATAGTTCAATCATTTATACAATCCTTTCTATCGTTGCCCACCACAAACTCTTCAAATGTGGCCGTACTGCGCAAAATCACTGATGGCGCTGACGAGGTAATTCGCGGGTAAAACGCATTAGAATCAAACAATCGAGATCCATGGTTAATATATATTATTTTGCAAAACTTTGATCCAGAAACAAAGCAGGCGTGGGCTAAATTAATAGGTTCAAGGGATGATGCGACATTTAAAGAAATGCTAGACTTTTTGCAAAGCCGTTGTGTGTGTCTTGAATCCTGTTATACTCCTTCGCGTTCTATACAAACACGAAGTAAGGTTCAAGGCGTCATTCGAAGCCACTTCATTGAATCCAATCGCAGTTGTCCTAAATGCAAATTAGACCACAGCCTTTTACAACGTCAACATTTTCTCGCACTTCCAATTGATGCTCGTCGAACATTTGTTAAGGAGCAGTCCTTATGCTTTAATTGTCTTCGTCGAGGTCATTCCTCAAATAGATGCCGGTCAAACAATCGTTGCAAAACATGCAGGTCGCGTCCCCATACCCTCGTACATTCCACATCCTCGTCGCCAAATTCTACTTCAGCTGCTTCTTGCATATCATCTTCTTCTTCGTCCAATATTGCACCGCCGATACAGTCATCATACACTGCTACTAATATTTATGGTTCTCCACCATATTCGGATTTACCCTCATCTTCGAATTCAGCACCAGCAACAAATTCATCAACCGTTTTTTGTTCACATACAAATGCAGTAGACAAATCGGTAAAACCCATTCGTTCTACCCAAACTTTACTGCCTACTGCCATCGCTCGTGCTAACGACAAGCAAGGAGTTCTGCAGAACATTCGGTTGCTGCTAGATTCAGGGTCTCAAGTTTCGTTTGTTAAGGAAAAAACAGTGCAACGCTTAGGGCTCATTAGGAAAGCTGCCCGTATTCCTGTTCTTGGTGTTGGCTCCACGTCAGCAGGTGTAACAAATGGAGTTGTTACACCAAATGACAAGCAATCTGTCGAGATTCGGTGCTACGTAATCTCAAAACTTACTTCGCTAGTACCTGCAGCTGCATCTACAATCGTTGATAAAAGCGTATTTCCATCGTATCCTCTCGCAGATCCTCATTTTAATTGGGCTGGTCACATCGATGTTCTTATCGGCGCTGATAAAGTGTTTAGTGTTTTCAATGGAACAGCTGTTCGTGGTCACCAGGGGCAGCCTGACCTCATTCCAACTATTTTTGGTTGGATTGTTTGTGGTAACATGACAACCCCAAACTCGTTACCAACTCATGGCATTGATTCATACTACACTCAATTAGACACACCACTTGAGTTTGACCTGGAGCGCTTTTGGCGACTTGAAGAACTCTCTCATGAAACTACTCTTTCCATCGAAGACCAACGTGCTGAAGACATTTTCGCTACATCTCATTCGCGATTACCTGACGGCAGGTACCTAATTCAGCTACCCTTAAAATCTGATAATGATACTGATTTCGGAAACAGCATAAACGTCGCGTTAAATCGGTTCAAATATACCGAGCGTAAAATATCTTCCAATCAGTATTTAAGGGATAAATATATAGGCTTTATGCGGGAATACCTAAGTCTGGGGCATATGGAGGAGCTACCTTCCAATGAAATAGAAATATCTTCAGCAAAATGCTACTACCTACCACATAATGCTGTGATGAAAGAAGACAGCAGCACTACAAAGGTACGAGTAGTTTTTGACGGATCAGCTAAGTCTGGTCCCCACAAGTCTCTTAACGAAACTTTGCTAATAGGACAGACATACCAACGTGATCTCTTTTCAATTTGCATTCGCTTTCGTCGTCATCTCTTTACTCTATCAGGTAGAGAATGAGAAAATGTTTCGTCAGATACGCATTACCAGGAATCACTCGGACTTCCAACGAATTCTATGGAGAGAGTCAAGTGATCAACAACTGAAAAATTATCGTCTTTCGACTGTCATGGTACAGCATGTGCACCATTCCTGGCTGTTCGTACTCTCTACCAACTCGCACTCGACCATATGAATACGTATCCACGCGCGGCAGCAGTATTGGTTAATGACTTTTACGTCGATGACGTAATGACCGGAGCAGATTCTATCGATGAAGTCACTTCCCTTCGTTTAGAACTTATACAGTTACTTCAATCTGGTGGATTTAATCTCCGCAAATAGACCACTAATTGTTGGCCCTTATTAGTTAGCTTACCAGAAGATCAGCGGGACCCAATAGGATTCTTAACACCAGTCATCATCTCCATTAAAATTCTCTCTCAGGAGCTCTGGCGAAAGAAGTATGCATGGGACGATCCTATTTCGGTAGAACTCGCGGGTCAGTGGTGCTCAATTCGTGATCAGCTTCCTTCGCTTGAAGCTTTAAGTATTCCACGAATTATGTGTCCAACAAAGGAAAATTTTGAATTCCATGCTTTCTGCGATGCATCCCTCGACGCTTACGCGGCAGTTGTATACTGCAGGAGTATAGACTCAACGGGTAAAATAACTAGCACAATCGTCGCTGCTTAGAGTAAAGTAGCACCTCTAAAAGTAATTTCTCTTCCCCGACTGGAACTCTGTGGAGCGGTTCTTTTCACGCGATTAGTAAAAAAGCTTAAAACTTTTTTGCAATACAAAGAAATGAAAGTTTTTGCCTGGACTGATTCTGCAATAATCTTTCATTGGCTGTCGGCGTTGCCCAAAAGGTGGTCAGTTTTTATAGCCAATCGCACATCAGAAATTCTTTCTGAAATACCCAGGGAATCATCTGCGATCACATTTTAAAGTATATTGAAGAGAAGGGCATTGCAGCTAATGATATTAGATGCATAAGCTTAACAGCGGATAATCTTCCAGGTCGTATGTCTGCATCTTTTAAAGTTCTTGCTCCTCTAAATAGTGGAAAGATCTTGGTTAACCCAAACTTTTGGCCGAGTAACATGCTAGTCAAGGAATTTACAAACCGGCCTCGCTCTAGAACAACCATTTCAAAAAACTTAAAGAATTAGCCTTCTTCTATCAAAATGTAAGAGGGCTAAGAACAAAGTGTACCAAATTCTTGCTTAGTATGTACAGTTGTACATCAGACGTCATTGTTCTTTCTGAAACCGGATTAGATGAAAACTTTAATGATGCCGAACTATTTCCTTCCAACTTCTATGTCAACCGTTGTGATCGAACCGAAGAAAACAGCGTCTACGACGACTTGGTGGTGTGCTTATTGCCGTAAAAAAAGGATTGTAAGGCTAAGGATGTTGATATCGATGACTTCGTATGTGTTTACATTCCTCCTCGGTCACAACTACATATAGTAACTAGGTACTTGGACGCAATCCGCTATATCGAAGGTCTCATGTCTACCTCGGATAAAATGTATGTTTTTGGTGACTTTAATAAACCTAAAATTAGCTGGACCTCCAGAGACCCTGATTGTACCTTCCTTAACGCTATAAACCCTCTATCTTTAATTGGATCTGAGATTGTCGATTCCCTTCAATCACTCTATTTACTCCAGATTAACTGTGTAAAAAACTACCAAAACCGTACCTTGGACCTCATCTTTTCCAATAATAGTACTGTTCGCTACTTATATGTATATGAAACTTGTTATTTGTCATTATTAATTTTGCATATTTACATTATCGTTTATTATTTGCTTGCATATCGCCAAACAAAACGTTATCTGCCCTACCGTCTACACTAATTCTAATAATTGCATGTAATGCAATGTTCTGTTATCACTCTCGCTTTACATTTTGTTATTCTTCTTTGTGATGTTGTTCGTTGCCACTTGTGCTAAAGTTTGTCATAATTTCGTTCTCTTTCGATATCCAACCAGCAAGCTGCGAACATCAATGGTATTGTATCAATAAATACACATCCAAAACCAATTCACTAATTTTGTCGTTTTGAATCATACGCGTAGTCGATCTTAATCGGTTTTAATTCATCGTACGTTTTCGAGAAAATAATATAAAACATTTTCTGGTCCTTCGATAGCCGAATTTATTCGGAAAATAGACAATTTTCACAAAAATTTGTAGAACAGTTCGTTGCATACACGTGTTTGTTGAATCGTTTCTTAAACCCATTCCATCTCGTCTTTTCTTCATCGAACAATATACGAAGATTAAACCTATCTGAATCTCCGGTGCGCGCGCAATAATTATTGAGCTTTTTCGTAATTATACGTCGGTCTAAGATGAATTTCATCAAGGGAAAACGGGGTCGTGCAAAGACTGCTATTTCTCGCGCTGCTACTTTCGCGGAATCAGTAGATGTAAATACCACACTTCCAATGCTAGAGATTAGGCTAGACAGTCTAACAAAAACGTGGACTGAATTCGTCGAATTGCAGAATGCTTTGTACGAGTTTTCGGCGGATCCAAACTTCGTTGATCCTGAAGCGGAATTTGCTGAGTACGAAACGAAATACTTTGTCGCGCATTCTGTATTTACCAATTTTATTCATGTGAAGAACATGGCAAGTGTATCAACTTCAAGTCAGCCAAACGAATCGGTAATTGAACAGTTGGCGAGTCAGCAAGCAAAGTTTTTGCAAAAGTTAAGCACCTCCAATGTTGCAACTTCCGTAAAATTGCCGCATCTATCAATACCCCAATTTTCGGGCGACTATAAAGATTGGCCTGCATTTAGAGACGCATTCCAGGGTTCAATAGATTGTAATTCGTCGCTAACGTCAACACAAAAACTTCAATATCTGAAGTCATTCTTATGTGGAGAGGCTAGCAATCTACTAAAGCACATCGTTAATTCTGACAACAATTATTTGGAAGCATGGGCTCGCTTAGAAAGTCGATATGATAGAACTCCGTTATAGTTTAATCATTTATACAATCCTTTCTATCGTTGCCCACCACAAACTCTTCAAATGTGGCCGTACTGCGCAAAATCACTGATGGCGCTGACGAGGTAATTCGCGGGTAAAACGCATTAGAATCAAACAATCGAGATCCATGGTTAATATATATTATTTTGCAAAACTTTGATCCAGAAACAAAGCAGGCGTGGGCTAAATTAATAGGTTCAAGGGATGATGCGACATTTAAAGAAATGCTAGACTTTTTGCAAAGCCGTTGTGTGTGTCTTGAATCCTGTTATACTCCTTCGCGTTCTATACAAACACGAAGTAAGGTTCAAGGCGTCATTCGAAGCCACTTCATTGAATCCAATCGCAGTTGTCCTAAATGCAAATTAGACCACAGCCTTTTACAACGTCAACATTTTCTCGCACTTCCAATTGATGCTCGTCGAACATTTGTTAAGGAGCAGTCCTTATGCTTTAATTGTCTTCGTCGAGGTCATTCCTCAAATAGATGCCGGTCAAACAATCGTTGCAAAACATGCAGGTCGCGTCCCCATACCCTCGTACATTCCACATCCTCGTCGCCAAATTCTACTTCAGCTGCTTCTTGCATATCATCTTCTTCTTCGTCCAATATTGCACCGCCGATACAGTCATCATACACTGCTACTAATATTTATGGTTCTCCACCATATTCGGATTTACCCTCATCTTCGAATTCAGCACCAGCAACAAATTCATCAACCGTTTTTTGTTCACATACAAATGCAGTAGACAAATCGGTAAAACCCATTCGTTCTACCCAAACTTTACTGCCTACTGCCATCGCTCGTGCTAACGACAAGCAAGGAGTTCTGCAGAACATTCGGTTGCTGCTAGATTCAGGGTCTCAAGTTTCGTTTGTTAAGGAAAAAACAGTGCAACGCTTAGGGCTCATTAGGAAAGCTGCCCGTATTCCTGTTCTTTGTGTTGGCTCCACGTCAGCAGGTGTAACAAATGGAGTTGTTACACCAAATGACAAGCAATCTGTCGAGATTCGGTGCTACGTAGTCTCAAAACTTACTTCGCTAGTACCTGCAGCTGCATCTACAATCGTTGATAAAAGCGTATTTTCATCGTATCCTCTCGCAGATCCTCATTTTAATTGGCCTGGTCACATCGATGTTCTTATCGGCGCTGATAAAGTGTTTAGTGTTTTCAATGGAACAGCTGTTCGTGGTCACCAGGGGCAGCCTGACCTCATTCCAACTATTTTTGGTTGGATTGTTTGTGGTAACATGACAACCCCAAACTCGTTACCAACTCATGGCATTGATTCATACTACACTCAATTGGACACACCACTTGAGTTTGACCTGGAGCGCTTTTGGCGACTTGAAGAACTCTCTCATGAAACTACTCTTTCCATCGAAGACCAACGTGCTGAAGACATTTTCGCTACATCTCATTCGCGATTACCTGACGGCAGGTACCTAATTCAGCTACCCTTTAAATCTGATAATGATACTGATTTCGGAAACAGCATAAACGTCGCGTTAAATCGGTTCAAATATACCGAGCGTAAAATATCTTCCAATCAGTATTTAAGGGATAAATATACAGGCTTTATGCGGGAATACCTAAGTCTGGGGCATATGGAGGAGCTACCTTCCAATGAAATAGAAATATCTTCAGCAAAATGCTACTACCTACCACATAATGCTGTGATGAAAGAAGACAGCAGCGCTACAAAGGTACGAGTAGTTTTTGACGGATCAGCTAAGTCTGGTCCCCACAAGTCTCTTAACGAAACTTTGCTAATAGGACAGACATACCAACGTGATCTCTTTTCAATTTGCATTCGCTTTCGTCGTCATCTCTTTACTCTATCAGGTAGAGAATGAGAAAATGTTTCGTCAGATACGCATTACCAGGAATCACTCGGACTTCCAACGAATTCTATGGAGAGAGTCAAGTGATCAACAACTGAAAAATTATCGTCTTTCGACTGTCATGGTACAGCATGTGCACCATTCCTGGCTGTTCGTACTCTCTACCAACTCGCACTCGACCATATGAATACGTATCCACGCGCGGCAGCAGTATTGGTTAATGACTTTTACGTCGATGACGTAATGACCGGAGCAGATTCTATCGATGAAGTCACTTCCCTTCGTTTAGAACTTATACAGTTACTTCAATCTGGTGGATTTAATCTCCGCAAATGGACCACTAATTGTTGGCCCTTATTAGTTAGCTTACCAGAAGATCAGCGGGAGTTATCACCAAAGGAATTTGACGAGTATTCCTCGGTCAAGCTGTTGGGATTACAATGGTCACCTGCTCGCGATACCTTTTCGTACAAGGTCAACATAAGTGATAGCTCATCGGTTACTAAGCGACGCATTTTGTCTGAATCGTCTAAAATATTTGACCCAATAGGATTCTTAACACCAGTCATCATCTCCATTAAAATTCTCTTTCAGGAGCTCTGGCGAAAGAAGTATGCATGGGACGATCCTATTTCGGTAGAACTCGCGGGTCAGTGGTGCTCAATTCGAGATCAGCTTCCTACGCTTGAAGCTTTAAGTATTCCACGAATTATGTGTCCAACAAAGGAAAATTTTGAATTCCATGCTTTCTGCGATGCATCCCTCGACGCTTACACGGCAGTTGTATACTGCAGGAGTATAGACTCAACGGGTAAAATAACTAGCACAATCGTCGCTGCTTAGAGTAAAGTAGCACCTCTAAAAGTAATTTCTCTTCCCCGACTGGAACTCTGTGGAGCGGTTCTTTTCACGCGATTAGTAAAAAAGCTTAAAACTTCTTTGCAATACAAAGAAATGAAAGTTTTTGCCTGGACTGATTCTGCAATAATCCTTCATTGGCTGTCGGCGTTGCCCAAAAGGTGGTCAGTTTTTATAGCCAATCGCACATCAGAAATTCTTTCTGAAATACCCAGGGAATCATCTGCGATCACATTTTAAAGTATATTGAAGAGAAGGGCATTGCAGCTAATGATATTAGATGCATAAGCTTAACAGCGGATAATCTTCCAGGTCGTATGTCTGCATCTTTTAAAGTTCTTGCTCCTCTAAATAGTGGAAAGATCTTGGTTAACCCAAACTTTTGGCCGAGTAACATGCTAGTCAAGGAATTTACAAACCGGCCTCGCTCTAGAACAACCATTTCAAAAAACTTAAAGAATTAGCCTTCTTCTATCAAAATGTAAGAGGGCTAAGAACAAAGTGTACCAAATTCTTGCTTAGTATGTACAGTTGTACATCAGACGTCATTGTTCTTTCTGAAACCGGATTAGATGAAAACTTTAATGATGCCGAACTATTTCCTTCCAACTTCTATGTCAACCGTTGTGATCGAACCGAAGAAAACAGCGTCTACGACGACTTGGTGGTGTGCTTATCGCCGTAAAAAAAGGATTGTAAGGCTAAGGATGTTGATATCGATTACTTCGTATGTGTTTACATTCCTCCTCGGTCACAACTACATATAGTAACTAGGTACTTGGACGCAATCCGCTATATCGAAGGTCTCATGTCTACCTCGGATAAAATGTATGTTTTTGGTGACTTTAATAAACCTAAAATTAGCTGGACCTCCAGAGACCCTGATTGTACCTTCCTTAACGCTATAAACCCTCTATCTTTAATTGGATCTGAGATTGTCGATTCCCTTCAATCACTCTATTTACTCCAGATTAACTGTGTAAAAAACTACCAAAACCGTACCTTGGACCTCATCTTTTCCAATAATAGTACTGTTCGCTACTTATATGTATATGAAACTTGTTGTTTGTCATTATTAATTTTGCATATTTACATTATCGTTTATTATTTGCTTGCATATCGCCAAACAAAACGTTATTTGCCCTACCGTCTACACTAATTCTAATAATTGCATGTAATGCAATGTTCTGTTATCACTCTCTCTTTACATTTTGTTATTCTTCTTTGTGATGTTGTTCGTTGCCACTTGTGCTAAAGTTTGTCATAATTTCGTTCTCTTTCGATATCCAACCAGCAAGCTGCGAACATCAATGGTATTGTATCAATAAATACACATCCAAAACCAATTCACTAATTTTGTCGTTTTGAATCATACGCGTAGTCGATCTTAATCGGTTTCAATTCATCGTACGTTTTCGAGAAAATAATATAAAACATTTTCTGGTCCTTCGATAGCCGAATTTATTCGGAAAATAGACAATTTTCACAAAAAATTTTTGAATCTCCGGTGCGCGCGCAATAATTATTGAGCTTTTTCGTAATTATACGTCGGTCTAAGATGAATTTCATCAAGGGAAAACGGGGTCGTGCAAAGACTGCTATTTCTCGCGCTGCTACTTTCGCGGAATCAGTAGATGTAAATACCACACTTCCAATGCTAGAGATTAGGCTAGACAGTCTAACAAAAACGTGGACTGAATTCGTCGAATTGCAGAATGCTTTGTACGAGTTTTCGGCGGATCCAAACTTCGTTGATCCTGAAGCGGAATTTGCTGAGTACGAAACGAAATACTTTGTCGCGCATTCTGTTCTTACCAATTTCATTCATGTGAAGAACATGGCAAGTGTATCAACTTCAAGTCAGCCAAACGAATCGGTAATTGAACAGTTGGCGAGTCAGCAAGCAACGTTTTTGCAAAAGTTAAACACCTCCAATGTTGCAACTTCCGTAAAATTGCCGCATCTATCAATACCCCAATTTTCGGGCGACTATAAAGATTGGCCTGCGTTTAGAGACGCATTCCAGGGTTCAATAGATTGTAATTTGTCGCTAACTTCAACACAAAAACTTCAATATCTGAAGTCATTCTTATGTGGAGAGGCTAGCAATCTACTAAAGCACATCGTTAATTCTGACAACAATTATTTGGAAGCATGGGATCGCTTAGAAAGTCGATATGATAGAACTCCGTTATAGTTCAATCATTTATACAATCCTTTCTATCGTTGCCCACCACAAACTCTTTAAATGTGGCCGTACTGCGCAAAATCACTGATGGCGCTGACGAGGTAATTCGCGGGTAAAACGCATTAGAATCAAACAATCGAGATCCATGGTTAATATATATTATTTTGCAAAAGCTTGATCCAGAAACAAAGCAGGCGTGGGCTAAATTAATAGGTTCAAGGGATGATGCGACATTTAAAGAAATGCTAGACTTTTTGCAAAGCCGTTGTGTGTGTCTTGAATCCTGTTATACTCCTTCGCGTTCTATACAATCACGAAGTAAGGTTCAAGGCGTCATTCGAAGCCACTTCATTGAATCCAATCGCAGTTGTCCTAAATGCAAATTAGACCACAGCCTTTTACAATGTCAACATTTTCTCGCACTTCCAATTGATGCTCGTCGAACATTTGTTAAGGAGCAGTCCTTATGCTTTAATTGTCTTCGTCAAGGTCATTCCTCAAATAGATGCCGGTCAAACAATCGTTGCAAAACATGCAGGTCGCGTCCCCATACCCTCGTACATTCCACATCCTCGTCGCCAAATTCTACTTCAGCTGCTTCTTGCATATCATCTTCTTCTTCGTCCAATATTGCACCGCCGATACAGTCATCATACACTGCTACTAATATTTATGGTTCTCCACCATATTCGGATTTACCCTCATCTTCGAATTCAGCACCAGCAACAAATTCATCAACCGTTTTTTGTTCACATACAAATGCAGTAGACAAATCGGTAAAACCCATTCGTTCTACCCAAACTTTACTGCCTACTGCCATCGCTCGTGCTAACGACAAGCAAGGAGTTCTGCAGAACATTCGGTTGCTGCTAGATTCAGGGTCTCAAGTTTCGTTTGTTAAGGAAAAAACAGTGCAACGCTTAGGGCTCATTAGGAAAGCTGCCCGTATTCCTGTTCTTGGTGTTGGCTCCACGTCAGCAGGTGTAACAAATGGAGTTGTTACACCAAATGACAAGCAATCTGTCGAGATTCGGTGCTACGTAGTCTCAAAACTTACTTCGCTAGTACCTGCAGCTGCATCTACAATCGTTGATAAAAGCGTATTTTCATCGTATCCTCTCGCAGATCCTCATTTTAATTGGCCTGGTCACATCGATGTTCTTATCGGCGCTGATAAAGTGTTTAGTGTTTTCAATGGAACAGCTGTTCGTGGTCACCAGGGGCAGCCTGACCTCATTCCAACTATTTTTGGTTGGATTGTTTGTGGTAACATGACAACCCCAAACTCGTTACCAACTCATGGCATTGATTCATACTACACTCAATTGGACACACCACTTGAGTTTGACCTGGAGCGCTTTTGGCGACTTGAAGAACTCTCTCATGAAACTACTCTTTCCATCGAAGACCAACGTGCTGAAGACATTTTCGCTACATCTCATTCGCGATTACCTGACGGCAGGTACCTAATTCAGCTACCCTTTAAATCTGATAATGATACTGATTTCGGAAACAGCATAAACGTCGCGTTAAATCGGTTCAAATATACCGAGCGTAAAATATCTTCCAATCAGTATTTAAGGGATAAATATATAGGCTTTATGCGGGAATACCTAAGTCTGGGGCATATGGAGGAGCTACCTTCCAATGAAATAGAAATATCTTCAGCAAAATGCTACTACCTACCACATAATGCTGTGATGAAAGAAGACAGCAGCACTACAAAGGTACGAGTAGTTTTTGACGGATCAGCTAAGTCTGGTCCCCACAAGTCTCTTAACGAAACTTTGCTAATAGGACAGACATACCAACGTGATCTCTTTTCAATTTGCATTCGCTTTCGTCGTCATCTCTTTACTCTATCAGGTAGAGAATGAGAAAATGTTTCGTCAGATACGCATTACCAGGAATCACTCGGACTTCCAACGAATTCTATGGAGAGAGTCAAGTGATCAACAACTGAAAAATTATCGTCTTTCGACTGTCATGGTACAGCATGTGCACCATTCCTGGCTGTTCGTACTCTCTACCAACTCGCACTCGACCATATGAATACGTATCCACGCGCGGCAGCAGTATTGGTTAATGACTTTTACGTCGATGACGTAATGACCGGAGCAGATTCTATCGATGAAGTCACTTCCCTTCGTTTAGAACTTATACAGTTACTTCAATCTGGTGGATTTAATCTCCGCAAATGGACCACTAATTGTTGGCCCTTATTAGTTAGCTTACCAGAAGATCAGCGGGAGTTATCACCAAAGGAATTTGACGAGTATTCCTCGGTCAAGCTGTTGGGATTACAATGGTCACCTGCTCGCGATACCTTTTCGTACAAGGTCAACATAAGTGATAGCTCATCGGTTACTAAGCGACGCATTTTGTCTGAATCGTCTAAAATATTTGACCCAATAGGATTCTTAACACCAGTCATCATCTCCATTAAAATTCTCTTTCAGGAGCTCTGGCGAAAGAAGTATGCATGGGACGATCCTATTTCGGTAGAACTCGCGGGTCAGTGGTGCTCAATTCGAGATCAGCTTCCTACGCTTGAAGCTTTAAGTATTCCACGAATTATGTGTCCAACAAAGGAAAATTTTGAATTCCATGCTTTCTGCGATGCATCCCTCGACGCTTACACGGCAGTTGTATACTGCAGGAGTATAGACTCAACGGGTAAAATAACTAGCACAATCGTCGCTGCTTAGAGTAAAGTAGCACCTCTAAAAGTAATTTCTCTTCCCCGACTGGAACTCTGTGGAGCGGTTCTTTTCACGCGATTAGTAAAAAAGCTTAAAACTTCTTTGCAATACAAAGAAATGAAAGTTTTTGCCTGGACTGATTCTGCAATAATCCTTCATTGGCTGTCGGCGTTGCCCAAAAGGTGGTCAGTTTTTATAGCCAATCGCACATCAGAAATTCTTTCTGAAATACCCAGGGAATCATCTGCGATCACATTTTAAAGTATATTGAAGAGAAGGGCATTGCAGCTAATGATATTAGATGCATAAGCTTAACAGCGGATAATCTTCCAGGTCGTATGTCTGCATCTTTTAAAGTTCTTGCTCCTCTAAATAGTGGAAAGATCTTGGTTAACCCAAACTTTTGGCCGAGTAACATGCTAGTCAAGGAATTTACAAACCGGCCTCGCTCTGGAACAACCATTTCAAAAAACTTAAAGAATTAGCCTTCTTCTATCAAAATGTAAGAGGGCTAAGAACAAAGTGTACCAAATTCTTGCTTAGTATGTACAGTTGTACATCAGACGTCATTGTTCTTTCTGAAACCGGATTAGATGAAAACTTTAATGATGCCGAACTATTTCCTTCCAACTTCTATGTCAACCGTTGTGATCGAACCGAAGAAAACAGCGTCTACGACGACTTGGTGGTGTGCTTATTGCCGTAAAAAAAGGATTATAAGGCTAAGGATGTTGATATCGATGACTTCGTATGTGTTTACATTCCTCCTCGGTCACAACTACATATAGTAACTAGGAACTTGGACGCAATCCGCTATATCGAAGGTCTCATGTCTACCTCGGATAAAATGTATGTTTTTGGTGACTTTAATAAACCTAAAATTAGCTGGACCTCCAGAGACCCTGATTGTACCTTCCTTAACACTATAAACCCTCTATCTTTAATTGGATCTGAGATTGTCGATTCCCTTCAATCACTCTATTTACTCCAGATTAACTGTGTAAAAAACTACCAAAACCGTACCTTGGACCTCATCTTTTCCAATAATAGTACTGTTCGCTACTTATATGTATATGAAACTTGTTGTTTGTCATTATTAATTTTGCATATTTACATTATCGTTTATTATTTGCTTGCATATCGCCAAACAAAACGTTATTTGCCCTACCGTCTACACTAATTCTAATAATTGCATGTAATGCAATGTTCTGTTATCACTCTCTCTTTACATTTTGTTATTCTTCTTTGTGATGTTGTTCGTTGCCACTTGTGCTAAAGTTTGTCATAATTTCGTTCTCTTTCGATATCCAACCAGCAAGCTGCGAACATCAATGGTATTGTATCAATAAATACACATCCAAAACCAATTCACTAATTTTGTCGTTTTGAATCATACGCGTAGTCGATCTTAATCGGTTTCAATTCATCGTACGTTTTCGAGAAAATAATATAAAACATTTTCTGGTCCTTCGATAGCCGAATTTATTCGGAAAATAGACAATTTTCACAAAAAATTTTTGAACAGTTCGTTGCATACACGTGTTTGTTGAATCGTTTCTTAAACCCATTCCATCTCGTCTTTTCTTCATCGAACAATACACGAAGATTAAACCTATCTGAATCTCCGGTGCGCGCGCAATAATTATTGAGCTTTTTCGTAATTATACGTCGGTCTAAGATGAATTTCATCAAGGGAAAACGGGGTCGTGCAAAGACTGCTATTTCTCGCGCTGCTACTTTCGCGGAATCAGTAGATGTAAATACCACACTTCCAATGCTAGAGATTAGGCTAGACAGTCTAACAAAAACGTGGACTGAATTCGTCGAATTGCAGAATGCTTTGTACGAGTTTTCGGCGGATCCAAACTTCGTTGATCCTGAAGCGGAATTTGCTGAGTACGAAACGAAATACTTTGTCGCGCATTCTGTTCTTACCAATTTCATTCATGTGAAGAACATGGCAAGTGTATCAACTTCAAGTCAGCCAAACGAATCGGTAATTGAACAGTTGGCGAGTCAGCAAGCAACGTTTTTGCAAAAGTTAAACACCTCCAATGTTGCAACTTCCGTAAAATTGCCGCATCTATC
The DNA here is from genome assembly GCA_951230905.1 of Cheilosia variabilis. Classification (NCBI taxonomy): domain Eukaryota; kingdom Metazoa; phylum Arthropoda; class Insecta; order Diptera; family Syrphidae; genus Cheilosia; species Cheilosia variabilis. The sequence goes on along the minus strand of OX579676.1, from coordinate 96,654,409 downwards.
AATACCCCAATTTTCGGGCGACTATAAAGATTGGCCTGCGTTTAGAGACGCATTCCAGGGTTCAATAGATTGTAAATTGTCGCTAACTTCAACACAAAAACTTCAATATCTGAAGTCATTCTTATGTGGAGAGGCTAGCAATCTACTAAAGCACATCTTTAATTCTGACAACAATTATTTGGAAGCATGGGATCGCTTAGAAGGTCGATATGATAGAACTCCGTTATAGTTCAATCATTTATACAATCCTTTCTATCGTTGCCCACCACAAACTCTTTAAATGTGGCCGTACTGCGCAAAATCACTGATGGCGCTGACGAGGTAATTCGCGGGTAAAACGCATTAGAATCAAACAATCCATGGTTAATATATATTATTTTGCAAAAGCTTGATCCAGAAACAAAGCAGGCGTGGGCTAAATTAATAGGTTCAAGGGATGATGCGACATTTAAAGAAATGCTAGACTTTTTGCAAAGCCGTTGTGTGTGTCTTGAATCCTGTTATACTCCTTCGCGTTCTATACAATCACGAAGTAAGGTTCAAGGCGTCATTCGAAGCCACTTCATTGAATCCAATCGCAGTTGTCCTAAATGCAAATTAGACCACAGCCTTTTACAATGTCAACATTTTCTCGCACTTCCAATTGATGCTCGTCGAACATTTCTTAAGGAGCAGTCCTTATGCTTTAATTGTCTTCGTCAAGGTCATTCCTCAAATAGATGCCGGTCAAACAATCGTTGCAAAACATGCAGGTCGCGTCCCCATACCCTCGTACATTCCACATCCTCGTCGCCAAATTCTACTTCAGCTGCTTCTTGCATATCATCTTCTTCTTCGTCCAATATTGCACCGCCGATACAGTCATCATACACTGCTACTAATATTTATGGTTCTCCACCATATTCGGATTTACCCTCATCTTCGAATTCAGCACCAGCAACAAATTCATCAACCGTTTTTTGTTCACATACAAATGCAGTAGACAAATCGGTAAAACCCATTCGTTCTACCCAAACTTTACTGCCTACTGCCATCGCTCGTGCTAACGACAAGCAAGGAGTTCTGCAGAACATTCGGTTGCTGCTAGATTCAGGGTCTCAAGTTTCGTTTGTTAAGGAAAAAACAGTGCAACGCTTAGGGCTCATTAGGAAAGCTGCCCGTATTCCTGTTCTTGGTGTTGGCTCCACGTCAGCAGGTGTAACAAATGGAGTTGTTACACCAAATGACAAGCAATCTGTCGAGATTCGGTGCTACGTAGTCTCAAAACTTACTTCGCTAGTACCTGCAGCTGCATCTACAATCGTTGATAAAAGCGTATTTTCATCGTATCCTCTCGCAGATCCTCATTTTAATTGGCCTGGTCACATCGATGTTCTTATCGGCGCTGATAAAGTGTTTAGTGTTTTCAATGGAACAGCTGTTCGTGGTCACCAGGGGCAGCCTGACCTCATTCCAACTATTTTTGGTTGGATTGTTTGTGGTAACATGACAACCCCAAACTCGTTACCAACTCATGGCATTGATTCATACTACACTCAATTGGACACACCACTTGAGTTTGACCTGGAGCGCTTTTGGCGACTTGAAGAACTCTCTCATGAAACTACTCTTTCCATCGAAGACCAACGTGCTGAAGACATTTTCGCTACATCTCATTCGCGATTACCTGACGGCAGGTACCTAATTCAGCTATCCTTTAAATCTGATAATGAGACTGATTTCGGAAACAGCATAAACGTCGCGTTAAATCGGTTCAAATATACCGAGCGTAAAATATCTTCCAATCAGTATTTAATGGATAAATATATAGGCTTTATGCGGGAATACCTAAGTCTGGGGCATATGGAGGAGCTACCTTCCAATGAAATAGAAATATCTTCTACCACATAATGCTGTGATGAAAGAAGACAGCAGCACTACAAAGGTACGAGTAGTTTTTGACGGATCAGCTAAGTCTGGTCCCCACAAGTCTCTTAACGAAACTTTGCTAATAGGACAGACATACCAACGTGATCTCTTTTCAATTTGCATTCGCTTTCGTCGTCATCTCTTTACTCTATCAGGTAGAGAATGAGAAAATGTTTCGTCAGATACGCATTACCAGGAATCACTCGGACTTCCAACGAATTCTATGGAGAGAGTCAAGTGATCAACAACTGAAAAATTATCGTCTTTCGACTGTCATGGTACAGCATGTGCACCATTCCTGGCTGTTCGTACTCTCTACCAACTCGCACTCGACCATATGAATACGTATCCACGCGCGGCAGCAGTATTGGTTAATGACTTTTACGTCGATGACGTAATGACCGGAGCAGATTCTATCGATAAAGTCACTTCCCTTCGTTTAGAACTTATACAGTTACTTCAATCTGGTGGATTTAATCTCCGCAAATGGACCACTAATTGTTGGCCCTTATTAGTTAGCTTACCAGAAGATCAGCGGGAGTTATCACCAAAGGAATTTGACGAGTATTCCTCGGTCAAGCTGTTGGGATTACAATGGTCACCTGCTCGCGATACCTTTTCGTACAAGGTCAACATAAGTGATAGCTCATCGGTTACTAAGCGACGCATTTTGTCTGAATCGTCTAAAATATTTGACCCAATAGGATTCTTAACACCAGTCATCATCTCCATTAAAATTCTCTTTCAGGAGCTCTGGCGAAAGAAGTATGCATGGGACGATCCTATTTCGGTAGAACTCGCGGGTCAGTGGTGCTCAATTCGAGATCAGCTTCCTACGCTTGAAGCTTTAAGTATTCCACGAATTATGTGTCCAACAAAGGAAAATTTTGAATTCCATGCTTTCTGCGATGCATCCCTCGACGCTTACGCGGCAGTTGTATACTGCAGGAGTATAGACTCAACGGGTAAAATAACTAGCACAATCGTCACTGCTTAGAGTAAAGTAGCACCTCTAAAAGTAATTTCTCTTCCCCGACTGGAACTCTGTGGAGCGGTTCTTTTCACGCGTTTAGTAAAAAAGCTTAAAACTTCTTTGCAATACAAAGAAATGAAAGTTTTTGCCTGGACTGATTCTGCAATAATCCTTCATTGGCTGTCGGCGTTGCCCAAAAGGTGGTCAGTTTTTATAGCCAATCGCACATCAGAAATTCTTTCTGAAATACCCAGGGAATCATCTGCGATCACATTTTAAAGTATATTGAAGAGAAGGGCATTGCAGCTAATGATATTAGATGCATAAGCTTAACAGCGGATAATCTTCCAGGTCGTATGTCTGCATCTTTTAAAGTTCTTGCTCCTCTAAATAGTGGAAAGATCTTGGTTAACCCAAACTTTTGGCCGAGTAACATGCTAGTCAAGGAATTTACAAACCGGCCTCGCTCTGGAACAACCATTTCAAAAAACTTAAAGAATTAGCCTTCTTCTATCAAAATGTAAGAGGGCTAAGAACAAAGTGTACCAAATTCTTGCTTAGTATGTACAGTTGTACATCAGACGTCATTGTTCTTTCTGAAACCGGATTAGATGAAAACTTTAATGATGCCGAACTATTTCCTTCCAACTTCTATGTCAACCGTTGTGATCGAACCGAAGAAAACAGCGTCTACGACGACTTGGTGGTGTGCTTATTGCCGTAAAAAAAGGATTATAAGGCTAAGGATGTTGATATCGATGACTTCGTATGTGTTTACATTCCTCCTCGGTCACAACTACATATAGTAACTAGGAACTTGGACGCAATCCGCTATATCGAAGGTCTCATGTCTACCTCGGATAAAATGTATGTTTTTGGTGACTTTAATAAACCTAAAATTAGCTGGACCTCCAGAGACCCTGATTGTACCTTCCTTAACACTATAAACCCTCTATCTTTAATTGGATCTGAGATTGTCGATTCCCTTCAATCACTCTATTTACTCCAGATTAACTGTGTAAAAAACTACCAAAACCGTACCTTGGACCTCATCTTTTCCAATAATAGTACTGTTCGCTACTTATATGTATATGAAACTTGTTGTTTGTCATTATTAATTTTGCATATTTACATTATCGTTTATTATTTGCTTGCATATCGCCAAACAAAACGTTATTTGCCCTACCGTCTACACTAATTCTAATAATTGCATGTAATGCAATGTTCTGTTATCACTCTCTCTTTACATTTTGTTATTCTTCTTTGTGATGTTGTTCGTTGCCACTTGTGCTAAAGTTTGTCATAATTTCGTTCTCTTTCGATATCCAACCAGCAAGCTGCGAACATCAATGGTATTGTATCAATAAATACACATCCAAAACCAATTCACTAATTTTGTCGTTTTGAATCATACGCGTAGTCGATCTTAATCGGTTTCAATTCATCGTACGTTTTCGAGAAAATAATATAAAACATTTTCTGGTCCTTCGATAGCCGAATTTATTCGGAAAATAGACAATTTTCACAAAAAATTTTTGAATCTCCGGTGCGCGCGCAATAATTATTGAGCTTTTTCGTAATTATACGTCGGTCTAAGATGAATTTCATCAAGGGAAAACGGGGTCGTGCAAAGACTGCTATTTCTCGCGCTGCTACTTTCGCGGAATCAGTAGATGTAAATACCACACTTCCAATGCTAGAGATTAGGCTAGACAGTCTAACAAAAACGTGGACTGAATTCGTCGAATTGCAGAATGCTTTGTACGAGTTTTCGGCGGATCCAAACTTCGTTGATCCTGAAGCGGAATTTGCTGAGTACGAAACGAAATACTTTGTCGCGCATTCTGTTCTTACCAATTTCATTCATGTGAAGAACATGGCAAGTGTATCAACTTCAAGTCAGCCAAACGAATCGGTAATTGAACAGTTGGCGAGTCAGCAAGCAACGTTTTTGCAAAAGTTAAACACCTCCAATGTTGCAACTTCCGTAAAATTGCCGCATCTATCAATACCCCAATTTTCGGGCGACTATAAAGATTGGCCTGCGTTTAGAGACGCATTCCAGGGTTCAATAGATTGTAATTTGTCGCTAACTTCAACACAAAAACTTCAATATCTGAAGTCATTCTTATGTGGAGAGGCTAGCAATCTACTAAAGCACATCGTTAATTCTGACAACAATTATTTGGAAGCATGGGATCGCTTAGAAAGTCGATATGATAGAACTCCGTTATAGTTCAATCATTTATACAATCCTTTCTATCGTTGCCCACCACAAACTCTTTAAATGTGGCCGTACTGCGCAAAATCACTGATGGCGCTGACGAGGTAATTCGCGGGTAAAACGCATTAGAATCAAACAATCGAGATCCATGGTTAATATATATTATTTTGCAAAAGCTTGATCCAGAAACAAAGCAGGCGTGGGCTAAATTAATAGGTTCAAGGGATGATGCGACATTTAAAGAAATGCTAGACTTTTTGCAAAGCCGTTGTGTGTGTCTTGAATCCTGTTATACTCCTTCGCGTTCTATACAATCACGAAGTAAGGTTCAAGGCGTCATTCGAAGCCACTTCATTGAATCCAATCGCAGTTGTCCTAAATGCAAATTAGACCACAGCCTTTTACAATGTCAACATTTTCTCGCACTTCCAATTGATGCTCGTCGAACATTTGTTAAGGAGCAGTCCTTATGCTTTAATTGTCTTCGTCAAGGTCATTCCTCAAATAGATGCCGGTCAAACAATCGTTGCAAAACATGCAGGTCGCGTCCCCATACCCTCGTACATTCCACATCCTCGTCGCCAAATTCTACTTCAGCTGCTTCTTGCATATCATCTTCTTCTTCGTCCAATATTGCACCGCCGATACAGTCATCATACACTGCTACTAATATTTATGGTTCTCCACCATATTCGGATTTACAATCATCTTTGAATTCAGCACCAGCAACAAATTCATCAACCGTTTTTTGTTCACATACAAATGCAGTAGACAAATCGGTAAAACCCATTCGTTCTACCCAAACTTTACTGCCTACTGCCATCGCTCGTGCTAACGACAAGCAAGGAGTTCTGCAGAACATTCGGTTGCTGCTAGATTCAGGGTCTCAAGTTTCGTTTGTTAAGGAAAAAACAGTGCAACGCTTAGGGCTCATTAGGAAAGCTGCCCGTATTCCTGTTCTTGGTGTTGGCTCCACGTCAGCAGGTGTAACAAATGGAGTTGTTACACCAAATGACAAGCAATCTGTCGAGATTCGGTGCTACGTAGTCTCAAAACTTACTTCGCTAGTACCTGCAGCTGCATCTACAATCGTTGATAAAAGCGTATTTTCATCGTATCCTCTCGCAGATCCTCATTTTAATTGGCCTGGTCACATCGATGTTCTTATCGGCGCTGATAAAGTGTTTAGTGTTTTCAATGGAACAGCTGTTCGTGGTCACCAGGGGCAGCCTGACCTCATTCCAACTATTTTTGGTTGGATTGTTTGTGGTAACATGACAACCCCAAACTCGTTACCAACTCATGGCATTGATTCATACTACACTCAATTGGACACACCACTTGAGTTTGACCTGGAGCGCTTTTGGCGACTTGAAGAACTCTCTCATGAAACTACTCTTTCCATCGAAGACCAACGTGCTGAAGACATTTTCGCTACATCTCATTCGCGATTACCTGACGGCAGGTACCTAATTCAGCTACCCTTTAAATCTGATAATGATACTGATTTCGGAAACAGCATAAACGTCGCGTTAAATCGGTTCAAATATACCGAGCGTAAAATATCTTCCAATCAGTATTTAAGGGATAAATATACAGGCTTTATGCGGGAATACCTAAGTCTGGGGCATATGGAGGAGCTACCTTCCAATGAAATAGAAATATCTTCAGCAAAATGCTACTACCTACCACATAATGCTGTGATGAAAGAAGACAGCAGCACTACAAAGGTACGAGTAGTTTTTGACGGATCAGCTAAGTCTGGTCCCCACAAGTCTCTTAACGAAACTTTGCTAATAGGACAGACATACCAACGTGATCTCTTTTCAATTTGCATTCGCTTTCGTCGTCATCTCTTTACTCTATCAGGTAGAGAATGAGAAAATGTTTCGTCAGATACGCATTACCAGGAATCACTCGGACTTCCAACGAATTCTATGGAGAGAGTCAAGTGATCAACAACTGAAAAATTATCGTCTTTCGACTGTCATGGTACAGCATGTGCACCATTCCTGGCTGTTCGTACTCTCTACCAACTCGCACTCGACCATATGAATACGTATCCACGCGCGGCAGCAGTATTGGTTAATGACTTTTACGTCGATGACGTAATGACCGGAGCAGATTCTATCGATGAAGTCACTTCCCTTCGTTTAGAACTTATACAGTTACTTCAATCTGGTGGATTTAATCTCCGCAAATGGACCACTAATTGTTGGCCCTTATTAGTTAGCTTACCAGAAGATCAGCGGGAGTTATCACCAAAGGAATTTGACGAGTATTCCTCGGTCAAGCTGTTGGGATTACAATGGTCACCTGCTCGCGATACCTTTTCGTACAAGGTCAACATAAGTGATAGCTCATCGGTTACTAAGCGACGCATTTTGTCTGAATCGTCTAAAATATTTGACCCAATAGGATACTTAACACCAGTCATCATCTCCATTAAAATTCTCTTTCAGGAGCTCTGGCGAAAGAGGTATGCATGGGACGATCCTATTTCGGTAGAACTCGCGGGTCAGTGGTGCTCAATTCGAGATCAGCTTCCTTCGCTTGAAGCTTTAAGTATTCCACGAATTATGTGTCCAACAAAGGAAAATTTTGAATTCCATGCTTTCTGCGATGCATCCCTCGACGCTTACGCGGCAGTTGTATACTGCAGGAGTATAGACTCAACGGGTAAAATAACTAGCACAATCGTCACTGCTTAGAGTAAAGTAGCACCTCTAAAAGTAATTTCTCTTCCCCGACTGGAACTCTGTGGAGCGGTTCTTTTCACGCGTTTAGTAAAAAAGCTTAAAACTTCTTTGCAATACAAAGAAATGAAAGTTTTTGCCTGGACTGATTCTGCAATAATCCTTCATTGGCTGTCGGCGTTGCCCAAAAGGTGGTCAGTTTTTATAGCCAATCGCACATCAGAAATTCTTTCTGAAATACCCAGGGAATCATCTGCGATCACATTTTAAAGTATATTGAAGAGAAGGGCATTGCAGCTAATGATATTAGATGCATAAGCTTAACAGCGGATAATCTTCCAGGTCGTATGTCTGCATCTTTTAAAGTTCTTGCTCCTCTAAATAGTGGAAAGATCTTGGTTAACCCAAACTTTTGGCCGAGTAACATGCTAGTCAAGGAATTTACAAACCGGCCTCGCTCTAGAACAACCATTTCAAAAAACTTAAAGAATTAGCCTTCTTCTATCAAAATGTAAGAGGGCTAAGAACAAAGTGTACCAAATTCTTGCTTAGTATGTACAGTTGTACATCAGACGTCATTGTTCTTTCTGAAACCGGATTAGATGAAAACTTTAATGATGCCGAACTATTTCCTTCCAACTTCTATGTCAACCGTTGTGATCGAACCGAAGAAAACAGCGTCTACGACGACTTGGTGGTGTGCTTATTGCCGTAAAAAAAGGATTGTAAGGCTAAGGATGTTGATATCGATTACTTCGTATGTGTTTACATTCCTCCTCGGTCACAACTACATATAGTAACTAGGTACTTGGACGCAATCCGCTATATCGAAGGTCTCATGTCTACCTCGGATAAAATGTATGTTTTTGGTGACTTTAATAAACCTAAAATTAGCTGGACCTCCAGAGACCCTGATTGTACCTTCCTTAACGCTATAAACCCTCTATCTTTAATTGGATCTGAGATTGTCGATTCCCTTCAATCACTCTATTTACTCCAGATTAACTGTGTAAAAAACTACCAAAACCGTACCTTGGACCTCATCTTTTCCAATAATAGTACTGTTCGCTACTTATATGTATATGAAACTTGTTGTTTGTCATTATTAATTTTGCATATTTACATTATCGTTTATTATTTGCTTGCATATCGCCAAACAAAACGTTATTTGCCCTACCGTCTACACTAATTCTAATAATTGCATGTAATGCAATGTTCTGTTATCACTCTCTCTTTACATTTTGTTATTCTTCTTTGTGATGTTGTTCGTTGCCACTTGTGCTAAAGTTTGTCATAATTTCGTTCTCTTTCGATATCCAACCAGCAAGCTGCGAACATCAATGGTATTGTATCAATAAATACACATCCAAAACCAATTCACTAATTTTGTCGTTTTGAATCATACGCGTAGTCGATCTTAATCGGTTTCAATTCATCGTACGTTTTCGAGAAAATAATATAAAACATTTTCTGGTCCTTCGATAGCCGAATTTATTCGGAAAATAGACAATTTTCACAAAAAATTTTTGAATCTCCGGTGCGCGCGCAATAATTATTGAGCTTTTTCGTAATTATACGTCGGTCTAAGATGAATTTCATCAAGGGAAAACGGGGTCGTGCAAAGACTGCTATTTCTCGCGCTGCTACTTTCGCGGAATCAGTAGATGTAAATACCACACTTCCAATGCTAGAGATTAGGCTAGACAGTCTAACAAAAACGTGGACTGAATTCGTCGAATTGCAGAATGCTTTGTACGAGTTTTCGGCGGATCCAAACTTCGTTGATCCTGAAGCGGAATTTGCTGAGTACGAAACGAAATACTTTGTCGCGCATTCTGTTCTTACCAATTTCATTCATGTGAAGAACATGGCAAGTGTATCAACTTCAAGTCAGCCAAACGAATCGGTAATTGAACAGTTGGCGAGTCAGCAAGCAACGTTTTTGCAAAAGTTAAACACCTCCAATGTTGCAACTTCCGTAAAATTGCCGCATCTATCAATACCCCAATTTTCGGGCGACTATAAAGATTGGCCTGCGTTTAGAGACGCATTCCAGGGTTCAATAGATTGTAATTTGTCGCTAACTTCAACACAAAAACTTCAATATCTGAAGTCATTCTTATGTGGAGAGGCTAGCAATCTACTAAAGCACATCGTTAATTCTGACAACAATTATTTGGAAGCATGGGATCGCTTAGAAAGTCGATATGATAGAACTCCGTTATAGTTCAATCATTTATACAATCCTTTCTATCGTTGCCCACCACAAACTCTTTAAATGTGGCCGTACTGCGCAAAATCACTGATGGCGCTGACGAGGTAATTCGCGGGTAAAACGCATTAGAATCAAACAATCGAGATCCATGGTTAATATATATTATTTTGCAAAAGCTTGATCCAGAAACAAAGCAGGCGTGGGCTAAATTAATAGGTTCAAGGGATGATGCGACATTTAAAGAAATGCTAGACTTTTTGCAAAGCCGTTGTGTGTGTCTTGAATCCTGTTATACTCCTTCGCGTTCTATACAATCACGAAGTAAGGTTCAAGGCGTCATTCGAAGCCACTTCATTGAATCCAATCGCAGTTGTCCTAAATGCAAATTAGACCACAGCCTTTTACAATGTCAACATTTTCTCGCACTTCCAATTGATGCTCGTCGAACATTTGTTAAGGAGCAGTCCTTATGCTTTAATTGTCTTCGTCAAGGTCATTCCTCAAATAGATGCCGGTCAAACAATCGTTGCAAAACATGCAGGTCGCGTCCCCATACCCTCGTACATTCCACATCCTCGTCGCCAAATTCTACTTCAGCTGCTTCTTGCATATCATCTTCTTCTTCGTCCAATATTGCACCGCCGATACAGTCATCATACACTGCTACTAATATTTATGGTTCTCCACCATATTCGGATTTACAATCATCTTTGAATTCAGCACCAGCAACAAATTCATCAACCGTTTTTTGTTCACATACAAATGCAGTAGACAAATCGGTAAAACCCATTCGTTCTACCCAAACTTTACTGCCTACTGCCATCGCTCGTGCTAACGACAAGCAAGGAGTTCTGCAGAACATTCGGTTGCTGCTAGATTCAGGGTCTCAAGTTTCGTTTGTTAAGGAAAAAACAGTGCAACGCTTAGGGCTCATTAGGAAAGCTGCCCGTATTCCTGTTCTTGGTGTTGGCTCCACGTCAGCAGGTGTAACAAATGGAGTTGTTACACCAAATGACAAGCAATCTGTCGAGATTCGGTGCTACGTAGTCTCAAAACTTACTTCGCTAGTACCTGCAGCTGCATCTACAATCGTTGATAAAAGCGTATTTTCATCGTATCCTCTCGCAGATCCTCATTTTAATTGGCCTGGTCACATCGATGTTCTTATCGGCGCTGATAAAGTGTTTAGTGTTTTCAATGGAACAGCTGTTCGTGGTCACCAGGGGCAGCCTGACCTCATTCCAACTATTTTTGGTTGGATTGTTTGTGGTAACATGACAACCCCAAACTCGTTACCAACTCATGGCATTGATTCATACTACACTCAATTGGACACACCACTTGAGTTTGACCTGGAGCGCTTTTGGCGACTTGAAGAACTCTCTCATGAAACTACTCTTTCCATCGAAGACCAACGTGCTGAAGACATTTTCGCTACATCTCATTCGCGATTACCTGACGGCAGGTACCTAATTCAGCTACCCTTTAAATCTGATAATGATACTGATTTCGGAAACAGCATAAACGTCGCGTTAAATCGGTTCAAATATACCGAGCGTAAAATATCTTCCAATCAGTATTTAAGGGATAAATATACAGGCTTTATGCGGGAATACCTAAGTCTGGGGCATATGGAGGAGCTACCTTCCAATGAAATAGAAATATCTTCAGCAAAATGCTACTACCTACCACATAATGCTGTGATGAAAGAAGACAGCAGCACTACAAAGGTACGAGTAGTTTTTGACGGATCAGCTAAGTCTGGTCCCCACAAGTCTCTTAACGAAACTTTGCTAATAGGACAGACATACCAACGTGATCTCTTTTCAATTTGCATTCGCTTTCGTCGTCATCTCTTTACTCTATCAGGTAGAGAATGAGAAAATGTTTCGTCAGATACGCATTACCAGGAATCACTCGGACTTCCAACGAATTCTATGGAGAGAGTCAAGTGATCAACAACTGAAAAATTATCGTCTTTCGACTGTCATGGTACAGCATGTGCACCATTCCTGGCTGTTCGTACTCTCTACCAACTCGCACTCGACCATATGAATACGTATCCACGCGCGGCAGCAGTATTGGTTAATGACTTTTACGTCGATGACGTAATGACCGGAGCAGATTCTATCGATGAAGTCACTTCCCTTCGTTTAGAACTTATACAGTTACTTCAATCTGGTGGATTTAATCTCCGCAAATGGACCACTAATTGTTGGCCCTTATTAGTTAGCTTACCAGAAGATCAGCGGGAGTTATCACCAAAGGAATTTGACGAGTATTCCTCGGTCAAGCTGTTGGGATTACAATGGTCACCTGCTCGCGATACCTTTTCGTACAAGGTCAACATAAGTGATAGCTCATCGGTTACTAAGCGACGCATTTTGTCTGAATCGTCTAAAATATTTGACCCAATAGGATACTTAACACCAGTCATCATCTCCATTAAAATTCTCTTTCAGGAGCTCTGGCGAAAGAGGTATGCATGGGACGATCCTATTTCGGTAGAACTCGCGGGTCAGTGGTGCTCAATTCGAGATCAGCTTCCTTCGCTTGAAGCTTTAAGTATTCCACGAATTATGTGTCCAACAAAGGAAAATTTTGAATTCCATGCTTTCTGCGATGCATCCCTCGACGCTTACGCGGCAGTTGTATACTGCAGGAGTATAGACTCAACGGGTAAAATAACTAGCACAATCGTCACTGCTTAGAGTAAAGTAGCACCTCTAAAAGTAATTTCTCTTCCCCGACTGGAACTCTGTGGAGCGGTTCTTTTCACGCGTTTAGTAAAAAAGCTTAAAACTTCTTTGCAATACAAAGAAATGAAAGTTTTTGCCTGGACTGATTCTGCAATAATCCTTCATTGGCTGTCGGCGTTGCCCAAAAGGTGGTCAGTTTTTATAGCCAATCGCACATCAGAAATTCTTTCTGAAATACCCAGGGAATCATCTGCGATCACATTTTAAAGTATATTGAAGAGAAGGGCATTGCAGCTAATGATATTAGATGCATAAGCTTAACAGCGGATAATCTTCCAGGTCGTATGTCTGCATCTTTTAAAGTTCTTGCTCCTCTAAATAGTGGAAAGATCTTGGTTAACCCAAACTTTTGGCCGAGTAACATGCTAGTCAAGGAATTTACAAACCGGCCTCGCTCTAGAACAACCATTTCAAAAAACTTAAAGAATTAGCCTTCTTCTATCAAAATGTAAGAGGGCTAAGAACAAAGTGTACCAAATTCTTGCTTAGTATGTACAGTTGTACATCAGACGTCATTGTTCTTTCTGAAACCGGATTAGATGAAAACTTTAATGATGCCGAACTATTTCCTTCCAACTTCTATGTCAACCGTTGTGATCGAACCGAAGAAAACAGCGTCTACGACGACTTGGTGGTGTGCTTATTGCCGTAAAAAAAGGATTGTAAGGCTAAGGATGTTGATATCGATTACTTCGTATGTGTTTACATTCCTCCTCGGTCACAACTACATATAGTAACTAGGTACTTGGACGCAATCCGCTATATCGAAGGTCTCATGTCTACCTCGGATAAAATGTATGTTTTTGGTGACTTTAATAAACCTAAAATTAGCTGGACCTCCAGAGACCCTGATTGTACCTTCCTTAACGCTATAAACCCTCTATCTTTAATTGGATCTGAGATTGTCGATTCCCTTCAATCACTCTATTTACTCCAGATTAACTGTGTAAAAAACTACCAAAACCGTACCTTGGACCTCATCTTTTCCAATAATAGTACTGTTCGCTACTTATATGTATATGAAACTTGTTGTTTGTCATTATTAATTTTGCATATTTACATTATCGTTTATTATTTGCTTGCATATCGCCAAACAAAACGTTATTTGCCCTACCGTCTACACTAATTCTAATAATTGCATGTAATGCAATGTTCTGTTATCACTCTCTCTTTACATTTTGTTATTCTTCTTTGTGATGTTGTTCGTTGCCACTTGTGCTAAAGTTTGTCATAATTTCGTTCTCTTTCGATATCCAACCAGCAAGCTGCGAACATCAATGGTATTGTATCAATAAATACACATCCAAAACCAATTCACTAATTTTGTCGTTTTGAATCATACGCGTAGTCGATCTTAATCGGTTTCAATTCATCGTACGTTTTCGAGAAAATAATATAAAACATTTTCTGGTCCTTCGATAGCCGAATTTATTCGGAAAATAGACAATTTTCACAAAAAATTGTAGAACAGTTCGTTGCATACACGTGTTTGTTGAATCGTTTCTTAAACCCATTCCATCTCGTCTTTTCTTCATCGAACAATATACGAAGATTAAACCTATCTGAATCTCCGGTGCGCGCGCAATAATAATTGAGCTTTTTCGTAATTATACGTCGGTCTAAGATGAATTTCATCAAGGGAAAACGGGGTCGTGCAAACACTGCTATTTCTCGCGCTGCTACTTTCGCGGAATCAGTAGATGTAAATACCACACTTCCAATGCTAGAGATTAGGCTAGACAGTCTAACAAAAACGTGGACTGAATTCGTCGAATTGCAGAATGCTTTGTACGAGTTTTCGGCGGATCCAAACTTCGTTGATCCTGAAGCGGAATTTGCTGAGTACGAAACGAAATACTTTGTCGCGCATTCTGTTCTTACCAATTTCATCCATGTGAAGAACATGGCAAGTGTATCAACTTCAAGTCAGCCAAACGAATCGGTAATTGAACAGTTGGCGAGTCAGCAAGCAACGTTTTTGCAAAAGTTAAACACCACCAATGTTGCAACTTCCGTAAAATTGCCGCATCTATCAATACCCCAATTTTCGGGCGACTATAAAGATTGGCCTGCGTTTAGAGACACATTCCAGGGTTCAATAGATTGTAATTCGTCGCTAACTTCAACACAAAAACTTCAATATCTGAAGTCATTCTTATGTGGAGAGGCTAGCAATCTACTAAAGCACATCGTTAATTCTGACAACAATTATTTGGAAGCATGGGATCGCTTAGAAAGTCGATATGATAAAACTCCGTTATAGTTCAATCATTTATACAATCCTTTCTATCGTTGCCCACCACAAACTCTTTAAATGTGGCCGTACTGCGCAAAATCACTGATGGCGCTGACGAGGTAATTCGCGGGTAAAACGCATTAGAATCAAACAATCGAGATCCATGGTTAATATATATTATTTTGCAAAAGCTTGATCCAGAAACAAAGCAGGCGTGGGCTAAATTAATAGGTTCAAGGGATGATGCGACATTTAAAGAAATGCTAGACTTTTTGCAAAGCCGTTGTGTGTGTCTTGAATCCTGTTATACTCCTTCGCGTTCTATACAATCACGAAGTAAGGTTCAAGGCGTCATTCGAAGCCACTTCATTGAATCCAATCGCAGTTGTCCTAAATGCAAATTAGACCACAGCCTTTTACAATGTCAACATTTTCTCGCACTTCCAATTGATGCTCGTCGAACATTTGTTAAGGAGCAGTCCTTATGCTTTAATTGTCTTCGTCAAGGTCATTCCTCAAATAGATGCCGGTCAAACAATCGTTGCAAAACATGCAGGTCGCGTCCCCATACCCTCGTACATTCCACATCCTCGTCGCCAAATTCTACTTCAGCTGCTTCTTGCATATCATCTTCTTCTTCGTCCAATATTGCACCGCCGATACAGTCATCATACACTGCTACTAATATTTATGGTTCTCCACCATATTCGGATTTACCCTCATCTTCGAATTCAGCACCAGCAACAAATTCATCAACCGTTTTTTGTTCACATACAAATGCAGTAGACAAATCGGTAAAACCCATTCGTTCTACCCAAACTTTACTGCCTACTGCCATCGCTCGTGCTAACGACAAGCAAGGAGTTCTGCAGAACATTCGGTTGCTGCTAGATTCAGGGTCTCAAGTTTCGTTTGTTAAGGAAAAAACAGTGCAACGCTTAGGGCTCATTAGGAAAGCTGCCCGTATTCCTGTTCTTGGTGTTGGCTCCACGTCAGCAGGTGTAACAAATGGAGTTGTTACACCAAATGACAAGCAATCTGTCGAGATTCGGTGCTACGTAGTCTCAAAACTTACTTCGCTAGTACCTGCAGCTGCATCTACAATCGTTGCTAAAGCGTATTTTCATCGTATCCTCTCGCAGATCCTCATTTTAATTGGCCTGGTCACATCGATGTTCTTATCGGCGCTGATAAAGTGTTTAGTGTTTTCAATGGAACAGCTGTTCGTGGTCACCAGGGGAAGCCTGACCTCATTCCAACTATTTTTGGTTGGATTGTTTGTGGTAACATGACAACCCCAAACTCGTTACCAACTCATGGCATTGATTCATACTACACTCAATTGGACACACCACTTGAGTTTGACCTGGAGCGCTTTTGGCGACTTGAAGAACTCTCTCATGAAACTACTCTTTCCATCGAAGACCAACGTGCTGAAGACATTTTCGCTACATCTCATTCGCGATTACCTGACGGCAGGTACCTAATTCAGCTACCCTTTAAATCTGATAATGATACTGATTTCGGAAACAGCATAAACGTCGCGTTAAATCGGTTCAAATATACCGAGCGTAAAATATCTTCCAATCAGTATTTAAGGGATAAATATATAGGCTTTATGCGGGAATACCTAAGTCTGGGGCATATGGAGGAGCTACCTTCCAATGAAATAGAAATATCTTCAGCAAAATGCTACTACCTACCACATAATGCTGTGATGAAAGAAGACAGCAGCACTACAAAGGTACGAGTAGTTTTTGACGGATCAGCTAAGTCTGGTCCCCACAAGTCTCTTAACGAAACTTTGCTAATAGGACAGACATACCAGCGTGATCTCTTTTCAATTTGCATTCGCTTTCGTCGTCATCTCTTTACTCTATCAGGTAGAGAATGAGAAAATGTTTCGTCAGATACGCGTTACCAGAAATCACTCGGACTTCCAACGAATTCTATGGAGAGAGTCAAGTGATCAACAACTGAAAAATTATCGTCTTTCGACTGTCACCTATGGTACAGCATGTGCACCATTCCTGGCTGTTCGTACTCTCTATCAACTCGCACTCGACCATATGAATACGTATCCACGCGCGGCAGCAGTATTGGTTAATGACTTTTACGTCGATGACGTAATGACCGGAGCAGATTCTATCGATGAAGTCACTTCCCTTCGTTTAGAACTTATACAGTTACTTCAATCTGGTGGATTTAATCTCCGCAAATGGACCACTAATTGTTGGCCCTTATTAGTTAGCTTACCAGAAGATCAGCGGGAGTTATCACCAAAGGAATTTGACGAGTATTCCTCGGTCAAGCTGTTGGGATTACAATGGTCACCTGCTCGCGATACCTTTTCGTACAAGGTCAACATAAGTGATAGCTCATCGGTTACTAAGCGACGCATTTTGTCTGAATCGTCTAAAATATTTGACCCAATAGGATTCTTAACACCAGTCATCATCTCCATTAAAATTCTCTTTCAGGAGCTCTGGCGAAAGAAGTATGCATGGGACGATCCTATTTCGGTAGAACTCGCGGGTCAGTGGTGCTCAATTCGTGATCAGCTTCCTTCGCTTGAAGCTTTAAGTATTCCACGAATTATGTGTCCAACAAAGGAAAATTTTGAATTCCATGCTTTCTGCGATGCATCCCTCGACGCTTACGCGGCAGTTGTATACTGCAGGAGTATAGACTCAACGGGTAAAATAACTAGCACAATCGTCGCTGCTTAGAGTAAAGTAGCACCTCTAAAAGTAATTTCTCTTCCCCGACTGGAACTCTGTGGAGCGGTTCTTTTCACGCGATTAGTAAAAAAGCTTAAAACTTCTTTGCAATACAAAGAAATGAAAGTTTTTGCCTGGACTGATTCTGCAATAATCTTTCATTGGCTGTCGGCGTTGCCCAAAAGGTGGTCAGTTTTTATAGCCAATCGCACATCAGAAATTCTTTCTGAAATACCCAGGGAATCATCTGCGATCACATTTTAAAGTATATTGAAGAGAAGGGCATTGCAGCTAATGATATTAGATGCATAAGCTTAACAGCGGATAATCTTCCAGGTCGTATGTCTGCATCTTTTAAAGTTCTTGCTCCTCTAAATAGTGGAAAGATCTTGGTTAACCCAAACTTTTGGCCGAGTAACATGCTAGTCAAGGAATTTACAAACCGGCCTCGCTCTAGAACAACCATTTCAAAAAACTTAAAGAATTAGCCTTCTTCTATCAAAATGTAAGAGGGCTAAGAACAAAGTGTACCAAATTCTTGCTTAGTATGTACAGTTGTACATCAGACGTCATTGTTCTTTCTGAAACCGGATTAGATGAAAACTTTAATGATGCCGAACTATTTCCTTCCAACTTCTATGTCAACCGTTGTGATCGAACCGAAGAAAACAGCGTCTACGACGACTTGGTGGTGTGCTTATTGCCGTAAAAAAAGGATTGTAAGGCTAAGGATGTTGATATCGATTACTTCGTATGTGTTTACATTCCTCCTCGGTCACAACTACATATAGTAACTAGGTACTTGGACGCAATCCGCTATATCGAAGGTCTCATGTCTACCTCGGATAAAATGTATGTTTTTGGTGACTTTAATAAACCTAAAATTAGCTGGACCTCCAGAGACCCTGATTGTACCTTCCTTAACGTTATAAACCCTCTATCTTTAATTGGATCTGAGATTGTCGATTCCCTTCAATCACTCTATTTACTCCAGATTAACTGTGTAAAAAACTACCAAAACCGTACCTTGGACCTCATCTTTTCCAATAATAGTACTGTTCGCTACTTATATGTATATGAAACTTGTTGTTTGTCATTATTAATTTTGCATATTTACATTATCGTTTATTATTTGCTTGCATATCGCCAAACAAAACGTTATTTGCCCTACCGTCTACACTAATTCTAATAATTGCATGTAATGCAATGTTCTGTTATCACTCTCTCTTTACATTTTGTTATTCTTCTTTGTGATGTTGTTCGTTGCCACTTGTGCTAAAGTTTGTCATAATTTCGTTCTCTTTCGATATCCAACCAGCAAGCTGCGAACATCAATGGGATTGTATCAATAAATACACATCCAAAACCAATTCACTAATTTTGTCGTTTTGAATCATACGCGTAGTCGATCTTAATCGGTTTCAATTCATCGTACGTTTTCGAGAAAATAATATAAAACATTTTCTGGTCCTTCGATAGCCGAATTTATTCGGAAAATAGACAATTTTCACAAAAAATTGTAGAACAGTTCGTTGCATACACGTGTTTGTTGAATCGTTTCTTAAACCCATTCCATCTCGTCTTTTCTTCATCGAACAATATACGAAGATTAAACCTATCTGAATCTCCGGTGCGCGCGCAATAATAATTGAGCTTTTTCGTAATTATACGTCGGTCTAAGATGAATTTCATCAAGGGAAAACGGGGTCGTGCAAAGACTGCTATTTCTCGCGCTGCTACTTTCGCGGAATCAGTAGATGTAAATACCACACTTCCAATGCTAGCGATTAGGCTAGACAGTCTAACAAAAACGTGGACTGAATTCGTCGAATTGCAGAATGCTTTGTACGAGTTTTCGGCGGATCCAAACTTCGTTGATCCTGAAGCGGAATTTGCTGAGTACGAAACGAAATACTTTGTCGCGCATTCTGTTCTTACCAATTTCATCCATGTGAAGAACATGGCAAGTGTATCAACTTCAAGTCAGCCAAACGAATCGGTAATTGAACAGTTGGCGAGTCAGCAAGCAACGTTTTTGCAAAAGTTAAACACCACCAATGTTGCAACTTCCGTAAAATTGCCGCATCTATCAATACCCCAATTTTCGGGCGACTATAAAGATTGGCCTGCGTTTAGAGACACATTCCAGGGTTCAATAGATTGTAATTCGTCGCTAACTTCAACACAAAAACTTCAATATCTGAAGTCATTCTTATGTGGAGAGGCTAGCAATCTACTAAAGCACATCGTTAATTCTGACAACAATTATTTGGAAGCATGGGATCGCTTAGAAAGTCGATATGATAAAACTCCGTTATAGTTCAATCATTTATACAATCCTTTCTATCGTTGCCCACCACAAACTCTTTAAATGTGGCCGTACTGCGCAAAATCACTGATGGCGCTGACGAGGTAATTCGCGGGTAAAACGCATTAGAATCAAACAATCGAGATCCATGGTTAATATATATTATTTTGCAAAAGCTTGATCCAGAAACAAAGCAGGCGTGGGCTAAATTAATAGGTTCAAGGGATGATGCGACATTTAAAGAAATGCTAGACTTTTTGCAAAGCCGTTGTGTGTGTCTTGAATCCTGTTATACTCCTTCGCGTTCTATACAATCACGAAGTAAGGTTCAAGGCGTCATTCGAAGCCACTTCATTGAATCCAATCGCAGTTGTCCTAAATGCAAATTAGACCACAGCCTTTTACAATGTCAACATTTTCTCGCACTTCCAATTGATGCTCGTCGAACATTTGTTAAGGAGCAGTCCTTATGCTTTAATTGTCTTCGTCAAGGTCATTCCTCAAATAGATGCCGGTCAAACAATCGTTGCAAAACATGCAGGTCGCGTCCCCATACCCTCGTACATTCCACATCCTCGTCGCCAAATTCTACTTCAGCTGCTTCTTGCATATCATCTTCTTCTTCGTCCAATATTGCACCGCCGATACAGTCATCATACACTGCTACTAATATTTATGGTTCTCCACCATATTCGGATTTACCCTCATCTTCGAATTCAGCACCAGCAACAAATTCATCAACCGTTTTTTGTTCACATACAAATGCAGTAGACAAATCGGTAAAACCCATTCGTTCTACCCAAACTTTACTGCCTACTGCCATCGCTCGTGCTAACGACAAGCAAGGAGTTCTGCAGAACATTCGGTTGCTGCTAGATTCAGGGTCTCAAGTTTCGTTTGTTAAGGAAAAAACAGTGCAACGCTTAGGGCTCATTAGGAAAGCTGCCCGTATTCCTGTTCTTGGTGTTGGCTCCACGTCAGCAGGTGTAACAAATGGAGTTGTTACACCAAATGACAAGCAATCTGTCGAGATTCGGTGCTACGTAATCTCAAAACTTACTTCGCTAGTACCTGCAGCTGCATCTACAATCGTTGATAAAAGCGTATTTTCATCGTATCCTCTCGCAGATCCTCATTTTAATTGGCCTGGTCACATCGATGTTCTTATCGGCGCTGATAAAGTGTTTAGTGTTTTCAATGGAACAGCTGTTCGTGGTCACCAGGGGCAGCCTGACCTCATTCCAACTATTTTTGGTTGGATTGTTTGTGGTAACATGACAACCCCAAACTCGTTACCAACTCATGGCATTGATTCATACTACACTCAATTAGACACACCTGGAGCGCTTTTGGCGACTTGAAGAACTCTCTCATGAAACTACTCTTTCCATCGAAGACCAACGTGCTGAAGACATTTTCGCTACATCTCATTCGCGATTACCTGACGGCAGGTACCTAATTCAGCTACCCTTTAAATCTGATAATGAGACTGATTTCGGAAACAGCATAAACGTCGCGTTAAATCGGTTCAAATATACCGAGCGTAAAATATCTTCCAATCAGTATTTAAGGGATAAATATATAGGCTTTATGCGGGAATACCTAAGTCTGGGGCATATGGAGGAGCTACCTTCCAATGAAATAGAAATATCTTCAGCAAAATGATGAAAGAAGACAGCAGCACTACAAAGGTACGAGTAGTTTTTGACAGATCAGCTAAGTCTGGTCCCCACAAGTCTCTTAACGAAACTTTGCTAATAGGACAGACATACCAACGTGATCTCTTTTCAATTTGCATTCGCTTTCGTCGTCATCTCTTTACTCTATCAGGTAGAGAATGAGAAAATGTTTCGTCAGATACGCATTACCAGGAATCACTCGGACTTCCAACGAATTCTATGGAGAGAGTCAAGTGATCAACAACTGAAAAATTATCGTCTTTCGACTGTCATGGTACAGCATGTGCACCATTCCTGGCTGTTCGTACTCTCTACCAACTCGCACTCGACCATATGAATACGTATCCACGCGCGGCAGCAGTATTGGTTAATGACTTTTACGTCGATGACGTAATGACCGGAGCAGATTCTATCGATGAAGTCACTTCCCTTCGTTTAGAACTTATACAGTTACTTCAATCTGGTGGATTTAATCTCCGCAAATGGACCACTAATTGTTGGCCCTTATTAGTTAGCTTACCAGAAGATCAGCGGGAGTTATCAC
Organism: Cheilosia variabilis; assembly: GCA_951230905.1. Classification (NCBI taxonomy): domain Eukaryota; kingdom Metazoa; phylum Arthropoda; class Insecta; order Diptera; family Syrphidae; genus Cheilosia; species Cheilosia variabilis. The sequence goes on along the minus strand of OX579676.1, from coordinate 96,632,147 downwards.
CAAAGGAATTTGACGAGTATTCCTCGGTCAAGCTGTTGGGATTACAATGGTCACCTGCTCGCGATACCTTTTCGTACAAGGTCAACATAAGTGATAGCTCATCGGTTACTAAGCGACGCATTTTGTCTGAATCGTCTAAAATATTTGACCCAATAGGATTCTTAACACCAGTCATCATCTCCATTAAAATTCTCTTTCAGGAGCTCTGGCGAAAGAAGTATGCATGGGACGATCCTATTTCGGTAGAACTCGCGGGTCAGTGGTGCTCAATTCGAGATCAGCTTCCTACGCTTGAAGCTTTAAGTATTCCACGAATTATGTGTCCAACAAAGGAAAATTTTGAATTCCATGCTTTCTGCGATGCATCCCTCGACGCTTACGCGGCAGTTGTATACTGCAGGAGTATAGACTCAACGGGTAAAATAACTAGCACAATCGTCGCTGCTTAGAGTAAAGTAGCACCTCTAAAAGTAATTTCTCTTCCCCGACTGGAACTCTGTGGAGCGGTTCTTTTCACGCGATTAGTAAAAAAGCTTAAAACTTCTTTGCAATACAAAGAAATGAAAGTTTTTGCCTGGACTGATTCTGCAATAATCCTTCATTGGCTGTCGGCGTTGCCCAAAAGGTGGTCAGTTTTTATAGCCAATCGCACATCAGAAATTCTTTCTGAAATACCCAGGGAATCATCTGCGATCACATTTTAAAGTATATTGAAGAGAAGGGCATTGCAGCTAATGATATTAGATGCATAAGCTTAACAGCGGATAATCTTCCAGGTCGTATGTCTGCATCTTTTAAAGTTCTTGCTCCTCTAAATAGTGGAAAGATCTTGGTTAACCCAAACTTTTGGCCGAGTAACATGCTAGTCAAGGAATTTACAAACCGGCCTCGCTCTAGAACAACCATTTCAAAAAACTTAAAGAATTAGCCTTCTTCTATCAAAATGTAAGAGGGCTAAGAACAAAGTGTACCAAATTCTTGCTTAGTATGTACAGTTGTACATCAGACGTCATTGTTCTTTCTGAAACCGGATTAGATGAAAACTTTAATGATGCCGAACTATTTCCTTCCAACTTCTATGTCAACCGTTGTGATCGAACCGAAGAAAACAGCGTCTACGACGACTTGGTGGTGTGCTTATTGCCGTAAAAAAAGGATTGTAAGGCTAAGGATGTTGATATCGATTACTTCGTATGTGTTTACATTCCTCCTCGGTCACAACTACATATAGTAACTAGGTACTTGGACGCAATCCGCTATATCGAAGGTCTCATGTCTACCTCGGATAAAATGTATGTTTTTGGTGACTTTAATAAACCTAAAATTAGCTGGACCTCCAGAGACCCTGATTGTACCTTCCTTAACGCTATAAACCCTCTATCTTTAATTGGATCTGAGATTGTCGATTCCCTTCAATCACTCTATTTACTCCAGATTAACTGTGTAAAAAACTACCAAAACCGTACCTTGGACCTCATCTTTTCCAATAATAGTAAGTGTTCGCTACTTATATGTATATGAAACTTGTTGTTTGTCATTATTAATTTTGCATATTTACATTATCGTTTATTATTTGCTTGCATATCGCCAAACAAAACGTTATTTGCCCTACCGTCTACACTAATTCTAATAATTGCATGTAATGCAATGTTCTGTTATCACTCTCTCTTTACATTTTGTTATTCTTCTTTGTGATGTTGTTCGTTGCCACTTGTGCTAAAGTTTGTCATAATTTCGTTCTCTTTCGATATCCAACCAGCAAGCTGCGAACATCAATGGTATTGTATCAATAAATACACATCCAAAACCAATTCACTAATTTTGTCGTTTTGAATCATACGCGTAGTCGATCTTAATCGGTTTCAATTCATCGTACGTTTTCGAGAAAATAATATAAAACATTTTCTGGTCCTTCGATAGCCGAATTTATTCGGAAAATAGACAATTTTCACAAAAAATTGTAGAACAGTTCGTTGCATACACGTGTTTGTTGAATCGTTTCTTAAACCCATTCCATCTCGTCTTTTCTTCATCGAACAATATACGAAGATTAAACCTATCTGAATCTCCGGTGCGCGCGCAATAATTATTGAGCTTTTTCGTAATTATACGTCGGTCTAAGATGAATTTCATCAAGGGAAAACGGGGTCGTGCAAAGACTGCTATTTCTCGCGCTGCTACTTTCGCGGAATCAGTAGATGTAAATACCACACTTCCAATGCTAGAGATTAGGCTAGACAGTCTAACAAAAACGTGGACTGAATTCGTCGAATTGCAGAATGCTTTGTACGAGTTTTCGGCGGATCCAAACTTCGTTGATCCTGAAGCGGAATTTGCTGAGTACGAAACGAAATACTTTGTCGCGCATTCTGTTCTTACCAATTTCATCCATGTGAAGAACATGGCAAGTGTATCAACTTCAAGTCAGCCAAACGAATCGGTAATTGAACAGTTGGCGAGTCAGCAAGCAACGTTTTTGCAAAAGTTAAACACCACCAATGTTGCAACTTCCGTAAAATTGCCGCATCTATCAATACCCCAATTTTCGGGCGACTATAAAGATTGGCCTGCGTTTAGAGACACATTCCAGGGTTCAATAGATTGTAATTCGTCGCTAACTTCAACACAAAAACTTCAATATCTGAAGTCATTCTTATGTGGAGAGGCTAGCATTCAGGGTCTCAAGTTTCGTTTGTTAAGGAAAAAACAGTGCAACGCTTAGGGCTCATTAGGAAAGCTGCCCGTATTCCTGTTCTTGGTGTTGGCTCCACGTCAGCAGGTGTAACAAATGGAGTTGTTACACCAAATGACAAGCAATCTGTCGAGATTCGGTGCTACGTAATCTCAAAACTTACTTCGCTAGTACCTGCAGCTGCATCTACAATCGTTGATAAAAGCGTATTTTCATCGTATCCTCTCGCAGATCCTCATTTTAATTGGCCTGGTCACATCGACGTTCTTATCGGCGCTGATAAAGTGTTTAGTGTTTTCAATGGAACAGCTGTTCGTGGTCACCAGGGGCAGCCTGACCTCATTCCAACTATTTTTGGTTGGATTGTTTGTGGTAACATGACAACCGCAAACTCGTTACCAACTCATGGCATTGATTCATACTACACTCAATTAGACACACCTGGAGCGCTTTTGGCGACTTGAAGAACTCTCTCATGAAACTACTCTTTCCATCGAAGACCAACGTGCTGAAGACATTTTCGCTACATCTCATTCGCGATTACCTGACGGCAGGTACCTAATTCAGCTACCCTTTAAATCTGATAATGAGACTGATTTCGGAAACAGCATAAACGTCGCGTTAAATCGGTTCAAATATACCGAGCGTAAAATATCTTCCAATCAGTATTTAAGGGATAAATATATAGGCTTTATGCGGGAATACCTAAGTCTGGGGCATATGGAGGAGCTACCTTCCAATGAAATAGAAATATCTTCAGCAAAATGCTACTACCTACCACATAATGCTGTGATGAAAGAAGACAGCAGCACTACAAAGGTACGAGTAGTTTTTGACAGATCAGCTAAGTCTGGTCCCCACAAGTCTCTTAACGAAACTTTGCTAATAGGACAGACATACCAACGTGATCTCTTTTCAATTTGCATTCGCTTTCGTCGTCATCTCTTTACTCTATCAGGTAGAGAATGAGAAAATGTTTCGTCAGATACGCGTTACCAGAAATCACTCGGACTTCCAACGAATTCTATGGAGAGAGTGAAGTGATCAACAACTGAAAAATTATCGTCTTTCGACTGTCACCTATGGTACAGCATGTGCACCATTCCTGGCTGTTCGTACTCTCTACCAACTCGCACTCGACCATATGAATACGTATCCACGCGCGCAAGTATTGGTTAATGACTTTTACGTCGATGACGTAATGACCGGAGCAGATTCTATCGATGAAGTCACTTCCCTTCGTTTAGGACTTATACAGTTACTTCAATCTGGTGGATTTAATCTCCGCAAATGGACCACTAATTGTTGGCCCTTATTAGTTAGCTTACCAGAAGATCAGCGGGAGTTATCACCAAAGGAATTTGACGAGTATTCCTCGGTCAAGCTGTTGGGATTACAATGGTCACCTGCTCGCGATACCTTTTCGTACAAGGTCAACATAAGTGATAGCTCATCGGTTACTAAGCGACGCATTTTGTCTGAATCGTCTAAAATATTTGACCCAATAGGATTCTTAACACCAGTCATCATCTCCATTAAAATTCTCTTTCAGGAGCTCTGGCGAAAGAAGTATGCATGGGACGATCCTATTTCGGTAGAACTCGCGGGTCAGTGGTGCTCAATTCGAGATCAGCTTCCTTCGCTTGAAGCTTAATGTATTCCACGAATTATGTGTCCAACAAAGGAAAATTTTGAATTCCATGCTTTCTGCGATGCATCCCTCGACGCTTACGCGGCAGTTGTATACTGCAGGAGTATAGACTCAACGGGTAAAATAACTAGCACAATCGTCGCTGCTTAGAGTAAAGTAGCACCTCTAAAAGTAATTTCTCTTCCCCGACTGGAACTCTGTGGAGCGGTTCTTTTCACGCGATTAGTAAAAAAGCTTAAAACTTCTTTGCAATACAAAGAAATGAAAGTTTTTGCCTGGACTGATTCTGCAATAATCCTTCATTGGCTGTCGGCGTTGCCCAAAAGGTGGTCAGTTTTTATAGCCAATCGCACATCAGAAATTCTTTCTGAAATACCCAGGGAATCATCTGCGATCACATTTTAAAGTATATTGAAGAGAAGGGCATTGCAGCTAATGATATTAGATGCATAAGCTTAACAGCGGATAATCTTCCAGGTCGAATGTCTGCATCTTTTAAAGTTCTTGCTCCTCTAAATAGTGGAAAGATCTTGGTTAACCCAAACTTTTGGCCGAGTAACATGCTAGTCAAGGAATTTACAAACCGGCCTCGCTCTAGAACAACCATTTCAAAAAACTTAAAGAATTAGCCTTCTTCTATCAAAATGTAAGAGGGCTAAGAACAAAGTGTACCAAATTCTTGCTTAGTATGTACAGTTGTACATCAGACGTCATTGTTCTTTCTGAAACCGGATTAGATGAAAACTTTAATGATGCCGAACTATTTCCTTCCAACTTCTATGTCAACCGTTGTGATCGAACCGAAGAAAACAGCGTCTACGACGACTTGGTGGTGTGCTTATTGCCGTAAAAAAAGGATTGTAAGGCTAAGGATGTTGATATCGATTACTTCGTATGTGTTTACATTCCTCCTCGGTCACAACAACATATAGTAACTAGGTACTTGGACGCAATCCGCTATATCGAAGGTCTCATGTCTACCTCGGATAAAATGTATGTTTTTGGTGACTTTAATAAACCTAAAATTAGCTGGACCTCCAGAGACCCTGATTGTACCTTCCTTAACGCTATAAACCCTCTATCTTTAATTGGATCTGAGATTGTCGATTCCCTTTAATCACTCTATTTACTCCAGATTAACTGTGTAAAAAACTACCAAAACCGTACCTTGGACCTCATCTTTTCCAATAATAGTACTGTTCGCTACTTATATGTATATGAAACTTGTTGTTTGTCATTATTAATTTTGCATATTTACATTATCGTTTATTATTTGCTTGCATATCGCCAAACAAAACGTTATTTGCCCTACCGTCTACACTAATTCTAATAATTTCATGTAATGCAATGTTCTGTTATCACTCTCTCTTTACATTTTGTTATTCTTCTTTGTGATGTTGTTCGTTGCCACTTGTGCTAAAGTTTGTCATAATTTCGTTCTCTTTCGATATCCAACCAGCAAGCTGCGAACATCAATGGTATTGTATCAATAAATACACATCCAAAACCAATTCACTAATTTTGTCGTTTTGAATCATACGCGTAGTCGATCTTAATCGGTTTCAATTCATCGTACGTTTTCGAGAAAATAATATAAAACATTTTCTGGTCCTTCGATAGCCGAATTTATTCGGAAAATAGACAATTTTCACAAAAAATTGTAGAACAGTTCGTTGCATACACGTGTTTGTTGAATCGTTTCAAACCCATTCCATCTCGTCTTTTCTTCATCGAACAATATACGAAGATTAAACCTATCTGAATCTCCGGTGCGCGCGCAATAATTATTGAGCTTTTTCGTAATTATACGTCGGTCTAAGATGAATTTCATCAAGGGAAAACGGGGTCGTGCAAAGACTGCTATTTCTCGCGCTGCTACTTTCGCGGAATCAGTAGATGTAAATACCACACTTCCAATGCTAGAGATTAGGCTAGACGTGGACTGAATTCTTCGAATTGCAGAATGCTTTGTCGGCGGATCCAAACTTCGTTGATCCTGAAGCGGAATTTGCTGAGTACGAAACGAAATACTTTGTCGCGCATTCTGTTCTTACCAATTTCATCCATGTGAAGAACATGGCAAGTGTATCAACTTCAAGTCAGCCAAACGAATCGGTAATTGAACAGTTGGCGAGTCAGCAAGCAACGTTTTTGCAAAAGTTAAACACCACCAATGTTGCAACTTCCGTAAAATTGCCGCATCTATCAATACCCCAATTTTCGGGCGACTATAAAGATTGGCCTGCGTTTAGAGACACATTCCAGGGTTCAATAGATTGTAATTCGTCGCTAACTTCAACACAAAAACTTCAATATCTGAAGTCATTCTTATGTGGAGAGGCTAGCAATCTACTAAAGCACATCGTTAATTCTGACAACAATTATTTGGAAGCATGGGATCGCTTAGAAAGTCGATATGATAGAACTCCGTTATAGTTCAATCATTTATACAATAATTTCTATCGTTGCCCACCACAAACTCTTTAAATGTGGCCGTACTGCGCAAAATCACTGATGGCGCTGACGAGGTAATTCGCGGGTAAAACGCATTAGAATCAAACAATCGAGATCCATGGTTAATATATATTATTTTGCAAAAGCTTGATCCAGAAACAAAGCAGGCGTGGGCTAAATTAATAGGTTCAAGGGATGATGCGACATTTAAAGAAATGCTAGACTTTTTGCAAAGCCGTTGTGTGTGTCTTGAATCCTGTTATACTCCTTCGCGTTCTATACAATCACGAAGTAAGGTTCAAGGCGTCATTCGAAGCCACTTCATTGAATCCAATCGCAGTTGTCCTAAATGCAAATTAGACCACAGCCTTTTACAATGTCAACATTTTCTCGCACTTCCAATTGATGCTCGTCGAACATTTTTAAAGGAGCAGTCCTTATGCTTTAATTGTCTTCGTCAAGGTCATTCCTCAAATAGATGCCGGTCAAACAATCGTTGCAAAACATGCAGGTCGCGTCCCCATACCCTCGTGCATTCCACATCCTCGTCGCCAAATTCTACTTCAGCTGCTTCTTGCATATCATCTTCTTCTTCGTCCAATATTGCACCGCCGATACAGTCATCATACACTGCTACTAATATTTATGGTTCTCCACCATATTCGGATTTACCCTCATCTTCGAATTCAGCACCAGCAACAAATTCATCAACCGTTTTTTGTTCACATACAAATGCAGTAGACAAATCGGTAAAACCCATTCGTTCTACCCAAACTTTACTGCCTACTGCCATCGCTCGTGCTAACGACAAGCAAGGAGTTCTGCAGAACATTCGGTTGCTGCTAGATTCAGGGTCTCAAGTTTCGTTTGTTAAGGAAAAAACAGTGCAACGCTTAGGGCTCATTAGGAAAGCTGCCCGTATTCCTGTTCTTGGTGTTGGCTCCACGTCAGCAGGTGTAACAAATGGAGTTGTTACACCAAATGACAAGCAATCTGTCGAGATTCGGTGCTACGTAATCTCAAAACTTACTTCGCTAGTACCTGCAGCTGCATCTACAATCGTTGATAAAAGCGTATTTTCATCGTATCCTCTCGCAGATCCTCATTTTAATTGGCCTGGTCACATCGATGTTCTTATCGGCGCTGATAAAGTGTTTAGTGTTTTCAATGGAACAGCTGTTCGTTGTCACCAGGGGCAGCCTGACCTCATTCCAACTATTTTTGGTTGGATTGTTTGTGGTAACATGACAACCCCAAACTCGTTACCAACTCATGGCATTGATTCATACTACACTCAATTAGACACACCTGGAGCGCTTTTGGCGACTTGAAGGACTCTCTCATGAAACTACTCTTTCCATCGAAGACCAACGTGCTGAAGACATTTTCGCTACATCTCATTCGCGATTACCTGACGGCAGGTACCTAATTCAGCTACCCTTTAAATCTGATAATGAGACTGATTTCGGAAACAGCATAAACGTCGCGTTAAATCGGTTCAAATATACCGAGCGTAAAATATCTTCCAATCAGTATTTAAGGGATAAATATATAGGCTTTATGCGGGAATACCTAAGCCTGGGGCATATGGAGGAGCTACCTTCCAATGAAATAGAAATATTTTCAGCAAAATGCTACTACCTACCACATAATGCTGTGATGAAAGAAGACAGCAGCACTACAAAGGTACGAGTAGTTTTTGACAGATCAGCTAAGTCTGGTCCCCACAAGTCTCTTAACGAAACTTTGCTAATAGGACAGACATACCAACGTGATCTCTTTTCAATTTGCATTCGCTTTCGTCGTCATCTCTTTACTCTATCAGGTAGAGAATGAGAAAATGTTTCGTCAGATACGCATTACCAGGAATCACTCGGACTTCCAACGAATTCTATGGAGAGAGTCAAGTGATCAACAACTGAAAAATTATCGTCTTTCGACTGTCATGGTACAGCATGTGCACCATTCCTGGCTGTTCGTACTCTCTACCAACTCGCACTCGACCATATGAATACGTATCCACGCGCGGTAGCAGTATTGGTTAATGACTTTTACGTCGATGACGTAATGACCGGAGCAGATTCTATCGATGAAGTCACTTCCCTTCGTTTAGAACTTATACAGTTACTTCAATCTGGTGGATTTAATCTCCGCAAATGGACCACTAATTGTTGGCCCTTATTAGTTAGCTTACCAGAAGATCAGCGGGAGTTATCACCAAAGGAATTTGACGAGTATTCCTCGGTCAAGCTGTTGGGATTACAATGGTCACCTGCTCGCGATACCTTTTCGTACAAGGTCAACATAAGTGATAGCTCATCGGTTACTAAGCGACGCATTTTGTCTGAATCGTCTAAAATATTTGACCCAATGGGATACTTAACACCAGTCATCTTCTCCATTAAAATTCTCTTTCAGGAGCTCTGGCGAAAGAGGTATGCATGGGACGATCCTATTTCGGTAGAACTCGCGGGTCAGTGGTGCTCAATTCGAGATCAGCTTCCTTCGCTTGAAGCTTTAAGTATTCCACGAATTATGTGTCCAACAAAGGAAAATTTTGAATTCCATGCTTTCTGCGATGCATCCCTCGACGCTTACGCGGCAGTTGTATACTGCAGGAGTATAGACTCAACGGGTAAAATAACTAGCACAATCGTCGCTGCTTAGAGTAAAGTAGCACCTCTAAAAGTAATTTCTCTTCCCCGACTGGAACTCTGTGGAGCGGTTCTTTTCACGCGATTAGTAAAAAAGCTTAAAACTTCTTTGCAATACAAAGAAATGAAAGTTTTTGCCTGGACTGATTCTGCAATAGTCCTTCATTGGCTATCGGCGTTGCCCAAAAGGTGGTCAGTTTTTATAGCCAATCGCACATCAGAAATTCTTTCTGAAATACTCAGGGAATCATCTGCGATCACATTTTAAAGTATATTGAAGAGAAGGGCATTGCAGCTAATGATATTAGATGCATAAGCTTAACAGCGGATAATCTTCCAGGTCGTATGTCTGCATCTTTTAAAGTTCTTGCTCCTCTAAATAGTGGAAAGATCTTGGTTAACCCAAACTTTTGGCCGAGTAACATGCTAGTCAAGGAATTTACAAACCGGCCTCGCTCTAGAACAACCATTTCAAAAAACTTAAAGAATTAGCCTTCTTCTATCAAAATGTAAGAGGGCTAAGAACAAAGTGTACCAAATTCTTGCTTAGTATGTACAGTTGTACATCAGACGTCATTGTTCTTTCTGAAACCGGATTAGATAAAAACTTTAATGATGCCGAACTATTTCCTTCCAACTTCTATGTCAACCGTTGTGATCGAACCGAAGAAAACAGCGTCTACGACGACTTGGTGGTGTGCTTATTGCCGTAAAAAAAGGATTGTAAGGCTAAGGATGTTGATATCGATGACATCGTATGTGTTTACATTCCTCCTCGGTCACAACTACATATAGTAACTAGGTACTTGGACGCAATCCGCTATATCGAAGGTCTCATGTCTACCTCGGATAAAATGTATGTTTTTGGTGACTTTAATAAACCTAAAATTAGCTGGACCTCCAGAGACCCTGATTGTACCTTCCTTAACGCTATAAACCCTCTATCTTTAATTGGATCTGAGATTGTCGATTCCCTTCAATCACTCTATTTACTCCAGATTAACTGTGTAAAAAACTACCAAAACCGTACCTTGGACCTCATCTTTTCCAATAATAGTACTGTTCGCTACTTATATGTATATGAAACTTGTTATTTGTTATTATTAATTTTGCATATTTACATTATCGTTTATTATTTGCTTGCATATCGCCAAACAAAACGTTATTTGCCCTACCGTCTACACTAATTCTAATAATTGCATGTAATGCAATGTTCTGTTATCACTCTCTCTTTGCATTTTGTTATTCTTCTTTGTGATGTTGTTCGTTGCCACTGTGCTAAAGTTTGTAATAATTTCGTTCTCTTTCGATATCCAACCAGCAAGCTGCAAACATCAATGGTATTGTATCAATAAATACACATCCAAAACCAATTCACTAATTTTGTCGTTTTGAATCATACGCGTAGTCGATCTTAATCGGTTTCAATTCATCGTACGTTGTCGAGAAAATAATATAAAACATTTTCTGGTCCTTCGATAGCCGAATTTATTCGGAAAAATAGACAATTTTCACAAAAATTTGTAGAACAGTTCGTTGCATACACGTGTTTGTTGAATCGTTTCTTAAACCCATTCCATCTCGTCTTTTCTTCATCGAACAATATACGAAGATTAAACCTATCTGAATCTCCGGTGCGCGCGCAATAATTATTGAGCTTTTTCGTAATTATACGTCGGTCTAAGATGAATTTCATCAAGGGAAAACGGAGTCGTGCAAAGACTGCTATTTCTCACGCTGCTACTTTCGCGGAATCAGTAGATGTAAATACCACACTTCCAATGCTAGAGAATAGGCTAGACGTGGACTGAATTCGTCGAATTGCAGAATGCTTTGTACGAGTTTTCGGCGGATCCAAACTTCGTTGATCCTGAAGCGGAATTTGCTGAGTACGAAACGAAATACTTTGTCGCGCATTCTGTTCTTACCAATTTCATTCATGTGAAGAACATGGCAAGTTGCCGAGTCAGCAAGCAATGTTTTTGCAAAAGTTAAACACCTCCAATGTTGCAACTTCCGTAAAATTGCCGCATCTATCAATACCCCAATTTTCGGGCGACTATAAAGATTGGCCTGCGTTTAGAGACGCATTCCAGGGTTCAATAGATTGTAATTCGTCGCTAACTTCAACACAAAAACTTCAATATCTGAAGTCATTCTTATGTGGAGAGGCTAGCAATCTAATAAAGCACATCGTTAATTCTGACAACAATTATTTGGAAGCATGGGATCGCTTAGAAAGTCGATATGATAGAACTCCGTTATAGTTCAATCATTTATACAATCCTTTCTATCGTTGCCCACCACAAACTCTTCAAATGTGGCCGTACTGCGCAAAATCACTGATGGCGCTGACGAGGTAATTCGCGGGTAAAACGCATTAGAATCAAACAATCGAGATCCATGGTTAATATATATTATTTTGCAAAAGCTTGATCCAGAAACAAAGCAGGCGTGGGCTAAATTAATAGGTTCAAGGGATGATGCGACATTTAAAGAAATGCTAGACTTTTTGCAAAGCCGTTGTGTGTGTCTTGAATCCTGTTATACTCCTTCGCGTTCTATACAATCACGAAGTAAGGTTCAAGGCGTCATTCGAAGCCACTTCATTGAATCCAATCGCAGTTGTCCTAAATGCAAATTAGACCACAGCCTTTTACAATGTCAACATTTTCTCGCACTTCCAATTGATGCTCGTCGAACATTTGTTAAGGAGCAGTCCTTATGCTTTAATTGTCTTCGTCAAGGTCATTCCTCAAATAGATGCCGGTCAAACAATCGTTGCAAAACATGCAGGTCGCGTCCCCATACCCTCGTACATTCCACATCCTCGTCGCCAAATTCTACTTCAGCTGCTTCTTGCATATCATCTTCTTCTTCGTCCAATATTGCACCGCCGATACAGTCATCATACACTGCTACTAATATTTATGGTTCTCCACCATATTCGGATTTACCCTCATCTTCGAATTCAGCACCAGCAACAAATTCATCAACCGTTTTTTGTTCACATACAAATGCAGTAGACAAATCGGTAAAACCCATTCGTTCTACCCAAACTTTACTGCCTACTGCCATCGCTCGTGCTAACGACAAGCAAGGAGTTCTGCAGAACATTCGGTTGCTGCTAGATTCAGGGTCTCAAGTTTCGTTTGTTAAGGAAAAAACAGTGCAACGCTTAGGGCTCATTAGGAAAGCTGCCCGTATTCCTGTTCTTGGTGTTGGCTCCACGTCAGCAGGTGTAACAAATGGAGTTGTTACACCAAATGACAAGCAATCTGTCGAGATTCGGTGCTACGTAATCTCAAAACTTACTTCGCTAGTACCTGCAGCTGCATCTACAATCGTTGATAAAAGCGTATTTTCATCGTATCCTCTCGCAGATCCTCATTTTAATTGGCCTGGTCACATCGATGTTCTTATCGGCGCTGATAAAGTGTTTAGTGTTTTCAATGGAACAGCTGTTCGTGGTCACCAGGGGCAGCCTGACCTCATTCCAACTATTTTTGGTTGGATTGTTTGTGGTAACATGACAACCCCAAACTCGTTACCAACTCATGGCATTGATTCATACTACACTCAATTAGACACACCACTTGAGTTTGACCTGGAGCGCTTTTGGCGACTTGAAGAACTCTCTCATGAAACTACTCTTTCCATCGAAGACCAACGTGCTGAAGACATTTTCGCTACATCTCATTCGCGATTACCTGACGGCAGGTACCTAATTCAGCTACCCTTTAAATCTGATAATGAGACTGATTTCGGAAACAGCATAAACGTCGCGTTAAATCGGTTCAAATATACCGAGCGTAAAATATCTTCCAATCAGTATTTAAGGGATAAATATATAGGCTTTATGCGGGAATACCTAAGTCTGGGGCATATGGAGGAGCTACCTTCCAATGAAATAGAAATATCTTCAGCAAAATGCTACTACCTACCGCATAATGCTGTGATGAAAGAAGACAGCAGCACTACAAAGGTACGAGTTGATTCTGCAATAGTCCTTCATTGGCTAACGGCGTTGCCCAAAAGGTGGTCAGTTTTTATAGCCAATCGCACATCAGAAATTCTATCTGAAATACCCAGGGAATCATGGTATCATGTGCGATCACATGATAATCCAGCTGACTGCGCATCCCGGGGCATTGCACCCTCTCATTTAATATCAAATGACTTGTGGTGGTTCGGACCTTCGTGGATAAGGCACGAACGAGATCAATGGCCCTACATCGCGTTTTCGCCCAAGAACATTCCAATAGAACACCTGGAAGAACGAAAAAATCCCCCTGTGCAACTACTAGTATCAAAAATAGAACCCAATTATATTTTCGAAACACTCATAAGTAATTCCTCGCGCTACCTCAAAACAGTTCGTGTGCTCGCCTTTATTCTTCGGTTTATTTCCAACTCGCGTGTGAACTTTGCTTCTAGAAATCGGCAACCGTTGTCATCGAGTGAACTCTCAACGGCAAAAACTCATCTCGTTAAGTTCCACCAATCATTGTGTTTCTCGTCCAAAATAAACACTATCGCGAAAGGTGACGTACTCAAAGGTGGAAGCAAGTTGGCATCTCTAACGCCTTTCTTAGATACAGACCGTGTCCTTCGCGTCGGTGGTCGTATTCAAGAATCAGATGCAACCTTTTCCACGAAACACCCAATAATTATAGACAAAACACTCGGTTTGCCAAGCTTATTGCCGAAGACATCCACACACGCTACCTACACGTCGGTGTTTCCCAAATGTTTGCTATTCTTCGACAAGAATATTTCATCGTCGGTTGTCGCAACCTTTTACGCAAGGTCGTCCTTGAATGCGTTGTGTGCTTTCGTCAACGTAAAATAACATCGACTCAGCTTATGGGAAATTTGCCAGCTGAGCGCGTTCGGTTTTCGCGTCCCTTTAGTACGGTCGGAGTTGACTATGCGGGACCCATAACACTGCGTTTAAGTAGAGGACGAAATCCGAAATTTGTCAAGAGCTATGTTGCTGTTTTTGTGTGTTTTACAACAAAAGCACTTCACTTGGAGTTAGTTGGAGATCTCTCTTCGTCCGCTTTTCTTGCCGCCCTTGATCGTTTCGTGTCGCGAAGGGGAAAACTATCCGAGATATGGAGCGACAACGGTACAAACTTTCATGGCAGCAAGAGACTCTTAGATGAAATGTTCCAGCTACTCATGAGCCAGCAACACAACAACATCGTCGCAGATCACTTATCTAAGGACAAAATTGCATGGAAGTTCATTCCCCCTTCTGCACCTCACTTTGGAGGTTTGTGGGAGGCAGGAGTGAAATCGGTTAAGTTTCACCTCAAGCGAGTAATCAGCAATCATAGGATCACATATGAAGAGATGTACACCTTGCTAACGCAAGTAGAAGCATTGCTCAACTCTCGACCTATGTGGCCTACTTCTGACATGGATCCAGTCGCACTAAGTCCGGCTCACTTTCTTATTGGTGAACCGCTAATCTCTGTACCTCGTCCTGATATGTGTTCTCAAAATGTTTGTCCATACTCTAATTGGTCTCTCTTACAGAACCTCAAACAAGGATTTTGGAAGCGGTGGCACTCCGAATATTTAACGTCTCTACAACAGCGCCCAAAGTGGCAAACCGTCAAAACAGATCTTCAGGTAGATGATGTCGTGATGCTGAAGGAACGAAATCTCCCACCATCGAAATGGATAATTGGCCGAGTTAAGCGTGTTCATGCTGGGAAAGATCAACGAACTCGAGTTGCAACAGTTGTTACCCAATCTGGAGAGTACGTCAGGCCGATTGCCAAATTAGCTCCTCTCCCTTTTTCTGAAAGAACGGAGTCTTTCAGGGGGGGCTGAATGTTCGCTACTTATATATGAAACTTGTTATTTGTTATTATTAATTTTGCATATTTACATTATCGTTTATTATTTGCTTGCATATCGCCAAACAAAACGTTATTTGCCCTACCGTCTAACACTAATTCTAATAATTTCATGTAATGCAATGTTCTGTTATCACTCTCTCTTTACATTTTGTTATTCTTCTTTGTGATGTTGTTCGTTGCCACTTGTGCTAAAGTTTGTCATAATTTCGTTCTCTTTCGATATCCAACCAGCAAGCTGCGAACATCAATGGTATTGTATCAATAAATACACATCCAAAACCAATTCACTAATTTTGTCGTTTTGAATCATACGCGTAGTCGATCTTAATCGGTTTCAATTCATCGTACGTTTTCGAGAAAATAATATAAAACATTTTCTGGTCCTTCGATAGCCGAATTTATTCGGAAAAATAGACAATTTTCACAAAAATTTGTAGAACAGTTCGTTGCATACACGTGTTTGTTGAATCGTTTCTTAAACCCATTCCATCTCGTCTTTTCTTCATCGAACAATATACGAAGATTAAACCTATCTGAATCTCCGGTGCGCGCGCAATAATTATTGAGCTTTTTCTTATTGTCTAAGATGAATTTCATCAAGGGAAAACGGAGTCGTGCAAAGACTGCTATTTCTCACGCTGCTACTTTCGCGGAATCAGTAGATGTAAATACCACACTTCCAATGCTAGAGAATAGGCTAGACGTGGACTGAATTCGTCGAATTGCAGAATGCTTTGTACGAGTTTTCGGCGGATCCAAACTTCGTTGATCCTGAAGCGGAATTTGCTGAGTACGAAACGAAATACTTTGTCGCGCATTCTGTTCTTACCAATTTCATTCATGTGAAGAACATGGCAAGTTGCCGAGTCAGCAAGCAATGTTTTTGCAAAAGTTAAACACCTCCAATGTTGCAACTTCCGTAAAATTGCCGCATCTATCAATACCCCAATTTTCGGGCGACTATAAAGATTGGCCTGCGTTTAGAGACGCATTCCAGGGTTCAATAGATTGTAATTCGTCGCTAACTTCAACACAAAAACTTCAATATCTGAAGTCATTCTTATGTGGAGAGGCTAGCAATCTAATAAAGCACATCGTTAATTCTGACAACAATTATTTGGAAGCATGGGATCGCTTAGAAAGTCGATATGATAGAACTCCGTTATAGTTCAATCATTTATACAATCCTTTCTATCGTTGCCCACCACAAACTCTTCAAATGTGGCCGTACTGCGCAAAATCACTGATGGCGCTGACGAGGTAATTCGCGGGTAAAACGCATTAGAATCAAACAATCGAGATCCATGGTTAATATATATTATTTTGCAAAAGCTTGATCCAGAAACAAAGCAGGCGTGGGCTAAATTAATAGGTTCAAGGGATGATGCGACATTTAAAGAAATGCTAGACTTTTTGCAAAGCCGTTGTGTGTGTCTTGAATCCTGTTATACTCCTTCGCGTTCTATACAATCACGAAGTAAGGTTCAAGGCGTCATTCGAAGCCACTTCATTGAATCCAATCGCAGTTGTCCTAAATGCAAATTAGACCACAGCCTTTTACAATGTCAACATTTTCTCGCACTTCCAATTGATGCTCGTCGAACATTTGTTAAGGAGCAGTCCTTATGCTTTAATTGTCTTCGTCAAGGTCATTCCTCAAATAGATGCCGGTCAAACAATCGTTGCAAAACATGCAGGTCGCGTCCCCATACCCTCGTACATTCCACATCCTCGTCGCCAAATTCTACTTCAGCTGCTTCTTGCATATCATCTTCTTCTTCGTCCAATATTGCACCGCCGATACAGTCATCATACACTGCTACTAATATTTATGGTTCTCCACCATATTCGGATTTACCCTCATCTTCGAATTCAGCACCAGCAACAAATTCATCAACCGTTTTTTGTTCACATACAAATGCAGTAGACAAATCGGTAAAACCCATTCGTTCTACCCAAACTTTACTGCCTACTGCCATCGCTCGTGCTAACGACAAGCAAGGAGTTCTGCAGAACATTCGGTTGCTGCTAGATTCAGGGTCTCAAGTTTCGTTTGTTAAGGAAAAAACAGTGCAACGCTTAGGGCTCATTAGGAAAGCTGCCCGTATTCCTGTTCTTGGTGTTGGCTCCACGTCAGCAGGTGTAACAAATGGAGTTGTTACACCAAATGACAAGCAATCTGTCGAGATTCGGTGCTACGTAATCTCAAAACTTACTTCGCTAGTACCTGCAGCTGCATCTACAATCGTTGATAAAAGCGTATTTTCATCGTATCCTCTCGCAGATCCTCATTTTAATTGGCCTGGTCACATCGATGTTCTTATCGGCGCTGATAAAGTGTTTAGTGTTTTCAATGGAACAGCTGTTCGTGGTCACCAGGGGCAGCCTGACCTCATTCCAACTATTTTTGGTTGGATTGTTTGTGGTAACATGACAACCCCAAACTCGTTACCAACTCATGGCATTGATTCATACTACACTCAATTAGACACACCACTTGAGTTTGACCTGGAGCGCTTTTGGCGACTTGAAGAACTCTCTCATGAAACTACTCTTTCCATCGAAGACCAACGTGCTGAAGACATTTTCGCTACATCTCATTCGCGATTACCTGACGGCAGGTACCTAATTCAGCTACCCTTTAAATCTGATAATGAGACTGATTTCGGAAACAGCATAAACGTCGCGTTAAATCGGTTCAAATATACCGAGCGTAAAATATCTTCCAATCAGTATTTAAGGGATAAATATATAGGCTTTATGCGGGAATACCTAAGTCTGGGGCATATGGAGGAGCTACCTTCCAATGAAATAGAAATATCTTCAGCAAAATGCTACTACCTACCGCATAATGCTGTGATGAAAGAAGACAGCAGCACTACAAAGGTACGAGTTGATTCTGCAATAGTCCTTCATTGGCTAACGGCGTTGCCCAAAAGGTGGTCAGTTTTTATAGCCAATCGCACATCAGAAATTCTATCTGAAATACCCAGGGAATCATGGTATCATGTGCGATCACATGATAATCCAGCTGACTGCGCATCCCGGGGCATTGCACCCTCTCATTTAATATCAAATGACTTGTGGTGGTTCGGACCTTCGTGGATAAGGCACGAACGAGATCAATGGCCCTACATCGCGTTTTCGCCCAAGAACATTCCAATAGAACACCTGGAAGAACGAAAAAATCCCCCTGTGCAACTACTAGTATCAAAAATAGAACCCAATTATATTTTCGAAACACTCATAAGTAATTCCTCGCGCTACCTCAAAACAGTTCGTGTGCTCGCCTTTATTCTTCGGTTTATTTCCAACTCGCGTGTGAACTTTGCTTCTAGAAATCGGCAACCGTTGTCATCGAGTGAACTCTCAACGGCAAAAACTCATCTCGTTAAGTTCCACCAATCATTGTGTTTCTCGTCCAAAATAAACACTATCGCGAAAGGTGACGTACTCAAAGGTGGAAGCAAGTTGGCATCTCTAACGCCTTTCTTAGATACAGACCGTGTCCTTCGCGTCGGTGGTCGTATTCAAGAATCAGATGCAACCTTTTCCACGAAACACCCAATAATTATAGACAAAACACTCGGTTTGCCAAGCTTATTGCCGAAGACATCCACACACGCTACCTACACGTCGGTGTTTCCCAAATGTTTGCTATTCTTCGACAAGAATATTTCATCGTCGGTTGTCGCAACCTTTTACGCAAGGTCGTCCTTGAATGCGTTGTGTGCTTTCGTCAACGTAAAATAACATCGACTCAGCTTATGGGAAATTTGCCAGCTGAGCGCGTTCGGTTTTCGCGTCCCTTTAGTACGGTCGGAGTTGACTATGCGGGACCCATAACACTGCGTTTAAGTAGAGGACGAAATCCGAAATTTGTCAAGAGCTATGTTGCTGTTTTTGTGTGTTTTACAACAAAAGCACTTCACTTGGAGTTAGTTGGAGATCTCTCTTCGTCCGCTTTTCTTGCCGCCCTTGATCGTTTCGTGTCGCGAAGGGGAAAACTATCCGAGATATGGAGCGACAACGGTACAAACTTTCATGGCAGCAAGAGACTCTTAGATGAAATGTTCCAGCTACTCATGAGCCAGCAACACAACAACATCGTCGCAGATCACTTATCTAAGGACAAAATTGCATGGAAGTTCATTCCCCCTTCTGCACCTCACTTTGGAGGTTTGTGGGAGGCAGGAGTGAAATCGGTTAAGTTTCACCTCAAGCGAGTAATCAGCAATCATAGGATCACATATGAAGAGATGTACACCTTGCTAACGCAAGTAGAAGCATTGCTCAACTCTCGACCTATGTGGCCTACTTCTGACATGGATCCAGTCGCACTAAGTCCGGCTCACTTTCTTATTGGTGAACCGCTAATCTCTGTACCTCGTCCTGATATGTGTTCTCAAAATGTTTGTCCATACTCTAATTGGTCTCTCTTACAGAACCTCAAACAAGGATTTTGGAAGCGGTGGCACTCCGAATATTTAACGTCTCTACAACAGCGCCCAAAGTGGCAAACCGTCAAAACAGATCTTCAGGTAGATGATGTCGTGATGCTGAAGGAACGAAATCTCCCACCATCGAAATGGATAATTGGCCGAGTTAAGCGTGTTCATGCTGGGAAAGATCAACGAACTCGAGTTGCAACAGTTGTTACCCAATCTGGAGAGTACGTCAGGCCGATTGCCAAATTAGCTCCTCTCCCTTTTTCTGAAAGAACGGAGTCTTTCAGGGGGGGCTGAATGTTCGCTACTTATATATGAAACTTGTTATTTGTTATTATTAATTTTGCATATTTACATTATCGTTTATTATTTGCTTGCATATCGCCAAACAAAACGTTATTTGCCCTACCGTCTAACACTAATTCTAATAATTTCATGTAATGCAATGTTCTGTTATCACTCTCTCTTTACATTTTGTTATTCTTCTTTGTGATGTTGTTCGTTGCCACTTGTGCTAAAGTTTGTCATAATTTCGTTCTCTTTCGATATCCAACCAGCAAGCTGCGAACATCAATGGTATTGTATCAATAAATACACATCCAAAACCAATTCACTAATTTTGTCGTTTTGAATCATACGCGTAGTCGATCTTAATCGGTTTCAATTCATCGTACGTTTTCGAGAAAATAATATAAAACATTTTCTGGTCCTTCGATAGCCGAATTTATTCGGAAAAATAGACAATTTTCACAAAAATTTGTAGAACAGTTCGTTGCATACACGTGTTTGTTGAATCGTTTCTTAAACCCATTCCATCTCGTCTTTTCTTCATCGAACAATATACGAAGATTAAACCTATCTGAATCTCCGGTGCGCGCGCAATAATTATTGAGCTTTTTCTTATTGTCTAAGATGAATTTCATCAAGGGAAAACGGGGTCGTGCAAAGACTGCTATTTCTCACGCTGCTACTTTCGCGGAATCAGTAGATGTAAATACCACACTTCCAATGCTAGAGATTAGGCTAGACGTGGACTGAATTCGTCGAATTGCAGAATGCTTTGTACGAGTTTTCGGCGGATCCAAACTTCGTTGATCCTGAAGCGGAATTTGCTGAGTACGAAACGAAATACTTTGTCGCGCATTCTGTTCTTACCAATTTCATTCATGTGAAGAACATGGCAAGTTGCCGAGTCAGCAAGCAACGTTTTTGCAAAAGTTAAACACCTCCAATGTTGCAACTTCCGTAAAATTGCCGCATCTATCAATACCCCAATTTTCGGGCGATTATAAAGATTGGCCTGCGTTTAGAGACGCATTCCAGGGTTCAATAAATTGTAATTCGTCGCTAACTTCAACACAAAAACTTCAATATCTGAAGTCATTCTTATGTGGAGAGGCTAGCAATCTACTAAAGCACATCGTTAATTCTGACAACAATTATTTGGAAGCATGGGATCGCTTAGAAAGTATGATAGAACTCCGTTATAGTTCAATCATTTATACAATCCTTTCTATCGTTGCCCACCACAAACTCTTCAAATGTGGCCGTACTGCGCAAAATCACTGATGGCGCTGACGAGGTAATTCGCGGGTAAAACGCATTAGAATCAAACAATCGAGATCCATGGTTAATATATATTATTTTGCAAAAGCTTGATCCAGAAACAAAGCAGGCGTGGGCTAAATTAATAGGTTCAAGGGATGATGCGACATTTAAAGAAATGCTAGACTTTTTGCAAAGCCGTTGTGTGGGTCTTGAATCCTGTTATACTCCTTCGCGTTCTATACAATCACGAAGTAAGGTTCAAGGCGTCATTCGAAGCCACTTCATTGAATCCAATCGCAGTTGTCCTAAATGCAAATTAGACCACAGCCTTTTACAATGTCAACATTTTCTCGCACTTCCAATTGATGCTCGTCGAACATTTGTTAAGGAGCAGTCCTTATGCTTTAATTGTCTTCGTCAAGGTCATTCCTCAAATAGATGCCGGTCAAACAATCGTTGCAAAACATGCAGGTCGCGTCCCCATACCCTCGTACATTCCACATCCTCGTCGCCAAATTCTACTTCAGCTGCTTCTTGCATATCATCGTCTTCTTCGTCCAATATTGCACCGCCGATACAGTCATCATACACTGCTACTAATATTTATGGTTCTCCACCATACTCGGATTTACCCTCATCTTCGAATTCAGCACCAGCAACAAATTCATCAACCGTTTTTTGTTCACATACAAATGCAGTAGACAAATCGGTAAAACCCATTCGTTCTACCCAAACTTTACTGCCTACTGCCATCGCTCGTGCTAACGACAAGCAAGGAGTTCTGCAGAACATTCGGTTGCTGCTAGATTCAGGGTCTCAAGTTTCGTTTGTTAAGGAAAAAACAGTGCAACGCTTAGGGCTCATTAGGAAAGCTGCCCGTATTCCTGTTCTTGGTGTTGGCTCCACGTCAGCAGGTGTAACAAATGGAGTTGTTACACCAAATGACAAGCAATTTGTCGAGATTCGGTGCTACGTAATCTCAAAACTTACTTCGCTAGTACCTGCAGCTGCATCTACAATCGTTGATAAAAGCGTATTTTCATCGTATACTCTCGCAGATCCTCATTTTAATTGGCCTGGTCACATCGATGTTCTTATCGGCGCTGATAAAGTGTTTAGTGTTTTCAATGGAACAGCTGTTCGTGGTCACCAGGGGCAGCCTGACCTCATTCCAACTATTTTTGGTTGGATTGTTTGTGGTAACATGACAACCCCAAACTCGTTACCAACTCATGGCATTGATTCATACTACACTCAATTAGACACACCACTTGAGTTTGACCTGGAGCGCTTTTGGCGACTTGAAGAACTCTCTCATGAAACTACTCTTTCCATCGAAGACCAACGTGCTAAAGACATTTTCGCTACATCTCATTCGCGATTACCTGACGGCAGGTACCTAATTCAGCTGCCCTTTAAATCTGATAATGAGACTGATTTCGGAAACAGCATAAACGTCGCGTTAAATCGGTTCAAATATACCGAGCGTAAAATATCTTCCAATCAGTATTTAAGGGATAAATATATAGGCTTTATGCGGGAATACCTAAGTCTGGGGCATATGGAGGAGCTACCTTCCAATGAAATAGAAATATCTTCAGCAAAATGCTACTACCTACCACATTATGCTGTGATGAAAGAAGACAGCAGCACTACAAAGGTACGAGTAGTTTTTGACGGATCAGCTAAGTCTGGTCCCCACAAGTCTCTTAACGAAACTTTGCTAATAGGACAGACATACCAACGTGATCTCTTTTCAATTTGCATTCGCTTTCGTCGTCATATCTTTACTCTATCAGGTGATATAGAGAAAATGTTTCGTCAGATACGCGTTACCAGGAATCACTCGGACTTCCAACAAATTCTATGGAGAGAGTCAAGTGATCAACAACTGAAAAATTATCGTCTTTCGACTGTCACCTATGGTACAGCATGTGCACCATTCCTGGCTGTTCGTACTCTCTACCAACTCGCACTCGACCATATGAATACGTATCCACGCGCGGCAGCAGTATTGGTTAATGACGTAATGACCGGAGTAGATTCTATCGATGAAGTCACTTCCCTTCGTTTAGAACTTATACAGTTACTTCAATGTGGTGGATTTAATCTCCGCAAATGGACCACTAATTGTTGGCCCTTATTGGTTAGCTTACCAGAAGATCAGCGGGAGGTATCACCAAAGGAATTTGAAGAGTATTCCTCGGTCAAGCTGTTGGGATTACAATGGTCACCTGCTCGCGATACCTTTTCGTACAAGGTCAACATAAGTGGTAGCTCATCGGTTACTAAGCGACGCATTTTGTCTGAGTCGTCTAAAATATTTGACCCAATAGGATTCTTAACACCAGTCATCATCTCCATTAAAATTCTCTTTCAGGAGCTCTGGCGAAAGAAGTATGCATGGGACGATCCCATTTCGGTAGAACTCGCGGGTCAGTGGTGCTCAATTCGAGATCAGCTTCATTCGCTTTAAGTATTTCACGAATTATGTGTCCAACAATGGAAAATTTTGAATTCCATGCTTTCTGCGATGCATCCCTCGACGCTTACGCGGCAGTTGTATACTGCAGGAGTATAGACTCAACGGGTAAAATAACTAGCACAATCGTCGCTGCTAAGAGTAAAGTAGCACCTCTACAAGTAATTTCTCTTCCCCGACTGGAACTCTGTGGAGCGGTTCTTTTCACGCGATTAGTAAAAAAGCTTAAAACTTGTTTGCAATACAAAGAAATGAAAGTTTTTGTCTGGACTGATTCTGCAATAGTCCTTCATTGGCTATCGGCGTTGCCCAAAGGTGGTCAGTTTTTATAGCCAATCGCACATCAGAAATTCTATCTGAAATACCCAGGGAATCATGGTATCATGTGCGATCACATGATAATCCAGCTGACTGCGCATCCCGGGGCATTCCACCCTCTCATTTAATATCAAATGACTTGTGGTGGTTCGGACCTTCGTGGATAAGGCACGAACGAGATCAATGGCCCTACACCGCGTTTTCGCCCAAGAACATTCCAATAGAACACCTGGAAGAACGAAAAAATCCCCCTGTGCAACTACTACTATCAAAAATAGAACCCAATTATATTTTCGAAACACTCATAAGTAATTCCTTGCGCTACCTCAAAACAGTTCGTGTGCTCGCCTTTATTCTTCGGTTTATTTCCAACTCGCGTGTGAACTTTGATTCTAGAAATCGGCAACCGTTGTCATCGAGTGAACTCTCAACGGCAAAAACTCATCTCCATAAGTTCCACCAATCATTGTGTTTCTCGTCCGAAATAAACACTATCGCGAAAGGTGACGTACTCAAAGGTGGAAGCAAGTTGGCATCTCTAACGCCCTTCTTAGATACAGACCGTGTCCTTCGCGTCGGTGGTCGTATTCAAGAATCAGATGCAACCTTTTCCACGAAACACCCAATAATTATAGACAAAACACTCGGTTTGCCAAGCTTATTGCCGAAGACATCCACACACTCTACCTACACGTCGGTGTTTCCCAAATGTTTGCTATTCTTCGACAAGAATATTTCATCGTCGGTTGTCGCAACCTTTTACGCAAGGTCGTCCATGAATGCGTTGTGTGCTTTCGTCAACGTAAAATAACATCGACTCAGCTTATGGGAAATTTGCCAGCTGAGCGCGTTCGGTTTTCGCGTCCCTTTAGTACGGTCGGAGTTGACTATGCGGGACCCATAACACTGCGTTTAAGTAGAGGACGAAATCCGAAATTTGTCAAGAGCTATGTTGCTGTTTTTGTGTGTTTTACAACAAAAGCACTTCACTTGGAGTTAGTTGGAGATCTCTCTTCGTCCGCTTTTCTTGCCGCCCTTGATCGTTTCGTGTCGCGAAGGGGAAAACCATCCGAGATATGGAGCGACAACGGTACAAACTTTCATAGCAGCAAGAGACTCTTAGATGAAATGTTCCAGCTACTCATGAGCCAGCAACACAACAACATCGTCGCAGATCACTTATCTAAGGACAAAATTGCATGGAAGTTCATTCCCCCTTCTGCACCTCACTTTGGAGGTTTGTGGGAGGCAGGAGTGAAATCGGTTAAGTTTCACCTCAAGCGAGTAATCAGCAATCATAGGATCACATATGAAGAGATGTACACCTTGCTAACGCAAGTAGAAGCATTGCTCAACTCTCGACCTATGTGGCCTACTTCTGACATGGATCCAGTCGCACTAAGTCCGGCTCACTTTCTTATTGGTGAACCGCTAATCTCTGTACCTCGTCCTGATATGTGTTCTCAAAATGTTTGTCCATACTCTAATTGGTCTCTCTTACAGAACCTCAAACAAGGATTTTGGAAGCGGTGGCACTCCGAATATTTAACGTCTCTACAACAGCGCCCAAAGTGGCAAACCGTCAAAACAGATCTTCAGGTAGATGATGTCGTAATGCTGAAGGAACGAAATCTCCCACCATCGAAATGGATCCTTGGCCGAGTCAAGCGTGTTCATGCTGGGAAAGATCAACGAACTCGAGTTGCAACAGTTGTTACCCAATCTGGAGAGTACGTCAGGCCGATTGCCAAATTAGCTCCTCTCCATTTTTCTGAAAGAACGGAGTCTTTCAGGGGGGCTGAATGTTCGCTACTTATATATGAAACTTGTTATTTGTTATTATTAATTTTGCATATTTACATTATCGTTTATTATTTGCTTGCATATCGCCAAACAAAACGTTATTTGCCCTACCGTCTAACACTAATTCTAATAATTTCATGTAATGCAATGTTCTGTTATCACTCTCTCTTTACATTTTGTTATTCTTCTTTGTGATGTTGTTCGTTGCCACTTGTGCTAAAGTTTGTCATAATTTCGTTCTCTTTCGATATCCAACCAGCAAGCTGCGAACATCAATGGTATTGTATCAATAAATACACATCCAAAACCAATTCACTAATTTTGTCGTTTTGAATCATACGCGTAGTCGATCTTAATCGGTTTCAATTCATCGTACGTTTTCGAGAAAATAATATAAAACATTTTCTGGTCCTTCGATAGCCGAATTTATTCGGAAAAATAGACAATTTTCACAATAATTTGTAGAACAGTTCGTTGCATACACGTGTTTGTTGAATCGTTTCTTAAACCCATTCCATCTCGTCTTTTCTTCATCGAACAATATACGAAGATTAAACCTATCTGAATCTCCGGTGCGCGCGCAATAATTATTGAGCTTTTTCGTAATTATACGTCGGTCTAAGATGAATTTCATCAAGGGAAAACGGGGTCGTGCAAAGACTGCTATTTCTCGCGCTGCTACTTTCGCGGAATCAGTAGATGTAAATACCACACTTCCAATGCTAGAGATTAGGCTAGACAGTCTAACAAAAACGTGGACTGAATTCGTCGAATTGCAGAATGCTTTGTACGAGTTTTCGGCGGATCCAAACTTCGTTGATCCTGAAGCGGAATTTGCTGAGTACGAAACGAAATACTTTGTCGCGCATTCTGTTCTTACCAATTTCATTCATGTGAAGAACA
Source organism: Cheilosia variabilis (assembly GCA_951230905.1). Lineage (NCBI taxonomy): Eukaryota > Metazoa > Arthropoda > Insecta > Diptera > Syrphidae > Cheilosia > Cheilosia variabilis. Next base: position 96,605,321 of record OX579676.1, on the reverse strand, counting down.
TGGCAAGTGTATCAACTTCAAGTCAGCCAAACGAATCGGTAATTGAACAGTTGGCGAGTCAGCAAGCAACGTTTTTGCAAAAGTTAAACACCACCAATGTTGCAACTTCCGTAAAATTGCCGCATCTATCAATACCCCAATTTTCGGGCGACTATAAAGATTGGCCTGCGTTTAGAGACGCATTCCAGGGTTCAATAGATTGTAATTCGTCGCTAACTTCAACACAAAAACTTCAATATCTGAAGTCATTCTTATGTGGAGAGGCTAGCAATCTACTAAAGCACATCGTTAATTCTGACAACAATTATTTGGAAGCATGGGATCGCTTAGAAAGTCGATATGATAGAACTCCGTTATAGTTCAATCATTTATACAATCCTTTCTATCGTTGCCCACCACAAACTCTTCAAATGTGGCCGTACTGCGCAAAATCACTGATGGCGCTGACGAGGTAATTCGCGGGTAAAACGCATTAGAATCAAACAATCGAGATCCATGGTTAATATATATTATTTTGCAAAAGCTTGATCCAGAAACAAAGCAGGCGTGGGCTGAATTAATAGGCTCAAGGGATGATGCGACATTTAAAGAAATGCTAGACTTTTTGCAAAGCCGTTGTGTGTGTCTTGAATCCTGTTATACTCCTTCGCGTTCTATACAATCACGAAGTAAGGTTCAAGGCGTCATTCGAAGCCACTTCATTGAATCCAATCGCAGTTGTCCTAAATGCAAATTATACCACAGCCTTTTACAATGTCAACATTTTCTCGCACTTCCAATTGATGCTCGTCGAACATTTGTTAAGGAGCAGTCCTTATGCTTTAATTGTCTTCGTCAAGGTCATTCCTCAAATAGATGCCGGTCAAACAATCGTTGCAAAACATGCAGGTCGCGTCCCCATACCCTCGTACATCCTCGTCGCCAAATTCTACTTCAGCTGCTTCTTGCATATCATCTTCTTCTTCGTCCAATATTGCACCGCCGATACAGTCATCATACACTGCTACTAATATTTATGGTTCTCCACCATATTCGGATTTACCCTCATCTTCGAATTCAGCACCAGCAACAAATTCATCAACCGTTTTTTGTTCACATACAAATGCAGTAGACAAATCGGTAAAACCCATTCGTTCTACCCAAACTTTACTGCCTACTGCCATCGCTCGTGCTAACGACAACCAAGGAGTTCTGCAGAACATTCGGTTGCTGCTAGATTCAGGGTCTCAAGTTTCGTTTGTTAAGGAACAAACAGTGCAACGTTAAGGGCTCATTAGGAAAGCTGCCCGTATTCCTGTTCTTGGTGTTGGCTCCACGTCAGCAGGTGTAACAAATGGAGTTGTTACACCAAATGACAAGCAATCTGTCGAGATTCGGTGCTACGTCATCTCAAAACTTACTTCGCTAGTACCTGCAGCTGCATCTACAATCGTTGATAAAAGCGTATTTACATCGTATCCTCTCGCAGATCCTCATTTTAATTGGCCTGGTCACATCGATGTTCTTATCGGCGCTGATAAAGTGTTTAGTGTTTTCAATGGAACAGCTGTTCGTGGTCACCAGGGGCAGCCTGACCTCATTCCAACTATTTTTGGTTGGGTTGTTTGTGGTAACATGACAACCCCAAACTCGTTACCAACTCATGGCATTGATTCATACTACACTCAATTAGACACACCACTTGAGTTTGACCTGGAGCGCTTTTGGCGACTTGAAGAACTCTCTCATGAAACTACTCTTTCCATCGAAGACCAACGTGCTGAAGACATTTTCGCTACATCTCATTCGCGATTACCTGACGGCAGGTACCTAATTCAGCTACCCTTTAAATCTGATAATGAGACTGATTTCGGAAACAGCATAAACGTCGCGTTAAATCGGTTCAAATATACCGAGCGTAAAATATCTTCCAATCAGTATTTAAGGGATAAATATATAGGCTTTATGCGGGAATACCTAAGTCTGGGGCATATGGAGGAGCTACCTTCCAATGAAATAGAAATATCTTCAGCAAAATGCTACTATCTACCACATAATGCTGTGATGAAAGAAGACAGCAGCACTACAAAGGTACGAGTAGTTTTGGACGGATCAGCTAAGTCTGGTCCCCGCAAGTCTCTTAACGAAACTTTGCTAATAGGACAGTGTTCAAAAACATAAGAGCACAGTAATAGCGCGCAACAACAACCCAACCATCAGCCGACAACAAACGGCATCCTCGAGCGGCGCGAGTTTTTCATTGCGCAACAACAACAATCATCAGCCGACAACCAACGGCATCCTCGAGCGGCGCGAGTTTTTCATCGCACAACAACAAACAAATCATCAGCCGATGACAAACGGCATCCTCGAGCGGAGCGAGCCAACCTTCATCGCAGCAACAACAAAAAACGCACACGAACCAACAGGCAATGCATTGCAACAGCCCAACGAGCAAGGGAGAATCGTCCAACCGAGTAACGGTGGTTGCGACCGACAACCAGTGCGCGGCAGCAGGAACCAATTCGGCGACAACAAGGCGACGATGACAAAATACCACCGTATGAGCAGCAGTAGTGCAAATTTAGTTTTAGCTTTACTTTTCGAGCAGACAACGACCAGAGCGGTTCAGCATACAGTCCATTAAAGAAATAAAATAAAAATCAATACGCCATAATTTCCTTTCTTTTTTTTCTTTTCTTCACATCGTGAACATTTTGGTCCAATCGAGCCAAATTGAGCCAGTGCCATCAAAAAGCCATTGCGGCAAGTGTTCATAGTTTCGTCATAAATAAAAAATAAAACATTCGTGAGCTATTTTGTGCAGTGCTAGCGTATATAAAACACGAACTATTGTAAAGCCATACGTGCGGCAGTAAAATAAAAAAAAAAACATTCGATTTTGATCGTGCAAAAACCATCCCTTGTGCAACGACTAAATTGCAGTGTGCAAAAGCCGAATCTCTTTCGGCAAGCTCAATTCTGTGCACGATTACTGCGATTTCCGAGGGGTCGACCCGAATTGTAGTAGCTCGTGAACAGTCTTACGGGCCAGAGCAACTGGTTAGTGAAATCAACCAGATCAGATTCAATGGGTGACGTAGCGCGCAGGGACGTGTTCCGTTCGTCGCTCATGCGAATTGTGAGGTATGTGAGCGAGCCCGAGTTCACGACAGCCGGTGAACCCATGCTGAGTGGAAAATTGTCAGGAGCAGAAAGTGCTTACAACAGGCTGCTGGAGCAACATCTGCAACTAGTTGAAGCATCAGTGGGGGAGGAAGAGCTGGTCGCGCACGACCACTACCTGGCAGGTGTCGAGGACGCCTTTTACGACGCCACGGCGAGACTACGTGCGCGTATAGCGGAGATAGGTCGACAACAGGACGCAGCCAATGCAACCGTTGACGCTTCCACATCGAGAGCAAGCGTGATCCAGGTGCGGCAAGAGCGGCCGAGTAAACTTGTGACGTTTAGGGGTGACTTCACCAAATGGCGCGAGTTCCGTGATATGTTCATCACGGAAGTGCATAGCAACGAGCACATGGCGAACGTCACAAAGTTAAAAGAGCTGAAACAAGCGCTAGAAGAAGCTCCTGCCAGACTCATCAACCGCTGGCAAGTCACCGAGGCAAATTATACTGAGGCCTGGACGAAGCTCAACGAGGTCTACGACAATCCTCAGAGCATCGTGGACGCGCATCTAAACGCCTTACACACCATCCCGAGCATTGGCAGAGGTGCAACCAGATCACAGGACATCCGCGACCTCATTAACGAGACCAACGCCCACCTCACATCATTGGGTCCTCTCGGGGTAGACACGGTGTCCTGGGACCCCATGATCGTCAACATGCTGAGAGCACGATTGGATTCCGAAACCAACCAAGCATGGCAAATGGCGAGAGAAGACGTACGCAAGATCGCCACTCTCGCCGAGTTCTTCAAATTTCTGGAAAAACGAGCAAGCGCCTTGGACTCAACCTTCCTTGACCGCGCCGAGCATCCCATCAGGGAAGAGCAGAGGAAGTCCAGGACCAACAGCAGCGCAGCCGGAGGGAACAGAGCAACACCCATCCAACGATGCCCTCTGTGCAGGACGGAGCACGCGCTATACCGGTGCCAAGACTTTCTGGCACTTACCGTCCAAGCAAGAGCCGACAAAGTGCGTCAGTGGAAGTTATGCGCCAATTGCCTAAAAGGCGGACACGTCGCAATCAACTGCCAAGCGGGCAGCTGCCGCAGGTGTAACAGGAAACACAACAGTGCCTTGTGCCCAGAAGCAAGAAACCCCCGAGATCGCTTCGTAGCAACAGTTGCTCAGGAGCGCGAGCAACTCGGCGTTCGCCAGGAGCAGACGGGTCCAACGGACGCGTAGCAATCAACAACCATGCCAATGGACACGCAGCACCCGAGGAGCATCGAGGAGGCGGGTGGCACAGAGCTGGAGGGAGCATTGCTGGCCACAGCACGAATTGACGTCAGCAGCGGAAGCGGCTGAACACTAGAAGCACGAGCGCTTCTTGACAGCGGGAGCCAAATTAATTTGGTAACGGAGCAATTCATCCGGAAGATGGGCATCAGGACTCATAAACCAGACATTCGGGTATCAGGTATCGGCGCAGGTGCCAATGTGCAGTTATCCGGGGTCGTTCGTCTGTACATCCGTTCCCGGGTGAAACCGACATTCACATTACAAATCAGATGTTACACCATGGAGCAAATCATATCTGATTTGCCTGACAGCGATCTTATGCCAGACGAGATGGCAGACCTCAACGAGTTGAGCTTAGCAGACACGAGCTTCAACAGGGTGTCCGGTATTGACATTCTCCTAGGTGTCCAGGTCTGGGCCGAAATCATCCAGAGCAGGATGATAAGATACGATTCTGGACTAACAGCGCAAGACACACACCTCGGATGGATCGTCTTCGGGCGATCACAACCATCAGCGCGTGCATTGAGGGTGACGGTTGTAACCGAAGAACCAACGAACAAGGAGCTGAGTGATCTACTACGGAGATTCTGGGAGATCACTGAAGGAGAAGGAGCACCATCGATGTCTGCAAATGACCAGTGGACGGAGGACAACTTCCAGAACACACACAGCCGGGATTCTACGGGAAGGTACGTGGTGAGCATACCCGTAAGTCCACTGATTCACAGTCTGGGCAGTACGAGAGCAGCGGCCCTGCAGCGATTTTTCCAGCTGGAGAAAAGGCTGCAAGCAAATGCCGAGCTAAGAGCAAATTACGTGCAGTTCATGCGTGAGTACCGGCAGTTGGGCCACATGACTCCGGTCACACCAGAGCATAATCCACGAGGACCCGTGTACCACATTCCTCACCACTGCGTCACACGGAAGTTCCGCGTGGTTTTCGACGCGTCCTGTAAGAGCGACAGTGGAATCTCGCTTAACGACGCACAGTTTCCTGGTGCGAAACTCCAAAAGGATCTGGCTGACATAATCACACGCTTCAGGTGCTTCAAGGTGTCAGTGATGGCGGACGTCAAAAAAATGTTCCGCCAAGTAAGAGTAGATCCAGAGCAATGGGACCTTCAAAGAATCTTCTGGAGGGAGCATCCAGGTGAGCAGCTGCAGGAATACTGGCTGACTGTTGTCACGTACGGGATGACATCCAGTAGCTTCAACGCAGTGAGAGCGATGCAGCAGTGTGCGCGTGACCACAAGGTGAAGTACCCTCGAGCATATGAAGCCATACTCCGCAACTTCTATGTGGATGACATGCTCACCGGAGCAGAGAACGAAGAGCAGGCTACCTCGCTGGGCAGAGAAATCGTTGCATCTCTCAAGGCGGGCGGCTTTGAGCTGGACAAATTTACGTCTTCGAGTGAGCGGGTGCGGTCAGAGCTATGCGCCAGAAGGGACAGTCAGACCGAGGTCAGCCTTTCCAAGGAGCATAAGGCATCTATACTGGGACTTGGCTGGGACGCAGTCACGGACGAGATCCTCTTCAAGGTGGATCATGAGCAGAGCAATCGCAAATTAACCAAGCGTGCCGTAGTTAGTGCCGCGGCAAAACTATACGACCCAAATGGATATCTCGCCCCAATCATCATCCAAGTCAAGCTCCTGATCCAGGACTTGTGGCGATCTGGAGTTCAATGGGATGAGAACATACCATCCGACCTTGTGCCCATATGGAACAGCTTCCACGAGCAAATAAGACACCTAACGTCAGTGCGAGTGCCGAGATGGATAGGATCTGAGAGCAATGCAACAATGCAATTACACGGATTTTCGGACTCATCCAGCAGAGCGTACGCCGCGGTGATCTATCTGCGATCAACATCGCCCGGTGGAGCTACAAGGTGCGTCATGGTCGCAGCAAAGACGAGGGTAGCGCCACTCAAAACAATCACCATTCCGAGGCTAGAGCTGTGCGGGGCACATTTATTGTGCAAACTAATGGGCCAGGTGATAAGTGCAACGGAGCTCGAGAACATACCCAGGACTTACTGCACCGATTCGATGATCGTGCTGCATTGGATCAAGAAGTCGCCGGCTGATCTAAAAACATTCGTAGCGAACAGGGTGAGTTCAATTCAAGGGCATGCAGGTGACCAACCTTGGAAGCATGTCGCTTCCGGGGATAACCCGGCGGACCTGGGATCAAGGGGGCTTTCCGCTGCGCAAATTCACAACTCCCTGTCCCTGTGGTGGCATGGACCGCGTTGGTTGAGCGGACCGGAAGAGCAATGGCCAACCGTCCTGCCTACCTTAAACGCAACGGAGAGGCTCCGGGCAGCCACTGCCATGAAATCGGCGACCGTCGCAAATGCGAGAATTGCGAGAAGACGAGAGCTATGCATAGACAACATAAGTCTTCTGGAGCGTAAATCGACACTTCAAGGCATACTGCGGACCACTGCCTACGTCATCAAATTCATTCGATTGTGCAAGAAGGGTGACCAGAGGAGCAAACCTGGCTATACAACAGCGATGGAGCGGAAGGAAGCATTAGAATACTGGGTAAAGGTAACGCAGCGAGCAGCATACGAGCAAGAAATTATGCGGATACGGGAGAAGCGACCCAGGAACAATACGAGCAGTATCGCCACCTTGAGTCCCTTTCTAGACTCGAATGGAGTACTTCGGGTCTGTGGACGTTTACAACAATCATCGCTGGATTACGACAGCATGCATCAAACAATACTACCCGCGAAGAGCAAACTAACTGAGCTTTTAGATAGATAGATAGATAGATATGATTTATTCTTATACCTTCAAGATACATACAAATGATACATAATACAAAATATACGAAAAAGTATAAGAAAGGTTGGTGACATTCAGTATTTATACACATGGATAAAAAAAAAATATTGAGGGAAGCGCATTTCCGAACGCTGCATGGCGGGGTACAACTCTGCATGCAATACATCAGACAGAGGTTTTGGATTCCATCACTTCGACGTGTTTTAAAATCATCCATAGCGAGATGCAGGGAGTGCTTCCGTCAGAGACAACAAGTGGCAGAGCAGCTGATGGGAAATCTCCCGGAGGAGCGTGTACGGCCAGCCAGAGCTTTCAAACATAGCGGCGTGGACTATGCTGGTCCAGTACAGATCAAGGCTAGGGCAGGGAGATCTAGGATCATCGAGAAGGGCTATATCGCGGTTTTTGTATGTATGGTGACGCGTGCAATACATTTGGAGCTTGTCACCAACCAGCAATGGAGAGCAATTCTTCCAGTCGAGCAAATCAGCGCGATGGGCACTGAATGGAAATTCATCGCGCCAGGTGCACCACACACAGGCGGCATTTGGGAAGCTGGCGTAAAGTCGATGAAGCACCATCTGCGCAGAATCCTGGGCAGACAAATCTTCACGTTCGAAGCGCTGGCTACCACTCTCGTGCTAATAGAAGCCTGCCTCAATTCAAGGCCACTAACTGCCTTGACAGACGACCCGGACGACTTAAGTGCTCTCACGCCGGGGCACTTCCTTATCGGCGAGCAAATTGTGCAGCCGCTCACGCCAGACTTCAGCGAGATACCAGAGAATCGGCTTAAGCTATGGAGCACGATTTCCCAGATGCAGCAGCACTTCTGGAAAAGATGGAACAAGGAATACGTGAACACCCTACAGCAACGATTCAGGTGGAATCAGGAACGCGAAAACATCAAGGTCGGGGACTTGGTACTCATCAAGAACGAAAACCTACCACCTACCTTGTGGCTTCTCGGACGGATCACCACCGTTCACAAAGGCAAGGATGGGCTCGTAAGAAGCGCCGAAGTCAAAACTGAGCATTCAACATTGGTCAGGCCAATCCAGAAACTTTGTATTCTCCCCACGGACCAGAGCGGTTACCACAATTGAAGATCACTCTTCAATTGGGGGGGGGGGGGGGGGGAATGTTCAAAAACATAAGAGCACAGTAATAGCGCGCAACAACAACCCAACCATCAGCCGACAACAAACGGCATCCTCGAGCGGCGAGGTTTTCATTGCGCAACAACAACAATCATCAGCCGACAACCAACGGCATCCTCGAGCGGCGCGAGTTTTTCATCGCACAACAACAAACAAATCATCAGCCGATGACAAACGGCATCCTCGAGCGGAGCGAGCCAACCTTCATCGCAGCAACAACAAAAAACGCACACGAACCAACAGGCAATGCATTGCAACAGCCCAACGAGCAAGGGAGAATCGTCCAACCGAGTAGCGGTGGTTGCGACCGACAACCAGTGCGCGGCAGCAGCAACCAATTCGGCGACAACAAGGCGACGATGACAAAATACCACCGTATGAGCAGCAGTAGTGCAAATTTAGTTTTAGCTTTACTTTTCGAGCAGACAACGACCAGAGCGGTTCAGCATACAGTCCATTAAAGAAATAAAATAAAAATCAATACGCCATAATTTCCTTTCTTTTTTTTCTTTTCTTCACATCGTGAACAGACAGACATACCAACGTGATCTCTTTTCAATTTGCATTCGCTTTCGTCGTCATATATTTACTCTATCAGGTGATATAGAGAAAATGTTTCGTCAGATACGCGTTACCAGGAATCACTCGGACTTCCAACAAATTCTATGGAGAGAGTCAAGTGATCAACAACTGAAAAATTATCGTCTTTCGACTGTCACCTATGGTACAGCATGTGCACCATTCCTGGCTGTTCGTACTCTCTACCAACTCGCACTCGACCATATGAATACGTATCCACGCGCGGCAGCAGTATTGGTTAATGACGTAATGACCGGAGTAGATTCTATCGATGAAGTCACTTCCCTTCGTTTAGAACTTATACAGTTACTTCAATCTGGTGGATTTAATCTCCGCAAATGGACCACTAATTGTTGGCCCTTATTGGTTAGCTTACCAGAAGATCAGCGGGAGGTATCACCAAAGGAATTTGAAGAGTATTCCTCGGTCAAGCTGTTGGGATTACAATGGTCACATGCTCGCGATACCTTTTCGTACAAGGTCAACATAAGTGGTAGCTCATCGGTTACTAAGCGACGCATTTTGTCTGAGTCGTCTAAAATATTTGACCCAATAGGATTCTTAACACCAGTCATCATCTCCATTAAAATTCTCTTTCAGGAGCTCTGGCGAAAGAAGTATGCATGGGACGATCCTATTTCGGTAGAACTCGCGGGTCAGTGGTGCTCAATTCGAGATCAGCTTCCTTCGCTTTAAGTATTTCACGAATTATGTGTCCAACAAAGGAAAATTTTGAATTCCATGCTTTCTGCGATGCATCCCTCGACGCTTACGCGGCAGTTGTATACTGCAGGAGTATAGACTCAACGGGTAAAATAACTAGCACAATCGTCGCTGCTAAGAGTAAAGTAGCACCTCTAAAAGTCATTTCTCTTCCCCGACTGGAACTCTGTGGAGCGGTTCTTTTGACGCGATTAGTAAAAAAGCTTAAAACTTCTTTGCAATACAAAGAAATGAAAGTTTTTGCCTGGACTGATTCTGCAATAGTCCTTCATTGGCTATCGGCGTTGCCCAAAAGGTGGTCAGTTTTTATAGCCAATCGCACATCAGAAATTCTATCTGAAATACCCAGGGAATCATGGTATCATGTGCGATCACATGATAATCCAGCTGACTGCGCATCCCGGGGCATTCCACCCTCTCATTTAATATCAAATGACTTGTGGTGGTTCGGACCTTCGTGGATAAGGCACGAACGAGATCAATGGCCCTACATCGCGTTTTCGCCCAAGAACATTCCAATAGAACACCTGGAAGAACGAAAAAATCCCCCTGTGCAACTACTAGTATCAAAAATAGAACCGAATTATATTTTCGAAACACTCATAAGTAATTCCTCGCGCTACCTCAAAACAGTTCGTGTGCTCGCCTTTATTCTTCGGTTTATTTCCAACTCGCGTGTGAACTTTGCTTCTAGAAATCGGCAACCGTTGTCATCGAGTGAACTGTCAACGGCAAAAACTCATCTCGTTAAGTTCCACCAATCATTGTATTTCTCGTCCGAAATAAACACTATCGCGAAAGGTGACGTACTCAAAGGTGGAAGCAAGTTGGCATCTCTAACTCCTTTCTTAGATACAGACCGTGTTCTTCGCGTCGGTGGTCGTATTCAAGAATCAGATGCAACCTTTTCCACGAAACACCCAATAATTATAAACAAAACACTCGGTTTGCCAAGCTTATTGACGAAGACATCCACACACGCTACCTACACGTCGGTGTTTCCCAAATGTTTGCTATTCTTCGACAAGAATATTTCATCGTCGGTTGTCGCAACCTTTAACGCAAGGTCGTCCATGAATGCGTTGTGTGCTTTCGTCACCGTAAAATAACATCGACTCAGCTTATGGGAAATTTTCCAGCTGAGCGCGTTCGGTTTTCGCGTCCCTTTAGTATGGTCGGAGTTGACTATGCGGGACCCATAACACTGCGTTTAAGTAGAGGACGAAATCCGAAATTTGTCAAGAGCTATGTTGCTGTTTTTGTGTGTTTTACAACAAAAGCACTTCACTTGGAGTTAGTTGGAGATCTCTCTTCGTCCGCTTTTCTTGCCGCCCTTGATCGTTTCGTGTCGCGAAAGGGAAAACCATCCGAGATATGGAGCGACAACGGTACAAACTTTCATGGCAGCAAGAGACTCTTAGATGAAATGTTCCAGCTACTCATGAGCCAGCAACACAACAACATCGTCGCAGATCACTTATCCAAGGACAAAATTGCATGGAAGTTCATTCCCCCTTCTGCACCTCACTTTGGAGGTTTGTGGGAGGCAGGAGTGAAATCGGTTAAGTTTCACCTCAAGCGAGTAATCAGCAATCATAGGATCACATATGAAGAGATGTACACCTTGCTAACGCAAGTAGAAGCATTGCTCAACTCTCGACCTATGTGGCCTACTTCTGACATGGATCCAGTCGCACTAAGTCCGGCTCACTTTCTTATTGGTGAACCGCTAATCTCTGTTCCTCGTCCTGATATGTGTTCTCAAAATGTTTGTCCATACTCTAATTGGTCTCTCTTACAGAACCTCAAACAAGGATTTTGGAAGCATTGGCACTCCGAATATTTAACGTCTCTACAACAGCGCCCAAAGTGGCAAACCGTCAAAACAGATCTTCAGGTAGATGATGTCGTGATGCTGAAGGAACGAAATCTCCCACCATCGAAATGGATCCTTGGCCGAGTTAAGTATTTTCATGCTGGGAAAGATCAACGAACTCGAGTTGTAACAGTTGTTACCCAATCTGGAGAGTACGTCAGGCCGATTACCAAATTAGCTCCACTCCCTTTTTCTGAAAGAACGGAGTCTTTCAGGGGGGGCTGAATGTTCGCTACTTATGTATGAAACATTTTGTTATTATTTATTTTGTATATTTACATTATCGTTTATTATTTGCTTGTATATCGCCAAACAAAACGTTATTTGCCCTACCGTCTAACACTAATTCTAATAATTTCATGTAATGCAATGTTCTGTTATCACATCCTTATTTTTCTTTGTGATGTTGTTCGTTGCCACTTCTGCTAAAATTTGTCATAATTTCGTTCTCTTTCGATATCCAACCAGCAAGCTGCGAACATCAATGGTATTGTATCAAGAAATACCCATCCAAAACCAATTCACTAATTTTGTCGTTTTGAATCATACGCATGCTGTAGTCTCGTAGTCGATCTTAATCGGCTTCAATTCGTGGTACGTTTTCGAGAAAATAATATAAAACAATCACGAACTGCAGTAACTCATAAAAGACCTCAACCCCATCTGTGATATAGCTTCTAAAAACCCATTATTTTGCTCCTTTTTAATTTTCTCCATTACGTAGTAAGAGAAAGATACAAAATCTCCAACTAGAGATGTTAATCAATTCTGGCATTACGATGATAGGTCAACTCAAAAAAGTGGGTCGCAAAATAATGTCCGTCTGTCCGTCCCGAGGCCTACAGCCTTAACGGCTACCCGGATTTCGTTCAAACTCCGGATTTGGAGTTTGGGGGCTTCCAGTTTTTGTTTTGCACGGTCACCTCAATATTAATGTTACTTCCCATACCAGTTTGATTTGTTCGAAAACGGCTTCAACGACTTCAACCAAAATTGATTTTTAAGCTCAAGTAGGTGAGGTTAACATAACTGAATACTCAGTTTTCCGCTAAAAAATCGAATAACGGTACTTTTAAGATTTGGACATATGTATCTCGAAAACTGTCCATACGATTGTATCAAAATTTGTTTTCTATGGTAATATGGTGATTTTTAACTCAAACTCAGTTTTTTTCTGTTTTTTTCCGTAAAATAGATTTTTTAAATTAAGTTTTCAGACTTAGAGTAAAATGTATGTTTTCAAAATTATTGCGTCCTTAATTTTCAATTCGATTCACCGAAAACGCTAATTTAAAAAAAAAAAAACTGCTCATATCGCGAAAACCCCATTTTCGATTTCGATAAAACTTTTAAACAAAGTAACGCTTACATCCCGAGCAATAACTTGTACTCAGTTTTTAGCTAAAAAGTTAAACAATAGTATTTTTCAAACTAAACATTGTAATATTTGGTAGCTCCTAAGCTACCGAGTCTTGACAGGATTTCTTTAAGTACCATAATCCATAAGAAAGGGGAGATCAACCCACCTTGCGGTCATCATCGGCCATCAAACACACGCGGGGCCTCGCTACACTCAATTTGGCGTCATGCGACTGAACATTTGACATCGATGTACATTTCTATTTGCTCACTAACATCACTACACCGACTGCAGCAGCTGACATTGCACCGTCATGCTGGGAACATTTGCGCACATTGGCTTTTGCATATCCTTCGTTTGGCAGAACTGGTCGAATAGATGCTCTTATTGGCGCTGATGTGTGGAATAATATTGTAGTGTACCCACACAGAACAATTAAAGTAACACAAAATAAATCCAATCACAAGAACAGCAACGATATCGACAAACGAAGGCGCCATGCAAAACACAAAACAGATAACGAGTCACCCAAATGGATATGCATTTCACATTGCAGAAGCATTAACTCACCCAGGTTCATGTTGTGTAAACAAAACACTAATTTATGACACACAAGTGTCATTCATTCACTTATGGCGTCCCAAGTGCCAGATGTTCGCTGAAGGAGTAATTGGACTCTTTAAATTCGGGTCAATTATTGAAATAGATTTGGGAATGCTAAGGAGGGTCAACTAGTATATAAGTAGAACGTTTAGGAAATATGAAGCAGAATCATTTTAGTACTCGTACAACTTGTTTCTCAATTTTATGGCACTTGATGGCGCATTGAGCCTGCCTGGCATCCTATCCTCTTGTTGAACTTGACAGGACTTTAAGATCACCAAGAGAGTTTACTTATATAGCGATCCTATGAACACTTTCACTTACACAAAAGACCGAAGAGTAGGTTCCACAGGGTGAAACAAGCGCTCCAGTATACACACCAGCCGCTAAACCTCTCACCATAGAGGACTATAAAAAACGACAGCTCAAAAAAAAGGAGGCCAAATTGACAGAAATTCCTATAATCGAGACAAAACCAAAAAGAAAAAGAGGAGGCTTACCATACAAGAACAGAAAACGACTGGCTTATTTAAAAAGCCTGATCAACGAGGATACACCACTACCGTGGGAGACAGCAAGAAAAATATACAAAGAAATCGACTAAATCGAGCCGACAATAAAAAGATACAAGGATGGGAAATAACAATGTCAGAGAATAACAACCATCGACAACATCGGTTGCAGCAACTACAACTATAGTATTAATAATAATAATTTGTATCCTTTATAAAATAAATGTATATTACAAAAGCTAGGTAAAAACCAAAATAGCTAGGAGTTGTATAAATAATGTTTAAGTAAAAATAAAAATACATAAAATACTAGCTGACTCGGCGAGTTCAATGCTTAGAAACGACTTCATAGATTTCCGGCTTCTTGATCGTTCGACAGCAGCGCCACCCAACGGGTCCAAAACTATACCATCTTCCTAGGTGGAACCTAACATACCCATCCACAAAATTCCATTGAAATCAGTTGAGTGGTTTCGGAGATTGACTACCACCTGTCACCTGCCGGGTGGCCACCAAAACGATCGTATCTTTAACATATCCACAAAATTTCATTTAAAGTATGTTCGCTAAAATGTCTATAACTCGTATAACCAATACACATACAAATGCCTTATATACATACAAACCTTGGTATTGACGTCACCTTTCATTTAAAGTTTCCAGAAACAAAATCCGTTCACGCATTAAGAGAACATCAATTCAAACACAATCCGACTTATTTTTTTATTATACTTGCAAACGCTGTTGTTCGCGTGTTCTGAATGTGTCGGTGACTCCTTGACGGGCCAGTCTTTGTGTCAATGCATTAGCTCGAAGGCGTTCATTGCGGTGCTCTTGACTTTCATTAGCACGTGTGATTGCAGTCGGATTTATTACATTTCCATTGTCCGTCAATTGATCTTGTGCCGATGTATTTAACCGTTGGTTGTGCTGTAATTGTGAATGGATAGTCCGTCGACCAATATTTCCCCCTCGTCCACGAAGACGTGGCATTGTTTCAGTTACGTAACTTATATATTTAACCGATGGTTGTGCTGTAATTGTGAATGGATAGTCCAGATAGCAGGAGCAGAAATATTGGATTCTTATTTTTTTTTTTTTTTTGGGAGGTACCACGCCCCTTTGTACAATCCCGCCCATATTTGCAGCAGCACTTAAAAAATGCACACCAAACCGACGTACCAAATTTTGTGCCAATACCGTTATCAGGAGCAGAAATAATAGATTTTTAATTTGTGGTTTGTATGGGAGGTACCACGCCCCATTGTCCAATTGGACCGAATTGTAAATCTAAACCACCCGGGGCGCAACCCAAGCGCATACAAAAAAATTTATGCAAATCGGTCCAGCCGTTTAGGAGGAGTTCAGTCACAACACACGTACAGTAGAATTATATAGAAGGTGGCGCAAAAATAACCTTCCGATGTTTTTTGGCTGTAATTTAAACAAAAAATGAAAAACTTTGATTCTTCTTGTGGATTATTTTTATTTGGTCTTTTAATTTTTTTTACATCAAGTCGAGAATATGATGTCATGTAAATGGCCGCCGCCACAGTTGATTGTCATTTGAGCCCTTTTTATGGCATTTTCCATTACTTTGGCCAAAACTTCCGGCGATAGGTCCTCACATTCTTGACGGATATTGTCTTTAAGAGCTTTAAGAGTCTGAGGCTTGTTGACATAAACCCGCGACTTCAAAAAGCCCCACAAAAAGAAGTCTGGAGCGGTCAAATCAGGCGATCTTGCTGGCCAGTGCAAATCGCCAAAACGGGAGATTAGGCGCCCGGAAATGCATCCTTCAGCATATCGGTTGTGGCACGTGCAGTGTGTGCCGTTGCACCGTCCTGTTGGAACCACATGTTTTCCAATCCCAATTCATCAAGTTGCGGCAAAAAGAACTCGTTGATCATTGCTCTTTAGCGCTCACCATTCACAGTAACCGTTTGGCCCGCGACGTCTTCGATCTTCGGCTACAGCAGCAATATTTTCTGCAGAACGGTTACTCCGGGGTCTGCCACGCCTGGCAGCATCTCGTGTTGTGCCAGTCTCTTCGAGGCGAGCGGCTAAACGTCGCAGTGTTTCACCAGTAGGCGTTGGACGGCTAGGAAATCTGCGACGAAATTCACGTTGTGCCAAAGTCACCGACTGATTATTGCTCAAATAAATAGTCACCAATATTCCGCGTTCTAGAGCAGTGTAGCGTAACATTGTTTATTAACGTGTATTTCGCGTGTGTTTACTACACAAATGTCAAAACAGAACTGACATTAGGGGCCAATCGCAAAATTTATAGCATTTTCTGATAGGAGGATTACTTTTGCGGCACCTTGTATAATAGATATAAAAACTATCAATGGCTAGGGAATATTACGAGAAATGGAAGAGTACCTTAAAGAACTCAACCAAATTTGTTTTAAATATAAAAAAAGCAGCAATAAAGGAAGAAAGAATCAACATTATCGACAACCAGGGAAACGTAAAGGGTCCGGAGAACTCAATGAACAACTGTCCGGTACACCAGAATCTATCGTACTGAATACCTCCAACAACCCTATAAACCACATAGAGATACAAGTAGCCTCAAGAGAAACCTGACATATCTCATAGACACAGGTGCAGACATATCCATATGCAAAGAAGTAAACATAGATATAGATACAAACGAAAGGTGGAGACTGACATAAATAACTAAAGAAGAGACCCAAATTTAGAACTTAGATTAAACGATACTACAATAACCCACAAGTTTCACATAATAGGCAGATATTTCCCTATTTTGACAGATGGCATTCTAGGAAGAGATTTTTTTCACGGTACATGTGTAAAATAGATTATGAGTGGCTTTTAGTGTGTTAGATACTTTCTATTATTTGAAGGAAAGAATCTAGTTCCTTATATGATCCCGTGAAGATTGGGATGAAACTTACACACTCACAACAATAGCAAAAATCCAAAGAAAAATTACAATACCACCTAGAACAGAAGGTGGATTTCCAATTGACCTAAGATTAGTTAAAGACAGCATCATTTTGAATGATGAAGTTGAAAAGGGAGATGTCATATAAAATTATTAAACACAAATGATTTCGAAGTAACCATAGAGAATATTAAACCAAAACTAGACACTAGAAAATTATAGCATTATGAAGACAAACGAAATAACATATGACGAACGGAGGGCACATAAACTACTAAAAGAACTAAAAATAGACCAGACTGACACAGAGACAGAAAAGTCACTTACACAAATTTTCAGACACTATCAAGACATTTTCCACCTTGAAAATGAACCACTAACAACAAATAACTTTTATACACAAAAACGCAATACAACAAATAACAACCCAGTATACATAACAAATTACAGGGTCCCGCAAACACAAAACTACGAAATAAGAGAACAAGTCAGAAGTTTATTAGAAAATGACATAATAGAACATTCAGTCAGCCCATATAATGCACCATAATACACAATGCACAAAGAAATGGCGTTTGGTAGTAGATTTTCGAAAATTGAACGACAAAATTGTTGGCGGAACAAATCAAAGCCGTAGCTAAGAACAAATAAAAAGAGGCACGTCTTCATATAACGAATGCTTATATTAAACTCAGAAGTAAAAATATTACAATGATGCATAAGTGCAGCTAAAGATGAGACAAGTAAATATGTATATACAACTGAATTAGGGTTGCCAAGACATGTTAATCCTACAAACTGCATCTCAACCAAAATTCACAAGAAAAACATAATATTAATTATTAAATAGTTCTTTAAACAAATTCACGTGTTTACTCTTATTTAAACATTTTGTGAAAATATCAGCAACATTATCATTGTTTGGTATATATTCAAATGATACTTCATTAGGCGTACACTTATCTTTTATATAATGATACTTTATATCAATATGCTTACTACGTTTTGTGTTATATAAATTGTAGCAAAAAAAATAGCACCCTGGTTTTCGCAATATATGGTAGTTGCCTTATCTGTATGTTGCAAAAATCCCATCTCCGCCAGCAAACTTCGCTGAAATACGACTTCCTTCGTACCTTGACACATGGCGATGTACTCAGCTGTGCTAAGTGCTATAACGTTCTGCTTCTTGGATTCCCAGGCGACTGGACCACCGGCAAAGTAAACAACATAACCACTGTAGGAATTTCGGTCAGTTGCATCCGAACCCCAATCAGCATCTGTATAACAAATTAGACCATTATTATTTTTGTAAGTCAAACAAAGCTCTGAGTCGTTTCGTAAATATCGAAGTATGTGCTTAGCTGCCACAAAGTTATCCTGATGTGGATGGGAGCTAAACTGTGATAGCTTCGAAACAACATGAGTTATATCAGATCTGGATATTGTCGCCAAATAGTTAAATGCACCCATAAGAGATTGATATTAATTGATTTTTGTTCCTACGCAGTTCTGCTTCTTACATTTTACTAGTACTGTTCCACAGGCCAGCGGTGTAAATGCAGGTTTGCAATTTTCCATTCCCCAGTGAGACAGAAAATCTTCAACATAAAGTCTCTGATGAACAGTTATATTTCTACATAGACCATCTCTTTCGATTTCCATTCCAAGATAAAATTTGATCGGCGCACGATCAACAGCTTTGACGAATTTATTTATATTTTTCACAATACTGTGCATAGTTGCTTCTAATGAACAATAAATAAAATTGTCAACATACATATAATCCAATTATATTAATGTCGCCTCCATTTCGCAATAAATATACACAACATATACATATACACAATTATCTATCTATCTATCTATCTATCTTCCAGCTTGTCTGAGTCCATACAAAGACTTTTTTAGTTTACAAACCTTCTCTGGTTGACTCTGGTCTACAAGCATATCGGGTCGACGCATATAAACTTCCTCTTTTAAATGTCCGTTGAGGTAAGCGGCTGCAATATCAATGTGATTTGTTAGAAGTTTATTCTGCACAGCTAGCGCCAAAATTAAACGAGTAGTAGGATGCCTACCAATCGGTGCAAAGGTTTCGAAATAATCCACTTTGTATTTTTGGAGACATCCCTGAGCTACTAAACGTGCTTTGTACTTCTCCACAACTCCATCTGCATTTCTTTTTGTTGCAAGGACCCATTTACATCCGACAATATTTTTGTTTTTCGGTTTACTAACAAGATCCCACGTATTATTTTCGACCAACGAATTATATTCCTGTTGCATAGCTTGTTTCCATTCCGTAGCATTAGCACCCTGCAGTGCTTCTTAAACAGAATTCGGATCTTGAACGATCGATGTAAGTTTATTTGCATTTTCTCGGGCCGTACTCGAAGCCGGGACTTTCCGCGGTCGTAATCCTGGTCGTCTAGGATGGCATATTCGCGAAACTCTCCGTTTTCCTTCGCTCGCCTTTTTGTTGTCAGCACGATCGGCTCCTCTTCAGCTAAATCGCTCCACTCTTTTTCAGCAACTACATCCTCAGCCACTTCTTCAGCTACGTCTTCAGCAGTATTATCATATTTTTCCCTCACATTTCCATCAGCAACATCCTTAGCCATCACTCCATCAAACAAAAATAGTTTGTGCTCTATCCAAAGAACTACTGGCGTCATTGACATCGTTTGAGAAGTTTTCTTCGAAAAATGTGACATCTCTGGATATAGTAATTGTTTTTAGACTCTTACAGCCTTATAAACGTATTATAAAGAGTGTATAAAGTTATGCACCCTCTAAAATGCCTCTAAACGCATAAACCTTATTTATAAAAATGTTTCGACGTTGTATAGAGCTTGCATAAGCTAAACGCCCTTGGACGATGTTTAAAGCTTGTATAGAGGTTGAATAGTATCGAAATGTCATTTTGACTTAAAAAATCAGTCACATTTTATTTTAAATGAAATCAAAAATAAATTGGATAGATTGTATCGACATTTTTATTTTCAATTTTCAAGATTCTACAAGTGTCCTCGATAAGAAATATGTGCAGAAATTAGATATTTCAAATTGTTTTAAAAATTCGTTTTAATTTGCATAAGACTACCGTTTCTTTCACTTTTTCTTTTCACTTTTAAATTTTTTAATTCCTTTTCCTATTTGTATTTGAATTTTGCATTTCTCACAACCTGCTTTTTTTTATCTTTTCGGACAGATAAATGTAATAGATTTCTCCTTTTCCGTACCTTTTTTGACGGAAGCCCTGTATAACTAGTATGCATGGAAAAATGTTTTATAAATAAGAATTTTTGGAAGGGTGTATAAAGGCTGTATCAATACTTATGCACTGCATAACTATACAGGTGTTAAGGCGCGTATAGAAAATTCTAATAAATTAGGCTGTTATTGTACAGCCTGTATCCCTTCTGGTAATTTGCATAACCAACAAGGGCCAACATTACGCCCTTCGGATGCAGCTTAGACCGACCTGGCCGCTTAAGTAATGCAATAGCATCACACCCAAATGCTCTCATATGACATACAGATGGTATTTTCTCAAACCAACGCTCATATGGTGTTTTGTCCTTCATTGCCTTAGTCAGAGAACGATTTCTTATATACGTGGCAGTATTGATTGCCTCTGACCGACGAGAGTTCAGTTCGCCCTTTCGGCGACGCCGTTTTTAAATAATTATCAAACTCGCTATTAACATACTCTCGCCCATTGTCACTACGCATACATTTTACCTTTTTCCAGTTTGTTTTTCTGAGGTTGCTACAAACTCCTTAAATACATCCAGGGCATCTGATTTTCGCTTCAGAAAATACGTGGTTGTGTACCTCGAAAAATCATCTATAAAGGTGATGAAATAATTAGAGCCACCTTGAGATGAAACTCGCATTGGACCACTTCAAGCACACTGGAAGTAAGCAATGCAATGTTGTAGTTATTAAATGGCTTTGTAAATATTTTGCATAATGCACACGTGACGCATTTAAAATCACTTGGCTTATTTACGCTTTTACCTCGAACCATTTCCATCTGTGACAACTTGTATAGATCTCCCATGTTAAGGTGTCCAAAACGTCTATGCCACATCATCGACGCAGTTTCCTGAGTAACACTTAAAACCGTTTCTTTGTATGCCTTCATCTTCGTCGTGAATATTCCATCTTGGAAGTAAGCTACGAAAATTGAATTGTTTTCCTTGGTATTAACAAAAGCTTTGTCATCAGTGAACTGAACACGATTTACATTTTTAATTATTTTGCTAACTGATACAAAATTAGAATTAAGCTCTGGCACATACAGTACGTTTTGCAAAGTAATGTCAGCATAATCTGATTTCAACGTCACATTGCCTACTCCATTTGCCTCTATGTTATCACCTGATGAAATGAATACATTTTGTACATGTTTTTTCAGTGACGAAAGTAATTCCTTTTCACAGCATATGAGAGGATGCACCGCTATTAATAATAAACATCGATGTTAACATCGATGTTTTGATAGCCGATACATCAGCGATACATCGACGGCAAAATTGTCAAACATCAACATCGTTCAGTCATTTCGTTTAAAATTGCCAAGATGATGAAATATAAAATGTGCTTGTATTTGTGTAATAGCATTATAAGTAAAACCATTACATACTAGGGTTGTCCCCCTCTCACCTGAACACTGTTTTCAGTGTTCCGGACAGTTAAGTTGTTCATACAAATGGTGATGGCGTATGTAAAAAAACATAATTTATTTCGTTCGTGCTTTGCCGATTGCCGCTGTTTTTTTTACAGAACTACTTGCTTTGCTGTTTTGTTGTGTTTTTGCTATTGCAGAGTAGTGGTGAAATAAATCCATTGATAAAATATGTTTTATTTCGCAGATGAATTTTATTGTTTTGTGGTCTAGCTCTATTTGACTGGAAATTAGTTAAGGTTTTTGGGTTGAAGCTGGTAAGACTAGTATATTTTGTTGTTTAGGTACAATACGTCGTAAATATAGCCAACAATTTGTGTGATGGAGAAGATAAATAAAACATCGGAAAAACATCGATGTATCGTTGTCAATACCGATGTTTTTTAACGTCGATGTTTATCGTGGAACCATCGATGTTTTCAAACATCGATGTTTTTAAGAACGATGTTGCATCCCTAACCGCTATCCAAAATCCACTGATTGTTGTTGTACGTTTTTTCTTTGGTATATGCGCTTAGAACTGCCGCATGATCAGTGCTTTTATTTTTGCACTGCGATTTTATATGCCCTCTCATCCCACACCCATAGCATTTAACGTTTCTCGTTTCCCCAAGCACGCTGTCCACTTTGCTGGTATTTATTTTTCTGTTCCCTATTCTTAACTGCTAGCACATGATCGTTCGAATCCCCTCTGTCCCCGCGACGGTGTTCTTCCTAGAAGATCTTGATCTTTGTTCAAAAACATAAGAGCACAGTAATAGCGCGCAACAACAACCCAACCATCAGCCGACAACAAACGGCATCCTCGAGCGGCGCGAGTTTTTCATTGCGCAACAACAACAATCATAAGCCGACAACCAACGGCATCCTCGAGCGGCGCGAGTTTTTCATCACACAACAACAAACAAATCATCAGCCGATGACAAACGGCATCCTCGAGCGGAGCGAGCCAACCTTCATCGCAGCAACAACAAAAAACGCACACGAACCAACAGGCAATGCATTGCAACAGCCCAACGAGCAAGGGAGAATCGTCCAACCGAGTAGCGGTGGTTGCGACCGACAACCAGTGCGCGGCAGCAGCAACCAATTCGGCGACAACAAGGCGACGATGACAAAATACCACCGTATGAGCAGCAGTAGTGCAAATTTAGTTTTAGCTTTACTTTTCGAGCAGACAACGACCAGAGCGGTTCAGCATACAGTCCATTAAAGAAATAAAATAAAAATCAATACGCCATAATTTCCTTTCTTTTTTTTCTTTTCTTCACATCGTGAACATTTTGGTTCAATCGAGCCAAATTGAGCCAGTGCCATCAAAAAGCCATTGCGGCAAGTGTTCATAGTTTCGTCATAAATAAAAAATAAAACATTCGTGAGCTATTTTGTGCAGTGCCAGCGTGTATAAAACACGAACTATTGTAAAGCCATACGTGCGGCAGTAAAATAAAAAAAAACATTCGATTTTGATCGTGCAAAAACCATCCCTTGTGCAACGACTAAATTGCAGTGTGCAAAAGCCGAATCTCTTTCGGCAAGCTCAATTCTGTGCACGATTACTGCGATTTCCGAGGGGTCGACCCGAATTGTAGTAGCTCGTGAACAGTCTTACGGGCCAGAGCAACTGGTTAGTGAAATCAACCAGATCAGATTCAATGGGTGACGTAGCGCGCAGGGATGTGTTCCGTTCGTGGCTCATGCGAATTGTGAGGTATGTGAGCGAGCCCGAGTTCACGACAGCCGGTGAACCCATGCTGAGTGGAAAATTGTCAGGAGCAGAAAGTGCTTACAACAGGCTGCTGGAGCAACATCTGCAACTAGTTGAAGCATCAGTGGGGGAGGAAGAGCTGGTCGCGCACGACCACTACCTGGCAGGTGTCGAGGACGCCTTTTACGACGCCACGGCGAGACTACGTGCGCGTATAGCGGAGATAGGTCGACAACAGGACGCAGCCAATGCAACCGTTGACGCTTCCACATCGAGAGCAAGCGTGATCCAGGTGCGGCAAGAGCGCCCGAGTAAACTTGTGACGTTTAGGGGTGACTTCACCAAATGGCGCGAGTTCCGTGATATGTTCATCACGGAAGTGCATAGCAACGAGCACATGCCGAACGTCACAAAGTTAAAAGAGCTGAAACAAGCGCTAGAAGAAGCTCCTGCCAGACTCATCAACCGCTGGCAAGTCACCGAGGCAAATTATACTGAGGACTGGACGAAGCTCAACGAGCTCTACGACAATCCTCAGAGCATCGTGGACGCGCATCTAAACGCCTTACACGCCATCCCGAGCATTGCCAGAGGTGCAACCAGATCACAGGACATCCGCGACCTCATCAACGAGACCAACGCCCACCTGACATCATTGGGTCCTCTCGGGGTAGACACGGTGTCCTGGGACCCCATGATCGTCAACATGCTGAGAGCACGATTGGATTAAGAAACCAACCAAGCATGGCAAATGGCGAGAGAAGACGTACGCAAGATCGCCACTCTCGCCGAGTTCTCGCAGCACCCGAGGAGCATCGAGGAGGCGGGTGGCACAGAGCTGGAAGGAGCATTGCTGGCCACAGCACGAATTGACGTCAGCAGCGGAAGCGGCCGAACACTAGAAGCACGAGCGCTTCTTGACAGCCAAATTAATTTGGTAACGGAGCAATTCATCCGGAAGATGGGCATCAGGACTCATAAACCAGACATTCGGGTATCAGGTATCGGCGCAGGTGCCAATGTGCAGTTATCCGGGGTTGTTCGTCTGTACATCCGTTCCCGGGTGAAACCGACGTTCACATTACAAATCAGATGTTACACCATGGAGCAAATCATATCTGATTTGCCTGACAGCGATCTTATGCCAGACGAGATGGCAGACCTCAACGAGTTGAGCTTAGCAGACACGAGCTTCAACAGGGTGTCCGGTATTGACATTCTCCTAGGTGTCCAGGTCTGGGCCTAAATCATCCAGAGCAGGATGATAAGATACGATTCTGGACTAACAGCGCAAGACACACACCTCGGATGGATCGTCTTCGGGCGATCACAACCATCAGCGCGTGCATTGAGGGTGACGGTTGTAACCGAAGAACCAACGAACAAGGAGCTGAGTGATCTACTACGGAGATTCTGGGAGATCACTGAAGGAGAAGGAGCACCATCGATGTCTGCAAATGACCAGTGGACGGAGGACAACTTCCAGAACACACACAGCCGGGATTCTACGGGAAGGTACGTGGTGAGCATACCCGTAAGTCCACTGATTCACAGTCTGGGCAGTACGAGAGCAGCGGCCCTGCAGCGATTTTTCCAGCTGGAGAAAAGGCTGCAAGCAAATGCCGAGCTAAGAGCAAATTACGTGCAGTTCATGCGTGAGTACCGGCAGTTGGGCCACATGACTCCGGTCACACCAGAGCATAATCCACGAGGACCCGTGTACCACATTCCTCACCACTGCGTCACACGGAAGTTCCGCGTGGTTTTCGACGCGTCCTGTAAGAGCGACAGTGGAATCTCGCTTAACGACGCACAGTTTCCTGATGCGAAACTCCAAAAGGATCTGGCTGACATAATCACACGCTTCAGGTGCTTCAAGGTGTCAGTGATGGCGGACGTCAAAAAAATGTTCCGCCAAGTAAAAGTAGATCCAGAGCAATGGGACCTTCAAAGAATCTTCTGGAGGGAGCATCCAGGTGAGCAGCTGCAGGAATACTGGCTGACTGTTGTCACGTACGGAATGACATCCAGTAGCTTCAACGCAGTGAGAGCGATGCAGCAGTGTGCGCGTGACCACAAGGTGGAGTACCCTCGAGCATATGAAGCCATACTCCGCAACTTCTATGTGGATGACATGCTCACCGGAGCAGAGAACGAAGAGCAGGCTACCTCGCTGGGCAGAGAAATCGTTGCATCTCTCAAGGCGGGCGGCTTTGAGCTGGACAAATTTACGTCTTCGAGTGAGCGGGTGCGGTCAGAGCTATGCGCCAGAAGGGACAGTCAGACCGAGGTCAGCCTTTCCAAGGAGCATAAGGCATCTATACTGGGACTTGGCTGGGACGCAGTCACGGACGAGATCCTCTTCAAGGTGGATCATGAGCAGAGCAATCGCAAATTAACCAAGCGTGCCGTAGTTAGTGCCGCGGCAAAACTATACGACCCAAATGGATATCTCGCCCCAATCATCATCCAAGTCAAGCTCCTGATCCAGGACTTGTGGCGATCTGGAGTTCAATGGGATGAGAACATACCATCCGACCTTGTGCCCATATGGAACAGCTTCCACGAGCAAATAAGACACCTAACGTCAGTGCGAGTGCCGAGATGGATAGGATGTGAGAGCAATGCAACAATGCAATTACACGGATTTTCGGACTCATCCAGCAGAGCGTACGCCGCGGTGATCTATCTGCGATCAACATCGCCCGGTGGAGCTACAAGGTGCGTCATGGTCGCAGCAAAGACGAGGGTAGCGCCACTCAAAACAATCACCATTCCGAGGCTAGAGCTGTGCGGGGCACATTTATTGTGCAAACTAATGGGCCAGGTGATAAGTGCAACGGAGCTCGAGAACATACCCAGGACTTACTGGACCGATTCGATGATCGTGCTGCATTGGATCAAGAAGTCGCCGGCTGATCTAAAAACATTCGTAGCGAACAGGGTGAGTTCAATTCAAGGGCATGCAGGTGACCAACCTTAGAAGCATGTCGCTTCCGGGGATAACCCGGCGGACCTGGGATCAAGGGGGCTTTACGCTGCGCAAATTCACAACTCCCTGTCCCTGTGGTGGCATGGACCGCGTTGGTTGAGCGGACCGGAAGAGCAATGGCCAACCGTCCTGCCTACCTTAAACGCAACGGAGAGGCTCCGGGCAGCCACTGCCATGAAATCGGCGACCGTCGCAAATGCGAGAATTGCGAGAAGACGAGAGCTATGCATAGACAACATAAGTCTTCTGGAGCGTAAATCGACACTTCAAGGCATACTGCGGACCACTGCCTACGTCATCAAATTCATTCGATTGTGCAAGAAGGGTGACCAGAGGAGCAAACCTGGCTATACAACAGCGATGGAGCGGAAGGAAGCATTAGAATACTGGGTAAAGGTAACAGCGAGCAGCATACGAGCAAGAAATTATGCGGATACGGGAGAAGCGACCCAGGAACAATACGAGCAGTATCGTCAACTTGAGTCCCTTTCTAGACTCGAATGGAGTACTTCGGGTCTGTGGACGTTTACAACAATCATCGCTGGATTACGACAGCATGCATCAAACAATACTACCCGCGAAGAGCAAACTAACTGAGCTTTTATTGAGGGAAGCGCATTTCCGAACGCTGCATGGCGGGGTACAACTCTGCATGCAATACATCAGGCAGAGGTTTTGGATTCCATCACTTCGACGTGTTTTAAAATCATCCATTGCGAGATGCAGGGAGTGCTTCCGTCAGAGACAACAAGTGGTAGAGCAGCTGATGGGAAATCTCCCGGAGGAGCGTGTACGGCCAGCCAGAGCTTTCAAACATAGCGGCGTGGACTATGCTGGTCCAGTACAGATCAAGGCTAGGGCAGGGAGATCTAGGATCATCGAGAAGGGCTATATCGCGGTTTTCGTATGTATGGTGACGCGTGCAATACATTTGGAGCTTGTCACCAACCAGACCACAGACGCCTTCCTGGCAGCATTCCAGAGGTTCACTGAACGACGCGGCGCTTGCTCGGTGCTGTGGAGCGATAATGCCACGACCTTCGTCGGCGCTGACAAGGAGTTAAAAGCATGGGCAGAGCAATGGAGAGCAATTCTTCCAGTCGAGCAAATCAGCGCGATGGGCACTGAATGGAAATTCATCGCGCCAGGTGCACCACACACAGGCGGCATTTGGGAAGCTGGCGTAAAGTCGATGAAGCACCATCTGCGCAGAATCCTGGGCAGACAAATCTTCACGTTCGAAGCGCTGGCTACCACTCTCGTGCTAATAGAAGAATGCCTCAATTCAAGGCCACTAACTGCCTTGACAGACGACCCGGACGACTTAAGTGCTCTCACGCCGGGGCACTTCCTTATCGGCGAGCAAATTGTGCAGCCGCTCACGCCAGACTTCAGCGAGATACCAGAGAATCGGCTTAAGCTATGGAGCACGATTTCCCAGATGCAGCAGCACTTCTGGAAAAGATGGAACAAGGAATACGTGAACACCCTACAGCAGGTGGAATAAGGAACGCGAAAACATCAAGGTCGGGGACTTGGTACTCATCAAGAACGAAAACCTACCACCTACCTTGTGGCTTCTCGGACGGATCACCACCGTTCACAAAGGCAAGGATGGGCTCGTAAGAAGCGCCGAAGTCAAAACTGAGCATTCAACATTGGTCAGGCCAATCCAGAAACTTTGTATTCTCCCCATGGACCAGAGCGGTTACCACAATTGAAGATCACTCTTCAATTGGGGGGGGGGAATGTTCAAAAACATAAATCGGCCAATTCGGCGACAACAAGGCGACGATGACAAAATACCACCGTATGAGCAGCAGTAGTGCAAATTTAGTTTTAGCTTTACTTTTCGAGCAGACAACGACCAGAGCGGTTCAGCATACAGTCCATTAAAGAAATAAAATAAAAATCAATACGCCATAATTTCCTTTCTTTTTTTTCTTTTCTTCACATCGCGAACAATCTTCAATTGGCTAATCGATGACAGATCATCGCGACTCTCTATGGCAACAACAAAATTCTCCATTTCATCTGGCAAACTGCACAACAATAGGATGCTCAACAAATCACCGGGAATTTGAACATAGATTTCATTTAATGCACCGACTATTGAGCAGAATTCGTTTATTTGGCCAGTGAACTTCAATCCAGTCTTAAACTGAAATCGAACCAACTGTTTAGATAAATTAACCTTCCGAGCAGGCCCCTTTCCATTATAGGTTTCTGTCTAGGCAATACACAACACGGGTCAGCGTCTCGTGCTGACGGCGCAGCATAAGCAACAGTAGTAAGTCAGTAGGTCAACGGTTAGTGTAACAACCGTGGGTGCTGACTTACTGTTATTGAAAGTAGTATTAATTTGTAGAATAAGCTATTTTTACGTATAAAAGCCAGTAATAAAATAATCATAATTGTCATTCTCAATTGGACTTTTGTTTTGTTTTGTTGTTTTACACCTTCACAGCCATTGACAGTGAACAAGTTTAAGTGCTTGTTTACTACTCAACAGAGAATGTCAAGTTTATGTGCTTGACATTACTAAAGAGACAAACGCGTTTCTAACATTTTGGTGACCCCGACGTGATAACACGACAAAGGTTCGCTTCCCCCCACCAGAGGTAAGGGGCAACCTTCTTCAACTAACATAAAGGCGTTCACCAGGGCTAAACACTGGTGATCTCACAAATCAGACTAGAAAGGCGTCCACCAGGGCTATAACACTGGTGAAATTTTCAATTAACAACTATGGAACAAAAGGCCGCAGACCAGAAGGAGACGGGAGATGAGATCCAGCGACTGATCTCAAATTACAAGAAGGATGGGCCAGACAGAAAAACACGATCATACTACCAGAAGCTATCATCAAGATTAGACGTACTCTGGGATGGCTTCGAAGCCAGAGACTCAGAGATACGCGACGAATATCCAGATAAACTGGCACACCCATATTATGCCAATCGTTATTACGATTCGGTAAAAAAATTCTACAACATATATAGAGATCAATTTATAGCCAAAATTGAGAGCATAGAGCAAAAAGGAATTGACGCCGCCAAACCTGTGCAAGAGGAAGAAGGGGCATTAATTCAAGACGTCGTGAATGCTGAAGACAATACACATGCGCATTCACATCTGAATGATGAACTTCAAAGACTCATCAGAAGACAAAAAATAATTTTATCTTCAATGAAAAGGGCGCTAGATACAGCAAACAACATCGGAGAAACAAGGCAGTTTTACGAATTTCACGAAAAAACAATCCAACGATTGTGGATACAATAGAGGACATGCATAACACAATTTGGGAACTCTGTGACGAACCTATAACGTGTGGTTATAATCAAGTCGAATTCATCGACATAGAAAAAAGAGTTCAGGAAGCCCTTATTGCCTTATCACTCAACAGTCAACCGCAATACTGTGCAAGGCAGGACTCGAGCATGTCCAATGACATCGGAAGGCAGAATTCCCTCAACCTACCAAAGGTCGTAATCCCTAGGTTCGATGGAGATTACCTAAAATGGAGACAATTTTTTGATTTGTTTTCACAATTGGTTGATAAGCAGCCAATATCCAACATACAAAAAATGTGGTATCTTAAAACCCATCTCAGTGGCGAAGCGGAAATTCTCATCCGTCATCTAGCATTGACGGAAGATAATTACAGAACAGCATGGACGAGCCTCCAAGACAGATACAATAATATACGGGTTCTCACGTCAAACTTATTGAAGAAGATAACTGGGCAACCAGTCCAAACACAGTCTCAACCATCAGCAGTGGCCATCAAGGGACTCCATGACACCACCCAAGAATGCCTGATGGCACTAGAGAACATCGGTGTGGATACTACAACATGGGACCCCATCCTCCTGCACATATTTGGTACCCAAATTAGATCAAAGTACAAGAATCTTGTACGAACAATCCATCAAGAAGCCGAAAGAACTACAATCAATAAAGGCATTTTTAACATTCCTAGAAAACCAATTCCAGTCACTGGAATCATTAGGACACAAGAGGAAGGATACATCATCCCGTGCCTGTGCATCGCTAACATCAAGTCAACAACACAAAGGATCTTGCAAGGTTTGTGGAACTGGAATACATCCGTTATTCGCCTGCAAACAGTTCATACAACTCAGGCCAAACGAGCGCATACAAGTAGTGAAAAAACATAACCTGTGTTTCAATTGCTTAAGAATTGGGCATGGTGCAAACAAATGTCCTTCAAGAAGCTGCTCAAGGTGCAACCAGAAACACAACACGCTGCTACATCTTGAGAGCAACAGCAGGAATTCAGCAATCAACAACCATCCAAACAACATGGATCATGACAACCCATCATGCTCACAGGTTAATATAAGCGCATCTGTTACATTAGCAGCATCCAAGGAACAAGAAAGACAGCAGTACATACTCCTCAGCACGGCAATCGTGGAGCTGGTTGCTAGCAATGGACTGAAGCTGGAATGCAGAGCCGTATTGGATTCTGGTTCTCAGGTCAATCTGATTACAGAACGCATCTGGAAGAAACTAGACCTTCAGACAAAATATGCTTCCATGAGTATTCAAGGCATTGGCAATGGAAGGAAAGACTCGCACCAACGGGTTAATGTCAAATTACAGTCAAGAACAAGCGGTTTGAACATCTCGTCATGGCCAATACCAAAGAATATCCCGTTAGCCGACCCTAACTTTAATCGACCAGAAAAAATTGATGTACTTCTCGGTGCAGAATTTTACCATCAACTACTCTCCATTGGGCAAATACGTCTAGCAGATAATTTACCGACCCTACAAAATACAGTTTTCGGGTGGATACTGTCTGGAAGGATAAATGAACCCACAGCATTCACAGCAACGTGTGGAATCTCCACTTATGATGACAACGACCTTCACCAAATGATTGAGCGGTTATGGAGCCTCGTAGAAGTAGAACCAACACGTAGCAACCTATCAAGAGATGAAGAAAGGTGCGAAGATCACTTTACACAAAATACGCACAGGAATAATGACGGACGCTTCGTTGTCAAACTACCATTTCATGGGAGCACAAGCGCTCTGGGGAATTCTAAGGAGATAGCAGTCAACAGATTTTTGGCACTTGAACGAAGGTTAGCTAAAAACAAGGAGGTTAAGGCCCAATATATTCAATTCATGGAGGAATATGAAGCCTTAGGTCACATGACACAGATCGACATCAATGATATAGCACCACAAGGTTACGTCATTCCTCATCATTGCGTGTTTAAGGCCGACAGTAGCACCACCAAACTTCGAGTTGTATTTGATGCTTCATCGAAAACATCGTCAGGATTATCACTAAACGACATCATGTACACAGGACCCACAGTGCAGGGGGAACTATTTTCACTATTACTTCGTTTCCGGTTACCAAGATTTGTCTTTTGCACTGATGTTCAAAAAATGTATCGGCAAATAGTTATGCATCCCGACGATAGAAGATACCAAACAATTGTATGGAGAACAGACGAATCAAGACCGCTAAGCTACTATCAACTCAACACAGTAACATATGGTACAAGAGCAGCACCATATCTAGCAACGAAGTGCTTGCAAAGATTAGCAAGGGAAAATAGCGAGCGATTTTCATTGGGTGCTCAAGCCCTACACCACGACTTCTATGTAGACGACTGCTTGACTGGAGATAACAGTTTATCAACTGCCGTGGAAATACAAGGCCAACTTACACGAATATTACAAGGGGCAGGATTCAAATTACGAAAATGGTGTGCAAACCACCCTCGGTTACTGCAAGGCATTGCAAAAGAAGATCAAGAAATCGACCTCGATTTCGACAACGAAGGTGACGCATCAATCAAGACATTGGGTTTAACATGGCAGCCAAAAGATGATAGGTTCTGTGTTAAATCAAATTTAGATTCGACAAATCGAATAACAAAACGGATTGTCACGTCAGACCTTGCCAAATTATTCGACCCATTAGGTGTAATGGCTCCGTTAGTTGTTACAGCAAAGATATTCATTCAGGAGTTATGGCTACTTAAGTTGTCATGGGATGAGGCACTGCCAGCAGAACTACACACGAGATGGATGACCTTCCGAAACAACTTGAAGGAACTAAATAATTTTCAGTTTCCACGTCATATGTTTAATAATGAAGTTCCAGCAGCCATACAAATACACACCTTTTCTGATGCATCTGAAAAGGCATATGGCACAGCGGTTTACCTGAGAACAACTATGAAAGATCGAAGAGTAATCGTAAGATTACTATGTTCAAAATCACGCGTGGCGCCGTTAAAAAGGCAAACAATACCACGATTAGAATTATGCGCCGCAGTCCTGGGAGCCCAACTAACAGCGAGAGTGAAAAACGATCTTAAGTTCAAAGATATACCCACATTCCTATGGACAGACTCTGAAATCGTGCTAGCATGGATTAATTCCCAATCGTCATCATACCAAACATTTGTTGCCAACAGAGTGGCCATTATTCAAGGAATAACATTTCCCGAGCAATGGCGACATGTGTCATCACAACATAATCCAGCGGATGTACTATCAAGGGGCCTGCAACCAGCCAAATTACCATCATGCACACAATGGTTTTTTGGTCCTCGTTTTTTACACGGACATGAAGATATGTGGCCAGCAAAATATTCCAAGGAGCTTTCTATTACGGAAGACACGGAGAGAAAGCGGAAACTGCCAACTGTAGCCACAGCAACGAATGCTTGCGATCAGGATATGATCTATAAAATCAACCATCGCAATTCCTTCGCCACGCTTCAAAGAAATACAGGATATATACTTCGATTTTGCAATCATGCCAGAGTTTCCAAGGGTCCACGACAACACGGAATAATATTGACGCCTCAGGAACTAGAAAATTCCCTCTTCGTGATAATACGAGCCATGCAGGCATTCGATTTCAAAGAGGAAATCAGTGATCTTCGTACCCATAAAGAATCGAAGAGATGCAGCCATTTCGCAAGCCTCGCACCGTTCTTGGATGAGAATGGAGTCATTCGAGTTGTAGGTCGACTAGAAGCAGGAACACTTCCGTTTGATGCCAAGCATCCAATGTTGATACCATACAAAAATCCATTGGCAAAATTACTGA
Source organism: Cheilosia variabilis (assembly GCA_951230905.1). Classification (NCBI taxonomy): domain Eukaryota; kingdom Metazoa; phylum Arthropoda; class Insecta; order Diptera; family Syrphidae; genus Cheilosia; species Cheilosia variabilis. The sequence goes on along the minus strand of OX579676.1, from coordinate 96,571,865 downwards.
TGCAAGAAATTCATGAAAAACACAAGCACTGCGGGCCCCAGACACTGCTAGCCCACATGAGGCAAAGATTTTGGCCTATTAAGGGCAAGATAATGGCACGATCAATAGTACATCACTGCGTAAAGTGCACCAGAGCCAGACCTCAACTACTTCAACTACTTCAACAAGTAATGGGGAATTTACCATCATCAAGAATAACACCAGCTAGGCCCTTTATTCAGTCTGGAGTCGATTATTGTGGACCATTTTGGATTCATTACAAAATTCGTGGCAAACGACCCCAAAAGGCCTATGTTGCAATTTTCTGTTGCTTCGCCACAAAGGCCGTGCATATAGAACTTGTAAGCGATTTAAGTACCAATTCATTTCTCGGAGCCTTAAGAAGATTTGTTGGACGCAGAGGAAACTGTCAGCACATATATTGTGACAATGCAACAAACTTCGTGGGGGCAAATAATCAACTATCGGAGTTAGAAGACACGATTTACTCAGAAGAGGCACGTTCATCTATCGTAAAGGAATGCGCTGGCAAGGCTATACATTTTCACTTCATTCCCCCAAGAGCACCTCATTTTGGGGGTCTCTGGGAAGCGGCAGTCAAATCAGCAAAACATCTACTAAAGAGAAGTGTATCAACAGCCTCTCTAACATATGAAGAATTGGAGACAGTTTTAGTTGGAATTGAAGCAATCCTTAATTCAAGGCCACTAACACCACTTTCAAGCGATCCCAACGATCTAACAGCATTAACACCGGGTCATTTTCTTATTGGTGAACCACTCACTGCCCAAATTGATGTAAACGCAATACCGACGAGGCAGACACTTTTGACACGGTGGAACTTAGTGTCACATCTCAAACACGAATTTTGGAAGCGATGGTCACAAGAGTATCTTAATGAACTCCAATATCGCCACAAATGGAAGGAATAACATTAAGTTGGGAGATATGGTCATCATAAAGGAAGATAACGTTCCGGCACTTCATTGGCCACTTGGGAGAATCATGAAAACATTCAAGGGTGATGATGGCGCAATAAGAGTAGTCGAAGTTAAAACAGCATCCGGTATCTGGAAGCGCCCGATTCACAGATTAGCCCCACTACCAATCGACAATGAGGTGAACCAGGACAGACCACCTGAGAGCGAGGTAAAACATCCAGTCACCAACGCACAATCATCAGCAGAAGTACCTATCATACCAACTAAAAGAAAAAGATCAAGTGGTGCTATCGGTATTACATCACTCTTAACAGTTCTTCTGATTTTGCCAGTTGTATTAAGCAATAATATTCAGATCACAAATTTTAAGACCGATCTTGGAATTTACTTTGAAGGCATTGGGTCAGCAAGAATAGCAACAAGCGAATGGAACTTCATCGTTCATTACAATCTGGATCCATTAATAAAAGAATACTCGGCATTTTCTAACGGAACATCGACCCTACATCATTTGTGTCAGGAAATGCAACAACGAAGCGTCTGCAACAACACTTTAAATCAATTTCAACATATTATAAATGAACTACATTCAGAAAGCACCCTGTTACCAAACAAACGAAGTAAAAGAGGAGCAATTAACTTAGTTGGAAAATTAGCAAATTCCCTCTTTGGAGTATTGGATTCAGAATACGCTGAACAAATGACTAACACAATAAATCAAGTAAACACGAATGAAAACCATTTATTAAAGTTACTGAGAAACCAGACCTCAGTAGTCGATTCAACGATAAACCTGGTAAAGCAAGACCAAATAAGAATCCAAAATAGGTTTGAACAAATCACGAAACAACTAAGCGAAATAAGAGAAAGAGTGCACAATAATGGTGAAGAAATGTATAATGTCAAGATATTCCAGATCTTTTCATCGCTTGCCTCTCAACTGATTCTGATGATGATCAACATACAAAGGATACAGTCAACTGTCATTGATGTACTCACAGACACCCACCATGGAAGGGTAAGTTCACTATTATTGTCGGCGCACCAGCTAAAAACGGAATTAACCACCATCAAGGCCCACCTGCCAGCGTTCCTAGAATTACCTGCAGAGGATGCCGACCTGTTACAGCTATACAAGTTAATGACTGTAAAGGGAGGAGTAACAAATAACCGAGCAATATTCTTGATCACATTGCCTTTAGTAGATCAAGAATCCTATGAACTATTCAGAATGACGCCAATACCAACCTTCATAAACAACACCATGCTGACAATCGTCCCTTGTGCACCAATACTAGCTCTAACAGCACATCGCGATCAATATATCCCAATACCATCACCCACCCTAGAGGCATGCATAAATACAGGAGCAGAACAATATCTGTGCAACAACCTACAAACTAAGTACAGCAAGGGAGCGGAAATCTGCTCTTGCGAATTGGGGTTATTCAACGACGAGAAGAAGGCCACGTGTGTTTTGAAGAATTCACAAGCGAACGCCACCTGGATTCAATTGGAGCACCAAAATCGGTGGTTGTTTTCCACAAAAACTCCATCTCGACTCACTGCAATCTGCGGAAGGAAAAACCAACACATGGTCTTAGAGGGTTCCGGACTGATAACACTCCAGCCAGGATGCATCTTAAAGCAAAATTTCATTACTATTCAGGGACACAACACATTCACCACTAACTTACAACCATCCTACACTAGTTTTGGATCACTGTCAGAAATTTCAACTCCATTGCATCATAAGCCATTACTACAAGAATTCAATGCGACACATTACGACATCCAACTGAAGAATCTTACTGAATTACAAACAATAATTGCAGAGCAAGAGGTGCTGGAATTGCCTCATAAGCTCCAAGTTCACAACTATCACAATTACACGATCGGGTATTTGGCCCTCTTCCTGTCCATCATGTTAATCGGTTACCTCAGTTGGAAACAAAGAAAAACCAAAACTGCAGTAGTTGCAGTACCACAGCCAAAATCCCGTCAAATACCACCAAGTTCTGAATTTGTCATCACTATGGAGTAGAGTGTTGAATTATTATTCAACGTGGGAGAGAATGTCTAGGCAATACACAACACGGGTCAGCGTGTCGTGCTGACGGCGCAGCATAAGCAACAGTAGTAAGTCAGTAGGTCAACGGTTAGTGTAACAACCGTGGGTGCTGACTTACTGTTATTGAAAGTAGTATTAATTTGTAGAATAAGCTATTTTTACGTATAAAAGCCAGTAATAAAATAATCATAATTGTCATTCTCAATTGGACTTTTGTTTTGTTTTGTTGTTTTACACCTTCACAGCCATTGACAGTGAACAAGTTTAAGTGCTGGTTTACTACTCAACAGAGAATGTCAAGTTTATGTGCTTGACATTACTAAAGAGACAAACGCGTTTCTTACAGTTTCATTTAATTTTTCCCACGCTGCCTTGGAAGTATTACATCCTTTAAGGTGTATTAACTCCAAAGGCTTTACACATGTCGAACGTAACTTTTTCGTTCATCAAAAGTTTGGTTGGTTGTTTTCTTATTTTATTAAGTAGGTAGGTAAAGATCTGAGAACCGATGCTATATAAAAGAAATGGGTGCAAATGAAGTGGGAGTTTCTAATTGTGAAAGGAGGTGGCTGCAATTATTTTAAGCATTATTCAACAAGGTTGAACAGGGTAATATTTGCTAAATGAAGTTTTGCGTAGCTGTTATTGCATTTTTATCGAAAGTGGGGGAGATTGTAACAAAAATTTAGCATAGATATGTGAAAATAGATTGGGAAGTAAAGGGTGATTTTTTAAGAGGTTTAGAACTTTTTTTAAAAAAAAAACACACAAAATTCGAAAAAATGAATGAAATATTTATTTGAATCGATAGTTTGAACCTTGCAATTTAATGTTTAAAGATAATTTCATGCAAATGTTGACCGCGGCTGCGTCTCAGGTAGCCCATCCGCTGAGTCCAATTTTGGCATACTCTTTCACACATATCGGCCGGTATCTCACGAATGAATGCATGGATGTTGGCTTCCAGTGCGTCAATCGAAGCGGGCTTGTCCCTATACACATTAGCCTTGGCATACCCCCACAAAAAATAATCTAATGGTGTCAAATCGCACGATCTAGGCGGCCAATTGACCGGCCCGAAACGTGAAATTAACTGTTCACCAAACTCGCCTCGCAATTGCGCCATTGTTTCGCGTGCTGTGTGGCATGTGGCACCGTCTTGTTGAAACCACATATCATGCAAGTCAAGAACTTCCATTTCGGGCAAAAAAAAGTTTGTTATCATCGCTCGGTAGCGTTCACCATTGACAGTAACGCTGCGATTCGCATCATCTTTGAAGAAATATGGCCCAATAATGCCGCCGGCCCATAAACCGCACCAAACAGTGGCTTTTTCGGGATGCATTGGTAGCTGTTGCAATGCTTCTGGCTGATCTTCACTCCAAATGCGGCAATTTTGCTTATTTACGTACCCATTCAACCAAAAATGAGCCTCATCGCTGAACACAATTTTTCGATAAAAAAGCGGATCCTCGGCCAGCTTTCCAAGAGCCCATTCACCAAAAATTCGGCGTTGTGGTAGGTCGGCTGGCTTTAGTTCTTGCACCAGCTGTATCTTAAAAGGCTTTACGCCCAAATCCTTCCGCAAAATTTTCCACGTAGTGCTGTAACAAAGGCCTAACTGCTGGGAACGGCGCCGAATCGACATTTCGCGGTCTTCTGTCACACTAGCTGATACGGCCGCAATATTTTCTTCACTACGCACAGTACGTAAACGTGTTGGTGGTTTAATGTCCAACAAAGTAAATTTGGTGCGAAATTTGGTCACAATCTTCCGAATAGACTGCTCAGAAGGTCGAGAATGCCGATCATAAAATGGAAGCAGCGCGAGTTAAGTATCCATAGCAAAACATATTGAGAAAAAAGATAACATTATTTGTATTCAATGATATCTTTAGTCTCTAGTACAGTCTTGCACACAACGCTACAATGATAACATATGTAAAAGAGATAATATCGTTTGTATACAATGTTGGAATATTATCTCTTCTTCATTATCAAGCAAGACGATTGTACGCTTGGGTCTCCTTGTAGATAGATAAGAAAAGTATATAAATACGACTGTATGATGAATTTATCGATAGTCTTATTGTAACTACATAGTAGCCTTAAGCTCCTTTTAGAATTAGTAAAAAGTATTTCAATAATAAAGGACATAGTTCCAAATAAATATTGTTTAATTTTAAAAGTAAGAACCAAGTGTTTTAATTGGCGATCCTGCCAGGAGGTTAAATATACTTTTTAACTTCAATCGAGCGGACCTCGGGAACAAGTAGTGAAATCTAGTATAAACAGAACACTCGCGTTACCGGTTACAAGAATTACCTAGCATAGCAGGTACAAATATAGCTCCTTCGTACGAAGCAGCAAAGCAATTCAGTGAAAGTGTATATGTGGAAAAAAAAAAAAAAAAAAAAAAAACACACAAATTCGACGACAACAGACACGAGTTCAAAATGGAACAACTCGCAGTATTAATGGCAAGATTAGAAGCTTTAGAAACCAGGTGCAACACAGTAACACAAACCCTAGAGCACACACGCACAGAGAATGCAAGGTTAGCAGCAATAATAACTAACCAAAATCAAATAAACACTAATTTAGAAACAAAACTAAATGAAGTAAAATCTGGATTAGGCATAGTACCAAACATACCTGTGCTAGAGGAAATAAGAACCACATATACAGATGGTAGTGAAATACAGTTAGACGCATTTAAAAGCCTACCTATTTTCAACGGCGATCAATCAAATTATCGGTCGTGGCGCGAAGAAGCATCCAGATTAATGGACAGCATTAAAAACCTCAAAACACACAGTAAGTACGCAGCAGCATTGACTATAGTGAAAAGTAAAATACAGGGAGCAGCCGCGAATGTGTTAACTAATTATAACACAATTTTTAATTTTGAGGCGATACGTAACAGATTAGATTATACGTACTCTAATCAAGAACCTCTATACGTGCTACAAGACATGATGAAAGCCATCACGCAAAAAAGAAGCACACTGTCTGAATACCACGACGAGATAAATAAAAATCTCAATTTAATAATATCAAAAATCACTATGTCAGGTGATCCGCCGAATATAATCGACAGACTAATTAAAAATGCTAACGACGACGCAGTTCGTATATTCATTGATGGTATGAGTGACAACTTTACAAGAGGATCATTATATTCAGCTACAATAAATGATCTAGAACACGCATTCGCAATTGCTCGCAGAATAGAACATGATAATGTGCACAGGCATTTACATCTCACTCAAGATAAGCACCACAAAAATATGCCACATGAACACAGAAACGAAAGAAGACCAAACTATTCGAGCCAAACAACGAATTATCAACCCCAGAAGCAATACGATAATATGCAGCAACACAATCAAGGACCACGCCTAAACCCTTCCAAGAGAAATGACGGACCACAGCCGATGGAGATAAACTCGAGACAAATTGTACATGCACAGCGACAAAATTGGAATCAATACAAACCCGATGTATATAATCCACCAGCGAAACGTGAACACAGCGGGAGTTTCAACACACACAACAGACCGCAACGATCTTATCAGCAGAACTTCAAGCAGCAGAGAGTAAATAACTCCCGACAACAACGCAGAGACGATGTCAGCAGTACATATGCAGAAGCAGATGAAACGGAATGTATGGTAAATAATAACATAAGAATAGATCATTTAAACTAGTAGACGGGTTGCCCTGCTTAAATTTAACTAGTACTATTTCTAAGAAAATTTATAAAATTCTTATTGATACTGGTGCAACCCATAATTACATTAATAGAAAATGCGATTCTAGCGAAAAAATTAAAATTAAACCTATAAAAATAAAAACAATGCATGGTTATTCTATGGTAGATACAAAGAAAGTAGTTAGGATATTAAAGAAAAATATAACATTTTTTGAATTAGAGGATATTCAGTCTTTTGATATGATATTAGGATATGAAGGACTTAAAGTTCTAAACGCGGAAATAAATTTCAGTAATATGACTCTAACTACCATAAGCAGTGTCGAATCTATTCAGAAAATTAATTACATAATTGGGGAAAATAATATTTATAAAGCAGACATAGATAGACTGATGAAGATTAATAACAGCATAGGACCGTTACCCTTTACAGATACTATAGAAGCAAGCATTAGGACGACCAATGATAATCCGGTTTATGTTAAACAATATCCATATCCCATAGCAGATAACGAATTCGTAAACAAAGAAATACAGAAACTCTTACATGACAATATAATAGAAAAAAGCCATAGTCCTTATAACAGTCCCATATGGACAGTACCTAAAAAAGGTTTGGACGAAAAAGGAAAACCAAAACGGCGCATGGTTGTTGATTTCCAAAAACTTAACGCTCACACTGTAACAGACAGATACCCCATTCCGGATGTCAACATGACAATTCAAAATTTAGGTAAAGCCAAGTACTTTACAACGTTAGATTTGGAGTCAGGTTTCCACCAAATTAAAATCAAAACAGATGATAAAGAAAAAACAGCTTTTGCTATAAATGGCGCAAAATATCATTTTAAACGAATGCCTTTCGGGCTCAAAAATGCACCAAGCATATTTCAGAGATGCGTGGACGACATTTTGAGAGACTTTGTAGGTAAATTCGTACACGTTTACATTGATGACGTATTGATATATTCTTCATCTGAGGAAGAACATATACAGCACATAAGTCAAGTATTCGACGTACTCAATAAAGCCACATTAAAAATATCTGATGAGAAAAGTAAGTTTTTTCAAGAAGAAGTAGAATACTTAGGTCACATAATCAGACATGGTAGAATCACTACGAACCCTGAGAAAATAGCAGCTATAGAAAATTTTCCAGTCCCACAAACGGTAAAGGATTTGAGAGGATTTTTAGGTCTTACAGGTTACTATCGTAAGTTTATAAAAGGATACGCAAGCATAGCCAAGCCCCTGACATTATATTTACGAGGAGATAACGGTAAAGTAAACAAAAAACAAAGTAAAAATATTAAGTTAAATCTGAATGATTCAGCATTAGAAGCGATTAGAATTTTAAAAAATTATTTGAAAGAACAAGTCGAACTTTTTCAACCGGATTATAGTAAACCATTCGAGCTTACTACAGATGCATCCAACATAGCTATTGGAGCCGTACTAAGTCAGAATAAGCAACCTATACACTTCTTGTCAAGAACACTGAGTAAGACAGAAGAGAACTATAGCACAAACGAGAAAGAGCTATTAGCGATCATATGGTCCTTACAAAAACTCAGAAACTACATATATGGTATAGCAGACTTAACCATATATACCGATCACCAGAGCCTTATATATTCGGTATCAGAAAAAAATCCCAACACAAAGCTGAAACGTTGGAAGGGAATCATTGAAGACTTTGGAGCAAAATTAGTTTATAAACCAGGAAACCTAAATCTTGTAGCTGACGCATTATCACGTCAACGCATAAATACTTCTACCATAGAAACAGCACATTCAGCTGAAAGTTCTTCTAATGATATAATAAAAACTGTGAATCAGCCTTTTAATGCATACACTGCACAGTTCGAACTTATTGAAGATATAACAAATAATATCGAAACACAAATCTATTTTGGTAACAAAATAAGACTCATAATAAAGTTTAAGGACAAAGACTCTTTACTAAGGCAGATGAAAGAAGTTATACAACCCCAAAAGATTGTAGCTTTGCATACGAAATTTGAAAACATATACAAATATGGTGAAAACATAAAAAAAGAATTCCCACTAGTAAGATTTATATTCACACCAAGAAAACTTCAAGACGTGACAAATTTGGAGGAACAACTAAAACTTGTAAGGGTAACTCACGAAAGAGCACACCGAGGGTTACGTAACAATATACAAGAAATCTCAGAGAAATATTACTGGCCCGATCTAAATAAACAAGCAAAGAGTTTCAACAAAAAATGCATAGCATGTCTATTTGGAAAATATGAAAGAAAACCTATCAGAGAACCCCTGAATAATTCAGAAATACCAACACATGTGGGAACACACATTCATATGGACATATACTTCAACGACAAGTATACTTTCCTTGTAACAGTAGATAAGTATTCTAAATATACAATCCTTCGGGAAATCGAAACTCGAAACAGACTGTACGACGTTATGGAAGAGGTCTTATCTAATTATTTCCCAAAATGTGAACGACTCATGACAGATAACGAGAAGGGATTCAAAACAGAAATGGTGAACCAAATGTGTTTGAAATACAACATAACTAAAGTAGAAACTCCAGTATACAGATCGACAGCGAACGGTCAGGTAGAACGTGTAAACGGTACAATAACTGAACTGTCTAGAATATTCACAATTCAGAATAAAACAAGACTTATCGAAGAAATATTTAGAACAGTGCGTGAATTAAATAATTCCATACACTCAGTTACCGGTTTGAAACCTAGAGACATTTTCTTTAATCAAAATAAATATAGCAATAGTGAAATTATAATAAATAAACTAAACTCAGCATCCAAAAAAGTGATCGAACGTCTAAATAAAGGAACTCGACACAGAGAATATAAAAAAGGAGATAAGATAATGGTAAGAATCACAGGTCTTAGAAAGAAATCTAACGCCAGATACATAACAAGAATAGTAGAAGAAGATAAAGGAGACACTGTAATCTCTAAAGAGGGAATAAAAATTCACAAGGATAACATAAAGAATTATCATTTTTTAGATGACGAAAATATTAATATTCCTAACATTACTAGGAATTGTACAGAGTCAAGAAGGGCAAGGAAACGTTCAAATAACTGAGTTACTAAACAAGAAGTTTATACTTACGCAAACAGATGACGTGTATTTATTCAAAGAACAAACTTATTTGTTACATGCCACCAACCTGACTTCGATATTTCAACCTTACGTAAATATCGTAACTAGTAACTATCAACCTACACAAGAAGAAAAAATTTGGTTAAGTAAAATTAAGAATTTAGCAGACCAATTACAAGAACATACTAGGCATACTAGATCAATTAACTTTTTAGGAACAGCTTTCAAATATGTGTTTGGTAATCCTGACCATTATGACTTAGTTAACATAGAAACGAGTATAAATAATCTCATAGAAAACAATAATAAACAAAAAACTATAAATTCTAGATTCGAACAAATTTTGCAACAATTCGAAGGTCAGAGCCTTAAAGAACATTTAGTAATAGAACAAGTGTACGAACAATTATTATTATTGACCAGAACAATTAATGCAGCAAAAAATAATGAATATTTATCAGAAAGCCTAGACTTAGATGACATTAAAAATATTATTCAACATGAAATAATTCAAGTACCCATAATAAATATACTTGAGTACTCTAAAATATTATTAGCTAGAACTGATGAATTCTTCATCACAATATATAAATATCCAGTTCTAATTAAATCATGTAAATTGTATAAAGTAACACCCTTAAATTCAAAACATGGAAAAATCATTACAGATAAAACAATTGCCTTATGTAACCAAACTTATTTAAGAACAAGAAATTGTCAAAATCATCTAAGTAAAAACATTTGTGAAATTAACTTTGAAGAAGAAAATTGTCTTATTCCACTTTTAAAGAATATAACTTCAAAATGCAACATTAAACAAGAATACGATTACGACTTAGAAATTGAATCCGGTGTTATGTTATTAAGCGGTAAGCATAAGCTAAATAATCAAACAATTAATGGTATAAACTTAGTTACTTATGAAAATACTATAAATCTAGATGATAAAATATACAAAAACATGCATAAGCAAATTAAAGAAGTTATATTAAGAAATCATAATTCAGAGTCTTACATCGACCAAATAATTAAAGAAGATACAATATACAAATTCGATAACATAGATACTTTAAAAAAACTAATTATTCCTTTTGAAGAAAAACCGATATTATCAACTATATACACAATTGTAACACTGATTGTTATTTTAGCATTTACGTACGTAATGATAAAAACTATACAATGTATAACAGATCGTCAAAAACAAAAAAAGATTGACGCATATAACAAAACTTATGAAAGAGAGATGTTAAAAATAGCGTCGAAAAATCGGGACGATTTCGTTTAACAAGGGGGGGAGTTAAGTATCCATAGCAAAACATATTGAGAAAAAAGATAACATTATTTGTATTCAATGATATCTTTAGTCTCTAGTACAGTCTTGCACACAACGCTACAATGATAACATATGTAAAAGAGATAATATCGTTTGTATACAATGTTGGAATATTATCTCTTCTTCATTATCAAGCAAGACGATTGTACGCTTGGGTCTCCTTGTAGATAGATAAGAAAAGTATATAAATACGACTGTATGATGAATTTATCGATAGTCTTATTGTAACTACATAGTAGCCTTAAGCTCCTTTTAGAATTAGTAAAAAGTATTTCAATAATAAAGGACATAGTTCCAAATAAATATTGTTTAATTTTAAAAGTAAGAACCAAGTGTTTTAATTCGCGCGATGAACATTTCGAACCGAGCACGAATTTTGATAGTAAAATTCAATAATTTGCAAGCGTTGTTCATTTGTAAGACAATCCATGGTTAAATTGCAAACCAAACTGAAGCTGTTTGACAGTGACACAAGGTACTAAACACACGTCAGCTGTCAAAACCAGTGTTGCCAAAACCAAACCAGCTAAAAAATCACCCTTTATAAGTAATTAAAAAAAAGATTTCTTTCGAGTTTTTTGAGAAAAACTAAGTACGTATCTTATTTCGAATACTGATATTATCTTTAATATGTATTTGGATCAAAATCGTTACAGCGGTTTTTGTAAAATTTCGCAGACAAAATAGTACCAAATATTGCAATGTTTAGTTTAAAAATGCTATTGCTTAATTATTTAGCTGAAAACCGAGTACAACTTATTGTTCGGGATGTAAGCATTACTTGGTTTTTAGGGTTTTATCGAAATCGAAAATGGGGTTTTCGAGATATGAGCAGTTTTTAAAGTGAGCGTTTCCAATGATTCGAATTAAAAATAAAGGACGCAATAATTTTGAAAACATAAATTTTAATTTAAGTTTGCATTTTGGTCAAAATCATGCCGTTCTGAGCTAAGCTAGGGAAAACTATATTTTTCAAAAATTACTTTTTTCAAAAATCCATTTTACGATAATACAGAGAAAAACTGAGTTTTCCATTAAGTTAGAAATGACCATATTACCTTAGAAATTAATTATTGTTACAATCGTATGGAACGTTTTCGAGATATGTCCAAATTTCAAAAGTACCGTTACTCGATTTTTTAGCGGAAAACTGAGTATGCAATTAAAAAAAACCGTATGATTCTCCAGAACCTCCTCCGACAAGAGAGTTAGAGTCTTTGGTGAATGCATGCAGGAACATGAACGAGGATCTAATAATTGGTTGTGATGCCAATGCACATAATACAGTGTGGGGCAGCACCAACGATAATTACAGAGGAGAAGCCTTATTCGAATTTGTATCATGCAAGGATCTAGCTATCTTAATCAGGGGAACAGAGCCAACCTTTGTGGATGTGAGACGAATGGAAGTGATCGATGTTACCCTGTGCAGTACCCAGATAATTGAAAGAATATCAAATTGGAGGGTAATGGATCAGGCTACATTGTCGGATCACAGAGCCATTTCATTTGATGTTCGCTATGGATCTAAAAGGAAAAAAGATCGGAAACACAGATAGGATAAAATACCTTGAAGTGTTGGAGGAAAAACTGAATGTAATGACATTCGGAATACCGAAAAACACTTGGCATGTAGAATCACAGCTGAAGCATCTGCAATCAGCTGTTGAAGTTGCGTACCGAGTGGCTTGTACACCTACTTTAGTGGAAAAACAAGATCCTGCGCCTTGGTGGTGCCGTGAACTTGAAAAGCTAAAAAAGGCTGCGAGGAAAGGCCATGAGGGGGGGAGAACCCGAAGCATGGGATGAATATAAGGCGAAAAAGAAAGAGCTAAACGTTACTCTGCGACGACGTAAAAGGGAGTCATGGAGGGACTTTTGCTCGAGTATGAGGAGTACATCTGAAGTCAGTAGACTACAAAAGATTGTCTCGAGAGATCCAGTTTCCAAGATCGGACTCATTCGTAATAGAGCGGGGGAGATGGTGGAAACACTGGATCACACAAATGAGGTCCTAATGGAGGTACACATTCCAGGAAGCTATAAGTCAGATCAGCCCTGGGCTCCAAGGAAACAAGGAGCGAAAAGGATGGATAGGACGAAAGCAGAACGGATCGTGACACCAAAAGCGGTCAAGGGTGCGATAGCAACATTTTCACCCTTCAAAACTGCGGGTCCGGATGGTATATTTCCAGGTCTAATGCAATGGAGTGTAAACGTAATTGCACCAAGGCTCAGGAATATATACGTTGCATGCCTAGCAATAGGCTATATCCCGATAACATGGAGGGAAGCAAATGTTGTCTTCCTTCCAAAACCGGGAAAAAAGGACTACACCGAGGCAAAGTCATTCAGACCAGTCAGCCTAACATCCTTCCTGTTAAAAATAATGGAAAGGGTGACAGTGGACTATATGGAGAGTACTGCGCTTAAGATGTATCCTTTAAATAGTAGACAGCATGCATACAGGGTAGGCATGTCTACAGAAACAGCGCTACATCAAGTAGTACGCGTTGCGGAGAAAGAGCTAAATACCGGGGGCATTGCGATGACCAATATAATGGACATTGAAGGTGCCTTCGATAAGATATGCTTTGAAAGTCTGAAACAAGCCTTGGAAAAACGTAGGTTTAACCCACTGGTGGTAAGATGGGTGGACAATATGTTGAATACAAGGGCGATTAATATTCAGACGGGAACCTCAAAACTCAGAGGAAGGGTTAGCAGAGGTTGCCCACAAGGAGGTGTTCTCTCACCTACACTGTGGAATATCACTGTGGACTCTCTTCTCGACAGACTCTATGCGACGGCATTCACACAGTGGGATATGCCGACGACATAGCAATAATCGCCAGAGGCAAATTCATGGACGTCACCGCAGATATCATGAGGAACGCACTCAGAGTGGTTGAGCGGTGGTGTCTGGAACAAGGGCTCTCCATTAATGCGGCGAAAACAGATCTAATAGTCTTCACTAGGAAGAGGAAAAATCTGGAATTTCGGCCCTTAACACTTTTCGGATCGGAACTAACAATGACTAAGAAGGTTAAGTATCTGGGAGTCTATCTAGATACTGGACTTACTTGGAATTACCATGTTGAGGAGAAGTACCGGAAGGCAAAAAGGGTACTACATCAGTGCAAACGTGTATGTGGACAGAGGTGGGGACTCTCGCCTAGGTCAGCATACTGGATGTATACGATGATAACTAGACCCATTATCACGTACGTCTCGGTTGTATGGTGGGCGAAAGCCTCTCAGAAAACTGTGAGGAAGCACCTGGATAGGGTTCAACGTTTAGCATGTATGGGAACTAGAGGTGCAATACGTACAGCCCCAACATGCGCATTGGAAGTCATCATGGGGATATTACCGCTAGACTTATTTATTAAGAAAACAGCGGCTCAAACGGCACTTCGCTTGCATCGAGATGCGAAATGGCACAATCGTGGTACGATCTATGGACATAGGAAGATCCTGGAACTTGTCAGAGACGAGATTAGGAAGCTAAACATGCCTATGGATCGAATAACAAGGGTGCGTATTATGGAAAGAAATCACAAAACTCATATTGAGAACGGATTAGTTCCAGAAAAAAGAAATGGTGAAATAGTGATCTTCACGGATGGATCCATGAAGGATGGCGGAGCGGGGATCGGTATCTATTCAGAAGAGCTGGAACTTGCCCGTCACATTAGCCTCGGGAAATACACTTCAATATACCAGGCTGAGATGATTGCTTTGCTTTATGCGTTGGACTACTTGCTTGAGTGTCAGGTGGAAGAAAGAAATATCCTTATAGCACTGGACAATCAGGCGGTGATCAGATGCATGGAACAAACAAACATCACAACATCACTGGCACTGGAATGCGTAACACTGGAAGTGACTGGAAGTAACACTGACTTGGGTACGAGGACACATAGGGATCGAAGGCAATGAAAAGGCGGACTCCCTTGCAAAACAGGGGTCAACTGAAAAGTTGCTGGAACCAGAACCATTCTCTTCAATTGGCAGAGGAATGGTAGAACAGCTTATCCACAAGTAGATCACGGCAGAACACCTGAGAAGGTGGTCAACCGTGGAACAATGTAGACAAGCTAAAATGGCAATAAAGTGGCCGACCTGCTCCACTCAAAGAAGGGTTCTAAGCATGAGTCGAGGAACATTGAAATGGGTGGTGGCTTTGTCTACAGGACATGGTAATTTCAGGTATCACTTAAGGAAAATGGGCCTTATAGAGGATGATACTTGTAGATTATGCCTGGAGGAATCTGAGACAGCGGCACATATACTGTGGCAATGCCCGGCAGAAGAATGAGGATCTTGGGACATCAATGGGTCGAGACCCAGTCGATGAAACGGATCTCCCATAAACAGATGCTTGCGTTAACACTAGGAATTGAGCCCAGAGAAGAACTGTGGAGAAATCCAGAAGGTCTCTCTGAGTAAGATTTACAGTGGTAGAGAGACGAAAAGAGACCCGACAATGGTGGTCTGATTCGATTATCTCTCGAAATATATATATATATATATATGCAATTATGTTTACCTCACCTACTTAAGCTTGAATATCAATTTTTGTTAAAATCGTTAGAGCCGTTTTCGAAGAAATCGAACTGGTATGACAATTTTGTATGGGAAGTACCATTAATATTGAGGTTGTCATGCAAAAACTAAAACGGCCCCGAACTGTAAGCCCCCAAACTTTAAATCCGAAGTATGAACAAAATCCGTTCAGCCGTTTAGGCTGTAGGCCTCGGGACATACAGACAGACAGACGGACAGAATTTTGCGACCAACTTTTTTGAGTTCGCCTATCATCGTAATGTCAGAATTGATTAACATCACGAGTTCGAAATTTTGTACGAATACAATATCTTTCTCTTACTACGTAATGGAGAAAGTTAAAAACGTTTACTGGGATATCTAAGATTCCGCGTGGTCTGGGCCCATAACCTTTGTTGGCGTAGTAAATCAAAACCGTAGGAAAGAACAAATAAAAAGAGACACGTCTTCATGTAACGAATGCTTATATTAAGCTCAGAAGAAAAAATATTACAATGATGCATAAGTGCAGTTAAAGATGAGAAAGCACTCAATTAAAATGCAAAGCAACTAGACGTGTTGGGGCTGGGCACAAATCCTCATTCTTCAGTCCTTCACGTGGGCGCCCGCCTGAAAATGGCTAACCGGTCAAATGGTTAGTGTCAGCCAAGGATTTACGCTAACGTCTCAATCGTTTGACGTGATCCATTAGTTTGAGGTAGGAGTAAACCTTTAAATCCAACCTAATTCCAGTGGTGGTGTGAGCAGATAGCAAACCGTACCCAAGGATGAAAGGCTGGGGGTGAAACCAGTCGCGTACGAGCTCCCTCCGACGCTCAGGCAAGGTCGGTTGTAATAAGTGCCCTATCTCGGTAAGTCGGCTCTGCCGGGATCGACTTTCTTTCCGTACCTACTCGTGGGACCAAAATTTAAAATGAATAAAAACTTAAACAAAAAAGAAACAGAAACAAAAAAAACAAAAAAGCAAGAATCCCTCTTAGGGACCTCTTCCGAGGAGAACCTACTAGCCTCCAGCCAGGAGACAGTAGTTGAACCCTCAAGCCCAAGGAGCACCAGCCATAGTACTCCTTTAGGCAGTCAACCTTGTACCTCATCCATAGCTTCGGCAACAATAGGGGCCGAGGATACCAGACATAGTATCCAAAAGCCACCCAATAAAAATGAGTCAGCCTCAACTGGGAGCACCAGCCATAGTGCACTCAAATCCAAAAAGTCCTCCGGCTCCATCTTGAAGTCAAGATACACTAGGGCTGTCTTTATTCTTGCAAAGATTGCGAAGAACGAAGAGACTGGTGTGACTGACGAGAGGGATAAGGAGGACAAGATTAAATATCAAAAGGTGGTCGACGAGTACGTTAAATACCACAACAATCCGAAGCGATCACAACAGAAAAAAGAGAGCGTGAAAAGAAACAGGTCCCAAGATGAGACCTCTCACGCCTCTAAAAAGTCGAAGATTGCTCCGAGACTCACCAACCTTCAAGGCCCATCCACTTCTCAGGCAAACAGGACCTTCACCGAGGTGGTGAGGGATCACCTTCAAGTTGCCATCATAGACGAGTTGTCTAAAAGTGGTAATTCCATCATGTCACACTGGAGTCGAATTGAAGCCAAACTATCAGAGATGGTTGTGGAACATGTTCTCTCTGGTGTTGATAGTAGACAACCAGGTTTTGACTGCGCGGAAATTGTTCGAGGGTACCGGGTGATTAAATGCGTGGACCAATACTCAAAGGATTTTCTTGGATCTTGCATAGCCAAGATTGGCGAAGCCTGGGATGGCTTAAAGCTTAAGCTCATCCCAGCCAGGGATATCCCCACGAGACCCAGGGCACGTATTTGGTTACCCGTGATGAAGATAGACTCTGAGAGTCTTTTGAAGTGCCTTAAGATGCAAAACCCGCAAATACCCATGGACGACTGGGCTGTCATTAAGGCAGAAGCTCACCAGAAAAACAGCCTATCTTACCTGCTGCTCATCAACGAGGAGTGCCTAGGGGCATTAGAAGCGGCTGACTTCAAGCTCAGGTTTGGCATAAGGCTAGCCAAACTAAAAATTTTCCGTTCGACAGGACCTGAAGACGACACGGACGACGTCGTCGCTGCCAGCAAGTTGTTGGAGGACCTGGCGATCGCCAGTAAGATCCAATAACCATTATGCTGAAAGTCATCCAAACGAATCTCCAGCACTCGAAATGTGCATCGGAGAATCTTTTGGTCTTCCTCAGAGAGGAAGACATTGACATCGGCATAATTCAGGAGCCCTGGGTCAAGAAGACGACCATAATGGGCCTCTCAGACAGCAACTACAACCTTTTTTACAAAAGAGACGTCAGTAAGCCCAGAACATGCATTTTAGCAAAAAAAATACATTAACGCTTTCCTCTGTCCCAATTTTAGTTCGGGTGACTTAACCGTTGTTGAGGTAGAACACACCCAAGGACTTACTTCACTAATATCGTCCGCCTATATGGCACACGACAGACCATCCCCGCCAGAAGAAGTGGAGCAGCTTACTGCAGCGATACAGGTGAGGCAAGGCAACCTCCTTATTGGCTGTGACGCTAATGCAAGACACCATCTCTGGGGCAGCAAGAAAATCAATGAACGTGGTGAGTCTTTATTTGATTTTCTTTTAACTGCCGATCTATGCATATGTAATGTAGGTAACACCCCAACCTTTGTATTTCCTAGCACAGAAAATTATAATGGGTGGGAAGAGGTGTTAGACATTACACTCAAAACAAACAGTGATATCTTGAGGGTTGAGAATTGGAGAGTCTCCAACTTAAAGTCCTTCTCAGACCACGAGTGGATTCTCTTCAATCTTAGTATCAAGGTAGATACTCCAGTCCCATATAGAAACCCAAAAAGAATTGACTGGAAGAAATTCGGTCAGATCTTAAAATCTAAACTGCCTAATATCCCACACCTAGAAATTGACTCAGGTGCAGAACTGGACACAATATCGTTCGCACTAGAAAGGGCGATGAATACAGCCTTTAAGGCATCGTGTCCCGTTAAATACAGCAAAAAAACCTTACCGCCGTGGTGGAATGAGGACCTAACCATCCTTAGAAGGATGACTAGGGACATTTTCAAGATCTGCTATAGGCATAAGTTCTGGCAACCTTATAAAGACTGCCTAAAGTTCTACAAAAAATCTATTAGATCAGCTAAGACAAAAGCATGGTCCGAATACTGCCAATCTATTGATACTCTAAAGGAATCTGCTAGATTCAGTAAGATTCTATCCAAAGTACGCTCAAGTCCATCTTTCATTAAGAATCAACTAAAGAATCCTTAGAGCTTCTACTCAACACTCACTTTCCTGGTTGTAAAGACCACTGCGAAACTCCGTCCAGTTCGCGGGGGAGTTTTCCTTCGCACAGGGAAGAAGTTGAACGCATTATAACCAAGGAAAAGATCTCCTGGGCCATTCACAGTTTTGCTCCGTATAAATCACCGGGACAGGACGGCATTCTCCCCATCATGCTGCAAAAACACGAAGGGATAGTGCTGCCCTTACTCGTTAAAGTTTACAGGAGCAGTATCCTACTAAATCACATACCTCAGTCTTGGAAGTATGTCCGAGTAGTTTTTATTCCGAAAATCGGCAAAAGAGGTCACGAATCTGCGAAGGACTTCCGACCTATTAGCTTAACCTCCTTCATACTCAAAACTTTAGAACGTATACTTGACCTTCACATAAGAACAGGCCTTGAAAGGTCTCCCTTATGTCACTCACAGCACGCATACCTCAAGGGCAAGTCCACGGAGACCGCTCTCCATGAAGTAGTGCTTACAGTTGAAAGGTCACTTTCCCATCATCAATACACCTTAGCTACCTTCCTAGACATAGAGGGCGCTTTTAACAACGTACACACTGAATCGATCCAGAAATCTCTCTTAGAACTTGGGGTAGAGGATTTCGTTACTTCATGGATCATTTCCATGCTGAAAGCAAGGATCATTCAAGCAAAACTTGGTAACACCCTTTTAACCAAATCAGTAAGCAGAGGAACACCTCAAGGTGGGGTAATCTCACCACTCTTATGGATTATGGTACTCAACAAAATTCTGTCAAGACTCGACAGTGAAGGTATTAAAGTCGTTGCGTATGCGGATGACGTGGTTGTTCTAGTATCAGGAATGTTTCCGAACGTGATAAGTGAAATCATGGAAGGAGCACTGGGTAAGATTAGCGGGTGGGCCACAAGTTGTGGTCTTAGCGTTAACCCAAGTAAAACTGAACTGATGCTTTTCACCACCAAAACCAAAATACCAACCTTCTCACTTCCCCGCTTGAATAACCAAAATCTTACTCTATCCTCCAGTGCCAAATACCTAGGAGTCATACTCGACCCTAAACTCAACTGGAAGTCAAATATCGAACACAGAGTGAAGAAGGCAAGCATAGCTTTCTACGCCTGTAGTAAAACTTTCGGCAAGAAGTGGGGTCTTCGACCAAAGATGGTTCGTTGGATGTTCACAGCTGTCGTACGTCCCATCCTCACATACGGATCACTGGTATGGTGGCCCGCCTTAAGTAAAGCTTATAACATCACGAAACTAGGTAGAGTCCAAAGGACAGCTGGTATTGGTATCACGGGAGCCCTACGATCAAGTCCGACCGAAGCGCTCAATGTGATTCTTAATTTCCTGCCGGTGGATCTGTACATAAAAAATATTGCAGCGTGTAGTGCAGTTAGATTGAAGGAATCTAAATGTTGGTCAGAAAGGCCTTATGGCCACTCCAGAATCCTAATGTCCCTCCCCGACGGAATAGGACGCTTATCTACAGACTACACAGTACCCAAACTTAACTTCCATAAAAACTCCTCTGTTAGATTCCCCTCTAGATCAGAATGGGAGGAGAACGCGGTCGTAAACGAATTCGACATTCCTATCTTCACAGATGGTTCCAAAATGAACTGTGGAGTGGGAGCGGGCATTTTCTCAGCAGAGTTAGACATCTCCACATCCTTCCGCCTCCCCAACGCAGCCAGCGTCTTTCAAGCGGAAGTACTCGCAATCAAGGAGGCGTGTAGACTGCTCCTTAACATAACCACACTCGGAAAAAAAAAATAGGCATCTTCGTCGACAGCCAGGCCGCTATTAAGGCTGTCGGTTCTACCAAATCAACGTCAAAACTTGTTGTGGATTGCAGGGAGACATTGTTGTTTGGTATTCTGTAGATTCACGGATTTCAGCAAGTATTGAAGTATTGTATACAGAGCTTGATTGTGGTTGAATGAGCTCTGGTAAGAAATCAATCTTGTTTGAGGTCATTCTAATTTTCTCATCAATATCGCCCATAACTACGCGCAAAGCAGCGACAACGTTACTAACATCACTGATTTTGCTTATTATATCAAACAATAGTGGATCGACGGGTTGATGAGGTGGAGCAGTTGGTTTTGATGGGCTTTGTAAATATGTATCCAGGTAAGAGCTAAAAGAGTTAAGATGGTCATCGATCTTTATTAAATGCGGGTTCAGAATTGAGTTAATTTTATATCACTTTTTAGTTAATTCACTAAGACTTGCCAGCTGCTTGTCTATATTTTTGACCTTTGTCTTACAGAAGGTGGTGGAAAGATATGCTGGTAGATATTTCGACTACACACTTAAATAGATCTTCAAATTTTGCGAATTGGGTCACTATGTGCTTGTGGAGCATTTTACAATCAGACATGTTCGCGGAACTGCGTAGTTTCATTAAGCAATATCATTTTTCGTTAAAGGAAAACGGAATGGAAAGGATTGAACGAGGGAACTGTTACGGTTAACATATCATAACGCTATGTGGACAAGAATCTGTTTTCTTTTTTTAATGCGCTTTGTTCAAATTCCAGAGCACACATGGTTCTAGTCCATTGACGCGCAATTTTTGCCATGTGTTTTATACTGATACTCGTAGTAAACATGTGTGTTATTTCTTTATTTGCTTATAGATAATGTTTCTTTCCTTTCGTTCACGTTCATTACATCTGTGAAATCGGAACTATATCCAACATGGTTGGACATGATTAGATGCAGTTTACAGAAAGAGAGGAAATGTTTCTGACATAGGACATAGGAACTATATTACCGTGTCTCCACGAGCAATATTTAATAGATTGCAATATGTATATCATATTATGAAAATTGCCAATGGAGACCACAAATAAATATTATGCTATAAGAAATGTCGTTCTATATATTGCTCAGTTCATAGCATGGTATCAATAGTATGCTATGGGCTGTCATTGCTGTGAATTTTGAAACTTTGATTTTTTTTTCTGCGATGGCTGAGTGGCGAATGGACGAAATATTAAGGCATCTAATGCGAGAATGCAACGACATGCTCTTCTCAGCGACATTTGAACCACTGAAATAGTAAGCTATGAAATTCCCACCCTACATTTTATTGCATACTATCTTTTTCTATGAAAATTGAAACAAAGCTATGAAATATCGCTCATGGAGACGCGGTGTGAAGGAACTACCCAACCAGCGGTACCATTTGTACTACGTATGTAGTACTGTGCTACATATTTGCTGGATTTTTCAACGCTGTACTACATACTACATCGTTACCCTAATGTACTACATTTCTTAAGACCCGTCTAACCATTTTACTTTTTTACGAACAACAGTTCGAATTTTGCCCCTTTTGCTTTTATAACTAAATAAATAGATTTAAAAACTTGGCATAGTGCAAATCTTCAACTCGCACACAAAGATATCGCAACGAATGGGAAAACCAATTTTCGTGGGTCGAATGTAGGTCTGGCAAAGGCCTTTGTCGCGCTTGTCAGAAGTCATATGTTTGCAATATGACTTTGCTTGTCAGACAAGAACTCTTGCCCATACACATTTCCAATTATAATAGTGCAAAACAACTCCAAGTGTGTCCGACTGTTTAGAAACATAACATATTTTTTTTGTTATACTACTTAATTTAAATTTCAATAGAAAAAAAAGAGGTACTAAATTTTTTTTGAAAATGCTACATTTTGTTGGCTAACGTACTACATTTGCTAAACATTTTAGTGGCAACGCTGTACCCAACTCTAGCCCAGAACTAGGCACGGGCAGACGTGTAAGGGCTAGTGTCGTACGATTCTTAGGAACTCTTGATTGTTTCGTTATATTTTAGAATAAATAAATTTTCAGTTCTATTAAAGTTAACTCGCGTCTATTATTTACAAAAAAAAACAATGACATGAGAGGTTTTAGATTCAACTCCCGAGAGTTTCTTCATATCCGTATATTTTAAAATGTCATTCTTTCACTTTGACTTTGCATTGATAGTCAACACTGTAATTCCATACTACGAAAAAGTTGGTCGACCTACTATGTGCTTATTTTAAAGGCAAATGTTCAAATACACTTTGCTAATATGTGGTATAAAAAAATGTCATAATTAAATTGAGCTTATATTTACCTTTTTATTACATTTATCGCAATGATACGCGTCTGCTCCTTCAAGAAGTTCGCCTTTGACATACTGTTCTAATGATTCCGTTAAAGAGCTGTGGTTTCGTATGTCCACGCTGAAAACGCTAAATGGTTCCTCTTTTGAATAGCGATGGGGGCACTCCTGACATATTTTTTGGTCACTGAAGGAACCACCTAGTGTATTAACCATAAATTGATTATGTCCTAGAGCCTTTAGTCCTTCATCTAAGCTTTCAAAAAGAGACATAAAAAATTCAACGGCATCTTGTTGTTCTCGCAAGTTGACGGGCTCTCCCTGTAACCTTCAAAATAAAACATCAATATTATTTGCTATGAATATATACAAAACTATTAATGGACTTCAACATTACAATTACTATATCTATTAGAACCAAAGATAATTTAAATAAATGTATTAAAGAAGAGCATTCTTGTTGAAAAGGATATAATGCAAGAACTACTAATTATTACATCAAAACTATTCATATATGTATTCATAAAAATAAATATAAATTTATTTAAATAACTCAGTGACTGAATATTTTCATTTTGCAAGCCCACCTACGACGAGTGCCTGGCTCATGTTCAAGAGCGTGTCTTTCTTAACAAAGCTTCTGAATTCAGCCGATCGAAACTAGCACAAAATAAAAAAAAAAAAAAAATTTAAGTAAATATTATTTTTTTTAAATGAAGTCTGTCCGCCTAAGGGATTTACAAAGCTATAATAACACATCTTCTGCAACTTCATTTTTAACGATAAACATAACATAACAAAACAAAACAAAATTAGTGTAGATGAACTGCTACAAAAAAATTTCACGTTGGCAATATAGCACATAGTTTATTCGGACTTCTGGATTCCGACTACGCAGATGAGGTATCCCGAATCATCAATCAAATAAAGAGCAATGCAGCACATGGACAATGTTAAGAAAAATTTTTGAGATGAATAGTCTTGAAGAGATAACAAGCGATTGCACTTGTTACCCTGGTTGAGCTAGTGAGCCAAGCACTTAATCTTGTTCACTGTGATAGAAAATCGTCAAATAAAAACGACGAGTCTGGTGGATCATTGAATAATGATTGGTTTATTGCTGGGCTAACTGCCTCTATTATACTTATACTAAATTACATGCCTTTACACTCAAGTAAAGTACTGATTTCAAACTTCAAAAGTACTTCTGTAGTAGGAGTACTATTTTTGTTATCGCCGTCCTAAGCTACGACATTTACCCGGCAGGGGCAAATCAGCCATGTGGCTGCACCCTAAAATATTTCTTAAGTAAACAGATCTACCTATATGTCATATTGTTCGGTGCTTTCCTTGGTTGCATTTCCTGGCATTCCTCTTTGCCGACCAGAGCATATTCTCCATGCGATGATTGCTAAAGCGAAAAACCAAGCACCTCCAAGAGCTGATAAAATGGAAACGCTTATTGAATACGCTCTAGCAATAAAAAACGTTTGTGCCACCATGGAGGCTTCTCATATGACTGCTCATTTAAATAATCCGACCCTCCTAAAAGAATTTGTCGACAAGCTAACACCTCACCTCCTATTGAACTGGGCGATTTATTCCAAAACCTTAGAAGCTGCAACTTTGCACGATTTTTCGAGCGGCTTTACGAGATAGCAGAAGCGGCCTGCACCGTTGTTGATCTGTCTGCCCCGAACCCATTAGAGAAACGTTCAAACAAACGCGGTGGTCACCTGTACACCCATGCTAGGGGGGTAGCACCCGGCAACCATTCCGCAAAAAGGTGCTTCGTTTGTCAAAGCAGCCACTCACTGGATTCTTGTGATCAGTTTAAAGGAATGGATCGAACCCAAAGGTGGAGCATAGTCCGCCAATTACATTTATGTCACATCTGCTTAGGTAAACATCCCCACACTCGATGCGGTCTGACAACGTTTTGTAGGGTTGAAGGGTGCAGGCTTAAGCACAACCCTCTTTTGCACCGATTCGCTTCGACAGCAGAAGCAGAGCACCAGGGTAGGCAAGTGGTTAATGGGCGCGCTACCCCAGCAATAGCGGGATTTTCCGCTCAGGATCCTGCTAACCACATGCAGGGTAGACAGCCAGTTAATAGGTTGGTTCCATCAGCGATGGTAGGGGGCTCCGGTCAGCATCCCAACAACCACATCCAGAGTGGGCAATCAGGCGTTAGGTATAACAGTCACGCGGTGGCAAGCGGCTCTGACCGTGAGTCGGTCTACAACAATAATTTTTTTGAAGGCTGCCATACTAATGGACCACGACTAGCCTTTTCGAGTGTGCTTTTTAGGATTATCCCTGTAACCCTCTTTGGAAATAAAAGGTCCATCAACACCTTTGCTTTCTTGGACGGTGGATCTTCGTTAACTTTAATGGACGATGAGCTGGCACACGCGTTGGACCTGTCTGGCCGAACTGAGGAACTCTGTTTGCGATGGACCTCCGATACAACGCGCGTCGAAAGTGACTCGAGGATCGTTTCTTTGACCATAGCAGGGTGCTACGAAGGATGCCAGAAGTACCGACTCCGAGATGTGCGTACGGTGCAATGTTTGGACTTGCCGAGACAATCAGTCTGCAGTGAGCTTCTAAAGGAACGCTACCCGTACTTAGCGAACTTACCAATTCAATCATATGAAGAGGCGAAGCCGAGAATACTGATCGGCATGGATCACTGGAAGCTGGGAGTTCCCTTGAAAGTGGTAGAAGGCAGCTGGTCGCAACCAATAGTTACCAAAACGCGTTTGGGTTGGTCTGTTCACGGGCCAGAGGAGGGCAGCAGTAACCAAGACAGATTTCAGAACTTTAGTCTCTCTATTTCCGAAAATTCCAATGACAGCGACCTCCACCAACTAGTGGAAAAGTTTTTTTCAATTGAAAATATCGGGGTTCGGATCCCAATGCAGCAAATGGTGTCAGCTGATGAGAAAAGAGCCCTCAATATCTTGGAAAAGACCTGCAAACTCGTTGATGGACATTTCGAAGTTGGTCTACTGTGGAAAGCGAATGACTTTGTCCTTCCAAA
Organism: Cheilosia variabilis; assembly: GCA_951230905.1. NCBI lineage: Eukaryota > Metazoa > Arthropoda > Insecta > Diptera > Syrphidae > Cheilosia > Cheilosia variabilis. The sequence continues at coordinate 96,545,641 of OX579676.1, read as the reverse complement.
CAGCTACCCTATGGCACTTCGTCGATTCCACCACTTGGAGAAAAAGATGGCGAACGACGAACAGCTCAGAAGTAATTTAAATAAGCAGATAGCGAATCTCCTGACAAAGGGGTACGCCGAAAGGTTATCGTCCGAAGAGGTTCTGCATCCTAAAGGAGGTCGGGTATGGTATTTGCCGATATTTGTAGTACGGAACCCTAATAAACCGTCCAAGGTCAGATTGGTTTGGGATGCCGCAGCGACGAGCCAGGGAAGATCACTTAACGATTTCCTCATGAAGGGTCCTGACCAGCTTGTGCCAATAACAACAGTTTTATATGGTTTTCGCCGGGGAAGGGTTGCTGTCTGTGGCGACATAGCCGAGATGTTTCATCAAGTACTAGTGAGAAAGGAAGACAGAAGTGTACAGCGATTCTTATGGAGGGACCGAAAAGATTCTAAGGAGCCAAGCGTTTTCGAGATGAGAGTCATGACCTTCGGAGCAACGTGCTCTCCTTGTATTGCCCATTATGCAAAAAATCACAACGCAATCCGCTTTGCCAATAGCATGCCAAGAGCCGTCGATGCGATAATAAACCACCATTATGTCGACGATTTTATTGATAGCGTGGACACAGTAGAGGAAGCCATTCAGCTCGCAAAGGACGTACGAGAAATTCATTCGAAAGCTGGATTTCACATCAGGAACTGGATGTCAAACTCAACTACCGTATTAGAGGCACTGGAACAGGATGGCAGTCGATCTCGAACCAAGGCCTTCGGGGTGACGGATATGGACGTCGTGTCAACCGAAAAAGTCCTGGGAATGCATTGGTGTACCTCAGCTGACGTTTTCACTTACGTTTTAAAACTCAATCACCTTAACCGAGAAGTACTTTGCGATGGCAAGATTCCTACCAAGCGAGAAGTCTTGAGGATCCTAATGGCGATCTTCGATCCAATGGGATTTCTCTCACATTTTCTGGTCTATGTGAAGATACTGCTGCAAGATATTTGGAGAACGGAGATAGGTTGGGACGAGGAGATACCCCCTCCTCTGTTTGATCGATGGATTCAGTGGCGAACCCTGCTACCTAGGGTGACAGAGGTACAGATACCGAAATGTTACTCCTCGTACTTGAGCCAACCAAAGGCTTATGTGCAACTTCATACGTTTGTTGACGCCAGTGAAAACGCATACGCTGCAGTCTCTTACTTCAGAGTTCAGAACACCGACAACATTGACACCACGATAGTGAGCGCGAAGACGAAAGTGGCCCCCCGTCGACCTTTATCTATTCCGCGACTCGAACTGCAGGCAGCGGTACTGGGAGTCCGGCTGATGAATTCTATTTGCAGCGCGCACAAGTTTCCTATTCAGCGGTTTCTATGGTCCGATTCAAAGACGGTACTTTCATGGCTTCGAGCGGACCCGCGCAAATTCCAACAGTTCGTCATGTACAGAGTGGGAGAAATCCTCGAGACTTCTTGCATTTCAGAATGGAGATGGATCCCTACCAAGCTGAACCCGGCGGATAAAGCAACAAAATGGAAGGCTGACCCGGAATTTCAACCACAGGAAGGGTGGTTTCGAGGTCCCCCGTTCCTGAGCAAGGACTCATCGGAATGGCCGCAGATGCCAACAATGGAAACCGTGGGTACGGAGGAGTATCGACCACGTTTACTGCAGATTAGCGCCTCCAGAAAAAACTGCAGCCTACTCGACGTAGAACACTTTGCGACATGGAGATCTCTAGTTCGAACTTTAGCATGGGTCATTATGTTCATAAACTCGTGTAGGTATGGACGGGAGCCGCGACCAACCAATGGGCTCATTCTTACATCAACGGCCATTCAACATGCACAGTCGCTGCTTTACAAACAAGCCCAGTTTGCATCTTACGCTGAGGATATCCTTCGCTTGAAAAATAACCAACCCGGAGGTACAGTGTTGCTTGACCGCAAAAGCCCTCTTGCCAAACTATCGCCTTTTTTGGACGAGAGAGGCGTTTTGAGGATGCAAGGTCGCATTGCCTTTGCAGACTACGTTGATACCGACTGCAGAACACCAATCATCCTACCGAAGTCGCACCGTATCACATTGTTGATCGTCGACTACTACCATCGTAAATACCATCATTGCAACCACGAGACGGTTGTGAATGAAGTGCGACAGAAATTCTACATTGCGAATATGAGATCTTTGCTGAAATCCGTAAGACTACTTTGCCAAGTTTGCAAAAACCAGCGGGCGTCTCCAAGAGTTCCAGAGATGGCGAACCTTCCCCGGGCGAGGCTTGGAGCTTTTTTTAAACCATTCTCTTTTGTCGGGGTGGACTATTTCGGCCCGTTTCTAGTCGCCGTTGGAAGGAGAAATGAAAAGCGATGGGGAGCACTCTTCACCTGCCTTACCATTCGAGCTGTTCATATCGAGGTAGCACACAGTTTAACTACGGATTCGTGCGTTATGTGCCTAAGGAATTTTATTGCCCGTCGTGGGACTCCATTGGAAATTTACAGCGACAACGGGACTATTTTTAGGGGTGCAGAGAGAGAGCTTCGGGAAGAGTTGAAAAGGGTTGACTTGGGTGGGGTTGCCAATGAGTTTATATCGGAAAGTCTGAAGTGGAAATTTAACCCACCAGTAGCCACTCATATGGGTGGTGCGTGGGAGAGGCTTGTACGATCTATTAAAACTGTCTTATATAAAATTCTTCCTTCAAGTAAGTATAGCGACGAAACTTTGCGAAGCGCCCTTATTGAGGTTGAGAATATAATTAATTCGAGACCGCTGACCTTCGTATCCTTGGAAAGTGCTGACGATGAAGCACTCACGCCTAATCATTTTATTCTCGGTACTTCAAATGGCTCGAAGCCCCCTTGCGATCCCGAGGTAACTGATATGAGGAAGAGTTGGAAACGCTCACAAGTAATAGCTGACACGTTTTGGAAGAAGTGGGTGAAGGCGTATTTGCCGACGCTAAACAGAAGATCTAAGTGGTTCCAGAAGGTAAAACCCATAGCTAAAGGGGACTTAGTCATCATACTTGACCCTAACTTGCCGAGGAACCGCTGGCCCAGAGGAGTTGTGGTGGATACCGTCATGGCAAAAGACGGACAAGTTCGCCGGGCAACAGTTAGAACCTGCAGCGGTTTATATGACCGACCTACCGCCAATTTGGCCGTGCTGGACGTAACTAGGACTAGCGATGAGGAGAGTAAGGTTGATACCGATTGCAGACAACTTACTGGGGGCGGTATGTTATCGCCGTCCTAAGCTACGACATTTACCCGGCAGGGGCAAATCAGCCATGTGGCTGCACCCTAAAATATTTCTTAAGTAAACAGATCTACCTATATGTCATATTGTTCGGTGCTTTCCTTGGTTGCATTTCCTGGCATTCCTCTTTTTTTCTTTTTTTGCTCAAGAACATCGCGAAATAAAGATCGCTTTCTCAAATTAACATAATTATATATATTTCATATTTCTCGAATCATTAGAATACCTAAGGTAAGAATAAGATCGCAATGTATTCCACAATAAAAGAAAAAAAATGTATTTTCTCAGAGATAGTTATAGTATAGAGATAGTTATAGCAATTACTTCAAAAACCAACAGCGGCGTTCAAAAGGTCTTTGACATTCATAATTCTTACAAGTGGTGGATTTTCTATTTTAAAAAACCAGTATTATTTGATTATGACAAATATTCAAAAAAAAACAACGATTTTGAAACAGGCTGGCACAAGTCTTGCAGGAGTTAAAACGTATTGGGCCTGCATAATAAAAGTAGCATTGTAACCAGTCAATTATCTCAGTTTTAGAAAAAATTGTTTTTTTTTAACATAGTACTTGTTACTTACTAAAGCTGCGACCATTAACTGCAACACTTTGGTTTATGGCAGCAGCCTTCCATCATTCTTCAACTTGTGCACTTTTTTCGGTTATATCTCGCACCCAAAATTAGATGTGGGAGCTTAGACTAATAGGGTTTTGCAAAGACTTATAATATTTCCAATATCCCTAAGCGAAATCGTAGACCTGGGGTCGAATCGTCACTTCCGTATGTCCATGGAATCGGTCCGAAAACGTTTGAGAAGCGGGGAAAAGCCTTTTTGATGATACAAACTGTAGCTCACAAGTCCAATTATAAATACGACATTGCCCTCCACGACATTGCGCCACCTGCACAGGTGTGTTGAAGACTTAGCACTTAGCACCATTTATCAGCTGGTGGAGGGAACATCAGAGCTTACAAAAGTGGAAAGAAAAACTCCATTTTCAATGTCAGATGTAGTGGCGTATGCTTGGGAGATGGAGCGAAGGGGCGCAAGATGTTTATACGATTAGACATAAACCAAACCCCAACTATTTTTCAGGTGGACACAGGGGCTACTTCTTCGCTAATCGGACTGGAGAGCTTTCGAGAGATTAACAATTTAAAGTTGGCACCCACAACTCGCTCTCTCAAAGCATATGGTGATGTGTCCGTTCCCATAAAAGGTGAAGCTGTTGTCGCAGTGCAATGGCGTGACGAGAGGAAACAGCTAACTTTGCTCGTAGTTGACAGTACGAGCGCTTCAAATATCGTGGGACTTGATTGGTTTCAAGCTTTCCAGTTCAGGGTTAAGTACACAAATGAGGAGAGCATTTTGCAATCGTCAGACGGATCTCGTGATCGGCTCGCAGTACAGGCACATGCCCTTCGTGCAGAGTACAAATCTGTTTTCACATCCGAACACGGCTGTAGCAGACACTTCATTGCCCATCTTACGATGAAACCTGACAGTCATCAACGGTATTTTAAGTACCGGCCAGTGCCTTTCGCTCAACAATATGCTGTTAAAAAGGAGATTGAAAGGTTAACAAATTTGTGTATTTTGCGTGGTTGTCAAGAAGCAGAATGGGGATGTTCGAATTTTTGGCGATTTCAAGGTCACCATAAACCCTCAGTTGGAAACAGATAGACTTCCAGTTCCTCGGATTCAAGAACTGTTTTGTCGTTTACAAAGTGGTCGTTTTTTACTAAGGTCGATCTCTACGACGTCTATCTCCAAATTCCACTTGACGAGGCATACAAGCGCCTGTGTGTTATCAATACACATCTTGGATTGTTCGAATATCAGCGTCTTCCTTTTGGGACCGCCAGCTCGACTGGAATTTTCCAACGTTACATGGAGCAACTGACAGCTGATCTGGATTTTTGTGTTTCATATTTGGATACTCATCGTGTCAGGCCGAAATAATTATGAGCACCTAAAAAATCTCAAGACTTTATCAACGTTTCGAAAATGATGAAATTTTAAGGTGAAAATCATGAAGGTTTCGAGCTTGGTACATTTTCAAAATGATTTGCCTCTTTCTCTAGCCACAGACGCCTCATCGCATGGCATTGGAGCGGTGATCTCCCATCATTATCCCGATGGAACGGAAAAGCCCATCGCGTTTGCTTCGAAAACGCAATAAGGGTATGGCCAGATAGAGAAAAAAGCACTATCAATCATTTATGGTGTGAAAAAGTTTCACGAATATCTATACGCCCGACAGTTCGAGTTAATAACGGACCATCAGCCTTTGGTCACCATTTTGAGCCCGAATAAAAAACTACCTGTCATGACCATTCATCGCTTGCAGAGGTGGGCTATAACGCTTATGGGCTACACATACACGATTCGTTACAGACCTACGAAATCGCATGGAAATGCGGACTGTTTGTCACGTTTACCCCAAGGACCAAACGAGGAGTTCGACAAGTCAGAGGAAGATAGATTGCATCACTGGAGAATTTTCCTGTTAATGTGACAGACGTCAAATTGTGACGAACTAATTAAGAAGGTCAAGTGGTATGTTCAGCATGGCTGGCCAAAGTTTATCCCTTCTTCTGAGACCGCGTTACTGCCGTTTTTCCGTAGAAAGTTCTGTTTATGTGTGTGTACTGATGTTCTTACAACCAAGAGTGTTGCAGATGATTCATCATGGACATTGGGGCATGACTAGGATGAAGCAGATTTCGAGACGGTATTGCTGGTGGCCTGGTATCGACCATCACATACAGATGAAAGTGAAAGAGTGCCTTGTGTGTCAATTACATGCCAGTCGTTCGCCGAAATTCTAGCTGGCCAACCACTGCTGAGGTTTGGGAGCGATTGCACGTTGATTTTGCTGGGCCATTTAAGAAGAGTATGTGGCTGGTCGTGGTCGACTCTAACTCCAAGTTTCCTTTCGTAATCAAGATGACATCAACTACATCACTTGCAACCACACACGCGTTGCAATCGGTTTTTGCGTTGGAGGGTTTGCCAAAGACCCTGGTTTCCGATAATGGGCCGCAATTTTCGTCCAAGGAGTTTGCATAATTTTGCAAAAGAAATTCGATCCAACATTTAATGCAGCACCTTTTAATCCGGAATCTAATGGGCCCGCGGAGCGTATGGTACGCACGTTCCGTACGCATACGGACTAAAATTCCTCCCAACCGTGGTTTCTGACACGCCCCCATGGAACCGCTCTTCGTATTACTTCAAGGGGGCTGTAATCATACGCCCTTGCGGGCTCACATGCTTTCCCGGTATTGTTCTTCTTCTCTTTTCTTTCTTCTGAGAATATCTTCCACAAACTGGCAAATTTTTCCCCAATTCGAGTCGCTCGTCAGCATTTTGTCAACTATGTTTTCTGGGTTGAAGGCACCAATGCTGCTTTCCAGGGCTGTGCGTTGTGTTTCCCATCTTCTGCAGGCAAAAAAAGTGTGCTGTGCGTCGTCTGTTGGAGAGTCGCCGTACTGACAGGCTGGGCTATCCGTTTTGCCAATCTTATGGAGAAAGGCGTTGAAATTTCCGTGTCCGGCGAGGAACTGGGTGACGAAATAGTTGACCTCACCGTGTTTCCGGTCGTTCCATTTAGCCACGTTTCTTACCAGCCTCGCTGTCCACCTTCCTCTGCTTTCCGAGCTCCAGCGCCCTTGTTGTCGTGGACGTACTTCCTTTGTGCCGCTAGTAGGTCTATGGGAGTCACTCCCGCGACTACTAGGACGGCTGGTTCCGACACCGTTCGGTAGGAGCTAGCCACGCGTAGAGTTTTCGGTACTTTTTTTGTAGAAGCGCGTCTGCCAAGTCTCACTTCCATATAGGAGGATTGCATGCGTTATCAACATTAATAACCTGCGCTTGCTTGACGTTGGGCCACCTATGTTCGCCATTAATCTTCTGAGTGATGTTGTAACTCTAGAGGCTCGTTCCGCTGCGAACTTTATCTGTTCCCAGAAAGTTAGTTTTATGTCGAGCCTCAATCCCAAATACCTCACCGCCTCCTTGCTCTTGATGACTTCAGGGCCAATTTGGAAGTCGATTTGCGTGGGGATTCTCTTCTTCGTCAGAAGGACTATCTCGGTTTTCTTTGTTGCTAAACTGAGACCGTGCTCATCAATCCAGAGGATTGTTCGTCGCATGACTTGGTTCAACTTTCGTTGCACGTTTTCAGAGTCTCTTGCCGTTATCACTGCCGGGATGTCGTCTGCGTACCCAAAGAGGAAGGTGTCTTCGGGCATCTCCATCCGTAGTATGTCGTCATACGAGATGTTCCAGAGGTCTGGTCCCAGAATTGATCCCTGTGCTGCTCCAGATGTTACTTCCTTCCCTCGTGGGCCTTTTGTGGTCTCGTAGATCAGCTCCCGATCCCTGAGGTAATCCTTCACCATATTTAATAGATAAGCTGGAATGTTGAATCTATTTTCTAACGCATTTAGTATATCGCTCCACCTAGCTGAATTGAATGCATTTCTTACTTCCAAGATTGGCAGCAAAATGATCTTCTTAGAGCGGTGGCTTTCCTGTTGGGCGGTTTGGGCAGCCTTCACCACTTCTTCAATAGCTCCGACCGTAAAGCGTCCTTTCCTGAAACCGTACTGCCTTTCTACCAAGTCTCCTGCTCTTTGTACTGCATCTGTGAGTCGTGATTTCAGCAACTTTTCCATGAGCTTCCCCGCAGTGTCCAGCATACATAAGGGCCTGTACGTCTGGATCTCCTTTTCCTTTGCTAATCAGTACCAGTCTTTGTTTTTTCCAGTTCTTTGGGAAGACTCCTTCATCAAGACAACTGTTGTACATATTGAGCAGCAGGTTAGTTCATGTTTTGGCAGTCACTTTAATTGCTTCCGCTGGAATTCCGTCTGGGGCGGGTGCTCTTTTGTTTTGCACTGTCTGCACAGCTAGTCTCAACTCCTCTTCACTAAAGCCTGGAGTTTCCTGTCGTAGGGCTGGAGTGTTGTCGGGAGGCCTGACCAGATGATTTGGAAAAAGAGTGTTTAAAATGCTCTCCATCTTACCTTCGTTTATAGTAGGCGGTGCCGATTCGGCTCCCAGTTTCCGCATTACTACCTGTAGCCTAGCCCCCAGGGGTCGCTGTTCTCTTCCCACTTCCGTTATTTACTCAGATTGATGGCCCCCTTCAGCTCGGATCTTTTGTTTCTGAAATCCGCTAGAGCTTCCTCTATGTTTTCAGCGTGTCTTCTCCTTCCCCGGTTTTTTTTTTTTTGCGATGGAAGGTGGGAGGGAACCTTGCAGGCACCAATGGTCCGACGTCCATTGGAAGTGCCGGATTTCTACCGGCTAAAACCACCTCCCCTCCCGAACCAGCCGGTTAACCGGCAATAGCTAACCATCTACGTACAGTTGCAACTGTCTCGTTACAGTGCAGTTCGATATCTTCTCTCGTTTTTGCCACAACTACCACGGCGATATCGTCTGCAAAGCCGATAATTGAAGCTTCTCGTGTAATCGGTAAAATTGAAATTTCGTCATACAAAACGTTCCACAATAGCGGTCCTAGGACTGAGTCTTGAAGCACACCGCCAGTTACCTCGTATTATTTTATTCCCTCATTAGAATGATTGAGAATGACTCTATGTGTAAAGTAGCTCGAAATAATTTTACGCAGATATTCTGGTATTTCAATCCGGTAAAGACAGCTCATGATGCGTTCCCAATTCGCCGAATTAAACGCGTTTTTTACGTCCAGAGTTATAACAGCGCAGTATTTCTTGGTGCCACCTTTCCAAGGTCTGCGCTCTATAGCGGCTTGGGCTCTCGTTATTACCGCGCTGATTGCGTCTACGGTAGATTTTGACTTGCGAAATCCGTATTGGTGTTCCGATAGGCCTCCTGCTATTTCAATTGCTGGCTGTAGCCTGTTGTAAATTATCCGCTCGAGGATTTTACCAACCGTGTCTAGTAGACAAATAGGACGATAAGATGATGGTTCGTTTGGATTTCCTTTTCCCTTCGGCAGTAGGACAAGTCTTTGGCGCTTCGAAGATCGAGGGAAAATGCTCTCCTGAACACACGCATTAAACATCTCAGCAAATAAATCCGGTCGCGTATTAATTGCGATTTTAAGGGACGATTTTTTTATCGTGTACCTTCTTACAGGATTCGAATACTTCTTCGCGTGTTATGATGGGTATAGACGCGATCTCGTGGACACTTTGACTACCCATCTCCCTGCTCCCCTGGCGAGGAAATAAAGTCTGAAGTATTTGTCGTAACAATACTGCGCACATCGGCGATTGCATGCGGGGACCTTTAAGCCTGATCGATATTTTTTTTGTAACCTTTTCCCCAGACGTCATTATTGAGTTCTTCACAGAGTGTGTTGGGGAGGTGAAGTATCCCCTGCTGGCTGCTCGACGATCTCGATGTAAAAGGCGGTGTCGATCCAAATATAAAAAAAGATTTCGGGTTGATATCTTAAATTTTCGATTTATTCTCTCTAAGGCCGGTCTTACCTCATTGAGGTCGTACACAAGAAGGAGGAAAAAATAATTAAATAATATGGAAGAGTGGTTTCCGGACGACTACAAAATACTATGCTATTTAAGCGACATCTAAATGTTGACACTAGGAAAACTGCAATAATTTTGAAAAGCTATGTTCGATTACATTTTGACCTGAACATTGCCGGCCGCCTTGAAGCGTTGGCTTTAAAATAACAGATACCTTTCAAATTAGAGGAGTTAACTACTTAAAGTTTCGGAAAAACCACATATAAGAAAAATGTATTAACAAATCTTAAATTTAACAATATTTAATAGATACTATAAAGGCGAGCAATATTTTACAGATAAGTGCAATGTTAGAATTCAAATTAGATACGTGTAGAATTATGGAAGTAAGTGAGTAGCTCAACATTTTAAAAATAGTTAAACCGAACCCTTTCAGGAGTGAGTTAAAACGCAAAGCTTAGTAATAGGACGCGTTATAACTCCATTTTGAGTTCTAATCTCTGCGACGCGAACACGATTATCGGATCCCAGAAAAACGTTAGCAATGCGACCGAGACGCCATTCATTTGGGGGTAGGTTTTCGTCCTTTATGACAACCAAATCGTTCAAAGATACATTTCTCTGCGGATACTTCCATTTGTATCTTTTGTTTAGCTCTTTGAGGTATTCATCCTTCCATCGGCGGCAAAACTGATGATGCAGGATCTTAACCCTTTCCCATCGCTTAACATAACTTAGGGATTTTTCGTCAGCAGGAGGTTCGAGAGGGGTTAGTAAGGGGCCACCTCTGAGAAAGTGACCTGGTGTCAATGGAGGAATGTCGGATACACTTTCTGATGCGGGTGAAATTGGTCGAGAGTTAAGACAACCTTCGATCTTGGCAAGAAGAGTAGAGAACTCTTCGAAAGTGAGTTTATGAGTTCCTGCTGTCTTTCGAAAATGAAGCTTAAAGCTCTTAACCCCAGCTTCCCATAGCCCGCCCATGTGTGGTGCACCTGGTGGAATAAATTTCCATTCAAGGTTATGATCCTTGTATCTTTCAGATACATCTTTGGATAAGGTGGTTAAAAACTCTTTAAAGTCTTTAGAAATTACTTTATTGGCTCCTGCTAGATTACTCCCATTATCAGAAAATATTGTTCTAGGCATACCCCGTCGAGCCACGAATCTACTTAAAGCCGCTAAAAAACATTGGGTAGTTAGGTCACTCGTTGCCTCCAAGTGTATCGCCTTCGTAGCGAAGCACACGAAAAGACAGACATAGCCCTTAGTAATCCGACAATGTCTGCCCAAAAAACTTTTTATGACAAAGGGACCAGCGAAATCTATACCAGTAGTCGTAAAGGGGAGGAAATAAGGGTTCTTTCAATTGGTAGAGCTCCCATAATCTGAGTTTGGACTTTCTTTTTATGGATAATGCAAGTCTTACACAGGCGAATGCATTTCTTTACTAGATTTTTAACCTTTGGTATCCAAAATTCACACCTAATCAAACGAACAACCAATTGGTTTCCACCATGAATTGAAATATCATGAATGAATTTCACTAGTAGAATTGATATATTCGCTTGATAGGGAAGAAGAATCGGATATCTTTCGTTGTAAGAAAGAGTCGAAGAGGTTAGTCTTCCATCAGAACGCAGGATTTGCATTGCATCCATTACCGGATTGAGATTTATTAACAAACTTTTCTTGGAGATAGGCTCGTTCTTTGAAAGCGCAAGATATTCCTCGTGAAAATAAAACGACTGAGTTAAACGAATAACTCTATATTTGGCATTGGATACTTCTTCAGAAGTTATATTTCTGGAGGAATAAAAAACTTGGCCCTTAAAGCGGGGATTAGTTCTGTAAAGGAAACGCAAAATGTAACAAATCACATGTAAGGTTTTAGGCCATGAAGAGAGTCTCTCTACAATGGTCTCAATATTAGGAAGCACTGCCGCAAAGTTTGCTTAAATTGGTCTTTGCTCAATAAGGGTGTCATCAGTTTTTCGTACAATGGTGCGGGGCCATAACGGCTGAGCTTGGCAGAGCCAAGTAGGTCCATGCCACCATAAGCTACTCCCTTTGAGATCCATTGGCGATAGGCCTCTCGTCGCTAAATCGGCCGGGTTGTCCCCTGATCGTACATGGTTCCATTTGTTGCTGGATACACAAGATTGTATCAGCGATACACGGTTGCCCACGAATGTTTTCCATGTACTCGGGGGTTTAGTCAACCACGCTAAAACGATAGAGCTATCCGTCCAAAGATACAGTTCATGGGCCGGACAATTAAGCTGTGTTATGACTTTATTATAAAGTTTTGTTAACGCACCACAAAGTTCAAGCCTAGGTAAAGCAAGCTGTTTTACTGGGGCTACTCTACTTTTGGCGCATAAAAGGTGAGCCGACCTGTGATTGCTATTGTGCTGAATTCGCATATAAAACGTTGCCACATAAGCTCGCTCTGAGGCATCACAGAATCCATGAATTTGAATTGAATCACATGGACTGTAGTTGATCCACCGAGGAACTTGGATATTTTGTATATCCGAAAGAGTAGCAAGGAAAGATTTCCAGCGGTGACACGTCAGGGGCAAAAGGCATGTGTCCCAGGACGTCCCATCGCGCCAGATTTGTTGCATTATCATTTTTGCAGTGACGATAACTGGAGCTAACCAACCAGCAGGATCAAACAGTCTTGCAATTACTGACAGAACTGCTCGTTTCGTTAAAAGATGATCGTCCTCTACAATTTTAAAGGAGAAGTGAAAGCAATCTAGTTTAGCATTCCAATGGATCCCCAAGGTTTTAGAGATGCTTTTATCTTCTAAACGCAGAAAATCTTGATCATAGAGATGTGAAGATGGAAATCCTTTAATTAGATCAACGCAATTGGATGTCCATTTTCGTAAGGAGAACCCTGCTGAGCATAAGGCGTCAGAAAGCTCTTTCTGTGCCCGTAACGCAGTTTCAATATCATGGGATCCGGAAAGGACATCGTCGACGTAGAAGTCATTTTTAAGAATATAAGATGCAATCGGGAATGTATCTTGTACGTCATCGGCTAGTTGCAACAAGGTGCGAATAGCCAAATATGGTGGACAATTAACACCAAATGTAACTGTCTTTAGCTCGTAGTCCTTAAGACTGCCATCAGCTGGGTCACGAAACAAAATTCTTTGATATGAAGAATGATCTGAATGAACCAATATTTACCGGTACATATTTTCGATGTCAGCATTGAAGACAAACCGAAAAAATCGCCATTTTAGTATTAGAGTGGTTAAGTCGGTTTGTAAAACTGGACCTGTATATAGCAGGTCATTAAGACTGACTCCATTACTGGAAGGATTCGACGCATTGAAAACCACCCTAACCTTTGTTGTGATGCTATCAGGTTTTATCACGGAGTGGTGTGGTAGGTCTGATGAAACTAACTTCATATGCCCAAGGGTGGCATATTCTTCTAGAACTTGATTATATTTCGAATGGAGTTCGGGGTCCTTCCTCAAGGTATTTTTCATTCGATGGAATTGCTTAAAAGCAATATCCCTTGAGCGGCCAAGAATTGGAATTGGGTTTTTAAAGGGAAGATGGACAATGTATCGGCCACTGTCATCTCTGGAAGTTGTTTTAGCATACAACTGCTCACATTGTATATCCTCCTGAGATAAAGGTTTACTATCAGAAAACTCCTCAACTTCCCAAAATTTCGCGATTTGTTCGTCGATTGATATCTCGGTAAAATGTGTCAATATTGTCGAAAAAGAACGTACACTTTCTAGGGACAGTGGACCTGAAAGTACCCAGCCAAAGATTGTATTCTGGGCTACAAGTGTGCCGAATATGTTAGATTTGATGCCATCCTTAACAATTGACGGATACAAATCTGATCCGATGACAATATCTATTTTCGAACTTTCATAAAAATACGGATCTGCGAGGTCAAAGTCGACTGGCCCTGAAACCTCTTCACGCCGAATTAAACAAGAGGGCAAATCACCGGTAAGCCGTTTCAAAACGATTGCGTTAGCCATTATTGTGAACGATGGAACGTATTTAGAACCTATGCATAACGAACACAACTTGGAGGAAGTTGATGTAACGACAGCACTCATTCCCGATATCTGGGCCTGAATCGGTTTCACTGGAAGATTAAGTTTTCTCTGAGCATCCGCTGAAATAAAGGTTACTTCTGACCCACTGTCGATAAGTGCTCTCAACGTAAACTTGCTCCCTAGATAATGAATATCAATAAGAGCTGTAGCTAAAAGAATCCTTTTGTTGTTACGAGAGAAAAATGTTTGAAATTGGAGAGGATTGGGGGTTGCAGTGGACTATAGATTTTCAACTCGACTTTGTGGAGTTAGATTATTTTGATGAACATGTTCTCCTGACGTTAATCGAACGGGTGGAGGTTGATGAACGGGTGCTGAATGTAACAGCGTATGATGCTTCTGTTTGCATTGACCGCAAGTATGAACACTTCGGCAATCCTTTTCTAAATGATTAAAAGCTAGGCAGTTTACACAAATCTTTAGCGAGTTCACCTTCGAGATCCGATCGGCAACACTCAATTGTATGAAAGTTGGACATTGCCGAATGGAGTGTGAACCTTTGCAAAGCTTGCAGTTAAAATTTGTGACTTTTGAATGAAAGGCTTGGTGCTTCTTCGCCCCTTGACTCTTGGTTTGTTGATCTTTCGGTCTCGATACAAACTTAAGATCAGATACAGTTTCGAGTACTCTATATCGACTAGGTAAAAAGAGATCCATTTCATTCCATGTCGGAAGCTCACTTGGGCTTTTAATGGATTGCTCCCATAATGATAAAGTTATTTCTGGTAACCGGTTAGAACAAAGATACACCAGAATAGCGTCCCAAGAATCTACAGACACTTTATGGGCCTTAAGAGTCGATATGCAATCGTTGATCTCCCGCTGGAGATTTTTAATGCTCGTGCCAGACTCGGTCGAAATAATAGGCAGATTAAAAAGAATTTTTAACTGATTATTAACTAAAATTCTTTTGTTTTCGTATTGATCCGAAAGTGCTTTCCATGCGAGCTCAAAATTATCCGCTGTGAGAGGAAATTTAGAAACTAAATTGCTAGCTTCACCTTTAGTTTTCGAGCGCAGATGGAACAATTTTTGGACCGAGCACAGTTTCGGGTGGTTTATATAGACAGCGGCGAACATGTCACGGAATGACGGCCAAGTCAGATAATCACCGTAAAAGGTTTCAGTGTCACAAGGTGGAACCTTAATGGACTGTTCGGGACTGGTAATGGCACCTAAACTATTTTTAGCAACATCTTCCTTAATAATAGTTAACTTGTTTGCTGAATCGATTACCTCACTCAAACAGCTAATATAAGTATTTGAACAGAACCGATATTTGGTTTTAATTGCTTCTAGATCTTCGCTATCGCTTTCAATGGCACGTACACAAAGGGCATAATATGTTTTAATTTTGCACCACAGCTCTCGTAACTCACTTTTGCATGTTTCTAAATAAGTTAAAGACTTATCAACAATAGGAATCTCTTGAAACTTGAAATTGTATGAGCTGATCAGCAGCAGTAATAAAATCTTCTAGCGTGGTCATTATAATTGGAAGAAACCTTCACCCAAGGAAACGCGTAAAATCAATATTTGATTATAATAAATAAAAGGATTTGTGAAACTTCACGCTATCAAATCACTCTATAGGTTTCGACTAGGAAATTTATAATGAAATTTATAATGAAGCTAAACTATTCACTCACTCCATAAATTATATGTACACGTGAATTAAGCTTGGAATTGAAATAAAATCAACAAATATTGCACTGATCTTAGAAATATATGCACGCACCTGTTTGTTCTTGATTGGTGATAATTTGTGATCTTCAAATGCGGTTTTCTTCTTCTGTTGTCGGGTTATAGTTGTTGATCTGATGACGGTCAGCCTACGTTGACGTGCGGGGTTTTGGTAGAGTGAACTGTTGAATGCTCGGGCGGTAGATGACTGATTGATGATGCGTTTTCTGCGATAGAAATGCGCCTTATCAGTGAACGTGATGAGAGAGCAAATTATTGTTGATGTGCGGTGGTTAGCTGGGCTCTTGTGTGTCGGTTGTTTGAATGTTATGACGATCGGTGTGTTGGCCAAGATGAGGGGACTGGTTTGACTTGTTTTGCAATACAGCTGTTGATCGTCTGGAGAGCGCAAATTTTTGTAAATTTGCAATCGTTACTGCTAAAGATGTAGGAATCTTGTGTGGTTTGCGCTTATGCAGTCGGTGGCCGTGTAGAGAAATGTTTTATTGTGATCTGGATCAATCGTTTTGGTGGGGCAAGATGTGGGTGTTTGCCGGCAATTGAGCGTGCGATAGTCTTTAACAAGCGGTAGGTAGAGCAAAATTCAGGGATCTTGGTTGGGCTGTTAAAGATTATGCGACTTCAAGGTGACCTCAATGACCGATGAATCACAATGTGCGTATTTTGACGTTGAATTAGTTGACGATCATGTGGTAGGTATTTTGAAGTGATAATGCTGTTGATTGCTTCCAAAGCGTCTTTTCCAGATGATGAGTGAATGGATATCGTTGATTCGATCAATCTCATGGAAGATTGCGAATAAATTTGCGAATAATATTTGGGAGGTGAAGTATCCCCTGCTGGCTGCTCGACGATCTCAATGTAAGAGGCGGTGTCGATCCAAATATAAAAAAAGATTTCGGGTTGATATCTTAAATTTTCGATTTATTCTCTCTAAGGCCGTTCTTACCTCGTTGAGGTCGTACACAAGAAGGAGGAAAAAATAAGTAAATAATATGGAAGAGTGGTTTCCGGACGACTACAAAATACTACGCTATTTACGCGACATCTAAATGTTGACACTAGGAAAACTGCAATAATTTTGAAAAGCTATGTTCGATTACATTTTGACCTGAACAGAGAGTCTTCCCCTGGTGACTATGCGCCTAAGTTGTAGACATCTCAAACGGAGCTCAGCTATCTCGTCTGACCACCAGTACACTGGATTTCTGGTTCTGTTGTTGCAGCTTTTTGTGGCTTCAGCTTTTTCTTCCGCGGGTCCTTGTAATTGGAGCACAGCACTTTCTTCTTCCTCAATGACGGATTTGAAGAGCTCTTCGTCTAACCTGTTGATGTTCCATCTCGGTGCTAGTGTACGGTTCCAGATAGGAGTTCGTTGGTTTGATTCTATATCAAAAACAAGTAAAAGTGTTATCATCGGCCTGGCAGATGCTTTGATACCCTCCACTGCATACAAGTCATGCAACATTTTAGGCATGTAAGCTAGTACGTAATTACATTGAACAGGATGTTTATCAGAATCAAAAACAACGTATTTTACTTTTACTTGTCTTGAGATATTTAAAGAAAACGTTTCTTAAGCCGTGGAATACTCATATTTTGAACTACATATGTTTTGATTCTAACCGAAGTATTCAACTTAAAATATCTCTGGAATTAGTTGGCTTTTGAAGCTAACGGAAACAGTAATAGAAAGATCTCAAGAAAGGGAATTAAAATGCATCGTCAACTCGACTTCTTCAAAAAGTGGAATATATCGCTTTTGATTTTCATAAACAGGTATAGGTACAGGTCCACAAATAATAAAGATCAGCTTTTGAGTAATCTAATTACAATTCTACCTGTTGTTACATGTTCAATGTAACATCATAGCTTTTTAGGAAATTTTTTAGGTTTTCTTTATTTTTTTTTTATTTTTTTTTTTAACTTTTTTTTACCCATATTGCCTTTTTTGCCTTTTTTGCCATATTTATGACTTCATGTATGAAATCCTGTATTATCTGTTTTCCAAAATCCACAATTCCAAAATTAAACTTTTCAATGATCCGAATCAGATCACGCTGATAATAAAAAACACCCTATCTTAAGCCTCTAAAAAATTCAAAATTATAAAACTTATAATTAATAATCCAATGTAAATATTATTACTAAAATGTTCGCCTTGATGTTTTCTACGATATTAATAAATCTCTCAGAAATAGGGTAACTTGTGAAATACGTAAAGCAAAAAGACGTTTTTATGCTCCGAGATTAAATCCCTCTCAGGCCAAAACAAACTAACTAACTAATAGTTGTCAGCAAAGTTTTGATCCCAGTGATTTCAATTTAAACATTACATCCCTTTTCCGTCCCCTACACTTAATGGTCCTTTATTAGCCGTACTAAGTCCTAATAGCTTAAACAATATCGCCACACCTCCTAGTTTTAGCTTTGCAACTGTTGATGATTCAGATGCTTTAGAGAGCTGTATCTCAATTAAATCTAATTCAGTTATTCATCTATTCTTCCTTACATACTAAAATCAATAACGCATCTGTTCAATAATCATCATGGCGGGTGTTTTTCCTACAACCTGATAAAATGCAACAATCATACCTGTTGAATTCAAAATCACAGATGCAGACATCTGAAACACAATAACCTGATTTGTGGAAATCAATCTGGGTTTCGTTCTAAGCATAGCTGTACAACTGCTCTAATTTATGTTGTTGACGATATTAGGCAAGGCGTTGACAATGGTAATGCAACTTTTCTCGTTTTATTAGAGTTCCCTAAGGCATTCGACACAGTAGACCATACTGTTCTATGTAGCAAGCTCAGAAGTGAATTCAACTTCTCGCCATCCTCCCTGTATTTGGTATCATCTTACCTGCACAACAGATACCAGCCTGTTGTGTCAAATAACAGTGTTTCTCGATTTCTGCCACTGAGTAAAGGCGTTCCACAAGGCTCAATATTGGGCCATTTGTTCTTCACAATGTACATTAATGATCTCCCCTCGTGCACCATAAACTCTTCGATCGACATGTACGCTGATGATGTTCAGTTGCGAAAAAGTTTTCCTTTGGGCCTTATGGAAAATGCTGCACTTGAATTAAATGAAGATCTCAATAGAATTCTGTGCTGGTCGCGACTTAACGGTCTCTGCCTTAATCCCACCAAGTCAAAATGTTTGGTCTTCTCAAGAAGATCCATTAATACCTTTTACTTTCCTAATGTATACCTGAACGACTCGCCTATTCAATTCGTTGATTCAGCAACAAATCTGGGTATAACTTTCAACAAGACTCTTTCTTGAAATAATCATATCAGATTGACTGTGTGCTATGGGCACGTCAAAAATAGCACCTCTGAAAACCAGAATTATTTTAGCAAAAACACTAGTCATACCAATAATGCTTTTCGGTTGTGAAATTTTTAGCAATTGCGATTATGAACATAAAAGAAAGTTGAATGTGGTATATAATAGTAGGCCTTTTTTATTATGCTCACATGATCTATATAGATCATTGATTTCCGTGGTTTACAACAAAAGTTGGATCTCGTACTATTGTTGTAAACCGTGGAAATCAATGATCTATATAGATCATGTGAGCATAATAAAAAAGGCTTAGTATTGCGCGTTATATCTATGGACTGAGAAAACACAAGCACATATCTCACTTCTCTAAACAAATAAATGGCGTAACGCTCGAAAATCTTTTTAAATTTAAAACACTAGCCTTGTTTCATATTGTAATGCAAACACATCAACCGACGAACCTATACAATAAGATTTGTATGCCGCGCTCTAACAGATCATACAACCTGGTACCAAATCGTACGTACCTAGTATCAACCCGACCATTCTTTGTGTCTGCAGTCCGGTTGTGGAATTCCCTTCCCTTCCCTTCCTCTTCGATTGATAAGTTGTGCGGCTCTGTTTAGGGAGAGGCTCCGACAGTATTTGGAAACGCTTTAATAATGATGATTAAGAGATTTCGCATAATTTTATTTTATTTTTTTTCTCTTTTTGTTACCTTTTTATTTCTTTCTATTTTTATTCCTTTTGTATCTATTCTAAGTTTACGTAATTTTATTTTATTTTCTCAACGAGTTGAGTTCCAACAAAAATTCTAATTGTTTCCTACCAATCGAGTCAAATTTGTAAATATGCACTTATTGAATCTTACGCTATTTTATAAGATATTGTATCTTAAAGTGTAAAGCAATTCAATGAAATGAAATGAATAAAATGAAATGAAATGAAAATAATGGCTGTTCAATCAAAAAAGTTGATAATTTGAAAACAAATTAGTTAAGGCTTAAGATCTAGCTATGCACCCTTATTGCGAAGATCAACTATCAATTAATAATTGAAATTTATCAATCAATTTTATTAAATGGCTGCGACTCGCAGCCGGACTCCTCAGCCCGGCCACGACCAAAGATCGTCTACCCCATCAGCAACATTCGTCAATTTCGTCAAATTTCATCGTTCTTAACACGTCCTATAAAGGAATTACCGAACAAGTATCTACGTATACACCTACAAACTCAATGCCTCGTTTTTTCTTCATTGGAGCTGACAACTCCGGCAGATCTGCTCCGACAACTACTCCTCATCGCCGGAATTGAACCCAATCCTGGTCCTTAGGTCTGGATATGCTCGGTCTGCAACAATAATATCCAACGAAACACCACCTCAGTCAAATGCAACGAGTGCTTTGAATGGTGCCACCTTCGCAATTGCTCGGGACTTAACAACCACAGAGAATGGGCCACTCAATTCAAGGGCAGATGCTGTCGTTCCGGACACACCACCACCAGAACTACACAACAGCGTCCCAACAATCAAGTGTGGATATGCTTCAATTTGCCACAACATAATTCGCCAGAACTCCACCTCAGTGAAATGCAATCAATGCCTTCAATAGTGCCATTTACGCCACTGCTCCGGCCTGAGAAACCACAGAATGTGGTCCACAAACTTCATTGGCAGATGCTGCCTTGACCCTCAACAACAACAGCAATCATCAGCCATAAACAGTCCCCCACCTCCACCACAACTCACAACTTCCAGCCCAACACCACTGCTTACCCCACCAACAACGAGCAGACCACCACAGCCGCTCACCAATCTTAAAGTGCTCCAGTTCAACTGCAACGGTCTTTCAGTAAAGGTCGCTGAACTGACCTATTTCATGGATCACCATAACATCCCCATTGTGCAATTCAAGAAACCAAACTCACCGCCGGAAACACACTCAGGAGATCAGGTGAATACACAATCATTCGTCATGACAGAACCACTGATCATGGCGGCGGACTTGCGTTCATCGTGCACGATAGCATACAACATACAACAACATACCTATCTCGCTACCCGCAACCTCGGATGGCATTCTTGACCAACAAACCATCGCAATTATAATAACTTTATTTCTCTACTTAGGGCCGGCTTTTCCATGTTTGTTCCATGCTCCGTGAGGAAATGTAGATCTAACCCCCCTTGGTATAATAGACAACTCTTGCACTTAAGAAACTTAAAAAACAAAGCTTACAAGCAATTTAAAAAATCGGGAAGCAGTACGGATAAAGTGATTTTTAGCAAACTAAGGAAGGATTTTACTTGCTTAAATACATTTTTGCGTAACATTTTCATTATCAATGTTGAAAACAATTTGAAACGAGATTCGAAGTCGTTTTGGTCTTTTATAAATCAAAAAAGGCACTCGAAATGTTTGCCTAAAGAAATGTTTTATAAAAGAAATGTGTCCAATGACGCTAAGGATTCTGTCGAACTATTTGCTCAATTCTTTAAGTCGGTTTTTTTCGAAATCTTTTATACCTAATTTGCCGGAATCATATTCATTTCCTAAAATTGATTTTGGCCAACTAGCACTAGAGATTCAAGATATTGAGTCTGCTGTCTGTAGCCTAAAACCTAATCCTAAACCTGGCGCTGATGGCATTCCTGCAATAATTTTAAAAAAATGTTGCAGCTCTATTTGCAAACCCCTACTTATGATATTTAATCTATCACTAGCATCGGGTTCATTCCTGGATGACTGAAAGGTCTCATTTTTGGTGCCGATCTTTAAATCTGGCTCTAAAAATGACGTAGAAAACTATAGAGGTATTTGCAAACTTTCTGCTATACTAAAGCTTTTTGAATGTATAGTCAAAAACAAAATAAGTTTTCATATTAAGGGCAACATATCAGAGTTTCAACATGGTTTTGTTTCGGGTCGTTCGACAACATCTAATCTGGTCCATTTCACATCTTTTGTTATAAATACTGTTGAAGGCGGATGTCAAGTTGACGCTGTATATACGGATTTTAGTAAAGCATTCGACTCTGTAAACCATGTACTTCTGATAAGAAAGCTAAAGCAATTCGGATTTCACTCCGCTATGCTGAAATGGTTTTCATCATTTTTGATTGGAAGGTTTCAGAAAGTCTGTCTTGATAACAATTATTCAAGATTAATATCTTGCACTTCTGGAGTTCCTCAAGGTTGTCATCTTGGGCCGCTCCTTTTTATAATATTTATTGATGATATTGTTCAACAGCTGCAATTTTGCCACTGTTTAATGTATGCTGGCGACCTCAAAATATTCTTAAAAATTAATAGCTTAAATTACTGCTTAAAGGTCCAGATGGGCCTGAACAATTTATCAAGATGGTGCGTCAATAATTGCTTAAAGTTAAACGTTCAAAAATGCTTTGCTATCTCGTTCACAAGATCTCGAATGAAATATTCGCATACCTATTGTATTGATCTCATGCCATTAATAAAAGTTGACAAAATTAAAGATCTTGGTGTATTCCTTGATACGAAACTAACCTTTGTTACTCATATCGAGTATATAGTCGCTAAGGCTAATTCTCTTGTTGGATTCATCAAAAGAAATGCGAAAGATTTCTCTGATCCTCACACATTTATATCGATTTTCAATACCCTAGTAAGATCAATACTTGAATACGCCGATGTTGTTTGGAATCCAAACTATTTATCACATTCGGACCGTATTGAAAGAGTGCAAAGGAGATTCACAAAATATGTCTTCTTTAAAATGCGTTGGAATTTTCAGCCCTCTTATAAAGCTAGATGTCAACTTTTAGGTTTAATGACACTTAAAGCAAGAAGGAATGCACATGACATAATGTTTGCGAGAGACGTACTGTGTTCACATATCGATAATTCTGTACTTTTGTCTATGTTTCCAATTAATGCTAGGGGAAGGGTTTTGAGGGATAGTCACTTCTTTTACCAACTGGGGCATAGAACAAACTATGGTCGGAATGAGCCAATTACTAGATGCCTTAATTCGTTCAATGTGGTAAGCAGGCATATGGATTTTCATATTTCGAGAGAACGCTTCAAGAGCATTTCATTTAGATTGCTTTCAAACTAATGTCAAAAGTATTTTTATCTTTCCATTAAACTTAATGTATTATATATAAATTTAAATTCGTAATCTGTAAGCTAAGCTTGTTGATGAAATAAATATATAAATAAATAAATAAATAAATAAATAAATAAATAAATAAATAAATAAATAAATAAATAAATAAATAAATAAATAAATAAATAAATAAATAAATAAATAAATAAATAAATAAATAAATAAATAAATAAATAAATAAATAAATAAATAAATAAATAAATAAATAAATAAATAAATAAATAAATAAATAAATAAATAAATAAATAAATAAATAAATAAATATTTAAAAGCCTGTGATGAAAGAGATGGGCTTAAGCAACTGAATGAGACAGTGCTTAAGGAAATAAATAATCTTAAGCAAAATTTGAAAGAACATGTCAACAACCAAAAAAAAGTGAATGTCCAACCTGCTGAGTTCTCAACAGACGAAGAAGAACTAAGAAAAGAGACAGAAGGACATCGTCAAAAGGGGAATAAAAATAAAATTCAAACAAAGAAAATAAAACACAAAATCCAAATAAGCCCCGACCAATTATTGCGCTGCAAGTAAATAAGTAGGACAAACTATTGGAGGAAAATAAAATTAAAGGTAATAAACAAAAATGACATCAAAATCAATCTGGTTGAAGAAGAGGGATACAGAAGCCTCACTAAAATACTAAATCAGAAAAAGGTACAATGGTTTTCTTATGAAAATAGGCAAACCAGACCAGGTTGTAGTGAAAAGACTGCACTATTAACTCAGAGCATAAAAAAAGAGTTAAAAGACAGATGCTTTAAAATCTTGGAAGTTGTAAATATGCTTAAGTTTAAAAGCAAAATACCGCTACATTGGTAGCACTCACTTTTAAGCATGAGGAAGATAAGAAAAAAGTATATGAAATTTAAAACATACTTGGGATGCAATTTGAGATTTATACCCTACGTTAATCGAAACAAGTGCCCCAATGCAAAAATTGTCAAAGATATGGGCATACACATAGATACTGCAGCTCAAATCCAAGATGTGTTAAGTGTGTAGGAAGTCACCACACTAAGGAATGTAGGAAGAAAGAAGATGAACATCCTAAATGTGTAAACTGCAATGAAAACCATCCTGCTAGCTACAGATGTTGTTTAGTTGCAAAAGAAATCCAACTTGCAAGAGACAAAAAGCAAAAGAAACCAAAAAAAGCTCAAATACAAAAGAGCACACAGAAAGAAAAGCCTAAAGACGAAGCGATAATCAAAAAGGTCCCGAGACAAAACACAGCGGGTCCAAAAATGACATATGCTCAGGCAGCATCAATAAATAATCAAATACCAGCAGATAAAATGGTAAAACGCAAAGTAGAGCCAAACACTGGAATGGAAACCTCATGAAACGAATTCTAAACAGGATTGGTTCCATGGAAAAATCGAATAGAACGATATTAGATAGAATATCGTTGTTAGAGAGACAGACCAGCAACAAAAGAGCTGTTACCAAAAGACAGACATGATGAATAAAATACAAATTCTTGAATGCAAGTGACTCTTGAAATACACCAGTTAGATATATGTCTCACTTTAAATTGCAAGGATATCAATTATATCACTCCCCAGATCCTCATAACTGTGCAAGAGGTGGGGCTGCAGTGTTAATAAAGAAGACAATAAAACCATAAGAAGCAAAATTCCAATCGTGTGCCATTCGAGGAATTTCCATAAGTGTAGAAACGAGCAGTGGGCAAATATCTGTTGCAGCAGTATACTGCTCCCCTACCTAAAGACTAAAGAAAAATGATTTTAAAAGCCTTTTCCGCATATTTCACAATAGATTAATCGCGGGAGGGGATTTTAACGCCAAAAATAAATATTGGGGATCTAGATTAACTAATACTAGAGGCAGAGAACTATATGACGCAATTAAAGAAGATGGCGCCAAATATCACTCATAGGAATAAAACCCCAGATCTTTTCGACTTTTTTCTATCCAAAAATATATCTTCAAATAAAATAAGCATAGAGGAAGGACCTGATCTTCAATCAGACCATTCCCCTATACTTTTAATACTTGGCGCCAAGCGACAAGACCACACTTAACAACTTAAATTATAAGCTCAGAAAATCTGTAAGAGAATTTAATAATGAGTCTTTGAAAACTTACCTCACAAGTCTTACAAATGATGCTAGTACTGACTACTCGCTCTGGAAGGCAACAAAGAAAATGAACAGGCCAATAGCTCACATTCCGACAGTAAAATCCAGAGATTTTTTCCACGAATATGTTTAAAAAAAACTAGCGCAGATTATAAATGCTGCATTTAAATTAAAATATGTGCCAAGCATGGGGAAGTATTGCCCTTACTCGTTAACATTTGCAGAAGCAGTATCCTACTGAATTATGTACCTCAGTCATGGGGACATGTTCGAGAAGTCTACATAGCGAAAGTCGGCAAAAGAGGTCACGAGTCCGCGAAGGACTTCAGACCTATTAGTTTAACCTCATTCATACTCAAAGCCTAAGATGGGATTCTTGCCTTCACATAAGGACAATCTTAGATAGGTCTCCCTTGTGTCTATCACAACACGCTTACCTCAAGGTCAGTTCTACGGAGACCGCCCTCCACGAAGTAGTGCGCACGATCAATAGGTCACTCTCCCATCACCAATATACCTTACGTTCCTTTTTAGACATAGAGGGCGCTTTCAACCACGTTCACACTGAATTCACCCAGGAATTTCGTGTTGAGGATTTCGTCACTTCATGGATTATTTCCATTCTCAAAACAAGGATCATTCGAGCAAAACTTGGTAACACCCTTTTAACCAAATCAGTACGCAGAGGAACAGGTGGGGTGATCTCACCTTCCTTATGGACTATGCTACTTAAAAAAAATCCTGTCAAGTCTTGACAGGTGACAGTCTTGACATTACGAATGATGTGGTTGTTCTAGTATCAGGAATGTTTCCGGATGTGATTAGCGAAATCATGGAAAGAGTGTTGGGTAAGATTAGCGGTTGGGGTACAAGTTGTGGTCATAGCGTTAACCCAAGTAAAACTGAACTGATGCTTTTGAACACCAAACCAAAATACCAACCCTTGCCCTTCCCCGCTTAAATAACCAAAACCTTTCTTTATCCACCAGCGCAAGATACGTAGGAGTCATACTTGACCCTAAACTCAACTGGAAGTCTAACATCGAGCACAGAGGACGGAAGGCAATCATAGCTTTCTACGTCGGTAGTAAAATTTTCGGTAAGATGTGGGGACTTTAACCAAAGATGGTTCGTTGAATGTACACCACGGTTGTACGTCCCATCCTCACCTACTGATCACTGGTATGGTGGCCCAGCTTAAGTAAAGCGTATAACATAACTAAATTAAGTAGAGCCCAAAGAACAGCTGGAATTGGAATGACAGGAGCTGGAATTGGATACAGTCAGGCCGCGATTAAGGCTATCGTTTCAACCAAGTCAACATCCAATCTTGTTGTGGAATGCAGGGGACACTTTCCAGGACGTGCCATCGGATTGAAATCACTCTCGTCTGGGTTCCCGGTCATAAAAACATAGAGGGCAATAAGAAAGCCGATGAATTTGCCGGGTGTGGCTCTGCTCTGTGCGTGTTGGCCGGAGTGTCGAGTGTAGAGTTGCGAGCTAATTTGTTGTCTCAATTTCCGGCAGCAGTTCCGAACAGCAGCGCTCAATGGGCGACATACTCAAAAGGCAGCGGAGACCCGAACATGTCAAACGACCGTGTTCGAAGCAATGGCCGCGGTGCACCACTCCCGGAATGCAATTTGTGCTCAGAACAGTGACATTGACCATTCAATTGTGTCAAGCTAAAGGTCTTGCCTATGTCTGACCGCCTTTTATACATGGCCATACAAAGACGGTGCATTAATTTCTTCAGCTCGCGACATCAATGTGCAAAGTTTCCGGAAAAACCATGTTCGCAGTGTAAAGTCAAGCACAACAGTTCGCTTTTCCCATCGAACTATAACTTTTGTGGCCCCTTGGAATCGCTTCATCAGTTGCAACGACATATTGATACGCAGCAGGGCGCAGGTGTCCAAAAGAAGGCAGGAGAAGACACGCAATGGCGTATGAAGGACGTAGTGACCTCGGTAAACACGTTAAAATACAAGATAGTGCTGACGAAGAGGAAAGAGTCTGTGTTACATTGCTGGCCACTTCCATTGTACGCATCCCATTAGATGACCGCGTATCATCACCTCTGCGGGCATTGTTCGACATTGGCAAACACACTAACTTTATCAGCGACAAAGCTATTGCACAGCCTATTCAATTTGATTGCCTAGGTACTCACTTGTTCTTCTTGCCGATTCGCCTGGGGTCAACCAGTGGCAATCTTGACATATCGCACATTATTGTCTTCTAGGAAATTCCGAAAATCTTTTGCCGTAAGGGCACTTCCACGATCGGACACTATTACCTTCGGGCGACTATAAGCACAAAAATAGGAACGCAAACAGCTTAATACTTCACTGGTATTCGTCGTCCGTACTGCATACAACCTAACATATATTTCGTGAATGCATCAATTACTAAAAAAATATATATCTTTTTTGCATTCTCTATCGAAACCGGACCAAAATGGTCTATATGTTGGGGATACTATGGAGGAATCCCTCGTATTTTCCTACCTTTGTCGAGTACACAATTTCTGCACGTGTCCTTTCACTTTCTCTCCCATTTTAGGGAACCAATATGTCTTTTGTATTGCATCCAACACCTTGTCACGCCCCATATGGCCCATTTCATCATGGTACTGACGCATTATGTTCGTTTCCATACTTCTTGGCACATAAAAAAAAAAAAACGTTTGCCCTATCTTTCTATATATGAAACCATTTCGCATTTCGTAATATTTGTTTTCCTCAAATTGAGAAATTCTGTTCAAACGTATTCTCTTCCAATACCAATACGGGATGGAATTTCTATCAGCTCTCTCTTGTTCCAATATGGCTCCATACCCAAGGGAACTCGCATCACAGTGGAGTTCCGCCTCATCTTTAGGGTTATAAATAGCTAATATTGGTGCCTAAATCAAATTGCGTTTCAATTCCTCAAAACATCTCAACTCCTCTTCGCCAAATTTGAAATTAGTATATCTCCTAATTAATTTATAGAGTGGTTGTGCTTTTACTGAAAAGCCCTTGACAAATCGCCTAAAATATGAACACAAACCCAAAAAACTATGCAACGCCTTTATATTCTGTGGTGCAGGGAAACTACTTATAGCTTCAATACCCTTTATGTCTGGCTTAATACCCTCTTTTGTAAGCGTATAACCCAGATACCGTATCTCTGACTCCATAAACTGACAGTCTTGACTAATTTCTCACAAACCTCAGCAAATATCTCCAAATGTTCTTCAACTGTTTCTGTCGCTATCATTATGTCCTCTGTATATATATTTATTTTCCCTGCTCTTATCTTCAAATATCCTATTCACAAATCGCTGAAACTAAGAAGACATCCTTAAATATTCAAATTGATCCAATGGAGTCACAAAGGATGTATATTTAATAGATTCTTCACTCATGTGAATATGATGGAATGCACTCTTTAGCTCCAATAATGTAAAAATCTTTTTTGTTAGCTAAACTATCCAGTAAATCCTCCATTAGTGGAATCGGATAATTTTATTTCAGGGTTATCTTATTTAGTGACCGATGATCCACGCACATACGCAATTCTCCTGTCTTCTTTTCCACTAGCACTATCGGCGATGTATATTCCGGTCCACTTGGTCTTATGATCTTCTGTTCTAATAAATCATCTAGTATTAATTGTACCTGTCCTTTCTCAAAATAAGACAATCTACGTGGGGGCAGTGGAAGGTGGGCCACAAAAAGAGCGACTGCAGAAAACCACCAAAGTACTGTTTATGTGCAAATCTGCAAACTCCAGCATGCGCCTTAGATCATATGCCGGGGTCCGGTAAGTGTCAAGTTTTTCGAGACGCACTTAAAAATGCGAAGAAAAAGGGCTTACAATGACCAGAATCTTACAGGGAGATTTGCACAGGAGTCGAACGGTGACAACTTACTGACCAAATTACTGAGGGAATTACAGATTGATGTCGTCATCATCAGCGAACAGTACGTAGACAAAGAGACAAACTGGATAGTGGACACGTTAGGAACCGCCGCAATTTGGATACCAGACACAAGAATATTCTCCCTGAATAGCTAAGGTACACAAACAGGTTTTGCGTGGGTCGAGACCGATGGACTCATGGTTATAAGCATCTATCTCAGGTGAACTTGTCAGTCAGCCTTGGGAAAAACGTATCCATATTTCAGGCTGAAGTCCTCGCAATCAACCATTGCGCTAGAATAAATCTAAGTTCTAGCACACGTGGAAAAACCATATTTATCTTTTCAGATAGTCAAGCAGCTCTCAAAGCCCTTGACTCATCTGTCATAAAATGTAAACTTATCTCAGAAACATTCACAGCAATCTACGAACTTTCTAAGAAAAACCTAGTCATCCTCCACTGGATTCCAGCCCATAGAGGATTTGAGGGTAACGAATCAGCTGACTCACTGGCTAAAATCGGAGCAACCACTCCACTTATCGGACCTGAACCATTCTGCGGAGTCAGCAAAAACCATTTCAGGAACTATATTAAAAACCTTTCTCGTACCGAGTCAAACGAGATCTGGCACAGTACAACTGGGCAAAACTGCACCAGACAATTTTTCCCCAAATTCTTTCCCAGAAAATCGCTCTTCCTGATTAATCTGGACAAAAATAACCTGAGAATCCTAACAGGAATAATCAGCGGCCCTGGCCTCGTGAACAAATATCTCCACCGCATTGGCCTCTCATCGGATCCTATATGTAGTCTTGAGAGTGATGAATCCTCTCTTCACATACTCACAGAATGTCCAGCTCTATGTGTCGTCTCAGAAAAAGCATCCTTGGCGATGAAATTGTCAATCCAGTAACCCTTTCTGACATACACCCAGAGAAGATTCTTTTCTTCCTGACTGCCTCTGGAGTGAAAAGATGGCTCTAGGAATCTACCAGGGTAGGCACAATAGGCTCCTTTAAGAAGCCGCAGTGCCAGAGCCCCCCTTGAAGGCTCTCCCGCTCTACAATATAATCTAATCTAATCTAATCTATCTCAGCCCAAACGACATGATCAATGTTTTCCGACAGAAATTGGATGACCTGGAGGACTTCCTTAATGAAACGACAGGCGAGATACTGGTTACTGGCGAATTTAATGCCAGAGCACAAGAGTGGGGAATGCCAACTACAGACCCTCGAGGAAGGCAAATACTTAAGATGGCTGCGAGACAAGGCCTAAACGTTGTAAATGTAGGAAACATCCCGACCTGCAGGAGGCCAGGTCATAGAGGCACCATACCGGATGTAACCTTCGCTACGGAATCCACATCCGCAGGAATACAAAACTGGCGGGTAGATAACACGGGCAGTGATCATCAATACATTGTTTTACCCTCCACAGGAACGTATATTCACTTTGTCATTACATTTGTAACGCCAAGAAGGAGTCACCGGAGAGCTCATAAAGTATATAATATTCTGGATAAGGATCACATTCTGAATCGATTTAGCCATGTCCGTCTGTCTGTCTGTTGAAAGCACGATAGCGCCCAAAGGAATTGACATAGGCGAATGAAATTTGCTGATAGGACTTCTTTTTATCGTCGTCAGGTTGGTATTGAAAATGTGCTATTTCAGTCAAGTAGTTCTGGTACCTCCCATACAAAATCAATATTAGACCCATGTGTCTCTCTGTCTGTTGAAAACACGATAGCGTCCAAAGAAATTAACCTAGGCGAATGAAGTTTGGTGAAAGGACTTATTTTTATCGTCGTCAGGTTGGTATTAAAAATGGGTTATGTCGGTCAAGTATTTCAGGTACTTCTCCAAAGACGATTAAACCACTTTGTTATTAAGTATGTCACCTATACTATTTTTACAAAAGAAGCACTTTCTAGAAATTTCATTGCGTTTTAAAATTCAATGTGAAGAATCCAGTTAAGAAAATTTATTTACTTAAACTGTGCTATCGACTGGGCTTTTACAAACATACTCATTGATAATGTGAAAGCTACTACATACGAAACTGCTCATAGCTATCATGAAGGTATTATTTTGCGTATAACTTAGTGTAAGATCAAATTATACATACCTATTCTATATAACAATATATTTTACTATAAAAAATAAAATATAACAATAAATTATCTCTTTAATTGCATTTTTATTAGCTTTGTCTCTCTCATATTTTCAATGAAAACATGTCCAGAGACAAGGCATATGTTATTAGCCAACCAATGTTTTTTCTATCACCTTTTTTTCCGCAAAAAATTAAAAATCATTTCAGGTCAATTTTAAACTTAGTACTTTCCAGAATTTAGCGCACTATATATTGCAAAACCTAAAAAATTTACGGAGGGGTTATAATCAGGGAACGGATTTTGTTGACCTAAAAAATCAAAAACTGAAACAAAAACTAAACTGAAAAAGGCATAAATGCCTTTAATAAAAAGGAGACATTTTTAAAGCATTTTAATAGTACTGTACCTTTACTCACAAACAAAATCACTGAGAAAGTTCTTATTCGGACCAGTGTGCGACGAAATATGCACCTAGATGACACCGTTCGCACTTAAGAGGTAGTGCCTCACAGATATGTAACGGTTTTTGTCAGACGAATTCATACAGCTGCGACAAACACCGGAGAAATAAAATACTGGTAATTGCAAACACCACACAAAACACTAGTGGAATGTAGATATAGATATTATTTACAGCGCAGTGCGCATTAGTGCAAACACACAGTGAAAGCTCACACACAAACGCAGTTGCAGTTTGGGAGAAACACATATCTAAACATTTTGCTTTGACACGAAAGTAAAGCCAATCAAAACGCAGGCATTTTGTCCCAAAAGGTTGGTTTCCATGGTAACACGTAAACAAAAATGCGACATTCTAGCCACATCAGAGTACTCTATTAGCTGTTTTTTATTATCAGCTATGATCCATATAGATCATCGATTTACATGCACTTACAACAGCACATGATCCTGCTTCTCATCGAGATCACGAATCATGACCTGAAAATTATTTCTACTATTTCCGACTAGGTGGCTTGTTTTATTTTTAAATGTTGGTGTGCCTGTAAACGATAGCCACACAATCCCATTGCCAGACTAAAAAATGGAACACAAAAAATCAATTGATTTTTTTTGCATTCGAATAAAGTCTCTGTCCGTATTCCGAGTTATTTAGTTTTTTTCCCGTTCTATAAAGGTATGTCCACACAGCCAAGCATTTGATAAACAGTTAAATACCTACATGTTCCATATTTATTTCTAAGACACTTATTAAACAAAACAGTGAGCGCTGTTATAAAAATGTCCAGATAAGCTTTGAATACCTAATGAGAAAGTGATTCATTTAATACGATTATTTGAATAAAATAATTGGGTATGCATGAATCGGGTAGACACTGATTGGCATCAACTTGGCGGTGCCCAGATGTTGCAACTTTTCATGCTTATCAATTGTGCTTATTTTACCTCCAAGTGGTAACCACCGGGTACTGGTCTGCCCATCCGGGCATGACTTGCTGAACTTATAAGCGCGAGTGTTGAACACGAAGAAAATAGCAACACTATAATGCTCTGTCGGAATGACTGCCTGACCGAGTCTCAGAGGTCTTACATGAGCCATTCAGAAAGAGGACGTACGGCGGATGAATTCATTAGATTGAATCAACGGTGTCGTCAACAGTCAGGATGACAGGTACCTTACTTGAGCTACTCCGACATATTCGGATCTGAGGTCAGTGATGATTTTTTCAGGACTAGTCAGGGTCCTAATACAGAGATGGTGGCGGATGAACCCTTTATGGGCCAACGGCAGCTCTCACATCCCCGAAGTAGGTTACTGACACCGGAGGAATCCGGCCCCTTTCGTCCAAGGGGTCCAACAAAGGGCCTGGCCCTCCAGGTTGGGGGTTGTCCGCCGGGGTAACTGCCCGACTGCGGAAAACCAGCCCAGTTCCGAAACAACAACAAGCCTCGGATACGGATGAATTTACTGTTGACGAACCTAGCAAACGAATAAAGGACAACGAATTTCGGATCTGCACGTGGAATGTTAGGTTCCTTAACAGACCGCGTACAGCCGAACAGCTAGCGGAGGCCCTGAACTGCTATAAAGCAGACCTAACCGCCATCCAAGAAGTGCGATGGGATGGACCGGGCAAGAAGAGGATGAACAACTGCGATATATATTATGGCGACTGCTATCGGCAACAAAAACAGCGCTTATTTGGTTATGGATTCGTAGTTGGCGGCAGACTTAGGCAAGAAGTCTTAAGTTTCAGCTGTGTGAACGCGCGCCTTACGACAATCCGCATCAAGGCTAAATTCGCCAACATTAGCCTAATATGCGCCCATGCGCCCACGGAGGAGAAAGACGACGCCACCAAAGTGAGGTTCTACGAGCTCTTAGACAAGACGTACGAGCAGTGCCCTAACTATGACATAAAAATTGTCCTAGGTGATTTTAATGCAAAGATAGGAAGAGAGGCGATCTTTGGTAGTACTGTCGGAAGGTACAGCCTACACGACACCACCTCGACTTCGCGGCGGGGCGAAATGTTGTCGTTGCAAGTACGCGGCTCCCGCATGTCGATATTCACAAAGGCACATGGAGATCTCCGGACCAATCAACCGTCAACCAGATTGACCGCATTGCGATCGACGCAAGGCACTCCTCCAGTATTATGGATGTCCGAACGTTCCGAGGGACCAACATTGACTCTGAGGAGGAAAAAGAAAGAACATGAGAAGCGCGGGATCGAGGAAATAGAGAGATGCTACTGCAGGAATGAGATTCGGAAGTTTTACCAAAGGGTTAAAAGAACCTCCCAAGGATACAGAGCCCGAACCGAAGCCTGCAAGAACGAACAAGGGAACATCGTAGTAGAATCGCAGTCGATGCTGAGGGTATGGAAGAACTACTTCTGCAGACTGTTTAACGGCGATGACGAACAAAACCCCGCTGTCAGGCAGAATGAACCATTCAACCTGGACGATGAAGACCAACAATTCCGTCCACCCGACCTGGACAAAGTGAAGATAGCCATATCTAGGCTTAAGTCCA
Organism: Cheilosia variabilis; assembly: GCA_951230905.1. Lineage (NCBI taxonomy): Eukaryota > Metazoa > Arthropoda > Insecta > Diptera > Syrphidae > Cheilosia > Cheilosia variabilis. The sequence goes on along the minus strand of OX579676.1, from coordinate 96,511,495 downwards.
ACAAAGCCGCTGGAGCAGATGGCCTAGCCGCCGAGCTATTCAAAGCGGCAGGCGATGACTTGGTTAGGAGCATGCACCAACTCATCTGTAAAATATGGTCGGAGGAAAGTATGCCCGATGAATGGAACCTCAGCATTGTTTGCCCGATCCTCAAGAAAGGAGACCCTCTGTACTGCGCCAACTACAGAGGTATAAGTCTTCTTAGCATCGCCTACAAGATCTTATCTACCGTGTTGTGTGAACGCCTGAAGCCTTTCGTCAACAACCTGATTGGTCCCTATCAGTGTGGTTTCAGGCCAGGAAAGTCTGCCGTTGACCAAATATTCACACTGCGACAGATCTTGGAGAAAACCCAGGAAGTCCAAATCGATACCCACGACCTTTTTATCGATTTTAAGGCCGCCTATGACAGCATTTATAGAGACGAGCTATACAGAGCAATGTCTAGTTTTGGCATCCCTGCCAAACTCGTCCGTCTGTGCAGGATGACAATGGAGAATGCACGCTGCTCCATTAAGGTCGGTAAAGAACTCACCGAGACCTTCGATGTCAAAAAAGGATTTAGACAAGGCGATGCGCTGTCATGTGACTTCTTTAACATCGTTCTTGAAAGTAGTGCAAAACACAAACGCTAACACCAGAGGCACTATCGTCCAAAAGTCCGTCCACCTACTCGCTTACGCCGACGACATCGACATAATCGGCAGAACGCAACGTGATGTCACTGGCGCGTTCGTGAGCATTGAGACGGAAGCGGCAAAGATGGGTTTGGCGGTCAATGAGGGCAAGACAAAGTATATGCTGTCATCAAGAAAGGACACCCAACACCGACGTCTTGGACAAAATGTCAGATATAACTTTGAGGTGGTAAAGGACTTTGTGTACCTAGTCTCCGCTATGACTTCAGACAATGACACCAGCGCTGAGATCAAACGAAGAATAACTCTTGCCAATCGCTGTTTCTTTGGGCTAAGAAAGCAATTGAGTAGCAAAGCCCTCTCTCGAACAACTAAAGTGACCCTTTATAAGACCTTGATCATTCCATACCTACTTTATGGTGCAGAGGCATGGACTCTATCAAAAGCGGATGAGGCTACTCTTGGTTACTTCGAGAGAAAAATTCTTCGAGTAATTTTCGGTCCCGTCTGCATAGACGGTGAATGGAGGAGGAGATACAACGACGAACTGTACAGCCCGTACAGCGACATCGACCTAGTCAGAAGAGTGAAGGTCCAACGACTGAGGTGGCTGGGTCATGTAGAGCGTATGGACGTCAATGCTCCGGCCCGGAAGATCTTCGAATCCACAGCCGAGGGACGGCGCAGTAGAGGAAGACCGCGACTCAGGTGGCGCGCGCAAGTGGAAAGGGACCTTAACCAACTTAGCGTGCGAAACTGGAGACAGCTGGCCAAAGATCGTGCTGGCTGGAGACGCTTGTTGGTTGAGGCCCAGGTCCACCCCGGGCTGTAGCGCCACCTTAAGTAAGTAAGTAATTTGAATAAAATCGCGTGTGTCGCGTGATTGCCAAGACCAAAATTACAAAAGTAAAAACTGTACTCGCTGGTAATAATCGCACCACATTATTTTCTTCTAGTCCAAAGCAGGATAAAGTTGAACCATTTCACAAACATTTACCCCCGTATTAATAAAGAAATAAGTACACAAAAATTTAACGTAACTGCTGAGTAACTAGTTCATAACTTTTACGCAGTGTTTATTAATACATTAGTTACATTAGCTGTTTTTTATTATCAGCGTGATCTGATCCGAATCAGATCACGAAAATAAAACAAAACGGATCATTGAAAAGTTTAATTTTGGAATTGTGGCAACAGTTCAAAAACAAAACAGATAATACAGGGTATTTCAAACTTCATATTGCCACCAGCCATATTGCAAATATTCTTCTCAACGTGACGTCACACAAGGCACATGTCATCTCACTTGCAAAGTCGGGGGTGTTACCATATTTGAATCAAATTTGCATAATTTTTCTTTACAAATATATTTTTGTGAAACAAATTTAGTATTTTATGTTCAAATATGTAACACATGAACAATATTTGCTGCTACTGCTTGAGTTTATCTTGGCATATTAAGGTGTGTCCAGACCACCGACACATTTCAGAAATGGTTATGAAATGTGTCTGAAGCAAATCGGACAGATTTTATAAACATTTATAAAAGATTTCTGAAATTATCACGCTGATAATAAAAAACAGCTATTGGCGAGATTAGTAATTGGTGCAAACTTCGGTTGTATTTCGGCGATTTTATTTTTTAAATTTTATAGTTAAGACGAAAGTGCACATAAACTTCATAAATATGGCAAAAAAAGGCAAAAAAAAGGCAATATGGGCAAAAAAACCCGTTCCCTGGTTATAATAGTCAATAAATAATAAAAAAAAATTAAGAAAACCTAAAAAATTTCCTAAAAAGCTATGATGTTACATTGAACAGGTAACAACAGGTAGAATTGTAATTAGATTACTCAAAAGCTGATCTTTATTATTTGTGGACCTGTACCTATACCTGTTTATGAAAATCAAAAGCGATATATTCCACTTTTTGAAAAAGTCGAGTTGACGATGCATTTTAATTCCCTTTCTTGAGATCTTTCTATTACTGTTTCCGTTAGTTTCAAAAGCCAACTAATTCCAGAGATATTTTAAGTTGAATACTTCGGTTAGAATCAAAACATATGTAGTTCAAAATATGAGTATTCCACGGCTCTGATAAACATCCTGTTCAATGTAATTACGTACTAGCTTACATGCCTAAAATGTTGCATGACTTGTATGCAGTGGAGGGTAGCAAAGCATCGGCCAGGCCGATGATAACACTTTTACTTGTTTTTGATATAGAATCAAACCAAGGAACTCCTATCTGGAACCGTACACTAGCACCGAGATGGAACATCAAGAGGTTGAACGAAGAGCTCTTCAAATCCGTCATTGAGGCAGAAGAAAGTGCTGTGCTCCAATTACAAGGACCCGCGGAAGAAAAAGCTGAAGCCACAACTGATACGGCTCGCATGTGATGCCGCAATGCCCAGAAAAAGCTGCAACAACAGAACCAGAAATCCAGTGTACTGGTGGTCAGACGAGATAGCTGCGCTCCGTTTGAGATGTCTACAACTTAGGCGCATAGTCACCAGGGGAAGACTCTCTGTGAAGAACTCAATAATGACGTCTGGGGAAAAGCTTACAAAAAAATATCGATCAGGCTTAAAGGTCCCCGCATGCAATCGCCGATGTGCGCAGTATTGTTACGACAAATACTTCAGACTTTATTTCCTCGCCAGGAGAGCAGCGAGATGGGTAGTCAAAGAGTCCACGAGATCGCGCCTATACCCATCATAACACGCGAAGAAGTATTCGAATCCTGTAAGAAGGTACACGATAAAAAGGCTCCTGGACTGGATGGTATTCCAAATCTTAAAAATCGTCCCTTAAAATCGCAATTAATACGCGACCGGATTTATTTGCTGAGATGTTTAATGTGTGTTCAGGAGAGCATTTTCCCTTGATCTTCGAAGCGCCAAAGACTTGTCCTACTGGCGAAGGGAAAAGGAAATCCAAACGAACCATCATCTTATCGTCCTATTTGTCTACTAGACACGGTTGGTAAAATCCTCGAGCGGATAATTTACAACAGGCTACAGCCAGCAATTGAAATAGCAGGAGGCCTATCGGAACACCAATACGGATTTCGCAAGTCAAAATCTACCGTAGACGTAATCAGCGCGGTAATAACGAGAGCCCAAGCCGCTATAGAGCGCAGACGTTGGAAAGGTGGCACCAAGAAATACTGCGCTGTTAACTCTGGACGTAAAAAACGCGTTTAATTCGGCGAATTGGGAACGCATCATGAGCTGTCTTTACCGGATTGAAATACCAGAATATCTGCGTAAAATTATTTCGAGCTACTTTACACATAGAGTCATTCTCAATCATTCTAATGAGGGAATAAAATAATATGAGGTAACTGGCGGTGTTCGAACGTGCGAACGCTCTACACTCCAGGTGCTACTCAAAAACTTGAGTCTGTCCTCACGCGGTACAAGGCAGATATTACCGCGATCCAGGAGATACGATGGATAGGATCAGGTATGATGAAAAGGAAAAATTGCGATATTTATTACAGCTGCCATAAAAGATTGCATGTATTAGGATGCGGATTCGTCGTGGGAAATCGGCTTAGGACAAAAGTTATTGACTTTAAGCCGATAAGTGATCGCCTAGCTGTGATCCGCATCAAAGCTACTTTCCAAAACATAAGCCTAATATGTGCACACGCCCCTACCGACGAGGCTGAAGACCCTATTAAGGAGGAGTTTTATGACCTCCTGGATGGAGCCTACGGAGCCGTTCCGGAGTACGATGTCAAAGTTGTGCTCGGGGATTTCAATGCTAAAGTCGGAAAGGAAAACATCTTTGGCGGGTTAGTTGGTAAGCACAGAATCCACGAAACGACCACAGACAACGGTTACCGACTAACTGACTTGGCGGCAGCTCGTAATACGGTGATAAGTAGCACTAGGTTTCCAAGGCTAAGGATCCACACAGCAACCTGGCGCTCTCCAGACGGTCGAACCGCCAACCAAATCGACCATGTGCTAATCGACGCGAGGCACGCATCCAACATCCTCAACGTGCACACATTCCGCGGGGCAAGCGTCGACTCTGACCATTTTCTTGTTGCGGCTAAGTACAGAGCTCGACTATCCAACGAGAAGAAGCTGCGTTCCGCCCAGAAGAAGAAATTCGACGTTGGACGCCTTAGCACACCTGGAGTAGCCAGAGTCTACAAAAAGCTCCTGAGTGAGAAGCTCTCCGCAGTGTATTCACCTACCACAGATGCCAACACCCAGTGGTCCCAGTATCGCGACATCATCAAAGAGGTAGCCGAATCCACCTTAGGGTACCAGCCACCCCAGAGAAAGAGCCCGTGGTATGATGATGAATGCGTACGCCGGAAAAAGGTGACCGAAGATGCACATATGAAGACGCTGCAGCGCAAAACAAGGGCAGCGAGGGAAGAGTATCGAGCCAGGAGGAGGGAAGAGAAGAAAATCCTGCCTAGAAAGAAGAGGGCCTACGCAGCCTCAGAGCTCAAGGAGATCGAAGAGTCCTGCGATCGAAACAACATCCGGAAGTTCTATAAGCAAGCAAAGCAACTGGCTGCTGGCTTCAAGACCGGAACGCAGGCTCTTCGAAACACTGAAGGAAACCTAGTCACCGAAGCGCAGGGAATAGTAGATGTGTTTAAGCAGCACTTCCAGCTGCTGCTAAATGGGCATCATGTAGAGAGAGTGATAGGGCAAGAAGAGAACCCACGTCCAATCAATGAAGAACCAGTTCCACCACCCAGTATAGAAGAAGTTGACTTAGCAATAAAAAAGCTAAAGAACAACAAGGCCGCCGGCTCTGATGGTTTACCAGCGGAGCTCTTCAAATACGGTGGTGATGTTTTGGTAGGGCGCATGCACCAACTCATCAACCAAGTATGGGTGGAAGAAAGCATGCCCGATGACTGGACTATCAGCTCCATAAGCCCCATCTACAAAAAAGGCGATCTTATGTCTTGCAAGAACTATCGAGGCATATCCCTGCTTAATGTCGCATACAAGATCCTATCCAACGTACTGTGTGAACGTCTCAAACCGTTCTGCAACACACTAATCGGCACGTACCAGTGTGGCTTCCGGCCCGGTAGATCGACTATAGACCAAATTTTTACGCTGAGGCAAATCCTGGAAAAGACCAATGAATTTCAAGTCGAGACTCACCACCTATTCATCGACTTTAAAGCCGCATATGATAGCATTCATCGCCAGGAGCTTTATGTGGCGATGGCCGAATTCGGGATCCCGGCAAAACTGATCCAGCTATGTAGCGTGACGCTGGAGAACACACGCTGCAACGTACAATTTGGAAGTAGTTCCTCCGAACTATTCCAAACATGCACCGGATTTCGGCAAGGAGACGCACTATCATGTGACTTCTTCAATCTCGTGTTAGAGCAGATAGTGCGCAGGGCAGGTGTCAACACGGAAGGCACTATCTTCAACAGATCCGTCTAGCATCATTGACATCATCGGTCGCTCCCAGCGTGCCGTGATAAAGGCTTTTACGGCGATTGAAGAACAGGCTAAATTCGTTGGTCTTTTAGTAAATGGGACAAGACTAAGTACATGCTATCAACAAACAAACAAGCATCAATTTCGAGGTAGTTAAGGAGTTTATCTACCTCGGTGTAAACATGAACTCCACAAATGACATCGTATTGGAGATCCGGCGAAGAATTACCCTAGGAAACCGCTGCTACTTCGGTTTGGCAAAACAATTGGGTTCAAAACTCCTAACTCGAAGGACAAAATGTATGCTTTACAGAACCCTTATCCTGCCAGTTCTGCTTTATGGCGCCGAGTGCTGGACGATAAGCAGGAAGGGAGAGCTGATACTGGGCTCCTTCGAAAGAAAAATTCTTCGGCGGATTTTTGGTCCTGTAGGCGAGGAGGGCGAATGGAGAAGAAGATACAACCGCGAACTCTATTAGCTGTACCAAGATGTGGATGTAGTCCAAAAGGCCAAAATACGTCGACTACATTGGCTCGGCCACATCGAGCGAATGGACAATAATGCTCCAGCTAAGAGGATCTTCGAATCCCAGCCGCCAGGTTCGAGACGACAAGGAAGACCGAACCTCCGTTTCAAAGACCAAGCCATCGCGGATGCCAGAGCGCTTGGTCTGGAGAACTGGAAGCAGCGTGCCCGGGATCGCAGAGGATGGAAGGCTACAGTGTCTCAGGCAGAGACTCTTCACGGGTCGGGAGCCCGTTAAGTAAGTAAGTAACTGGCGGTGTGCTTCAAGGCTCAGTCCTAGGACCGTTATTGTGGAACGTTTTGTATGACGAAATTTAAATTTTACCGATTCCACGAGAAGCTTCAATTATCGGCTTTGCAGACGATATCGCCGTGGTAGTTGCGGCAAAAACGAGAGAAGATATCGAACTGCACTGTAACGAGACAGTTGCAACTGTACGTAGATGGTTAGCTATCGCCGGTTAACCGGCTGGTTCGGGAGCGGAGGTGGTTTTAGCCGGTAGAAATCCGGCACTTCCAATGGACGTCGGACCATTGGTGCCTGCAAGGTTCCCTCCCACCTTCCATCGCAAAAAAAAAAAAAAAAAACCGGGGAAGGAGAAGACACGCTGAAAACATAGAGGAAGCTCTAGCGGATTTCAGAAACAAAAGATCCGAGCTGAAGGGGGCCATCAATCTGAGTAAATAACGGAAGTGGGAAGAGAACAGCGACCCCTGGGGGCTAGGCTACAGGTAGTAATGCGGAAACTGGGAGCCGAATCGGCACCGCCTACTATAAACGAAGGTAAGATGGAGAGCATTTTAAACACTCTTTTTCCAAATCATCTGGTCAGGCCTCCCGACAACACTCCAGCCCTACGACAGGAAACTCCAGGCTTTAGTGAAGAAGAGTTGAGACTAGCTGTGCAGACAATGCAAAACAGAAGAGCGGAAGCAATTAAAGTGACTGCCCAAACATGCCCTAACCAGCTGCTCAATATGTACAACAGTTGTCTTGATGAAGGAGCCTTCCCAAAGAACTGAAAAAAACAAAGACTGGTAGTCATTAGCAAAGGAAAAGAAGATTCAGACTCCCCATCTGCGTACAGGCCCTTACGTATGCTGGACACTGCGGTGAAGCTCATGGAAAAGTTGCTGAAATCACGACTCACAGATGAAGTACAAAGAGCAGGAGACTTGGCAGAAAGGCAGTATGGTTTCAGGAAAGGATGCTCTACGGTCGGAGCTATTGAAGAAGTGGTGAAGGCTGCCCAAACCTCCCAACAGTGAAGCCACCGCTCTAAGAAGATCGTTTTGCTGGCAAGCCTGGATGTAAGAAATGCATTCAATTCAGCTAGGTGGAGCGATATACTAAATGCGTTAGAAAATAGATTCAACATCCCAGCTTATCTATTAAATATGGTGAAGGACTACCTCAGGGATCGGGAGCTGATCTACGAGACCACAGAAGGCCCACGAAGGAAGGAAGTAACATCTGGAGCAGCACAGGGATCAATTCTGGGACCAGACCTCTGGAACATCTCCTACGACGACATACTACGGATGGAGATGCCCGAAGACACCTTCCTCTTTGGGTACGCAGACGAATTCACAGCAGTGATAACGGCAAGAGACTCTGAAAACGCGCAACGAAAGTTCAACCAAGTCATGCGACGAACAATCCTCTGGATGGATGAGCACCGTCTCAGCTTAGCAACAGAGAAAACCGAGATAGTCCTTCTGACGAAGAAGAGAATCCCCACGCAAATCGACTTCCCAATTGGCTCTGAAGTCATCAAGAGCAAGGAGGCGGTGAGGTATTTGGGATTGAGGCTCGACATAAAACTAGCTTTCTGGGAACAGATAAAGTTCGCAGCGGAACGAGCCTCTAGAGTTACAACATCACTCAGCAGATTAATGGCGAACATAGGTGGCCCAACGTCAAGCAAGCGCAGGTTATTAATGTCGATAACGCATGCAATCCTCCTATGTGGAAGTGAGATTTGGGCAGACGCGCTTCGACAAAAAAAGTAGCTCCTACCGAACGGACCGAACCAGCCGTCCTTGTAGTCAGGGGAGTGACTCCCATAGACTCTTAGCGGCACAAAGGAAGTACGTCCACGAAAACAAGGCGGAAATTGGACTGGAAGCGGCAATTGATCAAGCAGGGCAGCAAACGATACGGAAGAGGCAAGGAGCTCGGAAAGCAGAGGAAGGTGGACAGCGAGGCTGATTAGAAACGTAGCTAAATGGAACGACCGGAAACACGGTGAGGTCAACTATTTCGTCACCCAGTTCCTCATCGGACACGGAAATTTCAACGCCTTTCTCCATAAGATTGGCAAAACGGATAGCCAAGCCTGCCAGTACGGCGACTCTCCAACAGACGACGCACAGCACACGTTTTTTTGCCTGCAGAAGATGGGAAACACAAAGCACAGTCCTGTAAAGCAGCATTGGTGCCTGCAACCCAGAAAACATAGTTGACAAAATGCTGACGGGCGACTTGAATTTGAGAAAAATTTGCCAGTTTGAGGAAGATAGTCTCAGAAGAAAGAAAAGAGACGTAGAACAATAGCGCGAAAGCACGTGAGCCCGAAAGGGCGTATGATTACAGCCCCCTTGAATTAATGCGAAGAGCGGTTCCATGGGGGCGTGTCAGAAACCACAGCGTTGGGAGGAGTTTTAGTCCGTATGCCCCGTATGCATGCGGAGAGAGCCGGACACACGGGGATGGTCAACGCAAACAGGCCTCCAGACTTTGGCATTCATTATACATTTCTTTATCCCCGCTCATTTGTATGAATTCACTTTCATTATTTAACTGTCTAAATTCGTTTTTCATTTTAATGTTAGCCTTATTTAGGAAGTCTCTTCCCAAAATTAATGGACGTTGCATAGTGCAGTCGACAACAACAAACAAATTAATATCTATATATTTTCCTTCAAAATTAATAGAAACAGTAACTGCCATGAACGACTAATTCACTTTTATTGATACCAAAAAAAAACAGAACTATTTTCTTTACATAGGTTTTTAATAAGAATTGGCGGAATAAACTGTTGCCGCACCATACTGATTGGACTGCCGTTGTCGATTAATACTCCTAAATAAGCATTATAGACTTTAGTCTGGCCGTTTAAGCAAAGACCCCACACTTTCAAAAATCCCTTTAACAATAAACAAATATAGTTGACAGAATATCGCTAACTGTAGGGTTACATGTTAATGTTGAGAAACCCATTTTTATCTCGGGCATTAGCTAAATAAATCCTCCCTAATGTGGTATTCGATTGGGCTTCTTCAGATTCGCTCACAGATTTCAGATTTTGTGTGTCTAATCGAATATAAAACTTGCCCTTTTTTGTGTTCATATCTGTGCGATTGGAATATGTGCAGCCTTCGACACTTTTCTAAGCGTTTTCCATTCACTGGTTAAATTTTATATGAAACATTCAAAATGCTCGCCCAGTTGAAAAAAGAGATCAACCCGATGCAATTCGTTTCTTTTCAGTTGAAAAATTTCACGAAAATGTAAACAAACTCCACTAGTTGTCAAACTCAAACGTACTTGTATTGGTAAATCTGAAGCAAGTCTGAGAAAAAAATCAGATTCGCAAAAGTGCTCTGAAATCTGAAAAAGATTGCTATTTTGTACCAAACGAACATAAAAACTGCTTTAAGAGCAAAAAAAAGTGCTCTGAGAGCGCCCAATCGAATACCACATAAATGTCATTTTCAATAAGAGTGTTGCCCAACCATCCTAAATGATGGTATGGAATTTCATAAAAGGAGCGAATTTACATATGATGTTGTTCAGCCTGAGCGTTTATAATTATAAACTAATTTTAGTAAATTTTAAATGTTTTCTGATTGTATTCGTTGGAATACAACAATGCAAGTGTTTTTTAAGTCTTGCAAGCACAAATTTGTACAAATGCATGCACAAGTTACGTACATATTGCATTTTTGTTCTATTTTTAAACATTAGAAATATATATTTCGAATATTTTGATTAAATGAAATGGTTAATGCTCTTCTCTGTTTTATCTTGTTTAACTTGTGCTTGCTTTTTAATTGGTTTTCCTTTTTTAATAGACTGCGAGTAACGAATACTAAGTAAAAAATAAATTGTATATAAGTTTGGGATCTTTCCAATACTTTCTTAAGAGTCGATGCAAAGAGAATAAAATATCTGTTCACTTAAGATTGGACAGCTCATACCTGAATAATTTTTGTACAATTCTCAGTGCCTTAGGCGGCTCAGGTAGATATTTGGCTGCAACCAAACCCTTTTTGAAAAATAAGTTTGTTCCCAGAGAATGAGAATCTCAAATGAATCATTGGTTGGCGCGAAAAGATTGATATCGCGGAAAATATAGATACAATAATAATAATAGAAGAATGTCCACGACTTTCGATTTTTAAAATACCAAATTGCAATTACTGTTTGTAACTTGGCAAATTTTAATTCAAACGGAAATGAATTAGCAGGGAAATTTTTTTTTTTTCAAAAAAATGCACTTGCTAATGATTCAAATGTGATAAATCAAAGCGTTCTAATAAACTATGTTCCGTTTATTGAATAATTTGAAAGAGATCTTATTACGACATAAATTGGCTCAGAAATCAATCGTGACGTATTAGAAAACAAAGGAAATCGTACTAGAAAAAGTACTAATAATTGTGTTCGATCGGACGATAGGGCTTTACTGATTTGCATACGATATTTGACAGATCAGCGGATATTTTGTGCATTTCATATTTTGTGTTTTGTTTGTTGCTTATAATAAGCTTCAAAAAGCCTTTGTTGGACAAATTAATTTGCAATTTATATATTCCTTTTTATACCCTCCAAAGGAAGGTATATTCACTTTGTCATTACATTTGTAACGCCAAGAAGGAGTCACCAGAGACCTCATAAAGTATATATTCTGAATCAGGATCACATTCTGAATCGATTTAGCCATGTCCCTCTGTCTGTCAGTTGAAAAGTTGGTGAAAGGACTTATTTTTATCGTCGTCAGGTTGGTATTGAAAATGGGCTTTGTCGGTCAAGTAGTTCTGATACCTCCAATACAAAATCAATATTAGGCCCATGTGTCTCTCTGTCTGTTGTTCAATTTAATTACGTACTACCTCACATGCCTAAAACTTTGCATGACTTGTATGCAGTGGAGGGTATCAAAGCATCGGTCAGGCCGATGATAACACGTTTACTTGTTTTAGAATAAAATCCTCGTTGTGAAATAAACTATTGACCTTGTTTTTCACGAAAACAAATTCTGAAATTCCAAATTACACACAGCATTGCGGTGTCATCGCAACTCATCTCCAGCCAAATTTCCTACCTATCGGACAATTAACTTCTCACTACTCACCCTTATCGTTCAAGTTGTATTCTATGGTATTTACTGTAGGAAATAGGTGTTACCATATTACAAGACAATTTATGTTCGAAGTTGGTGGGGGTTAATTGTTTTTGGAAAGCATTTTGTGAACTAGAGTAGGAGCTACAAAGGAAGCTTATATTCACTTATGAATACGTACATACATGAATGGATGAATATCTTTTCGAAATTTGTCTTATTCTCTAAAGTTCAAACAATAACAGCCTTATTTATAAACTCACCGTAGAGTCTGCTTATCTTTACGCACCCTCTAAAATGTCCTTACGCAGGAAAACGTGATTTATAAACAAAAAGCACTTTGCCTAAACCCTGCGTAACTTTAAACGAAAAAAATTTGCGTTTAGAGGTTGCGTAAAGCTTTCATATTTTTATTTTCGTTTTTGAAATGTCATTTTGTTTACATTTTTTTCGGGGTAGATTTGAAAATTGAAAAAGAAACTAAAAATTGAATTAAAAATGCCATTCAGCTTCATGAATTTTGTTAACGACATTGATATGTATGATCGACTTAATAAATGAAAGTTCAATTCCAAGAAGGCGAAAATTATATAAAACCAGGCTCAACCCCAATTTTCCGACCGTTTTCTTTTTATTTGCTGCTCCATTTTTATTAAAAAACAAAATAAATCTCACCAGAGAGATGTCAGTTTCTATTCATAGAAACAGCTGACATCATTCCGCAGGGAAAAAGTATGAGATTTATGTTTTTCGTAATAGTTTCCTACTTATTCACCCTTGTTGCGAAGATCAACTATCAATTAATAATTGAAATTTATCAATCAATTTTATTAAATGGTATTGTGACTGTAAAGTGTCAATATTGTTGTTACATTGTGATTTAAAAAAAAAAATCGATTGTGACTGAAAAAAAATCGGTATTGCGAACAACAATTTTCATCGATTTTCTTGTCAGCTGTCAATTTTTCTTTCAAACGTAAATTTACAGTTGATGAGTTCGTGCTAACTGAAGAAATAACTAAAAAAATGTGAGTTTCGAATTAAATAAGTAATAAATTTTTAATTTTTAATTTCCAAAGGTCTCAAAAAGTAGTGAGTAATAGAAGACAGCTATGCAGATTAGTCCAGTTGAGGGAAGAAGACTTTGACCTCGCCAAGGGATTTTGTTCCAAAGCAGTAGCAAATAAAAAGTGGAAAAAATTGGTTTAGAGCTGAATAGCCTAGGGCCTCCAGAACGAACTTCATAAAGTGGCAGAGAGTATGGATCGATCTAAAATGCAAGATAAAAAAGAAGAAAACAGAAAACAAAATAGAATTAACAGCCACTGGTGGTGGCCCAAACAGGCTTCACACATTTCAGCGATTTAGAAGAAGCTGTTGTTATCTTGTTAGGACTGAATGCATGCGTCAATCCACCTGGAAAAGAATTTGGCTTTGAATTTGAAAACGATATGTCAACTAAGATGCCCTAAATGAACAATCTATGGATCAGATTGACCCGGTTCCAGTTGAAGGTGTTGAGCAACAGAAGAAAAAAACTCCTCGGAAGGAAAAACTTCAGGAAGATCGTATATCGTTACTAGAAAACCAAACTGTTGACCAAATAAAGTATCACGAAAATATGCTAAATATTTTGGGTGGTATTAAAAAAATTATGAGTAATATAGAATATTATTCAAAAAAGAAACTTCAAATCGCCAAAGAACACAAGGAAGACATTTTAAAAATTAAAAAAGAAAAATTGAAGCTCTACAAGGAAAAGAAAGAGAACAATGAAAATGATAAAAAAACAAAACTGAAGTTAAAAATTGAAATTCTGCAGCTGGAAAACCAAAAGCTTCAAATCAAAAATTTTTAAATTTTTTTAATGCTTCAAATTTTTAAATGAATTTCGTGCCTTATTTTTTTTAGTTGTTATCTTAAGTTATTGACATTTCTTGTTACGTTTTTGTTAAAAATAAATGTATACCATTTGTTTACATGAAACTTAAAATGATGTCTCGTATTCGGCTGCCTTCATTGAAATTGTCGTTAAAAGATTCAATATCTTGGTCACTGTTAGAAATACTATCATCCGGTACATCTTCAACATTTTCTTCTTCTGGAACTTCAACACAATACTTAATGCATATGTTATGCAGTGCTGCACAAACATTTGTTATTTGTGTTGCTTTTTCTGGTTTGTAATGAAGCTCCCGTCCCCGAAGTGTGCATCTGAATCTACCTTTCAAGACCCCAATAGTTCTTTCAATTATATTTCTCCCCTGAGCATTATTAAATCTTGCTTGTACTGAACCTCCTTCAGCATTTCTGTAAGGAGTCATAAGATACGGTGCTAATGGATAACCACCGTCTCCTTAAAAGAAGAGTCATATAAAAGTAAACAACATTATGTACGATCTTGTAATTCTCAGCCGACAATAAGCTGAGTACATACCAAGAAGCCTAAAGTCATTGCGTGCATTTCGATAATCCGCTGCGATTTTTGCTTTTAGAGTGGACATATTCCATATGTTCGAGTCATGCGAAGCTCCAGGATGTTTAGCATCAATATATTTAATACACATTAAATGATCACACACCTTTGAAATTTAATTTAAACTTTTCTTTAACCATAAAACATACATATTTCAAAAATATTTACTATTAGAGCGTTAAGGCTATGGAATCCTTTTCGGTTGTAATATAAGTGTCGAGTATCTTTGCCTGGTCCTATGATCTTAATGTGTGTACCATCCAAGCATCCTACGATATTAGGAATGCCACTTTTCTCAAAAAAATATATTTTTGCTTTCGTTCTTCCTCCTCAGTTTATTGGAACTTAATCCATTTTGGGTACACGTGGTTTTCAATTACATCAAGGACTTCTTTTAGGACAAGCGACGCAGTTGACTTTCTGATTAATGTATGTTCCTCACAAAAAAAAAAAACTTCTGTCAGACGCACATTCCCATTCACAATAATAGAAATATTTTGAAGCCATTCACAATAGCACAATATGTTATCAATTCATTTTCGCAATACGGATTTTTATTTGAATTGATAAATTCTATCAATCGTCAATCGGTTGATAGTTGATCTTCGCAATAAGGGTCATTTAGACACCAACCTTGCGTAGTAAACAGTCAGGGGACATTTTTTTATAAATAATAATTTCAGCAAAGCCACATAGAGGCTGCGTAAATTTTTACGCGATGTTTAACTAAACGACATCGTAGAGGCGTCGTAGGGGAATCTAATAAATACGGCTGTAAGTTTTTAGTTTTATTTTCTGAAATTCTCTGAAGCTAAAAGTCATTATTTACCTAACGAAAACACACAACGTCGTTATTGAAGAAGCTATTGCATACCAGCCTTAAGGTTTCTTCCATTCTTACCATTCCTCTGTTGCTATTTTCACACATAGATGTAGTTGCAGTAGATGTCAAAACTTACCAGCTGCGCTTTGGCGGCTTTATGTTCATAGCGTTGTGTACTTCGTCACAGTGTTCTAAAATCAAATAAAATCTTCAGCCATTTTAGCATTTAATAAGTAAAAAATATTTTCCCATAAATTGCGACTCGGAAATCATGAGTGAGACTCAACGTGAATATCATGTGGATAAAAGTGACAACAGGCAAGGAGGAGTTTCCAACAGTCAGGATCGTCGTCGTCGTCTTCATCTTAAAATGAGGTCATCGCTTCTCCTCCCCCAAATAAGAGGAAGAAATTCATGTCTGGACATGTTGTGTCGATCAACGTATAAACGATGTTACAGATCAGGTTGGCCAATTATAGCAATATGTGAGTATGCTTTTACCACAGTAAATTATTACTTCAGCGAATCAGCCGAGTACCTCCTACTTTTTACATAACCCTGCAAGTTCGCGGAGAACTCTGGATTTGGGACAGTTGCATACGGAATGCGATACGAACATAGTTCAGCAGGAACAGAACAGCTAATGGCCGCATTAACAAATGCATTATTAGAGCAAAAGTCATAACTCAAGTCTGGTCTGCAGTCTATTTTAGACTGGACATTCCAAACTCCGGATGACCTGAACCCAAATGCACTCTATGAAGGTTTCACTGCCTTGTTCGGTTCCTCGTCAGCTTCATATAAAAACTCTGAATTAGCACTCTAGGTGGTCCCAGGCAGCATTAAGAAATGTGCACCCTAGTGCATCAAATCTCTTTGATAGGCAATCATTGTTAGCCCTAATACAGTCATTAGGAGGAATTCAATCTTGGCTTGGTAATCCGGCTCAGAATAGGGAGAAAAAGACTTCTCAGACACCAAAGTAATGTCATAGTCAGGGTAGAAGGAATGCATTTGATAGTAGAAACAGTGCTCAAAAGCATTACAAATATAATAACAAAGAAAATACTACTAATAAAAAACAGAGTAAACAATTTAATTCTTCCTTTCGTTCAAAGGAGTATGTCAGAGACAAAAAGTGACTCAAAGATAACATTCAGGGGGGGTCAGTAGCAAACTTGCAGAGCGTGCTGGGAAAGCCTTGGTGCTCATTTGTTCTAAAAACGATTTTGGGAACAAGAATTTCTTTTTACAAAAAACCCCATTCAATTTTTCCGTTAGCAGCAGCTCGAATTAAATTTACAATAGTTGCAAAGACTGAAGGTTCTATAACCCCCCCTGAGTGTTGGTCCAAGTTGGTTAGTTGGTTGGTTTAAGTGGCTGAATTTCCCGTTACCTGACGAGGGAACGACACAAATATCGCATTGAGCGCCGTTTTGAGACCACAACTCACGGAAACCTGAAGATAAAGGGGGAGAAGGAAGTTAAGGGAGGTTACAACTAGCCTGAGGCGTTAAGAAATTTGATGATCTTATTGAAATGGATACTTTGGATGGCCGAAAGGTCATTATAAAGGGTGATTTTTTAGCTGGTTTGGTTTTGGCAACACTGGTTTTGACAGCTGACGTGTGTTTAGTACCTTGTGTCACTGTCAAACAGCTTCAGTTTGGTTTGCAATTTAACCATGGATCGTCTTACAGATGAACAACGCTTGCAAATTATTGAATTTTACTATCAAAATTCGTGCTCGGTTCGAAATGTTCATCGCGCGCTGCTTCCATTTTATGATCGGCATTCTCGACCTTCTGAGCAGTCTATTCGGAAGATTGTGACCAAATTTCGCACCAAATTTACTTTGTTGGACATTAAACCACCAACACGTTTACGTACTGTGCGTAGTGAAGAAAATATTGCGGCCGTATCAGCTAGTGTGACAGAAGACCGCGAAATGTCGATTCGGCGCCGTTCCCAGCAGTTAGGCCTTTGTTACAGCACTACGTGGAAAATTTTGCGGAAGGATTTGGGCGTAAAGCCTTTTAAGATACAGCTGGTGCAAGAACTAAAGCCAGCCGACCTACCACAACGCCGAATTTTTGGTGAATGGGCTCTTGGAAAGCTGGCCGAGGATCCGCTTTTTTATCGAAAAATTGTGTTCAGCGATGAGGCTCATTTTTGGTTGAATGGGTACGTAAATAAGCAAAATTGCCGCATTTGGAGTGAAGATCAGCCAGAAGCATTGCAACAGCTACCAATGCATCCCGAAAAAGCCACTGTTTGGTGCGGTTTATGGGCCGGCGGCATTATTGGGCCATATTTCTTCAAAGATGATGCGAATCGCAGCGTTACTGTCAATGGTGAACGCTACCGAGCGATGATAACAAACTTTTTTTTGCCCGAAATGGAAGTTCTTGACTTGCATGATATGTGGTTTCAACAAGACGGTGCCACATGCCACACAGCACGCGAAACAATGGCGCAATTGCGAGGCGAGTTTGGTGAACAGTTAATTTCACGTTTCGGGCCGGTCAATTGGCCGCCTAGATCGTGCGATTTGACACCATTAGATTATTTTTTGTGGGGGTATGCCAAGGCTAATGTGTATAGGGACAAGCCCGCTTCGATTGACGCACTGGAAGCCAACATCCATGCATTCATTCGTGAGATACCGGCCGATATGTGTGAAAGAGTATGCCAAAATTGGACTCAGCGGATGGGCTACCTGAGAGCCGCGGTCAACATTTGCATGAAATTATCTTTAAACATTAAATTGCAAGGTTCAAACTATCGATTCAAATAAATATTTCATTCATTTTTTCGAATTTTTTGTGTTTTTTTTTTTTTAAAAGTTCTAAACCTCTTAAAAAATCACCCTTTAAAAGGAATGACCTAGTGCACAGAGAATTTGAAACAGTGCTTCACTCTTGTTAGTGTCGGCGCAGCTACGGCAGTGGGTATTGTGTGGGATGCCAAGCTTGGCTGCGTGAGTTCCTAAAGGCCAATGTACCGAACAAATTGCTGTTAGTCTGGCGACATCTGCACGCGTTCTGGCTAAGAGGTTGTTTGTTCTGGCATCATCGTAGGCTGGCCAGATCTTCCTTGAAATGACGCAGTCCAAGTTTTCTATCAAAGATGTTTTTAGTAAAAAAAGTCGGATGGGGGATTCGTCCTATCTTCGACTTAAGAGGCCTGAACAAATACGTGACTATAAAAAACTAATTTCTCATTCTACCGTTCCCGAGTTTTTGCAACCAAAAGACTGGATGGTGAAGCTAGACATATCTGAAGCATATTTCCATGTGCCAATAGCGGCGAGCCATCGACGTTTCTTAAGAATAGTAGCTGTTTTTTTATTATCAGATAAAATCCATTTAGATCATCGATTTACATGCACTTACAACAACAGCACATGAGCCTGCTTCTCATCGAGATCATGAATCATGATCTGAAAGTTATTTCAACTATTTGCGACTAGGTGGCTTGTTTTATTTTTAAATGTTGGTGTGCCTGTAAACGATAGCCACACAATCCCATTGCCAGACTAAAAAATGGAACACAAAAAATCAATTGATTTTTTTTGCATTCGAATAAAGTCTCTGTCCGTATTCCGAGTTATTTTGTTTTTTTCCCGTTCTATAAAGGTATGTCCACACCAGCCAAGCATTTGATAAACAGTTAAATACCTACATGTTCCATATTTATTTCTAAGACACTTATTAAACAAAACAATTTTTATAAAATGTTTAGAAATGTTTTGCTGGTTTGGATCTGGACACCAAAAAAACGTTTATGAAATGTTTCACAGTTACCCAATCGTGATGGGAAATAGTTTTTGTTTTACAAGTATCCCTGCAGAAAGTGAGCGCTTTTTTCGATTATTATTTGTTTTTAAATAAAATAAAAATGTCCAGAAAAGCTTGGAATACCTAATGTGAAAGTGATTCATTTAATACGATTATTTGAATTAAATCGCTCGTCGCGTGATTGCCGAGACTAAAATTACAAAAATAAAAACATTACTCCACATTTTTTTCTTCTAGTCCACGTGTGTGACGAGACGTTGAGAAGAATATTTGCAATATGACTGGTGGCAATATGAAATTTGAAATACCCTGTATAATCTGTTTTGTTTTTGAAAGCAACTGTTGCCACAATTCCAAAATTAAACTTTTCAATGATCCGTTTTGTTTTATTTTCGTTTATGACAGATAGAAATATCGAAAAGTTTCTACTAAGCAGCAATAAAATGTATAGGTTAATACTTCTCTTAGTGACTTGCAGATGGCGTTGTCAATTATTTGGAATTCAATTACATTAGGTTGCCACAAGTTGACTTGGGATCAGTTGTCCGGGGATGAGTTGTACCCGACCCGTTTAAGGCAATGAAAGTGGTTCTTTATTATTTGCCTTCGCCTTTTTATATATAAGATCAGCAGTAGTTTTAAGCAGGTACATAATAATGAGAAATGTTAGGAGTTTTTTTTTTTTTAAATATACGGACATACATATGTACATATTTTGTTATGAATTATAAAAAGAAGCCCAAAATGTTGTATGTATTTAAATACTTACTTGAAGTGCGTCCATAAACCACGGGGCACGTAATACTGCAAGGCACTATGACCCAAGTGGGCAAAAATCGCCTGAACATGCTTTAAGATTCCCACGTGGTAATTTTTTTGAGCGTTTCCGAAAAACACATCATCGTTATAAAGTGGTGACTCAATATCACCACTAAAATCTTCAGACTCATTCACTGCGGCACCCTCCGCCTTTAGTATACCAACTCGAATCGATGGAACCATGTATAACTGTTGAAGTACTGAATTCATATAACATGTAGCCCCAGCGTTTTTTAGACCACAAAATCCTTTGGGTGGTCTTATTCCAATCGGTGGCAAATAATCCCATTCCTTTAAAGGTTCTATTTCTGAAAAGAATTAAGATTTCTTACAATAACTAGCAGTCAACATATTCCAAAACCAAATACCATTGCAAACGTTGTTTATAAGTGTTTTTGTAAGTAGCTTCATATTACCAACACAGTTCTGGCAAAGAGCTACCAGTAGATCGCAAGCAGCTGCTATTGTGTGTGGACTTCTACAAACAGGGGGTGGTGCCAGATGATTATTTAACTTGCCAGTTTGCCTAAAATGAAGATACTCGCGCGACGCAGAGAATAAGAAGTCATCAGTAAGTTCCTCCAATAAGCCACTGAGTTGAGTTTTAATTTTTATGTCAATGAAAAACATAAGTTCTTTTGTCAGACACAAATGACCTTCCAATAGATCCTCGTGCACTTGGGTATTTCCACTTGATATCACATTATTCTTAATTTGTCTAAGCCAATTTATTTCATGGGCCAACAAACCTTCTATTACACTATGTGGCCAGTTCCATGTGCAACCGTAACTTAAGGTTCTACATAAAAGTTGAAAGAGATCCGCACATGTGCTTGAGTGTGAAGGAATAGATGTATGTAGTAAGGAAATCAAGTGATTGATCATGTATTCAAATGGACGGCTATTTCCGGAATAGTAAGTACAACTAAAAAAGAATTGTTCTGCAGCAATCTGTCTCACGATTCTTGATGGATTTTTTAAAATCAGCGATGTTATGAATTCTGGCCAAGTTTCATCTTGCATTAATACCTCATTAGCGCTGGGATTAAGTACAAGACTTATTATAAGTACTTCAAGCGCTTCTTTACATAGAGCAAAATCCTGAGCACCAGGCATAGCAATATCATCACTAAAATTGTCCTTACTTCCATACATTTGAAATCGTCCACACGAAGACGACCAGGCGAGCTGAATAATTGCTTTGATTGTAGCAACATCAGGGCATGACCATTGCAAAGCGTCCGAGAAAAGCTTTCTACTTCTTTGTCCTTCAGTGCTGGCTGTTAACATTTCCGCAGCAATATTTTCTGCCAATTTTGTTGATATAAATCGTAGTGTATTCTCCGAACTATTTGGAATTGACGTTAGAATTTGTTTTAATATATCTATTTGGGATCTCGAGCGTGCTTCAAAATTAGATAATGCTGGCTCATCCCCAACACGACTTAGAACACAGCTTATAACGTAGAAAAACAATTTAACAAGTCGAAGAATACTTTGAAATGCTGAACGTTTAGTTTGCATGTCTGCGTTAGGTAAGAAGTTGTTTTTAGTAAGCAATTCCATAAGAAAGTTCGCAACTCCTGACCGTAACCAAGCTGACTGTATAATCAATGATTCTTCACTAAACGGATCGATTGCAGGTACGAGTATGGCATTTAGAACCTCCAAATTATATAGTACTCTCGCAGGGGTTGTATATAAAAATATTGTAAGTGGTGTTGGTCCTTCTAAAGCGGGCTTATACTCTTGATCTTGTAATATCGGCTTGTCATAGCATTGAATATTATCTGAGCCAACATTTAAATTTGTTGTTTTTACATGGCACATTATTTTTAATTCATTAACGGTTTCTCTGTCTGCTGGCAATAAATTAAGAAGCACTAGCGCACTATCTCTCAAATTGCAGTACTGCATGTCGACACCCAATTGATGCAGCTTTAAGAAAAAGTTGGTATAATAGGGTTTTTCCGAAATAATAACACCAGGTAATGTGTATTCAGATTCAACCCTCCGTATATCCGCGCTGGGACGTGGCGGTGATCCAGTACTCGAATCACTTGAGCTGTCTGGACTACTCGCTAAAACCGTTCCAATTGGTGTTAGCTTGGCAGTAATAATCATTTTATCTCTGATTGCGTAGGTAGATAATGGATGCATTTCGTCCAAAATCTCAATTAGCTCTCCGTTGTTAAAGAAAAAGTCAATTTTTATGTTTGCTGTTGAAGTTCCTTTAAGGCGTTTAAGAATACTCCGCTTAAAAGATGCCACTGTTTCATTACTATGTGTAATTAATTCAATATCATCAATCGCGCGACCAGGATTTTGAAATCTTATGTATAAGTTCGTATGTTTTCCCCGTATTCCACGACATAATGGCAATTTGTATCTATCTCCAGCAAATGTTCGATCACATTCCTTTACATATTCCTGAAGTACTCTTAGTATTCTGCACATTTTTTCAGCTTCATCGCACAATAGCTTAGTTTCTTTATCGTTAGAATTGTACTCTGCAGAGCTACTTGAAAATATTATGCTATCGTAGAAACTTTTTAATTTATCACAACATTCCCCTATAAATGTTTCATGAAATGAGGCAACATTTGCCATAAGTGTAGGACCCAAAGCTGTAGACACTTCCTTTAACAGTTCTATACCTTTATTTGCTATATCTGCTTCTGCTGTAGTTATCACATGCCATAGATATTCTTTACCAATAAGATTATTGTTTTCAAGGATATAGCCTCGGTGTATTGCCTTTAATTTGTCCTCCTTAGAGTTGACCGCTTTAAAAAAGCGCTCAAAGCATTTAATGCCGCTTTCTGTCAATAAAGATGGATCAAGTTGTAATATATTGTTTTCGAAGAAATCTTTGTTCACGCCTGGATCGAGGTCGGGCTCTTCTCCCATTAGCTTACTAAACCATCGGAAACATTCTTCTCGATCACTAGGGAAAATTGATTTTACAGCCAGACACTGCCATATTTGTTTTGCTTGGTCTGCGCAAAGCCAAAGTTGGCCATCTTTAAGCAAATATTTTAGGAAGTCTAATCTTTCTTGAATTTGTAACTCATGTGAAAAACGTCCATCACTGCAATATTTAGTAGGATCTAAGTCAGGATTTTCGTCCAACGATGCTCGAACTTTGTCCATGTAGCAAATAAGACTGTTTGTTACAAGAATAACGAGAGAATAGTCATTCTGTAAACGTTCAATAACTTGTTGCCGATTTAACACTTTGTTTGAATTTTGAACATGATGAGGATTTGATTCATATAAGCAGCATATTTCTCGAATTAAACGCAATGCAGGAAGAACCCAATTGTCGCCTGATTTTAACTCATCCACGCATTTATCAAGCCATACTGTCTTTTGGGCATCACGTTCTTGAGAACAACTGTAATCCAAAATTTTTACATGTGCTATTAATGCTTGATCTAATACTTCAGGTGGTATTTCAACATTATGTGCCAAAGTCCAAAATAATTTCAAAACTTTTTGCGCCATTACACCGTTCTTATCATCTTCTGCCAAACGCCTAATTAATTCCAGTAGATGCTCTCTCTGTCGTTTGTTCGCAGTTGTCATACTTGTCTATAAATAAAAATAGAAAAAAAACAATTATTTATTTAAAAAATAATCAAATAAATTGCACAACTAGGTCGAACGAAACTTTCTCGTTCATTTCAAAAGTTTATTTGATTGCTTTTTATTTTACCAGATTTCGACCAATGGTAGAAATTCTACCATATTGAGAAGCAATTAGTTAAAAATCAGATATTAGCCCGATAATTTTGCGTTCTTGTGTGGCCTATGTGCGAGTAGGCCATACGATGCATAGCATCTCATAAAAAGAATGAGAGGTGCATTGTGTTCGTTATTCATGCTATCAGCGTTACCGATGGCCAAAATCATAAAGTCGCAAAAAAAAAAAAATGGCGAGAGTTACGAAAGGAGCCTAATACAAATAAACAAAGTCGGCGCTGGACGCTGAGTGAAAAAAGGGTAAATGGCGACTAATGTCGCCTATCGGTATCGCTGGTGCTATATTTTTTACGATTACTGTATGAATCTGTGTGCGAGTAGGCCTGTGTGCGAGTAGGCCGTAAGGTGCTTATCACTTGGTAGAAAGAAAGAGAGCTTTATTTTTTCACAACACTTGATTACTGCTTAAAAATTTTCAAGGAAATATTAAATGTTCATTTGGCACCTATCTACGAGTATATCTAAAGAGAAGTGAAAAAGAAAAATTATCGAAACGCATAATTAATTTTTGCGTTTATTTTCGTTACTTATAGTCAATCATTTAAATTGTGTCTGTTTATTAAGTGGACTTAATTTCTCATTTTTAAACAGGAAAGGGCACAAATTCTTAAATAACGATTCCAGTAACGTGTTTTAAGTAAATACATCTATAGGTGCGCTTGAGTTTGGCATAAAACGGAAATGACTTAATGGAAAATTGTTGTTGGACATGAAGCAGGAATGAAATAATCTTCCGTACCTATTGAAACCGATTTCAATGAAATTTTGAGGTGTATAATGTATATGGGTGGATGGAGCTTGAATGAAAGAGTAGTTTCAAACCAGATAGGTAGCGCTGTTATCGATCTTCGAAACCACTCAACCGATTGGGCTTAGACCTTTAACTGAACCTCCCGAACCAATGAAAAGTATAAGATTAGGTAGGTAGACCTAAAAACCTAAACCTGAGAAGCGATGTTAGATAAAAGAAACGGTACATAAAATATAAGCATCGCAGGCTTTTTTCGCAAGTTATGGTTAGGAGTTTTAAGCGCCTAGATAGATAAATAAAAACACCGAATATCCCCTTTTTAGAATTGTTTTATTTCTTGTAGGGATGGTTAATTATTTACATCTTTACAAAAAAAAATTTAATAACTTTTTTTCTATTTAATGAATCTGGTTAATTTTTTTTTTATTTTGCACATTGATTTTTTACATTTAACAAAAATGGATAACTGGGGCACTGAAACAAGAATTTGGATTGTCCGCCGCTATCACGCACTGGAGTCCGTAGTTTCGGTTCAAAGAGAGTATAGGCGCACGTTTGGCGGCAGATGGACCATAATGAGACTTGTTAACAATTTTGCCGATCATGGGACAGTCGAAAGAACCCCTTACCATCGAAACCCTTCAGTTCGGACGGAGGAAACAATCGCTGCTGTAGCTGCTGTTTGTTTATGTTGCCGTTTAAATCGAAATGGGCCTCGTCAGACATAAAAAGACAGTTCAACATGTTTCCGTCCTCTTCCACCATTTGAAGCATATTCTGGCAAAATTCAAAGCGAATCGGCAAGTCTGCTGCGTTCAGTTTGTTGGCCATTTGAATTTTATATGGGAATAAGTCAAAATCATTGTGCATAATTTACTGCAATGTCTGTCTGCTTATACCCATTTGAGCAGATAAGCTCGAGAATTTTATGAATTCTTGTAAGAATTTTATTAATTCTTTAGATGTTACGGGCTTACCGCCACACTATTTAAAATTCAAAGTCGGCTTCGATATAATTTTGTTGCGCAACCTAAATGCACCGAGACTTTGAATCGGAACGCGTTTGATTGTGAAGATTATCAAATCGAATCTTATTCAAGGGACGATTTTGAGAGGAAAAATGAAAGGCGAAAATGTTCTCATTCCGTGGATTTCGCTTATTAAGAACGATTTGCCATTCGTATTTCAGAGGGTTCAATTTCCAGTGACTCTTGATTTCGCTATGCCAATAAATAAATCGCAAGGACAATCGCTGGATGTTTTTTCAATCTTGAATTGACATGTTTCCCAAATGAAAAAGCGGAAGATTGGCCGACACGTGAATCATTGCAGTTTGATATAAACATATCGATAATGTTATAATCAAGTTGTTACTATTGTTAGTTTTTTTTAGTTAGTTAGTTTATTTCATCAAACAAAGTTCTGAATATATATACAAAATCAAATTAAGCATGGCATTGCCGTCTGCCGATTGACATTTATATGATACATATTTCGATTCTCAAATTTTTTGGCTATTATTTTTTACATACAAAGAAATTTTTAAAAGCTCTCGGTGATTATCCTGTTTCTGTAATTTAGTGCCGTTTTGCAGTATCCGTACAGTTTGGGAACATTCAACTCATTGATATATTCGAGTACTTGTTCTTCCGATAAGAAGTCCACTCCAAAGAAATGTCTCCTTATTTCCCGCAGAATTGGACATGTACCCACAAAATGAAATACATCCTCTCTTTCAGCTGTATTGCATATACCACAAAGGACGGGTAGGTCACTCCTATGTGGTATATAATTTAGTTGCAACAATTCTCCTCGAAGCTTTACCATCGTTGAAATCACCTCTGTACTGTGTTCGTCCCTCAAATAATTATTTCTTATATCATAACATAATCGACTATACACTCGTCTATGAGTTGATTCCGACGCCTCACTACAGCACATATCTCTAAATTGCAGGTCCAGCTTTTGCACAAGGACCTCAAGAATTGGTTTCCAGTTTTGGGGTGTTTCTGGGTTGAGGTTCAACTCCATTCCACAGCATTGTGCCAACTCTAGCCAGTCTCCGTACCAACTAGACCTGTTACTAATTGTCTTAAGCGCCACTTTTTTGGGTAGACGATGATCTTCCATCTTAAGAACCTTTAACACGTAACCGATTTGTAATTTGATGGTTTTTATAAATAGAGGAGACAGCCCCGTTTCAATCGATATCAAGTAGTTCGGCGCACTGGGAGGAAGGTGGAAAATGCGCTTAATATAAAATCTTAGCAGTTTCTCAACCGTATCGTACCTTTTACTTCCCCATACTTGAGCTGCGTAAAATAGTATGGACTCGGCAACTGCTTCAAATACTTTGAATTTACTACTATGAGCAATATCTTTATTTGCAAAGCATTTTTTCCATGTAGTATTTATTGCTGCTTTTGCTTTGGTAAGTTTTTCCTTCAGGTGCTTCTCCATACCTAAATTCTTTGTCAAATACATCCCCAGATACTTGTACTCCTTCACAACTCCGATTTGTTGCCCATTAAATGTCCAGTGCTCGTTAAGACAGCTTCTTCCTCCGCCATTTTTAAAAATCATCACATTGGATTTCTCTAAGTTGACTACGAGACTCCATAAGCTGCAATATTCGGCTAATCGGTTGATCATCAGCTGCAGAGTTGCAGGGGAATATGCTAGGAGCACAATATCGTCAGCAAACAGAAGAGCCTTAATTAAGGTGCCTGCGTATTCAATACCTCCTGGTAAACAGTCAACAATGTCCTCGATGAATAGCGCAAAAAGCACCGGGCTTAAGGTACACCCCTGCCTGACTCCTGATTTTGTCTGGAACCACTCTGATAATGTGTCCCCACTCCACACCGCTGCCCAAGTCTCATCATATAAGCTTTGGAGAACTCTGCCCAATTTAATTGAAAGTCCCATGTTATAGAGTTTTAGTAAAAGAGCGTTACGGTCAACCGTATCAAATGCCGCCTTGAAATCGACAAAGAACGCGTAAAGCTTTTTACCTTTATCAAGAAAGGACTCAGCAATGCTTCTTAGGACAAAAATATGATCAACAGTTGAATATCCGGGTCTGAATCCTGCTTGGTATTCCTTAAAAAGCTTATTTACATCAATCCACTTAGTTATCCTTTTTTGAAGTACCGCAGTGAAGATTTTGTAGGAGGCGTTTAAGAAGGAAATTCCTCGATAATTGCCTGGATCCGATTTGCTACCTTTCTTGTGAATCGGAAAAATGATTGCTTCCTTAAACTGTTGCGGAATTACGCAATACTCCAATATATTATTAAAAAGAATTTTCAGTGTTTCCACAAGTTCATCCGATCCATATTTGTAAAATTCGATTGGAATTCTATCCGATCCTGGAGCCTTACCATCCTTTAACCTACTCAATGCTGTAACTATTTCTTCAGAAGTTATCGGTGCATCCAATAAATCATTTTGCAGTCCTGGGGCAGCGTAATGAAGAACGATTTTGCTTACTTCTGGGCATAGTAGTTTCTTAAAATGTGTCATTAGTATACTGGCGGACAAGTCGCTGCTGATGGAATACTTCCCACCGTTGAGATTTCTAGCTAATTTCCAGAACTGTACTGCGCTGTTACAAAGTGCTAGTCGGTTAGCCTCCGCCTCATAGTAGCATTTTTTCTTTCTCCTGCACAACAACTTATAATCTTTTTTTGCGTCAACGTAAAGTTGCTTGAATACTCCTCCGTTGTTGCGAAAACACTTCAGCCAGGTAAACGATTTTTGTCTTGCTCTTTCACATTCAATATCAAACCAGGGTTCGGAGTATTTACTAGGACTTATCCTGGCACTAGTGCGGTTTGGGTTAGATTTCATTATTATTTCTTGAAGAGAGTTGAAGTTGACTTCTTGCTGACTGGATAACTGGTAGTTTAAGTTTCTCCTGTATTTTACTGCGTTCTTATCCTTCCAAAGTAGCTTTGGCAGTAGCTTCATATTTATCCCCCTCTCCTGATCAAATCCCATTTCGATGCCAATTCTTGCATTTAAATCACCAAGAACCATTAAATTGACATTACTGTCAGAAACTGCTATCTCCTGCAATCTCTCAAAGTCCGTATTCCAATGGTTGCAGTTAACGTAAGCTGGTATAATTCTAAGATTTGTTTTTTCCGCTTTTAGGGTGATGTAAAAACTTCCATGTGAAGGAATAAAATCGCATTGTATACCTATGAGATCTTTCTTGTAGCCGAAATAACAACCCCCACTTGCTCGTCCCCTATCGGAAGTTCTGCATGCTGGTATCAGTTTAAATTCATAGTTATTAAATTTATTTGCGAGCTCAAAATCGGATGTCATTAGAAAGGTTTCAAATAAAAATATAAATTCAAATTGGTTGATAAAGTTAAAAAATTCGTTGTAAATAGCCTTATTTTTTAAACCTGCTACATTGTAAGAGAGAATTCTATAATTATTAGTTTTTAAATTAACATGTTTATTTAAATTGTTTTTATTACGACAGACGGCATTACAATCAAAAATTACGTTTAACTATAGTTTGCGCTGTACTGGTACCGACAGTTTGGGAGCCCCTTCTCCTGTTGTCGCTAACACCTTCTCCAGCTGACCTTAAAGTTAGATCTCCGCCATCGCTGACACTCACCAACTGATCAAGAACTGTCATTCCATTTTCACCTTCGCATTTAAGCGTGTTGTTTTTATCGAAATAAAATGATTTGCCTCCAAACTGCAGTGTTTGACCTCTAATTTGTGCTTTGAAGCTCCTGTTTTTAGCTACTATGTCTGCTTTCAATCTGAACAAACGTTTTCTCCTTTCGCGTGCCGCTGTCGGGTAATCCAGATGCATTGATATTCCTGTATTCCGCAATTTCGATCTTGTCTTCAATAATTGTTCGACATCGTTTCTGCTTATCATTTCCACAACAACATTGGTTATTTTGTCCCCTTTATATAGTGTTCGCGCTGCAGCAACCTTAGATGTATCGGTGGTGTTCAATAGTTGTACACATAATATTCTTGCCTTTTCAGATGCATCCACGTCTTTTTCGGTTGGCATGTGGACGATGACGTTCCTCTCATTAGCTTTCATTTCTAGGAACTCGACCTGACGTTCCAATGAGGTGCATCGCGACTCCATTTTTTGTAATTGCTCCTCCAAGACTTTGTTGTTGTGTTGCAGTGTTTGCATTTGCTGATTTATATTTTCGAGATCGGCTTTCGTTGGAAGATTTTGCAACTTATCGTCCAGTAGAGTTGACATTGTGTTAACAATTAAGAATTCTAGATCGGTAACTTGCATGTTTCCCACCGCAATACTTGAATTTGAATCATTTCCAGACTGTAGCTCTGGAGATTTTTCAATTAGTCGTTTCTTACTGTTTTGCATCGGGGTTTTGTTGTTGCAATTGTTAATTGGCGAGCGTTGCATATTTTATATTGATTGGCATGCAAATACTTTTATTCGACTCACCGTTCAATCTTGCGAGAAATACCACACTGCGCTTTAGTTATTTTATTACAATTTGGTGTATAACTTTGGTATTAATATTTAAAATTTCAAAAGAATTACTATGAGGAATAGAGAACAAGACCACCACATTTGACAGCTAAAATGTCAAAATGTTACTATTGTATTTAATAAAACTTTTGAATAAAGAATTTAAATTGACGTATGGACCTGATAGATGGTGCTGTTGTCGAGATATGAACACTTTTTTTATTCTTTCTACAGCTTGTCAGATTCGCCAACGTCGACCTAGGCTAACATACATACTGATCGTTTGATCGTTCCGAAAATCGTTCTTACTTCGCCGAGTTGTCACACACAAGAAAAATGGGAACAGTTGTGTAAAATATTAAATGAAAATGGCCCGCCCATAAAAAAAAACACTGGACGGAAAAATGTTTTAGATACATTATTATATATACAACCTCGACGATTTTTCCAATTTTTTTAAATTTACACAATTCTATACATCGTTATCATCACTATCGCTTGATATTAACAAATAACTAGCGTCGCTTGTTGTCGAAAATCGACCATAACTTTTATAAGAATGTATAGTCCGATCCAGACTTAATCGTAAATTTCACACGCAGGTCCCTTTACATCAGATATTCTACTCTCCTTGGGACATACAAAAGAGTCTTGCAACAACAAATCAAAGGAAGAACAAAGGAATACAGCAGCGTTGCCGCTAAAAAAAAATTAAAAATTGGAATGGAAAGAGACCTGAGGCGAAAAAGGGACCCCCAAATAAAACATTATAGCAACAAGAGAAAATATCCATTTAAGGAAATTGCTACTGGACATCTAGGGAAGTTACAACTCCTTTTGGCCAGACTATAATACTTTATTATTAAATAGGTATTGGTGTTATTCCCTTTATATTATGGTATTCGATTGGGCTTCTTTAGATTCGCTCTTAGATTTCAGATTTTGTGTGTCTAATCGAACATAAAAACCTCACTTGCTCTTTTTTGTGGTGATATTTGTGAGATTGGAATATGTGTAGCCTTCGACACTTTTCTAAGCGTTTTCCATTCACTGGTTAAATTTTATATGAAACATTCAAAATGCTCGCCCAGATTGGTTTCTAAACATTTGTACATAAATAACTAACAAAAAATAGATCAACCCGATGCAATTCGTTTCTTTCCAGTTGAAAAATTTCACGAAAATGTAAACAACCAGCACTAGTTTTCAAACTCAAACGTACTTGTATTGGTAAATCTGAAGCAAATCTGAGAAAAAATCCATATTCGCAAAAGTGATCTGAAATCTGAAAAAGATAGCTTTTTTTGTACCAAACAAACATAAAAACTGCTCTCAGAGCAAAAAAAAAGTGCTTTGAGAGTGCCCAATCGAATACCACATAAGTAACGGGTCCGCCATCTAACTTTTTTTTTTTCAACTAGTGCTTATTTCGCGAATGGTAACACTTAGCTCATGTCTGATTTGACAGATAATTAGTTTTATCCTTCCGCTGAACGAATATGGTTGTGTATACGCTTGAACAACGCTGGGAAATATTGCGACATTACTTTGAAAATCATGGTAATGTTGCAGAATGTGTGCGAAAACTGCGTACGCAATTTGGAAGAAGAGAAGCACCGTCAGCCGCGTATGTTCGTTATCTTGTGAAAAAAGTGACAGAAATTGGCATCCTCATCGATAAACCAAAGCGTGAAAAGCCAAAAACAGTGCGCACACCCGAGAAAATTGCGGAATTTGGTCCAGAGGCATAATTGGGCCATTTCTCTTCGAAAATGAGCAAGGAGTGGCCGTTACAGTCAATGGCGATCTTTATAGGGCCATGTTGAACGAATTTTTGTTCACAAATTTTATTTCAACAGGACGGCGCTACGTGCCACACAGCCGAAGCTACACTCGATGTTTTGCGCCCTGTTTTTGAAGATCGCATTATCAGCCGCAGAGCTGATGTCGTTTGGCCACCTCGGAGCTGCGATTTGACACCGTTGGACTATTATTTGTGGGGTGCCGTAAAAGATAAGTGTTACGCCGACAAGCCAGAGACAATTGACGCTTTAAAGGACAATATTCGTGAAGCCATTGGTGAAATACAGCTGCACACAATCGATAATGTGCTTAAAAATTGGACCGATCGTGTAGGCTACTGCATGGCCAGCCGAGGCAGCCATTTGAATGAAATTATTTTCCATTATTAACCGGAAGGATTGGATTAAAGCTTGCGGGTTTAATCCATCTTCCGCTCCTTTGGACCTGTTCTCGCTCTTTTTTGATGAAACTTTATTTGAACACATAACAAAATATTCTAATTTGTATGCCCAGCAACATAATCTCCTGGCTGATATACAGATTTGTGAGCTTAAAACCTTTATTGGAGTACTTATTTTGAGTGGCTATAATAGTGTTTCAAGGCGAAGAATGTACTGGGAAAATGAAGAAGATACACGAAATATCCTTATATCGAAATCAATCACTAAAATAGATTTGATCATATACTCCGAGTACTACATTGTTAGGTTAGGTTAGGTTGATGGGTGGATGCTGCAGAGTAGCCCTGCAGCACCCCACTTAGGTCCTTGTGGACCCATTGTGATGCCCTTGTTGAGGGGTTAGCCGATGTCATTGGCGATGAAGATTCCTCCCTCACGTTACTCGACTTTGTCCAGCCATCCTGGTAAGTTTATGAACCTGCAAAGATCAGATAAAGAGACATTCGAAAGTTCATATACGTCTTGGAAGTAGTATCTACCAAGTGTTCTATATCTCAAGTGACAAAGCCTGGGGCATTGACAGAGGAAGTGAGGTGTATCCTCGTGTACCTCTTCGTCTTCACACCCCCTACATATGTCGTCATTCTGGAGTTTCAGTTTCATTGTGTGGTTTCTTAGGAAGTTGTGACCTGTTAGGGCCCCTACCAGTTTATACATCGACGTTCTGTCAAACTGCATGAGTTTGCTAGTCCGACTTGGATTGTATTCCGGCCATAGCTTCCTTGATATTTCGCAGGTAGTTAATTCTTTCCACCTGTTGTTGGCTTTCATTCGGATCTTATCTTCCACCCTCTCTCTGAGGTTACAGAGTGGTGGCCTGATAAGTTTGATCGCACGATCTTGATCCATAGCGGATCCATTCCTAGCCAGTTCGTCAGCTCTTTCATTGCCGGTTTTGTCCCTGTGTCCAGGAACCCAGCATAAGCGCGTGATGTGCTGCGAGCAGAGAACCTTAAGCTCTTCACGGCAGCGGCGAACTAGTTTTGATTTAATTTCAATAGCAGGCACTGCTTTTATAGCCGCCTGGCTGTCAATGAATATGGTAATATCATCCCTTGGTATTTCCAACATTGACACCATATGGGCAGCTTCGGCGATAGCCAGAACCTCCGCTTGAAACACACTACTATGATCAGGTAATCTGATCGAGTGATGTATGGTCAATTCTTCAGAGAAAATTCCAGCACCTGTTCCACAGTCCATCTTAGAACCATCTGTATAGATGGATATCGATTTTCTTTTTGTGGGTTCATCTGTGTTCCATTCTTCTCTGCTGGGAAAATAGCAAGAGAATGGTTTATCGAAGTCAAGGTAGGGAGACAAGTAGTCAGAAGTGACAGCATCTCCCATGTATTTGTTCAGAATCTGTGCGTGTCCCATTTTATAGGGTTTCCAGCTTTTAGATTGGCTGATCCTAAGGGCACTTTTGGCTGCAGATTCTTGCATATAAAGATCTAACGGTATCAGGTTGAGGATTGCCTCCATTTGAGCCGTAGGTGTTGTCCTTATTGCACTGGTTGTGCTAATACACGCTAGTCTTTGTATTTTGGTCATTATTTTGAGGTTTGATGCTTTGTTTGTGGCTTGCCACCAAACTAAGCTTCCATACGTGAGTATTGGACGCACAATAGCCGTATACATCCACAAAATTATTTTAGGGTTTGGTCCCCACCTTTTGCCGAAGATTCGATTACATGCGTAGAAAGCGTTTGCAGCTTTCTTTACTCTTTCATTGACGTTCATTTTCCAGTTAAGCTTCCTATCTAAGATTGTACCCAGATATTTAGCACTCCCGGCGACCCTGAGGGGTATGCCTTCAATATTTGGAGGTTCGAAGTTCGGAATCACTCTTTTGTTACAGAACAAGACTAATTCAGTCTTCTGTGGATTGACTCCAAGACCGCATTGTTTAGCCCACGTATTGAGTGTTCGTAATGCGTTTTCTAGCAGTTCGCTTATGGTAGGTAGGAATTTTCCTGTAGCAAGTATTACTACATCGTCCGCATAAGCGGTTACCTTGACCCCTTTATTTTCGAGTTTCACTAGTATTTCATTTATGACAAGGACCCAGAGTAAGGGGGATATGACTACTACATTGTTGCGATAACACTCAACTGGATCCAAATGATCGTTACTCGCAAGTACGGTGTTTGCTCCAGTTGTGGAATATTTTGAACGCCACCCTACCAAACAGTTCATAAGGGGAAAGCCAATCAGATGGGGCTATACATTTTGGGTTGGAACGACTCCAATCGGATACATAGTTTGGTTTGAACCCTATCTCGGGTCGAAAGTATCCTCAACTCCTAAAAACAAAGAGCATTCACTTGGTACGCACGTTGTTTTAAGTTTTTGTCATGCACTCATTGGACGAGGCTTAAATCTTAGCTTCCACTTATTTTTTGACAATTTTTTTTCTTAACTCGAACTCTTTCAAGAAATAAACGCGTTGAAAATAAGAGGCACTGGAACTATAAGAGATAATCGTTTAAAAAACTGTTCTTTGCGTGGATCTGACAAAGCTCTAAAACAAAGGGGTAGGGGTGCCTATAGCTACGAACTCTGTTCCGAACTCAATGCAGTTGTGTGCAAATGGAATGACAGCAACATTGTTAACATGATTTCTTAACTCTGTTCCAGTTCACCCAACAAACTTGGTGAAAAGGTACTCTCGTGCTCAAAAAAAAGGAAATATCGGTTTCGCAGCCAAAACTTGTAAGAGCGTACAATAAAAACATGTGAGGAGTCGATAGGTCTGATCAAAATATTGGTCTTTATCGCATTGCTATGGTAACATTGCGGCAACAAATTGAATGTCACAAAAATGCTTTCAGTTAACTGATAAGCACTTTGTATGGAGAATTCTTAACTTAATTTTACCAGCCTTATTGGCGACATATACGCATAATGTTTTGTTTGTGCACATCTATGGCACAGTACCTTTCGAATGATAAAAGTTTCATTCTCCTCATTTCATAATAAATACTTAAAAAGTGTACGGAAACTTTTAATGTTCACGTATTAATATAATGATGATGAATGATGATGAGTTGCCAGCATATTTTTATTGTGAAATCTTGCAGTCACAGTTCGCAAAACTTAAGCATTTTTTGGTCGTCGATGATTAATGACTTTTTTATGTTCGGAGTTGGATGGTATTGATCTGGACAACGTTTACTTTCAACAAGACGGCGCTACGTGCCACACAAGCAACGAAACCATTGATCTTTTAAGGGATAAGTTTCCGGACCGTGTTATCTCTCGAAGAGGTGATCACAATTGGCCACCGAGATCTTGTGATTTAACACCTTGCGACTTCTTCCTTTGGGGCCACGTGAAAGATAAGGTCTACGCCAACAGCCCAGCTTCGATTCAAGACCTCAAAGATAAAATTCGTGAGGCTATCGAGGACATAGGGCAGTCGCTTTGCGATTTGGTTATGGAAAATTTAATGAAAAGGATATGGTCCTGTATGCGTGCTCGTGGTGGCCATTTGGCTGATGTTGTTTTTCATTATTAACGGCATACCTTCCTCTTTATTATGAAATAAACATCCGATCATTTATCTCAAAAAATGGAATTTTTCTTTGAATACCAAAATAACACCTCTTGGAAAACCCTTTACATAAAATGTTCGTTTGAACGAAAACCGTCCGCAACCCTTCGAGCTACCCCCAAAATGAGCATTGTCTCGCCCGATCAGTTGTCGTGGAGTTGCTTGATCATAATTTTGGATAGGCAGATGCTTTCTGTGGCGGTACTTCTATGTTGAGCGTTTGAAAAGGTAACCTGAGACCTTTTACAGTTCTAACATTTTTAAGAGAACATTTCTTACTCCATGAGCCTACTCCAGAAATCTGCATGTTAACACGAATCAAGCTGCTCTACTAAACTATCGTTTATAAAGGTAACTGGCGAACACTCGTCAAAAGAATGCAAAACACCTAACTTCCTTTCCTGTTGCATACAGCTTCACAGGCAAAATCTTAAATAAATGTTTTCTAAAGGAGGGCTCCTCGATGGTATATATATAGTTTATATGAGTTTTCCCATTCCTTGTAAGAGGTAGTGTCTTCTTCGCGCAAACCCTCACATAAGACTGGTGTTGTTGCCAAAACTCTGTACTCCTTTGACCAACTAGCAAGCAGTTAAAAAAAGCACAATCGCTGATTACGAACTATTCGCCATCGTTGACGGATGCCCTAAAAACTTAATGCACATGAATATGTTATGCGCCACTGGGCACATTTTACACCTCGTTAAAGTGAAATAATCTTCCTCGAGTACTAGCCCTTGCATTCGCCTGACGAGTCTCCTCACATTACACATACATTAGCCACTTCTGCTAGGTTCTGTAACCAGTCACTGAAGTTTCGCACACTGGGTCGAGGTTTGATAGTCACCGCGTGACGGCCCCAATCCATCCTTCTCTCCATTGGCAGCTTAAGTAGTAACTCATCCATCAACGTTGGGTTACATAAAAAGTGATAACACTATGCCGCCTCCAAAAAGGAAGATACATTTTAAAGCTTGGTTGCAAATGGCAGCAGCAATTCGATTCGGTGTTCTGGAATAGGTGGCAATTGGCGAACTCGATGAATTTGACTTTTTACAAGCAGCTGTGGATGAACGAAGCATTCCTCCAATGTATTAATAGTGCATTATACCTAGCTGCTACAGTCTCCGTGTAGGTCAATTACTTTATTATTACTTATGCAAAAATTCAGTGTGAAAATTTAGTGGTAAGAAAAGAAAATTCCTTTGGTGTTTTTTTTTTTTTTTTGCTTCGCGCAACAGTTCAACTTACCTTCCTCACTGGTTTAATTGGGTCACGTGGTTGTAAATCATTCCAACACTCACACTTTCCAGCATTTATCTGTATATATTGACTCTTTTAATAAATCATTTTTTGTATACAATATCCCACTATCTTTTCCTGTAGACATTTGAAATTGTGCATGGAGTGCCTTTTTTCATTTTGTTAACGGTAATAAAGGGTGATTTTTTAGCTGGTTTGGTTTTGGCAACACTGGTTTTGACAGCTGACGTGTGTTTAGTACCTTGTGTCACTGTCAAACAGCTTCAGTTTGGTTTGCAATTTAACCATGGATCGTCTTACAAATGAACAACGCTTGCAAATTATTGAATTTTACTATCAAAATTCGTGCTCGGTTCGAAATGTTCATCGCGCGCTGCTTCCATTTTATGATCGGCATTCTCGACCTTCTGAGCAGTCTATTCGGAAGATTGTGACCAAATTTCGCACCAAATTTACTTTGTTGGACATTAAACCACCAACACGTTTACGTACTGTGCGTAGTGAAGAAAATATTGCGGCCGTATCAGCTAGTGTGACAGAAGACCGCGAAATGTCGATTCGGCGCCGTTCCCAGCAGTTAGGCCTTTGTTACAGCACTACGTGGAAAATTTTGCGGAAGGATTTGGGCGTAAAGCCTTTTAAGATACAGCTGGTGCAAGAACTAAAGCCAGCCGACCTACCACAACGCCGAATTTTTGGTGAATGGGCTCTTGGAAAGCTGGCCGAGGATCCGCTTTTTTATCGAAAAATTGTGTTCAGCGATGAGGCTCATTTTTGGTTGAATGGGTACGTAAATAAGCAAAATTGCCGCATTTGGAGTGAAGATCAGCCAGAAGCATTGCAACAGCTACCAATGCATCCCGAAAAAGCCACTGTTTGGTGCGGTCTATGGGCCGGCGGCATTATTGGGCCATATTTCTTCAAAGATGATGCGAATCGCAGCGTTACTGTCAATGGTGAACGCTACCGAGCGATGATAACAAACTTTTTTTTGCCCGAAATGGAAGTTCTTGACTTGCATGATATGTGGTTTCAACAAGACGGTGCCACATGCCACACAGCACGCGAAACAATGGCGCAATTGCGAGGCGAGTTTGGTGAACAGTTAATTTCACGTTTCGGGCCGGTCAATTGGCCGCCTAGATCGTGCGATTTGACACCATTAGATTATTTTTTGTGGGGGTATGCCAAGGCTAATGTGTATAGGGACAAGCCCGCTTCGATTGACGCACTGGAAGCCAACATCCATGCATTCATTCGTGAGATACCGGCCGATATGTGGGAAAGAGTATGCCAAAATTGGACTCAGCGGATGGGCTACCTGAGACGCAGCCGCGGTCAACATTTGCATGAAATTATCTTTAAACATTAAATTGCAAGGTTCAAACTATCGATTCAAATAAATATTTCATTCATTTTTTCGAATTTTTTGTGTTTTTTTTTTAAAAAAAGTTCTAAACCTCTTAAAAAATCACCCCTTACTTTGGCATGTAAAATATTAGGGAAATCAATAGGTAACGACACGGAATATCTAGTCGTTGAAATTTCGAATGGCAATGTAAAATGCATACTTGGTGTTGTTTATAGTCCCAACCGTAATTGTTCTTTTGATCAATTTTTTTGTACAGTTCAACAATTTTCAGTGTCCTACGAACACATTATACTTTGTGGCGATTTTAATGCAGATCTATTCAAATCTGATTACAGATCTAATCAGCTTTTAGATCATATTGCTTCATCTGGTTTGACTGTGGTCAACTCCTGCGCTACGCGCTTTGCGCCTGACTCTCAGCCAAGTCTTCTTGATTTAATAGTTGTCTCTGATCTCTCCAACGTCTTGCTTTGTGATCAATTATCTCTAGAGGGGGTTTTTGATCATGATCTCCTTTTCTGCACCTCCCATATTGACGTCTCTTGCGCTCCCCTGGAGGACTCTTTTCAATACCTAGATTATGCAGCAATAAATAACGACATCCTACAATATGATGCAAGTTTGCTCCCATGGTATTCCTGTTACTTCGTAGCAGATGTTAATGAAAAAGTAGAAATTGTTCAAACTTTAATACATAATCTTTTTAATACCCATGTCCCCTTTAAGACAGTTGCGGTGCGCAATAAAAAATGCCCATGGTTCACTACAGAGGTGCACGTTGCTATAAATGCGCGTAGGAAACTGTATGCCAAATGGAAACTAAGGCCTACTTGTCAAAATTGGGATGCTTTTTGTAGAACCAGGAATAACTCTTCAGCTATCACTAGAAGGGAAAAGAAAAGATACTTCTTGTCCAAACTAAGTGCTGACCAACCGCCAAAAAAACTCTGGAATAATTTACGATCTATTGGACTAGGTAAAAATAATGTGTTGAAGAAACCTTTTCTTCAGTTCTAACCGTTGCTTAGATTTTGAAGTTGTCTCAGAAGCGGATGTTATACATCATATACAAGACCTTAAGTCGAACGCTATTGGGGAGGATGGATTACATTTACGCTTTGTAAAAATAATACTTCCTCATATTGTTAGTTGTATAACTCATTTGTTTAATTTTTGTATCACGTCTTCCACTTTCCCTGATTGCTGGAAGCAAGCTAAGGTCATCCCCGTGCCTAAGAAAAACAATCCCTCATCGATCTCTGACTATCGTCCTATTAGTATCCTACCATGCTTATCTAAGGTTTTTGAAAAAGTCCTTGCCAATCAGATCTCTAGCCACCGAAATCGCTTCAATTTATTGTCCCCAGTGCAGTCCGGTTTCCGAGCTCAACATAGCTGTCAAACGGCAATGATCAAAGTTCTTGACGATATTAGAATAGAGTATGGTAAGGGCTTCCTTACGATGCTATGCTTGCTTGACATGACATTTTATGCACGAAATTAAAGCTGTACTTTGGATTAAGTGAATATTCAGTGCATCTGATTATGAGCTATCTTTCGAATCGTTTTCAAAAGGTCTTTGCTGAGCAAAAATATTCTCGGCCTGCACGTATTCTCGCCGGGGTGCCTCAGGGTTCAATTATTGGCCCGATCCTGTTCTGCCTTTATATAAATGACCTACCACAAGTTTGCTGCAACGCATCTATACATCTATATGCTGATGATGCACAGATATATCTTTCTCGACCAAATGGATTGGTGGAAGATCTCGTGGCTAGATTCAATTCTGATCTCTCTTCAATAGTAAAGTGGTCCCAAAGTGATGGTCTGATTTTAAATCCGGTTAAAACTAAATTAATTCTGATCTCAAAAAAGCTCTATGATACTGAAGAGATGCCGCCTGTTTATCTTAATTCCAGCAGACTTGAGTTTTACGATACAGTTGTAAGCCTTGGGTTCAAGTTGAATCGATCCCTTTCCGCTATCGACCATGCAAATTTTATCGTGGCGCGTGTTTATGCAGGATTACGAAAACTCTGGTTGTATTCTAGTCTTACACCTGTAGATACAAGACTAAGGTTGATTAAGTCTTTGCTTATGCCTATCATTGATTACGCCATAGTGGTACACCCAAAATTAGATTCTCAGTCTCAGCACAAATTACTTGTTGCTTTTAATGATATGGTGCGATATGCATTTGGAATTAGAAGATATGACCATGTGTCTGTCTACCACAAACATGCTGTGTATTCATGCACAAAATAATACATAACCGTTCACCACAATATCTATTCCAGAAACAGCAATTTGTCCAGTCACCGCGAACATTCAACCTCATAACGCCTTCATCTAATTTTTCGAATACATCTTTTCGAACTCTTTACCTGTCACCGTCAAACAAATAATTGGAGCCGAAAAATTAAAAAATGCACTATTTGCAATTTTGCACATTAATGTAATCTACGTATTTCTTCTTTTACTCTATTACTCTTCTTCTCTTCTAATTTTTCTCCCTTGTCCTCCTTGTCCTTTTTTATTAGACCAATCCCAACTCCCCTCCAATACGTGTTAAAGTTTTTTTTTTCTCTCTCTTTTGTGCTTAAGCGCATTTAATTAATTTTCACTTAATGTTTCTCTTTATATTTACTTCGCTCGCTATTAAATTTAATGTAATTTTAATGTATATTTTCTTGAGCTTTAATGTACTATAAAAGACTATTGTTCTTATTTGTACTTTACCAAATAAATTAAACTTAAAACTTGAAAAAAAAAAGAAAAAAGTCCAAAATATAGTTTCAATTTGCTGTATCAGCTGAGCAATATTAAGAAATCATTTGCGAAATTTGTTTTTTATCAATTTGTTAATTGACCAAGATTTTCAAATCAATCTCAGTGGTTTTCTTTTTAGTTTTCTTTCAAAGTATATTCGAATTTTTTGAGAGAGCGGGAGGTTTTTTTTCATATAAATACTCGGAATCGGAACTGGAATTGAATGGATTTGGTCTGCTCAAGTGCTCATGCGTTTAAGGTTTTGCGGAGTGAATTTTTTTTTCAGTTTGGTAGTTGTACATTATGTATATGTACATACTACGAGTACCTTATACTTACAAATTACAATATTTGCATTCCAATATCAAATCAACCACTGGCCTGGCCACGGCCACCATGGATAGCGATGGATTGCGAGTGTGCTGTGCGTTTGAGTGGAACGGAGGCTGAGATCGAGAATCGAGATCGAGTGAGATCCCTAATATACCTAATATATAAAAATCAATTGCAGTGCGTTAGTCGGGTAAAAACTCAAGAACGACTCGACGGATTTGAATGATTTTTTTGATTTTTTTTTGTCCTGAATCTGGGATGGTTTAGGAAAAATGAAAATTCGGAAAATTCTCAACAGGTGGCGCTGTAGGCACATTTCGTGTTTCATCCATCTCATTCTATATCTATATCAAAATATGTCAGATTGTGTTTGAATTGATGTTCTCTTAATGCGTGAACCGATTTTGTTTCTGGAAACGCCAAATGAAAGGCGACGTCAATACTAAGGTTTGTGTGTATATACGGTCTTTGAATGTGTATTGATTATACGAGTTATAGGCATTTTAGTGAACATACATGTGTTGACGACCTCAGAAAGCCCTCAACCACTTTAAATGAAATTTTGTGGATATGTTGGTTGGTTGCAGCTTAAAAGATAGGATCGTGGCCACCTGATAGGTGGCGCTGTTGTCCATCTCTTAAGCCACTAAACTGATTTTAAGGAAATTTTGTGGATGTATATGGTTGGTTGTGGTTTGAAAGATACGATTTTTTTTTGCCTGACTCAGATTGTGGATTTCCGAAACCGCTTAACCAATTTCAGTGAAATTATGTGGATGGGTATGGTTAACCCGATATTTCCGTGATGTGGCATTTGGAAATCTATGAAGTCGTTTCTATGCATTCAACTCAATTTAATTCCAAGGGAGTTTCATTCGTTCGATAGAGGTTCAACTATCAAAAGGGATGTTAATATTTTAATCAATTTTAGGCGGTACGAAGTTCGCCGGGTCAGCTAGTTAATTATATTAAGACCAATTATACATAAGTCTTTATCATATATTTATTTTAATTTATAAAAATGTTAAAATATCTATTTTTTTTTTGCTAATAAAGAAATGAAATGAAATGAAACCTTCATCACAGCAAAGCAGCATCAGCAATGATGACTAAAAGCTTTGATGAGGATTCGTTGGATAAAGCCCTGATACAGGAGCCTTGGAACTTTAGAGGAAGGATTAGATGACTCCCAAATAGCAAATACCGGGGGCATTGCGATGACCACTATAATGGACATTGAATATCCTTCGATAAGATATGCTTTGGAAGTCTGAAACAAGCCTTGGGAAAACGTAGGGTTAACCCACTGGTGGTAAGATGGGTGGACAATATGTTGAATACAAGGGCAAAAAACAGACGGGAACCTCAAAACTCAGAGGAAGGGTTAGCAGGGGGGTTATTCCCAAATGCGCGGCGAATCGCTTTTGATGGCGGATTTAAATTT
Organism: Cheilosia variabilis; assembly: GCA_951230905.1. Classification (NCBI taxonomy): domain Eukaryota; kingdom Metazoa; phylum Arthropoda; class Insecta; order Diptera; family Syrphidae; genus Cheilosia; species Cheilosia variabilis. The sequence continues at coordinate 96,468,609 of OX579676.1, read as the reverse complement.
TTGTATTTCCAAAAGTGAGTCGCAACAATTTGCTGCACTTGCTGAATTTTTAAAAGATAACAGTGGACCAGCTAAGGGCATTCTTAATGCTCCAGAATATAGGCTGTAGAAATTTACATTTACATTTACTCCCGTTGGGTTTCTAAGTAAGTCCGGTAGGCTTTCTCTAGGTGCAAGTTGTTTTGTGGCCATTTCGACATTCAAATGTTAGATGTTTGATAGTTAGCGTTGTATTGCTGTTACACAGAAGACAATTTGCGGATTCACTTTCTGCCATAAGGTAGCTATGGGTGATGTTAGTGTGTCCTAAACGAAGTCGTAAAAAGATCTTCTTTTTAAGGTTAGAACAATTTAATGGATATACTGCTTTTTCATCCTGTGGGTTTATCGTTGTGTAGTGATGTGAGTAGGATTTCCAGCCCTCGAGTCTTACATCTTCCCAGAATTTAAAAACTTTCTTTTTTGTGTCTTTGTTATTATGACAATAAAATGTTATTACAGGCTCAGCTACTGCTGCTTTCGTCGTCCGGTCGGCTTTTTCGTTTCCAGTTATGGCTACGTGTCCTGGTATCCACATTAGTTTTATATAAAATCGGTTTGCTATTAATTTGTCTCGGATTGTTGCAATTATCTCCGTTTTATTATTAATGTTTTGAATGGCTTTGATTACTGACAGGTTGTCGGTGCAAATAATCTTCAAAACGAAGAGCCAGTTTTTTTTCTGTAGCTTGTACGTTTCATGGTTTGTGGATACTTTAGGTAGTTATAAGGTCAGTTATAAATGATTCCTTTTTTAACAACCATGGAGGATAAAGTGGCGGGTTGGATGTTTTGCTCAATATGGGTATACCTATAGATTTTGCGAGGGATATCATATTGTATATTGTAGATGCGCATTTCGGTGTTTTACGTCGTCGTAAGATCTTTTTAACATCCAGAGCAATTGGTGTTTGGTAGATGGAGTTTAACTTTTGGAACTGCGGTGAAGTGACGGAGTCGTATCTCTGTTGAATAGACGGGAGTCGAGCTTCAGTAAAGATGTTCTTAATCGGTGTACTTCTAAAGGCTTTTAGGCTGGTTCTTATTGCCGAATGGTATATGGGTTGGATGAGTTTAAATGACGATTGAGAGCATTTCCCGTAGATACTTAGTCCATAATCAATTTTAGACAATATAGTGGATCTGGTGATGCTGATCAAAGAATTTCCATGACAGAAACTGTTCTTGGAAGCGAGATACTTAATCATATTTAATATGGTAGCTAGGCTTTTCTTAAGGTTTAAACAATGTTCCTTAAAATTAAATCTAACATCAAAAGTAATACCTAGTATGTTTAATGAAGTTACATTTTTCATGTTAGCAAAGTTACTGTATAAAGATAGATTTTTTGGACAACAAATTTTTCTACACAAATGCAGAATTTAGTTTTTTTCAATTGAAATATTTGACCCAGAGGTGTTGCACCAGGGTCCTATTTCACCAACCACTTTTCAATTTTCAGGTTGCAATTTTTCACTTTATCTCTGCAAACTTCACTTCACCAAACGCAAATTTGCAGAGGAAATTATTCCTTTGTACAGCTGAAAATGTTCCCTCTTTGCAAAATTCGTTTCACCAAACACAAATTTTCAAAGTGCAAAGCATTTTTTTGCAAATTGCAAAGTTTTGTCAATTTGCAAAGAATTCGTCCATTTGGTTTCACCAAACAAATTAGATTTGCACTTTTCATTTAAAATCGTGAAAAGTTTGTCAATAATATGCAAAGAAATAATTTGCATATATAAGTTTGTCAATAATATTGGTGATATAATTAAAAAAAAATATAATGAACCGTTTCGAACCGAACCGAACCGTTGGTGCTATAATTACAAAAATATATAATGAACCGTTTCGAAGCACTCTTTGAAGACGAAGAGGATACAAATAATGTACAAAGGGTTTTAAAATTAAGGACAAATTTTGAAATTGGAGATAAATTTTCAACCCTGGAAAGCTTTCGTTTAACGAAGACGAGTATTGAACGTGTTTTGTCAACAATTGGACATAGGCTAAGGTTTGGCAGCGAACGAAATAATTGCTTAAGTCCCCTGCAACAGATTCTATGCACACTACGTTGGATTGGAAATGTAGGGCAATATCATGGAGTCGCTGCTATGCACGGAATAAGTAAAGCTACAGTCTGCAGAGTAGTACAACGAGTTTCGGACGCAATAATCGAGGAATTGATTGCAACCACCATTTACTAGCCACAAAATACATCGGAAATAGCTACCCAATTTTTTGATCAAGGTGGATTCCCTTGTGTAGCTGGATGCGTTGACGGTACGATGATCAACATCGATGCACCCAGGGAAAATGAAAAGCAGTTTGTTAATAGACTTGGGAAGCCTGCATTGAATGCAATGATGGTATGTGGGCCGGACCGATCTTTTTATGCGATTAACGTAAGCTGGCCAGGTAGTGTGCAGCACGATGCAAGGGTATTAAGGAACTCCCGTTTGGCTGCGAATTTCAATGCAGGATATCGACCATTTCCAAATGCAGTAGTTTGAGGAGGCAGCGCTTATTCTTTAAGTGAATGGTTAAAAACACCACTAAGAGCAAATCAGGACGTTCCAGTGGAACAGCGTTTTAACCGAGCTCATAAAAAGACTAGGCGAATCATTGAAAATAGTTTTGGTATGTGAAATGTACGAGTTTCTTTCATTCTCAAACATTTAATTTTATAGGAATATTGAAGGAAAAGTTGCCATGCTTAAACTATCTCCGCCTGCAGCCCACTATTGCAAGTAAAATCTTTTTAGCCTGCTGCGTTCTACATAATCTGAAGGAAAACAGAGAACAATCAACGTGGGAGAACATACACGCATATGTTTTTCACTTTGCAAATATACAAAACACGATTATAAATGCAAAGTTCTCTTTCTAATTGGTGAAACACTTATACTTTTCACTTTGCAAAAAAGTCTGAAAAAGTGCAAAATGCAAAGTCGTGAGAACTTTGCATTTTTGGTGAAACACATCGCACTTTTACTTTGCAGGAATTATTTTTTTTGCAAAATTGCAAAGTGCAAAGTGAAAAGTGGTTGGTGAAATAGGGCCCTGGTCATGTCGTCGACTAGAAAATTTTAAAAAGCTGCAGATGTAGTTGTTAGATTGCAACATAAATAAATTTACAAATATTATAAGGTCATCCGCGTATAAGGAGTGACCAATAGTTTTATATCTAAGTACTATTGAACTTTACTCATTAAAAGCTGTTATAAATAGGATAACTGAGAGTGGTGAACCTTGCGGTGTTCCATCACACATATGTTTGACAGATGAGTAAGTGCTATTTAGTTTTATGCGAAATTGCCTGTTAGTTGTATTTGTACATTTTTGGGCCAATTTTCCACTGAATCAGTTTATTTAAGATTGATTACACCGAAACGTGCTTTTTATTTGAGAGAGCGGAGGCGATAAACTGGCCAACATGTAACAGTGCGTCCATAGTGCAGCGACCTTGTTTAAATGCAACCTGTTTCGCATTAATGAAGTTATTTTTTTCTAAAAACCAAAGAAGCATTTTTGAGATAATTTTCTCAAGAATTTTTCCGTTGCAAGGAAGGAGAGATATTGGACGGTATCCACTTATGTCGGCGGCTTTCTTGGTGAGTGAAATATATTTTATTTCTTATATTATTTTGTGTTTCTAATAAATCAATATTTTTATTTGCACTCAAGGTTGCGACAGAACCAAAAGGCCATTCACGGAACTGGAGGAGGACCAAACAAACAATACGTTTTTTCTGCTATCGAAAAGGATGTTATTATTTTCGAGCGGGGAAGAACCACTTCTTAACAATCTTCTTTGAACACATTTTCTTCATTTTCCGCATACAAATATAAACTAATTGAATCCATTTCATTTCTTTTATTCAAAACACAATCTGAAACTTTCACTATCAACAACAGCAACACAAAAAAAAATGTCAAATATTTGGAAAAATAAATGTAAGTCAAATCAAAATAAGCTAAGTTATTATTATAAATTTTGTATTTTTTATTCCTAAGTAATGAATCATTCCAGACTACCGACCCACCACTGAGCTTAATGACAATGAGTAATGTAAACACATCGGCCACCGTCCTCGTTTCTCGCTGCATTCCATGGGGATCGTAATACGATGATTTTGCGAGGGCGATGACTGGGTATTGGAGTGGACGTCATCTTATATCTTCGACCCAGATTAAGATAGTAAATAAAAGCCCCACGACGGCCATAGAAAGACAACATACGAAGAGCAGCCATGGCAAATTGGAGGACATTGGCAGTGATCGTGGCTGGAATGTGCGGATTTGCAGTCGGATGAACTTGGCTGTGTACATCATGGGTGTGGTACAAAATGCTGAATTGGCTTGGTATTTGGTCGTTGTGGTGACTGGAGGCGATGACACGAAGGAGAGTCTGTTTTTAGCTGCCAACGGGAACGGTTGTCGTTCGTGTTAATCGGAATGATTCTTTAATATAATATTTAGTACTCACTTTTGTAATAAAGACAATCCTACAAGGGGGCTCAACCGGGATCTACCGGATAATTAAAATTTGGGTTTTATTTTTTGCAAACGTGTCGATTTATGGATGATCTGAACTTGCTCACGGTCAAGCAGTTGCAGGCATTCCTACGTAAAAAAGAACTGTCATATCGCTACGCAATCAAGACAGATTTAGTGAAACGCATACACGCGAATTTCGGTTCATTACAAGCAAGTGACGTGTTATCGGTTGTGAGAAACGACGACGGGCTTAGCTTATATCAGACTAGCCAGAACGACGAAAGGTGCGCAGCACAGAATAACGAACAAGACGAAAGGTGCGAAGCACAGAATTACGAAGATGACGAAAGGTGCGAAACACAGAATTACGAAGACGACGAAAGGTGCGAAGCGCAGAATTACCAAGTAAACGAAGGGCACGACGACGACGACGACAGCAAAGAGTACAAGGTACTATTCCATGAAGTAAACGAGGAGAGCAGAGATCAGAACGATAACTACGTCTACGAGGAGAGCAACGCAGAAAACTACGAAGCAGAGAACTCAGGAGATATAAGCAGAATGGCGAGTAAGAATAATTTTGTTTTCAGGGACATCGAAGAGTCGCTGGAAACATTTTCAGGAGAAGAAGGCCGTAACTACCAAGACTGTGTAAAAGGTCATTGCGTCGACCTGCGAGTGGAACGACGTTCAAAAGTATTTGTATGCGCGACGTCTATTGATAGGCGCCGCCAAGCTAGCCGTCGAGGCGACAGGTGGAGTTACAAATTGGGCTACGTTAGAAGAGAGATTGGTGAAAGAGTTTGGAAAGAATCCATCAGCTGCTGCGATTCATTGGTTGATGGAAGGTAGGAAGAAGAACACGACGGAAAGCTTGTTAGAGTGGTTTTTTTTTTCATATGACCCAGATGGCCAACAATGGCAGAGTAGATGAGTCATCTACAATAGAGTACATCATCAACGGAATTCCGGACTCTACGGCTAACAAGGGAAAATGGAATGCTACAAGATGTTAGAAGAAGAGTCGAAGCCGGGAGAACAGTTATGAAATCAAAAACTCAAAAACTCTAGGGCCCGCTGTCTCGATGCAATGGCTGCTTATGACCTTAGAGTGTTAATGTTAAACCTGTTCTAACTTTTCTTAACCCATTTTCGTTTGTCGCACCCAATATATTGGTCAATGTGTCAAAGTGCATCATCAACATAGTGCGCAACTCATCGACTCAGTTTCTTTATGTTTTGGCGTCGTCCCACATTTCGGTTTATTTATACTGGCTTTGTTTATGTCGTATTTGTATCACGTACTCTTAATACCTACCAAAAGAGAGACATGTTTATGAGGTCATCACTTTGGCATTTTATGGGTGTGAGCTAAACCGAAATGTGAACGAGCGATTCATAAATAATCATATTGGCTGAGCTCTGCTGTGTGGGAACCAAGTGATAATGGCACTGCAGTGAGTATAGTGAGTATAGATAATGACACTGCACTGGGTTTGGGATAAGTATGGTATAGGTCGTGTCATTGGTAGAGGGTGTGGTATAGGGTGTATGTAGTGTAGTTACTACATCCCGCTCTCCTTAAAGGGAGGAAATTATGGCTTAAAGAGGTTAATTTTCTGACGTAAGTGTGAGGATCGAAAACAAGAGTTTACAATTTTACCTAGAATTTGTATCAAAATGATTTTCTAATTTTTAGAAATTTTAGGGTAAAATAATTTTTAGCTAAGGTGGATGAGGTAAGATCTTATTTTCTAATTAACAAAACGCTTATTTTAAGGTGAAACAATCTTTAGCTAAGGTGATTGTGTAGAATATAAATTTAATCTAATTTTTTTTTTTTTATGTTTTCAAATATTATTTTAGGATTAAGTTACATTTAGCACTTTACAAACCTGTTGTTTATTTAAGAAATATATATATGTATTTAGGAAAAATTTTTTTTTTTATGTTTTCAAAAGATTATTTTAGGATTAAGTTACATTTAGCACTAGATTTACAAACCTGTTGTTTATTTAAGAAATATATATATGTATTTAGGAATTTTTTTTTTTTATTAATTAATTAATTAATTAATGCACCTAATTAATGTCTGTTAAAATTATCAGTCTGAATTCGGGGGTTTCAGTTTTTTTTTCTGCCTGTCAAGTCGTTTCAGTCGTTATTATGTTGTTCTTGTTTTTGTCAGGTGTTTTGTTTTTGTTTACTACATAAATTTGATAGTGTTTATAGCAAAATAGATCTAGTATTAGTGCTACTATCGTATATATCAGTGTATATACTCGTTTGTCCTATGTCAGGTTTTATAAATTGTTGCAATTGTTTTTGTAAGCATCTGTTGTTGACGTCTCGTGGTTATTAGCACTTTATTATTTTCTTCGTTTTTTAATCGTACACGACTGAGAGCGTCCGCGACGACGTTGCTTTTGCCTGACTTGTGCACGATTTTGAACTCATATTCATCCATCAAGATACGCCAGCATAAGAGTCTTGAAGTAGGATTCTTTTGTCCAATTAACCATAATAGATTATTGTGGTCAGTGCAGATCGTAAACTTTCTTCCAAAAATGTACAGTCGAAATTGTTGCAGGGCATAAGTGATGGCAAGTAACTCCTTTTCAGAAGTTGTGTACCTTGTTTCTGCGTCGTTTAGAGTGCGGCTGGAGAAAGAAATTGGTTTGTCTTCTCCTATTGGGCCTTGGGAGAGTACTGCTCCTAATGCTTTGTCACTTGCGTCAGTGGTGACAAGAAACTCTTGGCTGAAATCAGGGTAAGCCCAATAAGCAGAAGTGCAGAGAAGAATAAGGTTCCATGGTGGAGCAACAATTTGTCAAGACTTCGGTCGAAAACGCGTAAACTGTTTAATACAGCGAAACGTACTGGAGACTGGCAGAGCTACAGTATGGCACTGACTTCTTACAACAAAGAAATAAGGAAAGCAAAACGAGAAAGCTTTAGACAATTCTGTGAGACAATCATGGATACTCCTGTTGCTGCCAGAGTGCACAAAGCACTAGCAAAAACAGAAGGAACATCAATGTCTCTCAGAAAACCGGATGGCAGCTATACACAAAATGAGAAACAGAGGGCAAGACTTCTATTAGAAACTCATTTTCCTGGCAGTCATCCGACTACGGACAACAGGAGCATGACCAATAATCGAAGACCCCAAAGAGAGGATTAGAAAACAGCGACCGAAATCTTCTCCAGGGGGCGATTAGAATGGGCAATCTGTTCCTTTCAGCCTTTTAAATCACCAGGGGTGGATGGAATTACGCCAGCCCTACTACAAAAAGGACAACGTAAATTGCTTCCACATCTGGCAAACATTTTTAAAAGCAGCCTGGCACTGGGCTATATACCAAACCAGTGGAGACGGGGAAAGGTAGTGTTCATTCCGAAAGTGGGAAAAAAGGACCCAAGTTTACCGAAGTCCTATAGACCAATCAGCCTTACTTCGTTTCTTCTCAAAACGATGGAAAAGGCCGTGGATAACTACCTACGAGAAGATGTACTTAGTATATCGCCTCTTCATTATCGCCAGCACGCCTACAGAGCGGGCAGATCTACGGAGACTGCTTTGTACCAGCTGACCGAAATTATTGAAAGCGCTCTTGAATCAAAAGAGATAGTACTGTGTGCTTTCTTGGACATCGAGGGAGCATTCGATAACACATCGCATGATGCAATTATACGAGCTCTAGGTAGAAAAGGAGTAAATAGCACAGTATCGAAGTGGATGTATGAACTTCTGAGCACTAGATCAACAGAAACTCACACATCAGAAGGAATTATCAAGGTTAACACAGCAAGAGGCTGTCCGCAAGGAGGAGTTCTATCTCCCCTAATGTGGAGTCTTGTAGTGGACGAGCTACTTGAGAAATTGTCAAGCCACGGCATAATCTGTCAAGCATATGCTGACGACATAGTTATTATCGCCAGGGGTAAATTTGAGGGAACCTTATGTGATATCATACAAGGGGGACTCGAAATAACTCGGGATTGGTGCGCGACGGCTGGGCTTAGCCTAAATCCGTCAAAAACAACAATAATACCATTCACGAGAAAAAGAAAACTCGAACGGCTGAGACCGATAAGGTTGTCGGGTACCACGCTGGCATCAGTCAACGAAGTTAAATATCTGGGACTAACCCTAGACAGCAAACTCCTCTGGAAAAAACATACAGATGAGATAAACAGGAAGGCAACGCGGGCTCTAATGATTTGCCGGAGCCTAGCGGGCAAATCCTGGGGATGTAGCCCGACCATCCTTAGATGGATGTATATTGCCATTGTGAGACCAATGATCACATATGGAGCGATTGCATGGGTAAGAAGAACCAGTCTATCCACTACAAGGAAGACACTCAATAAAGTGCAAAGACTGGCATGCCTATGTATTACAGGGGCCATGAGAACTTGTCCAACTGCAGCTATGGAAGTGCTATTGGAACTGACCCCCTTGCACCTCGTGGTTGAGGAATGTGCAAGTAAAACGATTCTAAGAATAGCCAAAGAAGGAATAGGACGAGGAAAGTGCATTACACTAAAACAGTTTGATGCACTAGTCAAAAAACACCCATTACTGGCCCTTCCTAGAGACGATACCATCAAAAAATTTGATTTCCAAAAGAACTTTGTTACAAAGCTCAGTAACAAGAAGAACTGGAGCAACGAATCCACAATTCACAAACTGAGCAATAACACAACAAAGTGGTACACAGATGGGTCAAGAACTGATGAGGGAACTGGAGTGGGAGTATGCGGGCCTAGAACCAAATATTCTGAACCAATGGGCAAAAGTACCAGCATCTTTCAGGCCGAAATCTATGCCATAGATAGATGCGTCCAAATCAACCTCGACAGAAACATAACCAACTGTGATATAGCTATAATGTCAGACAGTCAGGCTGCAATTATGGCACTCAACTCCTACATCATCCAATCCAAACTTGTATGGAAATGCCTACAAAAATTAAATGAATTGGGTAGGAGAAACAAAATAACCCTCTGCTGGGTACCTGGCCACATGGGAATAGAGGGTAATGAAATGGCCGACTCCCTAGCAAGAAAGGGAGCATCTGAAGCTTTCATAGGTCCTGAACCATTCTGCGGAATAGGGGATCACACCCTCAAAGAAGAATTTAGGAAACTAGAGAAAGAAAACAGGGCAAGAACTTGGCACAACACTCAAGGCATGAGGCAGGCTAAAAAACTTCTGGGACAATACAACCGGAAAAGATTCCAAGCTTGCATCGGGGCATTGACCCACAAAAGACTGAAATACTTGGGCAAGTACCAACTATCTGATGAGGAAATACGGTCACTGGAGCCAGCTCTCATCCTAAGATTCTTAAAGGAAACTGGACTAGAGAGAGTGCTATAGGACGGATTTCTTCCGCCAAGGAGAAACGAGAGTACAAGAACCTCTAAAATGATTCCGAAAGGAATTATAATGGGAGGGGAACTCGTATGAGGGCATATACCTCACTAAGGCGTTAGCAGGGGGTACAATAGACCAAAAGGTCGCAGTACAACAACCCCTCTCAAAAATAAAAAAAGGTTTCTTTCCTCTTAGTCTTTTTGTCTGCCGGTTTTGTTTTTATCGCAGGCTTACTTTCTGCAGAGATCAATCTGTTTGGACCCGTCAATTGCAGGTTGATGCTCACCATTAATTGAGTTAGTGTTTGGTCGCCTGAGGTCGCACCGTTTTACACTACTACTATTTTCAGCACTGCCCGTAGGTAACACCTCGCAAGGTGTAGCTTCTTGAGATTTTTCTATGAGAATAATTTTGTTGGTATCATCGAATTTTGTTACAAGTTTTCTTATGGTATTTTGGGGAGGTGAATATTCTTTAAATACTTTTCCAAGCCCGTATACAATAGCGGTGGAATCTTGTGAAAAGGGATTTATTGTTAAAAGGTTATTCCGATAATTGATTTGGCATTCATAATGTTTTAAGAAGTCGTTTCCAATAATGCCGTCAAAGTTTTGTTGGGCCTGATGGTCCAAGATATGAAATGGGTGCGGTATCATGATCGAATCTTCCCCCCGCTGGAAAAACAAGGTTTCAGTGGTCATATTGGAACTTATTACCTTTTCGCCACTCATAGTGGATATAATCATATCCTTCTTAAGCAACGGCGAGTTGGTGGAGCTTCGCATGATACTGATTTCAGCTTCAGTATCTATGACTAGATCCCTGTATTTTCCATCTTTGAAAGGGATTCGTATCATGGACAGATTATTATTGGGAATTAGGGGAATTTTGATTGAAAATGTTACTGATGGTGTACATCGGCTTGAATTGTCAGTCGGGGGGAGTTGCCGTTTATTTCCTCCCGACGAAGATCGTTTAACAAGTTATTACTTTGGGAAATTGAACTCTGTTGCACATGGTGCAAATTAACTTGTCGTTGACCTTGGTTATTCGGTTGGTTACTATTCCGATTTCTCGGTGGGGGTTGGTTATTATTTTGGTATTGAGAAGCCTGTTTGTCTCATGTGAGACATCTTGAGTCGGCACTCGTTTTCCGTGTGATAGCGCTTGTCACAGTAACCGCATCTGACCATTTGTAGGTTACAATTGCGCTTCGCGCTTTACCGGATGGGGGATGAAATTTAGCAAATTCGTGTTTCGGTAACACGTCGCCGAAGTGTGGCCTACCTTATTGCAGGTTCGGCAGATGAGTCGAGGTGTATTATTTCTCGCCGAAAATGTGGAAGTATTTGAGTGAGGATAATCGTGGTCTATACGAAGGGATTGGTCTATGGCGTAAGATATAGCTTGTTAGCTGGCTAGCATTGTGTGCTTTCACCAACAACCTTAAACTGGAATTCATAATTCCATCCTCAAATGTTTGGAGAGCGAGTTTGTGGTTTTCTAAAAGGAGAAAGTCCTTAACGGCTTTCTCATTGGAGCTATCGTATGTAGCCGAATCGAGAGCAAGTAGTAATTGCGAGAGCCTGTCACCATAGTCTTTAATGGATTCCCTAGCATTTCGTTTGGCTGCCAGAAGTTGGTTCTGCGCCGAAGTACGGGACCTATGTTCTTTGAAATGGGATTCCAGTTCGATTACCAGGGCTCTCATCGCGTAACTTTTAAGACGATCATCGTCCAAACGATTGTATTAAACGACGTCGTCAAAAGTTTGTTTCGTGTATCATCACAATCGCATCGCTCGGTCGTGTCGTTCATCGTTTTTATTTAAAACAGTTTGAACATGACTGTAAACAAACTCTGACACCTAAAAAAATTAAAAATGTATGGAAATTGTTTTTTTTTTTTTTTTGAATCTGTTTATTTTTCTTTGTTGCCATTGATTGACATGGAATTGGGCATTTAATGCAAAAATAGAAACGAAATGCTAGGTAGTAGAATCTTTATTGCTAAGGGGCGAATTATAAAAAAAATCAATGAATGCAATTTAATAATTGCATTTTTTTCTGATTGCATTAAAAATGTATGAAATTATGGAACAAATAAATGAAATTCATTTCATATCCCAAAAAAGTGCAATTACCATTTTTTTTTTTGCAAAGAGTGCATTCTTTTACAATTTGGATGAGAGTGAGTCGCCTCCAAAGAGAGCATACTTATGTGTCTTTCTTTAATTATTTTTTTATACTTCTCTCAGACCTAACTAAAACTGAAAAAATGCACCAAAAACGATGAAACGATTGTAAAATAGCAATCGTTCAATCGCAATCGTTCAATCGTCTGTATTTGACAGTTCAATGAGTTATACGAAGCATTAGTGAATCGTCCAAAACGACGTCGTCCAGACGATTCAACCATTTTAGTGATACACGAAGCAATACAATCGTCGAAACGACGTCGTTAGACGATCGTCGTCTTACGCGATGAGAGCCCAGGTTTTTCCATGTGTCCAGGTCTTTGTGCTGTATAAGCTTGAAGGCGGGACCTTGGAGTCGTGTCTTGACGGTGCTCAGGAATAATTTGTGTTGCGCTTCGTCTTTTATTTAGCAAAACAAAGTGTTGCCACATGAAATGAACTTACAGAGTTCGTCGGGTTTACCGTCGAACGTAGGGACGGTACTGTATATATCGTTCAATGATAGTTTAACGTCCATATTGGGTGAAATGCTGGGTCTGAGGTCGGTTAGTGTCGGGAAAGGTAGGGCTTTAAAGAGCTCTAAGGTTTGAAAGTTGCTTCGGATGAAAATGTTTGTAATTTTATGTAGACGGTTAAGTGTGTAAATGTGCTATACATATATATAAATCTTTTACAAACAAAATATAATTTCTTACTTAAGGTTTTTTCTCTTTTTTTTTCGACCGCTTCTACAGTTGTTTTGACGTCTTCTTGTTGTCAGGCTGTCTTCACGCTTTAAAGCTGGGGTCCTCTGTTCTTTTCACTGCCCAAATTTCTGCCTCCGGCGTCCATTATGGAGTTCGCCAGGTCTTACGCTTATGGGACTTTTCAGCACTTTTTTTCACTTTTATTTACAAAGCTCCAAAGGAGTTCACTCACGCCAAGAACTCCACCAAAAATGGTCGCGCCAAAAAAATTTACGGCCAAAGATAGCGCTATAATTGTAAGCATTCCGAATATACAAAAATTAAAATCTGGAATCGAAACCAATATAGCTGAAAGTGAACATAAAACAGATTCACAAGCGAAATTACAAACAAACAGCTATTACAATGAATGGCAAGCTGAACTTAAAGGAAGAAAAAGCTTAGAGGATTTTGTTAAGAGCTTGCAAAAGCAGATAAAAGAACTAGAAATAAAAGTTAGCCTTTTGGACCGTACTGTCCAACCAATCCAACCAATTCAGCAATATGAAAAAAAAGAATACCTCACAGATGAAGAGGAGCTGGCTCTAGAGAAAGAAGACATCTGAAGCAATCATATTTTCAGACTTTTGTAAACAATATAGCATAGATCATCATATAACGTCTCTTCAACAGAGCAGTAGTTACTCTCCTGTTGAAAGAATGCACTCTACCTTCACGGAGATATACAGAATAATTCACACAAAACGAACAACTAAAAACCACGACGACATACTCAATGAAACACTAATAACATATAATAACTCTATTCACTCCTCGACAAAACTTACCCCATTCGAGTTATTTTACGGTCGTACATATAAATTTAAAAATATCCAATACAATAATGTCCACGAATATTTAGATAAGCTTAACGAATTCCAAAATAGATTATGCCCAGAAATAAAAAGCATTATGGAAAAACATAAACAACATAATATAGAAAAACTCAATAGGAACAGAGAGAAACCCATGTCTCGTAAGTCAGGTTCAATTATTTACCGTAGGGAAAACAGGAGAAATAAAATCACCCCCAGATTCAGCAAACATAAAATAAAGAAAAATAATAGACTTACAGTACTTACAGTTAGGAACCAAAAACTTCATAAAAGTAAACTAATAAACAAACGAAAATTTCAGACTTCTGACTCCAATCCTGGCCCAAGTACTGGAAATCCAGGACCTATCTAACAGCAACGGTGTACTCCCTCTAAAATTAGGCAAATCTCGGACAATAAAGGCCCACAAAAATTTCCTCCACATAATAAAATTAGATAATTATAAAAAGAACATTGAGAAAATATCAAACTCCATAGAAATACTTAGTGAAATCAAAGAAGCCAAAGAACCTCTTAGTGTCCTAAGACTAAAGTTAAATGATCTAAATGAAAAATTCCAATTAGTAAACCCTAAAACTAGACTTCGAAGAGGACTGATAAACGGACTAGGAACCATAATCAAAACAATCACTGGTAACATGGACTCTGACGACGCACTACACATTAATAACCAAATAGAGACACTTTTAACGAACGAAGACAATATTAAAACTACTTTAAACAACCAAAGCAAACTGAACGAACAAATGATTGAACGCTTTGGAAACATAACGAAACACATTAACCTACAACAGACTCTGATAAGCAATTTTGTACAAAAATCACAAAACAATATAGGGAAAGAATTAACATCCCAAACTACCACCATACAAATCCTACAACATTTCCATACAATAAATTACAACATAGAAATTCTTGGAAACCATTTGAAAGATATAATCGAAGCCATATCCTTCTTAACATAATTTCTAAAACAATCCTTAGTTTAGAAGAACTTAATCACTTTGAAACTATTCTAAAAGAACAAAATATTAAAATCATTTCCGAAGAGCACATTTATGAATTACTTGGTTTGCAAGCCTGCTACAATGACACTAATGTCATATTTAACGTTCAAATTCCACTCTTTACCAATGACATAAATTATTACTTCCATCTCATTCCTATTCCCATTCACAAAAAATCCATACAAACAAAACCTTTCATATCCCTATCCGACACTAAAATTCTGTACTACGAAGAAAAATGCAAGAACATCGATTCAAAGAAAACCTATCAGATTCAAAATGCATTGGAAAACTACTACACCACCAAGACGCAGAATGTAACTTAATAGAAACAGATAATTCATCAGACGTCCAACAACCAGAAGATCAGTTCATACTAATCATCAACATTCCCGAAACCACGGTGACATCAACTTGTACCTCAAGCAACATTACAATCAAAGATACATCCAGCCCTATTTAACAAAATAACAGCAGCTAAAACGACAGAAACATTAACGATGACAAAACTTCAAAACTTTGGACTTCAAAATTTGGCTAAAATAAAACTAATAGAAGAAAACTCAAGAACAACAAACATTTTCACAAACTCCAACATAACCCTATCGGCCATCATCATCATCAGTATCATCATCACCATCATCATTAGAAACAAGAAAAAAAGAATCATCAATCCCTGGTACTGGCAAACTTGAAACAGCTCCAACAGAATTCCAGAACGCTCATCCCATAGAAGAACCAAGACCTGAGCCCCGTCTTCTCTGGTCATCGCTCCATTCCAAGGGGGGAGGAGTTACGTTCCCACCAGAACCCCACAACACCATATTAGAATAATCATATTACTTTTCACATTCCTTTAATAAATTCATATCATGTTTACTGTCCACATTTTTGCTATCGTTATAATAAAATATTATCATATTTCAGCCTTAAGCAAATCCGTTCTCACGCTGCAAATAATAGCAGCGTCAACACTTTAAGCATATAAAATCCATGTAAAATTAATATTCTCTGTCATTCATTTCTCAATAAAGTCCAGTAGCGGAAGCTCTGCCAAAATAAAAATTGTTTTTTTTTTACTCGGGTCGCGGCAATAACTATAACTCGTGCGTTAAATGTGAACGAAAAAATAGCTATCCACAAAAAAAAGGATGAGAAAATAAAATGCATCAACTGTCATGGAAATCACCCAGCAAATTATAGAGGCTGTCCGGTAGCAAAAGAATTTGAAGAAAAAAAAAAGAGAGGTACTGCCAAACTCCAACAGAGGTCTGTCAAAAATAGAAACAAGCAACAAGTAAATGTTGAAAACACTAAAGTAGACAAAATACCAATTGCGACTAAAACAAATACTCCAATTGTAAAAACCAAATCGTATTCCGAAATTGTGAAAAATACACGTAAAGAAGAAGAACTGTCAGTGAAGGAAATGCTTTCTACTATTATTCAAAGACGAGGATGCCTACCTCGTACGAGGCGACTAAAAATCCACAAAAAGCGGAGACGAAAACTTCGCAAAAAACAAAACGGCAAAAAGTAAAATAAAAGTCCTCCTGGTAGGAGTAGAACTTACTGAACTACCTAGTAAAACTGATTCAGTTACAACAAAAAAATATGGCAATGAACAAAACAACAGATATAAATACCCCAGGTGGCAGACCAGGCAAACTGGAAAATCCACCCTCCTCGGAGGTCGGTCCCATGGATTCTGGGGGGGGGACCATTTATTGCTTCTTCAACAAAGCTCCAGAAGGAGTTCACTCACGCCAAGAACTCCACCAAAATGGTCGCGCCAAAAAAACTTACGGCCAAAGATAGCGCTATAATTGTAAGCATTCCGAATATACAAAAATTAAAATCTGGAATCGAAACCAATGTAGTTGAAAGTGAACATAAAACAGATGCACAAGCGAAATTACAAACAAACAGCTATTACAATAAATGGCAAGCTGAACTTAACGCAAGGAAAAGCTTAGAAGAAATTGTTAAAAGCTTGCAAAAGCAGACAAAAGAACTAGAAATTAAAGTTAGTCTTTTGGACCGCACTGTCCAACCAATCCAACCAATTCAGCAAGATGAAAAAAAAAAGAATACTTCACAGATGAAGAGGAACTGGCTCTAGAGACAGAAAGACATCTGAAAAAAAGCAAAAGACCAACATAGAAACGAAAGGCAGAAGAAAGTCCTGAAACATCTGCCAGAAATGTTGACAGTGTGACTACGGCAAATCATACAAATTCACAAGTTAAGACAAATGAGAAAAGGGTTGAAAAGACAGCCATTGGCTTGAAAAGACAACCATTACCACCGCCAATAATGATCTCTGGAATAGAAATTTGGTGAGCTAAAAATAATAATTGGGCAAAAAACAAAGAAAACGTGCAAGCTCACATCATATAGCAATAACAATTGGAAAATAAATGTCGATGACAGTGACACCTATAGAGAAATCACTGATGTGCTAACGAAAATGAATGTTCAATGGCACTCATATGAAAATAAGGCTACTAGACCAATTAGAGTAGTCGCCAGAGACACTTCTCGTGTGATGAACATGATATTGTTAAAGACTTGCGTAATAAAGAATTCAAAATTTTGGAAGCCAAAAACCTAATTAAAAAAGGAAAAACAACAGAAAATTACCCCTTTTTATCCTATCCTTTCACAATCAAGAAAATATTGAAAAGGTATACGCTGTTAAGTCAATAATGAATATTGTTGTCAAGATTGAGCCACTTCGAAGAAAAACTAACTCAATACTTCAATGCAAACGATGCCAAGCTTTCGGGCATACGCAAAGCTATTGTAAAAGAGATTATGCGTGCGTTAAATGTGAAGGAAAACATCCAACAAATAGCTGTCCACAAAAAAGGATGAGAAAGTAAAATGCATCAACTGTCATGGAAATCACCTTCTGTCCGGTAGCAAAAGAATTTGAAGAAAAGAAAAAGAGAAGTACTGCCAAACTCCAACAGAGCTCTCTCAAATGTTGAAAACACTAAAGTAGACAAAATACCAATTGCGGCTAAAAGAAATACGCCAGTTGTAAAAACCAAATCGTATTCCGAAATTGTGAAAAATACACGTAAAGAAGAAGAACTGTCAGTGAAGGAAATGCTTTCTACTACTATTCAAAGATTGGATAATCAAGATAAAATAATTAAGCCACTGAGCGAAGAAGTTTCCAAAGGAACTAATCAAAAAAATAATCATGATTAGAAATCTAAAAGTCGCAACCTGGAATGCAAACGGTTTACACCAACAAATCTCTAAATTTCAGGTATTTCTATGCAATGAAGACATTGATGTCTGCCTGATTTCTGAAACCCACTTTAAACAGGGAGCAAGGATTATAATCCCTGGGTACCTATGTAACCACTCTCTCCATCCATCTGACAGTGCCATGGGAGGTAGTGCTGTAATAGTATAAAGTATTTTAAAACCTTATGAAATGCCAAAAATAGAAAAACCAACTATGCAAGTAGCGACAATAAGCATTATGACTAAAAGCAAGCAATTCAACATAGCTGCTATATACTGCCCACCAAGGCATTCGCCTACAGAGGAAGATCTTAATGACCTTTTTCGATCTTTAGGCAATAACTTTATCATTGGAGGTGATTTCAATGCAAAACACACCTACTGGTTGACCCGCAGATCATTAACGACAAAAGACAGGAAGCTTTATAAAGCAGGGCGAAATTTCAATTGTAATTTTATTTCGACTGGATCGCCCACTTATTGGCCATCCGACCTAGCGAAAATACCAGACCTCATTGACTTCTAAAGGGTGATTTTTTAGCTGGTTTGGTTTTGGCAACACTGGTTTTGACAGCTGACGTGTGTTTAGTACCTTGTGTCACTGTCAAACAGCTTCAGTTTGGTTTGCAATTTAACCATGGATCGTCTTACAAATGAACAACGCTTGCAAATTATTGAATTTTACTATCAAAATTCGTGCTCGGTTCGAAATGTTCAACGCGCGCTGCTTCCATTTTATGATCGGCATTATCGACCTTCTGAGCAGTCTATTCGGAAGATTGTGACCAAATTTCGCACCAAATTTACTTTGTTGGACATTAAACCACCAACACGTTTACGTACTGTGCGTAGTGAAGAAAATATTGCGGCCGTATCAGCTAGTGTGACAGAAGACCGCGAAATGTCGATTCGGCGCCGTTCCCAGCAGTTAGGCCTTTGTTACAGCACTACGTGGAAAATTTTGCGGAAGGATTTGGGCGTAAAGCCTTTTAAGATACAGCTGGTGCAAGAACTAAAGCCAGCCGACCTACCACAACGCCGAATTTTTGGTGAATGGGCTCTTGGAAAGCTGGCCGAGGATCCGCTTTTTTATCGAAAAATTGTGTTCAGCGATGAGGCTCATTTTTGGTTGAATGGGTACGTAAATAAGCAAAATTGCCGCATTTGGAGTGAAGATCAGCCAGAAGCATTGCAACAGCTACCAATGCATCCCGAAAAAGCCACTGTTTGGTGCGGTTTATGGGCCGGCGGCATTATTGGGCCATATTTCTTCAAAGATGATGCGAATCGCAGCGTTACTGTCAATGGTGAACGCTACCGAGCGATGATAACAAACTTTTTTTTGCCCGAAATGGAAGTTCTTGACTTGCATGATATGTGGTTTCAACAAGACGGTGCCACATGCCACACAGCACGCGAAACAATGGCGCAATTGCGAGGCGAGTTTGGTGAACAGTTAATTTCACGTTTCGGGCCGGTCAATTGGCCGGTATGCCAAGGCTAATGTGTATAGGGACAAGCCCGCTTCGATTGACGCACTGGAAGCCAACATCCATGCATTCATTTGTGAGATACCGGCCGATATGTGTGAAAGAGTATGCCAAAATTGGACTCAGCGGATGGGCTACCTGAGACGCAGCCGCGGTCAACATTTGCATGAAATTATCTTTAAACATTAAATTGCAAGGTTCAAACTATCGATTCAAATAAATATTTCATTCATTTTTTCGAATTTTTTGTGTTTTTTTTTTAAAAAAAGTTCTAAACCTCTTAAAAAATCACCCTTTACATAACGAAAGGAATCAATAGAAAAAAAATAAAAGTTGAAAACAGTGATGATTTGTCATCGGATCATACACCCGTTATTCTAACGGTCAACAACATGTCAATAGAAGAAACAAACAATGAAAAATTTACGAATAAAACAACGAACTGGTGCAAATTTAAAGAATTAATCGAACGATTTATTAACCTTAGATCTCCACTGGTCACAACAAGACATATTGACATCGAAGTTGAACAATTCACTGCCGATATACAACAGGCAGCAGAAGATAGTACACCAACTTATCAACAACATAAACAAGCATCGGTAAAATATCCCACAGATATTAGGGAACTAATACTGGAAAAGAGAAGAGCTCGCAGAAAATGGCAAATGACAAGATATCCCGGCGATAGAACTATATTCAATATACTAAGTAACAAACTTAAAAAATTAATCGGTGAATTTAAAAATAGATCTCTATCTAACTACCTTTGCAACTTAACAGCTGACAAAGGCACAGACTAGTCCCTTTGGAAGGCTGCCAAATATTTAAAGAGACCTCAAGCGCAAGATCACAATGGGAAATGGATCGGCTACCCAAAAGAAAAGGTGAAACTTTTTTCGGAACATCTGACAAATGTTTTTAAACCTTTTCCACCTAGCGTGGCTAACGAACGCCTTGAATTCCTTGATAGAATAGATGAAGACGTAATCACTTATGTTTCGCTTAATGAGATCAGAATATGTATTCATAGGCTATCTAATAGAAAATCACCAGGTTATGATCTCATAACTGCTCAAATCTTGAAGGAACTACCCTTCATAGCATTGGTAAAACTTAAGCTTTTAATAAATGCTTGCTTTAAACTAAGATATGTTCCCCGTCACTGGAAGATGATGGAGGTAAACCTCTATCAGTAGTCGCCTCATACAGGCCAATCTCACTTTTACCAGTACTATCAGAACTCTTTGAGAAACTTCTTCTTAAAAGGCTGGATAGAATCATTGAGCAAAGAATGCTCGTTCCCACCCACCAGTTCGGGCTTAGAAATAAGCATTCGACAATAGACCAAGTACATCGTATAACTAATATAATAGAAAAATCACTAGAAGAGAAACAAGTTTGTTCTACATTATTCTTAGACGTCGCACAGACTTTTGATAAAGTGTGGCATAAGGGCTTAGAGTATAAACTTCATAGGGATCTACCCAGACAGTACTATGAGATACTAAAATCTTATATTTCAAATATATTCTTTAGAGTTCGCTATGGTTCAGCGTATTCTGAACTCAAAGAACTACAAGCAGGAGTTCCACAGGGGTGTTCTAGGACCAACCCTGTACTTACTGTATACCAGTGATATACCAAATACGACTGCTACGATGATAGCTACATTCGCAGACGACACTTCTCTTCCATCAACTGATAGATGCGTGGCTAAAGCAACAGAAAAGCTGCAAAATGCAGTTAATGAGATATGTTATTGGCGAATTAAACTTAACGAGTCAAAGTCCACCCATATCAATTTTACTAATAAAAAAATAACGAATCTTCCCGTAGTTATTAATAACCAAATAGTTCCTTATTCAAACACAGCTAAGTACCTGGGTATGAATCTAGATGCTAAGCTCAAATGGAAGGAACATGTGAAAAATAATGTAGAAGAGCTAAATATTAGATATAGAAAACTTTATTGGTTGCTAGGACATAATTCGGAAATGTCCATTGGGAATAAAATTTTATTATATAACCAGATACTGAAGCCTGTTTGGACATATGGTATCCAATTATGGGGTTGTACAAAGAAAACAAATGTAAAAATAATACAAACATTCCAAAACAAAGTCCTTCGGGGAATAGTAAATGCCCCATGGTATATTAGAAATAATGACTTGCATCGTGATTTGCAGATTGATCTTGTAACGGAAGTAATTAAAAAGTATGCAATTCGTCACAATGTGCGTCTGCAGATGCATATTAATCCTGAAATGCAAGACGCCTTAAATGTACGAAACAATATTCGTAGATTAAGAAAAATTGAACCTCACGACCTTATAATCTAAAAAAAAATAATGAGAACCCGTATTCAAATTGTAATACCTTCTCAAACACAACTGAACGTTGAAACTAAAATCATTTGTCGATCTTTCTTGGATTGGTCATGATCAAGGAGGAGTTTTTAGTGCGGCTAGAGTCCCACACTACTCTGGGTTTCTAACCTCATTGTGTCTTTCGAGATTTTCACCTTCAATAACAAAAAAAAAAAAAAAACTTTAATTTACTTTCTGGTGTATAGCCCCAGAAACGTTTCGTGTTTTAATTTGTATTTGGTAGTGGGGACCGTTCGATTACGTGGATCCCACCGCTGCCACCAATGTTATGACCGGTATTTCGCCGTGCTTTCCTAAAAGACAAGGAGAAGAGTCGAAACCGGAAGAACAGTTATGAAATCAAAATTTGACTCTAGGGCCCGCTGTCTCGATGCAATGGCTGCGACCTTGGAGTGTTAATGTTAAACCTGTTCTGACTTTTCCTTTCGATCCTTCCCCTTTTAAATATGAATTTTACGAATGTGTTCCCTTCTACCATGCACACGACTTACGCAATTTCCACAGTCGCATCAGCTATTCTTAATATAGATCAATATATTGGGCAACGGAACAGGCTCAAGCGCGTGTCTCAGCATAGTACCCATTTTCGTTTGTCGCACCCAATATATTGGTCAATGTGTCAAAGTGCATCATCAGCATAGTGCGCAACTCATCGACTCAGTTTCTTTATGTTTTGGCGTCGTCCCACATTTCGGTTTGTTTATACTGGCTTTGTTTATGTCGTATTTGTATCACTGCATAGCATGTGCAACAGATTAGCGAGCCGTACTCTTAATACCTACCAAAAGAGAGACATATTTATGAGGTCATCACTTTGGTATTTTATGGGTGTGAGATAAACCGAAATATGAACGAGCGATTCATAAATAATCATATTGGCTGAGCTCTGCTGTGTGGGAACCAAGTGATAATGGCACTGCAGTGAGTATAGTGAGTATAGATAATGACACTGCACTGGGTTTGGGATAAGTATGGTATAGGTCGTGTCATTGGTAGAGGGTGTGGTATGGGGTGTATGTAGTGTAGTTACTACAAAGAGAATGCAGCGGCACGCGCCGAAACAAAAAGCTGAAATAAGTTCCGCCACACCAAGTAAGCCGAGCTCCTCGCGCGGTGGACGTCCAGATGTTTCAAATAAAAGATGCTACAGTTGCGGTTCTTTTGCACATTTCGCGCAGAATCGCCCAGACAAGGATAAAGGAAGGAAGTGTTTTAAGTGTAACCAGTTTGGAAATATGTCCACCAGCTGTCCCAGGAACGGCAGGAGGGAGAAAGCAACGTCAAGAGGTATCAGCCGGATACAGAGGCTACGTGCTGATGACGGCCAAATACTGATAGTTATCGGGAACAGGAACTACTACGCGTATGTAGACAGTGGAAGTGATGTGTCGGTCATGCACGCGTCTGTGCAAAAGGAAATTGGCTTTAATATGACCGAACGACCTGGAATGATGCTGAAAGGATTCGGCAACGCACCGCAAACAGTGTTAGGATCAGAGGCATTACCAGTGACGATAGACGGAAGTCAATATGAGATTAGATTTCAGGTCGTCCGCGACGAATGGATTCCGGATCGCATTCTTTTGGGTAAGGATTTTCTGAAGAACGTGGAAGTAGTCATTCACCAAGGCAAAATAACTAGTATTCGGGAGCTGCGTAGAAAGGAAGGAGGGCTCCCGGACGGCGGAAGTTTAGAGGAAAATGACATACTAAATATTGCGGTAACCAGTTGGGAAGACAGTAAGAAAAGTTTTCGCATTGGCAACGAAAACTACAAGGAACGAATTGACAAGGCCATCGCATCATATTCACCCCGGGGGGTGGAACAATCCTGCGTAGAAATGAATCTGATATTGCAAGATGAAGTTCCGGTGTACCAGAAGGCGCGACGTTTGGCTGCTCCAGAAAGGGAATTGGTAAACCAGTAGATCGACGAATGGCTAGAGGAAGGTATACTCCAGCACAGCCGGTCGGAATTCGCTAGTCCTGTAGTTCTCGTAAAGAAGAAAGATGGAAGCAGTCGCTTACGTGTGGATTACCTGAAGCTTAAAACGAAGATCATGAAAGATCGTTATTCTCTGCCTATTATGGAGGAGATTTTAGAAAAGGTGCACAGCGCCAAAGTGTTCACAACTCTTGACCTACGCAACGGGTTCTTCCACGTCAATGTGTCTGAGAATAGCAGATAGTACACATCTCTTGTAACGCCAGATGGGCAGTACGAATTCCTAAAGGTGCCTTTCGGTTTGTGCAACCCATCATCTGTCTTCCAGCGCTTTATCAATACTGTGTTCCGGGATCTGATTCGACAGGTTTACTTGCTGCTTTATTTGGACGATGCCATTATTGCTGCTAAAGACGAGGAGGAAAACTTTAAGAAGCTAACCCGGGTGTTAGAAGTAGCCGAGGAGAACGGATTGGTCATCAAGTGGGAAAAGTGTAATTTCCTTAGCAGGAGAGTAGAATTTCGGGGTCATGTCATCGAAGATGGAAACATCAAACCTTCAGTGGAAAAGTTGAAAGCAGTTAAACACTTTCCGAGGCCAGCAAACACGAAGCAGATCCAAAGCTTTTTAGGATTAACCGGTTTTGCCGTAAGTTTGCACCAAATTATGCTGTTGGGGCAAAACCGTTGTCAGACTTGACGAAGAAAGATAC
Organism: Cheilosia variabilis; assembly: GCA_951230905.1. Taxonomy (NCBI): domain Eukaryota; kingdom Metazoa; phylum Arthropoda; class Insecta; order Diptera; family Syrphidae; genus Cheilosia; species Cheilosia variabilis. The sequence goes on along the minus strand of OX579676.1, from coordinate 96,444,123 downwards.
TGTGTTTGAGTTCGAACTGGACCAGATCGCAGCGTTTGGGGTTCTCAAGGATATGCTGTGTGGGGAGTCTGTGCTAAAACTCTTTCAACCAGCGCTCGAGACCGAGTTGCACACGGACGCCAGCATGACGGGGTACGGAGGCGTGCTTTTGCAGAACCATGATACAGGATTGCATCCAGTCTTCTACATCAGTTTTAAAGCAACACCGGCCCAACAAAATTACACTAGCTACGAACATGAAGTTTTGGCCGTGGTGAAATGTATCAAGAAGCTGAGGGTTTACATTCTGGGAGAGCGTTTTAGAATTTACACTGATTGTAGGGCGTTTCAAGCGACGATGAAGAAAGAGGATCTATGCCCACGAGTAGCCAGATGGGCCATAATGCTACAGGAGTTTGACTGCGAGGTTTTGCATCGCGCCGGATCAGCCATGCGCCATGTGGATGCCCTAAGTCGCTACCCGGCAGTTATGCGCATCGAGGATGGCATCATCCCACGGATAAAACATTCTCAAGGTAAAGATGAACTTTGTCAAATAATAATAGATATTCTGGCCGTTACAGGTTCTTACAAGGACTACGAGATGAGGAACGATCTGCTCTATAAGTTTGTGGCCGGCAACTATCCTTGGTTCCAAGGATCATGCAGAGGGAAATCATAAAAAGTGTACACGAGCGGGGCCACATCAACTCAGTTAAAGTGGAAGCTATCCTCAAGCAAGATTACTACATTTCAAACGTGACCGCTGCAGTAGAACGCGTGATTTCAAGTTGCGTGGCTTGCATCCTGGAGTCAAGGAAATTGGGAAAAGTAGAAGGATTCCTGAACCCTATTGAAAAGAGTGATCAGCCTTTGCACACATACCACATTGACCATTACCATCAACGAGCAAACTGTACAAATACGTTTTCGTGGTAATCGACTCGTTCACGAAGTTTGCGTGGATGTACCCAACAAGGACAACCAATGCTGAAGAAGTTGTCAGAAAATTGGAAATACAAAATGAGACCACTACCAAGTGGTATAAGACCGTCGGCATGCAAGCCACAATAAATTCTACAGTATCCAGAAGCATAAGAGAAGTCCGTTCCAGCTAATGTTTGGAGCAATTATGAGGAAACTGAAAACGCTGAAAACGCTACTAGAAGATGCAATTCTGGATGACGCGATGAGGTAAGAAGAGCAGCAAAAGAAGAAAACAAGCGAAACTATGACCGAAAGCGACAAGCAGTTTCGAAAATACGAAGTTTGGGATCTAGTAGCTATTCAACGCACAAAATTTGGAGTTGGGCTTAAGATATGCCCAAATTCTTCGGACCTTACTAAGTTGTTAAGGTTAAACAGACGTTACGACGTCCGCAAGGCTGGCCATCACGAGGGACCAGGCCAAAAATTCACAGCGGTATACCTGATAAGACCGTGGGTTAGTAACGAAGGGGCCGATGAAGAGGAATGCGAAGATGCTCCTCTGATCGACTGAGGACAGTCGAATTTTTCAGGATGACCGATTGTAGGTCAAATCAAAATAAGCTAAGTTATTATTATCAATTTTGTATTTTTTATTCCTAAGTAATGAATCATTCCAGACTACCGACCCACAACTGAGCGTAATGACAATGAGGAAAGACAACATACGAAGAGCAGCCATGGCAAATTGGAGGACATTGGCAGTGATCGTGGCTGGAATGTGCGGATTTGCAGTCGGATGGACTTGGCTGTGTAAAGAATGGGCGTGGTACAACATGCTGAATCGGCTTGGTATTTGGTCGTTGTGGTGACTGGAGGCGATGACACGAAGGAGTCGGTTTTTAGCTGCCAACGTGAATGGTTGTCGGTCGCGTTAGTCGGAATGATTCTTTAATATAATATTTAGTATTCACTTTTGTAATGGATATAATCGTGTTAGTCAGAATGGTTCTTTAATATAGTATTTAGTATTCACTTTTGTGATAAAGACAATCCTATATAAATGGGAAATTGGAAGTCAGAATGGAAATAACTGGAACGCTCAGGGAAAGATAATTTTCCCCCCGTTGGCATTGGAGAATAAGCTAATGCGAACACGGTCGAACAGCTAGGTATCGCTTTTGATACGATCCGCCTCGCATTTGGGAATAACCCCCCCAGAGTGGAATATCACTGAGGACTCTCTTCTCGACAGACTTGATCCGACTGGCATTCACACAGTGGGATATGCTGACGACATAGCAATAATGGCCAGAGGCCAATTTATGGACGTCACCGCAGATATCATGAGGAATGCACACAGAGTGGTTGAGCGGTGGTGTTTGGAATGCGGGGAAAACATATCTAATAGTCTTCACTAGGAAGAGGAAAAATCTGGAATTTCAGCAAATAACACTTTTCGGATCGCAACTAACAACGACCAAGAAGGTTTAGTATCTTGGAGTCTATCTAGATACTGAACTTACTTGGAATGACCATATTGAGGAGAAGGTCCGGAAGTCAAAAAGGGTACTACATCAGTGCAACCGTGTATGTGGACAGAGGTGGGGACTCTCGCCTAGGTCAGCATACTGGGTGTATACGATGATAACTAGACCCATTATCACCTACGCTTAAGTTGTATGATGGGTGAAAGCCTCTCAGAAAACTGTGAGGAAGCACCTGGTGCAATACGTACAACCCTAAGATGTGCATTAGAAGATATCATGGGGATCTTACCGCTAGACTTATTTATTAAGAAAATAGCGGCCCAAACGGCACTTCATTTGCATCGATCTTGTTGGATATATTTAAATACCCAATGATGGTGCTCGCCATGTCCATCGGGAGGATAGCAAAAGCAGGTACCCCAACAGCCCTATTGGGTGGGCAGGGACGGAAGGTCCTAAGAGAGAGAGCTTTATCGAAAGACACTAGACAGAGAGCATCACGGGTGCGCAAAATAACCAATCATTAGAATACCAAAATGGCCAACGAAAACGTCCAATACTCAAAACAGACTAGATCATCTGTGTCGATGAAAACATAACGTCGAAGACAAAATCACGGGCGAGACACTTACAAAGTCAACATAGTCGCCCTTAAATATACGAAACACAACAGAGTCACATCTTACAACATATACCCACAAACGCAAGACAATATCAACAGAGAATACGAAATGTCCAACCCAACGTCAGCATCCAGTGGCTAAGGGCCCCAACATAAAGAATTTATGTGTAAGAAATGGCTCACTATCGTTACTTCCCGAATTTTTTTACAGTTGGGTGAACGGGTCGCGCGTCCCGCTTTACCGGGATTTTTACCGAAACGAAAACCAACGTAATAAAATTAACGCTTTACTGTCCTAACAAACGCGGTTCTCTGAATTATTTCACAAATGCACATGAACAAAAAACACTCTACTTAACTTGCTTCCTTCTTCCCCAAAGACCTGTCCTGGTAGGTAATTTTGTGTCTGTCCTGCCGCTGGTATTGCTCCTTTCTCGCCTCCTCTATTTCACCCTTTTGTTTTTTTTTATGGTAATATGCAATTATTTCTTAACTTGTATGTTTCTTAAAAAACTTCTCAAAAAAGTTCGCTAAATAAAACGCAATTTCTCCTCACGGAGTTTTATAACGAAGGGAAGACCGATTCTTTTAATTTGTCCACTCATCCTAAATTCGCATTGGGTTAAGACCCAGTCGATGAAAGCGTTAACACTAGGAATCGAGCTGAGGGAAGAACTCTGGAGAAATCCAGAGAGTTTCACTGGGTAAGATTTATAGTGGTAGAGAGACAAAAAGAGACCCGACAATGGTTGTCCGATTCGAATATCTCTCGAAATCTTTATATATACTCTATATGTATATATAGAGATCGGTTTTTCATACAAAATTAAGAGGGTTCCCTATGAATGGCGATACGCCCACTATAGTGCTACTGTTCAAAAGGAAGAACGAAGTAAAAATATATCTATCAAGTAAAGTAATTAACTTTCGTCTAGCTGGATGAATGAGTCTCAAGAACTACTCAAAGCAGGCCGTTAGAAGTCAGTAGACTACAAAATTGTCTCCAGAGATCGACTTTACAAAAAGAAGTCGCAAAAAGTTCGATAAAAGTAATTGGAGATACGACTGTTGGAAAATTGTTAAATTCTTCTGAGCATTGCAGAAATGTTACGCGTCTCTCACTATTATATCATCACCGTTTGTGAAAGCACATAAACAAAATGCCCCTAGTTATCACCCAAAAGTTGCGACAATGTCTCGAGGATGACGAAACAGCATATTATAATATAACAATAATAAGGTAAGGCAGAAGCTTAAACAACAAAATTTCTGAAGACTGAACATACATAGTTATGGTACCGTAAGCTGCTGCTTAACAGTTTTAAAATGCACCGCTGGCAGTAGGTACAGTTTCAAATAAGCAAAATGTCCACGTAGGACCATAGGCCTAACTTCTCTCAACCATTAATTGTAGTCACAAATTGATGGTTGCCAGACTTGTGAGAAGTGGTGCTTTTCTGTGGGTTGAACTTAAGGCAGAATTTCGGTCGGGGAATTATAAACTCAAATCAACCCTATAATGCCTATTCCATTATTTGGGCGCTTATAAGAATTAGTTTTTATTACTAAAAACAGATACTCACTTGAAAACATTTGAATAAATGATCCAGTTGTTCCGGTACAAAATCCCAGGCTAATTTAGCTAGCAAATCATGAATGTTTTTAACAATTGCTTCATGCTTTCCTGCTTGTGCTTTCCAAACGGCATCTAGATCATCTAAGGACAATGCGCTCTCCTTTATAAGAAACCTTATAATTTTCTCCAACTTTTCAACATATTGGGGTTGATGTAACGAGTCTTTTAGTACAATTTCTAACACATCGGATTTTTTAATCCACACCTAACATTGAACAATGCAAAAGTATACTTTTTGTTCATCTTATTCAATATTTAATTTCTTACCGCCATTCGCTCAGCTGTTAACCAGTTCATTTCATCATCGGATAGCCCCTGTGATAATTGACTTCTATGTGAACAATAAGAAACTGCTGTAATTACTTTATTGATCTCATTTAATGCATTCATTTTTCCATTAAAACTCGAAACTTGAAGTAGCCGCAATATCATTTTCAAACGAAATATTTCAATGTCACGAATAAGGTCGCCTTGGTCCGGCAAACGACTTGCTAGGCAACGAGCTGCTTTTACAATCTTATGAATAAGATCACTTCTCCCCTCAGATTTTGCTTCATATTTCAACTCAGCATCCGTTAGGCTATTTAGGAGATCCAAGACGATCTTCCATATAGGCATAAAGTATGTTTGTATTGTAAAAGGCGTAAGCAGTTCGTAACACTGACCAAAAGGTCGAATTAAGTAGTAGATAAACGAAAGTGATATATTGGCATTCACATCTCCCGGTATTGTAGAATCCTTTACGTTGTTCGCATTCTCGGTGGAAGGCGGCTTGTTTTTAATTGATGCCACTCCAGCGTTGAAACGTTCAAGTAAATTATCGAAACCACCCAGTTGTCCGAAACGGTTTATTAAATCAACAAGCCAACCCCGAGGACGTTTGGGCTCGAGCTGTATTGTTGCAAATTTATTGTTATCCTCCAAAACACCCCAAATGGCATCGGCACCAAAACACTCCGGTTGGCGAGCAATATTAAAGGTATTAAATTTGTTATTTGGATCTAAAACTATTGAAAGAAGATCTAATAAATATGGATTATCACGATTCATGTGAACTGCAATTAAGTGCAAAAGTTTTCCGCATGTTATAAGAATACAATGGTGAATGTTATATTTCCACGAATTTACAGCTTCGTCTGTGAGTATTTTTATAAAAGAAGTTGTCAAAGCATTTTTATAAAAGTCTAAGCATGGCTCGCAGTTATGATCACATCCTATGAAAAACAAAAAATGTTTTGTAAAGCTTAATTTATTACTGCATATATCTACCGGCCAATGTAAGTGTTATAGCTGCATTTAGCAAATGTTCAAGCTCCTGTTCGGGTAAAACAGGAACAACCCATCTTGGATTAGAAATCTTTTGATTTAGAGATCGTAATTTCATCACTGGAAATGATGATAGTAATTTTTCAGGATTCCTAAATAAAAAAAGAACAATGTAACTTAGACTTTTGCATAATCTATAAACATTTTACATTTCATCTCCATTATCCACCGAAGAAGCAGCATCTGACTGAACATCAGTTTTTTCAGCTGTTGGAGGGCCTTGCGAATCGAAAGTCATGACTGCTTAGTCTATCCTGGAATTAGACAAATAACAGAAGTTTAGCTCTTTTTATTAGTTAACAAAAAATAATTTTAGAATACAAGGTTCGATTTAATATTGCACAATGTACTCATTATTACATGTTTTAGCGGGCAATTTACTGTTTATTTAAAGAATTTGATTATTATGTCCAATAAGGCTGGAATACACATTTTTAGTAGTATATAATCAAAAAAATAACATATATTAACACACAATTTAAGCTGAGTCAAAATTTGTCAACACCCAAATCAAGTAACAATCTAAACTGCCTACTGAATTAACCTATATAAATACTGTAGTTTGTATGTCACACAAAACCAAGCATAGTACATTTTTTTGTACAAACACACTGACAAAATGATCTGGATAATATCATTCAATACGACAAATTACATGTTTTAAAGGGGAAACCAACAACTTTGAGAACAATTTTAATTTTTACCTATCTATTTGTTTTTAATAGCTTTTTTGTCGCGTTCGATTGTGAAAATCAGCCGGTCACAAAATGGCGATCACTTCTGCGTTCTAAAACTATAAGTAAATATAATTCATTCTTGTGATTTATCACAATATATTTGAAAATCCCAATATCGATATATCACAGCAAAATGATTTGACAATTCATATAAAAATACTTTAAGAACTAACACTGGGAACATAGACACAATAATTATTGTTAACAAAGCGGACCCATATAAAATCACTGATGAATTTTCGAATATTTAATACATAGTAAATCAAAGGATACTAATAATTTCCTGTCATTTGACAGTTTATTGCTAGCTGGGTTTCCATAAAATATTTCATACACGATACAATAGAATCTATGGCTTAGATAATGGTGACGTTCAAGTATCTAGTTTAGTAAGTGGGCACATTCAAGAATCTAGTTATCTTAAGTCGACTGATGTAACCTGAACGCAAAAACTAGATTGGTCGGGAACGTCACTATTACTACGTCAGCCACATATGAGAACTGTCAAGTTAGTACTCAGTAACGAATTTCTCGACTAGATTCGTCGGCAACCCCTGCATAAACGTCAACTGATACATCTGCTCTCACGACCGATTTCACCCAATCAGAGCCGAGTTTCATCTAGTGAGAGAGATGTCAGACTTACTAAACTAGATACTTGAACGACCCTAGTCCCTAAAAAATTGAGGGGGCCAGCGGCAAGAGGATTGTGATTTGGGGGTCTCAGTATGGTTTGTCAATGAATTTCATGTTCGATTTGCAAAAAAATTAATATTTGTTTTGATCTGACTCTCTTTTGAGAAATCTCGATTTTTTTCTCAGATTTCACACATCCTTTCAATAATACCAATGTGTATGACTTTTATTGTTTATCGATGGGTTGCCTTCAGAGATGAATTAAATGAAGATTAAAAGAGATGGATATATTTCGTACGTCTATCCCCCAAAACCCATTTGTTTACATTGTTGTTTTTGTAATTGCAATCCCTGTCTGTGAATACATGTGAGCTACAAAAAAAGTCTACTTATGACAGACCACCAATAAAAATTCAGAACGGCCGACCGAATGTCATAAAACAGCATAATTTAGTATTCACCATATGGTGACACTCTCTTTTAGATAGGTCTGTTCGTTAGATATACGATTTTTCAGTTACTTCCAGAATGACCCCATTGTATTAATCCGACTGGAAGGAACAACTTATTATATATGTGAAATTATTAACTGACTATCTAATTTTATACGCGGATTAGTTTATATATTTAAAAGAGTGGTTGGTGTACTAGGGTTCAAATTATAAGAACTTTTAAAAGAAACATTACGAAAGCATTATGTGCTATCTATCGGATAATTTGCGATATTTATTTGTATGGCAATTATCTATTTTTGTTTTTTTTAAACAAAAAGTTATAATATAATTCCACGTGCAGTACTAAAATGTAGAAAAAATTTTTTTAAATGTTTTGAAATAATATATTATAAACAATAAAACTTTTAATACCGAATTATAGTAGATAGCCTTGACAGATTAGTACGTGACGGATTTTTCCATTTATATGCAAATTGGTTGGATAATTGTAAATCATTTTAATTTATACAGCCTGCTTGAGTTCAATTTAACAAGAAAACTTTTTTCATTACTCTGTTAATAAAAATGGAATTTGACTTGTTATTCGTAAAGCCAGTATGACACTACATTTTTTCTTCATTTTTATAATGTTGAAAAGTCAGCGGTGTGTAAAAGAGACTAAAAGTGGGGATCAATAGTTTGCAAAGCAACCGCAAATTTTCAATCGAATTTATTTTCAAATAATCTTAAAATGTAAAAAAAAGGTGCGAGCAGCTGAAAAATGTGATTTGAATACATTTTTAATGAATTTTTTTTTATGTTTCTACATTAATAAAGTTGGTGTGTACGCACTCACTCCTATCGGGAATTTTCGTTCTAATTTTTCTAACTGCTCTAGCTTCATTTTAAAAGCACACAAAATTCCAAAAAAATATAGTGCCTTTTTTTTATTATTTTTGATAAAAGCCAATGTCAATGTGTTAGAAACATATTAATTATAATATTCACTGCAAGCAAATTAACTGTCAACCGTCAAAATTAAAATTTTCCTAGTGAACATGCCCAAACCAAATTTCCAGGATATTTGGAAATTTTATGTATTTCGTTGGTGAATTCCCCATCTTCCGGGTGAATTCACGAACTCACTCATACTAGTATAGAAATGAGAATGTATGCGTGACTTCATGAATTTTTCGGGAAAACAGCTTGTAGGCAGCCGGCTTTCCACTGGAAAGATATATATCTCTGTATTCCATTATCTTTGGTTGCCTTTTTAACAGAATTTTTAATTTTTCTAGTATGGAAATTTTTGTATTAAATTATTTCGAAATGAGTTATAAATTTGTAAAAATAAATTGAAATAGATTTCCAGTGCAAGTGAAAAAAAATATTTTTTGCGGCCAACTCAATACACACAAGAGCCAATAAAATTAGGATTTTATGTTCGATTTGGCAGCAGAAATCTGAAATCTCGGATCAAAATATTTTTATGGGGTGGGAAATGAATTGTTACATAGAAAATTTGTATTGCCAAATGTCACGTAACCTCAAAAGTTTCGGCTCTCCAACAAACTCGCACCGTGCATTTGCCACTTCCGTTTTGGGCAAAGTTGCTGGCAGCGTTCATAGAATGTTATCCTTTGATTTGCAATTGTTCGTTAGGTGTGGATAATATTTTTTTAGGAATAATGTCATGTTCCCACCAAACGAAACCGCGAGGTAGCGTAAAATTTTCTGAAACCTCCGAGGCTTTGCCATATATTTCTGAGGTTTCGAAACCTCGGGTTTTCAGCCTCTGAGGTCATCCGTCCGTTAGAGGTTATCCAACCGAACAAGCCTACAGCGTGAACTTTGGTTTATTTTGTGTTCATTTATGGATGTCAAAATATTAACCGCCAAAACAATAATTATGAAAATCAATAAAATTATAAAAAAAGAAAAGAATCTGAATCGAGAAAAGAATTAAGTAATATTTTTAAGAGAAATATTTATAGATGCTGCAATTATTTTTAGAGATTCATCTTTCCAACACTATTTGTTTGCGTCAACAAACAGCTGTTTTTCCAGCCACTTCAAAATTGACCGATTATGACTTTTGAATTCACTTTAACACGGTGGGAACGACTTACAAGGTTTCGGTAAAAGTTCGATGGGAACATGGCATAAGTGTACATTTGCTTAAAATATTCATGAATTAACAATGTAAAGAGTGTTGTTTTTAGAGGTATAGAACCAATATAGAAGTTGGCAACACTATTTTAACTGGCCGCCATTTTGTCAGCTGTCAAGAGATTTATTTTTAGTTTGGTTTGGCATTTCAACATGAATAGATAGGTTTGTTACCGTCGTTTCTCCTTTGACCTGCGACGTAAGGCGGGAGAGTGGCGGACCAGCTTTGGAAATGGTCGTGAGGTTGGTGTATTGAAAATAGGCGCCACGCGATTGCCCTTCCGCCTAACTACCCGCACTGTCGTTTCTCCTTTGACCTAGTGCAAGATTCGCGTCCCTCCCAGATATCCCCAAGCAACAATTTAAAATTGACTCTATCGTTATAAAAATTTAATTCAATTTCCTTACAACAAACTTAAATCTAATACAAAAGGTACTTATGACTAACTTATATCTAACCAAATCCCGACAATAACCTGCGTAAATTCAGTAAATTCACCAGGATACCCCGGTATCCTATTCCCTACGTTTCGCGATTTGACGTTCCTAGACCGTTTAATGTTTGACGCGGTCACAATTTCTTATTATACCTCAGTGTCTTCTCGAGATTAAAAAAAAAAATAAATAAATAATAAAATAAATAAGGTAACCTCGACGGGGGCTCGAACTCGATTCGGTACGCTTGGCTGTAACGCGCATCTACTTAACCCTACTCGCCTGTTTTAATATCCATGACACCCGACTGTGTTGGCACTCTCGTGTATAACCATTAGATAATTTAGGTAATGTATGTACTATATACCTTTCATATGTAAATTAGACGGAGTGTTGTCGATGTCCGTGTTACTTCCTTGATTGGCTCATCTGTTACTGACACACGTTCCAGATGTTAGGCTGCTATGTCCCAGTATATGACCTGACTCCGATGAGTTTTCGACGACCATGCTCCAACGAGGGAAAGGAAAACCTCCAACCACTGCCAACTCGTATATGGTCCTGATTTGATTAATTGAATGTCTCCGCACTACGCACACTTCCTATTATATACAGGTAAATAATTTCACCTTCCAAGATGCTACACTCGTTTTGTTTGATTTATTTTTTTCTTCTGTGTACTATCTACGTATCTCTGTTACTGCACTTGCTCACGATCGACTACCCACTCTGACTGCCCAACTTGTCTAATACCCCAGCTGCTTAATTTCCACATCGGACCATTTGCCCATCAAAATGTTCCTTTGTTGACTAGAATGCACAGCTATGAGCATCGCGCGGTCGCTAGTTCAGCTACTGTTTAGAATTAAATACTCTTTGCATCAATTTCGAAGTTCCACTTTGGATGTAGAATATGAACTCGCTTTATTAATTGAAAAACCCGACTATTTATACACACAGTATTGTTTAGACATCAATATTTGATATTGGGTAATTAAAAATTGCTTATGCTAAACGCAAGTAAAGAAAAGAAAACTTGCTGATGGCAAATTTAGGTCACCGGTCGCATTGGTGGTTTTAGCTGAGGCGGCTTTTCCGACGGCCCAGAGGTTTTGTGCGAGGTTGCGTATTTCTTGTCTTTTACTTGCGGTGTTATGCATAACGATAAGCCGTCATCAATAATTCCTTTGTCGTATACTTTGTTGCGGAGTATGTTTTTTTTAGATAAGCGTGGGACCATGGGACCCTTCGTGTGCATAGCAGCAATCTTCGATAACTAGTTGGAATTAAGAACTCAAACAATAAAGAACAAAATTTAAAGCCGGAAATTTTTTGGTGTTTAACATTGGTGGCAGCGGTAGAATAAAACCTATTCGAGACGTAAAAGTAAAATACTCTCTTTTACGTTAATAATTAGGAAAGCGGTAGAATAAAAGCTATTCGAGACGTAAAAGTAAAATACTCTCTTTTACGTTAATAATTCGGAAAGCGGTAGAATAAAACCTATTCGAGACGTAAAAGTAAAATACTCTCTTTTAGGTTAATAATTCGGAAAGCGGTAGAATAAAACCTATTCGAGACGTAAAAGTAAAATACTCACTTTTACGTTAATAATTCGGAAAGCGGTAGAAAAAAAAAATATTCGAGACGTTACAGTAAAATACTCTCTTTTATGTCAGTAATTCGAAAAAAAAAAACGCCAAGTAACATATAACCATTACATAAAGATAGTCGAACAATACGTAAAGTGTGGTTTTATCATATTTACAACGTTCACTGAAAATAAAGTGCCTAAAAGTATTTACAACGTTCACTGAAAATAAAGTGCCTAGAAGTATTTACAACGTTTACTCAATCACTAATCATCTCCAAGACGAAGGCGATCAGAAGACAGGATGCGGAATCTCCAACTGAACAACATAATATTGTAAGCTGTGCGTTAAGTTATGTGCCTTAAGTATATTATTATTTGTATTAGGTATATAATATACTTAAATATTACAATGGCAACCGTATTGACAGATATAAGTGAATTCCAGTTCGATGAACAAGCATTATATAAAGTGTTTAAGTGTATTGGAAGTAAAAGTGGAAAAGTAACACAACTTTCATTATCACAGATACTAGATAACTACCGAATTAGTGTAGACGATGTTGAGGAAGATTACTTAGTGTATTATGAGAATAGAACTTATCGTAGACGATTATTTTTACACGTATTAGAAGAAGGATGTGAAAATAATGAACAACTACCATCAGTAGAAGAAACTATTAAGAAACTTAGGGACTATGAGATTGAAACTAGTAGGATGCACAAACAAAACGATAAACATATGGATAAATTAGGAGATGAAATTAACAGAAATGGGAATTTAAATAAAACAGGAACAATTCCGAAGAAGAAAACACCAAATATTGACGATAATATTAAATCATTATCAATTGCTGATATGCGTCACGTAACTGTAAATAAGCACGAAAGGGAAATTATGGAAACTAGTGCACCACAAATGAGCTTAGACTTGCTTTGCAAATTAATAACGCCGTTTGATAGTGATCCAAATGAACTCCATCATTTTGTAGCAAATATTGACAACTCCATGTCCTTAGCAACGGCTGGACAAAAGTATTGTCTTTTACCGTTCATAAAAAGTAAGATTTCGGGAAATGCTGAAACAATACTAATGAACAAGAAACTCAATTCGTGGATGGAATTGAAAATCGAATTGAACCGAATGTTCAAGGAGATATATTCCCCCATGCAATTGCATTTAGAAATGACCCGCTTGCAACAAGGCAAGAACGAAACGGTCATTCAGTATATTCAAAGAGTCGAAACTCTTCAAAGACGACGCATCCAAGATATATTTCTAAATAATGAAAACGATAGGTTGTTTGACGGACAACTATATATGATAGAAAAAGATGTTCTAAACGCATTTGTAAATGGTTTAAAAGAGGAAATAGGAACATTTGTTAATAGCCAAAGACCATCATCACTAGCCGAGGCTTCGTCTTTAGCCATACAGGAAGAAACTAGGTTGATAGGGAAAAGAGCAACATACGGTAATAACAACCGAGAGTACACTGCCAAAAACCTAATAAAAATTAATTATAATGCAATAAAATGTTATAATTGTAATAAACTTGGTCATATTAGTAGGGATTGCAGATTACCTAAAAGACAACAGGTAGATCGAAGAGAAAATCAAGGTAGCCAAAATAGGAATAAATATTCGGATCCTAAAGGTTATACTACAAAAGTAAATAATGAAGATAGAAAAGAAACAAAAAAAGATTCAAATAATAGCACAAGGAAAAATATAAATTTTCGACAAAAGGAGCAATGAACGAGGGCATTGTCTCCAATTATAATGAAAGCCCTCACGTAAATTTGAGATATAATAATAAAATTTTTAGATTTTTAGTGGATACGGGTGCTTGCATTAGCCTAATAAAAACGAAATGTATATTTGAAAATGACGTAAATTTTGAGGACACAATGAATTTTAAAGGTATTGGTAAGTCCAATAGAAGCAGCTTAGGCAGTACGAATATTACAGCAGAGTATGAAGGTAAGGAAAACAGCGACCTATTTTTGATTGACATATATTTTCATGTAGTAACAGATGATGTTATAGGTCATTACGATGGAATTCTTGGAATTGATTTCTTAAAGGAATCAGAATTCTGTATAAATTTAAAGCGGAAAATCATGTATAATCATAAAATTATAATGGTTTTGGTTTTCAATGAGGGTGAAGATAAACATCAGGAAAATAGAGCTCTTAACTTTTCTAATAAAATAAGAAAGAACCAAAGTACTGAATATAAACAAGATTTCATTGATAATTGTCACCCGAGACATACTAGTTTAGTATAAAGTCAAGGATGTATGACAAAAAAATCAATCATATAAAAATCAACGAAACATTACTTCAAATAAAGCATTTGAAAGTATTGAAAAGTTCAATAAATTATGGAACCAACTGAGAGTTGACCATATAAAAAATGAATTTGAATTTAAAACGCTTAGTGAATTAATAAAGGAAAATGTTAATATTTTCGGATTAGAAGATGAAAAGCTGAAACGTCTGTTATCAAGCATAATATACGCACTATAAACGATATACCAATAAATGCGAAAACGTATAGGTACCCAAAGGTACATGAGGAGGAGGTGGATTTGCAAATAAAGAAACTATTAGAAGAAGGAATCATAAGACACAGCCAATCACCGTGGTCTAGTCCCCTATGGGTTGTACCGAAGAAGGTAGATGCTAGTGGCAAACCTAAGTGGAGAATGGTCATTGATTTCAGGAAACTAAATGATGTTACAATCTCAGATTGTTATCCGATTCCTAACACAAATGAAATACTAGATCAGCTAGGAGCTGCGAATTATTTTACCACCCTAGATCTGAAATCTGGATTTCACCAAATACCACTCAGCGAAGATAGTATGGAAAAGACGGCTTTTTCGACACCTTACGGTCATTTCGAATATACTCGGATGCCTTTTGGTCTCAAAAATGCTCCGTCCTGCTTCCAAAGAATGATGAAAACTGTTTTATCAGATCTATTAGGTAAACAATGTTTTCTTTATATAGATGATATAGTAGTATATGGTAGTAGTTTACAGGCACACAATGAAAGACTTAAAAACGTGTTCGATAGACTGAAAAAAGCTAATTTGAAAATACAAATCGACAAGTCTGAATTTCTAAAGGAGGAAGTTGAGTATTTAGGACATCTCATTACAAGTAAAGGCTTACTCCCTAATGTAGAAAAGGTCAAATCAATTGACAAGTTACAAGAGCCTAATAATCCAAAGGAAATTAAAAGTTTAAATAAAGCAGAAATTAATTATAGCACAACGGAAAAGGAATGTCTTGCTATCGTTTGGGCAATACAACAACCTAGATCTTATTTATATGGGCAGAAATTTATTATAAAAACTGATCACAGACCATTGACTTGGTTATTCAATGTTAAGGATCCAGGTTCTCTTCTGATTAGATGGCGATTGAAATTAGAAGAGTATGAATACGATATCAAATATAAGAAAGGTGTAGATAACGTAGTAGCTGACGAATTAAGTAGGAACGTATACCCTATAGAAGCACATTCAAGTTCTGCTGTTGTGGGGTAAACACGCTAGTTCTATTTACTAAAGATTTTTCTCTTCCGCTAAAATGTACTGCTTGGTATGCAATCAAAAAATAGAGCACACCTGTGCCTCTAAAATCAGTTGTGCAGACTGTAGGTCTATTTTTCATTGCGAGTGCGCCAATATAAATTTAATGGACCTAGACTACATGAGTGCTAGTGATATTAAATATCGTTGTGATAGGTGTACTGCTCTTCGTCGGAAATCACTACAACAACAACATTCAGTGCTTTCATCCACAAGCGCATCTGCCCAACAACAACTTGCAGAAGCACCATCCAATGGCGCATCGTCATCTAGACCTCTACGTCAACAACCATCCAGAAGTGCATCTCTAGAACAACAACATGCTGAACCACCATCAAAAAGCGCGTCGTCATCTAAACCAACTAAACCAGCTCTGAAAAAGAAAAAAACAGCAGCGGTAAATGTACAAACATCAAAGCTCGATTCTATGCATACACAACAAAAATCGCAGAAAACTTTGAGTGTGCATGAAAACAGATGATGACTATGCTCTTCCTCATCGCAGTGCAATGGGGACGTTCAAGTATCTAGTTTAGTAAGTCTGACACCTCTCTCACTAGATGAAACTCGACTCTGATTGGGGGAAATCAGTCGTGAGAGCAGATGTTTCAGTTGACGTTTATGGAGGGGTAGCCGACGAATCTAGTCGAGAAATTCGTGACTGAGTACTAAGTTGACAGTTCTCATATGTGGCTGACGTAGAAAACGTGACGTTAGGTTAGGTTAGGTACGTGGGTTGGCGTGGAATGATCCGTGCCACACTCAGGTCAATACTGACCCATGGTGATGCCCATTGGGGGAAGAGGCTGTCCCTTACCCATAATAACCCTGAGACTAAGTACTCACTGTGCTATTGCATATAAACCATCCTGTGGATTTGATGAAGCCCATTATCTTGCCTATATGTGTGTCAGAGAGTTCCTCTAGGTCGTGGAAGAAGTGTCTCCCTAGGAATCTGTGCCTGTAGTGCTGGAGACCTGGGCAGTGACATAGGAAGTGGGTTGTGTCCTCAAGAGCTTCCTCATCACCGCAGCCCCTACGCAGTTCTTCTTCAGTCAAGCGTAGCTTGTTCATGTGGTACCGTAGAGTATTGTGCCCCGTTATAATTCCTACGAGGGTGGAAAGGGATTTTCTATCCTTTCGCATTAGACTCTCGGTTCTGGCTTCATTGAAAGTTGGCCATAGCCTTTTTGTGGTATGACAAGTTTCTAGTGCAGTCCATCTAGCGTTCGCCTCTCTTGTGGCTTTTCTTCCTGCTTCAAGCTTGAGTGCGCAAGGCGGGATTTTCACAGAGGGGTCAGCTTGTTCTGATACAGCTGCCGAACCTTGTCTTGCTAATTCGTCAGCTTTCTCGTTGCCTGGAATGCCTTCATGTCCCGGAACCCAGCAGAGCAATATCTTATGCTGAGTGCCAAGAACCCTAAGTTCTTCGCGACAGCATTTCACAAGCTTTGATTTTATTTCTATCGCAGTTAATGCTTTTATTGCTGCCTGGCTGTCGATAAAAAAGGTAATACCTTCAGGTGGTATTGCCCTTACCACAGACTCACGGGCTGCTGTTGTCACTGCCATGAACTCTGCTTGGAAGACACTGCTATGGTCGGGAAGTCGAATCGATTTTGATATGCCCAGCGACTCACAGAAGACGCCAGACCCTACCCCGGTTTCCATTTTTGAACCGTCCGTAAAGACGGCTACGGATTGTGCGTTGGGTACGAGTCCTTCGCTCCATTCCTCCCTGCTGGGATAGGCGCTTGAGAAAGGTCTTGTGAACTCTAGGTATGGCGTAATGTAGTCCGTGTTGGGTACATAGCCAAAATATTTCTTTAGGATCGAGGAGTGACCCGTTGCATTCGTTCTCCAGCTTACTGTCTGATTTATCCTCAAGGCACTGATTGCGGCTGAAGATTGTATAAATATGTCTAGCGGCAGCAGGTTGAGAATAGCCTCAAGACCTGCAGTAGGAGCAGTCCTCATAGCACTCGTGGTGCCAATACACGCTAGTCTTTGTACTTTCGTAATGGCCTTTAGGTAGGTGGTTTTGCAGGTTGCCGGCCACTATACGAGACAGCCATAGGTCAGTATAGGTCTTATTATAGAAGTG
The DNA here is from genome assembly GCA_951230905.1 of Cheilosia variabilis. Taxonomy (NCBI): domain Eukaryota; kingdom Metazoa; phylum Arthropoda; class Insecta; order Diptera; family Syrphidae; genus Cheilosia; species Cheilosia variabilis. The sequence continues at coordinate 96,426,431 of OX579676.1, read as the reverse complement.
TAGATCCACAGTTTGATTTTAGGGGATGGTCCCCAGGTTTTCCCAAAAATTCTGCTGCATGAGTAGAAGGCTACTGAGGCTTTTTTGATTCTTTCGTGTGTGTTTAATTTCCAATTTAGTTTTTTGTCCAGTATAAGACCCAGATATTTTGCACTGTCAGATACTCTGAGTGGTATACCGCCAACAGAAGGTGCGACAAACCGTGGTATTTTCCTCTTATTTGTGAAGATAACCAGTTCGGTTTTCTGGGGATTTAAGTTTAGACCGCAGTTCCGGGTCCAGATATCGAGGGTTTTTTTTTTTTTTTTTTTTTCTTTATTTTCAATCCATTAATCCAGTTTAATTTATAATAACAATTTTTATAAAATATCTAAATACAGAGAATAGTTAGTGACATTCTTATTTATTGAATAAATAGAGGGGAATGTCACTTCAAAATTTTATAATGTGGGGTGAACATATGTAAGTATGTACATTAAGTACTTTGACAATTCAAATTTATACCTACATTTCAGTGTAGGGCGGTTTCCACACTTTTGCCTTTAGTGTAGGCATGTTGGGCCGGGGATAAGTCTTCCGGGCGTAACCTACTACGAATGTGTATATCCAACAGTCGTTCTAATGTTTTCAGTATGAAGGAAGTGAGGCTTATTGGTCTGAAGTCACTTGCGTTAGTGTGACTTGCCTTGCCAGCCTTTGGTATAAAAATAACCTTCACTTTTCTCCATGTTCTTGGAATATGTCCCTTTGTGAGACAGCCAATATAAAGCCCCTTTAATACCGGAACTATAGTGTTGGCAGTTCTTTGCAGCATTATAGGAAAAATACCGTCGAGCCCTGGGGATTTAAAGGGAGAGAAAGATCGGATGGCCCATTCTATTTTATCCTCTGTGATCAAATCTCCAGGAAGGTCTGTATCCCTGACCTTCGGGGTCCTTGAGATCCCAAAGTAACAGGTTCTCTGGTAAGGATTTTCCTCAATCTCGCGGTTTCCGTAGTACCCCTTATTTCATCACAGAAATTTTTCCATGATTGTCGTTTGGATTTTTAAATTTCGTTTTTGAAGTTTCTCTGACTTGCCTTGTATATATCCCAGTCAGAGTCCAGCTTCGTCCGGTTGGCCGTATTAAGAAGTCTCCTTGTTTCCTTCCTAATTGCGGCCAGTTCCCTGTTCCACCATGGAGGTGATAGTTTAGTTTTCCTTTTTACTAACGGACATACGTCTTCGAAGGCCTCTTTAAAAATAGTGACTATTTGCTCGGCTTTCAGGTCGATGTCGTCCGGGCAACTAAGATTACCACATTGTAAAAGATGCTTTCTTTTCTCAATCTCCCTGCTAAAAAGAGCCCAATCAGCTTTTCTTGGATTTCTGTGTGGTTGGGAAGGGTTATTGCAGTTGCCTACAATGAATTCGATGATTCTGTGGTCATTTTATCGATAGTGAGGGTGTCAGAGTTATTAGATAGCGTTAAATCTAAAACCTCCTGCCTATTTCTAACTATAAATGTTGGTTCATCCCCTTTATTAGCTACTAGAAGATTGTTTTCAATAATAAATTCAAAAACTGACTCACCTCGTGGGTTAATGTCTCCGCTACCCCATTGTGAATGGTGAGTATTAGCGTCGCATCCCATAACAAAGTCCCATCTCTCCTCTTCCGCTTTGTGGACTAAGGCGTGGGTGATTGGAGCTGGTGGTCCTTCGTACTCGTAGGGCATATAGACGGCTGATAAAATCAGTGGGGGGAGCCCCCTCCATTCAAGCCTTACCGCGGTCTGGTCTAGATTGCTGTAGGTAGATAGAAGTAGTAAATTAATATGTTTTCTAGCTACTATGCATGTTCTGTTCTTACTCTCCGCATTAAGCGGTTTGATGCTGTAGGTTACTAAATCTTTATGATTTAGCCCACATATTTTGCCACGGGATATCCATGGCTCTTGCACCAAGGCAACATCTATTTTCCTTTCACCTAAGAGATAGAACGTGACGTTCCCGACCAATCTAGTTTTTGCGTTCAGGTTACATCTCATCCAGACCAATCTAGTCGACTTAAGATGACGAGATTCTTGAATGCGGCCAATAACATTGGATCTGCTCTACGAAGAGATTATTCTTTTGAAAAAAATCAACACTGATTTTCTTGGCATAGTGCAGGAGTTCAGAGAGGAAAATACACTGCTGAAATCAAAAATATCGTCTCTTGAAAGTCGGCTGAATTGGAGAGAACAAAAATTATTGGAGAATTCAATTGAGATTGTTGGCGTGCCAGACGTAAACAACAATAATGCCAGCGAATGTTTGCAGAAAATTTTTTCTGAGACGTTAAATATCTCTGTTGAACCCACAGAATTAATAAAATGCTATGTAAAACGAGTGCGCAAGAATAATAATTCGTCAAAGACAAGTTCCACTGGCATCGTGCGATCCAGCAAAAACGAATTTAATGACATTTTGTGCGTTCAATTATCATCACAAGCTGTTAAACAAAAAATTATGAAGGCAAAGAGGACCGCAACAAAGAAACTGAATGCTGCATTAATTGTAGAAGGGAAAATGGGTAAACTCTATATAAATGATTGTTTAACTAAGTTTAATCGTGCTCTCCTTATGGAGGCGAAAAAGGTTAAAATAGCTAAAAATATAGCTTAAATATGTATGGTTTCAAAAATCTCAAGTACTCTTGCGTAAGTTTGATAAAGGTAGGGTTGTTGCTATAAGTTCGTTCGATGATTTAATGAAATTGCAAGATTAATTTGTCTTTCTTTTACTTTTAATCAAATTTTAAGTATGTTTAACATAAGTAATAATCTCGATCTAAATAGCAACTACCCAACCACTAAAACAATTAAAAGCAGCTGTGATAACATTTTTCGTGTTGACGATTGTACTATTCAAGGTTACAAATTCTATGCAAACACAAACGAAGTATATCCAGCAGGTGACGTAGGAGTTTTTGTGCGTGAAATATATAGGCGAAGATTTTAAGGTGGAGCGACTTAGCATGGAAAGCGCAGATCTTATAACAACTACGATAAGTGTTCATAATGTACAGCTTCATTTCATTTGCGTGTATAGATTACACGCCATCACCCCACAGTGTTTTCTGAATGAATTTTCAATTTTCTTGCTTAACGTGAAAGGGAGTAACATTGTTATATTAGGTGACTTCAACATGGACATTTTGACTTCTGGCACTGCGTCTGAAAACTATCTTTCACTAACAGCTGGGCATGGTTTTACATCCTTTGTAAACGAAACTACAAGACCAGTCTCAGGAAGTGTATTGATCATGTTTTTTGTCGTTTAACGAAAATTCCTTTATGTCATTGTGTGGGTATCAACTTAGACTTGCAAATAAGTGATCATTGTATGACAGGTATTTTATTTAAAACCTTTTCTGGTATAAAGCGTACTAATAAACGTTCTTCATATAATGTTAAAACCGTAAAGTATAACCTACTTAATAATTATCTGCGTTTTGAATTTTGGGATACAGTGTATGCGGAGGAAAATGCTTCTAAGGCCTATGACTCGTTTTTAAAAATGCTCCAAAGCCATGTAAATACCTCTAGTTTCACTGCTGTAAGAAATAAATCGGAAACAAGATTAAAACCCTGGATAAGCACTTCTATTTTGAACAGGATAAAAATAAAAAACAAAATGCGCAAACTGTGCTATCGACATCCACTTAACTCCAATTCAAAAAAAAACGCTTTAAAAAAATGAGTAAGAACATTAATAAGGAAATCTCCACTTGCGTTTGTGGTTTGCTTCGCATAAGCTTATTGTAAGCAATGATTAATGTTCTTTGTGCTTACATAACAGATATAAAACCACTTCTCGTACTGCAGAAGTGTGTCATAAGAATAATAAGCAATGCCCGTCGTTTTGCCCATTCTATGGCTCTGTTTAGGTCACTTAAAATATTACCAGTGCGCCATTTATTTTATTATAGAGTCTCGAAAATATTTTTGAAAAGAGGTGGCTATATGCAGAGTCCAATATTTGGTGCTAGAAACATACGCAGCGCTACATGTCACAATGTTGAAGTTCCAGCTTTTCGCACCACTCACTACAGAAATTCCTACCCGGTTGTATCTTGTAAATTCCATAATCGTCTTCCTCTTAATATAAGACTTATTAGATCTCAGCACACGTTTTTAATTGAACTAAAATCATGGCTCCTAGATCTTGATCATGATGAGGTTCAAGTTTTACTCTCCTATATAGCATAGATATTACCTTTGTAATTTGCATACTTTATTGTTAAAAAAAAAAAAAAAAAACTATTGTAATTTGTAAAAAAAGGATATGAATATTGTCACTCCACAATAATTATATAATATTATATAAATTTTCATTTTGAAGTGTCATTAAACACTATTTATTGCTTATAAAGCAGAATAAAAAATGTCACTACCTATTCTCCTTATATTTTCTATAAATAAGTAAGTGATGTAAGATTGTCAAGTATTTATATGTTAGAGAGAATAATAATAATATATAATAATAATAATACTGTTGACACAGAAGTTCGAAGAAATATTAAAGACTTTTTTGGTAGTGATTTCTATAATGAAGAAGAAGAGGATGAAACTCTGTTGAGGAACATTTATGATAAAGAATGTAGGAATCTACCAAGTACGAGTCATACTAGTAACCAGAATACGATTACGAATGAAATCGAAGACGAAGAGGTCTCAGAAAATGAATCTGAAACGGATGTCAAAGTTATCAATAATAGAGATGATCAGCAACGAATCATCAAAGAGAATCATGACGGGTTGATTGGGGGTCATGGAGGACAAAAATCCACGATTTCCAGAATCAGGGAAAAATATTATTGGAAAGGTTTAAATAGTGACGTAATTGAGTTTGTTAACAAATGTCCAGAATGTCAAAAGCAGAAAATAAATAGACATCCAGGGAAAAATCCAATGAAAATTGTATCAAGTGTAGATCACAGTTTAGAAAAAGTATCAATGGATCTGACAGGTCCTTATAAGGAAGGGAATAAAACGATATGTCTAACTATTCAAGATGACTTGAGTAAGTACATAAGCTATATTCCAATTAATGATAAAAAATGCGAAACGGTCGCAAGAGCTTTCACCGACAATTGGATACTTTATTTTGGTATTCCAAAATTTATCTTAACTGACAATGGAGGAGAATTCGTAAACGATTTAATGAAAGAATTATGCAAATTATTCCGAATTAAACATATAAGAACCAGCAATGCTTATCCACAAGCAAATGGATCTGCTCAAAGATCGCACGCTAGATTGGGAGAATATTTACGATTAATGATAAAAGACAAATCAAAACCAGAATATGCTAAATTATTTAGGTATGCTGCGTTTTGTCACAACACGACAGTTCATAGTAGCACTGGATTTACTCGACATGAATCAATATTCGGAAGAAAAGCAAATGTACCATCCGAATCGAGTTTAAAAATGAGAACTTATAGTGATTATGTACAGGAATTGCAGTTGAAACTTATTAGACTAGAGGTAGATATAAAAAGGAATATGTTGAATATAAGAGAAAAAGCTAAATTAAGATACGATAAGAGATTAGGTTCTAGGATAAAGGAATATAAAGTTAATGATAAAGTTTTAGTAGAAAACGATAAAAGGGACAAGTCTGCAGAAAAATATGTAGGTCCTTACAAAATTATTGTGGTAGGTTTAAATGCTTCTTTTTTGACAGTGTCAGATCGACCGACCACTCTCTCGTCTTTCTTTATTCTTTTTCTTATGCGACTACCATATACATATACATATACTAGTGGATGTTCCCATGCAAGGGTTACCGTTTCTAACAAATAGTAGGGTCTTTAGTTATTACTACAATCGACCATCCTGACTTGCATTCGACCGCGAATTGCACTCCTTGGTTCTCGCTCTAGTTTGGTACCCTTTAACGTACGGCCTCATGTTAGCCGCCTCCCAAGTACCCTTATACGGTATCTGACTTATCTGGAAGTTCTCTATATCAACCACTTCATACCTCCCGTTTCCCAAAACGCGGTTGACCCGATACGGTCCCCTGAACTTAGGCACTAACTTCTTCGGAGCGCCTGGCGTACTAACAAAATTCTTTACCATGACGAAGTCATCGATACTATAAGCCCGAGCCGCTTTACGCCTACTGTCGTACTTTAGTTTATTATACTCTTGCACTCTCGTTTGCTTTCTCACCGCTTCAGCTCTCTTTGTACTCATGCCGGGTTCTAACCTTAATTCCAATATCCCTTCTAAACCTTCTCTCAACCGATCTGTTATTCTACCCCGCTGCCTCACACCGAATAGCAGTTCGCTGGGAGCTACCCCAACGCTTCTGTGAACCGTGTTATTAGAGACGAATTCTACATCTAATAGCATGTTTTCTAAACTCTTAGTCGCGTCAATGCTCACTGCCTTGGCTATCATAGGACCCAGACTCCGATTTATTCGTTCCGCTTGCCCGTTAGCCTGCGGAGACCCAGTAGCCACCTAAACGTGCCTTATATTGTTTTTCGCCATAAAACCCCCAAATTCGCGCCCCGTGAACGCGCTACCCCTGTCCGACACCATGTTCGTGGGACGGCTATACGCGGCAAAATACTTTTTCAAGGCCCCTATGACCTCCTTCGCGCCCGTACTTCGGGTGGCATACAACCTGACGTACTTGGTAAACGCATCTACCACCAGAAGTACATACTTCCTTTGGAGCTCTTTAGCCCGATGGGACCGAAATGGTCTATATGTAAAGTATCGAACGGAACGTCGCCTTTGGGTATGTTATGTAGAAACCCATCTTTCTTCCCAAATTTATCTAAAATCTATATCGTTTAGACAAATTTGGTTTGCTTTACATTCTTTTGCTTCGGAGCTTAAGTCTAACTTTTCATCTAACCTATTACGTTTAGCTTGCTTTATTTTACATTCCTCTATTTCAATGTTTTCTACATTACTCTCATTATTACTCTCATAGTTCTTCGTACTTACTATTTTTCTTACCAATTTTAGATTAGCTTTCTTAACAAAATCTCTGCCCAATAACACGGGGATCTCCATCGTCTCGTCCGGGACTACGTATATTTGCAATTTTATCTTGTCCTTCCCAAATTCTACTAAACAATGAATCGAACCAATAATTTTTAATTTACATTTATTTATGCCATAATAATTCTTTGGGCAATAATAACACATTATGTTTCTTCTAGTTAACGCGTGGTACTGCTGGCGCCTGATGAGACTGATGGGGCTCCCTGTGTCGATTAGGCATTCTACGGAAAATACAAAATTATTCTTAGGACTACAATAAATGTTTAAATTTCTTACGAATTTCTCCTCCTCGTCCGACGGCTCCAGTTGAAGAACTCTGTTTCTTTTCGGGCAGGCTGCAGCGAAATGCCCCAACTCAGCGCAGATGTGGCAGGTCCCCCTCTCTCTTTTCGGCTTCCTGCATTCAGCAGCATGATGTCCTCTGGCATTACAATTAAAACACCTTGTTTGTCGTCGCTCATTCGGTGTTTCCTCCACAGTCATTCTCGTATTAGTCCTTCCTCTCGGGGGTAGTTTGATGGATGAAAACGCTTCCAACATATGTAATTTGTCAGTGAACCTTTGGATGCTGGCTTGTGCCCTGAGATGAGCATCTGGAATCCCTTCGATGACGCATTCGATCAGCTGCTTCGATGACATCGTTCGCTAGTATGACTTTGTCATGGAAGTAGCTACGGAAACTTTCACTTGGTGACCACGTTCTGGCTTCAAATTCCCTGCGACGCTCTAAACTGCTCATCGGCCCACTGAAAAGGGACTTCAAGTGTGTCAGCATGTCGGACGCCGTTGCTGTAGGATGGTCCGATTTTGCGTGGTACCACCGTAGGGCCGTTCCCTTTAGTTTGCCCATCATCAGGATTTTGACGACCTGGTCACTGAGCTGGTATGTCTGTTGGATGTCCCTTAGACTTGCCTCCCACTGCTGGTAGTCTCCGCTATCGCCGCTAAATTCGTCCATCAGTTCTTTGGCCAGAGCGTAATTTTGTCCAGACTCTGGGTTCGTTGTTACAGACTGTTGTTTTGACTTCAACCTCCTGTTTTCTTCCTTCAGCGTTTCTATTTCTATCATTTGTTCCGTCATCCGTCCTTTCAACAGCGTCAACTCTCTCATCATAAACCTGAGCTCTACTCCGGAGTCCGCTTCCTTTCCCTTACGACTTTCCTTCGGCCTGGCTCCCGCAGCACACTTCGGTTCCTCCTCATCATACGGTTTACTTCTGTCGTCCATTAGAACACTCTTCAGCCCCCTACTTTCGCAGCACTCATTAGATCCAGTTCTGTAACACTCTTTAACTCCACTTCCTCAGCACTCTTTAGCTCCTTCTCATTAGCACTCTTCAGATTTTCGTTATCCTTGGGCATAATCTCATCTTCTTCGTCCACCATAGCGCATGCTCCTTCCCTTGGGCCGATCCCCCGTTCCGCAACAGGAATTTCCTCGAGACGTCATAGTAACTCTTCTTTTGTCCCTGAGGTTTTTTTTCCTAACAAGCTCAGCCACATCCTTAGCTCATCGCGTTTCAACTTATCGAACTCGTTGTTTTTATCTCCGTCTGTCATTTTGTCGTATTCTGCTGAGTTCGCACACTAGATGGGAAGAAAAAAAAACCCGTTTCGTTGCGACGACGCACAGCCAGTCGCACACAATATATATATATTTTTTTCTTTTCTTTTTTTTTTTTTTGCTGAGATCGCGCACAAGAGGGAAAAACAAAAACCCGTTTTGTTTCGACTTCGACGCACAGTCAATAGCGTATACAATATATATATATATAAAAAGAATTTGCGAATACTATAATATTCCAGATCCCACTTCTGAAAATTTGTGGTAGGTAGGTTTAAATGCTTCTTCTTTGACAGTGTCAGATCGACTGACCACTCTCTCGTCTTTCTTTATTCTTTTTCTTATGCAACTACCATATACATACACATATACTAGTGGATGTTCCCATGCAAGGGTTACCGCTTCTAACAAATAGTAGGGTCTTTAGTTATTACTACATTATCAAGGTTCTAGACGATTGTGTCATTGTTAAACGTAACAATAGACCTATGAAATATAATAAAAGGAAAATTAAACTATTTAACAAATAATATTATTCACAGAATCACATTAATAAACTGCGTTAAGTCTATACAATGGGAAAATATACCACCCAACGGTATATACTACAAGAACGTCGGAGAACTACGGCAAATAACGGGAAAAGTCTCCATAATCACAAATATTGATCTAAATCAAATTGAGGAGCAAACACATGTAATTTCTCGTTTCATACTCAATATGAACGAAGATTGCATATTGGAAATTCCTGAATGCGTGGAATTTGTAAGAAAAACCAAACTAGAAATTTTAGAATTAAAGAAAAGTGTACGAATTATATACCAGTTATTAGGAGTTGAAAGACTTTAAATCGTCTTATAAATATAGTTGGTTCAGGATTTAAACTGTTATTCGGAACTCTTGATAGTGAAGATGCTAAGCATTATAAAGAAGCAATTATAACAACGAACGAAAATAGTGAATTTATCCACCAAAGTCAACAAGAAGAAATAAAAATAATCGATAGTCTTAACAAGCAGAATCAAATAATGAAAGAAGCATATTTGGATTTGGGTAACTTAACTTCTAAAATGAATAATGAACTAGGAAAATTGATAGGTACCATGAACAAACAAAGAAAAAACACTATTATAAGAGAATATTTCATTGAATTGAAACTTCGAATTTATTTCCTTATAAACCATACAGAAATGATTATCGATCAGATTATTGAAGCAATTTTATTTTTGAAGGACAAAGTTATACATCCAATAATAATAGAACCAAAAAGGTTTATAGAGTTATTAAAGAATAGCGACAAAGAAGAGGAAATGTTATATACCCCAAGCCTAGAAGCATATAATAACATAATACAGGAAATCAATCTTGTATACTATATAAAGGATAATAGACTCGTAGTTATTTTATCAGTACCGGTAGTCGAAAGAACAAAATCAGAAGTTTATGAAATGATTAATACACCTTATAAAATCAATGGAATGATGTACGTTATCGAACCAAAAATGAATTACTTTATAATTAAAGAACATAAGGATGAGTATTTTTTAAGTAAAAATTGAATGAACGATTGTAAGAAAATTGAAAATCATTACATATGTAATCAACTAGAATTAAAAAATAGTATTGCTAATAATGATTGCGAGATAGCGATTTTTATGAACAGAAGAGATAATAATTGTAATTCTAAACGATAGTAAATCATGTTGAAATATTTCACAAAATCTCGGATAACAAATATTTATACACGTTAAGCGAAGAAACTAAATATAAATGTAAATGCAGACAAGGAGAAGATAATGAAGAAGTTCTTATTAATAATATTGACATTTTAATTTTAAACGCAAATTGTACTTTTGAAACAATTGAATCAAGAATTGTAACACATGACTCGGAGTTATTAATTGAAAATAAAGATATAATATACCGTTTCGCTCCAGAGGATTGTTGTTTGAATACAAAATTAAATGATATAAATGAAGAGAACATTAATATGCCTAAAATAAGACTTCAAAATTTAAAGGAATTGCAAGATTTAACAATTGAAATAAGAAATCAAGAAAGTTATATTACTAGAAAATTAAGAAATATACCACCTCACGCTCAAGGTGCAGTGTTAGGAATAAGCGGAATCTTTATTATTGCAATCATAAGTTACTTTACTCTAAAATTAATAAAAGGAAAAGGGATAACTATTTTTCGAAATTGTTTTGATAAAAAAATAAGAAACCCTATTAAAGAAAGAGAAAAAATTGTTCATTACTATGATAATGAGAAAAGGTAATCGGTTATTAAAAGACCCAATTCCAATGTTTTTAAAGTTAATAATTTCGATATAGAAGAAGAAAATTAATGGAAAATTTAATTAGATTGATGAATATATAATGTGTAAATATATAATGCATATTTTTGTTATGCAATATGAATTGTATTTAATAGATATAAACAATAATTTTGTAAACATATTGTTTATTTTTATGAAGGGAGGTGTTATGCATAACGATAAGCCGTCATCAATAATTCCTTCGTCGTATACTTTGTTGCGGAGTATGTTTATTCAAGTGTTCAACGTCGACCAAAGGGTAATATGATACCTGAATAAACATCCTCAGCGAACGTCGCGAATTGTGCTGACGCGAGAGATAAGCGTGGGACCATGGGACCCTTCGTGTGCATAGCAGCAATCTTCGATAACTATTTGGAATTAAGAACTCAAACAATAAAGAACAAAATTTAAAGCCGGACATTTTTTGGTGTTTAACAGCGGAAGTGTATTTTGTCGAAGTGACGTATTTATTGTAAACAAAATTCCCGCCGAGGAAGGTGATTAAGCTGTGATATTGCAGTTGGGATGAAATGGTCAATCGCAAGTTGTGATATGTGCACGGACCCAGCTTCCAGGTATTTTATCTTCTTCGCTGAGGTAACTATCGTTGTTAGTTCGTAATCGGATCTTTAGGAGCTGTCGTCATATGACAATAGTTGAAATGAGCGTGATTAGAACTATGGTACATAATGCTCCGCCGAAATACCAGTACTGATGTTCCTGCAGGATCCAGTCATTATGGTCAAGCTCACTGGAAAGTTGTGTTTTGAGAAGGGCGATGCGTGGATCAGCAGGCTGCTTCGTGTTTATTGCGAAGCTAGGTGGGACCATGCGGTCTCTCATTGGAAACGCCTTGATTGTTGTTTATTTTTTCGATTTCCTCGATTGGAGAGATTGCTTTAAACCGTTCGCTGGAGATTTTACAACCTGGGAATTTTACCAGATTTACACTAGTCAGGAGCGGTGTAAGGGCGTCGTTACACACCAAATTAACTTCATTGGCGCTTGTTCTAAAGATAACTGCAAGGTCTCTCTGAACATGATAAATCTTATCAAATTCTGCGTCTACCGTGGTTAAGTTGCAGGCTCCCAAGAGTGAGTCGGATGTTGAGATTTGAAGTAGTTCTTTCCAGCATTCATTCAAATGGTTTTCTTCAACCTTTTCGTAGATCCCGTTGCCAAGAGCAATGGCCTGATCTGGCTCAAAAAATGTCTCATTATCCGAACTAATTACAATTTATTGCACAAAGTCGTCATTGTTTAGCAGAATAGCTTGGGGTTCAATTGTTGGGACACTGATAAAGACATATTTGGAGAACATCTTTGGTTGAACTAGGGGGATGCTAAATGTCACAAAAACCATTTCTTGACGGACAGACTTCACTATTTTGTTGAAAGAGAATACTGAGGATTCATCGGTAACAGGTGGCAATCTACAAAAGTCCAAGCCTTCGTTCAGGCGTTTCACATGTTCTGTTAATGCTTTAATAGGGCGAATGTTGATGATGTTTTGGTGATTCATTTGAATAGCGTTCATAAGTAACTGGATGCTTGCAGAGTAGGAATTGATCTGTTCTTGAATACGAAGCTGCTGCTGTTGCTCGATCAGTTCATCCAGTTGCGTGTCCACAGCTTTGAATTCTAAGTCGGTGATGTTAGTCATGAGGTAGGACACCTTACGTATTTTACCTTTCAGCTGGACGATTTGCTGCTCTAAACGGTTATTCTGCACGGCTTGATAGGCTATGCCAGCGGTCATCAGAACTTTGGGGCAGTATTTAATAATTCCTTTCGCAAGGGTGGGTAGGATTGCGCGTTTCGATCGTCCCTGGGAATAGCTGGCGGTGATACCATCTATAAAGCTCTTGGCCTCCAGGTAAAGGGCTTCTTTTACAGCTTGGCAGTGCAGGTTGAGCTTACTATGCACATTGTTCTGATACTGATTACAAAATTCAGAGAAGTCTTCGAGAAGGGTGTCAATAGAACGTAGATCGGAGGTGATATTCAGAGAAGTTTCAACGGAAAACTCCAAGTTGAATAGTTTAACCGAAGCTTCTTCTAATCGTTGAATGTGGATGCCTGGTGAAAGAGCTTGGATAGTTAAGCCACTGGATGATGGGTAAGTGAGAGAAAGCCAACACAAGAGAACTCTAGTAAGCAGAGTGACGGTGCGACTTTGCTTTCGGTTACTTCTGCGTAAAGCTGGCTCGTCTTGGGCTCCATCTGGGAAGAGTGGAACCAAACGATTTGTGGCGCGATGCACGACTTCCCGCTTTGTTGTTTTCACATCGACTCTGCGAACATTCCCCGAATCATCCGGATAACATTCAATGATCCGACCCATTTTCCAGTCTGCAGGAGTAATGCTTGGTTCTTGGAGTAATACTAAATCTCCTATAACGAGCGTTCGGGTGGGAAACTTCCATTTGTTTCTTTTCTGTAGATGGTGGATGTACTCCTGGTGAAACCGCATCCAAAATTGCTGCTGCAGTTGTTGTACTTGCAACCAGCGTTTTGTAATTGGAACAGCAGTTGGAGGACCAGCGTCGATTACGGAATTCTTGAAGCTGCGTTGTGTGATGAAATGAAATGGTGTAAGCGCTGGTGCATCTACGGCTTCTGACGAGTCCGGGTGCAAGGGTCTGCTATTTAGGATACCTTCAATGCGGCATAAGAGGGTGTTAAATTCCTCATAGGTTAGGTTAGTAGCACCGGACATTTTCTTCATAAAATGTTTCATGGACTTGACGGCAGCTTCCCATAGTCCACCCAAGTTGGGGCTTAATGGTGGGTTAAGTTTCCAAACTATTTCTTGGATCGCCAATCGCTCCTTGCTGTGATTAGTGATCTTGATCCATTCTTCGTTGATCTTTCTTTTAGCTCCGATAAAATTTTTACCGTTATCGGAGAGGACCAGCGAAGGCCAGCACCGTCTATTCGCGAAAAGTGTGAAATCTACTAGGAACATAATCGGTGCTTAGATCCGAACAGATTTCTAAATGTACAGCTTTTGTTACCAAACAAACAAAGACTGCCACCCAGACTTTGATAGTTTTTTCGAACCTGAGTGCGCTGGCTTTTATAAGGAATTGACCGCACAAATCGACTCCGATTTTGCTAAATGCGGGTGCTGGATTAATGCGCTCCGACGGCAGATCCCCCATGATTGGTTGAATAGTTTTAGCTTTCCATCGGATACATACTGGACAGCTCCGGATACATTTCTTCACTCGTGCTTTCACTGCAGGGATCCAGAATTCTTCTTTTATCAGATGCTCTGTCAGAGAGTTTCCACTGTGATGGTGGTCGAGGTGAGTCTGGCGGATAATCAAATTGACTAAGTGGCATTTGGTTAATATGATTGGATGCCGTTGGCTCTCTGGTAAGTTGGCAAGGGAGATCCTTCCCCCTGCGCGAAGAATTTCATCGGAACCAAAAATTGGCACTAAACCGCTCAGCCAGCTTCTTTTTGGAACAGATCTCGATTTTTTGAGGTGTGCTATTTCGGTTCGGTTCAGATTTGGTGCTGCTGAAATCGGAAGATTCTCGTTTTAGCGTTGGATATTTCTTCCGAGGTTAGTGGGCCGGTTGGCCGTGTCTCCTTTTTACTAGCCCATCGAAGGCAATGGGCGATGACTCGCAGTAAACGGCTAAGGCCGGAAAACCTTTCGACTGTTCCCTTGACAGGGGTTAGCGGTAACTGATCGTGTATTAACCAAGCTAGGCCTGTGAACCAGAGCTGGCAGTTGGCTAAGTTGCATGGTGTAAGTCCGCGTGACGCTGGATCTTCCGGATTTTCAGCAGATTTGATGTAGTGGAGATCCACCGGATTGATGATTTTTCGAATTTTTTGACTCTTGTTTTTACAAATTTGCTGTTGATTTCGTTATTATTTCGCACCCAGCTGAGGGCAACTTCACTAACGGTATTCGCGATGAGAGTGATATTGGGAGAGTGAAGCTGACTTCTGACCTGACTGTAAATTTCCGTGAGGAGCACGATTCCTTCAAGTTCCATCTTAGGAATCGTGCATAATTTGCTTTCTTTGTTTGCTCTAGTCTTAAGTGGAGTGACACGACCTCTGGCGGTAAGGAGGCGGATGGTGTAGGTTGATCCGTTCCCGGTTTTTACACTCGTTTTTATTCGGCTGTAAATTACTGCTGCGTATCATTCTCCCGGGGCATCGCAAAATCCGATAATTCTGAATTTTTCACGATCAGGCTCAGGAATTAGGAACTGGCGGAACATCTGTTTCATATCGCTGGTGAATATGATTTCATATTGTCGATTTTGATGAATAATATCGAAAATGTGGGCTTGCAATTTAGGCCCTGGGTGGATAAGCTGATTTAGAGAGACTCCGTTGCTTGAGGGTGCGCTGGCGTTAAAGACGTTCCTTAACTTTGTTGTAATTGCGTCCTTACGAATAATGCTCATATAAGGAATGTAGTAAGCGTTTCCGGTTTCGTCTCGCTGTCGTTCAGCTGGAACCGGCGACATATTATGAGATGCTAAATACTCTTCTATAAAATCATTTGACATCTTCTTGTGGGTTTCATTTTTCTCCCAGCGATTTTCTTGACCCATGTAGAATTTTACAGCCATTCTAAACGAGTTTCCTAGTGCAGGAGCGTCCACTTTCCAAGGGATGGGGACGATATACCGACCGTCTTTGGTTTGGGAGTGTTTCTCCATGAATAGTTTTTCGCAATACAAATTATCGTTATCGTCTATGTTTGCTTTGTTGGCGGGCATATCCCAAAAATCCATTAAATTGGCTTCGAACTCTGAAAGCGTTGTGTAGACTGACGTTTGGTTTCCAATACCGCTTCCCGGGTCTCCAGATACAATCCATCCGCCGAGATAAGTATTTTGTAGCAACAGTCCATTATTCTTTTCCAGTCCAGGACGTATGACTGTAGAGTATACCGGTCCACCTAGTAATAGGGGTATGTGAGCAGGTCTATTAAAATGTGGGTCGGCAAGCGGCTTGTCAACTGTGGTCATCCAAGGGATGCGACTGGCCATGCTGGGAAGTGATCCAGTAACCCGTTTGACAACGAGTGCTTTTATATTTATAAATGCCAGTTCGGGATGATCGAGCTTTAGTTTGAGGCTAGCAATGGAATGGACTGTTCCTATCTCTACACCTACTCCGATGACTTTGACGAGTGTTCGTTTTTTTTGTAACCGTAATCTCTGGACCAAATCTTCGGATATATAATTGGCTTGGCTGCTCTGATCTAGTAAGCAGCGAATAGGCACGGTTTCATTGTTTACCAAGAGTGTTGTGATGGCAGGATCACATTAGATGATGCTTCCGACTGATTTTGGCATAGGTAAGTGCCGCTTGATGCTTGCGGTTCAGCCAGACTCGTAGTGGGTAGAGGGTGCATTGCCGTAATGTGAGATTCGTGACAGATTTCACATTTTAAAAACTGTCGTGATCTGCAAGGAGAATGATAGTTGAAGCGGTGCCTCGCGCAATATATGCAGATATTGTGCGCCCGTAATAAAGTGTCCCGATTTTGGGAGGCCAGGAACTTTGGACAATCCATAACTTCATGTTGTTCAGTACAGATAAAACACTTTTTTGGTTGGTGTGGTTGGACGGTGGCATGTGTTTTGGTGTACGGGATACGGGACTCCTTCTTGTGCGGCCTATGGCGATCATCTCGGCTTCAATGGTGCTGGTATTCTCTGAATAGAAAGTCCTCAATTTCGTTCAATGTCGGGAGTTTAATGTTGGAGTTGACGCTATCTTCTAGCCTTCCACGGGTGATGGGGTCCAAACCTCGTAGAATAAGGTAAGCCATGATTTGTTCTCCATTTACTTCATTCTTTCTCAGATTGGCGACTCGCCCTTTGGTGTGGTGTAAGTAAGCAATGATCGATTCGGGATCACCTGGGACCGTAGGCCGTTGTGGTAGAACTAACAAAGCCTCTAATTCTACTTTTGCCAGGTGCCTCGGGTTATCAAACGCTCGACCCAAAAGTGACCAGGCTATAGGATAGTTGTCCCCCGTCATGTTTAGATCGTTAATCGCCTCCAGTGCTTTCCCCGTTAGCTTTGATTTGAGCAAAGAAAAGCTATCGATGTTTGACGCCCGACTTCTTATGACCAGTGAATTAAATTGTTCCTTGAATTCACGGTATTTTGTTATGTCGCCACTATACTCACGGAGACAAACTTCCGGGATTTTGATACCCATCCGGCTCGAAGGACCACTTGTTAAGAATTAAATACTCTTTGTACCAATTTCGAAGTTCCACTTTGGATGTAGAATATGAACTCGCTTTATTAATTGAAAAACCCGACTATTTATACACACAGTATTGTTTAGACATCAATATTTGATATTGGGTAATTAAAAATTGCTTATGCTAAACGCAAGTAAAGAAAAGAAAACTTGCTGATGACAAATTTAGGTCACCGGTCGCATTGGTGGTTTTAGCTGAGGCGGCTTTTCCGACGGACCAGAGGTTTTGTGCGAGGTTGCGTATTTCTTGTCTTTTACTTGCGGAAGTGTATTTTGCGGAAGTGACGTATTTATTGTAAACAGCTACGCTTAACGCTATCTCGTAGCGTCATCCAAATATTTAAAAAAAAAAGTACCTAATACATATTAGGTTCAGAACCATCCCCAGCAGAGATTCGAACCATGGACTCAGGATTCTTAGCCACCCGACCCCTAGAACTTTTTTTGGTTTTTCCATTTCGGTGAAAAAACCGCATCTCCTATATTCTCAACGAAAACCTTTACCATGAATTCCCCCTTTCCTTTCAATGGTTTTCGTCGTAAGACAATCAGGAGGCATATAATAGATCATCCTTACTATTAAATATTTTTAAGTCCTTGGCGTGCCATATCTCCTTTCTTCCCGTTTCTATCAAATAACTCATATGTCCACGGTTATACTCTTCTTTTCACCTCAAAAGGACCTACGCAGCGTTTTGCCGATTTTTGTGCAGAAATCTGCATTTTAGATCTAACGTCCTCTACCACTTCACCTAACGCCCTCGACCTATTAGGTACCCCAAACACTAGAAGCACTTGCTCTTCCAAAATGGTGCCAAGGATTTTGCCGTAGCGGTTCTCACCGGGAAGAATAATGGGAATTTCGAAAAATAGTCAACTACCGTTAAAATATAACAATAACCCCTTGTAGACCTTGGCATGGGACCTATAAAATCAATGCATAGTATTTCCCATGGCTTACTGACATTGCACCGAGATGCCATTAAGCCTGCAGGCTTCTGTAGGTCAGGTTTCACCGTCGGACAAACCACGCATCTACGGACGTAATGAGCAACGTCGGACCTAATTTTTGGCCAATATTAAGTGTTCGCCATCCTATCCAGTGCTTTCTGAATTCCACCATGCCCACTCAATATGTCATCATGAGATTTCCTAAGAACTTCAGACCTACCTTCCTTTGGAACGACTTGCATCCACTGATCCTCATCAGATGTCAATTTTGGGTATTTATCCGTTACGCATTTAAATAGCACGCCATCGGTCACCCTCCGATCGGGATAATCTGTACTATTGTGTCTAACGACACTCAACATCTTTGGATACCAATTATCTTTAGTACTCTCCGTAGACAGTATTGCTACCTCCTTGTTGGATAACGCATTCGGGACCAAATGCTCCTTCCCTTTCCGATGTACGATGCTAAAATTGTACTGTTGCAATTTGACTGCCCATCGAGCCAACCTACCCTGCGGGTCCTTCAAATTACTAAGCCAGAGTAAGAAGTGACGATCGGTTATCACCGTAAAACTGCTACCTTCGAGATACGGACGAAGTTTTTCAATTGACCAAAGATAAGGCGCAGTGGCTTAGTGGTTAGTGTGTTGGACTCAGTCGCTCTTCAGCATCCACGGTGGAGCCCGGTTCGAGTCCCAGTGGGGGAAAACTTTTTTTAAATTAATAATTAAAGAAAAACAAAACCAAGAAGAGGAAGTGCCGCCAGGCAATCAGGCGATGGACACTGGCCAGCCAAAGGTCCCGCAAGAAGATGCCCCGTTGCCGAAACGATTGACAAGGCAAGTTAAGCAGCATCAAGTGGGAGCAGAAATCACTAAAACAACAACAGGTACAGCTGAAGCGATACCATCAACAAGTGCAGCTGCATTAGCTGCACTAACAATTAAGAAGGCAGCAGCGATAGCAGCACCAATGATACCAGCAGAGGTACAGTCGCTGGATTCAACAAAAGTGGAAAAGAGGCGAAGAAAGCTGAAGCCCATACCGAATCTGTCAGCCAAGAGGAAGACAAAGCAAGACGGAGCAGCGATGATGTCAAAAACAAATACGTCAGAGGCCGAGTCAGACGATGATGATGCCCTCAGCTACTCGTACGAGTCCGAAGGGGGCGAGGGTCTGTACGTGGGCGAAGGTAACTCATACCAAGAGTTACTGGACGCCGTAGAAGACGAAGAAAAACAACAACAAGACGACGAAGAAGATGACGAGGAAGCACAGCTCGATCGTCTCATCAAAGAGCTCCTCGCTAAGAGAGAGAAATTGCGCCAGCTAAAAATGCTTCAGCAACAACAAAAGCTGAAGCAAATCCAAGCTGAGCAGCAACAACACAAGCAACAACAAAAACAGCGGAAGCAGCAGCAACAACAAGCACAGCAGAAGCAACAACAAGGGCAAGAGAAACAAATTATTATTAGAACAAGCACAGCAGCAGCAACAACAACAAAAACAACAACAACAGAAGAAGCAGCTGGCACTAAAACAGCCGCTGCCACAGCAACAACAACAGCAGCAGAAACAACAACACCAGCAACAGCAGCAGAAACAGCAAACGCAGCAACAGCAGCAGCAACAACAAAAACAACAACAACAACAACAACAACAACAACAACAACAACAACAGACGAGGAGAGAAAAAACCTCCAATTAAAGTAAGTTATTTACATATTAGTGATAGTATTAGGCTATGTAGGCTAGTCACTAAGGACTTTTATATTAAAAGGCTAAACGCCACAAAACATATAATCATGTGCACTAATATGGAGGAGCACCAAAAAGTACGCGCCGCTCTGGAGAAAGCAGAGACCGAATACTTCACGTATACTCCAAAAGGAGAAAAACGGCAAACGGTGCTGCTTAAGGGTATCGACCCTAACATAAAAATAGAGGAGCTTGAAAAGGAGCTCAAGAATTATGAGTGCGACGACCTTAAGTTCGTGGGGGTCAAGCCGTTTTCCTCGCCTGCGGACAGGGGTGGTAGCCGCAAATTACCATTCCTTTTGGTGCAACTAACACCCGACAGCAAAATTGATAGTCTGAAAAGTATCAGATTCCTGTACTAACATGCAGTACGTTGGGAAAAATTAAAAAGATCAGATCGCGTACTTCAATGTATGCGCTGCCAAAGGTTCGGGCACGCCGCAGCTAACTGCCACATGCAGTTCAGATGCGTCAAGTGTGACAAGGACCACAAACATGGGGAATGTGCTTTAGGTAGCGATAGGGTAGAAGATCGAGGCCAGCTCTCGTGTGTACTCTGCAAGAGCTCAGGACATCCCGCTAATTTCAAGGGGTGCCCGAAGTATCAGCAGGTCAAACAGCTCGAAAACAGAAGTCTGAAGAAGAGAAGGGTCGTTCGTTCTCGAATTTTGTCGCACCCAATGTGCCCCTTTGCCCAAATGGTATCTGGGCCGGGTAGCACAATTACAAAAAGCGCGCCGAAGGTTTCTACACCGGAAGCGGATCTGGATTTGAAAATGATCCTTCTGTCATTTCACGGAAAGATCGATCATTTCCAGAAACAGTTAAATGAGCAGTTTGCCGAGTCTGCCGCGCCATAAATATGATGGGTACGCTGGACGAGGTAAACTTTAAGATCCTTGCGGTGAATGTTAATTCGCTAATCCGGATCGAGAGAAGGAACAATCTTCCCAATCTGTTGGAAGCCGAAAAGCCAGATGTTCTTTTGGTTAGCGAAACTAAGCTAACTCCGAAGCGCAAATTAGGCTATAGAAATTACCATGTAGTTAGAAGAGACCGGCCCCTCTCCACACAAGGAGGTGGGGTCGCTATCTTAATACGAAAAGGCTTGCGCCATAGGGTCATATATAGCGGGGACGTGCGAAGGTTCCAGGTGTTGGAAGCATGCATCGTATGCATTCCCCTCAATAGCCAGAGGCGGGTGTATGCGGTGTCGCTTTATGCACCTGAATCACCTCAACGCATTGAATTTTTAAATGAGATCGAGACACTTTTTCGTTGCTTACAGCTTCAATCGGAAGACAATTACTACTTTTTGGGCGGAGATCTCAATGCTAAACATGCGGCATGGGGAAATGATATTCATAATAAATAGATAAATTCGAATTGTACGCGACGGATATCCCGTCTTTCCCTAGAGATGGTTCTTTCTTGGACTTGGCGCTAGTTGACGATAGACTAGAACTAACGAACACTGATCTAAGCACGCGGAACTGTTTACGAGCGGTTGAGTACGATAGTGATCACTACGGACTCGCCGCCGTAATTCGGATCCCGAACGAGCAATCGCAGCTGGAGCAGTACGACCAAGTGCGTTCTTTCGATTACCGAAGAGCGCAGTGGTCGCGCTTCTCCAGAGTCCTAAAGCGCGAGATACGCTCATGCGAGATCGACCCACCGACAAACAGGAACTTAACGAACGATGAGATCGACAGTCATTTACGGCAAATGAATGTCGTCATCAAACAGACAATGGAGCGGACTATCCCTCGGGTAGGAGTTCCACCGACGGAGAACAAACTGAAAAGTATCGAAACGCGACAATCGATACTCTGTACAGACACAAAAGTAGACTGCTCTCGAGGCTTAAACGGCTACACAGACAGTTTACCAACAGGAACGATCCCAAATTAAGAACGCTGAAGTCGATGATCAAAAACTTGAAACAGTTGATCACCGAGAATTACAGAAAATCTGTAAGTTTGTATTGGGGCTATAAAATTCGGGCGATAAAATCCAGTTGTCCGAATATGTTCCCACAAATAAATAAACTGTTCAGGCGGAAAGATCATAACGACATTTCATGTGTCCGAATACCTCAGACGAACGAGAACAGACAGACACTACTGACTGCTGGCATAAGTCCGGAAAGTGTTGACTCGAGCGACGGTTTTTTCGTGGTCGAGGACCCGCAGGAGAGGATGGATTTGATTGGAGCTTTCCTTGAGGCTGTGTATACGGTGAACAATCCTGTTCGCGGTAATCGGGACCTCGAGGAGAGGGACTTTCTTAACCACTTTTATCTGCGGACCGAAATCCAAAATTGGCGATCCGAGAACAACGGTTTCACCGTGTTCAATGACGACAACCGTGCAAATGGCACAATCGCCGATGTAAGTTCTCATCTGAAGAACAAAAAGTCGGCGGGAGTGGACGGTGTCCCAAACGTCGTATTAAAACACCTGCCGCTAGATGCGACTGATATCTTCGCCACGCTATTTAACAATGCGCTGAATAGCGCATATTATCCGGCGCAGTGGAAAACAGCGGTGGTACATCCTATCCCAAAAAAGGATAAAGATAGGACAAACCCTGCTAATCTTCGGTAAATTAGTTTGCTCCCGAATGTTAGCAAGGTATTCGAGAAAGTGGTCAATAGATCTCTTTTAAGATGGGTTGAGGAAAATAAGATTATTCCGGAGAACCAGTTTGGGTGTAGAGCGGGGCATGACACTATTCATGCCGCGTCGAAACTGGTCTCCGACATTCAATGGAACAAAAGTAAGAACCAATGCACGGGCGCCTGCCTGGTCGACTTTGAGAATGCCTTCGATACCGTATGGTTGGTGGGGCTCTTCTATAAGCTGACCAGAATGGGCATGCAAAAACCCTTGCTGTATATGACTTATGACATGCTTGTGGGAAAGAAGCTCGTTGTCAAAGTTGGCAATGTGGCTTCGAGCAGGACTTTTGAAATTAAAAACGGCTTACAACAGGGAGCAGTGAATTCTCCGATCCTGTTTAATGTTTACACAAGTGATCTGGTGGGTTCCCTCAGACATGCTATAGCGTACGCAGACGATTTAGTGGCGTACAGGTCAGGACCAAAAATCGAGGTCATCAACATCCTTCTGCAGCGTGACTTCGAGCAAATTAAGAGGTATTGCGATGATTGGAAGTTGAAAATCAACTTCCAAAAATCGGAAACAATCCTGTTCAGAACTCCATTGGCTGGTGCCTCTAGGCATACCAGAAAAAACTGGAGAAAATTAACAATTATTGGACTGCAGGGGCGACCATTGGCGGTGAGAACCGTAGTTAGGTATCTTGGTATCTGGCTCGACTAGTATCTGTATTTTGACAAACTTGCTGGTGCTAAGAGGGCCTACGCCCTGACAAGGAGACTGTTCCGTAGCAGTCAACTTGACACCAGGGTGAAGGTTATCTGCTACGTGGCCCTTATAAGGCCTATCATCGCTTATGGCTGTCCCATGTGGTTCAATATAGCGCCGTCCTATATGGAAAAGATTCGGATGTTTGACATGTAATGTCTCAGGGCCTGTCTAGGGTTGTTCAGAACTCCCGATTCTGAATACATAAAATACAATCCCAACAAGACCCTATACAATGGGGCTCGACTGAATAGGATTGACAATTTCCTTATTAAGGTGATTCGAAAGCACGTTGCAAGGGCGATGGCCAGTGATAATAACCTGATCTCAGGGGGTTACTTCCCCAATTTAATGTACCACGAGAGTACGCTTCGGTCTGGCTTTATCCCGCCTGAGGCATTTCTTCATGTAGATATAAAGGGGTTAGTCCAGCAAAAAGATGGTGTGCCGGTATTGTACCACAGCCACCGCGGCGCGAGGGATAAGGGGCTCATCCACGACGGGTACCCCGCCAATGCTCAGGAGCTTCTCCGTTTTAGCACCGCAATTGCGGATCGGGACAAGGTCGATACGTTAAAGCAGTTCACCGAATATTGGTGGCTTGATGAAGAGGTGAGGTGAGGAGGGATACGCTTTCCCGAGCCGGTGCGCTACTTACGTAGCATCCTCCTTAGTTTTAAGCTAGAAATTAAGTTTGTAGGTTTAGGTATAGGGTAGGGGGTCTTTGGGAGGGACCAGGATAGCCAGCATGAAAGAGTGCTACCGAGACTGGACCGACGCTTAAGGCCTCGGCCGAGTCTCGGCGGCGCGTATATGCACCTTGCTGGCGGCTGCCAGGCGCCCATGGACGCAATCAGGATGGTGACCAATCGGAGAGATTGCTCACCTCCCTGATTATAGGTAATTAAGATTAAGTAGCTTAGGTAGTTTTAAGTAGTTTTAGTTATAATAAACATAATAAAGAATTGAAGTTTATAAAAAGTTTCTTGAAAAGTAAAAAACAAAACAAATTATATATATAGATACATTTAAGGCCGAAAGGCAATAGTTTTAAGCATAATGTTAAGTTTAGAGCGCTCGCCTAGAGCCAGTAAGCTAGAAAAAGATAAATGTTAGTTTTAAATTAGATTTAATCGTTTTTGTCTAGTATATAGGTTTAAAGAATGAATTAAATAAAAATGAATCAAAAAGTAAAAAAAAAGTTAGTGTCCAGCACACTAACTTTTTTTTTACTTTTTGATTCATTTTTATTTAAGCTAAGCGAGGGGTCCCAGGTTCGAATCCCGAAAAAACCCAAATTCCAACTTATGGTTTTTTTCCGCTGCGCCACCTCTCGCGAACGTCTGACAAACATCCGAGAGTATAACTGTCATGAAGGAGCTTCTCAATTAGCCGTTTGGACCCGGCATAAAATTGTATATCCCTTCCGTTCGGTTGTGGAATAATTACGCTCAGTCTTGGACAACGTTCTGCTAAGATAACTAATTACTTTTTCACCCCCATTATCTTGTTCTTGGGTGAAAACTGCGCCATATCCTGATGCATCAGTATGAATAGTAAATGGTAGGTTGAAATTTGGACAAGTAAGGATGGGTGCCGATATTAGTTTCTCCTTTAACGATCGAAACTCATTTTCACAGTCTTCGCTCCATAGGAACCGACGCTTCTTCTTTAAGAGTCCTGTGATGGGCGCGATGATATCGGAAAAGTTGGGAACAAAACGTCTGTACCATGAAACCATGCCTTGGATACTCAACCATGCATCTAACCTTATCGGGGTCAACAAGGAGACCGTCCCCGTTCACTACTTACCCCAAATATTTCAACTTACTTTTACAAAATTCACATTTGCCCTTGCTTAAAACGAGACCGTCTGTTTTGATCCGTTCCAACACTACTCGCAATACGTCTAAGTGTTGCTCAAAAGTCTCCGAAACAATAATTACATCGTCGAGGTACACAAACACGTTCGCTTCAAGGTCGGCTCCGATCCGCTTACTTAAATCTGGGATTATCGAAAAACGTTCCCAAAAATCCGCTCCCAGTATAAGACTATGAGCCAGTTGTGCGATGACCAGTACTTCCATAACCTTAATTGTATTCTCCACTTTAATAGGTAAGTGAAGTGCTCCCACTACCCCTACTCCATCTCCATTAGCCACCGTCACCGTTTTCACCTTGGATAGTGTTGTGATACGCACAACCATTTGCTTTGTTTTCATGCGTTTTCTTTTGCCCAAACGTCACCCAAGCCAAAACGATACACTCGTAAACCAACTCCGATTGCCCAGCGGCACGCCAACATAATGGCAAAACTGCAATAGTTGCATATCGGAGTTTTACTACGTTGTGCTATCGGGGACGTAATAATAAATTATGAATGGATGACACTTGGCACCAGCGTAAGGCAAATGACACCCAAGGTGTCATTTGGGTACTTTTAATGGGAACGCAAAACAATTAGGCAATACCTAAAAATAGCGCGTGTGCAAATATGGTAACTGTTAAGGAAACTACGGTGCAGGGAGGGGGAAGATAGGAGACGGGTCATGAAGACTAAATGTATGAAGGCAAAGGTTGTGAGCAGGAAGAACAGAGTTGAATCCAAGCAATTAAAGTAGAAGGTCGCAGCGACGCTAAAGACAGCGGACTATAAACTATTAACTCTAAACTAAAGACACAAATAAATATTATATCTGAGAGTCGCAGCCAATCTATAGACAGCGGGCTCTTCAGCAAATCTAATGTACGTCTTTGTTAATTTTCAATCTCTCCACTTTGCACTCTTCCCTGTCAAGAGGAAGCACGGTGCAAATCGTAACATTGGCGACAGCGGTGGGATACCTAAAACGGTCCCAACTACCAACCCAACTACTACACTTCTGAGGCGTTCTCTGGGGCTATACACCAGAGGAAGTCAGAAAGCAAAAGATATTTTTGTTTGTTTAAAGCGTACTGGGGCTATACACCAGCATAAAGTAAAGTGAAAAAGTGCAAATCCAAACGCAGTAACCCCTGGCGAACTCCTGAAATACGGACGCCGGAGGCTAATCAGTCGATAGTGTAATGAAAAGACCAGGCCACCACATCTATAGGGCGGGAAGCCTGCCTGGCAGAAAAAAAAGGGGGAAACTCCTGCAGCAACAACATCAACAGCAGCTGAAAAAAGTGTTAAGTTCCATCAACATCAACGGCAGCAGCACCAGCAGTTGAATAAGGTATTTCTAATAACACATTTTTTATAAACAAAGAATTATACATATATATTACATATAAGTACATTTTATAATTATATAAACAACATTTATTTTATTATCTCCTCCCATTCCTATTGATTTCTGTAAAGTTTTGTGGTTCGTGTATATTCCGTTTGTTCGCTCTTTTCCTATAAAACACTCAAGATTAAACGAGTCACGAGGCAAACCAACAGGCAGGCTCAATCCGTTGTTGAGCTGTTCCAAAGGTTACCCTTCTATTTCTCCCTCGAATCAATTTCCGAAGATCCACCCAATATGGATATCAAAGTCGGAATTGCTTATGTTTTTAACATCATCCCCGTTTTTGACGGAAAACCATCCGAACTCAACAAATTTATCTCCTGCGGGGATATTCTTTTCAATGCGGCGAGAGAAGTTGAAAAACCAACTTTCCTAGAGATCGTAAAGACGAGGTTACATGGTCCAGCTTTTGAACTGACTCAGTTCCACTCCCTATCCACCTGGGAAGAAATAAAAGGAAAACTCCAAGCTGAGTATAAAGAGGAAAAATCGCGTTCATCAGCTCACGATGTGTTGATCGCCATGAAGCAGCGATTTAAGGAATCGGCCAAAGAATTCGGTGATAGAGTAAGCGTCGCTCTAAGCCATCTGAATTCAGCAACGTACCTCATGACTAGAGACGAAGCAGTATGGATATATCTAGTTGAGGAGAACAATAAACTAGCCATCCAGACTTTCGAAGATGGTCTATAATGCCCCAACCTGAAGCTCATGGTTCAAGCCCACTGTGAAACGGATTTGAAAAGAGCCATAGTCTTCGCAGAAAACCATGCAGCTCGAATTGAAAGAAGTTCCCCTTCTTTTAAAACTAATAGACCACCTAAACCCACTTGCCGGGTATGTGGAATCATGGGGCATACTGAATAGACGTGCTACCACCCATTAAACAGGAAGTACATTTTATTACGTGCAACTACTGTGGGAAACGTAACCACACTCAAAATGAATGTAGATTGCGTTTGTCCAGAATTGAACCTCAAATGAACTACCGGCAGTACAAAGTACGCAAAATAATGTGAGGTCCAGAGGCAATAACACTGCCAACCCCGATTTTAGCGGGAGACCTCCCAACAATTCATGGCCCCAAGATAATCGCGGCGTAAGATATTCCAACGCAAATCCGATGCCCGAATCAGGAAACGAGAACTCTCGGGAGGAATCAACCGGCAATTCCTCCCGAATCATCACGCAAGCCGAAGTCCATCAAATCCAACACTAAACTTGAAGTTTCTCATATAGTTCTGTCCAGAATTCAAGGAGCCAACGATACGACTCAGATTTAGTCCCTCGGTGGAAAGCGAGGATGGTCCATATACCATCACCACCATAGCCGGGGACTCTTTAAAAACCCTGGAACTGGTAAACGGTACTATGGAACTAAAGACAGCCGAACATTCCATGCATTTAGATGATCCTTTCCACCTACTTACCAACGAAATCAATCTACCCTATGATGGTATAATAGGTAAAGTTTAAATGTGTAATTGACTACAAGCAAAATCTACTAATAATACCTAAGCCCAGTTTGTTTAAATCTTAAACAACTGTATTATGGAAAAAGATGTACAAGGAGAACTGTACAGTAGAATGGAATATCTTCCCGTTGCTCAGGGAAGATAAAAATTAAACGACACAGTTTTTCGGCCAACGTTATAAAAGTAATAATTGCGGATTTATTCAAAAGGTTTCTTATATACAAAAAAAAAACAGAACATTCTTCTTATTTTCCATCTGCAACATTCTCCCCCGCCGTGAAGTAGTTCGCAAAGTACTCGACCGACTCCAGAAAATATAAAAAGTGGCAACACTGAATGACCACTTCCAATTCGTCTCCATGCCAGCTGGGTAAATCTCCAATTATAATTTTCTTCTTTTGATCTGTTGAAGAAACAATTAGTTGGAACGAGATAGACATATCAACAAACAAAATAAAGATTGACACACAAAGCCCTTATCGTATTGTGAGAGTGAGTAATATAAATAGCCGTTTGCTCATTGCCTTTGCCATTGCCATATGTCAATAAGTGGTTTTCTCTTTTCCGCTACCTATAATATTTCGATCGCCGATCGCTTTCGTTTTACTATCAAGTATTGTTGTGAATGGCTTCGCGTCGGTTCGGTTTTGTAATTATTGCGTGTAATCTGTTTTTCTTAGTGTTGTATAATTTATTGTTTAGTATAATAAGTGTAGTTAATTTAAATTCGGGGTGTGTGCTGTCAATGATGCAGTTGGTTTTATGGTTGCAGGTGAGTTATATTTTATGTAATTTCATTTTGAATTTTGGGTTGTGTTGGGTTAAAATGTGTGTTAATTCATGAATGGAAGCTTGGGAAATTTTTGAGTGGGGGGTTTTTTTTTTTTTTTTCTTTTTGTGTGGGGTAGTGTGCTCGCTTCGTAGAAGTGGACTGTATTAGTAATGTTTATTATGGGGTTTTGTTTGATTTATTTATTGAGTGAATTTCATGAGTGTTATGTTGGTAGGGAAATTCTATCTCTTGTGAAATTTATGTTTATATGTTAAATGATATTTGCTGTGTGGTGTTGAGTTATTTATAATATTTATTTATTTTTTTTTTGTGATATTTTACTTGTGAGAAATGTGCGTGAATGACAAAATAGTGTGTATGAGAGTGTGATTTATCAATTATATTTGTTTATATATATTTTGTTTATAATGGTTAGAGATTGGTTTCTTCGACAGATTTATTACTTGGTAGTATGCAAATTTTTGTGATTGGCCTTTTCAGCTCACCAGTTTTTTTTTTTAGGGTGACGACGCGAATGCGGTTGTCTGCCCCAGGATGAACTTGTGAAACTCGGGCCAGACTCCATTTGGATAGCGGAATCCGTTCATCCTTTATTAGCACAAGGTCTCCTAATTGTGGTTGAGATTCGCTCCTGAGCCATTTTGGACGCTGCTGCAAACGCGATAAATATTCGGAACTCCATTGCTTCCAAAAGGTCTGCAACCTTTGTTGTATCCGTTTCCACCGATCGTTGTAGCAAATTTTTTCGTCTACGATGTTTGGCTCTGGTACACTTTGCATGGCTCTCCTGGTACTATAGTGGGCTGCTTTGCGAAGTGTTTCCAGCTCCCTGTTGGCTCCAACAAAATTTTTTCCACAGTCGCTGAAAATCTCCTAAATGCAGCTATTGTAGTACCCCGCACCACCTGTTCATCTGCGTTTCACCTATTCCCATACACTTCCTATTTGCCAACCACAACTGCTTGCAGAACCATATTACCATATTACCGCATACCAAAAATGCATACTCTTCAATATTTCCAACAAGTCGCCTCACTAGGTTAATGTCAAAGCATATCACACATATCGCCGACAGAACCCATAAACAATATGAGTAATGGGACAGCAAGGGAACTCCACTTCAGTTCTGTACACATATGCTGATGTCGCACTGTGTGTAACTAAGGCGAAGTGTGAATGACATGCTGGTAATTCTGACGCACATATGCTGATAATGCACTATGCGCAGCTAGGGCAAAACGCCAATGACTTGTTGCGACATCGATGGTATTTTGGGTTGCGAAGGTATGAAGGACTGCATCAGCATTATTGAGCAACGCATTTCCAAGAAGTGCGAAAGAATGTATGTTGGGGGGGGAACGCAAATGAACATGGATGAACTAGGAAAGTGGTATAAAAGGACTGAGAATTTTGGAAGCAAGACAGAGTTAATTATAATAGCAAATAAGATAGACTGCAGCCAAGCTAAAGACAGCGGGTCTACTCTTATACAAATAAAAACACAATATATATATATAAATCAAATAATCCTACAGAGTCGCAGCCTAGCTAGAGACAGCGGGCTCTGTAATAATAGAAAAAACAAAACACCTAACGTCTTTGATTTTTAACTCTCCGTGAGTTCGCTCTTCTCCTGGAGACAGGAAAGCACGGCGAACTGGAACGTCATAACATTTGGTGGCAGCGGTGGGATTCCACGAAAAAAAAAAAAAGGGATTCACTCTACCAAAGAACGAGCCTACTTTGCACTCGATGCGTACTGGGGCTATACACCAGCAGTAAAAAGTGAAAGTGAAAGTCCCGAAGATTGTAAGACCTGGCGAATTCTCTACGCGAGACGCCGGAGGCAAACAGTTGGGCAAGTGTTAAAAGACCAGGTGTAACACACAACTTTAGGGCGTGAAGCCTACCTGGCAATTCAACATCAGAAACAGCAGCAGCAATTCAACATCGGAAATAACAGCAGCAATACGAGCGATCACAATACGAGCAGAAACAGCAGCAGCAATTCAACATCGGAAATAACAGCAGCAATACGAGCAATCACAATACGAGCAGAAACAGCAGCAGCAATTCAACATCGGAAATAACAACAGCAATAAATATATATATCGTAAGCTATAATTGTAGTCCTATCATAGAAACAAAAATATTTTTTTTTTGAAAACAAACACGACATAATAGTGTATCATAGTGGTTTTTGATTCAATTCCTACACGCCATACTCACAAAACACAAAATTTTTCCAACATTTCACTTACAAATTCTTTCCAACATTACTACCCGAAACCAAGCTAAAAGAATCCAGCTTTTTGAACAACTCCCCTTTTTCCCACATTCCCTGGAAGAAATCGAGTGTTCAGAATCTGACGCCATCATGTCAGAATATAAAGTTAGTCTAAACGACATCTATAACATTATCCCAGCCTTCAGCGGAAATCCTGAAGAGCTCAACAAATTCATAGCGTGTGGCAATATATTGTTCACCTCAATAAAAACAGAGGCAGAACACAAACTTTTCTTGGAGGTCGTGAAAACGAGACTCCAGGGACCGGCATTCGAGCTGGTCCAACTAAAGTCATTCACCAACTGGAGTGAACTAGTCTCGGAACTAGAGAGGCAATTTAAAGAGCAAAAGTCTCGTTCCTCGGCACAAAATGAGCTGCTAAACGCGAAGCAAAGGCTGACGGAAAGTGTAAAGGAATTTGGTGATCGCATTAATCGATTGCTAACCTCCTTGAACTCCGCTACCTTTGCCAGCACTAGCAACGAAGCCGTACGGAACTTCCTAGCCAACGAAAACGACCGGTTAGCAATACAGGTTTTCGAAGACGGTCTACGAAACCAAAATTTAAAATTTATGGTCCAAGCGCACGGGGAACTCGACCTAAGGAAGGCCATCGTGTACGCAGAGGAACATTCAGTTCGACTCGAGCGTACTGCAGAAGCCAACCTTAGGGAAAACAAAAAATACCCAGCTAAGTCTTCCTCCTCTAAGCCCATCTGCCAAATCTGTAACAGGGTTGGACACACATCCACCACCTGTTACAAGAATCAAAATCTAGTCTCCACTCCACGACTTATCTGCCAAACCTGCAACAAGATAGGACACACGTCCGCAACCTGTTACAGGAACACGAACCTCCCCAATTTCATTCCCCAACAAATAAAAAGAGAAGTGCAATATTTAATGTGTACATATTGCAATAAACTCAACCACCACCAAAACGAATGTAGGACACGTTTGGCTCAAATTGAAGCTGCTTCACGAACTACACACCAACAACCCAACCCCTCACAGATACACCCTAACAGAAACAATTTTAATAATTCCCCTCGAAATACACGCCGCGATGTCAGACATTATAGCACGTCAAATGAAAATAACGCGGGAAACGGATCGACTCGGGGAGATGGTGTCGACAATCATCCCCGAGTACAAGTACAAGCCGATGTCCACAGAACCCTAAATTAAATTTTAAAATATACGTACCATTTTGCCCCAAACGTTCGGAGCCGGTGGTACAAATAAAACTCTATCCGTCAGAAAAAAAAATGCTACATTCTTGATTGACACAGGCGCCGATATCAGCCTCATAAAAACAACAAGATTCGAAACTAACATATCCAGTAGAAACAAATGCACAGTATCCTCAATATCAGGAGAAACATTCTCTACAATGGGAGAAATTACAGGAACTTTGGAATTCCAAACGGAAGATCACTTGATTCTTCTGGAACATCCGTTCCAAGTGATACCCAAGCATTTAAGTTTAGCATATGATGGTATACTCGGTAACGATTTTTTAACAAAATTTAATTGTTACATAGATTATGAAGATAGGGAGATAGAGATAAAAACAAACGGTATGGTTACTACTGAACAATATAAAAAAGACTCAGCAATAATCAATAAGCCTGAGCAAACAGATAAATATCCAGCAAAGCGTAAGCCTGAGGAGAAAAGTGCCTCTGCAGAAAATAAGACTGCGATAAAAATAAATCCAGCTAAACGTAAGACTAAGGCAAAAGAAAACTTAGCAGACAGTAAGACTGAGGTAATGAAACTAAATAAACAAACTAAATATGAGAAGGAGACCACTATTTTATTGAAACTCCGAACACAGCAAGTAGTAGAGATTCCATTTAGAGAGAAAGAAGTAATGGAAGAAATAATAATAAAGAAGGAAGAAATTCTACCAGGTATATACATAGGTGAAACCTTAACCCAACAAAAAAATTGTAGAATCAACATATTAATGATGAATACCTTGGACACTGACCAAGAAGTAAACATAAACAGTATCAAACCAAAATGGGAAAAATTGAATAAATTCGAAGTAGTCAAGGCAGACGGATTAAGAGATCCGGTAGAGAATCGATTGAAGAAATTGGAATCACTCTTAGAATTCCAACATTGCAACACTGAAGAAAAGAAGTCTGTTCTCGACATTTGTCGAGAATACAATGAATTATTCTACATAGAAGGCGACCACCTTACTCATACCAATACTACACACCACAAAATAATAACGGACGAAGGAAAACCACCCCTGTATATTAAACCATATCGCCTCCCAGACAGCACTAAGGAGGAAATACACAAAAAGGTAAATGAAATGTTACAAGATGGTGTGGTGCAACCAAGCTATAGTCCTTGGAATTCACCTCTACTATTAGTTCCAAAAAAGCAGGTCCAGATGGTACTAAACGCTGGAGAGTTGTTGTCGATTTTAGAAAATTGAACGAAGCAACTATTGGAGATGCTTATCCTTTACCCAACATCACAGATATTCTGGATCAATTGGGAAGAGCAAAATATTTTAGTACCCTCGACTTAGCCAAAAGTTTCCACCAAATTCTTATGGACAAAGCAGATAAACACAAAACGGCATTTAGTACTCCGTTTGGACACTACGAATACAATCGTATGCCCTTCGGTCTAAAAAATGCTCCTGCCACATTTCAGAGACTTATGAACAACGTTCTAATGGGACTTCAAGGAATTGAATGTTTTGTTTACGTAGACGATATAGTCATCTACGGATATGATTTAAACGATCACAATACTCGTCTTATAAAAGTGTTCAGCCGCCTTCGAGAACATAATCTAAAGCTTCAGCCAGAAAAATGCCAATTCATCAGAAAAGAACTAATATATTTGGGACACATAATCACAGAAAACGGCATAAAACCAGATCCAGAGAAGATAAAAACAGTCACCACTTATCCACAACCGACAAATGTAAAAGGTATAAAATCATTCCTAGGGTTTGTCGGGTATTACAGAAGATTTATCTCTGACTTCGCCAAAACAGCAAAACCTTTAACTAACCTTTTGAAGAAAAATGTCACTTTCAAATGGGACGCCTTTTGCGATGAAGCATTTAGAACCTTAAAGCAAAAGATCGTTAATCCTCCTATATTAGCTTACCCTGATTTCAGTCAAGAATTCGTAGTAACAACAGACGCAAGTGACTTAGCATTAGGAGCAGTCTTATCACAGGGAACTATAGGACAGGATAAACCAATTTGTTTCGCCAGCAGAACACTTAACAGCGCAGAAACACGATATACAACAACAGAAAAGGAATTATTAGCCATCATCTTCGCAGTCAAACAGTTTCGACCATACATCTACAATACTAGATTTACTATATACACCGATCACCGGCCGTTACAGTGGTTAATGAACCTAAAAGATCCGACTTCACGACTAGCACGGTGGAGAATTTTGTTAGAAGAATATCAGTATAAAATCATTTATAAATCAGGAAAATGCAACACTAACGCAGACGCATTGAGTCGAATACCTAGCAATCAGAGTAACAACGTCATGGCAATTACGCGTAATCAAAAGAAAATACTGGAAGAAAATAGTTCGCCACAAAGTAAACAAGACGAGATACAAACAATTTCCAGTTTTTCCTTAATAGAAAAGAAAGGTACGGTTTATCAGGACAAAAATCTAAAATTTCAAGCAATAATACTGCCTTTAGTAAAATCTTCAGAAGAAAAATATCTTCAAGACTTAATACCAAACTTTGTTAAACCAGACGTAGCAAACATTTCGGAAACCGAATTCGGATATGTAATTACGTTACCAATACCATTTAGAAGTCACAAAGACGAATTGGTAACTGAAAAATGTTTCATCAAATTAAGGGATATCATAAATAAGAACCGACTAAAATTAATCGGTATCACAATCCCAAATCTAGGTAACAACATAAAAAACGCCGTCAAAATATTAATAGAAAAGGTTTTTGACAAAAACGATATTCAGATAATCCTATATAGTAACGACAGAGTCACCTTAAACGACCAAGAAAGTATCAAAAAGATTATATTTGAATACCATGATTCACCCTTTGGGGGACATCAAGGAGTCACTCGAACACTCAGGAGAATTAAGTCCAAATACTTCTGGCCTACAATGGCAAGGGACATAACTGAGTACATTCGAAAATGTACCTCCTGTCAGGTTAATAAGAGCAGGCGAAATCCGCCCATACCCATGAAGATCACGACCACTAGTTCGAAACCATTTGAACGGATCGCGTTAGATATAGTTGGACCCTTACCAGCGAGTTATGATGATCATAAATACCTTCTAACCTTCCAAGACGATCTTACCAAATACTCTGAAGCATATGCTCTCTCCAATACTGAAGCTTCAACAATAGCAAGAGTTTTCGTCGAAAACATAGTTTGTCGACACGGCATTCCGTTCTCACTACTAACAGACCAAGGTGCAAATTTTCTAAGCAAAATGTTTTTAGAAGTGTGTTCGTTAATGAAAATAAAAAAACTAAACACAACACCATATCACCCGCAAACGAATGGAGCGCTAGAACGCAGCCACAAAACTTTGACTGAGTATTTACGACATTACGTCAACCATGATCCACTTACATGGGATACCTGGATACCCTATGCGATGTTCGTATATAACACGACTCCCCATTCAAGTACAGGCTTTACGCCATATGAATTGCTCTACGGTTACCCAGCAAACGTACCTAGCAAATTCGCACAACAACCAAACATTTCATATAATTATGATAATTATGCGAATGAGTTGAAGGCACGATTGCAACACGGATACCAAGCAGCGAAGGAAATACTGAACAAGAAAAAGGAAAGCTCTAAAAAATACTTCGACGCCAAAACCAACACCAAAAAATTTAACGTAGGTGATAAGGTCTTACTCAAAAATAACGCTAGAAAAAACAAGCTATCCCCATTATGGGAAGGTCCATTCGAAGTCATTAAAATAATATCCAACGAAAACACTATAATTAAAGTTAAAAACAAACCCAAATTAATACACAACAATAACCTACAGTCTTACTACGAATAAATACACTCACCACGTTCACACGTACAATTTTACCTCAAACAACTACTTACATTTACACACCCAGATAGGCTTACCTATAATGTCAAGTCCTAAAAAAAAAAAATCTCCTCAATCCTCTTCTTTCAAAAGATGGAGTCGACATACTACGAGCCAGATTCAGAATGGAGACTGTCTAATACGGTAACTCAAAGGGAACTCCGGTTACGTCGTGGAACTATTAAGATTGGCAGAGGATACCCAAACGACATAGAATTAGATACTCCACTTGTGTCCCCTGGTCAATCAGCAATACACATAGATCTCAACGATCAAAGAGTGCACATAGCAGACTACCATGTCTCACGTGGAACATACATAAATGGAGAAAGACTCACCCCTTGCACTGTAAGGGAGCTCCATTTCGGGGACACAATAGGCTTTGGAGTAGGGGAAGAAGATTTCGAAATAGACTTCTGCCCCACCTATGTCCTGAAAGGTCCACTCCCACGACGCTGGAACCCCGTAACACGTACTCCACCACACCAAATCGAATATGACAACGATTCAAACGATGGGTACGAATCCTCGGACACGGTAGTATGGGACCCACTTGATGATTAAACATGGATATACGCCTATTCATAATAGTATTACCAACCATTATTAATGCAACTCTCCAAGTAAATCAAATACAAGAAAACCCAGGGATATATTTCGAAGAACTAGGAAAAGCAGAACTCTTTTCTAATGAATGGAAACTGATAGTCTACTATGATCTCGAAAAACTCACGCAAGCCTTAGTTCATGCAGATCACTACGTAAATGAAATCAACTCACTATGTAAACAACTAACAGGTATAGCAAACTTCGAACTCATATGCGACAGCTCAGTAACCGAAATAACCCACTTAATGGAAGATATTAAATTAAAGTACAGTATTCTGCAACCAAAAAATAGGAAAAGGAGAGCATTAATAAATATGGTAGGCACATTAAGCAAGTCACTGTTTGGAACATTGGATGACGACGACGCTAAATATTATGACCGTCAAATAGATAAATTGCAAACAAATGAAAAACACCTACTAAAACTAATAAAAAACCAAACACTAATCATAGAAACTACAGCAAACATATTCAAGAAAACTGAAAGTACCATGGAAGACCAATTAAAGGCAATAAATTCAAAATTTGACAATGTTAAGTACATGCTCGAAAATCTAATCAATCAAACTTCCGACCAATCCACTCTTATAAAAATGGAATCCCTTACATCATTAGTCACACTTCTAATAATTAGATACGAAAATACGATTTCAGACATTCTGGACATACTCACCAACGCTAAAAACGGCACACCTCACCCGTCTATAATTACCCCCGACCAGTTAAACTTGGTATTAATAAACATTAAACAACAACTACCCAGCGATACAAAGCTTTCATCCCTTATAGACAATAATAATATTCTTCTCCTATACCAGATTAGTAAAATGAGTGCCACAATAATAGAACAAAAAGTAATCTATGAATTTCTAATCCCTCTTCCATCTATCGAAAATTATCACATTTACAAAGTAATTCCATTACCCACTCGCTTCATGACAAACTTCGTATTTATACAACCAGCTATGAAATACATACTCATCGATTATAGGAAAGAACACTACTATAATATCGACGAGGAAGAATTAAAACAATGCAAAACCCAGAAAAATCAATTCTTATGCGAAATAGCTCACCCTTTATTCAACACAAACACTAACAATCCTCCATGTGAAATTCAAATACTACAACGTACCAACACATACCCGGTCAATTGCGATATAAGAGAATCAAATATCCCAACAGTATGGATACAACTATCACATACTAACACGTGGTTGTTCTCATCCATCAACGAATACTCTTTTGACGAAATTTGTCAAGATACACTTACGACGTATTCCCTAAAAAACACAGCCACTTTACAACTCTCTGGAGATTGTTACCTTAAAACAAAAGAGCTAACAATCCGAGCAAACAAAGAAAAAAGCACATACATCCATAACACCTTTATACCATCCCTTAACATTTCCACTATTTTAACAAACTATACTAGTAGATCATGGAACGAAACAAACAAAACCACATTCGTTAAATTTTCAAGTCAAGACGACTTAAAATCACTTTCTGAAAGCATAAATTTCATGAAAAATGTAGAAGATAACCCTCTCATATCGCTAGACAAGCATAATATCCATCATTACGCATCTACCTACATTATCTTTGCTCTAATTCTAACACTATTTTGTTACAAACAATACACCAAGTACAAGTTCAAACACGACTCTGTTACACCTAAATCCACTCCCGAAATCAAAAACAATCCCAAAACAATTAATGACAATGAAACCCCTACTATTACACTTGGAAATTAATAAACTTAAAATTGCAAAAGAAAAAAAACAATATTTCGTTTAAGCAATAAATAAGAAAACTTTGTTACAACATCTCCTTAAAGTAATAATAGTAAAAAAAAAAAAAAAAACTATGTCATAGAAAATAAGCCAATAGAAAGTAATTGTAAATTGTTTCTAAAAAAAAAATTCTCCTAAGTCACCTCTCTGAAAGAAAATTGATCTTTTCACTCCCAATTTTCTTTTTCTAAGGGGGGAAGGATGTAGTACCCCGCACCACCTGTTCATCTGCGTTTCACCTATTCCCATACACTTCCTATTTGCCAACCACAACTGCTTGCAGAACCATATTACCATATTACCGCATACCAAAAATGCATACTCTTCAATATTTCCAACAAGTCGCCTCACTAGGTCAATGTCAAAGCATATCACACATATCGCCGACAGAACCCATAAACAATATGAGTAATGGGACAGCAAGGGAACTCCACTTCAGTTCTGAACACATATGCTGATGTCGCACTGTGTGTAACTAAGGCGAAGTGTGAATGACATGCTGGTAATTCTGACGCACATATGCTGATAGTGCACTATGCGCAGCTAGGGCAAAACGCCAATGACTTGTTGCGACATCGATGGTATTTTGGGTTGCGAAGGTATGAAGGACTGCATCAGCATGGTTGAGCAACGCATTTCCAAGAAGTGCGAAAGAATGTATGTTGGGGGGGGAACGCAAATGAACATGGATGAACTAGGAAAGTGGTATAAAAGGACTGAGAATTTTGGAAGCAAGACATAGTTAATTATAATAGCAAATAAGATAGACTGCAGCCAAGCTAAAGACAGCGGGTCTACTCTTATACAAATAAAAACACAATATATATATATAAATAAAATAATCATACAGAGTCGCAGCCTAGCTAGAGACAGCGGCCTCTGTAATAATAGAAAAAACAAAACACCTAACGTCTTTGATTTTATTTTTAACTCTCCATGAGTTCGCTCTTCTCCTGGAGACAGGAAAGCACGGCGAACTGGAACGTCATAACACTATGAAGGCTTGAGGTGTCATGTCACTGACAAGCGCAAGGTGTAGCGCTTTGGTAGCCAAACAAATATATATGGCAAAATATGCCTTAAAGTTTTGGTTCCTCGACCCTTCCAAGCCTTTACTTCGATGGGACCAGCATAATCCACTCCAGTGAAGCTGAAAGGTCGAGAAACTCTGACCCGAGGTGCTGGTAAGTTGCCCATTAATTGTTGAGCACTCTTTGCCTTGTACCTGTAGCATATTGTGCATTTGTGGATGTGCTTCTTCACGATGGTTTTTATATTTAAAATCCAAAAACGCTGGGGAAGGTAGGAGATCATTTGCTGAGTCCCTCCGTGAAAGGTTTTTTCATGCGCGTCCCTAAGTAAAAGATTAACAAAGTGATGACTTGGCTTTAAAATTATCGGATGTCGTTGTTCATAACCCAAGTCCGCGTTTTGTAGTCGGCCTCCTACTCGCAAAATATTCTCCTCATCAACGAAAGAATTTAATGATTTTAATCCTTTTGTTTTTGATGAAAACATTTTAGATTGAGCAATCCTAACGGCGAACTTTAAGGCTGAATGCAATTCCATCGTAGAAAGGGTGTCTAATCTTCGTTGCATTGGTGGAATTCGGAAATTGGACACGAATCTCATGCAATATGCTAATATCCGCAATAGTTTCTGAAGACTTGAATGTCGATGGATTAACATATCGATGCTATTGCGCTCAGTTTCAACACAATGTGTCTGAATAATTGTGCGACTTTCCTCCTCCGTCACTATATTTATCGGTTGTCCTGGCATTGTGAAGTCCCACTCCGACCTTAGGAATTGTGGACCGTTCCACCAGAGAGTGTTTCCGTCTAAATCGGAAGGAAAAAGACCACGCGATGCCAGATCTGCTGGGTTCTGTTGAGTTGGAACATGTCTCCAAATGTTGCAGCTTGTGATTCGTTGGATTTCGGAAACGCGGTTGCTTACAAACGTCTTCCATCTGGATGGCGGTGCTGTGATCCAAGCCAAAGCTATTGTCGAATCTGACCAGGCGTACGTCTTTGCGTTACTCAATCTTAAGGCTTTTGCTGTATAGTCTAAGAGCGAGGCCAGAATAACAGCTCCACAAAGCCCAGTCGGGGAAGCGTAACGGTTTTCAATGGAGCAACCTTCGTTTTCGAAATGAGTACGTGCATATGTATGTTGTTGTCCTTATCTAAAACACGTAAGTTGATAACTGCCCCATTAGGCTTTCGGAAGCATCACTAAATCCATGAATTTGTACTCCCTTGTTTAGTTTGCGTAGCTGAATCCATCGTGGCATGTGAATTTTTTCAACTAATGGAAGTTCCTGACATAAGGCGTCCCATTCCTTCTTAACCTCCAAAGGAATTGGTTCATCCCATGACACACCGCGGCACCAAAGTTGCTGCATCAAAATGTTTGCCCTTACGACACAGGGGGAAATCCATCCAAGGATCGAAGAGGCGTGCGACTGTCGACAGCATAGTTCGTTTCGTGGGAACCTGAGAAACATCGAAGGACACATTTTGGAACGAAAAGGAATCGTCAGTGGGATACCACTTAATACCCAAGGCCTTAATGTGGTCCGTGGACTCAAAGGGTAACGAAAAACCTAACTCCTGCTGATCCAATGGGATGCCTTCCAGTACCTTCTGTGAGTTGCTCGTCCATTTCCTCAGGTTGAATCCTGCGGTGGCTAACAACGACCGCACCTCATTTCGTTTTTCGACGGCTTCGTCTACAGTGTCAGCTCTAGAGATTAAATCGTCAACATACATTTCCTCTCGTACAGCTCTTGCACCCGCAGAGAAGCGTGCCTCTTCTTCAATTGATACCTGGTTGAGAGTGCGGATTGTGAGATACGGTGCGCTTGCGGTACCGAAGGTCACGGTATCCAAACGATACGTTTTGATCGGCTCACTCTTGCTGCTCCGCCAAAAGATAAGTTGGTAATATGCATCTTCCTGCTTCATCCGAATCTGTCGATATATTTTCTCGATGTCAGCTGTAAAGGTAACTTTATGAGTTCTCCACCTCAATATAATATCAATAATATTATTTTGCTTTTTAGGGCCCACCATCAGTCTGTCGTTCAAGGACGTACCATCTGATGTTTTTGCCGCAGCATCGAAAACAACCCGGAGCTTCGTAGTTGAACTGGCCTCCTTCAACACCGCGTGATGAGATGCAAAATAATGATGTGGAGTTTGAAGCACTTTATCAATGCCGGGACTCAATTCGGTCATCTGACCAAGTTCCAGGTATTCTTCAATACATTTTGTGTAATCCATGTGTAGTGTCGGGTTATTGTCCAGACGTCTCTCCAATTGATGATACCTACGCAAGGCTGCTAACTTCGAGGCCCCAAGCCCAGGA
Source organism: Cheilosia variabilis (assembly GCA_951230905.1). NCBI lineage: Eukaryota > Metazoa > Arthropoda > Insecta > Diptera > Syrphidae > Cheilosia > Cheilosia variabilis. The sequence goes on along the minus strand of OX579676.1, from coordinate 96,384,406 downwards.
TAACATCCATCCTTAAAGGGAAGTGTAACTTCATATTGCCCATCAGGCAAACGTCTGGTCGTCTCGTCAAAGTGCTTCTCACACTTCTGATTTTCATCAGTATCTGCTACCTGGAATGGTATCTCTTCGATCTCCCAAAACCTTCGTAACTGTGTATCTACGTCGCACACCTGCAGAAAACTTCGAACCGATTTATGTGGTTGAGCGGATACCTTGCCTAGCAAGATCCAACCGAGCTGGGTATTTTGAGCAACAGGTGACATTTCGTCGCCCCTGGCGATTTCTGGGAGAATCAGCTCAGAATACACATCGCTGCCTAACAAAATATCCACCGTAGCAGGTTGGAAAAACAGTGGGTCAGCTAAGACAAGTCCGTTGATATGTTTCCATCTATTGAATGTCAGTTTGTGGGCCGGGAGAAGCCCAGTCAGGGATTTGTACACAAAGGCTCGTGTACTGGTCTCAAACGGAGAGTGTAGAGACCCGAACGATATATCAGCATACCGATGGCATGCTCCACTGCTGACCTTACCCAGCCCTGACACTTCAATAAATGTACTCCTGGTACTTAGATTGAGTAGCTGTGTTGCCGCCTCAGTAATGAATGTGGCTTCAGATCCCGGATCGATCAAGGCTCTTAGGTTGAAGTAATTACCTCTCGACGATTTGACCTTCACCATGGTGGTAGCTAGTAAAATTTGAGTGTTGGTAACGTGTTGAGCGAGGTGGTTTCGAACTGCCGCACTCGTTGTTGGAAGCTCCTGGTGAGTAGTGTGAAAAGTCGGAGTTTTTGAGTTTAAACTCGATACTTGGTGTGACTGATTTTGTGTATTTGTGTTGAGTAGGGTTGCAAAAGATTGTAGTGTAGTGGAAGTGTGACTGTTTGGGTGATTAACACCCGATGTGTGTTGTGTAGGGTATGTATGTGACTCACCAGATGTTGAAGTGTTGGTTTCTGATATTATATTTGTGTTAGGGTGAGAATGAAGAAGGGAGTCATGCCTTTGTTGACAGAAATAGCAACGCGTTGGACATTGCTGAGTAGAATGGCTGTACGCTAAACAATTGCTGCAAACACCGATTTTTTTAACAATATTATAGCGTTCACTAATGCTCATTTTAACAAACCGGTTACAGGTCCGAATCGGATGCTGTCCCTTGCTACAAACCCTACAACTAAACTGCTCTTTGTGTTTTGTATGCCTAACATGAAATGTGGTTTTGGTTGCGGTGTTCCTTTGGATCGGGTTTTTCGATTTTGGTTTTTGCTGCTCAACTACCTCTAAAGTCCTAAACCTGGTTTCGAGAAATTTTGTGAACTCATCGACCGTTGGCAACTCCTTCCTGGCTCCTAGACTCTCTTCCCACATTTGCTGCGTGTATGGAGGTAATTTTTGAAACACAATGTAAATAACTATTAAGTCCCATTGCTTTACAGGCACACCAAGGTTCTCCAGGGAATGCAGACACTCTGTGGTCGTATCAAGCATGGTTTTTAGTCCTACGGCGTTTTCGTTTTGCATAAGCGGTTGATTAAAAAACACTTTCAAATGCGTATTTACTAAGAAACGTTTATTGTCATACCGTGAACACAAAATGGACCATGCCTTATCATAATTCCCGGTATCGATTTCCAAATGCTGCAATAAACGTTCGGCCTCACCAGATAAACCTGACTTCAGGTAATGTAGTTTTTGAATTTCTGTTAGACTCGCATTAGTATGAATCATGGATTCGAATTTGCTCTTAAATTGTCTCCATTTTTCATACTGCCCTGAAAACATAGGCAGCGCCATTTCTGGTAAGCGTATACCATGCTGAGCTGCATTATTGTGAGCCGATGTGCTCTGGGATGCGGTTTCCGCTATCTTGTCCAAACAGTCCAAAAGGTCTGCCTTAAACTCTAGATAAGTTTCACAAATCTCCTCTACAATTCCCTCAAACTCCTTCATTGCATCTTCATCGTCCACTAGAGTAACTAACTTTTCATTAATGGTCCTACTTTGTCTGAACAAATCTTCTAAAATTGTCAGTCGACCATTGACTAGATTTTTTGTCTTCTTACTTTCAGCCGCTGAACCAAAACTCTTATAATCCATTTGAATGATTGATAAGGCATTTTTCAACAACTTAAGTTTTTTCGCAGCGTTCATGATTACGAACAGGCAAAATATATGGCAACAAATATGAATATGGCAAAAAACTTGGCTATTACTCGCTCACCTGGTACTGCTGCATACAATATGTAGATGATGTTTAAATTGTAGTTGAATTACACGTCGCGTAAACCCGTTTGACACAAAAAACTCACAAGGGTAATGTCTGATTATGATAATTTTTAATTAATTTTTCAGTTTATTTGATTTTTATTTTCAGTTCTGTCACACAAATTTGTCACTTTTTAGTTCGGATTTGGCTCGAATGGACCAAATGTTTAAATCTTAAACAACTGTATTATGGAAAAAGATGTACAAGGAGAACTGTACAGTAGAATGGAATATCTTCCCGTTGGTCAGTTAAAACGGATAAAAATTAAACGACACAGTTTTTCGGCCAACGTTATAAAAGTAATAATTGCGGATTTATTCAAAAGGTTTCTTATATACAAAAAAAAAACAGAACATTATTTACATTTCAACTGTCAAGCTGTCACACTGACATAATAGTTTTCTTAACTTTAAGGCTTTTATGTTAATAGAAAAATTGAGTATTCATGATGTAAATAAATTTGTTTAGAAGCATAGATTCTTATTTTCCATCTGCAACACAGTTTATTAGAAGTAGGGAAGAATTTCACTTCAGGTTTTCAGCCAAAAGACTCAGCAATAGCCAATAAGACAAAATAAAATAAATAACGCAGCACAACTGAGGACAAAAGAACCTCAGCAGAAAATAAGACTGCGGTAACTAAAGACTCAGCAATATCCAATAAGACTGAGCAAAATATAATAAGTCCAGCAGCCAGTAAGACTAATCACTCGAAAGGATTAGCAGAAAGTAAGACTGACTTCAAGAATAACAATAATTTCGAAGACTTAGATAAAATAACAGTCATTCCTTAGGAGGAATTGCCTACGGGACCAAGGGCTGAAAAATCTAATTCCGAACTAACACCCATAAATGAGCAAAGACCAATTATCATTCAACCCTGAAGCCAACACATTTGGAGATATTATCATACAAAAGAAACAAATCATGCCAGGTTTATACCATAGACAAACCATACTGAGACCCCCAACTCACAATCCTCTTGCCGCTGGGCCCTATCGGTGTTATGTTAAAAAAGAATCAGTGTGACATGCAAAAACACACAAAAGCTACAAAAATAAATGCTGCCAACCGCGGCACAGTGGGGAAATGTGAAAGAGTTCGGGAATACCATATTTCTACATTACTGAATGCCATTGGTTAGTTACTATAAATTGTTAAAAAGAGAATAATTTGATTTGTTTGGTTAGTTAAACAATCTAAAGTTGATGTTCTATATACTAGAAACATATTAGGACAAACATGGTTGCGTATTTTCCGCTTTTGGATATCATTAACTTCGATTTCGTGTGTAAACTTTTCTTAAATAATGAAGAAAATTCGCTCAAAATGTTTTTATATTTCCTCAACTAATCTACATTGTTAATTTTTCATGAATATTTTAAGCAAATGTGTACTTATTCCTAAAAAAAATATTATCCACACGTAACGAACAATTTCAAATTAAACGGATAAAATTCTATGAACGCTGGCAGCAACTTTGCCCAAAGCGGAAGTGTCTCATACCTCCTGGGAGTGTGTTGGTGAGCCGGAATTTTTGAAATTTCGTGACATTTGTCAATACGATTTTCTATGTAAGAATACTAGCGCACCAAACGTGAACACTCAATAAAAATATAGCTTGTAGGCTAAGTAACGGGAAATCGGCCGGAGTTGGTGGTCTCGGTATTGTCTCTGGTTGGTCAGACCCAACGACTCAAGAATAAAAATATTAAGGATGAACACGTTGGAAACTGAACAACGAATAAACATGGAAGATCTTGATCTTGAATGGGATAAGTTGGACAATTTCAACCTGGTATCAACCAATCGAATGAGATAATTAAAGGCAGATTAAATACACTGCAATACGTCATTGATCTCAGTCACTGTAACATGGAAGAGAAACAATCTATTTTTAAAATATATAGGGAATACAATGATTTATTTTTTCTTGAAGGCGATAACCTTACATTTACAGAGACATCGAAACATAGGATCATAACAGACCAAAGCAAACCCCCTTCATTTGTCAGACCAGATATGCTACAAAACGACATCATTCAGCCAAGCGCTAGCCCATGGAATTCTCCTCTACTTCTTGTACCCAAGAAACCAGACAAGGAAGGCAACAAGCGATGCCTAGTTGATTTTCGCAAACTGAATGAACTAACAGTTGCCCATGCATATCCTCTACCAAACATTACCGACATTCTGGATCAGTTAGGCAGAGCATCCTCCTTTAGCACCTTCGATTTGGCAAGCGGATTTTATCAAATCCTAATGGATGACGAAGACAGATGCAAAACTGCTTTCAGCACTCCATATGGACATTACGAATACAATCGTATGCCATTTGGCTTGAGAAATGCTCCTGCAACTTTCCAGCGGTTGATGAACACCGTTTTGATTGGCCTACAAGGACTTGACTGTTTTGTCTATGTCGATGACATAGACCTTTACGGATATGACCTTAAAGACCATAATAACAAACTTACAAGGATATTTGACCGCTTAAGAGAACATAGCTTAAAGCTCCAACCAGACAAATGTAATTTTCTGAAAAGAGAGCTCATGTATCTTTGTCATATTATTACTAAGCACGGTCTAAAACCAGATCCTGAAAAGATTAAGGCAGCTAAAACGTATCCAACACCCAAAAACGTAAAAGGAATAAAATCATTGCTTGGATTCATAGGATATTACAGACGGTTTATTGAAAATTTCTCAAAGCTAAGCCACTAACCAAATTTTTGAAGAAGAATATCGTATTTAAATGGAATGTATTCTGCGATGAGGCGTTCCAAACTTATAAAACCTCCCATCTTAGCATACCCAGACTTTAGCAAAGACTACATAGTGACAACCGACAGTGACATTGGGCTGGGAGCCGTACTATCACAAGGAGACATTGGTCAAGACAAACCAATTTGCTATGCCAGTCGAACACTGAACGACGCCGAAACTCGGTACAGCCCTACCGAAAAGACACTATTGGCGATCGTGTCTGCTGTCCAACAATTCAGACCTTACATCTACGGACGAAAATTCACGATATATACGTCACTATATGCCACTACAATGGCTTATGAACCTTAAAGATCCGACGTCAAGACTAGGTCGTTGGAGAATATTACTAGCCGAATACGAATATAGAATTGTGTACAAGGCAGGAAAATACAACTATAATGCGGATGCAGCATACATATACAGCAAATAGCAATGATGCAGAAACAACAGGCAAAGTTTTAGTCACTACTAGAAACAAGGCAAGAAGTCAAGACATTGACGAAATAGTCCTGGTGAGTAGCGAAGAAATCACACTTCCACCACTCTGCTGGTGCTGGTAATATAGTCGAAACATTTAAGCCAATAACACTCGCCGAACACTGTTCACCAATTCAAATTTTCATTTTATATCACGAAAAACGCCAAGAGGAAGAACTACTCAAAAATATTACTAGCTATACTCGTCCGAATCCAAAAGAAATAAAAACGTACCCAAACGCAGTAAAATCCCCTACGTATATCATTACCACTATTCAATTATAATACAATGGACACATCCACTTTTGAAAAAAACCTTTTTTAAAATTCGAGACTATTGTTTAAAAGAAGCCGCAGCGCAAATCGATATTTCCATCCATTCCATCTAGTGAGCCAATAAACTGTCGTCTTAAGAACTGCATATTGCAGGTATGCTCTCAAACAAAAATCACCGCATTCATCTACAATAGAATCAATTTAGTCGATCCACAAGAAATCGAGAAGATCCTATGCGAGTACCACCATTCACCTCTAGGTGGCCATCAAGGAATTTCCAGGACCATAAAACGTCTAAGAACAAGGTATTTTTGGCCGACGGCAAAACGCATATCACGGTCCTCATTATATTATATACAATTATTGCCAAAATTGGGAGATCATAAAATAGACCATTACCCAACGCATACAAAGTTGTTATAGATCTAGGTTAGGGAAATATAGAGGGCGTTGGAGGCGGATAGATGGAGGAGTCCAGGAAGTGACAGGGATTTAAGGAAGGAAACGGAAATGGAAAAGGGATGGAGTGTTATGTGTGAGGAGCATGGCATGCTTGCGTAGCACGGCTCTGCTCGCCGGATGGGGTGGTTCTTGTCCTACACACATAACAAGATCTACCACAAAACATTGAACATGCCAAAACAAAAAAACTTACTTTTTTTTTTGACAGCGAACGGACGTCCACCATACTGAAGGGGATGCTGATGTTGTTGCATCTAGGGCCAATTCCCACCCTTCCTGGAAGTTTTCGGCCGAATTTTAAACTTCCCCATGACTGGTCTAGATGCCGCTGACTAGACCATGTTCGCCGAAAGAACCGTAGCAGACCTTACCGCACCCCTGAAAATTTGATTAGCAAGCCATTATGCTCGAATGAGCATAAACAAAAAAATAACGCAATTCAACCAATATGGCGTGATGCACATCGAATTTATTTAACCAAACAAAAATCTTATATGGGGTTGCATACTAATTTTATACTTATAAACTAATGCTAGAAATATTAACTTTTATACTGAAAAGTAATTATAGCTGGATATTTATAAATATTAAATAATAAATACAATCAACAAAAAAAAATAGTTCTAAAGATAAAGCAAGAACAAACAAAAATATAACGATCAGTAAATCTCGCCGTCACAACAAAAAAAAATATCGGGCAACTGTAACTTTGGTGTACCCTTTCTTTCAGCTACTACTATCGCGATCCTACCTAAAAAGAGCTCTGTTTAGGGGGCTACTTTTACCACAGGGGTTCGAAACAAGTAACAAAAGGAAACGGAGGGGGAAACTTAGGAAAACAACCTAGAGAGAAAAAAAAAAAGGTTGGACTTAATAACTAATATATGATTTAACACGCTCTCAAGATCTATGATTGAAAATATCACGCCAAAATATCAAAAAAAAAATACATAAAAACAATTACAAAAAAAATTATATGCGATGGTGTTTTATTTGTTTACCCGACTATGCGAGTGGTTTTATATAAAATGTAGTATTTATGTGTATCGTTAAATATATGTGTACGTTCATAAACTCAAAATTTAAATAAATAAAGGGTGATTTTTTAAGAGGTTTAGAACTTTTTTTAAAAAAAAAACACAAAAAATTCGAAAAAATGAATGAAATATTTATTTGAATCGATAGTTTGAACCTTGCAATTTAATGTTTAAAGATAATTTCATGCAAATGTTGACCGCGGCTGCGTCTCAGGTAGCCCATCCGCTGAGTCCAATTTTGGCATACTCTTTCACACATATCGGCCGGTATCTCACGAATGAATGCATGGATGTTGGCTTCCAGTGCGTCAATCGAAGCGGGCTTGTCCCTATACACATTAGCCTTGGCATACCCCCACAAAAAATAATCTAATGGTGTCAAATCGCACGATATAGGCGACCAATTGACCGGCCCGAAACGTGAAATTAACTGTTCACCAAACTCGCCTCGCAATTGCGCCATTGTTTCGCGTGCTGTGTGGCATGTGGCACCGTCTTGTTGAAACCACATATCATGCAAGTCAAGAACTTCCATTTCGGGCAAAAAAAAGTTTGTTATCATCGCTCGGTAGCGTTCACCATTGACAGTAACGCTGCGATTCGCATCATCTTTGAAGAAATATGGCCCAATAATGCCGCCGGCCCATAAACCGCACCAAACAGTGGCTTTTTCGGGATGCATTGGTAGCTGTTGCAATGCTTCTGGCTGATCTTCACTCCAAATGCGGCAATTTTGCTTATTTACGTACCCATTCAACCAAAAATGAGCCTCATCGCTGAACACAATTTTTCGATAAAAAAGCGGATCCTCGGCCAGCTTTCCAAGAGCCCATTCACCAAAAATTCGGCGTTGTGGTAGGTCGGCTGGCTTTAGTTCTTGCACCAGCTGTATCTTAAAAGGCTTTACGCCCAAATCCTTCCGCAAAATTTTCCACGTAGTGCTGTAACAAAGGCCTAACTGCTGGGAACGGCGCCGAATCGACATTTCGCGGTCTTCTGTCACACTAGCTGATACGGCAGCAATATTTTCTTCACTACGCACAGTACGTAAACGTGTTGGTGGTTTAATGTCCAACAAAGTAAATTTGGTGCGAAATTTGGTCACAATCTTCCGAATAGACTGCTCAGAAGGTCGAGAATGCCGATCATAAAATGGAAGCAGCGCGCGATGAACATTTCGAACCGAGCACGAATTTTGATAGTAAAATTCAATAATTTGCAAGCGTTGTTCATTTGTAAGACGATCCATGGTTAAATTGCAAACCAAACTGAAGCTGTTTGACAGTGACACAAGGTACTAAACACACGTCAGCTGTCAAAACCAGTGTTGCCAAAACCAAACCAGCTAAAAAATCACCCTTTATATATATTGTGATGTTTGGCCGGTTATGGCAAGGGCTATAAATGTGTTAATTTTAACTGCACCGATTCATTCAGGATACAAAAAAAAATTTGTTTCTCCCCCTTTTTTTTTTTTTTTTGGTGTACGACTTTTATTTGGCACGACTGTATCGGCTGCTCGATTCGTGACCGTTGGTTGTACAGTCAAGAGGTAGCTTCCGTGTACACTATTGGGATTTAGAGGAATAGGCGAAATGATTCCGGATAGGTCCGGCTGAGCTCCTTATGATGAGACTCCGCTGACCCCACGGCTTCATATAGGTATACAAAAGTTTCACCTCTAAATCACCGCTAAGAGTGTATTTGCTTAGTGCTAATTTGCCTCGCTGAGGACAGCACTTTGATTAAAAAAAATTGTTGGCGGCCACGATAAGTTTATGACCGCCAATCCGCAAAATTCGCCAATTTAGTGATGCTCGTGTTACGTGCACAAAACGCCTATAAACATAATTTGTTCACACTCATCACAAAAACAAACAAAAAAAGATAAAAGTGTAGTCTTCACTTACCGGGAATATGAAATAGTTTCTATTAAACATATTTTTGGTTGTCGTTTGTGAATCACACTGTCCCTTTTTTTTTGCAAAAAGGTCTTCCCTTTTTTTTTTTTTTTCTTTATATATATATATGGTTATTCTATGTACCGCACTACTGCACCTTTCTTTTTTTTTTCTTCTGCTCGAAGATGTTAACTCGGCGACTGCACGTTTGTAAACGTCAACGCTGTTCGTCGATTCTTCGTCAGCGGGTCTTAACCGCACTCACCATTTGAACCTGTTCTTAATCATTCGATCCTTTGTTGTTTTTTTTTTTTTTTCTTTATTAAAATTGTTGTTACCTCTTTTAGCTTCATTAGTACATGATGAGAATCCACTGAGAATCGCAATTCAAATCTCTCAACGTTCATGACGTAGAAACGGTAAGGTAGCGTAACGCTCATATTGTTTTATGTTTTTCAGAGCTGGTTTGGAGCTCCTCTACAGCTCTGGGTAATTTCGAATTCGAGCTTCGAATTCAATAAACGTCAAAAAATATTACGAAAATGAATGGAAGCAACACAAAAAAACTATTCACACAACAATTTGAAACGCCGGCCGGTGGGTAAGTTTATTTCTTAAATCTATTTTTTTTTGTGAATATGCTAATTTATCTTTTGCTTTCTTTGCAATCGCAGACCCCAATGTCCCGATTTCCATGGGCATTTTTCACTTCGTCGGTAAGTATTCTTTATTTTGATTGATCTGCCCAAATTTCCCAAATATTATTTTCATTCCAGGTGACCGCAACAAAGCTCCGAATCTGTGGGTCACCTGTGTGCCATCAGAGGCGATAATAATAGGATCGTTTTGGTAGAGACCACAAACAAGCATAACAAGGACAGAGGATAGCCGAATAGTGCAGTTGACTGTATGGGCCGACATAGGCCGGATGTATCTCGTTTCCCTGTCATTTATCAAGATTGAGCAGATGATTGACCTATTTTATTTCGTTGCAGATGGATTTCTTTCGACCTTGCCATCGTGGGAAAACCAGCTTGCTGGCTGAACGTTCAACAAATCACTTGTCCTACAGTTACAGGTATGTACGCCTGGATATTTTCTGTATATGCTAAAGAACAGCACCAGTAGATGCATCGGATGTTAGGCTTTCTTAATCGGATAATAACCGGGCCATATTGAATGATGAAAACACTTATAATACGGATACATAATAACTAAATAAACTAAATCCGGAATACCTCTTGTCCAGGTAGAAATCGCATTTTCCGGGTCCGTATGTTGTATGTATTTGCGCTTTTTTCATTTGCATTACGTATGTTGACTCTAATTCTCTCGCGCACGCATTGAAGCCATTCTTGCCTAGGGAGGGTCAATAGCTCGCCATCCTCTACCGCGTTCAACTTACGGGCTATCTCGTAGCAACTAGCGTGTGTTACCATATTTGTACCAAAAAAGGCGAAGTACGGTGAAACACCAGTTGATGAGTGGATGGAACTTCTCAACGCGCCGGCGATGTCACTGAGATGGATATCCCAGTCGCGTTGGTCATCCTTAGGGTAGTAACGGATGGATGCCAAAAGTGTTCTATTCACCCTTTCTGATGCATTCGACTGTGGTGAATAGTATGCCGTCCTCATATGGCGAATGCCATACCTTTTTAGCAGGCCTTGAAATTCTTTAGCCAAGAATAGTTTTCCGTTATCGGAATGAATCACCTGGGGACACCGAACATATTGAATATATTGTTGTAGAGGAATTTGACTGGCATTTCGCATTGGTTTGAGGAACACGAATTTTGACAGATGATCTAACACGACAAAAACATGTGAATTCCCAGACTTAGATCTCGGGTACGGACCCAAAAAGTCTACATACAGTTTTTGAAACGGACGGTCGGAACAGTAGCTACTACATATAGGTGGACGAGATATCTGATTTGAAGACTTACACTGTTTACATATTCCACATTGGAATATATATTGCCTGATTTGGACAGTCATGTTCGGCCAGTAAAAGTATTGCCGATCCCACCATGAGCTGCCTGAGGGGGGTTGTGTGCTTGGGCAATTATATCGTCTGTTAGGCCCGATGGAATCCACAGACGCCACGTGTGTTCTACCATAGCCTCATTTCCTGCTGGTGGTAATGCACGTTTGTAGACAAAATTGTCTACTATTTTAAGGTCAGGTAGAATTTCTTTATTGTCTTGAATTGTAGTTATGAGACTTGTGTACTCCTCGGATTGGAATTCTTCCGAGTCTAAATCGACCAATGGTGCAATATCGTCTATTTCCAGGCTGTCTACGTAAACTCGAGCGAACCTTTTCGGTGCTCTATGTCGAAGGTGAACGCTTGGAGTTTGAGGCTCCACCTGGCTAATCGTCCGTTGAGGTCCTTGAGTCCCATCAACCATCGAAGGCTAGAGTGATCTGTAATCACTGTGAAGTCCATACCTTCGACATAGGGCCTAAATTTCTGCACTGCCATGACAGCCGCTAAACACTCCTTCTCGGTTACACTATAATTTTTTTGACATGCATTTAATTTTTGAGAAAAGTATGAAATCGGACTTTCTTCGTTTGAATCGTTTCTTTGAAAGAGGACAGCTCCTATGCCAGACTCTGATGCATCGCACTGGATATAGAAGTGCCTTGAAAAATCTGGATGTGTTAACACGGGGGCTGTTGTTAAAGCTTTCTTTAAATTCTCAAATGCCACAAGTGCCTCATTGGACATTTCAAATTTCTCTCTCTTCTTTAGCGTGTCCGTGATGGGGGCAGTGAGGCCGGAGAAATCTCGAATAAGCCTCCTGTACCACCCTGCAAGACCAAGCAGCCTGCGCACTTGCTTTGGAGATTTTGGTGTTGGAAACTCAGCGATTGCAGCTATTTTTGACGGATCTGTTTTTAGCATCCCACCACCAACGATGAACCCCAAATATCTCAGTTCCTTGAAACAGAATCTGGATTTGTTCACGTTGATGGTTAGATTCGCTTTACGAAGACACTGAGCCACTTCGTCAAGCAGGGCAATATGTGTTTTGAAGTCCGGAGCTACGACGAGCAAGTCATCTAAATATACGAAGACGCGGTCCTTTAGACGTGCGGGGATAACCTTGTCCATTAACCGGCACATTCTCTGCGCCGCATTACATAGCCCGAAGGGCATGACAGTGAATTGGTACAAGGGTCTCTCCGGCACAGTAAATGCAGTTTTCTCCCTACTCCGTTTCTCCAGTGGTATTTGCCAAAAATCATCTTTGAGGTCGATACTGCTGATGTAGTATGTATCTTGTAACCGGCTGAGCAGTCCGTCGATGTGGGGGAGAGGGTATGCATCTCTTTTGGTTAGCGCGTTGACTTTTCGCGAATCCAGCAAAGACGATTTTTGCCTGGCTTTCGGATCAATACCACTGGTGAACACCAGGGACTTTCACTCTCCTCCACAACGCCGAGACTTATCATCCGGTCAACCTCCTCATACAGCAGGACTTATCGTATCGCCGGAGAAACTTGGTAGTGACGTTGCTTCACTGGTGCCGCATCCGGAGTATCGATGACATGCTCCTCCAGCTCCGTCTTCCCGAGTCCATGCTGCGTATAGCAGAGAAATCTTCGTCTCACTGTCTCCAACTCGGAGTGCTGCTCTAAAGAGAGTTGGTGCGTATTGGGATCATCCGTTGTATCCAAAATAGACAAGGAACTTATTATTTTTGGGGCCAGTTGGAAGGCCTTCCAGAAGTCTATTCCCAAATACAACTCCTGATCTAATGTGGTCACTAGGTAAAATGTAATGTCTTCTCTTCTATTTTGATAGACAACTGGAGCTTTGATTCTACTTACTATGGATTGGTTCTTACCATCTGCAGTTTTTACCCCAGACTCAAATGACTGAATCGGTAATCCCACTGATTCCGCAAACTTAAAACAATTCTTGCCCAAAATACTAATGCTGGCCCCACTGTCAAGCAAACCTAGCACATCATTATCAGCGATTTTTATTTTTGCATACGGTCTCGGGTCATTGCCTATATTTATTACCGATGCTAATATGCGCTTTCTAGTCTCCTTTCTTATCTTGAATCTGTACCTTGTTTTCAGGATTCGTTTGGAAACAGTTTTGCCTTCATCAAATATTCTACTGCGTGCTGCATAATAATTTTTTATTCTAACATGCAACGGTTTAATTTCAAACTTTTTATCATTTTTACTTAACTTATTTAATTCTAGTTCCCTATTCCTAACTAATATTTTATTTTCGCAATTTTCAGCTGTCGAGGTCTGGTCTTTTGCTTGTTGCTCAACTCCTGACTCTACATCTAAAGTTAATGTGGTTCAGGATATTGGGTCGAACGCGACTCTCCCGATGGCATCGCGTTCATCTGGCGGTTTCCCGGGGTGCATCGACTGCACTTAGGAGTTATCACACCCTCCTGACCACATTTAAAACAAAATATATTCCGGACACTAGACGGACAATCGACGAATGAGTGGCCTTCAACTCGACAATTCCAACATAACAGTTGTCTTTGCTCGGGGTATCTTCGAGGTGGGCGGGGACGAGCTCCCCCACACTGCATTGCAGCTATCTGCTCATCTGGTACGTAAGTAGTCTCGTCTTCATTTTCATATCCCAACTCATTTGCTGAGTATCTTCCAGGTGGTCTATGAGGTTTTCCGACATCTCTCACCGGAAATGCTTTTTCCGCGTCAGCACATGCATGTCTCAGCTGGTCCAACGACGATATGGCCATGGGGAATATTAGTTTCCCGATCCTATCATTGAGGTTTCTTTTTAAGATCCTCACTAACTTGGCTTCCGGAATCTGTACTCTGAGCTGAGATCTGAGTTTCTCAATTGACACAAAAAGGTCATCGCTAGACTCCCAGGAACCCTGCCTACGATCCATGATGTCGCGTATTATCTCGAAATCCGATTTGGAGTTTCGAAATTGACCGAACAAAGCATCGCGTAGCATTGGCCAGTCTGGTTGGTAGTTCATGCGCTGAAACTGCCAAGAGGCGAGTCTCGAGGCGGAAAATAAAATCTTCAACCGTAAGCGTTTCTGGCTTGCCTTCGAAATTGATGGCCCATTGGTCAATTTGATTGACCCACGAGGATTGGGGTGTGGACCACTTTCCTGAAAGTGGTTAGGTGAATGGTGGTGCCAGTTCGCATTCGGCCATCTTTGTCGGTTTTGCCGGTTATGGTTATTATTATTATGTGAGAGGGGTTGTTGTACTGCGACCTTTTGGTCTATTGTACCCCCTGCTAACGCCTTAGTGAGGTATATGCCCTCATACGAGTTCCCCTCCCATTATAATTCCTTTCGGAATCATTTTAGAGGTTCTTGTACTCTCGTTTCTCCTTGGCGGAAGAAATCCGTCCTATAGCACTCTCTCTAGTCCAGTTTCCTTTAAGAATCTTAGGATGAGAGCTGGCTCCAGTGACCGTATTTCCTCATCAGATAGTTGGTACTTGCCCAAGTATTTCAGTCTTTTGTGGGTCAATGCCCCGATGCAAGCTTGGAATCTTTTCCGGTTGTATTGTCCCAGAAGTTTTTTAGCCTGCCTCATGCCTTGAGTGTTGTGCCAAGTTCTTGCCCTGTTTTCTTTCTCTAGTTTCCTAAATTCTTCTTTGAGGGTGTGATCCCCTATTCCGCAGAATGGTTCAGGACCTATGAAAGCTTCAGATGCTCCCTTTCTTGCTAGGGAGTCGGCCATTTCATTACCCTCTATTCCCATGTGGCCAGGTACCCAGCAGAGGGTTATTTTGTTTCTCCTACCCAATTCATTTAATTTTTGTAGGCATTTCCATACAAGTTTGAATTGGATGATGTAGGAGTTGAGTGCCATAATTGCAGCCTGACTGTCTGACATTATAGCTATATCACAGTTGGTTATGTTTCTGTCGAGGTTGATTTGGACGCATCTATCTATGGCATAGATTTCGGCCTGAAAGATGCTGGTACTTTTGCCCATTGGTTCAGAATATTTGGTTCTAGGCCCGCATACTCCCACTCCAGTTCCCTCATCAGTTCTTGACCCATCTGTGTACCACTTTGTTGTGTTATTGCTCAGTTTGTGAATTGTGGATTCGTTGCTCCAGTTCTTCTTGTTACTGAGCTTTGTAACAAAGTTCTTTTGGAAATCAAATTTTTTGATGGTATCGTCTCTAGGAAGGGCCAGTAATGGGTGTTTTTTGACTAGTGCATCAAACTGTTTTAGTGTAATGCACTTTCCTCGTCCTATTCCTTCTTTGGCTATTCTTAGAATCGTTTTACTTGCACATTCCTCAACCACGAGGTGCAAGGGGGTCAGTTCCAATAGCACTTCCATAGCTGCAGTTGGACAAGTTCTCATGGCCCCTGTAATACATAGGCATGCCAGTCTTTGCACTTTATTGAGTGTCTTCCTTGTAGTGGATAGACTGGTTCTTCTTACCCATGCAATCGCTCCATATGTGATCATTGGTCTCACAATGGCAATATACATCCATCTAAGGATGGTCGGGCTACATCCCCAGGATTTGCCCGCTAGGCTCCGGCAAATCATTAGAGCCCGCGTTGCCTTCCTGTTTATCTCATCTGTATGTTTTTTCCAGAGGAGTTTGCTGTCTAGGGTTAGTCCCAGATATTTAACTTCGTTGACTGATGCCAGTGTGGTACCCGACAACCTTATCGGTCTCAGCCGTTCGAGTTTTCTTTTTCTCGTGAATGGTATTATTGTTGTTTTTGACGGATTTAGGCTAAGCCCAGCCGTCGCGCACCAATCCCGAGTTATTTCGAGTCCCCCTTGTATGATATCACATAAGGTTCCCTCAAATTTACCTCTGGCGATAATAACTATGTCATCAGCATATGCTTGACAGCTTATGCCGTGGCTTGACAATTTCTGCCATCCGGTTTTCTGAGAGACATTGATGTTCCTTCTGTTTTTGCTAGTGCTTTGTGCACTCTGGCAGCAACAGGAGTATCCATGATTGTCTCACAGAATTGTCTAAAGCTTTCTCGTTTTGCTTTCCTTATTTCTTTGCTGTAAGAAGTCAGTGCCATACTGTAGCTCTGCCAGTCTCCAGTACGTTTCGCTGTATTAAACAGTTTACGCGTTTTTGACCGAAGTCTTGCCAGATTGTTGCTCCACCATGGAACCTTGTTCTTCTCTGCACTTCTGCTTATTGGGCAGCTAGTTTCGAACGCATCTGTGATGGCTGATGTTATGCCCTCCACTGTGTGTTCCAGTTCTAAATGATAAGCTGGGGCTCTCCTGGTATTTACCTGCTCGAGATTGTTTTCAAGAGCTGATTCAAAGAGATCCCAATTTGTACTTCTTGGGCTTCTGATTGGGTTACTTGTGATACAAGTGTTGTCTAAATCAAAGGTAATAATTCTATGATCAGACATAGATGGCTCACTAGATACTCTCCAGTCCCTAACAAATCTACTCATGCTATGGCTGCCTAGTGTAAGGTCTAGTACCTCTTGCCTAGCTCGAGTTACAAAGGTGGGGGTATTACCTACATTATATATATCAAGAGAAGAGCTTAAGAAGAATTCTAATAATGACTCACCTCTGCTGTTAGTGTCTGTACTCCCCCAGATGGTATTGTGAGCATTGGCATCACATCCTACTAGCAACGGCAGTTGGAGCTTGTTTGCATGCTCCACAAGGCCTTGCAGTGCCGCCGATACGGCTGGTTCGTCCCCGGCGCAGTAGGCTGAAGCGATGATGATGGTGCGGTATGCTCCTTCCAGTTTCAGAGCTACCTGTATTGGCACCAGGTCTCGCGTAGCGTATTCTGAAAGTAGAATAAAACTTAGTTTTTTGTTAATAAGAATGCATGCCCTAGGGTTTAGAACACGAGTGTCCCAAATTACCTTTGCATTCTGACATGCGAGTCCCTTAACTGCTCCTCTCAGGATCCACGGCTCCTGAATGAGTACCATGCCCAGTCCATTAGTTGTGAACATCCGTGCTATTACAGCTGATGCCGCTATAGCATGGTGGATGTTCACCTGGGCCATTTTTATTGTGGGAGTCATTGTTTGTGTGGGGCTGTTGCCCCATCCTCCTCCCGAAGTAGGATGTCCTCATCCATTTCTACAACCGTCATGTCATGTTCCTCATCAGAGAGCGAGCTCTCCGAGAGGAACGTGTACTCCTCTGGTGTCTCTCCTTCAGCTACCTGCTCAACAAGAGGTGATGGTGAGGCAGCCTGCTGTGGATCAATATGCTCCACTACGGCCTCTGTCCCCTGTAAAGCTGGAGTCGAGAGGGTCATTTGCCCCACACTCTCCTCCGACTTTTTGAGTCCAGACACCGCAACCCTGCCGAACCTGTAGCTGAGGGAATTGTTTTGAGCCCTTATGGTATCATAGGACTGCTGGTCGATACCGAGGCCCAGTACTTGCCCGGTTCCCTCTTTCCTCCCGTTCAAAACCTTCCACGCTTCGATGTTCAGGCCATCATTCTGTGCTTCGAGGAGTGCCAATGTGGTTTGGTGCTCCTGATCAGCACTTCGTGGGAAGTAAATTGTTATCGAATGGGCACGTGGTATTTTCTTTCCGCTCATCGCAGTAAGGCCCACTCCCTTCCAATTACATAGTTTGGGTGCTACTGTTTTCAGCCATTCCACAGTCTGTGGAGTCTCGCATTCAACCAATAGCATACCCATCCTGAAATGTATGCCATTGAATTTGAGCTTATGCTCCCATCCACGGGCCATTTCATCCACTAGAGCATTCTCCAGATCCTTGAGCTCGTCGGCACTCAGCATCTCCCTAGGATATTCGCAGGGGAGAACTGCCACCTGCTCGGCCGTCGCCGTCATGGCACGACTTCCACCAGCTGCAGCTGCAAAAGACGCGACACTCTCAGGAAACCGGTACACCCAGACCCAAGCTTAAAATATCGTAAAATCGATAATCCGAAAACCGCTAGGGCAGTCAAAAGGACGAAACCGACACAGGAAAATAAAGAAATTGCACAAGAGAACGTGGCCGGACCAAGTACAAAGAAAAATCCGGCGTTGGCTGATGCGAGATCATACGCACAAGTCGCGATACATGGAAACCAGTCAAGATCAGATACAACAGATCCGATCCATCAATTATTAACTATTATATTAGAAAAACTTGAGCAGCAAAGCAAGATTAATCAAGTTTTATTTGACAAATTGAGCAAGCCCGAGTTCAAACCTCGGCAGCCTAATAACAAAACATAAATATGATAGAGTTTCTTAAAATACTGACATGGAACGCAAACGGCCTCCTAAACAAAATTAACGAACTAGAAATATTTCTACGGATAAACAATATTGATATATGCTTGATATCGGAAACCCACTTAAAAAAGGGACATGGACCCAAAATAAAAGGTTACAGAGATTATCACGCGCATCATCCCTCGGAAAATGCCAGAGGCGGATCCTCTCTTTACATTAAAGATTGTATTAAGCACTCAACAGAAATAAAAATAGAACTCGATTCTATGCAAATAAGTTCAGTCTCCGTTGAAGTAAACCATTTAGACTATCTTATCAGATCTTGCTACTTCCCCCCGGGATATAGACTGATAGACGACGACCTTGACCACCTCTTTGACTCATCTGGGTCTAATTTTATTATCGGTGGGGACTTTAATGCGAAACACACTTTTTGGGGTTCAAGATGCAACTCAACGAAAGGCAGACTACTGTACAAAGCCAGTATGAAGCGTGGTGTGGACTTTTATTCGACGGGAAAGCCAACATATTGGCCAACTGACAAAAATAAAATCCCTGACCTCGTCGACTTCTTTATTGCAAAAGGGCTAAACAAAACTCGACGGAAGTCGAAGAATGCTACGATCTATGCTCAGACCACTCAGCAGTCACCCTGAAAATGGGTGGAAGTGTAGCAACGAATGTAGGACCGCCCAGATTAAGTAGTAACAAAACCAACTGGGACGTTTTCCGAAAAGACTGTAAAGAAAATGTTGCTTTAAATGTGCCACTAAAGACACCGCTAGAAATAGAAGATGAAGTTGACAACCTCGTGGAAGCAAAGAAAAAGCGGATTTGCTTGCCGAGCATCTAGAAGAAACATTCAGGCCGTTCGATGGACAACCTTTACACGAAGAACCGAATGCTAATACGGGATCCGACAACTATAAAGTAAAAGCCGTATCTCTGTCCGAGCTTCGAATGACACTAAGAAAGTTGAAAAATAACAAAGCTCCAGGATACGATCTAATAACTGGAGAAGTTCTAAAGGAACTACCGAAAAGAGCACTAGTTAAGCTGCTGTACATTATAAATGCTTCTCTGAGACTCTCATACGTTCCAAGACAATGGAAAGTAGCCGAAGTCATTATGGTTCCGAAACCAGGGAAGAATACAAATGATAAGAAATCATATAGACCTATTTCGCTACTGCCGATAATATCTAAGGTTTATGATAAACTTCTGCTAAAACGATTACAACCAGTAATCGAAGAAAGACGCTTGATACCAGATCATCAATTCGGCTTCCGGGTTCAGCATTCCACAATCGATCAGGTGTATCGAATAACAAATGAAATTGAAAAAGCTCTAGAATGCAAAAAGATTTGCTCTAGCGCTTTTCTTGACGTATCGCAAGCCTTCGACAAGGTATGGCACGAAGGCCTCATGTATAAGCTAAGGACAATCCTACCGGAAAAATTATACCAAATATTGAAATCCTACCTTGAGAACAGACTCTTTCGTGTTAGACATGAGACTGAATTCTCGGAATTCAAAGAAATCCACGCCGGTGTTCCTCAAGGAAGCGTTCTCGGCCCAATCTTATTCCTGCTCTATACAAGAGATATACCACAGGATGAAGGGACCATCGTAGCAACGTTCGCAGACGATACGGCTATCCTCGCAATCGATGAGTCAGTCGAATCATCAACTGGAAAACTCCAACGGGCTCTTAATAAAGTATGCGAGTGGACAAAGACCTGGCGAATTGCCCTTAACGAGACCAAGTCGACGCATGTCAATTTCACGTACAAAAGGATAAACAACTTACCTGTTTTCATTAACTCGGTACAAATACCATATGCAAACGAGGCGAAATATCTAGGAATGACCCTAGACGCTAAACTTAAGTGGAAGCCACACGTAAAGAAAAAGCGCGACGAGCTCGCAATCAGAGTTAGAGAAATGTATTGGCTACTCGGAAGATATTCAAAGCTAAGCGTATACAACAAACTGCTCCTGTATAAACAAGTGCTAAAACCTTCTTGGACATACGGTATACAACTTTGGGGTTGTACCAAACCAAGCAATATGGCTATAATACAAACATTCCAAAACAAAACGCTAAGAGCAATCGTGAAGGCTCCATGGTATATAAGGAATAGTGATATTCACAGAGATCTAGGAATTGCTACCGTGAGTAACGAAGTAACAAACTTTGCTCGCAAACTTCGTTCTCGTATTCATGGTCACTGCAATAATGAAATAATCCGTACTCTGGACGTGACAAACCTTGAGCGCCGACTGCAAAGAACAAGACCGTTCGACCTAGCGCCATAAGGAAAAACTTTGCTCGCAAACTTCGTTCTCGTATTCATGGTCACTGCAATAATGAAATAATCCGTACTCTGGACGTGACAAACCTTGAGCGCCGACTGCAAAGAACAAGACCGTTCGACCTAGCGCCATAAGGAAAAACCGCATGTAATGACGGTATTAGTAGGTGCGTTCGCTGGAAAGCTACCTACCAAACGCGAATAACACTACAGAAGCGTAAACTACTTGTTAAGGTAACTTAGTCGTAGTCATCACTTAAATGAAAAAATGAGAGGAACAAATTTCATACTACTATGAGCGCGCGCGGCCGGATCTCATAGTGCCTCTCTGAGGGGTGAGGTTTAGCCCGTAGGCAGACGAGATATACCTGAATCGGGCATAACCAATGGTACGGGCCATTGGTATCTTTTGAAGATTACTCACCTCCAGGCGCAACCAAAAAAAAAAAAAAAAACCAGCTGCAGCTGCTTTTGCAGCCGCTGCATAGCTTTTGCCGTGTGAGACAGCAGCATGCTTAGCAGGCTTTGTCCGCGACCTGTCAGGTTTTTCACTCACCTTTGGCTTCTTCTGCGTATTACCTACAGAAGGTGAGATAGTGCTACTGCACCTCTTTGCCGCTGGTGTCGGACCAGGAACAGGCTTAGCCTTGTGTTCTTCGGCCTTCTTCCTTGCCTCCTCAGGTACAAAGCCCTTTTCGAGGTAGCGAAGGTACCATCTAACGCCTGCACCGCTCAGCCCCTTCCGAAGAGGGTCGTCCTTACCACCAGGCTGGCCCGGTGGTGGCATAGGTGGGCATATACGTCCTTTCCTTTTAGCCGTAGCTACTGCAGGTTGTTTAGGTTCAGGTATACGAGCTTGGCTCGTTGCCATCCCCTTACTTCCCACTGCAGCCTTGGCCAAAGGTTGAGATGCTAGAGCTTGGCTCCCGCTTCCCAGTCTGGCAGCTTCAAGGCGTTCAGCCAACATAGGTGTCGGCACCGGAATTTTTGATTTGGCGGTGTTTTGGCTGGTGCTGGGTTGCACTTGCCGAACACTGCTTCCTCGACTTGTTCCAGGCTGACAACTTAAGTCATCGCAGAGCCTCTGCTCCACTTCGGTAACTAATCCAGATGCGGTGTTACCCCGCAATCTATTTAGTTGGGTTTTTTGTTTTTGTTTGTTTTTGTTAGAGTTTGGTTTCATTTCCCACGAGTAGCGCGGGAAAGGGTCGTCCGCCACGCCAGAGCCCCGTATAACGTGGTAAGGCCAAAGTTACTCCCTGATGTGGCCCGGTATCAGAGAGGCTCCGTAATAATACAGTCGGTTACCCCTGACTGCAAACCGTATCCGATAAGCACGGGTCGCATGACTCTCTCAGATTAGGGGTGGCAGACTTAGTTCACCAACCCTCATCACCTTTCGACCAAACCAACTCCACCAGTAACCGGCATACACTGAAGTACTTCGATGGCTGGTAGTGTTGATCCTGCCAACAGGCTCAAGTGAGTTGGCTTAAGCCCCCGCACCCGACGTCAAAGTGACGTCATTCGTCAAGGTGTCTGCCGCGCGGGGGGCCGGTTATGGTTACGATTGTTGTTGGTCGGCTGCTGTAATTGATCATTACTGACTTGGTTGTTGCCTGTTGCAGTCATTACAGGTACAAATGGTCTGGACGAAGGATCCAGCTGAGACTGCAAGTTGCAAGTTTGTGGCTGCTGGAGAGTGTTGTTTTGCTCTGAAACAGGTCTCTGAACTGGAGGCTCAGCAGCTGCCGTAGGACGAATCACAGCATTTATGTCTCGCATAAACCCCAACAAGCTACTTTTCATTTCCTCTCTGAGGACTTGAGTGATGTCATTTGTTACAGTGCTTTGATATGAAGCAAATGCATTTACCACCGCTAAATTAATGTAGGCCTTTATGTCAGTGATTGCTTGTGGTATCGGCTCTGGTTCTTTCTCGCTACTAACTTTGTTACTAGATGGTAAACTTTTATTAGTGTTTTGCTCGTTCAGCTCTATTTGCTCAGCCATAGTCCTCACACTATCATTTTGTGCTTCTTCTGAAGCTGCACCTAATTCCGAAAGACTGCTATAAGACGGGGCCCTAATCGACTCGTTTGAACTTTGTGGGCTACTAGTTCGGGTTGAAGGTATTGGCGGGGTAGGGTAAGGGTACAGTGGATCTGACGTGCTTTGAGAGGGTTGCTTCCCGGGTGGCGTACGTCCTATCGGCATTGTGTTGGTGATTGTAGTTTGATTTATTTGAGAGCTTATAGAACGAGTGATCCTTGTATTGATTTTGTATGTATTCTCTGCGGGGCTAATTTGGTTCTGTACTTTCTTTTCAGGAGTATTCATGTTATTAAGGATCGAATGATTAAGAGCCAATAAATGAGAATAATCGAACATGCCAAAACAAAAAAACTTACTTTTTTTTTTGACAGCGGATGGACGTCCACCATACTGAAATGGATGCTGATGTTGTTGCATCTAGGGCCAATTCCCACCCTTCCTGGAAGTTTTCGGCCGAATTTTAAACTTCCCCATGACTGGTCTAGATGCCGCTGACTAGACCATGTTCGCCGAAAGAACCGTAGCAGACCTTACCGCACCCCTGAAAATTTGATTAGCAAGCCATTATGCTCGAATGAGCATAAACAAAAAAATAACGCAATTCAACCAATATGGCGTGATGCACATCGAATTTATTTAACCAAACAAAAATCTTATATGGGGTTGCATACTAATTTTATACTTATAAACTAATGCTAGAAATATATAATAAATACAATCAACAAAAAAAAATAGTTCTAAAGATAAAGAAAGAAGAAACAAAAATATAACGATCAGTAAATCTCGCCGTCTAAAGAGCTCTGTTTAGGGGGCTACTTTTACCACAGGGGTTCGAAACAAGTAACAAAAGGAAACGGAGGGGGAAACTTATGACAACAACCTAGAGAAAAAAAAAAAAAGGTTGGACTTAATAACTAATATATTATTTAACACGCTCTCAAGATCTATGATTGAAAATATCACGCCAAAATATCAAAAATACATAAGAACAATTACAAAAAAAATTATATGCGATGGTGTTTTATTTGTTTACCCGACTGTGCGAGTGGCTTTGTATATAATGTAGTATTTATGTGTATCGTTAAATATATGTGTACGTTCATAAACTCAAAATTTAAATAAATATATATATTGTGATGTTTGGCCGGTTATGGCAAGGGCTATATATGTGTTAATTTTAACTGCACCGATTCATTCAGGATACAAAAAAAAATTTGTTTCTCCTCCCTTTTTTTTTTTTTTTTTGGTGTACGACTTTTATTTGGCACGACTGTATCGGCTGCTCGATTCGTGACCGTTGGTTGTACAGCCAAGAGGTAGCTTCCGTGTACACTATTGGGATTTAGAGGAATAGGCGAAATGATTCCGGATAGGTCCGGCTGAGCTCCTTATGATGAGACTCCGCTGACCCCACGGCTTCATATAGGTATACAAAAGTTTCACCTCTAAATCACCGCTAAGAGTGTATTTGCTTAGTGCTAATTTGCCTCGCTGAGGACAGCACTTTGATTAAAAAAAATTGTTGGCGGCCACGATAAGTTTATGACCGCCAATCCGCAAAATTCGCCAATTTAGTGATGCTCGTGTTACGTGCACAAAACGCCTATAAACATAATTTGTTCACACTCATCACAAAAACAAACAAAAAAAGATAAAAGTGTAGTCTTCACTTACCGGGAATATGAAATAGTTTCCATTAAAAAATTTTTTGGTTGTCGTTTGTGAATCACACTGTCCCTTTTTTTTTTGCAAAAAGGTCTTCCCTTTTTTTTTTTTTCTTTATATATATATTATTATTATAATTACCGCACTACTGCACCTTTTTTTTTTTTTTTTCTTCTGCTCGAAGATGTTAACTCGGCGACTGCACGTTTGTAAAAGTCAACGCTGTTCGTCGATTCTTCGTCAGCGGCACTCACCATTTGAACCTGTTCTTAATCATTCGATCCTTTGTTGGTTTTTATTTTTTTTCTTTATTGAAATTGTTGTTACCTCTTTCATTAGTACATGATAGGAATCCACTGAGAATCGCAATTCAAATCTCTCAACGTTCATGACGTAGAAACGGTAGGGTAGCGTAACGCTCATATTGTTTTATGTGTTTCAGAGCTGGTTTGGAGCTCCTCTACAGGTAAGTATTCGTTGTTTTGATTGATCTGCCCAAATTTCCCAAATATTATTTTTATTCCAGGTGACCGCAACAAAGTGCATACAAAAAAAATTAGTTGTTTTGGCAGTTTAGATCCGCCCACTCATCTGCACTCCCAGCACTTACAATCGATACGTGTATGTGTATTGGTGACGATCTCTCACGTTTGCAAAGGCAAAACACATTGCGCGGTGCAAGAGGAGGTGACAAAGCTGTGCATTTAGCTAATGCAATCCGCAATCCCAAAGGGTCAACGATCTGAGGAAAATCGGAAACGGCAAAATCAGCTGGATGCAGAGGTTTCTTTTGACCGAAGAAGAGGCGATAGATGTCATTCCCAAGTATTAAACAATAAGATCAAGTCGGCAAAATAAAATTTTAATTAAAACGTTGAGTCTAAGTTTTTTGTTTCATCATGTAC
This sequence comes from Cheilosia variabilis, assembly GCA_951230905.1. Lineage (NCBI taxonomy): Eukaryota > Metazoa > Arthropoda > Insecta > Diptera > Syrphidae > Cheilosia > Cheilosia variabilis. The sequence goes on along the minus strand of OX579676.1, from coordinate 96,359,054 downwards.
ATGGTTTAACATATTGCGCGCTCCAATTTCAGTTGTTCGGCAACACAATTTTGGTTGTGCGACGGCAAATTAAAATCCTTTTGTTCGTAATTTTTCTTCTGCTAATATCCTTGCGATACAGTTTGGTCCTTCGAGCCGGATTTAAGGATTAAGAGATCCTGGACAGGATCAGTGCAAAAAAAAAAAAAAACCATAAAATATCGCGTTTAAGCAACGAGTGTTAAATTTCACCCTTTTTTGTGAGTCGCGGTCGTGTAAAGGACATTACCACTGTCGGTCGGTATATAATTTCATCCACTAACTACATGGTCGGTTTATTTCCTGGATCGGGATCTGCGGAAGCTGGTGCATCAGAGTGGAAGAAATATTGGAGCAACGCATTAAGTACAGGTGTGTGGCATTTTTTCTTATAATATAATATTAAATTAAATCACAGATCTTCATTGATCTAATTAAACTCGTGTGTGTTATGTTCTGAGGTTTTTTTTTGTTGTATTCTTTAATTTAAATTGTTGGCTTAACCATGAGCAAAGGCAAGACTTCCAATTTAATCGAAGTCATTCAAACAATTGCGCAAGAAGTAAATGCTGATTATAAGGCATATGCAGACTTACAATCTTCGAAGAAATCTGTGCATATGAATAAGGCGCCTTTAATGAATCTGGAGGCATCTTTTGATGAAGCTAGGATAATTCATCAAAAATTGTTGCGGCCCTTGGTGAGGAAGCAAAGGTTAAATATATGGAAGACTTAACTTTTCAAAAATTAAAGGAGCTGTTCTTCCAATGTTCATGTGAATTGAAAGAACAGTTAACAACTACCGATAATCAAAGTATTCACAATTACTCAGTAATTGGTTCAAAGACGCCGTCGGTCGAATTAAAACTCCTACCTTTGATGGTTCACTACAAATGTGGCCAGAATTCAAGGGATTGTTCGAAGGATTGGTGCACAAAAATTCAACGATATCCGATGGAAGATAAAGAGCAAAATCGATATTTTACTTGGCAGTGATGTTTATCCTTCCATTCACCTTGAAGGTATAATGAAGGGAGAACCAGGAACTCCTATGGTTCAAAGGACGGAATTGGGATGGGTACTCTCTTGAGGTACATCAGCCATCAACAATTCAATTAAGACGACAACAACTCTCCACATAAAGACTGATCAAGCATTGGACCGATTGCTGCTCAAGTTTTGGGAACTTGAAGAATTGCCAAAGAGGAAGTTGTTGTCATCAGAAGAAGAACCATGCGAAACTCACTTCTGCAGAACGCATCGGCGTCAATTGGACGGCAAGTATATTGTTCAACTTCCCTTTAAAGAAGGAACACGTCCATTGATAGGTCGTTCAGACAGATCAGCGCTAGTTAGACTTCTGCAACTCGAAAGAAAATTCCAAATACAGCCATTATTCTATGAGGAGTACAGAAGGGTCATCAACGAATACCAGGAGCTTGGACACATGTCAGAGATCGTTCCCATAGAACTATCCAGACCTCACTATTACGTTCCCCACCACACAGTGATGAAGGAATCAAGTTCAACCACAAAGCTGCGGATCGTTGCGGATGACACGTCACTTAATGACCATCTCGTCGTAGGCCCAAGGTTGCAGGATGACATTTTTGATCACATTGCTCGTTTCATGTTACACAAAATCGCAAAATCGTCAGCGGCACTCACCATTTGAACCTGTTCTTAATCATTCGATCCTTTGTTGGTTTTTTTTTTTTTTTCTTTATTGAAATTGTTGTTACCTCTTTCATTAGTACATGATGGGAATCCACTGAGAATCGCAATTCAAATCTCTCAACGTTCATGACGTAGAAACGGTAAGGTAGCGTAACGCTCATATTGTTTTATGTGTTTCAGAGCTGGTTTGGAGCTCCTCTACAGGTAAGTATTCGTTGTTTTGATTGATCTGCCCAAATTTCCCAAATATTATTTTTATTCCAGGTGACCGCAACAAAGTGCATACAAAAAAAATTAGTTGTTTTGGCAGTTTAGATCCGCCCACTCATCTGCACTCCCAGCACTTACAATCGATACGTGTATGTGTATTGGTGACGATCTCTCACGTTTGCAAAGGCAAAACACATTGCGCGGAGCAAGAGGAGGTGACAAAGCTGTGCATTTAGCTAATGCAATCCGCAATCCCAAAGGGTCAACGATCTGAGGAAAATCGGAAACGGCAAAATCAGCTGGATGCAGAGGTTTCTTTTGACCGAAGAAGAGGCGATAGATGTCATTCCCAAGTATTAAACAATAAGATCAAGTCGGCAAAATAAAATTTAAATTAAAACGTTGAGTCTAAGTTTTTTGTTTCATCATGTACATGGTTTAACATATTGCGCGCTCCAATTTCAGTTGTTCGGCAACACAATTTTGGTTGTGCGACGGCAAATTAAAATCCTTTTGTTCGTAATTTTTCTTCTGCTAATATCCTTGCGATACAGTTTGGTCCTCCGAGCCGGATTTAAGGATTAAGAGATCCTGGACAGGATCAGTGCAAAAAAAAAAAAAAACCATAAAATAGCGCGTTTAAGCAACGAGTGTTAAATTTCACCCTTTTTTGTGAGTCGCGGTCGTGTAAAGGACATTACCACTGTCGGTCGGTATATAATTTCATCCACTAACTACATGGTCGGTTTATTTCCTGGATCGGGATCTGCGGAAGCTGGTGCATCAGAGTGGAAGAAATATTGGAGCAACGCATTAAGTACAGGTGTGTGGCATTTTTTCTTATAATATAATATTAAATTAAATCACAGATCTTCATTTATCTAATTAAACTCGTGTGTGTTATGTTCTGAGGTTTTTTTTTGTTGTATTCTTTAATTTAAATTGTTGGCTTAACCATGAGCAAAGGCAAGACTTCCAATTTAATCGAAGTCATTCAAACAATTGCGCAAGAAGTAAATGCTGATTATAAGGCATATGCAGACTTACAATCTTCGAAGAAATCTGTGCATATGAATAAGGCGCGTTTAATGAATCTGGAGGCATCTTTTGATGAAGCTAGGATAATTCATCAAAAATTGTTGCGGCCCTTGGTGAGGAAGCAAAGGTTAAATATATGGAAGACTTAACTTTTCAAAAATTAAAGGAGCTGTTCTTCCAATGTTCATGTGAATTGAAAGAACAGTTAACAACTACCGATAATCAAAGTATTCACAATTACTCAGTAACTGGTTCAAAGACGCCGTCGGTCGAATTAAAACTCCTACCTTTGATGGTTCACTACAAATGTGGCCAGAATTCAAGGGATTGTTCGAAGGATTGGTGCACAAAAATTCAACGATATCCGATGGAAGATAAAGAGCAAAATCGATATTTTACTTGGCAGTGATGTTTATCCTTCCATTCACCTTGAAGGCATAATGAAGGGAGAACCAGGAACTCCTATGGCTCAAAGGACGGAATTGGGATGGGTACTCTCTTGAGGTACATCAGCCATCAACAATTCAATTAAGACGACAACAACTCTCCACATAAAGACTGATCAAGCATTGGACCGATTGCTGCTCAAGTTTTGGGAACATGAAGAATTGCCAAAGAGGAAGTTGTTGTCATCAGAAGAAGAACCATGCGAAACTCACTTCTGCAGAACGCATCGGCGTCAATTGGACGGCAAGTATATTGTTCAACTTCCCTTTAAAGAAGGAACACGTCCATTGATAGGTCGTTCAGACAGATCAGCGCTAGTTAGACTTCTGCAACTCGAAAGAAAATTCCAAATATAGCCATTATTCTATGAGGAGTACAGAAGGGTCATCAACGAATACCAGGAGCTTGGACACATGTCAGAGATCGTTCCCATAGAACTATCCAGACCTCACTATTACGTTCCCCACCACACAGTGATGAAGGAATCAAGTTCAACCACAAAGCTGCGGATCGTTGCGGATGACACGTCACTTAATGACCATCTCGTCGTAGGCCCAAGGTTGCAGGATGACATTTTTGATCACATTGCTCGTTTCATGTTACACAAAATCGCCTTTGTAGCTGACATCAATAAAATGTACACCCAAATTTGGGTTCCGCCAGCAGATTCATCATACCAACTCATTTTGTGGAGAGAAGGAGACGGTGAAGTCATAAAAACGTACCGCCTTAATACGGTCACATTCGGCACCACCTCCGCCCCATACGTAGCGATTCGTACGCTGCAACAACTTGCGGCCGATGAGCGGGAGGATTACCCAAAGGCATCGAAAATTGCTCTCAGGAACTTTTATGTGGACGATGTGATTCATGGGGCGGACTCTGAACCAGAAGCCCTTGAGATACAGCGACAACTCAGAAATATGTTGGATCGTGGAGGCTTTCCACTACGGAAATGGGCAAGCAACTCTGAGAAGTTCTTGGCTTCCATTCCAAAAGAGGATAGAGAGGTACAGGTACCACTCTCATTCGACGAGGGAAAGGCGGTTAAAACGCTAGGCATCCAATGACATCCCGCAAAGGACATGATAACTTTCAAAGTCTCACTTCAAGATTCGAAGAAAACTACAAAACGAACCATCCTATCAGACATTGGGCGGCTGTACGACCCAATGAGTTGGATTTCGACCTGTATTATTTTGGGCAAGATCATAATGCAAGAGATCTGGAAGAAGAACCAAACATGGGATTCTGAGCTCGCACCAACAATCGTTTTTGTGTGGCATAGCCTCAAAACTGAGATCAATGCACTCAACGCTATTGAGATTCCTTGCTGGATAAATTACACAACGAAGTAACAAATCGAAATCCACGGGTTCTGCAATGCGTCAGAAAAGGCGTTTTCGGCCGTAGTGTATCTTAGAGTTATTACCGTTAATACAATAGTAACTAATTTGATCGCGTGGAAAACCAGGGTTGCGCCGCTAAAGGTTAAATCGCTGGCAAGGTTGGAACTTTGTGGGGCACAACTCCTAGCACACTTACTGGTGCATACAGTGAAGACGATGGGGCTCTAATCGGCAACAATATTCGCCTGGTGCGACGCTAAAATCACACTGGCGTGGATAAAGACGGCACCATACATTCGAACAACATTTGTTGCAAACAGAGTCGCAGATATTCAGGAGCTTACAGATTCTAGGTGCTGGAACTACGTCCCGTCCAAGGACAACCCGGCAGACATTGCGTCTAGATAACTTTTTCCAAAGGATCTTGTCAAGGGCAATCAATGGGGGTATGGGCCTGAATTCCTGCAGACGTTTGATGAACGACTTCATCAACCATACGAAATTGCAACGACGGACCTTGAAACAAAACCATCAGAAATTCCAAGAACCAAAAGTGATTTGATCGCATCTGGGTTCCCCATAAAAAACATTTTTCAGCTCTGCGTTCACTGCACTGCCTTCGAAACTAATACACTCTTTAATCGATTTTCGTCGTTGGAGCGTTTGGCCAGAGCCACAGCTTATTGGCTTAGGTTTTTCACTAATTTGCGATTTGAAGCAAAAAAGATGTCAACTCGTGTGTCCGGGGCACTTTCAGACGATGAAATCTACTCAGACCAAATACGAATAGGATGACCAAAGGCGAACCGGTCTCAAAAGGGAGTGTAATGTGGTTAGTAAATGGATATTGAAGGTAGTTTGGATTCAGAAGTGGATTTGGGACCGGAAGTGGATAAGGATTCAGGATAGGAACGGAAATCGAAAGGGACAGGAGTGTCGAGAGCGAAGAGCTTGGCATGCTTGCTCAGCACGGCTCAGCTCGCCGGAATGGTGTGGTTCTTGCCCCCCACCGCTCGACCTAACCAACTACAACACATAAAACATGCCGGACGAACAGGTACTTACTTTACCTTCACCATCGAAGCGGACGGACCTTCACCGCACTGAGGGGCGCTGTTGTTGTTATTCAGCGCTGGCCATTCCCACCCCTCCTGGAAATTCGTGGGCCGATGTTTGAATCTCCCCTTTGTTGGAGATGCTGCTGCCGGCTCACGTCATCTGTGTCGAATTCGCCTCCCCTTCACACCCCTGAAGATGTGCTTTAACACTCCATGCTCACCTTCTAGTGAGTGCAACCAATTTTACACACCCATAAAAAAAAAAAAACGGTCATTTGGGCGTTGTTCAAACATAAAAAAACCATTGGAATCTTTAATATGTTTATAGGGTAGGTTCAAAAAAACTTAAAAACTAACAATCCAAACGAGAAGTAAGAACAGTTTGGCCCCTTTTTACCACCAAAACAACCAAAACCAGTGAGGGCATCAAGACCCGCCCCTTACTTTTACCGCGGAATTTTGTCATCGGTAACCTACCTAAACAGAGGTCTGTTTGGGAGTATAGTGTTTCCCTTTTCCTTTTTTTTTTTTAGAGGGTGCGCGAGTCCAAAGACGTGGGTGGGGGGGGGACAAACGATGCTTATCACAAGTAGATCTTAACAACAATCAAAAACTCACGCTACAAAAAAAAAACATGGGTTATACGAATCTTAAAAACTAACTTAACACCTAATCCGTACAGACAACTATCATCACTATAATTCTTTATGAATATAATGTTTTGCTAACAAAACATTGTCTACTCTCCGGTATTCTCTACAAGTATTTATCTGGTGACGTATTTCTTGGTGTTCACCGCGATCTCGCTATTTCCTTACTGCTTTTCTATGGTCCCGGCTGACCTTCACACCGGCACTACCGAAGGCACTGTTACGGGACACTATATTAGAAGTTCCGCTTCAGATGCCTTTTTGGGGTTTACGTTGGTGGGATTGAAGGTCACGCGGTCAAGGTACTGGGGAGATCGGACGGTGTTTCCCTCAATAATCTGGCGGCCACGCCTGAATATAGGTTTTGTGACCGCCACGCGAAGTATCCTATTTTCAAAAAATTATCACGTGAAATTCTTCCCTATCAACAAAAAAAATGTAACCAATTCACTCACCCCCTTTTCTATAGTGGTTCTCTTATGGACTTATGCCACTTGTACTTCTCACCAACAACTCACTGCATTTTCCGAACTTTTCTTTTTTTCTTTTTGTATCCCGCCCAGCACTATTATTTCAACTTATCATTACTTTTACTTTTTTTTTGTTCATATTGTATTTCGTTTTTTTTTTTTTTTTAGATGTAGATAACTTAGTCACTCGGGGTTTGTCACTCGCGCTGTATCGGTTGGCTGGTGCTTTTAAAAATCAACTTCGGTGTCCTTGATGACCTCTACTGACCGATGGTGTAGCAGAATAAATGGTTTAACCAAAAATCGAACCATCAGTCGAGGGCAGTTATTTGCCTCCTTCCTCGTTCTCCTATCCCGTATTCGGTTTTTCTGTCTTTTTTTTTTTTTTTGTGATGCACTATTAGATTTCTAATTGTCCCCCTCTTTTTACTGATATCATTTGAAAAGCATAGGTACGTTTTTCAAAGTTTCGCCTTGCACCAATCGTGTTTTCGAACCGATATTACCACACTCTTATCTACCTCCGCCCCATCTACTCGTGAATAACTAGCCATCCCTTCCTCAGAATAAGGCTATTGTGACCTGTCACCTACACCTTTAACAAACGTCAAACGACTTGCGTCGAACAGCTTGCGGCGGCGCATATTTTGAGTACAATAAATTCGTTATTTTCCTCTTTTATTTTATTTTTCTTTGCTTACAAATACAAATAGCTAATAACATTAATTTTCCTATGGTTACAGGTGGCTGCAACAAAACACCACATCTAAAGGAGTGCACACAACGAAAGGAGGGGTGGCAACAGTTACCTGAAGTAGGCATTCTAATGTCTACAACGTGGGGAAGAATCCCACTTTCAGCCGGGCACAAACGTTTGGTCAAGGATAGGATGTATGCTGGTCACAGGTTTCTAATTTTTTCATTTTTGTAAACTTTCCTATCATTAATTTTGCATTATTATTAGGTGATAATACGCAAGTGCAGACGGGTGTAGACAACTTTACTCCATGTAGCCCCGGAGCAGTGAATTACCCGGTCTATTAGATAATTTATAACTGAAAGGGTGACTATATACATATATGCGGTCAGTGTAATATATAAATAACTAAATATCGAATAAATGCATCAATCACCTATACCAAATTACATAATTAAATGCACATAAACGACTGCGCAAGATGCTATACGTATATCAAGCAGTGCATCAAGACTTAACTACGTAACAATTACCACCCTTTATAAATTTTTACGAGAATAACAAAAATAAAAACAAATAAATAAATGACATTAAAATAAATAACAAGCTAAACAAGCTAATCTGCCTAAATGCCACTTACATGCGTAAATAACACCACATAAATAATAAATACATACGTAAATAAATAAATAACTAACAACTAAATACATCGATAAATAAATAGATAATACGGTGACACCCCAGTCGAGGCATGAACCGAACTTCTCAAGGCGCACGCGATGTTACTGAGGTTTACATCCCAATCGCGTTGGTCTTCCTTCAGGTACGAACGGATCGCGGCTATCAGCGTTCTATTGACCCTCTCCGACGCATTGGACTGTGGTGCATAGTTGGCCGTCCGAAAGTGTCGAACACCGTATTTTGACAGGAAACTTTGGAACTCTTTTGCTACAAACTGTTTGCCGTTGTCGGAGTGCAGTATCTGTGGCACTCCAAACATGTTAACATCGGCTTGTAGGAACTTCATTACGCTTACCGTGTTGGCGTTTCTCAGTGGCTTTAACAACACATACTTGGACAAATGGTCTAACACTATAAACACATACGCGTTTCCTGACTTCGATCTCGGATACGGGCCTAGAAAATCTACATAAATCTTCTGAAAGGGACGATCGGGACAAAAACTATTGATTATGGGTGGACGAGTTATTTGATTGGACGACTTACATAGTTTACACGTTTCACATTTTGCAATAACATTTTTAATTTGTACGGTCATATTCGGCCAGTAAAAATACTGTCGTATCCGGTGCAGGGTCTTCGCGATTCCACCGTGTGCGGCCTGTGGAGGAACATGAGGTCCGGCGATTATGTCTTCGGTTAGCCCTGAGGGTATCCAAAGTCGCCACGTGTGTTCGACCAGGGGCTCGGCTCCTTCGGGTGGTAATGTGCGTTTATAGACGAACTTGTCTTCCACCTTCAAGTCCGGCAATTCGTCTTGGTTTTCGATGACGGTCGCGATTAAACTTTTGTATTCGTCCGAGTCAAATTCCTCAGAATTTAAATCGACGAGTGGTGCTACCAGTAGGTATTGGGACGGTTGAGACTGGGAATTCCGTGCTAGAGTGAGAGGGAAGATATGGCCATGGAGTGATAGTGTTGTCTTTGTCGCTCGTATGTTAATTAGATCTGTAGTGTGTTTGATGTGTCGCCGCCGCAGCCGCCGCAGTTGTTTGTTAGTTTTTTGTTATCAGTTTAGTGTGTTTGATGTGTCGCTGGCGCCGTCGCTGGCGAGATGACGTAATTATTGTTATTCGTCGTCGCTGAAAATCAAAAAAAGCGAGATGCGTGGCTGTGGTTTGAACTTGGTACGATGAGTTTGGGAGTCGACGGATGTCGTAGCTTAGCGCTATAGCGTATGCTGTGAGATGTAGGTTCAGATGGTTAAATATATTGATGGTTGATGGGGTTGTGCGCGCGCGATGATGAAAATTAAAAAAAGAGTGAGATGCGTGGCTGTGGTTTGAACTTGGTACGATGAGTTTGGGAGTCGGATGTCGTAGCTTAGCGCTATAGCGTATGCTGTGAGATGTAGGTTCAAGTGTTAAAATATATTGCTGGTTGGGTGTGTGGGGGCGCCGCCGCCGAGCGACGGTTATCGTGGCTGTTGATTTGTATGGTGGATCGTTGCCATGCGACGGTTATCGTGAGTCGTTGCCGTGGTCATGGGTTGCTTGGGGGCGGTTATCGTGGCTGTTGATTTTGGATGTTAATTAGATGTGGTTTTGGTATGGTTTATTTGATCGGAGGGGAGGGGGGTTAATGCAGCACGATGGAACATGTTACTCTTATCTTACTCTGACCATATTGTTTTTTTTCGGGGATTTCTTTAAAGAAGTATGGTGTTATCTGAAAAACCGCCCACTAATGCGGCACGATGGAACATGTTACTCTTATCTTACTCTGACCATATTGTTTTTTTTTTCGGGGGATTTCTTTAAAGAAGTATGGTGTTATCCGAAAAACCAACCTCTAATGTAGCATGATGAAATATGTTACTCTTATCTTACTGACCACACATTGTTTGAAAAAAAAAATTGTGATATTTCCGTCGGTATTTTCAGAAAAACCAGCCGCTAATGCGGCACGATGGAACATGTTACTCTTATCTTACTCTGACCATATTGTTTTTTTTTTTCGGGGGATTTCTTTAAAGAAGTATGGTGTTATCTGAAAAACCGCCCACCACTAATGTAGCACGATGAAATATGTTACTCTTATCTTACTCTGACCACACACACACACATTGTTTGAAAAGAAATTGTGATATTTCCGGAGGTATTTTCATGTATAAAAGGCGAGTGTTGAAGGAACTAGGCAACAGTTTACTTTCAAATTATTCTTTGTAAAGAACATGGATTTTCTTAACCAACTGGGTAAAGTAAAGCCCCTAGAGGGTCTGAAGACGGTCGGTTTGGGGAAACGGTGTCGTATCTTGAAGGCGATGCGGTGCCAGACCAGGTATGGACCAAGGGTCCTGGTAGAGCTGGAGGCGAAAAAGGTATTTTTACCTGTGCGATTCAACGCGATGGATGAGGACACCATTAACCAACTACACTTATATGAGATGGAAGTCCTCAAAGAAGTTGGAAGTTCCTTTGAGCTGGCGTTCCATCCTGTTGCAGAGGAAGACGATGAGGTGCTCATTCCCTATTCACAATCATTTTTATAAAATAAAAAAATAAATTAAAAAGTGAAACAAAGAAATTAATTGTTTTTTTCTTTTTATTGGTTTATTAGACTTTTAAGTGTTTTGAGGTGGTTAAAGATTACCCAACCTTTGTGAAAAGATTCAATTTGCGTGGCCGTAAAATTGAATTCCGTATTAGGGATGTAGCAGATAACATTGAACCATCTAGCTGGATTCAAAGTGCAGTGAAAGGGATATTTAAAAAGGCGACTGACGATTTGGATCCTTCTGATATGGTGGGTATAACATTTACAGGAAAGAACTTCGAACACCATGGTCCTGGTTGGATGAGCTATAGAAAGGCATCCGATTTAAAATGGAGCGAGGTATGGGATTTAATCACTAAAATTTTCCAAAGCAATTCCGAGGGCTTAAGCACGGATACTTTCCGTATAAATCTTACGTCGATAAAACTTCCTAAAGGACAAGGAAATGTTCGAAATAATAAATACAATTCTTTCGATGAAGAATGCAAAAAGCGGAGGGGAATCATTGTAATAAGAAACAAAGACAATCTATGTTTACCTCGTGCTTTAGTTGTTGCAATTGCTCGTGTTGATAAAGACTCAGAATATGTAAAAATTCAGCGCAATATTGGTAAATCTCAAGATCTTCGAGCGGCTAATCTAATAACTTTGACCGGTGTTAGTATACCTTCCGAAGGTTGCGGTATTCCAGAGCTTCGCACTTTTCAAAGTTATCTGAAGGATTATAAGATCACAGTCTACGAATATGAGCAAAAAGGACGAAGTATTATATTCGAAGACGATACAAATAACAGTGATAAGAGAATAAATTTACTGTATTACAAAGGACACTTCAATGTTATAACATCTTTGACAGCGGCATTTTGTTGTGGTTATTTTTGCGAAATTTGCAGTGTACCATTCAATAATAAAACCGCTCATAGATGCGTAAAGTCATGCCCTCAATGTCAGCAATCACCTATATGTCCTCAAAATCTATCCGAGATTGTATGTAAAGATTGCAATAGAAGTTTTAGAGGACAGGAATGTTTTGATAACCATAAGACTTCGGGGTCAACAGGCAACCAAGCAATTTGTGAAACAGTTAAAAAATGTGTTGAATGTCTGAAAACATATAGAAGAGATAGAGAACATACGTGCAATGAATACTATTGTAAAAATTGTGATAAACACGTTTCCCAAGAACACTTGTGTTATATTCGACGCGACACTAGAAGCCCAAAATTAGGCAATGTTCTCTATGTGTTTTATGATTTGGAGAGTCGTCAAGAAACAATTATTGGTGAAAAGGTGATAAAAGACTATACTGTTCCGGTAAAACTTCATGAACCGAATTTATGTGTTTTCCAGCAAAGATGTGACCTTTGTTTGAGTGAGAATAATCTACGCTTCTGTCAGAAATGTAAATTCAGACTTAATATAAAAAAGGGTCATAATGTTATATCCGAGTTCTTAGAGCACATTTTGGACGCCCGAAAAAGTTTCACAAAAGTTATTGTTTTGGCTCATAATGGACAGGCATATGATCATCAGTTTATTTTAAACTATATCCTGCAAAATACAAAATTTCAACCCGAATTGATTATGAGAGGAACTAAAATAATACTCATGGGATTGGGGAATGTGAAATTCATAGACTCATTGAACTATTTTCCCATGGCTCTATCAGTTCTTCCAAAAGCTTTCGATCTACCGCAAGAGTTAAAAAAGGGGTATTTTCCGCATTTCTTTAATACCATCGAAAATGAAAACTATATTGGACCACTGCCGCCTGCAGAATATTACAATCCAGATGCCATGAAGGTAAATGATCGGGATGTATTCTTTAAATGGTATGAAGAAAATAAACAAAGTGAATTTAATATGCAGCGTGACCTTGTTGCATACTGTGAAAGCGATGTACAGATCTTATCTGAAGCATGTATAAAATTCAGAAATATTTTCCTTAAGCAGTGTAATGTGGAACCGTTTTTGGAGGCTGTGACTATAGCATCGGCATGCAACTTGGTGTACCGTCGTAATTTTCTTAAACCAGACACTATAGGCTTAATACCAAGAAATGGATATAGACAGGCTGATAATCAGTCGATTCAGGCAATTAAATGGCTTATTTTGGAAGAAAGGAGACGGAATTGTTACATTCAACATGCAGCTAAGCAGCGAGAAGCGGTAGTATGTGGTGTGAAAGTTGACGGTTTTTGCCATGAAACCAAAGAGGTGTTTGAGTTCCACGGTTGTTATTATCATGGCCACTCATGTTTGAAAACGGTTCGCGACATGCCTTTAAGCAAAGATCCGTGCGACACTTTAAATCTACGCTATGAACAAACCATGTCTAAATCTACACGGTTAAGGCAGTTCGGATACGAGGTAATTAAAATGTGGGCTTGTGAATTCGAGAAACAATTGAGTATCGATGATGTCAACTATTTAAAAACACATCCTTTAATACAACAAAGCCCGTTAAATCCTCGCGACGCATTTTACGGGGGTCGTACGGGGAACGCGTATAATTATTATAAATGTAAAGAAGGTGAAAAAATCAAGTACATAGATGTATGTTCCCTATACCCGTGGGTTTGCAAATACGGAAAATATCCAGTGGATCACCCGAAAGTTCACACCACCGATTGTTCTCAAATCGACTTAAAAAACACGAATGGGATTATAAAATGCAAAATAATACCTCCAGAACAGCTGTTACATCCGGTATTGCCTATTAAACAAAATAATAAACTTATATTTACATTGTGTAGAACATGCAGCAAACAAATGTCTCAAGACGAACTCTGCGTCCATACTGATGATGAAAGAGCTATACACGGAACTTGGATTATTGATGAGGTCTTAAAAGCAATAGAGAAAGGGTATAAGATAGTAGATATTTTCGAAATATGGGAATATTCTATGGTTCAATATAATAAAATGGAAAAATCAGATGGTCTTTTCAGTCAAATGATGAATAAATTCATTAAAATGAAACAAGAAGCATCAGGCTGGCCAAATAAATGCGCTACAATGGAAGAGAAAAAGAAATATGTAGCTGACTTTTTGGCTAATGAAGATGTTAAACTCGATTTTGCAGAAATTTGTAATAACCCTGGGAGGAGATCTTTTGCTAAGCTCATACTTAATTCATTTTGGGGTAAATTTGGACAAAGAGAAAATCAGCAGAAAACATGCATAATTAATAGTCCATCAGAATTATTCCAAATGATTACAAATCCAACTATTGAAGTCTGTCACATTCTACCTATAAATGAGGAAAATGTTATAGTAAGTTGGTTGTATAAAGAAGAAGAAGCGGAGACCTTATCAACTGTCAATGTGTGTATTGCAGCATATACTACCACACAAGCTCGTTTGAAATTGTATAGTTACCTGGAAATATTAGGAGGTAGAGTTTTGTACTACGACACCGATTCCGTAATCTATGTAAGTCGTGAAGGAGAACCTGATCCACAGACTGGTGAATTTATAGGGGATATGACTGACGAATTACAATGCTACGGGTATGGAAGTTATATTACTGAATTCGTGAGTGGAGGCCCCAAAAATTATTCCTACAAAGTCTTTAGTACAAAAGATGACACTGAAAAAATCGTGTGTAAAGTAAAAGGAATCAATTTGAATTATTCAGCATCGAAGAAGGTAAATTTTGAGACAATCAAAGAAGCTGTACTTAATGCTGCGAATGCCGATGATATCCAGATTTTATCAAATAATATTCGCCGGACACGAGAGCACGAGGTCATAACTATTGCCGAAACAAAAACATACAAACCCCGGTCAGAAAAACGTAGATTTCTCGAAGACAATAGTTCCCTTCCATATGGCTATAAAAGACGTAAATAAAAAAAAAAAGAAAAGAAGAAACTTGTTTTGTTTTTTTTTTATTTAATTTCCAGATAAGAATTTATCCAACAGGTATACATTTTGTAGGGCACAGCATTTGCTATGGAGCGTGCATTTTATTTCACAAGGATAGAGTCGCTTCAATTCGTTGAAATTAGGACAGCCAACTTCTTCGATATTCATCACTTCAACATTTCCATCATCACAAAGTAACTCCTTCATCCATTGAACTTTTTCATCTCCTTTGACGTACAAAACTGTATTTTTTATTTTCATGCGAAGGTATTTCTGAACTTTCTTAAATTCGGTGAAACCTCCATCCCAAACTAGGCCATGATGATTTTGGTAAAGCCATTGAACTTGTCTTTTTAATGCAGATGATAATTGGTCAGAGTTGAATGGTGGTTTGATGATAAAATGATGATGATGGCCATTGTGTAGTATTGCTATTTCTTTAGCGATAAACTTATTATTAGGTCCTTTGAAACCTTGTACGTCAAGTATAAAATACATGGTTTATGCGTGCGTGTCTTTTCCCCACAAGAGTTAACTTTGAACTAAGAAATTAGATTTCTCGCGAAACTATTTGACTGAGTGCCGCCGGTAAGTTCATCTACCTTTATCCGAAGATTGGGCACCTTGTCGTGGTGGGGCGGCTTAAGTAGATTAACAGGATGCTAGACCAGGGTAGTGGCCCAACTCCTCTGGTAGAGCTGAATGTGAATTGAAGAACCAAGACTCAATCCGATCAATCGATCAACCCTTAAACTCCAAGATGACTAGTCTGCAATGTCGAGGGAGCTGTGATGAGGTAGGTAAAACTACTTGTTCACAGGGTTCAGGGGTAATTGAACCGCTAATGGAGACTCCTCAGGGGCAGCTCAATCCTCTGTTGTAATTTAGTTGAGTAGGATAGGTATTGGGGATCTCTGCCTATTCGGTCCGTTTAATTCTCCCCTACTCGTGGGTACATATATGGACCTAAATTTAAATAATAAAAATAATATTCCTTCGGAAAACGAGGTGGAAGGCTTAGGAGGGGTCGAGAAGGCGCTGGAAAGTGCTGACATGAACCCGAATAAGCTCGAGGGGTCAGTGGACTCTGATGGGAAACCAAAAGAGTTAGCAGACCAATCGTCAGTGGAGGTGGACAATGCGGGGCAGAAATGCGCCAAGAGGTCAGCCGGAACTGCGGAAGCCGGATTGGAAGAGGAGAGAAGTCCCGACTCCGAGCGGAAGTTGCACCAGCAACTGAAGCAAAGAATGAAGAGGGTCAGAAGGAGGCAAAGATTGGCCTTGGCCAAATCTGTCTCGGCGAAAGGCATAAGTAAGTCGGTTGAGGAGTTGACTGAAATGGTTGCCAACTTGACGTCGACCGAAACCTCTCCAGAAGACGGTGGATCTAGGAAACGGTTCAAATGTTCCGGGACCATGAATCCACCTAAAACTGTGAAGAAGGGGACGGAAGGCGGAAGGGAAGACGGACAGTCTGTACAATATGGGGTCAGTCTACAGGTACCACACTCCAGTGGTTATGTGGATGGACAACATTTACAACGGACTATTAGTCAACCCGGAAAGCAGAAATCGTGCAAGGCCGAGCAACCTGGACCAAGCAAGGTAAAGCGAAAGCTGAGCCAAGCTATGGGAAGGAGAGCAAAGAGGAAAAATCTGGAATTTCGGCCCTTAACACTTTTCGGATCGGAACTAACAATGACTAAGAAGGTTAAGTATCTGGGAGTCTATCTAGATACTGGACTTACTTGGAATTACCATGTTGAGGAGAAGGTCCGGAAGGCAAAGAGGGTACTACATCAGTGCAAACGTGTATGTGGACAAAGGTGGGGACTCTCGCCTAGGTCAGCATACTGGATGTATACGATGATAACTAGACCCATTATCACGTACGCCTCGGTTGTATGGTGGGCGAAAGCCTCTCAGAAAACTGTGAGGAAGCACCTGGATAGGGTTCAGCGTTTAGCATGTATGGGAATTACAGGTGCAATACGTACAACCCCAACATGCGCATTGGAAGTCATCATGGGGATATTACCGCTAGACTTATTTATTAAGAAAACAGCGGCCCAAACGGCACTTCGCTTGCATCGAGATGCGAAATGGCACCATCGTGGTACGATCTATGGACATAGGAAGATCCTGGAACTTGTTAAAGACGAGATTAGGGAGCTAAACATGCCTATGGATCGAATAACAAGGGTGCGTATTATGGAAAGAAATCATAAAACTCGTATTGAGAACGGATTACTTCCAGAAAAAAGAAATGGTGAAATAGTGATTTTCACGGATGGATCCATGATGGATGGCGGGGCGGGGGCCGGTATCTATTCAGAAGAGCTGGAACTTGCCCGTCACATTAGCCTCGGGAAATACACTTCAGTATACCAGGCTGAGATGATTGCCTTGCTTTATGCGTTGGACTACCTGCTTGAGTGTCAGGTGGAAGGAAGAAATATCCTCATAGCACTGGACAATCAGGCGGTGATCAGATGCATGGAACAAACAAACATCACAACATCACTGGCACTGGAATGCGTACTTAAACTCAATAAGTGTTCATCTAAAAATGAAGTAACACTGACTTGGGTACGAGGACACATAGGGATCGAAGGCAATGAAAAGGCGGACTCCCTTGCAAAACAGGGGTCAACTGAAAAGTTGCTGGGACCAGAACCATTCTCTTCAATTGGCAGAGGAATGGTTGAACAGCTTGTCCACAAATGGATCACGGCAGAACACCTGAGAAGGTGGTCAACCGTGGAACAATGTAGACAAGCTAAAATGGCAATAAAGTGGCCGACCTGCTCCACTCAAAGAAGAGTTCTAAGCATGAGTCGAGGAACATTGAAATGGGTGGTGGCTTTGTCTACAGGACATGGTAATTTCAGGTATCACTTAAGGAAAATGGGCCTTATAGAGGATGATACTTGTAGACTATGCCTGGAGGAATCTGAGACAGCGGCACATATACTGTGTCAATGCCCGGCATTGGCTGGCAGAAGAATGAGGATCTTGGGACATCAATGGGTCGAGACCCAGTCGATGAAACGGATCTCCCATAAACAGATGCTAGCGTTAACACTAGGAATTGAGCCCAGAGAAGAACTGTGGAGAAATCCAGAGAGTCTCTCTGAGTAAGATTTACAGTGGTAGAGAGACGAAAAGAGACCCGACAATGGTGGTCTGATTCGATTATCTCTCGAAATATATATATATATATATATTTGACTGAGTGGATTATAATTTACGACGCGATCGTGTAACATTAAACAGTAGGCTGACGTATTTGCAGGGATTGGTTTTGTTCCTGTTGTTTTGAATTCAATGCGAATATCAACTGGACCATTTTTGATTATTTCACTCTGATGTCTGCAATCTATAACGAAAATTGTCGCTTGAGATTTAAATGTATCTCTTGATAAGAGTGGTTCAGCAACTAGTCGGTTGTAGTAGGTTTTTTGAAAGTCACAGTACATATTGTATAGTAAACTGTAATTATTTTTATCAAAGGATAAATTTAAATCTTCACAGGGGTAGGCATCAGAATTTAAGTATGCCTTCACATTTGTAATATCACAATGATCGAAATAAGTTGGATTTCCTTTTAGTAGATTACGTTTGTTAGTTTGCAATGCAAGGAGAATGTAGCGTGGCTTCTCCATTTGTGAGGTTGTCTTCACATTCCAAATATGATGATTGGTGCTGGGCAAAGCAGGATATTCATACAGATCCCAGTTACGAAAGGCAATCTTCATAGTTTCACCATTATTAATAGGTTTGTAAAGTTTTAATTTGTAAGAATCAGACAGTGTAATATGGGGAATTTTCCATTGTACTTTAAGTAATTTTATCTTTGCTTTTTCATCATCGTCAGCAATTAATGAATTATCATCTGTGCGTGATCGTGTTAGAATCAAATCATGGCGTCCATTGGGTATTACTCTCTTATAGTCTTCAGCAAAACCCAGTAATTTATTTAGAGGTATACAAAAATTAAAGTAGAAACTATCCAGATTAATTGAAGAGTTGGGCGACCAAGATGCATTCAATAGCATATCGCTTTCGTTTTTGTTTAAAGAAATGTAGTTTTTAATAGTTGATGTTATGCCGACACTACGATTGCTATCAATTTCCATGCCATTTAATTCATAACGTATTTCGTCAAATAAGAAGGCTATTCCGTTGTTTACAAGTTTTGTTTTCGTAACTGCCGATCCATCAGATTTCGATACAGTACCTTCAATATAAATGTAACTTTCTGAAGGCAAAATATTAAGATTTTGATGCTGGACACAAATTTGTATAATGTCATTTTTCTCAAAGTTATTCAGATACGGTGAATAGGTGTGATAATCCATTTTCGAGATACTCTCCTCAAACTTTGGTTCTTCGAAAATATTCAGCATGTTGTTGTTGGGGATTGATTTAATGTTTTAATTTATATCCCAATGACAATAGAAATTGTTGATTTTCTATAGTAAGTTTTGATGTTCTCTTGTCAGAAGATGATGGTATATTGCTAGAGTTAGTAGTGTTACCTGCTCTTTTATAACTTGAGGGGCAGTTATATACTATCATTATTGTGGTTTCAAATGCAAGCGAATTGTTATGATTTCGTTTCGAAAGTTTATGCGATTTCCGTCCTGATCCAAGAGATTCAATGTTATAGAACTTATCCTCTTAGCGTTCACAGGCAAATAGATGACATTGTGTGGAACTTCAACTATTTTATATCCTGGACTAACGTTGACTGAAAATTCATGTAGTATATGAGCAGGTTGACTATTGATATATGTTTCGTCAATTAAATTACATTCAACTCGTACAATATTCACTCTATTGATATTAACATACTGATCAGATGCATGTAGAATATTAGGAGCTAGTTTCTTCTTACTGAATCCTAAAAGAGAACCAATAGATCGGTCTTGTGTAAAATCGATTTCCACATTGCTGTACAGTTCACATTTCAAAGTATTATTATTGGCTTTTAATTTGATTATAACTTTTTCAACGTCATTCTCGTTGTGTGTGTTCAGAACCTTCTGAATTATTTTATTAATATCCTCAATTTCATAAGAGCCCACTGTAAATTCAATCTTGATTTCTCCATCACCATCACCATCACCACAGTGAAATAAATTATTTAATTTATCCACATTAGGTATGGAATTATAGGTCTGCAGATCAACTAAGCCACATACATAATCAGAATTTAGGATAATTGGAGGAAAGTACTCTGCAGTGAGAGTAGATTGGTTTCCGCTTAAAGTGAGTGTTAACGACATAACTATTGGAATAGAAATGAAACACAATATTTTGATTTTACTCTATTTATTTATATTTTGCTCAATTAGAAACTTTAAACATAGATGACCACATATAAATGTATTGAAATTTTGACAGCTGTTATAATTATAGTGAATATTTTCACCTAAATATCGTACAACCTCTACGGGTGGTCTTAAGTTACCAAAACTATCGAAATATTTGACAATATTTTTATTCTTAATGTATGCTACCCAATGTGTACCCGGCCCACTCTCATTGTCCAAATTAATTACACCACATTCCTTGTTATCAGATCTTACTGGTAGTTTGTCTCTCATGTAAACACCCCTGAAGCATGGTATATTTAATTTTCCAAATTTCATAATATCAATATTGGTGAGTGGACGATTAGGTAGCGAATTTAAAAGTTTTTTGAATCGTGTGGTTTAAGGAAAAGTCCAAATCCTTTTTTATATGGCTGTAGATAAAGTCCACTACCATGCTTAATTTTAACTCCTTCCATAGCCTGATTGTGACGTTTATTCTCTTCCAATTGTTTCTTAGCTACCTTTGATTCATTTATAGCTTTAACTACGCCCGCAGCTCCTCCCGCTACTGATCCAATAGCCGATAGCCCCGCTAAAATAGGTAACAATGGTAGGAAACCACCAATTTTCGGTAGAGGTATTACTCGAGGAATTGTAATGCTCTTTCGTTTATTTTTAATGATCTTTTTAGCTGCTTGTAGAGCAGTTGTTGCAATTACGTTAGGATCTTCGTTACTGGTGTCTCGAATAGCATTTCTAGCCTCCATAATGGCTTTTTTAAATAAATTATTCTTTTTGCGTGGGTTTCTTTTGCTTCTCTTGGCTTTGCAACCCATACCAAGTTTCGTTTTAGCTTTCATCATATTCGTTACTAATATACTATTTATTTTCTCTGCTATCGATGAGTCTTTTGCCTTTACTCTCTGCCAGGCCTTTTCAGTTAAAATTTTGTCTGCAATATGTCGGTCGGGTAGATTTTTATTGTTAGCATATGCAATATCGTGTTCGCGACAAGCTTCATCCAACTGATTAACTCCCCTATCTCCTCTAGCAAGGCGTTCTTTCAATTTAGTCCCTGGCCCACAGAAGTTATACGAGGGAAGATGTAATTCAAATGGTAATTTTTCGATTAAGGAATTCACTAATCCGAATATTCAGTAGGGCTTCCATTCTCTTACTCTTCGACTCAGCTTTGTGAAATGAAGTAATTCTATGCGTAGATTCCAAAGAGTTTTTATACTGAAAATCTTTAAAGAAATCCCCGAAAAAACAATATGGTCAGAGTAAGATAAGAGTAACATGCTCCATCGTGCCGCATTAGTGGGTGGTTTTGCGGATAACATTATATTTCTTCAAAGAAATTCCTCTGAAAAACAATATGGTCAGAGTAAGATAAGAGTAACATGCTCCATCGTGCTACATTAGTGGGTGGTTTTGCGGATAACATTATATTTCTTCAAAGAAATTCCTCTGAAAAACAATATGACCAGAATGATAAGAGTAACATGTTCCATCGTGCTACATTTAGTTGGGTTTCCACCCATCCACTAACAATTCATAGGTTAATAAAAAAAACAATTAATTTAACGGTTTTATTTTTTTATTTTACTAAAATTAATAACAATTTTATGAAATGGTCATTCTATATGATTGTTTCATCGATTTGAGATTCACTAGTTCCACGTTGGGCTCGTGTCTCAATTCCTGATTTGTAAAGAACTCGATTTCACCATTACTTAGAATCCTCTCCTGTTCATATTCTCGATACTCGAAGCATGAAATACCCAAAGATCGTAGCTTATAATTGCTATCATATGTGCAACGAATAGCTAGTTCCTTGTCGTCGTCGAACTGCAGTTTAAAATGCCTATAAAAAACTTCTTTGCTCTCGATTATCCCTGATATTTCGATTTCTTTTTTAATCAAATATTGCCTAAATCCTTCGATTGCTTCATGTACAGTAACAAATTTTTTCCCTTCGATTCTCTCTGTTGTTGGTGTTATGATGTCATTATTTAGAGATGGATTTACAGTAGTGTTATTGTTGTTGTTAGTTTTTAATGTTGAAACCGTCAATAAGCGAAACGATAATCCAACTTCTACTGTGTCATTATTGGGCAAACTCAATGCAAAAGTTACATTTTCCATAGAATTTATATTTCTTAAGTCAAATTCAAGCGGGAATCCATTGAGAAATAATGGAAAAATTGAGAAAATCGATAAAACAATTAAAAACATTCTCGTATTAAATAAGTCTTAATTCGTCAGAGGCTATCACTGAAATGAATAATTAAAAGTCAACAACTTCTTTTAAATCATAAATTAATATCACAATCTGCGAATTATATCCTTCATTTATAAAGTATTTTCTACAACAACATTTTCCTGCTCCTCCTCCTTCTCAGCCGTTGCCCTAGGATTTCGAGTATTGGTTTTTTTGCCTTCAGATAAGACCAATTTAAATGTTTCAACATCATCACCAAAGGGACAATCTGTTGGAAACCGATTGGTTTTACTTTTTGGCTTTGATGAAACTGTTCCATGCATTGTCAATTCACCACCAACAACATACATTTTGACATGCTGAAATCTGTGAAGTTTTATTTTAAAATTAGCTAAAGAAGATGTTGATTCTCCATTTCTTAAGCGAAAAATTAAACAGCTGTTTCCATTTTCAGGAGTCATATAAAGCTCACAAGTCGTTCTATGAAATTGTATGTATGAGAAATTTATCTCCGTCCATCCTACTTCACAACTACATAGATTATCACCTTCTCTCAATGATTCGCACCAAAACATTTCGCTTTTGCAAGTATATTCAATAATATCTGAAGACTCCTTCTTATCGGTTTCGCAGTCAATCTGAACCTTACTAAGTGCTCCCTAAAATGTCTCTTTGATCGATGAACTGAACTATCACCTAATATTTTCACATGAACTTCCTGTGTTCTATTCTCATACAACATTACTTAATGTATGACCTCTTCTCATTTACTTATCTTCTTTTATACAATGAATAAGATTACCAATTATAACAATCCCACAAGCAACCCATGACCACGGCAATGACTCACGATAACCGTCGCATGGCAGCGATCCACCATACAAATCAACAGCCACGATAACCGTCGCATGGCAACGATCCACCATACAAATCAACAGCCACGATAACCGTCGCTCGGCGGCGGCGCCCCCACACACCCAACCAGCAATATATTTTAACACTTGAACCTACATCTCACAGCATACGCTATAGCGCTAAGCTACGACATCCGACTCCCAAACTCATCGTACCAAGTTCAAACCACAGCCACGCATCTCACTCTTTTTTTAATTTTCATCATCGCGCGCGCACAACCCCATCAACCATCAATATATTTAACCACCTGAACCTACATCTCACAGCATACGCTATAGCGCTAAGCTACGACATCCGTCGACTCCCAAACTCATCGTACCAAGTTCAAACCACAGCCACGCATCTCGCTTTTTTTAATTTTCAGCGACGACGAATAACAATAATTACGTCATCTCGCCAGCGACGGCGCCAGCGACACATCAAACACACTAAACTGATAACAAAAAACTAACAAACAACTGCGGCGGCTGCGGCGGCGACACATCAAACACACTACAGATCTAATTAACATACGAGCGACAAAGACAACACTATCACTCCATGGCCATATCTTCCCTCTCACTCTAGCACGGAATTCCCAGTCTCAACCGTCCCAATACCTACTGCTACCTCTACCATTTCTAGACTTTCGTTGTGCATTCGCGACAAGGTATCGGGAACGACATTTAATAAACCTTTCCTGTGTTCTATCACGAACGAGAATGCTTGCAGCTTCAAACTCCATCTTGCTAATCTGCCACTAAGGTCTTTAAGACTCATTAGCCATTTAAGACTCGAATGGTCGGTAATAACCGTGAAGTCCATTCCTTCGACATATGGACGGAATCTCTGGATGGCCATGACAGCTGCAAGGCACTCCTTTTCGGTTACGCTATAGTTCTTTTGACATGAATTTAGCTTTTGCGAAAAGTAAGCGATAGGGAACTCTACTTCTTCTTCGTTTCGTTGGAACAATACTGCTCCAATTCCTGTATCTGATGCATCGCATTGGACATAAAATCTTCTTTTGAAATCTGGATGCGTTAGGACAGGGGCACTCACTAAGGCAAGTTTTAATTTTTCAAACGCTGCCTTGGCTTCTTCGGTTATAATAAAATTTTTATTACTTTTCTTTAGCGTATCAGTTATTGGGGCAGTCAGGGTGGAAAAATTTTGTATGAAGCGCCTATACCAGCCCGCGAGGCCAAGGAATCTTCGCACCTGTCTTGCGTTTTTCGGTAATGGAAAATTTTCTATGGCTTCGACTTTCGCTGGATCGGTTTTTAACAACCCTCCACCAACTACGAAACCTAAGTATTTTAGTTCTTTATAGCAAAACTTGGATTTTGCTAAATTTATCGTTAGGTTGGCTTTGGCAGTGATACATGCGTCTCGAAGTCAGGGGCTATTATGAGGAGATCGTCGAGCTAGACGAATACGCGATCTTTTAAGCGTGAGGGGATCACTTTGTCCATTAAACGGCACATCCTTTGGGCTGCGTTACACAACCCAAAGGGCATTACCGTAAAATGATACAAAGGTCTCCCCGGCACGGCAAATGCAGTTTTCTCCCTACTCTGTCTCTCCAACGGTATTTGCCAAAAGGCGTCTTTCAGGTCTACACTACTTATAAAGTAGGTATCTTGAAGGCGGCTGAGAAGGCCGTCAATATGGGGGAGAGGATAGGCGTCTTTTTTTGTTAGGGCGTTTACTTTGCGCGAATCTAAACATAGGCGATTTTTCCCTGGTTTCCGTATGAGGACTACCGGAGAACACCATGGACTCTCGCTCTCCTCCACAACGCCAAGGCTTATCATTCTATCGATTTCTTGATACAGTAGGTCTTGTACCGCCGGGGAGACAGGGTAGTGACGCTGCTTCACAGGAGCCGCGTCTCCAGTGTCTATAATGTGTTTTTCTACATGTGTTTTACCGAGGCCGTGTGTAAAGCAGCATGGAAATTTCTGTTTTACCGCCTCTAATTTGATTTTTTGGGCGGGTAACAGCTCATGGGTATCTGTGTTGGACATTATTTGTGGAGTTGAAAGTGAGCTTATTATCCCAGGAGCAAGTTGAAACGCTTTCCAGAAATCGACCCCAAGATACAACTCTTGGTCTAGACTGGGTACTAAATAAAACGTAATTAATTGTTTCTGGTTCTTATACTCAACTTCAGTCATAAACTTGCCAACAATTGATTGAGCTGTTTTCACATTAGCTTGAAATGAAGGATTGTAAGGCAGATTTGTTGCTTTTACAAAATTTAAACAATTTTTACCTAAAATGCTTATGCTTGCCCCACTGTCTAATAGACCAAGCATTTCCTTATCTCCTATTTTAATTTTGGCATATGGTCGAGGATCAGAAGCAGTGTCTATTATGGAAGACGCTATACATTTTCTTATTTCTTTCCTGTTGTGGTATCTCTCTCTTGCCTTAAGTATTTTTTTAGAGGGACCTGCCGTTATTCCCTTGAAAATCCTCTCCCTGGTTTTATAATAATTCCTAATTCTAATATGTAACGGCTTAACTTCTGCTCTATGTTTATCGTTTTCTACTACTAATCTTTGATCTCTTTTCAGTAGGCTGATATTTGTGACTTCGTGCGGACTAAATCTATCCTCGGTTTGGCTTTCCTTATCTAACCTACCTACTGGTCGGGGGTTTGCGTCGAACGCGATTCCCCCGTAGACATCGCGCTCTGTGTTCGGTTTCCCGGATTGCATCGTGCACACCGAGGTGTAATTACACCTTCCTGTCCACATTTGTAACAAAAGATGTTACGAATTGTTGACGGGCAGTCTACGAATGAATGACCCTCGACTCTACAGTTCCAACACATCATCCTCCCGCCGGTGTATCTTCGCGGAGCATTTGAGGGTGCACTACCGTGATGTAGCGCTGAAATCTGTTCCTCGGGATCATAAGGTATTTCGTCGCGGTAGTCCAATTCATTCGCCGCGTATCGAGCGGGAGGTCGGTGAGGTCTGGGACCATCTCGGCTTGGGAACGCAGTCTCTGCGTCTTTGCACGCAAACCTTAACTGGTCCAGTGTGAATATCGCCATTGGGTACACCAGTCGGCCTACCTTTTCGTTGAGATTCCGTTTTAATATGGTCACCATTTCACCTTCCGGGATCGGCACTCGGAGCTGAGATCGTAATCTCGAGATAGCGGTAAAGAAATCGTCGCTAGACTCCCAGATACCTTGGCGTCGATCCATGATGTCGCGCATAATTTCGAAGTCGGTCTTCGAGTTACGAAATTGTCGCATTAGGGCATCGCGCAATATCAACCAATCGGGACGATAGTTCGTACGCTGGAATTGCCAGTACCACTCGTAAGCGGTACCCGAAAGAAGCAGATGAAAGTCTCTCAAGATTTCAGCCCAAGTGCAGTCGTACTGACTCTGCAACGTTTCGAGGCGGAACACGAAATCTTCGACGGTGAGTGTTTCGGGTTTACCCTCAAAATTGATTCCCCATTTATCGATTTTGATCGGGCCTCTAGGGCCTGATGGGAAGTAAGAATTTGGGGGTCTTGGGGGGGGGAACGAAGAACGCTGGAGGAGGCTGCATCTGTGGGGGCGGTGCCTGTTCTGGGTGGTGGTACGTGTTGTGATACCCCCGACCATGTCCGGACCTTCTGGAACCGTGATTTCGGCTAGTGGAATGATTTGGGGGTGGATTGGACGGGGGGGTCGTGTCAGCATTCACGGGTGGGATGGCCAGCGGAACCGCGTTCTGGCTAAAAGGCCTCGAGGCTGGATCCGGCTGAGGTTCCGAAGTGGATACCGTCGTGTGTTTGGTCTTTGGCCAAGGGATCCCGGTTGCCTGGGGTAAAGGACCTGACACTGGCGCTTCTGCTGGCGGATTCGGGACGGGTAACAAAATTTATATCCTGCATAAAATTCAGGAAATTAATCCTCATCTCTTCCCTCAGGCTTTGTGAAATGTCCTCTTTCAAGGAGTTTTGATATGAGGAAAAGGCGCTTCCCACGGCCATATTGATGCAAGCCCGCAGATCTGCAGGGATATTTACGGTGCCGATGTTGTCGTAAATTTGGTTTTGCGCTGTCACACTCGGGAGGTTTTGTTGGCTCTCCGCCGCTTTCAAGGTTCTGTAGCTGGAATCGGTATAGTCTAAAGCGGCTGCACCTTGTTCGCTAAGGCTGCTATATGACGGAGCGGCTATGGATTCTGATGAGCTAGTATTGCGACTAATCGCACCTGTACTGGTTGGAAGTTGAGTAGGGGGCGGTCGTAAATCGGAGGGTGGAAGACCTATCGCAGGGGGACATTGCACCTGCGTTGCCGGTAGTACTGTTGGCGGATAGTGTACTTGCGATTGGGGAGGTACTGGTGGGGTGCGGTGGACAGACATTTCTATCAACTCTTGCGCTACTCGGGCACTATGGGAGCGAGTGAGTATTCGGTTGCTATCTACAATTGTTTCCCTTCTAATCCGTCTATTAATTGTATCCTTTTCATGTGATTTCATTCTCTAATTGCACCTACACATATGGAACGCCAAAAAAACAATATGAGGCGACGACTTAACCCGATATATTGTAAACGATAAACCTACACTATGAACGACGGCTAAAAGTAACTAACACCTAAGCCAAACAAAAAACAAAGGTAAATAAACGAAATAAATTAGTTATGTGTATATATCAGTTGTAACAAAACCAAAACCAAAAAGAAAGATATAACAAAATAGTGACCAAAAATCCAAAACGTATATAAATAACCTTAACTAATCCTAGATATATTCGTATATGTAATATACAAATCTCTTACACTTAAATAAACGTGATGTACCAACGACACTACCTTTTTTTTTTTTTTTTACTAAATATTGATTATCTTGACCACTCTAAATTATGAATTGGACACTCGAAATTTCACTTTGTTGGAAATGTATTTATCATTGGGGTAGGGGTGCGTTGGGGTAGTTGTCTTCGACGACGTTGTTGGCGAATCTATGACGGCGGGATCTTTCAACAGCATCTGGACTTTTTGGACTGCAGACGGACAAGGTATTCTATCCCTCAGTGTGGTGAAATAGTAACAACAAGGAACACGGACTTACATGTTGCATCCCTTCCCGTTTCCGCAATACCAGACAACCCTGTAGCTTTGCTGGCAGACGTGAAACGTTCCGTTCAACACTCTAAAGAAAGCTATGGACGGCACGGTGCTACATGTTACGACTAAATCATGACAAGGTCACTGTACTCGTGTTTACTATAATATAATGACAATACTACTAGGAATTCGAAAATTGAAGTTTAGAAAGGAAAGTAAAACTCACAATTAACAGCAGGAATAGGTCATGACAAGGACTAACATGTTCCAATTGGTTCGGTTGTTAGCATCAGCGTTATTCGTCGCGATTCATTTAGGTATGTTCTCGGACCTTCCCATTAGAAGACTTACGAGTGCGCTGATGCTGGCAACTGAATCAACTGTGGACTAAAGACTACATAAAGGACATAAGACGTGCAAAAACGTTGGGCGCCATTTGTAATGTGGTTAGTAAATGGATATTGAAGGTAGTTTGGATTCAGAAGTGGATTTGGGACCGGAAGTGGATAAGGATTCAGGATAGGAACGGAAATCGAAAGGGACAGGAGTGTCGAGAGCGAAGAGCTTGGCATGCTTGCTCAGCACGGCTCAGCTCGCCGGAATGGTGTGGTTCTTGCCCCCCACCGCTCGACCTAACCAACTACAACACATAAAACATGCCGGACGAACAGGTACTTACTTTACCTTCACCATCGAAGCGGACGGACCTTCACCGCACTGAGGGGCGCTGTTGTTGTTATTCAGCGCTGGCCATTCCCACCCCTCCTGGAAATTCGTGGGCCGATGTTTGAATCTCCCCTTTGTTGGAGATGCTGCTGCCGGCTCACGTCATCTGTGTCGAATTCGCCTCCCCTTCACACCCCTGAAGATGTGCTTTAACACTCCATGCTCACCTTCTAGTGAGTGCAACCAATTTTACACACCCATAAAAAAAAAAAAACGGTCAGTAAGAACAGTTTGGCCCCTTTTTACCACCAAAACAACCAAAACCAGTGGGGACATCAAGACCCGCCCCTTACTTTTACCGCGGAATTTTGTCATCGGTAACCTACCTAAACAGAGCTCTGTTTGGGAGTATAGTGTTTCCCTTTTCCTTTTTTTTTTTTAGAGGGTGCGCGAGTCCAAAGACGTGGGTGGGGGGGGGACAAACGATGCTTATCACAAGTAGATCTTAACAACAATCAAAAACTCACGCTACAAAAAAAAAAACATGGGTTATACGAATCTTAAAAACTAACTTAACACCTAATCCGTACAGACAACTATCATCACTATAATTCTTTATGAATATAATGTTTTGCTAACAAAACATTGTCTACTCTCCGGTATTCTCTACAAGTATTTAGCTGGTGACGTATTTCTTTGTGTTCACCGCGATCTCGGTATTTCCTTACTGCTTTTCTATGGTCCCGGCTGACCTTCACACCGGCACTACCGAAGGCACTGTTACGGGACACTATATTAGAAGTTCCGCTTCAGATGCCTTTTTGGGGTTTACGTTGGTGGGATTGAAGGTCACGCGGTCAAGGTACTGGGGAGATCGGACGGGGTTTCCCTCAATAACCTGGCGGCCACGCCTGAATATAGGTTTTGTGACCGCCACGCGAAGTATCCTATTTTCAAAAAATTATCACGTGAAATTCTTCCCTATCAACAAAAAAAATGTAACCAATTCACTCACCCCCTTTTCTATAGTGGTTCTCTTATGGACTTATGCCGCTTGTACTTCTCACCAACAACTCATTGCATTTTCCGAACTTTTCTTTTTTTCTTTTTGTATCCCGCCCAGCACTATTATTTCATCTTATCATTACTTTTACTTTTTTTTTGTTCATATTGTATTTCGTCAACTTCGGTGTCCTTGATGACCTCTACTGACCGATGGTGTAGCAGAATAAATGGTATTTTAGTTCTTTATAGCAAAACTTGGATTTTGCTAAATTTATCGTTAGGTTGGCTTTGGCAGTGATACATGCGTCTCGAAGTCAGGGGCTATTATGAGGAGATCGTCGAGATAGACGAATACGCGATCTTTTAAGCGTGAGGGGATCACTTTGTCCATTAAACGGCACATCCTTTGGGCTGCGTTACACAACCCAAAGGGCATTACCGTAAAATGATACAAAGGTCTCCCCGGCACGGCAAATGCAGTTTTCTCCCTACTCTGTCTCTCCAACGGTATTTGCCAAAAGGCGTCTTTCAGGTCTACACTACTTATAAAGTAGGTATCTTGAAGGCGGCTGAGAAGGCCGTCAATATGGGGGAGAGGATAGGCGTCTTTTTTTGTTAGGGCGTTTACTTTGCGCGAATCTAAACATAGGCGATTTTTCCCTGGTTTCCGTATGAGGACTACCGGAGAACACCATGGACTCTCGCTCTCCTCCACAACGCCAAGGCTTATCATTCTATCGATTTCTTGATACAGTAGGTCTTGTACCGCCGGGGAGACAGGGTAGTGACGCTGCTTCACAGGAGCCGCGTCTCCAGTGTCTATAATGTGTTTTTCTACATGTGTTTTACCGAGGCCGTGTGTAAAGCAGCATGGAAATTTCTGTTTTACCGCCTCTAATTTGATTTTTTGGGCGGGTAACAGCTCATGGGTATCTGTGTTGGACATTATTTGTGGAGTTGAAAGTGAGCTTATTATCCCAGGAGCAAGTTGAAACGCTTTCCAGAAATCGACCCCAAGATACAACTCTTGGTCTAGACTGGGTACTAAATAAAACGTAATTAATTGTTTCTGGTTCTTATACTCAACTTCAGTCATAAACTTGCCAACAATTGATTGAGCTGTTTTCACATTAGCTTGAAATGAAGGATTGTAAGGCAGATTTGTTGCTTTTACAAAATTTAAACAATTTTTACCTAAAATGCTTATGCTTGCCCCACTGTCTAATAGACCAAGCATTTCCTTATCTCCTATTTTAATTTTGGCATATGGTCGAGGATCAGAAGCAGTGTCTATTATGGAAGACGCTATACATTTTCTTATTTCTTTCCTGTTGTGGTATCTCTCTCTTGCCTTAAGTATTTTTTTAGAGGGACCTGCCGTTATTCCCTTGAAAATCCTCTCCCTGGTTTTATAATAATTCCTAATTCTAATATGTAACGGCTTAACTTCTGCTCTATGTTTATCGTTTTCTACTACTAATCTTTGATCTCTTTTCAGTAGGCTGATATTTGTGACTTCGTGCGGACTAAATCTATCCTCGGTTTGGCTTTCCTTATCTAACCTACCTACTGGTCGGGGGCTTGCGTCGAACGCGATTCCCCCGTAGACATCGCGCTCTGTGTTCGGTTTCCCGGATTGCATCGTGCACACCGAGGTGTAATTACACCTTCCTGTCCACATTTGTAACAAAAGATGTTACGAATTGTTGACGGGCAGTCTACGAATGAATGACCCTCGACTCTACAGTTCCAACACATCATCCTCCCGCCGGTGTATCTTCGCGGAGCATTTGAGGGTGCACTACCGTGATGTAGCGCTGAAATCTGTTCCTCGGGATCATAAGGTATTTCGTCGCGGTAGTCCAATTCATTCGCCGCGTATCGAGCGGGAGGTCGGTGAGGTCTGGGACCATCTCGGCTTGGGAACGCAGTCTCTGCGTCTTTGCACGCAAACCTTAACTGGTCCAGTGTGAATATCGCCATTGGGTACACCAGTCGGCCTACCTTTTCGTTGAGATTCCGTTTTAATATGGTCACCATTTCACCTTCCGGGATCGGCACTCGGAGCTGAGATCGTAATCTCGAGATAGCGGTAAAGAAATCGTCGCTAGACTCCCAGATACCTTGGCGTCGATCCATGATGTCGCGCATAATTTCGAAGTCGGTCTTCGAGTTACGAAATTGTCGCATTAGGGCATCGCGCAATATCAACCAATCGGGACGATAGTTCGTACGCTGGAATTGCCAGTACCACTCGTAAGCGGTACCCGAAAGAAGCAGATGAAAGTCTCTCAAGATTTCAGCCCAAGTGCAGTCGTACTGACTCTGCAACGTTTCGAGGCGGAACACGAAATCTTCGACGGTGAGTGTTTCGGGTTTACCCTCAAAATTGATTCCCCATTTATCGATTTTGATCGGGCCTCTAGGGCCTGATGGGAAGTAAGAATTTGGGGGTCTTGGGGGGGGGAACGAAGAACGCTGGAGGAGGCTGCATCTGTGGGGGCGGTGCCTGTTCTGGGTGGTACGTGTTGTGATACCCCCGACCATGTCCGGACCTTCTGGAACCGTGATTTCGGCTAGTGGAATGATTTGGGGGTGGATTGGACGGGGGGGTCGTGTCAGCATTCACGGGTGGGATGGCCAGCGGAACCGCGTTCTGGCTAAAAGGCCTCGAGGCTGGATCCGGCTGAGGTTCCGAAGTGGATACCGTCGTGTGTTTGGTCTTTGGCCAAGGGATCCCGGTTGCCTGGGGTAAAGGACCTGACACTGGCGCTTCTGCTGGCGGATTCGGACGGGTAACAAAATTTATATCCTGCATAAAATTCAGGAAATTAATCCTCATCTCTTCCCTCAGGCTTTGTGAAATGTCCTCTTTCAAGGAGTTTTGATATGAGGAAAAGGCGCTTCCCACGGCCATATTGATGCAAGCCCGCAGATCTGCAGGGATATTTACGGTGCCGATGTTGTCGTAAATTTGGTTTTGCGCTGTCACACTCGGGAGGTTTTGTTGGCTCTCCGCCGCTTTCAAGGTTCTGTAGCTGGAATCGGTATAGTCTAAAGCGGCTGCACCTTGTTCGCTAAGGCTGCTATATGACGGAGCGGCTATGGATTCTGATGAGCTAGTATTGCGACTAATCGCACCTGTACTGGTTGGAAGTTGAGTAGGGGGCGGTCGTAAATCGGAGGGTGGAAGACCTATCGCAGGGGGACATTGCACCTGCGTTGCCGGTAGTACTGTTGGCGGATAGTGTACTTGCGATTGGGGAGGTACTGGTGGGGTGCGGTGGACAGACATTTCTATCAACTCTTGCGCTACTCGGGCACTATGGGAGCGAGTGAGTATTCGGTTGCTATCTACAATTGTTTCCCTTCTAATCCGTCTATTAATTGTATCCTTTTCATGTGATTTCATTCTCTAATTGCACCTACACATATGGAACGCCAAAAAAACAATATGAGGCGACGACTTAACCCGATATATTGTAAACGATAAACCTACACTATGAACGACGGCTAAAAGTAACTAACACCTAAGCCAAACAAAAAACAAAGGTAAATAAACGAAATAAATTAGTTATGTGTATATATCAGTTGTAACAAAACCAAAACCAAAAAGAAAGATATAACAAAATAGTGACCAAAAATCCAAAACGTATATAAATAACCTTAACTAATCCTAGATATATTCGTATATGTAATATACAAATCTCTTACACTTAAATAAACGTGATGTACCAACGACACTACCTTTTTTTTTTTTTTTTACTAAATATTGATTATCTTGACCACTCTAAATTATGAATTGGACACTCGAAATTTCACTTTGTTGGAAATGTATTTATCATTGGGGTAGGGGTGCGTTGGGGTAGTTGTCTTCGACGACGTTGTTGGCGAATCTATGACGGCGGGATCTTTCAACAGCATCTGGACTTTTTGGACTGCAGACGGACAAGGTATTCTATCCCTCAGTGTGGTGAAATAGTAACAACAAGGAACACGGACTTACATGTTGCATCCCTTCCCGTTTCCGCAATACCAGACAACCCTGTAGCTTTGCTGGCAGACGTGAAACGTTCCGTTCAACACTCTAAAGAAAGCTATGGACGGCACGGTGCTACATGTTACGACTAAATCATGACAAGGTCACTGTACTCGTGTTTACTATAATATAATGACAATACTACTAGGAATTCGAAAATTGAAGTTTAGAAAGGAAAGTAAAACTCACAATTAACAGCAGGAATAGGTCATGACAAGGACTAACATGTTCCAATTGGTTCGGTTGTTAGCATCAGCGTTATTCGTCGCGATTCATTTAGGTATGTTCTCGGACCTTCCCATTAGAAGACTTACGAGTGCGCTGATGCTGGCAACTGAATCAACTGTGGACTAAAGACTACATAAAGGACATAAGACGTGCAAAAACGTTGGGCGCCATTTGTAATGTGGTTAGTAAATGGATATTGAAGGTAGTTTGGATTCAGAAGTGGATTTGGGACCGGAAGTGGATAAGGATTCAGGATAGGAACGGAAATCGAAAGGGACAGGAGTGTCGAGAGCGAAGAGCTTGGCATGCTTGCTCAGCACGGCTCAGCTCGCCGGAATGGTGTGGTTCTTGCCCCCCACCGCTCGACCTAACCAACTACAACACATAAAACATGCCGGACGAACAGGTACTTACTTTACCTTCACCATCGAAGCGGACGGACCTTCACCGCACTGAGGGGCGCTGTTGTTGTTATTCAGCGCTGGCCATTCCCACCCCTCCTGGAAATTCGTGGGCCGATGTTTGAATCTCCCCTTTGTTGGAGATGCTGCTGCCGGCTCACGTCATCTGTGTCGAATTCGCCTCCCCTTCACACCCCTGAAGATGTGCTTTAACACTCCATGCTCACCTTCTAGTGAGTGCAACCAATTTTACACACCCATAAAAAAAAAAAAAACGGTCAGTAAGAACAGTTTGGCCCCTTTTTACCACCAAAACAACCAAAACCAGTGGGGACATCAAGACCCGCCCCTTACTTTTACCGCGGAATTTTGTCATCGGTAACCTACCTAAACAGAGCTCTGTTTGGGAGTATAGTGTTTCCCTTTTCCTTTTTTTTTTTTAGAGGGTGCGCGAGTCCAAAGACGTGGGTGGGGGGGGGACAAACGATGCTTATCACAAGTAGATCTTAACAACAATCAAAAACTCACGCTACAAAAAAAAAAACATGGGTTATACGAATCTTAAAAACTAACTTAACACCTAATCCGTACAGACAACTATCATCACTATAATTCTTTATGAATATAATGTTTTGCTAACAAAACATTGTCTACTCTCCGGTATTCTCTACAAGTATTTAGCTGGTGACGTATTTCTTGGTGTTCACCGCGATCTCGGTATTTCCTTACTGCTTTTCTATGGTCCCGGCTGACCTTCACACCGGCACTACCGAAGGCACTGTTACGGGACACTATATTAGAAGTTCCGCTTCAGATGCCTTTTTGGGGTTTACGTTGGTGGGATTGAAGGTCACGCGGTCAAGGTACTGGGGAGATCGGACGGGGTTTCCCTCAATAACCTGGCGGCCACGCCTGAATATAGGTTTTGTGACCGCCACGCGAAGTATCCTATTTTCAAAAAATTATCACGTGAAATTCTTCCCTATCAACAAAAAAAATGTAACCAATTCACTCACCCCCTTTTCTATAGTGGTTCTCTTATGGACTTATGCCGCTTGTACTTCTCACCAACAACTCATTGCATTTTCCGAACTTTTCTTTTTTTCTTTTTGTATCCCGCCCAGCACTATTATTTCATCTTATCATTACTTTTACTTTTTTTTTGTTCATATTGTATTTCGTCAACTTCGGTGTCCTTGATGACCTCTACTGACCGATGGTGTAGCAGAATAAATGGTTTAACCAAAAATCGAACCATCAGTCGAGGGCAGTTATTTGCTTCCTTCCTCGTTCTCCTATCCCGTATTCGGTTTTTCTGTCTTTTTTTTTTTTTTTGTGATGCACTATTAGATTTCTAATTGTCCCCCTCTTTTTACTGATATCATTTGAAAAGCATAGGTAATATCGAACCGATATTACCACACTCTTATCTACCTCCGCCCCATCTACTCGTGAATAACTAGCCATCCCTTCCTCAGAATAAGGCTATTGTGACCTGTCACCTACACATTTGACAAACGTCAAACGACTTGCGTCAAACAGCTTGCGGCGGCGCATATTTTGAGTACAATAAATTCGTTATTTTCCTCTTTTATTTTATTTTTCTTTGCTTACAAATACAAATAGCTAATAACATTAATTTTCCTATGGTTACAGGTGGCTGCAACAGGAGCAAGACTTTCACCAATAATTGACGAGAAAGGAGTACTGCGAGTCGGGGGTCGATTGGAAAACGCAGAGTTGCCCTATTCGCAGCAGCACCCAATCATACTGCCGTCACAGAATGTCTTGACGTCACTCATAGTGCACGAGGCGACCATGAAGACGCTGCATGGCGGACAACAATTCATGATGGCAACACTTCGATCTGAATATTGGATTCTGCAACTCAAATCTAACGTCAAAAAATGCATCCATAATTGTTTAAAATGCTATAGGTACAAGGCAAAGGAAATGCAGCAACAAATGGGTAATTTGCCAGCGCTACGAGTCAAGCCGGCTCGACCGTTTCAAACAACGACGGTGGACTATGCAGGTCCTGTTGATTTTAAAGCCTGGAAGGGTCGTGGCAGCAAAATCACGAAGGCATACATAGCCATTTTCGTTTGCTTCTGTACAAAAGCGGTACACCTTGAACTTGTTAGCGATTATACGACTCCCACATTTCTGGCGGCGTTCAAACGTTTCACTGCACGTCGTGGAATATGTGCAGATATCTACAGCGATTGTGGAACTGGAATAACTTAAAGGGGGCTGCAAACATTCTGGAATCAGAAAACATGGCAACATGGCATTTTAATCCACCTGCTGCTCCGCATTTCGGCGGACTGTGGGAATCAGGCGTCAAATCCATGAAATACCATCTGAAGCGGATAATAGGTCATCAGACTCATACATTTGAGGAGTATGCAACGGTCTTGGCACAAGTTGAAGCCTGCCTAAACTCACGTCCACTTTGTCCGGTAACTGAAGATTTTATCTATCAATTTTAACACCAGGAAATTTCCTTATTGGGGCACCGCTAAACACGACACCCGAAAGGAACCTAACTGAAGTCAAACAAAATCACCTGGATGGCAACTTATGCAGAAAATTCAACAAGATATCTGGAAAAAATGGAAGACAGAATACTTGGTTCGACTACAACACCGCCGTACTACTGCATAAACATCATTAAAGCATCCTATAGCTAAGCTTTGTCGTTTACCAATGCTCAGCGAATAAAACGGCATTTGCGCACGCCCACCCACACACACACACACAATAATAAAAATATCTTATCTCACAAATAACTAACTAACTACTTTACAATGAATTTAATAAATCTTATCTAATAAACCTATACCTACATACTTATTATTGCCACACACTATTCACGACACCTATCACTTTTCTCGTTTTCATGTACTGACCGCACACTTCGAGGAGCCCATGGAAAAACTACCTGGAATCATATCGCAACTTACATCTGTAATCGAAACGCAAGCTCAACAATGGAAAAACAGATGAGAAGCAGACAACCTCCGACCTCTGTCGTTCCCATATCCTGTGGCCCGGCAGAATGTTGCAACGCAACATGAAACCAAACTACTACCAACTTTAATAATTACACCTGCCTTGCAATCGAAACACATTTCATGCACTCACACACAAAAGCCGACGGCAAAACGCATATCACGGTACTCACAAATTATTGCCAAAATTGGGAGTTCATAAAATAGACCATTACCCAACGCACTTGAGGAAATCGTATCGTGGGGGAGGTCTCGCAGCGAAAGTGCAAACAAACAAAATGAGTTGTTTTGGCAGTTTAGATCCGCCGACTCATCTGCACTCCCAACACTTGCAATCGATGCGTGTATGTATGTATGTATGTGCATTGGTGACGATCTGTCACGTTGGCAAAGGCAAAACACATTGCGCGGTGCAAGAGGCGGTGACAAAGCTGTACATTTAGCTAATGCTATCCGCAACCCCAAGGGTTCAATGATCTGAGGAAAATCGGAAACGGCAAAATCTGCTGGATGCAGAGGTTTCTTTTGACCGAAGAAGAGGCGATAGATGTCATTCCCAAGTATTAAGCAATAAGATCAAGTCGGCAAAATAAAATTCAAATTAAAACGTTGAGTCTGAGTTTTTTGTTTCATCTGCATGTACCAGGTTTAACATATTGCGCGCTGCAATTTCAGTTGTTCGGCAACACAATTTTGGTTGTGCGACGGCAAATTAAAATCCTTTTGTTCGTAATTTTTTTTCTGCTAGTATCCTTGCGATACAACAATAAATATCTGCTCACATTTCAAGATGTGAAGAATGCTGAAGCGTATACGGTGGCTAGAGCATTCTATTGTGTCGTTTTGGCTTCCCAGAATCACTTCTCACTGATCAAGGCACAAATTTCTTAAGTCAACTTTTTAAAGATATCTGTAAACTTTTAAAAATAAAGAAACTACAAACTAGCTCTTACCACCCTCAAACCAATGGAGCTTTAGAACGTAGCCACCGTACCTTAGCGGATTATCTTCGGCATTATGTCAACAAAGACCCCCTCTCATGGGACACGTGGATACTGTTTAATAACGCAATTTATTATAATAAATATTTTCCTTAACTTTAACTTTAATTACCAAATGTATGTAGCATACCCTATGGTTCCAGTAATATTCTTATATGTTTTCGCATTCCTGCTTTCTAATGCAAGTGCCGTTGGTATCATCAACTCGAATGTCGAATTTGGTTTGTGCCAACTGTGCTTGCTACTGAGAGCAATGCCGTTAAACATTTTTTGCTATTCCTCTTTCTTTGCTGATTCGGTTTGTTGGCGATGCAGCTTAGAATTATTGGGCACTTCGATCCCAGCCGCCACCCAGCTAACAGCCAGCGAACCATTCAGTGATAATTGGTGTTAATTTGGATTGATTTGAATAAAGAATTATAACGTGCTGCAGTTCGTGGAGTTTCATTCAAAATCAAGTTGGTCCTTCAAGTTTCCGGATATTTTGGAATTGGTTTTCGTTTGCTAGTTGGTGGTGCTTGACTTTGGATTCCTGCACAGATAAGTATCAATCGCAAATCTGAATTTTGTCTATTGCTCCTGTTTGTTGCTTTTTTTGGGGCCTCGATTTGCTGATGCTGTTTGGATAATTGTTGCTTAGCTTGCTGGAATCTTTCAAATTTGGTGAGAGCCGTAGGAATTTCGGTTTATTCGGTTGTGCTAGACTTAGTGTTATAAACCCACGTGTTCGGTAGTTGAACTTTC
Source organism: Cheilosia variabilis (assembly GCA_951230905.1). NCBI lineage: Eukaryota > Metazoa > Arthropoda > Insecta > Diptera > Syrphidae > Cheilosia > Cheilosia variabilis. The sequence continues at coordinate 96,319,706 of OX579676.1, read as the reverse complement.
GTTGTAAATATAATGGAAACCTTGAAACAAACACGCGGTCATTATAAAGGTTCAATAACCAGACTCCTTACTTTTACGCAAAACATTCCCGAAAATGTCCATGTTTTAGAATTGGAAGTGCGGTTAGAGAGACTAGAAAAGGCATGGGATGATATTTGTGATACTCAATCGGCTCTTTGTGAGTTTCATGCTGAGGAGGATTACGGTGATCCCGAAGCAGAGTTCGAGATAATCGAATCAAAATATATCATGGCGAAATGTGCATTTTTAAAGCATATCAAATTATTATCTCCGGTGTGCGAAAATGTTCGAGAGCCAGACACTTCGCTAAGAGAACTAGTTGCTTCTCAAACTGAACTTTTGGATAGGTTAGGTCAGACGACTTCCTCCAACACTAGCGATAGGGAGGCATCGGCGGTAGCGCTACAGCCCATGCATATTACACCATTTTCCGGTGATTGCCGTGATTGGCCAGGTTTTCGTGACGTGTTTATGCAAACGGTGGACTGCAATGCTAAGCTTTCCGGTGCTCAAAAATGTCGGTACTTGAAATCGGTCTTACGCGAAGATGCCTTTAATCTGTTGAATGGTGTCAACGTTTCAGACTCCAATTATCTCCTTGCTTGGGAGAAGCTAGAACGTCGGTACGATAAGCCTCTCTACATAATTAATGCGCTTATTGAACAATTTCTTAAATTACCAGGCGTCAATCCGGGTGATGGTGTTCATTTGCGCAAACTTGTTGATAAAGCGGACGAGGTTATTCGTGGTCTAGAACAGGGATGTTACGGAGGTGGTTTTACCGGAGTCGGAGTCGGAGTCGGAAGCCTCATACCGACCTCCGCGGAGTCGGAGTTGAATCGGAGTCGGAGGCGGAGGTCGCACGCAGACATAAATTAATTATTAAAATATAAAATTTGAAAAATCAATTTTTATTAGAACGGCAAATTATCTATTTACTAAATCAACTAATCATTAACTAACTCACACGTCTGACGCACGCACTCTTAACTTCAATGCAAATCTCGCCTACTCATTTAAAGTAAATAAAAGAGTGAAAAGACAGCCGTATTGTATTGTAAGTGTAACATGTCGCAACTCGATAATTCTTTGTCGTTCATGTTTATCGGTCGTCACCGATTCCGAACGAAAAACCTCCGATGTGATTATATCGGAACCGAAGCCGGATTCGGAGGTTTAATTTAAACCGGAGGTTCCCACATATCGGATTCGGAGTCGAAGCTCCGTATCAACCCTAGTCTAGAAGCGATTAAGGCAGAAGGTAGAGATCCGTGGCTAGTTTACTTACTGTTAAATAAAACCGACTCGGAAACTCGAAAGGCTTGGGCGCTAGACAATAAAAACTCGGATAAGGCTACCATCAAGGAACTTCTAGAGTTCTTAGAAGAACGTTCTAGTGCTTTAGAGTGTAGTGATCCAAAATCGAACCGGGTAGGAAAGAACTTTCGCGCGTCAAATCCTATGAACATTAAAAGCCTTGCCGTGGCAAATGTATCATGCACTAAATGCCAAGGTGAACATTATCTTCCACAGTGCCCAGAATTCGGTTCAATGTCGGTTAGTTCGCGTCGCAGCTTCGCGCGGGATCAGCGATTATGTTATAACTGTCTCGGTACGAAGCACTCCTCGATACGATGTCGAGTCAAGGCTCCTTGTTCCTTTTGCAATGCGCGTCATCATAGTTTGGTACACATAGATAACGCTAGTCAACCCACTAGTTCGGGTAGCAATTGCCCCGAAGTCGTTGAAGCTACCCCAAGCTCTTCTGTATCGGTCGTAAGCAACCATATGAAAAATGAATCGCGTTCGTCGGGAATACTACCCACAGTGGTTGTTAAAGTGTTTGATGCCCTTGGAAAGACTCATCTCGCGCGCGTTTTATTGGATACCGGTTCACAAGTGTCGTTTGTGACAGATAGTTTGGTAAAAAGACTTGGACTTCATCGTTCCCATGCTCGGTTGCCTATAACTGGAATTTCGTCGGTTGAAGCTGGCGTGACTCAAGGTGCGGTCAATTTAACCTTGAAATCTCGCATTAGTCCGCATTTCATGGAAATGGAGGCTTACATTTTGAGCAAAATTACCTCACAAACTCCATCGCTCTCGTTTGACTGTGACAACTTTTCTTTCCTTGAAGGCCTTCCCTTGGCAGATATAGGATTCAATTCCCCAGGACTCATTGATATACTGCTAGGGGCTGACAAGGCTTGGAGTATTTTGCGAGGTGGTCATCATTCCGATGAGGAAGGAAGGGTTGTTGCACATGAGACACTTTTTGGATGGGTTATAACGGGTTGCTTGCCAGAAAAACGTATCGTTTCGTTGCACGCAGGCGTTGACCTTGACGTGATTTTGAAATCATTTTGGGAAATTGAGGAGGTTCCGCATAAATTTGGTTTGACAGTAGGTGAAGATGAGGTTGATGTCCATTTTTCTAAGAGCCTTGCTCGAACTTCGGATAATAGGTACATGGTGGAGCTTCCATTTCGACAAGATAATGTTAAGTTTTCTAATACCATTTCTGGAGCTTTGTCAAGACTCTCTGCTATGGAACGTCGAATTTTACGTGATGAAGCCTTAAAAATAGAATATCAGAAGTTTATGCAAGCGTATTTGGATTTGGGCCACATGGAGCGTATTCCTAATGCTGAAATTGAGCCGACGTCGGGGAGTGTTTTTTATTTGCCTCATCACGCCGTTGTCACTAATAAAATTCGCGTCGTTTTCGATGGTTCACATAAGGATACCAAGCAATGTAGCCTTAATGAAAAGCTTCATGTAGGAACCCCTCTTCAACGCAACCTGATCAACGTTTGTATAAGATTTCGCTTACATCGTTTTGTTTTTTGTGCTGATATTGTCAAAATGTTTCGGCAAATTTGGGTGCATCCAAAACATCGAGATTTTCAACGGATTGTGTGGAGAGAATCTCCTGATAACCCAATTTCGCATTTTCGTCTGTGTACTGTGACGTATGGTACCTCTCCCGCACCCTATTCGTCAATGAAAGTTCTCCGCCAAATAGCGCTTGATTACCAATATCAGTTCCCTTTAGCGTCGCATGCCATTCTGCATGATATGTATGTCGACGATCTAATGACAGGGGCTGATTCTGCGGTGGTGTACAGTCGGAGTTGGTCGGGAGAAGGTGTGTTTGAAGTTGAATTAGTTGTAGCCAAGACTCGGGTAGCTCCGGTAAAACAGCTGTCGATTCCTCGCCTCGAGCTCTGTGGAGCCTTACTTTTGTGTCGATTGATGGAGCTGATTCGGTCGTCGTTAGAGGACACATCTGTTAAAGTTTTTGCATTTTGTGATTCGCAAATCGTTTTGTCCTGGCTCTCTTCGCCTCCGCGAAAATGGAATACGTTTGTAGCGAACCGAACCTCTGAAATCTTGTCGTTTTTGCCTCGTTCTTCTTGGTATTATGTTTGCTCTGCTGAAAACCTTGCCGATTGCGCTTCCAGGGGTCTTGCACTCAACGAGCTAATGAAATTTAAACTGTGGTGGAAAGGGCCAGAGTGGATGTCTCAGGAGTTAGATCATTGGCCAATGAATCGGGAAATTGTAGTTGAAGAGATTCCGGAGGAGAGAAAGAGGTGCATTGAAGTTCACGTTTCCGTGCCGGTTGAGCATTTTCTTGAAAATCTTTCGCAAGAAGTATCTTCGTGGAGAAAACTCGTTCGAATCGTTGGGTATATTTATCGCTTTATAAAGCTATGTCGGTTGACCAAAGAAGATAGGAAACGGGGATATCTTTCGCTCTCAGAGCTTCGTCTTGCTAAAGCAGTATGTCTCGTGTGGTCTCAAAATGTGTTCCAGGCTGAAAGAACTGCCCTCAAGACTGCTCGTTGTGTTGACAAAAAATCGAAATTGCTATCACTGCCGCCTTTTATTGATGATGTCGGATTTTTGCGGGTCGGTGGCAGAATTTCAAATGCTGGCGGTGTTCCTTATAGTATGAGACATCCTATTATACTACCCAAAGGTCATCGTATTACCCAGCTGGTCCTATTGGATGCTCACAGAAACTTTCTTCATATCGGCGTTTCGGGACTTTTCACGTTGGTTCGTCAGGAGTATTGGATCATCGGGAGCAGAAACCTTATTCGGAAACTGGTTCACGATTGCATAACGTGTTTTCGCCATCGACAGTCTACGTCTACACAGCTTATGGGGAATTTACCCTCGTCCCGTGTGAATACATCCTTTGCTTACGCTCACACAGGATGTGACTACGCTGGACCCATAACTCTTCGTTTGTCTAGGGGAAGAAAACCTAAGTTGGATAAAGGATATATTTGTTTATTTGTCTGTATGACAACCAAGGCTCTTCACCTTGAGATGGTTTCGGACCTAACCACGGAGGCCTTTCTAGCCGCGCTCAAAAGGTTCATCGCGAGACGTGGAAAGTGCAGCGTAATATACTCCGACAATGGAACAAACTTCCAGGGAGCAGCTCGGGCTCTATCGGAGATGCAGACATGGTGCAATCACAGGAGCACAACAGCGCGGTTGCTGAAATGTTGGCTGCAGAAAGCATCGATTGGCAATTTATCCCTCCGCACAGCCCCCACTTTGGCGGGCTTTGGGAAGCGGGGGTGAAATTGGTAAAACAACATCTTCGTCGCGTCGTTGGAAATAGTGTTCTGACCTTCGAAGAAATGTGTACCTTGTTAGCTTAAATCGAAGCCCTTTTGAATTCCAGACCCCTCTGTGCTTCCTCTGACTTAGATATTGATCCACTAACACCTTCTCATTTTCTTCTAGGAAGGCCATATACTGCGATCTCTGAGCCCAGTTATCTGGAGACCCCGGTTAATCGGCTGGGAAGATGGGAATTGCTACAAAATCTGATGCAAAGTTTCTGGCGAAGGTGGTACATCGACTACCTGACAGCCTTACAACAACGTCCAAAATGGAGCGAACCTTCAAGAGATTTCCGGGTCGGTGATATGGTAGTTCTTAAGGTGCCAAATCTGCCACCCTCACAATGGTCCCTAGGGAGAATAATTGAAGTCCATCCCGGACAAGATGGACATGTGCGAGTGGTTACCCTGCGAACGAAAAGCGGAACGTTCAAGCGCCCCATCACAAAACTAGCAATTCTGCCATGTTCCTGAAATTCCTTCAGCGGGGGCGGCATGTTTAATAACGCAATTTATTATAATAAATATTTTCCTTAACTTTAACTTTAATTACCAAATGTATGTAGCATACCCTATGGTTCCAGTAATATTCTTATATGTTTTCGCATTCCTGCTTTCTAATGCAAGTGCCGTTGGTATCATCAACTCGAATGTCGAATTTGGTTTTGTGCCAACTGTTCTTGCTACTGAGAGCAATGCCGTTAAACATTTTTTGCTATTCTTCTTTCTTTGCTGATTCGGTTTGTTGGCGATGCAGCCTAGAATTATTGGGCACTTCGATCCCAGCCGCCACCCAGCTAACAGCCAGCGAACCATTCAGTGATAATTGGTGTTAATTTTGATTGATTTGAATAAAGAATTATAACGTGCTGCAGTTCGTGGAGTTTCATTCAAAATCAGATACCATACGCCATTTTTGTTTTTAATACAACCAACCATAGCAGTACTGGTTATACTCCTCACGAGCTACTTTATGGATATCCAGCATAACCAATCCTCTCGAACAAAATCCCCAAATCAGTTACAATTATGAAAAATATTCTAACGAGTTAAGAGCTCGTCTCCAACACAGTTTTCAAATAGCGACTGTTAACAAAGAAGCTAAAATCAAAAGATTACTACGATATCGGAACAAATAACAAACTCTTTAATGTTGGTGATAAAGTTCTGTTAAGGAAAAACAAACTCTCATCACTTTGGGAAGGACCTTACGACAAACAAACATTAAAAAAAAACATAATTTCTTCAGAAAATACAGAGATCCGGGTCCGGACCAAAAAAAATAGTCCATAACAATGACCTTAAATCCTTCACGGAATAACAACAGCGATTATAAGAATCCTTATCTTCCATGAACACAAAGTCATAACCTAGAAACGCCAAATTAACTTCCATTATTCCTCTTCCTCTTCCAGAATATGGAAGCAATATATTACACACCCGACTCAGAATGGACATTGTTCAACGTAGTATCGGGAACTGAAATTCGTCTACGCCGCGGAGTCAGTAGAATAGGCAGGGGATGTCCAAGCACAATAGAGCTGGATAACCCTTTAGTAGCTCCTAGACAATCTGAAATATACGCCCACCTCGATGATAAGAGAGTGTATATAGGAGAATACTACTACTCTCGCGGAACCTATGTCAATGGAGAAAGACTGGTCACCGATACAATAAAAGAACTATATTTTGGGGACATCATAAGCTTACAAGAAGAAGATTATGATTTAGACTTCTGTCCCACCTACGTGCTGAAAGGCCCTCTCCCTCGACATTACAATCCGAGGAGCGCTACTCCACCACCCCTCTCATAAATACCCCTACTTCACCGCATCAAATCGATGAAGACGGTTTCTGATGGATTTCCAGTGGCGTTGAAACGGAATTGCAGTCCAACATTCCAAAACGAGTCAAAACCTTGGATGTACTTTGCTTGATATATTAGATATTATTTTTTCTTTTTTAGTCTATAACGTAGGTTTCCCAGCCGGGGTAGGCTGAGCGGGAATGTCCGCGTCCGGTTCTGGGGAACGAAGCGAGGGGAGAAAGAGTGGATCGACGGGCCAAGCACCAAGGAACACGAAATAAAGCAGTCTTTTATTATTTTGACTTCAATTTACTTTATTTCATTTAACTTGGCTAATGCACTCCGTGGTGCTGACGCGTGCTGTCGCTTGTAGCTCTCGTTACTCGCTGCCCTCAGTCTCGGGCGGTACTGCCTTTTATACAGCGTCTACTGTTGTTGTCTCTGTCGCTGTTGTCCCTGCTGCTGTTGTCCCCGCTGCTGTTGTCGCCATCTATTGTTGAATGTTGAATGTTGTTTGTTGCCGTTGAAAACCACTACTATTGAAAACCACTACTGTTGAAACCACTACTATTACCCACTATTGCGTCTACTGTTACCACTACTATTCCAAGGAGGGGCGAGTACCTGGGCCGCCATAGCTGTGAGCCCTGTGTCCTCACTGCCCATGCCCACTCTTACTACGAGAGTCGGTGGTACCAACCGGAGCGCTACTGCTCCACACCCGAATCGCTGTAGCCGGCTGACCGTGTGCCTGGTCCGGCGGCCACCACTCGACTGACTCGGCTACCGAGTCGACTGAATGTTGACTTGCACGTCGCACTGCAGTGCTGTAGTGGTGTGGTGGGTTGCGCTGCTGGGTAGGGTAAAACGTGGTGGGCTGGTGAGTTGCGTTGGTATTTGTGGTGTGCGAGTGCTCTTGTAACGAACACTTCGTTACAAGTTCAGAGCACAACCTGAACTGTTATACAAAAAGTTCGTGTTTCTTTTTAAGTTCAGATTCATCAGAGCTCAGAATTTGTGTTTATTTTTTCATTCAGAGCATGATCAGAGCGCGCTCCATGAGCCCAGGATAAATTGACTGAATTCTGAAAAGCTGATCACATTTGACAGAAAAAAAAAACTGAATAAAAAAAATAGTTTTTTTTTTTTTTTGGCTGCGCCTGGAGGTGAGTAATCTTCAAAAGATACCAATGGCCCGTACCATTGGTTATGCCCGATTCAGGTATATCTCGTCTGCCTACGGGCTAAACCTCACCCCTCAGGGAGGCACTATGAGATCCGGCCGCGCGCGCTCATAGTAGTATGAAATTTGTTCCTCTCATTTTTTCATTTAAGTGATGACTACGACTAAGTTACCTTAACAAGTAGTTTACGCTTCTGTAGTGTTATTCGCGTTTGGTAGGTAGCTTTCCAGCGAACGCACCTACTAATACCGTCATTACATGCGGTTTTTCCTTATGGCGCTAGGTCGAACGGTCTTGTTCTTTGCAGTCGGCGCTCAAGGTTTGTCACGTCCAGAGTACGGATTATTTCATTATTGCAGTGACCATGAATACGAGAACGAAGTTTGCGAGCAAAGTTTGTTACTTCGTTACTCACGGTAGCAATTCCTAGATCTCTGTGAATATCACTATTCCTTATATACCATGCATTCACGATTGCTCTTAGCGTTTTGTTTTGGAATGTTTGTATTATAGCCATATTGCTTGGTTTGGTACAACCCCAAAGTTGTATACCGTATGTCCAAGAAGGTTTTAGCACTTGTTTATACAGGAGCAGTTTGTTGTATACGCTTAGCTTTGAATATCTTCCGAGTAGCCAATACATTTCTCTAACTCTGATTGCGAGCTCGTCGCGCTTTTTCTTTACGTGTGGCTTCCACTCGTTTGCATATGGTATTTGTACCGAGTTAATGAAAACAGGTAAGTTGTTTATCCTTTTGTACGTGAAATTGACATGCGTCGACTTGGTCTCGTTAAGGGCAATTCGCCAGGTCTTTGTCCACTCGCATACTTTATTAAGAGCCCGTTGGAGTTTTCCGGTTGATGATTCGACTGACTCATCGATTGCAAGAATAGCCGTATCGTCTGCGAACGTTGCTACGATGGTCCCTTCATCCTGTGGTATATCTCTTGTATAGAGCAGGAATAAGATTGGGCCGAGAACGCTTCCTTGAGGAACACCGGCGTGGATTTCTTTGAATTCCGAGAATTCAGTCTCATGTCTAACACGAAAGAGTCTGTTCTCAAGGTAGGATTTCAATATTTTGTATAATTTTTCCGGTAGGATTGTCCTTAGCTTATACATGAGGCCTTCGTGCCATACCTTGTCGAAGGCTTGCGATACGTCAAGAAAAGCGCTAGAGCAAATCTTTTTGCATTCTAGAGCTTTTTCAATTTCATTTGTTATTCGATACACCTGATCGATTGTGGAATGCTGAACCCGGAAGCCGAATTGATGATCTGGTATCAAGCGTCTTTCTTCGATTACTGGTTGTAATCGTTTTAGCAGAAGTTTCTCATAAACCTTAGATATTATCGGCAGTAGCGAAATAGGTCTATATGATTTCTTATCATTTGTATTCTTCCCTGGTTTCGGAACCATAATGACTTCGGCTACTTTCCATTGTCTTGGAACGTATGAGAGTCTCAGAGAAGCATTTATAATGTACAGCAGCTTAACTAGTGCTCTTTTCGGTAGTTCCTTTAGAACTTCTCCAGTTATTAGATCGTATCCTGGAGCTTTGTTATTTTTCAACTTTCTTAGTGTCATTCGAAGCTCGGACAGAGATACGGCTTTTACTTTATAGTTGTCGGATCCCGTATTAGCATTCGGTTCTTCGTGTAAAGGTTGTCCATCGAACGGCCTGAATGTTTCTTCTAGATGCTCGGCAAACAAATCCGCTTTTTCTTTGTCTCCTTTCGCCCATTCTCCGTTAGCTTTTCTTATTGGTGGCGAGTGCATTTTTGGTTTCCTTATGGACTTCAAGGCTTTCCAAAGTGAGTAGTTTGAGCTCTTTTCAGCAGTCAAGCCCTCTAGGTAAGTAGAAGTTTCGAGATTTCTTAGATCCTGTAGCTCATTTTTAAGTTTGTTGCAAAGATGGTTCAGATAAGTTTTATCAGGGGGTGCGCGGGATTGTTGCCATCTCTTACGCGCTCTCCTCTTTTCTCGTATGAGGTCTTCTATTTCAGGCGTGTACTTGACTTTATTGTTCCGTGTAGCTGTCTTCCGGAAGGGAGTGTTTTTCCACGCTGCACTCTGAATGGCTTCCACGAGGTTGTCAACTTCATCTTCTATTTCTAGCGGTGTCTTTAGTGGCACATTTAAAGCAACATTTTCTTTACAGTCTTTTCGGAAAACGTCCCAGTTGGTTTTGTTACTACTTAATCTGGGCGGTCCTACATTCGTTGCTACACTTCCACACATTTTCAGGGTGACTGCTGAGTGGTCTGAGCATAGATCGTAGCATTCTTCGACTTCCGTCGAGTTTTGTTTAGCCCTTTTGCAATAAAGAAGTCGACGAGGTCAGGGATTTTATTTTTGTCAGTTGGCCAATATGTTGGCTTTCCCGTCGAATAAAAGTCCACACCACGCTTCATACTGGCTTTGTACAGTAGTCTGCCTTTCGTTGAGTTGCATCTTGAACCCCAAAAAGTGTGCTTCGCATTAAAGTCCCCACCGATAATAAAATTAGACCCAGATGAGTCAAAGAGGTGGTCAAGGTCGTCGTCTATCAGTCTATATCCCGGGGGGAAGTAGCAAGATCTGATAAGATAGTCTCAATGGTTTACTTCAACAGAGACTGAACTTATTTGCGAAAAATCGAGTTCTATTTTTATTTCTGTTAAGTGCTTAATACAATCTTTAATGTAAAGAGAGGATCCGCCTCTGGCATTTTCCGAGGGATGATGCGCGTGATAATCTCTGTAACCTTTTATTTTGGGTCCATGTCCCTTTTTTAAGTGGGTTTCCGATATCAAGCATATATCAATATTGTTTTTCCGTAGAAATATTTCTAGTTCGTTAATTTTGTTTAGGAGGCCGTTTGCGTTCCATGTCAGTATTTTAAGAAACTCTATCATATTTATGTTTTGTTATTAGGCTGCCGAGGTTTGAACTCGGGCTTGCTCAATTTGTCAAATAAAACTTGATTAATCTTGCTTTGCTGCTCAAGTTTTTCTAATATAATAGTTAATAATTGATGGATCGGATCTGTTGTATCTGATCTTGACTGGTTTCCATGTATCGCGACTTGTGCGTATGATCTCGCATCAGCCAACGCCGGATTTTTCTTTGTACTTGGTCCGGCCACGTTCTCTTGTGCAATTTCTTTATTTTCCTGTGTCGGTTTCGTCCTTTTGACTGCCCTAGCGGTTTTCGGATTATCGATTTTACGATATTTTAAGCTTGGGTCTGGGTGTACCGGTTTCTTGAGAGTGTCGCGTCTTTTTTGTAGTTCTTTCGCGACCTCGCAACCTCTATAATTTGCTGGGTGGTTTTTCGTACAATTTGCGCAGACCGCTGGGACCTGCTTGTTTTTGTTGAAATACCGGACGAACCTTGTTGTTTAGGAACAGAATACCTATTAACCAATTTAATAAATAATAATCAATAAATATTCAATTATATTTGCAACAAATGAAAGCTATGTGCTCAAGTGTGTTTCATAAATACCTCAGAACAATCTGAGCACGCTCGCTTCAGAGCGCGCTCATAATGCTCGAGCTCAAAATAGAAAAACGCCTATAGAAACAATACCTTTATCAAAGTCTGTCATTTTGAAATTTTTTAATAATTTAATTTTGATTTGATTTTTCATATCGTTGTCATTTGAGAAAAATAACATATCTTCGACGTAGACGGCTATTAAAAGTATTTTTGCACCATGAGATAACATATATTTACACGGATCTGCACTCAATGGTTTTAAACCAAAGGACTGAAGAACACCATCCAGCTTTTGCTTCCAGATTCTGCTGCTCTGCTTGAGGCCATATAAGGATTTTTTTAGGCGACATACCTTAGCAGTGTTATCCGAAAAACATTGCTTCTGTAGCATTTAAATCTCCTGGTCCAATTCCCCCTGCAAAAATGCAGTCACAGCATGCATTTGTCTTATATTTAAATCATATTCAACAGCCAAGGCCATGAGGAAGCGTATTGAAGAATAGCGGACTACAGGCGAGTATGTTTCCTGGTGATCAATGCCTTAACGTTGTGCACATCCTTTTATTACCAGTCTGGCCCTAAACCGACTAATTTTTCCAGATGCATCCTATTTGATCTTAAACACCCACGTTAAATCTGTTAAAGCCCACGTTTCGTTTTCCAACAACGAATCCTATTCTTCCCGCATCACATTCAAGCATCAGATCTGGACATCGCCTCGTCCACAGTTACTGGATCTGATAACTTCGCTGATGTTGCTATATACGTGACGAAATCAAGAAACATTTTTTTCTTTGGGATTCTAGCCGAACTTCTTTTCGTTTCCGGATCCTCCTCCTGATCATGCAATGGTTGATAATAATCTGAACTTTCTTCGACTAATGTTCTGTTGGCTGAGTCATCATTCATCGTTGAATTGTTGACGTCGATAAGGTTGGACTCGGAGAGATCAGTGATTTCTAGCGGGTCCGCAGCAGATGAAACCGAGCTATTTGCATCCAACAATACTCGTCAGAGCCCTCAACATAGTCCACAACTACTGATGCCTCATTAGATTCATCTTCACGTTTCTCCGGCGTTACCTTAAGTGGATTCTCATATTCTGGATAAAAACAGAAAATGTTAGGATTATTTCCATGATCTGACGGTCCCCCGGTAAGTTCATCTACCTTTATCTGAAGATTGGGCACCTTGTCGTGGTGGGGCGGCTTAAGTAGATTAACAGGATGCTAGATCAGGGTAGTGGCCCAACTCCTCTGGTAGAGCTGAATGTGAATTGAAGAACCAAGACCCAATCCGATCAATCGATCAACCCTTAAACTCCAAGATGACTAGTCTGCAATGTCCAGGGAGCTGTGATGAGGTAGGTAAAACTACTTGTTCACAGGGTTCAGGGGTAATTGAACCGCTAATGGAGACTCCTCAGGGCAGCTCAATCCTCTGTTGTAATTTAGTTGAGTAGGATAGGTATTGGGGATCTCTGCCTATTCGGTCCGTTTTAATTCTCCCCTACTCGTGGGTACGCATATGGACCAAAATAAGAATAATAAAACTAATATTTCTTCTGAAAACGAGGTGGAAGGCTTAGGAGGGGTCGAGAAGGCGCTGGAAGGTGCTGACATGAACCCGAATAAGCTCGAGGGGCCAGTGGACTCTGATGGGAAACCAAAAGAGTTAGCAGACCAATCGTCAGTGGAGGTGGACAATGCGGGGCAGAAATGCGCCAAGAGGTCAGCCGGAACTGCGGAAGCCGGATTGGAAGAGGAGAGAAGTCCCGACTCCGAGCGGAAGTTGCACCAGCAACTGAAGCAAAGAATGAAGAGGGTCAGAAGGAGGCAAAGATTGGCCTTGGCCAAATCTGTCTCGGCGAAAGGCATAAGTAAGTCGGTCCAGGAGTTGACTGAAATGGTTGCCAACTTGACGTCGACCGAAACCTCTCCAGAAGACGGTGGATCTAGGAAACGGTTCAAATGTTCCGGGACCATGAATCCACCTAAAACTGCGAAGAAGGGGACTGTTAAATATTGAAATTGTATTGTTATTAGCATCGACTTATTCTATATTAAAATTATGTTTTGGCAGCATTGTTAAAGTTTATACCAATTGAATTAAAACGTCAAACCAAATTGTATGTTAAAGAAAAGCTTTTTTGTGGCGGAAAGAAGAAACGTCATTATTTTTAATAAAGCGAATTTGGTAACGAATGGTGCGTTTACTCTAAAAGTTGAAAAATCCAAACTATACGAGTTGAGTAGAAATCAAGTGCAAGTACTTCGATTTATACATGGTCCTTCGAGAAGTGAAAAAAAAAAAAGAACATTTAACATAAATATTACTAATAAATCAAAATTTCCATTGCGAAAAAACATATTTTTTATTGAAAATAAAAGACAATACATTGTGAGTTTTGTTGCAAAACGGTTTCCCGCGACGCGTAACACAAGTACAGCAACTGGCGGTATATTTACAGATCCAGGTGAGTGCGTAGTGGTAGTTGGCTCTATTTTCTTGTTCCATTTAACTTCCAACACAAAATGTCGACCGTAATTTTGGAAAACCTGCTTTCGCAAATTAAAAAGGATGAGGAAAAGTTCCAAAAAATTAAAAAGGAAGACAAGCGCGTAAAAAATTATCTCCATCATGTCCAAAGCCGACTCAGTATTCTAGAGTCTCTTTTTCAATCTGCCCTTGAAGCTAACAGAGATACAATATCGTCCATTAAGCCAGAAAATATGTCGTTTGCCGTAGACACTTTTGAAGAAATAAAGGATATTTACGTGAAATATCGTGCGGACTTACTTTCGCATGTTGATAAAGCATCTTCAGCAAGCAATCATTCAACAGGTTCAATCGTTGATACGAGCTCTGTGCAGCTTCCAGTGATGAAAGTTCCCACTTTTTCCGGCAGCTACGAAACGTGGAGATCGTTTCACGATCAATTTACATCACTTATGCACAATAATTCCTCCCTCTCTGAAATTCAGAAATTGCATTTTTTAAAATCAAGTTTAACTGATAAAGCCGAAAGTTTACTCCACAACATCAATACAGAGAAAGGTAGTTATGAACAAGCTTGGGCGATTTTATTAAACCGCTATGACCACAAACGTGTGTTAGTTAATACCCAACTACAGCTTTTTTTCGGTCAACCAGTCATTAGCGTTGAAAGTTCCGAAAGCCTTAGAATTCTTTTGGACACTTCCAGTGAGTGTCTTCATGCGCTTAAGAATCTGGGAGTGAAAACTGTTGACTGGGATATTTTAGTAATTTTTGTCTTGGTGCAGAAGCTTCCTGCACTCACCCAACAGTTATGGGAAGAAAGACTTGGTGCGAAAAAGGAGTTACCAACCTTCGATGAATTTAAAGAATTTTTAGAAGCGAGATTTCGAACTCTTGAAGCTGTCGACCAGCAAAAACATAATTCGTATGCGCCTAGAACCAACACACCAATACGAAATTTCCCGAGGCGTGCTTTTCATGCGCAGCAGACCCAGAGGCAGCAATATAGTTGCAAAGTTTGCAACAAGGGGCAACATTCTCTCAGGAATTGCAATTTATTTTCGATAATGGCACCTAATGAGCGTTTTAAAGTTGTGGTGCAGCTAGGAGTTTGCTCAAATTGCTTAGCATATAGCCACAATACGTTACAATGCCCAAGTAGAGTCTGCTGTTATTTTTGTGGCCAAAGGCATCACTCAATGCTTCACGGAAATAATCCCACATATCAAAATGCTATACCATCAAATAATACACCTATCACCAGCACCAACCATCAAACTTGCACACCCGCGTCTACTCAGCTACCACACACAAATACCTCTACACACTTGACTACTACAATAGCACAACCCAACACTAATAATCCTTCGCATACAACAATAGTCAACCCAAACGCACCCGCTTTTCATCCCAACACAGACCCATGCACCAGTTCATCCCTTCAAAATTACCACACACAACACAATACTAATACACAAGTACTTCTTGCAACAGCTCTAGTAAAGGTACAAACAGCTTCAGGAACCTTTTTAACATTGAGAGCACTGCTAGATCCAGGTTCGGAAGCTACCTTTATAACAGGATCAGCAGTTCAACAGCTTGGTCTTCGACCAAAACGTACTTTTATTGAAGTCTCAGGGCTGGGGAAGGTCAGCAGTGGTACCTGCAACAACTACGTTGACCTGTCATTTGGTTCGCTGCATACGACGTTCCAAGGATACACACGTGCATTCATTTTTAAATCACTGACTGGGCTTCTTCCGGCTCAAAAAATTGACTTCAGTAAATGGACGCACATACATGGCCTTACTCTGGCAGATCCGACATTCCACACGCCCGCTAATGTCGATTTGCTTCTTGGAAGTGACATCTATGCAGACATTTTGCTGCCAGATGTACGAAAAGACGACCGGTTTACTGCACCGATCGCTCAAAATACGCTCCTTGGTTGGATTTTGTTGGGAAAAGCTCCCATAGAAACACCGCAAACAATTCGAAGCCATCTTCAACTTTTCGACCTCGACACCCAACTTCGAAAATTCTGGGAAATCGAAGAAGAACCCTTTGAAAGGTTTGAAAAAGAGGAAGACAAACAATGCGAGCTACACTTTCTCGAAAATACAAAACGTTTGCCTAATGGGCGTTTCGAGGTTAGCCTTCCTTTCAAAGAAAAGGAGCATCCAGCTTTAGGTTTCAGCCAGCAAGGAGCAATCAAACGATTTTACCAGCTGGAAAGAAAATTTTTGAACAACTCCGAACATCATGAAGCTTACAAAAAATGCATGGAGGAATACATTACTCTTGGTCACATGACGGAAGTAACAAATTTATTTGAATTCACTTCAACACCTTATCACTATTTTATCCCCCATCATGCGGTCATCAAAGAATCCAGTTCCACGACTAAGTTGAGAGTAGTTTTCGACGCAACCTTCAAGTCATCTTTTGGCTCTTCCCTTAATGACCAATTGATGGTGGGTCCTAAAATACAATCAAACATTTTAGAGATAATTCTTAGATGGAGAAAATATCGATATACCTTCACTGCTGACATGGAGAAGATGTACCGTCAGATAAGGGTCACTTCAAACGATTCGAGATATCAGCTTATTTTTTGGAGGGATGATCCGCAGCAACAAATCCGAACATATCGTCTCGAAACGGTGACCTTCGGTACTGCTTCAGCTCCATACTTAGCCATTCGAACGATCCACAAACTTGCTGATGACAAAACGACAACCTTTCCTTTGGCAGCACCCGTTCTCCGTGAGGAGACTTATGTTGATGACGTCATTTCAGGAGCAGACTCTATCCAGGATGCTATAAAAAAGAGGGATGAGGTGAAAAATCTTTTGGCGTCGGCAGGATTTTGCTTGCGCAAATGGACGAGTAACACGGAAGAGCTTTTAATTGATTTACCTCTAACGGAACGGGACTTTTCTCTACCCTTTGACGAAGCAAGCCATGTCAAAACGCTGGGAATAAAATGGCTTCCATCACTCGATTGCTTCACTTTCCAAGTCACTCAACTGAGTGATATAGAAATCACCAAAAGAAGCATGTTGTCATCGATCGCTAAACTTTTCGATCCTTTAGGTTGGATTTCACCATGCATCGTGAAGGCGAAAATGCTGATGCAGCTGCTTTGGGAACGAGGAATCGAGTGGGATAAACCGGTTCCACCAGAAATAAGACGCGACTGGGCCATCTGTCGCCAAGAACTGCCTACTCTCGAAGAAATCCGGATTCCTAGGTGGATCAACACTGGGATGGACAGCATCAACCTTGAAATTCACGGTTTCAGCGACGCCTCTGAGAAGGCTTATGCAGCAGCAATCTACATTAGAGTACTTAATCGAAACAATCAAATTTATATGCATTTACTTATATCTAAAACCAAAGTTGCACCACTAAAATCAATTTCACTCCCTAGGTTAGAATTATGCGGGGCGGTTTTATTGGCGAAACTTATAAAGGAAACGGTTAAGGCTTTAAAATTAATTTCCCCAAAAATATATACTTGGACAGATTCCTTGATTACTCTCTGTTGGATTAAGGCATCTCCAGCTAGATGGGAGACTTTTGTAGCAAATCGAGTTGCCGAAATTCAGAATCATACTACCATCGATGTCTGGAAACATATTCCATCGGAGTTCAACCCAGCAGACATTGCCTCCAGAGGAGTATTTCCAGCGTTTCTGGTAAAAAATGAACTCTGGTGGAATGGCCCACAATTTTTGCGTGATAGCTGGGAGATCAATTACCCGAATCAGCCTAATAACTTCGACACAGAAGAAGGAAAGAGAAAAACAAAGGTATACTATACCACATCTGAGGACAACACAATCAACAAAACAATACACAAATTCTCATCCTTATTAAGACTCACACGAGTAATGGCATATTGCAGAAGGTTTTTGTCAAATTTAAAAATTCCTTCCACAGACAGACAAAGAGGTCCATTGACAACAAGCGAACTGAGGTCAACCACATTATACATCGTACAAACCGTGCAAGGTCAAATGTTTCCAGTTGATTCCAAAGCAAAGATATGGAGAGAAAGAGGGCTCAAACTACTTAATCCATTTCGAGATGAAGAAGGCATTTTACGAATCGGTGGCAGACTTCAAAATTCGACATTGGATTATAGCCAACAACATCCAATAATCCTTAAATCGACGCACCATTTCACAAAACTTCTCATTCGTGATGCACATGAGAAGACATTTCATGGTGGCTTACACAAAATGGTGGCCTACGTACGTCAGTCATATTGGATTCTTGGTCTTAAAAATGCCGCAAAGAAACATGTCCACAGCTGCAATATATGTTTTCGGTACCGACCAAAACCCATGAGGCAACTAATGGGAAGTCTACCTGCCCCTCGTGTTAGGATTTCTAGACCCTTCACGCACACTGGGGTAGATTACGCAGGCCCGATTGAAATCAAAACGTGGAAGGGAAGAAATGGCAAAAAATTCAAAGGGTATTTTTCCATTTTTGTGTGCATGGCTACTAAGGCAGTGCACATAGAAGTAGTCAGTGACCTGACAACGCAATCTTTCCTCGCGGCGTTCAGACGATTTACTGCAAGAAGGGGCTTATGCATGGCAATGTACAGCGATTGCGGAACTAATTTTGTAGGAGCCAACACCGAGTTACAAAAATTACTGAACGCCGCGAAATTTGATTGGACTTCGTGCAAGGAAACACTCGCAAATGAAGGAACGCAGTGGAATTTTAATCCACCTGCTTCCCCTCACTTCGGCGGATTATGGGAAGCAGGTGTGAAATCTATCAAGTTCCACCTAAAAAGAGTCACCGGAAATCAGACACTCACGTATGAGGAGCTCAGCACGCTTCTGACGCAGGTTGAAGCGTGTCTTAACTCGAGGCCTCTGTGTCCGATTACGGAAGACATCGATGACCTTCACGCACTTACTCCAGGTCATTTCCTTATTGGAGAACCACTTATCGGACCACCACAACCTGATTACGAATCGATAAATACCACTTACCTTGACAGATGGAAACGTGTCCAAGGGCTCGTTCAATCCTTTTGGAGAAGATGGAGCAGCGAATACCTCTCTCGGTTGCAGCAACGACCGAAATGGACGAAAACCGAGGAAAACGCGATCAAAATAGGGGATTTGGTGCTTTTGAAAGATGAAAGACTCCCACCGGCGAAATGGAGTTTGGCTCGAGTTTTAAAATTGCACCCAGGAACCGATAACTTATCGAGGATCGTCACGGTAAAGACAACAAATTCGTCAAGAGGTCGAGAATTCAAAACACCGATCGCGAAAATTTGTTTGCTACCAAGCAACGCGTCGGCAGATAGCACAGCCATTTAAGAATACCGAATTATTGCATTCATTAAACTCTACGAAAATAGTAAACACTTGAATACAAAATTTAAATCTTTTAATGTAATTAAATCTTTTAATTATACCTTTTGGATATGAAAACCAAACTAACTATTCCAAAATGTAAACAACAAAAAAAAATTAAATCGCACAACACTTCACTCGCTTTATATCAACTTGCCTATATCCCGCGCAAGGGATCGATCTCACGCACTACACTTTGACTCGCTTCGTCTTACATGCGAGAAATTTCCCAAGACATACTTTCGTCACTACACTATCCCATGCGAGTTATCATCGCAGAGAATTTAAGGTATGTCTTGCTTGCACTTCCATACACGTTGCAACATATGTAAATACGCTGTATACCGCGACCGCGACAGCTTTCAACACATGTTTACAACACTACACTGCACAACCGAGTACCGCGAATCCTGTATAGAGCGCGCTCGCTCTTACAACAACAATGACAAACAATGCGAGCTACACTTTCTCGAAAATACAAAACGTTTGCCTAATGGGGGTTTCGAGGTTAGCCTTCCTTTCAAAGAAAAGGAGCATCCAGCTTTAGGTTTCAGCCAGCAAGGAGCAATCAAACGATTTTACCAGCTGGAAAGAAAATTTTTGAACAACTCCGAACATCATGAAGCTTACAAAAAATGCATGGAGGAATACATTACTCTTGGTCACATGACGGAAGTAACAAATTTATTTGAATTCACTTCAACACCTTATCACTATTTTATCCCCCATCATGCGGTCATCAAAGAATCCAGTTCCACGACTAAGTTGAGAGTAGTTTTCGACGCAACCTTCAAGTCATCTTTTGGCTCTTCCCTTAATGACCAATTGATGGTGGGTCCTAAAATACAATCAAACATTTTAGAGATAATTCTTAGATGGAGAAAATATCGATATACCTTCACTGCTGACATGGAGAAGATGTACCGTCAGATAAGGGTCACTTCAAACGATTCGAGATATCAGCTTATTTTTTGGAGGGATGATCCGCAGCAACAAATCCGAACATATCGTCTCGAAACGGTGACCTTCGGTACTGCTTCAGCTCCATACTTAGCCATTCGAACGATCCACAAACTTGCTGATGACAAAACGACAACCTTTCCTTTGGCAGCACCCGTTCTCCGTGAGAAGACTTATGTTGATGACGTCATTTCAGGAGCAGACTCTATCCAGGATGCTATAAAAAAGAGGGATGAGGTGAAAAATCTTTTGGCGTCGGCAGGATTTTGCTTGCGCAAATGGACGAGTAACACGGAAGAGCTTTTAATTGATTTACCTCTAACGGAACGCGAAATCGACTTTTCTCTACCCTTTGACGAAGCAAGCCATGTCAAAACGCTGGGAATAAAATGGCTTCCATCACTCGATTGCTTCACTTTCCAAGTCACTCAACTGAGTGATATAGAAATCACCAAAAGAAGCATGTTGTCATCGATCGCTAAACTTTTCGATCCTTTAGGTTGGATTTCACCATGCATCGTGAAGGCGAAAATGCTGATGCAGCTGCTTTGGGAACGAGGAATCGAGTGGGATAAACCGGTTCCACCAGAAATAAGACGCGACTGGGCCATCTGTCGCCAAGAACTGCCTACTCTCGAAGAAATCCGGATTCCTAGGTGGATCAACACTGGGATGGACAGCATCAACCTTGAAATTCACGGTTTCAGCGACGCCTCTGAGAAGGCTTATGCAGCAGCAATCTACATTAGAGTACTTAATCGAAACAATCAAATTTATATGCATTTACTTATATCTAAAACCAAAGTTGCACCACTAAAATCAATTTCACTCCCTAGGTTAGAATTATGCGGGGCGGTTTTATTGGCGAAACTTATAAAGGAAACGGTTAAGGCTTTAAAATTAATTTCCCCAAAAATATATACTTGGACAGATTCCTTGATTACTCTCTGTTGGATTAAGGCATCTCCAGCTAGATGGGAGACTTTTGTAGCAAATCGAGTTGCCGAAATTCAGAATCATACTACCATCGATGTCTGGAAACATATTCCATCGGAGTTCAACCCAGCAGACATTGCCTCCAGAGGAGTATTTCCAGCGTTTCTGGTAAAAAATGATCTCTGGTGGAATGGCCCACAATTTTTGCGTGATAGCTGGGAGATCAATTACCCGAATCAGCCTAATAACTTCGACACAGAAGAAGGAAAGAGAAAAACAAAGGTATACTATACCACATCTGAGGACAACACAATCAACAAAACAATACACAAATTCTCATCCTTATTAAGACTCACACGAGTAATGGCATATTGCAGAAGGTTTTTGTCAAATTTAAAAATTCCTTCCACAGACAGACAAAGAGGTCCATTGACAACAAGCGAACTGAGGTCAACCACATTATACATCGTACAAACCGTGCAAGGTCAAATGTTTCCAGTTGATTCCAAAGCAAAGATATGGAGAGAAAGAGGGCTCAAACTACTTAATCCATTTCGAGATGAAGAAGGCATTTTACGAATCGGTGGCAGACTTCAAAATTCGACATTGGATTATAGCCAACAACATCCAATAATCCTTAAATCGACGCACCATTTCACAAAACTTCTCATTCGTGATGCACATGAGAAGACATTTCATGGTGGCTTACACAAAATGGTGGCCTACGTACGTCAGTCATATTGGATTCTTGGTCTTAAAAATGCCGCAAAGAAACATGTCCACAGCTGCAATATATGTTTTCGGTACCGACCAAAACCCATGAGGCAACTAATGGGAAGTCTACCTGCCCCTCGTGTTAGGATTTCTAGACCCTTCACGCACACTGGGGTAGATTACGCAGGCCCGATTGAAATCAAAACGTGGAAGGGAAGAAATGGCAAAAAATTCAAAGGGTATTTTTCCATTTTTGTGTGCATGGCTACTAAGGCAGTGCACATAGAAGTAGTCAGTGACCTGACAACGCAATCTTTCCTCGCGGCGTTCAGACGATTTACTGCAAGAAGGGGCTTATGCATGGCAATGTACAGCGATTGCGGAACTAATTTTGTAGGAGCCAACACCGAGTTACAAAAATTACTGAACGCCGCGAAATTTGATTGGACTTCGTGCAAGGAAACACTCGCAAATGAAGGAACGCAGTGGAATTTTAATCCACCTGCTTCCCCTCACTTCGGCGGATTATGGGAAGCAGGTGTGAAATCTATCAAGTTCCACCTAAAAAGAGTCACCGGAAATCAGACACTCACGTATGAGGAGCTCAGCACGCTTCTGACGCAGGTTGAAGCGTGTCTTAACTCGAGGCCTCTGTGTCCGATTACGGAAGACATCGATGACCTTCACGCACTTACTCCAGGTCATTTCCTTATTGGAGAACCACTTATCGGACCACCACAACCTGATTACGAATCGATAAATACCACTTACCTTGACAGATGGAAACGTGTCCAAGGGCTCGTTCAATCCTTTTGGAGAAGATGGAGCAGCGAATACCTCTCTCGGTTGCAGCAACGACCGAAATGGACGAAAACCGAGGAAAACGCGATCAAAATAGGGGATTTGGTGCTTTTGAAAGATGAAAGACTCCCACCGGCGAAATGGAGTTTGGCTCGAGTTTTAAAATTGCACCCAGGAACCGATAACTTATCGAGGATCGTCACGGTAAAGACAACAAATTCGTCAAGAGGTCGAGAATTCAAAACACCGATCGCGAAAATTTGTTTGCTACCAAGCAACGCGTCGGCAGATAGCACAGCCATTTAAGAATACCGAATTATTGCATTCATTAAACTCTACGAAAATAGTAAACACTTGAATACAAAATTTAAATCTTTTAATGTAATTAAATCTTTTAATTATACCTTTTGGATATGAAAACCAAACTAACTATTCCAAAATGTAAACAACAAAAAAAAATTAAATCGCACAACACTTCACTCGCTTTATATCAACTTGCCTATATCCCGCGCAAGGGATCGATCTCACGCACTACACTTTGACTCGCTTCGTCTTACATGCGAGAAATTTCCCAAGACATACTTTCGTCACTACACTATCCCATCATCCCATCCCATCCCACCATTAAGGTATGTCTTGCTTGCACTTCCATACACGTTGCAACATATGTAAATACGCTGTATACCGCGACCGCGACAGCTTTCAACACATGTTTACAACACTACACTGCACAACCGAGTACCGCGAATCCTGTATAGAGCGCGCTCGCTCTTACAACAGCATCGAGCGACCTGACGCATAATACTGCAACGCGATCATACCGAAATTACGATACAAAAAAAAAAAAAAAAAACCCTAACAATTATTATACCTACTTATTACTCTATGCAAATTTCTCACAATTAAAATATCAAAAAAAAAAAAAAAAAATTTATAAGAAAACAACCTAATTAATTAAACAAAAAAAAAAAAAAAAACAAACAACCAATCTATACCGGACCACTGAACGACGCGACATAATCAATTTAAATTACGAACGAACTAACTGAGATAATGATAACGCACGCACAGGCATGATCATTTTCCCACACGTCATACCGTTCGGCAGCTGCCAGCAGCCACAGCTTATAAGCAGAAACAAAAAAAAGCGTTAGCCATTGCCAGCCATACCATAGCCACTACACTAGCACTCATTGTTGTCTGTTTGTTTCATTCTCCGTTTATATTGTCTGGTTTACTACATGTTTGTGTGTCGTCTCATTAATGAAATGTTTTTCTTCTCATATAGTTAGTAGAAAGCGCAAAGGGTGCAGGCATATGCATACAGTAAATAGTCAATGCAAAACATTATACTGTATGTCACTGGAGAAGATGCGAGGCGACAACCATAGCAGGGTTACCAAACAGTTCCCAGTCAAGAAGACGAACGAGAGCTACCATCCGAATTAAATTGCGAACAAGTTCACGGCGGGGAGAATGTTAAATATTGAAATTGTATTGTTATTAGCATCGACTTATTCTATATTAAAATTATTGTTTTGGCAGCATTGTTAAAGTTTATACCAATTGAATTAAAACGTCAAACCAAATTGTATGTTAAAGAAAAGCTTTTTTGTGGCGGAAAGAAGAAACGTCATTATTTTTAATAAAGCGAATTTGGTAACGAATGGTGCGTTTACTCTAAAAGTTGAAAAATCCAAACTATACGAGTTGAGTAGAAATCAAGTGCAAGTACTTCGATTTATACAGGGACGGAAGGCGGAAGGGAAGACGGACAGTCTGTACAATATGGGGTCAGTCTACAGGTACCACACTCCAGTGGTTATGTGGATGGACAACATGTACAACGGACTATTAGTCAACCCGGAAAGCAGGAATCGTGCAAGGCCGAGCAACCTGGACCAAGCATGGTAAAGCGAAAGCTGAGCCAAACTATGGGAAGGAGAGCAAAGCAAGCAGATGATGCAAAGCCTTACGCTAGGAGTGAGAGAGCCAAAGTTGACAAGGGTGTAAAAACCTTTGCTCAGACAGGGGCGAACGATCTCCAAATGGGTGTTGCCGACATGAGTCGAGAGGGGGGGATAGAAGCTGCAGTTGAGTATTTTAAAAAATGCTCTGCTGAGGGCTCTAGACTTACTTCCGACAAATGCAGGTGATATCGGTGTAAAGGAGATAACCTTGGAGGAAGGGATTATAGCAATAAAATGCGTAAACCAAGAAACCAAGGGTTGGCTATGTGAGACTGTAGGGAAGATGACCGACCTATGGGAGGGAATCAACCTTAAAATAGACAGGCTTCACATACTAAAAGATGTGGAAAGGTTGATAATCTTCGTTCCCGGTCAACCCGTGAGCAAAGATGTCATCCTTGCCAGACTTTGTCGTCAAAATTCCTGTGTGAAGGACACTTCGAAATGGAGGGTTATTCATGTGGGAAGATATGATGACAAAAAAATTGGTGGAACCAAGCTGACGATCTGGTGTCCGAGGGAGGAAGCGAGGCTGATTAGACAAGCAGGAGATAGATTCTTTTGCGGGTTGGACATAGCATTCGTGAAGTTCCAAGGATCATCGGAAAGGACTCAACCTGGGAAGCCACCCGGTAGGGCGACGAAGTGATAGACACCATGGAGATGGAATCAACACAAGTCGGGCGGGAGGTGGGCCCGTACCGGGAAAAGCTGAGGGTGATTCAATTGAACCTTCATCACAGCAAAACAGCATCGGCAATGATGACTAAATGTTTTGATGAGGATTCGTTTGATATAGCCCTGATACAGGAGCCTTGGATCTTTAGAGGAAAGATTAGAGGACTCCCAAATAGCATGGCTGAGTTTCATTATGCACAAACTAGCGGAAGAATTAGGTCCTGTATCTTGGTGAGACACGGAGTTCAAGCATATAAATTGCCGGATCTGTGTGCCCCAGACCTTGCAACAGTACGAGTAGGATCTGGTGCGGGAAGTTTTGTCGTAGCATCTGCTTACCTGCCGTATGATTCTCCAGAACCTCCTCCAACAAGAGAGTTAGAGTCTTTGGTGAATGCATGCAGGAACAGGAACGAGGATCTAATAATTGGTTGTGATGCCAATGCACATAATACAGTGTGGGGCAGCACCAACGATAATTACAGAGGAGAAGCCTTATTCGAATTTGTATCATGCAAGGATCTAGCTATCTTAAACCGGGGAACAGAGCCAACCTTCGTCGATTTGAGACGAATGGAAGTGATCGATGTTACCCTGTGCAGTAGCCAGATAATTGAAAGAATATCAATTTGGAGGGTAATGGATCAGGCTACATTGTCGGATCACAGAGCCATTTCATTTGATGTTCGCTATGGATCTAAAAGGAAAAAAGATCGGAAATACATCAGAATTCCGAAGAACACAGATAGGATAAAATACCTTGAAGTGTTGGATGAAAAAATTAATTTAATGACATTCGGAATACCGAAAAACGCTTGGCATGTAGAATCACAGCTGAAGCATCTGCAATCAGCTGTTGAAGTTGCGTACCGAGTGGCTTGTACACCTACTTTAGTGGAAAAACAAGATCCTGCGCCTTGGTTGTGCCGGAAACTTGAAAAGCTAAAAAAGGCTGCGAGGAAGGCCTTCAGTTACGACATGAGGAGGGGAGACCCCGAAGCATGGGATGAATATAAGGCGAAAAAGAAAGAGCTTAACGTTACTCTGCGACGACGTAAAAGGGATTCATGGAGGGACTTTTGCTCGAGTATGAGGAGTACATCTGAAGTCAGTAGACTACAAAAGATTGTCTCGAGAGATCCAGTTTCCAAGATCGGACTCATTCGTAATAGAGCGGGGGAGATGGTGGAAACACTGGATCACACAAATGAGGTCCTAATGGAGGTACACATTCCAGGAAGCTATAAGTCAGATCAGCCCTGGGCTCCAAGGAAACAAGGAGCGAACAGGATGGATAGGACGAAAGCAGAACGGATCGTGACACCAAAAGCGGTCAAGGGTGCGATAGCAACATTCTCACCCTTCAAAACTGCGGGCCGGATGGTATATTTCCAGGTCTAATGCAATGGGGTATAGACGTAATTGCACCAAGGCTCAGGAATATATGGATGGACGGGCATTCACACAGTGGGATATGCCGACGATATAGCAATAATGGTCAGAGGCAAATTCATGGACGTCACCGCAGATATCATGAGGAACGCACTCAGAGTGGTTGAGCGGTGGTGTCTGGAACAAGGGCTCTCCATTAATGCGGTGAAAACAGATCTAATAGTCTTCACTAGGAAGAGGAAAAATCTGGAATTTCGGCCCTTAACACTTTTCGGATCGGAACTAACAATGACTAAGAAGGTTAAGTATCTGGGAGTCTATCTAGATACTGGACTTACTTGGAATTACCATGTTGAGGAGAAGGTCCGGAAGGCAAAGAGGGTACTACATCAGTGCAAACGTGTATGTGGACAGAGGTGGGGACTCTCGCCTAGGTCAGCATACTGGATGTATACGATGATAACTAGACCCATTATCACGTACGCCTCGGTTGTATGGTGGGCGAAAGCCTCTCAAAATACTGTGAGGAAGCACCTGGATAGGGTTCAACGTTTAGCATGTATGGGAATTACAGGTGCAATACGTACAACCCCAACATGCGCATTGGAAGTCATCATGGGGATATTACCGCTAGACTTATTTATTAAGAAAACAGCGGCCCAAACGGCACTTCGCTTGCATCGAGATGCGAAATGGCACCATCGTGGTACGATCTATGGACATAGGAAGATCCTGGAACTTGTCAAAGACGAGATTAGGGAGCTAAACATGCCTATGGATCGAATAAAAAGGGTGCGTATTATGGAGAGAAATCACAAAACTCGTATTGAGAACGGATTACTTCCAGAAAAAAGAAATGGGGAAATAGTGATTTTCACGGATGGATCCATGATGGATGGCGTATCTATTCAGACGAGCTGGAACTTGACCGTCACATTAGCCTCGGGAAATACACTTCAGTATACCAGGCTGAGATGATTGCCTTGCTTTATGCGTTGGACTACTTGCTTGAATGTCAGGTGGAAGGAAGAAATAACCTTATAGCACTGGTCAATCAGGCGGTGATCAGATGCATGGAACAAACAAACATCACAACATCACTGGCACTGGAATGCGTACTTAAGCTCAATAAGTGTTCATCTAAAAATGAAGTAACACTGACTTGGGTACGAGGACACATAGGGATCGAAGGCAATGAAAAGGCGGACTCCCTTGCAAAACAGGGGTCAACTGAAAAGTTGCTGGGACCAGAACCATTCTCTTCAATTGGCAGAGGAATGGTTGAACAGCTTATCCACAAATGGATCACGGCAGAACACCTGAGAAGGTGGTCAACCGTGGAACAATGTAGACAATCTAAAATGGCAATAAATTGGCCGACCTGCTCCAATCAAAGAAGGGTTCTAAGCATGAGTCGAGGAACATTGAAATGGGTGGTGGCTTTGTCTACAGGACATGGTAATTTCAGGTATCACTTAAGGAAAATGGGCCTTATAGAGGATGATACTTGTAGACTATGCCTGGAGGAATCTGAGACAGCGGCACATATACTATGTCAATGCCCGGCATTGGCTGGCAGAAGAATGATTATCTCTCGAAATATATATATATGATCTGACGGTCCGTCTGGTTCTCAAGAAACACCACATCTCAAAGGATCGTAGAGCCGGTACACATTGGAGTTGTCACAATACCTCATCACGATGCTTTTCACGGACTTCGGTTCAAGCTTACTTCTCTTCACCTTTGGGACATGGACCATAGCTGTGCATCCAAATACTCGAAGGTATCTCAGATTTGTTTTTTTATTTGACCATACATCGTGAGGTGTTTTGTCAACTGCTAGACTACGGCAAGGTGAGTTGTTTATAATATGAACAGCAGTCGAAACAGCTTGACCCTAAAATAGTCCGATTCATTCATTCGGATAACCCATTTTGTTCAGGACTATACGGAGCTGCTGTTTGATGAATAATGCCATTATCCTTCAGCAGCCGTTGAAATTCATGATTTCAGTACTCCGTCCCATTGCCTGACCTCAGAATTTTAATTTTTCTACCCGTTTGATTTTCAGCGATGCATTTGAATTCAATGAACTTTTGCCTGACTTCTGTTTTTGAGCTGATTAAGTAGATAAAAGTCATTCTACTGAAGTCATCAATAAATGTCAAGAGGTAGTTGGATCCTTCCATTGACTTGACAAACATCGGGCCACGTAAGTCAGTATGCACAATATCAAGCAGTCCCGTTGCGCTCGTGCCAGGTGTTTTAATGGGCAATGGGCGTTTGCTCTCCTTTTAAGCAAATGATGCAGGGCTCCAAATTCGTAGATGAAATATTTACTCCATCGATGCCCGTCTCTTGCAGCTTCTTCAAACTTTCAAAATTAAGGTAACCAAAACGACGATGCCACAAAATCGGCTTGTTTTGAATTGAAGAAATAACCAAACAAGTTCTTTGCTTTTGATCCATCTTGTAGAGACTTCCTTCGCGAGTTGCTGTAGCTTCCAAAGTCCGACTCTTGCTTCGAATTTTGCAACCAACCGAGTCAAAATCCACAGAGTTTCCGTTCTTCATCATTTCGCTGAGGGATAAAAAATTTGTACATAGACCCTGGGTCGGCATTCTGTAAGGCGAAACGTTCAAACGTTTTCGTGAGCACGAATGATTTGCCCTATGTTCCACAAGCAAATTTCTTCGCAAAGAGTTCCAATTAGTTTTATATATATATGTATATTTATTTAAGCACTTTCCCTCACCTCTTTGTATATATTTTACGTACTTGCAATGCATATAATATACCTATTACCTTTATTTTAAAATGTTTGGCCAAGTTTAATTTATGAAAGTATTCAATTTAATAAAAAATAAAATAAAAATTGTTCTGCGACTCCTCTTCTGTTACTCTGGTTAGTACTCGCTGAGATTCGAACCTGAGGTGCTGCCAGAAGCTCCACTAGCGGGCGCCTTAGCTTATACGGCCAAATTCAGCGTCACAATTTGCAGTACTAAGGGACCTCCAAGTACTACTTTGCCTTTAGCTGGTAGTTTCAATGGCGACTTTCTTAATTGATGGTACAATGGCGGTTTAGCTTGAAACTTATTTCTCCGGCAAAGGTAACGTACACTCTGGGGTTCTACCGAGTTTTTCGGACAGCATTGTGCGCTGCACAAGTACGCCTTGATATATCTTATTTGATTTATTGCTGCCTACCGAGAAAAATATTTTTTTTTAAATTAAGATTTATTGTACCTGCAGTTTTTTCTTCTTTTCTGGGCTAAGTGTGCTTGGTTCCCAAACAGAACAATATAACGCGCACTTTTCAAATTCTTTCGAACTATTTTTCCTAAATTATGGCTCTCGCTTTATACGCCAGCTGAATTTGAAAATTTAAAATTATTAGCCGTTAATTGCAGCGGCTTTGTGGAAACTTGGCTACTTGGAAGTTTTTAACCCCTTGTCTCCCAACGATTGGGGATTAAAAACTCTCTCATTTGTCTAGAGTAATAGATCGAGTATCGATCTCCTCCGAGTATGTTCGTTTTATTCGTGCGTCGAACAGTTCTGTTACAAAATTACAAAGAAAGGACGCAATTGAAAAATTTACACAAATGATAGATTGAATAATAAACAAAAAAAGAGAACGAAAATAAATCAAAATCCAGAGAACTAAAACAGTCAAACTCATTTTTTGAACAACCCCCACGAATTTCATTTATGCAGCTGCATGAATTTTGCTGTCAAAAATAGAATTCATACAAATAAAACTAAAAAACAACTGAAATGTGAATGGATGAACAGATTTTGGTGCAAAATATGGAAAGAGAACAAGTTATGCTACCTAAAAAAAACCATTATCAACATGTACTTTTTTTTACATTTATTGTTATAAATCTATTTACAAATTGTTTATTATTGAAAGAGTGCCACCCGGCGGCCATTAATACACGTATTGGGGACGTTTAAGTATCTAGTTTAGTAAGTCTGACAGCTCTCTCACTAGATGAAACTCGGCTCTGATTGGGGGAAATCGGTCATGTTTCAGTTGACCTTTATGGAGGGGTAGATGACGAATCTAGTCAAGAAATTCGTGACTGAGTACTAAGTTGACAGTTCTCATATGTGGCTGACGTAGAAAAAGTGACGTTCCCAATCTAGTTTTTGCGTTCAGGTAACATCTCATCCAGACCAATCAAGTCGACTTAAGATAAGTAGATTCTTGAATGTGGCCATTCACAGACCGAAAAAACAAGAGAGCGCGAGAGGGCTCTCATTCGTAATTTGCGGGGAAAATCTGGTAGGTGCCAGGGATGGAAAAGCCGATACAATTGTATCGAATTCGATAAAAATGAGTGTGCTCGAGTACATAAGAACAATTTGCCTTAATTCGATACAATTTATCCATCTGTATCTTTCAAATTCTCTTGCAATTTGTAAAGCTTTTCCTAAGAAAACAGTTAAAATAATCGAGATGATGATGTCTGTGGTTAACATTCGTACCTATGGTACCCATTAGCTCTGGCTATTGCGCCTGCAGCTACAAGCTTTCAGCAATAAATTGCACACCAAAGGCGGGGACCATCAAAGGCGGGACTTCAACTCAATACTCTGGTTACGGCTCGTAAGCCAAATCAAAACAAGTAGTATCGTCCGTAGTTGGAAAAGAAGTCTCTCTTTATTGTAACACAATGTCTTATATAAAGGGTGATTTTTTAGCTGGTTTGGTTTTGGCAACACTGGTTTTGATAGCTGACGTGTGTTTAGTACCTTGTGTCACTGTCAAACAGCTTCAGTTTGGTTTGCAATTTAACCATGGATCGTCTTACAAATGAACAACGCTTGCAAATTATTGAATTTTACTATCAAAATTCGTGCTCGGTTCGAAATGTTCATCGCGCGCTGCTTCCATTTTATGATCGGCATTCTCGACCTTCTGAGCAGTCTATTCGGAAGATTGTGACCAAATTTCGCACCAACTTTACTTTGTTGGACATTAAACCACCAACACGTTTACGTACTGTGCGTAGTGAAGAAAATATTGCGGCCGTATCAGCTAGTGTGACAGAAGACCGCGAAATGTCGATTCGGCGCCGTTCCCAGCAGTTAGGCCTTTGTTACAGCACTACGTGGAAAATTTTGCGGAAGGATTTGGGCGTAAAGCCTTTTAAGATACAGCTGGTGCAAGAACTAAAGCCAGCCGACCTACCACAACGCCGAATTTTTGGTGAATGGGCTCTTGGAAAGCTGGCCGAGGATCCGCTTTTTTATCAAAAAATTGTGTTCAGCGATGAGGCTCATTTTTGGTTGAATGGGTACGTAAATAAGCAAAATTGCCGCATTTGGAGTGAAGATCAGCCAGAAGCATTGCAACAGCTACCAATGCATCCCGAAAAAGCCACTGTTTGGTGCGGTTTATGGGCCGGCGGCATTATTGGGCCATATTTCTTCAAAGATGATGCGAATCGCAGCGTTACTGTCAATGGTGAACGCTACCGAGCGATGATAACAAACTTTTTTTTGTCCGAAATGGAAGTTCTTGACTTGCATGATATGTGGTTTCAACAAGACGGTGCCACATGCCACACAGCACGCGAAACAATGGCGCAATTGCGAGGCGAGTTTGGTGAACAGTTAATTTCACGTTTCGGGCCGGTCAATTGGCCGCCTAGATCGTGCGATTTGACACCATTAGATTATTTTTTGTGGGGGTATGCCAAGGCTAATGTGTATAGGGACAAGCCCGCTTCGATTGACGCACTGGAAGCCAACATCCATGCATTCATTCGTGAGATACCGGCCGATATGTGTGAAAGAGTATGCCAAAATTGGACTCAGCGGATGGGCTACCTGAGACGCAGCCGCGGTCAACATTTGCATGAAATTATCTTTAAACATTAAATTGCAAGGTTCAAACTATCGATTCAAATAAATATTTCATTCATTTTTTCGAATTTTTTGTGTTTTTTTTTTAAAAGAAGTTCTAAACCTCTTAAAAAATCACCCTTTAGTACATATATGTGTTATCAAAAACCCACCTCGATTATCGATATCCCAATATTATGCTTTATCAGCATTTAGCATTACGAGGGTAAACGACCAAACGCTTCAAGTGTTTTGGGTTCACTTGCGTACGATGCTGAGTTGACATATTTACATGTACCCTTATCGTGCCCTCGTACCAACATATATAGCTTGTATACCCATGTCGGCATGCACCGAGTGTGCCCTCAAAGTAATATGACCCTTGCATTTAATTGTTCACTCCATGAGTGCCGCCGTGCTCGTCATATCTCTTTGATGTTTGAGGCATTGGCATACACAATGTAATTTATGGGATATCGAAGTAGGTTTGATTTAAATATACTGATTGAAATTAAATGGTCGCTGGTGCGATCCCTTCACACCACCCTTCCTGGGGGGAAAGGAGAAATCATGATACAACTTGATTTCTTCTTTTAGGCGCCACTTGCACAATAAAGGATCTATTGCTATGTTTTTCTATTGCTTTGATTTGCAATATTGGAACCTTTGCGTTATTGTTTTGCTTACATTCTTATACAAACAATTTTTTTTATTACAATACAATATTGGAACCTTTGCTGTCTCTTTTTCTTAATTATTTATTTCGTTTATTTCCAGTGGTTTTGTTTATTTACGATCTTATTAATTTAGTATTTTAATTTTTTTTTTACAATTTTACTTTATTTCTTATTAGTCAATCTTATTACTTATTTCACTAGTTTTTATTGTTATTTTATTTAGTGTCTAATTTTGTTCATTAGCTTAATGTCATTACTTCTACTTTATTAACAGATTAACTTATTTTTACTTTATAAGCAAATGAACTTATTTTTACTAGTTTTTGGTGGTTACTGTGTTTATTGTCTTATTTTATTAACTTAACATGAATATTAAAAAAATAAAAATTTACTTGTTTTTAGTTTATTAACAAATTAACTTATTTTTTATTTTATTGCTTATTTATATTTTAGAAATATTATGCTAGCTAAATTATAAGGTTTATTTTTAGTTTATTAATAAATTAACTTATTTTTAATTTTATTACTTATTTATATTTTTGAAATATTATGCTAGCTAAATTATAAGGCCTTTTTTTTATACATATGCATGTGTGTATATTTTTAGAAATTTCTCCCATGTTTTTTTTTTATGAGAAAAAAAAACTAAATAGTACATGTTTCTAAAAGTGTTAAATATATATAAAATGGTTTTAATTTATTTTTGTGAACTGTTATTCTTTTATTTTCATATTTTATATCACAGTTTACACCATTTTGCGACAATACTTCGTAAGGTCCTACAAAAATTGGATCTAATTTCCTTCTTGCCCCATTCCTTATTAATACCAAGCTTCCTACTTCAAAACTAGCATTCTTTACTTGTCCGTCTCCATCGTGTCTACCTTTTCGTATAGTTTTCTTCCTTATAAGAGTTTCCCGGGCATCTCTATGAGCAATTTGTAAATTATGTTTTAAATCAACTACATAATACTGGTAGCTATACACGGGGTCTAAATCTTTTGTTAAATTTGTTGGCAGATTACACTGTTTCCCGAATATCAACTCAAACTCTAAAACCTGTCTCGGAGTGTACAGAGGTATTATACCAGAAAACATAATATGGCAACCGGGTGCTCCAGTTGCTATGGTTTTCTGAAACGTAACTTCTAAGTTAAGCTCCTAAAATTATGTGAGCTTTCGAGTGCTCCGATGCTTTCATGATTGTAGGCTGTAGATTGTAATTGCTCTATTCTCAGTAACTTACAGATATCCTTAAATACCTGATTTAAAAATTCAGTTCCCTGATCAGACGCTATTGTACGCGGTACTCCATATCTAAGGATAAAACCTACTACTAGTGCGTTTGGTACGGTGTTTGCTTCTTTGTTAGGAATTGGTATAGCTTCGACAAATTTTGTTAATTCGTCTTGTACGGTTAGGATGTATTTGGATCCATCTTCTGATACTTCTAGAGGTCCAACGAGATCTAAAAATATTTTGTCAAAACCTGATGGGCCGGCTCCCCCCTCGGTGGGTTGTTCGTTTCCCAATGCTAATACCCTTTGATTATTTCTGTTATTATTTCGGTTGTAGTTTCAATTTGCTGGATTTCTGTTGTTCGACCTATTATTAACGCGATTGTTGTTGTTATAATTATGGTTTCCCTGCCGGTTGTTGGGGTGATTATTATTCGGTGCGTCTTGATTCATATGCCTCTGCCTGTTATCAACGTACCTATTCCTATCATTGTTCCTATTTTGGTAATATTGATTATAATGGGTTTGGTTGTTTGAATATACAGCTGTGTTGCGGTTGACGTTGTTAGTTTGTGGTGGATTGGGATTATTATAACTGAAATTTTGTCTGCGAGCATTTCTATTCCTATTCTGTATATACCTAACTATGTCGGTGCTAAGGGTGGAACATGGATCTAACTCCAAAAGATGTTGTATAGCGTCCTGAAGCTTGGTATGTCGGGCGCTATCTAAAATATTCTGGAGTCGATCATTCACTCCCCTTTTCAGGAAGGCTAATCCTCGTCTGTCATTGGCTGTAGTAAGTGTTTCCCTGGTCTGTTCACCATGGCAAGATACTTCAAGCTCGGTCATTCTTGCTATAAGGGCTTCTATTTCGGTTACGAATTCACGTATGGGTCGTTCTACTGAGTTTAGTTTGTATAGTCTCAATAGTTTCTTTCGGACCATATTTTTCGAGTAATGCTTTCTTTATGTGGCGAAATTTTCGGGTTTTTGGTTGCTATAATGCTTTTTAAATTGGCTCGTTCTGTTTCCGAGATGGATTGTTGGTCTAATCCCTGGAGTTCTTCACAAAACGAATCCCAGAGCTTCCTTATCTGTTCTAATTTACTAATAACACCTTCTGGTTTCCTCGTTCTATTTGGTGATTTTATCAAGCTTTCGTAGCAAGTTTTGAGGGCTTATAGAGCTTCCAGTAGTTGAGCAAAAATCATTTGGTTGGCGAGCTAAAAAAATTTAAAGGAAATCAGATCCTAACTTTATAAGACCAAGTTAGGTCTTTTTTTTTTACTTAGGTAGGAGGGAAAATTTTTAATACTTTGGTATTATTAACTGAAACTTTAACTTTCTGTTTTTGGGTTATAAGTAATACAATAAATATTTAAAAATGTTTAAGCTTAGGTAAAAGAAAAATATTTTAATATATTAGCATAATAATTAACAGAACAAATACATTATACATTTTTTTTTTTTATACCTGAGCAGGTCGTCGCTCAAGGTGTTTAATTGTATCGGAGGTTATCTTCCTTCGGTAATGCTGGAGTCCCAGATACGCTAGTCTAATTACTAGCGCGGTAATGAAGATTAACAAGAGTACTGCAGCGGTCATGTGAGTGGATTTTTCTTGTCGGAGGTTAGGTGCCGCAATCAATTGGGGGACAGTGTTTATTACTTCCTTACTCTCGGTTCCTCCCATCGGACCAGCTCTTAACTTTTTCTGCCGTGAGGTCAAAGAGTTTGTCAAATTTCTTCTTTTCTTGACGCTTCTTATTTTCAGCAGCTCGCTGATCTCTTCGCTTTTCCCTCAGCTGAGTCAGAAACGCGTCTCGTGCAGTTTTGGTCTGAACGGGAATGTTTGCCAGCCAGTCTCCTGGCAGGATCGCCATGTAACGTTGACTGGTCCTGTGGTCAACATTCGTACCTATGGTACCTTTCAGCAATAAATTACACACCAAAGGCGGGGACCATCAAAGGCTGGGACTTCAACTCAATACTTTGGATGCAATTTTGGTTTTTTCGGGACTCGAACCTCGGACCCCTCGCTTAGTAGTCCAACACACTAACCACTAAGCCACTGCGCCTACACAATGTCTTATATCGTACAAAAATGTGTTATCGAAAACCCACCTCGATTATCGATATCCCAATATTATGCCTTATCAGCATTTAGCATGACGAGGGTAAACGACCAAACGCTTCAAGTGTTTTGGGTTCACTTGCGCACGATGCTGAGTTGACATATTTACAGTCGTACACAAATGTACCCTGATCGTGCCCTAGTACCAACGTATAAATTAAAGTTTCGTAACCATTTTTATCTTAAAAATTTATTTCAATAAACGAACCGGCAGCGACTCTGCCTACAAAACTACTGAACACAATTTAACAAAAATCTATGGCTTAAATACTATCCTAATGCTAGAGGAAGCGAAACGTCCGGCGACAATGTTCCCATAGGTGTTTTTCTATTACCCGTTGTACGTGATGGAATGCGGGTTCATGACGAGGAATCGTATTGCATGCTGCCCTCCTTGTCATCGTATTGTCGGTCGGCAAATCGTATCGTCAGCAGATTCCATGGCGTCAGCAGATCCCATGGCCGAATCATGGGAAGCGATGTTGTCTTCGCAATTGAGCGTAAACTGTGTTAACTTATATAGCTTGTATACCCATGTCGGCATGCACCGAGTGTGCCATCAAAGTAATATGACCCTTGCATTTAATCATTTAATTATTCACTCCATTAGTGCCGCCGTGCTCGTCATATCACTTTGATGTTTGAGGCATTGGCATATACAATGCAATTTATGGGAGGAGTATCAGATATCGAAGTAGGTTTGATTTAAATATACCGATTGAAATTAAATGGTCGCTGGTGCGATCCCTTCACAATAAACAAGAAAATTAATATTCAAAATCCCTTCCTAAATTTGCTGGAGTATTTTACATCAGAAGCAGTTGTATCAGGAAAATCTAGTTGTATATTGAATTTTCTTTTTGAATTGTTTTCCTAATGAAAAAACTAATATTCAACAAATTAACAATGAATATAGAGCACTTGCCAACTGCTAAATAATTCAGCAATTTGAATATTATTCAATTTGAGAATTTTTGGGCTGAAGTAAATTCAATTAAAAACGATTGTAATGAGCTGATGTTTGAAAATATTTACAAAATTGCTCAAGCCGTTCTCGCTATTTCTCATCAGCAAATTTCAAAAGGATTTTTTCTTGCCAGACATTAATAAAGTCCAAATGTCGAAACCGACTTCAAGACGAAACTTTCTGGGCTTAAAACAAAAAAAAATCGATTAGAAACTCATCCAGTTCGGAGTTTCAAGTTGGCAATATTTTGAAGATGAATGTGCAAATTGAGAGTATAAAGCCTGAAGAGCTCATAGATTAAAAATATAAACTATTTTTTTGTAGGTTTGTATAGTTCTGTGAAGTCATTAATGTTTTGTTAATTTATTTTTGTTTATGTTTTTGAAAATAATAACAATGGCTCCATTTCAGTACGATCTTACAACAGTTTTCAGTACAAATCGAAAATGGCATTTTCCATCCCTGGTAGTTACACGGAAGCTGTCAGTCTATTTAATATATATGTAGTTAGTTTATGCACTCGACCGACTGATACCGAGTAGTACATACGTGTTTTATTTTTATAAATAAATTATTGAAAAGGAAAAGGAATCCACAACCAAAAAAATTGAAAATTACGGAACCATTGTTTGGAAGGGATGCATTTTTCGTGTAGACAAATAATGCATGTTGCCCATTTTCAAAAAAAAATGTATGTAGTTATATCAAACTGGAACAAGAATTTGGCTATGAAAAAAAACCGTCAGATATTGAGTTTTGTTCAATTTGGTCGCTAAAATGCGGATTTGTTATGAACGAATTTTGTTGCTTAAATGCAAAAAAAATAAAAAATGGAATGTTGTCCAATTCGGTCGCTTGAATGCGGATTTGTAACGAACCAATTGTGTTGCTTAAATGCAGAGAAATCTTAATTAATTTGGTCGCATAAATGCAGATTTGTGATGAACAAATTGCAAGCGTAAATGTTGAGAAATTTTCTTCCATTTTTATTGCTTGAAAGCAAATTTAATAAACAAAATATAATTAAAGTGATTTGAGGATTGATTCGATCAACTATGACATTACCACGATTTGATTACACTGCGTAACTGTGGAGTAGAATGGCAAAAATGGGTACGTTCATTTGAGGCGATAATTCAAGCAAGGCGCATCGACGATGACGAATGGAAGAGGGACTTATTGTTACAATTTGCCGGACCAAAGGTCCAGCAATTGTATGATACACTCCCTGAGCTACCAAAACCAAAGTGGTCCACGCCCGAATACCCAAAACATGACTGCATATGAGGAAGCAAAGGGAAAATTAAATTTTCCTGCCGAGAGAGAATGTCACATACGAAAGACATTTACTACGGCAAATGAAACAACAATTTGACGATAGCACTGACATGTTCTCTATCCGCTTACGTATACAAGCTGAACGTTGTGCATTTGGTGACAAATGCGAAGAAAATATTAAGAACCGGATAATTCAAAATTGCAAGTCGACTGCACTACGCCGAGATCTATTGAAACAAGGTGATGCAAGCCTCTGTAAGATCTTGCGAGCGGCCAAGATATTCGACACTGTCAGTGAGCAAGAAAAATCATTCTCTGGTGAATCCACACCGAGATCGCAACTGCACGAAGTAAATCGAATTAACGCAAAGCCATCGGGGAATCCAAATCAGTCCAGCGACGCTAAACAGTTTGAATGCAATCGGTGGTTATAATGGTCATTTCGCAAGTGATGTCAAATGTCCAGCTAAAGGCAAATCATGTGCCAAGTGTGGTGGACGAAATCGTTTTGAAAAAAAAGTGCAGATCAAAAAAACAGTTCCTTCAAACTGACCAGAGGAAAGATAGAATGGTAGAACCAGTTGACAACAAAATTGCGAAGCATGAAGAAAAGCTGAATGGTGCAATTGGAAAAACGGGAAATACTGTCAAGAATGTTTCCACTAAACATATATTTTCAACTTGATCACTGCACATAATGGCAGCGAGATATTTTGTTAAATTGGTGAAGTCCAAGATTCGGGTTCAAGATCTAATTTGTTGAGCCAAACAATTTGAGATAGCTTAAAATCGAAAGGTGTTGCAGTGATGAATCAACGAAAGGAAACCGGTAAAGTTTTCAAAGCGTATGGAGGTCATGAATTACCAATGCTTGGTGTTATGAGTTAAGGTTGGCCACAGAGGCATCTTCGGAGAAGTGGAGGAGGACGGTGGCACGCTCGCGGTTGCACGGCTAACGCTAGTCAGACGGGGTAGTTCTTGTCACCCCTCACACTAAACCACCTGCTCAAAACAAGAAAATTCACTTTTTTCCACTTCTTTCTGCTTCCAATTGCTTTTTTTTTTTTTTCTTTGTGAGGACTCTGCTTTAGTCCTTCCTGGGAGGCTACTGAACTCAATGGTTCAATGGATATCCCGGTCAATGGTTTCGACCTTTAGCCCCTCAACGACCTTTTGTCCTTGGTTGGGTTTCGTTGGCGATGAAGTCCAACTGCCGTACGATTTTTGAATCGCTTCCGTGGCGGGGCTTGGAATATTCCTACATTGTGGCACCGTCTTGTTGAAACCACATATCATGCAAGTCAAGAACTTCCATTTCGGGCAAAAAAAGTTTGTTATCATCGCTCGGTAGCGTTCACCATTGACAGTAACGCTGCGATTCGCATCATCTTTGAAGAAATATGGCCCAATAATGCCGCCGGCCCATAAACCGCACCAAACAGTGGCTTTTTCGGGATGCATTGGTAGCTGTTGCAATGCTTCTGGCTGATCTTCACTCCAAATACGGCAATTTTGCTTATTTACGTACCCATTCAACCAAAAATGAGCCTCATCGCTGAACACAATTTTTCGATAAAAAAGCGGATCCTCGGCCAGCTTTCCAAGAGCCCATTCACCAAAAATTCGGCGTTGTGGTAGGTCGGCTGGCTTTAGTTCTTGCACCAGCTGTATCTTAAAAGGCTTTACGCCCAAATCCTTCCGTAAAATTTTCCACGTAGTGCTGTAACAAAGGCCTAACTGCTGGGAACGGCGCCGAATCGACATTTCGCGGTCTTCTGTCACACTAGCTGATACGGCCGCAATATTTTCTTCACTACGCACAGTACGTAAACGTGTTGGTGGTTTAATGTCCAACAAAGTAAATTTGGTGCGAAATTTGGTCACAATCTTCCGAATAGACTGCTCAGAAGGTCGAGAATGCCGATCATAAAATGGAAGCAGCGCGCGATGAACATTTCGAACCGAGCACGAATTTTGATAGTAAAATTCAATAATTTGCAAGCGTTGTTCATTTGTAAGACGATCCATGGTTAAATTGCAAACCAAACTGAAGCTGTTTGACAGTGACACAAGGTACTAAACACACGTCAGCTGTCAAAACCAGTGTTGCCAAAACCAAACCAGCTAAAAAATCACCCTTTATTATGGTCAATGTTATCGACATTTTTGTTTCTGTATTCGTTTGAGCACTGTGACATTATCGCTTCGTCTCTATCTTTTCCTGGTGTAGACTTCATCTTTCATTCCCTACCTTTCTCTCGCAACATGTTGAACACTTCCACACCTAAACATGTTTATCCTGGTTGTCATGGTGACCATACCAGACAGCGTTATCTATTATTTTTTGCTTCATTTTTTAACGTGTAAAATTTCATATTTCTGTTCTCAGCAAGACCAGCAGAATAAAATGTCCTTCGAGCCGGATCAAATGTAGATAAAGTTTAGAGAAAATATTGCAAGACCCCTTACCGCTGGTGGGGGGAAGTCTAATGATAATTCTCTAAGGCCTTTTCTTTACGAATGAACTCGTTTTTATTATTCTTCTTCCTTAAATACTAAAATATTGCTTACGTTAGGTACAAATATTTTCGACTTAAATTACCAGGTGTCAAGCAGAGCCAGCGATAAATCGTGAGAAATTTTATTCTGCTGGTCTTGCTGAGAACAGAAATATGAAATTTTACACGTTAAAAAATGAAGCAAAAAATAATAGATAACGCTGTCTGGTATGGTCACCATGACATGCTGGGGCCGCTCCTTACGTCACAGCGAAATCGGCTGTAGAAAAACGCCGAGTTGCTGGTATTGGTGGTAGTTCTTGAGCTTGGACCTCTATCTGCATATTCCTCTTGATCTTGTACTATCGCCATATGATGTAGGAAATCATAAAAATAAACAGTATAGTTATTAGGCTGTAAGTCAGTCCATGATGAATCGGATGTACTGCTACACTATTCGACAAATGCTCCTCATTTTTTATATCCGTTATCCATTTGCTAAGAATTTTGATGTCTTCATTGTCTGATTTAAGTATGACGTGTGGAATAACTAGTGGTTTGGATATATTCCTAGGGCTTTCAGACAACATCTCTGTCAAGTTTGCCAATGGAATGAATGCTGCGTTTATGCTACTGGAACTACTGCTATTTGATGTGATAGTCATTGAATCGTGTTTAAGGAT
The DNA here is from genome assembly GCA_951230905.1 of Cheilosia variabilis. Taxonomy (NCBI): domain Eukaryota; kingdom Metazoa; phylum Arthropoda; class Insecta; order Diptera; family Syrphidae; genus Cheilosia; species Cheilosia variabilis. Next base: position 96,277,883 of record OX579676.1, on the reverse strand, counting down.
ACAATTTGGCTGTAGTGTCAATATCCCGTCGTTTTGCAATGAAATCTCTAAAAGGAGACGGTTTGATGCTGCGCAATTTACAGTGTGATGACAATTCTTTCTCATGTATCAGTAGATCTATTTCACATTTGCTGATATTGGAGCGGCGATTAAACATCGGATGCTGTTGCTTGCACAAATATTTTTCACTGGTTATTGTGCATTGTCCCAGCTCTTCCTTTGTTAATCTGTAGTAGGCTTCTCGTAACAGGTTAACTGTTAAATAATCCAGCGATGGTTCAATAAAAACATATTCATTGTTATGGGGAGTTGGAACGGGTATGACCTTGAATAGGTCAAAGTCTTCTGTATTTACTAACGGCACTCGTATGCTATAGATCTAGGTTAGGGAAATATAGAGGGCGTTTGGAGCGGAAGAATGAAATGATGAAAGGATGTGGACGGGACCTCGGAAGGAAGCGGAAAAAGAAAGGGATGGAGTGTTAAATGTGAGGAGCATGGCATGCTTGCGTAGCACGGCTCTACTCGCCGGATGGGGTGGTTCTTGTCCTGCACACATAACGAGACCTACTACAAAACATTGAACATGCCAAAAAAAAAACTTACTTTTTGAAAGCAGACGGACGTCCACCATACTGAGAGGGCTGCTAATGTAGTTGCAGCCTGGCCATTTCCCTCCCATCCTGGAAGTTTGCGGCCAAGTATTTAAACTTCCCCAAAGTTTATTTAGCTGCCGTTGACTAGACCATGCTCGCCGAGAGAACCGTAGCAGACCCTATGCACCTCATGAAAATCCTACTAGAAGACCATCATGCTCATCCAAGCAAAATCAACACCAAAAAAAAAAAACTTGGTTTAATCAACTTGGCGTGATGTACAGCTTTTATTAAAAAAAATGTTACCTTAAATATTTAGAAATGCTGTTATACAAATGTATTTTAACATTACTAAAGTAGTATTACTATAGTTTATAAAAAAATTAATAATAACAAAAAGGTAAATCTCCCAAAAGAAAACTGGTACCTGTACTTTTATTCCCAGGGTACTAAAGGGTGATTTTTTAGCTGGTTTGGTTTTGGCAACACTGGTTTTGACATCTGACGTGTGTTTAGTACCTTGTGTCACTGTCAAACAGCTTCAGTTTGGTTTGCAATTTAACCATGGATCGTCTTACAAATGAACAACGCTTGCAAATTATTGAATTTTACTATCAAAATTCGTGCTCGGTTCGAAATGTTCATCGCGCGCTGCTTCCATTTTATGATCGGCATTCTCGACCTTCTGAGCAGTCTATTCGGAAGATTGTGACCAAATTTCGCACCAAATTTACTTTGTTGGACATTAAACCACCAACACGTTTACGTACTGTGCGTAGTGAAGAAAATATTGCGGCCGTATCAGCTAGTGTGACAGAAGACCGCGAAATGTCGATTCGGCGCCGTTCCCAGCAGTTAGGCCTTTGTTACAGCACTACGTGGAAAATTTTGCGGAAGGATTTGGGCGTAAAGCCTTGTAAGATACAGCTGGTGCAAGAACTAAAGCCAGCCGACCTACCACAACGCCGAATTGTTGGTGAATGGGCTCTTGGAAAGCTGGCCGAGGATCCGCTTTTTTATCGAAAAATTGTGTTCAGCGATGAGGCTCATTTTTGGTTGAATGGGTACGTAAATAAGCAAAATTGCCGCATTTGGAGTGAAGATCAGCCAGAAGCATTGCAACAGCTACCAATGCATCCCGAAAAAGCCACTGTTTGGTGCGGTTTATGGGCCGGCGGCATTATTGGGCCATATTTCTTCAAAGATGATGCGAATCGCAGCGTTACTGTCAATGGTGAACGCTACCGAGCGATGATAACAAACTTTTTTTTGCCCGAAATGGAAGTTCTTGACTTGCATGATATGTGGTTTCAACAAGACGGTGCCACATGCCACACAGCACGCGAAACAATGGCGCAATTGCGAGGCGAGTTTGGTGAACAGTTAATTTCACGTTTCGGGCCGGTCAATTGGCCGCCTAGATCGTGCGATTTGACACCATTAGATTATTTTTTGTGGGGGTATGCCAAGGCTAATGTGTATAGGGACAAGCCCGCTTCGATTGACGCACTGGAAGCCAACATCCATGCATTCATTCGTGAGATACCGGCCGATATGTGTGAAAGAGTATGCCAAAATTGGACTCAGCGGATGGGCTACCTGAGACGCAGCCGCGGTCAACATTTGCATGAAATTATCTTTAAACATTAAATTGCAAGGTTCAAACTATCGATTCAAATAAATATTTCATTCATTTTTTCGAATTTTTTGTGTTTTTTTTTTAAAAGAAGTTCTAAACCTCTTAAAAAATCACCCTTTATTTATGTGATTCTACCCGTGATCCTAAAATGAGCTCGTTTTAGAGGACTGTGACTTCGTTTGGTCAAATATGACTACGAAGGCAACCAGAAAAAAAAAATATAAGGGAAACTTACCATACTAGCGAAACATGAGTGTATGCGCTAAACAAACAAAAAAAACTAAGGAATTACGTTAATGACAATCAATCTATGTTAAATAAATAAGTGGACAAAAAGAAAAATAAATATATAAGAAAATAATAATAATAAATAATGGAAATAAATTAAATAAGAAGTATCACGCCAGAAAAAAGAACAAATAAAAAAAAAATTTAAATATGCCCAAAAAAACTTTGGACGATCCTCGGGTGTTGTTTTGTTTTTAGACCCGGCTGGCTGGTGTCTTATACTTTGACAACATTTCCTTCCTTTTTTTTTTTTTTGTACCCACTGTGTACGCAGGCAGTATATGTGGTAACTTTCTGGGGTAATTTCTGCTTTTCTTCGCGTATGGATGCCAAAAACACGAGTGTAGGTCGTTTTATGACGCCGAGTTAAACCATTTACGCGCTAGCTCAGCATTATTCGCGCTGATTCTAGGGCTAGGGCTAATAAGAGGTCATTTAGTTAGGGTCACCTCTGTTTCACCTCTAGCGCTAACTATGTCGTTGGCTATTTTGGATTGGTGACGTCACTCCGACCGGATTTTAAAACGGTTGGCGGCCACGACGTAGCTGTGACCGCCAATACGCCGAATTTGTCAATTTTCCCAATTCGTGTAGGGGCACAAACCAATTACTAATTCTCTTGTAATATAAAGTATAATTACTTTGCCTATGCCTTTCTTTTCTTTATTTTTTTTATTTTATTTTTTTGTTATTAAAAATGTCTTTTATATCAATCACTGTACTGCACTTTTCGCGATCTTAATTTGGCGACCGTCTGTACTTAGTTGTCGGAGGCAAGTGCTCGACAGTGCTTTGTTCGTGGGTCGTAATCGCACCCTCTCCTTTGATTATAGTTCCTAATCATCCGATCCTTTGTCAATCTTTCTTATATTATTGAATCTATTGCCTTCCTTTCCTTTTTCCTCAACTCCCAAAAGAGAACCCTCAGAGAATTTCAATTCAAACCTCTCTCAACGAACATCGCAACATTACCGATAGAAAACGTAACGCGATAAAATTTCGTGTCCTACAGAATGTAAGTAGCATAGTTTTAGGGACCCATCTACAGCTCTATATGCGTTCGAATTCGAACTTTAAATGTCAATATATACCAAAACAACAAAACACACGTCAGCTACGACTACGAGCAGATGCCAGTGACTGGGTAGAAGGTAAAAGATTATTTAATTGTTTATTTTTTTTTATTTTTTTTTTTTTTTCAGGATATTGTGTAAGTTAATGACTCTTTCCAGGGAGCCGCAACAAAGCTCCGAATCTGTGGGTCACGTGTGTACCATCAGAGGCGAAGAAAACGGGTGCATGGAATTGAATAATATCCTCAACGTGGTGAAGAACCCCACGATGTGAGCCGGGCAATAATAATAGGATCGTTTTGGTAGAGACCACAAACAAGCATAACAAGGACAGAGGATAGCCCAATAGTGCAATTGACTGTATGGGCCGACATCGGCCGGATGTATCTCGTTTCCCTGTCATTTATCAAGATAACAGCAGATGATTGACCCATTTTATTTCGTTGCAGATGGATTTCTTTCGACCTTGCCATAGTGGGAAAACCAGCTTGCTGGCTGAACGTTCAACAAATCACACAATACGCAGTCTAATATCGCCGTGACAGGTATTACCGCATGTCCTACAGCTACAGGTATGTACGCTTGGATATTTTCTGTATATGCTAAAGAACAGCACCAGTAGATGCATCGGATGTTAAGCTTTCTTAATCGGATAATAACCGGGCCATATTGAATGATGAAAACACTTAAATAACAGATATACATGATAAATAATAAATAACAGAACCATTTACATGATTCAGTATGACTTAAACCAACAATAGGTTGTCAGATATGAATAAACCAAGTAGATTATTAAATAAATAGATAAATAAATAAATAGGTAAATACATAAATAGATAAATATATAAACAGATAAATAAATAGTTATATAACAAAATAAAACTAGAAACATAAGATGGATAAGCAATTAGATAACACATACACATGTGTAATCAAATAAATAAATAAATAACAGGTGAATAACAATAAGAAATAAGTACGTAGGTTGATACGTAAATAAATAAATAAATAACAAGTAAATAAATAACAATTAGGTAAATAATAAATATATATATACATAATTGAATAAATAACACCTACTTATATCTAAATATATACAAGGAATAAATAACGTTTAAGACTACCTTAATAATAACCAAGTGGTTTATATATAATATACATACATGCGTTATGCAGACTACGACTCAATAAGTTAACATGAAAATGTACTATAACAAAAAAGGTAAAAGGCAATTTATTTATTGCCTGAATCTTCATTTTATTGGAGCAATGCATGTTCTATCACAGTTTTATGTCTTTAGCATGATATACGCCAACAGTCTTGCCTCTCAGGTTCTCAATCTCATACATATTGTTTCCGATTGGTTTTATGATTCGGCATTTAATATAAAGGGTGATGAACATTTCGAACCGAGCACGAATTTTGATAGTAAAATTCAATAATTTGCAAGCGTTGTTCATTTGTAAGACGATCCATGGTTAAATTGCAAACCAAACTGAAGCTGTTTGACAGTGACACAAGGTACTAAACACACGTCAGCTGTCAAAACCAGTGTTGCCAAAACCAAACCAGCTAAAAAATCACCCTTTATTTAGGACAAAGTTTAGAACTGAGGTATTTCGAGCTATCGCTCAGGACAAAGTTTCTCCGGAATACCTCTACCTGTCCAGGTAGAAATCGCATTTTCCGGGTCCGTATGTTGTATGTCTTTGCGCTTTTTTCATTTGCATTACGTATGTTGACTCTAATTCTCTCGCGCACGCATTGAAGTCGTTCTTGCCTGGGGAGGGTCAATAGCTCGCCATCCTCTACCGCGTTCAACTTACGGGCTACTAGCGTGTGTTACCATATTTGTACCAAAAAAGGCGAAGTACGGTGAAACACCAGTTGATGAGTGGATGGAACTTCTCAACGCGCCGGCGATGTCACTGAGATGGATATCCCAGTCGCGTTGGTCATCCTTAGGGTAGTAACGGATGGATGCCAAAAGTGTTCTATTCACCCATTCTGATGCATTCGACTGTGGTGAATAGTATGCCGTCCTTTTTAGCAGGCCTTGAAATTCTTTAGCCAAGAATTGTTTTCCGTTATCGGAATGAATCACCTGGGGGACACCGAACATATTGAATATATTGTTGTAGAGGAATTTGACTGGCATTTCGCATTGGTTTGAGGAACACGAATTTTGACAGATGATCTAACACGACAAAAACATGTGAATTCCCAGACTTAGATCTCGGGTACGGACCCAAAAAGTCTACATACAGTTTTTGAAACGGACGGTCGGAACAGTAGCTACTACATATAGGTGGACGAGATATCTGATTTGAAGACTTACACTGTTTACATATTCCACATTGGAATATATATTGCCTGATTTGGACAGTCATGTTCGGCCAGTAAAAGTATTGCCAAATTCTTTGTAGGGTTTTAGCGATACCACCATGAGCTGCCTGAGGGGGGTTGTGTGCTTGAGCAATTATATCGTCTGTTAGGCCCGATGGAATCCACAGACGCCACGTGTGTTCTACCATAGCCTCATTTCCTGCTGGTGGTAATGCACGTTTGTAGACAAAATTGTCTACTATTTTAAGGTCAGGTAGAATTTCTTTATTGTCTTGAATTGTAGTTATGAGACTTGTGTACTCCTCGGATTGGAATTCTTCCGAGTCTAAATCGACCAATGGTGCAATATCGTCTATTTCCAGGCTGTCTACGTAAACCCGAGAAAGGGTGTCTGGCACTACATTGAGCGAACCTTTTCGGTGCTCTATGTCGAAGGTGAACGCTTGGAGTTTGAGGCTCCACCTGGCTAATCGTCCGTTGAGGTCCTTGAGTCCCATCAACCATCGAAGTCTAGAGTGATCTGTAATCACTGTGAAGTCCATACCTTCGACATAGGGCCTAAATTTCTGCACTGCCATGACAGCCGCTAAACACTCCTTCTCGGTTACACTATAATTTTTTTGACATGCATTTAATTTTTGAGAAAAGTATGAAATCGGACTTTCTTCGTTTGAATCGTTTCTTTGAAAGAGAACAGCTCCTATGCCAGACTCTGATGCATCGCACTGGATATAGAAGTGCCTTGAAAAATCTGGATGTGTTAACACGGGGGCTGTTGTTAAAGCTTTCTTTAAATTCTCAAATGCCACAAGTGCCTCATTGGACATTTCAAATTTCTCCCTCTTCTTTAGCGTGTCCGTGATGGGGGCAGTGAGGCCGGAGAAATCTCGAATAAACCTCCTGTACCACCCTGCAAGACCAAGCAGCCTGCGCACTTGCTTTGGAGATTTTGGTGTTGGAAACTCAGCGATTGCAGCTATTTTTGACGGATCTGTTTTTAGCATCCCACCACCAACGATGAACCCCAAATATCTCAGTTCCTTGAAACAGAATCTGGATTTGTTCACGTTGATGGTTAGATTCGCTTTACGAAGACACTGATCCACTTCGTCAAGCAGGGCAATATGTGTTTTGAAGTCCGGAGCTACGACGAGCAAGTCATCTAAATATACGAAGACGTGGTCCTTTAGACGTGCGGGGATAACCTTGTCCATTAACCGGCACATTCTCTGCGCCGCATTACATAGCCCGAAGGGCATGACAGTGAATTGGGACAAGGGTCTCCCTGGCACAGTAAATGCAGTTTTCTCCCTACTCCGTTTCTCCAGTGGTATTTGCCAAAGGGCATCTTTGAGGTCGATACTGCTGATGTAGTATGTATCTTGTAACCGGCTGAGCAGTCCGTCGATGTGGGGGAGAGGGTAAGCATCTTTTTTGGTTAGCGCGTTGACTTTTCGCGAATCCAGGCAAAGACGATTTTTGCCTGGCTTTCGGATCAATACCACTGGTGAACACCAGGGACTTTCACTCTCCTCCACAACGCCGAGACTTATCATTCGGTCAACCTCCTCATACAGCAGGACTTGTATCGCCGGAGAAACAGGGTAGTGACGTTGCTTCACCGGTGCCGCATCCGCAGTATCGATGACATGCTCCTCCAGCCCCGTCTTCCCGAGTCCATGCTGCGTATAGCAGAGAAATCTTCGTCTAACTGTCTCCAACTCGGACTGCTGCTCTAAAGAGAGTTGGTGCGTATTGGGATCATCCGTTGTATCTAAAATAGACAAGGAACTTATTATTTTTGGGGCCAGTTGGAAGGCCTTCCAGAAGTCTATTCCCAAATACAACTCCTGATCTAATGTGGGCACTAGGTAAAATGTAATGTCTTCTCTTCTATTTTGATAGACAACTGGAGCTTTAATTCTACCTACTATAGATTGGTTCTTACCATCTGCAGTTTTTACCCCAGACTCAAATGACTGAATCGGTAATCCCACTGATTCCGCAAACTTAAAACAATTCTTGCCCAAAATACTAGTCAAGCAAACCTAGCACATCATTATCAGCGATTTTTATTTTTGCATACGGTCTCGGGTCATTGCCTATATTTATTACCGATGCTAATATGCGCTTTCTAGTCTCCTTTCTTATCTTGAATCTGTACCTTGTTTTCAGGATTCGTTTGGAAACAGTTTTGCCTTCATCAAATATTCTACTGCGTGCTGCATAATAATTTTTTATTCTAACATGCAACGGTTTAATTTCAAACTTTTTATCATTTTTACTTAACTTATTTAATTCTAGTTCCCTATTCCTAACTAATATTTTATTTTCGCAATTTTCAGCTGTCGAGGTCTGGTCTTTTGCTTGTTGCTCAACTCCTGACTCTACATCTAAAGTTAATGTGGTTCAGGATATTGGGTCGAACGCGACTCTCCCGATGGCATCGCGTTCATCTGGCGGTTTCCCGGGGTGCATCGACTGCACTTAGGAGTTATCACACCCTCCTGACCACATTTAAAACAAAATATATTCCGGACACTAGACGGACAATCGACGAATGAGTGGCCTTCAACTCGACAATTCCAACATAACAGTTGTCTTTGCTCGGGGTATCTTCGAGGTGGGCGGGGACGAGCTCCCCCACACTGCATTGCAGCTATCTGCTCATCTGGTACGTAAGTAGTCTCGTCTTCATTTTCATATCCCAACTCATTTGCTGAGTATCTTCCAGGTGGTCTATGAGGTTTTCCGACATCTCTCACCGGAAATGCTTTTTCCGCGTCAGCACATGCATGTCTCAGCTGGTCCAACGACGATATGGCCATGGGGAATATTAGTTTCCCGATCCTATCATTGAGGTTTCTTTTTAAGATCCTCACTAACTTGGCTTCCGGAATCTGTACTCTGAGCTGAGATCTGAGTTTCTCAATTGACACAAAAAGGTCATCGCTAGACTCCCAGGAACCCTGCCTACGATCCATGATGTCGCGTATTATCTCGAAATCCGATTTGGAGTTTCGAAATTGACGCAACAAAGCATCGCGTAGCATTGGCCAGTCTGGTTGGTAGTTCATGCGCTGAAACTGCCAAGAGGCGAGTCTCGAGGCGGAAAATAAAATCTTCAACCGTAAGCGTTTCTGGCTTGCCTTCGAAATTGATGGCCCATTGGTCAATTTGATTGACCCACGAGGATTGGGGTGTGGACCACTTTCCTGAAAGTGGTTAGGTGAATGGTGGTGCCAGTTCGCATTCGGCCATCTTTGTCGGTTTTGCCGGTTATGGTTACGATTGTTGTTGGTCTGCTGCTGTAATTGACTATTACTGACTTGGTTGTTGCCTATTGCAGTCATTACAGGGACAAATGGTCTGGACGAAGGATCCAGCTGAGACTGCAAGTTGGAAGTTTGTGGCTGCTGGAGAGTGTTGATTTGCTCTGAAACAGGTCTCTGAACTGGAGGCTCAGCAGGTGCCGTAGGACGAATCACAGCATTTATGTCTCGCATAAACCCCAACAAGCTACTTTTCATTTCCTCTCTGAGGACTTGAGTGATGTCATTTGTTACAGTGCTTTGATATGAAGCAAATGCATTTACCACCGCTAAATTGATGTAGGCCTTTATGTCAGTGATTGCTTGTGGTATCGGATCTGGTTCTTTCTCGCTACTAACTTTGTTAAAATAAAAAATAAATAAATAAATAGTTGGCGCAACAGGTCTATAGAGACCCAAGGCCTAGCTTCTCACAACCATTCGTTTGTGTGCGTTTTTCATTTTTGGGACGAATGGAAGGGATCTACAATTTTATGCAGGGTCCAAACGGCTAATTGAGAAGCTCCTTCATGACAGTTATACTCTCGGATGTTTGTCAGACGTTCGCGAGAGGTGGCGGAGCGGAAAAAACCATTAGTTGGAATTTGGGTTTTTTCGGGATTCGAACCTTTACTAGATGGTAAACTTTTATTAGTGTTTTGCTCGTTCAGCTCTATTTGTTCAACCATAGTCCTCACACTATCATTTTGTGCTTCTTGTGAAGCTGCACCTAATTCCGAAAGACTGCTATAAGACGGGGCCCTAATCGACTCGTTTGAACTTTGTGGGCTACTAGTTCGGGTTGAAGGTATTGGCGGGGGAGGGTAAGGGTACAGTGGATCTGACGTGCTTTGAGAGGGTTGCTTCCCGGGTGGCGTACGTCCTATCGGAATTGTGTTGGTGATTGTAGTTTGATTTATTTGAGAGCTTATAGAACGAGTGATTCTTCTATTGATTTCGTATGTATTCTCTGCGGGGCTAATTTGGTTCTGTACTTTCTTTTCAGGAGTATTCATGTTATTAAGGATCGAATGATCAAGAGCCAAGCAATGAAAATAATCGACCGCCGTAAATTGTTTTTTTTTTTTTTTTTTTTTTTTTCGGTATGTACAGATAACAAATAAACAAAAAAAAATGTAATCAAATATTGCAAACTGTGCTAAGAACGACAATAATATGTCTTGATATGTATTGTAATTTATGTAGAGTGTATAGCGAATATATGTAGGTATATTTGAAACGAATATATAGATAATAAATAATAGATAAGAAACAAATAGGAAATGTAAACATATGTATTGGATATATGGGCGATTGAGTTTTTGTTTTTGATTTGATGGGGCTAATATGTAAGTGCTTTGAAAAGGAAATTTTATATTGAAATAAATATGCTCTCGTCTAATTTAACGAAACTTTGTTGTTTCTCTATTTGTGTTTTGTGTACCATAAGTCATCGCGGGGTGTTTCAGGTCTACTTTCTTCGGCGGAGTCGTGTTGGCAGGCATCATGGTCTAATGCTTCGGCAACTATCTGAATGTTAGACTGCGGACGGACTATTTTATGGATCCCTCAGTACGGCGGAATGAGCAACATAAAAAAAATAACAGGGACACACTTCGTTGCGTTCAGTTTGCTTCCGCAATTCCAGTTCAACCAATGGGCCTTAACTGGGAGACTTGAAACATTCTGAACAGCAACACATAAAAGAAGATAATAACTACTGATGTACTATTGCAACTTGAAATGACACAACAGTATCAGACTAGGCCACTAGATACATAATCGAATTAGACATTAACAACTAGAAAGGAAAAGTAAAATGGTAAGATAGGAAAGCAAAAAAAAAATAAAAGGTAGATAGAGAAAGAAAATAGGACTTACAAAGTTTTAATTGTTGTCGCTGTCAAAATCGAACGTTCTCGTCCCAATTCGAGATGGCATGCTAATGAGCTATCCTCTCGAAGACTTACGAGGTTTCAATGTTGACAGCAAGGACAATTGGGGACGAATACGACATAAGGGACAGTCGACTAGGACAAACAAATACGTTGGGCGCCATTTGTTATAGATCTAGGTTAGGGAAATATAGAGGGCGTTTGGAGCGGAAGAATGAAATGATGAAAGGATGTGGACGGGACCTCGGAAGGAAGCGGAAATAGAAAGGGATGGAGTGTTAAATGTGAGGAGCATGGCATGCTTGCGTAGCACGGCTCTACTCGCCGGATGGGGTGGTTCTTGTCCTGCACACATAACGAAACCTACTACAAAACATTGAACATGGCAAAAAAAAAACTTACTTTTTGAAAGCAGACGGACGTCCACCATACTGAGAGGGCTGCTAATGTAGTTGCAGCCTGGCCATTTCCCTCCCATCCTGGAAGTCTGCGGCCAAGTATTTAAACTTCCCCAAAGTTTATTTAGCTGCCGTTGACTAGACCATGCTCGCCGAGAGAACCGTAGCAGACCCTATCCACCCCCTAAAAATCCTACTAGAAGACCATCATGCTCATCCAAGCAAAATCAACACCAAAAAAAAAAACTTGGTTTAATCAACTTGGCGTGATGTACAGCTTTTATTAAAAAAAATGTTACCTTAAATATTTAGAAATGCTGTTATACAAATGTATTTTAACATTACTAAAGTAGTATTACTATAGTTTATAAAAAAATTAATAATAACAAAAAGGTAAATCTCCCAAAAGAAAACTGGTACCTGTACTTTTATTCCCAGGGTACTATTTATGTCATTCTACCCGTGATCCTAAAATGAGCTCGTTTTAGAGGACTGTGACTTCGTTTGGTCAAATATGACTACGAAGGCAACCAGAAAAAAAAAATATAAGGGAAACTTACCATACTAGCGAAACATGAGTGTATGCGCTAAACAAACAAAAAAAACTAAGGAATTACGTTAATGACAATCAATCTATGTTAAATAAATAAGTGGACAAAAAGAAAAAAAAATATATAAGAAAATAATAATAATAAATAATGGAAATAAATTAAATAAGAAGTATCACGCCAGAAAAAAGAACAAATAAAAAAAAAATTTAAATATGCCCAAAAAAACTTTGGACGATCCTCGGGTGTTGTTTTGTTTTTAGACCCGACTGTTGGCTGGTGTCTTATACTTTGACAACATTTCCTTCCTTTTTTTTTTTTTTTTGTACCCACTGTATACGCAGGCAGTATATGTGGTAACTTTCTGGGGTAATTTCTGCTTTTCTTCGCGTATGGATGCCAAAAACACGAGTGTAGGTCGTTTCATGACGCCGAGTTAAACCATTTACGCGCTAGCTCAGCATTATTCGCGCTGATTCTAGGGCTAGGGCTAATAAGAGGTCATTTAGTTAGGGTCACCTCTGTTTCACCTCTAGCGCTAACTATGTCGTTGGCTATTTTGGATTGGTGACGTCACTCCGACCGGATTTTAAAACGGTTGGCGGCACCGAATTTGTCAATTTTCCCAATTCGTGTAGGGGCACAAACCAATTACTAATTCTCTTGTAATATAAAGTATAATTACTTTGCCTATGCCTTTCTTTTCTTTATTTTTTTTATTTTATTTTTTTGTTATTAAAAATGTCTTTTATATCAATCACTGTACTGCACTTTTCGCGATCTTAATTTGGCGACCGTCTGTACTTAGTTGTCGGAGGCAAGTGCTCGACAGTGCTTTGTTCGTGGGTCGTAATCGCACCCTCTCTTTTGATTATAGTTCCTATTCATCCGATCCTTTGTTAATCTTTCTTATATTATTGAATCTATTGCCTTCCTTTCCTTTTTCCTCAACTCCCAAAAGAGAACCCTCAGAGAATTTCAATTCAAACCTCTCTCAACGAACATCGCAACATTACCGATAGAAAACGTAAGGCGATAAAATTTCTTGTCCTACAGAATGTAAGTAGCATAGTTTTAGGGACCCATCTAAAGCTCTATGTGCGTTCGAATTCGAAATTTAAATGTCAATATATACCAAAACAACAAAACACACGTCAGCTACGACTACGAGCAGATGCCAGTGACTGGGTAGAAGGTAAAAGATTATTTAATTGTTTATTTTTTTATATTTTTTTTTTTTTCAGGATATTTTGTAAGGTAATGACTCTTTCCAGGGAGCCGCAACACGTAAGTCGAATATGAAACTCTTTTCAGTTATTCTTGTTCTTGCTGTGAACATTTTATATAGTCCTAGCAAGCTCGAGTGTGTTTCGTCTCTTGCTACAGACAACTGCGGGGGCAAGTGGCTCCTTATTAATATTAGCTGTGATTTCAATTGGTCTGGTGTTATCACCAAAGGGCTAATTTTGGCTTGATGGATATCTGTCAGAACATTCAATAGAGACGTCTGTGTTTGCTGATAATTCAACATAGCTAACGTTGCGTATGTTGTCACTGCTAAAAATGTCTGTTTTGCTTCGTTCTGGTTGATTGATTTGGATGTCATGCTCTTAAGATTTTCAAGATCGGTTTGGAATGCTTGCAGTTGTGCGGTAATGGTTTCAGTATTTTTCTGTAATATATTGTTTGTTGCCTCCGCTACTGACGTCTGATTTTTTATCAATTCAAGTAGGTGATTCTCATTTGTTCGTGTTTGCTGAATTTGTTGCTCATAGTGTTCAGCATACGACTCATCTAGTACGCCGAAAAGTATGTTTGCCACCGTACCAACAAAGTCGAAAGAAGATCGTTTTGTTCTAATCCTTTTTGAGTTTCCAGCTCCTTGCGTATGCAGTAAGTCGTTGTTGCTTTCTATAATCGTTAACTGATGGTTAAATTGATGGACTATATTGTGACTTAGAGCGTCAGACTTAGTTTTACAAAAGTCATTCATATCCCTCACAAGGTCTTGGAATCCTTCAAATTCTCTCCAATAGTTGGTCATATTGTAATAGATGATTATTTTCCAGTCGCTCGTAATCAGGTTTACACTTCCAATCTTCTCAAAGTAAATTCCTGGACGGTTTTTAAATGGGATAACCTTTACGGGATCACGTTCTTCCTTCAATGTCAATGTGTTACCATGCCCAAGAACAATTATAACCAAACGGGTGAACAATAGCCACCTTATTGGGCTTATCCTAAACGTCGTTTTATTTTCATTTCTCGATGTGTATGTGCCTTCGATGGGGTGTATGGCCGATTGGATTCTGTCTATGGGTTCTGATCCAATGTGAGTTAGCGCAAGATGTACATTAACTGTTCGTTTTGGATTTTCAACATTGCCTGGCAACAATTCTTCATCTTCAATTGGGAGTAGGCATAGTTTTGTAATGGGTCTCTTTATAAACTTCTTGTTACTGTAGACAGTTGCAGCTCTAACATGATTATCCTTCCCCGGGTGTGTTTCGGTAATGCGGCCCATCAACCAGCTTGTTGGGGGTAATCGATCTTCCTTAATCAAAACGACGTCGCCAATGTTTACGTTTGCTTCAGTGCCCTTCCACTTTATTCGCTGTTGAAGATGTGTCAAGTACTCCGTACACCATGTCTTCCAGAAATCTTTTTGTAATTACCGCCAGCGGGATCCATAGTTTCGTGTATCGTCTAAACAGGGCTCGGGTACTGCATTCAGAGCGGATCCAATAAGAAAATAACCAGGAGTGAGAATTGGTGTATCTTTTATGTCATTGCTTACTTTTATCAGCGGTCGAGAATTCAGGCATGCCTCTATCTGCGTTAGAAGAGTGGATAACTCTTCAAAGGTAAATTTCGTATCACCAATTATTCTTTTGAGGTGATATTTATGGACTTAAGTCCAGCTTCCCACAGGCCGCCGAAGTGTGGTGCTGCTGGTGGTATGAAATGCCACTGTATTCCATTCATAACTAACCTTGATGAAGAATTTTTCTCCGCTTGATTGATGGTGAGTATTCGAAGGTTTTGAAGTTCTTTATTGGCGCCTCACAGCTGCGAGAAAGGCTTCTGATGTTAGGTCACTAACAAGCTCAATATGAATAGCCTTGTAGCTAAACAAACATATATGGCTATGTAGCCCTTTGTAGTCCGAGTTCCTCTTCCCTTTGACATTTTAATTGTCAATGGTCCTACATAGTCTACTCCAGAGTGCGTAAATGGCCTGGATGGTGTTACTCTTGGAGATGGCAGCATTCCCAATATTTGGTGTTTGGATGACGCACTAAAACGATAGCATCGGACGCAGTGATGAACTATTTTCCGGGCTAATCGTTTAGAATGAGGGATCCAATATGATTGTCTTAGTGTGGCCATCATCAGATTGATACCGCCGTGAAATGTTTTCTTGTGTACATATTCTGCCAGTAGTTTGGTAAAAACGCTACCATATGGTAAAATATACGGGTGTTTTTCGTTGTAAGTCATGCTGGCGTGCTCTAATCGCCCTCCAACAACTAACATGTTGTCATGGTCCAGATGGGGATTTAGCGAAAGTAGGCTGCTCTTCTTGGGGATGTCGTCTCCGTTCTTCAAGCATTTCATTTCCTCCGGAAATGCCTCTAGTTGCACCAAATGGACTATTCGCTTGTTTGTCTCTTCAATTTCAGTTAGTGAGAGCTCTCCTGTTCGCCTGTATTCCTTATGGTGCTTAATGTTGAACACAAATCGTATACAGTAGGCCATGGTCCTGATCAGCCTTGTGTAAGAAGAAAATCTGTGCAATATGGCGTCCTTTGTTATCATAGACGTTAACACAACTCTTGGTTCAATGGTCTCACTTACTGACCGTACCTGCTCGATTTCTGACTGTATAGGCCAGTATTCCATGCTACCCCTTAGCCAGTTTGGTCCACTCCACCATAATGAGTGATATTTCAATTGCACTGGAGTTAAACCTCTCGATGCACAATCTGCGGGGTTGTCTGCCGATCTAACGTGCCTCCAACAATCTGGATCTAATGTTTCTCGAATTTGAGATATTCTGTTGGCAATGAATACCTTTTCTTTGGATTCATTTTTTCTTATCCATGACAGCACAATTGTTGAATCTGTCCATGCGAATACCTTATTGATCTGTGCCCCAAACATTAGCTGCACTTCCTTGAGGAGTTTTGACAATAAATGTGCCCCACATAATTCGAGCTTGGGCGTAGTAAGCTTGGTTTTGATGGGTGCAACCTTTGTTTTGGATGTCAACAATGTAGTTACAAATTTTGTTTATATGTGGTAGTTCTTGCATATACTACGGCTGCGTAAGCGCCTTCAGAGTCATCGCAGAATGCATGTAACTCGATTTTCTGCCGTTTGTTGGTAACAATCCATCTTGGAATTTTAATGGATTCAGCATGCGGAAGTTCATGCCTGAACCGATCCCAACATTATTGCAATTCATCTGTTAGTTGATCATCCCAATCAATGTCTGCCTTCCAAATCCGCTGCATAAGTATCTTCGCAGTGATGGTTACTGGCGTCAGCCATCCTAATGGATCGAAAAGACGTGCTATTGGTGGCACGTTTGGTGGATCCATGCTCTTCTTGTAAGGATGTTGTTTTTTTTTTTTTTTTTGAAGTTCCCATGCCCAGTTGGCAGACACTGCGACCTGAAAGATCTATTGTATCAATGGGGAGAGGTTTAATCTAAGAGACGTTCGACCTCCCTAATGAAGGTCAATAAGTCCTTAGTAGCAGAATGCGCTATATCTGCTGGTGTACGAGTCTCTCTATTAAAGACACGTTTTCATAACCAATGAAAGGCCGGGCAGTCACAGAAGATGTGTTCGGAGGATTCGACATCCTCCAGACAAAATCTGCATTCTGTTTCCAGACACAGGTTCATTTTGTTGAGGTGGTATCTAAGGCCACAATGACCAGTGAGGAAGCCCACTAGCTTTCTTATATTTTCCTTACTAAGTCTAAGGATTTCCTTATAGGAGTAGGGCTTAATTAATCGTTTGGATTGTCTTAGACCTGCGACCTGTTCCCAGTGTTCAAGACGAAGCTGGTTTTCCCAATCGTTAATTTGCCTTAGCGCAGTAGTCCAATTGACTGTGCAGTAGGGTTCTGGTCCACAGAGAAGAGATTCGGAACCCGCTCTAGCTAGTTTGTCTGCATGTTCGTTGCCTGCAATACCCTGATGGCCCGGCACCCAGCCAAGCCTAACCTTGTTGTGTTTGGCTAGGGCTTGCAGAGCAACGTGACAGCATTTAACTGTTTTGGAGTCCATTGTATTGGATGCCAAAGCTTGTAAAGCTGCCTGACTGTCTGAGAAGATTTGAATGATTGCGCCTTTCATACCTTTTTTGGATATTAGATCAGCACAAATTTCGATCGCATGGATTTCCGCTTGAAAAACCGTGGGACACATTCCCATGGGTATCGAGACTTTGGTGTTGGGTCCAAAGACACCAGCTCCAACTCCGGAATCCATTTTTGACCCGTCGGTGTACCATACCAGGCTTTTTGGGTCAAGTGTCGGAACACCATTGGTCCAAATAGCGCGTTCAAGTATTTCTACCTCATATAATTTCCCAAAACTATACTCCCTAACCATAGTGTCAGGAACGGAGCAGAACATGTCCAAGTTTGGGATTAGGTTAAGAATTTTCAGATGTCCCACATGGTCAACTGATTTAAACCTATATTCTAGCTGCAGTTTAGTGGCGCATCTAGCAGCCGTCTTCATAATAAAGTACTGCAGGGGTGAGAGCCCAATGATGGCCTCAAGTGCTGTTGTTGGGCTAGTGCGCATTGCACCTGTGATGCCGAGACAGGCAATCCTTTGAAGCTTCTGAAGCTTGTTGGCCGTGGTTCGTTCAAGTACTTTCGGCCACCAGATGATTGCCGCGTACGAGATAATGGGTCTTACCATCATGGTATATAACCAGTGTATCATACTAGGATTAAGACCCCAAGTTCTGCCGTACAGACACCTACAGGCCCACATGGCTCTGGAGGCACGTTCTGTGGCGGACTTGATGTGTAGGTTCCAGTTTAGTTTCCTATCAAGGATGATTCCGAGATATTTAACTTCGTTGGAGTAGTTTAATGTGGTTCCGTTCAGGATAAGGGGTCCTAAATTGAACAGTCTCCTTCTGGTGAAAGGAACTAGAATAGTTTTGCTAGGATTGATGGATAAGCCTTCCGTAGAACACCATTCTGAAACATGTAGTAGAGCATTCCTCATTCTACTATTAATGGTAGCACAATGCTTTCCACTAATGATAATTGCCAAATCATCGGCATATCCGATGGCGTCATAACCTAAATTATGTAGTTTGACTAGTAGGCTGTCTATGACGAGTGACCACAGCAATGGGGAGAGTACACCCCCTTGGGGGCAGCCTTTGACTGCTGTCACCGACACAGCCAGTACTCCTGACGAGGATGTTATTACTCGACTTTCTAACATGGCTCGGATCCAACGGTTAGTCGAGTCTTCGATGCCTTTACAACTGATTGCCCTGGCAATCGAGTCGTATCCGGTATTGTCGAAAGCACCCTCAACATCTAAGAATGCGCCTAGGGCAATATCCTTGCGGTGAAGGGCTTCTTCTATCTTTTTGACGAGATGGTGAAGAGCACCCTCAGTGGACTTGCCTTTTCTGTACGCAAACTGACTTGAGTGGAGAGGTTTAGATATTAATATCTGACCTCTGATATGAACATCAATTAGTCTTTCCATGGTTTTAAGCACAAAAGATGTTAGACTGATAGGTCTATATGATTTAGGTAGTTCGCTCGGCCTGTTGCCATTTTTGGGGATGAAAATTACGTTCACCTGTCTCCAAGTGTAAGGAATGTAACCCCAATTGTAACTAGCTCTAAATAAGGTTGTAATTGCCGGCAGTATGACGTCAATAACCCTCTGAAAAAGGGCTGGGTATATGCCGTCCCCACCAGGTGCTTTAAAAGGTTTGAAAGAGCCAACTGCCCATCTAACCTTATCTGGACTAAAAATCTTGCCAGATAGACTATTTACTCGTCTGGAAACAGAGATCCTGGGATCAGTGTCGTATGAGTATTCGTGTGATTCACGGAAGGTCGAACCCGGAAAATGAACCTGAAGTAAGGTTTTGATTGTTTCCGTACGGTCCTTCGTGTAGGTTCCGTCTGTTTTCTTAAGTAGGCCTACACAGTTAGACTGATCTTTTCTCAGAGCCTTGTGGATACGAGCTGCTACTGGCATATCAGATATGTCTTCACAGCATTTTCTCCAGGAGGCCCTTTTAGATCTTCTCAACTCTAAGTTGTAATCTGTGAGAGCGGATCTATATTCGTCCCACATTTTGCTGACTTTTGCTCGATTGAAGAGTTTTCTAACCTTCCTTCTGAGTTTTGCTAGTTGGTCATTCCACCAGGGAACCTAACGTTTACTCAAACTGGTTTTGCTGACACAACTATCATGATAGGAGGTTATCAACACGTTGTTGAGTTGGTGAGCAGCCTCATCAATGTCCCATATGGATTCAATTTGAGAGACAAACATATTCGCTTTTGAAATGACAAGTTCTCGATACTTATTCCAGTCCGTCGACTTGGGATCGTATCTATCTTGTGCAAGTGCAGACTGACCGGGTATATCAAACCTAATGTGTTGGTGGTCCGATAAAGAGGCTTCGTCAGACACATGCCAGTTTACTACGTAATTTGACATAAATTGACTGGCAAGAGTGAGGTCAAGTACCTCCTCGCGTATCGCATTTATAAAGGTAGGCTTAGAACCTTTGTTTAAGATATCAACGTTACTACCAACTAGAAAATCTAAAAGACACTCACCTCTTTTATTATTGTCGCTGCTGCCCCAAACCGTATTGTGTGCATTAGCATCGCACCCGATGATGTAGTGCAAGTTGTTCCTCATGCAGTAGCGGATCAGGTTCTCAACTTCGATGGGCGGAATATTGGTGTCGTCGCCAGGGAAGTACGCTGAAGCACAGACGATGTTATGTGTGCCTCGTTCAGTTGGAACTTCTATAAGGAGGGTCGCCAAATCTTTTGTGATGAATTCTGGAATTGGAAGAAAGTTGATATTTTTGTCGATTAAGCAGGCCGCACGTGGCACTGGCTCGTCTCGTTTGTAAATAAGCTCACCTGCTTTATTACCTAGACCCTTGATTTGTCCGCTGATAACCCATGGTTCTTGGATGAGGCCAAGGGCTATCTTTTCCTCGGCGAACCTTTTGATAAGGGTAGCGGACGCGCCCTTAGCATGATGGAGGTTCACCTGTAACACCTTGAAGGTGCTCATTGGTCCTCTTTGGAGGAACCGGCCTGCCTGAGTAATTGGGCCTTTTTGGGGCCTTTTCCTCTGCGGCAAGCAGTCTGATCAGGACGACCTGTTTTCATGATCCTGTCAGACTCGTCTTTCCGTTTGTAGGTAACGCGCCCAGAGGCTGCGTTACTCTTTAAGTAGCCGGTTTTACCGCTATTTTTCTGCGCCATTCTACCCGTTGGTTGAAGAATGGGGCGGGTAGACGAGGCGCCGATCGCTGACCCCGTACTGCACCCAGAACCACTAGGAGTGGTATGCCCAACAGCACTACCACTGCCCAATTCTCGGGTGCGGTCCACGACGGAGCTCAGCGCCGTCACATTTCCGCTGCTATCGTCACTGGGGTTCGGTGGTATGGTGGCACTGCTCTTAACTGCAGGTACCTGTTGGGAGGGCACGATTCCAGTAAAAGGTGCCGACTCCGAGCTGGCTTCCGCTCCTGCTGAGGGGGTACCGTTATCAGACACTGGATTCTTGTCGGTGCTCTTGAGAATCAGCTTTATCTGACCAAAGCGGTAGGAGACTTTCCCCTTCAGCTCTAGAAGTTTGGCCATGGAAGCGTCGTCAATTGCCAGAACAAGGTGAAGGAATGCACCATCCTTTACCCTCTTGACAACCCTCCAGGTGTTAGCCCTTAATGCGGCATTTTGAGCCGTCAGGGTGGCAAGCACTTTCTCATTTGAGAGTTCCAGGCTATGCGGAAAGAAACCTCGAACGATGTGTGGCTTTGGAAAGGAGTCCTCCTCCACCAACATCAGGTCCAGTCCACATTTGGCTCTGATACTCCCAAAATTTGAGCGCATCCATCCTGCGGTAGCACCATCTGTGCAAATAAACATTACCCACCCCGACTTTGGAACTGATCCAGAGAACTTGGGCCACACGCCACTGTTGGTCAGTTCTATCGAGGTGTCAATGACCGCCTCCTGCACCAGAGCCGTTTGCTCAGAGGAGAGAGGTTTGTTAATCAAGTCAGTCGGGACGATACCTAACCTGACTAGGTTCGCCACCTGACTAAAGGTGGGGACCTCAGGTAAAGGACCCTTCCTAACTTTCTTGGCGGCCGATGCCGGTGGTGTGTTGTCTTCCGACCTAACTCGTTTAGAGATCGGCCTGTCTTTGGGGGCGGATTTGGCTAAGATGAGAGCGTTTTCTCTGTCTAAGCCTTGTCGCAGTGCACTTTTAAAGCGTCTTTTTTCGAAGCCATTTAGCTTAACGAATCCACTTTGTTGGACCTGTAGTCCAGCCAGACTCTTCCCAATAGAAGAGCATCCCGATTTCTCGGAAATTAAACTACAGGAGTCAACGATGGTGGATGTGTCGGAATCGGAGGTCGAAGATTCCCTGTGCTCAAATCTGGCACAGCCCTGATCAATAGATGGAGCCCTCATGACATCGTCATCCATTTGCAGGGGATTCGGTTGCCCAGCAGCAGACCGAGAGGCTGGGGTCACATTTGGCTCCTCAGCGCAAGTGATGTTGACCGTCGGGGCTACCCGATTTGTTTGTTCCTCTAGTTGCCCAACAGCAACATCAGAGGTTGATGCGGTTACAGAGGCATCTGTCTGTAAATTTTTTAAATTTGGTTTTGAAATTTTGTTCCCACGAGAAACCGGGAAAGAAGCATCACCCATGCCGGAGCCCGGTACGCCACGGGAAGGCTAGTGATGAAACCGAAGGTCACCAGGTATTCGGAGTTCGCATACTAACGACTAATCTCTCTTATAGCCATGCATCCCTCGGCGTATGCTGTTCCGCCTTGGATTAGAGATTTATTATTGAGGTTTACTCCTCATGGGTAGTGCTTAGTTAGTTGCTCCTCTAGCAGCCTGTCTGTCAAGGGTGACCCTTCAGACGACTACCGCCTCCGACAGCATAGCCCACTGAGTCTTTGCAACGTTAAGCCTCCGCACCAGCGCACTTATAATAAGGCGCCCACGTCAAGGTGCCTACCCTCGCGGAGGAAGGATGTTGTTACGTGGACCTTAAACTGAAATGTGCCAGCTAAGGGGTTCCAATGTATTCCCAAAGTTTTAATTGTCTCTTCCTTATCGAACTTAACTTCAGGTTGGTTATGTGCATCCGATATTGATTTTAAAAGTGACGAATGGCTTGCTGCCCATTTGCGAAGATGAAATCCACCACACCTTAGTAGCTTTGCTAGTTGTCCTTGGGCTTCCTTACATTCCCGTACTGTATCTCCTCCAGTCATAACGTCGTCTACGTAGAAATCATTTTTCACAATCTCTGCCGCCTTTGGAAATTAGTCGGCAGCTAATTGATGCAAGGTTCTTACAGCTAGGTATGGTGCTGATGCAGTTCCATATGTCACTGTTGTGAGTTTGTACTCCCTTATTGGTTCATTTGGGTTAGTTCGCCATAGAATGCGTTGGTAGTCTTGGTGCTCACTATTGACCCTTATCTGCCTGTACATCTTCTCAATGTCTGCAGTGAAGACGTACTTGTGAGCTCTACATCTCATAATAATAGTTGTAATGTCGGCTTGGAGTCTGAGACCCACCATCATTAATTGATTCAGGCTCACTCCAGATGATGTTTTTGCAGATCCATCAAACACCACACGTAATTTAGTCGTGGTACTATCAGGTTTAATTACAGCATGATGGGGTAGGTAGTAACACTTGTTGTCGAACTTATCCATATTGGAGATTTCCACCATATGACCCAGTTGGAGGAACTCATTCATCACTCTTATGTAATCAGCCCTTAATTCCTTGTTGATGTTGAACTTCTTTTCAAGCTGTAGCAACCTGGCTAATGTTCTCTTTTTGGATTCTCCCAGCCTTTCTTCTTGATCCGTCGACTTCTTTTTAAATGGAATTTTAACTACGTATCTGCCATACGTATCACGAAAATGAGATTCCTGATAAAACTCTTCGCATTCTTCATCAGTAGACTTCTGATGACCTTGTAGAGGAACTTCTTCAATTTCCCAAAATCTTTCAAGTTGTTTATCTAATGATGTTTGAACGACAAGACCATTGATTTTGATTTTGTCATTTCTTTGAGTTGATGTCCGACCGGAAATAAGCCATCCTAGTTGGGAATTCTGTGCTATAAGAGAATTTCCAGTCCCTCTTTTCAAACCATCAAGGATTACATCTCCATAAAAGTCTGCTCCTATGATTAGGTCGATTCCTCCAGGGATATTGAACGTTGGATCTGCTAGTTTTACGGATCCAAACTGGTCATCCATAATATTATTAGCTTCTTCATCTGGTAGAGTTCTTGTTAGTTTGGTAAAACAAGGGCTTCTATCTTAACTTCGAAGTCGGATGAGAATCTCGGGAGGATTGTTAGCTCTACCTTATTTCGCGCTGTTCCGGCTTCAGTAGCTCCCAGACCGCTTACTTCAACGTGCACCTTCTGCTTCTTCAGTCTCAAGGCTTGGGCAACAGCTTCTGTTACTAGGGTGGCTTATGACCTTTGATCAATAAGTGCTCGAAGCTCAGTGCATTGACCATGTTCAGAAGCACCGCGTGCCCTTACAATCGCTGTAGCAAGCAAGATGTTTTGGCTCTGATGACCATGATTAGATTGAATGTGTACGTCAGCTTGGGCATGATCAGATTGTCGTCCTTCCACCCTATCAAAATGCAGTAAGGAATGATGTTTTCTATTGCACTGCTTGCATTTATTTTTGCTCATGCATGGAACTTGTTTGTCATGTCGTAAACAATTTATGCATAGTCTCGCTGCCTTAACTTTTCCACTGCGCTCCTTCGGGTTCCAGCCCATGAATTTACGGCAAGCATATATGTTATGCTCACCTTGGCAAAATACACAAGTTGATTTTGTTGACACGTGAAAGTTTCGCTTCACGTTCTTTGTTTCCTCTGAAGCCTTATACTGCTTTTGCCTTGTGGAAGCTAGTACCTCCAATGCCTGATATCTTCTTGCTAAGAAATCGTATAGCGTTTGAAGCGATGGCATCTTGTTCGGTTGTTCCAAACTTTGTTCAAAAAGACTTCTACTGTCTTGGTCTAATACCCTTGTTACTGGGTGCACAATTATCGGATCCCAGGATTTTGTGTTCAGACCCATATTATTGATTGATGACAACCCTTCCTTTGTTGTGTCTAGGATTGAATTAATAGAGTTCGCTGTTGAATGGGCTCCTTGATGACCAGCCTTAAGCATTTTATCCAAATGCATTGACACGATTTTTCGTTCATTATCATACCGTGCCTTTAATCAGCCTTATCGCCAATTTCTGGGGAACTTTTTTCCCCGGGAAATAAAATATTACCTGGGAACAAAAGTTTCCCATCGTGAATCTCCCACGGAATGCATTTTCCCACGAAACAAGTCATGCCAACATTCAAAAGCTCACAAATCATTTTCGAAGTAATAATCGAATATTTTGACAGCCGTAAATTGTTTTGATTTACACAAGACAATATTTTGTAATCAAAAAGTTTAACAGTTTACCGTGAAAAAAGGATACCAAGAAAATAAAAAATGATAAATAGCATTGCTTTTGTGATAGCGGTCGAAGAGTCGGAGGAAATTCGAAGAAGGAACCAAATAGCACTCACAAGAAACTTGAGAGATATATCCAATCCACTTGAGTTGCAAGAAACCATGTAAGTTAACATTTAATGTTTTTTCTCAATTATTTAATCTGTATCCTTAGATTTCATCAGCATTATCGCATTAATAAGCCGATGTTTAAATATTTACTTGATTTTTTGAAAGACTCCTTGCCGGAGCCAAAAAAATCATTTGCAATACCTCATATTGTTAAGCTCAGTGCCTGCTTGCGCTTCTTTGCTGAAGGAGCATATCAAAAAGGAGTAGCAAAAGACTATGAAGTCGGACTAGCGCAGTCTTCATTTTCCGAAGTACTTTCGGAAGTACTTGACATTTTGGAAAGCAAACTTTGTCCAATTTGGATAAATTCGCAAATGACGGCTGAACAAAAAAGGAGGACAAAACTAAAATTCTACGAGAAAAGTAATATCCCAGGCGTAATAGGATGCATAGACGGAACTCACATCCGTATAATTGCTCCAACGGAAAATAAGCATTTGCATTACAACAGAAAAGGATACTTTAGTTTAAATGTCCTGCTTGTAAGTAATTTAGCTACTAATCTAAATATTTAAAATCAAATTACAACTAATTATTTTGCAGGTTTGTGATGATGAAATGCGAATCAGATTTGTTGATGCTACGCACCCTGGTGCATGTCATGATTCTCTGGTGTGGAATGTTAGTGAGCTCAGAACATGGATGGAACAACAATATTTGAATGGTGAGAGGAATACATGGTTGTTGGGTAAGATTTTAGATTCATTTTTATTTGTTCGTTACTGTTAAGTTAATCATGTACATTCACTTTTTGACAGGAGATGCTGGATACCCATTGGAACCTTGGCTTTTGACTCCTCACAGGACACCAGAGACCGGAACATCTGAAAGCAGATTTAATGACATCCACTCCAAGACCAGAAATATAATAGAAAGAACCAACGGCGTGCTCAAGAGCAGGTGGAGATGTCTGCTAGGCGCAAGGGAGCTTCACTATCGTCCAAAAAAAGCCATACAAATTATAAATGTTTGCTGTGCTTTGCATAACATTTGCATTTATTTCAAGTCTGACATAACCATGGATATTGCAGTGGACTTTCAAGACAATGATGATACCAACTTCGAAAATGTTACGTTAAGCAGCTCAGTTTATTTGACTGAGGCCCAACGCATACGAAGAGAAATAGGAAACTCTCTTTAAACAGTTTATTTAGGTTAATAACAAAAAAAATAAAAAAACGACTAGTTCTAGTAAAAAAGTAAAAATAAATAAATCCATTCAATAAAAAATAAAGTCTTAAATAAAAAATAATAAAAATAAAGTCTTAAATTTCAGTTTAGGTTAATGTTAATATCGCAGTTAAGTAGTTTAGTTTAATACTTTGAAAGTTTAGCTACTTCTATTTCTAGAAGTTTCGTTTTCAGCTCCAACTTTTGTTCAATTTCATATTTTCTGAGCTTTTCCATTTCAATGTTGTGGCGTATGGTTTCTTTTAGAACGTCTTTTTGTTGGTCGTAAAGTCGATCAATTGAGCGATATATTTTTTTGGCACTAGCTTGGATTTCATTTTGATGGTTCTTCATTAGTAACACAGCTTCACCAATTTGTTCAACAAGTTTTTCTTGAAGATGCGTTTCTTTTTCTAGAAAATCTATAGAGCTTTTTTTTACTGGTCTGCTTTTTTGCTTGCTTTGTGGTGTTTTATCAATGTATTCATTATCCACTGCATTATTTAAAATGTTGCATGATGTGTCCTCTGTGTCAATTAAAGTTCGAAAAACTCCGTCAAGTCCATTGTCCTCGTCCTCGCTCTGAGGGATGTTTTCCTTTACTTCGTCGAAATGTGAAGATAGTTTTCGTTTTTTAGAGCAAGAAGGCAATCCAAAACGCAGAGAATCGCGATGACCTTCCACAGACTCACTCATATTTTTATGACGGTCTCCTCCAGATCTGAAAACTTGTATTCTCTGCTAGGGCCGCCACCAGTGGAGTTTTTTGATTTTAAGTTTTCCGACATTTTCTTTTTTATGTATTTCTTCTTATCACTCCACACCTGAAACAAATAAAATTGAAAACTGTAGGAGCAAATGTAAAAAAAAAAAACTAAAATGTACCCTTTTCCATTCAAATGCAGATTTTGATGGTGGCCCGATGCTGTTTAACTCCTTTTCGATGGTTTTCCAAATTTTTTGAACTTCGTCTTTGCTCCTTTTAGAGTATCCTGTAGCAATATCTGGATATTTTTCCATCAAACCTACAAGGATCTCCAGCTGTCTTTTATTTGTTGCATTAGACCTTAGAAAAATAATTAATTTTTCATAAATATTTCTTTTTTGCAGAATATAAACAAAAACTTACATTTTTTCTTCCGTTGTTCCCCAACAAACCACTTACGGAAAAATTCGCGTTGAAGTATGAAAAAAGTTCCCCAGAAAAATTATTCACGATAGCTACTTTTTTAGGGGAACATTTTTTTCCCATTTCGAAATTGATTCGCGATACCAACTTTCCCAAAATGGGAAATATCTCCGGGGAAATTTTTTTCGCGATAAGGCTGAATGTCTCCCAGGCACATGCATAATTAGCACTTGAAATTGTTAGGTGCTGAATTAATGCCATTGGTTCGCCTTCTAAATGAGTTTTCAGATACTCTATCTTCCCTGTCGTGTTTAAGTTTGGCTTGTTGTGTATAATGGTTGTAAATATATCAGCAAATGACCGCCATTCCAGATAATTTCCTTTAAATGTCGGTATCTTCAGAGGTGGCAGTTTTGTATCTGAACGATCTGTTTCCCGTGGTTTGTTGGAATAACCTAATGCCGAAGCCATTCGATGGAGGCATTGGTTAACATCTCTTTTAATGTCATTATATTTATTATTAATGACATATGGTGATTGCAAATCTTGAGATGTTGCATTTGACATGAAATCTTCATGTAATTCTGTCATGTTTTTGAGTTGATCCAACAATATTTTTTGTTGGTATTCACAGATTTGTGAAGAATATTCTTGGAATGTTTCCTCAAATTCTTCCATGTTTCCGATGATAGCTTCTATTTTTATGTTCAGCTTTCTTAATCGTAGAGTCTGGAGGTTGTTATCTGTGGAAATGGATGGTGGAGAACAAGATGGCGTTTCTTCTAAGGGTGTAATCTTTTCGAGCAAAGTTTTTAGATCGAGAAACAGATCTCTAACCCTTCCATATGTATCTCTCTGTATGTATGGAGTTTCGAATTTTATTTTATCCTTTACTTTATTGTGATTATCGTCGAATTCATCCCAAAGCGACTGAATTTTCTGAAGGCGTTCTTCTTTATAGCGGAGCGTCTTCCTAGACGCGCTATCCTTTTTGAAATTTATAGTTGCTTTTCTAACTCTTCGGCAAGAGTCTTTCGTCTAGAAATAATTATAAAAATGTCCATTTCATCATCCATGATTGCTCAGGCTTATTTTTGTTTTCTTTCACTGAATTGAATTATCACTTTTTTCCACTACCAGTGTTAGCCCTGGCAACGCTTGTTACTTGATATTTATGTTTCCACTACCAGTGTTAGCCCTGGCAACGCTTGTTACTTGTTTAATGTTTAATGTACTAGTGTAGTATATTATGTAAAATGTATTCACTGATTCGTTTTAATGACTCGAAGGACCAAATGTAAAGTTTAGAGAAAATATTGCAAGACCCCTTACCGCTGGTGGGGGGAAGTCTAATGATAATTCTCTTAGGTCTTTCCTTTACGAATGAACTCGTTTTTATTATTCTTCTTCCTTAAATACTAAAATATTGCTTACGTTAGGTACAAATATTTACAACTTAAATTACCAGGTGTCAAGCAGAGCCAGCGATAATTCGTGAGAAATTTTATTCTGCTGGTCTTGCTGAGAACAGAAATATGAAATTTTACACGTTAAAAAATGAAGCAAAAAATAATAGATAACGCTGTCTGGTATGGTCACCATGACACTGGTTGACTATGCCTATACTTACTTACATGACTACAAAAAATACATAAACTTAGCCTATATTGCACTTCATAATTGATTTGATCTAAGATCGTATCACAGATCATAGAATTAATTCGAATTTAACTTCCTATAATTGTCACCTCGTCAACCTTATAGCTTTTCCCCACACCTGAACACTGTACTCTTGTTTTATCCGCGTTATCCGTGATGTGCGAACAGGCAAACCAGTGCATCGGATTGTGCAACGACTACAGTAAGTGCAGTATCGACTGAAGTGTCATTTCATCGCAATTTTTTTTTTTCTTTTTGTACTTTTCGGCCAGGTAAGTTTTTATTTTATTTCTTTAATAATTATTTTCCCACCATACCTATTTGTGGACTTGTTATTTTATATTTAGGAGGTGTCGCTGCACAAATCAATGGCTTCGACGAGGAAAATTCGACGTTGGACCGGTGTTTATGCTTGTCCCTACTCCGGGGCACAACGTGATCGTTAGTTAAACCACAGGTTAGTTCATTCTCATTACAACATCCTGACCTTTGCAAATTTTCCAATTGTTTTGGTCAAATGATTAATTCTGTCCACAACAATTGAAGAACGATATCTCCATTGTGGCGGGGTTAAATAAGGGTTGTTCGGGATCGTATAAATTCGTGTTGTTGTAATTTGCATTCCTGTTTACTTCTAGATGTGATACTTTTATACAATGAGGTCATTGACTTCTTGATGAAGTTTGTGTAATTCCTTGTAGGTAGGTTGTGAATAAAGTGTTTACGTATTCTTGGGATTATTTATATAACACTCTTTCGTTTTAGGTTGAAGTTTGCTGGATATGGGCTCTCTCATCGTTGGAGCTGCCAAACTTGAGCCCGGGCTCCGTAACAGGATCGAAGCCGGTTGGTGAGTGGTCGCGAGCCCACCGACCTCGTAAAAAGGATCTCGGGCGACTTAACGAGCGTGGATTGTTGGACATATAACGTGTGGCAAGGGCCCATGCCTTGAGATATCTCTGAGCAGGGCAAAACAATTGGTGAGTCCTATCTTGCCTTCCTACGTCCGGTTCCCTCACACCCGTCAGCACTTTACTAGCCTCACCCGACCGAAGTATGGTCTGGTTTATGGACATGATCTAGTTACAGTGGTGGCTGGTGTAAGCGTAGCAGGATTTGGATCGTAGTCTGGTCATCTTGATATATCACAGGGAGCAGTATACAGGGAGATTATTTCGATGTAGCTAGTTGTTTATTGCACTTTAGATATTTTCTTCTATAAACTAATCTTGTATATATATATATATATGCTCTATTAAAGTTGAGACATAACGATCTATATAAATAAATACATAAATATACTTAACCCTAGATACATAAAACTATATTTCTATACCTATTAACTAATAAAATAAACTATTTCTCTATAAAAAAATAACTCTATCTCTGAACAGAAATACATACAAATTAATAAATAACACTAAAGCTGACACTACATAACTTACTTATCCTACATAAACTTACAACGGCAGCTTGAGTGCGTCAAATATCTTTGGCTTTCTTACGTGTGTAGGTCTTTTGCATACCTTTTCGCCCCGTTGGTTTCCTATTTCGTAAAGAGAGTTACCTATCGCTTTAAGGATAATCTCTTTTAGGAATTTAGGCCCTAATTTTGCGTTGTAGCCCTCGGCTTTGCTACTTTGCTTGAAGTTTCGTCGATAGACGACTTGCCCTACTGCGTATTTTACGTCTCTACTTCGTGTGTTATATATTTTAGTCGCCTTGTTTTGTGCTAACCTCAAGTTGTCAAAAATCTTATTCCTAATCAAATCTAGCCTATCAGTCTTATTTGTGATACGTATTCCAGTGTCCTGTAGCATGTCCAGTGTGCGTAAGATTTCATACGCGCTTGCATGTTGTATCATTAGGACGCCGAATACCGCGTAATATGGTTCTAGGCCCGTTGCGTCATGCACTACGCTTCTCAATGCAAATGCTGCGTTGCTCACGCGCAAATCCCAGTTGCTCTGATCATGGTCTATATAAATATGACCGAATTTTGGTCAGCAGAGACCGATTCACTCTCTCGGACGCATTCGCTTGGGGGGAATAGAACGCGGTTCTAACATGTCTTACCCCATATTTCTTCAGGAAGCTGGAGAATAACTCTGAGACGAATTGTTTTCCATTGTCGGAATGGACAAACTCAGGTACACCGAATACATGAAATACACTGTCTTCTAAATACTTCACTACCTCAGCTGCCGTTGCTTTGCGGATAGGCCGCAGTAATACATATTTGCTGAAGTGGTCTAACACGATGAATATGTGTGTGTGTCCTGTTTTGGTTCGTGGGTAGGGTCCTAAAAAGTCTATGTAGAGGCGCTAAAAGGGTCGCTCCGTGATTGTTTGTTGCCCCATCGGCGGTCGATAAATCACGTTAAGCGGCTTGTTGCCTTAACATGTTTCACACGATTTCACATGTTTTTGTACGTCGGCGGCCTTACCAGGCCAGAAGTATCTTTGCCTTAGCTTAGCCAGTGTTTTGTTAACCCCTCCATGACCGGCGGATGGTGAGTCGTGGGTTGCAACCACAAGGCTCCCACGCAACTCCCCTGGAACCCAGAGTTTCCAGACCCTATCTTCTTGTAGTTCGTCTCCTGTTCGTACGTCTGGCCATTTGTACACGTATTCGTCCGATATAAAGGGTGATTTTTTAAGAGGTTTAGAACTTCTTTTAAAAAAAAAACACAACAAATTCGAAAAAATGAATGAAATATTTATTTGAATCGATAGTTTGAACCTTGCAATTTAATGTTTAAAGATAATTTCATGCAAATGTTGACCGCGGCTGCGTCTCAGGTAGCCCATCCGCTGAGTCCAATTTTGGCATACTCTTTCACACATATCGGCCGGTATCTCACGAATGAATGCATGGATGTTCGCTTCCAGTGCGTCAATCGAAGCGGGCTTGTCCCTATACACATTAGCCTTGGCATATCCCCACAAAAAATAATCTAATGGTGTCAAATCGCACGATCTAGGCGGCCAATTGACCGGCCCGAAACGTGAAATTAACTGTTCACCAAACTCGCCTCGCAATTGCGCCATTGTTTCGCGTGCTGTGTGGCATGTGGCACCGTCTTGTTGAAACCACATATCATGCAAGTCAAGAACTTCCATTTCGGGCAAAAAAAAGTTTGTTATCATCGCTCGGTAGCGTTCACCATTGACAGTAACGCTGCGATTCGCATCATCTTTGAAGAAATATGGCCCAATAATGCCGCCGGCCCATAAACCGCACCAAACAGTGGCTTTTTCGGGATGCATTGGTAGCTGTTGCAATGCTTTTGGCTGATCTTCACTCCAAATGCGGCAATTTTGCTTATTTACGTACCCATTCAACCAAAAATGAGCCTCATCGCTAAACACAATTTTTCGATAAAAAAGCGGATCCTCGGCCAGCTTTCCTAGAGCCCATTCACCAAAAATTCGGCGTTGTGGTAGGTCGGCTGGCTTTAGTTCTTGCACCAACTGTATCTTAAAAGGCTTTACGCCCAAATCCTTCCGCAAAATTTTCCACGTAGTGCTGTAACAAAGGCCTAACTGCTGGGAACGGCGCCGAATCGACATTTCGCGGTCTTCTGTCACACTAGCTGATACGGCCGCAATATTTTCTTCACTACGCACAGTACGTAAACGTGTTGGTGGTTTAATGTCCAACAAAGTAAATTTGGTGCGAAATTTGGTCACAATCTTCCGAATAGACTGCTCAGAAGGTCAAGAATGCCGATCATAAAATGGAAGCAGCGCGCGATGAACATTTCGAACCGAGCACGAATTTTGATAGTAAAATTCAATAATTTGCAAGCGTTGTTCATTTGTAAGACGATCCATGGTTAAATTGCAAACCAAACTGAAGCTGTTTGACAGTGACACAAGGTACTAAACACACGTCAGCTGTCAAAACCAGTGTTGCCAAAACCAAACCAGCTAAAAAATCACCCTTTACATAGGTCGGGTAGTTTGTCTTAGTTCTTCTCGACCGTCTTTCTCAACTCGTCATACTCTTCCGAGGAAAAGCATGGCGAGCTGAGATCGACTTCGGGGAGAACGGAGCCAGGTCTGACCTCCTCCATATGGACGCGTGAGAGAGTATCGGGGACTACATTTTGGATGCCCTTCCTGTGTTCTATCAGGAAATCAAACGCTTGGAGCTTAAGGCTCCATCTGGCCATCCGGCCAGATAGGTCTTTCTGTGTCATTAGCCACTTCAGACAGGCGTGATCCGTGATTACAGCGCAAGGCAGTCCTTCTACGTAGGCTCGGAACTTCTTTATGGACAAAACGGCCGCATAGCATTCAAGTTCCGTACCGCTATAGTTCCGCTGTGCGGAATTAAGCGTCTGGGACATGAATACTATGGGTCGTTCATTATTCTCCACGTCCCTCTGGAATAGAACACTCCCTACACCAGTCGTCGAAGCGTCACATTGTATATAAAAGTGTTTTGTGAAGTCGGGGTTTGTCAGTATTGGCGCGGTAACCAGTGACATTTTCAGCTGGTTGAATGCTCTTATCGCCTCGTCTGTCATGTTAAATAATTGTCCCTTTTTCAAACAGTCTGTCGTAGGGCTTGATAGGGTGGCAAAGTTCGGTATAAACCGCCTATACCATCCCGTCATCCCTAGGAATCGACGGAGCTGCTTGGGAGTCCTCAGTATCGGGATGTTTTCGACCGCCGACACCTTGTCTTTACCGGTTCGCAAGCATCCATCGCCGACTATATACCCTAGGTACCTAATTTCTTTGTAGCAGAATTTACTTTTCTCGACGTTTATCGTCAAGCCCGCTTCCCGCAAACATCTAGCTACCTCTTCTAACAATTTGGCATGTGGCTCAAAGTCTGGGGAGCAAGAGGTCATCGAGGTAGACAAAGACATACTCCTTCAACTTGGAGGGTATGACTTTGTCCATAAGCCTACACATTCTCTGAGCGGCGTTGCACATGTGATTCGCTCTCCAGAGGAATCTGCCAGAATGCGTCTTTCAGATCTATGCCTGAGATGAATCGTGTGTCCTGCAGTCGGCTAAGCAGACCTTCAATGTGGGGAAGCGGGTATGCATCTTTCTTAGTTACTGAATTTACTTTCCTCGATTCCAGACACAATCTGTTTTTGCCTGGGAAAGCATGCGATCAAGTTCTGCAAACAGTAGTTTCTGTATTGCTGGCGAAATCGGATAATGTCTCTGCTTGATGGGCATTTTGTCATCTTCCACTTCTATTACATGATTCTCCAGAGACGTTTTACCCAGACCTTGCACCGCGAAAGATGGAAAGAGCTTTTTGATTTGCTCGAGTCTTTGCGTTTATGCTGGTGAGAGTGTCTGGACTGGAGGACTTTCGACCGTCGGTAATGGAGCTTCGATCTCACTAATCACATTTGGAGAGACCTTAAACGCACTCCAAAAGTCTACACTAGATAGATACAGTTGCAAATTTGGTACAACATAAAGCTCGATGTCTTGAGTTTTGTTCCCCCACGAAACTTGGGTCTTGAGCCGTCCCTGTATGCGTTGGTGGTTCCCGTCCGCTGTCCTAATGTCTGTAGCCATGTTTGTCATTGTTAGGTTATGTCTTTTTAGAAAACCTTGCGCATCTTTTCCTAGGCAGCTAATCGAAGCGCCGCTATCTAATAGGCCTAAAATCTCTTCTCCCTCTATTTTTACTTTTGCATACGGTCTATTGCCATCCGTCGTGTTTAGTATCGTTGATTCTATCCTACTCTTTCGTCGTCTAAATATTGCACATTTTTCCCTTAACCTCAAAATGTTCTTATAATTCCTCTCCTTCCTGGGTCCCGTCAATTCTTCTCCAAATATTCTTTTTCTAGCTGCGTCGTATTCTTGCAATCGTCTATGAGGGCTCTTTTTTGCCGGAATTTCCTTTTTCTCTTTCTGGACTACTAAACTAGGATCTCTTTTCAGGATTCGGAATGGTCCGGGTCCATTCGTGTGTTCGGGATTGAGTTCGACATCGGCGGCTTGTTCCCGGTCGCACCGCCGACTGACATGTTTTCCTGACACTTAGCACAGTTGAAGGCCAGGCTTCCTTGCCCACAACTGAAGCATGTTAGAGTATGGAAACTTGATGAGCATGTTGCCCGAGTTTGTGGGGTTTCCCTCGTTCTACTGTCTTGTCTGTAGTCGTATATGTTGTCGGTCTGTTTGTCCTTCTGTGCTGAAGCGCGGCTACTTCTAGTTCTTCGTCATCTCCTGCTATGAACTCTGGCTCTTCTTTGCCTTCAACGAGGCCTGGACCCTTAACTTCATTGACATTTCTCCTGGATCTAATGTCCCTTGACGCGATATGGCTTTCTGCCCTCCTACACTCTTCTCGTAGTTCTCTAATTGTCAATTGAAGTAGTTCAGCATTGTGTCCCCTGCATTCTCCTCCATAAACTGCCAATACCAGCACTCAGCTGGCCCCGTCACCAAATGGTGGAAATTTGCAAACACTTGTTCGTTAGAAAGGCCACTCTGGCGTTGTAGAGTCTCAACCCTGAATATGAAACTCTCCACCGACATACTCTTGTTCGTCCCATCGAACTTGATCCCCCATTTGTGGACGACTATTGTTCTCCCTATTTCATGTAGTGGATGCTCAGGTCGGTGGGATTCCTGTACGGGATCTACATACCTAGGGGGTTCCCGAGTTGGGAATTCCCTTCGCCTGACTGTTAGCTCTGGGCCGGACGCTTGTGGTTGCTGGGCTGGTGGTTGATTGTGCTCAACATTACAGTTTGCCTCTGGAATCAATGTTTGATTTGCTGACTGACTTATACTATCTTGGAGGGCTTTCATGTCTTCATGAAAGGAATTTCGTACCCCCCTTAGACCACCCGCAAAAATTGTCAGTAACTCTGCCCTATTCTCCTTAATCATTAATGAGACCTCTTTTTGAACCTGACGTGAGATCTGTTCCTCAATTGAGCTGCTGTTTAATTCTGCCGTCACTTTTCCATCTTCTTCTGTCTCTAAGGTCTCTATTGACCCTGCCTGGTCTCTTGCTCTGTTTAATTCTCCTTCTATACCTCCTGAACCTGAACCTATCTTTTCAGCTTGGGATGGGCCTGCTTGGAATATTTCCTGCGCATCCTGCTGCAGTTCGTGACCCCACTCTGCAATTTCACGGGATGTACGATTTAGATCGTTTGCCCCATCCGCTTCCGTCGCGGTTGTCCTAGCAGGAAACTCTAACCTGAGGCGACAAAGGTAGCCCTGGTCCTGGTGAGATTCCTAACTCTTGCGTCTTCTTCCTAGTTATTGGCCCTATGGGCGGCTCTTCGTGCGGAGCCAAAGTTGCCTTAGCAACTGCTCCCTTACCTTCCATCATACTTCTCGCTATGATATTTTTAGTTCAAGGTTTCCTATGCTAATTAAATTCAAACAACTGTATGTAAAAAATCCTATCACCAAATTATAAAATAAAAGTAATCGAATTATAAAATAAAATAATCAAACTAAATACTAAGGAAATTCAAAAAAATTGTAAAAAGGTGTAATAAAAGTGTTAAATTCAAGGTATTATTATGTTGTTATAGTATGGTTGTAGGTGTTCTATTGACACTTACAATAAAATAAATAAAGTTAAAAGGTTTTAGAATACTGATCTATGTTTCTTTCTTTATTTTCTCAAGATGATTCGTGATGGTATGTGGATTGCTGGATTGGATTTCCAGTACCATCCCGCTGTGCATAGGCTTAGTTAGTCGTCGCCGTTTCTTTTTGTTCTGTAAAGTCTGTTGGTCCTAGTCTGGTCGTGACTGGGCCTCTGGAACTAAACGAGTGTCAAAAGTAGTCCCTTCTGTTCCTTACCACTACTTACTGTCCGGTGAATAACCTGACAGAAGGCTGGCTAGGATCTCCAGGAGTACTCTCGACATCACCGAGGTTTCCAGACCGAAATTCTCGCCTCACGCAGAACTGTGCTCTTGGCACTTGTTCCCTGGACAGCAATAAGAATATTGGCCTTTTCACCCCGATCCGTTCTTTGGTCCGATATCGATTTCCAACTGCTTCACTTGATCCCTACCCGAATAGCACAGATTGTGATTAGCAACAAAACTTCGATTGCATTTCTGTTATATTTAAGTAATCTGTAACAAAATCCGTTCTATATCAGTTGTATTTATGTTCACGCGGGACTATTTGTAACATTGTCATTCGAAATGTTGTAAATACGTTTTTTTAAGTTTTAAACTTGTTCACAAAAAGGGGGGATGTTTGAAAATAGTTTTATAAGAGTTCGTAAGTTAGAGTTCTAAAAAGGTTGGTAATAAGTTACAGATACGTTTAGTAAATTTTCATTGTGGATACTTCTAGCTTAAACACATTGAAACGTTTGCATAGCAGAAACTTAACAACGAAGTAAGTTAATTACAATCAAAAGTGGTTAAGTTTCTAATATGTACAAATTACGTTTACAGAATGTTATATAAATAAAGAAACTTACAAAAATGGAAGTCATTGCTAAGGTGTTTATATGTTTTTAAAACGAATCGTATATTAACAAGTCATCTGGGATATTTTTGCAATTCAGTAAAAAAAAAAATAAGGGACACATTAAAATGTGAAGCAATGCTATAATTGAGTTTTTACAATTATAAATATGTTTCATTATATGACAAGTATTCTAACATCATTTGTAATTATTAGCTTCAGTCGTCGTCAATCACTGTTGATTAGTGAAATCATAATAATATAATGTTGACGAGAAAATCGAAATGTCAGTGTCAAGTTTCGTGGCGTTATTGTAGCTTCATTATAACTTAACATCCTCCACATAATCAAGTACCTAGTTGTAGTCAGCGTTGCCAAATCAGCTTTCCGCAATTATTCTGTATTGCAGAAAATGTTACTTGAATGCACAAAAAGAAGATATAAGCTCGAATGTAATATTGTTCCACGCAGACGATCCGCAATTCAAAAATATGTTGTAAAAGTGAGATCACGATTTTTTTCGTCGAAAAGGAATAATAGCACTGATTTGTAGTTTTATCATTTTAAAACTCAAAATGTAAGTCAGCTATCAAATGTAAGTTAAAAAGTTTAATGTAACTTCGGATTTTGGGAAAAATATTGCTTACGATCTTCACGAAAAAAGGAAAAAAGGAGAAAAAAACAAATGGCAGCTGAAAACTTGCAAGCCTATTTTGTCAGAGCAGTATTTTATTGGAAAGTTGTTGATACAAATATTGTAATGTGCAAATTATAGGACAAAAAAAACATTGTAGAGTTGAAATTTTACATTTATCAAACGTGTTTGTAAAAGCTGAAAAGCTTAAGTTGAAGTTATACGGAAAACAAAAACTATAAAAATCACCGATGAGCATTTTTAAAACAAGCTTCTAAAAATGTTTGGCAACAGTGACTATAATGTCAACAAACAAAAGTTAGTTATAAAGAAGTTATGATGCTATTGCTTATTTCAATTATAATGATGTTATAATAATGTTGATTTACTATTTTGAAGAAAACTAACATGTCAGATATATACTTATCTTACATACTTGTTGTTGTTACATCTCATAAATATGGAAAAAAACAGTTTGCTAACATTCAATTGTTACTTTGTTGTAACTTCATTTCAATAGCATTTCAAGGAAAATTTTAGTTATAATATTATGGTTCATGTTTTAATGATGTTTCATGTAACAACCACCATATTGTTCACCATTTTATATACCTGTTTAACCATAGTTCTTAACATGTGAAAAATACATTTCAATTTCCCCAATATATTACATAGCTTCTACGATTCATTTGTGTAGAAACTGATGAATATGGTATATTCAAATTTGTTTCCACAAGTCTTTGGGGATTTTGAAGCTTAAATACAAAATTTAATATTTTCTGATTTTCAATCTTTTCTTCTATTTAACCCTTTTTTGGAGGCGCGTGAATTTTCCGGACCCAAGACATTAATGTTCATGACAAAAGTAGTATTCGTTTAAGGATTTTGGTCGGAAATCGCAGCAAACTTGAACTGTTTTAGATACTAATACCTTTCAGATCAAATATGTTTACCTTTCTTTTTATACTTCATAATTTGTTTGTCTATACATGTAGACACAAAAAGCATTCTAATAATAACTTATTTAAAACTTCTGGAATGTTTACAGAAACATTTCTTATACTTATATTATAACCAACATGTTATTCAAACTGATTTGCATAAACAACAGGACAACTCAACAGTTACTTAATGGTTACATTGCTAAAACATTAGTTAAGTCAAATACAATATGTTTTCGTTGAAACAACGTAATAAAAACTATCATTTAACAAAAAATAACCTCAGTAAAACACAAATACTACAAAGTTGTTGCAAAATATCAGGGGAAATGCGGCTATTTTGGTTACAATGTGGGATGTGACAATGTTACTGCAATACTTAGGAAATAACTTGATAGTTATATTAGAGTTGTATGTACCATATTAAAACCCAAGTGTGCTATTCGGGTAGGCTCTTGGCCTTCAGATTGGATAGCAGCTTTTCATCTATATACGGAACTCAGAGCTTAATCGATTGTTGAGTGAGGGAGAAAGACAGGAAAGTAAATTTCAAAAAAAAAATTCAAAGAAGGAAGTAAGCTAAAATCAAAAAATCAAAAAAATCTGTTACGAGTCCAAGGCGACGACCTTTGTAATTAAAAATCGTCCCCTTGGAGGCACAACTGGACCTTCTATACTATATAAAGGGTGATTTTTTAAGAGGTTTAGAACTTTTTTAAAAAAAAAAACACAAAAAATTCGAAAAAATGAATGAAATATTTATTTGAATCGATAGTTTGAACCTTGCAATTTAATGTTTAAAGATAATTTCATGCAAATGTTGACCGCGGCTGCGTCTCAGGTAGCCCATCCGCTGAGTCCAATTTTGGCATACTCTTTCACACATATCGGACGGTATCTCACGAATGAATGCATGGATGTTGGCTTCCAGTGCGTCAATCGAAGCGGGCTTGTCCCTATACACATTAGCCTTGGCATACCCCCACAAAAAATAATCTAATGGTGTCAAATCGCACGATCTAGGCGGCCAATTGACCGGCCCGAAACGTGAAATTAACTGTTCACCAAACTCGCCTCGCAATTGAGCCATTGTTTCGCGTGCTGTGTGGCATGTGGCACCGTCTTGTTGAAACCACATATCATGCAAGTCAAGAACTTCCATTTCGGACAAAAAAAAGTTTGTTATCATCGCTCGGTAGCGTTCACCATTGACAGTAACGCTGCGATTCGCATCATCTTTGAAGAAATATGGCCCAATAATGCCGCCGGCCCATAAACCGCACCAAACACTGGCTTTTTCGGGATGCATTGGTAGCTGTTGCAATGCTTCTGGCTGATCTTCACTCCAAATGCGGCAATTTTGCTTATTTACGTACCCATTCAACCAAAAATGAGCCTCATCGCTGAACACAATTTTTCGATAAAAAAGCGGATCCTCGGCCAGCTTTCCAAGAGCCCATTCACCAAAAATTCGGCGTTGTGGTAGGTCGGCTGGCTTTAGTTCTTGCACCAGCTGTATCTTAAAAGGCTTTACGCCCAAATCCTTCCGCAAAATTTTCCACGTAGTGCTGTAACAAAGGCCTAACTGCTGGGAACGGCGCCGAATCGACATTTCGTGGTCTTCTGTCACACTAGCTGATACGGCCGCAATATTTTCTTCACTACGCACAGTACGTAAACGTGTTGGTGGTTTAATGTCCAACAAAGTAAATTTGGTGCGAAATTTGGTCACAATCTTCCGAATAGACTGCTCAGAAGGTCGAGAATGCCGATCATAAAATGGAAGCAGAGCACGAATTTTGATAGTAAAATTCAATAATTTGCAAGCGTTGTTCATTTGTAAGACGATCCATGGTTAAATTGCAAACCAAACTGAAGCTGTTTGACAGTGACACAAGGTACTAAACACACGTCAGCTGTCAAAACCAGTGTTGCCAAAACCAAACCAGCTAAAAAATCACCCTTTATAACGTTGGGCACCATTGTTATGAGTTCAGGTTGGCCACAGAGGCATCTTCGGAGAAGTGGAGGAGGACGGTGGCACGCTCGCGGCTGCACGGCTAACGCTCGTCGGACGGGGTAGTTCTTGTCACCCCTCACTCTAAACCACATGCTCAAAACAAGAAAATCGTGCCAAAAAAGCAATACAAGATGGATAGACGGAGAACTAAATCTAAACGACTTCGGACGGACAGATCGAAGACAGGAAAGAGAAGAGAAGAGAGTGAAAGAAAAGACGAAGTGGAAAACTCAACAACCTATGCCTCACCAAAGAGAGAGTCCGGAAAGTCAGATGCAAAATCATACTCTAACTAAACCTAATCTAACCTAAACCGTAAGCTAAATCCTACTATACAACCCTATCTATCTTAAAACTAACCTTTTCTACTCCTTTGCATCCACTGCTTTCCACGGTCGCTCTTCGGTGAGGTTCGTATCGTCCCAGAGACGTGCCTGATGATATCGGCACCGGCTTGGCCTACCCACCCCATGTCTCAATGGACACATCCATGTCTACCTCTCCGGCCGGAGAATTCGAGCGATAGCCCCATTGACGTCATATCACAGCCACTACTCAGTACGTCCTTGTAGAGGAGGATTCGTCTGTCGTCACGTCATTGTATAGCGTTTGTCTGTCGTCAACGTTCACGTATCGTCTACGCCATTGCACTAGTAGGAGGACGGCCTCCCCATATATCCACACACCAAACCACTGTCTTAACTACTCC
Organism: Cheilosia variabilis; assembly: GCA_951230905.1. Classification (NCBI taxonomy): domain Eukaryota; kingdom Metazoa; phylum Arthropoda; class Insecta; order Diptera; family Syrphidae; genus Cheilosia; species Cheilosia variabilis. Next base: position 96,236,120 of record OX579676.1, on the reverse strand, counting down.
ATCATTAAAACTCTGAACTCGCTTTTCAAAAATTATAATTCATAAAAACTCACTTACTCTACTATATTTCCAACAAAACAAATAGATACCCGTGTTTTAGGTGGCCTACCTGGAATTATTTGTTATTATTATTAGGCAATTTTTCAGACCTTATCAAAAAAAAAAAATAAATTAAAAAACTTACGGTTGGATATGTGAGCGTCGTCCCTCGTCGTCCTGCCGGCAGCACTTGGAGCGATGATTTGTTCTTCAAAAATTTGGCCTTTTCCGCCCTATTATACCGCGGAATTACACGCACCACAAATACTATATCCTTACACTAATAAATTAATCTAACTTTAATTCAAACTTAATAACTAAAAAAACTGATTCTCAAAAAAAAATTTTGATTCTCATTAAAATTCACTTTTTTCCACTTCTTTCTGCTTCTAATTGTTTTTTTTTGCTTCGTTAGGACTCTGCTTCAGTCCTTCCTGGGAGGCTACTGAACTCAATGGTTCAATGGATATCCCGGTCAATGGTTTCGACCTTTAGCCCTCAACGACATTTTGTCCTTAGTTGGGTTTCGTTGGCGGTGAAGTCCAACTCCCGTACGATTTTTGAATCGCTTCCGGGGCTGGGCTTGGAATGTTCCTATATTGCGCCGGTCATGAGCCGAATACAGCAATATATTGCCGCTGTGCCTACGGTTAAGCTCGTTGGTACTAGGGATGGAATTGGCTTCACAAACCCCTCGGACAAAAAAACCTGGCAGAGGTGAGGGTCGTCTTTTGACGAAATGCCCCAACCCAATACCTAGATAAACACACTTTGTTATCGAATTTCCTGAATTATCTTTGTATATATGTATTCTATTACCTCTGCTTCTCTGCTTATTTTAGTCCTTGTTTAGCTTGCCTGCCTTTGTTCTTGGGACTATCAATTTGTCTCAGAGCCTGTTGAGTGCCTGGAACTACACATTTGTCTATATTTTATTTTTACCTTTATTACACTTTCTTCTTCAATCTCACCTTTCCCTTATTTTTTTTTTTTTTTTCACTGCACTTATAATGCCTGATCAAACTCAAAAAAAAAGGATTCTGTCCTTAGAAATTCTGATTTCAATTTTCTCAAAAAGATATACACTGCTATCTCACGGCAACTCTTGCTTTTACCAATGGATTAACAGATTATGATTGATTCCCTCTACCAGACGGCAATGACCTCATTATTATCTATTATGGTCAATGTTATCGAAATTTTTGTTTCTGTATTCGTTTGAGCACTGTGACATTATCGCTTCGTCTCTATCTTTCCCTGGTGTAGACTCCATCTTTCATTCCCTACCTTTCTCTCGCAACCTGTTGACCACTTCGACACCTAAACATGTTTATCCTGGTTGACTATGCCTATACTTACTTACATGACTACAAAAAATACATAAACTTAGCCTATATTGCACCTCATAATTGATTTGATCTAAGATCGTATCACAGATCATAGAATTAATTCGAATCTAACTTCCTATAATTGTCACTTCGTCAACCTTATTGCTTTTCCCCGCACCTGAACACTGTACTCTTGTTTTATCCGCGTTATCCGTGATGTGAGAACAGGCACACCAGTGCATCGGATTGTGCAACGACTTCAGTAAGTGCATCGCAATTTTTTATTTTTTTTTGTACTTTTCGGCGATGGTGGGTTGTTTACCAGGTAAGTTATTTTTTTTTATTTCTTTAATAATTATATTCCCACCATACCTATTTGTGGACTTGTTATTTTATATTTAGGAGGTGTCGCTGCACGAATCAATGGCTTCGACGAGGAAAATTCGACGTTGGACCGTTTATGCTTGTCCCTACTCCGGAGCACAACGTGATCGTTGGTTAAACCACAGGTTAGTTCATTCTCATTACAACATCCTGACCGAACCTTTGCAAATTCTCCAATTGTTTTGGTCAAATGATGAATTCTGTCCACAACAATTGAAGAACGATATATCCATTGTGGCGGGGTTAAATAAGGGTTGTTCGGGATCGTCTAAATTCGTGTTGTTGTAATTTGCATTCCTGTTTACTTCTAGATGTGATACTATTATACAATGAGGTCATTGACTTCTTGATGAAGTTTGTGTGATTCCTTGTAGGTAGGTTGTGAATAAAGTGTTTACGTATTCTTGGGATTATTTATATAACACTCTTTCGTTTTAGGTTGAAGTTTGCTGGATATGGGCACTACTCGCTCATCGTTGGAGCTGCCAAACTTGAGCCCGGGCTCCGTAACATGGTGCATTTGCAGCTGAGATTAAAATTTTGAGAGAAATTTTTCCGATTTTTATGTCATTAAAGGAGACGGCAAATTATTAAATGGAATTGAGACAGCCACAGCGAGGGGAATCCTTCGTATTGGTACTGATGTTGGAAAAACCGAAAGTGTTGGCAAATAAGGAACTATAAAAGCGTCATACTTGACATTCCGTTCAAGAAGGACGCGTAACCAGTCGTCCAGCCTTATCGGTGCATTCCAGTTGCGTTGGAGAAGGCTGTTGATGACAAGATCAACGATTTAGTAAAACAAGGCGTAATTGAAAAAGTAATTCAGCCATCACAGTGGATTTCGCCTGGAGTCGTAGTTCCGAAAGGCAATGACATTTGAATCTGCATCGATATGCGTCGTGCGAACTGTGCAATCGAGCGAGAGAATCATCCGCTCCCAGCAATGGAAGACTTCTTGCCAAATTTGGGTAAAGCCAAATGGTTCAGCCGATTAGATGTAAAAAACGCATTCCATCAGGTCGCGATTTCGGAAAAGTCACGAGAAATTACAACATTCATGACACGCAAAGGTTTGTTTCGCTATACGCGATTGATGTTTGGCATACCGTGTGCCCCAGAACTTTTTCAAAAAACAATGGAGCAAATTCTTAGTGGCTGTGACGGATGCTTTAATTTCATCGATGATATTATTGTGTTTGGTACAGATCGTGTTCCTGATAGTCGAAGGAAAGCGAAGTCACATTAAATAAGGAAAAGTGTCTGTATGGTGTCAATAAAATACGATTTCTCGGGCATGTTCTGTCCGCAGAGGGAATCACACCAGACGCAGATAAGTTAGGAGTGATTCGAAATTTCAGAGAGCCAGCGACTGCAGAGCAAGTTTGAAGTTTTCTAGCTATTGTCAATTATATTGCAAAATTCATTCCAGAATTGTCAACCGTAACTGGCCCCTTGCGAGCGTTGACCATGAACAAACAACCATTTCGTTGGAACATAAAACATCGCACTGCATTTCGTAAGCTCAAGGAGTACATGTGGAATAAATTGACTTCGGGCTATTTTGATGTGTGGGATCGCACGTAATTGATTGCCGATGCAAGTCCGATTGGTTTGGGAGCTGTATTAGTCCAGCTGAAGCAAAGCGGTCCGAGAGTTATCTCATATGCTAGAAAAAGCCTTTCTTACGTTGAGAAACGTTATGCACAAACCGAAAAAGAGGCCCTTGCATTAGAGTGGGCAACGGAGCGGTTTCATTACTATTTATATGGACGAGAATTCGTGCTCATTACGGATCATAAGCCACTTGAGTCCTATAAATATAAAGTTATTTATCGGCCTGGTAAATGAAATATTGCCGATCCAATATCAAGGCTGGCAGTAACCGAGAAGGGACCAATACATACATTTGTCAAACATGCTGAGTACTTTGTATATTGGGTCGTGTCTCAGACCGCTCGTTCCAGTGGCTTTAAAATTGGAAGTAATTGAATATCAATCAAAAGCAGACGCTGCAATAAAGGCGGTCAAAATTAGTTTGAATCTGAACTTGTGGACGGGGGAAGCTGCACCGTTTAAAATATTCGCTACAGAATTGTGTTTCGCTGGCAATTTCCTTGTAGGAGGTAATCGAATCGTTATCCCGAAAAGCTTTGCGAAAACGAACTTTAGACTTGGCACATGAAGAACATCCAGGCATGACGTTAATGAAACAACGATTACGATAAAAAGTTTGGTGGCCAAAGATGGACGTGCAGGTCGATGCGTATGTTAAGAATTGTCGTTGATGCATGTTAGTAGCAGCACCACCACCGCCATAACCGAGTTGCCGAGCGAGCCATGGCAGCACATTGCCATGGACTTTTTGGGACCGCTGCCGTCTGGGGCATAATTTGTTGGTAGTAGTCGACTACTACAGCCGATTTGTTGAAATCGATATCATGAAAAAAATCGATGCCGCTGAGACCATTACTCGATTGCAAGTCATATTTACCTTATTTTACTTCCGCGTAAGTGGTAGCCACCGGGTACTGGTCTTGTCCTTCCGGGCAAGGACTTGCTAAACTTATAAGCGCGAGTGTTGAATACGAAGAAAATAGCAACACTATAATGCTCTGCCGGAATGACTGACTGAACGAGTCTCAGAATTCTAACATGAGCCCCTCAGAAAGAGGTCATATGGCGGATGAATTCACTAGATTGAATCAACGGTGTTGTCGACAGTCAATTTGGCAGATACCTTACTTCAGCTACTCCGACATATTTTGAGCTGAGGTCAGTGAGGAATTTTCAGGACTAGTCAGGTTACTGAAAAAGAGATGGTGGCGGATGAGCCTTTTATGGGCCAACGGCAGCTCTCACATCCTCGAAGTGGGTTACTGACACCGGAAGATCCGTCCCCTTTTGCCCAAGGGGTCTAACAAAGGGCCTTGCCCTCCAGGTTGGGGGTTGTACGCCGGGGTAACTGCCCGATGCGCCTCTTCTCGCCAGACAATCCGCTCGTTCATTGCCATCAAATCCCTTATGACCTGGTATCCAAGCAACGGTGACTGTATTGTCCTTGGCCAGATCTTCGAGGAGATTGAGACATTCTCAAACCAGCTTTGACCTGATCGAGTACGATCTTAGGGCCTTAAGAGCTGCTTGGCTGTCTGATATGATGTAGATGCGGGCACCTTTAGTGCGCCTTCGTAAGCATTCTGTGACGTTGGCCGGTCCTTGTGCCAACTTACGGACTTCTTAGTTTTAAGGATGGTACCCACTAGCGTTGGCTATTGCGCCTTTAGCTTTAAAACCTCTGGCAGTTGCCTGCACTTGAGGTGGGGATCCCAATCTATTTTCCAATACAATGGTTAAGGCTCGCGAGCCAAATAAAACACTGTGTATGGTTTTGTGGTTGGTCAAGAAGTCCTCTCTTTATTAAAATGATGTGTCTTATATAGTGACAAAATATGTTATCGAATATCTACTTCAATATCGATACCCCGATTTTTGCCTTATCAGCATACGGCGCGTGACGAGGGTAAAACGACCGAACATTTCAAGTGTGTCGGGTTCACTTGCGTCCAATGCTTAGTTGACATATTTATTGAACCCTGATCGTACCCTCGATCCAGCCTTGCATATGCATACGATTGTATGTTCATTTGCTTTCATGCACCGAGTGTGCCAGCAGAGTAATATGACTCTCGTATTAAATGGTTCACTCCATGAGTGTCTGTATGTCGTTCATATCACTCTGATGTTTGAAGCAAATGCAAATGAGTTATGAAGAGTTCTGGGTATCAAGTATCGAAGTAGATTTTGATATTCTTAAGTTTTCGGCAATTAGTTAAGTGGCCGCTGGTGCGATCCCTTCACACCACCCTTCCTGGGGAAAAAGGAGAAATCATGCCGTAACTTGATTTCTTCTTTTACGCGTCACTTTTACAATAAGGGATCTATTGGTTTGTTGTCTATTGCTTTGAATTTACGTTATTGTTTGGTTTATGTTTTTATACAATCTTATTTTGTTCTTTAGTTACTTAGTTATTTCTTATTCTACAAAATTGCTTATTTATAAAATTACGAAATGTCTTGAGGTTATATATTTATTTATATATATTTTTTTTTTTTTACAAATTTCTTAAGTGTTAAAAGATTATTACATTTTCTTATTCTACAAAATTGCTTATTTATATTACAAAATTACGAAATGTCTTAAGGTTATATATTTATTAATTTTTTTGTTTTTTACAAATTTCTTAAGAGTTAAAAGGTTATTACATTTTCTTATTCTACAAAATTGCTTATTTATATTACGAAATGTCTTAAAAATTATATATTTATTTATATATTTTTTTTTTTTTATAAAATATCTTTCTTACATCTACCTATCCCGGGGTTTTTATATAGCTATATAATATACATTTTTTTTTTTAATAAAGATAATATACATGCATGCTTTATCTTCTACAAGGGCTCTCTTTCCCCTTTATTTTTTTGTTTTTTTTTTAAAAATCAAAAGTAAATACAAATTGCTTTAATATGTATACATAGAATTTCTTAAGTCGGTTTTTATGAACTTTAGTTCTCTTACCTTCGTACTTTATTTCACAATTCACTCCCTCCTCTGACAATACTTCGAACGGTCCTATGTAAAGGGTGATTTTTTAAGAGGTTTAGAACTTTTTTTAAAAAAAAACACAAAAAATTCGAAAAAATGAATGAAATATTTATTTGAATCGATAGTTTGAACCTTGCAATTTAATGTTTAAAGATAATTTCATGCAAATGTTGACCGCGGCTGCGTCTCAGGTAGCCCATCCGCTGAGTCCAATTTTGGCATACTCTTTCACACATATCGGCCGGTATCTCACGAATGAATGCATGGATGTTGGCTTCCAGTGCGTCAATCAAAGCGGGCTTGTCCCTATACACATTAGCTTTGGCATACCCCCACAAAAAATAATCTAATGGTGTCAAATCGCACGATCTAGGCGGCCAATTGACCGGCCCGAAACGTGAAATTAACTGTTCACCAAACTCGCTTCGCAATTGCGCCATTGTTTCGCGTGCTGTGTGGCATGTGGCACCGTCTTGTTGAAACCACATATCATGCAAGTCAAGAACTTCCATTTCGGGCAAAAAAAAGTTTGTTATCATCGCTCGGTAGCGTTCACCATTGACAGTAACGCTGCGATTCGCATCATCTTTGAAGAAATATGGCCCAATAATGCCGCCGGCCCATAAACCGCACCAAACAGTGGCTTTTTCGGGATGCATTGGTAGCTGTTGCAATGCTTCTGGCTGATCTTCACTCCAAATGCGGCAATTTTGCTTATTTACGTACCCATTCAACCAAAAATGAGCCTCATCGCTGAACACAATTTTTTGATAAAAAAGCGGATCCTCGGCCAGCTTTCCAAGAGCCCATTCACCAAAAATTCGGCGTTGTGGTAGGTCGGCTGGCTTTAGTTCTTGCACCAGCTGTATCTTAAAAGGCTTTACGCCCAAATCCTTCCGCAAAATTTTCCACGTAGTGCTGTAACAAAGGCCTAACTGCTGGGAACGGCGCCGAATCGACATTTCGCGGTCTTCTGTCACACTAGCTGATACGGCCGCAATATTTTCTTCACTACGCACAGTACGTAAACGTGTTGGTGGTTTAATGTCCAACAAAGTAAATTTGGTGCGAAATTTGGTCACAATCTTCCGAATAGACTGCTCAGAAGGTCGAGAATGCCGATCATAAAATGGAAGCAGCGCGCGATGAACATTTCGAACCGAGCACGAATTTTGATAGTAAAATTCAATAATTTGCAAGCGTTGTTCATTTGTAAGACGATCCATGGTTAAATTGCAAACCAAACTGAAGCTGTTTGACAGTGACACAAGGTACTAAACACACGTCAGCTGTCAAAACCAGTGTTGCCAAAACCAAACCAGCTAAAAAATCACCCTTTAAATGGGATCTAATTTTCTTCTATTTTCATTTCTTAACAAGACTAAACTACCTACTTCGAAACTGGTCGGTTTACTTCGGTTTTTCCTCTCGTAATCTGCTTTTCTGTCATTTTTTGTTTCTACGAGTATGTCTCTAGCGTCCCTATGAGCGATTTGTAATCTTTGTCTCAATTCAATTATGTAATCTTCATAATTGTATCTTGGATCTACTTGTTTGGTTAAATTTGATGGTAGCTTACATCGTCGTCCGAATACTAATTCAAATGGGGTATACCCCGTTTCGGCATGTACTGCAGTGTTGTAGCAAAACACATAGTAAGGTAACCAAGTACACCAATCTGTATGTTTTTCAGATACGTAGCTCCTGAGGTATGCTCCGAGAACTTTATGGGAGTTTTCTAATGCTCCTATACTTTCGTGATGATAAGCCGTGGACTGCATTTGTTCTATTTTTAGTAGTTTGCACATATCCTTGAAGATTTTGTTAATAAATTCGGTTCCTTGGTCAGATGCTATTGTTTTAGGAACTCCATATTTAAGGATAAAACATTCTACTAGTCCTTTGGCTACTGTGCTAGCTTCTTTATTAACGATTGGAACTGCCTCAGTGAATTTAGTCAGCTCGTCTTGTAAGGTTAGTATGTATTTATATCCGTTTACGGACTCGTCTAGTGGACCTACTAAATCTAGATAGATCTTGTCGAAGCTTGATTCGGCTGTTGATGTTATCTCCATGGGCTGCTTTTTAGGCGTAATATGTTTATTCTTCTGGCAAGTGGGGCAACGCTTAACATAAGCGGCTATGTCATTTTGCATTCCCGTCCAGAAATATTTTCTTTTTATATTCTTAAGCATGCGGTTTATTCCGGCATGTCCACTTGTTGGTAACAGATGATAATCGTTGAGCACTATTTTTATTTTGTGAGGATCAGTTATTTCAATACATTTGTCGATTAGGTGCACCTTTACATTACTTTCTTTAAATAACTCTCCTAAGATTTTTGTTAACTCGTGAATTTTATATTCTCGACGGCCGTCTGCGAGTTTTTTAATTTCTTCTTTCGTAATGTATAATTTATTAATAGATAATGGTCCGCAGATTCTGTGCACGTCCCGCGACAACATTTTGCCAATGATGCCGATCGGTCTGTAGTGCCTTCCTTGGACCTTCTTAGGAGTATACAATTTTTCTCCGGGATGTATGCCAAAACTTTGTTGGATCCACGGATTATATTAGTATCTTTTATTTGATACTCTTTGTCCTCAAAACTGTTACATATTTTTAGCTCAATAATTTTATTCCCATGCTCTGGAGGTCGGAGTAGTTCAGTGATGACGCGATTACTTTCTTCGCTTTCGGTTTCTGGTCCTTGATTTGAGATTCCTTTACTTGATTGTGACCTTGTGATGACACATATGTGGAGTTGTTTGAGTTGATCTGTGTCAAATATTATACGACTTAGTGCGTCAGCTGTACAATTACCTTTTCCGGGTGTGTATTCGATGTAGAAGTTATATTCTTCTAGTAGTAATCTAAATTTAGTCAGTCTACTTGAAGGTTCTTTTAGGGAGAAAAGGTATACTAAAGGTCTGTGGTCTGTGATAATTTTGAATTTTCTTCCAAAAAGATATGGTCTATAATGCCTTATTGCCCATACTATAGCAAGTAGCTCCTTTTCGATAGTGCTATAGTTTTTCTCGGCGCTATTAAGAGTTTTACTAGCGTAGGCAATGGGTTTATCATCGAAGTTGGATAATACAGCTCCTAAGGCAAAGCCTGAGGCGTCTGTCCGGAGAATGAATTCCTTATCAAAATTCGGAAATTGTAGAACTTGGGGGCTTGTGAGAATTACTTTTAAAAGTTGAAAAGATTTCTCGCAATCCTGGTTAAAATTGAATTCTACATTTTTCTTGAGTAATCGGTTAAGTGGAATAGCTATTGTAGCAAAATTGGGTATAAATTTGCGATAATAATTCGCGAACGCTACGAATCTTCGTACTTCGTCAGCATTTGTGGGTGTAGGATAATTGTTCATAACAGCTGTTTTTGCTGGATCTGGATGAATTCCCTTATCAGAAATAATGTGCCCTAGGTATAATACTTCTTTCCGTAAGAATGCACATTTTCCTGGGTGAATTTTTAAATTTACTTCCCTTAGTCGTTTAAACACATCGATCAGATTCTTGTTGTGATCCCTTAGGTTTTTGCCAAACACAATAAGGTCATCAAGGTACACGAAACAGCGGGAGTACGTGAGTCCGGCCATTGCAATGGACATCATTCTCGAAAATTTACTAGGAGAAATTTTAAGTCCCATCGGAAGTCGTTTTAACTGAAAGTGGCCGTCCTCCGTTGAGAAAGCTGTTATAGGTCTACTTTTAGGTTCAAGCTCCATTTGGTAATATCCTTGACTCAAGTCGATACATGAGAAATATATTGCTCCTCCTACCATGTCATAGATATCACTAATGTTGGTCAATGGGAACTTGTCGTCCTCGATTCTCTCGTTCACGTTTCGGTAATCTATTACCATTCGAAACTTCTGCAAACCGGTAACAAGATCCTTCTTTTTCGGTACTATGAGAATCGGGGAGTTCCATGCAGAAACCGATGGTTCTATTATGTCGTTCTCCCACATTTTATCTATTTCTTCCTTTATATCTCCCTTCTGTGAGTGAGGAAGACGGTAGGGTTTGGTATATTTCGGTGTAGATCCTTCTTTCAATGCGATATCTGCTTGTCCTACGTGTGTGTAAGTGAGCTTATCACCTTCTAAGTGGAAGATGTCATGAAACTTTGTACATATGGCTGTGATTTCAGCCTTCTCTTCCATATTTAGAGTATTAAGATTAATCTCTTTAAGTATCTTTTTTATTCTCGGTGGTGATGCTGCAATTTTTTCTTCGCATGTTAAGACGTAATGTTCGGAAGCGGGCAGTGAAAATGGTTCTGCCCATCTTAATTTTACGCTGGTTTCGCGGGTGTTTACTATTCTGACGGGAATTTTCCCGTTTATGGCCGTTGATATTGATCCCGCCATGTAGACACCCTTACACAACTCTTGGGGGTGAAATACTCGGGAATCGGTATGTTTCGTGTCTGTCCAGTAGGTGGCTTCGCATCTTGGCGACACAGTTATGGTGTTTAGACCATGGCTTGAAAATATCGGTATAGAGACTTGTCTATTATTTATCCTGAGTTTTAATAATAAACTCTCTAAATCAATTATTGCACCAAACTCCGTTAGGAAGTTTGCACCAATAATACCATCGACGGGAATCGGAAATGAATCCGGTACTACGTGAAATTTGTACGGTATACTATTTTTCCCAAAATGTAGAGTGCTTGTACATGTACCCTCTGATCGCAGATCTCCTGATATACCTGTAATGGTGGTAATGTTCCCTTCGTCTATGGGAGTGTGTCTCTCAACTACCGAACTTTTTACTACACATATTGATGCTCCGGTGTCTAGCAAGCATCGTAATGTTTTACTAGTACTGAATTGAATTTGTATGAAAAGGCCGTTTTCTATCCCCGTTGTGTATATGGTTTGTGGTATCTGAGGATTTATTGACTCCCCTCCGAAGGGCCGGCTGTCCCCTCGGTGGGCTGATCGTTTCCCAGGGCTAGTACCCTTGGGTTATTTCTGTTTTGCCTTGAACCTCTATTCCTATTTGTGTTTGGTCGATTACCATTATTGTAATGATAACCATTATTGATTGGTCGATTACCATTATTGTAATGATTATTAGTACCGTTATTGTAATGATTATTAGTACCTGCCCTATCAGTGGTCCTATTGACTGGTGGGTTGTTGTAGTTGTTGCGCGTATTACCTTGTTGGTTACGGTTGGTATTTTGTGGCCGTTGTTGAGCTTGAGAAAAATTTCGAGGTAAATTATTACTATCATTATTATAATAATTTTCGTTCCTACGGTAGCTAGGATAGTACTGATGGTGTGGGTTTTGGTAGTAATTCTGGTTGTTAGCCCTTTGAAAATTACGTGGCTGATAATTTTGTTGGTATACTGGATTGGGTTGGTGATTAGTTGCATAGTGAATGCTTTCTGGGGCCGATGTTGTAGTTGACCCTAGTTCTAATAAGTGTTCAATGGCATTTCGCATATTAGTATGCCGAGCGCTATCAAGAATGATTTTATATCGCTCGTTGACCCCTTGCTTCAAATGGGCTAAGCCCCTACGTTCGTTTGCTAACGAAATTACAGTGCGCGATGGTTCCCCTTGTATTTGGGTTTCCAACTCGGTCATTTTGGCTACGAGGTTCTCTAATTCTGCTACATAATCGCGCATGGGCCGATTACGCTGGCGCAGTTTGTTGAGTTGTGACTGAATGCCTTCAATGGTATCTCGAGCTCCGCATTTCGTCGTCAGGTTTGCTTTTAATTCAGCAAAAGTCGTCGGCCTAGCGGTTCCTAATTCAGTCAATGCCCTACCCTGGATTTTGCATTTAAGCACGAATTTCAAAAGTATCGGTTTCGCCGCGTCACCTAGTGTCTCATAGTAGAATTCGACGTTGTTAAGGAAGTCTCTTATATGTTCTGCTCGGTTTTCGTTGGCCTCGCAGGTAAGGATTGGCAATTTTTGTGCCGTGTTTAATTCAAATTCACCCATGGTTTTGTTTTTTATAATAGGGTTGCTTAGTGTAACTTCCCGAAACTCGAATTTACTTTCTATTACCGATGCTTGTGATAAACTACTTTCAGCCTCAGATTCGTCTGAATCAGTGTCCTCAACGTTATTTTTAACTATATCTTCTGACTGTTCCCTATAGGTGTTGGCTTCAGTAGTTAAACGCGTTAGGTAGCTATGCTCTAGTTCCGATAAGGAGTTTTGATCGATAACCGAAAAGTGGGAAAAGAAGTCGTCCCAGAGTCGCTTTATTTGTTTTAGCTTCTTGGCGGCTCCCTCGGGCTTGCGCTTACGCTCAGGTGATTTCTTTAGGCTTTGGCAGCAAGTTTTCAATTTAGATAGGGCCTCTTCGAGTTGGACGAAAGTCATCGGGCAAATTTCTATTAGAAATCTATGCTAAGTTATGAAGAGAAAAAAATTAGATCCTATTCTGCTTAAAATAAGAAGTGATATACGACATAAAATAAAATAAGAAGTGATATACGAAATAAGATAAAATATATTTTGGTAAGAACAATAGAACAATTAATTAAACTGACATTCTGCGTGGTCTTACATTATTTTTAATAATCTGTTGTCGGATGGCCTTGTTAAATTGAGATTTAGTGGCTTTAGCAAAATATTTTAGGATAACTAGGATAATTATAATTATTAGGATTAACGTGAAGTCGATTCCGTAGTGGGTCGCTTCCTCCATATGGTTTTGTTGAGGGCCGTTGTTATTGATGATCACCTCATCTTGTGTGGACTGAGTTTTACCCATCTGGTACAGCCGTAAGGTACTAGTCTGTTCTGGTTTGAATACAGTTCCTTAAAGCGGTAGCAGCAGTGGCATCGAATAGCCTATGGAACTGGGTCTCCTCGGCTTTTTGTTGTCGGCGTTTCTTCTTCTGGTCGGCTCGGATCTCGTATTTGAGCTCCTTGATTTTGGCCAGGAATTTTTTTTGAACGTCGGCGGGCTGGTTTGGTATGTAGGCCAAGCGGTGTAGGTTGGCCAATTCTTTCCTTTGTCGGACCAGCTTCCCTCCTCTTGTGGATGGTTTAGGCGTCGGGACAGTGGGGCGATTAACAGCGGTTGCTGGCCGGTTCTGTCGTCGCCGATACTCTTCGATGGAGAGGGGCTGAGGTCCTACCCTTAGGACAATAGTGTCTTCGGTGGTTATGGGGCTGACTGCGTATGTAGTCCGCAGGAGGCTGTCGGCTTCTTGAATTAGTTCGGCTGCTCTGGCCAGATTCGCTTGCTCCAGGGACATTGAGGTCAGCAAAACTGCAAATTTCAGCGAATAGTTGGTTTGCCTCCTGGCAGGATCGCCATGTGACGTTGGCCGGTCCTTGTGCCAACTTACGGACTTCTTAGTTTTAAGGATGGTACCCACTAGCGTTGGCTATTGCGCCTTTAGCTTTAAAACCTCTGGCAGTTGCCTGCACTTGAGGTGGGGATCCCAATCTATTTTCCAATACAATGGTTAAGGCTCGCGAGCCAAATAAAACACTGTGTATGGTTTTGTGGTTGGTCAAGAAGTCCTCTCTTTATTAAAATGATGTGTCTTATATAGTGACAAAATATGTTATCGAATATCTACTTCAATATCGATACCCCGATTTTTGCCTTATCAGCATACGGCGCGTGACGAGGGTAAAACGACCGAACATTTCAAGTGTGTCGGGTTCACTTGCGTCCAATGCTTAGTTGACATATTTATTGAACCCTGATCGTACCCTCGATCCAGCCTTGCATATGCATACGATTGTATGTTCATTTGCTTTCATGCACCGAGTGTGCCAGCAGAGTAATATGACTCTCGTATTAAATGGTTCACTCCATGAGTGTCTGTATGTCGTTCATATCACTCTGATGTTTGAAGCAAATGCAAATGAGTTATGAAGAGTTCTGGGTATCAAGTATCGAAGTAGATTTTGATATTCTTAAGTTTTCGGCAATTAGTTAAGTGGCCGCTGGTGCGATCCCTTCACAATTCTCGGACACATATCTCTATGGCGTGTACCTCCGCTTGAAAGATGTCTGGTGATTTTCCCAGTGCTATAGCTCTTTGGAACCTAGGCCCATAGACCCCAGCCCCGGTGGCATCATCTTCCATCTTCGAACCGTCGGTGTACCAGATTTGTGATCCCGATGGTATTACGAATTGGTTGGTTCTCCAGGTGCTCCTGTCAGATATGACTATCTTAAATTTTCTGGAGAAGCGCAGCTTTTTAAGCATGGTATCTGATACCTTGATCACAGGATCATTTTGGAGCATTTGTAGTACCCGATTTGATATATCAGGGAGCCTGAGGGCACTGAGGGCAGCTTCCTTCTTTACAGATAAATGTAAAGGCAGAAGGCTGAGCATTACTCCTATGGCTGCAGTTGGACAAGTTTTCATTGCCCCGTTATAACAACGCATGCTAAGCGATATATCTTAATTAGTTCTTGTTGTGACGTTATTTGTTCGGTTTTTGGCAACCATGATATCGCTGCATAGGTGATCATTGGTTTGATGATCGTGTTGTATGACCAATAGATCATTTTTGGTTTTAAGCCCCAGGTTTTGCCGTAAAGACGGTGACACATAAAAATTGCCTTTGTCGCCTTCTTGGTGACTTGATCAAGGTGTGAATTCCAGGTGAGAGTCTTGTCTAGGATTGCTCCTAGATATTTTACCTCTCTTGACAAGTCGATTACTACGTTATTCAGCTTGATCGGTTTCATTTCTAGTTTTCTCTTTCTTGAGAATGGTATCATGACTGTTTTCAAGGGATTTATGGTCAATCCTTTGTTCTGACACAATTTATAGGTTAAGTTTAGGGCCCTTTACATGATCTCCGATATCGTGGAGTCATGCTTGCTCCTAACAGTGATTACTACATCATCTGCATACCCTTGTATTAAACTAGGATCTTCATTTCATAATTCTGCTTATTTAGCGTCGGAATTGTGTTTTTTGTGTCTGGTTTTGTCTCAATGAGGAACTTCAGGGTAGATTTTAGCAACATTCGTGGGCTGCGATCGAATCTCTTTTCGGTGTACGTCCATATTTCCAAATACAAACCAGCTCTTTTGGCACTGTGCGAGACCCAGGTGGGTGACAATTTAAGTAACTCAGAATGCCTTTATTATTTTTACATCGCGGTCTCGCCATATATGTGCGTAATGATGTAGCCTACCAAATTCCAAAGTCGTATGGCCACTGTTCCAATCCCGAATTTAATTTCAAGTGGCTTAAATTGCATGTCCGTAGGAAAATAATTCATAACTGTTTTATTTACAGAAGCCCTAACATTGACAGTAACTCTACTTGTAAGGAGTTTGATGTGCTGTCCGACTCCATAACAAGAATTGTTTCCCTGTACCCCCATACTGAAATCGTCATTGCGGGTGATTTCAATATACACAATTCTAATTGGCTTGGACACTCTGGACAGACAACACCCGAAGGAATTTATGTACAGATCTTTTCAGAGTTAAATAAATTAACTCAGCTTGTAAATGAGCCAACACGTGTACCTGACATTGACGGTCAAAATGCCAACACACTGGACTTGTTTCTTACCTCCCACCCTAATAAATACTCTATTGAAATGTTATCGCCTCTAGGCTCGTCTGATCACTGCACTATATCAGCTAATTTCTCGTACTCCGACCACAAAGTTAAAGAAAAAGCTCCGAAAAGAACTGTATGGCAATACGAGAAAGCCAACTGGAGCGGGCTTAACAACTTCTTTAGGAGTTTTAACTGGTCGTTATGCTTCCTCCTCGATAACGACGTGGATGCCGCTGCTGATATGGTGTCTAATGTAATCACCTTAGGTATGAAATCCTTTATTCCTAATAGGATAAAGAGTATTGTACCAGAAGTAAACGCGTGGTATGACTCGAGCTGTAAAGAGGCTATTAGGTTAAGGGAGGTAAGTTTTCGGTATTACAAAGCCGATCTATCTGAGGAATACCGAAAAAAGTTTAAACGAGCCAGAAATGACTGCAATGCCCTCATTAAACGTGTCAAATTCCAATATGACCAAAAGTTGAGGCAAAAAATACTACGATGTCCCAAAGGCAGTAAAAACTTTTGGTCATTTGTTAAAAACATAAAGAATTCGGCCTCTTCATCAATCCCAACGCTCATTTACAACGACATACCAGCCGTCATCTCCTTAGATAAAGCCAATCTGTTTGCAGCGCAATTCGCTGCTAGCTCAATGCTTCCTGATTGCGCTTTGTCTCCACCTGTACTTGAGAGCGTCAAATTTACTATGGGACAAATCCATTTTCGCACTCGTACAGTCGCGAGAGTACTCTATGGTCTGAACATAAATAAATCCGCTGGTCCAGATTCTATCTCCCCCATTGTTCTGAAGAGGTGTTCTTCCACGCTGGCAAAACCATTGCGTAAGCCTTTCTATCTGTCCTATTCTTCTGGACTCTTCCCAAGAAGGTAGAAAACAGCATTTGTCCAGCCTGTTCCCAAAAAAGGCGATTCTTCTTCTCCCTCCAATTACCGACCCATAGCACTTACGTCCATTCTTTCTAAGGTCATGGAAACGCTGACACATCGTCAGCTTATGAAATACCTTGAATCACGGAAGCTTCTTAATTACCGGCAGTATGGTTTCCGTAGCAATAGATCCACTAGTGATTTGATGGCTTATCTCACCGAGAAGTGGAACCAATCTCTCCATCACTCCGGTGAAACGAAGATTGTTGAGCTTGATATTTCAAAGGCATTTGACAGAGTTTGGCATCATGCTCTTTTGTCGAAAATGCGTACTTATGGGATCGATGCGTCTCTTATTCAATGGATTAGAAACTACCTTTCTGGTCGTTCAATTCAAGTTGTTTTGGACGGTTTCAAGTCTGATATTCACCATATAAATGCTGGTGTTCCCCAAGGCTCTGTTTTGTCTCCGACTCTCTTTCTCATTTTCATAAATAATCTTTTGTCTACAACTTCTAATCCAATTCACTCCTTCGCTGATGACAGTACCCTCAGCTTTTCATACTCGTTTCAAGACTCACGTCCCTGCTCTTCGGCCGTAGAACTGGAACGGCAACGTATGCTAAGCTCATTAAATTCCGACCTTGACAGCATTATAAAATGGGGTTCAGCTAATAGAGTGGAATTTAATACTTCTAAAACACAGTGCTGTCTGCTGTCTCAAAAGCGAAATCTGAATCTACAGCCATTATCCATGAATGGCACTTGCATTACCGAAACTGAAAGACTCTCCATTCTCGGTATGTGTGTTCATAACAACCTTCGTTGGAATGACCACATACATGAGGTCGCTAAAAACGCTGCGAAGTGTCTAGGTTTCCTCAATCGGTGCAAGAAATATTTTACCCCTTCTGATCTGCCTATAATATATAAAACATACATCCGCCCAAAACTTGAGTATAACTCCCATATCTGGTCTGGTGCGCCAAAGACCACATTGCACTTACTAGATAGAGTTCAAAATCGTGCAATTAAACTAATCGGAGATACGAATAATGGACTTTCTATAAATTCGCTTGAACATTGTAGAAATGTTACGTGTCGCTCATTGTTCTATCGTTATTTTAACAAACAGTGCTCAAATGAAATTGCCAGCTGCATTCCCCCACCTCAACAATTCAACCGCAATACTCGTCATGCTAGGAATGCACATCTGTTCACCCTTAAGCCTATTTTCGGTCGTACTACGAAATATAGAGACTCATTCATAAGCCGTTCAACACGAATGTGGAATGCTTTACCAAGCTCTGTTTTTCCTTCTTGTTACAGTTTGCAGGCATTTAAGACCAATGTGCATCGGTATCTCTTGTCTAATCTGTCCCCATTTCCCTAATGCCCGCGCTGTGTATTTCATACTACTTTATAAGAGTAGTCATATCCTCTTTAGCGCGTGCTTAATATAAAAAAAAAAATAAAAAAAAATTTACCCCGATTGTGTGAGGTGGTGTAGGAGTTCATCTATGACTAACGTCCACAGTAGAGGAGAAAGTACTCCTCCTTGAGGACAGCCCCTAGTGGCCTTCACAGTCTTTTGTGAGCCTGCATATGCCAGATTAATGATTCTGCTTTCTAACATGTTTAGAACCCATTTTATGATTGGTGGGGTAATGCCATAAAGAAAGCTATGATAAGGATAGCTTTCTTTATGGCATCGAAGGAGGTATTGTTAAACGCTCCCTGGATGTCAATGAAGGCACAGAGAGGCGTTTCCTTTTCTGCCAGAGCTTTTACAATGGTCATTGTAAGGCTATATATGGCAGTTTCGGTAGACTTACCGCCTTGGTATGCGAACTGGCTCGCATGAAGTGGGTTACCTGTAAGGAACTGATCCCTTATGTATTGGTCGAGGAATTTCTCCATGGTTTTTAGTAGGAAGGAGCTAAGGCTGATGGGGCGGTATGATTTCACTAGTTTTTTTGATTTCCCACCTGCCTTTGGTATGAAAACTACCTTGACCTTAGTCCAGCTCAATGGTACGTGGCCTAGAGATAGGCTGGATCTGAAGACCCTAACGAGTTGAGGCGCCAATAGATCCATACCCTGTTGTAACAGACAGGGGTAGATGCCATCAGTTCCTGGTGATTTAAAAGGGCTAAAGATTCCGGATAGGCTATAATCCCAATGATACCCTGAGATCCTGGTGCCTCATCGGTACGAGTGGGCTGCCCATGTGGATACATTCTGGGAAGTGTTTGTCAAGAAGAAGTATCCGTGTCCTCAGTGGTATCCGTAAATTCCCCATTATGCTTCTTCAGAGAGCAAATGCAATTTGAGTGATCGCGAGCGAGGACTTTTTGGAGTCCTGTAGCTGCAGGGAGATTTGCTCTCACAGTGTTTCTCCAAGGCATTCGTTTTAATTTTCTCAATTCTTTGTTGTATTCAGTTAGAGCTGTGTTGTATTGGCACTAATTGCCGTTGTTCTTAGCTCTATTGAAAAGTTTTCTTGCTGTGCTTCTAAGGACGTCAAGTCTTTTATTCCAAAAGAACGATTTAGTTCTGATTCGAGGACTCAGAGGATTCCCAGTCAGAGGATTTCGGATTCCTGTAAACTGTGTTTCTTACTTAATAAGCTTGGTGCTTCCCCAAGCCGTATGGTGGGCATTGGCGTCACAACTGAGACTTGTGGTGGTTCCTGTACCTATTTTTGCAAACTAGGCATCGGGCGTCTGTAAGAGCAGCTAGGGGTATCATCCGTTGTGGCCTTCGATGTATTAGCCACAGTCTAAGAGGCAGATGTTTTTGCTTTTGGGTCCTGTGTGGTCCCTGCACTTGCGACTGCAGTCTCCTTCTTTGCGACTTTTGGTTTCGGGATGTCCTGATTTCTTGGCCGTAAGTGTACATCACCGAAACAGTAGCTAATGCTGCCATTTAGGGCCTTGAGAGTGTTTGCAGACGTTCGGTCTAGAGCTAAAGTGAGCTCCGTCACTTGGGGCATTGTACCCGGTTGAGTACTCTCCAGTCGTCTACACTCAGGCCGTTGTTTTAGCCTTTAACGAGGTTCAGAATTTTGCTGGTTGGGGTTTCCTCCCCAGGGAAGTAGCCGACAAAGATTTGTGGCCGAGGAACTTCTTCCTCTCTCACAGCTTTGAGTTTGGCACCTTCCCATGGTAACAATGTTGGTATTGTTTTTTCCAACCAGTAGCTCGTCATTTTTTCGTTTTCGTACCTCCAACCGTTCGGACGTGTTTTTCTTCTGCTCCCGCTGCGCGAGCTTATTTAATTCCAATTTAATTTATTTGCTTACTTGCAATTTTTCCCTGAACACCTATTTCTTGGTCATTGCCTTCACCTACTTAAAAGAACTGACCCACCTCTCGTTTTAATATGTCAAAGCAGTGTGGCAATTCTGTTTATGTGCTATCATCGCAAGACCTTAGTGCTGACTGGGTGAAATGTAATGGTCTATGCGGTAAATCGTTTCATGCTCTCTGCACCGGGTTAAGCAAGCGCTCCACTACATACCTAAGTGACTATAATAACAATTTCCTTTTTTTCTGCGATGAGTGCAAGGGCATCTCCCTTTCGCATGTAATGCTCGCGATAAAATGTGTTAGTGACACCCTTAACGCCAATTCCTCCGAGTGTAAAATGCTTCACAAGCATATCGTGACCCAACTTGCAAAATTTGACGATCTTTTCAAGTGTGTAGAAGAAATATCTACCAGCATAGATCTTTCCACCACCTTCTGTAAAACGAAGTTCAAAAATATAGACAAACAGCTGGCAAGTCTTAGTGAATTAACAAAAAAATCGCCGGCTGAATTTAATTCCAAATTTTTGAACATAAAAAGTGACATTAAATCGGATATTAATGCAATTCTGAACCCGCATTTAATAACGATCGATGATCATCTCTACTCCTTTCGCTCTTACCTGGATACGTACTTACAAAGCCCATCAAAGCCAACTGCTCCACCTCATCAACCCGTCGATCCACTATTGTTGGATTTAATAAGCAAAATCAATGATATTAGTAACGATGTTGCTGCTTTTCGTGTAGTTATGGGCGATATTGATGAGAATATTAGAATGACTTCAAACAAGATTGATTTCATACCAGAGCTCATTCAGCCACAATCGAGCTCCGTATACAATACATCAATACTCGCTGAAATCCATGAAAGTACAGACTACCAAACTACACCCATTCCTCAACCAACAACAACGACGACTACAGGAACAACAACAACCACTATTAACACTACAATAGCATCTCCTAAAACATCATCAATAGTGCCCACACCATTACCGTCCACATCGCCTGCTGCACCCCTTACTTTGCCTGCTCCCCCCACCGCTGCTCCACGCAGGCTTATAAAACAATTTGGTACTACGTGGACACCCTCCGATTGGCAAGACAGACTCGATAAACTGGAGTCTGAAAACCTCACCACTCTCTTTATCAAAGGCGCCCCCCAATATGCAGATATCACTTGGATTAAGACATTTTTCACTAAAAGATTTGGCATCACTATCAGCCAATGCAAAATGTTTAACCATAAAGGTAACCGCAAATTTAAATTAGACCTCCCCACTAAGTATGAATGGTTATTCCTAAGGTCTGCTGGTGATATTCTTAACCTCGGGAAGATGAGTATATGCAAGTGGACGGAAAAGCCCTCCAACGCTCATAGTAATAAATCATCAAAATCCGTGCCTTCCAACGCTCCTAGTAATAAGTCATCAAAATCTGTCCCCTCCAATAATAATAATAAAACTAGTAATAAGATACCAAAACCTGTTCCCAATTCCCGTCCTAAACCTGACCCGAATTGGAGCCTAAAAACCAAACTTTTTCCTAATTTCGCCCCTCCTACCCATATCCCTAACAACCCACCCTCTTCTTCTTTAAATATTTTTAAGCCATCTAAGGCCCCGCGTAACCGCGTCTCTTTTAAACTTACTCCAGCATCTAACACCATCTCCTCTACCCCATCTACTATATCACCCTCGAATAATAATAATAATAATAATTCTTTTCCGAGTTTTGACTTAACAACAGGTGCTAAGTACCCAAATTTCATTAGTTCCCATTTTATAAATCCCACATCTAGTACATCTAATGACTTATCCAATACATCAGCCAAATCCTCTTTATCCCCTTCCTCTTCGTCCATCCCTTCCCCTACAACGACCACCACTACTATCCCATTTCTCGATCCCCTTTTGCCACCCCTTGTTAAACTAACCCAGCAAACCCTCGATTCCACAGAATGTCGATATGCGCTCTCTAGGCTTAGAGAAAAAAAGACTTACGAGAATACTCGTCTCTTTCTTGCATATCTTCATGACAAATCTGACTCGGTTTGCTACGAGGGTAAGACAAAAACTAGCGTCATGGTTTCAATCCAGCAGGAAGGTCTCCCTACCGACCTTACCAGTCTAAGGAACATCTACACCAAGTTCCACGAGTCTTTTAATATATCGCCACAAAAAGTAGTGGAAACTTTGTTCACTCCAAAAGAATATCACACCTCCAACGGAGCCGCGTAGACCACAACACATTTTTTCGTCCCTAAGGTGCCTCTACCGCCATTGACTCACCCCTCATCTCCGAACGAAATTCCTCTTACCTTTTATTACCAGAATGTAAGAGGGCTGCGCTCCAAAACCAGTGCTGTTTTGCGCCAATCTCACGCTCTTCCATTCGATATATATGCCCTAACTGAAACCAACCTAATACCGAACATAAAAAACCAAGAGTTATTTCCCCCTTCTTTCAATGTCTTTCGAGACGATGATCTTAACCGCCCAGTAGATGACTCTCCTTGTCGAGGCGTTCTACTGGCCATTCACAATAGTCTTGACGCATCTCCTCTTGCTATTTCCTCATCTTCAAAACTAGACTTTGTTTCAATAAAAATAACTCTCCCCCATAAGTCCCTGTACGTTATGTGTTTCTATATTCTACCAGCCCAACCTATCGAATCCTACCAACTTGCCATTAGTACAATAGACTTAATAATCGACGCATCTGACTCGCTTGACGATATCCTGATTTTCGGCGACTTTAATCTGCCTCAGCTGCACTGGACTCCATCAGAAGATGAGTCCTTCTTTATAGCTTCAAATGCCAAATCAAACAAGGAATGTCTCTTCATAGATAGCCTGACTGACTCTAGTCTATGCCAAGTTAGCGGGGTCTCAAACTACATGGGTAGGCAATTAGACCTAATCTTCACAACTGATCCCATCAACTCCTCTGTCTCACCTTGTCCCCTTTCTCTATCTAATATTGATAACTTTCATCCCCCTCTTCTTCTTTCATATTTCCACAACTCTCCACTTCAGTCCAGTTCTTCCGCCGTCGTCTCCTCTTACGACTTTCACAAAGCTAACTTTCAAAAAATTAATACCTATCTCAGTAGGTGCTCTTTCGACTTTTCCAACCTTTCCTTAAACGATGCTCTTTCCATGTTTTACAGAGAATTATTTACCGCTATATCTCTCTATGTCCCCATTTCTCGCCATAAAACTTCATCCACATCGCCCCCGTGGTATAATAGGAGACTCCGTTCCTTACGAAACAAAAGAAACAAGTTATGGACAGTTTTTCTTCGCACCGGTTCTTCTTCTGACTATACCAACTATCTCGGTACTTACCTTAATTTTACCCAGCTTTATAACTCTCTCTACCAACGCTATCTAAATGATGCACATACCAATCTAATAAACGACCCTAAGTCCTTTTTCCAATTCGTAAACTATAAAAAAAAATCCGACGGCTACCCTCCTTCGCTCTCTTACGAAAATGTATCATCCACCGACCCACATACCATTGCCAACTTCTTCGCCACTTTTTTTAAGCAATCTTTTGCCGATAACTCCTTCGAACCTGACTCCTCTTACTTTAGCTACCTACCTAAGTTCTCTATCGGCCCCTTTCTCTCACAAACTGTTGACCCTTCACTTCACCACGGAACAGTGGCTTGGTAGCATTATTGTGTTGTTTAATTATACTATCCAGGACACTATTTTGCACCAATTTTAATTGGTCTGTGGACCATAGGGTAGCTGGGTAGTCTGTTGGTATCACCCCTATCTTTTTACATCCAACAACATCCCGGAAGGTGGGTGCCTGTTCAGGTGATGAGTGTGCAGCCTCAGTAGCCTTCCGTTTTGGAGTGTTGCTCGTTGGGGTTGAACTGTCAGCTCTTGGTCGTTTGGTACGGATGTCCTTGCACTGCACCGGTTCCAAGGCCATTGAACGCGCCTCCTCAATCGGATAACCTGCGTCCAACAATTTCTTCAGGCGCTTACGTCCAGCACCTGATAGCTTGACTTTGCCAGCATCTTTTGGCTTGACTGACCCAGATGGTCTGTTGATAGCTGTTGATGATTTCGGGGATGCTAGTAAAGCAGCTTCTTCTTCCGCCGATATAACATCCATGGGAGTGGTGACGACCTAGTCCTCTCCAATCAACATGGTGTTCAGTTTCTGCAGCAGGACCAGGTGCCCTAACTGTTGAAACTGGGTGATCCAAAGTGACCTCTGGTTGTAATTTGAAAGGTGTGCATTCCTTGTTATTTTCTGTTTTTGTGTTATTTGTTTCCATTTATTTTTTTTTTTAAATTGCGAGAAAGATGATCACCCGAGGCAAAGCTCCATACGTCTGGAGGGCTAGTTTAAACCGGAGTTCGCCTGTTATCCGAAGTTCACCGTTATAAGACACACTTACGTAGTGCCATTCATCCCATAGGCACTGTTGTTAGAAGACTGGGATTACGGGTTTTTATTGAGTTTCCGCTCTTGATCCGTCATATTTAGTCGAAAGCAGTGGCACCTCGTGCAGGTTGTGGCTCTGCACCACGTATGACGATCCCGGGAACACTGTTCCCCTGGTTTTCTTTTGGTCCGGAAAGTGATTCACTCAAGGTGAGAGGTGATGGCCTTTCCTCCCTGGTCAGTCGACTTTCCTATTTATGAGAAACCTTGGCCAACAAACGACTACGACTACGTAAAACATCGACTATGCGAAGCATCAACAAGCCTCGGATACGGATGATTTTACTGTTGACGAACAAGGACAACGAATTTCGGATTTGTACGTGGAATGTTAGGTCCCTTAACAGACCGCGTGCAGCCGCACAACAAGCGGAGGCCCTGAACCAATATAAAGCAGATCTAACCGCCATCGAAGAAGTGCGATCAAAAAGAGGTTGAAAAACTGCGATATTTATTACGGCGACTGCTATCGGCAACAAAAACAGCGCTTATTCGGATGTGGTTTCGCCGTTGGCGCCAGACTTAGGCAAGAAGTCTTAAGTTCCAACTATGTGAACGAGCGCCTTACGACAATCCAAAGTCTGATCGATTTCGCGGCGGGGCGAAACGTTGTCGTGGCTAGTACACGGTTTCCGCATCTCGATATTCACAAAGGCACATGGAGATCTCCTGACCAATCAACCGTCAACCAGATTGACCATATTGCGATCGACGCAAGGCACTCCTCCAGTATTATGGATGTCCGAACGTTCCGAGGGGCGAACATTGACTCGGACCACTATCTTGTTGTAGCCAAGGTACGACTCCGGATAACCCGAACACCGCCAAGACAAGTAAATACTGTGAGAAAAATTGACGTTGGACGGCTACAATCGCAAGAGATTACCAGAGACGCCGCCTCTAATGTGCTGGGTTTCACCCGACCACCGCAACGAAACCCCTGGTTCGAAGACGAGTGCCGGCAAGCACATGCAGCGAAACAAAAGGCATACAAAGCGGCGCTGCAAAGAAGGACAAGAGCTGCTCGTGAGCTCTACGCGCAGATGAGAAGAGACGAACACCGGCTTCTGAGGAGGAAAAAGAAAGAGCATGAGAAGCGCGCGGTCGAGGAAATAGAGAGATGCTACTGCAGGAATGAGGAACAATCCAACCTGGACGATGAGGATCAACAATACCGTCCACCCGACCTGGAAGAAGTGAAGGTAGCTATATCTAAACTTAAGTCAAACAAAGCCGCTGGAGCAGATGGACTAGCCTGTTCAAAGCGGCAGGCGAAGTCAGAAGAGTGAAGGTCAAACGACTGAGGTGGCTGGGTCATGTAGAGCGTATGGACACGAATGCTCCGGCCCGGAAGATCTTCGAATCCACACCCGAGGGAAGGCGCAGTAGAGGAAGACCGCGACTCAGGTGGCGCACGCAAGTGGAAGGGGACCTTAACCAACTTAGCGTGCGAAACTGGAGACAGTTAGCTAAAGATCGCGCTGGCTGGAGACGCTTGTTTGTTGAGGCCCAGGTCCACTCCGGACTGTAGCGCCACCTTAAGTAAGTAAGTAAGTAAGTCATATTTACCAGATTTGGTCTACCAATATCAATCACTGCTGATAATGGTCCACAATTTGACTGCGGGGAAATGAAAAATGTATGCAAAGTACACAATATTTAACTGAACAATACAATTCCCTGTTGGCCTCAACAGAACGGGGAAGTTGAAAGACAAAATCGAGCTATATTAAAGCGTCTAATTATCAGTCAAAATACAGGCAGGAACTGGATTACTGATTTGAATGATTATCTGCTTATGTATCGCTCTACTCCGCACTCAATAACAATGAGACCACCAGTGCAAATGTTATTCGCTCGGAACACACTACCGAATATCGAATCCCCGATGGAAATTGATGAGGAGGTCGCTGACAGAGATAAAGAGATTAAGGAAAAAGAAAGCAGTATTCGGATGGGCGGCGTCACGCTAAGAAAAGTGAAATTGAAGTGGGTGAAAAAGTGTTGGCAAAGCTTATGTTTAAAGTCAATAAACTCTCACCAGCATTTCAGCCATCTAGTTCCATAGTTATTGATAAAAAGAGATGGAGATGTCCTGATTGAGTCTAATGATTCGGGCAAAAGATATCGGCGTAACATTTCTCATTTGCAGAAAATAAACAACAATAGCCCAGCAGAAATGGACTCCCAAACAGCTACAACTGATGCATTACTGTCCACAACAACCCGGACCCGGACAAACACAACGGATCATCAAGAAACAAAATCGGTACACTTGCATCGTCGAGGACATCATAAGTTTCGGTTTTGTACTGAAATTAAATATTTAAAATTTTGTAAAACAAAAGAAGTAATGTAGTATCTAGCAACATCTGAGTTTGCTTTTACTTTGAGTTTTCAAATAAATAACTAGGCACTCGACCGACTGATACCGAGT
Source organism: Cheilosia variabilis (assembly GCA_951230905.1). Taxonomy (NCBI): domain Eukaryota; kingdom Metazoa; phylum Arthropoda; class Insecta; order Diptera; family Syrphidae; genus Cheilosia; species Cheilosia variabilis. The sequence continues at coordinate 96,209,110 of OX579676.1, read as the reverse complement.
AGTACAGACGTGTTTTACTGTCTGTTATACCTACAAGCTGTTTTCCTGAAAAATTCATGAAGTCACGCACCCATACCCATAAAAGCAAGACGATTGGCGGCCGGCTATTAGCAACATGCTTTTTACTAGCTCACACGTATTTAAAGACGGGGGTTGAAGTTACAAAAACAACAATGTAAACAAATGGGGAAATATATACATCTCTTTTATTCACTCATCTCTCGCCATAACCAAAGATAATGGAATACAGAATCATATAACTTTGTAGTGGAAAGGCGGCTGCGTACATGTTAAAAATTAAATATCTACTTAGGTTCATACTTACTATTTACTCTATTATGAAATGTCATTTACTGTAGTTCTTATTCAGTCTCAGGATCATGAGTGCCTCATTAACTACTAAGATCCAAAGTAGTGGCGACAACACTCCCCCCTGGGGTGTTCCCCTGTACACTGACCGTTTGGTTTGACAGCTTCCTAGTTCAGATAGGATCACTCTGCTGCTGAGCATCTTTTCAATCCAAACGCGTATGCAGCTGTCAACCTTCAGCCTGTGGAGTTCATTAGAAATCCCTTCTGTTTTGACATTATTGAAGGCGCCTTCGATGTCTAGAAAAGATACCATTGCATACTCTTTGATTAAGAGCGATGTTTCATTGGTACCTACTAGTGAGTGCTCCTCATTCTATAGTCCTTCACGTGGGCGCCCGCCTGAAAATGGCTAACCAGTTAAACTGGTTAGTGTCAGCTAAGGATCTACGCTAACGCTTCAATCGTTTGTTGTGGTCCATTTAGTTTGAGGTTGGAGTAAACCATTAAATCTGGGGCTGGGTTAGTGGCGTCAACCGCACCGTACCAGGACCGCCCAGGCTGGGGGCCCCAATAAAATAGCTCAGTCGCTAACGGTGTACTCCGGATACCAGGCGTCCTCCGGTTTCAATTTAGCCTTATCTGCGCATGCGGGGCTCTGTGTGGATGGACGGTTTTTCCCTAGCTTCTCGTGGGATCATAATAGAAAATCCAAATAAAAAAACCTCTTCTGATGGAGATAAGGATGAACTTATCTCTGTCTGTCAGCCAACAGCTGAACCCAGTCTTGATGGACGGACAGACCGCCCTGATAGACAGTTCGTCGAAAGTGATCTAGAATCCATCGACACGGTGAGCTCCGTGCTCACGGAGGAGGCCTACAGGAGCTGCTCAGGCGCTCCTGAGACCGAATCCATTAAAAATCTAGGGATAGAAAATCTCTCCCTACAAAGAAAACGCCTGACCACCTCCAACAAGAAGAAACTACGGCGCCTTCTTGCAGATGGTCTTCCTTACAATGAGGCGCTGGAGAAAGTCCTCAACGAACCTTCGATCAACGAAGCCTCTACAGCCAACAAACGTCCAAGGTCTAGCACCAATTCACCTGCCGGACCGAGCAAGAAGGCAAGACCCAATGCTCCTTTGTTCGCTGAAGTAATAGGAGCCGTCAAAGTAGGACTCCTACTGGACAATTTTCCGGATGGCCACCTTGAGCCTATACATCAAAAAGCAGTGGAAGATGCCATCGTCAGGGAGGTGAATAAGCTCCCCGACGATGGCCCACAGATTCCTTTTCTGGGCTGCTCATATAAGCCAGGGTGGTTGACGGTTAACTGTGCAGACGCTAGCACCAGAGACTGGCTAGCCAGTATCGTAAACGCTAAGCTGCGACTGGTTGAAGGAGACCTTCCTAAACCCTGTGTGGCAACGGAATACTTCCCTGGAACCTCCCGCTCCGCTTACGACATTTTGCGGTCACTTAGGCTGCAAAATATAGTTCTCCCCACCAAGGACTGGAAAGTTCTAAGGAAGGTGGCGAATACTCAAGGTCTTGCCTTGACCGTATCGATGGATGAGTGTTCGGTTAAACTCCTTGAAGACCTGAACTGTCAGCCGTTCTATAACATGAACCGGGTTCAGTTCAAGAAGAATCTCTACTCTCGTACATCATCCAGCACTAAGGAGCCAAACAAAAACGAGCAGACGTCCAAGGAGGCTGTTCATTCGCTTCCCGCCAGCACCGTTGTTACCACCCATGTGGCCACAGCCCAAACAGTTGCTTAGCCGGCTGAAGAAACGGTCAAGCCCGTTCCCTCACCTGCCCTGATCACCAAACCACCACAAACAGACAAAGGAGACAAAGCTTCAGCCTCCACCTCTTCTGTCAGACCCAGGTACCCCGTTCCGGCTCGTAAACCGGCTCATTCAGGCTCCAGACAGTCATTGTCTGGCTCTGCTCGCAGACCTCCTGATAAAAGTCGGCCTCCACTGGTCCGAGACGGCGGAAAAAGAGAGGACTCAGGCAAGAGGATCCCCCCAACAAACAAAAAAATATGAAGGTTGTTCAGATCAACCTTCACCACGCTAAGACCGCCTCGGCAGTCTTAACCAAGACCCTTATCTCTGATGGTCTTAATGTTGCCCTTGTGCAGGAACCATGGACCAGCACAGACGGTAAAATTCTAGGACTCTCAACACCTGCAGGTAGGATTCTTTACTCCACCTCATCAAGTAGACCTAGAACATGTATTATTTTTAATAATAACACGAATTTCTTCCCACTGACAGAGTTAATTTCCAGTGACCTCACGGCAGCCATTGTGAAGATCAACAACACCAAGGAGATCATAATAGCATCCGCCTATTTCCCCGGTGACTCAACCGCATGCCCACCTCCAGAAATAGAGAACCTACTCCGGTTTTCGCAACGCTCCAAGACAGAGATTGTTCTTGGCTGCGATGCAAATGCACATCATACCATCTGGGGCAGCTCGGACGTTAACAATAGAGGTGAGTCCTTAATTGATTTTATTACATGCAATAATTTATATATATGCAATATCGGGAGGGAACCAACCTTCATCAATGCTATTAGTAGAGAAGAAGTCCTAGATTTAACCATATCTACTTCTTTATCTAAAGACCTTATCTCCAACTGGTACGTGTCTACTGAACCGCCATGTTCAGACCATAGACACATCAGATTTGAATTAAGCGAACCCACCATTACAACTGCGTCGTACCGTCCAAAGAGAAACACTGACTGGGCCTCCTATAAAGAGCACCTAAATCAGACTCTCAATGGTACAATACCTCGAATTGACACCCAAGATAAACTAGAACACTCTGCCGAAATGGTAAGAACTTCTATTATATCTGCCTTTGAGGAAAACTGCCCACTCAAGACTAAAAAGTTTAAAAGGGTAACCACCTGGTGGAGCAAAGATCTCGAAAAGCACAGATCTAGAGTAAGGAAACTATTCAACAAAGCAAAACGCAATGATGATTGGCAAACCTACTCCAGTGCTTTAACCAACTACAATAAAGAAATTAAAAAGGCCAAAAAAGAATCATTCAGACGGTTCTGTGAAGATATTTCTGATATTCCTTCCAGTTGCCGACTACATAAAGTTCTTGCCTCTGATAGATCTGTACCTTTAGGTACACTTATCGATGAGAACGGCCATCTGACACAAAATAAGAAAGAGACACTTCAACTCTTACTTAGAACACACTTTCCCGGATCAACCATAATTAATCCCCTCAAATCAAACCTATCCCCCCGACTTGAGCGGATCTGTCTGCCGACGAGAGGGGACTGGAAAACTGCGAAAGAAATTTGTGGTACCAATGCCGTTAGATGGGCCATAACCTTCCTGAAGCCTTACAAAGCAGCAGGGGAAGACGGCATATTTCCGGCACTACTACAGCAGGGAGCTGACACACTGGCACCCATCGTCTCCAAACTATTCAGCTGTAGTCTGGCCTACGGTTACATACCGGAATCCTGGCGAAAGATCACAGTTAGATACCTACCCAAGGCAGGAAGAAATTTGGATTCTAGCCCGAAATCCTTTCGCCCCATCAGTCTCATGTCTTTCATTCTTAAAAGCATGGAAAAACTAATTGATAGACATATTAGAGATGTAGCTCTGAAGAACTTTCCGCTCAGCAAGTTTCAACATGCCTATCAACCAGGTAAATCCACCGAGTCAGCGCTTAATGACTTAGTAACCAAAATTGAATCCTCCATCAAACGTAAGGAAATCTGTCTTGTCGCTTTCCGAGACATGGAAGGAGCTTTCAACTACACATCTTTTGAGTCCACCAACAGGGCTCTCAACAATATGAATCTATCTCCTATCATAGGCAAATGGATAATGTCAATGCTGAATGACAGAATTATTCAGACCCGCATCGAAGATGTGGAAATCGTGGCAACCACAACTAGAGGGTGCCCTCAGGGGGGTGTCCTCTCGCCCCTCTTATGGTCCCTAGTAATTGACGACTTGCTCCAATCCTTAGAAGATCTGGGGATACATGCCGTTGGATATGCCGATGACGTAGCAATCGTCGTCAGTGGCAAATTCGAAAGCACGGTCTCAGAAATTCTGCAATACGCTTTATCTGTTGTTCAGAGATGGTGGAATAAAGAAGGACTTTCTGTTAATCCCAAGAAGACAACTATTGTCCCTTTTACGAAACGGAGAAAACTAGATCTCCTTATTCGCCCCACCATGTTTGGCGAAACCATTGACTTCTCTCGGGAAGCCAAATATCTGGGAATTATCCTTGACAGCAAACTATCATGGAACCAGCAGATTGAACGTACCGTAAACAGAGCCAACAGATCTTTATGGATCTGTCGTCGAGTCTGCGGTAAGAACTGGGGTCTTAAACCTCGGTTGATGTATTGGCTTTACTCGCTCGTCGTAAAGCCAGCAGTTACCTATGCTGCCGTTGTCTGGTGGACGAAAACTAAAGAAGTCACCACAGTAAAAAAGCTAGACAGAGTTCAACGTTTAGCTGGAAACTGCATGACGGGCTGTTTGCGTTCCACCCCGACAATGGCGCTTAATGTCATCCTAGGTCCAACTCCCCTCCACATACATATTCAAATGGAGGCTAGACTAAGCATCCATCGCCTGTACCATTCGAATAACTTTGAACCTTTTGCATTTCAGGGAGGTCATTTGTAATTGCTCGACACTAATGACATGCTACCTGAATATGGCCACCATAAAAACTTCTCCATAATTATCCCCCCTAGGGATGACTGGGAAAAATATAAACCCAATCCTTCACGACTTGACGTCATCTGGTATACAGATGGCTCTAAGATGGAGTCGGGGACTGGCTCTGGAATTTACGGTGAGTCGCCCCAGGTGAACTTGTCAGTCAGCCTTGGGAAAAACTTATCCATATTTCAGGCTGAAGTCCTCGCAATCAACCATTGCGCTAGAATAAATCTAAGTTCTAACACACGTGGAAAAACCATATTTATATTTTCAGATAGCCAAGCAGCTCTCAAAGCCCTTGACTCATCTGTCATAAAATCTAAACTCATTTTAGAAACATTCACAACAATCTATGAACTTTCTAAAAAAAACCTTGTCATCCTCCACTGGATCCCAGCCCATAGAGGATTTGAGGGTAACGAATCAGCTGACTCACTGGCTAAAATCGGAGCAACCACTCCACTTATCGGACCTGAACCATTCTGCGGAGTCAGCAAAACCATTTCAGGAACTATACTAAAAACCTTTCTCGTACCGAGTCAAATGAGATCTGGCATAGTAAAGGGTGATTTTTTAAGAGGTTTAGAACTTTTTTAAAAAAAAAAACACAAAAAATTCGAAAAAATGAATGAAATATTTATTTGAATCGATAGTTTGAACCTTGCAATTTAATGTTTAAAGATAATTTCATGCAAATGTTGACCGCGGCTGCATCTCAGGTAGCCCATCCGCTGAGTCCAATTTTGGCATACTCTTTCACACATATCGGCCGGTATCTCACGAATGAATGCATGGATGTTCGCTTCCAGTGCGTCAATCGAAGCGGGCTTGTCCCTATACACATTAGCCTTGGCATATCCCCACAAAAAATAATCTAATGGTGTCAAATCGCACGATCTAGGCGGCCAATTGACCGGCCCGAAACGTGAAATTAACTGTTCACCAAACTCGCCTCGCAATTGCGCCATTGTTTCGCGTGCTGTGTGGCATGTGGCACCGTCTTGTTGAAACCACATATCATGCAAGTCAAGAACTTCCATTTCGGGCAAAAAAAAGTTTGTTATCATCGCTCGGTAGCGTTCACCATTGACAGTAACGCTGCGATTCGCATCATCTTTGAAGAAATATGGCCCAATAATGCCGCCGGCCCATAAACCGCACCAAACAGTGGCTTTTTCGGGATGCATTGGTAGCTGTTGCAATGCTTTTGGCTGATCTTCACTCCAAATGCGGCAATTTTGCTTATTTACGTACCCATTCAACCAAAAATGAGCCTCATCGCTAAACACAATTTTTCGATAAAAAAGCGGATCCTCGGCCAGCTTTCCTAGAGCCCATTCACCAAAAATTCGGCGTTGTGGTAGGTCGGCTGGCTTTAGTTCTTGCACCAGCTGTATCTTAAAAGGCTTTACGCCCAAATCCTTCCGCAAAATTTTCCACGTAGTGCTGTAACAAAGGCCTAACTGCTGGGAACGGCGCCGAATCGACATTTCGCGGTCTTCTGTCACACTAGCTGATACGGCCGCAATATTTTCTTCACTACGCACAGTACGTAAACGTGTTGGTGGTTTAATGTCCAACAAAGTAAATTTGGTGCGAAATTTGGTCACAATCTTCCGAATAGACTGCTCAGAAGGTCGAGAATGCCGATCATAAAATGGAAGCAGCGCGCGATGAACATTTCGAACCGAGCACGAATTTTGATAGTAAAATTCAATAATTTGCAAGCGTTGTTCATTTGTAAGACGATCCATGGTTAAATTGCAAACCAAACTGAAGCTGTTTGACAGTGACACAAGGTACTAAACACACGTCAGCTGTCAAAACCAGTGCTGCCAAAACCAAACCAGCTAAAAAATCACCCTTTACAACTGGGCAAAACTGTACCAGACAATTTTTCCCTAAGTTCTCCGCCAGAAAATCACTCTTTCTGATTAATCTGGACAAAAACAACCTGAGAATCCTAACAGGAATAATCAGCGGTCATGGCCTCGTGAAAAAACATCTCCACCGCATTGGCGTCTCACCGGACCCTATATGTAGACTCTGTCTTGAGAGTGATGAATCCTCTCTTCACATACTCACAGAATGTCCGGCTCTATGTCGTCTCAGAAAAAGCATCCTTGGCGATGAAATTGTCAATTCAGTAACCCTTTCTGACGTACATCCAGAGAAGATTCTAGTCTTCCTGACCGCCTCTGGAGTGAAAAGATGGCTCTAGGAATCTACCAGGGTAGGCACAATGGGCTATCTAGAGCTTTCTGTATTTCTACTGGTGTTATTTTATCTGGGCCAGGAGATTTATACGTAAGGAAGCTGTTAACGGCCCAGTAAATGTTTCGGCTGTTGACAATCCCGACCGTTGATTCTTGGGCCGGGAAGTTCGGTAATGTTGATGAGATATCATCTATTGTATTACCAGGAAAGTGTGTGTTCATAAGAAGATCCAGAGTCTCTTCGTTAGTCGATGTCCATTCCCCGTTGTGTTTTTGGATAAAACTAGGCATGGGTGGAGATTTGGAAATAATTTTCCTTAGCCTGATCGAGTTGGTAGTACTCTCTATGCTACCACAGAAGAGTCTCCATGATTGCATTTGGGCTTTTGTAATCTCTGCCTTATATTGATTTAAACTGATTTTGTATGTGTCCCAGTCTTCTTGTAGGCGAGAGGACTTGGCCAAATTGAAGCATTTCCTGCTTTCTTTACCCAATTTTGATAGGTGAGTGTTCCACCACGGTGGTTTGTTCCCTTTTCTGTGCCTACTGATCGGGCAAGCTCTTTTAATCCAAGTATGGTATTCTTACCATCCACCCAGGGTTCTTGGATCAGGACAGCGTCTTCTCCGTCCGTTAGCAGGCGAAGCAATAAATTAGCTGATGCTATTTTGGAGTGATAGAGGTTAATCTGTAGCAGTCTTAGCACCATTGCTGACTGATACGGACGCCTCTATCACTGTCCTGTTGCTTTCCTCCAAAGCAGAAGAAACCTCTTCGCTGAGGTTTATTGTAGGTGTGTCGTCGCTGGTCTTGCTGCCATCCGTAGCAGCTGGCTGCGTCCCGGTTTCCTTCCTCTACAGAGACGGGAGAGAGACCGTCTACACCCGACAAAAGTCTCTCTTCCTTCTCCTGAACTCTAAGGACAAGCTGGTCCATGCCGTAGGAGAATTTATAGCCCCTACTGCTAAGCAGATCGAGCGATTCCTTGTTCATGAGGAATGAAACCAGCCTGCCTCTTCTTTCTTCCGGTTGGTCGTTGAGACCTTTTTGGCAGGAACTACCGAGGGTCTTCCCGAAGCAGGAAGATTTTTCGGGTTACCTCAAACAGTACTGGGTGTTCCTGAGACAGGAAGGGTCGGTGGTTTTTAGTTCTTGAAAGTCCTTCCCTGCGAAGAGGGGGTCTCTTCTTAGGGTTGGACTTACTGGGGCCGCTTGGAGATAAGGACCGTTGGTTGGCATTGCTTGTGGTGGGATGCTGTCTACCCGCAGCAGGTTGGCTTGTATCGCCCTTCAAAACCTCGCCAAAAACGAATCGTATACCTGTCCTTTTGATCCCAGGAACTGTCTGGTTTCGCCAGGACTGCGGTGAGTTTGTGCTTAGCTGCTCGTACCTGTTTATGTTTGATCGCGCTCGGTGAGGTGTTCGTTGTCCTTGTTCATTGCTTGAAGGTCGGTTTTGTTGTTGTTATTGTTTTTGTTTGATTTTTTGTTTAAGAGGTCCATATAATTCCCACGAATAAGCTGGTGAAGAATGGTCCGCCCCAACATAGCCGGTTCTGCGGGGGTAGGGCACTTGGATACGACAGGCCCTGCCAAGGCACCTGAAGGAGCTCGTATTCGACTGATCAAAACCCTCAGCCTTTCAACCCTCGGCTTGAATAAAACGCTCACACCGCCACTGGAATTGGGTTGACTATCTTTTAGCTTCGGAAAACCCTCCTCCGGAGACCTTACAGTATGGGAAACCCTGCTGCAAACGCCATCCGGTATCAAAGGGTACCTACTAGGCATCCACACCACGGCAAGGCACATAGTCGAAGGTAATCATTATTACGTAATGCTAAGATCCATTCTCCTTCGTTGTCTACCGACCGAATTACGTATTGACTATCACAGGCAGGTGGAACGAGAAGAGGAATTGGAACAAACCCCTCGACCTTCAAGCATAAGTGAATCGTCAGCATCGCTTTCGCGTTTTTTATTTATTTTATGTTTTCTTCATAACTTAAAGCTAAGATACAATTTTGCTTAGAATATCTACAGCGAAGAAATAATAATCAATCCGTAACTTAAAAAGTTAGTGTGGAATGACCCAGCTCTTTGAGAACATTAATATGGCAGATGTCCCACCTAAAGACATAGACATGGAGGACGATCTGAGTCTTCCAGTAGGATCAGATTATTTCTGATCAATCGTTACAGGGAGCAAAATCGTCTAACTAATCGGCTACTGGCGATTGAAACTGTGTTCGGTTGGGCGATACAAGGGGCTCACATCTCCGTAAGTGATTCTACTGTTACTTCTAATAAAGAATTTTGCACTCCTTACAGTACACTAATCGATCTTGAAGGAAGGTTTGCGCTACGTTGCCAAGCTGCCATGGAAAGATTATGATGATAACCTTAATGATAACAAAGAACACGACGTGCAGCGTTTATCTTCGTTTATTGGCACTTGTCCAGGGATCCGGCTAAGTTAGTGGAGTACGAGGCAGCTATTAGGCAACTTGTTGTGCGGGAATCGCAGAACCAGCTGAGGAAGATCTAGGAGAAAAAGGTGTACGGGTATTTTATTTGCCTCATCGACCGGTGTACAAGGAACAGAGCGCATCTACAAAATTGCGTATAGTATTCGACGCTTCTGCTCATATGGAAGGATTTCGCTCTCTCAACGATCATCTCTGGACAGGAAGTAATCTGCTATCAGACGTAATGAGGGTATTATTGAATTTTCATATGGGACCCCTTGCGGTAGCTGCAGACATCGAGAAGGCGTTTCTTCATATTCTTTTGCACACCAAAGATCGTGACACCCACCGTTTTCTATGGTACTCCGAAAATTTAAAATCAGCTAACGATAAGCCAAGTATTACTGCGTATAGGTTGACCAGAGTCACGTTTGGCGCTAATTGCAACCCCTTCATTTTGTGCGCATCGATTCAGCGGCATCTCAAAGGTGAAGAAGCAAAGTTTCCTGCAACCTGTACCGCATTAAAGGATAATATTTATATGGACGACCTGCTCATTAGTATGGATACGGAAGAGGAAGGAAGGCGTCTTTGCAGTGAAGCAGCCATCATCTTACGAGGGAAATCGATGAATCTCCACAAGTGGAATTCAAATAGTCGACAAATTCGAGAGGCAATGAATTCCAGTGCAGCTCCTATTATCCAAAAGGTTCTTGGTCTATCGTGGTTTGTGCACAGCGACGGATTATCTGTGCCTATGGAATCAGTGAATACCATGTTGGCTTTGCATTCGACAAAGGGGACAAAACGCAATGTGCTGCAAACCACAGCAAGGATTTTCGACCCTATCCTTGGTCTCTTCTTTCTCTTTCAGACCTTGTGGAAGAAGAAAATTCAATGGGACGAGATGCTTACGGTATAACTTCTCACCGAATGGAAAGACTGCGTTAATGCTGTTAGGGAGCTGAAAGATATGACCTTCCCGAGGGCATCCTTCTCATTTCGTTCAAATGGAAGCAATATCGAGATTCACATATTTTCAGATGCCAGCACAAGGGCATATGGGGTTGTGGCGTTTCTGAAATCTATCGCGTCATGTGGACAAGTCAACGTTTCGTTCCTATGTGCAAAAAATTGAATTGCTCCGTTGAAGGAAAACAATGCCAACGAATTGACGCTACCCAAATTGGAGTTGACAGCCGCCCTCATTGCTCCTCGTCTTCATTCCTATTTGCAAGGTTGTCTAAAGCTAACCAGCGTCAAATACTTTATGTGGACGGACTCGAAGATCACTTTAAGTTGGATTCAAGGTGATTCTCAGCGCTGGAAACCGTATGTCCAAAAGAGAGTCAACGAGATACGACGACTTACGACGGTGTCAGAGTGGAGTCACTGCAAAGGAAAAGAGAATACGGCTGATATGCTCACCAGAGGGATTCGAGGTGAGGTTCTTCGAAAATCTGAACTCTGGGCCCACGGTCCGCAGTGGCTTAGAGGAGACGATATCTTCTGGGAGACAGGAAGCGATACCGATCAATCATCAGTTTCTAAGGATTTTTTATTGGATCAAGCCCCCACTATAGCTATCCAAAAGGTAGAGGAGCCCTTATTAAACTATCACGACTAAAGTACCTGGAATCGCTTGCTACGTGTAACTGGGAACGTTCTTAGCTTCATGCTGCGGATTAGAGAAAAGCAGAACAAAAGGGTGGACGAGACAAATTCATCGAAAACCACGGCGCCTATACAATGCTTATCGACAACTGTGTAAAGTTGGCCGGTCCTCTGGTGCCAACGTACAGACTTCTTATCTATAGAAAGGTATCCTCTCGCTGTGGCTATTGCGACTTTAGCTATAACCTCTGGCAGTTGCCTGCACTCGAGGTGGGGATCCCAATCTAGTAGTGAATACAGTGTTTACGGCTCGCAAGCCAAATGAAACGAAGTGTATTCCCTTGTGGTTGGTCAAGAAGTACTCTTTTTATTTAAAATCCTGGGTCTTATATAGTGACAAAATATGTTATCGAATATCCACTTCGATATCGATACCCCGATATTTTGCCTTATCAGCACAATGTGTGTGACGAGGGTAAACGACCAAACACTTCAAGTGTTTCGGGTTCACTTGCGTCCAATGCTTAGTTAACATATTAAGTGTTCGCAAACGAAACCTGATCGTACCCTCGACCCAGCATTGCATATACATACGATTCTATATTCGTTTGCCTTCATGCACCGAGTGTACCATCAGAGTAATATGACTCTCCTATTAAATTGTTCACTCCATGAGTGTCTGTATGTTGTTCATATCACTCTGATGTTTGAAGCAAATGCGAATGAGTTATGAAGAGTTCTGGGTATCAAGTATGAAAGTAGATATTGATATTCTTAATTGTTTAAGTGGCCGCTGATGCGATCCCTTCACACCACCCTTCCTGAGGGAAATGGAGAAATCATGTTGTAACTTGATTCCTTCTTTTACGCGTCACTTGTACAATTAGGGATCTATTGGTTTGTTTTCTATTGTTTTGAATTAACGTTATTGTTTTGTTTATATGTTTATACAATCTTATTTTTCTTTTCGTTACATAGTACATAGTATTATAATATGGGAACCATTGTTGTTTTTCTTAATTGTAGCTCACATTTCTTAGGTATTATTTAATATTTCTTTTAACAACATTTAATGGATATATTAATAGACTCTTGGTACTATTAGTATTCATTTAATTCTTAATGCTTATTGCAAACCCCTTTTTTTTATAAGTTTTGAATTGATACGAAATTTTCTTATTCTACAAAATTGCTTATTTATATTACAAAATTACGAAATGTCTAAAAAGTTATATATTTATTTTTGTTTTTTTTTTTTACAAATTTCTTAAGAGTTAAAAGATTATTACAGTATGTCTTAAAAGATATTTTTCTATTACAAAATACGTACAGATCTTTCTTAAGATTATTATGGCTTAAATCTACCTATCCCGGGGTTTTTATATAGCTATATAATATACATGCATGCTTTATCTTCTACAAGGGCTCTCTTTGCCCCTTTTTTTTTTTTAAATCAGAAGTGAATACAAATTGCTTTAATATGTACACATAGAATTTCTTAAGTCGGTTTTTATGAACTTTAGTTCTCTTACCTTCGTATTTTATTTCACAATTTACTCCTTCCTCTGACAATACTTCGAAAGGTCCTATGTAAATGGGATCTAATTTTCTTCTATTTTCATTTCTTAACAAGACTAAACTACCTACTTCGAAACTAGTCGGTTTACTTCGGGTTTTCCTATCGTAATCTGCTTTACTATCATTTTTTCTTTCTACGAGTATGTCTCTAGCGTCCCTATGAGCGATTTGTAATCTTTGTCTCAACTCAATTACATAATCTTCATAATTGTATCTCGGGTCTACCTGTTTGGTTAAGTTTGATGGTAGCGTACATCGTCGTCCGAATACTAATTCAAATGGGGTATACCCCGTTTCGGCATGTACTGCGGTATTATAGCAAAACACATAATAAGGTAACCAAGGACACCAATCTGTATGTTTTTCAGACACGTAGCTCCTGAGGTATGCTCCGAGAACTTTATGAGAGTTTTCTAATACTCCTATACTTTCGTGATGGTAAGCCGTGGACTGCATTTGTTCTATTTGTAATAGTTTGCACATATCCTTAAAGATACAGAGATATGTTCGAGAGTGAATAGACGCATTTTTTCTCTGCCCCGGTAAAAACAATCAAAATTCGTGTGTTATACATTATTTCTAATTAAATTGTGCGGGAGTTGCTCACTTTGCATGTTAGACGTTTATTCGTATCATTAAGAATTCGTAAAACTATTCTAAATTCTCACAAAAAGAATAAACTGAAACTGCATTTTGTGTTCTTGCATTTGAATACATATATATCAAACACCACACGATGTCGTCTGCAGTCAACACCCGCGGAAACCTAGCTCGAGTGCAACAGCAACATGCAACTGTCTCGAAACCGAATTTACCTCACATCAAACCCAACAAGACTACCGATGGAATAGCGGGAGCCCCCGACAAAAACCCCTCCAAACAAATTGCACAATCACCAGCGCCAGCACGCCCTTCTACCCCGAATGAACCAACACTTACCTCATGCACACCGGCAGCCACAACACACACTTGTCTCTCCCTTGCGGTTCTCCATGAAGAGTTGAAGCGGAATACTGCCTCCATTATCTCAACCTTCAAAGAAGAGTTGAATAAAATTCGCAATGAATTTTTACTCAAGGTACATCACATAGAAACACAATTGACCGAAAACATCAACTACACTAAATCCGCAATAAATGATCTGACCCAACGCACCGACGCAATGGAACTCAAGATAAACAAAGCCACCGGCGAGATTTCTGAACTGCGCAATCGCTGCGACCTGCTTGAGAAAAAAGAATTCTTAACGGACGTGGTCGTTTTCGGCATACCAAAACTCGCTGATGAAAACCTACACATTATTTACAATAAACTTTGCAATACCATCGAGATATCACCACCAGCACTGAAGAATGTTTTTCGAACCAAACACCGCAATAACAATGACGAACCGCCTGTAATTTTCCAGTTCACCTGCGTGGGAGAGAGGAATAAATTGCTGAAAGCACTTGCTTGCTACCGAAAAAAGACTAAGCGACCGATCTCATTACGCGATATTGGAATTGATTCAGCAAATCATGTGTTTGTCAACGAGAGCTTGACTCCACGAAACCGGACTCTTCTCCAGCTTGCAGTACGTATGAAGAAAAAAGGCCAGCTGTTTTCCGTGCAAACGTACCTTGGTTCTGTGTTGGTGAAATCTACCGTAGACGGAAAGAGTGTAGCTGTTGCCGACGTTGATTGTTTAAACGCCGTTGCCGAGAGATGCCAGATGAGCCGTAATGATCAACATAGCATTGCAGCTAATCATAAACAACAATGACATGTACTTTTCTTAGAACATTTACAGTAACTATTTTTCTCTTTTTATTTTCAAATATTCTCTCTTTTTCAATTGTACATCAATGGCCAAAGTTTATTTATTTTCCCTTTCAAATCTAACAGTTTACTTTGCTTGTCACTGTTTTGTTTGTGTTTTTGTTTCTCCTGCGTTTGGTGGCTGCTTAGCTTTTCTCGTATATGGAATTATATGCTCATAACAGTGGGTTCAGTTCTAGCGAGAGTGATATGGTTAGTTTATATCAAATGATTCGTGTGTTGCGTTCACAGATAAAAGGCGTTCATGTTTGTCACATTAATGCTCAGAGTTTGAAACCAAAACTGGATGAATTTCGTCTGCTGTTCATCAACTCTGGTGTTGACTTAATTTGTGTATCCGAAACTTGGTTTTTTCCTGATTTTCCGGATACAGTCTATGATATGGATGGTTTTGAGCTTTTTAGAGGTGATCGAATTGGTCGATTGGGTGGGGGTGTGGCTGTTTATGTGCGCAATGGGCTACGAGCTAATGTGGTATGCAAATCAACTGCTAATTGTACATCCGACTACTTGTTTGTTAATGTTGTATGTGGTTTTGAACGTCTGCTAGTTGGAGTGATCTACAGACCAAATAAAAAAATAGATATCTCACCTATTTTTAGTGTGCTCGAAGGAGTTTCTTGCTCGTATTCTAATATAAATAATTATTACTGGTGATCTGAACTGTAATTTACTTAATGTTCGTGATTCGGCGCAGTTAATCGAACGATTTAAGACTATTGACCTGATATCTGTTAATGTATCGACTGCTACACACTTTGCATACGACCCTGCTACTCTTCTCGATGTGTTTTTTGTTAATGACAGTAGAAAAGCCCTGCTCTATAGTCAACTCGCGGCACCGGGCTTCTCCAAACATGATCTGATTTTCCTCACTTACGATATCCAGTCAAACGCAGATAATCATGTTATAGCATACAGAGACTTTAAAAATATTGATTATGAGAGTCTACGGTCTGATATTACCCAAATTCGGTGGGATGATATTTATTTCATGGCATCAGTAAATCAGCAAATATCATTTCTGGAACAAAATATAAAAGCACTATTTGATCACCATGTTCCATTGCGACATAGGGTCCCAATTTCCAAATCCCCCCCTTGGTTTAATAGATATTTATTAGGTCTGATCCAAAACCGTGATACTGCGTATGCTCGTTGGAAACGATACAAACTCCCTGTGCTCTACGACACATACCGATCACTTCGCAATTTAGTTGTTCTTCGTGTAAGGGCTGCAAAGAGGCGCCACTACGAACATCTCCTTAACCCTAAAATTCAGTCCGGGAAAGTTCTTTGGCAAAAACTGCGTAAACTAGGCAATGGGAAACAGCGTTCAGGTGCAACTGATGATGTAGACTGTAATGTTATCAATTCAGAGTTCGTGTCGGTCTCTGTGCCGTGAACTCCATATCAAGACTCCGCACAGTTTACAAATCTGTCTAATGACGATGACAATACAGATGATTTCAGCTTTAATCGCCTAACGGATGAAAACGTAGTTGAGGCCGTGCTATCTGTTAAATCTGACGCGATAGGTTTAGATGAAATAAATCCTAAATTCCTAAAACTCATGCTACCTTTTATTCTCAAATACATAACACATATTTGTAATCACATATTTACTACTTGTGAATACCCCCTCTCGTGGAAAAAGGCTAAGATAGTACCTATATCTAAGTCGCAAAGCCGGACTAACACTGAGTATAGACCAATCGCAATCTTACCATTTTTATCCAAAGTATTCGAGAAAACTTTGCTCAAGCAGATCCAAGCGCATCTAAGCGCCAATAACCTTTTGACTTCCGATCAGTCCGGATTTCGGGCGAAGAGGAGTTGCAAAACTGCACTCTTACTTGTTGTCGACGACATCCGCAATGGACTGGATACTAACTGTCCCACGTTCCTGACGCTGTTGGACTTCTGGAAAGCGTTTGACACGGTGGACCACACTCTCCTTTGTAAGAAGTTGCGGTATGAATTTGGATTTTCGTCTCTGGCAGTCAAACTCTTGTACTCATACCTCACGGGCCGGCAGCAATGTGTGGCAGTGGGAAGCCAAATGTCTTCGTTTCTTAGAGTTCCCGCGGGAGTTCCGCAGGGTTCGATTCTAGGGCTCATATTATTTTCACTTTATGTGAACGAACTCCCACAGCTTGTTAAACATTGTACTGTCCATATGTTTGCTGACGACGTCCAATTATACTTGTGCTGCCCGCTGGATATGATTAGTAATGCGATTGAACTGATGAACGAAGATCTTGAGATCATACAACAGTGGGCCATCAAACACAACTTGTCACTGAACCCAGCGAAATCTAAGGCACTCTGCATTTATAAGCAGTCTCTAGATACCACTACATTTCCCCCGATTAAACTAGGACAGTCATCCATTGAATACGTCAGGAAGTCTCGAAATCTTGGTATAGTTTTCAATGATACTCTTACCTGGACAGATCATGCTGCAACAACTATAGGAAAAGTGTATAATGGGCTCCGATCGCTACGTGAAACACAAAACTCACTGCCGGTTAAAACTAAGATGTTACTTGTCAAGTCCCTTTTATTACCTATATTGTTATATAGTTGCGAAGTTTTCTGCTATGTTGACTATAACACTAGGCATAAACTAAATGTCATCTATAACAATTTAGCAAGATATATTTTTAGTAAACGGTATTATGACCACATATCAAGTTACTCTCTGCAGATAATGGGCCTCAGCTTCGATAACCTCATTAAGTTCAGAACGCTAATCCTTTTTCATGGTATCATACAGACCCAACAACCTGAGTATTTGTACGACAGATTAAATTTTCCCAGTTCACAAAGAACTGCCATTATTATTCGGCCCAGATTCTATTGTTTGCAATCTGAGCGCTCTTTCTTCGTCCATGCCACTCTTCTATGGAACTCATTACCCATTACATTAAGGAGAACCACAAACACAAGCACATTTAAAACTTACCTTTTCAAACACTTGGCCAGTGATACATAAATCTAATAGGTTTTTGAAATAAAATATTATATATTGTTATTGTTTTGTTATTAATTCTCTTATATTTATGTAAGTTCCCAATTACATTACATGTAGTATGTCCTCATCTATCTAATCTAATGTTAAATTCATTCTTGAACTCTAAATCTTTTAAAGCATTCACTAACTATAAGATGTAATCTTACTGTGAACTTATTCTTTGAAATAATAAATAAATAAATAAATAAATAAATAAGCCGCAGATGAGTCGTAAGCTAAAAAAAAAAAAAAAGATTTTGTTAATAAATTCGGTTCCTTGATCAGATGCTATTGTTTTAGGAACTCCATATTTAAGGATAAAGCATTCTACTAGTCCTTTGGCTACTGTGCTAGCTTCTTTATTAACGATTGAAATTGCTTCAGTGAATTTAGTCAGCTCTTCTTGTAACGTTAGTATGTATTTATATCCGTTTACGGACTCGTCTAGTGGACCTACTAGGTCTAGATAGATCTTGTCGAAACTTGATTCGGCTGTTGATGTTATCTCCATGGGCTGTTTTTTAGGTGTAATATGTTTATTCTTCTGACTAGTGGCTATGTCATTTTGCATTCCTGTCCAGAAATATTTTCTTTTTATATTCTTAAGCATGCGGTTTATTCCGGCATGTCCACTTGTTGGTAACAGATGATAATCGTTGAGCAATATTTTAATTTTGTGAGGATCATTAATTTCAATACATTTATCAATTAGGTGCACCTTTACATTATTTTCTTTAAATAATTCTCCTAAGATTTTTGTTAACTCGTGAATTTTATATTCTCGACGGCCGTCTGCGAGTTTTTTAATTTCGTCTTTCGTAATGTATAATTTAGTAATAGATAATGGTCCGCAGATTCTGTGCACGTCCCGCGACAACATTTTGCCAAATGATGCCGATCGGTCTGTAGTGCCTTCCTTGGACCTTCTTAGGAGTATACAATTCTTCTCTGGGATGTATGCCCAAAACTTTGTTGGATCCCAGGATTATATTAGTATCTTTTATTTGATACTCTTTGTCCTCGAAACTGTTACATATTTTTACCTCAATAATTTTATTCCCATGCTCGGGCGGTCGAAGTAGTTCTGTGATTCTTCTTCGCTTTCGGTTTCTGGTCCTTGATTTGAGATTTCTTTACTTGATTGTGACCTTGTGATAACACATATGTGGAGTTGTTTGAGCTGACCAGTGTCAAATATTATACGAATTAGTGCGTCTGCTGTACAATTATCTTTTCCGGGTGTGTATTCGATGTAGAAGTTGTATTCTTCCAGTAGTAGTCTAAATTTAGTTAATCTACTTGAAGGTTCTTTCAGGGAGAAAAGGTATACTAAAGGTCTGTGGTCTGTGATAATTTTGAATTTTCTTCCAAAAAGATATGGTCTATAATGCCTTATTGCCCATACTATAGCAAGATTTCTCACAATCCTGGTTAAAATTGAATTCTACATTTTTCTTGAGTAATCGGTTAAGTGGAATAGCTATTGTAGCAAAATTTGGTATAAATTTGCGATAATAATTCGCGAATGCTACGAAATAATTTGCCCTAGGTATAATACTTCTTTTCGTAAGAATGTACATTTTCCTGGGTGAATTTTTAAATTTACTTCCCTTAGTCGTTTAAACACATCGATCAGATTCTTGTTGTGATCTCTTAGGTTTTTGCCAAACACAATAAGGTTATCAAGGTACACAAAACAGCGGGAATAAGTGAGACCGGCCATTGCAATGGACATCATTCTCGAAAATTTAATGGGAGAAATTTTTAGTCCCATTGGAAGTCGTTTTAACTGAAAGTGGCCGTCCTCCGTTGAGAAAGCTGTTATAGGTCTACTTTTAAGTTCAAGCTCCATTTGGTAGTATCCCTGACTCAGATCGATACATGAGAAATATATTGCAATTCTTACCATGTCATGGATATCGCTAATGTTGGTCAATGGAAATTTGTCGTCCTCTATTCTCTCGTTCACGTTTCGGTAATCTATTACCATTCGAAACTTCTGCAAACCGGTAACAGGATCCTTCTTTTTTGGTGCTATGAGAATCGGGGAGTTCCATGCAGAAACCGATGGTTCTATTATGTCGTTCTCCAACATTTTATCTATTTCTTCCTATATCTATATCTCCCTTCTGTGAGTGAGGAAGACGGTAGGGCTTGGTATATTTCGGTGTAGATCCTTATTTCAATGCAATATCTGCTTGTCCTACGTGTGTATAAGTGAGCTTATCACCTTCTAAGTGGAAGATGTCGTGGAACTTTGTACATATGGCTGTAATTTCAGCCTTCTCTTCCATATTTAGAGTATCAAGATTAATCTCTTTAAGTATCTTTTTTATTCTCGGAGGCGATACTGCAATTTTTTTTTTGCATGTTAAGACGTAATGTTCGGAAGCGGGCAGTGAAAATGGTTCCGCCCATCTTACTTTTACGCTGGTTTCGCGGGTGTTTACTATTCTGACGGGAATTTTCCCGTTTATGGCCGTTGATATTGATCCAGCCATGTAGACACCCTTACACAACTCTTGGGGGTGTAATACTCGGGTATCGGTATGTGTCGTGTCGAGCCAGTAGGTGGCTTCGCATCTTGGTGCTACAGTTACGGTGTTTAGACCATGGTTTGAAAATATCGGTATGGAGACTTGTCTATTATTTATCTTGAGCTTTAATAATAAGCTTTCTAAATCAATTATTGCACCAAACTCCGTTAGGAAGTTTGCTCCAATAATACCATCGACGGAAATCGGAAATGAATCTGGTACTACGTGAAATTTGTACGGTATACAAATTTTTCCAAAATGTAGAGTGCTTGTACATGTACCCTCTGATCGCAGATCTCCCGATATACCTGTAATGGTGGTAATGTTCCCTTCGTCTATGAGAATGTGTCTCTCAACCACCGAACTTTTTACTACACAAATTGATGCTCCGGTGTCTAGCAAGCATCGTAATGTTTTACTAGCACTGAATTGAATTTGTACGAAAAGGCCGTTTTCTATCCCCGTTGTGTATATGGTTTGTGGTGTCTGGGGATTTATTGATTCCCCTCCGAAGGGCCGGCTGTCCCCTCGGTGGGTTGATCGTTTCCCAGGGCCAATACCCTTTTGTTATTTCTGTTTTGCCTTGAACCTCTATTCCGATTTGCGTCTGGTCTATTACCGTTATTGAAATGATTATTAGTACCTGCCCTATTAGTGTTCCTATTGACTGGTGGGTTGTTGTGGTTGCTCTGAGTATTACCTTGTTAGTTACGGTTGGTATTTTGTAGCCGATTAAGCCGGGGTTGAGCTTGACAAAAATTTCGAGGTAAATTATTACTATTATTATTATTATTATAATTTTCGTTCCTACGGTAGCTAAGGTAGTTCTGATGGTGTGGGTTTTGGTAGTAATTCTGGTTGTTAGCCCTTTGAAAATTACGTGGCTGATAATTTTGTTGGTATACTGGATTGGGACGGCGATTAATTACATAGTGAATGCTTTCTGGGGCCGATGTTGTAGTTGAGTCTAGTTCTAATAAGTGTTCAATGGCATTTCGCATATTAGTATGCCGAGCGCTATCAAGAATGATTTTGTATCGCTCGTTGACCCCCTGCTTCAAATGAGCTAAACCCCTACGTTCGTTTCCTAACGAAATTATAGTGCGTGATGGTTCACCTTGTATTTGGGTTTCCAACACGGTCATTTTGGCTACGAGGTTCTCTAATTCTGCTACATAGTCGCGCATGGGCCGATTACGCTGGCGCAGTTTGTCGAGTTGCGATTGAATTCCTTCAATGGTATCCCTAGCTCCGCATTTCGCCGTCAGGTTTGCTTTTAATTCAGCAAAAGTCGTCGGCCTAGCGGTTCCTTATTCAGTGCCCTACCCTGGATTTTGCATTTAAGCACGAATGTCAAAAGTATTGGTTTCGCCGCGTCATTTAGTGTCTCATAGTAGAATTCGACGTTGTTAAGGAAGACTCTTACTTTTTCTGCTCGGTTTTCGTAGGCCTCGCAGGTAAGGACTGGCAATTTTTGTGCCGTGTTAAATTCAAATTCACCCATGATTTTGTTTTTTATAATGGGGTTACTTAGTGGAACCTCACAAGACTCAAATTTGCTTTCTATTACCGATGATCGCGATAAACTACTTTCAGCTTCAGATTCGTCTGAATCAGTGTCCTCAATGTTATTTTTGACTATTTCTTCTGACTGTTCCCTATAGGTGTTGGCTTCAGTAGTTAGACGAGTTAGGTAGCTATGCTCTGGTTCCGATAAGGAGTTCTGATCGATAACTGAAAAGTGGGTGACGAAGTCGTTCCAGAGTTGCTTTAATTGTTTTAGCTTCTTGGCGGTTCCCTCGGGCTTGCGCTTACGCTCAGGTGATTTCTTTAGGTTTTGGTAGCAAGTTTTCAATTCAGCTAGGGCCTCTTCGAGCTGGACGAAAGTCATCAGGAAAGGAAAAGTTTCTATTAGAAATCTATGCTAAGTTATGAAAAAAAAAAAATTAGATCCTGTTCTGTTAAGATAGTAAGTGATACGCAACTGTAGGGTATATATTTATATAGTTATATATGTATATTTGTGGTAAGAACAATTTTAAACTGACATTTTGCGTTGTCTTACATTATTTTTAATAATCTGTTGTCCGATAGCCTTGTTAAATTGGGATTTTGTGGCTTTAGTAACATATCTTAAGATTACTAGAATAATTACAATTATTATAATTAAAGTGAAGTCGATTCCGAAGTGGGTCGCTTCCTCCATGTGGTTTTGTTGAGGGCCGTTGTTGTTGATGATCACCTCATCTTGTTCAGACTGTGTTTTACCCATCTGGTATAGCCGTAAGGTATTAGACGGCAGAGAAATACTAGTCTCTTCCGGTCTGAATACAGTTCCTTAAGGCGGTAGCAGCAGTGGCAGCGAATAGCCTATGGAACTCGGTCTCCTCAGTTTTATGTTGTCGGCGTTTCTTCTTCTGGTCGGCTCGGATCTCGTATTTGAGCTCCTTGATTTTGGCCAGGAATTTTTTGTGAACGTCGGTGGGCTGGTTTGGTTTGGCCAACCTACGCCAGGAGGCGTAGGTTGGCCAATTCTTGCCTTTGTCGGACCAGCTTCCCTCCTCTTGTTGGGGGTTTGGGCGTCAGGACAGTGGTGCGATTAACAGCGGTTGCTTGCCGGTTCTGGCGTCGCCGGTACTCTTCAATTTAAAGGGACTGGGGTCCTACTCTTAGGACAGTAGGGTCTTTGGTGGTTATGGGGCTGACTGCGTATGTAGTCCGCAGGAGGCTGTCGGCTTCTTGGATTAGTTCTGCTGCTCTGGCCAGATTCGCCTGCTCCTGGGACATTGAGGTCAGCAAATTGTCGTTTTGCCTCCTGGCAGGATCGCCATGTAAAGTTGGCCGGTCCTCTGGTGCCAACTTACAGACTTCTTATCTATAGAAAGCTACCCTCTCGCTGTGGCTATTGCGCCTTTAGCTATAACCTCTGGCAGTTGCCTGCACTCGAGGTGGGGATCCCAATCTAGTAGTGAATACAGTGTTTACGGCTCGCAAGCCAAATGAAACGAAGTGTATTCCCTTGCGGTTGGTCAAGAAGTACTCTTTTTATTTAAAATCATGTGTCTTATATAGTGACAAAATATGTTATCGGATATCCACTTCGATATCGATACCCCGATATTTTGCCTTATCAGCACAATGTGTGTGACGAGGGTAAACGACCAAACACTTCAAGTGTTTCGGGTTCACTTGCGTCCAATGCTTAGTTGACATATTTAGTGTTCGCAAATGAACCCTGATCGTACCCTCGACCCAGCATTGCATATACATACGATTGTATATTCGTTTGCCTTCATGCACCGAGTGTGCCATCAGAGTAATATGACTCTCCTATTAAATTGTTCACTCCATGAGTGTCTGTATGTTGTTCATATCACTCTGATGTTTGAAGCAAATGCGAATGAGCTATGAAGAGTTCTGGGTATTAAGTATCGAAGTAGATTTTGATATTCTTAATTGTTTAAGTGGCCGCTGGTGCGATCCCTTCACAACTGAGATTCGAAGTGCAGAAAACTATTGGTTCAGGTATGTTCAAGGACTTACATTTGCTAACGAAGTATCTACATTACAGAAACGTGGACCTTTGATGAATTCTTCGAAGATTCGCGAATTCGCATATTGTTAATCTAATTATTGATGATTGCCATATTCGGACGCTTCACGCTGGGGTCAACATCTTCCTAACTGACCTACGGCAACGCTTGTGGATCACAAAAGGTCGCCAGGTCGTTAAAAGGCGCATTAATCAATGTGTAATATACCGAAAGTTATGAGGCTCACATGCATCTCAACCATTTGCGCCACTTCCGATCGAGAGGATTGCTTTGTCTCGACCATTCGATAACGTTGCGGTCGATTTTGCTGGCCTTCTATATTATTATGATGATAAACATGATGGAAATAAAGTTTACGTTGCCATCTTCACTTGTGCAGCAGTACGCGCCGTACATCTGGAACTAGTGAAGAGTCTGTCAACGGAAAACTTTGTCATGCCGTTTAGGCGCTTCATTGGCAGACGTAGAGTACCAACAATGGTGCTATCGGACAACGCAACAGCCTTTCGAAGAGCTGGTTTCTAGTTGAGGAGTTCTGACAGCCTTTGGGATGAAGAAGTTATACAAGGATTTCCATCGCGTAGGGGAATTCAATGAACGTGCTCCATGGTGGGGCGGATTCTGGGAGAGGTTAATCCGAACTATGAGGAATCTATTGAAGATGACCATCGGCCGAGCCAAGCTGGACTTCGAGCAACTGAGAACGCTTACCGTCGAAACCGAAGAAGTAATCAGTACTGATCCTCTGGACACGCTATCGCCTTCTGATTTTTTACTCGGATCTCGAAGTCAATACAATTCTTCATCACCGAATAAGCCCGATGCGGACAGCATGTCGAAACATCGTATGAGGTACACCACAAAGTTAAGGAAAAGGTGGCAGTTAGAGTATCTCCAACTTTTGCGCTCTATCCACCTTAAGCCTCACTCGCTTTTGATTTCGCTAAAAGCTGGGGATGTCGTTTTAGGTTAGGTTAGGTACGTGGGTTGGCGTGGAGTGCTCCGTGCCACACTCAGGTCAATACTGACCCATTGTGATGCCCATTGGGGGAAAGGTTGTCCCTTACCCATAATAACCCTGAGACTAAGTACTCACTGTGCTGTTGCATACAAACCATCCTGTGGATTTTATGAAGCTCATTATCTTGTCTATATGTGTGCTGGAAAGCTCTTCTAGGTCGTGGAAGAAGTAGTGTTGGAGACCTGGGCAGTGACATAGGAAGTGGGTTGTGTCCTCAAGAGCTTCCTCATCACCGCAGCCCCTACAAAGTTCTTCTTCAGTCAAGCGTATTTTACTCATGAGATACCGTAGAGTATTGTGCCCCGTTATAATTCCTTCGAGGGTGCAAAGAGATTTTCAATCCTTTCGCATGAGACTCTCGGTTATGGCTTCATTGAAAGTTGGCCATAGCATTTTTGTGGTATGACCATTTTCTAGTGCAGTCCATCTAGCGTTCGCCTCTCTTGTGGCTTTTCTTCCTGCTTCAAGCTTGAGTGTGCAAGGCGTGATTTTCACAGAGGGGTTCTGATACAGCTGCCGAACCTAGTCTTCTAGTCTTGCCAATTCGTCAGCTTTCTCGTTGCCTGGAATGCCTTCATGTCCCGGAACCCAGCAGAGCAATATCTTATGCTGAGTGCCAAGAACCCCGAGTACTTCGCGACGGCATTTCACAAGCTTTGATTTTATTTCTATCGCAGTTAATGCTTTTATTGCTGCCTGGCTGTCGATAAAAAAGGTAATACCTTCAGGTGGTATTGCCCTCACCACAGACTCCCGGGCTGCTGTTGTCACTGCCATGACCACTGTTTGGAAGACACTGCTGTGGTCGGGGAGTCGAATCGATTTTGATATACCCGGAGAAGACGCCAGACCCTACCCCGGTTTTCATTTTTGAACCGTCCGTAAAAACGGATTGTGCGTTAGGTACGAGTCCTTCTCTCCATTCTTCCCTGCTGGGATAGGCGCTCGAGAAAGGTCTTGTGAACTCTAGGTATGGCGTAATGTAGTCCGTGTTGTGTATATAGCCAAAATATTTCTTTAGGATCGAAGAGTGATCCGTTGCATTCGTTCTCCAGTTTAATGCCTGGCTTATCCTCAATGCACTAATTGCGGCTGAAGATTGTATAAAAATGTCTAGCGGCGGCAGATTAAGGATAGCCTCAAGACCTGCAGTAGGAGCTGTCCTCATCGCACTTGTGGTGCCCATACACGCTAGTCTTTGTACTTTCGTAATGACCTTTAGGTAGGTGGTTTTCCAGGTTGCCGGCCACCATACGAGACAGCCAGCCAGTTTGATTTTAGGAGATGGTCCCCAGGTTTTCCCAAAAATTTCGCTGCATGAGTAGAAGGCTACTGAGGCTTTTGTAATCCTCTCGTGTGTGTTCAATTTCCAATTTAGTTTTTTGTCCAGTATAAGTCCCAGATATTTTGCACTGTCAGATACTCTGAGTGGTATACCGCCAACAGAAGGTGCGACAAGCCGCGGTATTTTTCTTTAATTAGTGAAGCTAACCAGTTCGGCTTTCTGGGGACTTAAATTTAGACCGCAGTTCCGGGTACAGATATCGAGGGTTTTGAGAGCGCCACCAATTTGTTCGCTGAATGATGGAAAGAATTTACCTGTTGCCAACAAAACTACGTCATCAGCATAAGCCGTTGTTCTGATGCCACTGTTTCTAAGCTGTATAAGTGCCTCGTTTAGAACTATGACCCACAGCAGTGGTGATATAACCCCACCCTGAGGAGTTCCTCTAGAGGCATAGGCTTCTCGCTTAGAGCCCCCAAGTTCAGTTATTATATGTCTTTGTGTAAAGTGTGCAGGAAGTCACCACACCAAAGAATGTGTGAAGAAAAAGGACGAACACCTTAAGTGTGTAAACTGCAATGAAAGCCTTCCTGCTAACTATAGAAAATGCTTACTTGCAAAAGAAATACAACTTGCAAAAGATAAAAAACTAAAGAAACCACTTAAAAGCTCCAATAAGGAAGCACAAAAGGCCAAAAAGGACTCACAAAAGAGCCCACAAAAAGAAAAAGCGAAAGATCAAGGGATCATAAAAAAGAACGCAATACAAAACACAGCGGGCCATAAAATGACACATGCTCAGGCAGCATCAAAAACAGCACAAATACCAACAGAGAAAGCCGTAAAACGCAAAACAGAGCCACACGCTGCAATGGAAACCCTCATGAAAGAAGTCCTAAATAGGATTGGTTCCTTGGAAAAAAACAATAAAATGATATTAGATAGAATATCGTTGCTAGAGAGTCAGAACAGCAATAAAAGAGCTGTACCAAAAAGACAAACATGATGAATAAAATCAAAATTCTAGAATGGAATGCTAATGGTTTCGGGAATCGAAAGGAAGAGATACAAGTGACTGTCGATATAAACCAGATAGACAAAGGTCTTATTTCTGAGACGCATTTCAAATTAAGTTCTGACCTTAAACTGAAGGGATATAAATTATATCACTCCCCACATCCACATAACTGCGCAAAAGGCGGGGCTGGAGTGGTAATAAAGAATACGATTGAACACCATTTAGAAGCAAAATTCCAATCACGTGCTATCCAAGGAACTTCCAATGCAT
Organism: Cheilosia variabilis; assembly: GCA_951230905.1. NCBI lineage: Eukaryota > Metazoa > Arthropoda > Insecta > Diptera > Syrphidae > Cheilosia > Cheilosia variabilis. The sequence continues at coordinate 96,181,666 of OX579676.1, read as the reverse complement.
AAAAACGAGCAGTGGCCAATTATCCGTCGCATCAGTATATTGCTCTCCTAGCTATAGAATAAAGTCGAGTGATTTTAAAAATATTTTCCGCATATTTCACAATATTCAATTTAAAAAAAGAAGAACATGATGGACAGTTTAAAAATCCTGGAATGAAATGCTAATGGTATCGAGAACCGTAAGGATACAATCCAAGTAGTCCTCGACATGAACCAAATAGATATATGTCTTGTCTCTGAGACGCACTTAAAATTCAATACAAACTTTAAACTGCAAGGGTATGAATTATATCACTCTCCACATCCCTATAGAAGCCAAGTTCCAATCATGCGCGATACAAGGAATTTCTGTTAACATTCGAACGAAAAGTGGACAAACTATATCAGTTCCATCAATTTACTGTTCTCCCAGTTACAATCTAAAGAAAAATTACTTTTAAGGTCTCTTCCGAATATTTAGCAATAGATTTATTGCAGGGGGAGATTTTAATGCCAAAAACAAGTATTGGGGATCTAGATTGACAAATACAAGAGGAAGAGAACTTTATGAAGCAATAAACGAAATTAGCGGCAAGTATCACTCAACGGGAAAACCTACGTATTCGCCAACAGATAGAAACAAAATCCCTGATCTTGTCGACTTCTTCGTAACAAAGAATATCTCGTCTAACAATATAAAGGTAGAAGAAGGGCCAGATCTTGACTCAGAATACTTCCACAATACTTTTAACACTTGGCGATAAAATCACTATTAAAGAAAAAAGGGCAAGGCTAGGAAATAAGCTGACTGACTGGAGCTACTTCAGGCAGCATCTAGAGGATAGTATTCAGCTCCTAGAAACAATTGAAACAGAAGATGCTGTTCAAATATTAACTTTCAATATCCAAGAGCTACATGGGCTGCAACACCTAAAACGAAAACTAAAATCCAACAAAACTCGTATCCAAAAGTAATATGTGATATAGTTACGGAAAAGAGACGAGCTACAAAACGTTGGCAACAAACAAGGGCGCCCAGAGACAAAACAATACTGAATAATCTAAGCAATCAGCTTAAAAGATCGATAAGAGAATTTAAAAATGAGTCTCTCAAAAAATACCTTACCAATCTTACAAATGATGCTAGTACCGAGTACTCACTCTGGAAGGCAACAAAGAAAATGAAAAGGCCAATTGCTCACATTCCACCAGTTAAAAACAGTGAAGGTAACTGGGCAAAAAACAACGAAGAAAGAGCTAATTTATTTGCTGAATATCTTGAAGGCGTCTTTCAATCATATGAAGATAAAGACTGTCAAGAAAGCGAAGAATTGTGCGAAGAGGAAAGACACATTCAACCGGTAACGGCTAAAGAAATTGCCAAAAAAATTAAAAAGGGCATCAGTACTAAAAAAGCACCGGGATTTGATTTAATATCAGGGGAAATCCTAAAACAATTCCCAAAAAAAGGGCTTAAAAAAAGTAGCACAGATCATAAATGCTGCATTCAGGATAAGGTATGTACCTAGCATGTGGAAAGTCGCGGAGGTGATTATGATACCAAAACCAGGCAAACCGTCTAGTGAAGTCACCTCCTATCGCCCCATATCTATACTACCTATGTTGTCAAAGTTATTTGAAAAAATGCTGGTAAAACGCTAATAATCGATGAAAAATCGCTAGTCCCAAATTACCAATTTGGATTTAGAAATAAGCACTCTACAATTGACCCAGTGCATAGAATCACAGATAAGATCGAAAAAGCATTTGAAGAGAAAAATGAAAAAAAATGAAAAACGCTTTCGATAAAGTCTGGCACAAAGGACTAATTTACAAGTTACAAAGGCAACTGCCGAATCAGTATTCAACAATTCTGGAGTCATATATATCAGGTCGATTCTTCAGAATTAAACAAGAGACAGAGTACTCAGCATTAAGAGAAATCAAAGCTGGTGTACCACAAGGCAGTGTGCTTGGGCCAGTGCTATACCTTTTATTCACTAGTGATCTGCCTGAAAGCGGAGAAACCACTATAGCAACTTTCGCAGATGACACTGCTGTACTTGCTGTCGGAACAGCTGTTGAAATAGCAACAAAAAAGCTCGAAAGAGCAATAAACCGTATCTCGGAATGGACTGAAAAGTGGCAGATTAGATTAAATGATCTAAAGTCTTATTAATTTTACGTATAAAAACGTACCACATATTCCAGTGTACATAGACAACAATAGCTGTTTTTTATTATCAGCTATGATCCATATAGATCATCGATTTACATGCATTTACAACAACAGCACATGATCCTGCTTCTCATCGAGATCACGAATCATGATCTGAAAATTATTTCTACTATTTCCGACTAGGTGGCTTGTTTTATTTTTAAATGTTGGTGTGCCTGTAAACGATAGCCACACAATCACGTTGCCAGACTGAAAAATGTAACACAAAAAAATCAATCGATTTATTTCGCAGTCGAAACTCGCTGTCCGTATTCCGAGTTATGTTGTTTTTTCTCGTTCTATAAAGGTATATCCAGACCAGCCAAATATTTGATAAACTATGAAATACCTACATGTTCAGTAAATATTTCTAAAACACTTATTAAACAAAACAATTTTTATGGAATGTTTAAAAATTGTTTGTTGGTTTGGATCTGGACACCAAAAAAACATTTATGAAATGTTTCACAGTTACCCAATCATGATGGGAAATAATTTTTGTTTTACAAGTAGGTATCCTTGCAGAAAGTGAGCGCTGTTTTTCGATTATTATTTCTTTTTAAATAAAATAAAAATGCCCAGAAAAGCTTTGAATACCTAAAGAGAAAGTGATTCATTTAATACGATTATTTGAATTAAATCGCGTGTCGCGTGATTGCCGAGACCAAAATTACAAAAATAAAAACTTTAGTCGTTGTTAATAATCTCACCATATTATTTTCTTCTAGTCCAAAACAGGATAAAGTTGAAACATTTCATAAGCCTTTACCCCCGTATTAATAAACAAAGACGTCAGATAGCATACAAAAATTTGACGTAACTGCTGAGTAACGAGTTGATAACTTTTATGCAGTGTTTATTAATACGGGGGTTAATAAATAAATTTCAGAAATCTTTTATAAATATTTATAAAATCTGTCCGATTTGCTTCAGAAACATTTCATAAACATTTCTGAAATGTTTCGGTGATCTGGATACACCTTAATATGCCAAGATAAACTCAAGCGGCAGCAGCAAAATATTGTTCATGTGTTGCATATTTGAACATAAATAAATTATACAAATTTGATTCAAATATGGTAACACCCCCGACTTTGCAAGTAAAGTGACATGTGCCTTGTGTGACGTCACGTTGAGAAGAATATTTGCAATATGGCTGGTGGCAATATGAAGTTTGAAATACCCTGTATTATGTGTTTTGCTTTTGAAAGCAACTGTTGCCACAATTCCAAAATTAAGCTTTTCAATGATCCGTTTTGTTTTATTTTCGTGATCTGATTCGGATCAGATCACGCTGATAATAAAAAACAGCTAATTTAGTGGAATACTCAAATACAGCCAAATATCTAGGCATGACTCTAGACGCTAAACTGCGTTGGAAAACGCATGTAAAGAAAAAGAAAGACGAGTTGAACATGCGATACAGTAAAATGTATTGGCTTATAGGGACATACTCATATCTGTCCAACTACAATAAGCTATTGCTATACAAGCAAGTTCTAAAACCAGTATGGACCTACGGGCTCCAGTTCTGGGCATGCACATGCCAAACAAATTTACAAAAAATTCAAATCTTCCAAAATAAAGTACAGTCGAACCCGGATAATGTCACATCGCTTAATAGCACAACTCGTTTAATATCACACTAATGCGATATTAATGGGGTGTGCATGTACACTTTCTTTTGTCGATTGTCTTAATATATGTGACTTTTACTGTTTGTGACTTTCTCACAGTGAGATTGATACATACATATGCATATGCTGGACTTCCGTGTTTATTATAAATGCCTGAATGTATAAAAGTCACAACCCGCTTAAAGTCACAGCCCGCTTAACCCTGCAGTCGTGGTGCGGATTACTATTGTAATCCACCAATGCAAAATTGAGAATTCCCGGAAAACTAGTGGTGGTTATTTTTAGTACTTACAGTTAAATAGTTTACGCGTGCGCTCAGTGAATCGCGAGTCCCGGTAATGTGTGGTTGTGTCGCGAGAGCGTTGTGAAGTTAAGTGGAATACTATTGTAATCCGCGCGACGACTGATGTAAGTATTTTTGTCAAACTGTTTTTCTTTGTTTTTTCATAATTTCGAGTTATTGCATAATGTCATAGCTCATGTACATGTTTTTTATGAAGTAAGGTACTTGAGTATTAATTTAGAGTGTGCATATTTTATATTAATATGGTTTTTTAGGAACATCATGGATCAAATACGGGATGATCAGATCCGTGCTTGGCTCAACGAAGGTAATGTAAATGCACAAGATTTTGGCAACGATGATTCAACCTCGAATGATGAAGAAGATATTCTTGAAGAACCAAACCATGAAACTGAATCTGAGCAGGAGGATGAAATGACGGACGAGGAAATTACCGACGACGAGGAATCAGGACAAAGGAGAAGCAATGCATTTTGCGTTGGTGTGGATAATACTCGCTGGTCAAAGACTATACCACCATATAGAGGAAGGACTCGAAGACACAATATAGTTTTTGTGCCTCCTGGACCCAAAGGAGCGGCTAGACAGAAAACGACAATTGAAGACAATTGATCTCATTGTCAAATATACTAATATAAAAATAGAGAAGGCCATGGATAAATACGGAAGAGTAAGGGATGCTAAATTGACGGATGATGTCGAACTGAAGGCATTTTTCGGTATCCTCTATATGGCTGGTGCTTTGAAATTAGGAAGAACAAGCTGCGATCAGATTTTTGATCACAATAATCAATTGGCTCCAATACGGGAAATCTTAGATTTGTTCATCATGAATTCTCAACAATATTTTATTCCAAGCGCCGAGATGACATTAGATGAACAGCTGCTTGCCTTTAGAGGACGCTGTTCATTCAAGCAATACATTCCTAGCAAACCTGCGAAATATGGTGTGAAAGTATTTGCACTTGTCGACGCTCACTATCCATATATTTACATACATTTGGAGATTTATCCAGGCAAACAGCCTGAAGGATCTTTCAACCAAAGTAATGAACGTTCTGCAGTAGTGAAGAGACTAACACGTCCTGTTTTGGGTAAGAACCGAAACATCACTATGGATAATTGGTTTTCATCGCTCAATGTTGCCAAAGAGCTTTTCGAAAACCAGACAACGATGGTTGCTACCGTAAGGAGAGATAAAAGAGAAGTTCCAAAAGAGTTTCGAGTAGCCAGAGGACATCCTTTGTACAGTTCAAAATTTGTTTTTCACAACCCGTGTACACTGGTATCCTTTGTGGCAAAACCAAATAAAGTGGTGCTTATTTTGTCCACGATGCATAACGATGCGGTAATAGATGACAGCACAGGAGAGAAACGAAAGCCTGAAATGATCACGTATTACAACCGCACAAAAAACGGCGTGGATCTGGTGGACAAAATGTGTTCGCTCTACGACGTGTCTGGGAATTCAAGACGATGGCATATAACTGTGTTTTATGATTTACTCAATCTAAGTGCTCTAAATGCTCTATGCATTTATTCAGCGAACAAGAACTTTGAAAATATTATTCGCCGGGAATTTCTCACTTCCCTTTCCCTAGAATGGATGAAATCACTTGCTCACCGTCGAATACAACAGAAATCATTGCCTAGGGCTCTTGCATTCAAGATAAAAGACTTTCTAGACATTATATTCTGCCGTCAAGCTCAGCATCACCACGAAGTAGTTCTTTGGGTCGCTGCTATGAATGCGGAAGAGCACGCAATAAAAGCACTCGCCGATCATGTACCGCATGTCAAAAATTCGTTTGTCCTGACCATTCCAAGTACATATGTTCATCATGCTTGGAAACAAGTAATTAGCTTATAGATTTTTAGTTTATTTAAGAACAGACCTGAATTTGAAACTAAAGTTCCTTTTTTTCTACAAGAAATTTTTGTCTTATGAAGTAATAATTTATGTTTTTTATCTTTAGCAGCAAAATAAATTTGAAAAAATTAAAGCTTACGGGTTTTACTTTAATTTTAAAATGGATCACATTTATGTAATCCGCGCGACGACTGCTGTGACTTTTTGGTGCGCGACAACTGCAGGGTTAGTCACATTATTTTGTTGCCCGTTTGATGTGATATTATGCGGGTTCGACTGTACTAAGGAACATAGTTAATACACCTTGGTACATACGCAACGCTGATCTTCATAGAGATCTAAATATTGAAATGGTTGAATACGAAATTAAAATGTGCTCAAATGCACAGACGTAGGCTTCTCAACCACGTTAGCTTAGAAATGACCGAATTATTAAATACAGACCATGTAATCAGGAGATTAAGGCGGATAAAACCGCTTGATCTATAAAAATTAGCTAAGACTAGAAATTAGGTTATATTTTCTACCAAAAAGGTTCAGAAATCCGACAACCGGCGGATTTCTCTTTTAAATTCTCAAACAATTCAAAAATAAGTTGCCGATTAGTTGAACAACTAGGTGCAATAACATTCGGGATGACGAAAGTCAATCCCCAAGGAAGGTTTTTAGATGGGTTAAAGTTCCTCACTATTGCAGAAGCATCCCTCGCGTTCTAGCTCTGCAATGTCTTTCGATGATTTTCCCTTCCAGCGAACCCCCATACAAAAAAAAAAATATGTCTTTCTTCGAGTACGCTCACAATCCAGTTGATAATGAAACTTTCAATGTTATGCTTACTTAGTGTCCTGCGTACTGCATCAGTTCTGACTTCTGACATTGTTAAACGCTCCTTCAATGTCCAAGAAAGCCGCAAGGGTGAACTCTTTGTCATTCAGAGTTTTTTTCAATTGTACTGACAACACAGTGTAGCGCGGTTTCCACACTTTTGCCTTTAGTGTAGGCATGTTGGCAGTGGTGGTACTCGTAGGGAAAAATCCCTACATGTGGGTACTGTCGACTAAAAAATTGCTCCGTAGGGGCAAAAGGACAGATTTTTAATATGTAAAACCGTTTGCTGTAAGCGTAGGTATTTTTTATATTTTATAAAAAATGCCTGATAAACGAGAACGTGTATGTTTTATTTTTAATTTCCCAATGTTTTCGTATTTCTATAGAGAAACTAGATTTAAGATCGTACTACATACATCTTACCCTGAATTCACAATTCTATTTCCACCTTAACGTTTTTCGCCCAAGTATACTCTTCTTTAAATGTCATTATCAAAAGGCATTCGTTTGCGCCTTTTTGTGTCTTTTAAGTGCAAAGACACACATATTAACAAAATGAGTTCAAAAGATGTATAGGTAGGTATAATGATCATCACATTAACACGTTATATGATTTTTCAATACCTATATTTTGTATTTATGTATTTACTCTCTTTTAACTTTTAAAGACAATATGGCCGAGCAATTTGAATTATTTAAATAAACTAATTTAATTTAGTAAATTTATGCCTACAATTTCTTTTGCGTCTCTATTTTTATTAATTTCTATAAATAACCTATTAATTTATTGTTTTGCCTTCATATTTGTAAATATAACATCCTTTTTTTCATAATATTAACATTAACTTATTGTTTCATTCTAACTTTATATAATCAACGAACTTTTTTAAATAAAAAAATAAAAATTAAATAAAATAAATACAGCATTTGAACACTTTTCTCTTAATTTTTTCAAATATTATGTAGGCAAACAGCTTTGTAGGGGAAATCTTACGTCGGTAGGGAATTTTTGGACCCGGGGTAGGTTTTTTTTTTTTTTTTTATGTACATCACTGCATGTTGGGCCGGGGCCAAGTCTTCCGGGCGTAACCTACTACGAATGTGTATATCCAACAGTCGTTCTAATGTTTTCAGCAGAGACAATACTGAGACCACCAACTCCGGCCGATTTCCCGTTACTTAGCCTACAAGCTATATTTTTTATGGAGTGTACACATCTGGTGCGCTAGTATTGTTACATAGAAAATCGTATTGACAAATGTCACGAAACTTCAAAAATTCCGGGTCACCAACACACTCCCAGCAGATATGAGACACTTCCGCTGTGGGCAAAGTTGCTGGCAGAGTTCATAGAATTTTATCCGTTTAATTTGAAATTGTTCGTTACGTGTGGATAATATTTTTTTTTTAGGAATAAGTGCACATTTGCTTAAAATGTTCATGAAAAATTAACAATGTAGATTGGTGGAGGGAAAATGAAAACATTTTGGGCAAATTTTCTTCATTATTTAAGAAAAATTTACACACGAAATCGAAGTTACTGATATCCAAAAGCGGAAAATACAGAACCATGTTTGTCCCGATATGTTTCTAGTATATAGAACATCAACTTTAGATAGTTTTACTAACCAAACAAATCAAATTATTCGCCTTTTAACAATTTATAATAACTAACCAATGGCGTTCAGTAATGAAAAAATGTGGAATTCCCGAACTCTTTCACGTTTCCCCACGGTTGCCGAGGTTGGCAGCATTTATTTTTGCATTTTTTGTATGTTTTTGCATGTCACACGGATTCTTTTTTGACATAACACCGATGAGAAAACAAAATGGCTAATTTGAAAAAAAACTTAGGGGGCCAGCGGCAAGAGGATTGTGAGTTGGGGGTCTCAGTATGGTTTGTCTATGGTTTTCAGTATCATAGACTAATTAATAATAAAGACACACCGCTTCATATAAAGAAAAAGTCACCACTTTGAGATTGCCTCCATCTCGTGCATGTTGTGTCGTTAGCTTGTGTTTCAGAAGTTGCATCACACGAAAGTTGTTACAATCGAACACATTGTAGCATACTTCCTACGATGACTGTGGTTGTTTGTTTTCCTTTTTTAATTTACTTTGTTAGTGTGTATGTAGATATTTCTTGAGTTTAGAAATGTGCTAAATAGTTCCCATGATGGAACGAACATGGAACGATTCTTTTTGGGAAAGGAACTAGTTCCCGGAGTTCCATCAACCTATATCATTTTTGCGTTAAAGTTGAAGGAAAAGAAAGGGAAAGGAAAGGAATGGAAAGGATAGATCGCGTTTGGAACTATGTTTGCGGGTAGATGGTAGTGGTAGATGCCGATTCAGAAAGAAATAAAGAAATGTAGAAAGCTTGGGAGACCATTTTATTTTATTGCGAAAAATAAAAAAAAATAAAATTTCTTTATCAAAATTAAAGGAAATTCAGTTTTGCTAGAAAAAATAAATTATGTATCTGTTATTCACAAAGGCACATGCAAAAAATAAAAGATAAACACAAGCATGATTGTATACATATAAATAAAAACTAATATTACTTCATGTTAAATAATAAAAAAAATATAAAGTTTATCAAAAGGAAATTCAGATTCTAATAAAATATAAATTAAGCATTATGTATCTTTAGCTTATTCACATACATTTTATGTACTAATTCTGTTGCATCTGCATGGTTTGTAGGTTACTACTTATAAATATAAGCTGCGAAACTTTTTTTGGAGACAACCTGCTTCATCTATCTGTTTGAATGAGACCGGCCTTAGAGAAGATACGTTCACATGGAACCGATGTTGCAACTAAATTCAGTCGCTTTAGTACGTAGTTATACAGTATTGGATATACGCATCTTCTCGCATGCCACCAGAGAAGGGGATCTTCTGCTCTATTGAGAATAGGTTCTTGTATATACTTTTGTAGCTCCACTATACCAGCTGCTGTTGTATTTTCCGGAACTAAACTGGATATTTCGACATCAAAATCATCCCAAATGGATACTGGCTTGGTGATTGTACATTTAGATGTTGATGGAGATAAAGATGTCAAGGGAAGTATTTCTTTTTGTACAAGATCAGAAGAGCTTTCTGCTGTAAGAGGTTTACGTTGAACCGCAACGATTTCGATTTCAAGCCTTCGAATGCTGTTTTATAATTGTGTCCCTCTCGAAAGCCTCTGCCTTTGAATCTGGGGTCTAAGATTGTAGATTCTGCGTAAAGAGAATTTTTTTCTAAATTATTGAAACGCTTCTGCATTTGCTCATGTAGTGTCTCCAGCAATTTTCGGATATAATTACAAGGTTGTTGATCTTGAACAAAAGCTTGTTTTTCAATTTCTGACAAACGTTGAGCAATATGGCTTCTTAAGAGTCGGCAATAAACAACGACCTTAGAAAGACTTACATTTTTTTCTCCACAAATCTCTACGGTCACATCCAAAAATATTTGTAAAATTGGGACCACTCCTTCTATCACAGTCCAATCATCATTCGTCAAAGATAAGTCATTCTTAACCAATGCAAGTGTTGCAATAATAGCATTTTTTATTTTCAAAATTCGGTTAAGCATATCGTAGCTTGAATTCCACCTCGTTGGATGGATGCGCAGTGGATGGTATTCTTTGGCAATCATAACAATTAATTGGTTATCTATTTTCAACTTTTTTTGGTGCGAAAGTGGTTTTGTGCTTTCAGTAAAGGCATATATTTTTTGTTGCGTAGGGACATGAGGTTTGGATATTGCTTCAGTCCAAGTTTTTTCTGAAGTACCTACGACTTCTATACCAGTTGACAAACTATTGGGCTGTGTTATTACGCTCTGCCGCTCTACAGCGCTTGTGGAGACTGTATGGTGCTTTCTTTTCAGATGTCTGCCAAGATTTCCCAAACTTCCAGAAGTAAATGCTATGTTCTGATAACAATACCTGCACTTTGCTTTTTGGGGCTCGCTTTCGGAAAAATGATCCCAAAGAACGCTCGTTTTCCGTCGCATTGCCATTTTAAAAAATTCCTGCTTTTCAACAATTTGAATATTTGATCCAACTCCAGAACTAGACTCCACCGCAGTCAAAACAGAAATGAAAAGAAACATCATAACAATACAAATATTCATTTGCCGAGATATCCTATCAATCCTACTCCAATATCCAATTGGAATAAAATTAATTGGAGAGGAACTAGGTAGGTACCTACTACAGCAAAAAGAAATGGAACTAAAAGAGAATGAGAGAACTGTGAACTGTGAAGGTTAACATGTCCTTCATGTTCATAACCATTATCATGTTCGTCGTACCTATGTGAACTGTGGATATGTTAGTTCCAATTCCAGAAAGAAACATGCACACACCACACATGGTTCTTGTCCATCGACGCTCGACGCGCGAATTTTTCCATGTGTTTAATACTGATACGTACTCGTATCGTAGTATACATGTGTGCTTTTTCTGTATTTGCGTATAGATAATGTTTCTTTCCTTTCGTTCACGTTCACACATCTCTGTGAAATCGGAACTATATCGAACATGGTTGGACATGCTTAGATGCAGTTTACGGAAAGAGAGGAAATGTTTCCGACATAGGACATAGTTCCAGGAACTATACAGGTCCGGAACTACCATAAACTAACTACTAAATAGACCGACAGCTTCAGCCAAAAAAGAGAAATCGCCTACAAGCTGAATTTGACCTTGGATGTAGCCCAGTTTGAATTCATGTGTTTGTGCCTATGTTAATCAAAGGGGCTCACTCATACTTGAAAAAAACCAGCCTACACACTTCCGGTTTAAACCGGATGTCGGAAACTGAGGTGGGTTTTCGTTTCGTTTTCGAGTGTTGCGGCTGTGTTGGGCAAATAAAATTTGTTCTTAGTTCTTGTTCGATATCGTTCGCTAAATTTGAAAGTCATTAAAGCATAATAATAAAAATATTCGACTTGCTTATTTGTTCGTTGTTATCAAGTTATTATATTATATCAGAACACCATGTTTTAAACAATTGTTGTAATCAACGAAAATACATTAGTCAAAAGATAAAATTACAATTCAATGCCAATTTTTGATTGTTCTTGAGACCATTTCCGTGCGTACATATGTAATATGTAAATACTTATTGCAATTAATGTTTAAACCATATTTGTCGACGAATTGTAAGATTTTTAGACTTTCCGATTTAGATCGATTTCTTTTTAATGATTATTGATTTTATATTTTAATTTCGCCGACTGTTTTCCTATTAGTTTTTCCCTCACATTTTTTCTTGAATATTCGCCAGTGATTCCTCTGTCGATTTTAAGGTTTTGCAAAAAGGCTTGATTATGTAACTGAACAATTTGAAATGACACTAAAAGCGAAAAAGTGCCAAATAAGTTCCGGATTTTGATATTTCTGAAATTAAAAAAAAATTTTCCGAAATGATTTTAATTTTGTTTTCTTTATATTTGTCTGGTCGCCAAAAGCAAGAAAAATTTTAAAATTTCTATGGAAAATATAGCTAGGTACTTTGAACTACTAAAATTTTAAGTCGAAACTAAAACTGTTTATTAGCCGTGTTTTTTTGAGCTTCGATCTCAGCAAAGCAAAGTAAAGTAGGATATTCATCATGCAATTACAACAACTACGCTCTACTTGACACTTCGAGACTCGGTTGTAGTTGTTGTAATCGCGTGCTGAAAATCCTACTTTGCTTTGCTTTGCTGAGATCGAAGCTCAAAAAAACACGCCTATTGTGCGTATATCTCAGACATTTCAAAACAACAAATATCACATACAATTTTAGTAAAATTTTTATAAGATAAGTTTGCATTTATGAAATGGTAAATACAAACTTTTATTGAAAGTCTATAAGTGCAAATCTTTCCAATAATCCAGGTTCTATACATTACTTATTAAATTATATATTCAATTATTAAAAATTTACGCCCAAATTGTAATAATCAGCAGAAATAGATTTAAATGGGAGCAAAAACAAATGTTCTATTTTTGCTGAAATACCAAATCAAACCAAATGATCTGGATTCCAACAAAATTCCTATTTTCTTCTGTCAGTCGAATAAGCAATAAGAAACGGTGTGTTTTATCCGCTCGAATGAACATTTTAGCTTGTTGGCTCAATTTGCTACTAAAGTTTTTTAGAAACCCCTTTTTCTACCACACAATGTGATGCTATGGTGAAAAAGCGGTATTGTCAAAACGTCATTATATATTTTTTCGAGCGATAGAAAACAGCAAAAAGGTAATAATTTGTAAAGATTTCTTCAATTAATTTATTGTTTTAACTTTTAAATACCTAACAGACAATACAAAAAATGCAACATAATTCTGAACCCCCAAGAAAAAAACAGAAAATTTTGGCTAATCGACGGCGTAGATGTGCGATGGACTGTCCGGAATTTCGATTGGGATTTCGTGCTCCAAAAGATGATGCCAGGTAGGGTTACTTCTGTGTGTATTTGGCTAGTAAATTGTGCCGTCCCTAAATAGAATTCGTCCAAATGTCTTGTTATGTGTGTAGCTAATGTTTAATTTAATTTTAGTGCAACAAGAAAACCAAAAACTTATAAGAGATCTAAGACACACCGCGGTACTAATAATCATTTTCAGTGTCCAGGCAACATTTTTCGAACTCACAATGGCATAATTTCCCATGCAAAATTGCATATTGTGACCCATAAAATATCTAGTGTGAGGGTTAAAAATGGTTATTAGTAAGGCCCACAAATACGAAAGTGTACCTTATTTTGTTCATTAAATGTTCTAAGATTAATGAACAAATTTATACGTTCGCGCTTGTATCTAGACAATGGTGCAAGCTATCGGTATGTAGTTGGTATCCTTCAATTCACTTTACTGTACTTTACAAAATAGTATTCATTGTTTTGCATTTATCTTTTTATTTTGAAATTTGGTAGTACCAAACAAGTTTTGAGCTCAATTGCTTTCACTTCGCACAAAAATGCGGAGGCTGATACTGGATGGATACTACCAAATTTCAAAATAAAAAGATAAAAGCAAAACAATGAATACTATTTTGTAAAGTACAGTAAAGTGAATTGAAGGATACCAACTACATACCGATAGCTTGCACCATTGTCTAGAGACAGGTGCGAAAGTGTATGAATGGCTTCCAACAGGTGGTAGTTGAAATGCATTTGAACCAATAAACTAATATTTGCCTATAATTTGTATTTTATTTCAGGAAATGGTTTTTCCGTCGGCTGTTTTGGTCATAGGCGTTGGAGTGCAACTAGATTAGTTTATTACTTTTTCCCGACGTTTCGACAGGGATTGCAGCCTTCTCCACGGATTCTTTATTGGGAAAATAGATTATTATAAAATACAAATACGTCGCAAAAAAGTAATGAACTAATCTAGTTGCATTCCAACGCCTATGACCCAAACACTACAAAGCGCATGCTTTCAGAATTTTTGTTTGAGTAGTATTTATGTATATTGTCTTTGCTGCTTACTAATTTGAATGTTGATATAATTAGTCTATTCCATTATGCGAGTGACCTAGCGAATCTTTTCAAGATCAAACAGTTCGTTTAATCTACCCATACACATGAAGAGCAAAGATTTAAGTGTGGATTCCATTAGCAGTTTGTATATGTACTAAGGAGGTTAATCCGCCGCCCTGTTAAAATGCGTTTCCAAACCTCTCATACCCTTAAGTCTTTACGCACAGAAAACACACGGAAACTTTTCAGCTTAGTTGAAATAACACACTTTAGTGTTTGTAAAGATCTTTAGGATGTGTCTGGTATTTCCATTTCGGGAAGTTACAGTTAATAACTAAATCGGTACTACCTTAGGAAGCTTTGTGAAATTAATTCACTCGGATAATGGAAACGCCTGAGTTATTACTAGAAATAATAATTTATTTTATCATAGTAGGGAGGTATGGAGAACACATCTGGGCATACATGCTTTGGCCAAATGGCAAATAGTTTGTAATCGCCATTTCTCACAAGTCATGTTTACCGCCTCAGGGAACAGATTAAAAAAGTGGGCGGTTCCAGATGTGCCCATGAATAACAACGAAGAAGAAGAAGAAGAAGAAGAAGAAGAAGAAGAAGTACAGGAAGAAGAGGAAGAAGCAGAAGGTTTCGAAAATTGTAACCTTAACGGTGCTAGTAGTTCTTCTCTTTCACAAATGAAAGGAGGTGACATTTCTGAAAATTCTTTAAACCCTTTAATTTGCGAAACTTGTGAAACTGCGGTTCAAACGAGTGTTCTTCTGCTGCACAATACCCCACAAAAGGTGAGTTTAAGACTAAAACTTTTAGAAGCAAACAAAGCATTGCAAACAATAAGAGCTGAACATTTAATAGCCTTAGAAGCTAAGGATGCAGAGATTTTTGTATTAAAAGCTGAAGTGCTAAGTCTTGAGAAGAAGTTAGGCAACCTAAAAGCCGAACAAACCCTATTGCCAGATTCACTTAAAGTGATTATTGAAAACTGTGTGCGTAATTCTACCCGTAGTGCCTCAGGGTATAGACATAGCAATGCAGCGAAAATATTGGCACTTTCAATGTATTTTATGTCGCCATCAGGGTTCAGGGAATTAAGGGGAATGTTTAATCTTCCTTCTGTTTCGGCGTTAAAGTCTTTTACAGCGTCGTGGCCAAATTCACCTGGAAACATCGAGTTTAATGTCAAGAGCTTAGAACTCAAAACGAGTCAGCTACCTGACCTTTATAAATATTGCTCCATTTGTGCTGACGAAATGTCTCTTAAAGCACACGTGGACTACAGCAGAAAAAGTGATGCAGTGATAGGAGTTGAAGATTATGGGGATGACGAACATCGGTCACCGCGCCCTGCAAGCAGTGTACTGGTGTTGATGGCGCAAGGAATTGCGAAAAGATGGAAGCATCCCATTGGATACTATTTTGTACATAGCAGTTGCAAGCCTGTAATGCTTAAGAAATTGATTGTTAAAGCAATCAAAGCTCTTCAAAAAAGCGGTTTGATTCCAGTGCATTTTGTTTCCGACCAAGGTTCCAATTTCAGGGGCTTAGCTCGTGATCTTGGTATTACTACAGCAATGCCATATTTTTTGGTCAACAATTCGAAGATATTTTTCTTTTATGATGCTCCGCATTTAATTAAAAGCACTCGTAATTGTCTGTTAAACAATACAATAATATTCGATAAGAAGACTGCATCTTGGGACGATATAGAGCAGTTTTATAATGCCGATTCCAAGAATGAGATCAAAGCCGCTCCGAAATTGACCATTGCGCACATTCAGCCAAACAACTTTCAGCGAATGAAAGTGAAATATGCGACGCAAATTCTAAGTCACTCAGTTTTCGCCGGCCTTTCAACTTTTGCAGAGGTTCGTTCGGACTTGGTAACATTAAAAAACACAGCTGCGTTTTGCCACTTCTTTGACCAACTATTCAATATATTTAATACTTCAAGTCCTAAGCAGCCACAAGAGTATAAAGAAGCATTTGTACAAACAGAAACCCAGGAAGAGTTTTTGGGAAAAGCAAGGAAGCTTTTAAGCTCGATAGATGTCATTGCTTCAGATGGAAAAAACGTGACTTCAAAGTTTTTTTTTATAAAAAGATGGTTGCTAAATATATCATCTTTATTTTCGCTTTGGCAACATCTCCAGCAATCTCACTTCGAATTCCTTCTAACTCGACATCTCAATCAAGATTGCATAGAACATTTTTTCGGTGCAATTAGGAGTTCAGGTGGAAACAACAAACGTCCAAGTAGCATGCAATTCGCAGGTGCTTTTAAAAAACTTTGGGGTATTCAATATCTTAAAGCCGTAAGGACTGGAAATTGTGAAGCAACTGACGATAGCCCAACTCAAGTTTTTGAAAACTTTTCAAAAAATGATTTGACTATGAACACTAAATGGTTGGATGAGAAATTTGTAGCTAAACCGAATAATATATTCGAAATAAGTCTTACTAACGAAATAAATGGAGCTGATTTCTTACAGGAAAACAGCTTTACGTATGTATGTGGTTGGCTTTTCCGTAAATGTTACGAAAATCATAGTTGTAGCTTACCTCTCCCTGTATTTCCAAACAGCTCCGAACCTTCAAGGAGCCTGTTTCTTACCACCACTAAGCAGTATGAGAATTGCAAACTATTCGTACCTCCTGTCGAGTTTGTGGAATATATCAAATGTCTTGACCGACAATTTTGTGTACTATTTCCAGAGTATTGTCATATTAAAAGACTAGCGGAGCACCTTTTTCAAAATTTGAAAAGGTATTCCCCCTACACGTGTTGCGAAAATTTAACACCTTTTTATATTTTGAAATATTTTTTGCGAGTTCGAATAAATTTTGCTATGAAATTTTTGAACAGAGATATGAGTGATCCGTCATTTAAAGGAAAATTTCTTTCTGTCGCTCACTTGTAAAGTACAAGTCGCTATATCCCTGTTGTTCGAAAGTATTCCAACTCGTAGAAAATGATTCAAAATCAAAATAAAGGATGAATGCTTGCCTCATGTGTAGCAGAATGCGTCTTAATTTTGTTTGGATGACCTTTAGTATGACAATGTTCTGGCGTTGGTACAAAATGTACATATATATTCTGCAAACTCTGGAGGAAGTACAAAGCGTCATATATTAATGTCATTTTGCTTAGAGGTGGCGAAAAATACGCATCTAATGTTTCGCAGCGGATGAAATATAATGGTGCAGTAACCTACAGCTATGGCTTTCGTAATATGTATTTACATATTATGTAAGTAACGTTTTAGTAAGAATTCAGCTCGTTTTATAGGTAGTTAGTAAAATTTCTTTTCAAACCGTCGAACGTTCCCGAGTTTGGTAATCCTAAATAGTTTCACAGTTTTCAGCCTTTGGTTTTGATATATGAAATACCTACACCAAAGATTTTAAAATTAAATTGAACGTTGAACATCCACTTCCGTTGGATGTCTGTTATTGCGCTTTTTCTATAAAAGATATTACCACAGCAAATATAAATGCGATATAATGCAATATCCTTTTATAGATAAAAACTGAAAACTGAAAAGTCACGGTCTTGTGAAATCGGAACAGACTTTGTAAAGGTTAAGGGACGCATGAAAACTCCGTGACCTACGTCTCAATTTTTACTTTTATTTGTTGAAAAAATATTCAGCGAATATGCGTCTTGGTGAATTTGAACTTATTACAAGGAATCCGAATTATAAAACCATACATTGTCGTCCCCAAAAGCTGCTTTGTTTTGATAGGGTGTATTTTTTTGGTAGTTTGGGAGGCGTTTTATTTGAATATAAGGATTCAAAAAGAAAAATATTTTCGAACTCTTGACCGAGCAATAAGCCATAGCTATAATAATATCTAAATCAGAATTTAAAACTTTGGTCCCTAACATAATGCAGTGAATTTACATACTTGATTTTTTGGTGGCATGCTTTTACAACCATTCCATTTAGCTTTGCAACTTTTAATACAACAGCACCAAATGAGATGTGACCATCTTTTTGCGATATTTGATCCATGAACACAAGAATATTCCTTACAAAATGCGGTTATTTATGTTTGTCGCTACCATAATCTTTTACTTTAATGTGTAGCAACATTTATCTACTATTGTCAATGTCTCCTTTCAGAGACTTCTGGTGGGTATAAATGGAGCACTATGTATTAATGTCCAGTAGTTTACAAGTCTTGAGCTATCTTAACTTGTAAATTTGAATGTTAAACTCTCAAAGTAAAAGTAGCCATGGAGCTTACAGCTTTATAGTGGATACAGAAGTAAGAAGTGAAAACATTGCACCTATCCATTTTACCTAATAGCGATCTTTATTGCACTTATATGTCTGCACCTCTCGCTGCTATGTGTATAGTAATGCAAACAATTACTTTAAACAAATCTCGAAAAGTGTTTTCTTTAAACATAAGATTTAGGAACTACAATCTTCGTACCCATTGCTCGTATTATTAATTTTTTCTAATTTCTTACATTTTGTTTGCTTCTACAATATGGGGTCTTATAACATCATTCTTGAGGGTATTTTTTTCTGATCTCAATTCGAAAAAGTTCGGAATCAGAAATATTATCTTAAAAATAATTTATCCAACTTCCGAAGAGTCGTTCTGGGTTGATGAACACCGGAATGATATTAATATAAATTTGTGATAGTTGAGCTGTGTAGAAATTAAAATATTATTATCAGAGATTTGTTCATTTATTTATTTATTCATTAACACTATTAGTTTTTTAAATATAATATCTATTAATATCTATTAATATCTTGTCGACTAAAGAAATAATAAAATGTTGTACTAAAATAATGTGTTTCTTTTACAACGTATATGAAAAAGTTGAATGTATTTAGTTACATGATGAAGATACCGGACAATACTTTAAATGGAAATTGGAGGCCTTTGGATTTTTCTTGAATTTTAGTGTTAAAATGCTGTTGAAATAAATAGTTCACAGATGTCCCATGTGTAAACAATGGTTTCAGAAACAGCAATTCTCCAGGCGACGTAAAAGTAGGCTGATGTAAATTCAAATTTAAAATCTGTAATAAGTTAATTAATGATTTATTTGGAAGTTTTAAAGGTAAGATCTATCTATCTAACAAATATTTAAAAAAAATAAAGTGCACATGATTGCACGAACATTTTTCATTCACAAAAAGTTAGGTTGTTTCTTTTTATTTTATTACAAAAATATACCATATGTCATCACACAGATCTGGATTTGGGTAGTAAAAGTGCATGCAAGACCAGCTTCAAAACGGTGAGAACAATCTCGCTTATAGATACAATAAAGCCATTTTTGCATTGAAGTTTAAACTCCATTTATGTACAGAGATAGATTTGATAAAAGGCAAATCTGAATAGTTTTCAATCAGATAGACATTTGTTGAAACAGAAAATCGTCGATCGTAATCCATTCAAAGTGGAATCTCTCACTTGAGACTAAAAAAAAACTGTTATTGTTTTCATAAGAATGTTACATTGAAGTATAAAAAGTGGACATAGTCCGACTGATTCTACGAAAGAGGTAAATGCGATTATGTTATTAATTAATGTAAATGTTATCCAAAGATTCGTTACTTTAAACGATTCCTTCCTCACGATATTTTGAAAATGCATCTGTTTCTACAAAATCGACCGAGTTTTAGACTACACTGCTCTTAATTGGAACTCTTAAAGACGGGTCAGCCGATATGCTAAGTTTTGAACCTGTTGCAGTTAAATTACTAGTACCTGGACGATTTGGGTGAAAGTATTGGAACTTTAGCTCATTCTTCTCCGGTGGTGACTGTATCACTATTTATATACTAAATAAAAGATTACATGGCGGGGCAATGTCCGAGTTTAAATAAGTTTCATCTTCGCCTTGTAGACCCATCGATGTTGGTATTCCCGAACGACGAGTGTTGCAACCGGGAGAAGAATATTCTTGTGTCTGGAGATTATGTAGTTTATGTTAATATCAATTTATAGTATGTAAAGGTAAAAGAAATACTTTGAATTCGCTGGGCTTACGTTATTTGATTAACACATGGTGGGTGCAATAAGAAGCATGCTGATTGCCATTTATTTCCTTAGATAAACTGTCCATTTGTCCATCATTTTGTAATAGTGGTTTAGCTGGCAGCTCTTCTGGTGTAATACGGCAAATTATGTGAACGGGGGATATCGTAACTCTCCTCGACGCACTGCAAATGACAATAATAGAATATACTCATATTATAGCAAAGGTTTATACAGATGAAGCATCTCACCGTCCGATAGCAGGTAACGTATTCTCCGTGTCTGAAAATGCAAACCATGCATGCAAACCAATGCAATGCAAACCATGCAAAGAATTGATTTTATTTGTATTTAATTTCTCTGAACTTACTTTTTGTGTTCGTTCGTAATACGAGTATCCAATTTTTATTTCATCATTGTAAACGAAATGTACATATTTACGTGAATAAAATTATTGACAGCCACTTGAACTTCTACAAATCTTCAAACAATTTGGTTTACTTTTTCGACAATCGGTCATATGATACGATTCATTTTTACGTTTATTAAAAATTAAACGGCCATTCAAATATTTTTCTTTTTGTACGTCAAATAATAAATTCACCATGACAAATGACAGTACGAAACATCTGTTTAATTCCACCACTCGGCCATTATTTTTTGCATTTTCACACGTATTCACAGACAGTAAAATTGAGAGCGGGAGGGAGGGGCTTATATTGAAAAAATTTTCCGGGGAATCCGGGAGACGTACGAAAGCTGTCAGTCTATTTACTAGTTAGTTTATGGGAACTACCCATCTCTACTTGAGTTTCAAATATTTTTCGTGAAAGTACCTAGGCCTGGTATTCTGCTTTTAATCAAGGGTAGGTGATTTGTTCGTATTTTTGCTATGATTTCAAGAAAAAATTGTGTATTAATGTATAGGCATGTAGCTGATAGCTATTGATGTTATATCGTTTTCATCGGAAAACCAAAAAGTAAACTTTGGAATTTGATTCGTTTATATCTAAGGGAAAGATCCTCTATTAAAAAATTTTCTTCTAATATTTGAAACTCGGGAAGCTCAGTGTCTTCATTTTCATCTAATATTAGAGCATTGTCTGAAAAGCTAAGATTTACCCTATCAGTTTGCAAGCAGTATTCTTGTTTCGATTGGGAAAATAAATTTTCTTACAAAAATTCCTCTGTGTCGTGTTCGCAATTTGATGTATAAGTGCTTAAGGATGAGAACTTATGTGACATTATTTTTGAAATAATATTATTGAAGGTATATACAGATGGATTTGGATCAAAATCCCCCCTTACTTCTTACCAATGAAAAACAGTTTTCAATGGGATCTTGATTTATCTTATATGTAAGGAAATAGTGTTTTTCTGGATAGTCCTCAAACAATTTGTTAATTGTAAAACTGCTCTTACAACTTGTAAAAAGCCTTTTACCCAAAAATTCTTATTTTGACCCTCAAAATTTAAAGCTCCCAGGTAACTACAACTTTCTTCTAAAAATGATCGAACCTTATTGTTTCGTTTCAAGCCACTCCTATATATATTTTTGTTAAAAGGCGACTTAGAATTCAAGCAGGCAAACAAATTGTTAAGGAACTCAAAAAAACATGCTGTAGATAAGGCACGTGGAGCCACTTCCGAGTTAAATATGTCGATGCACTAACAGTATGACTAAAAATTTGAGTAGCGTACCTAACGTTCATTTTTTGCCAACTGTTTGGCCTGACATGCTTGAAAGTTATTTTGTGTGCCATTTTTGTTGTTTTATTTAGCTCGGCCTCGAAAAGACTTTCTACGACTTTCCAGCTTGCGATCCCTCAACACATTGAATTTCCTTTTTCAATAATGTATTACGCGCGATTTTAATTAGATGACAAGGGTCATAAGGTGGCACAAAAGTAATCCTCCTATCAGAAAATGCTATAAATTTTGCGATTGGCCCCTAATGTCAGTTCTGTTTTGACATTTGTGTAGTAAACACATGCGAAATACACGTTAATAAACAATGTTACGCTACACTGCTCCAGAACGCGGAATATTGGTGACTATTTATTTGAGCAATAATCGGTCGGTGACTTTGGCACAACGTGAATTTCTTCGCAGATTTCCTAGCCGTCCAACGCCTACTGGTGAAACACTGCGACGTTTAGCCGCTCGCCTCGAAGAGACTGGCACAACACGAGATGCTGCCAGGCGTGGCAGACCCCGGAGTAGCCGTTCTGCAGAGAATATTGCTGCTGTAGCCATCGGACCTTTTTTCTTCGAAGACGTCGCGGGCCAAACGGTTACTGTGAATGGTGAGCGCTACAGAGCAATGATCAACGAGTTATTTTTGCCGCAACTTGATGAATTGGGATTGGAAAACATGTGGTGCCAACAGGACGGTGCAACGGCACACACTGCACGTGCCACAACCGATATGCTGAAGGATGCATTTCCGGGCGCCTAATCTCCCGTTTTGGCGATTTGCACTGGCCAGCAAGATCGCCTGATTTGACCGCTCCAGACTTCTTTTTGTGGGGCTTTTTGAAGTCGCGGGTTTATGTCAACAAGCCTCAGACTCTTGCAGCTCTTAAAGACAATATCCGTCAAGAATGTGAGGACCTATCGCCGGAAGTTTTGGCCAAAGTGATGGAAAATGCCATAAAAAGGGCTCAAATGACAATCAACTGTGACGGCGGCCATTTACATGACATCATATTCTCGACTTGATGTAAAAAAAATTAAAAGACCAAATAAAAATAGTCCACAAGAAGAATCAAAGTTTTTCATTTTTTTTTTTAAATTACAGCCAAAAAACATCGGAAGGTTATTTTTGCGCCACCTTGTACAATGCAAAAATTCGTTGGCAGTTTTGATAAAAAAAAGGCTTTTCTGGTGTTGTACCCAGACAATTGAAGCAACTTCTATTATTCGAACCCTGGTCATATTTAAGGCTTCTGACTCGTACCAAAATGTTTTGGCAATAGTTAAGGTTATCAATAAGTTTGTTCTTTAATTTGTTTGCGCCCATTGGTTTATCAGTCACAAAATAACTTAGTATATCTTTCCAATTGGAAAAAATACCTCTTACCATAAACAATAAGATATATTTTCCAATTAAATTTTCCTTTTCCCAGCCATTCACTATTTCATCATAAAAACCATCAAAAGTCAAATTTCGTTTTATGGCAATTTCATCAAACACTAAGGATGTTTCTTTGGTGTCTGGGTTCCATTTTGATACCAATTCGTTAAGGTTTTTAGTTATTTCGTCGTTGAATCCAGGCTTTGTTTTTTTGATGATTTGCCATCGACGAATGGAGTTTTCAGAAGGAAAATTTATTTGAAGGTCATCTCTTATATATCTGTAAGCCGTCGGTAATTTATACATCAATTCAGATGCTAGATCTTTTTCATTTTTTCCCCAGTGAGAATATTTCGATTTCTTGCAGAAAATCATTTCGGCAAATATTTTTGCATTCCGACTTACATTTGGCAAGGACTCAATTAAAGAAGACAATGGAAGAGCATTTTTCTTCTTTAAAGCTTTGTTTTTACGCTTTGCCATCTTAATTTGCTTGCAAGATCTTTTAGTCATCAATGAAACATTTTCTCATCAATTGATTGTATTTTTTCTCAATTTCAATATATTTGCTCTTGTAGAAAAAACTGTTTTTTTCTGACTTTAAGCAGTATTTACATTTTGCATTTTCTATGTCTATGGTATTACCACTAAAAGACGACATAGGCCCCACATCCTGTAACTCTTCAAATGAAAGCTCTTCTGTATCTGGTCTTTTCCGCTCATAGGTTCTCCCTTCAAAGCGAACGGATATGTGATCCTGGTCAGAAGCATTATTATTTTCAAGCAAAATATCACCTGAAAAGATTGAAGGTACTGCTGTTTTTTTAACTTTTTTTTATCTACATCATTTTGGCTAAAATGATTGGAACAAATGTATGGGTTTTTAGCTGGAGGATGTTTTTCTAATGAACATGCATCCATCCACTTTTCAAAAAAAATCGAATCCTCTTTGGGAAATCGGAAAAAAGATAGGATGGGATTGTCACGCTTCGATTATCGACAAGAAGGGACAGCGCATCTCACACCCCTACTTTTTGTGCGCAGAGCCATCTCATCAAAACTATGAACTCTCTGAACTCTCTCTCTACCTTCAAAACACATGAAAAGAATAATTCCACATACGTGTACATCAACCTACATTCACAACGGACGATGATCGAATGGTGTGGCGGACGGTTTCTCTACAGTGCGAAGTGACCGACCGACGTAGAACTGCAACTGATTTGTGTTTGTGTGTGTTGTTTGCTTTCAAACGACATGGCTCATCACATCTTCACGTTGCGTCACTTCGCTGATCGAACGAAAGTATTTGTATAGTGGTAGTCTGAATATATACTCTGGACCAGCGTTGCCAGACTTTTGGCATGTGGATCCCCTTTTTTTCATCCAATTTTTATAATACGCATACTTACCCATTTCGCATGATTATAATTAATTTAATTAATTAATATTGAAAAATATCAAAAATATTTAGAACCACAAACAAGAGAGAGACAAGATTTTACTTTAGACTTTTTTCCACCCACAAATGACAAATCTGTTAAACTTAAAGGCAAATAGACTGGAAACTGGAAAAAAAATTATAACTAGGGGGAGAGGTTTCGCCCAGTGTAAAAATTAAGTTGGTAGCGCATGTCAAGACTAAGGGCTATCTATGTTCATCAAGTGTTTTTTTATTGAATTTATCATGATTTGTCTGGTTTCTGAACGTTGTAAAAATAAGTTTTGGTATTGAAACGTGAAGGTTTTTGGGGTGAGTTATTTTTCCGTTTTCTCAGTTAGTTTTCCCGTTTTCCCTTTATGGTCAAATAATCCCGAAAAACGGGAAAAAACCCTCAATCTGGCATCCCTGCTCTGGACTGAATATGAATTGCGTTCTTGTATATCGGTACAACTTGCAACACAGAAATATATTAAATATATATATATATATAAATATATAGTGCAGGAAATTAAAAATTGTCGACTTTTTCTTTGTATGAAGCGGGGTGTCTTGTTATTAATTAGTCTATGTCAGTATGAAGGAAGTGAGGCTCATTTGTCTGAAGTCACTTGCGTTAGTGTGACTTGCCTTGCCAGCCTTTGGTATAAAAATAACTTTTCTCCATGTTCTTGGAATATGTCCCTTTGTGAGACTGCCAATATCAAGTCCCTTTAATACCGGAATTATAGTGTTGGCAGTTCTTTGCAGCATTATAGGAAAAATATCGTCGAGCCCTGGGGATTTATAGGGAGAGAAAGATCGGATGGCCCATTCTATTCTGTACCCTGTGATCAAATCTCCAGGAAGGTCTGTATCCCTGGTGTTATAGGTATATTCCTCGATGCTTGGCTGAGCAGTACAGCCTGGAAAGTGCGTTTTCAGTAGCAGATTCAAGGAATCTGAACAAGATTCCGTCCAATTGCCTTCGGGGTCCTTGAGAGATCCCAGAGTAACAGGTTCTCTGGTAAGGATTTTCCTCAATCTCGCGGTTTCCGTAGTACCCTTTATTTCATCACAGACATTTTTACATGATTGTCCCTTGGATTTCTGAATTTCGTTTTTGAAGTTTCTCTGACTTGCTTTGTATATATCCCAGTCAGAGTCCAGCTTCGTCCGGTTAGCCGTATTAAGAAGTCTCCTTGTTTCCTTCCTAGTTGAGGCCAGTTTTCTGTTCCACCATGGAGGTGATAATTTAGTTTTCCTTTTTACTAACGGACATATTCCTTCGAATGCCTCTTTAAGAACAGTGACTATTTGCTCGGCTTTCAGGTCGATGTCGTTCGGGCAATTAAGATTACCACATTGTAAAACATCCTTTCTTTTCTCAATCTCCTTGCTAAAAAGAGCCCTATCAGCTTTTCTTGGTGATTGGGGAGGGTTGCAGCAGTTGCCTACAATGAATTCGATGACTCTATGGTCAGAGTAGGATTGCACATTAAGAACGCTCCATTTACCGATAGTAAGGGTGTCGGAGTTATTAAATATCGTTAAAGCTAAAACCTCCTGCCTATTTCTAACTATAAATGTTGGTTCATCTACTTTTTTCGCTACTAGAACATTGTTTTCAATAATAAATTCAAAAACTGACTCACCTCGTGGGTTAATGTCCCCGCTACCCCATTGTGAATGAAGAGCATTGGCGTCACATCCTATTACAATGTCCCATCTCTCCTGTTCCGCTTTGTGGACTAAGGCGTGGGTGATTGGAGCTGGTGGTCTTTCGTCTTCGTAGGGCATATAAACGGCTGATAAATTCAGTGGGGAGAACCCCCTCCGTTCAAGCCTTACCACGGTCTGGTCTAGATTGCTGTAGGTGGATAGAAGTAGTAAATTAATATGTTTTCTAACTAATATGCATGTTCTGTTCTTGCTCTCCGCATTAAGCGGTTTGATGCTGTAGGTTACTAAATCTTTATGATTTAGCCCACATATTTTGCCACGGGATATCCATGGCTCTTGCAATAAGGCAACATCTATTTTCCTTTCCCCTAAGAGATAGATGAGGTTAGCGCTAGCAGCTATGCTGTTCTGTAGATTTATTTCTGCTACTATCATGTCGGTCTTACCTGACCATCCACCACCTTCCTCTCTCTCTCAGTTCTTTCCGTAAAGGGTCGAACCTTGCACCGGGTATTTCCAGTACGGACCTTGTTATTGAACCTCCTCAGCAAAGGCATTGATTTGTGGTTTAGAAAAACCACAATTTCAGTTCCTGCTTCGGAGTGTTCACCTACCTCTAGCACCTCCCAGTTCTCAATATGGAGTTCGGGATTTATGTGCCGTACGTTTCTCTCGATTCTTTCCTTTGGGATATGTGGGCCGGTAATCGAAATCCGACCCTTCGGTTTTGTGAATTCTAACAGGTCCTTCTTTAGGACAAGTCGTAAGTCGGCATTTGCCCATGGAGCCTGTGTAGTTTCAACGAAAGTTTTGAGCCAGTTCATCGTGAATTCGTTATCACAAGATAGGAGTTTAAAACCTTTCAAGGTCGAGAGTTGCTCAAAGAAGGGTAACTGACCCTCCTTGTAAACGATAGTTCCGTTAACACCATCAAGGATGCGCAACTCCATGAGCCTCCATTGGTCTTTGCTCAACCTACGATCCGGTTTGCTGAAGTCCACTACCGTCACTTGGAGATTGGGCTTGGTGGTCGCAATCAGCTTGGCCCTCTTGTTAACCCTACTTGTCGAGGGTGGCGTTAGTGTGTCGTCGTGCCTACCCCTCTTTGAGCTTCCCTTCATCGGCTCACACGCTTATCCGAAGACTACTTCCGCGCCGATTTATGGTTTCTTGAGTCTGTCAGAGACTGAGGTGTACAGCAAACGGCTTTCACTCCTCGTCTCGACCAGACTACCAGCAGCTCGCCTAGTCGTCCCTAGAAAGCGTCGTCTACCTTCTGTGCCTGTCGTTTGTTGGTCGCGTACGTCTGAGACTTTTTTGGAACAGCTTGCAACCGGCTCGGAATCAGGTGATTTCCGAAGCCGAAGTCTCTCATCACCTGAGTTGGGGAGCAAACGGCTTCCCGCCCTCGACGTAAGAGGTCTTCTCTCCATTTGTCCCTGTTTGTTAACGTCATCCCTAGTGGACCTTGCAAGCTTGAGCGTGTTACGGGTTCTATCAAGAGCAGCTCTTTCCTTGTCCGTGAAGGACTTCGGATCACGAATAAGAGGAATGGCATTACGTCTACAATTCCGTATTTTCGTTCTTGTTTCGTCCTTAGTCTTTTGTGTAGAGGCTGGATAGGGCGCACCCCGATCCACTCTACCTGTCCTACTACTAAAACTGCCTATAGTTGAATTACCCTTATCTACAGGGCTGCTATCGCCTGACTTTGCGAGTAACGATTACTTTTCATCCAAAGAAAAGCAGAGGCTTGTCTCCTTCGGATCACCCATCGCCACTTTGCAGTCGTCTACCTGAGGTGCACCCTCACTCAACCGCGGGACAGCCCCGATCGTCGCTGAGAAGGATGGGTCTTCAGCCGGCTTATGCGTTGCCACTGAGAGGGTTGAAGACTCCGAGGTTGCTGATACGGTCACCGTTAGTCCTGACTGGCAGAGGCTTGTCGCCGACTTAGGTGGCCCCATCAGTGTGCTCACGCTCAGGTCACCCCCCGGTACCGACGGTAGAGGGGTGCACTCCTTTGGAGTATCCACCGATACCGACCGCCCCTGGAGGTAGGCCGGCGCGTTGTGGAGTCTCTTTCTATCGTTTTCAGACAGTTCCTGACACTTCTTTGTCCCCAGTCTCTTTACTATTAGCTTGCAGTTTTTTTGCATGTTTCGAGCTGGTGGAGCTGATGGAGAACGATGAGCTAGCGATGGAGCAGGTGTCGCTAGAATCTAGAAGGAGTTTCTCTAGATTAGCGTCAATCACACCACCGCACTAACTCCCGTATTCCGGTCAGTGTTAGTTGAGCTACGAGCACCTGGTCGGTCCGCACTCTTCGCTTTATTTTTCGTTGAAAATGTTGTTATCACTTGGGTCCTACGAGTAAGGGGGAAGAAGATGTCCGCCTGCACTTACCCCCTGTATGCAGGTAAGAGGAAATAGTAGATATAATAGGTAGGTTCTGGGACCACTAGAGTGGTGGAAACCACCACCCTGCGGTTATAGATAGATTGTGGTTAAAAAGTTGTGGTTTTGATGTTCCAATTGCGGTTAAAGTGTGATTGTGGTTTTGATGCTCCAATTGCGGTTAAGTTGTTTACAATTTATTTTAGGAATTGTAGTTTTGATGTTCCAATTGCGGTTAAGTTGTTTACAATATATTTTTATCATGACCTTGACATTGGTAATGAATTTTGCCGTAAGATTACGTTTCCTAAAGGAGCTATTTTTGGGCATAAGTAATAGTGGTCATTGTTTTGTTTTGGTCTAGTTGTTTATAATTTTCATTGTTGAATGCAATGATAAGAACAGACTGCTATTGTTGTCAGTAGTCAGTAGTAGGGGGAAAGTCGAAAGATAACGTTTCATATATGAGTTATTTTGGGAATTATGTAATTGGTGGTCAACGTATTTGTTGAAAGAAATTAGTCTTCTTGTTATGCATACATTAATTTTTTATTCTATAAATAGAATTTATGTGTAATGATGCTTTGATGTTGGGGCATAAAAACCCCTCTGAAATGCTATACATGATTAGTATATCCGACCAAAGAAAAAAAAAAAAAGATTTAAGATGTTGTTTTTACATTATTTATTTATATTTATATTTATTGTAACTCTAATATACATAAGAGAACAGGACTTATGTCACTGTCCAGGAAATCTCCTGCTCTGGTTCTTGCGTTATAAGCCGCCAGTAAATAAATTGCAGCTTTCAGCTGCAACCAGCTCCTAGTTCGTCGAGCTTCCTTTAGTACACCTTCCAGCTCTTGTTTTAATTCTGCAAACTCCCAGCAGGCATCAGCAATTTTCTTCAAATCGTCATTGAAAATATTAAATATAGCGTCCATGGTTTCAACTGAACAGATCAGTGTTATGAATTGAAGTAATGTTATGCTAAGATTTCAAGGAGTTTTTATACTACAAAATCATGGGAATTGTATGTAAAAATGTAATACCACCAAAATTTTGTTTTATCTAGCGGTTTTCATAATGAGGGGATTGCTTCTAGGCTCTAAGGTGATATAGTGTTTGATTGACAGCTGAATGTTCCAACTGTGGTTAGTTAGTAGTTTTCGATTGTGGTTTGCAATGTACGCTTACTATGGGAATCCACATGCAATGGACTACACGCATTAACCATCGCTATCACAGATAATGAAAACATAAAATGCTCCTTTATTTCTTTATTTGAAATTTTGATTTCGGACATGTGGGAAAAAAAAATAAATTATCTGTGCGGTTTGTTGTATTTTGTCAGAAATTTTTGGTTTATTATTTAATTTGATAGTAGTGTTTTGTTATGATATAAATAGGGTGAATCGGTTTGATAGTCAGCAATACCATGGATATCAACGAAGAACTAAACAACATCGAGCTTGGTAGCTTCAAAGACACAGTGAAGCTGTCTAGTTTAGTTAAAGGCCAACCGTACGAAATCGAGCAGATTAAAGTCTGTACGATCAAGTTCGGTCAGAAAGTCTTTGTATTTTCAAGGATTTTCAAGTAAGTACTTACCTAAGAAAATCAAAAGAAAAAAGAAAAAAATGTAAATAGATACTTACTCTTTTTCTTCTCTCTAATAAAGGTTTTTCTTCCGGACCGTTACAACAACATGTCGGAGGAGATAAGGAATGCTATAAGTGAACAAGATTTCACATTGACCTATATTGGTCCGCTGGGCCGATCATCACATATTCAAATTTCAAAAAAAGATCAATAAAAATAACCAAACTTTTTAAAAATTATTCGTTATTTATTTTTCTCTCAACTAAATTTCTTATGATAAAACTGTTTTGAAGGGCGCAGCAGCATTCATTTCCATAGTGGTTTTCACATTTTGGGTGCAAGCAATTTTTTCGTAGAGATTTCAAATTTTCGCAATCCTCTTCAAGCTGCTCCACGTTTACTACCATGTACCACGGGTCGTCAAGCAATCGCTCAATCCATGAAATCTTCTCCTTTCCCTTTACATAAATGGGAGTTGTTACGCAAATATTATCTTTTATGAAGCTCTGCACACTGTTGTATGTGACAGAACCTTCATTCCACATCAGATTGTGATGGTTCCGCCCCAACCAATTGACGCGTTTCTTGGAAGCCGCAGATAGATCATTATATGGAAATGGTGGTTCGATTAGGAAATTTTGATGCTCCTTGTAGCTGAATGTTATCGCCACTTCTTTGTAGATGGAATTGTTGGGTTCAATGCTGAAGCCCTGGACATCCATCGTGATAAAAACTCCCGCAACCATTACATTAAATTTTCAAAAGGGAAAATTATAAATTTAGATGAGTGCTTACGCTCTAACCGCAAATTTCTTTAAATAACTCTTTTTATTTCATTGGTAAGCGGTGTATACTCAACCACACGATCATGTATGAGTACACAATATGCACAAGTCTTATCCGGTATATTATTTGTTGTGTGAAATTCCACTCTAATATCCAGGGGGCCCGTTTAAACAGCCTCCTTTTGATGTGTCACATCGATGACTATGATTGGGGCGTCTTTCTTAAATTTGCTACGCTATAAAATTGGTTGAGGTTCACGCATGTAATAGCTCTGCTGAAATTTCACATACATATCATACAATTAGGCATACCGATTTCGATCAAATTTAAGATTGAGATCATCATACGGGTATGAATCAGAGTTTAGATGCACTTTAATATTACTCAAATCACAATGTTGAAATAAATTAGCAGACTGAAAGACGATTAAAATAAACCGTGGTCTCTCGCTTTGCGGTGAAAGTTTCACATTCCACAAATTGTGTAGTCCCTGCGACAGTACAGGGTTGTAGTGACAGTCCCAACTTCGAAAAGACATTGTCAAACGTTGTCCACTGTTGATCGTGTTGAGAATTTCCAATTTAGAAAAATCAGCCAGTTGTATATGAGGCATTTTCCATGTAATATTGATAATGTTTAATTTAATTTTTTCTTTGGCATCAGATGAAAAGAATGACTCCTGATCAGATTTTGAGCGCAGTAATATGAGCCCATGCTTAGAGTTCAATACAATCTTATTAAAGTCCTCGGCAAAGCCCATTAACATTTTGAGTGGCACGCAAAAATTAAAATACCCGTTCTCTAGTTGCGAGTCTTCTCCCCCGACAGATCATCCAGCATTTTTCAACATTAGGCTTTCATTGATATTGAGGGAGACATAATTTTTAATCATCGTGGTCACTCCTAGATATCGTGTACGATCTACTTCAATTCCATTGATTTCGTATCGGATCTCATCAAAGAGAAATGCTATGCAATTGTTTTTAAATTTTATATTATGTGATATTGTTCCATTATCGAGAGTTACAAATCCCTCGATATAAATATAACTTTCACTAGGCAGCACATATAGATCTTGATTCTGAATCGCTATTCTTATCTCATCAGTATTTTTAAATGATTGCATATACGGTGCATAGCTATGGTATTCCTTTTTTATTATGCTTTCATCATAAGTGGGCTTTTGTAGTACATTCAATATTTCACTCATGATTTTTTTTTTGGTTTTTGTTAGCAGCCGGAAACCCAGTGATTTTAAATATTCCCTATTGTTTGCAGTTAATTTTTTTTTTTTCGCGACGGTTCCCTCCTAATCACTGTTGTGGGTCGTGTGACTGCTGGTGATGAAGTGATGAAGGGTGTTGATTTATTGTTGTTTTTATTGTAAACAATCATTGGTCCTTTGGTTTTAAATGAAGTCTAGGTGTAATGGTTTCTCCACGAAAATTTATCAGATTACCGTTTTGATCAATGACTTTAACAGCTATTGAACTTATCTGTCGGGTGGTTACTGGCAAATAGATGACATTCTTAGGAATTTTATCTAATTTATATCCGGGGCTACCATTTAGCGAAAACTCATGAAGGGTGTGTGCTGGTGCATTATTAATATACGATCCACTCACGATATTACATTCAATACGTACAGCATTGACTCTTGTTATATTGATAGGCAAGTCAGAATTGTTCTCTTCTCCTCCTTTTAACTTTCTCTTACTAAATCCCAATAATGAACCGATTGTTCGATCTGCGGTAAAATCAATGTCATCACTACAATAAATTTCAGTTTTCAGTGTATTGTAATTGGCGTCAATATAAAATTCTCCAGTCTTGTTTATACTCTCATACTTTTTCTGCAAAAATGTAGCTATATCTTCGAATTCATACGAACCAATTGGAAGTTCAATGACTGTGTCTCGCACATGAAACAAATTGTTTTCCAAATCAATATTGGGTACAGAGTTAAATGTATGGAAATCAACGAGACCACACTCGTAGTCCCTATCCAAATCTATTGATGGAAAATAATTTGCCTCCAGATTTGGTGTGTCGCCAGTTAAAATTAGTGTTATTGACATCTTGAACGTTAGTTGAACAATGAAATTGAAAACAAATTTTACTTTGTTTTTGCATTACAATACATCCGTTTTTTTAATCCAAGAATTATGTTCGCTTGAAAATCCCAACCATTTGACTAGAACTTTGTCTGCCCTGGTATTGAGAATCTTCTCCACGAGATAACTATTTGGATATCTTGTTTTCAACAGCGCATACTGATAGAACGCTCCTTTGATGACATTACCCTTATAGTCCTCCAAAATTACATACATTTTTGGATTAGTATTTTGAACTGTTTTGATTTTAAAGAATTCAGTCGTCCAATTGGGGGTGTAACCCTTTTCGAAAATGTGTTTATATTTACTGATTCGTACACTGTCTCGCCTATGAAACATTGGTTTATTAAATATTTTCAAGTTACTGTAAACTGTGTTTAGAAGCATTTTTTCATTGTTGGAGTTCACACTGCTTGGTGACATTTTAATGGTACGATGTTTTGTATTATTATATCTAGCAATCAATTGTTTGTGGAGATGTACCCATTGATATGATCCACGGTAACTAAACTCTTTCCACATTAAAGCCTTGAATGTTCTATTGAAACGTTCAACTATTGATGCCTTCAAAATACTAAATGTTGAATAGTGATTAATACTGTACTGTCGCATTAGAGTTTGAAATTGTTTGTTGAAAAATTCTTTTCCATCATCGGTTTGTAGATTCTTTGGTGAGCGGTGCGAATCGACAAGAATGATTTTCATCGCTTCACTGACACTGGAAGCTGTTTTAGTTTTAAGCGGTACAACCCAGGCAAATTTCGAAAATGTATCAATGAGAGAGAGAAGAAAACGGTGCCCCTTGTTAACTTTTGAATATTATCCCATTTCTACTAAATCTGCTTGCCAAAGGTCATCTATTCCCTTCATTATGACCCGACGACGTTGGAAATTTTTGCGTGCTTGTCTATGCAGCTCACCTACTAGTCCTTTTTTCACATTAATATTCATTTCTTTGCCGATTGCATGTGCTCTAATTTAGTCAGGATTCTCGGTTCCGGTTCCACGATTTGATTGAATGTGTATGCTTCAAACCCTGCCAGTCTATCTTCAATATATTTAGCAAGTTCTTTTATATCCTTGCTTAGATTTTCAATGAGCAATTTATTTGATTTTATTTCCGATTGTAAATCCTTTGTGACTTTTTCAAGGTTTTTTCTAAAATTGTCCGCCAAGAGTGTGTTGTCTTTTTGTGATTTTAAAGCCAACTGACTGTGACTGTCTATGATGAATTTCTTTGACACTGCATCATCGTCTTCAATTGGTGTTGCTAAATTTTTTATTCGTTTAAAATGAAGGTTTATATTCCGATCACGATCCATATTAAAGCCATTGGCTTTTTTAAGTCTATTATCTTTGAAGATATTGGGAGAAAAGTGACCAAACTTGTCGACACTCATGTTGCAAATGATTGTGTGTAACTAGAATTATGCTATTATATTGCTCTCTTTGAGTTCTTCAATAATGGAAACAATTTCATTATTATGTCCCGTGTGACCTGCCGATTGTGATGAAATTAAAAGTCGCAATCTATTGACTATTTCATTGGGATCATCCCAGTAAATATAATTAGTTTTCTGCAGATTTACGCTCATTAGACCAGATCCTTTACGAATTGTTTTATCATTGAAAAACCTTTTTATAATATGTTTGTACTTGAATGCCTTTGTGCCTTTGATTTGGCCATTTTCATCGTATTGGCGTTTATGTGCACTTGTTGTAATGAGAATTTCCTTGTAAATTTGCAAATCAGAAGAATTGTAGTTTTTCGATGGTGTTTTGTAAAACAAAAGCTCAAATAGTCCGGGTGTTAGGGGCCAGTTTTGATCACCAATTGAAATACTATTTTCTCTTAGTACAAACTCTTTATTACCAAATCTCCATTTTGTGTTTGAATCTCTATGTGGACCATATAAATTATCTAATTTTTTGTTCCGTTCCAGTTGGGTCAAATCCAATTTTGAATATACATCGCTTTTATTAGTGTCATCGTTTTGCGAATAGAAGGCATATATCTAAGTGACTGGAATCACTTGAATTGAATTTGATCGTATCACTCTCATCTTTATAGTCAAAATCAACCGGTGTGTTGTCCTTTTTCAAAGGTGTACTTGTATTACCTTCCGGGTGAGATTTTAAAAGTCTAGGCTTGGTTTCATTTCCATAACTTTCAACGATTTGGTTGAGAGGTTTGGTGATTGGCTTAAATGTGTCTTCCAACAAGTCCAGTGCATCTGATTTTTGTGACTTGAAACTATTGAACTTTTTCCGCAATACATTTCTGGTCTTTATAACATCTCTTACTATTTTTTCATTCATTTTGATCAGATCAGATCAATCAGATCAGCTTGTAGTTACCAGATAATATCAGATCAGATTAGTCTCATGCTGTTGTAACAGCTTGAGAACATAATTATATACTGATCCGAAAATTGTGAAATATTGATATTTATTGTTGAATAAAGATATCAAATCCTTTTCTATAACGACCATCATCGATTGGATCGTCTTTGTTGATATCAAGAAATCCATATTTATCCTTCCAACACTTGTTGCATATGTTTGAGAAATCTTCAAATTTCATATCGGCACCCACATGATCGTTGTATAATATATGCTTCATATTCATTTCATCCTGTTTGAACATGATAATCATATTTGCATTATCACGTATTAAATGTTTAGGAATTCGTGTATATGTTTGACACAAATAAAAGCAATCAATCTTCCTATGACGACCCATACAAAAATATGACCGAATATTGTTTTGTTTCTCACATGCGACATCATCGAAAATAATAATCGAATCAATTTTTGCTTCATCGGGCTGTAGAACATCTTCATTTGCAGAGAATGTATGAAATCCCATACCTTTTATAGGTTGTAGTAGTTGCTGTAGATATTGGTACTTTGGTTGATACAACGACTTTGAATACAAATAAATATTCTTGAACTTTACTCCATTGGGACTTTCGATTAAACCTATCATAACGTTGGTTTTGCCGCAGTTTGATGGACCCACTATCAATGCTCTTATTGTGTTTGGTAAAAGTAAACTATGTCTCGGTGACGATAAACTATTAATTGAAAAATCTCTGTTGCGAACAACAAGATCGTTTTGCTGTTTAATAAAACGCATTTCAATAATGAGTGTTGACACATGTACTAAAAACCTGTGCTTTTATTGATTTTGTTTTAGTCTCTTGTTTAGACTTGATCACTGCGCACTGAAAATGGTAGTCTTTTATAAAAAGCACTTTAGTCGCAATCCAAACACAGCTGGACAAGGACTTGTAGACAATATTATTAATTCCCTACCAGTTGAACTTCACTTACCAGGCTATGATATTGCCTATTCTCAGAGAAAAGATATAAATAAACGGCACGCAGCCGATCAAATATTAAGTAACAAGGCGTTGACAAGAGTAAATTCCAAGGAAAGTAGTTTCGCTGAACGTGCAAACGCTTGGTTCGTCACAAATGCCATGAAGGCAAAAGTAAAATTTGGTATATGCAACAAAACTAAGGGGCAATCTGATGGGAAGAAAAAATGTAATGCCGGGAATAAACTTTTTAATAAGGCTGTGCAAAATACTAAAAAAGTTTTACTACAAGAATAACCCACTGATATTGAGAGTGCAATACAAATTGCAAGAAAAGTCATATATAACTCATTGAAAAAAAAAAATCAATGATTCAAATACCACGTATAATACCGCTACCTAAAATTGGAGGTTTACTACCTCTAGTTCCAATACTAACAGCACTCGGGGCAATTGGAGGTTTAGCATCTGGTGGATCCGCAATCGCTAAGGCCATACATGAAGCCAAGTCTGCTCGAAAGCAATTCGAAGAAGCAAATCGTCATAATAAAACTATGGAGGCCATAGCAATGGGAAAAGGTCTATATCTGAAACCATACCGGAAGGGCTACGGTTTATTTTATCATTCGCAGCCAAAAAACTAATAAGAAAGCTACCCAGGCGAGCACTTACAGATAGCGATTTGGTCAGATATAAATTAAAATTGAATTAAACACGTAAATATAATTTTTCCTCATATGAGGAATTGAACTTTATTTTCCGATCGTACTACTAAGACTAAAACTGATAATGAAAAATGAAATGAGTTTCCATAAGAAACAGTTTGTCGCGTCAGCATAAAAGTTGTTGCGCGTGTTTGGGGAACATGATGCTGCTGTCTGTTCGTGGGAAACTTTGCTCGGCATCATATTGCCAGGAATTTCGTGGGAAACTTAGCGTTCCCATAACTACTCTCCTTCTTTAGTGAAGTCGTCCTCGGCTTCTTTTAAGTTTTCTAAGATGTCCATAACAAAATTCTCTTGACTCCTTTTGTTGAAGGGTAAATTGTTCTTAGTATCATCACGTCTTCGGCAGATCCAGAACGCTGTTATAAGTATGGTTGTGGCGGTAAACATAGCAATATATAGAATAAGCCATAGCCAGTTTTGAGTTTTAATTTCTGTCTTTAAGTGGGCGATGTGTTCCAAATTCTTCGTATTGACCGCATTCAGATATGGCAATGAAAGTAATGTCAGGTGATCGGAAAAATTTATACTCTGCACTATAGGGACTTCCGGATTAATGTAGCTGTTTCCTTTTTCGTTTAAATAAGTTGACCCGTTTATAGTGATCCTTTTTTCAAACATCACTAAATAGGTTCCGTTGATTATAATTGGCAAACTATTTTCCTCTCGAACCTCAACAATATTATCATTTATAATAATAGCACCGTCGTCGATCAGGCTGATAGGATTAACATGGTGAGAAGTTGTTGTCATGCAGGATGCCGTGTTGTTATTCAGTAATTGATAGACGCATGTATTGTTTGAATCAATTTGACAAAATGTCGATGAAGTAGCCTTTTTACAATTTCTTAATGGTCGATAGCTTTTTCCACATCTGGCAGCAGCATTTGTTCCCAAAAATAAAACTTTGTCTTCGCGAATAACAGGAAATATTTTTACAAAATTGCAAACAAACTGAATCTTGGGATATTTAATTAAAAAGTAAATAAGGTTTACATCTTGTAAGATTTTGAGCTTAGAATTATATAAAATGTCATTTATACTAACATCAGCAAGTTTTTCGGTTTTTAAAACATATTCAATTTCTTTGCTATCTCAAATAATTGGATTTATAACATTCAGTTTTCCTAAAGTGACTGAGTAAATGATGTTAGTAAGATCTAGTATAATTGCTTTATTTCGGTTTATTACTAGTTCAAATAGATGACCGGCATCAACTTTTGCTTTAGTGGTTTTTAATAAAACGTTTACTGTTTGTGTTAGTTGGTTAATTTTAACTTGTAAATCTGTATTAATTATTATTTGTCGCTCATGAGCTTCAATTAGAGCTTCTTCTTTTGTTCTTACTTCGTTAAAGTCATCAAAGTCGGGAGTTCCAGCTACATACTTTAGCGCTGTTCCCAAAAAATGTATGCTTCGAGCATGGCGGTGGTGAATTCTGAGGGTGGATAAAAGATGTGAAATTTGGTCAACATCTGCCTGCAACGATTTCCATAAACTAGCATCAGGAAACAATGCAGAGAGCTTAAGAGTCTCCAAAGCCATGTTCTCATAACTATTTAGTAAGATTTGTTCGGTGTGTCAGATAGTGGAAACCGTCGTAAATCGCGACCATACCATCGCTGATGGGTATGTAGTAGGACTGTGAGTAATCCATTAGTCTGGGTTGGGATAGTGAAAATATTTGAAGTCTGAAAATAGATTAATTATCTAAGGTTATTTTTATGTACCTCCTTGTTATCAATAAGGACCGTGGTCCCAAGATCAGCTTGAACTATCTTTTGGATAAAGAGTTTTGAAAATTTGTTGCCGATTCGTTTATTCGTTCTAACGAACACCTTGTCACCTGGTCTATATACACGTGTGTGTCGATTTCGATTATGGTAATCTAAGTCACTTTTTTGGGTTTGTAATAGCTTTTTTGTTATCTCGTCTTTTAAGGTAGTTGGTATGGCATGAATAATATCGATTGGTCTATAGTTAGTTACTGAATGTATTGTTCTATTGTATTTTGCCGTGGCAAGTAAAATTAACTCTGCAGAATCTTGAATATTCTGTTCTAGTTTCGTGCATCTAGCTATTTCAGATAGAGTACTATGAAACCTTTCCACCTGTCCGTTTGTGGTACTATGAAATGGTGGTGTGTTGAACACGACTATTCCAAAATGATCTCTGAGCAGTGATCTAATTGTTTCTGAGTTCAATGAACGCTCATTATCAAACACAATAGTTTTCGTGTTTTTGAATATGTTAATTATTTCGAGAAGAGGTTCTTTGATGTCTATAATAGCACGTGATTTGATTGGTTTAACTACAGCAAATTTTGAGAACTTATCTAAACATGTGAGGAAGTGAATTCCTGCTGTTGAATAGATGTCTATATGTAGAATTTCTCCGGCGCTTTCGGGTATGGGCGATTCTCCTACTTTGGGTCTCGGTGGATGTCTTTGATACTTAGCTTCATGACATATTTTGCAGTTGGAAACTATAATTTTCAATTTTTCTTGCATTTTCGGGAAAAAGTAGTCATTAAGAATTTGTTTCTTATTCTCACGAGCTGATCGGTGAGCTCTATTGTGTTCCGTGGTTAATATTTCTGATTGGTCATCCTGATTAAATATGTCCGTAACAAACTTTTCAGTATGAACAAATTTTGTTGAGGGAAATTTTCTTGAAAGACCATCTTGAATTTGAGATAGGATATGTAAGTCGCAAAGAATGGCGTTTACAACACTAGGATTTACAATATCTTGAAATATTCGAAAGAGTTCATCAATACTACTGAATGCAACAGTATGTCTTATCTGACACTTAAAAATAATTTTGGTTGTTTTCGTTAGTTCCGCTCCTGCATTAAGTATAATTTGGTTTTTAAAGCAATTAATAGGGTTTTTAACTGTAGGAAGTGTGTAGGTTAAAGATTCCTCACTATGTATTGTACAGGAATCCCCATCTTTAGAACAATCTAATGCATTGATGTGTTGCCTCGATAAAGCGTCAGCGACAAAATTTTCACACCCAGGTTTGTAGTGAAATTTTGGAGAAAACTCTTCCACTAATGCTCTCCACCTTCTCATTTTAATATTTGGGTTCTTATCCGATATTGTAAACGTCAGGGGCTGATGATCTGTATAGATGTTCAAGTTTCTTACACCGTATAAATAATGACGAAGTTTTTGTAAAGACCACAGTATAGCCAGTAACTCTCGTTCATTAGTAGCATAGTTTTGTTCCGTAGAGGATAGCGTTCGAGAGATCATAGTTATCGGTCTGCCACCCTGAGAAAGGACAGCACCGAGTGCATGGGATGACGCATCCGTCGTCAAATCAAATGGCTTTTCATAATCTGGGTAAAAAAGTAATACATCGTCTGAAGCAATGATTTTCTTAATTCTGTTAAAAGCATCATATGCTTCTTCATCAAAATCTATACTTATGTTTTTGGATTGTTTAGTGCCTATACTACCATTCTCACCGCGTAGGTATTTTGTTAAAGGTTTAGCAATTTTAGCATAATCCCTTATAAAGCGCCTATAGTATCCTGACAATCCAAGAAAAGAACGCAAACTACGGAGTGTTGTAGGCACTTTGTATTCAACGATATCTTTGACTTTGCTCGGACAGGTTTTTATTCCCTTATTTGAAACTACAAATCCCAGAAACTCGACTTCTTCTTTAAAAAATGTAGATTTTTCCAGCGAAACTCGCATATTGGCCTGAAAAAGTTTTATTAAGATTCGTTCTACATCTTCGAGATGCTTTTCTTTAGTTTCCGAAAATATAATAATATCGTCGATATATACATGGCATGTTTTACCTATTTCTTCTCTGATGACGTCATCGATTGCCCTTTGAAAAATACTAGACGCATTCTTTAACCCAAATGGAAGCCTGCAAAATTCGTACTTTCCATTGTTTACAGAAAATGCTGTCTTTTCTCTATCGCGCTCGGACAAATTAATTTGATGGAAACCAGACTTCAAGTCGAGTGTTGTAAAGTACGAAGCTTTACCTAGATTTGCAAGAATAACTCCAGTATCTGGAATCGGATATTTATCATTTATAGTTTTGATATTAAGTTTTTGAAAGTCTATAACGAGGCGCATCTTACGTCTGCCCATCTCATCAGTTCCCTTTTTATCTACAACCCACAAAGGACTGTTGTAGGGAGACCGTGAAGGTCTTATTATTTTGTTTCGAAGCAAGTCAGCAATTTCAGCATTGACAAACTCGGCCGCCGCCATTGGATATGGATACGGCTTCGAATAAATTGCTTCATTATCTGTGGTCCTGATAGTTGCGACGACGTTTGTATTGAATGGTAATAACTCATTGGGGTCGGCAAAAACTCTAAATTGACGTTTTATCATTAAAGAAAACTCGTCTCTTGAACTTGAAGAATTATTTTCATTTTCTGACGAGATATTATTTACATCGCAACAATAAAAATACATTAATTTTTCTTCTCCACCACTAAAAGTCAAAATGCCTTTATTTAAATTTAACTGTGCATTAATATCTTTCAAAAAATCAAATCCGATGATACCATCAAATGTTTTCAGTGTAGGAAGTATGAAGAAGTCTACATATCTATTGAAAATATTAATACAACACTTAGCCATAACCTGATCGGTGCCATGAATTGATTTAACACTAAAAGGTCGTTTTACTGGCTTGATGGCTCTTAAAGAAGCGAGGTTTTTGATGTAGTTCTTTGAAGCGCCAGTGTCTATTAGAAGCTTAATTTCTTTTCCTGCTAATGTCCTGGAGACGTATGGCAGGAGGGACCTACCCCTAAAAAATTAATCTCATCTGTAACTTCTGCTGCCTGGATTTGTAAAGAGGTGCGACACTCATCTTGTTGTTCATTAAAATATCTTTCCTCATCATTGAAGGAACAATAACATAGCTGGCTACTGTCTGCATAATGTTCGTTATAGTTCACATCAGCTGGTGGAGGCAGAAATTCACACTGATTCATATTATTGATTCTTTGTATTTTCGGAAGTGTCTGTCTGTCTGAGTCGAAACGTCGCTTAAATGTTCTATTT
This sequence comes from Cheilosia variabilis, assembly GCA_951230905.1. Classification (NCBI taxonomy): domain Eukaryota; kingdom Metazoa; phylum Arthropoda; class Insecta; order Diptera; family Syrphidae; genus Cheilosia; species Cheilosia variabilis. The sequence goes on along the minus strand of OX579676.1, from coordinate 96,139,158 downwards.
TGTTGATTGAGTGCAACGGCTTGCGGGTTAAGATTGGTTGATTGATCATTTGGATTGTTTAAAGGTCTTTGAGTGAAGTTAGAGTTCTGGTTAGAATTATTTACGGGTCTTTGGTACTGAGTAGGTTTTCTTAAGCCAGAAAGACTAGGGTCAATCTCCATTGGTTCTTGTTTGGGTTGTACTGGATGAGCGATTTGTCTGTAGTGTGGAGAATGGTGAGGAATATATTGGTTGTTGCTATATGACTGCTTTGATATTGCGTAGTTTTGTCGCTCATTTCTGTTAGAAAAAGAGTTTGCAAAAATATAGCGCTCCTGGTTTGCTTCCAGTTCTTGCGCAAGAGCTAATGCACTTGGCATATCGGCAGGTTGTGAGGAAAACAGAATATATTTGGTTTCTGTAAGCCTGAGATGAAAATTCGAAGGGCGTCTTGTCTATACTTTTGTCTTAAAGAATCAATTAAGGTTTTGTTACCTTCATGGAGCATTATCGTTTTATTGATAATAAGAGTTACCTTTTTCTCTACCTCATCATAAAACTGAACAATCGACATTCCACCTTGGCGCAATGTTGACATTTCTTGCTCTATTAAATATATTGGTTTCTTGTCCGCATATGTAAAATCTAAACGTGCAATTATTGCTTTGAAATTAAGAACTGTGCTGAATGAAGCTAGAACTTGGTCCGCAGAACCAACGATTTTGTTCCGAATAATGGCAACTGCTTGATAGTGCTTTGAACTGCCGTCGTATTGTTCAAATAATTTGTACGCCGCAAAGGCAGCTTGACGCCAAGATATGTAGCGAATTTGCTCGCCTGAAAACTCAGGTAGTGACTTAACCAAGTCCAAAGATTCCTCACATTCTTTTTCAGGGTCAATAGTCACAGCTACATACTCTTCTACGGAAGCAGTAGTATCTAAAGCGTTTAACCTTGCCGTAAGGCTGTCTAATGTCCTTTGGAAAGCTACTTGTTGCCTGCTTGTTGCTATTTGAACTGCAGCAGCTATTGCCGCTCTAATTTGCTCTGCATACATATTCACTTACTCAGAAACTTTCACAAATTTCACAAACAAAATCAATATAACTAGGTATTTAACTTAAATAATCAAAAACTATTCTCTAACTTACAAAATAAAAATGATCTGCATCTCATTCACGGCTTTTCGCTCCCTTTGTATCCAGTCAAGTTCCTTTTCTATCAAGGCTTTCACGTTCACTTGGTTTTATTTATGTATCTGTTGTTTTAAGTTTTCCCCTTTCCTTATGAGGGTGTTTAACTTTCACTTGATTTTAAAATATATATTTTTGTTTCGCTAACTGCGTATCCAGTCAACTCACTTTTCTATCAATGCTTTTCTCGTTCACTTGGTTTTATTATTAGTATTTTTGTTGTTTTAAGTTTTTTCTTTTTTTATGAGGGAGTTTCACTCGATTTTAAAATAAAATATTTTTGTTGTTCCCGTCTCTTATGAGGGTAAGTACCGGTGGGTTTGTTAAAGTTGGGCGCCAATTAAAATTAAATTAAACACGTAAATATAATTTTTCCTCATATGAGGAATTGAACTTTATTTTCCGAACGTACTACTAAGACTAAAACTGATAATGAAAAATGAAATGAGTTTCCATAAGAAACAGTTTGTCGCGTCAGCATAAAAGTTGTTGCGCGTGTTTGGGGAACATGATGCTGCTGTCTGTTCGTGGGAAACTTTGCTCGGCATCATATTGCCAGGAATTTCGTGGGAAACTTAGCGTTCCCATAACTTATACAAAACATGTGCCTCACTTTAGAGGGATTTTTATGCGCGATACGTTACCAAAAAAACCCTATCAAATTGAGTGTGGTATTGTTAATCTGGATTCTTCTTTCGGTTCTGGAACACACTGAATGATCTAGGAAACAACATAGAATACAACTATCAGCAACACCAAAATTATAATTCTTTTAACTGCGGTCACTTGTGTCTGAAATTTCTCTTCAAAATAAAAAAAATAAATAAACAATAATTAAAAAAGCAAACTGTTTTCTATATTACAATTTTTTATAAGGACAATTTGAATATGAAGATGATGATGTTTTTTCTTCTTTCTTGTCCGTGTTAGATTTGAAAGGGTTCTTAGATATGACTGCCACTTTTTGAAACAAGATCAATTTTTCGTTCTCATTTCACAATCTATGAAATTGTCATATCATATGTTTGCTTATACTTTTTCACATCGATCAATTCGACATCGGAACGGTACGTCGTGTCTTGTAATGTAAATATTTCAATTTCACCATTACTCGTAATTCTTTCACTGGAATATTCACGATATTCATAACAAATTATGGCGAGTGTACGTCTCTATCGTAAGAGCACCGTATTGTTAGATCCAACTGATCGTATTCTAACTTAAAATGTCTGTAAAAAATATTTTCACTTTCAATTATTCCTTGGATCTCTTTTTCTTTTTTCAGAAAATCTTGCCTGAATGCTTCTATGGCCTCTTCGACAGTAAAATAATGTTTTACAGGTTCTTCTGTTGTTGTTGCTTTGATTGTGTCATTATTTTGTTGATCATTTTGTATGATCTCATTGATCTTCATCAATTGAAAGGACAAATCAATTTTTAAAGTATCATTACTAGGTAGCAGCAAAGAAAATTCCAAATTTCCTCCTTATCAGTACCGGCTGATAGATTTAACGGTATTGGGATGGCTTGTAATAAGCCCCATGAAAGGCACATTATCACAAAGAAGGATTTATACATTTTGTTTGATTTGATATATATATAGAGAGAGAGAGAGAGATATACACACCACTGAAAAGTCAAATGGAAACTAAATCATTCATCTTTGAATAAACTCTTTTTATTTATTCTGTTATATAGTGACATTATTTTTTTTGTTTGCAATATTCTCCTTTTTAACATATAACAACCACAAGTGTCGGGTCCCACTTCACATGCATCCGATGACCAGCTGCATGTTGAATAATGACATCCATATTTAGAATTAACAATAGAAACATGAGCGTATTCACATAATTTAATGTGACAATTTAGAATCTCCCTGTAGTGATCAACCAACAAATTTTCCTTGTGATCTATTAAAAAGTCAGGAATTCGTTTCATAAGCTGATCACAATCTGTGTCCACCATCCTTTCAATGCGGCGTTTTTACTATTTGGATTTATTTAACACCCTTATATCTTTCTTATCAATGTCATTAAATATACACAGCTCATTAAAACTATTCGTTATTCTCAAGGGATGAAAACCATCAGTAGTTGTCACACCTAATATAGTTATTGAACCACCGATTACTTCAATTTTTAAATGTTCGTTTACAGTAAATTGATACGGTACTGTTGTTAGATTTCCTGGTACTGGATCTCCTCTACACATTTTCAACAACGAGCATTTACTACCATGCTCTGGCGTTAGATGAACTGATAAACTATAATCAATTACACGTACTCTTACAATTTTAAAATATTTCCACGATGTATGACAAATGCAATATTTATCACCCGATTTTATAGTTTGAATCCAAAACATTGGTTTTCTATTAGATAAAAACTATTTTATAAACACGTACGCAACATGTACTCCCATTGGAAGACCACGAAAGACAGCCACAATTTTTACTACTCGTCGTGACCAAATGCAACCAAATCATTTTTAACAATTAATCAAACTATAATGGCAACAATTCTATTTATAGAATAAATATATGCACAACAACAACATAAAACCTTGGCCCCCAAAAATAGCTCCTATAGGAAAATTCATTACCAATGTCAAGGTCATGATAAAAATATATTGTAAACAACTTAACCGCAATTGGAACATCAAAACCACAATCACCCTTTAACCGCAATTGGAACATCAAAACCACAACTTTTTAACCGCAGGGTGGTGGATTCCACCACTCTAGTGGTCCCAGAACCTACCTATTATATCTACTGGAATTGAATTAAAACTGAAGGTCCCCAGGTATTCAGAGTTTGCGCTTGCGACTGAGCACCCCCCCAGCTTTCACAACGAATAGAACAATAGTTGTCCGTACGAGTACAAGCGTTAAGCATGAACCTGCACAGACCACACATGACCACATCCATGCTATAACCCTAAGTCCTAGGATCGCGAACGGATCGTACCTAGGCTCCACTATCCGCCACCTGGTAGGGAACCACCCCCCAGGTGGGGATGTCGTTTTAATCACGGACGTATCGACACCACGGGTAAACTGGAAGATGGCCATTGTGGAGAAGGAATTTCTTGGAAGAGATCAAAAGGTCAGATCTTGTCTATTAAGACTACCAGACGGAAAGTATTTAGTAGCGTCGACCACTTCAACTACTCTATCCGCTTGAGCTGTCTTCTTGCCCGGCGGAGGATGTTAAAACTTAAATATCTACTTAGGTTCAAAACTTACTATTTACCCTATTACGAAATGTCAATTATTGTAGTTCTTATTCAGTCCAAACTTATTTTCTATTTTCAATTAATTCTTATAAAGGGTGATTTTTTAAGAGGTTTAGAACTTTGTTTAAAAAAAAAACACAAAAAATTCGAAAAAATGAATGAAATATTTATTTGAATCGATAGTTTGAACCTTGCAATTTAATGTTTAAAGATAATTTCATGCAAATGTTGACCGCGGCTGCGTCTCAGGTAGCCCATCCGCTGAGTCCAATTTTGGCATACTCTTTCACACATATCGGCCGGTATCTCACGAATGAATGCATGGATGTTGGCTTCCAGTGCGTCAATCGAAGCGGGCTTGTCCCTATACACATTAGCCTTGGCATACCCCCACAAAAAATAATCTAATGGTGTCAAATCGCACGATCTAGGCGGCCAATTGACCGGCTCGAAACGTGAAATTAACTGTTCACCAAACTCGCCTCGCAATTGCGCCATTGTTTCGCGTGCTGTGTGGCATGTGGCACCGTCTTGTTGAAACCACATATCATGCAAGTCAAGAACTTCCATTTCGGGCAAAAAAAAGTTTGTTATCATCGCTCGGTAGCGTTCACCTTTGACAGTAACGCTGCGATTCGCATCATCTTTGAAGAAATATGGCCCAATAATGCCGCCGGCCCATAAACCGCACCAAACAGTGGCTTTTTCGGGATGCATTGGTAGCTGTTGCAATGCTTCTGGCTGATCTTCACTCCAAATGCGGCAATTTTGCTTATTTACGTACCCATTCAACCAAAAATGAGCCTCATCGCTGAACACAATTTTTCGATAAAAAAGCGGATCCTCGGCCAGCTTTCCAAGAGCCCATTCACCAAAAATTCGGCGTTGTGGTAGGTCGGCTGGCTTTAGTTCTTGCACCAGCTGTATCTTAAAAGGCTTTACGCCCAAATCCTTCCGCAAAATTTTCCACGTAGTGCTGTAACAAAGGCCTAACTGCTGGGAACGGCGCCGAATCGACATTTCGCGGTCTTCTGTCACACTAGCTGATACGGCCGCAATATTTTCTTCACTACGCACAGTACGTAAACGTGTTGGTGGTTTAATGTCCAACAAAGTAAATTTGGTGCGAAATTTGGTCACAATCTTCCGAATAGACTGCTCAGAAGGTCGAGAATGCCGATCATAAAATGGAAGCAGCGCGCGATGAACATTTCGAACCGAGCACGAATTTTGATAGTAAAATTCAATAATTTGCAAGCGTTGTTCATTTGTAAGACGATCCATGGTTAAATTGCAAACCAAACTGAAGCTGTTTGACAGTGACACAAGGTACTAAACACACGTCAGCTGTCAAAACCAGTGTTGCCAAAACCAAACCAGCTAAAAAATCACCCTTTATAAACTCATGTACTTTAACCTTTTTACTAGTCCTAACTTTGAATTCGCTAACCAATTTTGTATTTCCCGTTTTTTATAATAAACTAAGAAGAAAATATTTTACTCCTTTCATTTTCCACGGATCTTTTTTTACACTACATGCTGTGTTTAGCTTCTTTATTAATGAACTTAAAAATAACAGAGACACGTATTAAAATTGAGTGGACTGTACTTGTGACCCGCACTGATCAAAGATTGCTTTATGACAAAAAAAAAGAAATGTACTGGGCACCGTATATATAGGTGCCTGTGGTGTTCTGCACATCACACAAAGGTCGGTCGCAGGTACCGTTTCCCAATCGTGAGTTATCGGCTCGTCTGCTTTGCTCATCCTTCGTTACGCCGCTGGGATGTCACGATGTTCGGTTGTTTCTGTGTTGTCTGGCTGTTGGTGAAAGAATTCGCTCTTGTTGTTGTTGCTCGTGGGGTCTGGGTTTGTGACCATCTGGCTGCCCGTTGTACTGGTGTGGTGCGATGTGTACCGGTGCATCTCACGCCACCGATCTGTGCCAATGCCTGGCCGATTCCCAGACATCCCGCCCCCAATTGAGGACTAGTCTTCAATTACAGTTGGTATGTGAATCGTCCTTGGGGAGGATGCACAATTTTTGCACTGGACGCACTAATGTCGTATGCTCCGCTGCACTCCGCACGAGTCCGTCTCTGCCCTGATGCACCGCGGTAACTCGTTCCAGGGTCCATATGGTGGGTTGCATGTTTTCCTGCTTGACGAGAACCAAGTCACCCTCCTGCACGTTCTTCCGCTCTTGGTTCCATTTGAACCGCTGCTGCAAGGTGTGGATGTACTATTCGCTCCACCTTTTCCAGAAATGCTGCTGCATTTGGCGGATGCTGCTCCACAGCGTGAGCCAGCTCTGTGGCGTCTCGCTGACATCTGCTACCAACGGCTGTATGATCTGCTCCCCTATTAGGAAGTGCACAAATCGCTCGGGTCGTCGGACAACGCACCAAGAGGCCTTGAATTGAGGCATGCCTCGATCAGCACTAGCGTTGTGCACAGCGTCTCAAAGGTAAATATGTGCCTGCCCATTATCCTCCAGTATGTGCTGCACCCGGCACGATGAATTTCCATTCCGTGCCCATGGCATTGATCTGCTCGATTGAAAACCGGTTTCTGCTGGCTGCCGCAATATCCTTTAGCTCCCTGTCTGCGCCGACAAAAGTTGTCGCGTTGTCACTCCAGAGTACCGAACATGCGCCTCGGCTTCCAGTGAATCTTTGAAACGCTGCCAAGAATGCTGCCATAGTCAGGTTGCTCACCAGCTCCAGGTGGATCGCTCGCGTCGCCATGCAGACGAACACCGCAATGTAGCCCTTCTCGATGGTATTGCAACGACCTGCTCTGGCCTTGATTAGCAATGGCCCGGCGTAGTCGACTCCACTATGCCGAAATGTCCTGGCTTGCCGCACACGGTCACCTGGAAGACTGCCCATCAGCTGCTCTGCTACTCGCTGCTTCTGTCGGAAACAGACGAAGCACTGCCCTATGCTCGCCTTTAATGCACGTCTTAATGTAGGGATCCAGAATCTCCGCCTGAGGTATTGCATGCACAGTTGAACCCCGCCATGCAACGTGGTGAGATGTGTCTCCTTCATCAGGAGTTTGGTGAGCCTGCTTTTTGCTGGCAGAATGATGGGGTGCATGCTCTGGTATGGCAGCGATGAATCCTGTAGCCGCCCTCCTACTCGCAGGGTTCCCCTTGAATCCGTGAAGGGAACCAGTGTTATGAGAGAGCTCGAGCTGTCCACTGGCTGGTTGCGCCGAATGAGCTCGAGTTCTTCTCGATATGCTTCGTGTTGGGCCGCCTTGGCCCAGTAGACTAACGCCTCTTCCTTCTCCGATGGTGTGACGGGTCCGACCTGCGCTGTCTGTTCCTGCTTCCTGGCCTTCCGCACGAATCTCCACACTAGAGCTGTTTCTCTGATGTCAAACTACTTCGATGAAATCAAACCACTCCCTTCACAATTTTACAGAATTCTCTTTGATTCTCACCAAAAAAAATGTTTTCATTCTAACCAACAAAATTCAGATTTAAATGTCATTAAAGTGACAGACAGAAAGTGTAGACTAAATTTTGACAAGTTATTTTAAATAGCGTTCACATGGGCAAAATTACAATTAATTGAATTGAATCAAATTGAACAATAAATAATTTAAATTTTAATATGTATTCATAGTTCAGAGTTAATTTACTCCAACATTCTCCCCCCCGTGAACTGCGTTCGCAACAAGCACCATCATCATCATTGAATAATCCCCAGGGAGGTAATATGATAAACATCCCTGCACATTGAATCTCTTCTTTTTCGCCGCAATCGCCAATTTTCTATTTCGTTCGTTCAGCTTAAATGTTAAATCATTATCTTCTTCTTTTCTGCGAATATAAATTGCATTGATTAGTAAAGATATGGCCACCCTGTGGCACCGGAAACGAGTGATGATTGCTGCTAAGTCATCTTGAAGCTTTGCACCAGCAAATTATATGTCGTTGAGGGATGTACCGCTGTCGCTCTTGCACGATGCGTCGAAGACAACACGAAACTTATTCGTAACACAGTGATCCCAATTTGGTGACAAAGCGTTCATTTAATCTTGAAAAATTCAAAATATATTATAGTGAATATAAGACAGTGACTTTTAACCTTGCACGCAAATAAAAACGCATAAATTAAAACGCCAAAAAAACCCTCGAAAAATCATTTCAATTTTTTTTATTTCTCGTGTTTTACTGTTCCCTTCTGCTTTTATTAAAAACAGAAACTTGATTAACTGCATTTACCCCTGTCTCTTTGTCGTACACAAATACATCCATATCTCTTCTTTTTTTTTACAATCGTATTATTAAGCCAACTCACTTGAGCCTGTTGGCAGGATCAACACTACCAGCCATCGAAGTACTTCAGTGTATGCCGGTTACTGGTGGAGTTGGTTTGGTCGAAAGGTGATGAGGGTTGGTGAACTAAGTCTGCCACCCCTAATCCGAGAGAGTCATGCGACCCGTGCTTATCGGATACGGTTTGCAGTCAGGGGTAACCGACTGTATTATTACGGAGCCTCTCTGATACCGGGCCACCTCAGGGAGTAACTTTGGCCTTACCACGTTATACGGGGCTCTGGCGTGGCGGACGACCCTTTCCCGCGTTACTCGTGGGATATGAAACCAAACTCTAAAAAAAACAAACAAAAACAAAAAACCCAACTAAACAGATTGCGGGGTAACACCGCATCTGGATTAGTTACCGAAGTGGAGCAGAGGCTCTACGATGACTCAAGTTGTCAGCCTGGAACAAGTCGAGGAAGCAGTGTTCGGCAAGTGCAACCCAGCACCAGCCAAAACACCGCCAAATCAAAAATTCCGGTGCCGACACCTATGTTGGCTGAACGCCTTGAAGCTGCCAGACTGGGAAGCGGGAGCCAAGCTCTAGCATCTCAACCTTTGGCCAAGGCTGCAGTGGGAAGTAAGGGGACGGCAACGAGCCAAGCTCGTATACCTGAACCTAAACAACCTGCAGTAGCTACGGCTAAAAGGAAAGGACGGATATGCCCACCCATGCCACCACCGGGCCAGCCTGGTGGTAAGGACGACCCTCTTCGGAAGGGGCTGAGCGGTGCAGGCGTTAGATGGTACCTTCGCTACCTCGAAAAGGGCTTTGTACCTGAGGAGGCAAGGAAGAAGGCCGAAGAACATAAGGCTAAGCCTGTTCCTGGTCCGACACCAGCGGCAAAGAGGTGCAGTAGCACTATCTCACCTTCTGTAGGTAATACGCAGAAGAAGCCAAAGGTGAGTGAAAAACCTGACAGGTCGCGGACAAAGCCTGCTAGGCATGCTGCTGTCTCACACGGCAAAAGCTATGCAGCGGCTGCAAAGGCAGCTGCAGCTGGTGGAAGTCGTGCCATGACGGCGACGGCCGAGCAGGTGGCGGTTCTCCCTTGCGAATATCCTAGGGAGATGCTGAGTACCGACGAGCTCAAGGATCTAGAGAATGCTCTAGTGGATGAAATGGCCCGTGGATGGGAGCATAAGCTCAAATTCAATGGCATACATTTCAGGATGGGTATGCTATTGGTTGAATGCGAGACTCCACAGACTGTGGAATGGCTGAAGACAGTAGCACCCAAACTATGCAATTGGAAGGGAGTGGGCCTTACTGCGATGAGCGGGAAGGAAATACCACGTGCCCATTCGATAACAAACTACTTCCCACGAAGTGCTGATCAGGAGCACCAAACCACATTGGCACTCCTCGAAGCACAGAATGATGGCCTGAACATCAAAGCGTGGAAGGTTCTGAACGGGAGGAAAGAGGGAACCGGGCAAGTACTGGGCCTCGGTATCGACCAGCAGTCCTATGATACCATAAGGGCTCAAAACAATTCCCTCAGCTACAGGTTCGGCAGGGTTGCGGTGTCTGGACTCAAAAAGTCGGAGGAGAGTGTGGGGCAAATGACCCTCTCGACTCCAGCTTTACAGGGGACAGAGGCCGTAGTGGAGCATATTGATCCACAGCAGGCTGCCTCACCATCGCCTCTTGTTGAGCAGGTAGCTGAAGGAGAGACACCAGAGGAGTACATGTCCCTCTCGGAGAGCTCGCTCTCTGATGAGGAACGTGACATGACGGTTGTAGAAATGGATGAAAACATCCTACTTCGGGAGGAGGATGGGGCAACAGCCCCACAAAATCAATGAATCCCACACTAAAAATGGCCCAGGTGAACATCCACCATGCTATAGCGGCATCAGCTGTAATAGCACGGATGTTCACAACTAATAGACTGAGCATTGTACTCATTCAGGAGCCGTGGATCCTGAGAGGAGCAGTTAAAGGACTCGCATGTCAGAATGCAAAGGTAATTTGGGACACTCGTGTTCTCAACCCTAGGGCATGCATTCTTATTAACAAAAAACTAAGTTTTATTCTACTTTCAGAATATGCTACGCGAGACCTGGTGCCAATACAGGTAGCTCTGAAACTGGAAGGAGCATACCGCACCATCATCATCGCTTCAGCCTACTGCGCCGGGGACGAACCAGTCGTATCGGCGGCACTGCAAGGCCTTGTGGAGCATGCAAACAAGCTCCAACTGCCGTTGCTAATAGGATGTGATGCCAATGCTCACAATACCATCTGGGGGAGTACAGACACTAACATCAGAGGTGAGTCATTATTAGAATTCTTCTTAAGCTCTGCTCTTGATATATATAATGTAGGTAATACCCCCACCTTTGTAACTCGAGCTAGGCAAGAGGTACTAGACCTTACACTAGGCAGCCATAGCATGAGTAGATTTGTTAGGGACTGGAGAGTATCAAGTGAGCCATCTATGTCTGATCATAGAATCATTACCTTCGATCTAGACAACACTTGTATCACAAGTAACCCAATCAGAAACCCAAGAAATACGAATTGGGACCTCTTTGAATCAGCTCTTGAAAACAATCTCGAGCAGGTAAATACCAGGAGAGCCCCAGCTTATCATTTAGAACTGGAACACACAGTGGAGGGCATAACATCAGCCATCACAGATGCGTTCGAAACTAGCTGCCCAATAAGCAGAAGTGCAGAGAAGAATAAGGTTCCATGGTGGAGCAACAATCTGTCAAGACTTCGGTCGAAAACGCGTAAACTGTTTAATACAGCGAAACGTACTGGAGACTGGCAGAGCTACAGTATGGCACTGACTTCTTACAACAAAGAAATAAGGAAAGCAAAACGAGAAAGCTTTAGACAATTCTGTGAGACAATCATGGATACTCCTGTTGCTGCCAGAGTGCACAAAGCACTAGCAAAAACAGAAGGAACATCAATGTCTCTCAGAAAACCGGATGGCAGCTATACACAAAATGAGAAACAGAGGGCAAGACTTCTATTAGAAACTCATTTTCCTGGCAGTCATCCGACTACGGACAACAGGAGCATGACCAATAATCGAAGACCCCAAAGAGAGGATTGGAAAACAGCGACCGAAATCTTCTCCAGGGGGCGATTAGAATGGGCAATCTGTTCCTTTCAGCCTTTTAAATCACCAGGGGTGGATGGAATTACGCCAGCCCTACTACAAAAAGGACAACGTAAATTGCTTCCAAATCTGGCAAACATTTTTAAAAGCAGCCTGGCACTGGGCTATATACCAAACCAGTGGAGACGGGCAAAGGTAGTGTTCATTCCGAAAGTGGGAAAAAAGGACCCAAGTTTACCGAAGTCCTATAGACCAATCAGCCTTACTTCGTTTCTTCTCAAAACGATGGAAAAGGCCGTGGATAACTACCTACGAGAAGATGTACTTAGTATATCGCCTCTTCATTATCGCCAGCACGCCTACAGAGCGGGCAGATCTACGGAGACTGCTTTGTACCAGCTGACCGAAATTATTGAAAGCGCTCTTGAATCAAAAGAGATAGTACTGTGTGCTTTCTTGGACATCGAGGGAGCATTCGATAACACATCGCATGATGCAATTATACGAGCTCTAGGTAGAAAAGGAGTAAATAGCACAGTATCGAAGTGGATGTATGAACTTCTGAGCACTAGATCAGCAGAAACTCACACATCAGAAGGAATTATCAAGGTTAACACAGCAAGAGGCTGTCCGCAAGGAGGAGTTCTATCTCCCCTAATGTGGAGTCTTGTAGTGGACGAGCTACTTGAGAAATTGTCAAACCACGGCATAATCTGTCAAGCATATGCTGACGACATAGTTATTATCGCCAGGGGTAAATTTGAGGGAACCTTATGTGATATCATACAAGGGGGACTCGAAATAACTCGGGATTGGTGCGCGACGGCTGGGCTTAGCCTAAATCCGTCAAAAACAACAATAATACCATTCACGAGGAAAAGAAAACTCGAACGGCTGAGACCGATAAGGTTGTCGGGTACCACACTGGCATCAGTCAACGAAGTTAAATATCTGGGACTAACCCTAGACAGCAAACTCCTCTGGAAAAAACATACAGATGAGATAAACAGGAAGGCAACGCGGGCTCTAATGATTTGCCGGAGCCTAGCGGGCAAATCCTGGGGATGTAGCCCGACCATCCTTAGATGGATGTATATTGCCATTGTGAGACCAATGATCACATATGGAGCGATTGCATGGGTAAGAAGAACCAGTCTATCCACTACAAGGAAGATACTCAATAAAGTGCAAAGACTGGCATGCCTATGTATTACAGGGGCCATGAGAACTTGTCCAACTGCAGCTATGGAAGTGCTATTGGAACTGACCCCCTTGCACCTCGTGGTTGAGGAATGTGCAAATAAAACGATTCTAAGAATAGCCAAAGAAGGAATAGGACGAGGAAAGTGCATTACACTAAAACAGTTTGATGCACTAGTCAAAAAACACCCATTACTGGCCCTTCCTAGAGACGATACCATCAAAAAATTTGATTTCCAAAAGAACTTTGTTACAAAGCTCAGTAACAAGAAGAACTGGAGCAACGAATCCACAATTCACAAACTGAGCAATAACACAACAAAGTGGTACACAGATGGGTCAAGAACTGATGAGGGAACTGGAGTGGGAGTATGCGGGCCTAGAACCAAATATTCTGAACCAATGGGCAAAAGTACCAGCATCTTTCAGGCCGAAATCTATGCCATAGATAGATGCGTCCAAATCAACCTCGACAGAAACATAACCAACTGTGATATAGCTATAATGTCAGACAGTCAGGCTGCAATTATGGCACTCAACTCCTACATCATCCAATCCAAACTTGTATGGGAATGCCTACAAAAATTAAATGAATTGGGTAGGAGAAACAAAATAACCCTCTGCTGGGTACCTGGCCACATGGGAATAGAGGGTAATGAAATGGCCGACTCCCTAGCAAGAAAGGGAGCATCTGAAGCTTTCATAGGTCCTGAACCATTCTGCGGAATAGGGGATCACACCCTCAAAGAAGAATTTAGGAAACTAGAGAAAGAAAACAGGGCAAGAACTTGGCACAACACTCAAGGCATGAGGCAGGCTAAAAAACTTCTGGGACAATACAACCGGAAAAGATTCCAAGCTTGCATCGGCATGAGTAAAAATAACCTTCGTATCCTAACGGGCTTTCTAACGGGGCATTGTAGACTCAAGGAACACCTTAGGAAACTGGGTATATCTGAAGAAGGTCTCTGCCGATTTTGCGATGAGTCCAGTGAAATCCCAGAACACGTGCTGGGATCGTGTGGGGCATTGACCCACAAAAGACTGAAATACTTGGGCAAGTACCAACTATCTGATGAGGAAATACGGTCACTGGAGCCAGCTCTCATCCTAAGATTCTTAAAGGAAACTGGACTAGAGAGAGTGCTATAGGACGGATTTCTTCCGCCAAGGAGAAACGAGAGTACAAGAACCTCTAAAATGATTCCGAAAGGAATTATAATGGGAGGGGAACTCGTATGAGGGCATATACCTCACTAAGGCGTTAGCAGGGGGTACAATAGACCAAAAGGTCGCAGTACAACAACCCCTCTCAAATAATAAATAAATAAATTATTATGCTCAATATGGATCCATGTTCCGAATGCCTCTCCGACCTCCCTCCCGATGGAGACTTTGTGACATGCTTCAGATGTGAAAAAAAAATGCACTATGGATGTACTACGATCTCCGAAAAATCATATCGGAAAATGAGCACAGCCAGAAAGGAAGAATGGAGATGCCCAGCCTGCAGGAAGGAAAACATAGCGCCTTCCGAACCTAAAACGACACCAGTTGAAATAACTCCAGCTCAACCTTTGTCCAAGCGAATGAGAAGTGTGAGTTCACCTGATGCTCTAGAAGTATCAAATGCTGAAGCAATATCGCAAAACAACAATAGCCAGATAATTCTATTCGAAATGCGAAAAATGAGAATAGGAATGTCTGAAATGAATACTAGTTGCGAATTTGTTGCTAGTAAATATGAGGAGATTAAACAGCATATGACGTCTAATAATGAGGCACTACAGAAACTATCAAGCGAAATAAAAGAATTGAAAGAAAACAACATGAAAAAAGATCAACAAATATGTTTAATGGAAACGAAAATCAACACACTGGAACAACAATTATTAAGAAATAAGATCGAAATTAAAAACATTCCACCGACATGAAATGAACTTGATTGAAACTGTTCAAGCACTCGGGAAAACAATTGACTATCCCATAAACAACTCTGATATCACTGATATATACAGAACAAACAAGAAAAATCCAAACAAATCAACAATAATTGTTTCTTTTGCGAGCCACACATGTAAGACAAATGCAATCAGAAAGGCAAAAATCATGCGCAATATTTCTCTTAAGAAAATCAGAGAAAACACAGGCAATGGTCAAGCTGCACTGACAGAAAATGAAGCACTTGTTTTTGTCAACAATCAGCTCACACCAGCTAACAAACACCTTCGCTGGCTAGCAAAAAACAAAGCCAGAGAGTGTAACTGGAAATTTGTGTGGGAGACAACAGGCAAAATACTTGCAAAGAAAAATGAAAACAGTGAGACAATACACATCGGCACTTGCAACGATGTAAACAAGATGACCAACTAGTAATAAAACATAATGTTAAACAAGAAGAACGAATTAAAAAACAAAAAATGGAAAACCAATACAATGAAGCTGATGTTGATTTTAGGGTAGTACGTGGTGTGACCGGTATTGAAAAAGAACTTTTAGAAAAAATTTATTTTTGTTGTATAAGTTTTAATATAAGATCGATAACAAAAACATGGGATATGTTTATGGCGGAAATTAAAAATTTTTATGTTATGTAGATATATTAGTTCTGATTGAAATTAACATACCTAAGCAAAAAAATGGTTTCTATAGCATTAATGGATTTAAAGCTGAATTTGTTAATCGTGATGCAATGAAAGGCGGAGGTGTCGCAATATATATAAAAGACAGTATAAGGTACAAAATAATACCAACTTATCCAGTTAATTACGAAGGCATACACGTAGAAATCACGCACAAAGGTGAACTTAAACATGTACATGCAAAATATAGACCACCAAGCTCTAGTGTTACAAGATTCATTGACGAGTTAAATTAACTCATAAAGGAAAACAAGGAAAATATTTTTTTTAGGTGATATAAACATAAATACCCAAGATGAGAATAACTCGCTTGTTCTAAAATACATGGAGATGATGGCCTCGAAAGGATTGACAAACGTCATCAAACGACCCTCGCGTGTTAATATACCAAATAAGACTGCAACACTTATAAACCATATTTATGTAAGCTTCACTAAACTGGATATATTTTCAGCAGTAATTGAAACTGATCTTTCTGACCATTACGCCACTCTATATGCAACAAAAAGCTCAATAAATATAGAGCCACCTGATAAAGTTGAGGTTAAACACATTAACCAGCTAAAAGTTAATGAGCTAATAGAACAGACAAACTGGCAAAATTTACTCAAAGAAAACGATGTGGAAACACTTTATAATAATTTTGTAAGAGAAATTAATAATATATATACTGAAGCAAGCAAAACCAAATCAACAAAGAGAACACGGAAACATAAGCCATGGATTACGGCCGAAACCGTGTCAATGTGCAAAAGAAGAGATGAGCTTTATAGGAGATGGAGAAATAGCCCGAGGTGTAAAACATATGAAGACAAGTATAAGAGTTTTAAATAAAAAACATCCAATTTGCTAAAGCTAGCTTCTATAAACAACAGTTTGCCAACGCTATTAATGACCCGAGGAAAACATGGAGTGTTGTCAATGAACTTCGTGTTGTAAATAAAAACATCCAATTTGCTAAAGCTAGCTTCTATAAACAACAGTTTGCCAACGCTATTAATGACCCGAGGAAAACATGGAGTGTTGTCAATGAACTTCTTGGAAGAAAGAAACGTTCAATAGATGAAATTATCAAACACAATTTTCCGGATACTGATGAAGGTTTAAACAACGTGTGGATAAATTTGCTGAGCTATTTTCGAACCAAGCGTCAAAGATTGCACATGTTTGCAACAAAAACACATCAAACCACGAGAATTGGCAACTTCAACAAAATATTTACGTAAAAGAAGCAACTGAATCAGAAGTATATACTATGTTATGTCAACTAAACGATAAAAAAGGTCCTGGAGCAGATAATATCAGACCGGTTGATCTTAAAATAAATGCTAGGTATTTAGCTCCAGTGATAACCAAAATTATAAACCTAAGTATTCAACAATGTTGTGTCCCCCAGCTGATGAAAACGTCGATCATTCGCCCAATATATAAGGGCGGAACAAAAAAGAACTTTGAAAACTACAGGCCAATCGCAACTTTGTCGTCTGTTGAAAAATTTTTGGAGGAAATAATAGTCGCTGAATAAATAGTTTCATGACCAAACACAAAGTGATTCACCCAAACCAGTTGGGTTTTCAAAAAAATAAGAGTACCGGATCCTTACTAGGGGAGTTTACAAATATGATTCATGCTAGCCTAAATAAAAGCCATCACGTCCTTGTGCTATTTATAGATTTCAGCAAAGCGTTCGATACTCTAACGCACGACAAACTGTTGGAAAGTTTCAACAGAAATGGTTTAAGAGGCGTACTGGCTAACTGGCTTAGGAGCTATCTGACTGACAGAACGCTAAAAGTCAACGTTTCTGAAACAGTGAGCAAAGAAAAACCAAGCAAATACGGTGTACCACAAGGTTCCAAATTGGGTCCTATTCTTTTTATAATATTCTATTCTATTCTATTCTTTTTATAATATTATCCAACTGGTTCCATGATAACGGGCTAATTATAAATGCATCAAAAACAAAAGTTATGCACATACGCGGCCCATCTAAACAAGCGGAAACTGTCCAGATCTATCACCGAAATGACTGTTCTCCATTATCAGGGAGCAACATAAATGAATAATGAATAAATGAAGAGTATCTTCGCAATGGTGTACCTTAAGCGATACTCCAATCTCGATGTACAAATGCAGGTGTATTACTCGCTAGCGGAGTCGCGCATAAGATATGGGATTATGGCCTGGGGAAACGCAGCGAAATCTCATTTGGACAAGATATTAAACTTACAACGTAGTCTTGTTAAAATGTTTAGACCAAGTAATTCATCTCTTAAAGTTTTAGATGTAAATGCAATCTTCCAGATGACAACATTGCTACACTACATGAATTACCAGCGCTTTCTTCAACCTATACGCCACACGCTAAACACTAGACGACGAGCTCAAGGGATGCTAGATGGTCCGGAAACGTACAACAATTACGGAAACCGAGAACTACGATGTACCATTCCGAATCTTATTAATGCAATTCCTCAATTGTTAAGAGTCATTCCAAACTTTAAGAAAAGAAAAAAAGAGCTTAAAAAGTATTTGCTTCAATTACATTTTGTAAGGTAATAAATATTGAATTTGTTGAAATTTAAAAAAAAAACAAAAAGAACTCCTTAAAACCAAATTAAATTAAATAAAATTTAAAAAATATGTAACTTACATTTTAAAATCACTTCGATACCAAATCTCTAAACAACCACCTGCAGATAAGCACTTTGCTTTGCGGGTAGAAATATTTGTAATGATGAAAAAGTATTTATAATAATAGTAAAAAAATAAAATAAATGAGGTATGTGGTACGTATGCTCTTCGTCCCGGGTGCTGTCCACCGTCGTCATGTGGTTAAGCTCCTGATATTCTCGCATGAAGTTGGTGTATTTCTCCTTCAGGAATAGGGGATCACACCCTCAAAGAAGAATTTAGGAAACTAGAGAAAGAAAACAGGGCAAGAACTTGGCACAACACTCAAGGCATGAGGCAGGCTAAAAAACTTCTGGGACAATACAACCGGAAAAGATTCCAAGCTTGCATCGGCATGAGTAAAAATAACCTTCGTATCCTAACGGGCTTTCTAACGGGGCATTGTAGACTCAAGGAACACCTTAGGAAACTGGGTATATCTGAAGAAGGTCTCTGCCGATTTTGCGATGAGTCCAGTGAAATCCCAGAACACGTGCTGGGATCGTGTGGGGCATTGACCCACAAAAGACTGAAATACTTGGGCAAGTACCAACTATCTGATGAGGAAATACGGTCACTGGAGCCAGCTCTCATCCTAAGATTCTTAAAGGAAACTGGACTAGAGAGAGTGCTATAGGACGGATTTCTTCCGCCAAGGAGAAACGAGAGTACAAGAACCTCTAAAATGATTCCGAAAGGAATTATAATGGGAGGGGAACTCGTATGAGGGCATATACCTCACTAAGGCGTTAGCAGGGGGTACAATAGACCAAAAGGTCGCAGTACAACAACCCCTCTCAAATAATAAATAAATAAATTATTATGCTCAATATGGATCCATGTTCCGAATGCCTCTCCGACCTCCCTCCCGATGGAGACTTTGTGACATGCTTCAGATGTGAAAAAAAAATGCACTATGGATGTACTACGATCTCCGAAAAATCATATCGGAAAATGAGCACAGCCAGAAAGGAAGAATGGAGATGCCCAGCCTGCAGGAAGGAAAACATAGCGCCTTCCGAACCTAAAACGACACCAGTTGAAATAACTCCAGCTCAACCTTTGTCCAAGCGAATGAGAAGTGTGAGTTCACCTGATGCTCTAGAAGTATCAAATGCTGAAGCAATATCGCAAAACAACAATAGCCAGATAATTCTATTCGAAATGCGAAAAATGAGAATAGGAATGTCTGAAATGAATACTAGTTGCGAATTTGTTGCTAGTAAATATGAGGAGATTAAACAGCATATGACGTCTAATAATGAGGCACTACAGAAACTATCAAGCGAAATAAAAGAATTGAAAGAAAACAACATGAAAAAAGATCAACAAATATGTTTAATGGAAACGAAAATCAACACACTGGAACAACAATTATTAAGAAATAAGATCGAAATTAAAAACATTCCACCGACATGAAATGAACTTGATTGAAACTGTTCAAGCACTCGGGAAAACAATTGACTATCCCATAAACAACTCTGATATCACTGATATATACAGAACAAACAAGAAAAATCCAAACAAATCAACAATAATTGTTTCTTTTGCGAGCCACACATGTAAGACAAATGCAATCAGAAAGGCAAAAATCATGCGCAATATTTCTCTTAAGAAAATCAGAGAAAACACAGGCAATGGTCAAGCTGCACTGACAGAAAATGAAGCACTTGTTTTTGTCAACAATCAGCTCACACCAGCTAACAAACACCTTCGCTGGCTAGCAAAAAACAAAGCCAGAGAGTGTAACTGGAAATTTGTGTGGGAGACAACAGGCAAAATACTTGCAAAGAAAAATGAAAACAGTGAGACAATACACATCGGCACTTGCAACGATGTAAACAAGATGACCAACTAGTAATAAAACATAATGTTAAACAAGAAGAACGAATTAAAAAACAAAAAATGGAAAACCAATACAATGAAGCTGATGTTGATTTTAGGGTAGTACGTGGTGTGACCGGTATTGAAAAAGAACTTTTAGAAAAAATTTATTTTTGTTGTATAAGTTTTAATATAAGATCGATAACAAAAACATGGGATATGTTTATGGCGGAAATTAAAAATTTTTATGTTATGTAGATATATTAGTTCTGATTGAAATTAACATACCTAAGCAAAAAAATGGTTTCTATAGCATTAATGGATTTAAAGCTGAATTTGTTAATCGTGATGCAATGAAAGGCGGAGGTGTCGCAATATATATAAAAGACAGTATAAGGTACAAAATAATACCAACTTATCCAGTTAATTACGAAGGCATACACGTAGAAATCACGCACAAAGGTCAACTTAAACATGTACATGCAAAATATAGACCACCAAGCTCTAGTGTTACAAGATTCATTGACGAGTTAAATTAACTCATAAAGGAAAACAAGGAAAATATTTTTTTTAGGTGATATAAACATAAATACCCAAGATGAGAATAACTCGCTTGTTCTAAAATACATGGAGATGATGGCCTCGAAAGGATTGACAAACGTCATCAAACGACCCTCGCGTGTTAATATACCAAATAAGACTGCAACACTTATAAACCATATTTATGTAAGCTTCACTAAACTGGATATATTTTCAGCAGTAATTGAAACTGATCTTTCTGACCATTACGCCACTCTATATGCAACAAAAAGCTCAATAAATATAGAGCCACCTGATAAAGTTGAGGTTAAACACATTAACCAGCTAAAAGTTAATGAGCTAATAGAACAGACAAACTGGCAAAATTTACTCAAAGAAAACGATGTGGAAACACTTTATAATAATTTTGTAAGAGAAATTAATAATATATATACTGAAGCAAGCAAAACCAAATCAACAAAGAGAACACGGAAACATAAGCCATGGATTACGGCCGAAACCGTGTCAATGTGCAAAAGAAGAGATGAGCTTTATAGGAGATGGAGAAATAGCCCGAGGTGTAAAACATATGAAGACAAGTATAAGAGTTTTAAATAAAAAACATCCAATTTGCTAAAGCTAGCTTCTATAAACAACAGTTTGCCAACGCTATTAATGACCCGAGGAAAACATGGAGTGTTGTCAATGAACTTCGTGTTGTAAATAAAAACATCCAATTTGCTAAAGCTAGCTTCTATAAACAACAGTTTGCCAACGCTATTAATGACCCGAGGAAAACATGGAGTGTTGTCAATGAACTTCTTGGAAGAAAGAAACGTTCAATAGATGAAATTATCAAACACAATTTTCCGGATACTGATGAAGGTTTAAACAACGTGTGGATAAATTTGCTGAGCTATTTTCGAACCAAGCGTCAAAGATTGCACATGTTTGCAACAAAAACACATCAAACCACGAGAATTGGCAACTTCAACAAAATATTTACGTAAAAGAAGCAACTGAATCAGAAGTATATACTATGTTATGTCAACTAAACGATAAAAAAGGTCCTGGAGCAGATAATATCAGACCGGTTGATCTTAAAATAAATGCTAGGTATTTAGCTCCAGTGATAACCAAAATTATAAACCTAAGTATTCAACAATGTTGTGTCCCCCAGCTGATGAAAACGTCGATCATTCGCCCAATATATAAGGGCGGAACAAAAAAGAACTTTGAAAACTACAGGCCAATCGCAACTTTGTCGTCTGTTGAAAAATTTTTGGAGGAAATAATAGTCGCTGAATAAATAGTTTCATGACCAAACACAAAGTGATTCACCCAAACCAGTTGGGTTTTCAAAAAAATAAGAGTACCGGATCCTTACTAGGGGAGTTTACAAATATGATTCATGCTAGCCTAAATAAAAGCCATCACGTCCTTGTGCTATTTATAGATTTCAGCAAAGCGTTCGATACTCTAACGCACGACAAACTGTTGGAAAGTTTCAACAGAAATGGTTTAAGAGGCGTACTGGCTAACTGGCTTAGGAGCTATCTGACTGACAGAACGCTAAAAGTCAACGTTTCTGAAACAGTGAGCAAAGAAAAACCAAGCAAATACGGTGTACCACAAGGTTCCAAATTGGGTCCTATTCTTTTTATAATATTCTATTCTATTCTATTCTTTTTATAATATTATCCAACTGGTTCCATGATAACGGGCTAATTATAAATGCATCAAAAACAAAAGTTATGCACATACGCGGCCCATCTAAACAAGCGGAAACTGTCCAGATCTATCACCGAAATGACTGTTCTCCATTATCAGGGAGCAACATAAATGAATAATGAATAAATGAAGAGTATCTTCGCAATGGTGTACCTTAAGCGATACTCCAATCTCGATGTACAAATGCAGGTGTATTACTCGCTAGCGGAGTCGCGCATAAGATATGGGATTATGGCCTGGGGAAACGCAGCGAAATCTCATTTGGACAAGATATTAAACTTACAACGTAGTCTTGTTAAAATGTTTAGACCAAGTAATTCATCTCTTAAAGTTTTAGATGTAAATGCAATCTTCCAGATGACAACATTGCTACACTACATGAATTACCAGCGCTTTCTTCAACCTATACGCCACACGCTAAACACTAGACGACGAGCTCAAGGGATGCTAGATGGTCCGGAAACGTACAACAATTACGGAAACCGAGAACTACGATGTACCATTCCGAATCTTATTAATGCAATTCCTCAATTGTTAAGAGTCATTCCAAACTTTAAGAAAAGAAAAAAAGAGCTTAAAAAGTATTTGCTTCAATTACATTTTGTAAGGTAATAAATATTGAATTTGTTGAAATTTAAAAAAAAAACAAAAAGAACTCCTTAAAACCAAATTAAATTAAATAAAATTTAAAAAATATGTAACTTACATTTTAAAATCACTTCGATACCAAATCTCTAAACAACCACCTGCAGATAAGCACTTTGCTTTGCGGGTAGAAATATTTGTAATGATGAAAAAGTATTTATAATAATAGTAAAAAAATAAAATAAATGAGGTATGTGGTACGTATGCTCTTCGTCCCGGGTGCTGTCCACCGTCGTCATGTGGTTAAGCTCCTGATATTCTCGCATGAAGTTGGTGTATTTCTCCTTCAGCTCTGGATCCGCGCTCAGCTTCCGCTCGAGTTGGAGAAACCTCTTCATGGCGACTGCTCGTGTACTGCCCAAATGGTGAGCCCGAGGGTTGAGGGGGATGGTTACCCCGTATCGTCCGGATGAGTCCCGATAATGTGTGCTCTTAAAGTTGTCCTCCACCCATTGGTCGTCTGGCGATATTGTGGATGGTCTGCTCAGCTCTTCAATCTCCCAGAACTGTTTGAGTTGCCCGCTCAGTTGCACATCTGGTGCCTCCATTGATGCAACCATTGCTCTGCACGTCCGCCCCCGATTCGGCTGCTGCTGTCCAAACACTATCCAGCCCAGATGAGTGTCTTGCGCGGTGAGGCCGGAATTGTACCTTCTGATGTCGCTCTTGATTATCTCCGCCCAAACTTGTGCACCAAGTAGCACTTCTACCCTGCCAGGCTTGTTGAACATGGGATCAGCCAAGGTCAGCTCGATTGTGTCCGCGACTTGCTCTTGCGGTAGATTCTTCACCGGAAGGCACGATGCTATTTTCGAGACTACGCACATGCCGCAATTCAGCGAGAACGATGGATCTGCTCCTGAGAGGATGGTTGCACTTACGGATCCGGTTAGCCGCGCATTTGTCTTGGAGGCGATTCCATGCACTAAGAGGTCACATCTTCGCGTAATTATGCACATACTTCGAGCGCACTGCTCGGCTATGAGGTTGATTTGGCTCCCGCTATCCAGGAGCGCCCTTACCTCTATAGTTCGCTCGGCTCCAGCTCGAATCTTTACAAGCGCGGTTGCTAGCAATGCGCCTTCTATCTCTGTACTCGCTCGCTCGACGTTGCCAGTCGTGCCCTTGCTGCTCGGGTGGTTAGCACGCTGGGAGGATGTGGCATGATGAACAACCTGCGGCTCTGCTGGATGTTTGTTGACTGATTGCTATGCCCCTGCTTGGTTCGGCTCGGCTTGTGAAGTGGTTGATTGCCGCTGTTCCATTGTGGCTACCGTAGCTAAGCTGGATACCGCACCGAACCGTTCTAAGCAGAGAACGCTGTTGTGCTTTTTGTTGCACCTGCGACAGACTCCGTAGGGACAATTTTGTGCTACATGTCCGCTCCTCAAGCAATTGGCACATAGTTTCCAGGTCCTGACCTTGTCGTTCCTGCTCTCGATCGACAGCGCCAGAAAGTCCCCGCACCGGTATAGCGCGTGCTGCGCCTTGCATAGTGGGCACTTGAGTAGCACCGCTGCTCTACCTCCTTTAGCTGGATTGGAGTTGCTCCGCTCCTTCCTTTGCTCGGCCAGATTTGCTGCGCGCTCGGGCATTTCGTATTGGTCGTAGAAAGCTGAGTCTAATGCGGTTGCCCGGCGCTCCAAGAAATGCAAAAATTCTTTGAGAGTGGCAATTTCACACATCGTCTCTGGTCATCTGCCATGCGTGATTCGTCTCATAATCAAGTCTCGCCCTGAGCATGTCCAGGCCAAGCACCCGCAGTGAGCTGAGATGAACGTTAGCTTCATTTACTAGATCCCGAATCGCACGAGGTCTAGATGGTTCTGCCCCCACCTTGGGAATTGCATGTAAGGCGTTTATATGCGCATCCACGATGTTCTGCTTGCTGTCGAACACCTCGTTCAGCTTGGACCATGCCTCGTTGTAATTGGCGTCTGCTATCTGCCACCTACTGATTAGCCTCGCCGGGCACCTTCCAGGGCTTGCCTCAGTTCGCGCATCTTAGTGACGTTCGCCATTGCTGGGTTGTCGTGCACTTCGGTTACGAATTGATCCCGAAATTCGCGCCACATGGTGTAGTCACCCTTGAATACTCCTATCTTCGGAGTTCGCTCTTGCCGCACTTGTATGATGTTTGTGGTTTGCGTGCTCGGATTGACCGTGGCAGCTGCCTCGGCTGCGTTATGCCGAGCTAGCTCCTCGATGCATGTCCGCAAAACCGCGATGGTTATGTGGTAAGTGTCCTCGAGTGCCACCAAGTACGCCTCATGTGCCTTCAGCTCGTCTGTTGCTTTTCCTACCAGCAGCATATGCTCTGCGAGCAGTTTATCGTAGGCGCTTTCGGCTGCTGCCAGCTTTGTTTGGAGTAGCCGTTCGCTAGCTTTTCCGAACTCATCGTCGGCGGTGAATTTGGATATCCGAATGATGGATGATCGGAAAACATCTCTTCGTACTAAATCGCCCATTACTCGCACCTTGAGACGTAGATCCGCACAATATCCCTTTTGCTCTACCGTAAAACTGTACTCGATCGTAGCGATTCAGGTCGACCCTTCGGAAATGGCTACGAACGCGTACAGAATCGAGATGTTGCTCAATTGCTCGCAAGTTCACTACTACTTACTAATGTTTTTATTATTTTGCACTGTGCGCGCGCTGCTCAAATTTTGTGGTATATTCGCACTAAAATATCGCACCAAGATTTTTATTTTTCCTCTTGCACTGAAACTGCTTTTCGCACAAGAATTTATTACTGTTTCTTTTTTTTTCTCTTTGCACCGCACGATGGTATGCTCGCGCTACACAATTGTTTTGTTTGCACTGAATCTGATTGCACAAGGGTTTATTGTTTTTTTTCACTGCACTGCACTGAGTTTGATCGCTCAGAAATGTATTGTATTATATTTTGCACTGCCCTGCACTGGATGATAATCCGGCTCCCTATGGACCAAATGTCTATTATTGTAAGAAGCTTCTTTATTGATGAACTTAAAAATAACAAAGACACGTATTAAAATTGAGTGGACTGTACTTGTGACCCGCACTGATCAAAGATTGCTTTAGGACAAAATAAGAAATGTACTGGGCACCTATCCTGTGGTGTTCTGCACATCACACAAAGGTCGGTCGCAGGTACCGCTGCCCAGCGCACAGCACAGACGACGGTCGCAGGTACCGCTGCCCAATCGTGAGTTATCGGCTCGTCTTCTTTGCTCATCCTTCGTTGCGCCGCTGGGATGTCACGATGTTCGGTTGTTTCTGTGTTGTCTGGCTGTTGGTGAAAGAATTCGCTCTTGTTGTTGTTGTTGTTGTTGTGGGGTCTGGGTTTGTGACCATCTGGCTGCCCCTTGTACTGGTGTGGTGCGATGTGTACCGGTGCATCTCACGCCACCGATCTGTGCCAATGCCTGGCCGATTCCCAGACATGCTGTTTTCCCGAAAAATTCATGAAGTCACGCACATATTCTATTATATTAATCTTTTTCTGGGATACGTGAGTTCATGAATTGGACTTTAAGGCCTAATATCCTGCTCGCGCTAAATTTTATCTCCCATAAAAAATGTCTACAAAGATAGCAGCTTAGCAAAGCAGTATCCTGTTCGCACGCTAAATTCGTAGTTTCACATAAATGGGCCGATGTAAAGTCTCCGCTCATTTAACTCGCGAAATAAATGTCCGTTATATTAAATCGAAGACAAATTTGGACATAAAAAAGGGAGGAAAAAGGTAGTGTTATGTTTAATTTGGATTGTTTTTAATAAATAAAAGATTCCAAAAAATTCCTTTTCTTGCGATTAAAAAACAAAAAAAAATTGCGGGGCTTGTGGAGGAACGATCAGCAATACGGAAATTGCAGAAAAATTCCACTGCAAATAGGGATTTACCCGAAACTGGAACGTTTCCTCATCTATTTGCCACTACAGAAATTATTTAAGCTACTGCAGCATTGAAAATACTTTTCTTGCATCCATTGTTTTGGAGATATTCAATATTGCGATGTATTTCAAGATGTATTTGCAGTCTGAATAATAAAAAATTGCATTTACTGACATCACATATGGTTTTGTCCCATCTATATCATGTTTGATAATTTAGCGACCAATTATCTTTGGTGTGGAGAAACGAAGTGGAGACTAGAGGTGCTAAAACTTAGGGCGAGGAGGATACTAGACTTAATGCAAGAATTCGCTATTCCGATATGTGAATTGTTGAAATATACATCTTGATTTGGCAGCACTAAGTATTACACTGCTCAATTGTTGAACGCAGCCATTACTTCTTCCCGAATGTTCTTTGCGAGAACAACGTTCTATCTACATTCGGGCTTACTAATTATAAAACACTAATAGTCGTGTTTCTTTGAGCTTCGATCTCAGCAAAGCTAAGTAAAGTAGGATTTTCAGCACGCTATTACAACAACTACAAGTGAGTCGACAAATGTCGACGATTAACTGGTTGCCAGCTTTAGTTAAAATAAAAATGTACAGCATTAGTGAAACGGTACCAATAAACAATTAGAACTCCACATTTGCTAGTGCGACAACTTTCTTAAAATCTATTAAATTTCATAATTTGATTTCGTGGAAAACAAGGTCCATGGTTTATTTCACAACGAGGATTTTATTCTAAATAAAGGAATAGGTACATAAATTGCAAATTAATTTGCCCAATAGATATCTTTCAAAGGCTTTTTGGACCTTATTATAAAGAACAAACAAAACAAAATAGGGAATGCACAAAATATGCACTGATCCGTCAAATATCATATGCTAATCAGTAATGCCCTATCGTTCGATCGGACACAATTTTCGGTACTTTTTATTGTAAATTTCCTGATCAAAATGACTCGAAGGCACATTGCGAGGGCAATAACGTCGATGAATAACCTGATCTTCGGGGCTTATTACCCCAATATAGGTACCATGAGAGGGTGCGTCTCAGCGGCTTTGTCCCCCCAGAAGCATTCCTCTACTTTGATCATTCAGGTCCGATCCAGGATAGATCGGCGGTACCGTTAATCATCCACGTTGCCCGGACAACTGTGGATAGGCGAATCAACTACAAAAGAGACGTCACACAGAGCGCTGAGGAGCGTCTCCGGTTTAGTCGGTCGGTATCGGGGCGGGATAAAAAAGATGTAGAAAAATAGCACCAGCAATTCTTTGCTTTTGATCCGGGGTAGATCCGACAAAGTCGGCTTGTCATATATTTATATTATATGCCTTGGCCGGCTTACATAGCTTAAGTAGGTGGTAGATTTAAGCTTTCGATGTGAGATAGCAACACAGCACGTGGCTCTTAGGGTTTTATAGATAAAAGAAAAAGAAAAAAGTGCATAAATAATTATTTTTATATTTTTTTTTGTTTGAGTTTGTTTCTATCCGTTGGAGCACTCAGACACAACTACTGGTCCATTGTACTGCCAAACAGACACCTTACTTTTATGTACTTAGTTTTTCCGTCTTTCGAAGAAAGAGGAGAAGGAGCTTCAGTGATGAAGAGCTTAGATGTTCGGCGCTCACCACATCCGCCACCTGATGCGAGACAAGGCAGGACAGCTACAGAGGAAGTGTTCCGCAGTATCGTCGTCCTCTCCACAAGCAGGACAGATGGTGGTGTCGCTCAAGCCCAATACATTTAAGTGTTTGGCAAAAGCTTGGTTGCCCGAAAGGACGCCCACAAGCAGTCTGCAGTCAATTCTCCTAAGGGATAGAAGGAAAGACGCCGACCTTTTACAGATGTCCGGACGCAGTCGTTTAGTCTGTCTGCACCCAGCACAGTCACGCCACCGACACTCGTGTTTACGGGAAACCCAAGTATCAATGGAAGCTCTAACCGCAGATGCATGCAGACCCAACGCAGGTTCAGGTCCTGAGAAAGATTCTTCTGAACCCAGCCTGGCAAGCTCATCAGCGATCTCGTTTCCCTGGATACCATTGTGACCTGGGACCCAAACAAGATTCATTGTGTTTAGCCTTCCTACCGAGTTCAGAGAAAGCTTGAGTTCGAGCACTAACTTGGACGAGGTAAGAGGGTTAGGCAGCGCTTTTAATGCAGCTTGGCTATCACTGCAAACGCAAATGCTTTTTGACCTCCACCTGTTTGTCTCAATAAAGCGCATTGCCATAAGGATAGCGAAAATCTCCGCTTGGAAGACAGACGCTTGGTTACCTAAGGGGTAGTGTAGTCTAATGTTCTCGCTTTCCACGAAAACTCCAGAACCTAACCCCTGTCCGGTTCTGGAGCCATCCGTGAGTACACGATGGCATTCTTTCCCTGGTTCAGAGTCTGGCCGAAGCCATTCCGTTTCCTGAGGAAAGTTGACGTGGTAGTTTTGTCGCAGTAGGATTTCTGCGTTTCTTTGAAGTTTGGCAAAAGAGGCAGTAACACGTTTCCGCCCCTTGTATTGACCTTAGTTTGAGTGGAGCTTTAACAGAATTGCCATGCTCCTTCTCAAACCGAGCCCAAATTGTTTTTCTCGCAAATTGCAAGCCTACTACTTAAAAGAGCAGTAGCAGCCTTACAGTGTTGTAGGTTTATCTGAGTAAACATAATGGATGTATACTCTGACTTACGACCACTATTAGCACTACTTGGCATTGAAATGGAAATTAATCCTACCAAGATGCAGATAGGGACGAATGTTGTACCTAGACTTAATGATCTCGGCAAAAGCCCTGTCTATGCTCACAACCAGTGAACTACCATCTTCATCGTGACGGTTTTTTTCTCTGCCTGTGAGAACGGATAATCCAGGCTTACAGCACGCGTAAGCTTGGGTGGCTTGTAGACCTCAAAAATTATGGTCCCAAGGGGAGGGATCTTCGGCACCATACTGCTGACCCATTCAGAGGTTTGCTGCGAAGAGGTCTTCACCATGAAGGTTCCGTCCTTGAAATCACAGCCCTCAACCTGGATACAAGCATTAGTTGCCGCGACAAGCTCTAAAAGATGGGCTTTGCAGTGTTTGCACTCTGCATAGCTCATGCCATTATCATTGCCTGCTTTCCCTATACGAACTACTAGAGAGGAGACAGCAGCATCCTTATACAGCTACTATCACGAATCTTAGCTGTTCTGCGTTCAAAAGGAGCCCTCTGACCTTCAGAGCCATCCGCGACAACAATGTTCTGTCCGCTGGTACTGCAACCTGATTCATTCATTACAAGTCCACGGGCAGCTCCAACGACGGAGAGCCTCCGAAGCTCACGCTAGTGGGTACTGTCGCAGCATCCGGTTTCCGTCCACCGGTACTGCTTCCATTGATGGTAGCAGCGCCAGCTTCATTTGGAGACCGCGCATGGACAGACTCACAGACTTGAGGGGGGTTTATTCTCTTTACGAGCTTGGGTTGCTTCTTCTTGTTTTTCGGTTCGGCCGAAGAGGAGGCGGCGTCCAATCCAAGGGGCTGGTTGGCTTCAGTTTGTGAGACCTCCACCGACCTGTTCCTTTTCAAAGGCACCACCGAAGAGCTGAGAGACGTGCTTGCGCCTTCGGCAGATGAAGCATCTTTGCGCCGCAGATCCAACAGCTTCCTCCTTTTCCTCTTCCGCTGTCTCTTGGACAGGCGCAGCTCAAGGCCCGCCTCTTCAGGAGCCCGTTCAACCAAAGAGGTATCCCGAGTCAGGCCGTCAGTGGCAGTGCAAAGGGCAGCAGCTTGTCCCATGCTCAGTTTGCCGAGTAAATCGGATATAGAGCCACTAGAGTCGCGTGTGGTTTTGGCCCTCACTCCTGTAGGTGTGATTGCAACGTCCGGTTACCTTCCGCCAGTACTGCTTCCATTGCTGGTAGCAGCATCGGCTTCATTTGGAGACCGCGCGCGGACAGACTCACAGACTTGAGGGGGGTTTGTTCTCTTAACGAGCCTGGGTCGCTTCTTCTTGCTTTTCGGTTCGGCAGAAGAGCAGGCAGCGCCCGATCCAAGGGGTTGGATAGCTTGAGTTGGTGAAACCTCCGCCGACCTTTTCTTTTTCAAAGTCACCGCCGAAGAGCTGAGAGACGTGCTTGCGCCTTCAGCAGATGAAGCATCTTTGCGCCGCAGATCTAACAGCTTCCTCCTTTTCCTCTTCCGCTGTCCCTTAGACAGACGCAGCTCAAGGCCCGCCTCTTCAGTAGCCCGTTCAACCAAAGAGGTATCCCGTGTCTGGCCGTCAGTGGCAGTGCAAAGGGCAGCAGCTTGTCCCATGCTCAGTTTGCCGAGTGAATCGGACATAGAGCCGCAAGAGTCGCTTGTGGGTTCAAGTATGAATGTTGGGGCCTCCAGAATCCGTGCCCCGGCCGTAGTCGAGAAAACTACGGATGGATTTTGGCTATTGCCATTACCACCTGGAGTAGACAATTCCTTTTGTTTCTTCATTCATAAGTGTTGAGTGTTACCCACTGGCTCCTGTGGGTTAGAATACACTAACAGTTTGATTTTACTGAGGATAGGCTAACCGTTACCTCAAACCCTCCTCCTTTGCCCGGCTTGGGACCGGCATGTTAATTTCGTAACAAGGCATATATAATTATGCAACGTAGTTAAGTTAGGTTAAGATTTACTATTATATACTATAAGTTTTAATTATAAGATAATAAAAAACAACCCAAACATTTTTCAGTTACTAAGTTTTTCGCATTAAATTTTCTTAGTTTAGCCGTAAGTATTATTATTATTTAATTTTCAAATACTAAATGCAAGTTAGGTTAAGTCGAAAGACAACTTTAATTAATTAAGTGTAGCTTAGAGTGCCCGTATAGGGCCAGTAAGTTAAAACTTTAATATCATAGTTAAGTTAGTTAAGCTAGTTTCAAGCATTTTTGTGTAGCATGTAAGATTAAATAAATTACTCAAAAAAAAACATTAAAAAAAAAAGGTTTGGGTGACGTATGCTCGGTCCCTAGGCTCTTGGTCCGTAGGTTCAAGTCGCCTCTGTGGCTTTTTCTTTTTTTTGTCTTCTTTTCTATTTGGGAATGCTACTAGCATAGCTAGAGTTCAAAAAGGACATGAAAACGAGAGAATTGGCGTGGGAGTGGAAAGTCCAGCAGGGCAGTTAACACAAAGAGTTCGTTATGAGCGGGTGCTAGTAGAGACGTAAAATAAAATAAAAAAAATTGGTAAATAATTTTTTACTCTATAACCAAATAGTAATATTACTTGATTGTGGTTCTCTAATTGTGTCAAATTAGAAGGAAGATAGAAAAGTGACCTTGCCTAGTTCCCTAAATGTGGGTAATATGAGTAATGTGAGTAATATATTTACACAATAGGCACATCCGAAAAACAAAAAAACACATTGTCTTGCAATAGATTGTCCATCTATGACATCTATTATCATAATTTAGCATTTGTGTCGACACCCCCCAAACTGTTGGTGCGCTTGGTGTATCTGGTGTTCGCTGGGTCAATATCGATTAGAGGTAAAAGTGAACTGATTTGATAATATTGCAATAGGTCTTACTTCTCTTCTTGTTCTGTATTCTAGCGTGCTCTGAGCATTCGCCTAATTTAGGAGAGAGACATATCTGAGGTTTTCCTGCAACTCTCAAATGAGTCCGAATGGGACGATTGCGGAGGAAAGTTGGAGTTCGAATCTGGCGAGAATTCTGAAGTCGGTGTCTTAACCGGTGCCCTGGAGGATAAGCCATCAGCTTGTGATACAGGTGACTCGGGTTCGAGTCCCAGGCTGAGTCTTTCATTCTGGTTTTTTTTATATAATTATCTTCTTTTTTTTTTTTAAAAACTACCTACGTTTCATTTTCTTTGTTAATTCTTTTTTACGGAGGTCAGGCCCTTTGTTTTTGTTGTTCTGACCCTTCTTACGACTACCTTCCATTGTTATCTGGAATATTTACTTTTAGTTAAACACCTGCTAGGAGAACTGATTTTAAGTAAAGTAAAGTAGGTTAGCATTGTTGGTTAAGATTACCCAGGTGTGAACGAAGGGGTGGCAACGTTGCGGCGCTTTTGGGAGTGGATTCACATTTCAGAATCCGATGGTAAATTTTTGTTTTCCAATTTTATATTGAGTGAGATTGGTTCTCCTCTTTTTTCCCCCCTCTGGGATCTTTTTTGTTTTTTTGTTTTGGATTCGAATTATGCAGTAGTAACTAAAAGAAATAAAGGAGTTAGTTGTAAACGTTGACGGATTATTAGTTTACCGTATGTGGACGTTTCTGAAGTTCGCGTTTCCTTCAGGAGAAGTATCTCAGGGCAGTAAGGTAAATCGCGTGGCGCCCATCCTTAACATCTATTTTCCCACGGCCTTTTCCCTTGGGTCGGTCGGCCTTTATTGTTCTGCACGCGAAATTGAAACGTAACACGCTTTCGACTGTTTTCTAATAGGTCACGATTGATTTCTGAGCCAATTTATGTCGTAATAAGATCTCTTTCAAATTAGTCAATACACGGAACATAGTTTATTAGAACGCTCTGATTTATTCGTAGGCTGATGATGCAAATGAAATCTTATTGGTAGTCTAAAGATCACATTTGAATCATTAGTAGGTGAATATTTTTTGCAAAGAAATACTAGCCTGCTAAACCATTTCCGTTTGAATTACAAGCTGCGAAACAGTAATTGCAAAAGTATATGGAAGTGTGATAAGAAATCATCTTTTAAAAATTGAAAGCCGTGGACAGTCTTCTACACAAAAACTGTCATGTGTTGTCCTCTATGAATTCACACCAAACAAAATTGAATTCTATATATGTTTAGAGATTATTGTTAAGTGTTTTTTTTTTTATAGAAACAATATATATTTTGAAATTCACTAAAATACAATAATCAATATGAGTATCTTTGTTCAACGTTGTATGTAAAAGCTTTTTAAGACTTAAGTCACAAATGTCAAACATCATGTCAATGCCAATAAGACCGAACATTTTTATAACGTTGTGGAACAGTCGTCTTTTTTCTAAAATAAGAAAGTTTTTCTAGTGTTTGAAAATTCAACACATAATATTTGGTCCTTCGAGCCGGATATTAATTGAACTGTCGCAAATCGAATTAAATATCCAAAAATAACGAAACATTATTGCTAATATCGGGTTCTATGTACGTAATACAGTTCGTGTTAAACCGTTTTTTGTTCTATGTACAAAAATACAGTGTTCTTTTGAACAAAGAAACCCTTACAAACCAAATTAAGACAAAGAATCTTAATTTTCCAATTGAAACTAATTGTGACAAAGACAATTAATCACAATTTTTAATAACTTTTGTGTGCTGTGTTGAGTGCTGATCGGAATTACCGCGGAATTACTGCTGCAGAAATAGAGCGAACGAAATCCAGAGGAGCAACAGCTTCAACAAAGAGGAAAAATAAGTGAGTCGTTTTATTTTTCATCTTTTATTGCTGCATTTTACCTATTCTAAACTTATTCTTAACATAAAATCTAATCTAATATTCTTCGTCTGCTGATTGTCATTCCACAGCATGTAGAAAACCACTCCGTCTTCCAAGTATTGAACCGCCAACCTTTTCTGGTTCGTATACGTCTTGGCGATCATACCACGATATTTTTGTTTCGCTAATACATAGAAATGAATCTTTAAGCGAAATCCAAAAGCTTCATTACTTAAAATCCAGTGTGTCTGGGGAAGCTGAACGCCTTTTGCAACATCTTTCACTTGATTCTGGGAATTACAACAAAGCCTGGGAGTTACTGAAAGCTCGATATGACCATAAGCGCATACTGGTTAACGCTAACGATTCCAAAAACAAACGTAGCTAACCGTCAATCTGACACATTAAATAAGCTGAACGCGCTCATGAAACCGAGTTGTCAAATGTCCCGCGAAATTTCTCGAATATGCGCCAAAACTATTTAATTTGTCGTCGGAATCGGACCTCAGCCAAGGAATTGCTAAAAAAGAGTAAGTTGTAATAACTCCTTTGATCTATACTAATATAATATCATTTACTTCAACAGAGAATAAACCCACCCCTTCCCCCTTTTCCTCTAATAAACCATCGGTTTGCGTTTTATTTAGAGTGGTTGTATTCAACAGAGCGATTCCCTCCGATCCGACGTCCATTGCCAGTGGACGGAGACAAAATCTTTATTCTTCTTTTTTATGAGGAAAATCCATTTAAAATAGAGAATATCTTGCGCTGCCAGCGTAATTCAGTTGCCGCCTGCAACAAACTCCAGCCAGGAGAAATTATTTTGCCGTTTAGAAGACACAGCCAATTCCGCCGTTCGCGGATAAATCGCACATAATAGTCGTACGCATGTCGACCAGCAGCCAGCCAAGACGAAGTCCGCGCACAACAGCAGCCAAGTTGCCTTTAGACTTAACTGAAGTGCAGCTTAGTACTGTTCCAGAATCAGATAGTGATTCCATAGAAAGCGATTTCAACAACACCATCATCGATACACCCAACATGGAAGAGTCGGCAACAGCAAAAACAGTGGAAGAATTACTAAAGCAGATACGTGAAATGCGTTCACAACTGGAGGTAGTCACTTCCAATGCCGCAACAGAAAAAGCCGAACGCATCCGCTTGCAGGATCTTGTTAGTCAAGTTCCAAACACCTCAACATCTTTAACAGCTGCGACAACTGCTTCTATTGTTCCATTGGTTGCTCACACGTCAACGATACCTACAACGCCATGCGCAGCCGCTACCAAAGCTTATATTCCATCAACAAGTGTCAGTTTATCTGAAACAATGAGTGCACCTGCTGTATATGGCGCGTACACAACGCCCTATGGAGCATACCAGCCGTCGCAGCCCCTTCGAACTGCAACAACAGCAGCATACACATCGTATACACAGGCAGTGCCGTCATTTTTGCCGCCGATTAGTGCATCGCAGCCGTATATCAGCCAGCAGTTTACGCCAATGCAATCCTTCACGCCACCTCCTAATTTGCAACCAAGCTGTTCCTCTCAACAGTGCGAAAACGCCAGCAATGCACATATTCGCAAGCTACAAGATTTGCCTCAGTTTACAGGCAGACCAGAGGAATGGCCAATGTTTTCAATTGCATTTCGTGAATCTACTGCGATGTATAATTACTCGAAGATTGAAAACCTGCTTCGTCTCCAAAAATCTATCAAACAAGAAGCGCGGGCAGTTGTGGAATCATTACTCATCCACCCTGACAATGTTGATCAGGTAATGGCTGCCCTAGAATTTAGATTTGGACGTCCCGAATGCCTATTGCGAAGCCAATTAGCCGAAGTTAGGGCGATTTCGCAAATATCGGAAGGAAAACTTGAGATGCTGGTACCATTTGCCACAGTGGTGCAAAATCTTTCGACGTTTTTGGAATCTAGTGGCTTGCATCAACATCTGGCCAACCCAACGCTAATGGACGAGCTAATAGCCAAGCTGCCTATGAGCAAGAGACTAGAATGGGCTCAACGGAGTGTCAGTATAGTGCCATATCCAACAGTGAAACACTTTGCCGAGTGGTTGACCGAGGTCGCGCGATTTGTTTGCTTGGTTACATCAACTTCTTTATTGCCGCCAGCCCATATAGAACCGAAGTATGGTCCCAAGAAGATTCTCCATGTGTCTGGACAAGACGCCTCAGCCAGAAGCAAGTGCCGCTATTGCGACAAGAAACAGCACCCAGTCGCGGAGTGCGATCCTTTCATCAAACTAGATGTTTCAGAAAGGTGGGATTTTGTCAAGAAAACCAGACTGTGCTTTTACTGCCTAAAGTACGGTCACAGTGTTCGATCATGCAGAGCCAGGAAGAAGTGCGGAATTGATGAGTGTGCTAAAATGCATCATCCAATGCTACACGAGCCGCCGAAGCCAATTGTTGAAGCGGATGTACCAGCTGACGTCGGATGTTCGAGACCTTTGCTTAGTTGTCACGTTCATTCCAAAGCCAAGATTCTATTTCGAGTGCTGCCTGTTAGAATCTATGGTGATAACATCACAATATCAACATATGCGTTGTTCGATGAAGGTTCCTCAGTCACTATACTGAGCATAGACCTGAGTAAACGATTGTGTTTGAAAGGCCGCCAAAGTAAATTGAAGCTCCAATGGTTTGGAAAGGAGACTATCGTAACGGACTCATTCATTGTGGATGCAGATATAAGTGCAGATAAAGAAAGTGCAAAGAAATACAGGATCCGAGGTATACAGACCGTCGCCGATTTGAACCTGCCGTCTCAAACAGTCAGTACGGATGAAGTAGACATGCTGAACCCTCATCTAGACGCCATTCCATTTGCACACTATAAGAATGCCAAGCCAGAGATACTGATTGGTCTCGACAATAGCTATTTGGGTGCACCAATACGCACTCTTCAGACGGATGGAACTGGACCTATCATAGCGGAAACCAAACTTGGGTGGATCGTGTATGGGAAAACGTCAACAATAGCCGTACCAGAGCCAAGAGATGATGTCGTCCTTCATAGCAGTCAATGCAGTCCAGAGCAAGACGCGCTTGTGGACAGGGCGGTGGAGGAGTACTTCGCTTTAGAAAATTTTGGAGTTAAAAAGCCAAAGGAACAGCTGATCTCTTCTGCTGACAAAAGAGGGAAGCAAACATTGTTAACTACAACGAAGAAACTCAATGGCAGTTACCAAACGGGTCTTCTTTGGAAAGAAGACAGCCCCGAACTTCCAGATAGTTACGAGATGGCGAAGCGAAGGTTTTTGAACCTGGAAAGCAGATTGGAAAAGGATCCTGAGTATGGCGTGACGTATAAGAACATCATCGAGAGCTACGTTGAAAAAGGGTATGCCAGGAAACTGACGACAGCTGAAGCAAATCACAACACATCCAAAACTTGGTACCTCCCCCATTTCGGTGTGAGGAATCCGAATAAGCCAAACAAAGTGAGGTTAGTGTTTGATGCTGCAGCCAAAGTGAAGGACGTGTCTTTAAATTCCTTTCTGCTAAAGGGTCCTGATGAACTGAAGCCTATGATGATGATCCTGTTTAATTTTCGTCTGAGAACTATAGCTGTGTCTGGAGACATTAGAGAGATGTTTTCTCAGATTCGCATCCAACCAGAGGACCAAAATTCGCAGCGCTTCTTATGGAGGGAACAAAAAAGAAAAGCAGATCGACGTTTATCTGATGACATCGATGATATTTGGTGCTAGTTGCTCGCCGTGCTCGGCCAACTATGTAAAGAATCTCAATGCCTCGATATATCTAAACACTAACTCCAGAGCCGCAAGGGCAATCATCGATCGCCATTATGTCGACGATTACGTCGATAGCTTCGACAGTGAAGCTGAAGCAATTGAAGTGACCAACGACGTAATTTCAATCCACAAAGAAGGCGGTTTTGAACTTCGCAACTTTTCGTCGAACTCCAAGGAAGTGAAGGGAAGTATCTCATGTCAAGAGATCAAAAAACAAAAGGACAGAATGATCGACTTAAACATTGAAGCAGTGACAGAGAAAATCCTTGGCATGTGTTGGGACCCGGCAGCAGACGTCTTTAAGTTTCGATGTAAGTTTGCTCGAGCCAACGGAGATGTAATGGAGAAAGACAGACGCCCTACCAAGAGGGAATTTTTGAGTATTGCCATGTCCATGTTTGACCCATTTGGAATGGTCGCTAATTTCGTCATTTATATGAAGCTGATGTTACGTTCAGTCTGGGCACATGCAGGTGGATGGGATGAGCCAATTCCCCAAGCAGTTTTTGATCGGTGGAAGCAATGGAAGACAGAGCTTCCGTCGTTAACACAATTCGAGATGCCGAGATGCCATGATCCCTACTTGACGCTCGCAAGTGACATCGTTCTTCACACTTTCTTCGATGCCAGTGAAGAGGCGTTTAGTGCAGTTTCATTTCTTCGTATCGAGTATGGTGGCAGTGTTCGAGTATCATTTGTCTGTGGCAAAACCAAATGTGCCCCTAAAAAGCTTATGTCGATTCCACGCCTGGAATTATCCGCAGCAATTTTGGGCATAAGGCTTTACAATGCTATTGTGGAGAATCATGACGTGGAGTTCAAGGATCGAGTCTTTTGGACCGATTCAAAAAATGTCATTAGCTGGATAGGATCGGAGCCCCGGCGATATAAACAATTTGTGGGATTCCGGATTGCCGAAATCTTGGAGAGTAGCCAGGTTAGTCAATAGCGTTGGGTTCCTTCGAAGCTAAACCCAGCTGATGAAGCAACGTGAGCACGATATCCGCCGAAGCTGAATGTTGAGAGCAAGTGGATAAGAGGTCCGGAGTTTCTTCAGCAGTCTGAAAAGGATTGACCTCTACAACCAGATGTCAACAACAACCAATTATGTGAGGACGAAGTGCGGACAAGGTTCCTGCTGCATGCAACCGTAGTAAGTAGCATTATTTTCGATATGTCAAGATTTTCGAAGTTCTCAAAATTGCTGAGATGTGCGGCATGAGTACTGCGATTTAAGGATGTTTGTTTACGAAAGCGAATAGAAATAGGAGAGCTATGCGTCGGAGATCTGGAAGCTGCTGAACTAGTTTTGTGTAGACAGGCTCAAAAAGAAGCCTTTGCCTATGATATTTCCCGTCTGAGTCAAAATCTACCAGTCGAAAAAAGCAGCCATTTGTTTAAGTTGACGCCTTATATTGACGATGCCGGTCTTCTAAGGATGTATGGACGAATAGACGCCGCCACCACTATACCATTTACAACTAGACGTCCTATCATCCTTCCAAAGGACCATTGCCTTACCAGATTGATAGTGGACCATTTTCATCGCCGCTTACGTCACCAAAATGATGACACAATCGCCAACCAAATTCGCCTACGCTTTTGGGTGCCAAGTATTCGATCAGCTGTCAAAAAGGCAAAAATCAATTGCTTGTTTTGTCGAATTCGTTCCGCCAAGCCACAACCGCCTTTAATGGGACAACTACCAAAAGACCGTCTTACACCGTATGTTAGGCCATTTACGTACACGGGACTCGACTATTTTGGACCAGTGTATATCACTAATGGACGACGGAGAGAGAAGAGGTGGGTCGCACTCTTTACGTGCATGACCGTGCGAGCTGTGTACCTCGAAATTGCTGCAAATCTTTCTTCCGATGCCTGCGTGCTATGCATTCGCAACTTTGTCAATCGCCGTGGGATTCCGAGGCGTATTAGGTGCGACAACGGTACCAATTTCATCGGGGCAAAAAAGGAGCTGTTGAGCGCTGATATTTTTGACAACGAAGCCATCAAAGCTGAACTTTCTTCGAGAGGCATCGAGTGGTCGTTTAACTGTCCATTGAACCCACAAGCAGGCGGCTGTTGGGAGAGGTTGGTGCAGTCTGTTAAAAGAGTTCTTTCACACATTCTCAGCGAGATCGCGCCAAGATTCGAGACGTTGCAGAGCGCCTTAATCGAGGCTGAAAGTATTATAAATGGACGTCCACTTACACACCTGCCCATCTCACCCGATGATGAGAATCCCTTAACACCCAACCATTTCTTGTTGGGGGTTTCCAACTCCACGCAAACTCCAGGCCAGATCGACAACCGAGCCCTTTGTCTTAGGAGGCAGTGGTGCATTAGCCAACAACTAAAGGATCGATTCTGGAAGAGATGGATTCGGGAATATTTGCCGGTTCTAACCAGAAGGTGCAAGTGGTTTCAACGTGTAGAACCACTCAAAGTCGGTGACTTATGTCTTGTCTGTGATGCTAACGTACCCAGAAGCCAATGGATTCGTGGACGGATAATACGAGTTTTTCTTGGCCAAGATGGACAGATTCGTGTGGCAGAAGTGAAGACATCCACAGGAATTTTTCGAAGGCCTGCTGTGAAGATTGCTGTTCTAGATGTTGGTGAGGCTTTTGATTCCGGGCGCCTCACGGGGGGTGGGATGTCGTAGATTTTTACAAGTATATTTAAAATGTAACCGAGGTTCAGGTTCGATTCCAAAAACAAACGTAGCTAACCGTCAATCTGACACATTAAATAAGCTGAACGCGCTCATGAAACCGAGTTGTCAAATGTCCCGCGAAATTTCTCGAATATGCGACAAAACTATTTAATTTGTCGTCGGAATCGGACCTCAGCCAAGGAATTGCTAAAAAAGAGTAAGTTGTAATAACTCTTTTGATCTATACTTATATAATATCATTTACTTCAAAAGAGAATAAACCCACCCCTTCACCATTTTCCTCTAATAAACCATCGGTTTGCGTTTTATTTAGAGTGGTTGTATTCAACAGAGCGATTCCCTCCGATCCGACGTCCATTGCCAGTGGACGGAGCGACACACAGCTCAAACATTTGATCGCCCAGCAATCTTTACTTAAGGAATCTGCAAATGGTATAAAGAATTTATTAGATACTTCACAGGAATGTGTTCATGCATTGGCAAATCTGGGTTTACCTTTAAATGGGATGCAATTCTTATTTACTTACTTTATCATAAGCTGCCGAGTTTTACACAAAAGCTCTGGGAGGAGCGGCTCGGTAGTTCAAGAGATTTGCCGACCATGAAGCAGTTCAACGATTTCTTGGAGACAAGGTTTAGGACTTTGGAGGTTGTTGATCAGCAGGACAGCAAAGTTTATTCCAAACCATGGTCGAAGACGGAGACAAAAAAGACGTTCCACACCAAGCCACAAGAGAGAGATATTTTCCAGTGCAAGGTTTGTCATCAAGGTCAGCACTCACCCAGGAAATGCAAGCGGTTTGAAAGGCTGGATGTAGCACAACGTCTTCAAATCGTCCGCCAGGTTAGGGTCTGCGACAATTGCCTTGCATATAGCCATTTCTCTCGGGAATATCCAAGCACCAAAAACTGCTATTACTGTCAGCAAAGACACTCTATTGCATGCTAGTAATGCAAACACAAGCGATAATACTGCGCCATCACAACAACATTTTTAAAATACGACACTGCCACAGCATCATGGGTCTGGTAATGTGCAAGCGTTTCAGAGCTCTATCAATGCCAATGCGCCAACTTTTAATCCACCAAGTGACCAGCCTACCACTAGCAGATCTGTTTCAACTTGTCATACAGCCCAGCTACAACAAGATTCAGTAGTTTTACTAGCAACGGCAGTTGTAAAAGTGCAATCATCTGATGGTAGGTTTCATAACTTACGTGCGTTAATTGATATGGGTTCTGAAGCAACTTTTATTACCGAATCAGCGGCACAGCTTTTAAAACTAAAAAAGCGGAAGACCTTTGTTGAAGTATCAGGGCTGGGGTTGGTCAGCAGCGGTAAAACACAAAGTTATGTTGACATAACTTTTGCTTCCCGGCATTCAACATACACAAGTGCTGTCAAGGCGTTCGTCTTCATGTCGCTGACTGGGCTTCTTCCGGCTCATCCAATGAACCATCACAAATGGCATCACCTGATAGGTCTGTCTTTAGCGGATCCAGAGTTTCATGTGTCTGCACCTGTAGATTTGCTTTTTGGAAGCCAAATTTACGCTAAAATAATTCTTCCAGAGTTATTGCGAAGCCAGGAGGGTCCAGTTGCTCAAAAAACCCAAATTGGCTGGATCATTTTTGGGAACATTCCAGTTGAGTCTCCAAGGCGATTCTCAGGCTTCACACAGTTGATGGATCTGGACTCACAGATGCGTAGATTTTGGGAAATGGAGGAAGTTCCGTTTCAGATACGAGAGTCCGAAGAAAATATCGCCTGTCTAGTACATTTTTCCAAAAACACCGTGCGGCTAGATGACGGACGGTGTGAAGTAAGACTCCCCTTCAAGGACGGCCGACTTCCAACACTTGGAGCTAGCAGGGAAGGTGCTCTTCGCGGTTTTGAGCTCTTAGAGAGGCGATTCCAAATGGACCCAAAACTGAAAATGGATTATTCAATATGCATCAATGAGTTCAAACTACTGAATCACATGGAGGAACTGGATATCAGTGACGTAAAAATAAACCTACCATCATTATTATTTACCGCACCACGCCGTTATAAAGGAAGCCAGCTCTACAACAAAGTTCAGAGTTGTGTTTGACGCAGCGGCAAAACCGTAGAACGGGTCTTCTTTAAACGACCACTTATTGGTAGGTCCCAAACAACAAAGGGATATCGCCGATATCAAAATTAGGTGAAGAAAGCACCAGTTCACATTCTCGGCTGACATAGAAAAAATGTATCGACAGGTCTCAGTAAATCATCTCGACAGGTATTACCAGCTCATTCTCTGGCGTGACCGGCAAACAGAACGCATCAAGACATATCGGCTCAAGACTGTCACCTTTGGTACTGCAAGCGCTCCTTATCTTGCCATTCGAGTGATTCACCAAGTTGCAGCTGGTAAAGGGCATAAATATCCAGCAGGAGCAAAGGCGGTTCTGGACGATACGAACGTGGGCGATTTAATCAGCGGAGGAGATACCATCGAGGACGCTAGAAAGATCCTCTCACTAAAAGCCTGTGAGGGGGACAATCTTACGATTGACAACGATTACTCACCTTGCCGTGGTGTGGAGGCTTAAGTAGAGCAAACCATGGTAGGTCGGCTAGGTCGGCATTCGCCATCTGCCATATAGCCTACCAGCTCTACGAACTAAGTGGTAATCAACCCGTCCTATCCCATCCCTCCTTTCTCATCCCTTCACTCCCCCCTGGGCTGGATCAAGGCGTCAGACGTACCGTGCCGAGGATCAACCAGGCCGTGGGCCCAGGTCTCAAAAAAAATAGCGCTGGTCGAATACGGTGTATCCAGATACCGGGCGCCCTTTGGATTAAATAGCCTTGTCTGCACAATGCGGGGCTCTGTGCAGATCGAACTTCCTTTTCCTAGCTACTCGTGGGATCAAAATTTCAAACCTCAACAAAAACAAAACCAAAAAAACAACCTCGGCAGCCAGCGGCGCCATCCTGATGCTGCCAGTGATTGCTCGTTGCTTTCAGACGAGATCACTGTTGAACCTACTGCTGCTTTATGCAGTTTTCCGCGTCCCCCTACACCCACACCGGCAGATCTTAGAGATAGGTCACTTGGTCGCGAGGCCAAGGCAGCTTT
The DNA here is from genome assembly GCA_951230905.1 of Cheilosia variabilis. Classification (NCBI taxonomy): domain Eukaryota; kingdom Metazoa; phylum Arthropoda; class Insecta; order Diptera; family Syrphidae; genus Cheilosia; species Cheilosia variabilis. Next base: position 96,095,193 of record OX579676.1, on the reverse strand, counting down.
GTGCATATTTGCCCGTCTTCACTCGAAGGAGGAAAAAATATGGACCGAGCCGGAGAGAGCTTCATACTCATGGGCAACGCCCTGGGTACTACAACACGCGAACAGGGACCCCACCCCCTCAACTTCAAAGGTCTCCATCCGAAAAAAAGCTTCTGCCCCACCGCTGGGCACAAAGAGACCGCTCGTAAGAGAAGGCCAGACTCGGAAGACTCGCCCCTTAGCTAACAGCTCATCGAGCGTTACAGGGGGTAGGACCGCAGTAGCGACTGGATCTGTACCCAAAAGGCGCAGATCCCTTGACGAGGTGTCCAAAGCATCAAAGAAGGCTAGGAGCTCCACCGAGGGTTCCAAATCCTTCTCGGACGCGGCCAAGGACAACCTGATAGTCGCGGTAGTGGACCTATCGGATGAGGAAGGCAAACTCACTTACGAAAAGTGGGGACTCATAGAGAACAGAGTGATGAACTGCCTCTGTGAGTATATGTCCAGTAACCAGCAGCCCATCATCTTTAAGGACGCTGGATGGCATCAAGGATTCGTCAAACTGATCGCCTGCGACGATCAACGTTCGGTCGACTTCATCCGGGCAGCCATCGGTAGCCTCGGTGAAGTCTGGCCTGGGGCCAAGCTCGAGGTGGTGGACCGGAATTCCATCCCCCACCGACCAAGAGCTAGGGTCTGGGTTCCTCTCGAACCACGCGATCCCGCCAAAGTTCTTGCCCTTATGGGCTTCCAAAACCGGCCTTCCTGTCAAAGACTGGAAGGTCGTTGAAAATCCCCGTGGCTCCGAGGAGGAGTCCAAGAAGACAGGTCGCTCGATGGTCATCTCCATGTCCGCTGAGTCTATCCCGATTCTCACGGATAGGAACTTCACCATCAACTTCGGCCTGAAGGAGGTGGAGTTAAAGCTCTTCAGGAGAGATGACCTACGCAACGCTGCAGCCAACGTGCCCAGCTCCTCCGCATCATCCTCGCCTGACACCGATTCGCCATTAGAGGATCTGAATGCTACCATCGTGGAGAAATCTGTATCGGATAGCAATGCCGCTAAATCTGATACAGATTAATCTACACCACTCCAAACTGGCAACCGCCAACCTAATGGTCCGCCTCACCGAGGACGGACTCGACGTTGCCCTGATACAGGAACCGTGGCTTTCCAAGGACCGCGTAACTGGGCTCAGTGCTCCCGGCTATACCCTCTACTACGCGGAAGGTAAAGTTAAAATCAGGGCTTGTATTCTTGCTAAAACAATGTTAAAACTTACTTTCATCCCCCAGCATAGCACAGGCGATCTTGCTGCAGCGCAGCTAACTCCGAACGACGGCAATCCGGTTTGGCTGGCGTCTGGATACCTTCCATACGAGGTAGCCAACCCGCCATCTGCTGAGCTACAACGGATGGTCAAGGAAGCGGAGGACAAAAAGACCGGAGTTGTGATAGGGCGTGACACAAATGCACACCATGATCTATGGGGCAGTACCGACACAAACCCTCGAGGTGAGTCTTTATTTGGTTATCTAGTAGAAACTAACCTAGTAATTTGCAATAGAGGGGATAGTCCAACCATCATTGTTAAAAACAGGCAAGAGGTAATAGATGTTAATATTTCCTTGGCTATTTCAAAGTGGACAGTATCGGACAGTCCATCTTTCTCGGACCACCGGTACATTTACTACACTCTAGACTGTAGCTTCATCCCCAAGAAATGTTTTTTTCCGCAACCGAAGGAAAACAAACTGGGTCAAACACAATACAATCCTGTCTGCGAATCTAGCTAGTCTCAGACCCTCGCCACCTAGCGATCAGGCCGAACTAGATTCGTTGAACAACGTTCTCACCTCAGCCCTGGATAAGGCTTTCACGGGCTCCTGTCCTCCCACCATAGTGAGAGATGGCAGGAAACCCCCGTGGTGGTGCAAGCAACTTATCGCGCTTCGCTGCAAGAGCAGGAAGGCCTTTAACAGAGCCAAAACATCGAAGCTAAACACGGACTGGGAAGCTTACAAAGACAGCCTACGAATCTTCAAAAAGGAAGTCCGTAAGGCACAACGTAGCTCCTGGCGCAATTTCTGTGAGAGCATCAACAACACGAATGAGTGTTCCAGATTGCGAAAAGTCCTTTCTAAATCCACCCCTGTACCCTGTGTACTGAAAGACCTCAATGGCGAATGGGCAGAATCAGAAGAACAATCGTTGAATCTGCTCATGGATGCCCATTTCCCTGGCTGCACGCCTGTCACTGGTAATCCTGACTTCAGTAGGGATGCCCCTCTGGGTACCCTTCCAAATGCAATCACCATTTGCGAGGAAAAGCTGAAGTGGGCCGTCAACAGCTTTGAACCGCAAAAGTCTCCAGGTCCGGATGGCATCTTCCCGGCGCAACTACAGAACGCCTTTCACATTGTCAAAGACAGTCTTGGGATGATTCTGGCAGGTTGCATAGCCTTGGGCCGCATTCCTTCATCCTTGACATTGGTTAAAGTTGTTTTCATTCCCAAAGCAGGTAAGACCTCACATACACTTCCAAAGGACTTCAGACCAATCAGTCTGTCCTCCTTTCTATTGAAAATACTTGAGAGGATCATCGATCTTCACATCAAAAGCACTATTGACCAAGCGCTAATTTCTAGCTCTCAACATGCCTATCAAAAGGGCAAATCCACTGAGACCGCCCTTCATTCAATCGTCGGCTCGATCGAAAGGTCCCTCTCATTCAAGGAATATACTATGGCAGTTTTCCTGGACATAGAGGGGGCCTTCAATAACATAGAGACTCGTTCGATTATTCAAGCCTTAAACAAGCTAAATATTGGCGAACAAATATGCTGCCTAATCGGCCATATTCTCACCCGCAGAAGGGTGACAGCCACGTTTGGCAGCAGCGCTGTCGAAAAACTTGTGCACCGGGGTACCCCCCAAGGGGGAGTGCTATCTCCGCTTATCTCAGGAAAGTATCCACAGACTCTTTCCGATATTCTGCAACTTACGCTACGTAAACTAGTCGCCTGGACCAAAAGCTGCGGTCTAAGCGTCAATCCGACAAAAACGGATCTAGTTCTATTCACTAGAAGGGTCAAGACTCCTCTTATCACCCCCCCTAATCTCAATGGGACTCCACTCGAGTTTGTCAAAAGTGCCAAGTACTTAGGGCTCATATTAGACAGCAAACTCTTATGGAGGGAGAACATTGCCGAACGTTCTAGGAAGTCCCTAGTGGCACTCTACTCCTGTAGGAGGGCTGTCGGCTCGAGATGGGGCCTCCAACCAAACATAATGCATTGGCTTTATACCGCGGTGATCAGACCGATCATTCATTCGAAAAGGGCTTCAAATGCGAAATACCGGACAGATCCCGATGGGACTCACGAAATGTCCTACACGAAGGAGCGCTGTCAATTTTTACGGACGGTTCCAAAACATTAGAGGGAGTCGGAGCAGGGGTATTCTCCGAAGAACTGAGCCTTGGCCTCTCCTTCTCTCTCCCGGTACACTGTAGTGTCTTCCAAGCCGAAATCACAGCTATTCGTCAAGCCACAGCGTGGCTGCTGATTAATGAAATATCACACAGGGATATTGTCATATATATTGACAGTCAGGCTGCCATCAGATCCTTAATATCCAGCGAAATAAGATCTAAGGCGGTGGAAGATTGCCGCGTATCTCTTAACGAGATAGCTGGACAGTACAACCTTACCCTTTGCTGGGTTCCGGGACACTGTGATATCCCAGGGAACTGTGCAGATGACGAACTTGCGAGATTAGGCTCCTCCAACCTAAGGATGGCGCACTTAGGAAACTACTTCCTCAATGATCTTAGTGATCTTTGCAACATCAGCGCTGCCAGCATTCTTGGCTTTATTAACGGTAGCAAATGGTTCACAATGAGTAACCAGTAAAGGAACCCCTAAACACCAGTGGTATGCACAATGGGCCGATCAACGGCCTAAGTGTTTCTCTCACCGAGAGCCACTTTAACATAACATAACATAACAAGATACGAGATGAGGCCCGGGAATTGCTAGGTGCAGCTGGTCTCAACCTTCGTAAGTGGAATAGCAACAGCGCGGATATGGTGGCCGATATTCCAGAAAGTGATCGAGGGATAGGTGTTGTACTTCCATTAGATTCCATCGGACCTGTCAAAACCCTAGGCATTAAATGGTGTCCATCCTCAGACTCTTTCTCTTTTCAGACCTTCGAAGCCAACATCGAGAAGTTGACAAAAAGGACTATGTTGTCAGGCATCGCAAAGCTATTTGATCCACTCGGATGGATTTCACCATGCATAAACAGTGCAAAAATTATGATGCAACAGTTATGGTGGATAGGGCTTGATTGGGATCAACCAGTTCAACCAGTTGGATGTATACACGATGTTTTGCCTAGAGCTCTTTGCGATTGAACACATCAAAATACCCAGGTTGATTAATACACATGCGTCTATAAAAGCTATAGATGTTTATAGCTTCAGTGATACATCTACAAAAGCTTATGGAGTAGCAGTATATGTCCGAGTATTGGACTAATTCGGGCAGGGCACAAATCCTCATTCTTTAGTCCTTCACGTGGGCGCCCGCCTGAAAATGGCTAACCAGTCAGCCAAGGATTTACGCTAACGTCTCAATCGTTAGTCGTGATCCATTTAGTTGGAGGTACGAGTAAACCTTTAAATCCAACCTAATTCCAGTGGTGCTGTGAGCAGATAGCAAAGGCTGAAAGGCTGGGGGTAAGACCAGTCGCGTACGAGCTCCCTCAGACGCCATGGCGAGGGTCTGTTGTATTTAGCCCTGCCCAGGTATGGCAGCGCTGCCTGGGTCGACCTTGTTTTTTCCGGCCTTACTCGTGGGAACAATATGAACAAAAACTTAAAAACTAAATAAACTTACACAAAAAAAGGAATTATTATTCCAGGAAGGGAGGGTAAAGACTCCACAAAGCGGGCGATGGAGCTGGGAGAGGATTCTTATGAATCTGAACCACAGTCTTCCATCTCCGGCCTGGAGAGGGAACTTGAGGAGGTGTTTCTAGCTAGTGACAGTGGAGGGGTCCGTGTCTGGAGAAGTCAAGGAGTCCCTGCTAAGCTAAAGGGACAGATCCGACGATGTCGTTGAGCCGAGTGCGGCAAAAAAGGTGAAGTCTGGTACTTGGCCCGTGGTGCACCCGGTTTATGACGTGAAGGATAAGCTCCTTGTCGCCATAGTAAATGAGCAGGAGCCGAGCGGATGCCTAACCATGGAACAGTGGTTAACTGTCGAGAAGAGGTTCCAGGACGCTCTGTGGAAGAAATTGTCTTCAACAAGGGCAACACCCCAACTTTTGTGGTACGGAACAGACAGGAGGTGTCAGATAGCACTCTCGCATCCTATACTGATTTCCTCACAATCGAGAAATGGAGGGTACTAGAATAGGCACCCCTATCGGATCATAAGTGGATTCGCTTTCAGATAGGCTTCCGCGGGTCCAGGAATGCCGACTGGTACGAATCCGACGAATAGGTACGAATCCATAATTAGGCATCAGCTAGGAAATGAAGTACCATGTCTTGACACTTCATTAGAATTAGGCAAGATTATGATGGTGGCTTGCGAACATGTTTGCCCGCTCAAGAAACCAACCAAGAGATCCCAGCCTCAGTGGTGGAACAAGGAGTTAAACTCCAAAAGAAGACAGGTAAGACGTTTCTAATAGGGCCAAAGTTGTAGGGGACGACATTACATGGGATCTGTATATGGAAAGCAAGAAACAGTTCAAATATTTGATTAGGCAATCTAAGAGAAAATCTTGGAAGCTTTTCTGCGAGGCGATCGCGGGTACTAGCGAGACTTCCAGACTCCGCAAAATGCTGGCCAAGGGTTGATAGCAACATCACTACTGGAAAGAAACTGCGTTGGGCCATTAAGTCCTTCGCTCCGTTCAAAGCACCTGACCCTGATGGCATTCTGCCGGTTATGCTTTAAAGGGCGCCAGGTACAGTCACAGATATGATCGGAAATATTTGTATGCACTGCCTGCGATTAGGCTATGTACCTAGTGCGTGGAGAGAAGTACGAGTGGTTTTTATATCTAAAGCGGGTAAACCAAGTCATACTTCAGCGAAAGACTTCAGACCTATTAGTCTATCGTCATTTCTCCTCAAGACACTTGAAAAGCTTATTGACATTCATATAAGAAGCAAGTGTTGCAGCGGAACTCTATGTAATGCTCAGCATGCATATTTAAAAGATAAATCAGTAGAGATGCCTCTACACGAAGTAGTAGGTAAAATAGAGAGCAGCCTCCACCAGAAAGAATTTGCACTAGCTGCCTTTTTGGATATTGAGGGAGCCTTTAATAATGTCAGGAGAGGTGCAATCAAAATTGGCTATGCGAAATGCTCTCGACAAGAAATATTAATTCCACACTCGGAAATAGTTCAATAAGAAAATCTGTTAAGGCACTCCCCAAGGAGGAGTTATCTCCCCCCTTCTCTGGGTGCTGGTAATAGATGATATACTCAAAGAACTTAATAATGCAGGATTCAGCGTCACTGGTTACGCGGATGACGTAGTCATCATTTTTCAGGGAAAATTCCTTAATACGTTAAGTGAACTTATGGAACCAGCCCTCAACAGGCTCAGAATATGGGCCGAAGGGTGTGGACTACGAGTCAAACCGGAGAAAACCGAACTCGTACTATTTAGTGCAAAATACAAGTTACCGCCATTCAAGCTGCCCAGACTTGCTGGAGTGGAGCTTTCCCTCTCGGAGAGCGCAAAATATCTTGGTACGGTATTAGACAGGAAACTAAACTGGAAACTTAACGTTCAGGAAAGGGAAAAGGCTCAAAACGCTCTCTTCATCTGTAAGAGGACAGCAGGAAAGAAATGGGGCATTAGGCCGTCAATGTTGTATTGGCTATACGTAATGGTAGTAAGGCCCATAGTTACATATGGGGCTCTTGTCTGATGGAAAGCCGTGGACAAGAAGTATGTACGGGATATGTTGATCAGGGTATAAAGAACAGCCTGCATTGCCGTAACGGATGCTTTACATACCACACCAACGGCTGCACCACTGGACTTACAAATCCAATCAAATGCAGGTAATAGTGCGATGAGACCTCAGTATATACTGACGGTTCCAAAACCAGTGAGGGTACGGGGTCAGGTATATACTCCAGCGAGTTGGACCTACATATTGCCCTGAGACTCCCGGACACATGCAGCGTGTTCCAGGCAGAGATTCTGGCCGTACTCAAAGCTGCGGAGGAACTTGAGATGAGATCGATATCCAATAAGAATATCGCCATCTACATTGATAGCCAGGCTGTGCTCAAAGTGCTAGAACCACATACCACCAAATCTGAACTAGTCAGGAATTTCCGCACAATGCTTAAGGCATTATGTTTGCAGAACCGTGTCAGATTGTGCTGGATACCTGGGCATTGCGATATTGAGGGTAACGAGAAAGCCGACGTTCTGGTTAAGGAAGGAGCGGAGCCCCCACTAAACACATTGATTAAGGGTATCAGACCACCTATGGCCGTTGCTAAAAGGGTTATCTTCTAAAAAACCTCCAATAAAGCAGCCACAAAATGATCACAGTTAGAAGGGCATAGGGTCTCAAAGGCAAGCGCGGGCGTTAAGGAAATTGGGATGGAGAAGTTAGGAGATTCCGATGCACATTGGTCTTAAATGTCTGCAAATTGCACTGAGGGGGAAAGACCGAGCTGGGCAAGGCATTCCACATTCGTGTTGTACGGCTTATGAAAGAATCTCTATATTTCATAGTACGACCGAAAGTAGGCTGAAGGGTAAACTGATGGGCATTCCTGGCTTGGCGAATATTGCGGTTGAATTGTTGAAGAGGTGGAATGCAGCTGGCGATTTCACTTGAGCACTGTTTATAGAAATAGCGATAAAACAATGAAAGACATGTTACATTTCTGCGATGTTCGAGCGAATTTATAGAATTCGCTATATTTGTGTCTCCAATGAGTTTTAAAGCAAGACTCTGTATCCTATCCAGCAGGTGCAGTGAGGTCTTAGGCGCACCAGACCAGATATGAGAGTTATGGATGAATGAACGCCTTGTATATGGCAGCGAGATCAGGAGGGGTGAAATATTTCTTGCACCGTTTGAGGAAACCTAGACATTTCGCAGCGTTCTTGGCGACTTCGTGCATGTGGTCGTTCCAACGAAGTTTGTCATGGACACACATACCGAGAATGGAAAGTCTTTCGGTTTCGGCGATGCAAGTGCCATTCATGGATAATGGCTGAAGATTCTGGTTTCGCTTTAATGACAGCAGACAGCATTGTGTTTTGGAAGCATTAAATTCCACTCTATTGGCTAAACCCCATTTTATAATGCTGTCGAGATCGGAATTTAATGAGCTTAGCATACGTTGTCGTTCCAGTTCTACGGCCGAAGAGCAGGGACGTTAGTCTTGGAATGAATATGAGAAGCTGAGGGTGCTGTCATCAGCGAACGAGTGGATTGGATTGGAGGTTGCAGACAGGAGATCTTTTATGAAAATGAGAAAGAGAGTCGGAGACAAAACGGAGCCTTGGGGAACACCAGCATTTATCCATTGAAAAAGAGACGCATCGATCCCATATGCACGCATTTTCGATAAAAGAGCTTGGTGCCAAACTCTGTCAAATGCCTTTGAAATATCAAGCGCAACAATCTTCGTTTCACCAGAGTGATGTAGAGATTGGTTCCACTTTTCGGTGAGATAAGCCATCAAATCACCAGTGGATCTGTTGCCACGAAAACCGTACTGTCGGTCATTAATGAGTTTTCGTGATTCAAGATATTTCATGAGCTGACGATTTATCAGCGTTTCCATGACCTTAGAAAGAATGGATGTAAGTGCTATGGGTCGGTAGTTGGTGGGAGAAGAAGATTCGCCTTTTTTGGAGACGGGCTCGACAAATGCTGTTTTCCATCTTCTCGGGAAGAGTCCAGAAGAATAGGATAGATGGAAAAGCTTACGCAGTGGTTTTGCCAGCGTGGAAGAACACCTCTTCAGAACAATTGGAGAAATACAATCTGGACCAGCGGATTTATTTATGTTGAGATCATTGAGTACTCTTGCCACTGTACGAGTGCGAAAATGGATTTGTCCCATGGTGTATTCGACGCTCTCAAGTACAGGTAGAGGCAAAGCGCAATCTGGGAGCATTGAGCTGGCTGCAAAATGTGCAGCAAGCAGATTCGCTTTGTCTAAAGAGTTGACAGCTGGAATGTCATTGTAAATTAGCGTTGGGATCGAAGATGTGGCCGAATTCCTTATATTTTTTACAAAAGACCAAAAGTTTTTACTACCCTTGTGACATTGTAGTATTTTTTGCCTCAACTTTTGGTCATACGAGAATTTAACACGCTTGATAGTGGTATTGCAGTCATTTCTGGCTCGCTTTGACTTTTATCTTTTTGTTAAATTAACAAAAAAAAGTTGTTAATACCATTAAAATTGTTTGTCATTTTGTCAAATCAACAGCAAATATTGTTGATATTACAGTAGTAATCTGTCAGTACTACAGTTGTCTTTTGTTGAATCTATAAGAATATTGCTGGTTATATAGAATTGTTATCTCAGTTCCATAACTTCAATTTGTTGATTCAACAAATAAATTGTTCAATTGATACAATGTCGATTTATTAAATTCAAAATTCTGTTTTGTTGATCTGACAAAGTAGTTTTGTAGTAAATGCTTTATCCGTTTGACAAAATATCGTTCAAATTGATAAAACTTAAGTTGTATTGATAAATTTCATTTATCATTACAATCATTTTTTCTCAGTTTACAAAACTAATTTTGATGAAATTTTACAATCGAATTTTGTCAATATTACCAGGTATTTTATTTTCAGTGTAGGTATATGAGGATTAAAAACAATCTGATGAAAGATCATTAGCCCATCCACCCTAAAATTTACACGACCAAGGCCACCTGTAAATCAAGGCCGTCAATTTGATCTCCTTTCGTATATTTAGAAAGTGACAGTAACATCAGCAATTTTGGTTTATTAATTGTAGATATTATATCATTAAATTGTTGGTCGTGAAATCATAGCTAACAGAAATACGACAAAAATATTAACTTGAAATAAATTCCATTTGCATTCAAATATCTACAAGAATGAATTTTCAAATCTAAAATAAAAGATCGACCGTCATCTCATCATAAAAAGGAACGCGAACAAAATCGTTTTCTTTCATAAGTGCATATATCCAGATTTGCCTTTCATACGATCGAAATTCCAAATCAGAAATTTGTCATCATTTCTTTTTCGAAGAAACTACTTATGGTTGAAATAACAAGACCTCATTGCGCGAGTAACAGAGAAAAGAAGCCCAAATGATGTTTTTATCCCTTTATTTGCTACCAACCGACCAGCCACCACCACCAACCAAATGCTTCGGTTCACTAATCACAAGTGTGATTATTCCTCTCTATTTGGGTTCTACAAGAAACTAAGCACGACAGCAACGCCATCCGACGGGTTGTCTGGCCAAGAAAATTTTCGTGTTGATGATAGTACTATAGTCTTTATATACAATGGTTGGGTGCAACTCATCCCCAGCACCTAGCGACATCTATGTACATCTCATTTCTGGAACTGGACACGTACCTTCTCACGGCTCGGGTGCAACTCATCCCCGGACAACCAATCCCAAACCAAATTTCGCACCTAGTGCCATCTACATCTCAACTCATAACTCATGCAAAAACAAAACACAGACAAAATAACCCTTGCTTATACATCCACGAGTATTACTTCGCTTGTGATATCACTATCTGTTGCTGGCTACGTTGTTCATGTTCGAACACGAATTATGACAGCTACACTGTACGTGTACACTCTCCACTTGCACATACCTATGACGGCAAAAACAAAACAACTCTTTCCTACCTAGTCTACAAGAAAAAAAAAGAAATTCCATTTCTACACACTCCCGTTGTAAAAAAGAGGGAAAACACTGTGCTCGTTCGGCCAAAAACAACCGCTATATTGCTTTTACTTGCACTATGTATAAATACCCGTATTGAGTATTAAACTTGCTCTTGTCAACACCCGGACGTTAAAACCCTGAGGTAAACCCAGCCAACGATGCATACTACGAGTATGAATCCGAGAAGACAGCCACAATTTATGTTAAATAGATCTAAGAAAACAAACATTGTATACCGTTGGACCCCTGTTGTTGAGCCAACACATTTAAATACTAATTATTCACCATCATTTGTTACCTACTTTAAGTCAAATTGTATATACCAAAAGTTCAATAAAAGCAAATGCGAATGTAAACTTGCGCACACTTACTTTTTCTTGCTCATGTTAATATAAAGAGAATTTAAATTCAATACCAAGGATAAAATATTATCAGTTGCGCTTTTCACTCAAAGAATGATTAAGCACAAGTGCACTTACGTATGGCAGTAGCAACTCTCCAAACTCGGCAGGCTTACCTCTCAATTGTTTTAAATACCAAAATTTACAATTAAAGCAATTTCCACGCAAATTAAAAATTATGGCACAAGCCCACGAACTTAACCTTTTAAAGTGAAGGCAGAAGTGAAGACTTGAACAATTACGTGCATATTTTTTGAGTCGTCAGGAAATTTTTTATTGTGCAGACATTTTTATTTTTAGAAACTTCTGATTCGCCAAGGCGAAAAGAGGCACTTCGACCTAGAAGGTCTATTGTGGCGGTGTGCAGGAAATACTTTTAAATGAAGTGTCTTTTTATTCACTACTACACTTTTATTTTCATTCTATTTATTTTACATACAAAAATTGTAATTTATTGCTTAAAACGTAAATTTAATAATATGTACATGAAATATGAAATTAAATTAATTGGTAATTGCTTCCGCGCACCTACCCGATTCCCCCCACAAATTTTGAAAATGAAATTCTCTCTTAAATTGCCTAATACAAATTGTCTTAAAGTGGAACAATAAAGCAAAAATTAAGCACAAATGCATTACAAAATTAACAGTTTCCAAATTTGTTTAAAATTGCATTCCACTACTGGAAGTGGAAGCTGGATCTATTTTTAAAGATTGACAAACAAATTGTTCGTAAAATGGAAAGAGTTTAAAGGTGGAAACACATTCGTTAAGACCGCGGGTATAATATAAAATTACTTTTTGGCCAAGATTTTTTAAGAATGTTTAAAAATATAAAAAATATTATTTTTTTAAAATGATGTCTTTTTGAAAAAAACAAGCCTTAAAGATTTAGTTTATGATAGCAGCACTACTGAAAGCATTCCCTTTTTCTAACTCTCGTCAACGAACCCACGATTCCCATACCCGCACTACTAGTAAAAAAGTAAGCTCCCAGTAGCTCCTCTATTCTCTATACTTTTATGCGATTCTCGCAATCGAAAGTGCTTTAGAGCAGAGCAACAACATCATTCTTTTTCTTTTCTTTTCTCTGTATCGGCTACATTTTTCTCTTTTTTGTTCTATTTCTTTCTTCTTCTTCTTTTCCATCATCAGATGAGTCATTTATCTGTTTTCTTTTTCTTACTTATATACAGAGCACAGAGGTGTCGGTAACAGTGTCGCGAGTTCAATCGTTTTTCTCCATCTCAAAAATGCGCCAAAGAAGTTTTCACTACAAAAAGTTTTCATGTGAATGAAATGTCAGAAACTACGAATATTCGCTTTTACGCTGTTCGCAATTCGCTCTTATGTGGACAATTCTGTTTTGTTTTTATTTATTAGCATTGTACAAGGTGGCGCAAAAATAACCTTCCGATGTTTTTTGGCTGTAATTTAAAAAAAAATGAAAAACTTTGATTCTTCTTGTGGATTATTTTTATTTGGTCATTTAATTTTTTTACATCAAGTCGAGAATATGATGACATGTAAATGGCCACCGCCACAGTTGATTGTCATTTGAGCCCTTTTTATGGCATTTTCCATCACTTTGGCCAAAACTTCCGGCGATAGGTCCTCACATTCTTGACGGATATTGTCTTTAAGAGCTGCAAGAGTCTGAGGCTTGTTGACATAAATCCGCGACTTCAAAAAGCCCCACAAAAAGAAGTCTGGAGCGGTCAAATCAGGCGATCTTGCTGGCCAGTGCAAATCGCCAAAACGGGAGATTAGGCGCCCGGGAAATGCATCCTTCAGCATATCGGTTGTGGCACGTGCAGTGTGTGCCGTTGCACCGTCCTGTTGGAACCACATGTTTTCCAATCCCAATTCATCAAGTTGCGGCAAAAAGAACTCGTTGATCATTGCTCTGTAGCGCTCACCATTCACAGTAACCGTTTGGCCCGCGACGTCTTCGAAGAAAAAAGGTCCGATGACTCCTCCAGCGAAAACAGCACACCATACATACTCCGGGGTCTGCCACGACTGGCAGCATCTCGTGTTGTGCGAGGTTGAGGCGAGCGGCTAAACGTCGCAGTGTTTCACCAGTAGGCGTTGGACGGCTAGGAAATCTGCGAAGAAATTCACGTTGTGCCAAAGTCACCGACCGATTATTGCTCAAATAAATAGTCACCAATATTCCGCGTTCTGGAGCAGTGTAGCGTAACATTTTTTATTAACGTGTAATTCGCATGTGTTTACTACACAAATGTCAAAACAGAACTGACATTAGGGGCCAATCGTAAAATTTATAGCATTTTCTGATAGGAGGATTACTTTTGCGCCACCTTGTATATATTATCATTATAGTACTATCACTTCGTGGGAATTTCGATGGTAAGAAACCGTCTCGTGGGAAAAAGTAAGATTTTGTATAAAATATTTTGTCTATGATAAAAACCTCATTTGCTCTTTTTTGTGTCGAGATTTGTGCGATTGGAATATGTGTAGGCTTCTACACTTTTCTAAGCGTTTTCCATTCACTGGTTGTTGGTTCCCAACACAAAAAAAAAAAACGACAAATCACCGATCCATCACATCAATCAACACTTATCAAGTTGTTAATCAATAATTTGTAACAATAATTGTAAACTAAAGTAATTTGCACACTTGACACTTATGCATCAAAATCGGCGTATTGAGCTATTCATTTGGATATTGTTTTATATACAGTATATCCAGATGATTAGTTTTAATACCCACGATTAAAAGAATCACTCGCGTTAAACTTTTCACGCATTTTATTAAATTAAAAAAAAACTGATCGAACACACGCGACGAGAAAAAACATAAAACTAAGTGTCAAATGTGCATTTACGATTTATGCAATGCATTTTCCCTCTCTCACATATGATAATGCAAAAGGAGCCCAAGGGCTATCCCCCTCTTATGAACGTACACGAGCACAATCAAATGCTATGGAGATAAGGATGGAAATTGCATTGTATGATCACTTCTAACCCCCAAGCCAAATATGGGGCATTAATGTCAAAGTGTTATACACGAATAAAAATCAATACACAATAGCTGTTTTTTATTATCAGCTATGATCCATATAGATCATCAATTTACATGCACTTACAACAACAGCTCATGATCTTGATTCTCATCGAGATCACGAATCATGATCTGAAAATTATTTCTACTATTTCCGACTAGGCTTGTTTTATTTTTAAATGTTGGTGTGCCTGTAAACGATAGCCACACAATCACGTTGCCAGACTAAAAAATGGAACACAAAAAAATAAATTGATTTATTCGCATTCGAATAAACTACCTGGCCGTATTCCGAGTTATGTTGTTTTTTCTCGTTCTATAAAGGTATGTCCAGACCAGCCAAACATTTCATAAACTATGAAATACCTACATGTCCCATAAATATTTCTAAAACACTTATTAAACAAAACAATTTTTATGGAATGTTTAAAAATGTTTTGCTGGTTTGGATCTGGACACCAAAAAAATATTATGAAATGTTTCACAGTTACCCAATCATGAGGGGAAATCATTTTTGTTTTACAAGTATCCTTGTAGAAAGTGAGCGCTGTTTTTCCTGTTTTTCGATTATTATTTCTTTTTAAATAAAATAAAAATGCCCAGAAAAGCTTTGAATCTTCTAGTCCAAAACAGTATAAAGTTGAAATATTTCATAAACCTTTACCCCCGTATTATTAAACAAATATGGAAAATGTAAGTTAGCTGGTACACGTCAGATACCATGCAAAAATTTGACGTAACTGCTGAGTAACGAGTTGATAACTTTTACGCAGTGTTTATTAACACGGGGGCTAATAAATAATTTTCAGAAATCTTTTATAAATGTTTATAAAATGTGTCCGATTTGCTTCAGAAACATTTCATAAACATTTCTGAAATGTTTCGGTGGTCTGGATACACCTTAATATGCCAAGATAAACTCAAGCGGCAGCAGCAAAATATTGTTCATGCGTTGCATATTTGAACATAAAATACTAAATTTGTTTCACAAAAATATATTTGAGAAGAAAAATTATGCAAATTTGATTCAAATATGGTAACACCCCCGAAATTGCAAGTGAAATGACATGTGCCTTTTGTGACGTCACGTTGAGAAGAATATTTGCAAGATGGCTGGTGGCAATATGAAGTTTGAAATACCCTTTATTATCTGTTTTGCTTTTGAAAACAACTGTTGCCACAATTCCAAAATTAAGCTTTCCAATGATCCGCTCTGTTTTATTTTCGTGATCTGATCCGAATCAGATCACGCTGATAATAAAAGACAGCTAATGTAATCACACAGTTCCCATGACACAAGTATGATAATGTTTGAAGGTGAACTCAAAATTCAAGTTCAAGTTAAGAGTCATTGACCACCTAAGATAATCAATTCCGTAGAGGCTATATCAATGTACAGTAGTGCCTCACGGTGAGGTATTTATTATGGTGACTAGTGTGAACAATTGCGAACACTTGTGTATTATCACTCCAACGACATAGTAATAAATCGCATTATAATTATAACATACCTTGGGTTTTTTTTTTCTCAATTGTTTTAAGACAGCAGCTTGAAGCAATTTAATTCTGGGTGCACCAACAAAGTTCGGTACAAAGCCTTCTGCAATTGTAACTGAGAGTCAAGGAGACTGAAGTTACAGTTGCAAAAGTAAACTTAAAGGTAGCAATATCATTACTGGTTTTGTTCTGTCAAACCTTTTTTTGCTATACCTATATATACCAATAAGTTCACATATTATATCTACGTGTATTACTTTCATCTGCCTCAAACTAAATCAATCAAAACTTAATAATTACTCAAGTGCTAGTACTCGTGAAAGGTGAAATTAATAATGTCAAAGCTTGCCAAGTGCGTCGAAAAGCAAGAACGTATTCTTGAAGAACTATCGGGTGAATTCGAAGAATACCAAAACCAAATCGAATCTCGGAAATCAAGAGGGTATGTAAATGCGTGTTTAGCAGACGTTGATGAAACGTTTAAATGCACTAAGGGTTTGCATACCACAATCATCAATAGTGCGGCGGATCCGCAAAGAGAAAAATATCTCGCAGATGAAATATACGCCAAAATTAAGCGTATTTTCTTTCAATTTAGTGGTCTCATTAATATCAAAAAGCCAGCTGTGTCTGAGATTCGTCTTCCCCGAATCAACATAAAGCCATTTTCTGGCAAACCTGAAGACAGGATTGAGTTCCATAACGTGAAAATTTAATTGATCAAAATACGGATCTTTCGGAAATTCAGAAACTACAGTTTCTAAAATCATCATTGTGCGAGAAACCCGGAGAACTTATCTCACATCTTCCCATTGATCTCAAAAGCTATGAATTTGCTTGGGAAATAATCAATGATAGGTTTCAAAATAAAAGAAAATTAGTCAACACACAATTGGAAAGTTAGCTAGAACAGCAAAAAATCACTTATGAATCAGCCGAATGTCTAAAATGCTTGCATGACACGAGCAATCAGTGCATCCATGCTCTTTCCAATGTGGGAATAAATATTGATTCATGGGACCCCATCTTGATATAAAACATTACATATCACAAACTTCCCAAAATAACGCACAAGGATTGGGAGGCAAGGTTAGGCACGTCGAGATGTCTTCCGGATTGGAAAACGTTTCTTGCCTTTATTGAGGGAAGATTTAGTTCACTGGAAAACTTTATGGACTCAAACACGTTTTCGAAACAGCATTTAACATCGACATCGTTTCGCAGAGCTACTTCCAACAGCTATCATGCGAACAATTTCGCTGTAGGCTTTGCAAGGGCGTACACAGTTTACGCCATTGCAAAAAGTTTTTGAAGATGAACGTCAAATCGCGCACAGACATAACAACACGAAATTCTGTTTGGGCTACGACCAAAATGTAAATAATTGCATCAGCACAAATCGCTGTTTTAAATGCACACCTTACTACACTTCGATGGGTATCAACAAAATACTTAAGATAACAATCAACAACAGGCACACCAAAACGTCCAAAATCGTTACTGCCATCAATCTTTTCCCCACAACATTGTCCCAATCGCGGAGGCTGCAAATACCGTCAATACGAATAATAAGTCAACACAACAAAATCCAGCTGTTGGAAACCAATTTTTTATTTTTTTTAGATTATAAGGTCGTGAGGTTTAATTCTTCTTAATCTACGAATATTGTTTCGTACATTTAAGACGTCTTCTATTTCAGGATTAATATGCATCTGCAGACGCACATTGTGACGAATTGCATACTTTTTAATTACTTCCGTTACAAGATCAATCTGCAAATCACGATGCAATTCATTATTTCTAGTATACCATGAGGCATTTACAATTCCCCGAAGGACTTTGTTTTGGAATGTTTATTTTTACATTTGTTTTCTTTGTACAACCCCATATGTCCAAACAGGCTTCAGTATCTGGTTATAAAGGGTGATTTTTTAAGAGGTTTAGAACTTTTTTTAAAAAAAAAACACAAAAAATTCGAAAAAATGAATGAAATATTTATTTGAATCGATAGTTTGAACCTTGCAATTTAATGTTTAAAGATAATTTCATGCAAATGTTGACCGCGGCTGCGTCTCAGGTAGCCCATCCGCTGAGTCCAATTTTGGCATACTCTTTCACACATATCGGCCGGTATCTCACGAATGAATGCATGGATGTTGGCTTCCAGTGCGTCAATCGAAGCGGGCTTGTCCCTATACACATTAGCCTTGGCATACCCCCACAAAAAATAATCTAATGGTGTCAAATCGCACGATCTAGGCGGCCAATTGACCGGCCCGAAACGTGAAATTAACTGTTCACCAAACTCGCCTCGCAATTGCGCCATTGTTTCGCGTGCTGTGTGGCATGTGGCACCGTCTTGTTGAAACCACATATCATGCAAGTCAAGAACTTCCATTTCGGGCAAAAAAAAGTTTGTTATCATCGCTCGGTAGCGTTCACCATTGACAGTAACGCTGCGATTCGCATCATCTTTGAAGAAATATGGCCCAATAATGCCGCCGGCCCATAAACCGCACCAAACAGTGGCTTTTTCGGGATGCATTGGTAGCTGTTGCAATGCTTCTGGCTGATCTTCACTCCAAATGCGGCAATTTTGCTTATTTACGTACCCATTCAACCAAAAATGAGCCTCATCGCTGAACACAATTTTTCGATAAAAAAGCGGATCCTCGGCCAGCTTTCCAAGAGCCCATTCACCAACAATTCGGCGTTGTGGTAGGTCGGCTGGCTTTAGTTCTTGCACCAGCTGTATCTTAAAAGGCTTTACGCCCAAATCCTTCCGCAAAATTTTCCACGTAGTGCTGTAACAAAGGCCTAACTGCTGGGAACGGCGCCGAATCGACATTTCGCGGTCTTCTGTCACACTAGCTGATACGGCCGCAATATTTTCTTCACTACGCACAGTACGTAAACGTGTTGGTGGTTTAATGTCCAACAAAGTAAATTTGGTGCGAAATTTGGTCACAATCTTCCGAATAGACTGCTCAGAAGGTCGAGAATGCCGATCATAAAATGGAAGCAGCGCGCGATGAACATTTCGAACCGAGCACGAATTTTGATAGTAAAATTCAATAATTTGCAAGCGTTGTTCATTTGTAAGACGATCCATGGTTAAATTGCAAACCAAACTGAAGCTGTTTGACAGTGACACAAGGTACTAAACACACGTCAGCTGTCAAAACCAGTGTTGCCAAAACCAAACCAGCTAAAAAATCACCCTTTATAATAAAATTCTATTCTCAATGGACATTTCCGAATTATGTGCTAGCAACCAATAAAGTATTCTATATCTAATATTTAGCTCTTCTACTTTCTTTTTTACATGTTCCTTCCATTTGAGCTTAGCATCTAGATTCATACCCAGGTACTTAGCTGTGTTTGAATAAGGAACTATTTGGTTATTAATAACTGCGGGAAGATTCGTTAGTAATGTGCACATAGTAAAATTGATATGGGTGGACTTTGACTAGTTAAGTTTAATTCGCCTGCATCTTGCAGCTTTTCTGTTGCTTTAGCCACGCATCTATCAGTCGATAGAAGAGCAGTGTCTGCGTCTGCGTCTGCGAATGTAGCTATCATCGTATCAGCCGTATTTGGTATATCACTGGTATACAGTAAGTACAGGGTTGGTCCTAGAACACTTCCCTGTGGAACTCCTGCTTGTAAAGGGTGATTTTTTAGCTGGTTTGGTTTTGGCAACACTAGTTTTGACAGCTGACGTGTGTTTAGTACCTTGTGTCACTGTCAAACAGCTTCAGTTTGGTTTGCAATTTAACCATGGATCGTCTTACAAATGAACAACGCTTGCAAATTATTGAATTTTACTATCAAAATTCATGCTCGGTTCGAAATGTTCATCGCGCGCTGCTTCCATTTTATGATCGGCATTCTCGACCTTCTGAGCAGTCTATTCGGAAGATTGTGACCAAATTTCGCACCAAATTTACTTTGTTGGACATTAAACCACCAACACGTTTACGTACTGTGCGTAGTGAAGAAAATATTGCGGCCGTATCAGCTAGTGTGACAGAAGACCGCGAAATGTCGATTCGGCGCCGTTCCCAGCAGTTAGGCCTTTGTTACAGCACTACGTGGAAAATTTTGCGGAAGGATTTGGGCGTAAAGCCTTTTAAGATACAGCTGGTGCAAGAACTAAAGCCAGCCGACCTACCACAACGCCGAATTTTTGGTGAATGGGCTCTTGGAAAGCTGGCCGAGGATCCGCTTTTTTATCGAAAAATTGTGTTCAGCGATGAGGCTCATTTTTGGTTGAATGGGTACGTAAATAAGCAAAATTGCCGCATTTCGAGTGAAGATCAGCCAGAAGCATTGCAACAGCTACCAATGCATTCCGAAAAAGCCACTGTTTGGTGCGGTTTATGGGCCGGCGGCATTATTGGGCCATATTTCTTCAAAGATGATGCGAATCGCAGCGTTACTGTCAATGGTGAACGCTACCGAGCGATGATAACAAACTTTTTTTTGCCCGAAATGGAAGTTCTTGACTTGCATGATATGTGGTTTCAACAAGACGGTGCCACATGCCACACAGCACGCGAAACAATGGCGCAATTGCGAGGCGAGTTTGGTGAACAGTTAATTTCACGTTTCGGGCCGGTCAATTGGCCGCCTAGATCGTGCGATTTGACACCATTAGATTATTTTTTGTGGGGGTATGCCAAGGCTAATGTGTATAGGGACAAGCCCGCTTCGATTGACGCACTGGAAGCCAACATCCATGCATTCATTCGTGAGATACCGGCCGATATGTGTGAAAGAGTATGCCAAAATTGGACTCAGCGGATGGGCTACCTGAGACGCAGCCGCGGTCAACATTTGCATGAAATTATCTTTAAACATTAAATTGCAAGGTTCAAACTATCGATTCAAATAAATATTTCATTCATTTTTTCGAATTTTTTGTGTTTTTTTTTTAAAAAAAGTTCTAAACCTCTTAAAAAATCACCCTTTAGTTCTTTGAGTTCAGAATACTCTGAACCATAGCGAACTCTAAAGAATCTATTTGAAACATAAGATTTTAGTATCTCATAGTACTGTCTGGGTAGATCCCTATGAAGTTTATACTCTAAGCCCTTATGCCAGACTTTATCAAAAGCCTGTGCAATGTCTAAGAATAATGTCTGTTGTCTATTGTCGAATGCTTATTTCTAAACCCGAACTGGTGGGTGGGAATGAGCATTCTTTGCTCAATGATTCTAGCCAGCCTTTTAAGAAGAAGTATAACTATAATTTCTGCTATCTTCCAGTGATGGGGAACATATCTTAGTTTAAAGCAAGCATTTATTTAAAGCTTAAGTTTTACCAATGCTATGAAGGGTAGTTCCTTCAAGATTTGAGCAGTTATGAGATCATAACCTGGTAATTTTCTATTAGATAGCCTATGAATACATATTCTGATCTCTTTAAGCGAAACATAAGTGATTACGTCTTCATCTATTCTATCAAGGAATTCAAGGCGTTCGTTTGCCACGCTAGGTGGAAAAGGTTTAAAAACATTTGTCAGATGTTCCGAAAAAAGTTTCACCTTTTCTTTTGGGTCGCCGATCCATTTCCCATCGGATGTTCTTAACGGGTGCAAAGATCAAAAGACTAGTAAACAACTGTAGAACCTGCAAAGAAAACAAATACTAACGACACCCAAATAAACCAATTCTCGAACCATCTCCAATCCCTAAATATCCTGGCCACACTCTGCACTTAGATATTTATTCAGCAGAAAAAAGACTGGTGCTAACCGCCATATGTAAGCTCACCAAGTTCGCTAAAACTAAAATGATCAAGTCATGAGCTATAACTGACCTCAGACAACCTCTTCGAGAAATCTTATTCTCTTTTTGCATTCCCGAGAGTGTCGTCATAGACAATGAAAAGGCCCTTAATTCAATATCCATATTATCCATGATGGAAGATGAATTGGGAATACGTATTCACACAACACCACCCTACAGAAGCGAAGTAAACGGTCAAATTGAGAGGTTCCATTCCACTCTCTCAGAGATCATAAGATGCCTTAAAGCCGAAAAGGTGTCCCGATCCTTCGAGGAGCTGCTCGAAAGAGCTACTAATGAGTACAATTTCACAATCCATTCCACAACCGGAAAAAAACTAGTCGAACTCTTCTTTGGCCGATCCTCTCAAATAACCCCCGAAAAACTCGACATAACTAGACAGAATAATATAGATAAAATTATCGGAAAACAGGCACAAGATTTAAGGTATCATAACCAAACAAGAAAACCATGTAAGATATACCATCCTGGAGATGTCATTTAAATTAAGCACAATAAAAGAATTGGTTCTAAGCTCACTGTCCGATATAAAAAGGAAGTAGTTAAGGAAAACAAAAATACAACCGTCATAACTGAATCCGGCAAAACGATCCACAAAAGCAATATCAGAAACTGATCAACAAATTTCACATCTCTCTTTTCAGACATTGTGCATCGCAAAAGCGGAAATCCAAATTTTGGATTTCTCTAATTCCCAATTTGTTTCAATACACACGGGACAAGTCAAAATACAGAACGGAAATTTAAAATTAATTCACGAAATTGACCTCGACCAGTACGACAAATTTCTGACCAACATCGCCCCAACATTTGAACTCAACTCAACTGTTAACGATCCTTTGTTTCCCTTGCTATCCCATGAGCACAGACAATAAATATACAGATGTCTTATGCCTGTATAAAATTTCGGTGCACATTTTTTCCTTACCAGACAACGTTTTTCTTGTCCTTACCAGACAAGAGCTTTCAAAATAAGCGTTGAGAATATAGCTCTTTCTTTTTCCTAGCATCTTTCTCTTCGCCCCATTCATTTGTGTAAAAGAGCTTCCCTTATGCCTTATGGATTATGGTTAATTTGTGAGTTTATGACACAGCAAGAGCAATGGAATTATATAATTGCCGGTTAATGAAAGAAGAAAGAAAAAAATAATACAACAAGTGAGCTCATCGCCGGACGGCAGAGTGGGAAGGATTATAGAGATATACGATCCTCTTGCTGTAGCAGCAGCAGGCATAATCCGTTTCGAATCACTTGATGCCAGACTTAATAAGAAATCAGATTTTTTCATGTAGGTAATTTGGTTTCAAGTGATGTGAAACGGCCTATATGTGCATTTTCGATGATCAGGCAATTTGAAAATGTGTGTGCGTAATGCGAAGGCGACAACGAAATAATGGGTAAACTTTATCACTTCACTGCATTCTGTGATTGAAATTGAAAGTGCATACTTCTTATTCGAGAGTAAAATATATAAAAGTGCGGGATTTACTGTGTTTTGTGCGTATCTATTTAACAGAAGTTTTTTTCTGTTGTTTGGTAAAAAATATTGCTGAGGTGTTTCATCCTTAAGAGACACAGAAACCTATTTTATACCTTTTTGTTTTTGTAGTTTAGTTTTTATCTATTCGTTTCATTAATCAAATACATTTTTGAATTCATTTTTATAGCTATTCTTTTATTATTTATTTTAGTTTTTCTTATATCATTTATTATACATTTTTAATTCAAAGGTATCTACTACAGTTTAGTTATTCTTTTGTTTTTTTAATTGGTTTAATTTTTCGAGAGCTGTTTGAACTATTTTGTTCAAATAGGTATCTCGATTTGCAGGTTGATTATACTTAGAATAAATAGGTAAATAAGGAAAAAACAAAATGTCCTGGAATAGAACAAGGTGTGCAATTGTACATTGCTGTGCCACAAAAAATGAATTTCCAGATAGAAAATTATTTTACTTCCCTAAAAGAGGAACAGCTAAATACGAAGAATGGCTAGCCTTAGCAGAGGAGTCTCGGGAACACATAAAAATTCTTAAGACACCCTATATATGCAGCAATCATTTTAAGAATAGCTTCATTGGAAAAAAATATTTAAAAAAAAATGCTTATCCCACTCTATTTTTGAAACGAAGTGAGAATCTTAGTCTTTCTGATGACGTTTCCGTTTGCTTTGATCCAACCAAAGCTAAAGTTACATATGAGAACCGCAAAGAAACAGTACTGAATTCAAATGAAGTTACAGAAGAAGAATTAAACTTAGCTTCAAAAAGATTGTCAAGCAAAAGACCTAATGATATCATTGAACTCTTTGCGTAAACTGTGAAGCTCATATTAGAAGGCAATCTTTTTATATTAAGAGAATTGCGAGGCTTAGGAAATTGAACAATGGCTTTAAAACAAAAATAAAGGAAAATCGAAAAAAAAAAACATGTTGAAAAAAATTCGTCGGTTAAAAGAGGATAAGAAAAGTCTACAAGCGCACATGAAGCAGAGTATTCAAGACAAAATTTATTTATTATTTGGTGTAAATAAAAATACAAGGACATTTTCGAAGCTTATTCTATCCCAGAGTACGGCAGAATACACCGAAGATGAAAAGTGGGTATCGCAGTGCATGTTTTTCCGTTCGGCTTCCGGCTACAACTTTTTAAGAGATCAACTTGGGTTACACTTGCCGCATCCATCTTCTTTACATAGATGGATTAAGTTTAAAAGTCTATCTCCAGGGTTGAACAAGAATGTTTTAGAGGAAGTAAAGAAAATTACCTCAACATTTTCACCAAAAGAAAAAGAAGTAATTATTATATTTGGCGAAATGAGTCTTCAGGCGAACCTAACCTACAATAAATTCAAAGACGAAATTGAAGGTTTTGTTGATTATGGATTTTCTCAAAGATCCAATATATGCGCTAAGTCTGCGTGTGTTTTTATGGTTCGCAGTGTTTGTGGAAAATTTAAGCAAGTCTTATATCATGTCGTTTGTCCAAGTAACATTCAAATGAATCAATTAGAAATTGAGATACATAAATGTATTGATATATGCACTGTTCTGAACCTAAACGTTAGAGCTATTTGCTGTGATCAGGGACCTACAAATCGTAGTTTATTTAGTAAGCTTAATATTAATGAAAACAATGTAAGCTTTATTTACAAAAACAAACCTATTAATGGAATGTATGATACTCCTCACCTTATCAAAAGTATTCGGAACAATCTTTTAAAATACAATTTGTCTACTTCTGATGGGATAGCAAGTTGGAAGGTAATTAAATACCTTTATAATATAGAAAAATGTAGTACCACCAAAATATGTCCGAAACTGACATCGGCACACATTGACCCTACTGAATTTCAAAAAATGAACGTTAAGTTGGCTGCACAAGTTCTTAGCAGATCTGTAGCTTGTGGAATTAAATCCTTAATAAAGTTGAAACATAACCCAATTCGCAAAATCGACCGCTGAATTTATAAGAAAAATAAATCGACTCTTTGATATTCTTAATGGAAAACCAGCTCTAACACGGACAGAACAAAATATAATTTTTTTACAAAAAAAAATTTAACCAATAAACGCAAGAAATAGAGCATTCTGTTTCAAAGGTTTGGCTTTAACTATTGAAAGCGTTTTAAATATAAGAGAAAACTTATTTTATGATCATAATGACTTATATTACATTTATGTGAATAAATTTAATCAAGATCCGTTAGAAAACTTATTTGGAAAAATAAGAGTGCGGAACTTTAACAAAAGTAATCCAAGTGTTTCCGAATTTAACTCCCTGCTAGCGAAAGTTATATCTCTAAAATTTTTGTTTAAATCAAAATGTTCCAACTGCGAGGAAGATGATGATATTTGCATATCGATTTTGCTTCTGCAGGAGCAATCAGAAAATGAGGACATGCTTGATGTGGACGAATGTTTAGAAAATGATATGAATATTAACAATGTAAGTAGTATGTATGATGAAGATGAGGTATCGGTCAAAGTACCGCGAGTCAGCGACCTCGCTACCAGATATTTTGCAGGATATTGCTTTTTCAAGACATTAAAAAAAATGAACGAAATATGCCAAAGTTGTGTTAATGAAATGTCCAATGACAAACTGGATTTTGATATACATTTCCCAAATTGGTTCAATGTGTCTAACGAATGCTATGATCATAAGCTTGACTTAATAAATTTTTTAATAGTGGTTTTGAAAAATTGTAAATAGGTTCTCGATAAAAATGCCAATAAGAATAGAAATCCTAAAAATAAATGTAGGAAATATATATTAGTATTGGGAGTTTGGGAGGATGGGGGTCGATATTCTGTCACGTCCTCGTTCGTGGCCCCTGGAAACTACTTCAGTAAAGGTGATGTAAGATATTGTTTTTTTTTTTAACGTTAAAAACTCAATTGAAATAGTTTTATCACTCCGAACATTCGACACCTTCACTTAAGTTGGCTAAGAGCAGATAAGTTGTTATTAGGGAATAAATTTATTTGATTATTTATCAAATAAATATTATTTTAGAAAAATATTGGAATAATGAATATTCCTACATTCAATCTGGTATAATTCAAACCTGTGGCTGTTAATTGAATAACATTCTACAGGATGTTGGTGATCCGAATCCGAGTTCAAATAACCTACCTAAACCTAAAATACGCACTGCCCATCAATCCATGAACATAATAAATTATGTATATTATCTGTGCATCAAAGTAAAAACTCGAAACAAGATGACAAGCACACATCCACTAACCTTTTCGGGTACGATAAGATCTGTGCTGAAACAACGGTGACAAATCCACCCCTAAATAACGAGCCAGCCACCGGCACAGACGCACAGGGCACAGCTATGCGCCCACAAACAGAACAACAACAAAACGATTTCCTTGTTTTGCACCACACGTAGCAACTACCAACATTGTGTGAAAAGTAGGTAATAAAGGCAAAAAAAAACGATTTTAAGGTTCCTGTTTTTTCATGTTGTGTTGATGGAGCAAAAGAGAGAAAAAAAATAGGGGATTCATTTATATCTCTTGTAAAATTATGAAGCTTTTTAAAAAGCTTTTTCTTGAAGTAAACTTCGTTTTCATATCCCACTTTTTCCCATATGGATAAGACATCTGTATATTTATTGTCTGTGCCATGAGTATCAACAAATTTAAAATTTAGTCCACAACTTAAAGCCACACAATGTTAAAAGATCCATAAATTTTATAGGCACAGCGAGGAAATGGATTGCAGGCAATCCTGACCACGACGATTATGTAACAATAAAAAAGAAAATGAATAATATCCTTGTCAATACAAATACACAAGTTGTAATCAATAAATTATACAACGAGAGAATTAATAATATCACAAAGATTACGAATGAAATAGAAAAAATGTTAAAAGACAATAAAAGTTTCAACACAATAATTATATCCGAAATACAATATAAATTTAAAATTATAAAAGAGGAATTAGAAAACATCAACTTAGCCATTCATTGGGCTAAACTAGGAATTGTAAATTCAATTATTTTGTCTAAAGAAGAGATAAGCCTAGCCGTAAATACCATAGACAAACCATACTGAGACCCCCAACTCACAATCCTCTTGCCGCTGGGCCCCTCAATTTTTTTTCAAATTCGCCATTTTGTATTCCTATCGGTGTTATGTCAAAAAAGAATCAGTGTGACATGCAAAAACACACAAAAACTACAAAAATAAATGCTGCCAACCGCGGCAACCGTTGGGAAATGTGACAGAATTCGGGAATTCAATTCAACATTTTTACATAACTGAATGCCATTGGTTAGTTATTATTAATTGTTAAAAGGCGAATAATTTGATTTGTTTGGTTAGTAAAACTATCTAAAGTTGATGTTCTATATACTAGAAACATATTAGGACAAACATGGTTGTATATTTTCCGCTTTTGGATATCATTAACTTCGATTTTGTGTGTAAATTTTTCTTAAATGATGAAGAAAATTTGCTCAAAATGTTTTCATTTTCCCTCAACCAATCTACATTGTTAATTTTTCATGAACATTTTAAGCAAATGTGCACTTATTCCCAAAAAAAAATATTATCCACACGTAACGAACAATTTCAAATTTAACGGATAAAACTCTATGAACTCTGCCAGCAACTTTGCCCACAGCGGAAGTGTCTCATATCTGCTGGGAGTGTGTTGGTGAGCCGGAATTTTTGAAGTTTCGTGACATTTGTCAATACGATTTTCTATGTAACAATACTAGCGCACCAGATGTGTACACTCCATAAAAAATATAGCTTGTAGGCTAAGTAACGGGAAATCGGCCGGAGTTGGTGGTCTCAGTATTGTCTCTGGTAAATACACTAAATAAAGAACACATTCCTTTTACCTCTATTGAAGAAGCTTTGAATTTTTCCGAAATTAAAATTATAACAAATTCCGTTTCAATTTTACATATAATAAATATTCCTATAATTTATGAAAAAATTCTCATTAAACCTGTTAAAAGAAACGGTGTTACCATAGAAACACATTATAATGAAATCATAACAAATAAAGAAGAAGTATTTGGATTAATTGATAAATGTAAGCCAATTAATTTTATTTCAATTTCTGAAAGAAAAAATCTAGTTATTCTTGTAAACTCCACATGCATTCCAAATCTATTAAAAAGTAAATTAGCATCATGCAACATTGTCAGCGGTCAACACATCCCAACAATTGACGAGATAACACATGGTATTATTCTTCTCAATAGCTTCAATGGAACCCTCCAAGCTGAATCAACTTCTTAGTGGTGTACAATAGATAAAATAAACAAACAAAGAACCTTTACATTCAGACGGAATATATTTATTATCTTTTTTTTTTTCGAAATTATAATTATACATATATATATGTCATTTTGTTTTGTTGGCGCTTGCACATCATGCATCTCCGATTCTGTAACGAGATTAATAAAAAATCCCTATGAGTACATTTCAGACATATAACATCAAATACATCTACAACTACTCCGCTCAAGAATGAACAAGCAATATTTACACTTGAGATGTCCTGCCTGACCGAACATTGCAAAGCAATACCACACACACCGAAACCATTTGGCGTTCAGGGAGCCGGTATGCCTGCCGCTATACACTCGTGTTATGAATTCACTGTGCGCAGGAGGAACCAGGCAATTTCCACATGCACCAAAGAACATATCGTTCTAAGGGGAACCGGCAAATTTACCCACACACGTCCTTTACACGATGTATCGCAACATAAACAAGTCGCAATAATGATCGTATTTGTGTTCGTAAACAGATCTAGTGGAACCAGCGTACGTTGTTAACACACACCCGTTCTGCCACACACACAAAAAGGGGAACCGGCATGAACGGTGGAACCAAACAAGTCGCAACACACAACTAGCTCGTTGAACACACCGATCTATGTGAAACGTAGTAACAAATACGTTCACGAAGAATGCACCGGAGACTTCATCAGCTTTCAAACTCATTGACAAAGAAACTATGTCGACTCGACAATCTCTATAATAATAAACTTTTACACAACAAAAACAAACTATGAACTACCTTTTTAACTTATTGAACATAAACTTAAACACTAGTCCAAAATACACTCAGTGAGCAACAACAACTCACCTTATTCACTCTCTTTCTTCTTTTTGTTTTCTTTAATTTTTGTATTTCTTTATTAATATATGTACTAATACTGAACACCTCACCACTCTCAAGCACAGAACACTACTGATCGGGTTTCATGATTTCATCCCCGACCAGAAACGCTCCTGAGCCTGTATGCGTGTGATGTCATATAATTCTTTATTTGAATACTCTTCTAATGTTTGTGTTTATATCTTACCCCTGTTCTTACAGTGGTACCTTTCTTATCAAATACGACAACACCAATCTCACCATCAATGATCGAATATTTACTTCAGAGAAAGTATCAACTCACACCATCCTCCCAGCGATTCTACAACAATCCCCAATAGAAAAGTAATACCATAAGATATTATCAATCGAGATGATGCACGAGCTCCACATTAATAATACGAAAGAAATCCAGTTTCTCCAATCGGAAAAGAAACGCAAATGTTTACTACCTATGGGTCAGTTATACTTTCATGGGAATCCTCTTAATCATTTTGATAACCTACAAACTTTTAAATACAAGAAGAAATACAAAGGTCATCATTCAGCAACAGGAGATGAAGAACATCCCCATCCCTCCAAAACCAGAAGTAGCACTTACATCAAATTCACATACCTTTCCCCAAACAAAGTTCAATGACGTACCATACTTCTAAGCGATTGAGGAAGATCGCATTTAGAGGTGGAAGAGTTAACATAAAACAAATCAACTTTGTGAATTGCATCAGCAGGTTATTCACACGACCCAATTTCCGCTCCCACGAATCGACAACATAAAACAAATCAACTTTGTGAACTGCATCAGCAGGTTATTCACACGACCCAATTTCCGCTCCCACGAATCGACAAACAAAACTCATATTGCAACATTACTGGAATCGAAATTCTTAGAAACAATTTCAGCAACACCTGTGCTGACAACAGCAAAAATACATGAATGCATGTAGAGTAGTAGAATTGAATAATATTGTATTTTTAGTCTAAATCAAGTACTCAATCAATAAAGAAGGCATCGCTGCCTAAAAAAGATTTTTTATTAAATTTCGGCTTTCATTTTATTAACTTATATGTGTATATGTATACCTAGCTGTGCTGTGATGTTTCTATTTGGCTTATTTGTTTACATTATTAATGCTAGTTCTATAACATGTATGATGACTTGAATTCAATTTTGTTCCATCTATTGACGAAAGCAATGCACCATACCAGGGCCGGCTCGAGGGCAATCTGTTCAGGCGCCAACACAACAATTTGCGAACTCCGTTCACAGGCGGAGAGAATGTTTAGAGATTATTATTAAGTGTTTCTTTTTATAGAAACAATATATATTTTGAAATTCCCTCAAATACAATAATCAATATGAGTATCTTTGTTCAACGTTGTATGTAAACGCTTTTTTATTTAGTCTTAAGTCACAAATGTCAAACGTCATGTCAAGTTTGTTGCTGTATATAAGAAGCAGAGTTAATCAACATTTTTTATCATAATTGTTTAACACGAATGCTAATAAAACCGAACATTTTTATAACGTTGTCGAAAAGTCGTCTTTTTTTCTGAATTAATAATGTTTTTCTAGTGTTTTAAAATTCAACACATAACAGTATATCTTGAATTCGTACATACTACAAGTGAGTCTTCCAGAAGGTCCTAAATTTATTATTCCGCATGGATTTTGGATTTTGTATGTGTAATTTCCGCGAAGTCAACCTTTTCACACCAAGAACTGATTCATTAGAGATTCTTATCCTCGGGGAACAAACTTCTTTTCAAAAGGGTTTGGGTGCAGACAAATATCTACCTGAGCCGCCAAAGGTACTGAGAATTGTACAAAAAAAGTATTTGAGGTATGAGCTGTCCAATCTTAAGTGAACAGATATTTTATTCTCTTTGCATCGACTCTTAAGAAAGTATTGGAAAGATCCCAAACTTATATCAAATCTATTTTTTAATTAGTATTCGTTATTCGCAATCTTTTTAAAAAGGAAAACCAATCAAAAAGCAAGCACAAGTTAAACTAGATAAAACAGAGTAAGGCATTAACCATTTTATTTATTCTTATAGAACAAAAATGCAATATGTTCCAATTTTGTGCATGCATTTGTACAAATTAGTGTTTGCTAGACTTAAGAACCACTTGCATTGTTGTATTCCAACGAATAAAATCAGAAAACATTTACAATTTACTAATAATTATAAACGCTCAGGCTGAACAAAATCAAATGTAAATTCGCTGATTTTACGAAATTCCATACCATCATTTAGGATGGTTGGGCAACACTCCTCTTCAAAATGACATTTAGGGTGGATTTATTTAGCTAATGCCTGGGATAAACATGGGTTTATCAACATTAACATTTAACCCTACAGCTAGCGATATTCTGGCAACTATATCTGTTTTTTGGTAAAGGGATTTTGGAAAGTCTGGCGTTTTTGCGTAAACTGCCAGACTGGAGTTGATTATTGGTAAGGCGGATTTTCTTTAATACCTTTTAAAGTTTTACGTTTAAATAAAATCAACTTATTTTAAGCTTATCACCATCACCCGAATATGATGCAGCGATCCCCGCCCCGCGCCCCTTAGACAAACCGTCATTCTCCCCATGGCTTGCAACAGGCACATTAAATGGGTGCCATCGCCATCAGCCAGCAACAAGATCATTGTTGCGCCACGGCAACTGAAAAATAACTCAATTCGCCCGAATCACAAAACTAATGAAGGAAAATTAAAAACAAACACAATCTAATTTAGTTCCTTGTATTTTACTCGAACCCCTAACTTAAATATAATATGTTAGGTATAGTCGTCTAAGGCAGGACTGTTCGCTGCGGCTGGTGTCGTCTCACTGCCTGAGTTGGTCTTTTGTGTTCGTGAGGAAAGTCATCCCCAGTCCAGTAGGTCCCATAAAAGTGTGGTCTTTAGCACTTTGTTCCAGGTGACGGCTTTCCATATTTCATTTATTACATACGCCCAACCGCCAAGTGCGCAGGCGATGGCAATGATCGTGTATATCTTCGCCATACTGTTTCTTCTGTGTTCTGCTTTCGACGTCGTCCGCCTTTTATCGCACCATGCCAGCTTAATGAGCTATGAATCATTGCTCATTTGGTTTGTTGGTTTCTATGTCAATCGGCAGTAGGTCTGTTGCCACATAATATCTAATTTTGATATTGTGTCAACCGACAATGAATCAGGCTGCAACATAATCGTCTGCGTTCTACTATGTCAGCCGGCAGTGGGTCAGATTGAATCGTAATGAAATAATCGTTTGTTTATCGGCGCTTTGTTTATTTATGCGCCCTGGAACTGATGGCCTGGATGACTCGTATGACAAAACCTTGTCCTACATTGTTGGTTCATATTTTTTCTGCTTTCATGTTGCTCGTCGCAACATCCTCCCCCCCCGCGACGTGAGGGTTGTCCAGTGGTCATGAAAATAAAAGAGAAAAGCAAGTGCGTTGGTTTGTGTTGGAACATATTTGATCGAAATGATCTAACTTATGGATATCTATACTAAATTAAAAATCTCTAAAAACAGTATAGGATTAGAGTTGGCATGCTTACGGCTCGATTGGTAGTTTGCATATTTTTGCGATTGGTCTAACATAAATCCCCTTCGCTGTTTTCACTGAGACTACGCGTGTCAGTCAGGTCGTGCCATTTGCTATCAATCGATCCTTGATGTCTGCATTCCATTGTTTGATTAATTGCTTCAGTTCGGCGGTAATCATATTCTTAGCTCCTACAAAGTTGGTTCCGCAATCGCTGTACATATTTGCACAGATTCCTCTTCGTGCTACAAATCGTTTGAATGCTGCTAGAAATGCAGCTGCGCTATAGTCACTTACCAGTTCAATGTGAATGGCCTTGGTGCACAAACAGACAAATATTGAGATGTATGCCTTCAGTATTTTGTTACATCGTCCCTTCCATGCCTTGACCTGTACCGGCCCCGCGAAGTCCACACCACTGTTGTAAAATGGCCGATCCAATTGCACTCGTGCACTGGGTAATTGTCCCATCTGTTGCTGCTCAATGGTTGGTTTGGTTCTGAAACAGGCTATGCAAGCATGAATACACCTTTTTACTCCGTTCTTCATTCTCACAATCCAAAATCTAGTTCGCAGATAGGCCATCATCTGCTGTTGCCCTTCGTGTAAGGTTCGCATATGGGCGTCTTTGATTACTAGTGAAGTAAACGGGCTTGTAGCTGGCAACACAATTGGATGCCTTTGATCATATGGTAAATCCGCATTGTCTAGTCGACCACCTACTCGTAACATCCCGTTTTGATCGAGAAAAGGGCTTAGTCGTTTTAACGTGCTTTTCTTATTCAGGGTGTTTTGTTTCGTTAGGTGTTTCACTTCTTCTTCAAATTGTTCCCCTTGCACGATATTGAGGATTCGAAGCATTGCCCCTTCCAGTTCTTCAATTTTTAGATTGCCGGAGAGGTTTGGGTTCCCCTTTTGACAATTGTTATTGAATCGTAGGCAATATGCGGTTACCCTAAGCAAACGTTGGAGTGATGAAAATCTATCCATTAATGCTATATCCTTTGTACCTTGGATATACATACAGACTGAAAATATGTTTTGTGTGGTGTTACATTTATTAAGGTGGTTCACATATGTAGCTTCAGTTCTCTGTCTTAAAAGTGTCTTTTTGGTGCCCAGATTAGTGTCTCTAATTTCTTCGACAGTGTGCGTTTGGGCGTCAAATGTTTCCAGAAATGATGGCCCCTCCCACCATTGCCGGCAGTCAATAAGTTGCCTTGGAAAGACTCCCCTGGAAGCAATATCCGCAGGGTTTTCCTTGGATGGAACGTACCTCCAATTGCCTGTATTCGTTAGACGTTGGATTTCGGCTATCCGATTTGCGACAAATGTTTCACGCTTGTGAGGTGCATGTTTTATCCAAGCCAATACAATCTGCGAGTCTGTCCAATTGAAGGTTTGAATTTGTTCCAAATGAATTGTCGTTTTTACATGATTCATTAGTTTTGCCCGTAGAAGTGCCCCACATAATTCTAGACGTGGCAGCGTTTCCCTTTTGACCGGAGCCACCTTGGTTTTTGATATTATGAGATTCGTTGTTACTATGCCATGGGTCAGTGCCCGAAGATAAATCGCTGCAGCATAGGCATTTTCAGAGGCGTCGCTGAACCCATGTAGTTGCACCTCGGTGTGTTTACTTGTATGTATCCATCTTGGAATTCGCAATCTTTTCAGATCTGGCAGTTCTATTCTGAACCTTTCCCATTTCGCCTTAGTCTCTGAGTTGACTTCTTCATCCCAGTCAGCTTGTTGTTTCCACAAGTCCTGCATGATTATTTTTGTCTTTATGATGCACGGAGAGATCCAACCCATTGGATCGTATATACGTGCAATGTCTGACAAGATTGTCCGTTTTGTGCATGCTCCTCGTTCAATCTGATGTAGTTTAAACGTAAATAGATCTCGTGCAGGGTGCCACTGAATGCCTTGAGTTTTGATGCAGTACTTTTCGCTAAAAGATAGAGGTAGCTCCACTTCCCGAAACTCGGCTGGAATGGCTTCCAAGAATTCGTTAGAATTGCTGGCCCATTTGCGTAGAGGAAACCCTCCTAGCGACATCATTCTCATCAATTCCTCTCTCATACGATTTGCTTCGGGAATAGAATCAGCTCCGTGTATCACGTCATACACATACAAATTATTTTCGGCAATGATCTTTGCCAATGGAAAATCGTTCCCTTCGTCTGCTGCCAGTTGACGTAGTGTTCTAATTGCCAAGAACGGCGCGGCTGCAGTGCCAATTGTCACTGTTTTTAGACGAAATGTTTTTACTTCTTGATCTTCTCTTCTTCTCCATAAGATTAATTGGTACATTGCGTCTTGGTTAGCTATCCAAATCTGTCTGTACATTTTATTGATGTCAGCCGCAAACGCAACTCGATGTTTGCGAAAACGTAGTATGTGATCAATGATGTTGTCTTGCTGCTTCGGACCAGTCAGCAAGTGATCGTTGAGTGATGATCCATCCGATGTAGGACAGGATGCATCGAAAACAATGCGAAGTTTTGTGGTTGTACTTGATTCCTTCATCACAGCATGGTGTGGTAAATAGTACTGTTGATGTGCGTTAATCAACTGGACGTTCGGCGATCTGGTCCAATTCGAAATACTCTTCCATCCCTTGTTTGTATTTCTGAGCAAATTCTGGGTTCGTTTTGAACCGTTTTTCAAGCTGAATAAATCTGGCTAGGGCTGAGTTGTATGACATCCCTAGTTTTGGACGATGTCCTTCCTTGAACGGCAATGCGACCTTATACCTTCCGTCTAACATGCGTTCGTGAGTTTTGCAAAAATGAGACTCACAGTCTTCTTCCTCGCGGGTAAACACCATTTTGTGTGGGTCCTGTTCGATTTCCCAAAATCTCTGCAAGATCCCTTCCACGTTTTCTGTCTTCGTATAAAATGAATTCGTAACACGATTGCCTTCAAAAATTGGGCCGATCAGCACCCATCCAAACACTGTTTCTTGTGCCATAGGTGTACCACATTTTCCCTTGATCAGGCCTTGGAGCGCAATTTCTGGGTACACATCACTTCCTAACAATATGTCAATTTTGTTTGGGTGATTAAACTGGGGGTCAGCTAATGCAAGTCCGGATATGTGTGGCCACTCTGACCTATCCATTTTCTTGCTTGGAAGCCATGCTGTTAATCTGGACAATACTAAAACCTGAATAGTAATGCCAAAATCATGGTCCATTAACGAATGTAAACTGACGAAGGCGCTCGCCTTTGAACAACAACTACTCACTCCGCCAATCCCGCCAATATCAGTTATTTGTTTTGTCTTCCTTAATTTCAACAATTGAACTGCAGATTCGGTTATGTACGACGCTTCCGATCCAGGATCCAACAACGCGCGCAGTGTGATTCGTTGACCTGACTGATCAATCGCGTTCACCAGCATCGTTGCCAAGAGAACTGTTGGTTGTTTCTTCTCCTGTCTTCCTCCTGCTGCCTGAACTTCTGCCATAACGTATGCGTTACAATTTTGTGATGTGGAAGCTTGAGGATCCCTTGGTCTATTAATTTGTTGACCATTCCTATTAGGTACCGGGTGTGACGTAGTGGACCCTCAGGCATGATTTCCTTGAAGATGCAATAAGGTGTGATGCTGTCCTTGGCATTCAGCGCACTTGTATTGACTTGCACAATTATTTCTGTCATGCCCTCTTGCCAGGCAATTAAAACACAAATGATGTTGACGCGTAATTTCTTGTCGTTTCCTTGAATCGGCTGACAAAAATTTGCTGCATCGACGAATCGAATGGGACCCGTTGCACAAGACACATGCATAATGATCATTTTCCTTTGTGTGCAAGGAAATTTTCTTGGAGCTTGGTCCCTGCCCAGTCTTGGCGATCTGACCAATGGCTTCCAGAGTTCTATACCTGTTTGTGAGAAATTCTGTAAAATCCGCGAAATCAGGCAATGCTTTGGAAGATCCGAGATGCTCTTCCCAAAGACCCTGAGTTTGCGACGGTAATTTCTGTGTCATTTAATGATAAATTATGGCGTCCCATTGATGCACCGGGACCTCCAAATTTCTCAAAGATTGGACACACTCATTAGTGGTATCCAATAATGCTTTAATGCCTCTCACGTCTTCATTGTGTAACTTCGCTTGGTTACAGAAAAGTCTCAGTTGCCAATTGACTAGCAAGCGTTTGTGCTCGTATCGCGTCGTCAGAATTGTCCAAGCTGAATCATAATTCTTTTCGTTGGTCACCAAATGCTGCAGCGCGGCTTCGTCGCTGACATTTGCTTTCAAATAGTGCAACTTTTGCACCTTTGACAATGTATGATTGTCATGCACAATGCTTTTGAATAAGTTGCTGAACTCTGGCCAACTCTCATAATTGCCACCAAAACATGGTATTTTGATGGCTGGAAGCTTTAAATCACTGGAAATAGTGTGACCCACTGTTTCCTTGGGTACATTGAGGTTGTCGAGGGCTTCCTTCAATGTAGCCGCATACTGAAAATATATTTCCTTCAGTTGTCCGAAAAGTTCCTTTTCTAAATAGGAAGCTTTGACTTCACTTGACTCAGTGGTTGAGACAATGAGCATATGGTGCCGTTTGGCACTTGCAAAGATATCTTCCAGCTCCTCCAATCGTGCTTGAAGAGCGAACCTTGATTGAGGAGTGGCCTTAGTATCGACGTATTTGTCATATTCACCCTTCACTTCCCTTAAGAAGTTAGTGATCGTTTCGCTGGCCGTAGCTATTTTTGCCTTACTCATAATTTCCTATTCTACCTAAATTTAGAAAATCTTGATAGTTTTAGGCACTGTGCCTTCAATAAAATAACAATTTTATTTTTCTTATATATATTTTTTTTTTTTTAATAAGTTCCAACGCACCTGATTTCTCCTTTTGGTTCCACAGTATCTGCCGGTGGTCAAATAGCTGCTTCCTCTTCAGTGGTTGTCGATGGCCGAATAGCTGCCTTCTTCTGATGTTGGATCACAACACCGTTGAATTCTCTTCCAAAATACACAATATTTGTTCTCACTATAAGTTTCGAGGGAATGTCTTTCCCGATGTTCACAATAAAATCCACAATACACAATACACTTATCCTTGACGAAGGATATCCGGCTCGAAGGACCAAATGTTGCGCCACGGCAACTAAAAAATAACTCAATTCGCCCGAATCACAAAACTAATGAAGGAAAATTAAAAACAAACACAATCTAATTTAGTTCCTTTTATTTTACTCGAACCCCTAACTTAAATATAATATGTTAGGTATAGTCGTCTAAGGCAGGACTGTTCGCTGCGGCTGGTGTCGTCTCACTGCCTGAGTTGGTCTTTTGTGTTCGTGAGGAAAGTCATCCCCAGTCCAGTAGGTCCCATAAAAGTGTGGTCTTTAGCACTTTGTTCCAGGTGACGGCTTTCCATATTTCATTTATTACATACGCCCAACCGCCAAGTGCGCAGGCGATGGCAATGATCGTGTATATCTTCGCCATACTGTTTCTTCTGTGTTCTGCTTTCGACGTCGTCCGCCTTTTATCGCACCATGCCAGCTTAATGAGCTATGAATCATTGCTCATTTGGTTTGTTGGTTTCTATGTCAATCGGCAGTAGGTCTGTTGCCACATAATATCTAATTTTGATATTGTGTCAACCGACAATGAATCAGGCTGCAACATAATCGTCTGCGTTCTACTATGTCAGCCGGCAGTGGGTCAGATTGAATCGTAATGAAATAATCGTTTGTTTATCGGCGCTTTGTTTATTTATGCGCCCTGGAACTGATGGCCTGGATGACTCGTATGACAAAACCTTGTCCTACATTGTTGGTTCATATTTTTTCTGCTTTCATGTTGCTCGTCGCAACATCCTCCCCCCCCGCGACGTGAGGGTTGTCCAGTGGTCATGAAAATAAAAGAGAAAAGCAAGTGCGTTGGTTTGTGTTGGAACATATTTGATCGAAATGATCTAACTTATGGATATCTATACTAAATTAAAAATCTCTAAAAACAGTATAGGATTAGAGTTGGCATGCTTACGGCTCGATTGGTAGTTTGCATATTTTTGCGATTGGTCTAACATAAATCCCCTTCGCTGTTTTCACTGAGACTACGCGTGTCAGTCAGGTCGTGCCATTTGCTATCAATCGATCCTTGATGTCTGCATTCCATTGTTTGATTAATTGCTTCAGTTCGGCGGTAATCATATTCTTAGCTCCTACAAAGTTGGTTCCGCAATCGCTGTACATATTTGCACAGATTCCTCTTCGTGCTACAAATCGTTTGAATGCTGCTAGAAATGCAGCTGCGCTATAGTCACTTACCAGTTCAATGTGAATGGCCTTGGTGCACAAACAGACAAATATTGAGATGTATGCCTTCAGTATTTTGTTACATCGTCCCTTCCATGCCTTGACCTGTACCGGCCCCGCGAAGTCCACACCACTGTTGTAAAATGGCCGATCCAATTGCACTCGTGCACTGGGTAATTGTCCCATCTGTTGCTGCTCAATGGTTGGTTTGGTTCTGAAACAGGCTATGCAAGCATGAATACACCTTTTTACTCCGTTCTTCATTCTCACAATCCAAAATCTAGTTCGCAGATAGGCCATCATCTGCTGTTGCCCTTCGTGTAAGGTTCGCATATGGGCGTCTTTGATTACTAGTGAAGTAAACGGGCTTGTAGCTGGCAACACAATTGGATGCCTTTGATCATATGGTAAATCCGCATTGTCTAGTCGACCACCTACTCGTAACATCCCGTTTTGATCGAGAAAAGGGCTTAGTCGTTTTAACGTGCTTTTCTTATTCAGGGTGTTTTGTTTCGTTAGGTGTTTCACTTCTTCTTCAAATTGTTCCCCTTGCACGATATTGAGGATTCGAAGCATTGCCCCTTCCAGTTCTTCAATTTTTAGATTGCCGGAGAGGTTTGGGTTCCCCTTTTGACAATTGTTATTGAATCGTAGGCAATATGCGGTTACCCTAAGCAAACGTTGGAGTGATGAAAATCTATCCATTAATGCTATATCCTTTGTACCTTGGATATACATACAGACTGAAAATATGTTTTGTGTGGTGTTACATTTATTAAGGTGGTTCACATATGTAGCTTCAGTTCTCTGTCTTAAAAGTGTCTTTTTGGTGCCCAGATTAGTGTCTCTAATTTCTTCGACAGTGTGCGTTTGGGCGTCAAATGTTTCCAGAAATGATGGCCCCTCCCACCATTGCCGGCAGTCAATAAGTTGCCTTGGAAAGACTCCCCTGGAAGCAATATCCGCAGGGTTTTCCTTGGATGGAACGTACCTCCAATTGCCTGTATTCGTTAGACGTTGGATTTCGGCTATCCGATTTGCGACAAATGTTTCACGCTTGTGAGGTGCATGTTTTATCCAAGCCAATACAATCTGCGAGTCTGTCCAATTGAAGGTTTGAATTTGTTCCAAATGAATTGTCGTTTTTACATGATTCATTAGTTTTGCCCGTAGAAGTGCCCCACATAATTCTAGACGTGGCAGCGTTTCCCTTTTGACCGGAGCCACCTTGGTTTTTGATATTATGAGATTCGTTGTTACTATGCCATGGGTCAGTGCCCGAAGATAAATCGCTGCAGCATAGGCATTTTCAGAGGCGTCGCTGAACCCATGTAGTTGCACCTCGGTGTGTTTACTTGTATGTATCCATCTTGGAATTCGCAATCTTTTCAGATCTGGCAGTTCTATTCTGAACCTTTCCCATTTCGCCTTAGTCTCTGAGTTGACTTCTTCATCCCAGTCAGCTTGTTGTTTCCACAAGTCCTGCATGATTATTTTTGTCTTTATGATGCACGGAGAGATCCAACCCATTGGATCGTATATACGTGCAATGTCTGACAAGATTGTCCGTTTTGTGCATGCTCCTCGTTCAATCTGATGTAGTTTAAACGTAAATAGATCTCGTGCAGGGTGCCACTGAATGCCTTGAGTTTTGATGCAGTACTTTTCGCTAAAAGATAGAGGTAGCTCCACTTCCCGAAACTCGGCTGGAATGGCTTCCAAGAATTCGTTAGAATTGCTGGCCCATTTGCGTAGAGGAAACCCTCCTAGCGACATCATTCTCATCAATTCCTCTCTCATACGATTTGCTTCGGGAATAGAATCAGCTCCGTGTATCACGTCATACACATACAAATTATTTTCGGCAATGATCTTTGCCAATGGAAAATCGTTCCCTTCGTCTGCTGCCAGTTGACGTAGTGTTCTAATTGCCAAGAACGGCGCGGCTGCAGTGCCAATTGTCACTGTTTTTAGACGAAATGTTTTTACTTCTTGATCTTCTCTTCTTCTCCATAAGATTAATTGGTACATTGCGTCTTGGTTAGCTATCCAAATCTGTCTGTACATTTTATTGATGTCAGCCGCAAACGCAACTCGATGTTTGCGAAAACGTAGTATGTGATCAATGATGTTGTCTTGCTGCTTCGGACCAGTCAGCAAGTGATCGTTGAGTGATGATCCATCCGATGTAGGACAGGATGCATCGAAAACAATGCGAAGTTTTGTGGTTGTACTTGATTCCTTCATCACAGCATGGTGTGGTAAATAGTACTGTTGATGTGCGTTAATCAACTGGACGTTCGGCGATCTGGTCCAATTCGAAATACTCTTCCATCCCTTGTTTGTATTTCTGAGCAAATTCTGGGTTCGTTTTGAACCGTTTTTCAAGCTGAATAAATCTGGCTAGGGCTGAGTTGTATGACATCCCTAGTTTTGGACGATGTCCTTCCTTGAACGGCAATGCGACCTTATACCTTCCGTCTAACATGCGTTCGTGAGTTTTGCAAAAATGAGACTCACAGTCTTCTTCCTCGCGGGTAAACACCATTTTGTGTGGGTCCTGTTCGATTTCCCAAAATCTCTGCAAGATCCCTTCCACGTTTTCTGTCTTCGTATAAAATGAATTCGTAACACGATTGCCTTCAAAAATTGGGCCGATCAGCACCCATCCAAACACTGTTTCTTGTGCCATAGGTGTACCACATTTTCCCTTGATCAGGCCTTGGAGCGCAATTTCTGGGTACACATCACTTCCTAACAATATGTCAATTTTGTTTGGGTGATTAAACTGGGGGTCAGCTAATGCAAGTCCGGATATGTGTGGCCACTCTGACCTATCCATTTTCTTGCTTGGAAGCCATGCTGTTAATCTGGACAATACTAAAACCTGAATAGTAATGCCAAAATCATGGTCCATTAACGAATGTAAACTGACGAAGGCGCTCGCCTTTGAACAACAACTACTCACTC
Source organism: Cheilosia variabilis (assembly GCA_951230905.1). Taxonomy (NCBI): domain Eukaryota; kingdom Metazoa; phylum Arthropoda; class Insecta; order Diptera; family Syrphidae; genus Cheilosia; species Cheilosia variabilis. Next base: position 96,053,049 of record OX579676.1, on the reverse strand, counting down.
CGCCAATCCCGCCAATATCAGTTATTTGTTTTGTCTTCCTTAATTTCAACAATTGAACTGCAGATTCGGTTATGTACGACGCTTCCGATCCAGGATCCAACAACGCGCGCAGTGTGATTCGTTGACCTGACTGATCAATCGCGTTCACCAGCATCGTTGCCAAGAGAACTGTTGGTTGTTTCTTCTCCTGTCTTCCTCCTGCTGCCTGAACTTCTGCCATAACGTATGCGTTACAATTTTGTGATGTGGAAGCTTGAGGATCCCTTGGTCTATTAATTTGTTGACCATTCCTATTAGGTACCGGGTGTGACGTAGTGGACCCTCAGGCATGATTTCCTTGAAGATGCAATAAGGTGTGATGCTGTCCTTGGCATTCAGCGCACTTGTATTGACTTGCACAATTATTTCTGTCATGCCCTCTTGCCAGGCAATTAAAACACAAATGATGTTGACGCGTAATTTCTTGTCGTTTCCTTGAATCGGCTGACAAAAATTTGCTGCATCGACGAATCGAATGGGACCCGTTGCACAAGACACATGCATAATGATCATTTTCCTTTGTGTGCAAGGAAATTTTCTTGGAGCTTGGTCCCTGCCCAGTCTTGGCGATCTGACCAATGGCTTCCAGAGTTCTATACCTGTTTGTGAGAAATTCTGTAAAATCCGCGAAATCAGGCAATGCTTTGGAAGATCCGAGATGCTCTTCCCAAAGACCCTGAGTTTGCGACGGTAATTTCTGTGTCATTTAATGATAAATTATGGCGTCCCATTGATGCACCGGGACCTCCAAATTTCTCAAAGATTGGACACACTCATTAGTGGTATCCAATAATGCTTTAATGCCTCTCACGTCTTCATTGTGTAACTTCGCTTGGTTACAGAAAAGTCTCAGTTGCCAATTGACTAGCAAGCGTTTGTGCTCGTATCGCGTCGTCAGAATTGTCCAAGCTGAATCATAATTCTTTTCGTTGGTCACCAAATGCTGCAGCGCGGCTTCGTCGCTGACATTTGCTTTCAAATAGTGCAACTTTTGCACCTTTGACAATGTATGATTGTCATGCACAATGCTTTTGAATAAGTTGCTGAACTCTGGCCAACTCTCATAATTGCCACCAAAACATGGTATTTTGATGGCTGGAAGCTTTAAATCACTGGAAATAGTGTGACCCACTGTTTCCTTGGGTACATTGAGGTTGTCGAGGGCTTCCTTCAATGTAGCCGCATACTGAAAATATATTTCCTTCAGTTGTCCGAAAAGTTCCTTTTCTAAATAGGAAGCTTTGACTTCACTTGACTCAGTGGTTGAGACAATGAGCATATGGTGCCGTTTGGCACTTGCAAAGATATCTTCCAGCTCCTCCAATCGTGCTTGAAGAGCGAACCTTGATTGAGGAGTGGCCTTAGTATCGACGTATTTGTCATATTCACCCTTCACTTCCCTTAAGAAGTTAGTGATCGTTTCGCTGGCCGTAGCTATTTTTGCCTTACTCATAATTTCCTATTCTACCTAAATTTAGAAAATCTTGATAGTTTTAGGCACTGTGCCTTCAATAAAATAACAATTTTATTTTTCTTATATATATTTTTTTTTTTTTAATAAGTTCCAACGCACCTGATTTCTCCTTTTGGTTCCACAGTATCTGCCGGTGGTCAAATAGCTGCTTCCTCTTCAGTGGTTGTCGATGGCCGAATAGCTGCCTTCTTCTGATGTTGGATCACAACACCGTTGAATTCTCTTCCAAAATACACAATATTTGTTCTCACTATAAGTTTCGAGGGAATGTCTTTCCCGATGTTCACAATAAAATCCACAATACACAATACACTTATCCTTGACGAAGGATATCCGGCTCGAAGGACCAAATGTTGCGCCACGGCAACTAAAAAATAACTCAATTCGCCCGAATCACAAAACTAATGAAGGAAAATTAAAAACAAACACAATCTAATTTAGTTCCTTTTATTTTACTCGAACCCCTAACTTAAATATAATATGTTAGGTATAGTCGTCTAAGGCAGGACTGTTCGCTGCGGCTGGTGTCGTCTCACTGCCTGAGTTGGTCTTTTGTGTTCGTGAGGAAAGTCATCCCCAGTCCAGTAGGTCCCATAAAAGTGTGGTCTTTAGCACTTTGTTCCAGGTGACGGCTTTCCATATTTCATTTATTACATACGCCCAACCGCCAAGTGCGCAGGCGATGGCAATGATCGTGTATATCTTCGCCATACTGTTTCTTCTGTGTTCTGCTTTCGACGTCGTCCGCCTTTTATCGCACCATGCCAGCTTAATGAGCTATGAATCATTGCTCATTTGGTTTGTTGGTTTCTATGTCAATCGGCAGTAGGTCTGTTGCCACATAATATCTAATTTTGATATTGTGTCAACCGACAATGAATCAGGCTGCAACATAATCGTCTGCGTTCTACTATGTCAGCCGGCAGTGGGTCAGATTGAATCGTAATGAAATAATCGTTTGTTTATCGGCGCTTTGTTTATTTATGCGCCCTGGAACTGATGGCCTGGATGACTCGTATGGCAAAACCTTGTCCTACATTGTTGGTTCATATTTTTTCTGCTTTCATGTTGCTCGTCGCAACAATCATAGACTAACCAAACTAGACAGCCAACTTCCCGTGCACCTACCCGATTTTCCCCGCTAATTTTGAATGACAGCCCTCTCTCGCGCGCTCTTTTTTTCCTGTCTGTGAATACTTGTATTAATGGCCTATTTCAATAACAAACAATTTGTAAATAGATTTATAACAAGAAATGTAAAAAAAGTAAATGTTGATTATGGTTTCTTTAGATAGCAAAACTTGTTCTCTCTCCATCTACGGCACCAAAAACTGCTCATCCATTCACATTTCAGTTGTTTTTTAATTTTATTTGTATAAATTATATTTTTGACAGCAAAATTCATGCAGTTGCATAAATGAAATCCGTGGGGGTTGTTCCCAAAATGTGTTAACAACATGCACGTTAAACTTTTAGAAAATGTTAATGAACATTGAATAAATTTCTATTAGGCTTGGTGAATGTTTCCAAATTCGTTTATTTAAAACCATATTTGTACAAAATCAGATAAATTAAATAAATTTCCGATTTCAGATTTCGCGTATTCGAACGTAAGAATCCAAATTGTTTTGTTAATTGTTGGTATTCCAATGCTTTATTTCGTTTTCTATACATATTCTTTTACAAATTTTATTGCAATGTATTTTCATGTGTGCACTCATTTTTTTTATAAGCCTCTCTAAGTTATTAATTAACAAAAACAAGTGCACTATTTGTGTTTTTGGAATACAAAAAGTGATCAAATATTTTTTTTGTGTTCCGAGTCTTTCACATAAATAAAGGTCGATCTACGAAAATTTTTGTATTATGCACTTTACCAGAAAAGCCAAGCGCATACAAATTTGATAGCAATAGAATAAACAGTAGAAATATCGAATTAATTTTTCGAATTCAACAAATGCATACTTGCATATATAATTGAGCAAGTATTAATCTTACGTACCTACTAATTACAGATTATATATTATGCTAAAACAAAAAAATGTTTTTCCCCGTGACATAAAAAAAGTCTTTTACCTAAACGGTGTTAAAATATTTTGTTGCAATATGACTTCGAAATTAAAAGCATTAACTAAAGCTCTTGTAATAGGATTATAAAAGATACCTCCCTAGTGAATCTATGGGGATAATAGGCTATCCCAAGCCGATGATGTCTAAAAAGCCAAACTGATTAAAATGGCTAAAGAGACGATCTGAAAAAGAATAAGGCTAAGGAGCCAATTTCATTTGATGGTCGAAATAATAATAATCTTTATTCGGAAGCGCTTAGCCTATCTATACGAAAATATCTTACTTGCTACTTACATTACTCTATATGGAGGAAAGAAAGATATCAAAATACAAATATCTTACTCAGCATAATATGCTGCGACAAATAAAATATTAACTAAGAATTGGCCTTGACTTTCTAGCGAGCATTCACTGTGTATCGGGTATCGAGTGTATTTACTATGTGCGAAAATCTGAGTAATTTAAATTTTTATTGACCCCTTACCTCGGGTGGGGGGAAGTCAGCATAAATAAACAATTCATCTCGAAGTTACTTTTCTAACTCAGCGTCTCTATTTTATAAGCTACCTTATATACTAAAATAATGCTTATTTTACAATAATGATAATTTGCCATTCGGTTCATTTCGCATGCGTATTCAGAATGCGATACTTATGCTTAGAAAGGGAATGGCGTGTGTTGCAGCAAGTCATTTGATATTATAGAATACAATGTTGGGTGGTCACAACATGTTGGGCCGCTTTATGCTGACATCACACAAAAATGGGACTCATTTAGCTCTATATCGGTCTCGGCTGTCTCCGCTGTTGTCGTGTGTAAACTCGTACGGTCTGCTGCTTGTGGTCTTCTGGGTGATCGTGCTTTACACTTCTCCCTTAATTGTACGGCGAAGATGAGTAACACCACTATAAGCAAAAATTGTGACCGTTACAATTATGGTTTTTGTGGGTCCTTAGTTCCATCAGCATTTTTTCCTGACTTTTCTTGATTTGTACGTCATGCTTCACCTGTAATATTTCGTTTGTTAATTCAGTTTGTAGAACAGGAGCTTCTATCTTAGTGTGTCTGAATTTATTGGGTTGGTGTGATACATTATTTGCTGGCAGGAATGATGAATCCAAATCGTGCGTTAAGGAGTGTTGTCCGATTATAATCATCGTTTGATATTGAATCATACAATTGGATTGTAACTGAAGGATCCCGCTTCCAATAGTTGTTGTGTTAATGTCGCAGATAATATTTACATTTCACTTGTCGGGTGTGCAGAAAATCCATGAGTTTTGATGATGCATTTCTATCCAATAAGTCCTGGCTATGACAGTTTGCGTTACGCATTTGTTGTGTTGAAGTATGCCAAGCTTGCAAGAGCTTACAGAAGAGCCTGATGTATATATCGGATGGCGAAGTTTACACCAATACGTATTAGATGATCTCAGTTTGCATGATTAAAACTATTCCTTGGTCATTGGATAAAGATGATCTCTTTAACTGGTAACACTCTGAACGACTTAAACTCTTCATTGTATAATAAGGGAAGGGTAAGTTCTATGATGATATTATTGACGTAACTCTGCCCTTCGGATGGAGCTCCTTATAGAGTTATAATAGTGACTCATGATGTCGTTCTCCTGGCATCATCAAATTCCGAGGGATATTGTCATGAATTCGTTTCAAGTTCCTTCCTCAGTTGCGCAATGTTTAGTATGAGTAGATGAATTCTTCCATGGTGTGTTGAGAGTACCACATCAAGTAATATTATTTTGTGTGTTTTGGTAGTTTATCATCATCAATATTGCATTTAGCGCCGTAGAAGTGAACATCTTAAACGAATCGTATTTATTGGTTTGCTTTTTGAAATAGTTCAATAACGTTGGTAACATCATTAGTTGTTTCTGAGTTGAGGCATGTTCCTTCTGGAAGATGTTGAGTGTTGAATCTATTTTTGGTGTTTGGTTTTTGATCAACTGCATCAAGTGGTTTTCGATAACTTGTATGCTTTCAATAGTTTCTTCATACTTTTGAGCAAAGCGTTGATCTAGTATTCCAAACAATTCGTTGGTCAGAGTTCCAATGAAGTCAAATGGAGAACGTCTTACTCTACAAGTGGCATCTTCGTTATCATGAAGGAGCACTTCGTTATTTAACTCAATTTGCTGAAGTTGTCGTTGTTAGGTTGAAAAATACTACAGTCTTCCAAGAACTTGCAATCATGTTCACTCTCCGAATATCTTCAAGGAATATGCCAGGTTCACTGGTGAACTGTGTAGTTTCCACTTCTTCAAATTGTTTAGGGGTTGCAAGAATTATGCATGCAGATATTATGCAGATCCATAAAAGTGGGTTGAGTTTGGTCGTTCTTCGGGGACCTCTTCTACTCGGTTCTCTATTGTTCGTCTTTGGCTCTTCTGACTTTGTAGTTCCTATGTTCACTTGCTGTATTGATAGGTTCTTTGGTTCCTCTGGAGATTCACTTGTGTGAGATTGAATCGGAAGTGGACACAATTTTGTATTTGGTCTCTTGAGATCACTAAATGCGGTAACAGAATGCACCTTATTACCCATTCATTTTTTGTGTTAGTTTCCAACGGGAACGATAGCTGCGTGGTTCTTCCATAATTGTATCAGGTGCGGCATTCGAAGCTGATACAATGAGAAAATGACCAGGCGTGAGTATTGGGGGGTTATCTAGATCTTTGTCTAAGACTGTCAGAGGACGTGAATTTAGACATGCATCTATCTGCGTCAGTAACGTCGTCATCTCCTCAAATGTTAGCTTCGTATCATCGATTATTCTTTTCAGATGATATTTAATTGATTTAACACGCGCCTCCCATAATCCTCCAAAGGGCGGAGCAGCAGGGGGTATAAAATGCCATTCGATGCCTTCACCACGAGGTTTCTTGAAACATCTTGTTGCAACTGCTTAATGATGCCTTGTAATTCCTTATTGGCTCCCACAAATGAAGTCCCCTTTTCACTGCAGAATTGCTTACATAGCCCTAGTCTTGAGATGAATCTCCTGACTGCTGCTAGGAATGATTCTGATGTGAGTTCGCTTACCATTTTAATGTGAACGGCTTTAGTAACGAAACATACGAAATCCGCAATGTATCCTTTTGTTGTCCGATTCCCACGTCCTTTGGACATTAACAGCTGAATGGGCCCAGCATAATCCACACCAGTATGGCTAAAGGGTCTTGCTGCCGGAAAAACTCCCATTATTTTTTTTTTGATCACTGCGTTCAGCCGATTACATCGAATGCAGTGGTGGATCATTTGGCATACTATTCTTTTACCCTGAATTATCCAATATGATTGACGTAATGTTGACCAAGTTAATCGAATTCCTCCATGTAAAGTTGTTTTGTGTGTCATTTCGACCAATGATTTCGTGAACTTATCGTTATGTGGCAAAATAATTGGATGTTTCCCTGCTTCTGATAGGAGAGCATTTCCTAGACGACCTCCCACTGTTAAGATATTACCCTTGTCTAAATTTGGATTTAGCGATAGTGGTTTGCTTTTCCTGCTAACAACGTGCGCATCCTTAAGACAAGCTATCTCTTCAGAGAACTCTCTTTATTGGACAGCTCAGATAATCGTCTTTCGGGCATCCTCGATTTCCTTTGCTGTTAGTTCGTGAAATTTGTTGTCTGCTTGATTTTTGCAGTTAAACACAAACCTTTTGCAGTACACCACTACTCGGAGGAGTTTGTTATAAAAGCAAAACCGCTCCGCTATGTCGTAAATTTCTATTATTGATGCAGTCGATACTAGTTTAGCTTCTGGAGGTTGCGTCTCTGGCATAGCTTGGATTGGCCAGTGATCTGAGCTTTGTTGCAGCCAACCCGGGCCATTCCACCATATTAGATTATTTTTCAGTTGTTCTGTGAACACCCTCTGGATGCGGAGTCGGCGGGATTATCTGTGGAGCTTACGTGCCTCCAACAATTCGGTTTCGTGACTTTTTGTATGTCGGATACTCTATTTGCTACGAATGTTTTCCATATGGATGGACACTTTTGAATCGAGGCCAATGTGATAGCAGAGTCTGACCAAGCAAATATTCCATATATCTGTGGTCCGTAAATACGTATTGTTTCCTTCAATACTTCTGCCATTAAGTGAGCTCCACACAGTTCTAGTTTAGGAAGGGGAAGCATTTTTTTTTATTGGTGCTACCCTAGTTTTGGCTGTAAGCAATTTCGTCATGTGGGTGCCATTTTGTAAGGATACTCTGGAGTACACAACAGCGGCGTATGCTGCTTCTCAAGCATCACAGAAACCATGTAATTCGAACTACTTAATTGAAACTCTGATAGCCTCTACTGCTATCAGGTTCGATTTAAATATGTTCCAGGAATGTTGTGGATCATCTGATAGTACCTCATCGCATCCGATTTGGGACTTAAAGATCTGCTGCATACGAATTTGCCATCCCGTACGTTACTCTCGTTATTTAATACTCCTTTATAGGTTGGTAGAACTGCGCCACAAAATACGTTGGTAGTCTTGGTGATCATCATGAGGCTTTACTTGGCGGTACATTTTTTCGATGCCTGCAGTGAAAACGATTTGTTTGAAGTTTGGGCCCCTTATGCATCAACTGGTTAAGGCTTATCCCAGATGAAGTCTTAGCGGAGAAGTTAAATACTACGCGTAATTTCGTCGTAGTACTCTCAGGTTTGTGAATTGCTTGATGAGGAACGTAATAGGTTTCGTGCACTTGTTTGTAATTTGTATCTTTTTCAACCATGTATCCTAATTAAAAAAATTCCTCCATGAATTTTACGTAGTCGGTTTTCAAACGTGTGTCCTTGCCGAATCTGGTTTCCAGTACTGCTAACGCTCTATTTTATGATTCACCAGCTTCTTCGTCGAATGGTATTTTGACAACATATCTACCATCGTCGTCTCGGAAATGTGTTTTTCGGGAATGCTCTTCACATTCTTGGTCGCACGGTTTCCAATAATTCTTTCTTGAAACTTCCTCTAACTCCCAAAATTTTTCTAGTTGTTCGTCAATTGAAGTTTGGACTACCATCGTAGTAATTTTCTGGTTGGGGATGTTTTTTGCAGAAGTGCGCCCCGTAATAAGCCAACCTAATTTTGATAGTTGTGCTATTGGTGAATTTTCGTCACCCTTTATCAATCCATTCAAAACGATATATCCGTAGGTGTCTGCTCCAATTATCATGTCAATGGATCCTGGTATGTTAAATGAGGGATCGGCCAACTCGATTTTGGTGAATTGATCACTGTTTATGTTCTTAGTTGACGAGGCTGGTAGTAGTCCAGTCAATTTAGGTAGTACAAGAGCTTGTACTTGCATTATAAATGCTGAAGGAAATATTGGTATTATTGTCATTTCCACTCTACTGCGAGCTGTTCCTGCATCCGTAGCCCCTAGCCCACTCACCTCGACTAATACATTTTGTTTTCTTAGCTTCAGTGTTTGAACAATTTCTTCCATAATGAGTGTAGCTTGAGACGCCGGGTCCATGAGCGCTCTCAGTTGAATAATGTGTCCACTTGCATTGCTTGCTTTTATAACGGCTATAGCAAGCAAAATATTTTGATTTTGAGAACCATGGTTGATTTGAATTTGAGAATTGTTTGTTGAGTCCTCTCAGGTCTTTCCAGATTTAATAACGAGTGGTGTCTTCTGTTGCAGAATTTATATGTTTTTGTGCTTCTGCATGGATTTTGTTCTTCATGTTGTAAACAGTTGATACAAAGATTCGCTAGTTTGGCTTGATCCAAACGTTCTTTGGGAGTCCAATTTATAAACCGTTGGCATGTGTAAATGTTGTGTTCCCCTTTGCAGATGGGGCAGCAGCTGGGCTTCGTTGATACGTGAAAGTTACGTAGATTTTGTTTACCGTCTTTCCCGGTTTTTAGTGATCGTCTAGCAGGTGCTAGTACATCCAGTGACTGGTATCTTATTTCCAAGAAGTCATACAACATTTCAAGTGATGGCATCTTGTTTGGTTGCGAAAGTCCTTGTTTAAAGAGGTTTCGGCTCTCTAGATTCAGCATCTTGGTGGTAAGGTGTACGATTATTGGACCCCAAGAAGTTGTGTCAAGTCCCATGTTAATAAGTGCTGCTAGACCTTCCTTTGTGGCATCGAGTCCAAATGTGTCTTGAGGTACTCCATCATTTCAGTTGTACTTAGAGATGTTTTCTTATGAATTATTGTTGAAAATATGTCATAGAAAGAGCTCCACTCACGATAATTTCCCTTGAAATTAGGTATATTTAGAACCGGTAATCTTGTCCCCGATGGTTGTCCCGATTGGTTTTCCACATTTAGTTCTGAAGTTCTGGATGTCATTTTACAGAGACACGTATTGCCTTGTAGCTTCCATTTTAATCTTCAACTTTCTAAGACGTTGGTTTTGCTGAGTGTCAATTGCACTTGCTTGCTCCAGATGAAGTTGGTAGGGTTACTATAGGGTTAGGTGTAACGACTTTTAGTTGGGCTTCTGCTCCCTTTGATAATTCAAGTAGTTCGGACTGGCTTGTTTCAAGACTATTCAAATGAAACTTGAGAGTCGCGTACATATTACGCATTATCTGCTACGTATTTTTCTGCATGTATGGCGTATCAGCCTTAACGACGTCTTTGGTATTTTGGTGATTTTCATCAAATTCTATTATCTTTAAGCGTTCCGCTATATATGCCCGTATCTTCCTGGCTTAAGAGTCCATCCCAATGTTGGTCTTGAAATTCTCCAGTTCTTGATACAACGTTACTTGTCTAGCGACAATGACTTATGTGTCGAAACGGCAGCGGTATCTCTTACAAAAGAGCAATTTGACCAGCACACTCATACTGTGGAATGTGGCAAGACACGAGAATGGAGTGATGCAACGTGCAGTTATGTATGTGCCACGGTATAAAGAATCAACGTTTAGTTTTATACTTCCTATACTTATTACTTGTTAAGCTTTTTTTTCTATTTTTCTTTTCGTTGAAAATGTTTACATTCAACACACAAAAAATATTCAAAGGAAAAAATAATTAAATATATAAAATAAAGACTGCGTTTTCATGATGCCATTTAAGAAACAAAAGGTAAAGTAGTAATAACTTTACAGTCCATTCTCTCACCAGCTGAACTTTCGATATGGTCCTACCGAACCGAATGGAATTAGCAGATCTATGGATGTTGCGGACTCAAGTCTCAAAGAAAAAATGCCTTCAATCTATGGTCTTTTTCACTCTCAAGAGCTGAGAGCTGAGCGTATGTTTTAAAAGCGTTTGTTTCGTCAATGCAATGTATGCTGTAAGAGTTTAGTTGTGTTTTGTATATTTGTGTCCTACTGTTTTTGCATTATGTGCACATCTACCTCTATCTGGTGTACCCCGAGATTTATTAACGATTGATTTTTCAAAAGGAACTCAAGCGACGATTGCTGAATGAAGACGCAGATGCAGATCGATCAAAACAGAGCTCAAAAAGAATTTTACGCAGGCCGAAGCTAATTGCAAATACACTAGATGCTGAAAAACCAGGTACTTAAGTACAATTGCAGACGTATTGCAGTTTATGGGTCACATTATGCGTGGCCATAACCAAACGCAGAATGGATTATGGGTTACAATTGCGTAACCATAACCAGACAAAGTTGCTTATGGGTTACAAATGCGTAACCATAACCAAACAAAGTTGCTTATGGGTCACATTATGCGTGGCCATAACCAAATGCAGACTGGCTTATGGGTTGCAAATGCGTAACCGTAACCAGACAAAGTTGCTTATGGGTTACAAATGCGTAACCATAACCAAATAAAGTTGCTTAAGGGTCACATTATGCATGGCCATAACCAAATGCGGAATGGCTTATGGGTTGCAAATGCGTAACCATAACCAAAGATAATGTTTTATGCGTCCCAATATACGTGACCATTGTTAAGGCAGACTAATAAAGAATATTATTTTATAGAAAAGAAAATTCAGCAAGGCAGTTTCAAGCGCCTATCTGTTTCAGAATCGGAACTTGAATTCAAAGAACAAGAGTATTCCGGGCCATGGGCTCCATCATACAAACCCGAACAGAGCAGCAACGATTGTATTACTAGTTTGACACCAGTACAAAAAAAACGGCGCATCAAGCAAATAAAGATGCCAAGGCCAACTAGTAATACAAAAGAATCAAGCAGTTGTCGGGAAATGAAATTGGCTGCGCTCCGTCGAGTTTTGGATTTCACTCAGCAAATCGAGTTTATTGATGCTGATCAGCATGGAATTCAAACAAAGCTGGAGATGCTAAACGCGTGCTGGAATGATTATGAGGACGCAAGTCGCCAATACTTCTTGATGGGTAACACAGCTGATCATACATTTCTGGAACAAGGCGAAGACATTTATTTTACTGCAAAGACAGCTCTGCGATCGCGGCTGGCAGTATTGACACCGCAAGTACCAGAACAGACACTCAATCTGATAACAATGTGTTGCAAATTGAGTGGAGTGATATGGCGAATCAAAATAGATTGCCAAAATTTGCTGGAGATTTTGCGAAGTGGGCACCATTTCGCGATGTGTTTATTGAAGAGGTACACAATAACCAGAAACTGACAAATGCACAGCGTTTACGAAAACTCTTGGCTGCTCTGGAAGGCCCTGCAAAACGAGCAGTTGGTGAATGGTCCGTAGCAAACGATGGTAATTACTTATTGGCATGGTCCTCATTGAGACAACGATACGATAACGACCATCAAACCATCCGAGCTCACATGCAAGAAATCAGTGCTTTGCTACCGTACGCCATCAATCATAGGAAGATTTGCGAGAAATTTTGGATACTGTACGTGTGAACCGACGACATTTACAATCGCTTTTATCAACAGAGCAGTTGGTCGATTTTCAGTTTCTGCACCAAATCGAACAAATGCTGGACACAGAGGGACGACGCGAATAGGAAATGTGCCGTCGAGTTAACGAACTACCCACTTTGACTGAAATGTTTACGTTTTTGGAGCAGCGTGCAAATTGTATCGCGAGTCTAGCGATTAATAGCGGCAAACTACGTCCATTGGCAGCTGATGATTCACGAAATATTACAAAGTTTTTCTAAAGCAGAACGCAGCGCACATCGAGCCCCGTCGCAAGTGTTTCAAATGTGACTTGCCGGGCCATGCAATGTTTCATTGTGATAAATTTAAGGCGATGCCAATGAACGGTCGACTGGAATTGGTGCAGAGGAAGCAGCTGTGTGAATCAAGCTTCAGTCCAAATCATTTGGCAAGAAACTGCCCCAGAGAACCTTGTCCTCGATGTCCGGGTCAAAGGCACAACAGCTCAATCTGCCCGAGATATAACCAAATAAAATCTGAAGGAATGGTTGCTCAGACAAGTGCCTCTGTCGAGGCAGAATAGCAATCACCTCAGTCTATTGGGCACTGTGACTTAGATGTATCTAATTCTTTTGTTGCCAATTCACCGTTGCTGGAAGACCATCAAGACAAACACCTAATGATCAGATTGGCTTTGCTTGCGACAGCCCAAGTGCGGTTGAGAGTCGGTCTATTTACAACGCAGCCGATTAGAGCAATGTGTTATTCAGGTTCTCAAGTAAATCTCATCAGTAAAAAAAGTGTAAAAATGGAGCTGCTTCCAACGAAACAGTGCAGTATACGAATTGTGGGAGTTAACAGTGTTTCAAGACACCCAATTACAAGGAAGGTGTGCTGTCAATTGCTCTCCCGTTTCAATGAAAAGCCAATAACAAAGATTGAGTTGCCTGTGGTACCTGAATCATCCATAAGCTCATTACCAAACACACTTACATCCGTCGATTTGGCTCCAAAAGATATTCAACAAGCATTGGCGGATCCAGTTTTTAACGTAGCGGCACCTGTTGACATGCTGCTTGGTGCTGGAATTTTGCCAACAATTGTGCAAAACTTAAGCTCGAAAAATGAATCCGGCATCATTGGACAAAGTACGCGACTAGGATGGTTGCTCTACGGTGGTGGTTTATGGCCATTAGAGGAAGCAAAGGTTTGCTTTGCATTAGGGCATGCAAAAGATGTTGAACTCGCTACGCTACTGCAGAGGTTTTGGGAAGTAGAAGAGATCCCTGCATGCCGAGTACGAACAACTAAACAGGAGGAGTGCGAACAATTCTTTATGACCCACCATTATCGAATGACAACTGGCAGGTATGTCGTGGGCATTCCATTCCGCAGTGATATAGATGAAATTGGATCGTCACGAGATATCGCATTGCGGCGTTTATATTCTTTGGAGCGACGTTTTGAGCGTGATGCAGCATTGCGTGAGAAATATGTTGCCAGTATCAACGAGATGGTGGTAGCGGGTCATTTGCTCGAAGTAAATCGTGAGCCAATTGGATGGTGCTACTATATTCCTCATCATGCGGTCACACGTAAATTTCGTGTCGTTTTTGATGCATCTTGTAAAACCAGCTACGGAATATCTCTGAATGAGGCACAAATGATTGGTAAAAAACTGCAAGACGATTTGTTTGACCTTATCATGCGTTTTCGCACTCATCGAATCGGAATTACAACTGATGTTCAAAAGATGTATCTGCAGGTCGGAATTCTTGAAGACCAGTGGGATGTGCAGCGGATGCTTTGGCGGTCAGATCCAAAAACTCCGGTGAAGGAATACTGGTTAACCAGAGTAATTTTTGGAATGACTTCGGCGCCTCACTGTGCAGTACGTGCAATGATCCAGTGTGCACGAGACCAACAACATAAATTTCCACGCGGAGCAAAAGCAATTGAGGAGGATTTTTATATGGACGATGGCATAACTGGAGCAGACAATGAAAATGAAGCGCATGCGTTGTGCATCGAAATGTCAACAATTCTGGAAAATAGTAGGTTTCATTTGAAAAAATGGCACTCTAATGGCGGTAACGTCGTACCAACCGAAAGAGCACTGTCAGTAGAAGCGGTAGCGTTGGGAGAATTCGATGACACAACAGTGCTTGGTCTGCGATGGCTACCTAGCACTGATGAACTATCTTTTAAATTCCAGCCACAGCCGCCAGAAGAGACTCAGAAGATGACCAAGCGTAATATATTAAGTCAGATTGCACAGTTATTCGACCCAAATGGTTATTTAGGTCCAGCAATCGTCGGAGCGAAGATCATCATGCAACGAATATGGAAAGCAAAAATCGATTGGGACGCAAAAGTGCCGGAGAACATTGGTAATGATTGGATTAAATTCGAATTACAACTGCCGGAACTTGCACTAATTCGTATTCCGCATTGGATAGGTACTTCACCAATACGCAGTTTTACACTTCACGGATTTTCTGACGCATCCGAGTCACCTTATGGGGCCGTCATTTATGTCCGAGTTGAACATGCGAATGAAACACTATGCACATTACTCACATCTCGGTCACGAATGGCACCTGCTAAAACAATGACAATACCGCGCTTGGAATTGTGTGCCGCGGTGCTGCTAAGTGAACTTGTCCAAGTCGTAAGGAAGGCATGTAAATTTGAAAATGTTCATGCTGTGTTGTGGACTGATTCGTCTATAGTATTACACTGGATGGAGAAGGAAGCCGAGCTTTTGAAACCATTCGTGCATAACCGAATCCAGACAATCCGGAAATTAACTGACTGCAAATGGCGACATGTAGCGACCATTGACAACCCAGCCGATGCATTGAGTCGTGGGGTGGTTCCAGCCGAGCTTCAGTCTTTGAAGATACGGTGGAATGGTCCAGCATGGCTGCTAAGAAATAGCATCGAATGGCCCGCATCTCGAGCAGACTTTTCCGTGCTGATAGATAAAGAGATACACGCTGAAATTAAGACAAATTGGTTTGAAAAGGCAAACGAAAAGAAACTGCGTCCGATTCAAAAAAATTCGTTGGCGCTTCTGTATTCGAGATGCGTGGTGAGGTTTCTTTGATGCACACCAAGTCGGATGTGCTTACTCGAACATCGTCATGGCGTCGCCTCATTCGACGTACGGCCTGATTGTGGCGGTTTATCGGCAATCTCAAGTGTCATGGAAAGGACAAGTTTAAACGAGAATCTGGTGACGTTACCGAAGCAGAAGAGGAGATGGCTATAACTTCGTGGGTTAAGCGAGAGCAATCAATTTATTACGGCCCAGAACTGAACGCTTTACGGCATGGACAATTAATACCAGTGAAGAGTCAATTGCTACGACTCAGCCCAGTGATCGACGAGAAATTTATCATCCGAGTAGGTGGCCGATAAGAGAATGCCCTATTGTCGTACGACCAGAGACACCCTATTATACTGCCCGATATAAGCCACCTGTCGCAATTGCTCATACGGGATGCTCACAAGCAGACCCTACACAGTGGTTTTCAAAAAATGGCGGCAGCTCTGAGACAACGCTTTTGGATTACAAATCTCCGACGAGCAGTACACACGCAAATTTCGCGATGCATTCCATGTGTACGACAAAGGCAGATCGAGTGCGACAAAGTCCACCTTTTGCACATACTGGCGTTGATTATGCCGGACCGTTCGAGGTTAAGGCACGCGGCGGCAGGTGTAGAATCATCGAAAAGAAAAATGTCGCTGTTTTTGTGTGCATGTCAACTAAGGCTGTTCATCTCGAACTAGTTGAAGATTTATCTACAAGGGCTTTCATTTCAGCATTTCTACGATTCACTGGCATTCGAGGCAGTTGTACTCATTTATGGAGTGACAATGGAACGTGTTTCGTTGGAGCAGAAAAGGAATTGACACAAATGATAAAGAGTTGGTCACAGATTGATTCGGACGCTTACCGGGAAATGCGATAGTTAAGGGTTAAGTGGCATTTCATTACGCCCTCTGCGCCGCATCAGGGCGGTTTATGGGAATCAAAGGTGAAGGCCATGAAACACCATTTGCGTCGGGTTGTCGGGAAACAGAAACTAACCAGCAGTGACTTTCAAACACTTCTAGTGCAAATAAGTGCTATTTTAAACTCGCGGCCACTTACGGCGCTAGCAGATGACCCAGACGATTTGAATTTTTTGTCACCTGGGCACCTAATCAGTGGAAGGCCACTCAAGCAGCTGTTCGGAGAGCGAAACGATGAAACACCCAAGAATGCATTAAGACGGTATGCAGCTACGCAGCATTTATCACAGTCCTTTTGGAAGCAGGGGCATCAAACATATTTAAATGAGTTGCAGCAACGTTCAAAATGGAAAATGGCGCAACAAAATTTGAAGGTGGGTGACTTAGTGCTGATCAAAGATGAAAACGCAGGCCCAACTTTTTGGGCAACTGGTCGAGTGACATTTCCTGGAACTGACAGTCATGTAAGAAATGTTGAACTACATGTAGCTGGCAAGAAACGACGAATCATGCGGCCAGTCCAAAAATTGGTTCTATTGCCGTTAGACCAAATTGATGTATCATCCGATTCATCAAGGGGGGAATGTGTCGAAACGGCAGCGGTATCTCTTACAAAGGAACAATTTGACCAGCACACTCATACTGTGGAATGTGGCAAGACACGAGAATGGAGTGATGCAACGTGCAGTTATGTATGTGCCACGGTATAAAGAAGCAACGTTTAGTTTTATACTTCCTATACTTATTACTTGTTAAGCTTTTTTTCTATTTTTCTTTTCGTTGAAAATGTTTTCATGGTTTTAGAAACTTATAGATTTTTATTTTAATAAAAAAAAGACAAACATGATGAATAGAATAAAAATTCTTGAATGGAATGCTAATGGCATCGAGAGTCGCAAGGACGAGATGAAAGTGGCTCTTGACTTACACCAGATAGATATATGTCTCATTTCAGAGACACACTTTAAATTGATAACTAATTTTAAACTGCAAGGGTATGAATTATATCACTCCCCACATCCTCATAACTGTGCAAAAGGTGGGGCTGCAGTGTTAATAAAGAATACAATAAAACACCATATAGAAACTAAATTCCAATCATGTGCCATCCAAGGAATTTCCATAAGTGTAGAAACGAGTAGTGGGCAAATATCTGTTGCAGCAGTATACTGCTCTCCTAGCTATAGACTAAAGAAAACTGATTTTAAAAGTCTTTTCCGCATATTTCACAATCGATTAATCGCGGGAGGGGATTTTAATGCCAAGAATAAATATTGGGGATCTAGATTAACAAATACTAGAGGCAGAGATTTATATGAAACTATTAAAGAAGTCGGCGGCAAATATCACTCAACGGGGAAACCTACCTACTGGCCTACAGATAGGAACAAAACCCCAGATCTTGTAGACTTCTTTATATCCAAAAATATATCATCAAATAAAATAAGTATAGAAGAAGGCCCTGATCTTCAATCAGATCATTCCTCAATACTTCTTACACTTGGCGATAGAATAATAATAAAAGAACATAGCCCTAAACTAGTTAATAGACTGACTGATTGGAACCACTTTAGGCAGAAGTTGGAAGAATGTATCCAACTATCGTCAGCTATTCAAACAGAAGATCAACTAGAAGAAGCAGTGCAAATATTTACACTGGATATACAAAAAGCTGCATGGGCTGCAACTCCCCAAAGAACAAACAAGATTAAACAAACCTCTTATCCTCATGAAATATGTGAAATTACTACAGAAAAGAGGAAAGCTAGAAAACGCTGGCAACAGACAAGGGCGCCAAGCGACAAAACCATACTGAACAACTTAAATAATAAGCTCAGAAAATCTATAAGAGAATTTAATAACGAGTCTTTAAAAACGTATCTTACCAGTCTTACAAATGATGCTTGTACCGACTACTCGCTCTGGAAGGCAACAAAGAAAATGAACAGGCCAATAGCTCACATTCCGCCAGTAAAAACCAGAGAAGGTAACTGGGCAAAAAGCATAGAAGAAAAAGCAAAAGCAAATATTTTTGCAGAGTACCTTGAGAACGTTTTCAAACCTTATGAAGGTAAAGATTATCAAGGAAACGAAGAAACGTGCGAAGAAGATAGACATATTCGGCCGGTAACAGCTAAAGAACTTGCCAAAGAAATCAAAGAAGGCATAAACATAAAAAAAGCCCCAGGGTTCGATTTAATCACAGGGGAAATTTTAAAACAATTTCCTCGAAAAGGTTTAAAAAAACTAGCGCAGATTATAAATGCTGCATTTAAATTAAGATATGTGCCAAGCATGTGGAAGGTCGCGGAGGTAATAATGATACCAAAACCAGGTAAACCACCTAGCGAAGTAACCTCATATCGCCCAATATCGATACTACCAATGTTGTCCAAGCTATTCGAAAAAATGCTGGCAAAACGTCTGCAAAAAATTATTGATGAAAAATCGCTACTTCCAAATCATCAATTTGGGTTTAGAAACAAGCACTCTACAATTGATCAGGTGCATAGAATCACAGATAAAATCGAAAAAGCATTTGAAGAGCAAAATGTGTGCTCTACAATATTTCTTGATATAGCACAAGCTTTCGATAAAGTCTGGCACAAAGGACTGATGCACAAAATACAAAAGCAACTGCCGAAGCAGTATTCAACCATTCTGGAGTCTTATATATCAGATCGATTCTTCAGAATTAAGCAAGATACAGAATGCTCAACATTAAGAGAGATTAAAGCTGGTGTACCGCAAGGCAGTGTGCTAGGTCCATATATTTATACCTACTCTTCACTAGCGATTTGCCTGAAAGTGAAGAAACCACCATAGCTACTTTTGCAGATGACACAGCCGTCCTTGCTGTGGGAGCAAATGTCGAAATAGCAACAAAAAAGCTTCAGACGGCAATAAACAATATTTCAGAATGGACTGAGAAATGGCAGATTAGATTAAATGACCATAAGTCAGTCCATATTAATTTTACGTATAAAAACGTACCACACATTCCAGTCTACATTAAGAATATATATAATTTTCTAACACAGCTAAATATCTAGGCATGACTCTAGACGCTAAACTGCGTTGGAAAGCGCACGTTAAGAAAAAAAAAGATGAGTTGAACATGCGATACAGTAAAATGTATTGGCTTATTGGGAGATACTCATCCCTGTCCAACTACAATAAGTTATTGCTATACAAGCAAGTTCTAAAACCAGTATGGACCTACGGGCTCCAATTGTGGGCATGCACATGCCAAACAAACTTACAAAAAATTCAGGTTTTCAAAAATAAAGTACTAAGGAACATAGTTAATGCACCTTGGTACATACGCAACGCCGATCTGCATAGAGATCTAAATGTTGAAATGGTTGAAGATGAGGTTAAGAAGGTTGCTCGGAGGCATAGAAATCGGCTTCTCAACCACGTAAACACAGAAATAACAGAACTTTTAAATAATGACAATGCAATCAGGAGATTGAGACGGATAAAACCTCTTGATCTGTAAATTTTGGCTAGGGCTAAGAAATTAGGTATTGATTTCAAACAAAACAAATTTAAAAATCCGATAAACGGCGGATTTATCTCTTTAAATTCATTGAATAATTCAAAATAAATTGCTGATTAGTCGTACGACTAGGTGCAATCCTATTCGGGATGGCGAATGTCAGTCCCCCGGGAGTTTTTTTAGATGAGTTAAAGTCCATCACTATTGCAGAAGCATCCCTCGCGTATAGCTCTGCAATGTCTTTCGATGATTTTTTACTTCCAACGAATTCCCAACACAAAAAAAAAAAAAATTTTGCTGCGATCTCCAAGTTGACGAAGCTCTTGCAGTTGTTTTAGGGATGTGACTTCCCTTTGCAGTGGCGGCATACGTCCTTCTTTGCGACGACAGTCGAAGACTGTTCAGCAGCGTGTAGAACTTTTGATGTTGATTGGTCATTTGAAGAATGGCATTGACACCATTTTATAGCAGGCTCCGAAACTAACAGCAGATTTTTCGGTTTCATCCTGTTGTCAGTTTGGCGAGTGGTTGCAGCGAGGAAGTAGTAACGAGGCACACAAGACATGCAATTTCGCTCAACCATTCGCCGAAGTGCTTCACTGTGGGATATGGCTTGATGTAGATGCTTCGTTGAGCCCATTCCAAACGCTTCCTCATCGGAAGTTTGCTAACAAGTTCGTCGATTAGAGTAGGGTTAGCTAGGTGCTGATGCACCCCACTAGACTCAAGAAACGTAGAGAGGTTTTGTACGCTGGTGGCAAATGGAATAAGCATTTCCAATCTGCCTTCCGAAATCGGAGCGGTCTCTCACCTTATATAATTGGCTGTGAAACAAGCACTCTGGGCGACCAAAGCGAAATTTCAGAGCTGCCGTTACTCGGTCTATGTTGTCTGGATGGATAAGAAGGGCTTCCACAACCAATTTCGCATCCCCTTTGATGCTTTTCTGCAGGCGGAATAGGCTTTCCACATCGGAGTACCCAACCATAGCTGTGGACTCCAAAAAGGGCAGTGCAGAACATCGGCCACTCCTCAGGTCGACCGTTGAAAGCAGGTAGGTCATGAAGTTTTCTTCCGTTCCCATAATGACTTGTTTGCGTTAATGGCTGGTTAGCCACAAACATCGGCGGCGTAAATTGTTGCGATGATTGATTCGCTTGCTGCCTGATGGGCTGGAACGTGCTAACAGGTAGCAGAAATGTTGCTACTTTCGGTACTGACGTGAACGTTTGCGTGAACCGGCTGCGACTGCGGTCGCCACGACATGGCTGCGTACAGAGCCGTTCTGACCAGAGACAATACTGAGAGCACCAACTCCGGCCGATTTCCCGTTAATTAGCCTACAAGCTATATTTTTACGGAGTGGTCACGTTTGGTGCGCTAGTATTCTTACATAGAAAATCTTATTGACAAATGTCACGAAACTTCAAAAATTCCGGCTCACCAACACACTCCCAGGAGGTATGAGACACTTCCGCTGTGGGCAAAGTTGCTGGCAGAGTTCATATAGTTTTATCCGTTAAATTTGAAATTGTTCGTTACGTGTGATTAATATTTTTTTTAGGAATAAGTGTACATTTGCTTAAAATATTCATGAAAAATTAGCAATGTAGATTAGTTGAGGAAATATAAAAACATTTTGAGCAAATTTTCTTCATTATTTAGGAAAAATTTACACACTAAATCGAAGTTAATGATTTCCAAAAGCGGAAAATACACAACCATGTTTGTTCTAATATGTTTCTAGAACATCTATTTTAGGTAGTTTAATTAAAAAACAAATCAAATTATTCGCCTTTTAGCAATTTATAATAACTAACCAATGGCATTCAGTAATGAAAAAATGTGGTATTTACGAACTCTTTCACATTTCAACACGGCTGCCGAGGTTGGCAGCATTTATTTTTGTACTTTTTGTATGTTTTTGCATGTAGCACGGATTCTTTTTTGACATAACACCGATATGAATACAAAATGGCGAATTTGAAAAAAAATGCAGGGGCCCAGCGGCAAAAGGATTGTGAGTTGGGGGTCTCAGTATGGTTTGTCTATGGTTCTGACTGTCGGCATAGGATATGAGTGTGGCGGTAACAAATGTGTATACGGGCGTTGTTGAAGAAGTGGTTCCGACATCTTAGCTTGTTGAAAGGATCGTTGCAGTTGAGGATTCTTCGTTGGAAAAACGGGAAGTGCTGGCAGGCTGATGACTGATGAGTACTTGTTCAATGCGGAGGCGTTCCGCTTTTTCGGGAGAAGCGTTGGCTGTTGCAGCTTCCAATTGCATCCGAAGTTCCTCCATCTGATTCTGAAGCGTCTCTATAGCTGTCGATGGAATGCATGGCTGGCTGGAATTTTCTATAATGGTGGCATTCATGTCGAGATCACTTTCAGCGGTGTCGGAATTTTCTTGCTCCTCTAGCTGGGACATCAGTTTGTCGTTTTTCTGTGTGGTAGAAGTTTGTTTAATAAGGCGAGAACTTCTTCTTACCTGTGGATTGTTCGGCATGGACGACGGCTAGATTCGGATTGCTGAAGAAAGGCGATTGTGGCTTCTGCATGTGTCGCTGGCTGAGATGATAAACTTTGTTACTATCTGTAGCGGCAAAATGCAATGCAGTGCAATTCTCCTTGGCTTGACCTTCAAAGTAACGCTGGTTATTACGACAACTGACTGTTCCTTTGATTCAGGTTAGTAATACGTAAAATCAAGAAAAAAGATGTCGACGAAACCCGTCGCCTTGTATTTGCAAATGAAACTTCAATAAAACAAACGCCCTTGGTCGATTATTTATATAGTTTATTCTTGATTTTTCTCTGGCGGTGGAATAACGACTTGTGCGTCGCCAGTTTAAATAAAAAAAAAACTTTATTTTTTTTTTCACTTTATTTTACACTTTATTTCACAATTTACACGACTGTCTTACTTGAGTTAGATCTTACAACTGAAACTTAAACTAAAACGTTAAGGACTGGTTTTGCAATGTAAGCAAAATGGCGTGGGAGCCGTTACTTGTTTATTGCTGTTTGGACAAAGGGGGGCGTGGGGAATAACTGGAATGTGGGTTTGGGTGAAGTCTGAGACGTAACTCCTCCCCCATAGGATTCTGCTCTGGAGAATCAATGTTTTTAATATCGACTTTAATTTTATTCTTAGATTTTGAAATGAAAATGGAGATTATTAGAAAAGTTGTTCCAATATTTATAGATACATGCGCAATATTATTGTTTTTAATTCCTTCTATAAGTTTTCGATTTTCTATGTTTTTATTTTGTAGTTCCTCTGTGGAATAGTTCGTTATAATTCTTTTTATTGATACGTTTTTAAAATTTGGTATTATAAAGTTGTCATAATATATGAAATTTTCTTATTGAATATTGTTAATTTTAACTTTACAGTTTTCGAATCTTATAACATTATTTCCGAGTATACTTATACTATAGTTGTGACAATTATGAAATATTTCTGTATACGGCAGATTTTTTGTTACTACAATGTTGTTTGCTATTTGCTTTATTTCTTTTTTTTATTTTCCTTAAAGTCACAATGTGGGTTTACTTTTAAAATATTAGCTAAACAAGTATCATTTACAATACGTAAATCTTTTAATTTTATTCCATTATTAATATTAGAATACATTGAATTTCCATTTGTAACAAGGTGATTATCTGATATTACAATCTCTAAATTATTCTTGTTAGGAATAGGTTCGATGATAAGCTTAAAAAAGTTTTTATTTGAATAAATTGGAATAAGTAATATGAATATTATATGATCTTCGTGAATAATAGCAGTACTTTTTATATTTGGTATTTTATTAATTGTTATATTGAATTTTTGAATTTCTTTTGGTGCTAGTAAATCAGTGCTTAGAACTCCCAGTTGGCTTAGCATTAAATTTTCCTTAACTTTCCTAACCTGATCTCTAAGTAACTGTATATCATAATTTACTTGGAATGTTGCATTCTTGTCATTCTTGCATATTCTTCATTTACTGCATTGCCTAATTTGTTAAACTGTCTGTTCAAAAACATAAGAGCACAGTAATAGCGCGCAACAACAACCCAACCATCAGCCGACAACAAACGGCATCCTCGAGCGGCGCGAGTTTTTCATTGCGCAACAACAACAATCATCAGCCGACAACCAACGGCATCCTCGAGCGGCGCGAGTTTTTCATCACACAACAACAAACAAATCATCAGCCGATGACAAACGGCATCCTCGAGCGGAGCGAGCCAACCTTCATCGCAGCAACAACAAAAAACGCACACGAACCAACAGGCAATGCATTGCAACAGCCCAACGAGCAAGGGAGAATCGTCCAACCGAGTAGCGGTGGTTGCGACCGACAACCAGTGCGCGGCAGCAGCAACCAATTCGGCGACAACAAGGCGACGATGACAAAATACCACCGTATGAGCAGCAGTAGTGCAAATTTAGTTTTAGCTTTACTTTTCGAGCAGACAACGACCAGAGCGGTTCAGCATACAGTCCATTAAAGAAATAAAATAAAAATCAATACGCCATAATTTCCTTTCTTTTTTTTCTTTTCTTCACATCGTGAACATTTTGGTCCAATCGAGCCAAATTGAGCCAGTGCCATCAAAAAGCCATTGCGGCAAGTGTTCATAGTTTCGTCATAAATAAAAAATAAAACATTCGTGAGCTATTTTGTGCAGTGCCAGCGTGTATAAAACACGAACTATTGTAAAGCCATACGTGCGGCAGTAAAATAAAAAAAAACATTCGATTTTGATCGTGCAAAAACCATCCCTTGTGCAACGACTAAATTGCAGTGTGCAAAAGCCGAATCTCTTTCGGCAATCTCAATTCTGTGCACGATTACTGCGATTTCCGAGGGGTCGACCCGAATTGTAGTAGCTCGTGAACAGTCTTACGGGCCAGAGCAACTGGTTAGTGAAATCAACCAGATCAGATTCAATGGGTGACGTAGCGCGCAGGGACGTGTTCCGTTCGTCGCTCATGCGAATTGTGAGGTATGTGAGCGAGCCCGAGTTCACGACAGCCGGTGAACCCATGCTGAGTGGAAAATTGTCAGGAGCAGAGAGTGCTTACAACAGGCTGCTGGAGCAACATCTGCAACTAGTTGAAGCATCAGTGGGGGAGGAAGAGCTGGTCGCGCACGACCACTACCTGGCAGGTGTCGAGGACGCCTTTTACGACGCCACGGCGAGACTACGTGCGCGTATAGCGGAGATAGGTCGACAACAGGACGCAGCCAATGCAACCGTTGACGCTTCCACATCGAGAGCAAGCGTGATCCAGGTGCGGCAAGAGCGCCCGAGTAAACTTGTGACGTTTAGGGGTGACTTCACCAAATGGCGCGAGTTCCGTGATATGTTCATCACGGAAGTGCATAGCAACGAGCACATGGCGAACGTCACAAAGTTAAAAGAGCTGAAACAAGCGCTAGAAGAAGCTCCTGCCAGACTCATCAACCGCTGGCAAGTCACCGAGGCAAATTATACTGAGGCCTGGACGAAGCTCAACGAGGTCTACGACAATCCTCAGAGCATCGTGGACGCACATCTAAACGCCTTACACGCCATCCCGAGCATTGCCAGAGGTGCAACCAGATCACAGGACATCCGCGACCTCATCAACGAGACCAACGCCCACCTGACATCATTGGGTCCTCTCGGGGTAGACACGGTGTCCTGGGACCCCATGATCGTCAACATGCTGAGAGCACGATTGGATTCCGAAACCAACCAAGCATGGCAAATGGCGAGAGAAGACGTACGCAAGATCGCCACTCTCGCCGAGTTCTTCAAATTTCTGGAAAAGCGAGCAAGCGCCTTGGACTCAACCTTCCCTGACCGCGCCGAGCATCCCATCAGGGAAGAGCAGAGGAAGTCCAGGACCAACAGCAGCGCAGCCGGAGGGAACAGAGCAACAACCATCCAACGATGCCCCCTGTGCAGGACAGAGCACGCGCTATACCGTTGCCAAGACTTTCTGGCACTTACCGTCCAAGCAAGAGCCGACAAAGTGCGTCAGTGGAAGTTATGCGCCAATTGCCTAAAAGGCGGACACGTCGCAATCAACTGCCAAGCGGGCAGCTGCCGCAGGTGTAACAGGAAACACAATAGTGTCTTGTGCCCAGAAGAAAGAAACCCCCGAGATCGCTTCGTAGCAACAGTTGCTCAGGAGCGCGAGCAACTCGGCGTTCGCCAGGAGCAGACGGGTCCAACGGACGCGTAGCAATCAACAACCATGCCAATGGACACGCAGCACCCGAGGAGCATCGAGGAGGCGGGTGGCACAGAGCTGGAGGGAGCATTGCTGGCCACAGCACGAATTGACGTCAGCAGCGGAAGCGGCCGAACACTAGAAGCACGAGCGCTTCTTGACAGCGGGAGCCAAATTAATTTGGTAACGGAGCAATTCATCCGGAAGATGGGCATCAGGACTCATAAACCAGACATTCGGGTATCAGGTATCGGCGCAGGTGCCAATGTGCGGTTATCCGGGGTCGTTCGTCTGTACATCCGTTCCCAGGTGAAACCGATATTCACATTACAAATCAGATGTTACACCATGGAGCAAATCATATCTGATTTGCCTGACAGCGATCTTATGCCAGACGAGATGGCAGACCTCAACGAGTTGAGCTTAGCAGACACGAGCTTCAACAGGGTGTCCGGTATTGACATTCTCCTAGGTGTCCAGGTCTGGGCCGAAATCATCCAGAGCAGGATGATAAGATACGATTCTGGACTAGCAGCGCAAGACACACACCTCGGATGGATCGTCTTCGGGCGATCACAACCATCAGCGCGTGCATTGAGGGTGACGGTTGTAACCGAAGAACCAACGAACAAGGAGCTGAGTGATCTACTACGGAGATTCTGGGAGATCACTGAAGGAGAAGGAGCACCATCGATGTCTGCAAATGACCAGTGGACGGAGGACAACTTCCAGAACACACACAGCCGGGATTCTACGGGAAGGTACGTGGTGAGCATACCCGTAAGTCCACTGATTCACAGTCTGGGCAGTACGAGAGCAGCGGCCCTGCAGCGATTTTTCCAGCTGGAGAAAAGGCTGCAAGCAAATGCCGAGCTAAGAGCAAATTACGTGCAGTTCATGCGTGAGTACCGGCAGTTGGGCCACATGACTCCGGTCACACCAGAGCACAATCCACGAGGACCCGTGTACCACATTCCTCACCACTGCGTCACACGGAAGTTTCGCGTGGTTTTCGACGCGTCCTGTAAGAGCGACAGTGGAATCTCGCTTAACGACGCACAGTTTCCTGGTGCGAAACTCCAAAAGGATTTGGCTGACATAATCACACGCTTCAGGTGCTTCAAGGTGTCAGTGATGGCGGACGTCAAAAAAATGTTCCGCCAAGTAAGAGTAGATCCAGAGCAATGGGACCTTCAAAGAATCTTCTGGAGGGAGCATCCAGGTGAGCAGCTGCAGGAATACTGGCTGACTGTTGTCACGTACGGAATGACATCCAGTAGCTTCAACGCAGTGAGAGCGATGCAGCAGTGTGCGCGTGACCACAAGGTGGAGTACCCTCGAGCATATGAAGCCATACTCCGCAACTTCTATGTGGATGACATGCTCACCGGAGCAGAGAACGAAGAGCAGGCTACCTCGCTGGGCAGAGAAATCGTTGCATCTCTCAAGGCGGGCGGCTTTGAGCTGGACAAATTTACGTCTTCGAGTGAGCGGGTGCGGTCAGAGCTATGCGCCAGAAGGGACAGTCAGACCGAGGTCAGCCTTTCCAAGGAGCATAAGGCATCTATACTGCGACTTGGCTGGGACGCAGTCACCGACGAGATCCTCTTCAAGGTGGATCATGAGCAGAGCAATCGCAAATTAACCAAGCGTGCCGTAGTTAGTGCCGCGGCAAAACTATACGACCCAAATGGATATCTCGCCCCAATCATCATCCAAGTCAAGCTCCTGATCCAGGACTTGTGGCGATCTGGAGTTCAATGGGATGAGAACATACCATCCGACCTTGTGCCCATATGGAACAGCCTCCACGAGCAAATAAGACACCTAACGTCAGTGCGAGTGCCGAAATGGATAGGATCTGAGAGCAATGCAACAATGCAATTACACGGATTTTCGGACTCATCCAGCAGAGCGTACGCCGCGGTGATCTATCTGCGATCAACATCGCCCGGTGGAGCTACAAGGTGCGTCATGGTCGCAGCAAAGACAAGGGTAGCGCCACTCAAAACAATCACCATTCCGAGGCTAGAGCTGTGCGGGGCACATTTATTGTGCAAACTAATGGGCCAGGTGATAAGTGCAACGGAGCTCGAGAACATACCCAGGACTTACTGGACCGATTCGATGATCGTGCTGCATTGGATCAAGAAGTCGCCGGCTGATCTAAAAACATTCGTAGCGAACAGGGTGAGTTCAATTCAAGGGCATGCAGGTGACCAACCTTGGAAGCATGTCGCTTCCGGGGATAACCCGGCGGACCTGGGATCAAGGGGGCTTTCCGCTGCGCAAATTCACAACTCGTCCCTGTGGTGGCATGGACCGCGTTGGTTGAGCGGACCGGAAGAGCAATGGCCAACCGTCCTGCCTACCTTAAACGCAATGGAGAGGCTCCGGGCAGCCACTGCCATGAAATCGGCGACCGTCGCAAATGCGAGAATTGCGAGAAGACGAGAGCTATGCATAGACAACATAAGTCTTCTGGAGCGTAAATCGACACTTCAAGCCATACTGCGAACCACTGCCTACGTCATCAAATTCATTCGATTGTGCAAGAAGGGTGACCAGAGGAGCAAACCTGGCTATACAACAGCGATGGAGCGGAAGGAAGCATTAGAATACTGGGTAAAGGTAACGCAGCGAGCAGCATACGAGCAAGAAATTATGCGGATACGGGAGAAGCGACCCAGGAACAATACGAGCAGTATCGCCACCTTGAGTCCCTTTCTAGACTCGAATGGAGTACTTCGGGTCTGTGGACGTTTACAACAATCATCGCTGGATTACGACAGCATGCATCAAACAATACTACCCGCGAAGAGCAAACTAACTGAGCTTTTATTGAGGGAAGCGCATTTCCGAACGCTGCATGGCGGGGTACAACTCTGCATGCAATACATCAGGCAGAGGTTTTGGATTCCATCACTTCGACGTGTTCTAAAATCATCCATTGCGAGATGCAGGGAGTGCTTCCGTCAGAGACAATAAGTGGCAGAGCAGCTGATGGGAAATCTCCCGGAGGAGCGTGTACGGCCAGCCAGAGCTTTCAAACATAGCGGCGTGGACTATGCTGATCCAGTACAGATCAAGTCTAGGGCAGGGAGATCTAGGATCATCGAGAAGGGCTATATCGCGGTTTTTGTATGTATGGTGACGCGTGCAATACATTTGGAGCTTGTCACCAACCAGACCACAGACCAGACCCCCCCCCCAATTGAAGAGTGATGTTCAAAAACATAAGAGCACAGTAATAGCGCGCAACAACAACCCAACCATCAGCCGACAACAAACGGCATCCTCGAGCGGCGCGAGTTTTTCATTGCGCAACAACAACAATCATCAGCCGACAACCAACGGCATCCTCGAGCGGCGCGAGTTTTTCATCACACAACAACAAACAAATCATCAGCCGATGACAAACGGCATCCTCGAGCGGAGCGAGCCAACCTTCATCGCAGCAACAACAAGAAACGCACACGAACCAACAGGCAATGCATTGCAACAGCCCAACGAGCAAGGGAGAATCGTCCAACCGAGTAGCGGTGGTTGCGACCGACAACCAGTGCGCGGCAGCAGCAACCAATTCGGCGACAACAAGGCGACGATGACAAAATACCACCGTATGAGCAGCAGTAGTGCAAATTTAGTTTTAGCTTTACTTTTCGAGCAGACAACGACCAGAGCGGTTCAGCATACAGTCCATTAAAGAAATAAAATAAAAATCAATACGCCATAATTTCCTTTCTTTTTTTTTCTTTTCTTCACATCGTGAACACTGTCTTTTAATTTCAAGTTGTTGTATATTAATCTGTCTAGTAATATTGTTTGTTATTTCGTTAAAGTCGTTGTTTATTCTTATTTGGTCATTGAGTCCGTCTATTAAGTTCTTGTTGTTCTTTTCATTAGTTGCTAGACTCTGTTTTGTAGTGTAGCCACTTGCAGACACCACTGTCCACAACACATTAATCATAGATTAGATTTCACACGACAACAAAGTGACGACAGAATGTATAGTTCAATCGAGTACAATGTGTCACACAGGTTGATATGCACAGCATATCACATAGCTAGATGTGTCATGCACTCAATTGAACTGAATGTCACTCAATAGAAACAAGATCCTATTGAATGGCGCATAGCCAATAGGAATTTAGAATAAGTTATCCACTATCGTTATTGTAAGTAGAAATAAGATAGAAGATAAGTATAACAGTCACTGTAAATAGTATTTAAGAATTGCAATTTTGACAATAAAGACATGATTTGATTTGGACACCAGAGTCGGCAGTTGCCCCTTTTCACTTTAGTTGCGGCGAGTAATCGCCTATCTATTCAGCGTGGTACGCTTAAATACCAAAAGTAGGGAATAGATTCAAGAATTCACCACATGGCGATCCTGCCTGACATCTGATTATGGATGAATTGCGAACAAATAGACGAGATAGCAGATAAATGGGAAGAATTTTTAAAAACAGGAGAACTGCCAACGGAAGAATACATCCCCAAGATCACCAATAAAGACATCCCAGTATACTCTCCAACTCCAGTCAACGCCGGACCAAAACCAATAAGCATAACGGAATACAGAAGACGACAAGAGCAAAGTAAACAGCAGATCAGAAGACTACGAGAAGAAACGACTACATTAAGACCAAAAAGAACGCGTGGAGGGCGACAAGTCAAAACCCGACAACGAATTGCGGAGCTACACCGAATAATAGCAATCACGACAGATAAAAACCAAAAAAACACACTCATTGAAAAAATAAAAGAAGAGAAGAAGAAACTATGGGAAAAACCCAAAGCAAACCAGCAGCCCAAGCAACCGTAGTCAACAACATAGAAGAGCACATCCCGATGACATCCCTAATCCCAGAATCAATGGTAACAGCTATAATAATAGGCATAATTTTATATATAGCATACAAAGTAAATAAATACTTTAAGCAATATGTACACAAACATAAGACAAATAATACAATAACAAATGTATAAATGTTTAAGCAAATAATAAATGGAATCAATAAAAACCCAAATAGAAACAATATTAATCAACCTTAAAAAGAGTTCAGGAAGACCCTATACAATAAATACTATTATTTCAAAATTAAATTTATTAAATAAACTAAAAGAAGAATTTGAATTCATAGGAACTAATCTAAGCGATGACAAATCTGACACAGCACTCAGATTAGAATTTAGAAACCTCTATAACCACACAAAAAACCTACTAGAGGAACAGTTAGCAAAACAAGAAAGAAATATGTCAGACTTCGATCTAGGAACGGCTATGAAAGCCATACCGCTATTCACAGGGAATTATAAAGAATTAGACAGTTTTCTTAAAATAGTTCAGATAATGTACAATTCACTAAAACCTACTTGTACTCAACAATTCATTGAGTTCATTTTCCATGTAAAATTAGGTTCAGCCATAAAAACAGCTCTAGGTGGTGAAGAGCCAAGTGATTTCGATACACTCAAAACTCTACTTCAAGAGAAATACAAAAGCAATTTAACAATACCCCAAATACACAATACACTTTCCAGTCTTACGCAAAGGAATTTATCAGTAACCTCATTTAAGGATAAATTACTCAATACAATATCTGAGTTAAACACGTTGCAAATTAATGAGCTAGGAAATACCGTGACAAATTCAGAAAAAAATGTAATTCGAAAAATGAATGAGATATACGCATTGAACATCTTCAAGAACGGTTTAAATGATAATCTCAAACAAACCATTTTCGCCTCTCAGCCCAAATCATTAACAGAAGCAACAAACCTGGCTATCGAACTAGAAAAAACGAGCACAAATACAATAATGCAATATAGACAAAATACAAACCGACCTATCCCTACATACACAAACCAAGGCAATAACCGCAATAGACGCAACAACGATAACCAAACACGAAATTATAACCACAACAACAATTCCCATCGACCTACTAACAATCGGAACAACAATCGCCAGCATTACAACAGCAATCGTAACCAAAATAATTGGCACAACTCAAATAACCAAAACAATAACAACAGAAACCAAAACAACAACTACAACAATCGCAACAACAGAAATGTGACACATCGCATACGGATATTGAACAACGAACAAGAACAGGGAAACGAATGCGGCT
This sequence comes from Cheilosia variabilis, assembly GCA_951230905.1. Taxonomy (NCBI): domain Eukaryota; kingdom Metazoa; phylum Arthropoda; class Insecta; order Diptera; family Syrphidae; genus Cheilosia; species Cheilosia variabilis. The sequence continues at coordinate 96,020,780 of OX579676.1, read as the reverse complement.
CGGAATACATAAATATTCCGCACAGCCAAAATTAAAAGTATACAAGATATCGGATACCAATACAAATTTCATCATAGCAAAGCATAATCACAAAACTATGACTTTCCTCATCGATACAGGTGCCGACATTTCAATTTGCAAAAGTTCAAACAAACTTGCAGACGAAGAATACTTTCCCGAACATAGATGCAAACTAACTGGTATAACAAATGAAGAAATATACTCCTTAGGCATTATAAAATTGAACCTCCAACTGTGTGAAACCAAGTATTATCACGAATTTCAACTAGTAGAAGAGATATTCCCAATTGACACAGACGGCATTCTAGGCAGAGATTTTCTACAAAAATTTCTATGCAAAATAGATTACGAAACCTTCACAATATCCCTAAATGATGAAGAAAAAACTATAACATTGCCAATGCAAACCAAACCCTTGCACACTCTCGCAATAAAAGTGCCTGCAAGAACAGAAATGATACAACCATTAAGACTAAAATTAGAAAACGACACTCTCATTACCAACAAAGAAATAGCACAAGGTGTATTCATAAGTAATACAATAGTACCAAAATGTGGAATGGCACATATAAAGTTGCTAAACACAAACGACTATGAAGTAACCTTAAATAATGTCTCTTTAAATACAGAAAAACTTACAGACTATGACATACTTTTATGCAAAGATGAAAATAAACATGACAAAAAACGCTTTCAGGCAATTTTAGATAAAATAAAAATTGATTGCAAGGACGAACATGCAAAACACGCATTAACTAACATATTCAAAGAATACCAAGAAGTATTCCACTTAACAAACGAACCATTAACAACAAACAATTTCTACACTCAGAAAATAGAAATCGTTGACAACACACCAGTCTACATAAAGAACTATAGACTCCCTCACACTCATTTAGATATCGTATCAGAACAAGTCGAAGAAATGATAAAAAACGACATAATAGAACACTCAAAAAGTCCTTATAACGCTCCATTATTGCTGGTACCAAAGAAAAACGTCGCAGACAAAAAGAAATGGCGAGTCGTAGTAGACTTTAGAAAACTAAATAATAAGATAGTAAACGACAAATTTCCACTGACGCGTTTAGAAGACATACTCGACAGATTAGGACGAGCTAAATGGTTTTCCACACTTGACATGACTAGTTCATTTCACCAAATAGGACTCCACAAGGATTCAAGACCACTAACTGCGTTTTCCACACGCAATGGTCACTACCAATTTAAAAGACTTCCATTCGGACTAAAAATTTCGTCCAACAGTTTCCAAAGAATGCTAACAATCGCTCTAGCAGGACTAGACACCGAAGCCTTTTTGTATGTACACGACATCATTATCTACGGCTGTAGTCTTAACCATCATAATGAAAACTTAGTACGTGTTCTTGAACGACTCAAACGGTATAACCTAAAACTAAATGCAGAAAAATGCAATTTCCTTTGTCCAGAAGTAATATACTTGGGACATCTCATCACGCGAGACGGAGTAAAAACTACTACAGAAGATTCATACCAGATTTTGCTGAAATCGCACAAAGTTTGAATGCACTACTAAAGAAAAACACAAAATTTAATTGGAGTACAAACTGTCAACAAGCATTTGATACATTAAAAAATAAACTTATTGAGCCCCCAATACTACAATACCCGAATTTCGAAAAACCATTTATTCTAACTACAGATGCATCGAATTATGCACTAGGAGCAATACTATCACAAGGCGAAATAGGTAAAGATCTACCTATATCCTACGCAAGCAAATCGCTTCAAAAACATGACCTAAGCAAATCTGTCATAGAAAAGGAACTGCTTGCAATCCATTGGGGAATACAATTTTTCCGACCATACCTATACGGAAACAAATTTATTGTTGTCACAGACCACAGACCTTTGGTATCACTATTTTCACATAAAAATCCATCATCAAAAATGACTAGAATTCGTCTGGATTTATGTGACTATGATTTTGAGATAATATACAAGAAAGGAAAAATGAATTCAAACGCAGATGCTCTATCTAGAATCAAAATAGACTCTGACATACTTAAACAGATGATACCAACAGAAATCGACGAAAACGCAAAGAGAACACTAATCATCACAAGGGGGATGAAAAATAAAAATAATACAAACAATAGCAAGGAGAAATGCAACTCTCAACAGAAGCCTGATCAACTTCAAATTTGGGAATGTATATCTATTAATGACGTCAAAAACATGAAGAAATTAAAATTTAATATTGATAAAAACGCTAGGAATTCAAAAATTACGATTGATAAGAATTTTGTGCACGTGCGATGTAGCGACAAATCAACGAATCCAGATTCAACCTTGAGGAAGCATACATCAGACAAGGAAACATATACTATGCATAGAGGATCTAACGATAACTCAGCGACACTAGAGTCGACACTGAAGAAATTAGCATCCAGAATGAAGAAAGAAAATATAAATGAACTTGCTATAATAAACGACGATGAAATATTTAAGCATTTTGAAAAAGAAGAATTAAAAGAAGCGTACGCAAATATAAAAATAAACGGCCAGAATCCTATGCTGAAAATCATAATATACAACGCCCCCCAACAAATAATTGATGATATTACCAAATACAAACTCATCGATGAATTCCACAACTCTTTGCACGGAGGACATCTAGGTGTTCGAAAAACCCTAACAAAACTAAAACAAAGATACATCTGGCGAAAAATGAGCCAAATGGTGAAGAAATTCATAGCAAACTGCGACTCATGCGCAAGAAATAAACAAACAAAACATACGAAAGAACCACAAACAATAACCGACACCCCGAACAACAGTTTTGAAGTTGTGTCAATCGACACTGTCGGACCATTAAGATTATCGAATGGAGAAAGATACATTCTCACAATGCAGTGTGAATTAACGAAATTCGTTATTGCATATCCTATGACATCAAAAGATGCAACAACAACGGCTAAGACTTTGGTAGAGGAATTCATTCTTAAATATGGACATTTCAAAATTTTAAAATCAGACAAAGGGACAGAATTTAATAACGAACTGATAACAAATATATGCTCACTGTTAAAAATCAAGCAAACATTCTCCTCCCCATACCATCATCAAACGATAGGTGCACTTGAAAGAAATCACAGAGTAGGGGAGAGTGAGTACGAAAGTAACATTTTTGATAATTTTTACCATAACTTGTCAACCGCAATACATAACAAAATGATAAAACATTCATACTAACAAATGAAGATTTGTCTTTCATAAAATACGTGTTTAGTTTCCAAACGTTTGTTTGTTCCAAGTCTGTGCTGTAAAAAAGAATGGCAAGTCAAATGTTACAAACGTCCTTTGGGGTGTATCGGTTGTAACATGGTGAAAGGACGATTGTAACAACACATAAATTAATAAAACAAAATGTCTGAGCTGGTTAACTTCACATTTAATTCATTTAATTCAAAAAAAATATGTATATACATATACATATTATTATTATATAAAAAAACAAACAAGAAAATATGCACATATATTAGCCTTAAGAATTTGTACTTTGTTTATCAAATTCAATTTGATTTAGGAACATAAATGGTACTTTCCTAGTTTAAAGCACTTAAATCACAGAATAATTCCAAGTACTTATTCAAATTCACACAAAATAATAATATAAAATAATAATATAGTAATTTTTAGTGGTTTATATTATTTGTGTGGACGTTTGTAACATGTTACAAATGTCCACACAAAAAATGTTACAACCGCCCACCCCATGTTTTTGCATAATCAAAATTATATTTAAAAAAAAATAATAGGCTTATCAAAAAAAGACTATTTCAATTGGATTCAACACAAATTAAACTTTGATAAGACTGATTCAATTTAATAAATCGTTAATAGTAGTTAGAAAAAAAATAACAAAAACCCACAACAAAAAAATTTCCGTTTTCAGTCGATTTTCACTTTTTAAATTTTATATGTCATCGTGTAGCATACTGACACTTGGTTTTTTGTGGAAGCATTCAGCACGTAATTAGGCAAAATTCTGCATCAAAAAATGAATGAATACAGTCTAAGTTATTCCGAAAAATTGAATGTTACAACCGACCCACCGTTACTTTCGTACTCACTCTCCCCTACTTAACGAATTTTTGTTATCATTTTTCGAAGATAATGAATGGGACAAATGGGTCCCGTACTTCACATTTGCTTATAATACGACACCACATATAGATACCGGGTATTCACCATATGAACTCGTTTATGGGAAATTACCATGTTTACCCTCCGACACCATAAACAATAAAACAAAAATCTATGACTACGACAATTATGCTCGCGAACTACGAACTAGGTTAAAATATGCTCTCGCTAAAGCAAAAGAAATGACAACAAAAACAAAAGAGAAAAGAACACTCCATGAAAATAAGAAGTATAATAAAGAATTAGATTTAGATATAGATGACTTAGTATTACTGAAAGTAGAAAATAAGAAAAAAAATCAAGCACCATATATAGGTCCATTTAAAATAATAAAAAGAAAAGGAGTAAACTCAATTATAGATTTCAACGGAATAAATAAAGAAATACATAATAATCTCCTGAAACCATATAAACCAAACCAACGTACTTAAAAAATTTTAGTTCATAAATAATTCACATCCAAAAATTTTTCTTAAGGGCAAGGGTGTAGTGTAGCCACTTGCAGACACCACTGTCCACAACACATTAATCATAGATTAGATTTCACACGACAACAAAGTGACGACAGAATGTATAGTTCAATCGAGTACAATGTGTCACACAGGTTGATATGCACAGCATATCACATAGCTAGATGTGTCATGCACTCAATTGAACTGAATGTCACTCAATAGAAACAAGATCCTATTGAATGGCGCATAGCCAATAGGAATTTAGAATAAGTTATCCACTATCGTTATTGTAAGTAGAAATAAGATAGAAGATAAGTATAACAGTCACTGTAAATAGTATTTAAGAATTGCAATTTTGACAATAAAGACATGATTTGATTTGGACACCAGAGTCGGCAGTTGCCCCTTTTCACTTTAGTTGCGGCGAGTAATCGCCTATCTATTCAGCGTGGTACGCTTAAATACCAAAAGTAGGGAATAGATTCAAGAATTCACCACAGTTTTATCTCTTGTTCATCTTCATGATCCATAGTGCCTGCTAAATATTTTAATCCCTTCCCTAATATATCAAGTAATCCTCTTTTTGTCTTATGGTGATGATGTCCTAAAATATTTTCTATTTCTTTAGCTAAGTTATTAAAATTATGAGCAATAGTCGGGTATTCGTTTTTATCATTGAGTTCGTTAATATTGTGTTCTAGAATGTTGAGGTTTTCTGTCCAAGAAGTTATGTTAACACTATGTAATATCTTTGTATAGTTTTCAATTATATTAATTTGTTGGTCTCTGATTTTAATGTATCCTTCTCCTTCGTCTAGTTTTTGTAGGTCAATTTTTTGTCCGTTTATCGTTGTTACTGTCATTGTCAGTAGAATAATAAAAAGTGTCTGGAAAGAAAAGTTTTATTGGGTTTCCTCGTATTTATAGATTCGTTTTAGTTGAGTTTTATAATATTTACACCCTTTACTATCAGTAACGTGGTCCCTATCTACAAGGTGGCGCAAAAATAACCTTCCGATGTTTTTTGGCTGTATTTAAAAAAAAAAATGAAAAACTTTGATTCTTCTTGTGGATTATTTTTATTTGGTCTTTTAATTTTTTTTACATCAAGTCGAGAATATGATGTCATGTAAATGGCCGCCGCCACAGTTGATTGTCATTTGAGCCCTTTTTATGGCATTTTCCATCACTTTGGCCAAAACTTCCGGCGATAGGTCCTCACATTCTTGACGGATATTGTCTTTACGAGCTGCAAGAGTCTGAGGCTTGTTGACATAAACCCGCGACTTCAAAAAGCCCCACAAAAAGAAGTCTGGAGCGGTCAAATCAGGCGATCTTGGTGGCCAGTGCAAATCGCCAAAACGGGAGATTAGGCGCCCGGGAAATGCATACTTCAGCATATCGGTTGTGGCACGTGCAGTGTGTGCCGTTGAACCGTCCTGTTGGAACCACATGTTTTCCGATCCCAATTCATCAAGTTGCGGCAAAAAGAACTCGTTGATCATTGCTCTGTAGCGCTCACCATTCACAGTCACCGTTTGGCCCGCGACGTCTTCGAAGAAAAAAGGTCCGATGGCTACAGCAGCAATATTCTCTGCAGAACGGCTACGCCTGGCAGCATCTCGTGTTGTGCCAGTCTCTTCGAGGCGAGCGGCTAAACGTCGCAGTGTTTCACCAGTAGGCGTTAGACGGCTAGAAAATCTGCGACGAAATTCACGTTGTGCCAAAGTCACCGACCGATTATTGCTCAAATAAATAGTCATCAATATTCCGCGTTCTGGAGCAGTGTAGCGTAACATTGTTTATTAACGTGTATTTCGCATGTGTTTACTACACAAATGTCAAAACAGAACTGACATTAGGGGCCAATCGCAAAATTTATAGCATTTTCTGATAGGAGGATTACTTTTGCGCCACCTTGTATTACCTTAGGATCATCTCTTTTGTGTGCTATTTTGGGTTTATTGTTAGTTCATGATTTAAGGTAAACATGGTTTGTTTTTGTCAAGTCTACGTCGCTCTTGTCTTTATTTCTTTTATTTATATATCGTTCTTTATTTTTGTTTATTAGTTCTATTATTTTGGGGTATTCCTGATTCGTTATGGTTCCGTTAACAAAGTCTATCGGTCTTTGTTTTGTTGCGGAGTGAATTGTTTTATTATAGATTGTAACGGCTTTCAGGACATTATTTCTTAAAGTGTCTTTATTACTGTCGTCCGCTGCAAATGTTCTTAGGTGCTCGTTAAGAGTAGAGTGGAATCTTTCGATGTCCGTGTTCCCAGTTTTATGGTAAGGTGTACTGATGTGGAGGTCGACGTTATTTTCTTTTAAAAGTTCTTTGATTGTAACCGATGAGAAGCCTGTTTCACCATCCGTAACTATTCTGTTCGGGATACCATGGTTTGCAAATCTGCATTTTAATGTATTCAATAATGATATCCATGTTCTGTGCTTGATCTCTTGCACCGTTACTTTGAAAATTTGTCGATCATTGTCACATACATTAAGTTAATATTTGCATACCAAATGTCGATGTGTATGATTTGGTTGGGTTTTGTTGGTGTTTCTGTTATTTTAAGTGGTATTTTATAAGGTAATCTCTCATATTTGTATATATTTTTGAATTTTATCTTTAAGATTTGGGCTGTAGTAAGTATTTTTAATCTCTGCATATGTTTCATTAATTCCTCTATGGTTTAATGAGTTATGGGTTTTTGAAATTACCAGTAGCTCTTTTTCTTCGTCTGTTAGGTCTCCTAAAAATTTACTACATTTAATGAATTTTAAAAGTTTGTTTTTGCTGATTTTATGTAGACGTCCTGAAATTTGGCAAATAAATGATCATGCCTGGAGAAAATTCCTATTATTCCTTTTGGGGGAACAAATTTTTTTATTATATCCAAAATTAGATTTTCGTTAAAAACTTTTACTTCTATAACTATTCTTTTTTTTCCAAAAGCATAGTATACTTTGTGGTTACTAGCATTATTGGTGTTGTTCAATATTATTTGGGTCTTGTACAGATTAACGGGTGATTCAACAATAGGAATGTAGTCGCTACTGTCTTCATCAGCGCTGTGGATAGTGGCTAAAATGGATTGATTATCCATGACTATTTCACTGTTGTTGTTATTAGTTATTATTTCTTGGTTATCTAGGGTTTCGAGATTTTCATTTAGGTATACCTCCACTCTTGATAGTCCGTCCGCTACCTGGTTATCTTTACCTTTCACATATTCGATATGGAAATTATATTCTTCTAGTTTTACCTTCCATCTTTGGAGTTTGGCGTTTGGTTCTTTGAGAGAACTCAGCCAGACTAGGGGTCGATGGTCAGTTCGAACTGTGAATTTACGTCCATATAGGTATGGTACAAAGTAGTTCATTGACCAAAGCATGGCCAGAAGCTCTTTCTCTATAGTCGAGTAATTGATTTCGTGGTCATTCAGCGTTCTGCTTGCAAAGCATGTTGGATGGCCCTCCTGAGACAGAACCGCTCCTAACGCATAGTTTGATGCGTCTGTTGTTAGTATAAATTTCTTGCTAAAATCTGGGTATCTTAGAACAGGTTCTGATGTTATTAAGGTTTTCAAGGTTTCAAAACATTCAATATAATCAAGGTTATTCAGATCAATTTTTGCGTTTTTCTTCAGACAGGCTGTCATAGGCTTCGCTACTTTGGAGTAATCCTTAATAAATTTACGGTAATAGCCCGTGATGCCTAAAAATGATTTAATTTGTTTTGGTGTTTCGGGTATTCTATATTCCAGTATAGCCTTTATTTTATTGGGGTTCGGTTTGATCCCCTCCGTGGCAATTATATGGCCCAAAAACTCAGTTTCTTTTTTTAGAAACTCACTTTTGTCTAACTGTATTTTCAGATTAACTTCCTTGAGCCTCTTGAATATTTTTTCGAGCGAACTTATGTGTTCTTTGAGACTCGTGGAAAAAATAACGATATCGTCTAGATATACTAGACATATCTTACCAATATAATCACAGAGCACTGAATTCATCAGTCTCTGGAAGCTAGCCGGAGCGTTTTTCAGACCAAATGGCATGCGAACGAATTCGTAGTGGCCCATATTGATTGAAAATGCAGTTTTCTTGATATCTTCTTCTGCGATATCTATCTGGTGAAAACCCTTTGCCAGGTCGAGCGTAGTAAAATTTTGAGATTTGCCGAGCTTGTCGAAGATATCTTCGATATTTGGAATGGGGAACTTATCGTCTATTGAACACTCATTGAGCTTTCTATAGTCGACAACGATTCTCCACTTTTGCTTACTGGATGCGTCCTGTTTTATAGGGACAATCCAAATTGGTGATGAGTAGGGAGAGTTGCTAAGGCGAATGATGCCCTGCTCTAACATCTCGTTAATTTGTTTCATTACTTCAGTTTTATGTATTTCCGGATACCTGTACGTTTTTGTATATATGGGAATTTCGTTGACGGTTTTTATTTCATGCTTAGTCGCATTTGTAAAGGAAAGGTCGCTTCCTTCTTGGTAAAATATCGACGAATAACGCAAGACAAGATCATTGATGTCTTTTTTCTCCTCGTTATTGAGATGGTCGGTTCTTATTTGGTCGCGGATTGGTCTCTTATTTATTTCTGTGTGATAAATGTTCAATTCGGGGACTTGTTTTCCATAGATTTCTGTTGTGAAATCTTCTTCGTTTTTGTTGAAGAATATTGGAATTTCGTTTTCATTTATTATTAGAAGTTTTCTCCTGTAATCGAGAATGGCTTCTGAGGGTAGCAAAATATTATTGCCAATTAATCCGTCAAAATATTGGTGGAACTTGAATTCGAGAAATTCTGCGGTTTTGTTGACCCCAAATTCTTCGAATAGAGGTATTCTTATTTTCCTGTTTACATATATGGGAGTGCTTGTAGTTCGCACTTCGATTGGTTTATTTAGTTTAATCTGCCATTTAGGGTGGCATATACCTGGTCTTAAGACACTCGTTTCTGAACCTGGGTCAATTAGTATTCTAAGCTTAATTTTAGTAAATTTGGTTTCTACTATTATATAGGGTAGTTTACTTGGAGACTGTCTATCTGAAAATCCGAACTGTTTTCTAAGTTATTAATTTGTCTTGCGTAACTTCCTGATGTATTTAGTATCCATCGGTTCTATTCCATTATTGTTTCTAAAATTACCTGAATTATTATTTTGATTGTTCCTACGGTTGTAATTTTGCTGTGCACTCTGATTTGATCTACTAAAACTTGGATTATTATTATAATTGTTGCTCATAGTCTGTTCCTGGCGATTTTGGCCCGAATATGTAGCAACATTTCTATAATTGTTATTAACATTCTGTTCATAGCGATTTTGGCTCGAATGTGTTGTGAAATTCCTAGGGTTATTATTAGTATTCTGTTCTTGGCGGTTTTGGCCCGAATATCTAACAACATTTCCAGAATGCCCTACATTTCCTTCTTGGTTATTGTTCCCATTTTTATATTTCGTTCTTCTATACTCCTCCCTTATGCAAGTATCTTCATACCTTTTTTTTGACAAATTGTATCTATTTCCTTCTCCTCATAAATTTTTTCTAATAATGTTCCCTGGCATATTTTTTTAAACATATTTACTAATAGAGAATCTACATTACTTAGATATACAGCGTTATCGCCATTATAAAAATCTATAATCTCATCACTTTTGAATTTAATTCTTTGAACTTCCAGTAATAATTCACTTACAGTATTAATCTTGATGTTATGGATCTTCCTGTATATGTCTGCTGGCTCCACGTCCGGCCGGTACCTCAGTTTCAGTTGTTTCTTGATTGTTTCCCAGTTTTCAGGATCTGGTATGTTGATTATTATTTCCTTGGCTTCTCCTTGTATCTTTTCGTTGTAAATCGTTCTTATAATGAATTTCTTTGTTTCTTCACTTGTGAAATCCTTTAAATAGTATTCCACGTTCTTTAGAAAACTACTTATCGTTACTTCTCCTTTTCCTGTATAAGTACTCATATGAGCTACTTCTCGTAGGACCCTTTCACGATCCAAACGTGCTGCTTCTCGGGCCTGGAGTTGGTGGACAGCATTGGTTAATTGTTCCAGTTGCTGCTCCCTCAGTCGCAATTGTTGTTGGAGTTCGACGTTAGCAGCTTCCATGTTGATTTCCTCTAGGTTTTGTCTCTGCTAGTCGAATTTCGCTTGTCTTCTTGTAAACATTAACACTTACTTACACTCGGGATTTCTTTCGTTCGTCGGTTAACGTTTGCTTTTTTATACTGATCGGGGTGCTCTGTTTCACTGAATATGTCTTAATCGATATATTCGATGGCTATTGGTTCTTTTTCGAATTAATTAATTAATATTAGCCGGTGTTAATTTTGTTTCTTTTTCCTTGATCGGAATTTGTTTAGACGTGTCCCTTGATCGGGATATTAATTATGGTTTACGTTCGAATCAAATAATAATTAGAATTAACCGCGATTACGTTTTTTTTTTCTTCAAAATTTGTATTCGCGTATTCGAAACTACACGACTGCGCCAATAACGACTTGTGCGTCGCCAGTTTAAATAAAAAAAAACTTTTTTTTTTTTTCACTTTATTTTACACTTTATTTCACAATTTACACGACTGTCTTACTTGAGTTAGATCTTACAACTGAAACTTAATTTCTAATTCTTGTCTCGGCATTGGGATGGGGGCAGGAATGTTGTTTTCGAAATATTCATATTTCACTTTTGTGCAAAGAAATATGAAAAATGCTGACTGCGTGAAAATGGTTGCGCGTGCAATTTATATCCGTTTAGGACTGGTTTTGCAATGTAAGCAAAATGGCGTGGGAGCCGTTACTTGTTTATTGCTGTTTGGGCAAAGGGGGGCGTGGGGAATAACTGGAATGTGGGTTTGGGTGAAGTCTGAAACGTAACTGTGGCGATGATTCGGGTTTTGCCGGCGTAATAATGTTCGGTTCTCTTTGTTAGCTATCACAAAGCGCAAAATGCCTGTGTTCCTACACTATTTGGCGAGTGTTTGTCGTTCAGTGCCTATGTTCTGTAATTATCGCATCGATATATCTATCACTTAAACGATATGAATTGAAACAAAATGCCATAATATCACATGATGCGTTCTGTAACTGTGTGAATCGAAAGCTATATCACATGGAACATTTCGATATGAAACCGCTGGAAATTTGTGATATATTCAGGTTCCGTAACTATCAAGAGTGATTAAATATTCACTTCCACTGTCGAATTTTATCACGAAACTCTAAGCTTGTGGTTATAGAGTATTAAAACAAAAAAATCATTTCATATCGCTGTTCTAATAGTGCGTTTATTTGTGATGCTTCCCACACGTATGCAGCTCCACCAAACCTTGCAAATCCTCCTAAAATCATTAGATTGTAATCACATATCTGAAATGTGGATACGAACATAATTTTCATTGTTAAATTATCAGAAATGTCACATTACAATTACCTATTGTACATTCTTTGAATGGTAACCCTTACGGTTTCTACATCTTGCTTAGGGCTTGTAAGCCGTGTACTAACTTTTGGTTTATCTCATTGTATTCCTGAGGGGTTGGAAACTTGACGTATTTGGACATCATTTTGTTTTGCGAAACATCAGCCACTTTCGAAACCACTTGAGAAACCATAGTCCTTCTAATAGCCGCAGAACAATAATGGCAATAATGCAGCACAGACCCGAACCGGGATTGGAATAAATGTATTCAAAAGGGTTTGTGCTATCTTTTAGTACATGCCTTTGAATCCGTAACACGCTACGCCTATCGTATTCCTCACATAAAATAAGCGAAAAGCTAAACATTTTTAAAAACAACGATACTGAAAATCCCTGTGAAATAATTTTCATTTTTATTGTTTTGTTTTGCAGTATTTTGACACCTTTGGGAAATCTTTCCAAAATTCCCATGAAATTTAAAGTTACTACAGAATACTTCTCGCATAGAGTTAGAGAATTCCAATATTTTCCAGATGCGATAAACAGCGGAATGTTTTGTTCCTAAGTTTTCGATGCGAAAAGTTATCGCATGGGTTACAGAACATGGGCACAGGTTACAAGTGTGAACGTTTAAAAAAGCCCGAATCATCGCCCCGAACTACCATCGACAATTTTATAACAACACCATTCACAACTTGTCAATAATAATATGACTGAGGAACAACATTCTAAACTTATTAAAATCATTCATAAATGTCCCAATGTCCCTAACGAAAAATTAGCATACACTACCACGGTTAAAGGAGAAATCCGAACTACAACCCCAGATCCCGTATATTCAAAATCGTATCCTTATCCCATGGCACTCAAAGCTGAAGTAGAAAAGGAAAATACAAAAACTTCTTGAAGATGGAATCATAAGACCATCAAAATCTCCTTACAATTCTCCCGTTTGGGCCGTCCCGAAAAAAATGGATGCTTCAGGAGAAAAAAAATTTCGAATGGTAATCGACTACCGCAAGCTAGACTCTGTAACTATTGCTGACAAAGTATCCAATTCCAGAAATATACGAAATCCTTGCAAATCTCAGCAAAAATTAATGACTTTCTATTGTAGATTTAAAAAGTGGTTTTCATCAGATCCCACTTAAAGAATCTGATATGAAAAAACTGCCTTCTCGGTAAATAACGGCAAGTTCGAGTTTACTCGCCTGCCATTCGGGCTTAAGAACGCCCCCTCTATTTTCCAGAGAGCCCTGGATGGTTTCCTAAGAGATCTTATTGGAAAATGTTGCTATGTCTACATCGATGATATTGTCATCTTGGGGAAAGACGAAACCGAACATTTTTCGAATCTAGAAAAAGTATTTCATGCATTAGAAGCCGCAAACATGAAAATTCAAGTAGATAAGTGCGAATTTTTTCATTGGGAAGTTGAATTTTTAGGATTTATTATTGGCAGATCCGGAATAAAAACTAACCCGAAAAAAAAAACAGGCTATTTTCCATCGACCTATTCCCGAAAACCTAAAAGAACTCCCATCCTTTCTCGGAATGTCAGGATATTAACGCCGCTTTATAAGGGATTATATTTTGGTCCCTCAATTCTTTGAGGAACTTCCATTACGGATCCCGAAAAGTTAACATTTTTACAAACCACCAACCCCTTACCTATGCCTTGAGTAACAAAAATACAAACTCCAAAATGAAACGGTGGAAAGCCAAATTGGAGGAATATAATTACGAACTAAAATACAAACCAGGCAAGGAAAATGTGGTCGCCGACTCCATTTCAAGGCCTCCCCAAATAACCGAAATTCATTCAATTACCCCAGCTGAACAATTTGAAAAAACACGGTTGACTTATATTGAAAAACTTAGAATTAAGCAAGAAAAGGACACTAAATACCGTAACAAAAAAAAGAAACCAATTAAAGACAAAACGGACAAATTATTTATATTAAAAATAATAAACGACTAGGTTCGAAACTAACAGGCAGATACCGACAAGAAAATAAGAATTCTACTGTTAAAACAGAATCCGGCAAAGTAGTACGCAAAAGTAGCATCAGAAATTAAACTTTATCTTGTGCGTTTTGCACTTGCAAGGCAACCATGCATATACTGGACTTTTCAAACGCACAAACGCCTAACCTTTCACGTTGGACAGACAAAGATACAAGAAGGAAATTTCAAATTAATAGACGTTATCGACTTAGACCAATACGACAATAACCCCTATCCTTAATCTGGAATCAACCCAAAACCATACTGTAACACCACCACATTTCACTAAATTGTATTTAGCATTATTATATTATATTGTTAAAATTATTTCGTTTATAAAACCATCATTTTAATTTTTAAAACAAAATCTTCCTAATCAAGTAATTGAAATTTGGCACCACTGATTGACATTAAGCTCTTCTAGCGAAAAACGTCAACAAATGTAAAAGCTCGCTCAAAAGCTCTCACGGACCAGTAAAAAAGCCGGAGCAAATTGACAAATCGGTTGATTCGCATTTGATATTTCGCCTTAGCTTTCGTTTCTTGCTTCTGCTGCGTTTTTTTTTCTCTTTTAATCAATACTAACTGTTCAACTTGCAAACTTTCCCTCTCTCTTCTCCACTTCTTCCTCTCTTGTAATGTTTCCAGAAATGCTGTAACATCGCTTGCCTTTCTTTCCACAACCTTATCCCTTTCGTATTTGATTGCTCCACTATCGCAATTGGTATTGGTAACACTATGGGCTCACCAATCAGGAATGCTCAATGGATGAAGTGGGCGTGAATTTAGTATGCCCTCTATCTCTATGTGTAGTGTTGAAAACTGCTCATACTCTAGCACACGCTATACAACTATTCTTTTCAAATGATATTTCATCGATTTGACTGCTGCTTCATATATGCCACCGTGATGAGGGGCTGCTGGCACCATAAACTTCTATTCAGTCCCTCTCAGACTGAGACGGTTGAATACGTCACTCACTTGCCACTCTTCTAAGGCTCTCTCCAGCCTGCTGGCATAATCCGCAATGGGACTATCTCTTGCTGATTCGGCATCTATATGCCGAGACTTTCCTTAAAATGTATGACTGCACATATATGCATCTCATCTGATGCAGCTGCTGGCACTTTGTTTACAATCCGATTCACTGTCCATTTACTTTCCGCTGAAGTCAGCCATGCTGGCCCGTGCAACCACAACTCGCTTTTTATCAACTCTGCTGTCATTAATCCTCGACTGAATAACTCCTTTCGTACCGACATGTACGATCAACCAGCAGACGGCTCAGCAACTCAGCCGCTGCAAGTTCCAAACTTTGTATAGTCACTATATCTTGTTATCGCTGCAATCAACTTGCTCATTATCTGTCCATTCACTTGCTCTACTCGCACATATATTACTGCAACATATACTGTCATCGAAGCATCCGAAAAACTATGAATTTGGATTTTCCCATTTCCACCTGTATCTCTTTCCACAGCACTTCCCATCTAGCCCTGATTTCTACTGGCACCTCCTAGTCCCATTAGAGACCCAATCGTCATGTATCTTGAATTAAAATGTTTCCCAATACTTTCGCTGGCGCAATATAGGTACCCGTTCGTTTAGTTGAGCTACACAACTCAATATCTCTTGTTTTGTAATCTCTTCGGCTATCTCTTGTGTATTCACTATGAAAGTGAATTGATTGGCATCAACTAGCCACTGTAAACCAAAGACTGTCGCTTGTTCCCTACTATCAAAAACCATAGTTTTTGCACTGTCCAAACTAAACTTACTTCCTAGCCATTTACTTTTCGACTTCCACTTTCGTAGTTCAAAACCTGCTGTCCTTAATATCCTGTCGACTTCATTCGCTACTAAAACATGCTGGCTGTTCACTACCTGATAGGTACTCCAGACTCCAGAGATTCAGAATGCGTATGATGCGTTTTACATATAAAATATACTACACCCCAGGCAAAGACTTGATAGCAGCTGACGCTTTGTTCTGAAACCCAATGACATCATCAGCACACGACCCAGATGATGAAGTGGACTTGAACACCTTTGTTAAAGCAATCATTGCGGAGCTACCAGCAACAGGTAGTAAACTTGAGAAAATTAATAAAGCCCAACTAGACGACAAGACGTTAAACGAAATCACAAAATTTGTGCAAGAAGGATGGCCTGATAAGCATCAGATTTCCACAGAGGCAAGGCAATACTACAACGATCTGTCTAGCATAGCGGTCAACGATGAAATACTGATGTATGGCAACCGGTTGGTCGTTCCACATAGCCTACGAACTGATATGCTAAAAAGAAGGTCACCTTGGAATAAACAAATGCAGAGCACGAGCGAGACAATCCCTATGGTGGCCCGGATGTTCAAAGCAAGTGGAACAAGTCGTCAGAGGATGCGAAGTCTGCATACAGCAGACTATCCCGAGACATGAACCACTTATCCCCACAGCGACTCCGGAATATCCTTGGCAAACGGTTGGAGCTGATCTCTTTTACTGCCAGGAAAAAACGTATCTGATCGTCAGCGACTATCACTTGCTTTCCAGTTCAAAATCAGTCATCTGCATAATTTCCAAGTTGAAGTGTATTGCTTCCAGAAACGGCATACCAGAGATAGTACGGACAGATAATGGACCACAATTTAAACAGCTTGAGACGTCCGAATTTTGAAAATTGGCTAAGCAGTGGGTATTTACACACATAACGCCGAGCCCAAGGTTTCCGCAAAGCAATTGATTTATAGAGTCAGCGGTCAAAATTGTGAAACGCATCCCGACAAAAATGAAAATCTTTACCTGGCTCTACTAGAATATAGAGCAAAGTCAATGGCAAATGGATTTAGCCCAGCCGAAGTGCTGATGAATCGACGATTGAGAACGACTTTACCACTTGCATTTCACCAACTGCGTCCTAAGTCAATCGACCGAGTCAAACTTCAGCAGAAAGAGTGTCACCTCAAGCAGAGACAAGCAGCTTATTTTAACAAAAGACATCGCGTTAAAATCCGCGGTCACTTCCAACCCGGCAATGTGGTTTGGGTTCGAGACCTGCAGGTTTGGGGTAGAATATTGAGAAATCTAAATATCCACGCTCATACAATATTGAAACTCAAAGAGGTAAATTTCGCAGAAACTCATTTCGTTTTGTTCCCTCTTACAGAAAAGACTTTCCGTATTTGCCTGATGAGGTTCATATACCCGACACCAATCCCGACACCAGTTCTTGTCACACTAACAGGCCTGAAAGAGGACAAGAGGGTGAAAGAAACACCTCGCTTCCAAATGTCGCTAATGAAGAAATTAGACCTAATTTTATAACAACAACACTTGGTTCTATTGCTAAAAGCAGCTCTGCCCTTGCTTCCATGACCTTGTCGTCCCAAGTCTGTTGGGAATCAGGATCCAGCGGTCGTTGTGTATTGCCTCCATTTGTAGCTTCCAAGAAGCAAAGTTTTCTCTATTGAAAAGTTGTATGCGGCCAAGCATATTGCTTCTCAGTTTTTGAAGTTATGACGTGGGAACTCCAGGAGGGAATTGTTTAAATGTTTAAATTTATAAATTTTTACAAAATATGAATTCCTCGATATATTATTGGATATTTAAAATATTCTGGGCCCATAACCTGTTAAAAAAAATGAAAGATTTATATTATATTTCAGGATTAATTTATTAGGACTTCCTTTGACTTCAGAGTAAGAATCGAAAGAGAGAGAAAGGAAGAAATCTTTTGACAATTTTCGTTTGACAGGAGAAGAGACAATTGTGAAGCTGTCAGCTATCACTTAGGGCATGATTACAATGATGTATTTTATTTCAACACTACCTTTCTGAAAGCCAAATTCATTTGGGTTAAAAAACTTTGTACTATTCAGAAAACTTACTATTCTATTTTTTACAAGTTTTTCGAAGATTTTACTGAAGATTGGGAGAAGTGATATGGGTCTGTAGTTGCTCATTTCAAGAGCAGAACCTTTCTTAAACAGCGGTAAAATATCTGCACATTTCATTGCTTCTGGAAAGACACCCGCAAATACACAACGATTAAAAATGTCTGCCAAGACATCCACTAAGAAACAAGCAACTTTTTTTAGAAACAAATTAGAAATACCATCAGCTGCACATGAGTTAGAATTATTTAAGGTACTAATAACTTTTAATATCTCAAGTGACATTATGGGCTTATATACAAAACTATTTCTTTGCAACAGATCAGAAGAGTTAAAATTCCACAAACAGGAAGTACAGGATGGTAGGACTCGACATGGTTGTAAGCTACTGCATATATTTGCAAAATAGCAATTAAATGCGCAGGTTTGTCTTTAACGTCGATGTTATCTACAAGTAAATATAAGGGTAGATTTATTAAGCAGATTATTTATTATTTTCCATTCATTTCTTAAGTTTCCCTTCGTGGAATTAAATTGATTGCGGTAATACGTTTCTCGACAAGGCGGAATCTCCTTTAAAGTTCAACACACAATTTTTTATATTTTCTTTTTAAACTAGCATTTTGAGGATACTTTTTGCACTTAGTTCTAAGTTTATTTTTACCACTTATTTTATTTAAGAGGTATCTTGAGATCCAAGGTTTAAGTCTTTTTGCACATTTTTTGAAGGAACAACTGAGGAGCAGCTACGAATGTGCTTTTAAAGACAATCAATAAAGATAGTATAGGCCTTAGAGGCATCTCTGCACGAAAAAAAATCTTCCCAGAACTCATAAAAAATAATGTTTTTAAGTTTGCGGAAGTCAATTTTGATCTGTCAAACTATTTTACATTTTTTCTAAACTTTCTTATCCATGTTTACTTAGAGCCCAAGTAACAAGCTTCTCTCAATTAGCAATTACCAATTACCAATTGTAGCGCCCATAGATGTGATCTTAACATCGACCAGATACAATATATTCTTGTAGGCTCATTGATAACGCATGCTAGGCCATGTGATGCTAGCAAAGCCAAGTATCTAGAAACAGTTTCACTATTTTCTAAAGTGTTGATATTTAAATCACCAGCAATAATGAAATTTTTGGATTTTCCATTTTCTAAAAGACCTGAAAATTCTTCTATATAATTCAAAACGCTAAACATGTGTAGCCTGTACATACAAAAAAAACGTAAGCTTCATGATTAATTTCAATAGAAATCTTTAAAACATCAGCCTTCAAAAAATCAACACACTCTTCGTTGAGAATCTGTAATTCTCTTTCACAAAACAACCAACACCTCCTGCAGCGTAATTTTAATTAGTATTACAAAAAAAATTGAACCTGTGCAAAGAGTAATCGCCTTTTTCGAAATCGTATATCCAGATTTCTGACACAAAAACAACATCTGGAATGCACATAAAAGAATCTAGATGACTGACAAAAGCTGAAAAGTTTTCTCTTTTCAATTTCGCTATCAGTAACATCGATTGACAAAGCTTTGTTGAAGATTTGCTTTGATTGCATTATTGTCATTGGCATTATACACTCCAATAATTTCGATGCAATTACTTAAAAGGTGCTGTTGCTGCCAGTTTAGCTTGCTCTACAGATTATTTACTCTCAATTTCAATTCAGAATTTTCAATCGTTCAATTCTTGTAGAAAACGATGATTTGTTTCCTCCAATTTAGAGAGCTTTAGGTATATCATTTGAAGCGTACATTCGTTCCCGCTTTCTTCCATTTGTGTTGACGAGGCACTCGATGCTGTATGTGCATTACTGTTCTCCGATAGATGTTTGTTGGTAGAACTAGAAGGCGGTGCATTATTGTTGTTATGCATAGGTACTGAAGATACGGGTGCACGTAATGCCGAATTCACGAACGACCAAGTCGTTGTGCAAAATTTAGACAATGCCGTCGGAGTCTACTTTAAAGATATAGGTAGAGTTGAAGTTAACAACATATTGGCACGAGTTTGAAGAAATAAAATCGCATCTCGAATTATTAGATGGATTATGTGGAAATGAAATGGCTCAACAAATATACTGCAGACAAATAGCGAACTCTTTACTACACAGAGTCGCTGTAATTGAACACATCATCAGATGTGATGTTAGATTTACATCATGCGAAGATTAATCCCCAACTTATAACATCTAAACAATTCAATGAACAGTTACAGTTGATTAGAAACAACTTACCTTCGACTTTAAGATTGCCACAGGGAACTATTGTAACCATGTACAGAATGTCCTCTGTCCAAGGTCGTAGTCTAAACGAATCTCTAATACTCGAGATGCGACTACTATTAACAAACAACGTGTCCAGCACCTGATACCAAGCCCACGCCTTGGATATCCATCGGCACATTATGACGAAAGTGCCAACGCCAGCAATCAAGAGTAGGAGACGTGGGTGATACATTTTGTTGAACGCCATAGAATATTGTTCGTCGCCGCCGTCGATGCCGTATTTATCCCCAACGGCATTAGACCATCAATGGCTGCGCGAGGTGTCAAGTATACCCATGACCAAGATATGAGTCCGACGACCAAGTCCAAGCAGCGAACCGGTCGGATGGTGTTCAGTATCAACATGAATATGATACGTCGTATGGAACCTGAGTTGCTGGCGAGGATAGGCGACCGGAATGTGCCTCGTAAGCGGTGTACTATGAATAGAGGTGACCAGTGGGGTTTGCTTCGCAACTTATGTCGTTCGATGACCGCGTGGAATGCATGGGTCATCGAATCGTTGTAGTTGTCGTTGGGCCAAGCGATTACGGTTGACAGGGGTTGCCAACCTGGGATCGGTGCATTTGCCAGTGGGGGGCAACCTTGATGGATGGCGAATTCGGTCCAATACCGAACATCCTGCCCGGTCGGAACATGCGGTTCGAAATGGATCCAGAACTACGGAGCAGTTGAGAGCTGCTTAGAAGAGCTTCTGGATTGGCCGACGGCATTCACCAGAACTCATGCGTAGCGTTGCGTTGCGGGTCAAGCCCGCAAAGGTCCTGATGGACCTTGCGTATCCACTGATACTGCTTAAGCCGAGGGGAGCGCCGATGAGAAAGTCACCCGGGGTTAGTGCCAATTTGTCTTTGGGATCGTCGTGGAGTGGTACTATTGG
This sequence comes from Cheilosia variabilis, assembly GCA_951230905.1. Classification (NCBI taxonomy): domain Eukaryota; kingdom Metazoa; phylum Arthropoda; class Insecta; order Diptera; family Syrphidae; genus Cheilosia; species Cheilosia variabilis. The sequence goes on along the minus strand of OX579676.1, from coordinate 95,999,595 downwards.
GAGCGGGAGTTGAGACAGGCTTCAATCCGTGTTGCGAGGGTGTGTAGCTGGTGGTACTTTAGTAAAACAACTACAATTTTCTTTATATTTAGTTTTTGATGGCGCTACAGTCCGGGGTGGACCAGGGCCTCAACCAACATTCCTCTCCAGCCAGCTCGATCTCTAGCTAGCTGCCGCCAGTTTCGTACGCCAAGTTGGTTAAGGTCCCCTTCCAACTCCGCACGCCAGCGTAGGTATGGCCTTCCTCTACCGCGTTGTCCCTCTGCTTTTTTGACTAGGTCTTTATTGCTGTACAGCTCGTACAGCTCATCGTTAAACCTTCTCCTCCATACACCTTCGGCACATATTTATAATTAAGCTTCTACTCCTAATCTCGGCTTAAAAACGACTGAAAAAGAACAATATAGTTCTGCTGCTGGTTAACTTCCGTTGTCCAGCGCATACCGGTGCGCACTTGCCGCTGCCTATATACGACGTAAGTATATAAGTGATGGTAGATGCAGGTTGCTGCCGTGCTGCTGTGTTATGCGTGCTGCTACACTACCCCCCCCTTCAGTCTGGAGGCTGCTGTGATTCGCAGCTTAACCAATCGGGTGTGGATTCAGTTATTTTTGATGAACTGCTAGGGGAATCGGTGGATTCGGCCTTTGCGATAAAAGCTGCCTTCAGACGGTCGATAGAAACTTTTTGACTGCTACCGTTTATGAGCACTTTGAAATATTTGTCGTATCGGTGCTCCGCCTTAAAAGGTCCATTGCACGGTTGTTGAAGCGGTTTGCGGACTGCATCTACCCGAACGAACACATGTGTACAAGTTGATAGTGCTGGCTGATTGAAAAATGTACTCGCTGACCCATGGTGTACTGTGCCTCCGACATAAAAATTCTTCAGTGACTTGGAGAGATTTCGGACGAAGTTGCTATCGCTGGTGTTTTCCTGTCGAGATGAGAAAAACTGACCGGGTATTTTGAGTGTCTTACTATACAGCCTTTCCGCCGGTGTTGCGTTAACACCTTCCTTACATGCCACTCGGAGACCAAGCAATATAAGCGGCAGCTCCTCCGACCAACTGCCTGGCATCTTCACTTTGAATGATGCCTTCAACGAACGATGCCAACGTTCCACCATCCCATTCGCCTACGGGTGGTAAGAAGTTGTCCACAAGTCACGAACGCCTAGTATGTTGTTGAGTTCACGAAAGAAATTGGATTCGAACTGCCGACCTCTGTCTGTTCTTATTCGGGACGGAACACCATAGCGAGATACCCATCCGGATATTTATGCCCTTGCTACGCTCTCTGCGGTAATGTCATATATAGGAACTGCCTCTGGCCAGTGGGTGGCTCGGTCGATTATTGTAAGCAGGTAAGTAAAACCATTTGACGGCGGCAATGGTCCAACCAAATCTATATGAAGATGTTCGAAACGTTCGGCTGGCTCTACGAACGACTGCAAAGGTGCCCTGTTGTGACGCTGAATTTCTGACTTCTGCCACGAGATACAGTGTTTTAAAATATAAGCGAAATACTTCCGCTTGTTTGGCCATATGAATCGATGTTGGATCAGCTTTGCTGTTGCAAATGGTCTAACGTACGTACCTGATACATCGCATATTAGGTCGACAGCCACTTCCAAGTTTTTAATAGACTTTAACACGAGGGAAGTTTTGTTATCTTTCAGCAACGCTTGCAGCTCTGGACCTGTTTTTTGATCTGCCTCCAACTCGCTAAAATCGAGGGTTTTTGTGTAGCGATCCCTTCGATTCTGGAAAGCATATCCGGGACGATGTTGTCATTTCCCGCTATATGGTGTATGTCGGCCGAAAACTGGGTGATGAAATCTAGTTGTGGAGCTTGCCTAGGTGACGCTTCATCGGCTTTCTGGCGAAATGCGAAAATGAGAGGCTTATAGTCGGTGAATATAGAAAATTCTCGCCCTTCCAATAGATGTCAAAAATATTTAATTGCTTCGTAGATGGCCAATAACTCTCGATCGTATGTCGAATATTTTCGCGGTGCGCTTGACAACTTTTTTGAAAAAAACGCTAATGGCCTGGTCTCTGCATCTGAGGCTTGCTGCAACACTGCACCGATAGCGAAGTCTGATGCGTCGACCTCTAGCGAAACTACTGCATTCCTCGCCGGATGTGCCAGCATAACTGCGTTACATAGTGCATCCTTAAAATCTTCAAATGCGGTCTCTGCGTCAGATGTCCAGTTGATATTCCGTTTATCATTTTTAACGTTGCCTTCTATTAAAACCTGCAAGCGATCCTGAAGAAAGGGATGAACCTCCGGTAGAAATTTATCGTTGCAAGAAACCGTCGCAGATCCTTGGCTATCTTGGGCTTCTCGAAAACCTTGATTGCTGCAACCTTGCTCGTTAACTGTTTAACTCCTTCTGGTAGAACTAGTAGAGTCCTTTTTGGGGACCATATGTAGAGGGAGGCCCAGTTGCTTTTGGACGGCCTACAAATGCCCAGAGCCTGGAACTCTGCCTTTGCCGCAGCTAGTTTTTCGGTGAAAGACGTCGAGGTTTTGCTGTGACCGGAGGACCATTTGTAAGGATGCAATGTGTTACATCGGTTTTAACTTGTTGGCGCTTCGTCGGTCATCAAAAAAATCTTTAAATTCCCTTAAAAGAGAAGAGAACGGGTTATTCTGGTCTATGATGGTTACCCGCGGAGCTTTTGATGCGTCGATCCCTCCGGTCTGCGATATTTCGGTTGAGCTGTCGATAAGTTTTCGATGACGCAAGTCAACTGATAAATTCTAGAAGTTGAGAAAATCCGCACCAATTATCGAAACTTGGACGTCTGCTATGGTGAAGTGCCATGGGAAATTCCGCCGAAGACCAAGCGATAAAACAAGTCGTTCTTGTCCGAAAGCATTAATCTGCGTCCCGTTAGCAGCGAAGTTTAAGTCTATTTGACTCGTTGGTACAAAAACAGGACGACGGCTTCTTCGGTGGAATAATTGAAATGTCCGCCCAGTATCTATAAGAAAATTTCGTCCAGTTGTTTTGTCGTAAATAAAAAGGCGAGCGGAAGAAGCGCCAAGCTCATTCGCCTTAGTTTGAGCTCGGCTGCTTAGTTTTCCGCCTGTAATGAGCAAGGTGGTCGACATTTTGTTGCCTGCACGCCGAATTTGTGATGATACCAGCAAAAAAGAAAGAAGATCCTAGACACAATCACTTCATTATCTATTGAAGTGTGAAGTACAATACTCCAACTCCAATTGCATATGCTAGGGATAATGAATATGCTGAACTGCTTAAAAAATTTCCTACTATAACTGCTGCTCCGTCTTTCGATACACCTGCTCAACATTCTGTAGTCCATCACATATCAACCAAGGGTCAATTGCCCTGTTGTAGGCCACGACGTCTTGATCCAACCAAACATCGCACAGCAAAGCTTGAATTTGATCACATGGTTGAGTTGAATATATGCCGTCCATCATCCTCCCCAGTTTCTTCTCCACTACATTTGGTACCGAAAAAGGATAGTGGGGACTGGCGACCTTGCGGCGATTATAGGCGTCTCAATGCCGTCACTATTCCTGATCGGTACCCGATACCACATATACATAATATATGTATAAGACAATTTCGTCCAGTTGTTTCGTCGTAAATAAAAAGGCGAGCGGAAGTAGCGCCACCCGTGTATCCAGGAAGGGGTTCAAAGACAGCAGTGTACTAGAGCTCGCCAGGGGAGACTGAGTGCGTAGCTGCTGGATCTCGGATGGTAAATGAGCTATTTGCTCGATGAGAGTCAGTCGGTCCATGGCCTCTCGGAGCTCATCTGCTCCGACCACGGGTTCACTCCTCAGATGTCGATAGGTGCTTCGCCATCGAAGCATGTAACCAAGGGTATGGAGGAGCCGTCGTATGGAGCTAAGTCGTTCAGTCAATGGGACGATGACGCCGTCCCGACGTCGTGTCGTCAGCTCGGGTATGGTGGTGGCTACGCCAGTCATGACTGTGTACTTGACCTTATCGGCGATATGTGCCATATCCTAGTCGTCATGCTGGCTGTGCATGCCTAGCCATCGTGGTACTCGGACCCGATTGAGTGCAGAGAGCCCCTCTTGAAAGGATGTCCAGGTATGTTGTAATTCTGTTGGGAGCGGGACGTCCCAGGTGATGCCCGCTGACCAAAGGGTCTGGATAAAGATCTTCCCAGCGAAGACGACCGGAGCCAAAAGACCAGTAGGGTCGAATAGTTTTGCCACCTCGCTGAGCACTCGTCGCTTCGTTGGGGGTGAACCCATGGCTTCTACTTCCACCCGGAAGAAGAGCTCGTCCGCTGCCGAGTCCCACCGCAGTCCAAGTACTGTTGCCGTCGGGCAGTCGATGACAAGCTCTGTGGAAATAGAAGAAAGGGAAACATCGTTAGACACCAATGATATTATATCTGCGCTATTGCAGTTAGAAATGTCCTGCCAATAATATTGTGTTGACATCAGTGGCCAGACTCACCAAGTGTTGATTGTCGCTGGCACACTGCACCATGCATCTCATTGAGGTGGACTGGATGCCATACCGTAGGTAACCGTCGTCAAGCGGAAGACGGCCAATTCGTTGGACGGTGATTCTCGCCAGAGAATCCGTTTGTATTCGCGGTGCTCGGGTGCCACCAGCACCTGTCGGAACATCTTCTCCACATCCGCGGTAAGCGCAACTGGTTAACGTCGGAACCGCAAGATGATATGGACGAGAGAATCCTGAATGGTGGGTCCCACCAGCTGGACGTCATTTAGAGAGACTCCAGTAGTGGTTAGTGCAGATGCATTAAACAAGACACGGAATTTGCTGATTACCGCGTGATGAGGAATGTAGTAGCATCTGGGGTGGTCGCCATGTTGACCTGCCCTTTTCATGTGTCCAAGACCTTCATACTCTCGCATGAACTCCACGTATCGATGACGGAGGTCTGGGTAAGGCGCTGTGAAAGGATCACATCAGCGATCATTTATTTCCATTTATAAATCTTCTCATTATGACCTTCGATAATTGAGACCCGCCTGACATGTATCGAACGTCATCGCACGCGTTATTCATATACATAATTTATTTATTTATTTATTTATTCATCAATCGAAGAACAAAGTTCTCCTATAGACTAATAGAAAACAATTATTCGCTACAGCTAATAGTAAATATATCAGAACTTCAAGATTATCTAAGTACATTCAAAACATAAATCTTAAAGGTATCTCTAGTGCAATTTCTGAAAAAGTCTAACCTAGTGCAAACTGAATTTGCTTCTCTGATGCAACGAGAAACCGGTTCATTACGACCATAGTTAGATCTATGAAATTTCTCATAAAAAAGAACATAATTTCTGGAATTATGAGTGGGAACACGAATAGAAATTAGTGCCAGAAGTTGTGCACATTTAATATGGTAAGTAAGTATTTATATCTCTAATGAACATTATCGCAAAATAAGCACGTCGATTTGCCAAACTCTGCATTCCAAATAAGAGACATCTTGTTTCATAAGATGGGATAACAGTACCCCAATGAAGTTTATAATAAAGGGTGATTTTTTAAGAGGTTTAGAACTTCTTTTAAAAAAAAAACACAAAAAATTCGAAAATATGAATGAAATATTTATTTGAATCGATAGTTTGAACCTTGCAATTTAATGTTTAAAGATAATTTCATGCAAATGTTGACCGCGGCTGCGTCTCAGGTAGCCCATCCGCTGAGTCCAATTTTGGCATACTCTTTCACACATATCGGCCGGTATCTCACGAATGAATGCATGGATGTTGGCTTCCAGTGCGTCAATCGAAGCGGGCTTGTCCCTATACACATTAGCCTTGGCATACCCCCACAAAAAATAATCTAATGGTGTCAAATCGCACGATCTAGGCGGCCAATTGACCGGCTCGAAACGTGAAATTAACTGTTCACCAAACTCGCCTCGCAATTGCGCCATTGTTTCGCGTGCTGTGTGGCATGTGGCACCGTCTTGTTGAAACCACATATCATGCAAGTCAAGAACTTCCATTTCGGGCAAAAAAAAGTTTGTTATCATCGCTTGGTAGCGTTCACCATTGACAGTAACGCTGCGATTCGCATCATCTTTGAAGAAATATGGCCCAATAATGCCGCCGGCCCATAAACCGCACCAAACAGTGGCTTTTTCGGGATGCATTGGTAGCTGTTGCAATGCTTCTGGCTGATCTTCACTCCAAATGCGGCAATTTTGCTTATTTACGTACCCATTCAACCAAAAATGAGCCTCATCGCTGAACACAATTTTTCGATAAAAAAGCGGATCCTCGGCCAGCTTTCCAAGAGCCCATTCACCAAAAATTCGGCGTTGTGGTAGGTCGGCTGGCTTTAGTTCTTGCACCAGCTGTATCTTAAAAGGCTTTACGCCCAAATCCTTCCGCAAAATTTTCCACGTAGTGCTGTAACAAAGGCCTAACTGCTGGGAACGGCGCCGAATCGACATTTCGCGGTCTTCTGTCACACTAGCTGATACGGCCGCAATATTTTCTTCACTACGCACAGTACGTAAACGTGTTGGTGGTTTAATGTCCAACAAAGTAAATTTGGTGCGAAATTTGGTCACAATCTTCCGAATAGACTGCTCAGAAGGTCGAGAATGCCGATCATAAAATGGAAGCAGCGCGCGATGAACATTTCGAACCGAGCACGAATTTTGATAGTAAAATTCAATAATTTGCAAGCGTTGTTCATTTGTAAGACGATCCATGGTTAAATTGCAAACCAAACTGAAGCTGTTTGACAGTGACACAAGGTACTAAACACACGTCAGCTGTCAAAACCAGTGTTGCCAAAACCAAACCAGCTAAAAAATCACCCTTTACATAAATCTTGAAATATTTTTTTGGATTCTTTCGATTCTTACACACGAGTTATTGTAGTAAGGGTTCCAAACTATGTTGCAGTATTCAGGCAAAGATCGAACGAGAGAGATAAAAAGAGTCTTTATAGTGTACGGATCAGTAAATTCCTTACTATTGTAATAAGCATATAATAGGAGTTTAAGGACGTTGGGATTTGAAAGAGACAGGAATCAGGATGAGGAAATGACATTTGGATAGGATGTGATAGAGAAAGGGGGAGAGTGTTGGGTGCGAGGAGCAGGGCACGCTTGCTTTTGCTCGACTTTACTCGCCGGAATGGTGAGGGTTCTTGTCCTCACACACCAACAATACCTATTACAAAACATATATCGTGCCTACAGTAAAAAAAAATCTTTTCAGACGCGGACGGACGTTTCCACACAGAGAGGGCGCTGTCGATGGTATTCAGCGCGGCCTATTCATATCCCACCCTACCTGGAAGTTCGGTGGCCATTTTGAACTTCCCCAATGACGACTCCATCATCTTCACCAGATCAAGCCATTGATTGACAGCAGCTACTCACCCTTTTACACCCCCTACAAATTTACTTAAAATGCCATAAATTCACTTTGTGGCTCACCATAAAAGAGGAAACGATTTATTCATTCTCTACGTGACAAATCGTTTATTGTGCCATTAAGTTTATAACCATTAATTAATTTTTCTTTAGTTGAACATTTTAAATTTAAATTACGAATTAGAATTTTAATGTGTATAAACAAAAAAATCACGGAATTTAAAAAAATTATTTTAAAAATTAAAATAGAAATATAAAAACAAAACAAAATTTAATTGTGTATCTGGCAATTCCTTTAAATCTAGTATCCTTGCCCTAAACGCTTTAAAATGTTGCTTTAATCCCCCCTTACGCGATACTCCTAGCTCCCACTCACTTCCTACCTAGAATGAGCTCACTTTAGGGGTTCTTACACAAATTGTGCATAAAAAAAAATTAAAACTTGGATACGAAACTTATTACAAGTATGGACATTAATTTACAAAACAAAGACACACAAAATTATATGTAAAACAAAAAAAAATATAACGTTACGAAAATAATAAAATGAATAAAATTAACTAATAAAAATTTTTGATGTGGCAACGATTACACGTATATAGGTACTTAAATTCTTCTTCGGTGCAAACAAATCTTCCTGTCTTTTGTTGGAGTTATGTGGCTTAGATGTTGGTGCCGTATTTTATATGTGTGTATGTGACTTAATTTTTGATGACGTATTTTATTTGTTATGTGCTTTTGTGACTCGGTTGTTGAAGCCGTGGTATATATGGGTGTATGTGGCTTGGATGCTGGAGCCGTATTTTATATGTGTGTATGTGACTTGGTTGTTGGTGACGTATATTATGTGTTATGTGCTTTATATGGCGGTACTTGGTACATATGCCGACCGTTTGGTAGCGGTAGGCGGGTGCTCTTGTGGCACTTCCGTATTCTTTTCCCGGTTCAGGCTGTTACTCCAGCCGCACAATATTAACCACACAGAAAAATTACAGCGTCACACAAAAAAAGTTAACTCGGCACCAAGAAAAAATGTTGGCGGTCACGGCTTCCTTGCGATTTTGTTTCAGGATAGTCGTTGACCGCCGAAAGATGACGTATGTATTTATATACGGTATACCTATTTATTAATACACTGGATTAATTTATACAGAACAACACTCTAACTATTCTACATGAAACTTACCACTATCAAAAATAAATAATTTTTAATTTTTTTTTTATGGACTTAGATCCTCCTTCCTTTAGTTTTCACAAAAAAAAACAACCAAAAACTCTGGCACTGTGGCCTTTGGATCACAAAAAAGAAAAAAAAAACTGCCACTGACTTTGGACGTTCACCGCACAATGGTTTCGCCAAGTACTATCGTCGGCTTCTCCAGCCAACAATGCCCCCTAGTCTCTTAATACAAATAACATTAATATTTGGCCAATCTTCCACCGTTTCTGGAGTAGCCGCTAGAGATCATGCTACCTTCTTCATCCCATCTCAACGTCCTGCTCTTTGAATTTTCAAATTCACTCAACCAACATTGCATCTGAACTCTGCCAACATGCATCAACCAAAAATCCAGCAACAATGCATCTCTGAACTCAACCGGTTCACATATGCATTTTTGACACTTCAGAATGTCAAAAAAAAATTACAACGCGAAACACAAACAATACGCATGGACAACATTTACAGGGGTAAGTATTATTTTTATGTTCTCTTTACTATTTAGGACATTTTATTTGTACATTCCTAATCTTTTGCCTTCCTAATCTTTTGCTTAATATTTTCCTTTGATTAGGGGCATCACGGCGTCATCACGGTTGATGCAGAAAAAGGCAACCAGTTGCAGTTTCTGTGCATTTATGCAGGTATGTATACATATGTATGGCTAGTGCTGATAATCATTGTTTACATTTTGTTGCAGGAACTATATAGACGGTAGACGAAAGGGAACACAGGAGTAAATAAATATTGGACAGCTAGGATTGCAGGTAAGTGAGATGAACTTGTTTCTATGGTGTATTTGTATTTAACTTTTTAATATTTCTCATTACAGAAAATAGTCGCGGAACAGCACAGGTGACAGAGACAAGGTGTGTTTGGTACACGTAATGGTAAATCCAATTGGTTCTTTGATTTGAACTGGCATTAAGGTTTGTTTCATTTTTTTTTTTTAGGTCCAAACTGAGACGAAGCGGGTGACTGTAACAAAGCTCTGGATTTGGTGGAGGCTTTGATGACAACGGGGACAGAGAAGAAGTCAGCCACTTGGTCTGTTTTGTGGATTAACGTGGTGAAGAACCCCACGCTCTGTAAGCCGGGCATAATTTTCGGTAAGTGTTTATCAAAGTGGTATATAGGACAGCATCTAAGCATGTAATACGTACTTAAATACTTAACTTAGGAATATAATAACATAAAAAAAATAACTTAACATAGATATAAAAGTCATTAATTACATAACATATGAACATAAGTCGTAACAAATACTTGGATTATAATAACTAAATAGGTATACAAAAAGATAAGTCTAATAAATAAATAAGAATACTATAGCTATAAGACATAACATACATAATTAACATGTATATCACAGTTGAAGTGAACATGAAAATACAATAATAACCTTAGTTATAAGTACTAAATAACATATATGACTACATAGATTAAAAACATACACTAATAATTAAATAAATAAATAATAGAATATATACGTGCACAAATAAATAAATAAATTATAATATGCTTAGATACTAACTTATAATCTAAATTGACTAAGATATTGCACTATTATATATAAATATAAATAAATAAGACATGAAATCAATAAATAATACTTAAGCGTGACTACAGACGTAAGAATACATATATATTGCCTTTTTATTAACCTAATGATACATAACGATACAAAAATACTTAACTGCTTATTGTTTCAAATCCTTTCCATGAAATACTCCCACTTTTTTGCCTGCTAGGTTCTCTAACTCATACGTATTGTTGCCGATCGCTCTAACTATTCTACACTTAACAAATTTTGGACAAAGTTTCGCGGCGAGGTATTTCGAGGTGTCACTAAGGACGAAATTTCTTCGAAATACCTCTTGTCCAGGTAGAAATTTAATATTGCGTGTTCTTGTGTTGTATGTTTTTGCGCTTTGCTCGTTTGCCTTCAATATATTTTGCTTAACTTTGTCACGTAGGCACTGCAATCGCGTTTGTCGGGAGAGAGTTACAAGTTCACCATCCTCTACAGCATTGAGTTTCTGTGCAAGTTCATAGTTGCTACCGTGGGTCATCATATTCGTCCCAAAAAGGGCAAAATATGGCGAAACCCCGGTAGATGTGTGAACAGAACTACGTAGTGCACACGCAATGTCGCTAAGATGGCCATCCCAGTCGCGTTGGTCATCTTTGAGATATGAACGGATGGCTGCTAGAAGAGTTCTATTAACTCTCTCCGACGCATTTGATTGGGGGGAATAGTTAGCAGTCTTAAAATGACGTATGCCATACGTTTTCAAAAGATCTTGAAAGTCTTTTGCTAAGAATTGCTTCCCATTGTCGGAATGTATGATCTGTGGTACACCAAACATATTAAAGACATCATTACGCAAATAATTAACAACATTTACGGTACTGGCATTTCTTAACGCTTTCAACAGAACAAATTTAGACAGGTGATCGAGCACGACAAACACGTAACAGTTGCCGGATTTGGATCTGGGATATGGACCCAAGAAGTCTATATAAATTTTCTGGAACGGGCGATCGGTACAATAGCTGTTCGAAATAGGAGGACGAAGTACTTGGTTTGACGGCTTGCACTGTTTACATATAGAACAGTTAGACACATAACGTCTGATCTGGACGGTCATATTTGGCCAGTAAAAGTATTGACGAATTCGATACAGCGTTTTCGCAATCCCACCGTGTGATGCCTGGGGAGGATCATGAGCCCGAGAGATGATATCCTCGGTTAACGCGGATGGGATCCACAACCTCCAGGTATGTTCCGCCGTTTCATCGCCAGCGGGTAGCAAAGAACGCATGTAAACAAATTTCTCCTCTACTTTTAGGTCTGGCAGCTCATCCTGGTGTTCTTCGATGGTGGTTATCAGATCCTTGTATTCATCAGAGTTAAACTCTTCTGAATCCAAGTCCACCCATGGAGCGATATCTTGGATTTCTAGACCATCCAGATGAGCACGGGACAAGGTATCGGGCACCACATTCAACGACCCTTTGCGATGTTCCACATCAAAAGTGAAAGCTTGCAGTTTAAGGCTCCACCGCGCCAGTCTCCCACTTAAGTCTTTGAGACTCATAAGCCATCGCAAGCTGGAATGGTCGGTAATAATGGTAAAATCCATACCCTCGACGTATGGCCTAAATTTCTGCACAGCTGTGACAGCCGCCAGACATTCTTTCTCTGTGACGCTATAATTTTTCTGGCAGGCGTTCATCTTTTGCGAGAAGTAGGATATCGGCGATTCTTCGTTGCTGTCGTTGCGCTGAAATAAGACGGCTCCTATCCCGGACTCTGACGCGTCGCACTGGATGTAAAAACGCCGAGAAAAATCCGGGTGAGTTAATACGGGTGCTGTTGTTAATGCGGTTTTTAGTTTATTAAATGCCTCAATTGCTTCAGCTGAAATTTCAAATTTACCTAGCTCCTTTTTCAGTGTATCCGTTATTGGGGCAGTCAAGGTTGAAAAGTCCTTGATAAAGCGCCTGTACCACCCTGCTAGACCAAGAAGCCTGCGCACTTGCCTTGGATTCTTGGGGACTGGAAAGTCCACGATCGCTTCGATTTTGGATGGATCTGTTTTCAACCTCCCACCACCAACTATAAAGCCTAAATACTTCAACTCTTTGAAGCAAAATTTGGATTTGCTTAAGTTGATGGTGAGATTTGCTTTCCGAAGGCACTGTGCTACTTCATCTAGCAGGGCTACATGGGTCTCAAAGTCGGGAGCGATGATGAGCAAGTCATCAAGATAGACGAAGACGCGGTCCTTTAATCGTGAGGGGATCACCTTGTCCATTAAACGGCACATCCTTTGAGCTGCGTTACACAACCCAAAGGGCATGACCGTGAACTGGTACAAGGGTCTCCCCGGTACCGTGAAAGCAGTTTTTTCCCTACTCCGTGCCTCCAGCGGTATTTGCCAAAATGCGTCTTTCAGATCGACGCTGCTGATGTAATACGTATCCTGTAAGCGACTGAGTAGCCCGTCGATATGGGGAAGAGGATAGGCGTCTTTCTTCGTCAAGGCGTTCACCTTTCGGGAGTCGAGACAAAGACGATTTTTGCCGGGTTTCCGAATCAAGACGACCGGTGAACACCAAGCACTCTCACTCTCCTCAATAACGCCGAGGCTAATCATGCGGTCGATCTCGTCATACAGGAGGGCTTGTATCGCTGGGGACACGGGGTAGTGTCGTTGTTTGACTGGGTCCGCGTCTCCGGTATCGATAACGTGCTCCTCAACTGATGTTTTACCGAGCCCATGCTTGGTAAAACACAAGAATTTCTGCTTCACTGCCTCCAACTCGGATTCCTGTTTAAAAGAAAGCTGATGTGTGTCGTCGCTAGGAGTATCGGTGATCGTCATCGAACTCACAATATTCGGTGCGATTTGGAACGTCTTCCAAAAGTCTATACCTAAGTACAGCTCTTGTTCTAGACTTGGGACTAAATACAAAGTAAATAACTCGGTTTGATCTTTGTAAGTTACGGATGCTCTAACTCTTCCTACAATTGTCTGGCTTTTGCCATCAGCTGTTTTGACATCCGACTTAAACGGGAGGATGGGTATGTCCAGGGACTTGACAAAGCTCAAACAGTCCCTGCCCAAAAAGCTGACACTAGCTCCGCTATCCAGGAGGCCAAAAGCGCTTTTACCTGCTATATAGATTTTAGCATATGGTCTTGGATCTGTAGACGTATCAATGATAGTCGAAGCTATGCTTTTTCTTATTTCCTTGCGTATTCTGTATCGATTTCTTGCTTTTAAAATCGCTTTGGACGTACACACACTATTATTTTTAAAGATCTTACCTCTAGCTATATGATATTCCTTAATCCTAACATGCAACGGCTTAATTATAAATCTTTTTCTATTATCAACTAAGTTGGAATCTGAATCTCTTCTTAAAATTTTGATCTGTTTATTGTTTATTTCAGGATCAACATTATTTAATGGTTTAACGGGTTCTCTAAGTGCTCGGGGGTCTGTGTCGAACGCGACTCCCCCGTTTGCATCGCGTTCTTTTGCCGGTTTTCCGGATTGCAGCGCTTGCATTTAGGAGTTATGACCCTTTCCTGACCGCATCGATAGCAAAAGATATTCCGTATTTGAGATGGGCATTCCACGAAGGAATGACCTTCAACACGGCAGTTCCAACAGATCCAAGATTTTGGATCCACATAGTTACGCGGTGGCTTGGGACGTGTGCTGCCATATTGCATCGCTGCAACATAATTTTCAGCCTGATGGCTATCTTCATGGTCCAGCTCATTAGCCGTGTATTTTGGCTGGGGCCTATGAGACCTAGGTGCCTCTCTGATAGGAAACGCATTTTCTGCCTCCTTGCAGGAGCTCCTTAATTGGTCCACAGTAAATATGGTCATGGGGAACACTAACTTTCCTATCTTTTCATTTAAATTGCGCTTTAGTATGCGCACTAATTCCTCTTCTGTTATTTCCATCCGAAGCTGCGATTTCAATTTGTATATAGCGGAAAAGAAATCGTCACTTGACTCCCAGGTGGCTTGCCTACGGTCCATGATTTCCCTCATGATATCGAAGTTCGACTTCAAGTTTTGGAACTGACGCAAGAGAGCTTCTCGTAACGTGAGCCAATCTGGACGGTAGTTTGTTCTTTGATATTGCCAGTACCACTCATAGGCAGCTCCTGAAAGCAACAAGTGGAAATCCCTTAAGATTTCGGACCACGGACAATGGTAATTACTCTGGAGTGTCTCTAGACGGAAGATGAAATCTTTCACGTCCAGAGTGTCTGACTTTCCTTCAAAATTTAACCCCCATTTATCTATTTTTATAGATCCTGTGGCTCCTGTATGGTATATATTTTCATAGGAGTGATTTGGTGGGCTGGAATAGTTCATTTCAAAATTATGCCCTACTTGTTGAAACGATGTATTATTTGGATGGTAATTATTTGATGATCTGCCCCTATTGGATTTGTTATTGTTATTACGTTGTTGATGATTACCAGTTGGAGCAAACGGTTGAGCAGCTACATTAAGCTGAGCTTGCTCATGCTGCGTTGAGGGCTGCGGGGGAGAAGGAAGACTTTGTTTTGGAATGGTGCCTGTGTTCGAAGAAGTAGTTTTCGGGAGTGTCTGTTCCGGTTGAACAGCAGGACGATCAATTTGGAATTCCTTCAGAAATTCTAGAAAATTTGTTCTCATTTCCTTCCGCAGATCCGCAGATATTTCATCTCTAAGAGAGCTTTGCTGAGACTGAAGTGCGGTTTTGATTGCTTGATTAATGGAAAACTCTATGTTGGGTAAGTTTGCATTTTCGGTCGTTATAGACTGGCTTCTTAATGCACTGATTGGGTTTTGTGTTTCAGAAGTATCGACTAAAGTTCGGATGCTTTCGTTTTGTGCCTCAATAGATGTGGCACCTAATTGGCTGAGTGAACTGAAGGATGGGGCCGAGACAGATTCTGAAGAAGTTGCAGATTCACTGTTCGCTTGCATACTTCCAGTATCGGAGAACGATTGGCTAGACATAGTTGTTTTGGGTTTCGCGGACCTATGGGCTGGTAGTGGACTATGCTTAACGAATGACATTGCTTTAGAGTTATTCCCTGCTGAATGAGATTGCGAACGGGTAATTACTCTCCTATAATTCGGGTTATAACTTCGACTATTTGTTTGTTTCTTAAAATCGTCCTTAGGTAAACTCATCACAGGGAAACAAAAATGTTGACGAGAAGAAAATGGACGAATTTAGAACGGGTATAAATTAAACTTAAATAAAAACAAAACAGCACGCTAGTACAATATGACAGTGATCTTGATATGTACCTAAAGCTAAACAAAAAAAAGGTATAAGGGAAAATATAAATAATCAAAACAAAGAAATAATTGAAAAAAATAAGGAGTTAAAAATTGCCAATGTGAGACGATTAGACTACAAACAAAATAAATAAAACGTATGTATCTATATCTAAAACTACCTAAATAAAACTATAATATTTGCTGTTTTATATATTTCAGATCGGGGGTGTTTCGGGTGTCTGCCATCGGCGGTTTCTTTGTTGGCTAATACCGAGGCTTGATCGGCTTGAATATACAAAAAAAAAATGAATAAACGAAAGAAGACTGCGGACGGACTAAATGTTAAAAACCTCTCAATGTGGAAAGCAACTATATATAATAAGAGGGTAGAACAAGGACACACATCGTTGTATTTCTCTCCATCTCCGCAATTCCAGTCTACCTGGAAGGCTTTGCTGGAAGACTTGAGATGGTGAGAGTCACAACACACTAAACTAGAAGAAATAAAGAGACGGAACAATGCAACATGTTAAGACGATTCGACACTTAATCACGGCCACTGAATCCATGTAAGTAGGACTAATACAATAAGAAATGAAAATTGAAATTTTTGACAGGATAGTAAAATTCACACAAAGAAAGAATTAAAAGAAAAGAATAGACAGGACAGTAACAGATTCCAATTATTTTTGCTCTCAACAACAACGAACTCATCGCAATTCATTGTGATATTTTCACAAACTACTCACATGAAGACTTACGAGTTCATTGTTGTTGGTAGCAGAAACAATTGTGGACTAAACTACATAAAGGACATAAGACTAGGACAAACAAAAACGTTGGGCGCCATTTGTAATAAGCATATAATAGGAGTTTAAGGACGTTGGGATTTGAAAGAGACAGGAATCAGGATGAGGAAATGACATTTGGATAGGATGTGATAGAGAAAGGGGGAGAGTGTTGGGTGCGAGGAGCAGGGCACGCTTGCTTTTGCTCGACTTTACTCGCCGGAATGGTGAGGGTTCTTGTCCTCACACACCAACAATACCTATTACAAAACATATATCGTGCCTACAGTAAAAAAAAATCTTTTCAGACGCGGACGGACGTTTCCACACAGAGAGGGCGCTGTCGATGGTATTCAGCGCGGCCTATTCATATCCCACCCTACCTGGAAGTTCGGTGGCCATTTTGAACTTCCCCAATGACGACTCCATCATCTTCACCAGATCAAGCCATTGATTGACAGCAGCTACTCACCCTTTTACACCCCCTACAAATTTACTTAAAATGCCATAAATTCACTTTGTGGCTCACCATAAAAGAGGAAACGATTTATTCATTCTCTACGTGACAAATCGTTTATTGTGCCATTAAGTTTATAACCATTAATTAATTTTTCTTTAGTTGAACATTTTAAATTTAAATTACGAATTAGAATTTTAATGTGTATAAACAAAAAAATCACGGAATTTAAAAAAATTATTTTAAAAATTAAAATAGAAATATAAAAACAAAACAAAATTTAATTGTGTATCTGGCAATTCCTTTAAATCTAGTATCCTTGCCCTAAACGCTTTAAAATGTTGCTTTAATCCCCCCTTACGCGATACTCCTAGCTCCCACTCACTTCCTACCTAGAATGAGCTCACTTTAGGGGTTCTTACACAAATTGTGCATAAAAAAAAATTAAAACTTGGATACGAAACTTATTACAAGTATGGACATTAATTTACAAAACAAAGACACACAAAATTATATGTAAAACAAAAAAAAATATAACGTTACGAAAATAATAAAATGAATAAAATTAACTAATAAAAATTTTTGATGTGGCAACGATTACACGTATATAGGTACTTAAATTCTTCTTCGGTGCAAACAAATCTTCCTGTCTTTTGTTGGAGTTATGTGGCTTAGATGTTGGTGCCGTATTTTATATGTGTGTATGTGACTTAATTTTTGATGACGTATTTTATTTGTTATGTGCTTTTGTGACTCGGTTGTTGAAGCCGTGGTATATATGGGTGTATGTGGCTTGGATGCTGGAGCCGTATTTTATATGTGTGTATGTGACTTGGTTGTTGGTGACGTATATTATGTGTTATGTGCTTTATATGGCGGTACTTGGTACATATGCCGACCGTTTGGTAGCGGTAGGCGGGTGCTCTTGTGGCACTTCCGTATTCTTTTCCCGGTTCAGGCTGTTACTCCAGCCGCACAATATTAACCACACAGAAAAATTACAGCGTCACACAAAAAAAGTTAACTCGGCACCAAGAAAAAATGTTGGCGGTCACGGCTTCCTTGCGATTTTGTTTCAGGATAGTCGTTGACCGCCGAAAGATGACGTATGTATTTATATACGGTATACCTATTTATTAATACACTGGATTAATTTATACAGAACAACACTCTAACTATTCTACATGAAACTTACCACTATCAAAAATAAATAATTTTTAATTTTTTTTTTATGGACTTAGATCCTCCTTCCTTTAGTTTTCACAAAAAAAAACAACCAAAAACTCTGGCACTGTGGCCTTTGGATCACAAAAAAGAAAAAAAAAACTGCCACTGACTTTGGACGTTCACCGCACAATGGTTTCGCCAAGTACTATCGTCGGCTTCTCCAGCCAACAATGCCCCCTAGTCTCTTAATACAAATAACATTAATATTTGGCCAATCTTCCACCGTTTCTGGAGTAGCCGCTAGAGATCATGCTACCTTCTTCATCCCATCTCAACGTCCTGCTCTTTGAATTTTCAAATTCACTCAACCAACATTGCATCTGAACTCTGCCAACATGCATCAACCAAAAATCCAGCAACAATGCATCTCTGAACTCAACCGGTTCACATATGCATTTTTGACACTTCAGAATGTCAAAAAAAAATTACAACGCGAAACACAAACAATACGCATGGACAACATTTACAGGGGTAAGTATTATTTTTATGTTCTCTTTACTATTTAGGACATTTTATTTGTACAAAATGCCTTCCTAATCTTTTGCCTTCCTAATCTTTTGCTTAATATTTTCCTTTGATTAGGGGCATCACGGCGTCATCACGGTTGATGCAGAAAAAGGCAACCAGTTGCAGTTTCTGTGCATTTATGCAGGTATGTATACATATGTATGGCTAGTGCTGATAATCATTGTTTACATTTTGTTGCAGGAACTATATAGACGGTAGACGAAAGGGAACACAGGAGTAAATAAATATTGGACAGCTAGGATTGCAGGTAAGTGAGATGAACTTGTTTCTATGGTGTATTTGTATTTAACTTTTTAATATTTCTCATTACAGAAAATAGTCGCGGAACAGCACAGGTGACAGAGACAAGGTGTGTTTGGTACACGTAATGGTAAATCCAATTGGTTCTTTGATTTGAACTGGCATTAAGGTTTGTTTCATTTTTTTTTTTTAGGTCCAAACTGAGACGAAGCGGGTGACTGTAACACTATTTCTTTTGATGAATCCTAACATTTGGTTGGATTTGTTTATAATGTAGTCGATATGAGGAAGAAAAGAGAGTTTGGTATCAAGGATAACACCTAAATCTTTCTTTTGTGCTACTCTATCCAAAGAACAACTATCAATATGATAATCGTACAATATCGGAGAAATGTTTCGAAAAGTAGACATGACTTGGCATTTTGAAATATTAAGATGCAGGAAGTTTGTATTACACCATTCTGCCAGTTTATTCAAGTCATCGTTTAACAAAACACAAGCATCCAAGTATTTAATACTACGATATAGTTTAAGGTCGTCTGCAAAAAGAAGACACTGAGAATTTTTAAAGAATTTAGGAATATCGTTAACGAAAAGCAGGAACAATAATTATTTGCCTTAATGGCTACCTTGTGGGACACCGGATGGAACCAATATTTGATTAGAATGATGATCTTCAATCTTAACAACTTGAACTCTCGATGTTAAATAAGATTTAATCCAATCAAGAAACTTGGAATGAAATCCCAGTTCCAACAGTTTGTGTAAAAGAATATGATGATTAACACGGTCAAATGCTTTTGCAAAATCGGTGAAAATTATATCAGTTTGACGATAAGATTCAAAATTATTAACGATATAATTCGTCATTAATGTAAGATTAGTGGATGTAGATCTTCCAGAAATAAAGCCGTGTTGGAAATCGGATATAAAATCTTTTAATAGAAAAGTAAGCTTGTCACAAACTATTTTCTCAAATACTTTAGGAAGAGCAGATATTTTGCAGATTGGTCTATAATTTGTCGTTTCTTGTTTAGATCCAGATTTTAAAATAGGTGTTATATAAGACAATTTCCAACAGTCTAAAAATTCATCTTTCATAAGCGATAGGTTGAAAATAGTCGATAACGGAATGGCTAAAGAAGACGCACATTTAAGCAATAGAATTTGTGGGATCCCATCAGGACCTCCCTTTTTGTTGGTATCTAGACCTAGTAGGGCTGATTCTACATCAGACGTAGACAAGACCATAGACCCTATTATAACGATGGTAGAAAGATTTGGAGAATTTAAATTCAATGGAGTGTTTGTGGCAAATTTCTTGCACATCACTCGTTGATTTGTCCAGATACTTCATACAGCTTGGATACCCATTGCTTTTACGCTTAGTATTAATATATTTCCAAAAATTGTCACTGTTATATTTAATATTTGACTCAATAGAGAATAAGTAAGCCCGATATAAAAACTTATTAAGTGTATCGAATTCTTTCTGAATTTTCAAATGCTTGGACCGCAGATGAGCATCATCGCGGTTAGTTTTTAGTAATTTAAAAGATTTATTTTTTCTATTTTTGAGATTTATAAGTCTATTGTTGAACCATGCAGGATTACTCCAAGATTTTGCTTTTTTATTTGGAACAAATCTACGTACAGCCTCATTGATAATAGATAGTAGAGTATCATTAGCGTTGTCTAATTCTGTTTTAGATAAAAGCGATTTCCAAGGAATAGACACAAAGTAATCATTCATTGCATCAAAGTTAGCCTTATTATAATTAGGTACAAATTTTTTATCATTTTGAACATTTTTCATAAAAGTATAAAAACATAAGTTTCCTTCTAATGCAATATGATGTATAGAGTTATTAACTATAGGAGTGTCAGATTTTTCAACATATATATTAAATTCCTTATCTACAAAAATAAGATCAAGAATTCGACCTAAGCTGTTTAAATTATAATTGATATGTATCAGGTCAAACTGGCTAAAGAAGTCAATTAAATTTATCTCAATTTCAGAAGTTACATCAAATGGAACTAGATAACTATCATCTGAATCAAATAACCACTTAATGTTTCCTAGATTAAAATCACCAATACAAATAATAGGTTGCGATGGATTTAAGTTTTCGAGAATAGTTTTACAATTTTGGAGAAGTATATTAAGTTAACACGATCGACTTCCAAGATCGATTCCCACGGTCAGTTTACAAATCAATTCCCACGATCGACGCCTTAAAGTTACCCACAGAAGACACCCGAACCAAACCACATGTGCGCATAATGATAGGACGAAATCCGATCCAAGCCACTCGTACGCAGGACGAATGTGACGATAAATAATCTGCTCTAGATAATTTACGATCACCCACTTGACAGCGTCACCAGCGCAACCAAATAACAACCCCAAAACATACACCACTCAAACATATAAATAGACAACACAATCACCAGGGAGTCAGTTCAACCCTCAGCCGACAACAGACAGGTCATACAATTTAAGTATTTTAATAAAATAAAAGTTGATTTTGTTAAAAGTTGTTGTGTAAAATTAATTGGCGCCCGAGCAGGGACACGTTTAAAAAAGTGCAAATCAAGTGTAGTAATCGAAGTGAAGTAAAAATAAAACAACACCTCTCGAACATTAAGCAAAGCAACTACATAAGTGAAACCACTACCGCAGTCAAGAAGGAAAAAATACCAATTATCCTTCCGCGGCGTGAACCACCAAAAATTAAATAGAAAAATTCAGATATAAATCTGAACAACGAGGGAAAGGGTTTGATAAACAAACTCCACCGAACTCAAAAAAGACTTCCGGACGTAAAGCACCTGGCAGCAACCAAGGACACATCAAGTGAACCAACAGATCAGGAAAAGTAGGCACATAAGCAGCCGAAGCTCCAGTAACAGCAAAGTAAATCCACGTAAGGAATTTTAAAGTTATTGTTATATATATATAAAGACAAACTGTGTTAATTTAAGTATTTAACCTAAGAGTTATTTTCCAAACGATCAATTCGCGTTAATCAGAAATTTATAAACGTAGCAATATGAATATGACAGCGGAACAGCTATCGGCAATCGTAGGTAAACTGGTGGCGGAATCCACAGCAGGGTTACAGAAACAAATAGAATTCCTTACAGGACAGTTAGCCTCACTTTCCCCTTGTGATGATATCGAATCATACAAGGATATAACAATAGATCCTACAGTAAAAGATGGGGAAGGGTTAGAAGTAGCAAAGTGCTTACCAAATTTTGATGGGGATAATTACGTCTCCTGGCGTACGGCGTTAACAAACGCAATTAAGGTATACGAAGCGTGTAAAGGTGGTGCTAGGTATTATTCAGTTGTAAATATAGTTAGAAACAAGATAGTAGGGAAAGCTAACGACGTTTTAACAAGCCACGGGACACCTCTCAATATTGACGCGATATTAGGACGACTAGATCTAACGTACAGCGATAAAAGGCCAGTACACATGCTAGAGACAGAATTGAGCAATATGCGACAGGATAGAAAATCATTGCAAGAGTTCTACGACAATGTAACAAAGGTACTTACCCTTATAATAAATAAAACAATTATGACCTATGGTCCAAGAACGGCGCAAACCGAATGCTTGACAGATAGAGCACGGCAGAACGCATTAAGAGCCTTCATTACTGGTTTAAACCAACCTGCCAGTAACATCGTGTTCGCACTTAATCCTGGGGACCTTCCAAACGCTCTAGCTAGAGCACAGGAAATAGAAACGAATGAAAGTCGTATTAAAACTTTCACCGAAAGACAAACCCCAAGGCAGATACCCCAACAACCCAACGGTAGACAACATTATATTCCCCAAAATAACTTTAACCATAATCAACATTATCCAATGAGAATGGATACCACTAGTGGGAATTTCGTGCCTCAACGGCAAAACCAATATAAGAGATCACATTGGGAAAATCCTAACCGCAGTAATTATAGGAACCCGAATAACGCAACACGGGATTATAGTAACGCATATAAAAGAGAGCGTCCGAATAGCGCCCAAGTACCTATAAACAAAGTCCCCCGGTTGCACAACTTAAGCGAAGGCGATCATTTTTTAGATTAAGGCACGACTTACCATATATAAGAAGAACGGATAGTAAGTCGGGTAGAATATTCAACATTTTAATTGACACAGGTGCCACGCATAGTTACGTAAAACCTGGACTGTTTTCTAATAAAATATTAGACATCCCATCTAGAGTAAAAAGCGTTCACGGAACAAGCATTATTAAAACATTTCAAGAAATAAACATTTTAGGAGTTAAGGAACGATTTTTCGAATTAAATAAACTTAAAGATTACGACGCGATCATTGGCATTAAATTATTACGTAAAGTAAAAGGCAACATTAACATAAGGGACTCGACACTAGAATATGACCAGGGCATAATACCCTTGATATTCAGTGATCAATTAATTAACAGTTTAGAGATTAACCTAGAAAGCAATGATCACAAGGGAAGGCTAAAAGAGATTTTAAGGAAATACCAAGGAGTGTTTACGGAAAATCTAAATTCTCTCCCATATAACACAAGCGTAAAATGTCGCATACATACTACGAATGACGCTGCCATATGGACAAAGGGTTACTCTTATCCACAATCTGTAGCTAACTTTGTGAACGAAGAAATAGGAAATCTCCTCTCGAACAATATTATACAACCTAGCAGAAGCGCATACAACTCTCCTGTCTGGGTTGTAGACAAAAAGGGTCTCAATGAAGACGGTTCAAAGAAACATAGATTGGTGATCGACTACAAAAAACTAAATTCATTCACTAAAACGGAAAAATATCCAATGGCCGATACCGCAGTGATTTTAGCAAATCTAGGGAAGGCAAGGTTTTTCACTACTTTGGACCTTCAAAGTGGATTCCACCAAATTCTAATGGAACAGAGTGATAGAGAAAAAACGGCATTTAGCGTTAATAATGGAAAGTATGAATTCCTTCGGATGCCCTTCGGATTGAAAAACGCACCCTCAATATTTCAAGGAGCCATGGATGACATACTCCGTGAATACATAGGAAAATTTTGCCACGTCTACATCGACGATGTAATAATCTTTTCGGAAACCGAAGAAGAACATTTGGCACACATTGAAGAAATAGTTAAAGCCTTAAGTCTAGCAAACATGCGGATTTCTAGCGAAAAATCAAAATACTTCATGAAAGAAGTAGAATTTCTGGGATACATAGTATCCTTTAACTGTATTAAAATGGATCCGAAAAAGACAGAGTGTATTAAAGAATTCCCCCAACCTAAGACCCTACGGCAACTTAGATCATTTTTAGGACTATCCGGATATTACCGCAAATTTATAAGGAATTATGCAATGATTTCTAAACCCCTTACAAAATATCTCAGAGGAGAAAATGGCCGAACTGGGCAAAATAATAGTAAGAAAATAGCAATCGAGTTTGACGACGAAGCTATCAAGGCGTTTAACACACTAAAAGATAGGCTATGCGAGCAAATAACGCTTAACCAACCCGATTTTAATAGCAGATTTGAGCTTACGACAGATGCTAGCAACTCAGCCATAGGTGCAGTGCTCAGCCAAGAAAAAAAACCGATTATCTTTATAAGCCGAACTCTTAGCAAGACAGAAGAAAATTACGCGACAAATGAGAAAGAACTACTCGCAATCGTTTGGGCATTAAAAAATTTAAGAAACTATTTATATGGCGTAAGTGGAATCCGCATATATACGGACCACCAACCACTGACATTCGCGATTGGCGACAAGAACCCTAACGCGAAGATTAAAAGATGGCGCGCATTCATAGAAGAGTACGCTCCGGATATTATTTATAAACCAGGGAAAGAAAACGTTGTTGCCGACGCTCTTAGCAGACAAGAGCTACACATGATGAACGCCGACGAATCATCAATTGAAGGGACTGTACATAGTGCAGAGAGTAGCCCCATACCCAAAATCAAAAGAGTAAACCAAAAAATTAATAGTTTTAAAACGCAATTTATTTTTTACGAAGCTTTAAATAACAACATTATTTCAAAAGAAATCCACCCAGGTTACTGGAGACACACAATTTTATTTAAAGATTCCGAAATACTAGGAAAAATTAAAAAAATTACCGAGAAGGGTCTAACTATAGGTACCGAGGAGACATTCTCTAGAATTCAAAATAAACTTTTGCAACAATTCCCAACAATAAAATTTATATTTTGCAATCAAATAGTAGAAGATATAACGGAAAAGGAAGAACAATTAAAAATAGTCACGAACGAACACAACAGAGCTCATAGACAAGCTAAAGAAGTATACAAGCAAATCATTAACAAATATTACTGGCCAAACGCATACAAACGAATTTTGGAAATAAATGCTGGATGTGAAATATGTAAAAAAAACAAATACGAGAGACACCCCAATAAACAGCCAATTGGAGAGACTCCAATTCCTAAAGAAGGAGGACAACGTGTCCACGCAGACATTTATTACTGCGACAATGCAACCTTCCTCACAATGGCAGATCCATTCTCTAAATATCTAATAACCACTCAAGTAAGCTCAAAAACCGAAGCGAAAGATAGGATGATTGAATTGTTACCAATATTCGGTAACGTAAAAACTTTGATCACCGATAACGAGTCTGCGTTTTGCTCACCTTCTGCACAATGTGCCTACAACCTTTTAAACATCAATCATAAAACTACAGCACCCGCTCACTCAAAAAGCAATGGAACCATAGAAAGAATCCATTCTACGCTTACAGAACTTATAAGAATAGTAAAAGAATCTGCGCATTTAACAGATATTAAAGATATTATGCCTCTAGCCACTAAGAAATATAATGAAACAATTCATATGGTAACAGATAAAAGACCAATCGACATATTCCACAATTATAAAGCTAACGAAGAAACTAAGGATAAAATAGGTTTTCATCAACAGAAAATGATAAGATATTTTAATAAGCATAGGAAAAATAAAACCTATGAAGAAGGAGAAACAATTTTCGTAGATACAGGTCAAAGGAGAAGTAAAAACAAACCTCTATATGTCAAAAAGAAGGTCAAGAGAGACTTAGGGAATATCGTAATAGATATAAATAATAGACAGATTCACAAAGATAATATAAGAAATTAACTTTACAGATAATGCTTTTAATCTTGATGCTAGTTGCCTCCACAGCGGGCCAACAAATAACGGACTATTCTAAAGATGAATACATTTTAGTAGAGGATGCAACAGCTGCAATTTACAAAGAAAGCGTAGAACTTTTCCACCTAATTAATCTAACTTCATATACGGAGATTTTAGGCAGTATGTCAGTTGAGAAAAAACCTTCAGATGAATTAAAACAGGAATTAGAAGCAGCGAATAAACTACTAAGTCAATTATTAATCAGGAATAGGGTACGTAGAGGTATAAACGAGATAGGAACCCTGTGGAAGTGGATTTCTGGTACCCCAGACCACGATGACATAATAAAAATAGAACTTAAGCTACAAGAGTTAATCGCGTCAAATAATAAACAAATAGCCATAAATACTCAATTGTTTAAAGCAACGGAAAAGTTAAATGTTGAACTAATTTCCAAAGAAACCAAAAAAATTAGAATTGTTAAATACATAGCAGTAGAATTAAGAGAAATAATAAACACAATTAGTTTAAGCAAATCAAATATTTTAAATACATTAATCCTAGATGTAGATGAAATCAAAAGTATAATAAATAAAGAAAAAGAAAAAGTATCCATAACCGATGTATTAGACGCATCCGAGTTCAAGATTGTTCAAAAAACCGAAATTATTGTTGTATATATTAGATATCCGAAAGTTTTTGCTTTGGGTAATCATTACAAAACCAGAAGTAATAATGTAAACGGTGGACAAATTATTATACCAAAAGAAGTAATTAAATTTCATAAGCAGTTTTATAATACCAAATGTAAAAGAGAATTAAACAATGACTTTTGCCTTATTCTTCACACTCCTAACTGCCTAACAGAACTACTCAATAATTTTGAAGCGAACTGCACGAAGATTAAAGAAAGAAATTTACCTGTAGAAATAATCACCGAAGGGAGTATCGTTATTACCGGCTCTCATATCGTTAATAACAAAGAATTATCAGGAATAAATTTAATCCAATTTGAAAGAAATGTTACAATAGATAATAAAACATATGTTAATTTTAAGAATAAAATAGTGGAACACATAAAATTAAGTAAACCTTCCAAAATAACAATACTTGAATTTGTAAGCTCACTTAACTCAGATTTAAAATACACAAATATTGACCACATTGAGCCATATGTAACAGAAGTTAAAGAACACCCGATATTGTGGGGACTATCAACAATTCTATTCATAATTGTAACCACATTCGCCATCATTAAGATATATAAATATTACAAATTATTCAAAGCCAAGCGTACTAACCAAGATGTCATCGAACTCATGGAAGCAACCGAAAGCAGAGCGCACATCCTTATTCAAGAAAGATTGGGACAATCTTCTACTGACTAGGAGGAGAGTTAACACGATCGACTTCCAAGATCGATTCCCACGGTCAGTTTACAAATCAATTCCCACGATCGACGCCTTAAAGTTACCCACAGAAGACACCCGAACCAAACCACATGTGCGCATAATGATAGGACGAAATCCGATCCAAGCCACTCGTACGCAGGACGAATGTGACGATAAATAATCTGCTCTAGATAATTTACGATCACCCACTTGACAGCGTCACCAGCGCAACCAAATAACAACCCCAAAACATACACCACTCAAACATATAAATAGACAACACAATCACCAGGGAGTCAGTTCAACCCTCAGCCGACAACAGACAGGTCATACAATTTAAGTATTTTAATAAAATAAAAGTTGATTTTGTTAAAAGTTGTTGTGTAAAATTAATTTATTATAACAATCACAAGAGCTCCTTGGAGGTATATAATTTATAATAATAAATAATTCAATATTTCCATTTATCGCCAACGAAACAATCAGTTGATCGATATCATAATTAGTTGTAGATATAGTATTAGAGTTTAGTTTGACTTCTCTACATGACAAGGAAGAACGAATGGCGATTAGAACACCACCCCCTCTGTCCATGCCAGTAGATAAGTAAGATCTATCTTTTCTAAATACAGTGTAATCTGAGTTTAATAATTCGGATGTTAATTGTTTTTCAGTTAACCAAGTTTCAGTTAATAATATAATATCATATGAACAAGATGCTAAAGTAAGATACAATGAATCTAGCTTGGTTCTTATACCTCCTACGTTTTGATAATAAAATGATAAATTACTTGATGGAGCAGCAGCGTTGAATCCATTTAAAGATGTATTTGAAGGTCCGGGAGCGGTTTTTAGTTCATAGTTTATTACGTCAAATTTACAGGATGGGTTGCATCGGCGTTTTTTGGATGATAAATGAACTTTTTCACCTTAACGAACATAGGCCATATAGAAGAGTCACTCATGAGTTTATTGTAGCAATCAGAGGGGACACTCAGTTTAAAATTCACATGAGAAACATCGCTTAAGGATAATCCTTTTTTAATTAGTTTAAAACATTTAAAATAGTTTTTGGGAATATTAGACTGAGCATATATGTGATTAATTAAGTCTTCAGGTTTGGTGTCTACATTAAATTTCGAAATGTGTAACCAAACGGAAGATGTTAACGTATTTAAATCACTAATTCCACTACCCATTAAACAATCATTTCGATGTTTATTAATTCTATTCTGTCTCCTAGAATTAAGGTTTTCATTATTTATGTTGATATTTACATTTTTTTTATTAAAAAGATCGTTTAGCATTGGAGTAGAGATGGGTTTAGAAGCAGCAGGAGGGCCATCACCAGCGTTGTCGACGAAACCATCAACAGCAGTATCACCGCCAATAACAACATCAACAGCAGCAGCAGCGCGGGGTGCATCGCCATCAGCAGTGGTAGTCGCAGCGGCAACGAAACTGATATCGGCAACCTTATTAGCACCAACAACATCCAACTCAATATTTTGGTTTTCTTTTTCGCCATTCTTTCTATCGTCACTGAATTTATGTTTGTTGATAAGTGCAGGAGATGAGACCTGAGCAGCTGTGTTAAAAAAAACCGGTTTGTTTTCGTAGTTCCCATTTAAACTCTTGTTCTTGTTCATACCAGTGGACGGTGGACGAGAGTTTGGAGTCAGAGCAGTTGATTTAGATATTGATGAGTGAGATAATTTCCTTTTGTGCAAGGTGAGAGCAAGGGGACACTTTTTATTTTGGCTATTATTCGTCGTAAGGTCAATAACCGCTTCTTTGGTCATACTTCTTGTTGACACACCTACTTCACTGTTTTTATTGCACAAATAGGGAAAATCATTCTTTAGGCAGTTTAAATTTAAAAGAACACCATGCACTAAATTATCAATTGTTATAGATCTAGGTTAGGGAAATATAGAGGGCGTTGGAAGCGAATAGATGGAGGGGTCCAGGAAGTGACAGGGATTTAAGGAAGGAAACGGAAATGGAAAAGGGATGGAGTGTTATGTGTGAGGAGCATGGCATGCTTGCGTCGCACGGCTCTGCTCGCCGGATGGGGTGGTTCTTGTCCTACACACATAACAAGATCTACCACAAAACATTGAACATGCCAAAACAAAAAAACTTACTTTTTTTTTTGACAGCGGACGGACGTCCACCATACTGAAGGGGATGCTGATGTTGTTGCATCTAGGGCCAATTCCCACCCTTCCTGGAAGTTTTCGGCCGAATTTTAAACTTCCCTAAAGTTTATTTAGCTGCCGTTGACTAGACCATGATCGCCGAGAGAACCGTAGCAGACCCTATGCACCCCCTGAAAATCCTACTAGAACACCATCATGCTCATTCAAGCAAAATCAACACCAAAAAAAAACTTGGTTTAATCAACTTGGCGTGATGTACAGCTTTTATTAAACAAATTTTACCTTAAATATTTTGAAATGCTGTTATACAAATGTCTTTTAACATTACTAAAGTGGTATTACTATAATTTAAAAAAAATAATAATAACAAAAAGGTAAATCTCCCAAAAGAAAACTGGTACCTGTATTTTTATTCCCAGTGTACTATTTATGTGATTCTACCCGTGATCCTAAAATGAGCTCGTTTTAGAGGACTGTGACTTCATTTGGTCAAATATGACTACGAAGGCAACCAAAAAAAAAATATATATAAGGGAAACTTACCACACTAGCTAAACATGAGTGTATGCGCTAAACAAACAAAAAAAAACTAAGGAATTACGTTAATGACAATCAATCTATGTTAAATAAATAAGTGGACAAAAAGAAAAAAAAAATATATAAGAAAATAATAATAATAAATAATAGAAATAAATTAAATAAGAAATATCACGCCAAAAAAAAGAACAAACAAAAAAAAAATTTAAATATGCCCAAAAAAACTTTGGACGATCCTCGGGTGTTGTTTTGTTTTTAGACCCGACTGTTGGCTGGTGTCTTATACTTTGACAACATTTCCTTCTTTTTTTTTTTTTGTACCCACTGTATACGCAGGCAATATTATGTGGTAACTTTCTGGGGTGATTTCTGCTTTTCTTCTCGTATGGATGCCAAAAACACGAGTGTAGGTCGTTTTATGACGCCGAATTAAACCAATTACGCGTTAGCTCAGCATTATTCGCGCTGATTCTAGGGCTAGGGCTAATAAGAGGTCATTTAGTTAGGGTCACCTCTAGCGCTAACTATGTCGTTGGCGATTTTGGATTGGTGACGTCACTCCGACCGGATTTTAAAACGGTTGGCGGCCACGACGTAGCTATGACCGCCAATACGCCAAATTTGTCAATTTTCCCAATTCGTGTAGGGGCACAAACCAATTACGAATTCTCTTCTAATATAAAGTATAATTACTTTGCCTATGCCTTTCTTTTCTTTATTTTATTTTTTTGTTATAAAAAATGTCTTTTATATCAATCACTGTACTGCACTTTTCGCGATCTTAATTTGGCGACCGTCTGTACTTAGTTGTCGGAGGCAAGTGCTCGACAGTGCTTTGTTCGTGGGTCGTAATCGCACCCTCTCCTTTGATTATAGTTCCTAATCATCCGATCCTTTGTTAACCTTTCTTATATTATTGAATTTATTGCCTTCCTTTCCTTTTTCCTCAACTCCCAAAGAGAACCCTCAGAGAATTTCAATTCAAACCTCTCTCAACGAACATCGCTACATTACCGATAGAAAACGTAACGCGATAAAATTTCTTGTCCTACAGAATGTAAGTAGTATAGTTTTAGGGACCCATCTAAAGCTCTATGTGCGTTCGAATTCGAACTTTAAATGTCAATATATACCAAAACAACAAAACACACGTCAGCTACGACTACGAGCAGATGCCAGTGATTGGGTAGAAGGTAAAAGATTATTTAATTGTGTTTTTTTTTTTTTTTTTTCAGGATTTTGTGTAAGTTAATGACTCTTTCCAGGGAGCCGCAACACAATATTAATTATATAGTCATTTAGCACATTAGTAAGACATTTATCACATTTGATAAAGAATTTTTTTTGGATTTAATGGAGTTATAGTCGGTTTTCTTAATTTTTGCACAAGTAAAATGCAATAAAGAATTGCAGACACCACACGAAAAATAATCGGTGGGTTCAGCTTTGTTACATAAAGCACAACTAGGCATACTGAGAAAAATTAAAAAAAAAAGCGACTGATGCATACGAGAGTTATATATAATGGTACACATATGTGTATACCAAAAACCCAAGAGGTTTCCCACATCACGTATGACAATGCCCAGTGATATAGTTATTAGTCATATCCATACAAATTTATACCTCATATATGTATGTATCTCTTAAATGCATTTGACTCGCCGCTAAGCAAGCTCATAAAGATAAACACACATTCTGCATATATTATTTTTGCATTATTTAATGCATTAAACGATCGCGAGCGATTACCCCAAAAATATTACGAAGGGCTTAAGTTGCACTATGCATGCTGCTGCAATATGCCAAGTGCATAAGAATTTTAAGTGGATAAAAATAATGCCTATATGCTGATATGCGCCAGCGAGGTGTGAGGTAATTAGGGTTCAATTATCGAAGGTCGGAAATTTGAGTAGATTGAACATTGAAACAAATTGACAAAGAATATTTTGAAATGTTTTTCTCCTGGAACCTTTTACCGAGTAAAGATTGTTTTATTTTTACGAGCAACTCGCTCAACTTTAACTATCTTTTATTCGGCCCGCTCTATTAACATAGCGTTCGTCGCTAATAGAGGTAAACGACAGCAAAATAGCTAACGTTTTGGGTCGAAGATTCCTTCAGGAATTATTACATGGCGATCCTGCCAGGAGAAGACGACTTCTCTCTAAAAATTCAGGGACAAATTGCAGTACCAATACCCAGTCCAGCTAACCACAAGGAAGTATTGGCCATAGCCGCCTACTACTTGAAACATCAGGGATTAAGCCTGTTATTGCACAGCACGACGTCCAGATACAGTGGGTCCCTAAGGCTCACAATCGCAGAATATAAAAATCGCCAGCTGCGTCACATGGAGGCCGAGAAAACCATCCCGCATCCTACGGCACCTATCTCCAAGAGAGGAGTAAAAGCCGTTAAACAAAAACAGCACATACGGTATCTTTACCCAGCACAAGCGCAGACGACCGGAAGAAAAATCTACGTGAAATTAAGTCCATCCGAAAGTCTTTAAGGCAAGGCCGATGAGCAAAAAAGGCACAAAAGAAAAAAGAAGAGGCGGAATTCCATAATCTATCTGCGAGAATTTCAAGCCAGATAGCCCGGAATGGGAAGCAAGGAAAGTTAGGCTGAGGTAATAAAATAGCGCTGCAAATCTAAGCCGGAACCAACCAGACCATACTGCTGTCATGATTGGACTCATGTTTGAAACCGCCATGCTAGTAGGATTAGCCTATTTAGGACTTCAGCATTTCCGAAGAAAACTTATCTCTGATGTCACCAACCATAAGGGGTCTAACACCTACAATTTAAAACTTTATTTTTTATTAAATCCAAATAATTTCTTACTAAATTTAATTATATAATTTTTTTTTAAATCAAAATCGTTTAAACGTAGACTAAGTTGAATTTATAATAAATCGTACTTAAACTCATATTTAACTCCGTACACAAATAATTCTTAAGGTAGGCAACGAGATCGATGAGTTTCCTTGAGGTAGACGAAGCCCTTGAGCAACTTGAGAAGTGCTACGATAGTTTGAAAAAGTCACCAAACCGCACTAGGACTCCCGAGAACACTGAGAAAAAGCTCCAACAAATCCAGATTCTTTCGAACACCTTCGCCGACATTTTTGAAGAAATTAATCAAAAATTATTAAGCGAGCTAGAACTCAAAACGTATTGGTACTCAGGTCAACGAGTACAAGTTAACTCGGAAGATATACTAAATAAAAGTATCCGGTACATAGCCCCAGATCCACCAAAACTTGTCATTATGAGGTGGTGAGGATTTCAGCTTCAATACGGCTCAAAAACTGCCGACATTGACGTTTGACGACGACAGGAAACGAACCGAAAACTTACGCGACTATTTAAACAGTATTGCATTTTATCACGATACTTAGACTGACCCTGGTAGAACTACTCTAATTAGATTTATCCTAAAATGTAGAATTCAAGAGAAAGCCCTTACAGAACTAGGAAGTAGCACTATTCAGAACCTTGCAAGCCTTAAGAAAACCTTGCTTGAAAATGTGGAGCAACTCAGGGTAGCCGACCAGAAAAAGACTTCATTACAGACTGTTGCTCCACGGCAACTTGGTTAACGATTTACAGTTCCACGTACGCTGTTAGAAAAAAACCCGACAATTCACCCTTTACATTTGTTCGGTTAATTTAACTTAATAATATTTTACAATATAAAGAGATTGTGTCTACACGAGTGTGTTCACGGCGGTGGTTCTCTGCTCACTGATTCGATTCTCATTGAGGAAACGTCATTCCCAGTCCAGCAAGTCCCAGATATGTGTTGATTTTAGTACCTTGTACCATAATTTCCCGCCGAGAGTGCAGACGATGGCAATGATCGTATATATCTTCGCCATAGTTTCGTCTGTGGTCGACTTTCGATGTTGTTCCCCTTTTTATCGCACCATGCAGGTCAAGTGGGCGATGCATCAATTGCTTAATTGCTTTGTTTTTCATGTCAGCCAACAACGGGTCAGGCTGCAACATAATATTCAGATTGTTTGTAAAGGGTGATTTTTTAAGAGGTTTAGAACTTTTTTTTAAAAAAAAACACAAAAAATTCGAAAAAATTAATGAAATATTTATTTGAATCGATAGTTTGAACCTTGCAATTTAATGTTTAAAGATAATTTCATGCAAATGTTGACCGCGGCTGCGTCTCAGGTAGCCCATCCGCTGAGTCCAATTTTGGCATACTCTTTCACACATATCGGCCGGTATCTCACGAATGAATGCATGGATGTTGGCTTCCAGTGCGTCAATCGAAGCGGGCTTGTCCCTATACACATTAGCCTTGGCATACCCCCACAAAAAATAATCTAATGGTGTCAAATCGCACGATCTAGGCGGCCAATTGACCGGCCCGAAACGTGAAATTAACTGTTCACCAAACTCGCCTCGCCGGTAAGTTCATCTACCTTTATCCGAAGATTGGGCACCTTGTCGTGGTGGGGCGGCTTAAGTAGATTAACAGGATGCTAGACCAGGGTAGTGGCCCAACTCCTCTGGTAGAGCTGAATGTGAATTGAAGAACCAAGACTCAATCCGATCAATCGATCAACCCTTAAACTCCAAGATGACTAGTCTGCAATGTCGAGGGAGCTGTGATGAGGTAGGTAAAACTACTTGTTCACAGGGTTCAGGGGTAATTGAACCGCTAATGGAGACTCCTCAGGGGCAGCTCAATCCTCTGTTGTAATTTAGTTGAGTAGGATAGGTATTGGGGATCTCTGCCTATTCGGTCCGTTTAATTCTCCCCTACTCGTGGGTACATATATGGACCTAAATTTAAATAATAAAAATAATATTCCTTCGGAAAACGAGGTGGAAGGCTTAGGAGGGGTCGAGAAGGCGCTGGAAAGTGCTGACATGAACCCGAATAAGCTCGAGGGGTCAGTGGACTCTGATGGGAAACCAAAAGAGTTAGCAGACCAATCGTCAGTGGAGGTGGACAATGCGGGGCAGAAATGCGCCAAGAGGTCAGCCGGAACTGCGGAAGCCGGATTGGAAGAGGAGAGAAGTCCCGACTCCGAGCGGAAGTTGCACCAGCAACTGAAGCAAAGAATGAAGAGGGTCAGAAGGAGGCAAAGATTGGCCTTGGCCAAATCTGTCTCGGCGAAAGGCATAAGTAAGTCGGTTGAGGAGTTGACTGAAATGGTTGCCAACTTGACGTCGACCGAAACCTCTCCAGAAGACGGTGGATCTAGGAAACGGTTCAAATGTTCCGGGACCATGAATCCACCTAAAACTGTGAAGAAGGGGACGGAAGGCGGAAGGGAAGACGGACAGTCTGTACAATATGGGGTCAGTCTACAGGTACCACACTCCAGTGGTTATGTGGATGGACAACATTTACAACGGACTATTAGTCAACCCGGAAAGCAGAAATTGTGCAAGGCCGAGCAACCTGGACCAAGCAAGGTAAAGCGAAAGCTGAGCCAAGCTATGGGAAGGAGAGTAAAGCAAGCAGATGCTGCAAAGCCTTACGCTAGGAGTGAGAGAGCCAAAGTTGACAAGGGTGTAAAAACCTTTGCTCAGACAGCGGCGAACGATCTCCAAATGGGTGTTGCCGACATGAGTCGAGAGGGGGGGATAGAAGCTTCACAGTTGAGTATTTTCAAGAATGCTCTGCTGAGGGCTCTTGACTTACTTCCGACAAATGCAGGTGATATCGGTGTAAAGGAGATAACCTTGGAGGAAGGGATTATAGCAATAAAATGCGTAAACCAAGAAACCAAAGGGTGGCTATGTGAGACTGTAGGGAAGATGACCGACCTATGGGAGGGAATCAACCTTAAAATAGACAGGCTTCACATACTAAAGGATGTGGAAAGGTTGATAATCTTCGTTCCCGGTGAACCCGTGAGCAAGGATGTCATCCTTGCCAGACTTTGTCGTCAAAATTCCTGTGTGAAGGACACTTCGAAATTGAGGGTTATTCATGTGGGAAGATATGATGACAAAAAAATTGGTGGAACCAAGCTGACGATCTGGTGTCCGAGGGAGGAAGCGAGGCTGGTTAGACAAGCAGGAGATAGACTCTTTTGCGGGTTGGACATAGCATTCGTGAAGTTCCAAAGATCATCGGAAAAGACTCAACCTGGAAAGCCACCCGGTAGGGCGACGAAGTGATAGACACCATGGAGATGGGATCAACACAAGTCGGGCGGGAGGTGGGCCCGTACCGGGAAAAGCTGAGGGTGATTCAATTGAACCTTCATCACAGCAAAGCAGCATCGGCAATGATGACTAAGTGTTTTGATGAGGATTCGTTTGATATAGCCCTGATACAGGAGCCTTGGATCTTTAGAGGAAAGATTAGAGGACTCCCAAATAGCATGGCTGAGTTGCATTATGCACAAACTAGCGGAAGAATTAGGTCCTGTATCTTGGTGAGGCACGGAGTTCAAGCATATAAATTGCCGGATCTGTGTGCCCCAGACCTTGCAACAGTACGAGTAGGATCAGGTGCGGGAAGTTTTGTCATAGCATCTGCATACCTGCCGTATGATTCTCCAGAACCTCCTCCGACAAGAGAGTTAGAGTCTTTGGTGAATGCATGCAGGAACAGGAACGAGGATCTAATAATTGGTTGTGATGCCAATGCACATAATACAGTGTGGGGCAGCACCAACGATAATTACAGAGGAGAAGCCTTATTCGAATTTGTATCATGCAAGGATCTAGCTATCTTAAACCGGGGAACAGAGCCAACCTTCGTCGATGTGAGACGAATGGAAGTGATCGATGTTACCCTGTGCAGTAGCCAGATAATTGAAAGAATATCAAATTGGAGGGTAATGGATCAGGCTACATTGTCGGATCACAGAGCCATTTCATTTGATGTTCGCTATGGATCTAAAAGGAAAAAAGATCGGAAATACATCAGAATTCCGAAGAACACAGATAGGATAAAATACCTTGAAGTGTTGGAGGAAAAACTGAATGTAATGACATTCGGAATACCGAAAAACACTTGGCATGTAGAATCACAGTTGAAGCATCTGCAATCAGCTGTTGAAGTTGCGTACCGAGTGGCTTGTACACCTACATTAGTGGAAAAACAAGATCCTGCGCCTTGGTGGTGCCGGGAACTTGAAAAGCTAAAAAAGGCTGCGAGGAAGGCCTTCAATCACGCCATGAGGAGGGGAGAACCCGAAGCATGGGATGAATATAAGGCGAAAAAGAAAGAGCTAAACGTTACTCTGCGACGACGTAAAAGGGAGTCATGGAGGGACTTTTGCTCGAGTATGAGGAGTACATCTGAAGTCAGTAGACTACAAAAGATTGTCTCGAGAGATCCAGTTTCTAAGATCGGACTCATTCGTAATAGAGCGGGGGAGATGGTGGAAACACTGGATCACACAAATGAGGTCCTAATGGAGGTACACTTTCCAGGAAGCTATAAGTCAGCTCAGCCCTGGGCTCCAAGGAAACAAGGAGCGAACAGGAAGGATAGGACGGAAGCAGAACGGATCGTGACACCAAAAGCGGTCAAGGGTGCGATAGCAACATTCTCACCCTTCAAAACTGCGGGGCCGGATGGTATATTTCCAGGTCTAATGCAATGGGGTATAGACCTAATTGCACCAAGGCTCAGGAATATATACGTTGCATGCCTAGCAATAGGCTATATCCCGATAACATGGAGGGAAGCAAATGTGGTCTTCCTTCCAAAACCGGGAAAAAAGGACTACACCGAGGCAAAGTCATTCAGACCAGTCAGCCTAACATCCTTCCTGTTAAAAATAATGGAAAGGGTGATGGTGGACTATATGGAGAGTACTGCGCTTAAGATGTATCCTTTAAATAGTAGACAGCATGCATACAGGGTAGGTATGTCTACAGAAACAGCGCTACACCAAGTAGTACGCGTTGCGGAGGAAGAGCTAAATACCGGGGGCATTGCGATGACCACTATAATGGACATTGAAGGTGCCTTCGATAAGATATGCTTTGAAAGTCTGAAACAAGCCTTGGAAAAACGTAGGGTTAACCCACTGGTGGTAAGATGGGTGGACAATATGTTGAATACGAGGGCGATTAATATTCAGACGGGAACCTCAAAACTCAGAGGAAGGGTTAGCAGAGGTTGCCCACAAGGAGGTGTTCTCTCACCTACACTGTGGAATATCACTGTGGACTCTCTTCTCGACAGACTCGAGGCGACGGGCATTCACACAGTGGGATATGCCGACGACATAGCAATAATGGCCAGAGGCAAATTCATGGACGTCACAGCAGATATCATGAGGAATGCACTCAGAGTGGTTGAGCGGTGGTGTCTGGAACAAGGGCTCTCCATTAATGCGGCGAAAACAGATCTAATAGTCTTCACTAGGAAGAGGAAAAATCTGGAATTTCGGCCCTTAACACTTTTCGGATCGGAACTAACAATGACTAAGAAGGTTAAGTATCTGGGAGTCTACCTAGATACTGGACTTACTTGGAATTACCATGTTGAGGAGAAGGTCCGGAAGGCAAAGAGGGTACTACATCAGTGCAAACGTGTATGTGGACAGAGGTGGGGACTCTCGCCTAGGTCAGCATACTGGATGTATACGATGATAACTAGACCCATTATCACGTACGCCTCGGTTGTATGGTGGGCGAAAGCCTCTCAGAAAACTGTGAGGAAGCACCTGGATAGGGTTCAGCGTTTAGCATGTATGGGAATTACAGGTGCAATACGTACAACCCCAACATGCGCATTGGAAGTCATCATGGGGATATTACCGCTTGACTTATTTATTAAGAAAACAGCGGCCCAAACGGCACTTCGCTTGCATCGAGATGCGAAATGGCACCATCGTGGTACGATCTATGGACATAGGAAGATCCTGGAACTTGTTAAAAACGAGATTAGGGAGCTAAACATGCCTATGGATCGAATAACAAGGGTGCGTATTATGGAAAGAAATCACAAAACTCGTATTGAGAACGGATTACTTCCAGAAAAAAGAAATGGTGAAATAGTGATTTTCACGGATGGATCCATGATGGATGGCGGGGCGGGGGCCGGTATCTATTCAGAAGAGCTGGAACTTGCCCGTCACATTAGCCTCGGGAAATACACTTCAGTATACCAGGCTGAGATGATTGCCTTGCTTTATGCGTTGGACTACTTGCTTGAGTGTCAGGTGGAAGGAAGAAATATCCTCATAGCACTGGACAATCAGGCGGTGATCAGATGCATGGAACAAACAAACATCACAACATCACTGGCACTGGAATGCGTACTTAAACTCAATAAGTGTTCATCTAAAAATGAAGTAACACTGACTTGGGTACGAGGACACATAGGGATCGAAGGCAATGAAAAGGCGGACTCCCTTGCAAAACAGGGGTCAACTGAAAAGTTGCTGGGACCAGAACCATTCTCTTCAATTGGCAGAGGAATGGTTGAACAGCTTGTCCACAAATGGATCACGGCAGAACACCTGAGAAGGTGGTCAACCGTGGAACAATGTAGACAAGCTAAAATGGCAATAAAGTGGCCGACCTGCTCCACTCAAAGAAGTGTTCTAAGCATGAGTCGAGGAACATTGAAATGGGTGGTGGCTTTGTCTACAGGACATGGTAATTTCAGGTATCACTTAAGGAAAATGGGCCTTATAGAGGATGATACTTGTAGACTATGCCTGGAGGAATCTGAGACAGCGGCACATATACTGTGTCAATGCCCGGCATTGGCTGGCAGAAGAATGAGGATCTTGGGACATCAATGGGTCGAGACCCAGTCGATGAAACGGATCTCCCATAAACAGATGCTAGCGTTAACACTAGGAATTGAGCCCAGAGGAGAACTGTGGAGAAATCCAGAGAGTCTCTCTGAGTAAGATTTACAGTGGTAGAGAGACGAAAAGAGACCCGACAATGGTGGTCTGATTCGATTATCTCTCGAAATATATATATAAACTCGCCTCGCAATTGCGCCATTGTTTCGCGTGCTGTGATGCATGTGGCACCGTCTTGTTGAAACCACATATCATGCAAGTCAAGAACTTCCATTTCGGGCAAAAAAAAGTTTGTTATCATCGCTCGGTAGCGTTCACCATTGACAGTAACGCTGCGATTCGCATCATCTTTGAAGAAATATGGCCCAATAATGCCGCCGGCCCATAAACCGCACCAAACAGTGGCTTTTTCGGGATGCATTGGTAGCTGTTGCAATGCTTCTGGCTGATCTTCACTCCAAATGCGGCAATTTAGCTTATTTACGTACCCATTCAACCAAAAATGAGCCTCATCGCTGAACACAATTTTTCGATAAAAAAGCGGATCCTCGGCCAGCTTTCCAAGAGCCCATTCACCAAAAATTCGGCGTTGTGGTAGGTCGGCTGGCTTTAGTTCTTGCACCAGCTGTATCTTAAAAGGCTTTACGCCCAAATCCTTCCGCAAAATTTTCCACGTAGTGCTGTAACAAAGCCCTAACTGCTGGGAACGGCGCCGAATCGACATTTCGCGGTCTTCTGTCACACTAGCTGATACGGCCGCAATATTTTCTTCACTACGCACAGTACGTAAACGTGTTGGTGGTTTAATGTCCAACAAAGTAAATTTGGTTCGAAATTTGGTCACAATCTTCCGAATAGACTGCTCAGAAGGTCGAGAATGCCGATCATAAAATGGAAGCAGCGCGCGATGAACATTTCGAACCGAGCACGAATTTTGATAGTAAAATTCAATAATTTGCAAGCGTTGTTCATTTGTAAGACGATCCATGGTTAAATTGCAAACCAAACTGAAGCTGTTTGACAGTGACACAAGGTACTAAACACACGTCAGCTGTCAAAACCAGTGTTGCCAAAACCAAACCAGCTAAAAAATCACCCTTTATTATGTCAGCCGGCAGTGGGTCAGGCTGAAATATAATATTCTTCTGTTTGTCGGCGCTTCGTTATTACGATGTGTTACACTATGTTGGCGACTGTGTTCGCGTAACGATAACTTTGTCGTGCCATTGTGTTTTAATCTGGGACCGATGGCATGGGATCGTATAACAATAATTTGTCATACATTGTTTTGTTATTGATTTGTTTTTGTTTGACTTCATGTTCATGCACGTCGCAACATCCTCCCCCCCGCGAGGCGAGGGTTGTCCAGTGGTCATAAAAATAAAAGAAAAAAAAAAGAAAAGTGCGTTGGCTTATGTTGGAACATATTTTCTAGAACTACTACTTATGGATATCTATAACTAAACTAAAAATCTCAAAATAGTATAGGATTCGTATTGACTTATTTACTTGGTAATAATTGGTAATTTGCATATCTTTGCGATTGGTCTGACATAAATATCTTTCGCCGTTTTCACTGAGACTACGTGTGTCAATCCGTCCGCTCCCGGTTTTGTGTTGACGATTCGTCCCACCGGCCATAGCGTTTGAGGCAATTGATCGTCCTTCATTAATACCAACTCGCCGATGTTTAGATTCGTTGAGGGGGTCTGCCACTTTGGTCGTTGCTGTAATCGTGCTAGATATTCTGTTCTCCAAATTTTCCAGAAATCTTGCATTATTTTCTGCATTAACTGCGTTTTCCTTACATTCAGTGACATCTTTCTCTGGCATTGTATTTAGAGCCGATCCGATAAGGAAATGTCCGGGAGTTAGGACCTGCAAGTCTTCGCAGTCCTCTGATAGTGGACATAATGGTCGTGAGTTGAGACACGCTTCAATTTTAGTCAAAGTGGTGCACAATTCTTCAAATGTCAACGTTTAGTTCCACATAATTCGATGCAAGTTGAACTTTATTGATTTCACCCCGGCTTCCCACAATCCACCAAAGAGTGGTGCTGACGGCGGGTTAAAATGCCAGGTGGTGCCATTCGCAGTTAATAGGTCGTTAATTTCGGCATTCTATTGCTTGGTCAATTGCTTCAATTTCGGCGGTCATCATATTCTAAGCTCCTACGAAGATGGTTCCGCAATCGCTATACACATTTGCTCGGATTCCTCTTCTATGCTATGCTATGGATCGTTTGAATGCTGCTAGAAATGCAGCTAAGCTATAGTCACTCAACAGTTAAACGTGAATAGCTTTAGTACACAAACAAATAAATATGGTATAATCTATCCTGGAATTACTCAGAAAATTAAAGATTAAATTTGCCTGGTTATTTTCCACATCTTTATTCTTTTCTCAAAATAAAATGGAGAGAGCGAGTGACAGTTCCACTCGTTCCTCCTACATTATTTTTAAGTGATGCCAAGTCACTCTTACAATTTGGTTATTACAGTTCGCCCACTCTGACCATACAATCGACCTCGATTGTGTTGCCTTCCAGATATAAACTATTTTGGTCAACATTTTTACCGAACTCAGCCCATTTCTTTAATCTACTCGAATCTAAAATGCCATGATATAGTATCTGCGTCACTTGGAAACCCTCAATGTCTTCTACTACGATATTTAGGTATTAATTTCTTGTTAGTTCCAATGGAGGTATCTACATTCTTAATTACAACAAAATCACCGACTTCAAATTGTTTGGCTAGGGTATGATGTTCGTTGAAATAGTGCAGATTGTACATCTGGGACTTCTTGATTGCTTCAGACGCTTCACTTCGCATCTTAACTAAATCTACCCTATCGACATCTGTATACTTCTCATCCAAATACTCCGTCAGCTCGTCGACAATACGCCCCTTTGTTCAACTCCGAACAACAACTTGCTCGGGGAGACTCTGGTGCTTGTGTAATTAGTGTTATTTGTGGCATATTCTACCTGAGTGAGTTTTTTCCGCCAGTCAGCATGCTCGGGGGACTATGTCAACTTTGCTAACATTGCCTTCATATCGCGGTTAACACGCTCAACTTGAGCATTCGACTGTGGAGATACTACAGCAACTTTGACATGCTCAATATTACGCCCTTTCGTAAAACTAACAAACTCATGAGAAGTAAAACTTGTACCTCGGTCACTTATAATTCTACGCCGGCGACTATAAAAGTCAAAATATCGCTCAAGAGCTTTAATTGCTTCCCTTGTTCCGGGAGTATTTACGGGGTATAGTTTGACAAACTTTGTAAAACCGTCTATAACTACAAGAACGTATTTACTTCGCGAATTAATTGATGGCAGCGGACCGAAATGGTCGATATGTATCGTATCGAAAGGCTCTGCCCACTTTGTTATACTGTACAAACACAGTTCGGTATTTCTATGAGGTATTGAATTGTATATACACTTCAGGCAATTTCTAATAACTCGGGTCAATTTTACTTTCACATTAGGAATCCAGTAATGTTTCAGAAGTTGATTAGCGCATTTGTCAATACCTAAATGACCATGTTTTTCATGTATCGATCGCATAACGTTTTCTTCGAGTTCCTTAGGAACATAAAGTTGGCGCCTATTCTGCTGCCCCACACGGAAAACTAAACCATCCTCCAAGACATACCCAGACAACTCACTCTCCTCTAATTGGTCTCTGATTGTCTGTACGTTTTCATCGCGCGATTGAGTAATCTGAATGTTTTTGTTCAACTCTTCAGTCGTCACTGCCGCGGCAATAGCGACACGGCTAAGCGCGTCAACATGTGCCATTCGTTCACCTTTCCGATGCTGTACTTGGTAGTTATAATTCTCAAAAGTCAGCGCCTACTTTGCTACCCTAGGATTCACATCCTTTTTTCGTAAGGTTTGAGAGCTTCACAATCAGTGACATAAATAAACGGCAAACGGTCAAGAAAAGTATTAAAGCGTTCCAGGGCATAAACTACCGTTAACGTTTCTAACTCAAAAGTAATTAGTCTGGATTCCGCGATGGTCTCTTTCCTAGAAAAAAAGCGACTGGGTGAAACTTATTATCATCTTGTTTTTGCGTAAGGACCGCACCAAAACCATGTGAGCTT
Organism: Cheilosia variabilis; assembly: GCA_951230905.1. Classification (NCBI taxonomy): domain Eukaryota; kingdom Metazoa; phylum Arthropoda; class Insecta; order Diptera; family Syrphidae; genus Cheilosia; species Cheilosia variabilis. Next base: position 95,955,788 of record OX579676.1, on the reverse strand, counting down.
GCTTCGCAATGCAACTCAGTTTCTCGCTTAGGGTCATAAATTGCCAACACTGGCGAACAGACCAACCTATCTCTCAACTGTTCAAAGGCAGCATTACACTCATCGGTCCAAACAAACTTAGCATACTTCTTTAATAAGTTCGTCAACGGTCTGGCTATACACGAAAACCCGGGGACAAAGCGCCGGAAATAAGAAAACAGGCCGTTGTATCTCTGGACTTCTTTCGCATTTCAGGGCATCGGATATGTTCGTATTGCCTCTAGATGATTATCATTAGGACGGATTCCCTTTCCACCTATATGGTAACCAAGGCAATCAACCCCGTTATACGCTAACTTACACTTCACTTAATTCTAAGCCGGCTTCCCGCAGTAATCGGAACACTTTACTAAGAATCTCAATGTGCGTTTGCATGTCTCTAGTTGGAATGGAGATATCATCGATATATACAATGACTAACCCCTTAACGATCAACGGCTTTAAGGCTAAGTAGATATATCTCTGAACAACATCCGGTGCATTTTTGAGACCAAAGAGCATATAGACATATTCAACTTGTCCAAAAGGTGTGACAAAAGCAGTATATTTCACTGATTCTTCAGAAAGTTTAATGTGATGGAATCCGTCTTTCAAGTCCAAGGTGGTAAAAATGTTTTTATTGGCAAAATATTCTAAACAGTCCTCTATAAGTGGCAAAGAAAAATTATCTCGGGTCGTATGCTTGTTAAGGGCACGATAATCCACACACGTACTTCGCCATTCTTCTTCCTAACTAGTACAAAGGCTGATGCGTAAGGGGAGTCGCTATGTCTAATAACAGCCTTTTCCAAAACTCTGTCAATTGTATTCTGAACTTACGTTCGTTCATAACAAGAGAGCCGCCGGGGTGAGCAAAATATTGGCACGTCCTTTGTCAAACTTATCTCCATGGAATAATCCATCGGTTTTAATTCTACTTTGAACTTCGAATAGTGTTCCTCAAAAGCAGCTTTGATAGCACTTGAATGAGTTGCATCCAGACATTCGTTTATGTTCATTTCATAATTTACCCCTATACCAACCCCAACTGCACTTACTAATAAACCTAGATCAACAAAATTCCTCATATCTTTATCGCCTTTAAGTTCTACTGATTCTAATTCTGATACATCATAAATGTGCGCAACACTAACATCCTCCGTTGGAACTTCGATTCTAATTTCATCTGTGACTTTGATATCGTTATTGTGTTTATTAGCTGAGTCGGTTTTATTAATAACATCTACTTGGTTTGGATTTTTTAACAAATTAAAGGACATAAGTGAGCTGATCGTTTCATTCGACAAATTAAATGTTTTATTCTGTATTTCACGTTTTCTTAATTTCAACAAAAGGCCACGGTTATAAACTTTCTTCAAGTGGCATAAATAAAGATTAAATTTGTGTAAGGCATCCCGCCCGATAAGAAGGGTCACCACCGACTCGTCAGCTGGAAGTACAATGAATTCATGAACTATTATTTTCTCTCGAAATCTAACTTTACATTTTATAGTGTCATATATAGGTACATAAAAACGTATTCCCCATCGCTCGGTATAATGACTGCCTCTTTTTTTCAAATACGAATGGTACAATGGATCTTCTTATAAAACTAATTGGGCTACAGGTATCAAAGAGAGAAAATAACGACTTAGACTCTGTCCACTTATTCCATTGATTAATGAAGGCAACACTTACTGTTTGGAAGGGCTTTATCTTCTCAGCTAATTCTTCAGCGCCAGACCAGGCTAATGCCTCACCGTCATCTTGGTCTTCGGTATATTCCTTTACGGCAGCAGTCACACGTTTCTTCTTCGGGCAGTTTTGATGGAAGTGTCCCACCTCGTGACAAATAAAACAGGAGTTGATCGGACGCTTTGGCTTCGGGCACTGACTCTGATAGTGCCCGAACTGGGAGCAATTGAAACATCGCACCTGTCCGACATCAGCATTCGGCGCTTGAACGGCGACAGAGGCAGCATTTGACTTCTTTGGAGTTGCAGCGACGTATGCAGCGGAAACAGCAGCTCTCATCGGGGCACTCAGTCGGACACGTCTCTTCTCATAGCGGTTCAATGATAATTTCAACTGTTTAAGAGAAGTGGCACCCATCAATGTAGCAGCGTTACTGCTGCGGTAGTCAATAATGCATTCAATTATGTCGGCTTCGGGAATATTAGCGTGCGAGGCGATTTCTTGCATTTCAATGACGTATCTCTTTACAGATTCTGTGGGTTTCAGCGTGCGTAATTTTAACTGTTGAAATACCTAGTTCATAGTTTGCACGCGGCCAAACTCTTCCATCAGGGCTTCCTTTAGTTCCTCATATGTATGTACGGAAATGGCTCGTAAGAACACTTTGGCAGTACCACTGAGCACACGCCGTATACTCACAAATTTGTCACGATGATTTCCACCCAATACCGTGGGCATTGCTCTACCTTTACTTATTCGGCATCGGTTTGAACCTCTGGTGTTCCTCTCTGCAGTACCTCGTTTTCTGCACTTCGGTCGTCTTCGGGGCGTCGGCTATTTTCTGGACATCGGCGTTCGTCTGGGCGTCGGTTGGCATCGTTTTCTCTGGCGACCATTAACTGGTCGTACAATGGCCGCAATTCGGCCACTGTGGCATCTTCCGCGAACTGCACGTTGGCTTCGGTTAGCGCCTGAATTATTACTTGGCGTTGAACGTAGGCCATTTAATAGGATTTTTATCTTTTTTGATTCTAAATCCCACTTCTGAAATATAATCTATCCTGGGATTACTCAGAAAATTAAAGACTAAATTTGCCTGGTTATTTTCCACGTCTTTATTCTTTTCTCAAAACAAAATGGAAAGAGCGAGTGACAGTTCCACTCGTTCCTCCTGCATTATTTTTAAGTGATGCCAACTCTTACAGTCACTCTTACAATTTGGTTATTAAAATGGAGATGTATGCTTTCAATAGTTTGTTACATCGTCCCTTCCATGCCTTGACTTGTATCGGTCCCGCGAAGTCCAATTCTGTACTTTCGTAAGTCGTTGAATTTCTGCTACTCTATTTGCGACAAATGTCTCACGCTTATGAGGTACTTGTCTTATCCATGCCAACACAATCTGCGAGTCTGTCCAAGTGAATGTTTGCATTTGTTCCAAATGAATTGTCCTCTCCACATGATTCATTAGCTTGGCCAAGAGAAGTGCCCCACATAATTCTAAACGTGGCAGCGTTTCCCTTTTTACCGGAGCCACCTTGGTTTTTGATATTATGAGATTGGTTGTTACTATTCCATGCCCGAATGTAAATCGCTGCAGCATATGCATTTTCAGAGGCAGCGCTGAACCCATGTAGTTGCAACTTAGTGTGGTTACTTGTATCTATCCATCTTGGAATTTGCAACCTTTCCAGCTCTGGCAGCTCATTTCTGAACCTTTGCCATTTCTCTTAGTCTCTGAGTTGACTTCCTAATCCCAGTCAACTTGCTCTTTCCATAAGTTCTGCATGAGTATTTTTGTCTTTATGATGCACGGTGAGATCCAACCCATTGGATCGTATATACGTGCAATGTCTGACAAGATTGTCCTTTTCGTGCATGCTCCTCGTTTCAATCTGATGTAGTTTAAACGTATATAGATCTCGTGCAGGGTGCTATTGTACTCCACTTCCCGAAACTGGCTTCCAAGAATTCGTTAGAATTACCGGCCCATTTGCGTAGAGGAAAACCTCCTAGTGACATCATTCTTATCAATTCCTCTCTCATACGATTTCCTCGGGGATGGAATCTGCTCCGTGTATAACGTCATCCACATAAAAATTATTTTCGGAAATAGTTGCTGCCAATGAAAATCGTTCCCTTCGTCTGCTGCCAGTTGACGTAGTGTTCTAATTGCCAAGAACGGCGCAGCTGCAGTGCCAAAGTTCACTGTCTTTAGACGAAATGGTTTTACTTCTTGACCTTCTCTTCTACTCCATATGATTAATTGGTACATAGCGTCTTTGTTAGCTATCCAAATCTGTCTGTACATCTTATTGATGTCTTGCGAAAACGTAGTATGTGGTCAATGATGTTGTCTTGTTGCTTTGGACCAGTCAGAAAATGATCGTTAAGCAATGAATCGCAAACAATGCGAAGTTTTGTGGTTGTACTTGATTCCTTTAGTACAGCTTGGTGTGGTAAATAGTAATGGTGATGCGCGTTGATCAATTGGACGTTCGGACTTCTTCGATCTGGTCCAATTCAAAATACTCTTCCATACCCTGCTTATATTTTTGGGCGAAATCGGTTTTTTTTTTTTTTATGTTTTTCGAGTTGCAAAAGTCTGGCTAAGGCTGAATTGTATGATCTCCTCATATGTGGACGACGTCCTTTCTTGAACGGCAATGAGACCTTATACCTTCCGTCTAGCAGGCGCTCATGTGTATCGCAGAAATGATCTCACGAGTCTTCTTCCTCGCGGGTAAACACCATCTTCTGTGGGTCCTGTTCAATTTCCCAAAATCTCTGCAGGATCCCTTCCACGTTGTCTGTCTTCGTATAAAATGAGTTCGTAACACGGTTGCCTTCAAAAACTGGGCTGTTCAGCACCCATCCAAATACAGTTTGTTGTGCCATGGGTGTGCCACATTTTCCTTTGATTAGACCTTGTCGAAATTTACTGGGTATACATCACTTCCTAACAATATGTCAATTTTATTTGGTTTATTGGGTCCGCTAGTGCAAGTCCGGATATGTGCGCCCAGTCTGACCTATCCATTTCCTTGCTTGGAAGCAATGCTGTTAATCTGGACAATACTAAAACCTGAATAGTAATGCCAAAATCATGGTCTATTAACGAATGTAAACTGATAAAAGCGCTCGACCTTGAGCAACAATTACTCGCTCCGCCAATTCCTCCAATCTCAGTTTTTTTTGTCTTCCTTAATTTCAGCAATTGAATTGCAGATTCGGTTATGTTCAATGCTTCGGATCCAGGATCCAGTAACTCGCGCCTGACTGATCCATCGCGTTTACCAGCATCGTTGCCAAGAGAACTGTTGGTTGTTTCTTCTCCGGTCTTCCTCCTGCTGCCGTTTGAACTTCTTCCATCACATATGCGTTACAGTTCTGTGCCTCTGGCATTGTTTGCTTGGATGTAAAATAAAGTATGAAGCAACAGCTGGCGGAAAGTTGGAAAACTGGTTTGGGCATGTTCACTGGTTCAGCTCCGATACTTATTGACGAGCTAAGTCCACATTTGTGCAAAGGGCAAAAGAATACATTTATTCCAATCCCGATTCGGGTCCGTGCTGCATTAATTTTTTTTTTGCAACTGGGTCCTTTCAGAGAGATGTGGGCCATTATTTTTCTGCGGCTTTTAGTAGGACTATGGTTTCTCTAGTGGTTTCGGAAGTGGCTGATGTTTTGCAAAACAAAATGATGTCCAAATACATCAAGTTTCCAACCCCTCAGAAATACAATGAGATAAACGAAAAGTTAGTACACGGCTACATCTTTTAGCAATCAATTTTTCACGAAATTCAATTAGATTCAATGAAATGACTGGATTCTCAGGGATTATTGGAGCAGTAGATTGTACCCACGTTTGGATTAAGAGACCTATATATATATATATATTTCGAGAGATAATCGAATCAGACCACCATTGTCGGGTCTCTTTTCGTCTCTCTACCACTGTAAATCTTACTCAGAGAGACTCTCTGGATTTCTCCACAGTTCTTCTCTGGGCTCAATTCCTAGTGTTAACCCTAGCATCTGTTTATGGGAGATCCGTTTCATCGACTGGGTCTCGACCCATTGATGTCCCAAGATCCTCATTCTTCTGCCAGCCAATGCCGGGCATTGACACAGTATATGTGCCGCTGTCTCAGATTCCTCCAGGCATAGTCTACAAGTATCATCCTCTATAAGGCCCATTTTCCTTAAGTGATACCTGAAATTACCATGTCCTGTAGACAAAGCCATCACCCATTTCAATGTTCCTCGACTCATGCTTAGAACTCTTCTTTGAGTGGAGCAGGTCGGCCACTTTATTGCCATTTTAGCTTGTCTACATTGTTCCACGGTTGACCACCTTCTCAGGTGTTCTGCCGTGATCCATTTGTGGACAAGCTGTTCAACCATTCCTCTGCCAATTGAAGAGAATGGTTCTGGTCCCAGCAACTTTTCAGTTGACCCCTGTTTTGCAAGGGAGTCCGCCTTTTCATTGCCTTCGATCCCTATGTGTCCTCGTACCCAAGTCAGTGTTACTTCATTTTTAGATGAACACTTATTGAGTTTAAGTACGCATTCCAGTGCCAGTGATGTTGTGATGTTTGTTTGTTCCATGCATCTGATCACCGCCTGATTGTCCAGTGCTATGAGGATATTTCTTCCTTCCACCTGACACTCAAGCAAGTAGTCCAACGCATAAAGCAAGGCAATCATCTCAGCCTGGTATACTGAAGTGTATTTCCCGAGGCTAATGTGACGGGCAAGTTCCAGCTCTTCTGAATAGATACCGGCCCCCGCCCCGCCATCCATCATGGATCCATCCGTGAAAATCACTATTTCACCATTTCTTTTTTCTGGAAGTAATCCGTTCTCAATACGAGTTTTATGATTTCTTTCCATAATACGCACCCTTGTTATTCGATCCATAGGCATGTTTAGCTCCCTAATCTCGTCTTTAACAAGTTCCAGGATCTTCCTATGTCCATAGATCGTACCACGATGGTGCCATTTCGCATCTCGATGCAAGCGAAGTGCCGTTTGGGCCGCTGTTTTCTTAATAAATAAGTCTAGCGGTAATATCCCCATGATGACTTCCAATGCGCATGTTGGGGTTGTACGTATTGCACCTGTAATTCCCATACATGCTAAACGCTGAACCCTATCCAGGTGCTTCCTCACAGTTTTCTGAGAGGCTTTCGCCCACCATACAACCGAGGCGTACGTGATAATGGGTCTAGTTATCATCGTATACATCCAGTATGCTGACCTAGGCGAGAGTCCCCACCTCTGTCCACATACACGTTTGCACTGATGTAGTACCCTCTTTGCCTTCCGGACCTTCTCCTCAACATGGTAATTCCAAGTAAGTCCAGTATCTAGATAGACTCCCAGATACTTAACCTTCTTAGTCATTGTTAGTTCCGATCCGAAAAGTGTTAAGGGCCGAAATTCCAGATTTTTCCTCTTCCTAGTGAAGACTATTAGATCTGTTTTCGCCGCATTAATGGAGAGCCCTTGTTCCAGACACCACCGCTCAACCACTCTGAGTGCATTCCTCATGATATCTGCTGTGACGTCCATGAATTTGCCTCTGGCCATTATTGCTATGTCGTCGGCATATCCCACTGTGTGAATGCCCGTCGCCTCGAGTCTGTCGAGAAGAGAGTCCACAGTGATATTCCACAGTGTAGGTGAGAGAACACCTCCTTGTGGGCAACCTCTGCTAACCCTTCCTCTGAGTTTTGAGGTTCCCGTCTGAATATTAATCGCCCTCGTATTCAACATATTGTCCACCCATCTTACCACCAGTGGGTTAACCCTACGTTTTTCCAAGGCTTGTTTCAGACTTTCAAAGCATATCTTATCGAAGGCACCTTCAATGTCCATTATAGTGGTCATCGCAATGCCCCCGGTATTTAGCTCTTCCTCCGCAACGCGTACTACTTGGTGTAGCGCTGTTTCTGTAGACATACCTACCCTGTATGCATGCTGTCTACTATTTAAAGGATACATCTTAAGCGCAGTACTCTCCATATAGTCCACCATCACCCTTTCCATTATTTTTAACAGGAAGGATGTTAGGCTGACTGGTCTGAATGACTTTGCCTCGGTGTAGTCCTTTTTTCCCGGTTTTGGAAGGAAGACCACATTTGCTTCCCTCCATGTTATCGGGATATAGCCTATTGGTAGGCATGCAACGTATATATTCCTGAGCCTTGGTGCAATTAGGTCTATACCCCATTGCATTAGACCTGGAAATATACCATCCGGCCCCGCAGTTTTGAAGGGTGAGAATGTTGCTATCGCACCCTTGACCGCTTTTGGTGTCACGATCCGTTCTGCTTCCGTCCTATCCATCCTGTTCGCTCCTTGTTTCCTTGGAGCCCAGGGCTGAGCTGACTTATAGCTTCCTGGAAAGTGTACCTCCATTAGGACCTCATTTGTGTGATCCAGTGTTTCCACCATCTCCCCCGCTCTATTACGAATGAGTCCGATCTTAGAAACTGGATCTCTCGAGACAATCTTTTGTAGTCTACTGACTTCAGATGTACTCCTCATACTCGAGCAAAAGTCCCTCCATGACTCCCTTTTACGTCGTCGCAGAGTAGCGTTTAGCTCTTTCTTTTTCGCCTTATATTCATCCCATGCTTCGGGTTCTCCCCTCCTCATGGCGTGATTGAAGGCCTTCCTCGCAGCCTTTTTTAGCTTTTCAAGTTCCCGGCACCACCAAGGCGCAGGATCTTGTTTTTCCACTAAAGTAGGTGTACAAGCCACTCGGTACGCAACTTCAACAGCTGATTGCAGATGCTTCAACTGTGATTCTACATGCCAAGTGTTTTTCGGTATTCCGAATGTCATTACATTCAGTTTTTCCTCCAACACTTCAAGGTATTTTATCCTATCTGTGTTCTTCGGAATTCTGATGTATTTCCGATCTTTTTTCCTTTTAGATCCATAGCGAACATCAAATGAAATGGCTCTGTGATCCGACAATGTAGCCTGATCCATTACCCTCCAATTTGATATTCTTTCAATTATCTGGCTACTGCACAGGGTAACATCGATCACTTCCATTCGTCTCACATCGACGAAGGTTGGCTCTGTTCCCCGGTTTAAGATAGCTAGATCCTTGCATGATACAAATTCGAATAAGGCTTCTCCTCTGTAATTATCGTTGGTGCTGCCCCACACTGTATTATGTGCATTGGCATCACAACCAATTATTAGATCCTCGTTCCTGTTCCTGCATGCATTCACCAAAGACTCTAACTAATTAAGAGACCTAAGCAAGACGTTGAAAATTGCTACTTTAAACCGTAAGGGTTACCATTCCAAGAATGTACAATTGGTAATTGTAATGTGACATTTCTGATAATTTAACAACGAAAATTATGTTCGTGTCCACATTTCAGATAATGTGATTACAATCTAAAGATTTTAAGAGGATTTGCAAGGTTTGGTGGAGCTCCTCATAATGCATACGTGTAGGAAGCATCATAAATAAACGCACTATTAGAACAGCGCTATGAAACTAATTTTTTGTTTTCATACCCTATAACCACAAGCTTTGAGTTTCGTGATAAAATTCGACAGTTGAAGTGAATATTTTATCGGTCTTGATAGATACGGAACCTGAATATATCACAAATTTCCAGGTGTTTCATATCGAAATGTTCCATGTGATATAGTTTTCGATTCACACAGTTACAGAACGCGTAATGTGATATTATCGCATTTTGTTTTAATTCATATCGTTTTAGTGATAGATATATCGATGCGATTATTACAGAACATAGGCACAGGCTGTATAAATTAAAATTATTTACAATTTACCGTACGTACTAATCTATCAAGGCTATCTACTATAATTCGGCATTAGAAGTTTTTATTGTTTATAATATATTATTTCAAAACATTAATAGTTTTTTTCTTAATTTTAGTACTGCACCAAGAATAGATAATTGGCATACAAGTAAATATCGCAATTTATCCGATAGATACCACATAATGCTTTCGTAATGTTTCTTTTCAAAGTTCTTATAACTTGGACCCTAGTACAGAAAACACTCTTTTAAATATGTAAATTCATCCGCGTATAAAATTAGATAATCAGTTAATAATTTCACATATATAATAAGTTGTCGGATTAATACAATGGGGTCATTCTGGAGGTAACCGAAAAATCGTATATCTAACGAACAGACCTATCTAAAAGAGAGTGTCACCATATTGCGAAAGATGTTGTGTAGGAGAGGTGGCTGAATATTTACTGTAGCGCACACTTTGTTGTAGAAAGTCTCCAAATTTTCCCCAGAAGACTCAGGCACACCAACAACAATAGCATCACAGCTGATTTTCTCTCGCTCAGATTTATCGACGGCGAGTTCAAGCCTTTTGATGTCTTGAGACACTTTCTGCAATTGTTGTTCCAAAAACATTTTATTTTCTCTAACCTGTGCATTTATACGATCCTCTAGGGCAGAGAGTTTATCATCCAGCGACTTCATCCATCCATCCAGTTTCTCTTCAATGCGGATCCACAGTTTGTCAGCTAAGTCAGTTAGATTGTGTGCACCAGCATCTCTCGGAGAGCTTACACTGGTGTGTTGTTGTAGACGGCAACCTCGAGTATTAGCAGGCATTGCACGGAATAATATACGAGAAATACACAAAATGCCGAAAAGAAAACAATTACGCAAACTAAATAATGACGGTGGCTTGATGGTAAAGAAGCGAGCTGACAGATTATGCTTTTGTGTGCGTTTAAGTGATTTAATTTAAGGAAAGAAAGTTTTATCGGGAGACGAAATTAACACGTCTAGTTGCTTTGCATTTTAATTGAGTTCTTTCTCATCTTTAACTGCACTTATGCATCATTGTAATATTTTTTCTTCTGAGCTTAATATAAGCATTCGTTACATGAAGACGTGTCTCTTTTTATTTGTACGGTTTTGATTTACTACGCCAACAAAGGTTATGGGGCCAGACCACGCGGAATCTTAGATATCCCAGTAAACGTTTTTAACTTTCTCCATTACGTAGTAAGAGAAAGATATTGTATTCGTACAAAATTTCGAACTCGTGATGTTAATCAATTCTGACATTACGATGATAGGCGAACTCAAAAAAGTTGGTCGCAAAATTCTGTCCGTCTGTCTGTCTGTATGTCCCGAGGCCTACAGCCTAAACGGCTGAACGGATTTTGTTCATACTTCGGATTTAAAGTTTGGGGGCTTACAGTTCGGGGCCGTTTTAGTTTTTGCATGGTAACCTCAATATTAATGGTACTTCCCATACAAAATTGTCATACCAGTTTGATTTCTTCGAAAACGGCTCTAACGATTTCAACAAAAATTGATATTCAAGCTTAAGTAGGTGAGGTAAACATAATTGCATATATATATATATTTCGAGAGATAATCGAATCAGACCACCATTGTCGGGTCTCTTTTCGTCTCTCTACCACTGTAAATCTTACTCAGAGAGACCTTCTGGATTTCTCCACAGTTCTTCTCTGGGCTCAATTCCTAGTGTTAACGCTAGCATCTGTTTATGGGAGATCCGTTTCATCGACTGGGTCTCGACCTGTTGCAGATGAAAAATAAGAATCTATGTTTCTAAACAAATTTATTTTACATCATGAATACTAAATTTTTCTATTAACATAAAAGCCTTAAAGTTAAGAGAACTATTATGTCAGTTTGACAGCTTGACAGTTGAAATGTAAATAATGTTCTGTTTTTTTTTGTATATAAGAAACCTTTTGAATAAATCCGTAATTATTACTTTTATAACGTTGGCAGAAAAACTGTGTCGTTTAATTTATCCGTTTTAACTGACCAACGGGAAGATATTTCATTCTACTGTACAGTTTTCCTTGTACATCTTTTTTCATAATGCAGTTGTTTAAGAATTAAACATTTGGTCCATTCGAGCCAAATCCGAACTAAAAAGTGACAAATTTGTGTGACAGAACTGAAAATAAAAATCAAATAAACTGAAAAATTAACTAAAAATTATAATAATCAGACATTACCCTTGTGAGTTTTTTGTGCCAAACGGGTTTACGCGACGTGTAATTCAACTACAATTAAAACATCATCTACATATTGTATGCAGCAGTACCAGGTGAGCGAGTAATAGCCAAGTTTTGCCATATTCATATTTGTTGCCATATATTTTGCCATTTTCTCCTTTGTTCGCAATCATGAACGCTGTAAAAGAACTTAAGTTGTTGAAAAATACCTTATCAATCATTCAAATGGATTATAAGAGTTTTGGTTCAGCGGCTGAAAGTAAGAAGACAAAAATCTAGTCAATGGTCGACTGACAATTTTAGAAGATTTATTCAGACAAAGTAGGACCATTAATGAAAAGTTAGTTACTCTAGTGGACGATGAAGATGCAATGAAGGAGTTTGAGGGAATTGTAGAGGAGATTAGAGAAACTTATCTAGAGTTTAAGGCAGACCTTTTGGACTGTTTGGACAAGATAGCGGAAACCGCATCCCAGAGCACATCGGCTCACAATAATGCAGCTCAGCATGGTATACGCTTACCAGAAATGGCGCTGCCTATGTTTTCAGGGCAGTATAAAAAATGGAGACAATTTAAGAGCAAATTCGAATCCATGATTCATACTAATGCGAGTTTAACAGAAATTCAAAAACTACATTACTTGAAGTCAGGTTTATCTGGTGAGGCCGAACGTTTATTGCAGCATTTGGAAATCGATACCGGGAATTATGATAAGGCATGGTCCATTTTGTGTTCACGGTATGACAATAAACGTTTCTTAGTAAATACGCATTTGAAAGTGTTTTTTAATCAACCGCTTATGCAAAACGAAAACGCCGTAGGACTAAAAACCATGCTTGATACGACCACAGAGTGTCTGCATTCCCTGGAGAACCTTGGTGTGCCTGTAAAGCAATGGGACTTAATAGTTATTTACATTGTGTTTCAAAAATTACCTCCATAGACACAGCAAATGTGGGAAGAGAGTCTAGGAGCCAGGAAGGAGTTGCCAACGGTCGATGAGTTCACAAAATTTCTTGAAACCAGGTTTAGGACTTTAGAGGTAGTTGAGCAGCAAAAACCAAAATCGAAAAACCCGATCCAAAGGAACACCGCAACCAAAACCACATTTCATGTTAGGCATACAAAACACAAAGAGCAGTTTAGTTGTAGAATTTGTAGCAAGGGACAGCATCCGATTCGGACCTGTAACCGGTTTATTAAAATGAGCATTAGTGAACGCTATAATATTGTTCAAAAAATCGGTGTTTGCAGCAATTGTTTAGCGTACAGCCATTCTACTCAGCAATGTCCCAGTCCAACGCGATGCTATTTCTGTCAACAAAAGCATCACTCTGAAGCCACATTCATTACTGAAGCGGCAACACAGCTACTCAATCTAAGTACCAGGAGTACATTTATTGAAGTGTCAGGGCTGGGTAAGGTCAGCAGTGGAGCATGCCATCGGTATGCTGATATATCGTTCGGGTCTCTACGCTCTCCGTTTGAGACCAGTGCACGAGCCTTTGTGTACAGATCCCTGACTGGGCTTCTCCCGGCCCACAAACTGACATTCAATAGATGGAAACATATCAACGGACTTGTCTCAGCTGACCCACTGTTTTTCCAACCTGCTACGGTGGATATTTTGTAAGGCAGCGATGTGTATTCTGAGCTGATTCTCCCAGAAATCGCCAGGGGCGATGAAATGTCACCTGTTGCTCAAAATACCCAGCTCGGTTGGATCTTGCTAGGCAAGGTATCCGAGCAACCACACAAATCGGTTCGAAGTTTTCTGCAGGTGTGCGACATAGATACACAGTTACGAAGGTTTTGGGAGATCGAAGAGATACCATTCCAGGTAGCAGATACTGATGAAAATCAGAAGTGTGAGAAACACTTTGACGAGACGATCAGACGTTTGCCTGATGGGCAATATGAAGTTACACTTCCCTTTAAGGATGGATGTTATCCTGGGCTTGGGGCCTCGAAGTTAGGAGCCTTGCGTAGGTATCATCAATTGGAGAGACGTCTGGACAATAACCCGACACTACACATGGATTACACAAAATGTATTGAAGAATACCTGGAACTTGGTCAGATGACCGAATTGAGTCCCGGCATTGATAAGGTGCTTCAAACTCCACATCATTATTTTGTACCTCATCACGCGGTGTTGAAGGAGGCCAGTTCAACTACGAAGCTCCGGGTTGTTTTCGATGCTGCGGCAAAAACATCAGATGGTACGTCCTTGAACGACAGACTGATGGTGGGCCCTAAAAAGCAAAATAATATTATTGATATTATATTGAGGTGGAGAACTCATAAGGTTACCTTTACAGCTGACATCGAGAAAATGTATCGACAAATTCGGATGAAGCAGGAAGATGCATATTACCAACTTATCTTTTGGCGGCGCAGCAAGAGTGAGCCGATCAAAACGTATCGTTTGGATACCGTGACTTTCGGTACCGCAAGCGCACCGTATCTCGCAATCCGCACTCTCAACCAGGTGGCAATTGACGAAGAGGCACGCTTCCCTGCGGGTGCAAAGGCTGTACGAGAGGAAATGTATGTTGACGATTTAATCTCTGGAGCTGACACTGTAGACGAAGCCGTCGAAAAACGAGATGAGGTGCGGTCGTTGTTAGCCACCGCAGGATTCAACCTGAGGAAATGGACGAGCAACTCACAGAAGGTACTGGAAGGCATCCCATTGGATCAGCAGGAGTTAGGTTTTTCGTTACCCTTTGAGTCCACGGACCACATTAAGGCCTTGGGTATTAAGTGGTATCCCACTGACGATTCCTTTTCGTTCCAAAATGTGTCCTTCGATGTTTCTCAGGTTCCCACGAAACGAACTATGCTGTGGACAATCGCACGTCTCTTCGATCCCCTTGGATGGATTTCCCCCTGTGTCGTAAAGGCAAAAATTTTGATGCAGCAACTTTGGTGCCGCGGTGTGTCATGGGATGAACCAATTCCTTTGGAGGTTAAGAAGGAATGGGACGCCTTATGTCAGGAACTTCCATTAGTTGAAAAAATTCACATGCCACGATGGATTCGGCTACGCAAACTAAACAAGGGAGTAAAAATTCATGGATTTAGTGATGCTTCCGAAAGGGCTTACGGGGCAGTTATCTACTTACGTGTTTTAGATGAGAACAACAACATACATATGCACGTACTCATTTCGAAAACGAAGGTTGCTCCATTGAAAACCGTAACGCTTCCCCGACTGGAGCTTTGTGGAGCTGTTATTCTGGCCTCGCTCTTAGACTATACAGCAAAAGCCTTAAGATTGAGTAACGCAAAGACGTACGCCTGGTCAGATTCGACAATAGCTTTGGCTTGGATCACAGCACCGCCATCCAGATGGAAGACGTTTGTAAGCAACCGCGTTTCCGAAATCCAACGAATCACAAGCTGCAACATTTGGAGACATGTTCCAACTCAACAGAACCCAGCAGATCTGGCATCGCGTGGCCTTTTTCCTTCCGATTTAGACGGGAACACTCTCTGGTGGAACGGTCCACAATTCCTAAGGTCGGAGTGGGACTTCACAATACCAGGACAGCCGACAAATTCAGACACATTGTGTTGAAACTGAGAGCAACTATTGCGGATATTAGCATATTGCATGAGATTCGTGTCCAATTTCCGAATTCCACCAATGCAACGAAGATTAGACACCCTTTCTACGATGGAATTGCATTCAGCCTTAAAGTTCGCCGTTAGGATTGCTCAATCTAAAATGTTTTCATCAAAAACAAAAGGATTAAAATCATTAAATTCTTTCGTTGATGAGGAGAATATTTTGCGAGTAGGAGGCCGACTACAAAACGCGGACTTGGGTTATGAACAACGACATCCGATAATTTTAAAGCCAAGTCATCACTTTGTTAACCTTTTACTTAGGGACGCGCATGAAAAAACCTTTCACGGAGGGACTCAGCAAATGATCTCCTACCTTCGCCAGCGTTTTTGGATTTTAAATATAAAAACCATCGTGAAGAAGCACATCCACAAATGTACAATATGCTATAGGTACAAAGCAAAGAGTGCTCAACAATTAATGGGCATCTTACCAGCACCTCGGGTCAGAGTTTCTCGACCTTTCAGCTTCACTGGGGTGGATTATGCTGGTCCCATCGAAGTAAAGGCTTGGAAGGGTCGAGGAACCAAAACCTTTAAGGCATATTTTGCCATATTTATTTGCTTGGCTACCAAAGCGCTACACCTTGAGCTTGTCAGTGACATGACAACTCAAGCCTTCATAGCTGCATTTAGGCGATTTGTAAGGAGATTTTCAGCGACTGCGGAAAAAATTTTGTTGGAGCCAACATGGAGCTGGAAACACTTCGCAAAGCAGCCCACTATAGTACCAGGGAGATTGCCGAAACTTTTACTGGCGAAGGCGTTAAGTGGAATTTTATTCCACCAGCTTCTCCACACTTTGGAGGATTATGGGAAGCGGGAGTCAAGTCGGTGAAGTACCACCTTAAACGAGTAGCAGGGAATGCAACCTTTACCTTTGAGGAGCTGACTACACTACTGGCTCAAATTGAGGCATGCCTCAACTCAAGGCCCCTGTGTCCACACTCCAACAACCCAGATGACTTCATGGCCTTGACTCCAGCACACTTTCTCATAGGAGAGCCCATGCGAAGTGTACCAGAGCCAAATATCGTAGACGAAAAAATTTGCTACAACGATCGGTGGAAACGGATACAACAAAGGTTGCAGACCTTTTGGAAGCAATGGAGTTCCGAATATTTATCGCGTTTGCAGCAGCGTCCAAAATGGCTCAGGAGCGAATCTCAACCACAATTAGGAGACCTTGTGCTAATAAAGGATGAACGGATTCCGCCATCCAAATGGAGTCTAGCCCGAGTTTCACAAGTTCATCCTGGAGCAGACAACCGCATTCGCGTCGTCACCCTAAAAACAAAAACTGGTGAGCTGAAAAGGCCAATTACAAAAATTTGCATACTACCGAGTAATAAATCTGTCGAAGAAACCAATCTCTAACCATGATAACCAAAAAAAATATATACAAATATAATTGATAAATCACACTCTCATACACACTATGTTGTCATTCACGCACATTTCTCACAAGTAAAATATCAAAAAAAAAAAATAAATAAATAAATATTATAAATAACTCAACACCACACAGCAAATATCACATATAAACATAAATTTCACAAGGGATAGAATTTCCCTACCAACTCAACACTCATGAAATTCACTCAATAAATAAATCAAACAAAATCCCATAATAAACACTCTAATACAGTCCACTTCTACGAAGCGAGCACACTACCCCACACAAAAAGAAAAAAAAAAAAAAAAACCCACTCAAAAATTTCCCAAGCTTCCATTCATGAATTAACACAAATTTTACCCCAACACAATCCAAAATTCAAAATGAAATTACATAAAATATAACTCACCTGCAACCATAAAACCAACTGCAACATTAACTGCACACACCCCGAATTTAAATTAACTACACTTATTATACTAAACAACAAATTATACAACAATAAGAAAACCAGATTACACGCAATAATTACAAAACGCGAAGCCATTCATAACAATACTTGATAGTAAACGAAAGCGATCGGCGATCGAATTGTTATAGGTAGCGGAAAAGAGAAAACCACTTATTGACACATGGCAAAGGCAAAGGCAATGAGCAAACGGCTATTTATATTACTCACTCTCACAATACGATAAGGGCTTTGTGTATCAAACTTTATGTTGTTTGTTGATATGTCTGTCTCGTTCCAACTAATTGTTTCTCCAACAGATCAAAAGAAGAAAATTATAATTGGAGATTCACCCAGCTGGCATGGAGACGATTTGGAAGTGGTCATTCAGTGTTGCCACTTTTTAAATTTTCTGGAGTCGGTCGAGTATTTTGCGAACTAGTTCACGGCGGGGGAGAATGTTGCAGATGAAAAATAAGAATCTATGTTTCTAAACAAATTTATTTTACATCATGAATACTAAATTTTTCTATTAACATAAAAGCCTTAAAGTTAAGAGAACTATTATGTCAGTTTGACAGTTGAAATGTAAATAATGTTCTGTTTTTTTTTGTATATAAGAAACCTTTTGAATAAATCCGTAATTATTACTTTTATAACGTTGGCAGAAAAACTGTGTCGTTTAATTTATCCGTTTTAACTGACCAACGGGAAGATATTTCATTCTACTGTACAGTTTTCCTTGTACATCTTTTTTCATAATACAGTTGTTTAAGAATTAAACACGACCCATTGATGTCCCAAGATCCTCATTCTTCTGCCAGCCAATGCCGGGCATTGACACAGTATATGTGCCGCTGTCTCAGATTCCTCCAGGCATAATCTACGAGTATCATCCTCTATAAGCCTCATTATCCTTAAGTGATACCAGAAATTACCATGTCCTGTAGACAAAGCCACTACCCATTTCAATGTTCCTCGACTCATGTTTAGAACCCTTCTTTGAGTGGAGCAGGTCGGCCACTTTAGTGCCAATTTAGCTTGTCTACATTGTTCCACGGTTGACCACCTTCTCAGGTATTCTGCCGTGATCCATTTGTGGATAAGCTGTTCTACCATTCCTCTGCCAATTGAAGAGAATGGTTCTGGCATCCATCATGGAACCATCCGTGAAGATCACTATTTCACCATTTCTTTTTTCTGGAAGTAATCCGTTCTCAATACGAGTTTTGTGATTTCTTTCCATAATACTCACCCTTGTTATTCGATCCATAGGCATGTTTATGTTTAATAAATAAGTCTAGCGGCAATATCCCCATAATGACTTCCAATGCGCATGTTGGGGTTGTACGTATTGCACCTGTAATTCCCATACATGCTAAACGTTGAACCCTATCCAGGTGCTTCCTCACAGTTTTCTGAGAGGCGTACGTGATAATGGGTCTAGTTATCATCGTATACATCCAGTATGCTGACCTAGGCGAGAGTCCCCACCTCTGTCCACATACACGTTTGCACTGATTTAGTACCCTTTTTGCCTTCCGGACCTTCTCCTCAACATGGTAATTCCAAGGAAGTCCAGTATCTAGATAGACTCCCAGATACTTAACCTTCTTAGTCATTGTTAGTTCCAATCCGAAAAGTGTTAAGGGCCGAAATTCCAGATTTTTCCTCTTCCTAGTGAAGACTATTAGATCTATTTTCGCCGCATTAATGGAGAGCCCTTGTTGCAGACACCACCGCTCAACCACTCTGAGTGCGTTCCTCATGATATCAGCGGTGACGTCCATGAATTTTCCTCTGGCCATTATTGCTATGTCGTCGGCATATCCCACTGTGTGAATGCCCGTCACCTCGAGTCTGTCGAGAAGAGAGTCCACAGCGATATTCCACAGTGTAGCTGAGAGAACACCTCCTTGTGGGCAACCTCTGCTAACCCTTCCTCTGAGTATTGAGGTTCCCGTCTGAATATTAATCACCCTTGTATTCAACATATTGTCCACCCATCTTACCACCAGTGGGTTAACCCTACGTTTTTCCAAGGCTGGTTTCAGACTTTCAAAGCATATCTTATCGAAGGCACCTTCAATGTCCATTATAGTGGTCATCGCAATGCCCCCGGTATTTAGCTCTTCCTCCGCAACGCGTACTACTTGATGTAGCGCTGTTTCTGTAGACATGCCTACCCTGTATGCATGCTGTCTACTATTTAAAGGATATATCTTAAGCGCAGTACTCTCCATATAGTCCACTATCACCCTTTCCATTATTTTTAACAGGAAGGATGTTAGGCTGACTGGTCTGAATGACTTTGCCTCGGTGTAGTCCTTTTTTCCCGGTTTTGGAAGAAAGACCACATTTGCTTCCCTCCATTTTATCGGGATATAGCCTATTGGTAGGCATGCAACGTATATATACCTGAGCCTTGGTGCTATTACTTCTATACCCCATTGCATTAGACCTGGAAATATACCATCCGGCCCGCAGTTATGAAGGGTGAGAATGTTGCTATCGCACCCTTGACCGCTTTTGGTGTCACGATCCGTTCTGCTTCCGTCCTATCCATCCTTCTTCGCTCCTTGTTTCCTTGGAGCCCGGGGCTGATCTGACTTATGGCTTCCTGGAAAGTGTACCTCCATTAGGACCTCATTTGTGTGATCCAGTGTTTCCACCATCTCCCCCGCTCTATTACGAATGAGTCCGATCTTGGAAACTGGATCTCTCGATACAATCTTTTGTAGTCTACTGACTTCAGATGTACTCCTCATACTCGAGCAAAAGTCCCTCCATGACTCCCTTTTACGTCGTCGCAGAGTAACGTTTAGCTCTTTCTTTTTCGCCTTATTCATCCCATTCTTCGGGTTCTCCCCTCCTCATGGCGTGATTGAAGGCCTTCCTCGCAGCCTTTTTTAGCTATATAAGTTCCCGCCACCACCAAGGCGCAGGATCTTGTTTTTCCACTAAAGTATGTGTACAAGCCACTCGGTACGCAACTTCAACAGCTGATTGCAGATGCTTCAGCTGTGATTCTACATGTCAAGTGTTTTTCGGTATTCCGAATGTCATTACATTCAGTTTTTCCTCCAACACTTCAAGGTATTTTATCCTATCTGTGTTCTTCGGAATTCTGATGTATTTCCAATATTTTTTTCCTTTTAGATCCATAGCGAACATCAAATGAAATGGCTCTGTGATCCGACAATGTAGCCTGATCCATTACCCTCCAATTTGATATTCTTTCAATTATCTGGCTACTTCACAGGGTAACATCGATCACTTCCATTCGTCTCACATCCACGAAGGTTGGCTCTGTTCCCCTGTTTAAGATAGCTAGATCCTTGCATGATGCAAATTCGAATAAGGCTTCTCCTCTGTAATTATCGTTGGTGCTGACAAAACTTCCCGCACTTCTACTACCTACTCCTACTGTTGCAAGGTATGGGGCACACAGATCCGGCAATTTATACACTTGAACTCCGTGCCTCACCAAGATACCTACCTAATTCTTCCGCTAGTTTGCGCATAATGCAACTCAGCCATGCTATTTGGGAGTCCTCTAATCTTTCCTCTAAAGATCCAAGGCTCCTGTATCAGGGCTCAGAATCCTCATCAAAACATTTAGTCATCATTGCCGATGCTGCTTTGCTGTGATGAAGGTTCAATTGAATCACCCTCAGCTTTTCCCGGTACGGGCCCACCTCCCGCCCGACTTGTGTTGATCCCATCTCCATGGTGTCTATCACTTCGTCGCCCTACCGGGTGGCTTTCAAGGTTGAGTCTTTTCCGATGATCCTTGGAACTTCACGAATGCTATGTCCAACCCGCAAAAGAGTCTCTCTCCTGCTTGTCTAACCAGCCTCGCTTCCTCCCTCGGGCACCAGATCGTCAGCTTGGTTCCACCAATTTTTTTGTCATCATATTTTCCCACATGAGTAACCCTCCATTTCGAAGTGTCCTTCACACAGGAATTTTGACGACAAAGTCTGGCAAGGATGACATCTTTGCTCACGGGTTGACCGGGAACGAATATTATCAACCTTTCCACATCCTTTAGTCTGTGGAGCCTGTCTATTTTAAGGTTGATACCCTCCCATATGTCGGTCATCTTCCCTACAGTCTCACATAGCCAAACCCTTCGTTTCTTGGTTTACGCATTTTATTTCTATGATCCCTTCCTCCAAGGTTATCTCCTTTACACCGATATCACCTGCATTTGTCGGAAGTAAGTCTAGAGCCCTCAGCAGAGCATTTTTGAAAATACTTAACTGTGAAGCTTCTATCCCCCCCCCCCCCTTTCGACTCATGTCGGCAACACCCAGTTGGAGATCGTTCGCCGCTGTTTGAGCAAAGGTTTTTACACCCTTGTCAACTTTGGCTCTCTCACTCCTAGTGTAAGGCTTTGCATCATCTGCTTGCTTTGCTCTCCTTCCCATATCTTGGCTCAGCTTTCGCTTTACCTTGCTTGGTCCAGGTTGCTCGGCCTTGCACGATTCCTGCTTTCCGGGTTGACTAATAGTCCGTTGTACATGTTGTCCATCCACATAACCACTGGAGTGTGGTACCTGTAACTGACCCCATATTGTACAGACCGTCCGTCTTCCCTTCCGCCTTCCGTCCCCTTCTTCTCAGTTTTAGGTGGATTCATGGTCCCGGAACATTTGAACCGTTTCCTAGATCCACCATCTTCTGGAGAGGTTTCGGTCGACGTCAAGTTGGCAACCATTTCAGTCAACTCCACGACCGACTTATTTATGCCTTTCGCCGAGACAGATTTGGCCAAGGCCAATCTTTGCCTCCTTCTGACCCTCTTCATTTTTTGCTTCAGTTGCTGGTGCAACTTCCGCTCGGAGTCGGGACTTCTTTCCTCTTCCAATCCGGCTTCCGCAGTTCCGGCTGACCTCTTGGCGCATTTCTGCACCGCATTGTCCACCTCCACTGACGATTGGTCTGCTAACTCTTTTGGTTTCCCATCAGAGTCCACTGACCCCTCGAGCTTATTCGGGTTCATGTCAGCGCCTTCCAGCGCCTTCTCGACCCCTCCTAAGCCTTCCACTTCGTTTTCCGAAGGAATATTATTTTTATTATTTTTATTTAGGTCCATATACGTACCCACGAGTAGGGGAGAATTAAACGGACCGAATAGGCAGAGATCCCCAATACCTATCCTACTCAACTAAATTACAACAGAGGATTGAGCTGCCCCTGAGGAGTCTCCATTAGCGGTTCAGTTACCCCTGAACCCTGTGAACAAGTAGTTTTACATACCTTATCACAGCTCCCTCGACATTGCAGACTAGTCATCTTGGAGTTAAAGGGTTGATCGATTGATCGGATTGGGTCTTGGTTCTTCAATTCACATTCAGCTCTACCAGAGGAGTTGGGCCACTACCTGATCTAGCATCCTGTTAATCTACTTAAGCCGCCCCACCACGACAAGGTGCCTAATCTTCGGATGAAGGTAGATGAACTTACCGGCGGACAATGGGGTCATACTGGAGGTCATACTGGAGGTAACCGAAAAATCGTATATCTAACGAACAGACCTATCTAAAAGAGAGTGTCCTAAGTAGATTTTTTTTGTAGCTCACATGTATTCACAGACAGGGATTGAAATTACAATAACAACAATGTAAACAAATGGGTTTTGGGAGGATATACGAACGAAAGATATCCATCTCTTTTATTCATTCATCTCTGTTATAATATTACACCTCCCGCCATTTAGAATTTCTTTTTTTGCTGCTTCACACGCATTCACAGATAGGAAATTTAAGTGTAGAGAATGAGATTGCTCAATAATCACTCAGTATTACTGTATACGAATAGAATAAGCAACCAATGTAACTCACGCTGATTTCAGGTCAGTCGTAATAAAGTCACTATACCGAGAACACGTCTTCCAATGCACAAAGAACAATACATGGCGCAGTCGGTGTGAATCAACGTCACACATATAAAGGGTGATTTTTTAAGAGGTTTAGACCTTTTTTTAAAAAAAAAACACAAAAAATTAAAAAAAATGAATGAAATATTTATTTGAATCGATAGTTTGAACCTTGCAATTTAATGTTTAAAGATAATTTCATGCAAATGTTGACCGCGGCTGCGTCTCAGGTAGCCCATCCGCTGAGTCCAATTTTGGCATACTCTTTCACACATATCGGCCGGTATCTCACGAATGAATGCATGGATGTTGGCTTCCAGTGCGTCAATCGAAGCAGGCTTGTCCCTATACACATTAGCCTTGGCATACCCCCACAAAAAATAATCTAATGGTGTCAAATCGCACGATCTAGGCGGCCAATTGACCGGCCTGAAACGTGAGATTAACTGTTCACCAAACTCGCCTCGCAATTGCGCCATTGTTTCGCGTGCTGTGTGGCATGTGGCACCGTCTTGTTGAAACCACATATCATGCAAGTCAAGAACTTCCATTTCGGGCAAAAAAAAGTTTGTTATCATCGATCGGTAGCGTTCACCATTGACAGTAACGCTGCGATTCGCATCATCTTTGAAGAAATATGGCCCAATAATGCCGCCTGCCCATAATCCGCACCAAACAGTGGCTTTTTCGGGATGCATTGGTAGCTGTTGCAATGCTTCTGGCTGATCTTCACTCCAAATGCGGCAATTTTGCTTATTTACGTACCCATTCAACCAAAAATGAGCCTCATCGCTGAACACAATTTTTCGATAAAAAAGCGGATCCTCGGCCAGCTTTCCAAGAGCCCATTCACCAAAAATTCGGCGTTGTGGTAGGTCGGCTGGCTTTAGTTCTTGCACCAGCTGTATCTTAAAAGGCTTTACGCCCAAATCCTTCCGCAAAATTTTCCACGTAGTGCTGTAACAAATGCCTAACTGCTGGGAACGGCGCCGAATCGACATTTCGCGGTCTTCTGTCACACTAGCTGATACGGCCGCAATATTTGCTTCACTACGCACAGTACGTAAAAGTGTTGGTGGTTTAATGTCCAACAAAGTAAATTTGGTGCGAAATTTGGTCACAATCTTCCGAATAGACTGCTCAGAAGGTCGAGAATGCCGATCATAAAATGGAAGCAGCGCGCGATGAACATTTCGAACCGAGCACGAATTTTGATAGTAAAATTCAATAATTTGCAAGCGTTGTTCATTTGTAAGACGATCCATGGTTAAATTGCAAACCAAACTGAAGCTGTTTGACAGTGACACAAGGTACTAAACACACGTCAGCTGTCAAAACCAGTGTTGCCAAAACCAAACCAGCTAAAAAATCACCCTTTACATATGTGCATAATAAAACCAGTTCGCAGCAACCATCCCGCATTGAACAAAAGACCGCGTGGCAGAGGGTTTGACTTCGGAGGAGGCTATTGAAATAGCAAGAGCGGCGGAGGCATCAACAGAACATATGCGGAAAATGGAGGAGCAGGCGGGGACATCGAGATCATCGATCGACACAGTGAGAAAATTTCAAAACAGGGAGAGTAATTTTAAAAATAATAATAATACAAATTTATCAAATAATGTAATAATGTAAATTATGTTAGCAAAAACATATCTTCTTGCAGAAATTGTAAAAAAAATGCTAGCTCTAGTCTAAATTCGTATATATACATAACAATGTTGCTTGTACTTATTGTGGACAAAGCCATGTGAAAGGAAAATGTCCCGCATACGGTAAAACTTGCTCGTCATGTAGAGGAAAAAAACACTTTTCTTCAGTTTGCAGAAGAAGAGGTATACAAGAAATCACAACGGAAAGGCGCGAAACAGGTGAACAAGAAAACAGTTTTTGTATTGATGCTATTTATTATAAAAAGAATGAATTTGGAAACGTATATATCAATAATATAAATAAGAGAAGGGCTGCGTCGGTTGAAACTCTTCAAATTGAATCTAAAAACATTAAGTTCAAGTTAGACAAAGGCGCTGATGTATATAGAAAATTTAAGAAAGGTGTAACTGGTACAAGGTAATGAAAAATTGGAAGGGTATGGAGGTAGTGAAATAAAAGCATCAGGGTGTGTGGAACTTGAGTTTTGCATTTTTTTGTGGTTGATTAAGTCAATGCTCCCATTCTGGGTTTAGAGAGTTGTGTTAGGTTAGGTGTTAAGAATAATGCATTTGTCAACGAAATGTAAGATTTATCTATATAAATAATAAGTAACGTAACTGCGAACAACAAGATCATTCTAAAAGGATCTAAATATGTTTTATGTTTTTTACTAATCACTTTTTGTCTTATATATTTGCTTATGTGTCCGAAAAAGGGAACTAGAATAGTTTATTATCCTTTTGTATGCTTTGTGTCCGAAAAAAGGAACTAGAATAGTTTATTATCCATTTGTATAAATTAAACTTATTTGCGTTAAGTTGTCTTAAAAAAAAAACTTTATTTCAAACAAACAACTGGCAGCGATTCTGCCTCTTAAAATTATGACACAAAATTTCTTAAAACCTAGACCTTAAATACTATTCTTAATGCTAACGACAGCAACAATGTTCCCACAGGTTCTCGTGTCTCGTCTATTACACTACACGTCGTACGTGCTGGAATGCGCTATTGTGCAAAAGGGTTTCTGGTGTCGATCTGGCCTGAATGTTGGACGTTGCGCGTGCAGGCTTCGGATTTCGGTACCTGTCTGCGCTGGATCGCATATGGGAATATTATCTGTCTTAACTCTTCCACCTTTAAGTTCGAGTGTCCTCACTCGTGACCTTGTAGAATGGTGGGTATTGACTTATTCCAATTCTTTTTACAGGTGATGGTCGATCCGAAATCTCTGGAGATAATTCTATTGGCGATTCTACTGTTGCTTGTGTTTCCATTGCTTCTATTGTTGTGGAGATTGTTAAGTTATTCTTCTTTCGCATGAAAAACAGTATCAGAGATATTACCGCGATAGCGATAATGATGATGGTTGACAAACTGTAGGTAGCTATCAGATGTGACTTGTTCCTCCCTTCAAGTTGGCTAATGTAGTAGGTACTGTTTAGGTGGAGTTCTTTAATCGCTTCGAGGGTCAGGAGTTCCTCAAATACTTTCGAAGGTGAGTCTAGCTGTACGATGGCCGGAAGAGGTCTTGAGGTAGGGATTTCGTTAAAGGCAAAGGTCCGTTTGTTTACAACAATGGTGGCGTTTTGGTATTGTACTATAAATGTTCCCATTATATCGAGGGCATCGTTGTTGACTAATATTGTCCCATTGAACTGGTTAAGGAGTAGTGACCCAGGAATTACTTCTTCGACTGTTGGGATATGCTGGTTGTTGACTTCTGTGCAATTTGCTGGTCTGCTTCGCAATAGGTTTGGTATGCATTCCGTGTCGCTTAAATCTATAATATCATTAATCTTACAAATTGTTAAATCATTAAATGCTTGACAATTATTTTTTATTCCATGATACTCGTTCTCACATTGGAGTATATTATTAAAATCAATTCTGGCTATAACAGATTTTCTTTTAACTGGTTTGATTAATAGTTTTTTACAATCTTCCTTTCTTGTGGTTGGCACACTCACAATATAAATCATGGTTGTTTTATTAGAGGCTATTTTTACATTGGCAAATTCAAATGCCTCTTCCATGTTTACATAAGGTAAGTTGTTTTCTTCAAAATGGGCCTTAACTAAATTTATTTCGGTATTTGAAAGTATAAAAGAATTTACTATACCAGCCTTCGCCCACTGTAAGGCATGTTCTATGTTTATTATTTCTTCTTTAATTACATCGAGTCTGTATTTAAGGCTATTAGAATACTCGTTCTTAATTTCGGCATTTGTTTTTAAGCTCTTGATTATGTTGTTGGTGATATTTGTAATATTGTTTATTTTCTCTAAAGATAGTCTGTTTATAATTAATTGCCTATTGTTATTGTCTAGTAAATTTTGAGTTTTTTCTTTCACAATTTGAAAATCGTGGTGATCCGGTGTACCGGCTATCCACTTCCATGTTGTTCCTAAAAAGTTTATTGCCCTCTTATCTTTGATTACAGGTTTAATACGTTGGAATCGGTTAAGGATTTCGGTGATTTCATGTGATAGGTAGGGGTAGATGGGATTGTTCTTACTTACGTTAGTTTGGACTCTGGACTGTACGTCATCAATTATATCCTGGTATGCTGCAAGGTCGATTACATGCACCAGTTTAAATGTACCTATTTGCAGTTTTGCAATTCCTGTGTTAAAGGTAACCAGTTTTGAATTGGAATAGTCCAGTATTTGAACCCTTGCGAGGCACAAGGATAAGCAGGACCTAAAAGAAGATATTACGCTTTAATATTAGCCTTGTGGACTATTTTTCCCGATTTTGTAATAACACTGGTATTTCTATTTTCTCCTACTATTTCTTTTTTATATCTTGGCGAAAGTTTGTTACCTATTCGCTTATTTATTTTTACATAAATTTTGTCTCCGACAGGATAGTTTTTTAGGGGTAACCTCTTCTTATTATGATAATCTAAATCTGCGACCTGTTTTCTTTTAATTCTTTCTGCAATTTCCTCTCTTTCTGAGTTGATTTGTTCGGGGTTATTTAGTTTCTGTTTCCCGAAAAAAACCTCTATAGGTTTCTTTCCTGTCGTGGAGTGTATAGACCTATTATACTCATAGATTGACATATCCAATAATTCTGAGAAAGTGTTGTGGATTTTCTTGGCCTTAATACAACGCATTAATTCTGAGAGCGTGGAATGAAATCGTTCCACCTGTCCATTAGCTGAGCTTGTGTAAGGGGGAACTTTGAATACTTTAATTTTAAAAAGGTTTTCCAACATAGATGAAACGGGACTTGAGCTGAGGGATTTCTCATTATCCATTACGATTATTTCCGGTACTCCGAGAGCTAAAATGATTTCTCGGAGTGGTTGTTTTATGTCTTCGGCAGCTCTGGACTTTAAAATTTTCGTTAATGCATACTTAGAGAATTTGTCGATAGCGGTCAGGACTATTTTCCCGTCAGTAAAATAAATATCTATATGCGCGATTTGACCAGGGAATAAAGGAATGGGGGTTGGTTGGATTTCGGGTTTTTCAGGTTTTCGATCATACTTGTTCTGCTTACATACGGAACAGGTTTGTGTGATTGTGTTAACTTTTTGAGCCATAGAAGGGAAATAGTATTTTTCAAGAATTTGGAGTCTATTTTCTTTCGCGTTCCTATGAGCGCGATTGTGGGTCTCTATTATAATGGTTTCTTGGTCTTCCTTGTTCAGAATATCTTCTACCTGCATTTGTGTGAATCTTATTTTATAACTATTGAAATTACTGGGGTAGATCTCTTGTATAATGCTCATGATATGTTCTGTGGTTTTGATACCGTTAATCACTGAGGGGTTTAATACTTTCTTAAGGATTTGCGTAAGATTTTCTTCGTTGAATTCGGTTTCTATTACCGTATGCCTATGATACGTAGGAAAGATTATTTGAAAATTATTGATAGGAGTTTCACCTCGTTGTAAGATAATCTGGTTTTTATATACGTTTATTGGAACCTCGACAATTTTTATAGCGTCTTGCGATGAACTCCCATCGCTATGTTCTGAAGGTGTAAGGGAATATACTTGTGAACTCACTTGAGGAGGGCGCGACAGTGCGTCCGCCACAATATTTGTCCTACCGGGTTTGTAGTTTAGCTCATAGTGGTATTCCTCCAATATTGACTTCCACCGCTTCATCTTACTGTTGTTGTTCTTATTGCTAAGAGCGTAAGTGAGAGGCTGGTGGTCGGTATATATTTTGACATGTGCTGAACCGTAAAGGTAATTTCGCAGAGAATTCAATGCCCATATGATTGCTAACATTTCTTTTTCGTTAGCTGCGTAACCCTCTTCAGTTGCGCTAAGCGTTCGTGAAACAAATGTTATTGGTCTGTCTTCCTGTGAGAGAACAGCACCAATAGCGAAATTGGACGCATCTGTGGTTAGTTCGAAGGGCTTATTGAAGTTAGGGTACGCGAGCACTATGTCTTTTGAAGTAAGCGCGTTTTTAATTTTCTTGAAGGCGTCCATAGCTGCGGGATCAAGAAAAATTTGCTTTTTAGCGGACTGTGTCTTGGATACACGTCCCTCCTCCCCTCTTAAAAGGGTCGTCGGGGGCTTCTCAAGTTTTGCGTAGTCCTTGATGAATCGGCGATAGTAGCCGGAAAGTCCGAGGAAAGAACGCAAATCTTTCAGAGTTTGGGGTACTGGAAAATTGTTTATCACTTCCACCTTTGCGGGGTTGGTCATAATTCCCTCTGATGAGATTATGAATCCCAAAAATTCGACTTCCTTTTGGAAGAAATGACATTTATCCAATTGCGCCTTCATATTGGCATCATAAAGTGTCTTAAAAATGTTCCTTATGTGACGGGCATGATCGTCTTCTGTCTTGCTGAATATTACTATGTCATCAATATAGACATAGCAGGTTTTGCCTATATGTTCCCGCAAGATGTCATCTAGTGCCCTTTGGAAGATCGAAGGCGCGTTCTTAAGGCCGAATGGGAGCCTAGTGAACTCAAATTTTCCGTTGTTTATTGAAAAAGCTGTCTTCTCCACATCAGATTCCTTGAGGGGAATTTGGTGGAAACCGCTTTTCAGGTCCAAGACAGTGAAAAATGTATTATTTCCCAACTGAGCTAGGACTTCGTTGATATCCGGGATGGGATATCGATCAGCTATAGTTATTGCGTTAAGCTTCCTATAGTCTATTACTATCCTATATTGTTTAGCGCCGGTTGAGTCTGGTTTTTTGGGCACAATCCAGACAGGTGAATTATAGGGTGACCGTGAAGGTCTGATAATGCCATCGTCCAATAACTGCTGTATTTGCTTCTCGACTTCTCCCTTAAGTGAAGCGGGAAAAGGATAATATCTTGTATAGACCGGTGAGTCAACGGACGTTCGGATTTCTCCAATAACTCTAGTTGTATACGTGAGGCTTTCATTGGGGTCAGAAAATAAATTTGGGGAATCTTTTATTATGTCCTCCAGTAAAGATTTCTGCACTGGGGACATATGGTCTGTTTTAATATTGATTGAGTTCACAGCCTGAGATGGTAACTGTTTTAATCTAATTTTTATTGAGTTAAGTACTGACATATAGCTCTCTTCTGCGTGGATAATCGCAGAGAGCTCCCTGAGGCTGTCGTTACCTATGATTCCGTGAAAGGTTGTCAGGTTGGGAAGAAGGAAGAATTTCAAATTGACGTCTTTAAGTCCAAATAGGTTAAGTAGGGTATGGTGGCTAATTTTTACGTCACCTGCTACTGACTTAGCATAAAAACATTTCTCATTTGGGATTGGTTTTGGTACAATTTCTGGTTGTATGTAGTTCCGGCTGGATCCTGTATCTACTAGGAATTTGTATTTTCCACCACTCTTCGTTTCACACTCGAAGTATGGCAACGAAGAGGACCCTAATCTAAAAAATGCAGGTTGATGTTTTCGTGAATTGGCTCTCCACCTTCGCGTGTGTCTCTCTCCGATACATCCAATGCTTGCATGTATTCACTTAGACTTTCGTCACATCTTTCGTCTTCTGACGTCATAGCTTGCTCATATTCGGCTGGGTTCGGTTCCTCTGAATAAATATGGAAATTTTGCTGTTGACGGTTTTGATGATTGAAGTATTGTGGTCTCGGGATCTGTTGTTGCGGTCTGGGGGTCTGGCCTCTTTGTTGGGAGTGATTTGGTTGTGCTCTCATTTGGGTATTTTGACCCATTGGTTCTGTTTTAATATTACTAGAATGTCCCGGTCCCGGAGGGGGATAATTGCCTGGTGGGGCATTATTCTGTAATTGGAAGTTCACTGGTATAGATTGGGAGTAATTTTGATATAAAGGCCTTGGTGAGATAGGATTAGAGAATCGGGCGTAATTAGAGTATTGCTGCCTTTGCTGTAAATATGGATTCTGTGGAGGTGTCGAGTAGAAGCTAGGAGAAGGATTTTGTTTTTGATGGGAGCTTACAGTTGGGGAAACATTTGGTCTCCTTGAGTTTTGGTGCACATTGTGCGCATAATTTGCCCTGAAATTTTGGTTCTCCAGTTTTAAGCACAAGTGAAGTGCTTGTGGTAGGTCTACTGGTTCTCTTATTGCGAGAAGTTTGGGTAAGACTCCCTTGAGGCCTCTGACAAACGTGGCTAGAGCCTTGTCTCTATAAGTATTGGTTAACAGATTCATGGATTCTGCACCTACGTCCATGCATACGATTTTATTCAGGATAAGTGATAAGTGAGAGTATACTGTTTGATAAAATGCTTGGATCGAACTATTCCCTTGTACCAATGAGGACATCTGGTATTCTAAAGTACCCAGGTCCCTTTTATCGGCATAATGCATTATCAAACAGCGAGAAATGCTGTCCCAATTTAACGGCGTGTTGTAACTTTCAAGGGCTATATCAGCGTTTCCTATTATTTTATTACGGATGACGCTCAGTATCCCATAGTATTTCGGGGTGCCCCTAATCGAATCGTAGATTTGAAGGATTCGGTCTACGCTTTTCTTCCAGGAGCTAAATTCTCCCGGGTCTCCCGAAAAATCCCTCAGGCATCGAACCACATCGGGAATCTTGTCTAAATCAGCGAGATTTTCCCTATGTTCTAGTGCGATGGTCTGGTCTACACCCGAAAACCTGTCGGCACTAGGATTCAGCGCATTCTGGACTAACGCTCGTCCTTGTTGTTCAAATACTCTACAAACAATAGTGGAAATAAGGGAATCTAATTCCGGAGTTCCTCTAACGCTTTGTTGGGGAATGTCTTGGTGTGATGCACTAGACATAAATGAAGTGTTAAGAATTGGAGCGGGATTGGGGGGAATGTTTTGTGGAGGAATTGACGATTGGTGTGCAGCAGGGGAAGGATTCTGTGGTAAAGGGTCTGTTGAATTGCCTGATCTAAGGTCCGGCATTTTAGATTTTTTTCTAAATTTATAACTTGGGCTTAGGGTAATTTAATTTCTTAATTCGTAAAATCTTAATAATATAATTTCGTTTTTATGTTTCTCCTTACGGGTATGCTAGAACTTCTTATTTAATTAAATATTTTACTTCTTTCGTTTACTTTAGTTTGATGTTCTTATTTTCGCTTTACGTTTACTTAATTATATATTTACTTTCTGCTTTACAGATATGTTTGGAATTTCTTAACTAATTAAATATTTCACTTCTTTCATTTACTTTGCTTTGATGTTCTAACTTTCACTTTAATTTACGTTTACTTAATTCTATATTCACTTCCTACTTTATTTCTTAATAATTAACTTACATAACCACTAACGGGAACATTACAGTTGCTTTATCCTTGGGTTCCTGGACCGGTATATCTTCCTGGGCGGTAGTTCCTAGTGCGTAGGTTTCACGGACGCACTCGAGCTGCTTGAGGTCACTGGCGTATTGTTTTTGCGAATAGCGCGGGAGCTACTTAAGGTCACTGGCTTATTAATTCGCTAAAGCGCGGGAGCTACTTGAGGCCACTGGCTTATTGACTTGTGAAACCACGGGAACTTCTTGAGGTCACTGGCGTATTGTCTTTGCGAAGGCGCGGGAGCTACTTGAGGTCACTGGCTTGTTAATTCGCTAAAGCGCGGGAGCTACTTGAGGCCACTGGCTTATTGACTTGCACGCACTAATCACAACGCGACGAGAATACCGGTCCCTGCTCGGGCGCCAATTAAACTTATTTGCGTTAAGTTGTCTTAAAAAAAAACTTTATTTCAAACAAACAACTGGCAGCGATTCTGCCTCTTAAAATTATGACACAAAATTTCTTAAAACCTAGACCTTAAATACTATTCTTAATGCTAACGACAGCAACAATGTTCCCACAGGTTCTCGTGTCTCGTCTATTACACTACACGTCGTACGTGCTGGAATGCGCTATTGTGCAAAAGGGTTTCTGGTGTCGATCTGGCCTGAATGTTGGACGTTGCGCGTGCAGGCTTCGGATTTCGGTACCTGTCTGCGCTGGATCGCATATGGGAATATTATCTGTCTTAACTTATACTTTCAGTATTTTTTATGATGCTTGCAAAAGGAAATAGAATAGTTTATCCCTTAATTATTTTTGTATTCTTCCGTTCATGCAGCTTGTAAAAGGATCAACAAATGTTTATAGTCCTTGTCCTTTTTTTATTGCTTTCAAATATACCTGCTATTCGCTCTCCAAATAGATGCTTTCATGCGAAACGCGAAAAGTATAAAAGGAGGATCTGCGGTGAACGCCAGGGAGTTGGAAAAGTGTTCTTGAGGTGTTTACTTCTAAACGAAAGAGTTTTTATAAACAAATTTTTTGAGTGCTTTCTGTTTATATTTGTTTAGTTTTATTTTATGTTGTGTTATATATCTTTAAGTAAAAGTGAATTAAAGTTTAAATAAAATTTTATAAAACAAAGGAAGTACTACAAAAAAGTTTTAAATCAATTTTTAACATTCTCAAAAAATTATAAGAACAATTCATTCTCAAAGAAATTATACGAGTAATTCATTCTCAAACAATTATATGATTAATTCATCCGTAAATAACGCCATAATTATCAATCAATATGTTTAGTACCCCTCCAGTACATGGGAGTCGAAGAAATGTCCCATATGCATGCGGGTATACGCGGACAGACATTATGGTGGAATGTACTAGCTGCAAAAAGTGAAGGATTGTCCCTTCATACAACACAATCGCAGGAAGTATCCAGAAGTAGTTCTTCGTGTTGTTCATATTCAGCGAGAAATACATTAAGATTGCAGCAACAGTTGAAGATCTTGGATCAAGAGGAGGAAATACTACGCAAGCAACAAGATATTCTCCGGAAAAGGAAAGCGTTAATGGAACAAATGAATAACGAAGAGCTCGAAGAAGATTTGGCTATTAACTTACAAGCTATTAAATTGAAGCAAAGACAAATAAAAAAGCCATCAAATGACGTACCAAACCGCCCACGAGTTTCACAAAGAATTCCTGCGTATGAAATAGAAGCAATCAATACAGTTTCACAGCTGTCTGCAAATCATATTGCAACACGGCATACCATTGCTAAAGAATTACCAAACTTCACAGGAAATCACGGAGAATGTCCAGTATTCATCAGCAGTTTCCAGCAAACAATAGTGGCGTGTGGGTTCTCAGACATTGAGAATATGATTAGACTGCAACGCTCTTTAAGAGGCAATGATAGAGAGGCAGTAGAAGCTCAGTTAGCGATACCATCGTGTGTAAATCAAGTCGTCGATACTCTGAGACTTGTGTTTGGCAGACCGGAAATAATAATGGACTACCATATAGACAAAATTAGAAGAATGCCACCACCGAGGATAGAAGGCTTAGATACTGTAGTTGGATTCGCAGTCGCAGTAAAAAAAAACAAGTGCATCTTTGCAATAAGCTGATATGAAAGAACATCTATGCAATCCGATGTTAATAAGGGAGCTTGTAGATAAGCTACCGGCGACGATGAAAATGGACTGGGCAACTTATAAACTTCAAGCAAATAACACCAATAACATGATCACATTTGCAGACTGGCTAAACGATATCGCCGTTGATGCAAGCAGTGTTATGGCAACTACATGGTCAATTTCAAAAACCCCTCAACACCCGTCTAAAGGAAAGAGGGAAATATTGAATATTCACGGTCAAGGCAGTGAAAGCCAGCCGTCTAGCTTCACGAATATGTATTCGAATAAGAAAAGCTGCAAAATATGACAAGGAAACTGTAAGGAAATTACAATCTGTAGTAAGTTTCTGGACATGAAGCGATATCAACGATGGGAAGCAGTGAAGATCAACAAAATCTGTCGTCAATGTCTTAGGTACCATCCATATAAATGTTTAGCATCAGTACCATGTAAGACAAACAATTGCGAAAAGAAACATCATCCACTATTGCACACTTATAAAAAAGAAAGCGATTCAACATTTATGGGAACTGAAACTACAATGATTCATCAAACGTCAACGAAAGTGCGCTTCAGAGTACTACCACTTGTTCTAACAGCCAATGGAAGAAGGATAAAAACCCATGCGTTCCTAGACGAAGGATCTTCGAGTACCTTACTGAGTGAAAATATTGCTGACCAGTTACAATTAAAAGGATTAAAGGAACCAATTTGTCTAGAATGGAAAGTGAGTCACAAAAAGTAGAGCTTTGTATAATTGGTATTTCTGAAAACTCCACTAGTTTCAACCTGGGAAATGTGAGAACAGTGCGAAAGTTAAATCTGCCTGTTCAGTCATTGAATTATCAGACATTGGCAAAAAGATATAACCATCTACGCAACTTACCTATGAAATCGTATAACAAGGTAAATCCAGGCATTCTTATTAGCTTACGGAATTGGAAGGTAGCTGTCCCACTTCGCATCAAAGAAGGAGATGACGATGAACCCATGGCTGCTAAATGCCGTTTAGGATGGACAATTTTTGCTACGACGGGAAAGGCCAATGATGAAGACAACAACTTCGGTTACAGCTTGCAAGTCTGCGTATGCGAAAAGGCCGATGAGGAAATACATCAACTTGTTAAAGATTACTTTTCGGTAGACAATTTAGGAATTTCAGGACCAAAAAGTGCAGATCAGTTTCTCGAAAAAGAAAAATCGCAAAAAACTCTTGCTGCTACGACCATGCATATTGGTAATCGGTATGAAAGGAAAGGCGGTTAAAAATGGATCCCGAACTAGAACAAAATATGATTCAGCAGATCAGGCAGTATTTAGAAAAAGGATATATCCGCAAACTCGATTCTTCAGAGCTCAATCAACCGCGAGACAAAGTATGGTATTAACCAATTTTTCCAATACGAAACCCTAACAAATCCGAGAAGGTTCGAATAGTGTGGGATGCAGCATCAACAGTTAATGGTATATCATTAAATACATTATTAATAAAAGGAATCGACTTAAATTCATCATTGCTTGGAGTCATCATCATACGAAGTCGGGAAATAAAGGTGGCCATATCTGCTGATATAAAAGAAAAGTTTCACCATGTAAACATTGCCGAACGTGATCAGCATGTCTTGAGATTCTTATGGAGGGATGTCGATGAAAGCAGCGAACCTGATACATTTGTCATGCGTGTTATGACATTCGGCGCGACGTGTTTATCAAGCTCAGCACAATATGTTAAGAACCAAAATGCGATTCAATTTAAAGAACAGTATCCACGGGCAGTTAAGTGTATCATAGACAATCATTATGTTGATGACTTGTTGGACAGTGTTGATAATGAAGAAGAGGCGATACAATTAGCTAACGAAGTAAAACTTATCCACAGCAAAGCCGGTTTTGAAATCCGCAGTTGGAAGTCAAATTCAGCCAAAGTCATTCAAGTCTTAAATCCAGAATCATCAGCTGATTTCATCAATGTAAACATGAACATGAATCTGGAAACATATTCGGAAAAAGTCTTAGGAATGTGGTGGTGTCTAGGCAGCGATGAGTACACATATTCTCTACGCTATAATAAAGGAAATCATGAAGTCCTGAGAGCTGAGAAAAGGCCTACTAAGCGCGAAATTTTTAAAATCTTGATGTCGATTTATGATCCTTTGGGATTAATTGCCCACTACTTGGTTTACCTAAAGATGTTATTGCGAGACATTTGGAGAAGCCAGTTGGACTGGGGCGAAACGGTTACGGATGATCATTTCGGAAAATGGATGAATTGGCTAAACATTTTACCACGATTAGAGAGCCTCAGAATCCCGCGTTGTTATTCAAAAAATGTCATGAACTGGACTAATGTTGACATACAACTGCACGTTTTTGTGGATGCAAGTGAACAAGCATGTGCTGCCGTAGCATACATACGCCTTGAGAAGGATACCAACATCGAATGCTCATTAGTAGGTGCAAAAACGAAAGTTGCACCAATTAAGTTACGCTCGATACCACGTTTGGAGCTAGACGCTGCCATCATGGGATGCAGGTTCGCGAAACAAGTTCAGGAGCAGCTAACACTAGATATTGGCAAAATAACTTACTGGTGTGATTCGAAGGTCGTACTATGCTGGATAAGAACTAATCCTCGCAAGTACAATAAGTTCGTCGCTTTCCGGTCAGCAGAGATTCAAGACATTTTCAATGTGAAGAACTGGCGATACATTCCATCTAAATTTAATGTTGCGGATGATGCCACGAAATGGGTTAAACCTACAAAACTTGATATCAAAGACCGTTGGTACAATGGACCTAATTTTCTCAACCTTGACGAGATAGACTGGCCTGAGGATGATACCACAAACATAGAAACTGCTGCGGAAACAATTACATTACATCATCATGAAAAAGGATTTATAGACGTCACTAGATTTTCAAAATGGAAAAGATTGTTGAACAGTGTAGCACGTGTCCTGAGGTTCGTCCATAACATAAAAGCTATAATCAATAGCCAAAAACCACGGAGAGGCATTTTAAATCAGGAAGAGCTAGATGAATCCGAAAAGTTATTACTCCGAATGGCACAAGCAGAATCATACGGCCTTCTTCTGATCCGTTATTGCGAAGTTGTCTAATCGCTGCAGAAAATATGATTAATTCCCGCCCTCTTACATACATACCGCTCTGTAGCGAATTAGAAGAGGCACTAACACCGAACCATTTCTTGAGACTTTCATGCGGGAACATGGAATCTATTGGTCACTATGACGACAGTGCAAAAACCCTGAGGTACAGCTACCAACGTAGGGAGAAATTCGCAAACAAGACTTAACACCGAAGTTGTTGTACCGGGCGGAAGTGTTAAGAATAATGCATTTGTCAACGAAATGTAAGATTTATCTATATAATAAGTAACGTAACTGCGAACAAAAAGATCATTCCGAAAGGATCTAAATATGTTTTATGTTTTTCACTAATCACCTTTTGTCTTATATATTTGCTTATGTGTCCGAAAAAAGGAACTAGAATAGTTTATTATCCTTTTTTATGCTTTCAGTATTTGTTATGATGCTTGTAAAAGGATCTAGAATAGTTTATCCCTCAGTTATTTTTGTATCCTTCCGTTCATACAGCTTGTAAAAGGATCTACAAATGTTTATGATCTTTGTTCTTTTTTTATTGCTTTCAAGCATACCTGCTATTCGCTCTCCAAATTGATGCTTTAATGCGAAACGCGAGAAGTATAAAAGGAGTATCTGCGGTGAACGCCACTGAGTTGGAAAAGTGTTCTTGAGGAGTTTACTTCTAAACGAAAGGGTTTTTATAAACTAGTTTTTTGAGTGTTTGCTGCTTATATTTGTTTAGTTTTAGTCTTTAAGTAAAAGTGAATTAAAGTTTAAATAAAATTTTATAAAACAAAGGAAATACTACAAAAAAGCTTTAAGGCCGGTTTTATTCACTCGAAGTTGAACACAACTTGGGGATTTTTATTCTCAACTTGAGAATTTGCTTTTATTCACTCAAAGTTGACTCGCTCAACTTTGGATTTTCAGGAGTTGAGAAAACCGAAAGTTGGTCAACTTTGGATTCGCTCAACTCCCCGAAATAGTAGAAGTTAGGAGAGCAAACTTGGGATTTTATGTTTAGACTGATTTTTTTTTGGGGTTTTGACTGTTAGCTCTTCAAATAAAGTGACGAAAGTAATTATTATAAATTAAAATTTCAAATAAAATATTGTTTAAATTATTGTTGCGAGAATTGGCCATAGTCTGATTCGAGCAGTGAAGAGGATAGAGAGGAGGATAATTTGGTCTGTGAGAGACGGTAATAAAAGATAATACCACGGAGACGGACTTGAAAAATGGGACGACCTTATCTATCGTTTCCGTCTCTCACAGTGGACGACAATGATGGTACTCCATCTTTTGATTAATTCGTTGACGTGCGTCTAGAGAAGGTATTGTGCATGTGCATCGC
Source organism: Cheilosia variabilis (assembly GCA_951230905.1). Lineage (NCBI taxonomy): Eukaryota > Metazoa > Arthropoda > Insecta > Diptera > Syrphidae > Cheilosia > Cheilosia variabilis. Next base: position 95,916,746 of record OX579676.1, on the reverse strand, counting down.
GAAGAGCTGGAATTTATTGTATATTTATTAGTTCGCGAGTTTCTTGTTCGATAGATCATGTAAATTAAACCAGTAACAAAGTTGCGCTGGGAACTGCTGCAAACAACACATAACTTTTTCGCGAAAGCAAAATACCCTCGAACCAATTTAATTTTTAAATGGATATCTACTCTTTAAAGCGAAAACCATAGACAAAGAATAAAATATAATCAAAGTATGCTTTGCCCGTAACGAAAATGAGAGGCGAAATTCAAATCCAAAGTTGAAACTGACATATTTTGTGTCATCTGCCACAAATATCCCAGGGATATTTCTGAAAGAGAAAGTCAGCCAACTTTTGAATTTCAACTGAGGAGTTGAGAATTAAAGTAGTGAATAAAAGCAATTTTCAACTTGCCGCTCAACTCTCTCTTTCAAATCAACTCCGAAGTTGGTCAACCTCGGAGTTATCGGGAAGTTTAACAATAGTGAATAAAACGGCCCTAAATCAATTTTCAACATTAGGATTAATTAAAAGGATTAATAGCATTGACATAAGTGGAAAAGATACGCTTATATTAAAATATCCATCTTTCTTTGGGGGATAAGGGTGTTTGTTCGATGATTTACACATTGAATTGAAGAACAATGTGACGCCAGTTGGTAAACCAGCACGGAGAATTGCCATGTCTTTGGAAACGCCACTAAAAAATGAATTGAAATCACTTTGTGACAGAGACATAATAGAGGTTGTGGACGAACCTGTGGATTGGGCTTCTAATATTGTTATAGTGGAAAAACCTAACAAACAGTTAAGAATTTGTTAAAATCCACAAGCTATAAACGAAGCGGTAAAAGATCACAGATATGAAATTCCTTCTTTCGAAAAGATAAAATCCAAGTTACCTAACAAAAAAGTGTTTTCGGTATTTGACATGAAGACGGCAAGTAAAATTGGATGACGATTCCAAAAAACTATGCACCATTAGTACGCCTTTTGGGTGTCACCGTTTCAAAAGACTACCATTCGAGTTGAAAATAGCGGCAGAAGCATTTCAGAAATTGAACGAAAAGAATTTCGGTGATATAGAGGGGGTTATTATATACATAGATGATTTTTTAATAGCGGCAGAAAGTGAGATAAGACATGATGAAATTGTGGAAAGGGTAATGGAAAGGGTTATGGAGAAAGGAGTAAAATTTAATAAGTCGAAAAGTCATGTAATTTCTGAAGACGGGGTAGAAGTTGATAAGTCAAGAATGGAGGGAATTGAGAAAATGGGAATTCCGAAATTAAAAAATGAGTTGCAGAAGCTTCTTGGATTAGTAAATTACGTAAGGGATTATATTCCCGAGTTAGCAGACATTTCTAATCCCCTTAGAGGACTGCTTTCCAAAGATGTGCTTTTCCAGTGGTTAGATTGCCTTACAAAATGTTTGGATAGAATTAAAAAAAGTATTATCCACGCACCGGCATTGCGCCCATTTGATTGCAAAGAGAGAATCTCAATTCAGTCGCTCTTCAGCATCCATGGTGATCAGACGACTTTGATAGTGAGGCAGTAAAGGCGAAAGCAAGTGTATTAATATTGATTTTGGACAGTAAAATCCAATAAGTCATTTGGCTCAGTGGAGCAAGCATCCGCTCTGACGCAGGAGGAGCCTGGTTCGAGTCCCAGTGGGGGAAAACTTTTTTTAATTAATAAATTAAATAAAAACAAAAACTAGAAGTGGAAGTGCCGCAAGGCAATCAGGCGATGGACACTGGCCAGCCAAAGGTCCCGCAAGGAGATGCCCCGTTGCCAAAGAGATTGACGAAGCAAGTCAAGGTTAAGCTGCAGCAAGTGATGGAAGCAGAAATTACTACAACAATAACTACAGCTAGAGCAGAACCAGTGCCATCAACAAGTGCAGCAGCATTAGCTGCACTAACAGAGGTACAGTCGACAAAAGTTGAGAAAAGGCGAAGAAAACTAAAACCCACGCCAAATTTGTCAAAACGAAAGACAAGGTCAGATGGGGAAATGATGACGACACAAGCAGCGGCATCAGAATCCGATTCTGACAACAACAAGGATGAGGATGATGCCCGCAGCTACTCCTATGAGTCTGAAGGGGGCGAAGGTCGGTATGTGGGCGAAGGTAATTCGTTCCAAGAGTTACTGGACGCCGTAGAAGACCAGGAGCAACAACAACAGCAACAAGACGAGGAAGAAGAAGACGAGGAAGAAGAAGACGAGGAAGCTCAGCTCGTTCGTCTAATCAAAGAGCTCCTCGAGAAGAGGCAGAAGTTGCGCCAGCAAAAGATGCTTCAGCAACAACAAAAGCTGAAGCAAATTCAGGCTGAGCAGCAACAGCACAAGCAACAACAAAAATTGCTTAAACAGAAGCAACAACAGCAAATGCAAAAACAACAACAACAACAGAAAAAGCAGCCGGCACAGAAACAGCCGCTGCAACCGCAACAACAACAGCAGCAGAAACAGCAACAGCAGCAGAAACAGCAGCAGCAGCAGCAGCAGCAACAACAACCGCAGCAGCAGCAGCAGCAACAGCAACAGCAACAACAACAGCAACAGAAGCAGCAACAACAGACGAAAAAAGTCAAAACACCACCAATAAATGTAAGTTACTTAGATATAAGCGATAGCATTAGGTTATGTAGGCTAGTTACTAAGAATTTTTATATTAAAAGGCTAAACGCCACAAAACACATTATCATGTGCACTAGTATGGAGGAGCACAAAAAAGTGCGCGCCGCTCTGGAGAAAGCTGAAACCGAGTATTTCACTTATACTCCAAAAGGAGAAAAACGGCAAACGGTGCTGCTTAAGGGTATCGACCCTAACATAAAAATAGAGGAGCTTGAAAAGGAGCTCAAGAACTACGAGTGCGACGACCTTAAGTTCGTGTGGGTCAAGCCGTTTTCCTCGCCTGCGGACAGGGGTGGTAGCCGCAAACTACCATTCTTTTTGGTGCAACTAACACCCGACAGCAAAATTGATAGTCTGAAAAGGATCAGATTCCTGTACTATCATGTACTTCAATGTATGCGCTGCCAAAGGTTCGGGCTTTAGTTTAGATGTGTCAAGTGCGACAAGGACCACAAACATGGGGAATGTGCTTTAGGTAGCGATAGGGTAGAAGATCGAGGCCAGCTCTCGTGTGTACTCTGCAAGAGCTCAGGACATCCCGCTAATTTCAAGGGATGCCCGAAGTATCAGCAGGTTAAACAAAATGTGCAGGCTCGAAAACAGAAGTCTGAAGAAGAGAAGGGTCGAAAGAGTCGCTCGTTCTCGAATTTAGTTGCACCCAATGTGTCCTTTGCCCAAATGGTATCTGGACCGGGTAGCTCAATTACAAAAAGCTCGTCATTGCACGGAAAGATCGATCAATTCCAGAAACAATTAAATGAGCAAGCGGCTCGAATAGACGTTATCTATTCGACGCTGTTTGCCGAGTCTGCCGCGCCATAAATATGATGGGTACGCTGGACGAGGTAAACTTAAAGATCCTTGCGGTGAATGTTAATTCACTAATCCGGATCGAGAGAAGGAACAATCTTTCCAATCTGTTGGAAGCCGAAAAGCCAGATGTTCTTCTGGTTAGCGAAACTAAGCTAACTCCGAAGCGCAAATTAGGCTGTAGAAATTACCATGTAGTTAGAAGAGGCCGGCCCCTCTCCACACAAGGAGGTCGGGTCGCTATCTTAATACGTAAAGGCATGCGCCATAGGGTCGTATATAGCGGGGACGTGCGAAGGTTCCAGGTGCTGGAAGCATGCATCGTATGCATTCCCCACAATAGCCAGAGGCGGGTGTATGTGGTGTCGCTTTATGCACCTGAATCTCCTCAACGCGTTGAATTTTTAAATGAGATCGAGACGCTTTTTCGTTGCTTACAGCTTCAATCGGCGGATAATTATTACTTTTTGGGCGGAGACCTCAATGCTAAACATGCGGCATGGGGAAATGATATTCCGAATCCTAGGGGCAACCAGTTTTACGACTGGTGGCGTCATAATATGATTGAGTACAAACTCGAATTTATTTATTTATTTATTGCTTAATACAAGCGTATATAAAAAAAAAACTAACAATCGAAAAAAACTTAAGACTAAGTACAAAATACAAATATTGAATCGCAAACATAACACAATTATAAATGTAAAAACTCATTAGTTAAAAGGAAATAAGAATGGTTAGGGTAAATTTTGAAGCGCATTTTTAAGAGTTGCTTTGGTTAGTTAGCTTAAGTCAAATAAGTTGGGAAACATATTTGCTTTGCAAAGCATTCTTGTTAAAGGCTCGTGCTGGCCATAGTCAGTACGGTGATGGGGAAGGCGGAAAAAGGGAATTGAACGTAAACGACGAGGATTAGTGTTTAATGAGATCTGATGCAGTAGATGGGGGGAATCTGTGTGTCCAGATAGTAACTGATGAATAAAATTATACCATCAATGCTATCGAAGATGGTTATCAAGTCGACTGTGTTTACACTGACTTCAGTAAAGCATTTGACTCCGTCAATCATCTAATTTTGCTAAGAAAACTTGAAAGTTTTGGATTTCACTCTGCAATGCTCGATTGGATAAGATCTTATTTGATTGGCAGGATTCAAAGAGTGAAAATTGATAATTACTTATCACGATCGTTTGGGTGCAGCTCGGGAGTACCACAAGGTAGTCCTGTTTATAATTTTTATCAATGACATATCGTGTGCATTAAAATATTGCCATTGCTTGATGTATGCAGATGACTTAAAGCTGTTTCTTAAAATCAAAACTTCACTTGACTGCGAGTTTTTACAATATGATCTAAGAAACTTATCTGTCTGGTGCGTCAAAAATTGTCTACACTTGAATATTAATAAATGCTGTATAATATCCTTCTACAGAAGTTCGTATCATTTAGAGTTTCAGTACGAAATCGACACTATTCGGTTAAACAGAGTCGATGTGGTGAAAGATCTTGGCATTATAATTGATTCGAGGTTCACCTTCGCATCTCATATCGACCACGTTATTGCCAAAGCAAATAAGCTTTGTGGTTTTATAAAACGAAATAGCAGCGAATTTTCGGATCCTCATACCCTTATTTCGTTTTTTATTGCGTTGGTTAGATCTCTGCTTGAATATGCTGATGTTATATGGACCCCATTCTATAAAATTCACTCAGACCGCCTTGAAAAAATCCAGAGGCGTTTCACAAAATACATTTTCAGGAAAATGAGCTGGGATTTTGAAATTTCTTACCGGACTCGATGTCAATTGTTGAGCATATCAACTTTTGCTCTGTTAATGTTCTGTGATGTTTATATTTTTATTGATCTTTATTATTCACGCGATCGCTTCAAAAGTATTATACTCAATTTGGCAGCATTATCTTAGTATTAAGTACATTGTTTTTATATAATTTTTATACTTATACTTATATTGTATACTTATATCGTAATCTGTATAGCTTAGCTAGTAGATGATATGAAATAAATAAATAAATAAATAGATTTAGCAACTTCAGGCGGTGCTCATATGGAGGTAAATTGTGAGGGTCATCCCAGTCAAGCCCACGTAAAGCAAAACGAATGAATCTACGCTGGACAGCTTCGATTCTCAAAATATGCACTTGGTGGTAAGGAGACCAGACTTGGCTGGCATATTCAAGAAGTGGTCTCACAAACGTCGTATCATGCACATTACAGAACTCCTTCGACCAACGTTTAACGAAGCCGAGTGCAGAGTTAGCTCTGCTAGTAATGTTGTCGATGTGAGAACGAAAGTTAAGTTGGGTGTCACAGATAATGCCGAGATCACGAATAGACGAAACAGTGGAGACAGACTCGTTGTTGATGAAATAAGACCTTTGATTCAGGGGATGGCGTTTGCGGGAGAAAGTTATAGCTTGACATTTTTTCACGTTAAGTTCTAAACGATTCTTTTGACACCAGGTGTAGAAGTGGTTAAGGTCAGATTGTAGTGAGAGAGAGTCAGCGGTGCAAGATATTTGTTTGGAGAATCTCATATCATCTGCGTAAATCTCCAGGTCTGAGAATGAAATGACACGTACTACATCGTTTATTGTCAAGTTAAAAATCAAAGGTCCGAGATGACTACCCTGTGGTACACCAGAGGACGCTATGACAGGTTTAGAGACGGAAGATCTAAAAAGGACACTATACTTGCGATCTTCCAAATAAGACTTAATCCATGAAGTAAACCTCGGTGGAAAACCGATCATTTTTAGTTTGAAAAGTATAACTTTGTGAGAGATCTTATCGAACGCTTTGCTGAAATCTGTGAAATTGAAAGCTGGAAGAGAGCAAAAAGGGGCAGTGCTAGTTTATTAACACATTTCTTTAAAACTATGGCAGGGAGACCATCTGGACCGGAGGAGTAGTCGTCCTTGAGAAGGTTTATTTTTTCAACAACTGAAGATAAGCTTAGATTCATGTATGTGAAAGAGGTTTGAGCATGGCCAACCATGTAACTGAAAAAGTTAGGGTCGGGTTCAACGTCGTCATACACAAATGCCTGACTGAAGAAGTCAGCGAAAAGGTTGGTGATTATTTTAGGATCGGCAGACGAACAGTTATCGAGTTTTAAGGTAGAAGGATACCCATTCGATTTCCTTTTGGAGTTTATGAATTGAAAGAAGCGTTTGGGGTTAGCAGTAAGGTCATGCTGTATACGGACAAGGTATTCGGAATAGAGATGTCCACACATAGCGGAAAAATTGTTATACACTATAAGATAACTTGAGAGGTTAGATGTAGATCTGCATCTAAGGTATGTTTGCCATAGTTTGTTTCAGTTCACGGTTGTACCAGGGGGGAGAAGAAGTAATATTTTTTTGGGTTGTGACAGGAACAGATTTAAGGAAACATTCATACATTTGTAAGTAGAATGTGGTGGAAGCAACATCAACATCAACCGTTTTGTCGTTGATAAAGTCAAGATGGACATTTCCGATAAGATCGGAAAGTTTGTCGAAATTAGCTTTGCGAAAGTTAAATTTGCGTTGCGTCAAGGGGTCGATCTTAGCATTTGCGCTGTCATACATAAAAGATAAGAACAGGGGAGGGTGATGGTTGTCAAGTTTAGAGAGAAGGTGACTACTCTCAATTACTATGCCGTTTTCGGAGTCAGTAGAGAAAATTATGTCTAGTTGTCTTCCTAAGTTGTTTTGGATACCGCTTAATTGATAAAGACCAGCAGCCAACAGCCGATCTGTGAATAAGATTTCCTTGTGTTAAATATGACCGAGCGGAGCAACAACCCAAATAGCAAATCGAACCGAAACCACCAGTGCAAAGAAAAAGACGAAGCCGCTCTACTTGATTCTTAGTTTTATTAGAGATCTTTTCCCTTCAATGACTGCTAATCGACTGCCTACAGTCTCCACAGCAGAACTATTCGCAGCTTCGCATTACGATGTTACAATTCGGCCATCCTATTATCGTTCGTGTCCTCACGATCGTCTTCAGGGTCGATTGTGCATGTCCCCTCATCTACGAATGTGTCCTCCATCAACTCAGCGTCATCGGTATCGCCGTCTTCATCTGAGGTTGTACCCTCCGCTATTACGTCGACAAGCCCCTCCTCCGGCAGCTCGCACCACGGTTTGATTTTGTGGGAGCTCATCACGGTGTTGAACTTACGCTGATTCCGTTGCATTCCGGGTATGTCTGAGACAACATAACGGTCGTTCGGCAGTACTCGTCCTATGATATACGGTCCACGGTAAAGCGGCTCTAGCTTGCGGGACTCACCCGTTGCTGCCGCCTCGTGCTCGACTAACACGAGGTCATCCACCTCGTACTTGGATGGCTTGCGATGTCGCAGGTCGTATCGCCTTTTCTGCTCCGCCTGGCTCCTCTCGATATACTGCAACGCTCTATCCCGCCTTTGGCCCATTTCATCCGACCCGATTGGTCCAGTTTGCCCTAACTCCAATAGCAGCTTACTACCAAGGATGTCCCTTGGGGTATACGCAAACAATAGTTCGTGTGGGCTTGCCCTGGTTGTGGAGTTCCTTGCAGTGTTCAACCCCCATTGTATTGTTCGCAGCTGACCCGCCCAGTCCATTTCGGCAGATTGCGCACACTTTAAGGCTGCAAGGACAGTCCTATTACAGCGTTCCACCTGTCCATTTGCTCGAGGAGTCCTCACAGCGGTTCTGATGTGCTCCACCCCGTTGCCTTCGCAATACTGCTCAAACATCTTGGACGTAAATGCCGTCCCGCGATCTGTGACTATCCGTTTAGGTACGCCAAAATATCCCGAGACCTCAGTCAGAGCGTTGAGCACTCCTTTCGTGTTTGCAGTTTTTACAGCTCGCAATACAACGTATTTCGTAAAACTATCCACCATAGCAAGTACATACCTAGTCCCCCCTTTCCCTCGAGAGAACGGCCCGAGGTGGTCGATATGAACGGTATCGAAGGGTAAAGGTACTCGATCCGCACTGTGCAACTCTCCTTCAGTCATCCCACCTTTCTTCTTGGAGTATGCGCAGTCCACGCAGGCTTTTATGTATCCCCGGGTAAAACTCCGCATTTTTGGGAACCAAAAGGTTTCACGTGCCCGTATCAGCGTCTTCTCCTCAGCCAAGTGACCCACGTCGTCGTGACAAAGCTTCAAAATTCTCCACCTTATCGCGTGAGGCACCACCCACCTTTCGGCACCTTCCACCAGTCGAAACAACCTCAACCCCTTCAGATGAAATTCCTTTTGCAGCTGTTTTTTCCTGACTGTTGGTTCGGACGACTTCAATTCCTTTATTATCTCCCGCAACTTAGTGTCCTGCCACTGCATAGCCGCTAGCCAATCGTCATCCGTGATGTGCAGGTTGAGCACGAACAAAGATGCTTCTTCCATCGTCCTGCCCTCGTCCGCCGGTTGACGACTTAAAGCGTCCACGTAAGCTGCTTTTCTCCCCGGTTGATGCACGATTTCGAATGTGAATTCCTGTAGCTTAAGCCACCACCTGCCCACTCGCGGAATTACCTTAGGCTTGTTCTTTGTTGCGATGATCGCCTCGCAGTCTGTCACCACCTTGAAATCTCTTCCTAGCAGGTAAACTCTGAACCTATCGAGACTGTCCACAATCGGCAGCACCTCCAATTCGTAGGAATGATACTTCCTTTCATCTTCCGAAAGCTTGCGACTGTAGAACAGAACCGGACGCAAGCCCGAGTCCTCCTTCGCCCTCTGAAACAAGATTCCAGCCAGGCCCACGGCTGACGCATCAGTGTGCACCTCGTGCTCGCAGCTTGGGTCAAATAGCACTAGCACTGGCGGATTACTTAGGATCCCTTTAAGACGCTGAAATGCCTCCTCTTGTTGGATTGCCCATACGAACTCTTGATCTTTTTTGGTCAAATCAGTCAACGGTAATGCCAGCTGTGCATAGTCCTTCACAAACTTCCTAAAGAACCCGGTGAGTCCTAAGAACTGTCGCACCTCATGGACGTTCCGGGGTGCTGGGAACTCGGTGATCGCTGTTGTTTTCTTCCTGCTCGGCTTCAGCCCATCCTTATCCACCTCGTACCCAAGAAACTCAATCCTTGTTTTGAAGAACACGCACTTGCTGACGTTCAGAGTCAATCCGGACTCCTCTAGCGCCCTCAGGACCCTCCGCAGCTTATCCAAACCTTCTTCGACGGTTTTACTGGGTATGATGGTGTCGTCCAGGTACACTGCTACATCACCTTTCAGCAACCGTGACTTTACTGAATTCATACAGGCTTGGAAATGCGCCGGAGCGTTTACTAGGCCAAAAGGCATCCTATTAAATTCGAAACATCCATCATCGGTCGTGAACGCTGTGTATTTCTTACTGCCTTCCTCCATGGGAATTTGATGATAGCCTGACGCCAGGTCCAGCACAGTAAAGAATGAGTTCCCGCTCAGTGAAGCCAGCACTTCGTCTATTACGGGCATCGGGAATTTCCGCTTCTGAGTGACCTTGTTGAGCGCGCGATAGTCTATACAGAAACGATATGTCCCATCCTTCTTCTTCGTCAAAACAATCGGCGAACAATAGTCCGATGCTGACGGCCTAATTACCCCAAGGTTTAGCAATTCCTCAACTTTCTCCTTTACAACTGCCCGTTTAGCAAAAGGGAGCCTATACGGTTGCACACAGACTGGATGCGCTGAAGACAACTGAATTACGCACTCCCCCAGTTTAGACTCCCCCAACTCCTCGATGCTCAACGCAAAACAGTCTCGATAGGAGTCGACAATATCCTGCAGCATCCGCCTGTTGGCTTCTCCGACGTCCCCTAGATCAAGGTCAGTTACCTCTAGTTTCTTCCTCGGAACTCTTTGGTATTCCGCCTCGGCCGCAAGCACTTGCTGCGCCCCGCTTTGCAAGCCATCGAAGATAGACAGCTTCTTAAATGATTTCTCTATTCTGACCTGCGGCTGGTCCAGTAGCTCCCGACCTATAATCACGGGGTAAGCTTGACTATCGTCAGGTACCACTAAGACCTCACACCAAGATGTCAGTTGGTCCACGGAAATCTCCGCATTTATGCGCCCTATCGTGGTGCATACCCCACCACCAAACCCATTCAGGATCAATTCGTATGGAGAGTAATTCAGCTTGCCATCCTCTGCTTCCGACACGCGCAATGTTACGCAATCAATAAATGCTACCATACCGCGGCCGTTTATCACCGCTTCTTTAACGTATTCTGTCCTATCCGCCGTTATTAGCATTTGACGCGGATTTTCACCTCTCCCTGAGCCCGTATCTCGTCCCCCCTCAGCCGCTTGGCCTCGCCGTAGCGGACAGTCTTTGCGGAAGTGTCCCACTTGTTGGCATTGAAAACATCTCGCCTCTCTTCCTATCGGCTCAGTGTCTTGCTGCTCTGCTCTACGTCGATCAGCTTCACACCGCCCCACTTCACGCCGCCGAGAGTTTTCCGTCGCACACCAGCTCTTGGTCCTCAAACCCACAACCCAACGGACTCTCTCCAGAATTTCGTCCACTGACGCCGGCCTTATTGCTCGGAATGCTTCTAAGCACTCAACATCAGTGATTCCCTGTGCGATATATTTCACCAGAGAGGTATTCTGAACGTGTCCTCTCGACGCAATCATTTTCATCTCGAATATGTACTCCTCCACTTCCTCACCATGTTTCTGCCTACGCTCACGCAGGCGATCGTGAACGTCTGCGTCATCGTCCACTGTTGGAAAGTTCTGGCACAACTCACTGAAAAACTGCTCTAGGGATTCTGGCGTCGTACCACAGCTCCATAACTTAGCCGCACCTACCAATTTTGTTGTTGCTGCCATTAGAACCAACCTCTCGTCTACCCCATAGATGCGTTGGATATCGCCCACTTTCCTTATCCAAGCTTTGGACGACAGTCCCGCGATGGCTTTGGGGTCGAACTGCGGCAACATATCCGCAACTTCCCGGACGCCGTATACGTTACGTGAGCAACACGCATCTGCCCCTGATTTGTCAAACGCCCTCGGCGTACCGACAGCTGGCGGCCTTTCAGTCGCACGAGTTGTATGCTCCGAGTGGGCCGTCGCAAGTTCCAAAAATTTAGCCCTCAGCCTTCGCAGCTCATTACGCATCTCTTGAAGCTCATCTTCGACGGGTTCCGAGTCCGTTGCATTCAAAAGCCGCTCCAGCAATTCCTCTTTCAGCCCGCCCTGTTCCAAACCCCGCTTCTTGAGCTCCTCGCGTAACTGGTCCCTGGTCATCGCTCCATACTCCTCTTCCCGCTTCTTCCTGGTATCCATCGCCCTGTTCGCTGATGCCAAAAATCAGAGCAACCGACGGTGGACCGCCGAATAGAGGAAAAAAAAAATAAACCCAACAGAATAGTTACTTAAACAAAAAAATTATAAATCGGCCGACGAGCACCTGTCGCGGCCACTGTACCAGTGTTTTTTTTCCTCGCGTTTGCTTTTACCCACGGTCACTGTAAATCTCAAGAAAAAAAACAACGGCACCGAGTAGTCAACGCAGAATTCTTAGCCGAACCGCACGCTCAACCAAAAAAAAGAAAATCCACACACTGGTTGTTGCTATATACTGCTGTTGCTATATACTGTGTGTTTTTTTTTCTTCTTTTCCTCTCGCTTTCCCGTTTCTTTGCTAGAGATTCTCGCGGCAGCTAGGTATACCAATACGATATCCACGAGCAAAAAACCGATAGTGGTACCGTCACCGATTGTACCGATTGGGCGTCTAGTTTCCCTTTCGTTTTCTTTATCCCACTTCTGATCTGTTAAATATGACCGAGCGGAGCAACAACCCAAATAGCAAATCGAACCGAAACCACCAGTGCAAAGAAAAAGACGAAGCCGCTCTACTTGATTCTTAGTTTTATTAGAGATCTTTTCCCTTCAATGACTGCTAATCGACTGCCTACAGTCTCCACAGCAGAACTATTCGCAGCTTCGCATTACGATGTTACACTTGTCAGAGGTGGCATTACTTGGGACCAGATGAGTATTATCATCTAGCTCGGCCCAGCGAAGTTGAGGAAGATTGAAGTCACCGACGACGATAACATCGTCTTCAGGACGCATACCCATAATTAAAAAATCAACAGCATCAACAAGAAGCTGATACTGGCTTAAAGGTTGTGTGGGGGGGATGTAGCAGCACACGATGTAGAAAAAACGTTTTGGAAAAGTGATTTTAGCACAGATAAGCTCGAGATTCGAGGTGTTGGGAATAGGGAATTCAGATGCGTCGTAACAGGTACTGTTCCGTCCCCTCTCGCTGCGCCAACCACCTTTCCACTCTTTTTAGCAAATAAAACAATAAACATTTTTTTCTGTTGGGAAAAAGCATTATGCAAAAAACCCAACATTTATTAACTACGTTAAACTGAACACACTTCTCTCCTAGGTACTTTCCGACTGCCTCTTAGGCCATAAAACAGTAGCGCTTTCTTGCTTCGAGTACTATAGTTGTCTCTTTCTAACTATGACTGCGATAGCAAATATAATATAACAGACTGTGAATAAGATAGCTCTACTATACCACAAAAACACATTGTGAGACTACATAATTCGCCATGAAAAACTCATAGCGTGAAACGATATGATACAGTGCCAGCTAAAACTAACAGTTTTATACAATGATTGACTTAGTTCTATCCGATGTCACTTTCTCTTCTTTCGTTTATCCGCTCTGGTTCCATCGGAATGATGCATATCTTCTGGACCGGTCGGGTGAGCTGGTTGGTTGCCGTCTGAATGTCGACTGATCGGATGATACCATCTGCGCTTGGTATTAACCTGGTAATTCGTCCCAACGCCCATTGGGCCGGAGGAACCTTCTCGCTCTTAATAACAATTAACTGTCCAATCCTTAAACTTTCCTTCTCTTTCCGCCATTTCTTTCTTTCCTGTAGAGTAGTCAAATACTCTTCTTTCCATCTTTCCCAAAAATGCCTCATCATAACCTTTCGTTCTTTCCATAGCCTAGCCCCAACCGCAGTTGGTTGGTTATCCGAACCAAAAGAAGGCGTACCTACCATAGGTTCACCGATCAAGAAGTGACCGGGAGTAAGCGCTTGCATGTCACACGGGTCATCGCTCAATGGATGAATAGGCCGTGAATTCAAAATTGCCTCAATCTGCGCCAATAGCGTCAACAACTGCTCATAGGGCAACACCTTCTGTCCAACTATCCTCTTCAGGTGAAACTTCATTGATTTCACCGCCGCCTCCCATATACCACCCTGGTGGGGAGCGGCTGGAGTTATAAATATCCAATCTGTGCCTCTCCTGCTGAAATGGTTTAAAGCGTCATCTTCTGCCCACCTACCTAATGCCTGCCTAAGCTCCTTTTCGGCCCCCACGAACGCAGTCCCATTGTCACTATACATCCTGTCACACCTACCTCTCCTACTTATAAAACGTTCGTAACAAGCGATAAACGCCGCGGATGTCAAATCGGTCACTATATCCAAGTGAACCGCTCGGGTCTTCAGGCAAACGAAGATCACGACCCAACACTTCCTTCTTGTTAATTGCCTTCCAGCTCTATCAATCACTTTAAGCTCAAAGGGACCCGCATAATCCACTCCGGAGCATGAAAAAGGCTTTCCCACTCTTGTTCTATCCGCTGGTAGATCAGACATTAACTGATCCTCCCCCCGTGCCGCATATCGAGCACACTTAGCACATTGGTGTATGTACCTTCGAAGCATGGTGCGGAGTCTGGGTATCCAGTAAAGCTGTCTGATAAATTGCATCATCACCTGAACCCCTCCGTGTCTCGTCCTTCTATGGGCGTTGTCCACGACCAACCAGGCCAGCCGTGAGCTGGTTGGCAACATAACAGGATGCTTCATCTCATAGTCAAGTTCGGACCTTTCCAGTCTGCCTCCTACTCGAAGTAGCTTTTTCTCATCCAGGATTGGTTTCAGTGATTCTATCCTGCTTCTGTCCGGTAATGACTTTCCCTTACGTAACGCCGAAACCTCATTGCTATAACTTTCCATTTGCGCCTCATGAATTAAATATTCCATTGCATTCGCTCTTTCCTCTTTTGTTGTTGGTAATATTCTTTCCACATGCCTACGACCGACTTTCCCCCTCTTACGAACCTTCCTTCTTACTGCGTGCACAAATCGGAAAACATATCCCAAAATACCGATTATTCTTTCCAAATTATTCGTGCGATCCACCAATGGTACCGCCTTCCCAATGCTTTCCACAAATATTCGTAGCTCCGGTCTAAAACTTGAAAACGCAAAAACTTTCAGTTCTTCACTTGCTTTCTCACAGTTGACAATAATCTCTTCTTTCGGCCAACAATTCTTCTGCAACACGAGCCATTCCGGTCCGTGAAGCCACAATTTGTTTCCTACTAACTCGGAAGGGCTGACCCCTCGACTCACCAAGTCAGCCGGGTTATCTTTCGTCCTATAATGGTGCCAGCGTTTTACCTCTGTATTCGCTTGAATCGATGAATCCCGATTGGCAACATATGTCCTTAAATTACATGGTAGTTTCATAATCCAATGAAGCACCACCGAGGAGTCTGTCCAAAGCGTATATGCTATATCCTCCCACTCCATTGATTGCCTAACTTCTGCCAGCAAACGTGCCAACAATTCCGCCGCAGCTAACTCTAACCTTGGTACCGTGACTACCCTCACAGGGGCTACCCGTGATTTCGAAACAAGTAGTCTAGTTGTGATCCTCCCATTAACATGCTCTGTCCTGACATAAATCACTGCCCCGTAGGCAGTTGTAGATGCGTCCGCAAAACCATGTATGCACACGGAAGCTTCTCTTTCCGTCCCTAACCACCTATCTATTCTAAACCTCTCCAACTGTACTATATCTTTCCAAAAAACTTTCCATTTTCTTTCCATCTCAATTGGCACAGTTTCATCCCATCCACTGTTTAATTGCCAGAGATTTTGAATCAACATCTTTCCCACAATGACCACCGGGGAAATATATCCGTTCGGGTCATATAGCTGTGCTACGCAACTAACAATCCTTCTCTTCGTTATCTTTCCACTGAGCTCTGGTGTTTTCACAATGAAAGTGAACTGATCCTGCTCAATCAACCATTTGAGGCCCAACACTGATGTCTTATCTACATCTCCCCCTGAAAACACCATTGAACTCTCGTTCAACGAGTGCATCTCCGATATGAGTTTCTCGCTGTTGGATTTCCATTTACACAGTTCGAAACCTGCACCTTTCAGAACCTTGTAAATATCTTTCCCCAAACTACTAGCTTCCTGCTCCGTACCGGCACCTGACACACAATCATCGATATAAAAATCGTTTAGAATGGCCCTCGTAGCCTCAGGAAAAATTTCCTGTGCATCCTTTGCTGCTTGATTCATACAACGCACCGCCAGGTATGGTGAAAAAGTTGATCCGAACGTAACCACGGTCAACCAATACTCTCTTAGTGGCACATTACTGTTTTCCCTCCAAAATATTCGCTGAAGATTCCACTGCTCCTCAGCTATCCTGACTTGATTAAACATTCCTTTGATATCAGCGCAGAACGCAAACTTATGTCTCCGAAATCTCATGACAATTTCATACAGATCCCGCTGAAGCTTTTCTCCAAGTAGCTGTACGTCATTCAATGATATTCCTCTATCCGTTCGACAACTTGCATCGAACACTATCCTAAACTTGTCCAGTACACAATGATGTGGAATATAATAGACACGTGTGCCCTCTTTGACCTTTCCCTCCGCTAATCTCATGTGCCCAATACGGATCTCCTCCCGCATCTTCTCGACATACTTTCCTTTCAATTCCTTATCTCTTTCCAATCTTCTTTCCAAGAACATGAATCTACGTAGGGCTATCCCTCTCGATTCCCCAATGTCCCTAATACTATCCTTGAGTGGTATAAAAACAACAAATCTACCTTGCTCATCTCTTCTATATGTGTTACCGAAATGTTGCTCTACCATTTCTTCCTCTGTAGTTCTTTCCGGTTTCTTTTTGGTCTCATCCATTTCCCATAACCTGGTTAAAAGTCTATCCAACTGTTCGCTTTCCGAGTATTCTATCGCCGGAAATGCCTTGTTAATACCCTCATTCGCCGTGCCCAACTTAATTATGCCGAACCTGGTATCCATTATAAGCATTCCACTCGGTGTTTGTGTAACGACTGACTCCACTATTCTTGCGAATGCTTGCACTCCCAATAGGACGTGTACCTGGCCTGGACTAAAATATTCTGGGTCCGCTAACCTTGCATGGCTTTCCCCCTCTAGCGACTCCTCCAACCTGACCGTTGGAGTAACTGGTTGCCACTGGCTTCCCTTAGGTAGAACCCAAAATCTATCCTCTATGTGGTAGTCCGATTCAAACCAGGGATGCACTTTCATTATGATCTCTTGCCGAATCTCAAACGGATTCCCATCTATACCGATAAGTTTCCTGGCTATGGATGTGCCTTGCCATTTGGTCCGCTGGAACAGGTGATACGAAATAATATTTAGTTGCGCCCCTGTATCTAGAATCGCCCTAACAGGACCAAAGAATATACCCTGCCATGATAGTCTTACCATAATTGTAGGATATAAAGAACTCTTTCCACTTTCCAAATAAAAATTAGACAAAAAATACTGTTCATTTTTTATTTTTGACACTTGTCCATAACTTTCCACTTTCCTTCTTTTACCCTTATCCATTACTACTTCCGCTTTCCGCTTCCTCAATTGTCAATCCCTCCTTGATCTGCCAGTACTATTGTTGAGTACCAGCGATGGCTTGCGCAGCTCCTTCATCGGACACAGCACGCTATTATGCATTGGTGCCCCTGGGCACCGCACACATCCTCCCTGGTAACAGTTGCTGCTACTGTGCCCCCGCTTTAGGCAGTTGGTGCATAAGCTCCTTCTGCCCACAAAATCCTCCCTTGCATGGAGATTTAGTGCCAGAAAATCCGGGCACAAATAGACCATATGATCCCCCGCACACAGATCACACGGGAATTTCCCTCTCTGCTGACCTCCTCTCGTCTTTCCCATGACCTCTCCTGCGCCTGTCTTCCTTTCCTGTCTCTTTCCACTGTCTAGCTGTTCTTTCCGCTGACCCAATCGCGAGCCCTGTGCTCCGGCCTGGATCGCCGCAGCCTGTTTATCAATAAATTGCAGCATGTCCACGAGCCGCGGAAATTCCTCCGTCCGTTGCAACTCCCACTGTTTGGCAGTCTCTCCATCCAGACGCTCATGCAAATTGTGCACGAACACAAAATCCCTGTGCTCTACTGGTAGCCCTTGCGCCCGCAATTGACGGGATACCTCGTGCGTTACATTGGACATCCTCTGCAACTCGTTGGCCGACGCTTTCCCTTCTAGTCCCGGCAAATTTTGGAAACGACGCATATGTTCTCTGCAGATCAAGTATTTATTGTTGTATAGTTGGTTGATCCTTTCCCATGCTTCCATGTAGCTTTCCTCGGTCAGCTGCCACTCCCCCAACGTACGGGCGGCCTTTCCAGTCAACGACTTCCTTAGATACGAGAACTTGTAGGCCGCGTTGATGTCATCCCTATCATGGACAGCAGCCACAAATCTGTCCCTGAAACCTTGCCACTTGGTTATGGAGCCGTCGAACTCGCCCCAAGTGTTGGCCAAGTCATGTTGCTGGAACGGCATATTCACCTGGACCGCAATCTTTCCGCTTCTTTCCTCACCGTCGGTTTCCTTTCCGAGTTGAATCTCCTCCATCCTCCTTTCCAGTTCTGCACACGTAAAGAAAAACTTCTCTGGAAACGAACTCCGTGGTGAACGCTTCTTCATCCTCGCTTTCCGCTGTCTCCATTAGGGTATCGTACCGATTGCAGTGCTTTGCCCACTCCTCTCGGAGCCTTTCCAGACGAACCGCGGTACCTCGCTGGTCCAGTTGCTCAAATGCCGCTTGATCTTTCACCAAGCGATGCATCCTTTCCAATGCCTCGGCTGAAGTCCGCAGATTCTTCGGCATGGCTTTCCCCTGGCTGTAAGTAAATTGTAACTTGTTACTCTTTCCAATTGTTTTCCCCCTATACCCTGCTTGAGGTTCACCAGTGTGGCATCCTTGTTCCCCCTATTTCCCCATCTACCTTATGTACTCGGACATTCTTGACTTAACTTAATAGCTATGCTCACATACCTAAAAGTAATACTGATAACCAAAATACTTAAATAATTATAATGATGGCCATAATATTCTAAGGAGAAAATAAAATATCCATACGAGAAAAATAGCAATACTTTTGTACATACATAATTATGAAAATAATCAAAGACATAATAATAAATTGTAATTATAACACCAAAACCCTATCCTAAACCTAAGAGCAAGGGAAAAAACCTTCCTACCTCTGTTTGTTTTCTTCTATTCGTTTGAATGTCACCATATTTCATACCTCTCATATCCTTTCCTGTTATTAATATTATCTCTACTTCCTTCGATTCAGTGCCTGTCGACACCATCTATCCCTTTCCTACTTAAACAAAATAATCACGATCTCATTTTGGTTCGTACTATTCTGTATTCACTCATGCTTACTTTTTGAAGTTTCGCATTAGAGCGCTCTGTCTCCCATCTTTCCAAATGCTCACGTATACTGATTTGAGTTTCATGTAAACACTCTCCTTCTCTATCCATCCTCCCTAAATGATTTCATCACGTATGCTTCGTTCAAGATCGGTCTCTCCTGTCTACTCCTGCTTACTTTCTCGAAGTTTCGCATAACACTATCCCTCTCTCTTTCTCCCTTTCCAATTCCGCATTATATTCAAGTTTACCACTTTGAGTTTGACATGAATGCTTTCCGTTCCTTTCCGGCCTACCTAGTTTTATATTTCCTACCAACCATCCCTTTCGCCTTCTCCCTTGCCGAATACAATACACTCAAGTTTGCTTCCTTCGAGTTTCATATGAATGCTACTTTCCATTTATCTTCCCCATTCAATTTCTTATCTTTCTATTTTTTTTTTTTTTCTTTTTGCGGTTGTGTGAGCATCAACATCTTGTGTTTTAACCGCCCAACACACCATACTTTCCTGCATGCACTTTCCCGCCAATAATTATCCACTTAGGGATTTCACAAATTGGCTCTTTCCTCACGATCTGAACCTCGAAGCGATAACACAAAAAAAACACCACCAAAGAAAACAAACAACCCAAAAGGCCTACAAAAAAAAAATACTCCCAAAGTCCGAATGCCACACACTAGTAAACACAAATCAGGACCAACAAAAAATTCCCTTTTCCCCCCGCACATACCTTTTTCCTTCGCGAATTCCTTCTTCGCTGCTCGATGGAATTTTCGGGTTTTCCACCCCTTTCCTCTGCTTTCCCACTTGCCTCCCTTTATTTATTTTGAAAGGCATCACTCCAATCTATTATTTATTTTTTATTAGTTTTTTTTTTTTTTTTTTTTTCTCAATTACACCACAAAAACAAAAGCTCTCCCGCGCACGTCAACGTTTGTTGGATTGCTATGAAAAACTAACCCTTGTGCGCATAAATTCCCATGCGGCCACGACATGTTAAATCGTGTTCGTATGCCGTCATTCTCCTCGGCCGCCGAGACCGTCTTTCGCCTCGCTCTCGCTTATGGGCAGGTATACGGTATACCTCTTGTGTTTTCTATATCTTAAGCTGCGTATAAGCAAAGGCGAAAAATAATTTTTAAAAATGCGGTTTTGCCGCGAATCTCCTTTCCCTTTCTGTCTTTCCCCATGGCATGAATGCAATATTTGAAGGTCAACTTTCCTCCTTCCACCGTTGAGGTTCGTCACAATAGCAGCAGTCTGCTATGGTTGTCTTTCCCAGGGAATTCAAAATGAATAACCGTAGTTTATCATCCATGAAGACTTTTCGAGCAACAGAAAAATAACTCAGCTCGAAGTGAATTTGCAGTCGTAAATTGCAAATACGAATAGCTTTCGTGAACAAAAAAAAATATTGACAACTGCAGTTGTAAATTGCATATGTCTCTAGCCTTTTATATCGAATTTTTGCAGTTATAAACTGCGAATGAACTCTCCTATGCACCTAGTCAAAATAACTCAACGAATGCAGTTGTAAATTGCATGCGTGGCTTTCCGAGTTGAAATTGCAGTTGTAAGTTGCAACTCCAGTGGCTTTCCGAATTAAATGCACACATGCAGTTGTAAATTGCATGCGTGGCTTTCCGAGTTGAAATTGCAGTTGTAAGTTGCAACTCCAGTGGCTTTCCGAATTAAATGCACACATGCAGTTGTAAATTGCATGTGCATGCTCTTTCCAAATTGAAATTGCAGTTGTAAATTGCAATCCCACGCTTTTCCTGAAAAAACAAAATTAGTTTAACAATAATGCAGTCGTAAATTGCATTATCGCTTTCCCAAATATATCGATCAGTTTGTCGATTTCTTTGTCTAACCCTCTCACCATAGCACCATAGTTCGCTGGTTTCCTATCCGGCTCGACATGGACCATAATGTTCCGTCCCCTCTCGCTGCGCCAACCACCTTTCCACTCTTTTTAGCAAATAAAACAATATACATTTTTTTCTGTTGGGAAAAAGCATTATGCAAAAAACCCAACATTTATTAACTACGTTAAACTGAACACACTTCTCTCCTAGGTCTTTCCCTAGTGGACTGTACTTTCCGACTGCCTCTTAGGCCATAAAACAGTAGCGCTTTCTTGCTTCGAGTACTATAGTTGTCTCTTTCTAACTATGACTGCGATAGCAAATATAATATAACAGACTGTGAATAAGATAGCTCTACTATACCACAAAAACACATTGTGAGACTACATAATTCGCCATGAAAAACTCATAGCGTGAAACGATATGATACAGGTACGAAGAGCCAAAAGCACACCACGGCCAGGGGTGTTCGCATTTGAAGTGTTATAGGGATTACGAAACACATTGAAGTCAGATGTAAAAAGTTCATTATTCATAATGTTAGGGGTTAAATTTGTTTCAGTCAGGGCGAACACGTCGTAAGGGATCTTTTGGGAATTGAGAAAAACTTTGGATGTCTTAGTTCGAGGACCCCTAACATTTTTTTAGTAAAGGGACAGGTAATTAAGGTTAGCTCTGTCAGAGCAAGAGGGTTGAGACATGTTACTAGGTGTGAAATGGTTGACGACGAAAAAAGTCATTATCATTATTGTCTAATCGATTTATTTGGCGTTATGAGAAGCATTTAAGGTTTATAAGTGCCGCAAAAGAAGATAAGTCATTAGATACCCGAAGGGGTGAGATGTTGAAGAATTCGTGAAATTCTATGAAGAGCCGTTTAAGGGTTAAAAATTCAGTTGGGAGGCCAACTTCAGAAATTATGCGTACGACATACAAATTAGTTAACCCATCAATGGAGACAGATTCGGGTTTGTCGTGTAAAAAAGCTAGATAAAGGCGAACATAGTCATAAATTTTACGTTCACTTAAACTGGAGAGAGGATTAATGAAAGATACTTTGTTACGGGAAAGAGAGTTAGGGATGTTATTCTGGAAGTTAGAGTTAGTTAAAGAGCTTAACTTAAGATTAGAGTTATAATTAGTTTGTGAGAAAGACTTATTTTTTGGTCTTAAATGATTCCATTTACACATCGTCATACCATTGATGGAAAGAGTATCGTCCGAGGAAAATAACCATGCGTATTTACTGGCTAGGTTGATTTTGAAGCTTTTGAACATCCGTTTCGAAGGGGTAACCTGTTGGCAATCAAGACTGGCGATGGAGTATTTGCGTCTGAATAAGTTCCGCACCCAGGAAGCATTGGCATGTTTCGGAGCGCCCTTTAGGAGAAACGTAGCAACGTCAGTTTTGGTAATTCGCAAAACGGCAGAAGTCGATGCGATTAATGGAGAGGAAGGTTCCTTGTGAGTAGAGGGTAGAACGGCAGTTAACGACGGCGAAGTTACATCAACATCAGGGCCAGAGATCAGCATTTCGTCATGTAGGGATTTATTGGCTGAGGGGGGAATTTCCAGTGGAACCAAGTCTAATTTGGATGAGACAAGCTTTAGTTCTTCGACGACCTCATTTAAATTGTGTCTTGTCGATGTCGACTCGTCACTAAGTGAGTGAAGATCACTCAGGACTTCATCAGCGCGCTCGCTATGGTCGGACAGTTGTTGCTTAATAGAGTCAAAAGATGTAAAAAGATTAGAGATGCTCTCCTTGATTTCCGTTAGATCATCCTCATTAGAAGACAGGGCAGGTTTGAATTGGGGTTTGTCGTTGAGGTCGGCGATTGATTGCTTGATGGTAGACAATTCAGCATTGAGTGAGGCGAAGGAGGACAGAAGTTTTTCAAAGCTGGCAAGGTTCAGTGAGGTACCTTCCTTTAACCTTTTGCTATGGTTGGAGAGTATTTCCATTGTGGATTTGTGGCTGTTGGTGAGTTTCTCCAAAGAATGGTTGAATAGGTCGTTATTCACTGATTGAATTTCGCCGGCATTGGTGAGATTATGGCGGCTTTCTGACTGCAGATCACGTAGAGAATCCGATAATGCGATGAGATGGTCGTTGTTACACTTGATGGCCAGCAAAATATGAGACAAGGAGATAGACTTGCATTCCTCGCAGAAGTAGCAAAAGATGTTGGAATACTCATGCAGGTATAATTTAGCACTCCTACCCAGTCCAATACAAATAGGGTGAAACACCTTGTTACAAATTCCTCGGCACGAAACCCATTCAGGTGTATTATCGCTGACAGAGCACGTACCACAGGTGTTCATTTTAGTTTCGATAGTGTAAGCAGCAACGCAGTGTATGGTTCTTCACTTGGGTAGGTACGAACTAAAAACCTTACAAATGCGGTGACACGTTGATACAATGTTGAATTTATATAAATGGCGGTTGGCAATGTTTACAAGATGTATAGACAGCAGTCCGAGGGTTGAAGCGAGATCACTACGGACTTGCCGCCGTAATACGGATCCCGAACGAGCAATCGCAGCTGGAGCAGTACGACCAAGTGCGTACTTTCGATTAAGGAAGAGCGCAGTGGTCGCGCTTCTCCAGAGTCGTAAAGCGCGAGATACGCTCATGCGAGATCGACCCACCGACAAACAGGAACTTAACGAACGTTGAGAAAGACACTCATTTACGGCAAATTAATGTCGTCATCAAACAGACAATGGAGCGGACTATCCCTCGGGTAGGACGTTCCACCGACGAAGAACAAACTGAAAAGTATCGAAACGCGACAATCGATGCTCTGTACAGACACAAAAGTAGACTGCTCTCGAGGCTTAAACGGCTACACAGACAGTTTACCGACAGGAACGATCCCGAGTTAAGGACACTGAAGTCGATGATCAAAAACCTGAAACAGTTGATCACCGAGAATTACAGAAAATCTGTAAGTTTGTATTGGGGCAATAAAATTCGGGCAATAACATCCAGTTGTCCGAAAATGTTCCCACAAATAAATAAACTGTTCAGGCGGACAGATCACAACGACATTTCATGTGTCGGAATACCTCGGACAAACGAGAACAGACAGACACTACTGACTGCTGGCATAAGTCCGGAAAGTGCTGACTCGAACGACGGATTTTTCGTGGTCGAGGACCCGCAGGAGAGGGTGGATTTGATTGGAGCTTTCTTTGAGGCTGTGTATACGGTGAACAATGATGTTCGCTGTAACCGCGACCTCGAGGAGAGGGCCTTTCTTAACCACTTTTATCTGCGGACCGAAATCCAAAATTGGCGATCCGAGAACAACGGTTTCACCGTGTTCAATGACGACAACCGTGCAAATGGCACCATCGCCGATGTAAGTTCTCACCTGTTCGTGAGAAAAGATGAACTTCGGTGCATCTTCGAGTCACTGAAGAACAAAAAGTCGGCGGGAGTGGACGGTGTCCCAAACGTCGTATTAAGACACCTGCCGCTAGAAGCGATAGATATTTTCGCCACGCTATTTAACAAGGCGCTGAATAATGCATATTATCCGGCGCAGTGAAAAATAGCGGTGGTACACCCTATCCCGAAAAAGGATAAAGATAGGACAAACCCTGCAAATCTTCGGTCAATTAGTTTGCTCCCGAATGTTAGCAAGGTATTCGAGAAAGTCGTCAATAGATCTCTTTTAAGACGGGTTGAGGCAAAATAAGATAATTCCGGAGAACCAGTTTGGGTTTAGAGCGGGGCATGACACTATTCATGCCGCGTCAAAACTTGTCTCCGACATTCAATGGAACAAAAGTAAGAACCAATGCACGGGTGCCTGCCTGGTCGACTTTGAGAAGGCCTTCGATACCGTATGGTTGGAGGGGCTCTTCTATAAGCTGACCAGAATGGGCATGCAAAAACCCTTGCTGTATATGACTTATGACATGCTTGTGGGAAAGAAGTTCGTTGTCAAAGTTGGCAATGTGACTTCGAGCAGGGCTTTCGAAATTAAAAACGGCTTACAACAGGGAGCAGTGAATTCTCCGATCCTGTTTAATGTTTACACGAGTGATCTGGTGGGTTTCCTCAGACATGCTATAGCGTACGCAGACGATTTAGTGGTCAGGACCAAAAATCGAGGTCATCAACATCCTTCTGCAGCGTGACTTCGAGCAAATTAAGAGGTATTGCGATGATTGGAAGTTGAAAATCAACTATTTTGACAAACATATAGATGCTTGTCTTGCTGGGGCTAAGAGGGCCTACGCCCTGACAAGGAGACTGTTTCGTAGCAGTCAACTTGACAACAGGGTGAAGGTGATTGGCTACGTGGCCCTTATAAGGCCTATCATCGCTTATGGCTGTCCCATGTGGTTCAATATAGCGCCGTTCTATATGGAAAAGATTCGGGTGTTTGAGAGGCAATGCCTCAGGGCCTGTCTAGGGTTGTTTAGAACTCCCGAATCTCAGTACATAAAATACTATCCCAACGAGACCCTATACAATGGGGCTCGACTGAATAGGATTGACAATTTCCTTATTAAGGTGATTCGGAGGCACGTTTCGAGGGCGACGGCCCCTGATCTCAGGGGCTTACTACCCGAATTTAATGTACCACGAGAGTACGCTTCGGTCTGGCTTTATCCCGCTTGAGGCATTTCTTCATGTAGACATGAAAGGGTTAGTCCAGCAAAAAGATGGTCTGCCGGTATTGTACCACAGCCACCGCGGCGCGAGGGATAAGCGGCTCATCCACGACGGGTACGCCGCCAATGCTCAGGAGCTCCTCCGTTTTAGCACCGCAATTGCGGATAGGGACAAAATAGATACGCTAAAGCAGTTCACCGAATTTTGGTGGCTTGACGAAGAGGTGAGGGTGGATACGCTCTCCCGGGCCGGTGCGCTACTTACGTAGCATCCTCCTTAGTTTTAAGCTAGAATTTAAGTTTTGTAGGTTTAGGCTTAGAGTAGGGGGTCCTCGGGAGAGCCGGGCTAGCCAACATGAAATAGTGCTACCGAGACTGGACCGACGCTTAAGGCCTCGCTCGAGTCTCGGCGGCGCGTATGTGCACCTTGTTGGCGGCTGCCAGGCGCCCATGGACGCAATCAGGATGGTGACCAATCGGAGAGATTGCTCACCTCCCTGATTATAGGTATTTTAGATTAAGTGGCTTAGGTAGTTTTAAGTAGTTTTAAGTAATAAACAATAATAAAGAATTCAAGTTTTAAAAAGTTTCTTGAAAATTAAAAAACAAATCAAAATATTTATATATAGATAGATTTAAGGCCGAAAGGCAATAGTTTTAAGCATATTGTTAAGTTTAGAGCGCTCGCTAAGAGTCAGTAAGCTAGAATAAGATAAATGTTAGTTTTTAATTAGATTTAATCGTTTTTGTCTAGAGATTAGAGAATGAATAAATAAAAATGAATTGAAAAAAAAAAAAAAAAAAAAGAATCTCAATTCAAACGGATGCGTCTCAGTTTGGACTGGGATGTTGCCTCATGCAAAAGGGTAGGCCAGTGTGTTTTGCCTCACGAAGCTTATCAAATGCCGAAGTAAAGTATGCACAGATTGAAAAAGAATTTATCGCAGTAGTATTCGCTTGCCAGAAAATCCATTCATACATTTATGGTTTTGATGTCGAGATAGTGACAGACCATAAACCTCTATTGGGCATAATGTCGAAAGTGTACCATAAAATACCGTCAGCACGGTTACAAAGGATGAAGCTAAGACTTCAAAAATATAGACTGCATTTTAAATACTTACCGTTAAAATTCATGTATGTTGCAGATCTGCTATCAAGAAAATTTAGCATAGAGAGTACTCAAGCGGAAAATGAAGGGTTAAACGAAATGGTTCATTCTATTAACGTTACGAGGGAAAAGAAATATATTTTTCAGATGGAAACAGAGAAAGATGAGCAACTGCGGGAACGAAAAACTATGATAATAAAGGGCTTGTGGAATTTTAGGCAGTAATTGTATGTCACCAATGATTTGTTGTTTTTTAATGATAGAATTTTTGTTCCGAAATTTTTGCGTGACACAACTTTGCAAAAACTACATAGCTCTCATTTAGGAGTTGAAAAAAAAAGCTCGGGCTCTAACGCTAGTATATTGGCCGTCCCTAAACCAAGATATAGAAAGGAAAATAGCGGAATGTAAAATTTGTCAGAAGTTCAGATCTGAAAGCAAAAAAAAGCCCATGATTAGTCATGAGATGTCTGATATTCCGTTTAATAAAATAGGAATGGACTTTATGGAAGTGTGTGGCAAAAACTATTAAGTGGTGGGCGATTATTTCTCGAAGTATTTAGAAATTATACCAGTACAAAAAAAGACATCACAGTCAGTAATAAATTGCCTATTACCAATATTCGCCACACACGGTTTGCCAAGAAAAATAGTTGCTGATAATGTCCCTTTTGGGTCGTTTGAATTTCGTCAGTTCTGCAAAAATGTAGATACAGATGTTTTGACAACAAGCCCGAGATACCCAAAATTTAATGGGTTTGCTGAGCGGTTAGTGCAGGTTTCAAAAAACTTAATATTAAAATGCAAAGAGTCGCGAAGCAATTTGTGCTTAGCACTAAAAAACTCAACTCTCTCACCGTGCGAAATTATAATGGGTCGAAAAACTTGAACTCAAGTTCCATGCAAAACTGATCTTTTTAAAAACCCGTCCCTAAATAAAAAAGTGCCAGTTTTAAACGCTAACAATAAAATGAACAAAAGTTATTATGATAAAACAGCGCAAATCAAAAACGAGTTCGTAAAAAATGAGAAAATATGGATGAAAGATTCCAAAATCTGGGTACCAGGAACAGTAATAAACAAGTTAGAAGATTCCCCGAGATGTTATTGGATTCAACTTGAAGACGGAAAACGTCAGTAAAGAGACTCGCATGTACACATCGATTGCAAGCAACATTTGAAAAATAAAATAAAAATACACAATAATTATAACACAAAATTAATTTATGAATAAAAATAAATGAATTTACAATAGGAAGATAATGAACTATAAGGGGGAGATGTAGAGAATGAAATTGCTAAATAATCACTCAGTATTACTGTATACGAATAGAATAAGCAACCAATGTAACTCACGCTGATTTCAGGTCAGTCGTAATAAAGTCACTATACCGAGAAAACGTCTTTTAATGCACAAAGAACAATACAGACAGGGATTATTACAAGAACAACAATGTAAACAAATGGGTTTTGGGAGGATATACGAACGAAAGATATCTATCTCTTTTATTCATTCATCTCTGTTATAATATTACAGCTCCCGCCATTTAGAATTTTTTTTTTTTAAGTGTGTGTGCAGGCAGGGAATTCGGTATCCCAAATTTTAACGCTAAAAAACATTTCAAGGGAAACTTTTTGTATAGGAGTTTTGCGTTTTGTGTTTGTGTAGGAAAATTTGATTTGTTACTTAGTATGTAAGTAACGCCGGTAAGTTCATCTACCTTTATCCGAAGATTGGGCACCTTGTCGTGGTGGGGCGGCTTAAGTAGATTAACAGGATGCTAGATCAGGTAGTGGCCCAACTCCTCTGGTAGAGCTGAATGTGAATTGAAGAACCAAGACCCAATCCGATCAATCGATCAACCCTTTAACTCCAAGATGACTAGTCTGCAATGTCGAGGGAGCTGTGATAAGGTATGTAAAACTACTTGTTCACAGGGTTCAGGGGTAACTGAACCGCTAATGGAGACTCCTCAGGGGCAGCTCAATCCTCTGTTGTAATTTAGTTGAGTAGGATAGGTATTGGGGATCTCTGCCTATTCGGTCCGTTTAATTCTCCCCTACTCGTGGGTACGTATATGGACCTAAATAAAAATAATAAAAATAATATTCCTTCGGAAAACGAGGTGGAAGGCTTAGGAGGGGTCGAGAAGGCGCTGGAAGGCACTGACATGAACCCGAATAAGCTCGAGGGGTCAGTGGACTCTGATGGGAAACCAAAAGAGTTAGCAGACCAATCGTCAGTGGAGGTGGACAATGCGGTGCAGAAATGCGCCAAGAGGTCAGCCGGAACTGCGGAAGCCGGATTGGAAGAGGAAAGAAGTCCCGACTCCGAGCGGAAGTTGCACCAGCAACTGAAGCAAAAAATGAAGAGGGTCAGAAGGAGGCAAAGATTGGCCTTGGCCAAATCTGTCTCGGCGAAAGGCATAAATAAGTCGATCGAGGAGTTGACTGAAATGGTTGCCAACTTGACGTCGACCGAAACCTCTCCAGAAGACGGTGGATCTAGGAAACGGTTCAAATGATCCGGGACCATGAATCCACCTAAATCTGAGAAGAAGGGGGTGGAAGGCGGAAGGGAAGACGGACAGTCTGTACAATATGGGGTCAATCTACAGCAGCAAATCGTAAAGCAAAAGCTGAGCCAAGCTATGGGAAGGAGAGCAAAGCAAGCAGATGATGCAAAGCCTTACGCTAGGAGTGAGAGAGCCAAAGTTGACAAGGGTGTAAAAACCTTTGCTCAAACAGCGGCGAACGATCTCCAAATGGGTGTTGCCGACATGAGTCGAAAGGGGGGGGGATAGAAGCTTCACAGTTGAGTATTTTCAAAAATGCTCTGCTGAGGGCTCTAGACTTACTTCCGACAAATGCAGGTGATATCGGTGTAAAGGAGATAACCTTGGAGGAAGGGATCATAGAAATAAAATGCGTAAACCAAGAAACGAAGGGTTTGGCTATGTGAGACTGTAGGGAAGATGACCGACCTATAGGAGGGAATCAACCTTAAAATAGACAGGCTCCACAGACTAAAGGATGTGGAAAGGTTGATAATCTTCGTTCCCGGTCAACCCGTGAGCAAAGATGTCATCCTTGCCAGACTTTGTCGTCAAAATTCCTGTGTGAAGGACACTTCGAAATGGAGGGTTACTCATGTGGGAAAATATGATGACAAAAAAATTGGTGGAACCAAGCTGACGATCTGGTGCCCGAGGGAGGAAGCGAGGCTGGTTAGACAAGCAGGAGATAGACTCTTTTGCGGATTGGACATAGCATTCGTGAAGTTCCAAGGATCATCGGAAAAGACTCAACCTTGAAAGCCACCCGGTAGGGCGATGAAGTGATAGACACCATGGAGATGGGATCAACACAAGTCGGGCGGGTGGTGGGCCCGTACCGGGAAAAGCTGAGGGTGATTCAATTGAACCTTCATCACAGCAAAGCAGCATCGGCAATGATGACTAAATGTTTTGATGAGGATTTGTTTGATATAGCCCTGATACAGGAGCCTTGGATCTTTAGAGGAAAGATTAGAGGACTCCCAAATAGCATGGCTGAGTTGCATTATGCGCAAACTAGCGGAAGAATTAGATAGGTATCTTGGTGAGGCACGGAGTTCAAGTATATAAATTGCCGGATCTGTGTGCCCCAGACCTTGCAACAGTGGGAGTAGGATCAGGTGCGGGAAGTTTTGTCAGCACCAACGACAATTACAGAGGAGAAGCATTATTCGAATTTGCATCAGGCAAGGATCTAGCGATCTTAAACAGGGGAACAGAGCCAACCTTCGTGAATGTGAGACGAATGGAAGTGATCGATGTTAGCCTGTGCAGTAGCCAGATAATTGAAAGAATATCAAATTGGAGGGTAATGGATCAGGCTACATTGCCGGATCACAGAGCCATTTCATTTGATGTTCGCTATGGATCTAAAAGGAAAAAAGATCGATAAGATAGGACAAAATACCTTGAAGTGTTGGAGGAAAAACTGAATGTAATGACATTCGGAATACCAAAAAACACTTGGCACGTAGAATCACAGCTGAAGCAATCAGCTGTTGAAGTTGCGTACCGAGTGGCTTGTACACCTACTTTAGTGGAAAAACAAGATCCTGCGCCTTGGTGGTGCCGGGAACTTGAAAAGCTAAAAAAGGCTGCGAGGAAGGCCTTCAATCACGCCATGAGGAGGGGAGAACCCGAAGCATGGGATGAATATAAGTCGAAAAAGAAAGAGCTTAACGTTACTCTGCGACGACGTAAAAGGGAGTCATGGAGGGACTTTTGCTCGAGTATGAGGAGTACATCTGAAATCAGTAGACTACAAAAGATTGTCTCGAGAGATCCAGTTTCCAAGTTCTGACTCATTCGTAATAGAGCGGGGGAGATGGTGGAAACACTGGATCACACAAATGTGGTCCTACACTTTCCAGGAAGCCGTAAGTCAGATCAGCCCTGGGCTCCAAGGAAACAAGAAGCGAACAGGATGGATAGGACGGAAGCAGAACGGATCGTGACACCAAAAGCGGTCAAGGGTGCGATAGCAACATTCTCACCCTTCAAAACTGCGGGGCCGGATGGTATATTTCCAGGTCTAATGCAATGGGGTATAGAAGTAATTGCACCAAGGCTCAGGAATATATACGTTGCATGCCTAGCAATAGGCTATATCCCGATAGCATGGAGGGAAGCAAATGTGGTCTTCCTTCCAAAACCGGGAAAAAAGGACTACACCGAGGCAAAGTCATTCAGACCAGTCAGCCTAACATCCTTCCTGTTAAAAATAATGGAAAGGGTGATAGTGGACTATACATACAGGGTAGGCATGTCTACAGAAACAGCGCTACATCAAGTAGTACGCGTTGCGGAGGAAGAGCTAAATACCGGGGGCATTGCGATGACCACTATAATGGACATTGAAGGTGCCTTCGATAAGATATGCTTTGAAAGTCTGAAACAAGCCTTGGAAAAACGTAGGGTTAACCCACTGGTGGTAAGACGAGTGGACAATATGTTGAATACAAGGGCGATTAATATTCAGACGGGAACCTCAAAACTCAGAGGAAGGGTTAGCAGAGGTTGCCCACAAGGAGGTGTTGTCTCACCTACACTGTGGAATATCACTGTGGACTCTCTTCTCGACAGACTCGAGGCGACGGGCATTCACACAGTGGGATATGCCGACGACATAGCAATAATGGCCAGAGGCAAATTCATGGACGTCACCGCAGATATCATGAGGAACGCACTCAGAGTGGTTGAGCGGTGGTGTCTGGAACAAGGGCTCTCCATTTTCGGATCGGTACTAACAATGACTAAGAAGGTTAAGTATCTGGGAGTCTATCTAGATACTGGACTTACTTGGAATTACCATGTTGAGTAAAAGGTCTGGAGGGCAAAAAAGGGTACTACATGAGTGCAAACGTGTATGTGGACAGAGGTGGGGACTCTCGCATAGGTCAGCGTACTGGATGTATACGATGATAACTAGACCCATTATCACGTACGCCTCGGTTGTATGGTAAGCGAAAGCCTCTCAGAAAACTGTGAGGAAGCACCTGGATAGGGTTCAACGTTTAGCATGTATGGGAATTACAGGTGCAATACGTACAACCCCAACATGCGCATTGGAAGTCATCATGGGGATATTACCGCTAGACTTATTTATTAAGAAAACAGCGGCCCAAACGGCACTTCGCTTGCATCGAGATGCGAAATGGCACAATCGTGGTACGATCTATGGACATAGGAAGATCCTGGAACTTGTCAGAGACGAGATTAGGGAGCTAAACATGCCTATGGATCGAATAACAAGGGTGCGTATTATGGAAAGAAATCACAAAACTCGTATTGAGAACGGATTACTTCCAGAAAATAGAAATGGTGAAATAGTGATCTTCACGGATGGATCCATGATGGATGGCGGAGCGGGGGCCGGTATCTATTCAGAAGAGCTGGAACATTAGCCTCGGGAAATACACTTCAGTATACCAGGCTGAGATGATTGCTTTGCTTTATGCGTTGGACTACTTGCTTGAGTGTCAGGTGGAAGGAAGAAATATCCTTATAGCACTGGACAATCAGGCGGTGATCAGAACCATTCTCTTCAATTGGCAGAGGAATGGTAGAACAGCTTATCCACAAATGGATCACGGCAGAATACCTGAGAAGGTGGTCAACCGTGGAACAATGTAGACAAGCTAAATTGGCACTAAAGTGGCCGACCTGCTCCACTCAAAGAAGGGTTCTAAACATGAGTCGAGGAACATTGAAATGGGTAGTGGCTTTGTCTACAGGACATGGTAATTTCTGGTATCACTTAAGGAAAATGGGGCTTATAGAGGATGATACTTGTAGATTATGCCTGGAGGAATCTGAGACAGCGGCGCATATACTGTGTCAATGCCCGGCATTGGCTGGCAGAAGAATGAGGATCTTGGGACATCAATGGGTCGAGACCCAGTCGATGAAACGGATCTCCCATAAACAGATGCTAGCGTTAACACTAGGAATTGAGCCCACAGAAGAACTGTGGAGAAATCCAGAGAGTCTCTCTGAGTAAGATTTACAGTGGTAGAGAGACGAAAAGAGACCCGACAATGGTGGTCTGATTCGATTATCTCTCGAAATATATATATATAGTACGTCCTTGATTTCAAAGAATTTATTTTCTTGGTTTAGCTCCGCTAAACTAGCTACCTGAGAGGAATCGCCCCTGCGTTCCCCGATTGCACGGCAACAATAACCCAGTAACAGCACATGTGCAACCACGTATGCTGATACTGTGGTCCCAATAACGAAAAGGGCACAAGCCAATTCAATACCAAATTCGTATTCTTGCGACCACTTGTATGAACAAACGAGTGCAAGAATACGTAACACGGATAAAATTACCTTGCTGACCCCGGAGTCCACTATGGAGAAACGAAGAAGCATGGAGGAGGCATTGGGAACGACGAAACAGCAAGTCGAATTCAGTTCGTTTCTGTTAATCAATGAAAAAGGCCGTCAGCCTGAATCACAGATCGGTTCAAAAAAGAGTCGTAAATAAAAAAAGTCGTAGTTAACAAAGTCAAGGCAGGCAATAAAACAATACTCTCCAGGCGAAACAATATACGTTAGGATAAATAAAAGATTAGGCACTAAACTGTTCCCAAGATTAAGGAAAGAAATTGTCAAAGAAGATAAATCAGCAACTGTTTTAACTACATATATCTGGTAAAACTATTCACAAAAATAATATTAGAAATTAATCTTACAGATGTATCTTCATTCAGAGTTTTGGCGAAGTCCAAATACTGGAATACTCAAATTCAAAGATCGTTTCCCCTAGATATAGGCGTAGCCGAAATCCAGACAGGTACGTTTAAAATAATGTTAATGAAACCGATCCCAATTTTATCATCCTCTCCGACCTAATATCCCAAATCCTTAAAAAACTAAAAAACCATAAAAACATAAATTAGGTACTGTAAAAGAAGAATTAATTAACTTGGAGTATGCCCTACTATGGGCTTAGGCGGATATAATAAATTCATTCATTTTGTCAAATTCTAAAATTTAAATAATAAACGATGTATTTGAAAAAGATAGATATAAAGCACATACACGTAGAAGAGCCGCTCGAATTCGCTACAATTAGGATTGGACCTAACCACTCCACTATATTGTATATTGTTAGCTTATTATTAAATATGATTGGAAAATAATTTAAATTGAGTACAATAATGTCTTAGATTGTAACAACGAAATATTCGGCATAAAACAAAATTGTGAAAGTATTAAGAACTTACTGAAAAGCAAAAAAACCAAATGCGACGAAATGAGCAACCAGCACATCCCAACCATGGAAAACATTCATCCAGGAACCCTTCTTCGCAGCAAATTCAACGGAACCATCCTCATCAACAACGAAAATCTGAACCTATCTGGAAGCTTCATCCTTCGATATCACAACGCCTCGCTATTCGTAAATGGACAAAACTTTACTTCAAAAAAAATACCCACAGCCACTACCACCAATATTGCACCCAATTCTGTCGAACAACAATTACGAAGAACTCTTGACATTAGAAGCAGTAAAAGAACTGCACATAAAAAATACACTGTACATAAACCAGCTGAAGGAAGAAAACATACGGCATAACATTACAAACTCCAGTTTTATAGCCATAGTAATCATAACTCTCCTCATTGTCATCTCCAAAGCCTTTCCAATGTGAAGGAAGATCGCAGTCCGTGTCAACAAAAACGCGGAAGCAGAAACTCCAACTGTCAAAACAGAATCAATACAACCAAAAACGAGAAATCACATCCCAAATTTCAAATCAAATTACACGGAATTGAGTGAGGACACTTGAATTTAAGCAGGGAGGAGTTAACACCTAAAAGATTGACTGAAGCGTAGGTCAATCAACTTCTACCACACTTCAGTGCTCGAGCATATAATGCCGCATCGCACGCTATTTTTTCTGAAAACCTCCAGCCAAAAATCAGGTCAACAATTTCAACATCGTTCCGGTCGAACGAAATGCAAAACACCAGCTTCGACACTTTTCACCAGGAAACACCGATTGAGTGCCTGCGTCTGCTTTTTGATTTGGTTACCGTAGGTCATAAATATATGTAATCTGTAGAGTAATTTCTGAGTTTGAATTAATCGCTAATAAAGAACGGTCATCAGACCTAGAAAAAATATTTATTTTCACTAAGCACTCGTACGAGTTTATAATTTATATTTGGGTAGCCTTGTTGTGTGCTAGCCTCAAGTTGTCAAAAATCTTATTTCTAATCAAATCTAGCCTATCAGTCTTATTTTTGATACGTATCCCAGCGTCCTTTAGCATGTCTAGTTTGCGTAAGATTTCGTACGCGCTTGCATGTTGTATCATCGGGACGCCTAATACAGCGTAATATGGTTCTAGGCCCGTTGCATCATGCGCTACGCTCCTTAACGCAAATGCTGCGTTGCTCACGTGCAAATCACTGTGCAGCACAGTTGCTCTGGTCGTGATCTTTGTATGGCCGAATTTTGGTTAGCAGAGACCAATTCACTCTCTCGGACGCATTCGCTTGGTGGGATGGGAACGCGGCTCTAATATGTTTAATTGATTGATTGATTGATATACAATTTATTTAGCATTATTAATAGCTATTAGATATAATAATTTAAGATTAACATTCAAATTAATTGAATATTTACAAAATTTCATTAAATTAGATGTCTACAGGTTACATTTATTAGATCTTTAATTTCACAAATTCTATAACCAGTTTTTTGACAACTCTTATACAGCAAGTATTTTTAATGTTCATTGGTAAGTTTTTAAATAGTTTAAGACCCTTATATACAAGGGAATTCTGTGCACCTACCGTTGAGTAATTTGGCAAACGGAAATCTCCCGCACTCCTTAGGGGATATGGCTGTTGTAATGTCCCTTGTGGGACAATATATAATTGTTATAAAGAAACACACTTTTATTGATTGACTTAGATGCTTATTTTATTAGTTAACAATTATCCGAGGAACGTCTTATTACAATGATGGCTGGCGGAAGAAGAAGGAACAAACTGTTTGACAGATGAGATCGAGAGCGATCTTAAAATTTTATATGGATGGTTGGGTGCGTTCACTACATAAGTAACTTAAATCACATACGCCACCCCTTCAAAGTATTTATACATATCTTACAAGCCTATTAATATTAGCCCTGTCTCTAAGTTCCATTCCTTCGAAAGTCGTATTTGGAGTTAAATCACAATTATTTCTTAACAAGCTATCATTTTTGAAATACACCATTTTTCTATTTTCGTTTTTACAAATATTTTTGACTTCGGTTTTTTCAAAATTTATAAACCTTCTTATTTGATCAATATGCCTTATCATAAACCTACCAGAATCCGTTTTGCATAAGTACATTCTTGGTCCCAACACTTTTTCAATAAAAGCTTTCGACCACTGAGCCTTATTATTCTTTAAATTATAATCACGAATCATTACCCTATCTCCCTTCTCAAACAACCGGTCTTTCTCGTTTCTGTCAAAATAACCGTCTCTCTTAAACGGATTAATGTTACTTTGATACAAAAAATGTAACTTACACCGAGGCTTAAACGTTAGCGTTGAAGATGCGGGAGCAATCCCTGTAACACAGTGTGCTGCAAGCCGATAATCGAACAAAAATTCGCATACTACAATATCTATATCTTTTACGACTTCGCGACTCTTTATCGCATTTTTTAGCGTTCGTACTGCATTTTCAGCCGCACCGTTAGTCGCTGGATAGCCCGGAGCTGTGAGTGACTGTCTAACTTTATTTAATTTCAGAAAGATCTTAAATTCGTCAGAAGTAAATTGACTACCGTTGTCAGATACGATCTGCTCGGGTAAACCGAAACGGGAAAACGTGTAGCGCAAACATCGAATAACAAACGCTGTCGTTGGGTGCTTTGTGTAAAAAACTTCAATCCATTTCGTATACGCATCGATAATAATCAGGAAATTGAATCCCCTCAAAGGGCCAAAAAAATCTAGGTGAACTCTTTTCCAAGGGCCAGGCGGAATTTGCCACATCACGTTTGCGCCTTAGGCGGACTCGGTAAGGTTGTAGCACAAGCCTCGCAACCACCAATAATTTTTTCTATGTCGGCGTCGATTTTTGGCCACCAAACATATGATCTTAAAAGTGATTTTGTTTTCACCATTCCCAAATGTAATGCCTCTAAAATCGTGCTTCTTAGCGTTTTTGGTATTACCACTCTATATCCCCACATTAAAATGTCGTTTTCGATCGTTAATTCAAATCGTTCTATAAAGTAGGCGTTCAACGCCTGATTTTCTAATTTTTCAAATTTACCGGTACGAAGGCATCCATAACGTCAGATATCTCCGTGTCATTAAACGTTTCATTTTTAATAGCAGACACATCCACTACCAAGTTTTTGTTTTCACTAACAAAAAACAAATAATTTCTGAATTCGCTTTCATTTTCCGTGATATTGCCGTTTTCTGTCCGTAGCGGATAACGAGAAATAGTGTTTGCGCAATTGTTTTCGGATTTCACGTGCCGTACTGAATAATTGAAAGCATCGCTATAAACGACTGGCAGACATTTGAGGAATACCACGATTTTCACCAAAGATTGCCAAGAGTGGTTTGTGGTCTGTGACAAGTGTTGTAAAGTGCACCACTTGACGCATACCAAGCACTTTACAACTTCTTACTTCGTATGCAGATGTTTAACCCAACGATCAATGTTGCAACTTTGTAACAATATATTGATTGTCTCAAATAAACATCCTCCCAAATTGCTATTTCAGCTTGCCACTTCCAGCGTCAATGCCCAACACTTCCGACCTAAATAAACAATGTTTATTTATGGTCTTTCTTTATTTCTCCCTTGCACAACTAATTAACTCGTTGTGCTGATGTCGCACTTCACTTTCCATACGAACGATCGCTTTATGTATCGATCGTATGCGCGACAAAGTAACATGAGCCACTTGACTTGTACGGGAATCCCTTTCCGGATTTCCCAATTCTTTTTCTTTTTTTTTGCTTTTTCATTCATTGAACCTCGAATTGAATGATTCAATCGAGGCTATTTATATTGGTCACTGGGCAGTGACGCGGCACTCAGTTCAGGCAGTTCCTAACAGACACCCAACTCAGTCTTCGATCTCTCACGCGAGTACTACGTTTATTAACTCGACTCTCAAGAATTGTGGTCTCGTCTCTGAATTTACTAAATCGTTACAATATCCTAAATCCTATAATAATCTTCCTAAAACATAATCAATATCCTAAATATCGTAGCACTAAGTAAAGTTAATTAAGAATTGGAATTTATAAATAAGTGAAACTAGTTAAGTGATAGATATAAGATTAAAGACAAATAATAAATAGAATAACAAACTAGAAAAGAGGCGTATTGTTTCTTATTGGACGGAAAACATAAACACAAAACAGGTAAACCCAACTGAGAGTTGCACCTCTCAGTTTAAAATAATAAAGTGCGCTACAAAATTGGTGTCAGATGTGGGGTTTGCCTAAAAGTGTTAAAAGCATAAACAAAGTGAACAATAAACTCGCAGTGAAATAAACTAAATCGTGAAATCAAAAAAAAAAAAAAAACAAGACTATCAGTGCAAATTAAAAGTGAATAAACAGTGGAAAAACTCATAAACTATCCAGTGAAATTGAAGTGCCCACCTGGGCGTACAACAACTAATCATAATATACAACTTTAATCCCCATCTTTAATCTACATCATCTTTATTCCACATAATCCACATCTTTAACATCGTCGCAGCAACAGTAAATATTATACCTATTCTAGTAATATCTCTTTTACTATTTTTTTGTTTCCTTCCTTTCTCATTGTCAGAGAATTAGAATCTAAGAATTTTTTTTATACTTCCAAACTATACTATTTAGAATTTAAGAGTTTTACTATAATAATTACTTTAATTGTAGTTATATAATTAAGTTAGTTCCCATCCCTCCTATATGTAATCTGACGATAGTTTAGTGTCCATACCTGATTCTGAAGATTCTAGCACAGTCCATAATCCTTCTTCTTCCGAATCCAATAGTAACGAACAAGAATCTCTTCTCGAAATGGCTCCAAAACTAGACCGATCTTTCGCTTTCAAGCTCATCCCTGATTTTGATGGCAACCGTGCTAATCTACATAAATTCCTAAATGCCTGCGATCTACTAGCCCTAGAAACCTCCACTGCCGAGTTGCCCCTTTTTATGACCATTATTAAAACCAAGCTAAGTGGCCCAGAATATAATCTCGTAAAGTATACCGAGTTCGAGAATTGGACAGGTTTAAAAAATAAACTGCTGCAACAATTCCTCGAAACAAAATCGTTGTCTCAGCTCCAATTAGAATTGATACAAATCAAACAGAAAACCAACGAGACTGTCCGCAACTATGCTAATCGCCTAGAGCAAATTCTAGCAAATTTAAATGACGCTTGTATAGCAAGCGAAGGCAACGATAATGCCAAAGTGATCCAAAGTCTCAACCGTAAGACCGCCCTTAAGTCCTTCGAAAGAGGTCTATCCCCCAAATTAAATATAATCATAAAAGCCTCCAGATTCGATTCCCTCACAGATGCCATAGAAGCTGCTGTCCAGGAAGAGAAAAGTTCCTCCACAAATCTTTCTACTTATCCATCTTCTCCTAAAACGAAAACAATATGTAGCTATTGTTCTAAGCCCGGTCATACTATTGATCAGTGCTACACAAAGAAAAACAGGGAACAACTCGCTATAATAAAAAGCGAAGTCCGAACAGTTATTGCAAAAACCCTGGACATCATATCCAAGAGTGTAGGAAAAGAGAGTATAACAATAGACGCCGTCGAGAAAACTCCCAGAATCAAAATCAGAATCGAAATCCGCCCCCGCGGAGTTCCAATCAGCATTCGGAAAACCACCCGGAGGCCGGAACCAGTGGCAGGGTCCGGACCAACAATTAAATTCTCTTCGCCACGTCTTTTGCAATAGTAAAGTCAGTCGTGTAGACTCTATTGAGATCTCTTCATCTACTCTTCTAGATTCTAATCCTTCCAAATTCCTCATCGATTTTTTTTTTTTTTTACTTTTGGAGAAATGCTTTACGCACCATAAGGAAATATCCATATTTCCCCGTGAGCCGGGCTCTCCTAGGGGATTTAAACCCTTGGCGTACCGGCTAAAACTCCAAAAGTGTCTCGCCGATCTCCCCCCTCGGGACTACTTGCGCATTACTTCGAGGGGGGGGTCCGTGTCTAAGTAGCGGGCTCGGTCATTTCCTAAGGCTACCTCCTCTTGTTTTTTAATTTTCAGGATTTGGGTCAGATACGTGCTTATTTGCATCCACTGGACTTCGTTGTCCAGCATCTTCTGGATGATGTTGTCCTGGCTGATTTCGCCGACGTTTCCACTTAGTTCTTGGCGGAGGGATTCACATCTAATGCACTCGAAGACGGTGTGGTAGACGTCGTCTGAAAGCGAATCTCCGTATTGACAGGTTGGGCTTCTCACTTTTCCTATCTTGTGGAGGAAGGCGTTGAAGTATCCGTGTCCGGTGAGGAACTGGGTAAGGTAATAGTTCAATTCACCGTGTTTCCGGTTACTCCATGCGTTTACGTCTCTGATGAGCCTCGCAGTCCAGCGCCCTCTACTTTCAGACTCCCAGCGTTCTTGCCACTTGCGTTGTATACGCGCTATTGCTTCCGCCATCGCTGCTTCCGCTCCAATTTCCGTTTTCTTTTCGTATGCGTACTTTCGTTGTGCTGCAAGGAGGTCTATTGGTGTCACCCCCGCGATTACAAGGGCCGCTGGCTCCGACACCGTGCGGTATGTGCTTGCTATCCGTAAGGCACCGCGCCTCTGTACCGACGCCATCTGTTTGCGGTACTTTTCTTGCTTCAGTGCGTCAGCCCAAATTTCGCTTCCGTATAGGAGAATCGCGTGCGTTGTCGACAACAGTAGTTTTCGTTTACTAGCAGATGGTCCACCTACGTTTGCCATCAACCTGGATAGAGATGCTGTCACTTTTGATGCGCGTTCTGCGGCCGTCCGTATCTGTTCCCAGAAGCTTAGCTTCGTGTCGAGTCTAATTCCCAGGTATTTTACCGCACTTTTACTCCTTATAACCTCGGTGTCGATGTTGAAGTCGATTATCGTGGGGATTCGTTTTCTCGTTAGGAGCACTACTTCGGTTTTTTCAGTTGCCAGAGACAGCCCGTGTCCCTCCATCCAGGAAATTGTCCTTCTCATGACCTGATTTAGCTTCCTCTGTGCGCTTTCGGTGTCTCTTGCTGTAATCACTGCAGCTACATCATCTGCGTATCCGACTAGGAACGAATCTTCCGGCATCTCCATGCGTAGGATATCATCGTAGGAGATGTTCCAGAGATCAGGTCCTAGGATAGATCCTTGAGCGGCTCCGGATGTGATATCTTTTCTTCTTAATCCTTCCGTTGTCTGATAGATTAGTTCCCGGTCTCTCAAGTAGTTTTTTAACATCTGCGAGAGATACTCTGGGATTTCGAATTTTATTTCGAGTGCTCTTATCATATCAATCCACCTGGCAGAGTTAAATGCATTCCGGACGTCCAGAGTTACCAGTAGCACAATTTTTCGGGTGGAAGTGTAGCCTCGGTGGATGATTTCGGCGGCTCTTACAACTTCTTCTATTGCTCCTATTGTAGAGCGACCTTTTCTGAAACCGTATTGTCGCTCAGACAAATCTCCTCTCCTTTTAATCGCGGCTATGAGGCGTGGCTGCAATAGCTTTTCTAGAAGTTTTCCTGTTGTATCCAGCATGCACAAAGGCCTGTAGGCGGACGGGGAATCTGGCGGTCCTTTATTTTTGTCGATAAGGACAAGCCGTTGCTTTTTCCAGCGTTTTGGAAAGGTCCCCTCGCCTAGGCAGCTGTTGTACATACTGAGTAAAAGTTGTGGGCTGAATTGAGCTATTTGTTTAAGCGCTTCCACCGGTATACCGTCTGGTCCGGGAGCTTTTTTGTTTTGCATTACATTTATAGCAATCTTCAACTCTTCTTCACTGAAATCTTGTATTTCCTGTTGCTGGCCAGAGGGGGTGTCGGGTGGTCTAACAGGGTGACTTGGGAATAGCGTATCTATAATATGACTCATCTTTTCTGGGCCTAGGGCTTCCCTGGTTTTTTGGGCTCCAAGCTTTCGCATAACAATCTTGTCACCAAGTCCCCAGGGGTCATTGTTGACATCTTGTCGGAGTTCTTCCCACTTAAGCTTCTTACTCGTTTTTATGGCTGTCTTGAGCTCATGGCGTTTGGTTCTGAATTCTTCGAGAGCTTGCTCGATGTTGTCATCCTGCCTTCTTCTTCCTCTGGTGACTTCCTCAGTTTACTTCTGAGTGTTGTGGGGTGCACATCTCATTTGAAAGCTACCTTAACTTTACTTTTTTAAGTTCAATATGAATTGTCCGATTTGTTCTGAGAAAGTTGAAAGAAACTGTGTTTTAAAAGTGTCTTGCGATGATTGCAAAGGACTATTTCATGGGGCGTGCGTAAATATCTTCGAGCAAGACATTGAGTACATGAAGAATAGTGGATCACCTTTCCGTTGTGATAAATGTACTGTCCTCAGACGAAGATCTTTGAATATGCCCTCATCATCACTGGCAAACAAGCAACCTGAACCGAAGAATAGTGCAAACGCGACAAATAACACAAAAAGAAAAGCCATTGGAGAATCAAATCCAAATGAACCTCCTGGTGATTTTACACTTTAAATGGTTTATATGAAGCTAACTAATTTGGAAGACATTAACAAAGAATTCCCGAAAACTTTAAATGAACTTCGTGAAGAGAACGCTAACTTAAAATCAAAAGTTAATCTGCTTGAATCCAGACTAAATTGGCAAAATCAAAATACACTTCGCAACTGCATCGTTATCGCTGGTTTATCTGACGTAAACGACAATGACTCTAAACATATTGCACAGAGCATTTTCCGTGATGCATTGGGCATCGAAGTAGCTGACAACCAATTCACTAAATGCTATTTAAAAAATGTTCACAACAAAAACGGCAAAAATGGAAACAGCGGTGCTTCAAGCAAGCCCATCATATGTATCGAGCTGTCGGACTTCGCTCTCAAACAGCGGATTATGCAGGAAAAGAAGAAGAAAAAGCAAAACCTACACTCGTGCCAATTTGGTAGTAGCATCAGCACAACAACAGCAACAATAGCAACAACAGCAGCAGCAGCAAAGAGAGACGTTCATTCGTGTATATCAATGATGCTCTAACCAAGTACAACCAGGCGTTGTTAATGCGAGCGAAAGAGGTGAAAAAAGAGAAGAATTACAAATATGTTTGGTTTAGTAAAAGCAGAATGTGCATGAGAAAAGTTGAAGGTAGTAATATCATCACAATAAAATCATTCGAAGATCTTAAATTAGTCTGTTGATTGACTAAATTTATTTAATATTTGCTATGAATTCTGATTTAAATTATT
This sequence comes from Cheilosia variabilis, assembly GCA_951230905.1. Taxonomy (NCBI): domain Eukaryota; kingdom Metazoa; phylum Arthropoda; class Insecta; order Diptera; family Syrphidae; genus Cheilosia; species Cheilosia variabilis. Next base: position 95,873,135 of record OX579676.1, on the reverse strand, counting down.
TTGATGATATTACTGCCTCTAACCTTATAGATACTAATTGTGAACAAGTTTTTTTATCTAGTGAATATTTTGTAAACAAACTTCAGAAGTCTGAGAGAAAATTTCAATAGGCTTGTAGCTCATCTAGACTCTTTTGTCTCTTTGCCGGATTTTGTTTTTGTATCGGAGATTTGGATCTATGAATGCGAGAAAATAGATTATAGTTTAGCGGGTTATACATTTTTTGCAAAAACTAATGAGAATTATGTGGCAGGCGGAGTAGGTTGTTTTGTGAAAGAGGAGTATAATGATTGTGTACCGACGTATCTTGTAAATTTCTTGAGTGCTGATATTTTGAAATTGTCTTTCACAGTAAACAAAGTGAATTATGTTGTTTTATGTGTTTACCGGCTTCACAAATATGAATTTTCAGTTTTTTTGGAAGAATTTTCAAATTTACTAGATGATATAAAATCAAAAAATTTAGTAATATTGGGGGATTTCAATTTTAACATTCTTGAAAAAAATGACACAGTAACTGCATATTTGGCCTTATTAGCGTCTCATGGGTTGGAATCTTTTATAAGTGAACCAACAAGATTGCCATCTGGTAGCTGTTTAGATCATATCTTCGGACGTTATTCGAATGTATCTCTTACCGCCTGTGAAAAATGTGTCTTGAATCTTACAATCACTGACCATTTAATGACAGGATTATTAGTCAGCATGATCAACAAAAGTAAAGACCAAAATTCAAAATCATATAATGCGGTCACTAAAATTGATTTTTTAAAATTGAAGTCTATTCTTTGTTTTGAGTCATGGCAAAATGTTCTTTCTGAGCCAAATCCATCTAAGTCATATGATCTCTTTATAACATGTTAAACCAATCACATACAAAATTGTAAGTGTACGAAAAATATAAAAAGTTCGTCTAAAAGGCTCAAACCCTGGATAACTTCTGACCTGGTAAACTTAATTAATAAGAAAGATAAACTCCGAAGGAAATGTTATAAACATCCTACAAATATCAATTTGAAGTATGAATACAAACGGCTTTGTCTGGAAGTAAAAAATAAAGTTCCAAAATGCCGTGATACATATTATAAAAATCAATTTAATCAAACTAGAGGAAATATTAGAGGAGAATGGAAGTTAGTTAATAAACTTCTTAATAAACCCTCTTCGTCCAAAAGCCCTACTACAATTCTATTTAATGATTGCATTGTCACTGATAAACTTGAAATTGCTAATATCTTCAATAATTATTTTGCGAACATTATTCATCCGAATTCAACTATTTACATCTTGTTTTCATAATTGTAGTTGCCTATGTACTCCGTATGGAACTGCTCAGAGTTCTACTTTCTTCTTCGAGTCCATTACAGGATTAGAGTTGTTGAAAACCATCGGTTCTCTTAAAAATTCAAATTCCTGTGGCATAGATGGCATTTCCAATAGGTTGCTTAAAAACATTGCGTGTTTCGTTGTTGATATTCTAGCGCATATTTTTAATAAAAGTGTTTTATCTGGAGTTTTCCCCGTAGCTCTTAAATCTGCGGATGTGGTTCCACTTTTCAAAAAAGGTGCTGCCAATGATGTAAGTAACTACAGACCTATTTCGCTTCTTCCTTCAGTAAGCAAAGTTTTTGAAAAAGTTGTGAAAAATAGGATTGTTAGATTTCTTAATAAAACAAGTTTCTTCAGCTCCTTTCAATATCGATTTCAATCAGGTAAAAGTACGGAGGATGCATTGTTGAATTTCTGTTCGCAAGTTTTCGTAAGTTTAGATAATAAAAAGTACACAGCAGGTCTATTCGTCGATATTACGAAAGCATTTGATATGGTTAACCATTTCATTCTGTTGCAGAAGTTACAAAATGCTGGTTTTCGCGGTTTCATGCTCGAGTGGTTCAAATCTTATCTTGTTGATAGAGCACAAAGAGTGAAGATTAAAGCAACTAGAAGTGGCATCAAGCGTATGAATCTAGGGGTACCTCAGGGCTCTGTATTGGGACCAATCTTATTCTTGATTTATATCAATTCCTTGTTCGAGCTTAATTTCAAAGGCCTCATCACTGCTTTTGCAGATGACGTTGGATTAACCTACGGTTCACTAAGCCCTCTAAATATGATTGCTGATATCAATTCAGATTTAGAACTACTTAGAGAATGGTTTGCTGCGCATAAACTAATGATCAGTTCCAAAACAAAAATTATTTTTTTCAGTCTGGCAGCGCAAAATTCGTTTGACGCAGAAGTTTTTTTCCATGCTCCTGAGTGCCAAAAATTTACACTGAGCTGCTTTTGTAGCAACTCCCGTTCCGCTAATACATTTTTTTACAATCTTGACTGCAGTGAAAAGTGTTTTCAAATTGAAAGTGTGAAAGAATTTAAATACCTGGGTCTTTTTATTGACTCTAGAATGTGTTTTTATAATCACATCGATAATTTGAGAAAGTATTTTCGCGCTACGCTTAGGAGTTTCTCTTATCTAAAAAATGTCTGCTCAGCAAATCTTCTTAAAATAATTTATTATGGAATCTTCCACTCTAAACTTCAATATGGCATTACTTGTTGGGGGGGTGCTTATTTTAACAAAATTCAGCCGCTGCTAGTTTTACAGAAATATATAGTAAGGAAAATATGCGGGAAAAATCGATTACATCCAAGTTTCTCGCTGTTCTATGAATTGAAAATTCTTCCAGTCCGGCATCTTTATTGTTTTAAGGTTCTTAAGTCATTTTTTTATAGATCTGGTCATTTGAATATAAGAGTTCTTGAAAATTACAATATACGTGGTAATCACTTGCATCAAGTAACTGTTCCTAGTTTTCGCACCACAGCCTTTAAGAATTTTTACACAATTGCATCGCGCCGCCTTTTTAATCAGCTTCCTCTTTGGATCAGGACTCTTTGTCCAATTAATAGATTTATGAAGCATGTAAAACATTGGCTTCTAGATCATGATGTTACAAGCATAGAATCCGTTGTTAGTTCTCGTTTATAGCTTGAAGTTATGGTGTCTCGTTATTTCATATAATGAACTCGGCTCTCTAAATATATTCTGAATTGTATTCCTTTTCTTCAATTATATAATGTTTTATTTTACTTATGTTCAATGAATTTATTGTTTTTAATTTTGAATTATAAAGATATTTAATCTCAAAGGGTCACCCCACCCATTTATTTATTTCTTGCCATTAGTTTTTTGAAGTGGCATTTAATACTATTTCTGTTTAAGAAATATGGAATGTCACTATTTTCTCTAGTTTAAATTACTTATTCTATAATTAAGCTTAATATGTTTTGAAATACTGTAATTATATAACTAGTGAAAATAAACTTTTATACATACATATACATTATACTTTTCGTCTTAGCTGCAGACACCTCCTGCGGAGTTCGGCTATTTCCATCTACCACCAGTAGACTGGCTCTTTTCTTCTGTTGGAGTAGTTCTTTCGAGGCATTGAAGCATCACATGCGAGTCGGATGAGTTGCATTGTTGATTCTACTTTTTCTTCGGTAGTTCCCTGCATCTGGATCACGGAACTTTTTCCATTGTCAATCATCCTCCTGAGGAGATCGGTGTTCAGTTTGTTGACATTCCATCTCACTGTTTGATTTTGGTCTCGGTTCGGGTTTCGCCTGACTTCCTCAATATCGAAAACGATATATTGGTGATCACTGCCTGTGTATTCTTCAATGACCCTCCAGTTCCTGATTTTGGACAGTATACCTTCTGTGGCGAAGGTTATATCAGGTATTGTGCCTCTTTGTCCTGCTCTTCTGAAGGTGGGGGTGTTTCCTACGTTAACTACACTAAGGCCACGTCTCGCTGCCATCTCGAGTATATGCCTTCCTCGAGAATCTGTCGTTGGCATGCCCCATTCTTGGCCTTTTGCGTTAAAGTCTCCTGCAACTATGATCTCTCCTTCGGTCTCACATATGAAATCTTCTAAGTCCTCTAGTTTTTGCCGGAAATCGTCCATGCGGTCATTTGGACTTAGGTATACACTAATTATTGTGATTTTGTTGTTTTTTATCCATGTAAAACCTCTTTTTGATCCCTTGCTCTGAACAGTGATGTTTCTTTTTGGAATCCATAATGCGGCGGTTTTTAGTGTATCGGAGATCCAGGTTTGCTCCATTTTGTTGGCGTATTGCTCACTTATGATGATTACGTTCCTCATCGATGGTGGTAGTGAAATTTGCTTAATAAAAATCGATAAATTAAGGCCAACAATTCCAATAGACTCCAATATTATTCATTCCCTATCTGGCATTACTGAAACGGTGATATCAACTAAGGGAGTCATTCTCTTAAACATAAATCTTCCCTCAAAAGTCACTATTTCTTACCCTTTCCATGTAGTTGACAAACATTTTCCAATAACTACCGATGGAATCATTGGTAACAATTTCTTAGACGATCATCATGCCAATATAGATTATGGCACTAAAATTCTAACTCTTTTTTCAAAAAAACATATCATCGAATATGATCTAATCCCTTCCAACTTCGTTAAGATTCCCGCTAGAACTGAAGTATTACTCCCTATATTAAAAGAAACTAAAGTTGACAGTATTTGCCTAGCTCAACAATTTCCCAATGGATTGTATATTGGCAATAGTATCACTCCTGCCAATAGTACTATCTCTTATATATCCGTGGTCAACTCTTCCGAATTCTCTATTGAATTTAATACAGACGAATTAATTTTCGACGAAGTCTCTAACTACAATATCTTCCAAATCCAACAGCATCCTACTTCATACGATAGAATCCAAGCTATCAAAGAATTAGTCGCGACTGATCACATGACTAATGATGAAAAAGATTCTATCCTAAATCTTTGTATGTTGTATGGCGATTTATTCTACCTAAATAGAGATAAATTGACTCATACTTCATCCATTCAGCATTCCATTCTCACACCCGATTTTACCCCTACTTATATCAAACCTTACAGGTTACCTGAAGCTCAGCGTCAAGAGGTAAATAAACAAATTCATGAGATAATGGACGATAATATTATCCAACCATCCAATAGTCCATGGAATTTTCCTCTTATCGTTGTCCCTAAGAAGCCTGATAGGAATGGTAACAAGAAATGGAGAATCGTAGTCGATTTCCGTAAGCTCAACGACAAAACTGTCGGCGACGCTTACCCTCTTCCCAATATAACTGATATCCTAGATCAGTTAGGGAGTTCTAAATTCTTTTCCACCCTAGATCTCGCTAGTGGATTCCACCAAATCGAAGTTAAACCTGAAGATAGAGAGAAGACAGCCTTCTCCTCGCCGTTTGGTCATTACGAGTTCATTAGAATGCCTTATGGATTAAAAGGTGCCCCCGCTACCTTCCAAAGGTTAATGAATAACGTTTTGACTGGTCTTCAAGTTATAAAAACCTTCGTATACATGGATGACATCGTGGTCTATGGAAAAACACTGGAAGAACACAATTCTAAGCTAGTCGAAATCTTTGCTCGTTTGAGGATGCACAATCTCAAACTACAACCTGAGAAATGCCAGTTCCTAAGATCGGAACTTATTTACTTGGGCCATATAATAAACGAATCTGGTATTAAACCGGATCCTCAGAAAATCTAGTGTGTTAAAACTTCGCTCAACCCAAAAACGCCAAAGACATAAAAAGTTTTTTGGGTCTTGCTGGATACTACCGCCGTTTCATCAGAGACTTCGCCAAAATTTCTAAACCCCTTACCAATCTTCTTCGCAAGGACGTCCCTTTTGACTGGACTCCTCTTTGTACAAATTCTTTTCACGGATTAAAAGAAAGACTTATTAATCCACCCCTTCTTCAATATCCTGATTTTATGAAAAAATGTATCCTAACAACGGATGCTAGTGATGTTTCTATTGGTAGTGTGCTTTCACAGGGTGAGCCAGGAAATGACTTGCCTATCGCATATGCCTCTCGCACGCTGAATAAGAGTGAGAAGAACTATTCCACTGCAGATAAAGAATTGCTTGCCATTGTATAGTCAGTCCGGCATTTCCGTCCATATCTGTATGGAAGAAAATTCCTCCTTATCACAGACCACAAGCCACACATCTACATCCATAATTGCAAAGACATTAGTTCAAGACTAATGCGATATCGCCTGCAACTCGAAGAGTTTGACTACGAAATCATTCATAAAAAAGGCGAACAAAACACGAACGCCGATTACCTTAGCAGGATTGCTAAAATGACTCTTCGATCGTCTACTAATTCGTCTACTACATCGTCTGCTAATTCGCTTCCTACATCGTCTACTACATCGTCTGCAAATTCGTCTACTACATCGTCTACTAATTCGTCTACTACATCGTCTGCTAATTCGCTTCCTACATCGTCTACTACATCGTCTGCAAATTCGTCTACTACATCGTCTACTAATTCGTCTACTACATCGTCTGCTAATTCGCTTCCTACATCGTCTACTACATCGTCTGCAAATTCGTCTCCTACATCGTCTACTAATTCGTCTACTACATCTTGTTCCAAATCGTCTTCTAGCTCGTGTTCAAAATCGTCTTCTATATCGTGTACCAATTCCCCTACTAATTCGTATACTAACTCATCTCCTATTTCGTCGCCAAATCCGCCTACCATTTCGTCTTCTAACCTAACCTCTCCGGTTCAAGATCCTTGTACTTCTTCACAAGGCATTAATTCATTAACTAATTCCTCTACTAGGCGTGAACCAACTCGTGAAGAAATCAAAATTATCCTAAAGGAATTCCACTTAAATCCAATTGGAGGACATTGTGGAGTCAACCGCACTTTCAAGCGTATAAAATTATATCACCTTTGGAAAAATATGTTCCAAGATATAAAAGCGTATATTAAAAACTGCGAACTCTGCCAGAAAAATAAAGTCACCAAATATACCATGGAACCTATGGTAATAACTTCTACCGCAAAATATCCTTTTGAAAAGATATCGATTGACATCGTTGGCCCATATCCTACCACTGCAAACCAAAACAAATACCTTCTCACCTTCATCGATGATTTGACTAAATACACCGATGATATACCATTACCAAATCAGGAAGCCAATACTATCGCTGAAGCATTCGTGAAAGAAATAATCTTTCGCTTTGGTACCCCTAAATATGTTTTATCCGACCAAGGTCAAAACTTCCTTAGTGACATATTTAAAAACGTTTGCAAACTTTTAAAGATCACTAAACTCCAAACAACAGCTTACCGACCTCAATCAAATGGGTCCTGTGAACGAAGTCACCGAAACTTCGTGGAGTATCTCCGCTGTTTCATAAACAAGTCTCAGGATGATTGGGACTCTTGGATTAAATATGCCGTTTTTGTACATAATACTACTCCTAATACTTCTAATTCTTTTACTCCCTTTGAGTTAGTTTTTGGAAGACAAGTTAAACTTCCTACTAGCTTAACTAAAAACCCTGAGATATGCTATAACTATGATTTATATGCGAATGAGTTGAAATCACGTTTACAACATACTCATCATCTTGCCAGAGAACATTTAGTCAAAAGTAAAGAATCTTCCAAGATTCAATATGACAAGAAACAAAACCCTGTAACATTCACTGAAGGAGATCATGTTTTACTTAAAAACAAAAGTTGTCCTAAAAACAAAAATAAAAAGTTACTTTCCATATGGAATGGTCCGTATGAAATCCTTTCCTCCTCTGGAGTAAATTCCATACTCAAATACAAAAACCGAACTCTTTAAGAGTACACAACAATAGACTCAAATTGTTTTCTTCCTAATACTTAAAGAAATTATTCCTATATCTTTCTAGACATGGACGGTATTTATATAAAGCTCCTCCTACTAAGCGCCTTCGTGTATCTAACCTCTTCAATGGCCCTGTATGACCAACCCGTTACCACATATGAAATCATCGAACTACAGAACAAAACCGGATTTTACTATGAGAGTATTGGAAGTCTCAAGCTCTACTCAAACTATTGGAACTTAGTAATATATTCTAACTTAAGCGAATTCGATGTGCAAGTCACCGAAACTTCGTGGAGTATCTCCGCTGTTTCATAAACAAGTCTCAGGATGATTGGGACTCTTGGATTAAATATGCCGTTTTTGTACATAATACTACTCCTAATACTTCTAATTCTTTTACTCCCTTTGAGTTAGTTTTTGGAAGACAAGTTAAACTTCCTACTAGCTTAACTAAAAACCCTGAGATATGCTATAACTATGATTTATATGCGAATGAGTTGAAATCACGTTTACAACATACTCATCATCTTGCCAGAGAACATTTAGTCAAAAGTAAAGAATCTTCCAAGATTCATTATGACAAGAAACAAAACCCTGTAACATTCACTGAAGGAGATCATGTTTTACTTAAAAACAAAAGTTGTCCTAAAAACAAAAATAAAAAGTTACTTTCCATATGGAATGGTCCGTATGAAATCCTTTCCTCCTCTGGAGTAAATTCCATACTCAAATACAAAAACCGAACTCTTTAAGAGTACACAACAATAGACTCAAATTGTTTTCTTCCTAATACTTAAAGAAATTATTCCTATATCTTTCTAGACATGGACGGTATTTATATAAAGCTCCTCCTACTAAGCGCCTTCGTGTATCTAACCTCTCCAATGGCCCTGTATGACCAACCCGTTACCACATATGAAATCATCGAACTACAGAACAAAACCGGATTTTACTATGAGAGTATTGGAAGTCTCAAGCTCTACTCAAACTATTGGAACTTAGTAATATATTCTAACTTAAGCGAATTCGATGTGCAATACAAAACTATCATCGCATATCATGAACAAATGTTAATCTTATGCGAACGATTTATATCGTCTCACGAATCCTTAAACCAATGCTCTACACTACCTAAGCAATCCTCCATGATTCTAGAAAGACTCAATGAACAAGACATAATTATAAATAAATATCTTGGCACTGCTGCAAAACCACGTTTATTAAAACGAGGGCTTTTAAATGTCGTTGGAACAATTTCTAAGCAATTGTTTGGAACCCTCGACGACGACGATGCTAAAATTTTTTCTGAACATATTAACACCTTAGAACAACAGCAAAACCATGCCTTTAAACTTTATGAAAAACAAATTTCAGTATCAAAAAATATAATACATCAATTAAACCTTACAAACGACCAGTTACTAGTACTAAAAGAGAAATTTGAAAAAACTAGCCAATACATAGAAAAAATTCAACAAAATCAAAATGACAACCTCTGTATAACTGAATCCTTTATGCAACTGACTGATCTTTTTACAACGTTTAACTCCTTATCCGAATACTACTACTCAGCAAAAAGTCATCTCTTAGAATCTATTTACTCTGCAGCCCATGGGAAGCTACATCCGTATTTAATTGACCCTACTAAATTAACCGAAGAAATAAGAAAAATTCAGTCTTTCCTCCCAGAAGACAACCGCCTTCCTTTTCCCTTGCAGGAACAATACATAGACAACCTATTCAATATATTAGAAACGCATGTATATTTTTCCGACAGCAAAATACATTTTCTACTGAAAATCCCCTTAACCACATCGAAGAATTTTAACGTGTATAAAATTACTAGTATACCAACTCATATCGGGAACAGAACATATTCCGTAATGATCCCAGAAAAACCCCTTCTCGTTATCGACACAGAAAAACAATCCTATTTCCTTTTCGAAGAACATGATATCGCAAAATGTTTTAATACCTACAAAAACAACTACCTTTGTGAACAAAACAACCCAATCTTATTTACACATCTTAGTAATGCTTGTGAACTCAGTTTGTTTTCGACATTACCAAGCACATCCAACAGTTGTAAAATACAAATAATACTAATACTTCACACTATATTCCTACAACTAGCAGAATCAAATTCCTGGCTCTTTGTCTCCCCATAACCCGAAAACCTTATAATAAAATGTCAAAAATCTAATTCTCAATTAACTATTAATTCAACAGGAATATTAAAAATCGACTCTACTTGTGTAGCAAACACAAAATATCAGTCCCTTACTTCCAAAACTAATTATGAAACAGATACAAAATTAAACTTTATCTCATCTGTCATTCCCGTATCAGCTCCAAATATTACTCAATTTCATTTCGCCAAATTACCCACTATAGAAACACAAACGTTTACCATTCGCAACCAAATTAATGATCTAAACGCTATAAGTAAGAGTTTAGACGATATAAATTATCAACAAATTTCACACCCCATCGTAAATTCCTCAAACAACAATATTCTCTTGACCATACTTTTCCTTATGACGTCCATTGCTACCGCTTTATTAAGAAAACTATATACACAAAAAGAATTACACAAAAATCATATGATCTCTGACCCTCTGCCTCTACCAAAACCACGATCATCTATAAATATTTCTCATCCATTTCCAACTTCAAGCAAGTTGTCTTCAAATCTCTCTCGTTCTCTACCCCTACCAAAAAAAAAAAACCATAAATGGTTCTTCTTCGTCTTCAACCGAAACTCGTACCAATCCTAGGTACAAGTTTCGTTCTTAAGGGGGGAGGTGTTGTAAAGTGCACCACTTGACGTATACCAAGCACTTTACAACTTCTTACTTCGTATGCAGATGTTTAACCCAACGATCAATGTTGCAACTTTGTAACAATATATTGATTGTCCCAAATAAACATCCTCCCAAATTGCTATTTCAGCTTGCCACTTCCAGCGTCAATGCCCAACACTTCCGACCTAAATAAACAATGTTTATTTATGGTCTTTCTTTATTTCTCCCTTGCACAAGTCAATTAACTCGTTGTGCTGATGTCGCACTTCACTTTCCATACGAACGATCGCTTTATGTATCGATCGTATGCGCGACAAAGTAACATGAGCCACTTGACTTGTATGGGAATCCCTTTCCGGATTTTCCAATTCTTTTTGCTTTTTCTTTTTTTTGCTTTTTCATTCATTGAACCTCGAATTGAATGATTCAATCGAGGCTATTTATATTGGTCACTGGGCAGTGACGCGGCACTCAGTTCAGGCAGTTCCTAACAGTCACCCAACTCAGTCTTCGATCTCTCACGCGAGTACTACGTTTATTAACTCGACTCTCAAGAATTGCGGTCTCGTCTCTGAATTTACTAAATCGTTACAATATCCTAAATCCTATAATAATCTTCCTAAAACATAATCAATATCCTAAATATCGTAGCACTAAGTAAAGTTAATTAAGAATTGGAATTTATAAATAAGTGAAACTAGTTAAGTGATAGATATAAGATTAAAGACAAATAATAAATAGAATAACAAACTAGAAAAGAGGCGTATTGTTTCTTATTGGACGGAAAACATAAACACAAAACAGGTAAACCCAACTGAGAGTTGCACCTCTCAGTTTAAAATAATAAAGTGCGCTACACAAGCTCAAAATGCCTTCCAATAAAAAATTGGTGAAATTTTTTTGTTGCGTAAATAATCGCGAGAGCTTCTTTTTCTATCACTTCGTAATTCTTTTCAGACTTCGATAGCAAACGTGATACGAATTCAATTGGACGTTCCACGCCATCTGGAAACCTGTGTGCTAACACCGCACCGATGCCAACGTTGGAAGCGTCACACGTCAGAATCAAAAAATCACGAGAACCGTTTCGCACATAATTTCCCGCTTTACCGATTCAAAAGCCTTGTCCGCTTCCTTCCTCCAAACAAATGGATACTCGCTCTTTAAGAATTCGTAAATGGGAAAGAGCTTTGTCGAAAGATTGGGAAGGAATTTTCCGAAATAATGCACAAAACCGCATAAAAACGCACGTCCGAAATGTTCGTTGGTTTTGGCAAATTCCTAATCGTTTCGTTTTTATTTATTTTGAGAATGCCTTTATCCGTAACTTTATGCCCGAGATATTTAATCTGCCTCTGTGCAAACACGCACTTTTCCCTATTTAACCGTAGCCCAGCGTTAGCATGTTTTTGAAACGTGTCGCCTAGTCGTTTGTTGTGAGTAGCTAAGTCGGGTGCTGCTATTACAACATCGTCCAGAAAACTGGCTGTTTAGACGCGTTTGTCTAATATGGACATCAAGCACATAAACTTGATCCTATGATGAGTTTGTGAACAAGCACTTCAACCTGTTCACGGAATGATTAGTAAAACACCTTCGGGTTGATATATCAATAATGATTAATTATTGGACCGAGAGCCTCTTTTATACTTATAATTACTTACAAAGTGTGTTCCGTATCGTCGCCGATAAATGCCTGCAAAGCCAGAGAAAAATAATACGTAAGCCGTAACTTGAACAATATTTATTTAATACGCCGTGTAAGAGAGTCGAACAAGAACTGATTAAATTTGATTTCAAAAAGAGAAATGAAAAGTACATATTACAGAAAAATCAAAACAACAGAAGAAGTTTCCGTTGTGCAAGTATATAATATTTAATATGTATGTGCGTTCGCACATCTGCCTGCTGCAAGTCTCGCTGTTCGCCGCTATGGGTCAACCGTTGCCTGCTCATTCGTGTGTTTGTGCGTATGTGCTGTAGCCTGATCATCGTCGTCGTCGTTGCCTGCTTGTTGTTTTCCCGTACGAGACACACACCAAACTGTCTCGTCTGGTTGCCTGCCGTACCGTTGGGGTGCCGAACTGTTGTTTGTTCAGGATGTGTGTGTGTGCCAGTACCCATCGCCTGATCGTTGCTGCCTTTGTTCCAATAACCCTTTGCTTCGCCTTCGCCTACTCTTTCGTAATCCGTAACATTCCGGCCGCCTCTGAAACACCGGTTTCTGAATCCTCGTCTGTTAGTAGAATGCAGATTTTTTGTATTGGTCGCTGCCTGGTAAATGATCGACTTGTAACCTTGTCGTAATGCTGCGTCGTTACCACTCGAACACGTTGATCTTCGCCTGGATGCAATGCAGTGACTCGACCGATACAGCAATGCGTTGGTGGCAAATTCTCGTCCTTGAGGGCCACAATGTCACCAACCTTTACATTCTCCTCTGCCTTTCGCCATTTGCCTCGTTGCTGCAGGGTTGCTAAATACTCCCTTTGCCATCGTTGCCATATGTCCTCCTCACCAACTTCCACTCCTTGACCCGATTCATTGGTAATTTCGTCACTGTGGGCTCGGGTAACGCAATGATTGGACCACCCGTCAGGAAATCGCCTGGTGTTAACGCTAGCCTGTCCTCTGGATCATCGTACAGAGCCACCAAAGGCCTTGAATTTAGGCAAGCCTCTATACGAATCAATAGCGTGTTGAATTGCTCATAGCTCATCTTCTCGTTGCCAACCACTCGTACCAGATGCCGCTTCACTGCCTTTACAGCCGCCTCCCAGATGCCACCTTGATGCGGCGCTGCTGGTGGTATGAAATGCCACTTCGTACCACGATGAGCCAAATGATTCTGCGCGTGTTCGTTGTGCCATGCCGCTAAGTCCTCCTGCATTATCCGATTTGCGCCTCGAAAATTTGTGCCGTTGTCCGAATGAATTTGCTCGCACGGTCCTCGCCTACCAGTAAATCGTGCAAATACGTTGAGAAATGCCTCAGTTGACAGATCAACAGCCAACTCGATGTGTACCGCCTTTGTTGCTAGACATACAAAAATGACCGCGTACGTTTTTGTCGTTGTCCGTGACCTTGGTGTGCCTAAGCGAAGTGTAAATGGTCCACAGTAATCCACACCAGTGATAAGAAATGGACGATGCCTATTAACACGATATTTTGGCAGATCACCCATCAGTTGCCTCGCCACTGTACCTCGCTGCAAGCGACACGTGACACATTTGTTGATGTATGATTTCACGATCGCCCGGCCTCCTGTAATCCAATATGTTCGTCGTATAGTCTGCAGCATCAACTGCACACCGCCATGTAGTGTATCCCGATGCACCTCAGCAACAATCATATAAGCCAGCCTGCTGTTCCGTGATAAGATAATTGGATGCCTTTGCTCTTCATCTAGTGTTGCTCGGTTGATACGGCCGCCTACTCGCAGAATTCCCTCTTGATCGATGAATGGGTGTAACGAAGTGAGTCCACTGTTGACTGGTAAGTCCTTGATTTGGTAGCATAGCGCTAACTCGCGCTCGTACCACTGCCTCTGATCTAATCGTGTCAATGCCAACATTGCCTGATGTAATCGTTCGACACTGCATATGCCACTACCCTGTGTGTTACGCCTTGCGCTGCCTGCGTATAGAATATGCGCCATAATTCGTTTTAACTTGGTGAGTGAATTCGTACGATCGAGTAAACTGATTGCTTGACCATCTCGCTGCCTTGTCATCACAAAATTCGGTTGGCTACGTGCATGTGCCACCACCGCTGCCTTCTCCTCGTTTGTGTGCTGCAATTCATCTGCCGTGCATGCTGGTTCGCTTGTCGTATTGTACAGATCGCCTCGTTGCAGAAAGTCTGGTCCCGTCCACCAGAGTGTATGAGCCTGCAACTGTGGAGCCATTAATCCTCGACTAGCGCAATCCGCTGGATTTTGTGCTCTGGGGATGTGATGCCATGCTGTTGGTGCGCTATGCTGCTGAATGTAGCTTACCCTATTTGCGACGTATGGTTTGAACCGGACTGGAAGCTGACGTAACCATGCCAATACGATCGTTGAATCCGTCCAAAAGAAACACTCCATTGCCGAAATGTCCATTGCCTCCCGTACTGCCTTCATCGTAGTCACCAACAGTTGAGCTCCACTGAGCTCTAGCCTCGGAATTGAGATGGTTTTGACTGGGGCCACTCGTGTCTTTGATGTCATCAATCGGACGTTCGCCTCGCCTGTATCATCGACGGTTCTCGTGTAAATTACTGCGGCATAAGCATGTATTGATGCGTCACAGAACCCGTGCAAGGTCGTTCGGTGTCCCGGATGCATCCCGAGATGACGTGGAATCTCCAAATTTTCCAGTTGGAACCAGCCTTGTCGATACACGATCCACTCTCGAAGTAGTGCGCCAGAAATCTCTTCTTCCCAACCAATGCCTGCCAGCCATAGCTTCTGCATGAAGATTTTTGCCTTAACGTTGACTGGGGCCAATAATCCAGTCGGATCGTAGAGCTTCGCTATATCGCTAAGACATTTTCGTTTGGTTCGTGTCACGGCCTCGTCCAAAGTGACTTCGAATGATAGGGTATCACTGACACTATCCCATTGTAAGCCTAGAACAGATGTTTCCATTGGGTTATTTGATAATGGAAACTTACCCAAGGCGCCTGGACCAGTAATTGCCTGTGTAACTGCCTGGACGTTGGATTGCCATTTTCGGAGATGCATATGGCCTTGCTGCAAGATGCTGTCCACATTCTTCGCTCGTCTTATCGCCATCTCTGGAGTTGGAGCACTTGACAGATAGTCGTCAACGTAAAAATCCTGTTCAATACTTCTTCTTGCCTCAGTTGCCTCTGCTTCGTCCTTAATGATCGTATAGTTATCTCGAGCACATTCATGCAGCGTACGTACTGCCAAGTATGGCCCAGAGCGCGTGCCATATGTAACTGTCGCAAGCCTGTAAGTTCGTAGCTGATCTGTCGGTTCCTCCCTCCATAATATAAGCTGCCACCGTTGATCATTTTCATGCACCATCACCTGACGGAACATCTTCTCGATGTCTGCTACCATTGCCACGCGATACATCCTGAATCGTTGAATAATGTTGGCCAATTTATCCTGGATCGTTGCTCCGCTATGTTGTGTGTCGTTGAGTGATACACCGTTGCCTGACTTCGCTGACGCATTAAACACAACCCGAAATTTAGTGGTGACGGCATGATGGGGAATATAATACGCCTGTGAGCTCTCGCATACTTCGCCTTCGTATAACTTCATGTGACCCAATGCCTCGTACTCGCGCATGAATGCGACGTATTTCGCCAATAGATCGCGATCGGAATTTATTCGCCTCTCGTTTCGATAGAACTGCTGTGTTGCCATTCGACGTGAATCGCCAAGTTTTGGTTCATTCGGTAAGAATGGTATGCTGACCACGTACCGGCCATCCTCCTGTCGTTGTACCGTAGCTGCATAATGTTGTTCACATTCGTCCGCCGACTTCATATCGCCTTCCGTAGTGGATGGTTCCTCAACTTGCCAGAAACGTAGAAGAGCTGCCTCCAAATTCTCGCCTTCCAGTGTGTGCATACTGTGCACAAAATTGCAGTGTGCTACATCGATGGGACCTGATACTACCCAGCCAAGATGCGTATTCTGTGCGTGTGGTTGATTTGCCTTACCGTTGATGATTCCGACCTTAATTACCAGACCCCAAACATCGGCCCCGATTAGTAGGTCAATTTCGCCTGGGTTTCCAAAGTTTGGATCTGCCAATTGCAATCCTTGCAGATGATGTAGTTGACTAATTCGTATGCTATGAGTAGGTAGATTTGCCGTAATTCTCGCCAAAACAAATGCGTTAATCTGGATGGAAAAATCCGCCTCGTACTTAGAGTGTAACTGCAATACCGCTACGCCTCGTGTCGTGGGTCCTCGTACATCACCTGCGCCAGCAACAACCATATTGAACTTCTGCCTTTTGATTTCTAATTGCTGCATACATCGCTCCGTTACAAACGTTATTTGCGAGCCTGGGTCGCAGAGTGCTCGTGCGGTGATGCGATTGCCTTGAGCGCCTATTATCTCCGCAGTTGCTGTTGCCAATAACGTCGTATGACCATTGTATACGAATGATGCAATAGCCGGTGCCTTATCTGCTGTGCCTAGTCATGCAGAAGCCTGTGGTTGTTGTGCTGTAGAAGCAGCGGTCGTCGTGCTGGTTGAAGCCTCAGCCTGTGTCCGGGTTGAAGTGCGACACAAAATTGTGTGGTGCGTGCCATCACACTTCCCACATCGCTTCCTGGACTGGCACGCTCGTGTTGCGTGACCTGGAGTCAAACAATTGTAGCATAAGTTCGAATTTTTTACTTTGGCGAATCTTTCTGCCGGGGTAAGCGCCTTTAGTGCTGGACAGCGTCCGATATAATGTTCGCCATTGCAGAAGTAGCAATGACCACGTTCAGCCATCGGTAAATTCGTTCGCGTCAGCCTCGGTGTTGACCCTGTTATGGTATGAGCCTTTACGTTCGGTGATACCCGTTTGCCTCCGTAGTTCGCACGGTCGACCATTGCGGATCCCATGTGATCGAGACCACGTGCCCTGCCTTCGAGAAACTTCAACAGCTCGTCCAGCTTCGGAAGTTCCGTGCCTTTTTGCGCCATTTCCCAATGGATGATTGTTGCCTTTGGTAGCTTCGTTTCGGGCGTTTCATTGCCGCCAATGACCGCGTTGTCTCGTTTGTCAGGTCGACCACTCGACGCAAGCCTGTATTTGTTTCCTTCTCCAGCGACTCCATGTTCAGGAAGATGTTGAGGTGCGCTGAAACGATAAGCCTGTCATTATTATACCTTGCCTTTAATGTGGTCCAAGCTGCTTCGTAATTGTCGTCCGTGGGTAGGAAGCCTGCTACCACCTGCGCTGCCGTGCCTTTCAGCGCCTTCATTAGCCTCGTGTACTTTGCTGCCGTAGAAAAATGCTCCTGAGTATGCACCATTGCCTCGAACATGTCACGAAACGCGATCCACTTGCTGAATTCGCCATGGAATTCCGGAATCGCGATTTTCTCCAATCGTATGTCGTCATTGTCGCTTCGTTGGCCTCGTACGGAACGCACCACACCTGTGACAGATCCCGCTCGCTCCTGGTTGAGTGCCGCATCGATTGCAGCCATCAACATCGCCTTTACGTGGGAGTATTTATCTTCCACGTCCTCGAATAGTGTCGTATGCGCCTCCATTTCGCCTTCCTGCCCATCGCCTACCAACGCTAAATGTGCGTCCATAAATCTAGAATAGTGGCCTTCGAGGTTCTCGTGAGTCACACGTTGCATCGTAGCCTCCAACTCGGCTAGTTTGCCAGCCTCAAGTTTTGCCATCAACTAACTTATGGCCGTCGTAGCACTTGCCCGCACTCTCAGCTCCGCCATTCCGAAAAAATCCGTATAAACGCTTCGCGTCGCCGACACAATATGTTATGTATTACACCGTTTGCCTCGATACCGCTCGCGTACAATCGTGCCTTTTTGCCTTGTCCTCACAGGAGGCACCAAAAATGTTCCATATCGTCGCCGATAAATGCCTGCAAAGCCAGAGAAAAATAATACGTAAGCCGTAACTTGAACAATATTTATTTAATACGCCGTGTAAGAGAGTCGAACAAGAACTGATTAAATTTGATTTCAAAAAGAGAAATGAAAAGTACAAACAACAGAAAAATCAAAACAACAGAAGAAGTTTCCGTTGTGCAAGTATATAATATTTAATATGTATGTGCGTTCGCACATCTGCCTGCTGCAAGTCTCGCTGTTCGCCGCTATGGGTCAACCGTTAGTAGGTAATGGGTCGGTTGGGACTGGGAATTCCGTGCTAGAGTGAGAGGGAAGATATGACCTTGGAGTGAGTGTGTTGTCTTTGTCGTCGTATGTTATCTAGATGTGTTGTGTGTTTGATGTGGCGCCGCCGCCGCTGTTGGTTGTTAGTTTTTGTTATCAGTTTGTGTGTGGGTGGGGTTGAATTGTTTGGATTGGAGATGACGTAATTATTGGTATTCGTCGTCGTCGTCGTCGTCGTGGTTGGGTGTGTGTTGTGATGATGAAAATTAAAAAAAGCGAGATGCGTGGCAGTGGTTTGAACTTGGTACGATGAGTTTGGGAGTCGGATGTCGTAGCTTAGCGCTATAGCGTATGCTGTGAGATGTAGGTTCAAGTGTTTAAATATATTGATGGTTGGGCGCGCGCGAGTTACATTCCCACCAGAACCCCACAAATTAGAATAATCATATTACCTTTCACATTCCTTAAATTCATATCATGTTTACTGTCCACATTTTTGCTATCATTGTAATAAAATATTATCGTATTTCAGCCTTAAGCAAATCCGTTCTCACGCTGCAAATAATAGCAGCGTCAACAATTTAAACTTATAAAACCCATGTAAAATTGTACAATAGCACAAAGCAGGATATTGCTTCGTGCTATAAGAAATAAAATAGAAGGAAATGCCAACGAGGTATTAAATATGTACGGAACACCGATGGTGTGGGACGATATTAAGAACAACCTCATTCTGCATTATGCAGATAAACGGAATGAGACGTCCTTAATAAGAGACCTTCACGGTCTAACGCAAGGTACAAAATCAGTCGAAAAATATTACAGTAATATAATTGAAATATTAGCAGCAATGTGTAATCACGTTCAGATTCATGAATTGAACCAAAACGTTATTAATGCCAAAACAGCACTATATAACGAAATGTGCTTGAATTCATTTCTTTCAGGCTTAAAAGAACCTTTAGGCTCAACAGTAAGAGCCATGAGACCTGACACATTAAGTAAGGCATTTTCATTCTGTATCACAGAACAAAATATTTTCTACTCAAAATTTGACCAAGAAAAACAACAACCTAGACCTCAACTTCAAAGACCATATCAGAACAACTATCAACAATACAGGCCAAGTCCCAATAATCAAAACTACCCTAATTACAATAATACTCCTCAACAATACAGACCACGAAATAACACCCCAAAGTACAATACACCACAGCAACACAACAATTTTAATAGGTACTACACTCAAAGTAGGCCGGAACCAATGGAAATTTCAGGTATTAGTCGTACCCGGCATGGACCACCAAACCAAGGAGAACCGATGGATACATATTCTGGAAATAGTAGGAACAGGGAGAACAATAACAATTTTAGGCAAAATTCTAACAGGGAACTTAATAACGTAAACCATCATGTCATTGAACAAAACGATACATCACTAGGCTACTATCCCAATTTGGATCAATTTCAGACAGACGAAAGAATAAACGACCAAAATTTTCTTCCAGTAGCCTCGGACCCACAGAAAACCTTGTAGAAATAAATATACATGGTAACACTCTACCTTATATAAATATCTCTTCACCATTTGGTAATTTGAAATTCCTAATAGACACAGGGGCTTCCTCTTCCTTCATAAACCCTGAATATATCCACCCGAAAGACATGCAGTATACGAAACCTACAGTTATTTCTACCGTTTTGCATAAACACCAAGTTAATAAATTAGTAACACTTCGTATGTTTTTAGAATTTAAACAGAAAGGCCACATACAATTCTTGCTATTCAAATTCCATAAATACTTTGATGGCCTCATAGGACTGGATATCCTAACAAAAATAGGAGCCCAAATCGATATTAAAAACCAACAATTAGTAACAAATAATTCAAATATTCCCCTGTCTTTCAAACCAAATTTAATATCTCACGAATATGTTGTACCAGCATATTCAAAAATTACAGCGAAATTGCCCGTCGACATTTCCGACGGAGACATACTAATTGAACCCATAGAAATTAAAGCTAAACTTTATATACCTGAAGGGATCTACCACGCAGAAAATTGGTTCAGCTTTATAGAAATTTTAAACTACTCCTCTCAAGACCAAACTATCCTTTTAGACCAACCACTCAAGGCAAAAAAGTACGAAGATTTCAACTATATAGAACTCAATAACTATAATATAAACAACATTAGCAGGAAAGAAAATATATACGAAAAAAAAGATATTTCAAATTCTATAAGAACCTCCCACCTTAATTCAGAGGAGAAGAAAATAATCCTTAAGATTTGCCATGAATTCGAAGACATATTCTTCAAAGATGGAACTAAATTAACATTTACAAACCAGATTAAACATAAGATAAAAACTGACAACGACCTCCCAGTATATACCAAATCTTATAGATACCCGTATATACATAAAGAAGAAGTAAGGAAACAAGTCAATGACATGCTTAACAACGGCATTATCCGACCAAGCTACTCACCATGGAGTTCACCAATCTGGACCGTACCCAAAAAACTCGACTCCAGTGGCAAACGAAAATGGCGACTGGTCATCGACTACCGAAAGGTAAACGAAAAAACTGTTAGTGATAGATATCCTCTGCCCAACATTAATGAAATATTAGATAAACTCGGTAGATCAATGTATTTCTCTACACTCGACCTGGCCAGTGGATTCCATCAAATAGAGATGGATCCCGGCGATATAAAAAAAACAGCCTTCACAATCGACAGTGGCCACTTTGAATTTGTGCGAATGCCTTTTGGGCTGAAAAATGCCCCTTCGACATTTCAAAGGGTCATGGATAATGTACTAAGAGAACTTTTGGGAAAAATCTGCTTACTATACTTAGATGATATAATAATTTTCTCAACCTCACTCCAAGAACACCAAGAAAACTTAAAGAAAATTTTTAGTAGATTAAGAGAAGCTAACTTAAAGATGCAGTTAGATAAATGCGAATTTCTGCATAAAGAAATTGCATTTTTAGGTCATTTAGTTACCACAGAAGGCGTAAAACCAAACCCCGATCGTATAAAAGCGACCAAAAACTTTCCAATACCTAATACCCAAAAAGAAGTCAGGAGTTTTCTTGGCTTAATCGGTTACTACCGCAAATTTATTAAAGATTTTGCACAACTAACAAAACCCTTAACTGAATGCCTGAAAAAGAACAGGAAAGTCGTTCACACAGCAGACTTTATCAAAACATTCGAGCACTGTCAAGATATCCTTTCAAATAATCCGATATTACAATATCCGGACTTCGAAAAACCCTTCATCGTAACCACTGACGCAAGTAATGTCGCATTGGGAGCCATATTATCTCAAGGAACAATTGGAAGTGACCTACCTATTTGTTACGCCAGTAGGACGTTAACAGATACGGAAATAAATTACTCAACAGTGGAAAAAGAACTTTTGGCCATAGTATGGGCCACAAGGTATTTTCGCCCATATTTGTATGGCAATAAATTCAAAATTGTAACAGATCATAAGCCTCTTACCTGGCTGATGAATTTAAAAGATCCTAATTCCAAATTAGTCAGATGGCGGTTAAAACTTGAAGAGTTTGACTATGAAGTCATCTATAAAAAAGGTAAATTAAATCTAAACGCTGATGCCCTCAGCAGGGTCATTATCGAAAATAAAGGAAATAAAAACATAATAAAGCCGCAAGTCCAGACCACAATAGAGTTAAACTCTAACGAACAAGGAACTGGCTGTTCCACAGTTCATTCCGCTCAAGAAAATCTCAATGACCACATTTACATTTCAGAACGTCCTTTAAACGAATTCTCACTTCAACTAATATTAGAAAGAAATAATAATCAACCCAAAAATTTATTTGAAATGATTTTTAAGAATAAACAAAGGAGAACTATAAGATCTCAAGAATTCACTGAACAAGACATAATAGACATATTAAAAAAATTTGCTTCCCCAAACAAACTAAATGCCATCTTCACAGACGACGATACATTTAGGAAAGTTCAATCCGTATACGCTAAATATTTTTCTCGATTTAAGTTAATAAGGTGTACAGAAAAAGTTTCAGATGTTACCAATGAAGATGATCAAGATAAAATTATTCGAGATTACCACTCGAATAATAATCACAGAGGTATCAATGAAACACTCATACATTTAAAAAGAACCTTCTATTTTCCGTTTATGAAAAACAAAATTACCAAAACAATAAATAATTGCGACACCTGTCAAACACTAAAATATAATCGTACCCCGCCTAAAGTTGAATTTAAAATTACGGAAACTCCAGAAAAACCATTAGACATAGTTCATGCAGACATTTACTTCATAAACCATAAACAAATACTAACAGTAGTGGATAAGTTCTCAAAGTTTGCAGCAGCCTATACCTTAACTAATAGGAACAGTCTCACAGTCATCACTTCTCTCAAACATTTTATGAGCCTTCACGGCATCCCCAAGAAATTGGTAACGAATTCACAGCAATCATATTTTCAGACTTTTGTAAACAATATAGCATAGATCATCATATAACGTCTCTTCAACAGAGCAGTAGTAACTCTCCTGTTGAAAGAATGCACTCTACCTTCACGAAGATATACAGAATAATTCACACAAAATGAACAACTAAAAACCACGACGACATACTCAATGAAACACTAATAACATATAATAACTCTATTCACTCCTCGACAAAACTTACCCCATTCGAGTTATTTTACGGTCGTACATATAAATTTAAAAATATCCAATACAATAATGTCCACGAATATTTAGATAAGCTTAACGAATTCCAAAATAGATTATACCCAGAAATAAAAAGCATTATGGAAAAACATAAACAACATAATATAGAAAAACTCAATAGGAACAGAGAGAAACCCATGTCTCGTAAGTCAGGTTCAATTATTTACCGTAGGGAAAACAGGAGAAATAAAATCACCCCCAGATTCAGCAAACATAGAATAAAGAAAAATAATAGACTTACAGTACTTACAGTTAGGAACCAAAAACTTCACAAAAGTAAACTAATAAACAAACGAAAATTTCAGACTTCTGACTCCAGTCCTGGCCCAAGTACTGGAAATCCAGGACCTATCTAACAGCAACGGTGTACTCCCTCTAAAACTAGGCAAATCTCGGACAATAAAGGCCCACAAAAATTTCCTCCACATAATAAAATTAGATAATTATAAAAAGAACATTGAGAAAATATCAAACTCCATAGAAATACTTAGTGAAATCAAAGAAGCCAAAGAACCTCTTAGTGTCCTAAGACTGAAGTTAAATGATCTAAATGCAAAATTCCAATTAGTAAACCTGTTGAAATCTACATTGTAAAAGTACAAATTGAATTACTACTATAAATTCTTACTACTTTACTCTACTTAACTTAATGGTAACACTTAAAACTCTTATATTGCTAATATTCTAACTTACTACTACTATGTACATACAAGTTTAACTCACTCTTGAATTATACGCTGAACTATCAACTCGTGGTGTTTTTTTTCCGCTAACTCAATTTCTAACAAAGGTTATGGGCCTACGTTTTCCCGCGTTTTATTAAAATAAAATGTCGAATTCAATATATCAAATTGAGAAATTAAGCGAACATAATTATGATTCGTGGAAAGTATTAGTTAAAAGTGTTCTAATACACAACGATTTATGGAGCTATGTCTCCGGTGGTTCTGTGAAGCCAGAACCAGATAACATAGCGGAATCCACACTATGGTGCACAAAAGATGAAAAGGCTTTAGCTACCATTTTTTTGTGCGTAAAACCTTCGCAGATAAATAGCATAAAAAATTGCAAGACGTCGTCAGAAGCTTGGACAATTTTAGAAAAAATTCATCAACCCAAAGGACCGGCGAGGAAAGTAACGCTGTTCAAGCAGCTTCTTCAATTAAAAATGGAAGGTAACAATGTTCAGCATCATATTAATTGTTTCTTCGATTTGGCAGAAAAAATCAAGGAACTGCACATCGAGCTTCAGGATGAACTCTTAGCGATAATTTTATTGTCTAGTTTGCCCAGCGCATACGAAAATTTCATCATTGCAATAGAGTCGCGCGACCAGCTACCATCAGTCGAAAATTTGAAGGTTAAACTACTCGAGGAAGGTCATCGCCGCGGAGAGAATGAATTAAATGAGAATTCCGTAGAACGAGCATTATTTTTACAAAACAAAAAAAATAAGTATGCACAGAAAATTTCTGCGCTCCAACAACATGCTCAACTTAATAAAACAGGTTCATCGGAGAGGGGATTCTTCAAAGGCAGGTGCTTTCGATGCAAGCGCCAGGGCCATGTGGCTTCAAAGTGTCACGAAAAGCAACAACATTCCTCAAGTGCGGGTACATCAGCGTTTGCATTGTTAAATTCATTATGTGTAAAAGAATTTGATGAGAGCACATGGATTTTAGACAGTGGGTCGACGAGTCATTTATGCTGCAACAGAACAAAATGTTCTTGCTATAGGGCCCACGTGGAGAAAATCGAACTGGCTGGTGGGAAGTATATCAATTCAGCGGGGATCGGTAATATAAATCTTACTGCGAACAATAAGATAACATTAAAAGATGTCTTGTTTGTGCCTGACCTACAAATGAATTTTATTTCAGTAAGTAAGGCAACTAGTGCTGGAAATAAAGTAGTCTTTTCAGACAAGCGTGCAGAAGTTATTGACACTTCATCTAATAAGCAGCTGTATGCGACCAAAATAAATAACGTTTACGTTTTTAAAGAAGCGCAGTTTAATGCTCTTGCTGCTGGTGCTAGAGATGATGGTGATGCGGGGGCTGCTAGAAACGATGTAGATGCTGGAGGTGCTGGAAATTCTGTTGGAGATGGTGGATGGGACAAAGTGTTTGCACTATGGCACCAAAGATATGGCCATCTGAATGGGCAGTGCTTGCATAATTTGTTCAATAAAAATATGGTTCGTGGTGTGAGCTCCCAAAAATCTATAAAACTGTAATCAAATGCGAAATCTGTATGAAAGGAAAAATATCATGTTTACCATTTGGGTCGTCGGAGAATCGAAGTAAGTCTGTGCTTTCAATTATTCATACTGATATTTGTGGCCCGATAAGGAATATTTCAAATGGAGGTGCGAAATACTTTTTGACATTCATAGATGATCACTCCCGTATGATCTTCGTGTATTTTTTGCGTCAGAAAAGTGAAGCCCTAAACTATTTTAAGACGTTTAAGGTAATGGCAGAGAATCAGACTGGTAACAAAATTAAAATTTTAAGGAGTGATAACGGGAAAGAATACGTTAATAAAGATTTTAAAAACTATTTAGAATGTAATGGTATAAAACATCAACTAACCTCCCCCTATACTCCACAGCAGAATGGGTGCGCAGAGAGGGCAAACAGGACGCTGGTGGAAATGGCGCGTTGTATGCTGATTACATCTGGACTCAAGCAACGTTTTTGGGCTGAAGCAATAAACACTTCTGTTTATCTTAGAAACCGGTCGCCAACGAAATTATTAGATCATCAAACACCATTTGAGGCCTGGTTTGGATATAAGCCAAATGTTTCCCACCTTCGGATTTTTGGGTGCAAGGCGTTTATGCTGATTAAGAAACCAGGTAATTCAAAGTTTAGCCCCAGAGGCATAGAATGTTTAATGGTGGGGTACTCTGATGAGACCAAAGCCTACAGATTGTATGAGCGTAAGACGGGTAAGATTCATACTAGCCGCGATGTTAAATTTATTGAGAATCCATCGAAAATGTGTCTTACAGACTCCGATTTCATACTAATCGAATCATTAAAGGAAGACGAAGTTGAAAAGGCTGAATTCAAAGATGATCTAGGACCGGAAGAGAACAAAGTTGCTGTTGATCTGTGGAAAATTGAAAAACCTGTTGTTGAGGCTGCTGCATATGAAGTTGTTGTGGGCGCAGAAGATAATGCTGGTGCTTCAATTGGAGCTACTGATAATGTTGATATTGAAGCTGATGAAGAAATGACAGATAATGAAGAGGAAAAATGTACTGAATCTAAAGATGACAACGCTGTTGGAGGTGATGATCACTACGAAGATTGTGAAGATACAGAATTAGAGGAAAATTCTAATGAAAAGGACGATGATATATTCAATGAAAATAATAACGAGGTTAGTGTTAGCATTTTAAGAAGTGGTAAAATAAGAAACAGAGTTAACTTGAATAGAAAAAACTCATTAAGTTTCATGGTAAGTAATGGCAAAAGCTGCCAGAATATACCAAATTCCGTAAAGGAAGCACTTCAAAGCCAAGATTCCCAGATGTGGCATAATGCTATGGAGGCGGAATATCATTCGCTTCTGGAGAATAGAACATGGGATCTTGTTGATTTGCCAGCTGATCGCAAAGCTATAAAAGCCAAGTGGGTTTTTAATATTAAGAAAGATAAAACGGGTAAAATTGCAAAATACAAGGCAAGGCTTGTAGCAAAGGGCTGCAGTCAAAAGTATGGCCAGGATTTTACTGAAACCTTCTCTCCAGTCACTAGGTATTCTACAATAAGGCTAGTAGTTGCTTTGGCCGTGGAATTGGGGCTGCTGTTACATCAAATGGATGTCACCTCTGCATATCTCCATAGTGATCTGGATCAGAATATATATATGGAACAACCTGAAAATTTTGTGAGTAAAACACACCCAGGAAAAGTGTGTAAGCTGAAAAAAGCCTTATACGGACTAAAACAATCCGGTAGACAGTGGAACCAGAAACTAAATAGTGTTCTGCTGAAAATTGGATTCGTGCGGTCATCTTACGACAATTGCGTTTACACTTTAAATCAAAAGGGTACTGTTAATATTTTGGTTGTCTATGTAGATGACATAATCCTTGCTTTCAAAGAAAGGAACGATTTAAATGATGTCAAAATAAAACTAGCTGCGGAGTTTAAACTAGAGGACAAAGGACCTATCAATTATTTTTTGGGGATGGAGTTTGAGAGAAACGGCGAGAGAGGTTCAATCGAATTGGGACAACACAAAATGATTGCAGACATTTTAGCTAATTTTCAAATGCTGGAATGCAAACCTGCAAGTACTCCTTTAGATCCGGGATCGAAATTGGAAAAATGCACAAAATGTCCAAACTGTGCGAAGATAGACACAAAAGTGTTTCAATCACTCGTTGGGTCGTTGAACTTTATTAGTCTGACAACACGACCTGATATATCACACTCTGTGATAAAGCTATCACAATTCAATATGAACCCTCATAAGGAGCATCTTAATGCAGCAAAACATCTGCTTAGATATTTAAATAAAACAATAAACTTTAAACTTGTTTTCAGACGTTCTTCTGCTAAATTGGTTGGATATGCTGATGCTGATTGGGGTGGAGATTTTAATGATAGACGATCTTTTACGGGCTTCGTATTTATGCTTGCTGGATGTGCGGTTTCATGGGAATCCAGAAAACAACCTACAGTGGCACTCAGCAGTACTGAGGCAGAGTACATGGCCCTCTCATCTGCATCTAAAGAGCTTCTGTACCTGCGCAACCTGCTAGATGACATGGGATTTGGTTATCTCGCTTCGAATCCGATTGTGTTATATGGAGACAACTTAAGCGCACAACAGCTGGTACAGAATCCTGTTTACCATGCGAAAAGTAAACACATAGATATTAAAGTTCATTTTGTAAGAGATATATATGAAAAGGGTTTTGTTAACTTAAAGTACGTTTCAACTAATGATATGGTTGCTGATATATTAACGAAAAATTTGAATAGATTTAAACATTCGCATTTTGTTAACATGTTAGGATTTAATAGTAAAATTTAATTTGAGGAGGTGTGTTGAAATCTACATTGTAAAAGTACAAATTGAATTACTACTATAAATTCTTACTACTTTACTCTACTTAACTTAATGGTAACACTTAAAACTCTTATATTGCTAATATTCTAACTTACTACTACTATGTACATACAAGTTTAACTCACTCTTGAATTATACGCTGAACTATCAACTCGTGGTGTTTTTTTTCCGCTAACTCAATTTCTAACAAAACCCTAAAACTAGACTTCGAAGAGGACTGATAAACGGACTAGGAACCATAATCAAAACAATCACTGGTAACATGGACTCTGACGACGCACTACACATTAATAACCAAATAGAGACACTTTTAACGAACGAAGACAATATTAAAACTACTTTAAACAACCAAAGCAAACTGAACGAACAAATGATTGAACGCTTTGGAAACATAACGAAACACATTAACCTACAACAAACTCTGATAAGCAATTTTGTACAAAAATCACAAAACAATATAGGGAAAGAATTAACATCCCAAACTACCACCATACAAGTCCTACAACATTTCCATACAATAAATTACAACATAGAAATTCTTGGAAACCATTTGAAAGACATAATCGAAGCCATATCCTTAGCTAAAATTAACATAATTTCTAAAACAATCCTTAGTTTAGAAGAACTTAATCACATCGAAACCATTCTAAAAGAACAAAATATTAAAATCATTTCCAAAGAGCACATTTATGAATTACTTGGTTTGCAAGCCCACTATAATGACACTAATGTCATATTTAACGTTCAAATTCCACTCTTTACCAATGACATAAATTATTACTTCCATCTCATTCCTATTCCCATTCACAAAAAATCCATACAAACAAAACCTTTCATATCCCTATCCGACACTAAAATTCTGTACTACGAAGAAAAATGCAAGAACATCGAGAACGTGTACTACTGTCCAGAGACCAGATTCAAAGAAAACCTATCAGATTCAAAATGCATTGGAAAACTACTACACCACCAAGACGCAGAATGTAACTTAATAGAAACGGATAATTTATCAGACGTCCAACAACCAGAAGATCAGTTCATACTAATCATCAACATTCCCGAAACCACAGTGACATCAACTTGTACCTCAAGCAACATTACAATCAAAGGTACAGCCTTAATACACTTCAAGGATTGTATAATTAACATTAACAACTACACATATGACAATACCGCAACCAACCATTTCGACGAGATACAGATACATCCAGCCCTATTTAACAAAATAACAGCAGCTAAAACGACAGAAACATTAACGATGACAAAACTTCAAAACTTTGGACTTCAAAATTTGGCTAAAATAAAACTAATAGAAGAAAACTCAAGAACAACAAACATTTTCACAAACTCTAACATAACCCTATCGGCCATCATCATCATCAGTATCATCATCACCATCATCATTAGAAACAAGAAAAAAGAATCATCAATCCCTGGTACTGACAAACTTGAAACAGCTCCAACAGAATTCCAGAACGCTCATCCCATAGAAGAACCAAGACCTGAGCCCCGTCTTCTCTGGTCATCGCTCCATTCCAAGGGGGGAGGAGTTACATTCCCACCAGAACCCCACAAATTAGAATAATCATATTACCTTTCACATTCCTTAAATTCATATCATGTTTACTGTCCACATTTTTGCTATCATTGTAATAAAATATTATCGTATTTCAGCCTTAAGCAAATCCGTTCTCACGCTGCAAATAATAGCAGCGTCAACAATTTAAACTTATAAAACCCATGTAAAATTGTATTCTCATAGCATTCATTCGCAATAAAGGTCCAGTAGCGGAAGCTCTGTTAAAATAAAATTTGTTTTTTTTCATTCGGGTCGCGGCAACGACCATAACTCGCGCGATGATGAAAATTAAAAAAAGAGTGAGATGCGTGGCAGTGGTTTGAACTTGGTACGATGAGTTTGGAGTCGGCGGGTGTCGTAGCTTAGCGCGCTATAGCGTATGCTGTGAGATGTATGGTCAAGTGTGTTTAAATATATTGATGGTTGGGGGTGGGGATGCGTGGCGCGCTGCGCGCGTGGGGGGAATGTAACTCCTCCCCCCTTGGAATGGAGCGATGACCAGAGAAGACGGGGCTCAGGTCTTGGTTCTTCTATGGGATGAGCGTTCTGGAATTCTGTTGGAGCTGTTTCAAGTTTGCCAGTACCAGGGATTGATGATTCTTTTTTCTTGTTTCTAATGATGATGGTGATGATGATACTGATGATGATGATGGCCGATAGGGTTATGTTAGAGTTTGTGAAAATGTTTGTTGTTCTTGAGTTTTCTTCTATTAGTTTTATTTTAGCCAAATTTTGAAGTCCAAAGTTTTGAAGTTTTGTCATCGTTAATGTTTCTGTCGTTTTAGCTGCTGTTATTTTGTTAAATAGGGCTGGATGTATCTGTATCTCGTCGAAATGGTTGGTTGCGGTATTGTCATATGTGTAGTTGTTAATGTTAATTATACAATCCTTGAAGTGTATTAAGGCTGTACCTTTGATTGTAATGTTGCTTGAGGTACAAGTTGATGTCACTGTGGTTTCGGGAATGTTGATGATTAGTATGAACTGATCTTCTGGTTGTTGGACGTCTGATAAATTATCCGTTTCTATTAAGTTACATTCTGCGTCTTGGTGGTGTAGTAGTTTTCCAATGCATTTTGAATCTGATAGGTTTTCTTTGAATCTTGTCTCTGGACAGTAGTACACGTTCTCGATGTTCTTGCATTTTTCTTCGTAGTACAGAATTTTAGTGTCGGATAGGGATATGAAAGGTTTTGTTTGTATGGATTTTTTGTGAATGGGAATAGGAATGAGATGGAAGTAATAATTTATGTCATTGGTAAAGAGTGGAATTTGAACGTTAAATATGACATTAGTTTCATTATAGTAGGCTTGCAAACCAAGTAATTCATAAATGTGCTCTTTGGAAATGAATTTAATATTTTGTTCTTTTAGAATGGTTTCGATGTGATTAAGTTCATCTAAACTAAGGATTGTTTTAGAAATTATGTTAATTTTAGCTAAGGATATGGCTTCGATTATATCTTTCAAATGGTTTCCAAGAATTTCTATGTTGTAATTTATTGTATGGAAATGTTGTAGGACTTGTATGGTGGTAGTTTGGGATGTTAATTCTTTCCCTATATTGTTTTGTGATTTTTGTACAAAATTGCTTATCAGAGTTTGTTGTAGGTTAATGTGTTTCGTTATGTTTCCAAAGCGTTCAATCATTTGTTCGTTCAGTTTGCTTTGGTTGTTTAAAGAAGTTTTAATATTGTCTTCGTTCGTTAAAAGTGTCTCTATTTGGTTATTAATGTGTAGTGCGTCGTCAGAGTCCATGTTACCAGTGATTGTTTTGATTATGGTTCCTAGTCCGTTTATCAGTCCTCTTCGAAGTCTAGTTTTAGGGTTTACTAATTGGAATTTTGCATTTAGATCATTTAACTTTAGTCTTAGGACACTAAGAGGTTCTTTGGCTTCTTTGATTTCACTAAGTATTTCTATGGAGTTTGATATTTTCTCAATGTTCTTTTTATAATTATCTAATTTTATTATGTGGAGGAAATTTTTGTGGGCCTTTATTGTCCGAGATTTGCCTAGTTTTAGAGGGAGTACACCGTTGCTGTTAGATAGGTCCTGGATTTCCAGTACTTGGGCCAGGACTGGAGTCAGAAGTCTGAAATTTTCGTTTGTTTATTAGTTTACTTTTGTGAAGTTTTTGGTTCCTAACTGTAAGTACTGTAAGTCTATTATTTTTCTTTATTCTATGTTTGCTGAATCTGGGGGTGATTTTATTTCTCCTGTTTTCCCTACGGTAAATAATTGAACCTGACTTACGAGACATGGGTTTCTCTCTGTTCCTATTGAGTTTTTCTATATTATGTTGTTTATGTTTTTCCATAATGCTTTTTATTTCTGGGTATAATCTATTTTGGAATTCGTTAAGCTTATCTAAATATTCGTGGACATTATTGTATTGGATATTTTTAAATTTATATGTACGACCGTAAAATAACTCGAATGGGGTAAGTTTTGTCGAGGAGTGAATAGAGTTATTATATGTTATTAGTGTTTCATTGAGTATGTCGTCGTGGTTTTTAGTTGTTCGTTTTGTGTGAATTATTCTGTATATCTCCGTGAAGGTAGAGTGCATTCTTTCAACAGGAGAGTTACTACTGCTCTGTTGAAGAGACGTTATATGATGATCTATGCTATATTGTTTACAAAAGTCTGAAAATATGATTGCTGTGAATTCGTTACCTTGGTCCGTAACCAATTTCTTGGGGATGCCGTGAAGGCTCATAAAATGTTTGAGAGAAGTGATGACTGTGAGACTGTTCCTATTAGTTAAGGTATAGGCTGCTGCAAACTTTGAGAACTTATCCACTACTGTTAGTATTTGTTTATGGTTTATGAAGTAAATGTCTGCATGAACTATGTCTAATGGTTTTTCTGGAGTTTCCGTAATTTTAAATTCAACTTTAGGCGGGGTACGATTATATTTTAGTGTTTGACAGGTGTCGCAATTATTTATTGTTTTGGTAATTTTGTTTTTCATAAACGGAAAATAGAAGGTTCTTTTTAAATGTATGAGTGTTTCATTGATACCTCTGTGATTATTATTCGAGTGGTAATCTCGAATAATTTTATCTTGATCATCTTCATTGGTAACATCTGAAACTTTTTCTGTACACCTTATTAACTTAAATCGATAAAAATATTTAGCGTATACGGATTGAACTTTCCTAAATGTATCGTCGTCTGTGAAGATGGCATTTAGTTTGTTTGGGGAAGCAAATTTTTTTAATATGTCTATTATGTCTTGTTCAGTGAATTCTTGAGATCTTATAGTTCTCCTTTGTTTATTCTTAAAAATCATTTCAAATAAATTTTTGGGTTGATTATTATTTCTTTCTAATATTAGTTGAAGTGAGAATTCGTTTAAAGGACGTTCTGAAATGTAAATGTGGTCATTGAGATTTTCTTGAGCGGAATGAACTGTGGAACAGCCAGTTCCTTGTTCGTTAGAGTTTAACTCTATTGTGGTCTGGACTTGCGGCTTTATTATGTTTTTATTTCCTTTATTTTCGATAATGACCCTGCTGAGGGCATCAGCGTTTAGATTTAATTTACCTTTTTTATAGATGACTTCATAGTCAAACTCTTCAAGTTTTAACCGCCATTTGACTAATTTGGAATTAGGATCTTTTAAATTCATCAGCCAGGTAAGAGGCTTATGATCTGTTACAATTTTGAATTTATTGCCATACAAATATGGGCGAAAATACCTTGTGGCCCATACTATGGCCAAAAGTTCTTTTTCCACTGTTGAGTAATTTATTTCCGTATCTGTTAACGTCCTACTGGCGTAACAAATAGGTAGGTCACTTCCAATTGTTCCTTGAGATAATATGGCTCCCAATGCGACATTACTTGCGTCAGTGGTTACGATGAAGGGTTTTTCGAAGTCCGGATATTGTAATATCGGATTATTTGAAAGGATATCTTGACAGTGCTCGAATGTTTTGATAAAGTCTGCTGTGTGAACGACTTTCCTGTTCTTTTTCAGGCATTCAGTTAAGGGTTTTGTTAGTTGTGCAAAATCTTTAATAAATTTGCGGTAGTAACCGATTAAGCCAAGAAAACTCCTGACTTATTTTTGGGTATTAGGTATTGGAAAGTTTTTGATCGCTTTTATACGATCGGGGTTTGGTTTTACGCCTTCTGTGGTAACTAAATGACCTAAAAATGCAATTTCTTTATGCAGAAATTCGCATTTATCTAACTGCATCTTTAAGTTAGCTTCTCTTAATCTAGTAAAAATTTTCTTTAAGTTTTCTTGGTGTTCTTGGAGTGAGGTTGAGAAAATTATTATATCATCTAAGTATAGTAAGCAGATTTTTCCCAAAAGTTCTCTTAGTACATTATCCATGACCCTTTGAAATGTCGAAGGGGCATTTTTCAGCCCAAAAGGCATTCGCACAAATTCAAAGTGGCCACTGTCGATTGTGAAGGCTGTTTTTTTTATATCGCCGGGATCCATCTCTATTTGATGGAATCCACTGGCCAGGTCGAGTGTAGAGAAATACATTGATCTACCGAGTTTATCTAATATTTCATTAATGTTGGGCAGAGGATATCTATCACTAACAGTTTTTTCGTTTACCTTTCGGTAGTCGATGACCAGTCGCCATTTTCGTTTGCCACTGGAGTCGAGTTTTTTGGGTACGATCCAGATTGGTGAACTCCATGGTGAGTAGCTTGGTCGGATAATGCCGTTGTGAAGCATGTCATTGACTTGTTTCCTTACTTCTTCTTTATGTATATACGGGTATCTATAAGATTTGGTATATACTGGGAGGTCGTTGTCAGTTTTTATCTTATGTTTAATCTGGTTTGTAAATGTTAATTTAGTTCCCTCTTTGAAGAATATGTCTTCGAATTCATGGCAAATCTTAAGGATTATTTTCTTCTCCTCTGAATTAAGGTGGGAGGTTCTTATAGAATTTGAAATATCTTTTTTTTCGTATATATTTTCTTTCCTGCTAATGTTGTTTATATTATAGTTATTGAGTTCTATATAGTTGAAATCTTCGTACTTTTTTGCCTTGAGTGGTTGGTCTAAAAGGATAGTTTGGTCTTGAGAGGAGTAGTTTAAAATTTCTATAAAGCTGAACCAATTTTCTGCGTGGTAGATCCCTTCAGGTATATAAAGTTTAGCTTTAATTTCTATGGGTTCAATTAGTATGTCTCCGTCGGAAATGTCGACGGGCAATTTCGCTGTAATTTTTGAATATGCTGGTACAACAT
Organism: Cheilosia variabilis; assembly: GCA_951230905.1. Classification (NCBI taxonomy): domain Eukaryota; kingdom Metazoa; phylum Arthropoda; class Insecta; order Diptera; family Syrphidae; genus Cheilosia; species Cheilosia variabilis. The sequence continues at coordinate 95,838,126 of OX579676.1, read as the reverse complement.
ATTCGTGAGATATTAAATTTGGTGTGAAAGACAGGGGAATATTTGAATTATTTGTTACTAATTGTTGGTTTTTAATATCGATTTGGGCTCCTATTTTTGTTAGGATATCCAGTCCTATGAGGCCATCAAAGTATTTATGGAATTTGAATAGCAAGAATTGTATGTGGCCTTTCTGTTTAAATTCTAAAAACATACGAAGTGTTACTAATTTATTAACTTGGTGTTTATGCAAAACGGTAGAAATAACTGTAGGTTTCGTATACTGCATGTCTTTCGGGTGGATATATTCAGGGTTTATGAAGGAAGAGGAAGCCCCTGTGTCTATTAGGAATTTCAAATTACCAAATGGTGAAGAGATATTTATATAAGGTAGAGTGTTACCATGTATATTTATTTCTACAAGGTTTCCTGTGGGTCCGAGGCTACTGGAAGAAAATTTTGGTCGTTTATTCTTTCGTCTGTCTGAAATTGATCCAAATTGGGATAGTAGCCTAGTGATGTATCGTTTTGTTCAATGACATGATGGTTTACGTTATTAAGTTCCCTGTTAGAATTTTGCCTAAAATTGTTATTGTTCTGCCTGTTCCTACTATTTCCAGAATATGTATCCATCGGTTCTCCTTGGTTTGGTGGTCCATGCCGGGTACGACTAATACCTGAAATTTCCATTGGTTCCGGCCTACTTTGAGTGTAGTACCTATTAAAATTGTTGTGTTGCTGTGGTGTATTGTACTTTGGGGTGTTATTTCGTGGTCTGTATTGTTGAGGAGTATTATTGTAATTAGGGTAGTTTTGATTATTGGGACTTGGCCTGTATTGTTGATAGTTGTTCTGATATGGTCTTTGAAGTTGAGGTCTAGGTTGTTGTTTTTCTTGGTCAAATTTTGAGTAGAAAATATTTTGTTCTGTGATACAGAATGAAAATGCCTTACTTAATGTGTCAGGTCTCATGGCTCTTACTGTTGAGCCTAAAGGTTCTTTTAAGCCTGAAAGAAATGAATTCAAGCACATTTCGTTATATAGTGCTGTTTTGGCATTAATAACGTTTTGGTTCAATTCATGAATCTGAACGTGATTACACATTGCTGCTAATATTTCAATTATATTACTGTAATATTTTTCGACTGATTTTGTACCTTGCGTTAGACCGTGAAGGTCTCTTATTAAGGACGTCTCATTCCGTTTATCTGCATAATGCAGAATGAGGTTGTTCTTAATATCGTCCCACACCATCGGTGTTCCGTACATATTTAATACCTCGTTGGCATTTCCTTCTATTTTATTTCTTATAGCACGAAGCAATATCCTGCTTTGTGGTGTACCATCAATGGGTCTCATTATAACAAGAATTTCTTCTACATTTTTTATAAATTCAAAAAGCAACCTTGGATTCCCATCGAATCTTGGGAGATCTTTAATTGCGTCTGGAATTTTCAGTGAATTAAACAACTCGGCGGGGTTAGCAATAGCCTGACCGCCATTTGGTAAATTAATTTGAGCAGGGATATTTCTTGCATCCATATTCAAATCTCGAGCTATATCGTTTACTTGGTTAACAGCCATTTCTACTTCTAAATCTGAGCTTTCAGAGTTTTCTGTATCTATATTTATTTTCCTATTTATATCAAATTTATGTGTTCTCTTTACGAATTTCATAAAAAATTATTTAAGGAAGGGACTTACAGGAAGATCAGCAGCATCCTTATCTGTTCACTACGGGTTCTTGTAATGATGATGATCCGTCGTAATATTTGAATGTTTATTATTGTAACTGTTCACTATTGTCACTTTATAGTTCCATATATTTTGCGTCGGGTATTTTATACTGGGTAAGATTCTACTTCCACGCACAAAATCGGCACAATAATACGATAATCCGTCGTATAGTCTTATGTTAAACTGTTTATGGTCACTTCAATCACTTTCTTATTTAAATATTTATTCTGAAGTTATGCTTTTCACACGATTTTATACAAATAGCACATTAACACGATAATCCGTCGTATTTGTGGCTTATTTAATATTGATTTTTACATAGAGCTAAGTTCTTTTTTTCGACTGCGCCAGTTATGGTCGTTGCCGCGACCCGAATGAAAAAAAACAAATTTTATTTTAACAGAGCTTCCGCTACTGGACTTTTATTGCGAATGAATGCTATGAGAATACAATTTTACATGGGTTTTATAAGTTTAAATTGTTGACGCTGCTATTATTTGCAGCCTGAGAACGGATTTGCTTAAGGCTGAAATACGATAATATTTTATTACAATGATAGCAAAAATGTGGACAGTAAACATGATATGAATTTAAGGAATGTGAAAGGTAATATGATTATTCTAATTTGTGGGGTTCTGGTGGGAATGTAACTCGCGCGCGACGGTTATCGTGGGTAAAAAATCGTTGCCATGGTCGTGTGGCAGTGGATGGGTTAGTAGGTGTCGTTGCCGTGGTCATGGGTCGCTTGGGACGGTTATCGTGGCTGTTGATTTTGGATGGTGGTTCGTAGCCATGGTCGTTGTGTATGTTAATTAGATGTGGTTTTGATATGGTTTATTTGATCGAAGGGAAATGTTATTAATTTATCATCTTTAATGTATAATTAGGAATATTAAGATGGGGTTGTTATAATTGGTAATCTTATTCATTGTATAAAAGAAGATAAGTAAATGAGGAGAGGTCATACATTAAGTAATGTTGTATGAGAATAGAACACAGGAAGTTCATGTGAAAATATCAGGCGATAGTTCGGTTCATCGATCAAAGAGACATTTTAAGGGGCACTTAGTAAGGTTCAGATTGACAACGAACCATTTGGATTCTTAGTTATAGATAAGGACAGTTCTATAAAAATGGGGCGTTACAAAAACTCATTCAAGGAAACTGCAATTTTATAAATGATTTATATCCTCTCTTTTGAAATCAGCATATATATATATATATATAAGGCCAGCGCTTGTTTAAAACCAGTTTATATTAAACTGACTTTTGTTTGAAACCAACCTGTTCAGAACAGATCTGTATAAAACTACCCTGTTTCCTAATTTAAACTAACATTTCCAGATATTATTAATGGCTACTACTGAAAATTTGCTTAAAAATCGAATAGCAATAAAAAAAGCTCTGAAGAAGAAATACAACCAAATCAAGACTGATAGAATTATAAAAGAAACCGAAATTGAAGATACTTTTAAACTAATTTCGGGTCCCTTACAAGAGATTGCGAAAAATACCAAAACAAACAAAACTCAAAGTGTTAAAGACATTAAGAAACCATTGAAACGAAGAAAGTTACAATTTAAATCACCCTTAGATATAGAAAAGGTGTCACCATTACAGTATTCAGATCTGCATGAAGAAGAAGAAGAAGAGGAAGAAGAAGAAGAAGAAGAAGCAGAAGCAGAAGAAGATGTTTCATTTAGAACACCTACTAATTCACAAATCTATAATCAAAGCACACCACTCAGTCTCTCATCACCATCAGATTCGAATCGTGATAAGACCTATGGGCCATATTTCGATGTGGGGACAAACTCTACGAAGATGGGAAGATCAAAATTCCAAATTAATGCCCAAAAAGATTTTGTAATTGATGATGAAGTCTTCCCTGCAACAGATGGGCTTTATGAGTTAATTATGCGAAAAACCCCTAGAAAAGCACGCTTTACCCTTGAAGACTTACAGCAATATCGTCAAATACTACAAAAATCTAGAGCACATATGAAAAACCATGATAGCAATTCCCAAGTAAAGGGTAATCGCGGTCAAAAGTATAAGACAATTATTAAACCTTTAATTCAAGATATGCTTAAAGAGCCACAACAAAAAATTGGTAAATCATATGATATGACATATTCTGAGAATCTCATCGATTACGTACATTGGGATGATCCTAATGAGCTCGTTGATAGACTTAGACTTTTAATCGCATCTCAAACTGCTGGCAATAATAATCATCAGAATGAAATAAACTCAATCGTTGAAGAGCTGCGTGAATCAAATATCATATATTAATCACATAGTTGAACCCTTAAAAGAAATCGTGAAAAATGTCAAAAGTGCTCATACTCAAAATGATACTGCTGCTGCTGCAGATGTTGCTTACAATAATATAGATATGAAAATAAAGAATCAACAACTACTACGGCGACGTTTATAATAACCAGAAGAAGAAAAAAAATCCATTTCTAATGCAAGTTTTGACTTCTCATCTCCAGAATCAAATCAGACAACGAACAATGATAATTCATTTAGGACACCCTACGACAATAGCCTTGATCAAAGCACTCCAATTAATCGATCATCCCCATCAGATTCGAATCGTGACAAAATCCACATTTCGACGTGGAATCAAATTCAACGAAATTAGGTAGATCAAGTTTTGTAATTAACGAACACAAGAATTTCGTCATTGATGATGAAATCTTCCATGGAACGAATGGCCTTTATGAATTAATATTTCGAAAAAATCCTAGAAAAGATCGATATACCAATGAAGACTTGGATCAATATCTAAAGATATTACAAAAAACAAAAACACACTTGAAAAACTATGATAGTAACTTACAAGTTAAAGGCAACAGAGGTTATAAGTATAAACATATAATCCAACCTTTACTTCAACGCCTAACGCCGAGAGTCATAAAGAAAATTGGAAAAGCATACAATAGTAATTCATCTGATGTGAGTTATTCGAATAAACCCATCGAATATGTGTATTGGGATAGCCCCAATGAACTCGTCAATAGATTAAGGCTTTTAATTGCATCTCAAAGAGCCGGCAATAATAGTCTTCAAAATGAGGTTAACTCAATTGTAGAAGAATTAGGTGAATCAAATATCATACACTAATAATCAATTCGATAAATTAAAAGCAAGCAAATCAGTATGGTCACACACCTGAACCGACTGTATAGGAACCGACCGGATAGGAACCGACCGGATAGGAACCGACCGGAATTGACCTCAACACTTGGTTCAGGAATTGGCCTATATAAAATCAATTCGCGAGGAGTTACTTTGTGATGAAAATGTTGAAGTGATGAATATCGAAGAAGTTGGCTGTCCTAATTTCAACGAATTGAAGCGACTCTATCCTTGTGAAATAAAATGTTCGCTCCATAGCAAATGCTGTGCCCTACAAAATGTATACCTGTTGGACAAATTCTTATCTGCAAATTAAATAAAAAAAAAAAAACAAATTTCTTCTTTTTCTTTATTTACGTCTTTTTTATATAGCTCTTTCATCATCTGTGGCGGGGGTTTTAGGCCCGCGAGGCAACTCCACCTGGCAACGCCGGCCATGTCAAATACTGACAGTTGACCAGTCGATAGAAGCCGCCTGCACCAGCCAATCAGCGTTCTCCACGTCGACGCCGAACGTCTCAATCCCCACGCGGTTCTCTGCTGAGAATGATTCGTCGGCTTTTCTTCTCGATGTTTTTCGGGTCGGCGTCGACGTGGAGAACGCTGATTGGCTGGTGCAGGCGGCTTCTATCGACTGGTCAACTGTCAGTATTTGACATGGCCGGCGTTGCCAGGTGGAGTTGCCTCGCGGGCCTAAAACCCCCGCCACAGATGATGAAAGAGCTATACACGGAACCTGGATTATTGATGAGGTCTTAAAAGCAATGGAGAAAGGGTATAAGATAGTAGATATTTTCGAAATATGGGAATATTCTATGGTTCAATATAATAAAATGGAAAAATCAGATGGCCTTTTCAGTCAAATGATGAATAAATTCATTAAAATGAAACAAGAAGCATCAGGCTGGCCAGATAAATGCGCTACAATGGAAGAGAAAAAGAAATATGTAGCTGACTTTTTGGCTAATGAAGATGTTAAACTCGATTTTGAACAAATTTGTGATAACCCTGGGAAGAGATCTTTTGCTAAGCTCATACTTAATTCATTTTGGGGTAAATTTGGACAAAGAGAAAATCAGCAGAAAACATGTATAATTAATAGTCCATCAGAATTATTCCAAATGATTACAAATCCAACTATTGAAGTCTGTCACATTCTACCTATAAATGAGGAAAATGTTATAGTAAGCTGGTTGTATAAAGAAGAAGAAGCGGAGACCTTATCAACTGTTAATGTGTGTATTGCAGCTTATACTACCACACAAGCTCGTCTGAAATTGTATAGTTACCTGGAAATATTAGGAGGTAGAGTTTTGTACTACGACACCGATTCCGTAATCTATGTAAGTCGTGAAGGTGAACCTGATCCACAGACTGGTGAATTTATAGGGGATATGACTGACGAATTACAATGCTATGGGCCTGGAAGTTATATTACTGAATTCGTAAGTGGAGGCCCCAAAAATTATTCCTACAAAGTCTTTAGTACAAAAGATGGCACTGAAAAAATCGTGTGTAAAGTAAAAGGAATCAATTTGAATTATTCAGCATCGAAAAAGGTAAATTTTGAGACAATCAAAGAAGCTGTACTTAATGCTGCGAATGCCGATGATATCCAAATTTTATCAAATAATATTCGCCGGACACGAGAGCACGAGGTCATAACAATTGCCGAAACAAAAACATACAAACTCAGGTCGGAAAAACGTAGATTTCTCGAAGACAATAGTTCCCTTCCATATGGTTATAAAAGACGTAAATAAAGAAAAAGAAGAAATTTTTTTTTTTTTTTTATTTAATTTGCAGATAAGAATTTGTCCAACAGGTATACATTTTGTAGGGCACAGCATTTGCTATGGAGCGAACATTTTATTTCACAAGGATAGAGTCGCTTCAATTCGTTGAAATTAGGACAGCCAACTTCTTCGATATTCATCACTTCAACATTTTCATCACAAAGTAACTCCTCGCGAATTGATTTTATATAGGCCAATTCCTGAACCAAGTGTTGAGGTCAATTCCGGTCGGTTCCTATCCGGTCGGTTTCTATCCGGTCGGTTCCTATACAGTCGGTTCAGGTGTGGGACCATACTGATTTGCTTGCTTTTAATGGATTGAATTGATTATTAGTGTATGATATTTGATTCACCTAATTCTTCTACAATTGAGTTAACCTCATTTTGAAGATTATTATTGCCGGCTCTTTGAGATGCAATTAAAACGAGTTTGACGAGTTCATTGGGGCTATCCCAATACACATATTCGATGGGTTTATTCGAATAACTCACATCAGATGAATTACTATTGTATGCTTTTCCAATTTTCTTTATGACTCTCGGCGTTAGGTGTTGAAGTAAAGGTTGGATTATATGTTTATACTTATAACCTCTGTTGCCTTTAACTTGTAAGTTACTATCATAGTTTTTCAAGTGTGTTTTTGTTTTTTGTAATATCTTTAGATATTGATCCAAGTCTTCATTGGTATATCGATCTTTTCTAGGATTTTTTCGAAATATTAATTCATAAAGGCCATTCGTTCCATGGAAGATTTCATCATCAATGACGAAATTCTTGTGTTCGTTAATTACAAAACTTGATCTACCTAATTTCGTTGAATTTGATTCCACGTCGAAATGTGGATTTTGTCACGATTCGAATCTGATGGGGATGATCGATTAATTGGAGTGCTTTGATCAAGGCTATTGTCGTAGGGTGTCCTAAATGAATTATCATTGTTCGTTGTCTGATTTGATTCTGGAGATGAGAAGTCAAAACTTGCATTAGAAATGGATTTTTTTTCTTCTTCTGGTTATTGTAAACGTCGTCGTAGTAGTTGTTGATTCTTTATTTTCATATCCATATTATTGTAAGCAACATCTGCAGCAGCAGCAGTATCATTTTGAGTATGAGCACATTTGACATTTTTCACGATTTCTTTTAAGGGTTCAACTATGTGATTAATATATGATATTTGATTCACGCAGCTCTTCAACAATTGAGTTTATTTCATTCTGATGATTATTATTGCCAGCAGTTTGAGATGCGATTAAAAGTCTAAGTCTATCAACGAGCTCATTAGGATCATCCCAATGTACGTAATCGATGAGATTCTCAGAATATGTCATATCATATGATTTACCAATTTTTTGTTGTGGCTCTTTAAGCATATCTTGAATTAAAGGTTTAATAATTGTCTTATACTTTTGACCGCGATTACCCTTTACTTGGGAATTGCTATCATGGTTTAAAGCATTCACTAACTATAAGATGTAATCTTACTGTGAACTTATTCTTTGAAATAAATAAAGAGTGTTAAATAGTGTTTTTCATATGTGCTCTAGATTTTTGTAGTATTTGACGATATTGCTGTAAGTCTTCAAGGGTAAAGCGTGCTTTTCTAGGGGTTTTTCGCATAATTAACTCATAAAGCCCATCTGTTGCAGGGAAGACTTCATCATCAATTACAAAATCTTTTTGGGCATTAATTTGGAATTTTGATCTTCCCATCTTCGTAGAGTTTGTCCCCACATCGAAATATGGCCCATAGGTCTTATCACGATTCGAATCTGATGGTGATGAGAGACTGAGTGGTGTGCTTTGATTATAGATTTGTGAATTAGTAGGTGTTCTAAATGAAACATCTTCTTCTGCTTCTGCTTCTTCTTCCTCTTCTTCTTCTTCTTCATGCAGATCTGAATACTGTAATGGTGACACCTTTTCTATATCTAAGGGTGATTTAAATTGTAACTTTCTTCGTTTCAATGTTTTCTTAATGTCTTCAACACTTTGAGTTTTGTTTGTTTTGGTATTTTTCGCAATCTCTTGTAAGGGACCCGAAATTAGTTTAAAAGTATCTTCAATTTCGGTTTCTTTTATAATTCTATCAGTCTTGATTTGGTTGTATTTCTTCTTCAGAGCTTTTTTTATTGCTATTAGATTTTTAAGCAAATTTTCAGTAGTAGCCATTAATAATATCTGGAAATGTTAGTTTAAATTAGGAAACAGGGTAGTTTTATACAGATCTGTTCTGAACAGGTTGGTTTCAAACAAAAGTCAGTTTAATATAAACTGGTTTTAAACAAGCGCTGGCCTTATATATATATATATATATGCTGATTTCAAAAGAGAGGATATAAATCATTTATAAAATTGCAGTTTCCTTGAATGAGTTTTTGTAACGCCCCATTTTTATAGAACTGTCCTTATCTATAACTAAGAATCCAAATGGTTCGTTGTCAATCTGAACCTTACTAAGTGCCCTTAAAATGTCTCTTTGATCGATGAACCGAACTATCGCCTGATATTTTCACATGAACCTCCTGTGTTCTATTCTCATACAACATTACTTAATGTATGACCTCTCCTCATTTACTTATCTTCTTTTATACAATGAATAAGATTACCAATTATAACAACCCCATCTTAATATTCCTACTTATACATTAAAGATGATAAATTAATAACATTTCCCTTCGATCAAATAAACCATATCAAAACCACATCTAATTAACATACACAACGACCATGACTACGAACCACCATCCAAAATCAACAGCCACGATAACCGTCCCAAGCGACCCATGACCACGGCAACGACACCTACTAACCCATCCACTGCCACACGACCATGGCAACGATTTTTTACCCACGATAACCGTCGCGCGCGCGGCAACGATCCACCATACAAATCAACACCCACGATAACCGTCGCGCGCCGCGCGCCGCGCGCCACGCAACCCCACCCCCAACCATCAATATATTTAAACACACTTGAACCTACATCTTACAGCATACGCTATAGCGCGCTAAGCTACGACACCCGCCGACTCCCAAACTCATCGTACCAAGTTCAAACCACTGCCACGCATCTCACTCTTTTTTTAATTTTCATCCTCGCGCGCGCCCAACCATCAATATATTTAAACACTTGAACCTACATCTCACAGCATACGCTATAGCGCTAAGCTACGACATCCGACTCCCAAACTCATCGTACCAAGTTCAAACCACTGCCACGCATCTCCCTTTTTTTAATTTTCATCATCACAACACACACCCGACCACGACGACGACGACGACGACGAATACCAATAATTACGTCATCTCCAATCCAAACAATTCAACCCCACCCACACACAAACTGATAACAAAAACTAACAACCAACAGCGGCGGCGGCGCCACATCAAACACACAACACATCTAGTTAACATACGACGACAAAGACAACACACTCACTCCAAGGTCATATCTTCCCTCTCACTCTAGCACGGAATTCCCAGTCCCAACCGACCCATTACCTACTACCGTTGCCTGCTCATTCGTGTGTTTGTGCGTATGTGCTGTCGCCTGATCATCGTCGTCGTCGTTGCCTGCTTGTTGTTTTCCCGTACGAGACACACACCAAACTGTCTCGTCTGGTTGCCTGCCGTACCGTTGGGGTGCCGAACTGTTGTTTGTTCAGGATGTGTGGTGTGTGTGTGCCAGTACCCATCGCCTGATCGTTGCTGCCTTTGTTCCAATAACCCTTTGCTTCGCCTTCGCCTACTCTTTCGTAATCCGTAACAAATTGTTAACCTAAACAACCTAGTTCTTAATGCTATAATATAAATATAATTTAAATTGCTTAATGCTATGAAGCGTCAGCATAACCAGCGATTGTAACTTCTGGTATGCTGACGGTGGTTATTATTATTAGTTGGAGTGGGTCATTGGGTGCGGTGTTCGTTGCACCGAATATGTTACTTAACACTAACTACCCCTTCTTCATTTCCTAGAACCTTTTCCATTTCCCTTTGGAAAATGCCTGTCGCCGGTTTTATACCGAAAGGTAACCGATTCATTTTAAAATTGCCTAAGTGTGTACTCCACGTTACTAATCCTTTTGACTGGTCGTCAAGTTCGATCTGATTATATGCACTAGCAAGATCTATCTGCGTAAAAAATTTACCGTCTTTAAGTTTAATCAAAATGTCGTGAATTCTGGGTAAAGGGTATTTCGTGTACTTTAAGAACGGGTTAACCGTTATATTGTAATCTGCACAAATGCGTATTTTTTCGTTCTCTTTTAAAATGGGTACCAAAGGTGTGCCCCATTCAGTGTTGTCAGTTTTCGTTATAATACCTTGTCTCTCTAGATCTTTTAACTGTTTTTCAACACTTGGAAGGCAAAAAGGGATCTGGCGAGCTTTTACAAATTTAGGAGTTGCATTTGCTGATATATCAAGTTTTACCTTAACATTTTTTTAGTTTACCAAATTCTTTTGCAAATAAATTATTGTACGTTGCTAAAATATCTTTTAAATTTGGTTTATCTGAATATAATGCCTTAATTTCCATGTTTCTTACTTTAAAATTATGCATGAAATCTCTGCCTATAATCGGTGCCACCGCTTCTTTGATTACTAAAAACTTAAATGGTCTACACATAATATTAAAACTTATTTCAGCACACAGAGCACCCATGACCGTCAAAGAGTTTCCTCCATAATCATAAACTAGAGTAGAATCAGGTAACAGTTTTTGCTTGGATAAACGTGATATATATATTTTAAATGGGATAGCGGTCACTGCCGCCCCCGTATCTATTTCGAAATCTATCTAGCAACCAAAAACTATTATCTTTTCCACTATTGGCTTACTTGGCTTGCTTTTTATTGATCCTATTGAATAAAGATTGTTCTCATTCACGCTGCTACTGTCGTCTCCAACGTTAATAGTGCTGATTTGGGCTCTTGCGCCGGTTCTTCTCGATCTGCATACTGATGCCATGTGACCAACCTGCTTACAGTTGTAGCACATCATATACTTGTAGCGAAAATCGTTCTCCTTGTGGTTCTTGAAGCCGCAATGCTTGCATTTGTGTTCACCGATTGCCTTAGACGTCCATGATGCTGACGTGCGATGATCATTTTTGGCCGCCTGCGTACGTTGGTGCTGCTGCCGATTTTTGTACTCCGTTCTCACCATGTTGACGGATTCCGTTTGCTGGTTATCGTCCTTGATTTCGTACTTTTTTGCGATCTCGACCGCTTTGTTTAACGTAAGCTTGGACTCTTCGCAAAGCCTGTCGAAAAACCGTCTTGTCATTCCTGTGGTGAACTTGTCGACTAGCATATCGTCTAAGCGTCTAAGCGTAACTCAAACTCATAATTTCACATATAAAAAATGTGGTCATTCTGGAGGCCACCGAAAAATCGCATATCTAACGAAGAGAACAATAATCTACGCTGTTGCATTCACCTGCGGATGTAACAATTATAATTAATCCACTATTATAAGTTATTTAAATAAACACACCCAATTTGTCTTCTTCTCGTCGTCTTTCGTTTCGTCCGATCTTTTTTCATTTTTTGTGAATAGATCTGCTACTATTCTGATATCCAAAAAAAAAAAAATGCCGTGAATTACCCCCAAGACAAATTAAATAAAAAGTAATGCCAAGTCTATGGTTATTTCAGGTATTAGAGCTAAGAAAATGTGAGCAGAAGAGGTTTAGAACAGGTTAGAGGAAGATTGAAATTGCTCTCTAGCGGCTTATTTTGATAGACTGCATGGCGAGTTGGAGGATCTAAGTAATGAGAGAAGCGGAACCGATTCTTATATGATACTTACCTATTAAATACACTGTACGCCCAACCACCACACAGTACAGTAGAATAGTGCAGTAATAGTGCAATTAGCCAAGTACATGTAATATATAGTTTGCACAGTGGATGTTGAAAGTCCTGTAAATTATATAATTTATATAATAAATATTTTTTTTTTTTTAAGTAAAAGGAATCCGATAAGGAAGTTTTTTTGTGCGTTTTGTTTGCCAGGCATTTGAAGTCTGTATTTTAAAACAGGTTAGTGCGAAAAATCAACGAAACTCACCAAGGCGATCACGGACTAGTTAAACAAAAGAGCCGTGATCGCCATATTTCTATAAGTGCCATAAGATCAGCATTCATCGTTTAAATAATGCCTTAAGAATCGTCTAATAACGTGCCATAAAATTCGTAAATGCGATACAAATTGTGTCTCAAGTAATAACACTTGATCAAATAGAGCAGGGGGTCATTAAAATAAATTAACTGGAACAAAGAATGCACTACAGTGCCAGATGTCCTGATAAATTATGAATTTTCAGGGGGTGCCTAGGGGGCGCCAGATCTATTTGGGTAACGATGGGGTATCTGATGAAATTCTCTATTGGGAAATCCAAAATGGCCACCGGTTTTTCATGGTGGGGAGGGAGAAGGCCATCGGTGAATAACACCACAAAGCCCTCAATGTGGTAAGACTAGTCCGGTCGTTGTGTTTATATTTTTTGTTTACTCTGCATGTTTTATGTTTTGTCGTTGGCTTCGTCGTGTAGCGGGGACAAGAACCACCCCATTCGGCGATCTTAGCCGTGCTTCGCCAGCATGCCGCGCTCTTCGCTTTCGGCACTCATTCCCTTTCTGTTCTGTTCCCATCCTTAAGTCCCATCCACATCCCTGCTTCCTATTTTACATTCGCTCCCAGCGCCCTCTACCTTTCACCTATAGGCCTATTACAAATGGCGCCCAACGTTTTTTTTTTTTGTTTGTCCAATGTTCGTCCTAGTCATTTGTCCACAGTTGCTCTTGTTGCCATCATCAAGGGATCCGTAAGTCTTTAATTGGATAGTTCTTCAACATGCCATATTGAGCTGCGACGGATTGCTTTGATGATGACAACAACAATAATTGGCATCTGTTTTTATGTTTTTGTCTTGTCTTTCTACTCTTTACTTTTCAATGTGAATTTTACTTTCCTGTCTAAAATTTTAAATTTCTTTCCTATTTGTTACGTCGTAGTTTCACGAGTATAGTGGCCGTAGCACTGTCTCATCTTTCAATAGTTTAGCTCTCTCTTTGATGTTTGTATATTGGACCACCTCATGTCTTCCAACATATGACCTTTGGCATGTTTGGAATTGCGGGGATATGAAGATATGCAGCTTGTGCGTCCTTGTCTATATGTGTTTGAACTTTTATCACACTGATGGATCCAGAACAACATCGTCCGTCCGCAGTCTTTTATCTCAGCAATTGTCCTCGGTATAACCAGCAAAACCCCTCAATACCGCCGAAGATCACAAGCCGCAGCACCCCTAGTATGATATATATATACACACCAATTCAATCCAAATACAACCATATTATTTTATTATCTCGCTTATTTCAGTACACCAATACTTACACATTTTATTCTTACTGTAGTAGAATATTTCTTTTTCTGTTAAGATCATTTTATTTAAAAGCAACTTTCCATTGATAATCTTAACTATATATGCTAAAATTTTTTTTATCGTCTTGGTCGTCCTTTTTGTTGTCTTTTGTCTTCGTTAGTTTTGAAATGAGTTCATCTGAAAGAGATAGGAAAAGGGACCTGAGAGAATCAGAAAACAATGTAAATAATAATCAAGTAAACGATGTCCAAAATAGCGATAAAGGAACTTACCTCGTGTCACCCGCTGTGACATCCGCTATAAATCTAGCAGTGGCTAATGCGTTCGCCGCATGTCATACTTCTCTCAGAAATGAGATGTCGGCTAATCTGAAAAGAGATATGAAAAATAGTATATCAGATTTAAGAAAAGATTTAAGTAAAGTTAATTGTACACCCCCACCACATGCGGAGATAGTAGCGCCGGCAGCAATGCCAGCCAGTATTCAAACCCAGGTTCAGCAACTACAGCCACAACATGCGCACTTTTTATCGCAGCTTAATTCGGAATCAAGACCATTCGTTCCAGCTGTTTCACAAAACACTAGGAGAAATAACCATTCTAGGGGAAGCAATGGAACATATCATATCATCGAGAGATCAACCAACAACATCAAGTGAACTAAAAAATTTCACTTCGGGCTTGCACGCAAGTCCTCCACTGTACGCTCCCAATGCAAATCCCCAATTAAACGCACGAGGTACGATTAAAATTGATAAATATATGTTTCGACCGGAACCAAGAAACGCTAACAGTGGAAGATTTAATTTTTCGGCTGGAAACGCTCCAACGCCAATATGAGTGTTCGTGAATCACTAGAACCGTTTCGCACATAATTTCCCGCTTTACCGATTCAAAAGCTTTGTCCGCTTCCTTCCTCCAAACAAATGGATACTCGCTCTTTAAGAATTCGTAAATGGGAAAGAGCTTTGTCGAAAGATTGGGAAGGAATTTTCCGAAATAATGCACAAAACCGCAGAAAGAACGCACGTCCGAAATGTTCGTTGGTTTTGGGAAATTCCTAATCGTTTCGTTTTTATTTATTTTGAGAATGCCTTTATCCGTAACTTTATGCCCGAGATATTCAATCTGCCTCTGTGCAAACACGCACTTTTCCCTATTTAACCGTAGCCCAGCGTTAGCATGTTTTTGAAACGTGTCGCCTAGTCGTTTGTTGTGAGTAGCTAAGTCGGGTGCTGCTATTACAACATCGTCCAGAAAACTGGCTGTTTAGACGCGTTTGTCTAATATGGACATCAAGCACATAAACTTGATCCTATGATGAGTTTGTGAACAAGCACTTCAACCTGTTCACGGAATGATTAGTAAAACACCTTCGGGTTGATATATCAATAATGATTAATTATTGGACCGAGAGCCTCTTTTATACTTATAGTTACTTACAAAGTGTTAACCTAAACAACCTAGTTCTTAATGCTATAATATCCTAAATTGCTTAATGCTATGAAGCGTCAGCATAACCAGCGATTGTAACTTCTGGTATGCTGACGGTGGTTATTATTATTAGTTGGAGTAGGTCACTGGGTGCGGTGTTCGTTGCACCGAATATGTTACTTAAAACTAACTACCCCTTCTTCATTTCCTAGAACCTTTTCCATTTCCCTTTGGAAAATGCCTGTCGCCGGTTTTATACCGAAAGGTAACCGATTCATTTTAAAATTGCCTAAGTGTGTACTCCACGTTACTAATCCTTTTGACTGGTCGTCAAGTTCGATCTGATTATATGCACTAGCAAGATCTATCTGCGTGAAAAATGTCCGTCTTTAAGTTTAATCAAAATGTCGTGAATTCTGGGTAAAGGGTATTTCGTGTACTTTAAGAACGGGTTAACCGTTATATTGTAATCTGCACAAATGCGTATTTTTTCGTTCTCTTTTAAAATGGGTACCAAAGGTGTGCCCCATTCAGTGTTGTCAGTTTTCGTTATAATACCTTGTCTCTCTAGATCTTTTAACTGTTTTTCAACACTTGGAAGGCAAAAAGGGATCTGGCGAGCTTTTACAAATTTAGGAGTTGCATTTGCTGATATATCAAGTTTTACCTTAATATTTTTTTAGTTTACCAAATTCTTTTGCAAATAAATTATTGTACGTTGCTAAAATATCTTTTAAATTTGGTTTATCTGAATATAATGCCTTAATTTCCATGTTTCTTACTTTAAAATTATGCATGAAATCTCTGCCTATAATCGGTGCCACCGCTTCTTTGATTACTAAAAACTTAAATGGTCTACACATACCATTGAAACTTATTTCAGCACACAGAGCACCCATGACCGTCAAAGTGTTTCCTCCATAATCATAAACTAGAGTAGAATCAGGTAACAGTTTTTGCTTGGATAAACGTGATATATATATTTTAAATGGGATAGCGGTCACTGGCGCCCCCGTATCTATTTCGAAATCTATCTAGCAACCAAAAACTATTATCTTTTCCACTATTGGCTTACTTGGCTTGCTTTTTATTGATCCTATTGAATAAAGATTGTTCTCATTCACGCTGCTACTGTCGTCTCCAACGTTAATAGTGCTGATTTGGGCTCTTGCACCGGTTCTTCTCGATCTGCATACTGATGCCATGTGACCAACCTGCTTACAGTTGTAGCACATCATATACTTGTAGCGAAAATCGTTCTCCTTGTGGTTCTTAAAGCCGCAATGCTTGCATTTGTGCTCACCGATTGCCTTAGACGTCCATGATGCTGACGTGCGATGATCATTTTTGGCCGCCTGCGTACGTTGGTGCTGCTGCCGATTTTTGTACTCCGTTCTCACCATGTTGACGGATTCCGTTTGCTGGTTATCGTCCTTGATTTCGTACTTTTTTGCGATCTCGACCGCTTTGTTTAACGTAAGCTTGGACTCTTCGCAAAGCCTGTCGAAAAACCGTCCTGTCATTCCTGTGGTGAACTTGTCGACTAGCATATCGTCTAAGCGTCTAAGCGTAACTCAAACTCATAATTTTACATATAAAAAATGTGGTCATTCTGGAGGCCACCGAAAAATCGCATATCTAACGAAGAGAACAATAATCTACGCTGTTGCATTCACCTGCGGATGTAACAATTATAATTAATCCACTATTATAAGTTATTTAAATAAACACACCCAATTTGTCTTCTTCTCGTCGTCTTTCGTTTCGTCCGATCTTTTTTCATTTTTTGTGAATAGATCTGCTACTATTCTGATATCAAAAAAAAAAAAATGCCGTGAATTACCCCCAAGAAAAATTAAATAAAAAGTAATGCCAAGTCTATGGTTATTTCAGGTATTAGAGCTAAGAAAATGTGAGCAGAAGAGGTTTAGAACAGGTTAGAGGAAGATTGAAATTGCTCTCTAGCGGCTTATTTTGATAGACTGCATGGCGAGTTGGAGGATCTAAGTAATGAGAGAAGCGGAACCGATTCTTATATGATACTTACCTATTAAAGACACTGTACGCCCAACCACCACACAGTACAGTAGAATAGTGCAGTGATAGTGCAATTAGCCAAGTACATGTAATATTTATATAGTTTGCACAGTGGATGTTGAAAGTCCTGTAAATTATAAAATTTATATAATACATTTTTTTTTTTTTTAAGTAAAAGGAATCCGATAAGGAAGTTTTTTTGTGCGTTTTGTTTGCCATGCATTTGAAGTCTGTATTTTAAAACAGGTTAGTGCGAAAAATCAACGAAACTCACCAAGGCGATCACGGACTAGTTAAACAAAAGAGCCGTAATCGCCATATTTCTATAAGTGCCATAAGATCAGCATTCATCGTTTAAATAATGCCTTAAAAATCGTCTAATAACGTGCCATAAAATTCGTAAATGCGATACAAATTGTGTCTCAAGTAATAACACTTGATCAAATAGAGCAGGGGGTCATTAAAATAAATTAACTGGAACAAAGAATGCACTACAGTGCCAGATGTCCTGATAAATTATGAATTTTCAGGGGGTGCCTAGGGGGCGCCAGATCTATTTGGGTAACGATGGGGTATCTGATGAAATTCTCTATTGGGAAATCCAAAATGGCCACCGGTTTTTCATGGTGGAGAGGGAGAAGGCCATCGGTGAATAGCACCACAAAGCCCTCAATGTGGTAAGACTAGTCCGGTCGTTGTGTTTATATTTTTTGTTTACTCTGCATGTTTTATGTTTTGTCGTTGGCTTCGTCGTGTAGCGGGGACAAGAACCACCCCATTCGGCGATCTTAGCCGTGCTTCGCCAGCATGCCGCGCTCTTCGCTTTCGGCACTCATTCCCTTTCTGTTCTGTTCCCATCCTTAAGTCCCATCCACATCCCTGCTTCCTATTTTACATTCGCTCCCAGCGCCCTCTACCTTTCACCTATAGGCCTATTACAAATGGCGCCCAACGTTTTTTTTTTTTTGTTTGTCCAATGTTCGTCCTAGTCATTTGTCCACAGTTGCTCTTGTTGCCATCATCAAGGGATCCGTAAGTCTTTAATTGGATAGTTCTTCAACATGCCATATTGAGCTGCGACGGATTGCTTTGATGATGACAACAACAATAATTGGCTTCTGTTTTTATGTTTTTGTCTTGTCTTTCTACTCTTTACTTTTCAATGTGAATTTTACTTTCCTGTCTAAAATTTTAAATTTCTTTCCTATTTGTTTCGTCGTAGTTTCACGAGTATAGTGGCCGTAGCACTGTCTCATCTTTCAATAGTTTAGCTCTCTCTTTGATGTTTGTATATTGGACCATCTCATGTCTTCCAACATATGACCTTTGGCATGCTTGGAATTGCGGGGATATGAAGATATGCAGCTTGTGCGTCCTTATCTATATGTGTTTGAACTTTTATCACACTGATGGATCCAGAACAACATCGTCCGTCCACAGTCTTTTATCTCAGCAATTGTCCTCGGTATAACCAGCAAAACCCCTCAATACCGCCGAAGATCACAAGCCGCAGCACCCCTAGTATGATATATATATACACACCAATTCAATCCAAATACAACCATATTATTTTATTATCTCGCTTATTTCAGTACACTAATACTTACACATTTTATTCTTACTGTAGTAGAATATTTCTTTTTCTGTTAAGATCATTTTATTTAAAAGCAACTTTCCATTGATAATCTTAACTATATATGCTAAAAAATTTTTTATCGTCTTGGTCGTCCTTTTTGTTGTCTTTTGTCTTCGTTAGTTTTGAAATGAGTTCATCTGAAAGAGATAGGAAAAGGGACCTGAGAGAATCAGAAAACAATGTAAATAATAATCAAGTAAACGATGTCCAAAATAGCGATAAAGGAACTTACCTCGTGTCACCCGCTGTGACATCCGCTATAAATCTAGCAGTGGCTAATGCGTTCGCCGCATGTCATACTTCTCTCAGAAATGAGATTTCGGCTAATCTGAAAAGAGATATGAAAAATAGTATATCAGATTTAAGAAAAGATTTAAGTAAAGTTAATTGTACACCCCCACCACATGCGGAGATAGTAGCGCCGGCAGCAATGCCAGCCAGTATTCAAACCCAGGTTCAGCAACTACAGCCACAACATGCGCACTTTTTATCGCAGCTTAATTCGGAATCAAGACCATTCGTTCCAGCTGTTTCACAAAACACTAGGAGAAATAACCATTCTAGGGGAAGCAATGGAACATATCATATCATCGAGAGATCAACCAACAACATCAAGTGAACTAAAAAATTTCACTTCGGGCTTGCACGCAAGTCCTCCACTGTACGCTCCCAATGCAAATCCCCAATTAAACGCACGAGGTACGATTAAAATTGATAAATATATGTTTCGACCGGAACCAAGAAACGCTAACAGTGGAAGATTTAATTTTTCGGCTGGAAACGCTCCAACGCCAATATGAGTGTTCGTGAATCACTAGAACCGTTTCGCACATAATTTCCCGCTTTACCGATTCAAAAGCTTTGTCCGCTTCCTTCCTCCAAACAAATGGATACTCGCTCTTTAAGAATTCGTAAATGGGAAAGAGCTTTGTCGAAAGATTGGGAAGGAATTTTCCGAAATAATGCACAAAACCGCAGAAAGAACGCACGTCCGAAATGTTCGTTGGTTTTGGGAAATTCCTAATCGTTTCGTTTTTATTTATTTTGAGAATGCCTTTATCCGTAACTTTATGCCCGAGATATTCAATCTGCCTCTGTGCAAACACGCACTTTTCCCTATTTAACCGTAGCCCAGCGTTAGCATGTTTTTGAAACGTGTCGCCTAGTCGTTTGTTGTGAGTAGCTAAGTCGGGTGCTGCTATTACAACATCGTCCAGAAAACTGGCTGTTTAGACGCGTTTGTCTAATATGGACATCAAGCACATAAACTTGATCCTATGATGAGTTTGTGAACAAGCACTTCAACCTGTTCACGGAATGATTAGTAAAACACCTTCGGGTTGATATATCAATAATGATTAATTATTGGACCGAGAGCCTCTTTTATACTTATAATTACTTACAAAGTGTTAACCTAAACAACCTAGTTCTTAATGCTATAATATCCTAAATTGCTTAATGCTATGAAGCGTCAGCATAACCAGCGATTGTAACTTCTGGTATGCTGACGGTGGTTATTATTATTAGTTGGAGTAGGTCACTGGGTGCGGTGTTCGTTGCACCGAATATGTTACTTAACACTAACTACCCCTTCTTCATTTCCTAGAACCTTTTCCATTTCCCTTTGGAAAATGCCTGTCGCCGGTTTTATACCGAAAGGTAACCGATTCATTTTAAAATTGCCTAAGTGTGTACTCCACGTTACTAATCCTTTTGACTGGTCGTCAAGTTCGATCTGATTATATGCACTAGCAAGATCTATCTGCGTGAAAAATGTCCGTCTTTAAGTTTAATCAAAATGTCGTGAATTCTGGGTAAAGGGTATTTCGTGTACTTTAAGAACGGGTTAACCGTTATATTGTAATCTGCACAAATGCGTATTTTTTCGTTCTCTTTTAAAATGGGTACCAAAGGTGTGCCCCATTCAGTGTTGTCAGTTTTCGTTATAATACCTTGTCTCTCTAGATCTTTTAACTGTTTTTCAACACTTGGAAGGCAAAAAGGGATCTGGCGAGCTTTTACAAATTTAGGAGTTGCATTTGCTGATATATCAAGTTTTACCTTAATATTTTTTTAGTTTACCAAATTCTTTTGCAAATAAATTATTGTACGTTGCTAAAATATCTTTTAAATTTGGTTTATCTGAATATAATGCCTTAATTTCCATGTTTCTTACTTTAAAATTATGCATGAAATCTCTGCCTATAATCGGTGCCACCGCTTCTTTGATTACTAAAAACTTAAATGGTCTACACATACCATTGAAACTTATTTCAGCACACAGAGCACCCATGACCGTCAAAGTGTTTCCTCCATAATCATAAACTAGAGTAGAATCAGGTAACAGTTTTTGCTTGGATAAACGTGATATATATATTTTAAATGGGATAGCGGTCACTGCCGCCCCCGTATCTATTTCGAAATCTATCTAGCAACCAAAAACTATTATCTTTTCCACTATTGGCTTACTTGGCTTGCTTTTTATTGATCCTATTGAATAAAGATTGTTCTTATTCACGCTGCTACTGTCGTCTCCAACGTTAATAGTGCTGATTTGGGCTCTTGCACCGGTTCTTCTCGATCTGCATACTGATGCCATGTGACCAACCTGCTTACAGTTGTAGCACATCATATACTTGTAGCGAAAATCGTTCTCCTTGTGGTTCTTAAAGCCGCAATGCTTGCATTTGTGTTCACCGATTGCCTTAGACGTCCATGATGCTGACGTGCGATGATCATTTTTGGCCGCCTGCGTACGTTGGTGCTGCTGCCGATTTTTGTACTCCGTTCTCACCATGTTGACGGATTCCGTTTGCTGGTTATCGTCCTTGATTTCGTACTTTTTTGCGATCTCGACCGCTTTGTTTAACGTAAGCTTGGACTCTTCGCAAAGCCTGTCGAAAAACCGTCCTGTCATTCCTGTGGTGAACTTGTCGACTAGCATATCGTCTAAGCGTCTAAGCGTAACTCAAACTCATAATTTTACATATAAAAAATGTGGTCATTCTGGAGGCCACCGAAAAATCGCATATCTAACGAAGAGAACAATAATCTACGCTGTTGCATTCACCTGCGGATGTAACAATTATAATTAATCCACTATTATAAGTTATTTAAATAAACACACCCAATTTGTCTTCTTCTCGTCGTCTTTCGTTTCGTCCGATCTTTTTTCATTTTTTGTGAATAGATCTGCTACTATTCTGATATCAAAAAAAAAAAAATGCCGTGAATTACCCCCAAGAAAAATTAAATAAAAAGTAATGCCAAGTCTATGGTTATTTCAGGTATTAGAGCTAAGAAAATGTGAGCAGAAGAGGTTTAGAACAGGTTAGAGGAAGATTGAAATTGCTCTCTAGCGGCTTATTTTGATAGACTGCATGGCGAGTTGGAGGATCTAAGTAATGAGAGAAGCGGAACCGATTCTTATATGATACTTACCTATTAAAGACACTGTACGCCCAACCACCACACAGTACAGTAGAATAGTGCAGTGATAGTGCAATTAGCCAAGTACATGTAATATTTATATAGTTTGCACAGTGGATGTTGAAAGTCCTGTAAATTATAAAATTTATATAATACATTTTTTTTTTTTTTAAGTAAAAGGAATCCGATAAGGAAGTTTTTTTGTGCGTTTTGTTTGCCATGCATTTGAAGTCTGTATTTTAAAACAGGTTAGTGCGAAAAATCAACGAAACTCACCAAGGCGATCACGGACTAGTTAAACAAAAGAGCCGTAATCGCCATATTTCTATAAGTGCCATAAGATCAGCATTCATCGTTTAAATAATGCCTTAAAAATCGTCTAATAACGTGCCATAAAATTCGTAAATGCGATACAAATTGTGTCTCAAGTAATAACACTTGATCAAATAGAGCAGGGGGTCATTAAAATAAATTAACTGGAACAAAGAATGCACTACAGTGCCAGATGTCCTGATAAATTATGAATTTTCAGGGGGTGCCTAGGGGGCGCCAGATCTATTTGGGTAACGATGGGGTATCTGATGAAATTCTCTATTGGGAAATCCAAAATGGCCACCGGTTTTTCATGGTGGAGAGGGAGAAGGCCATCGGTGAATAGCACCACAAAGCCCTCAATGTGGTAAGACTAGTCCGGTCGTTGTGTTTATATTTTTTGTTTACTCTGCATGTTTTATGTTTTGTCGTTGGCTTCGTCGTGTAGCGGGGACAAGAACCACCCCATTCGGCGATCTTAGCCGTGCTTCGCCAGCATGCCGCGCTCTTCGCTTTCGGCACTCATTCCCTTTCTGTTCTGTTCCCATCCTTAAGTCCCATCCACATCCCTGCTTCCTATTTTACATTCGCTCCCAGCGCCCTCTACCTTTCACCTATAGGCCTATTACAAATGGCGCCCAACGTTTTTTTTTTTTTGTTTGTCCAATGTTCGTCCTAGTCATTTGTCCACAGTTGCTCTTGTTGCCATCATCAAGGGATCCGTAAGTCTTTAATTGGATAGTTCTTCAACATGCCATATTGAGCTGCGACGGATTGCTTTGATGATGACAACAACAATAATTGGCTTCTGTTTTTATGTTTTTGTCTTGTCTTTCTACTCTTTACTTTTCAATGTGAATTTTACTTTCCTGTCTAAAATTTTAAATTTCTTTCCTATTTGTTTCGTCGTAGTTTCACGAGTATAGTGGCCGTAGCACTGTCTCATCTTTCAATAGTTTAGCTCTCTCTTTGATGTTTGTATATTGGACCATCTCATGTCTTCCAACATATGACCTTTGGCATGCTTGGAATTGCGGGGATATGAAGATATGCAGCTTGTGCGTCCTTATCTATATGTGTTTGAACTTTTATCACACTGATGGATCCAGAACAACATCGTCCGTCCACAGTCTTTTATCTCAGCAATTGTCCTCGGTATAACCAGCAAAACCCCTCAATACCGCCGAAGATCACAAGCCGCAGCACCCCTAGTATGATATATATATACACACCAATTCAATCCAAATACAACCATATTATTTTATTATCTCGCTTATTTCAGTACACTAATACTTACACATTTTATTCTTACTGTAGTAGAATATTTCTTTTTCTGTTAAGATCATTTTATTTAAAAGCAACTTTCCATTGATAATCTTAACTATATATGCTAAAAAATTTTTTATCGTCTTGGTCGTCCTTTTTGTTGTCTTTTGTCTTCGTTAGTTTTGAAATGAGTTCATCTGAAAGAGATAGGAAAAGGGACCTGAGAGAATCAGAAAACAATGTAAATAATAATCAAGTAAACGATGTCCAAAATAGCGATAAAGGAACTTACCTCGTGTCACCCGCTGTGACATCCGCTATAAATCTAGCAGTGGCTAATGCGTTCGCCGCATGTCATACTTCTCTCAGAAATGAGATTTCGGCTAATCTGAAAAGAGATATGAAAAATAGTATATCAGATTTAAGAAAAGATTTAAGTAAAGTTAATTGTACACCCCCACCACATGCGGAGATAGTAGCGCCGGCAGCAATGCCAGCCAGTATTCAAACCCAGGTTCAGCAACTACAGCCACAACATGCGCACTTTTTATCGCAGCTTAATTCGGAATCAAGACCATTCGTTCCAGCTGTTTCACAAAACACTAGGAGAAATAACCATTCTAGGGGAAGCAATGGAACATATCATATCATCGAGAGATCAACCAACAACATCAAGTGAACTAAAAAATTTCACTTCGGGCTTGCACGCAAGTCCTCCACTGTACGCTCCCAATGCAAATC
This sequence comes from Cheilosia variabilis, assembly GCA_951230905.1. Taxonomy (NCBI): domain Eukaryota; kingdom Metazoa; phylum Arthropoda; class Insecta; order Diptera; family Syrphidae; genus Cheilosia; species Cheilosia variabilis. The sequence continues at coordinate 95,813,214 of OX579676.1, read as the reverse complement.
CCCAATTAAACGCACGAGGTACGATTAAAATTGATAAATATATGTTTCGACCGGAACCAAGAAACGCTAACAGTGGAAGATTTAATTTTTCGGCTGGAAACGCTCCAACGCCAATATGAGTGTTCGTGAATCACTAGAACCGTTTCGCACATAATTTCCCGCTTTACCGATTCAAAAGCTTTGTCCGCTTCCTTCCTCCAAACAAATGGATACTCGCTCTTTAAGAATTCGTAAATGGGAAAGAGCTTTGTCGAAAGATTGGGAAGGAATTTTCCGAAATAATGCACAAAACCGCAGAAAGAACGCACGTCCGAAATGTTCGTTGGTTTTGGGAAATTCCTAATCGTTTCGTTTTTATTTATTTTGAGAATGCCTTTATCCGTAACTTTATGCCCGAGATATTCAATCTGCCTCTGTGCAAACACGCACTTTTCCCTATTTAACCGTAGCCCAGCGTTAGCATGTTTTTGAAACGTGTCGCCTAGTCGTTTGTTGTGAGTAGCTAAGTCGGGTGCTGCTATTACAACATCGTCCAGAAAACTGGCTGTTTAGACGCGTTTGTCTAATATGGACATCAAGCACATAAACTTGATCCTATGATGAGTTTGTGAACAAGCACTTCAACCTGTTCACGGAATGATTAGTAAAACACCTTCGGGTTGATATATCAATAATGATTAATTATTGGACCGAGAGCCTCTTTTATACTTATAATTACTTACAAAGTGTTAACCTAAACAACCTAGTTCTTAATGCTATAATATCCTAAATTGCTTAATGCTATGAAGCGTCAGCATAACCAGCGATTGTAACTTCTGGTATGCTGACGGTGGTTATTATTATTAGTTGGAGTAGGTCACTGGGTGCGGTGTTCGTTGCACCGAATATGTTACTTAACACTAACTACCCCTTCTTCATTTCCTAGAACCTTTTCCATTTCCCTTTGGAAAATGCCTGTCGCCGGTTTTATACCGAAAGGTAACCGATTCATTTTAAAATTGCCTAAGTGTGTACTCCACGTTACTAATCCTTTTGACTGGTCGTCAAGTTCGATCTGATTATATGCACTAGCAAGATCTATCTGCGTGAAAAATGTCCGTCTTTAAGTTTAATCAAAATGTCGTGAATTCTGGGTAAAGGGTATTTCGTGTACTTTAAGAACGGGTTAACCGTTATATTGTAATCTGCACAAATGCGTATTTTTTCGTTCTCTTTTAAAATGGGTACCAAAGGTGTGCCCCATTCAGTGTTGTCAGTTTTCGTTATAATACCTTGTCTCTCTAGATCTTTTAACTGTTTTTCAACACTTGGAAGGCAAAAAGGGATCTGGCGAGCTTTTACAAATTTAGGAGTTGCATTTGCTGATATATCAAGTTTTACCTTAATATTTTTTTAGTTTACCAAATTCTTTTGCAAATAAATTATTGTACGTTGCTAAAATATCTTTTAAATTTGGTTTATCTGAATATAATGCCTTAATTTCCATGTTTCTTACTTTAAAATTATGCATGAAATCTCTGCCTATAATCGGTGCCACCGCTTCTTTGATTACTAAAAACTTAAATGGTCTACACATACCATTGAAACTTATTTCAGCACACAGAGCACCCATGACCGTCAAAGTGTTTCCTCCATAATCATAAACTAGAGTAGAATCAGGTAACAGTTTTTGCTTGGATAAACGTGATATATATATTTTAAATGGGATAGCGGTCACTGCCGCCCCCGTATCTATTTCGAAATCTATCTAGCAACCAAAAACTATTATCTTTTCCACTATTGGCTTACTTGGCTTGCTTTTTATTGATCCTATTGAATAAAGATTGTTCTTATTCACGCTGCTACTGTCGTCTCCAACGTTAATAGTGCTGATTTGGGCTCTTGCACCGGTTCTTCTCGATCTGCATACTGATGCCATGTGACCAACCTGCTTACAGTTGTAGCACATCATATACTTGTAGCGAAAATCGTTCTCCTTGTGGTTCTTAAAGCCGCAATGCTTGCATTTGTGTTCACCGATTGCCTTAGACGTCCATGATGCTGACGTGCGATGATCATTTTTGGCCGCCTGCGTACGTTGGTGCTGCTGCCGATTTTTGTACTCCGTTCTCACCATGTTGACGGATTCCGTTTGCTGGTTATCGTCCTTGATTTCGTACTTTTTTGCGATCTCGACCGCTTTGTTTAACGTAAGCTTGGACTCTTCGCAAAGCCTGTCGAAAAACCGTCCTGTCATTCCTGTGGTGAACTTGTCGACTAGCATATCGTCTAAGCGTCTAAGCGTAACTCAAACTCATAATTTTACATATAAAAAATGTGGTCATTCTGGAGGCCACCGAAAAATCGCATATCTAACGAAGAGAACAATAATCTACGCTGTTGCATTCACCTGCGGATGTAACAATTATAATTAATCCACTATTATAAGTTATTTAAATAAACACACCCAATTTGTCTTCTTCTCGTCGTCTTTCGTTTCGTCCGATCTTTTTTCATTTTTTGTGAATAGATCTGCTACTATTCTGATATCAAAAAAAAAAAAATGCCGTGAATTACCCCCAAGAAAAATTAAATAAAAAGTAATGCCAAGTCTATGGTTATTTCAGGTATTAGAGCTAAGAAAATGTGAGCAGAAGAGGTTTAGAACAGGTTAGAGGAAGATTGAAATTGCTCTCTAGCGGCTTATTTTGATAGACTGCATGGCGAGTTGGAGGATCTAAGTAATGAGAGAAGCGGAACCGATTCTTATATGATACTTACCTATTAAAGACACTGTACGCCCAACCACCACACAGTACAGTAGAATAGTGCAGTGATAGTGCAATTAGCCAAGTACATGTAATATTTATATAGTTTGCACAGTGGATGTTGAAAGTCCTGTAAATTATAAAATTTATATAATACATTTTTTTTTTTTTTAAGTAAAAGGAATCCGATAAGGAAGTTTTTTTGTGCGTTTTGTTTGCCATGCATTTGAAGTCTGTATTTTAAAACAGGTTAGTGCGAAAAATCAACGAAACTCACCAAGGCGATCACGGACTAGTTAAACAAAAGAGCCGTGATCGCCATATTTCTATAAGTGCCATAAGATCAGCATTCATCGTTTAAATAATGCCTTAAAAATCGTCTAATAACGTGCCATAAAATTCGTAAATGCGATACAAATTGTGTCTCAAGTAATAACACTTGATCAAATAGAGCAGGGGGTCATTAAAATAAATTAACTGGAACAAAGAATGCACTACAGTGCCAGATGTCCTGATAAATTATGAATTTTCAGGGGGTGCCTAGGGGGCGCCAGATCTATTTGGGTAACGATGGGGTATCTGATGAAATTCTCTATTGGGAAATCCAAAATGGCCACCGGTTTTTCATGGTGGAGAGGGAGAAGGCCATCGGTGAATAGCACCACAAAGCCCTCAATGTGGTAAGACTAGTCCGGTCGTTGTGTTTATATTTTTTGTTTACTCTGCATGTTTTATGTTTTGTCGTTGGCTTCGTCGTGTAGCGGGGACAAGAACCACCCCATTCGGCGATCTTAGCCGTGCTTCGCCAGCATGCCGCGCTCTTCGCTTTCGGCACTCATTCCCTTTCTGTTCTGTTCCCATCCTTAAGTCCCATCCACATCCCTGCTTCCTATTTTACATTCGCTCCCAGCGCCCTCTACCTTTCACCTATAGGCCTATTACAAATGGCGCCCAACGTTTTTTTTTTTTTGTTTGTCCAATGTTCGTCCTAGTCATTTGTCCACAGTTGCTCTTGTTGCCATCATCAAGGGATCCGTAAGTCTTTAATTGGATAGTTCTTCAACATGCCATATTGAGCTGCGACGGATTGCTTTGATGATGACAACAACAATAAATGGCTTCTGTTTTTATGTTTTTGTCTTGTCTTTCTACTCTTTACTTTTCAATGTGAATTTTACTTTCCTGTCTAAAATTTTAAATTTCTTTCCTATTTGTTTCGTCGTAGTTTCACGAGTATAGTGGCCGTAGCACTGTCTCATCTTTCAATAGTTTAGCTCTCTCTTTGATGTTTGTATATTGGACCATCTCATGTCTTCCAACATATGACCTTTGGCATGCTTGGAATTGCGGGGATATGAAGATATGCAGCTTGTGCGTCCTTGTCTATATGTGTTTGAACTTTTATCACACTGATGGATCCAGAACAACATCGTCCGTCCACAGTCTTTTATCTCAGCAATTGTCCTCGGTATAACCAGCAAAACCCCTCAATACCGCCGAAGATCACAAGCCGCAGCACCCATAGTATGATATATATATACACACCAATTCAATCCAAATACAACCATATTATTTTATTATCTCGCTTATTTCAGTACACTAATACTTACACATTTTATTCTTACTGTAGTAGAATATTTCTTTTTCTGTTAAGATCATTTTATTTAAAAGCAACTTTCCATTGATAATCTTAACTATATGTGGTAAAAAATTTTTTATCGTCTTGGTCGTCCTTTTTGTTGTCTTTTGTCTTCGTTAGTTTTGAAATGAGTTCATCTGAAAGAGATAGGAAAAGGGACCTGAGAGAATCAGAAAACAATGTAAATAATAATCAAGTAAACGATGTCCAAAATAGCGATAAAGGAACTTACCTCGTGTCACCCGCTGTGACATCCGCTATAAATCTAGCAGTGGCTAATGCGTTCGCCGCATGTCATACTTCTCTCAGAAATGAGATTTCGGCTAATCTGAAAAGAGATATGAAAAATAGTATATCAGATTTAAGAAAAGATTTAAGTAAAGTTAATTGTACACCCCCACCACATGCGGAGATAGTAGCGCCGGCAGCAATGCCAGCCAGTATTCAAACCCAGGTTCAGCAACTACAGCCACAACATGCGCACTTTTTATCGCAGCTTAATTCGGAATCAAGACCATTCGTTCCAGCTGTTTCACAAAACACTAGGAGAAATAACTATTCTAGGGGAAGCAATGGAACATATCATATCATCGAGAGATCAACCAACAACATCAAGTGAACTAAAAAATTTCACTTCGGGCTTGCACGCAAGTCCTCCACTGTACGCTCCCAATGCAAATCCCCAATTAAACGCACGAGGTACGATTAAAATTGATAAATATATGTTTCGACCGGAACCAAGAAACGCTAACAGTGGAAGATTTAATTTTTCGGCTGGAAACGCTCCAACGCCAATATGAGTGTTCGTGGTCTGAGATTTTGCGAGATTTTCATTTTCATTTAATATAAATGACGCCAAGAAGAATTCCCCATAGCATACTTCTCCCAAAAGCTGAATAGTTGTCAGAAGAACTACAGCGTTACGGAAAAAGAATTGCTCTCACTGTGAGCTCTACGCGTCAAGCTAAACCTAATGATGGCATTGCTGTCGTTGAAGATGGTCCATCTACACCTTCCATCGGTACCCCCCAAGCTGAGCCCAAAATCACCTTGGAAATGATCTACGCAGAAATTCTGTTTGTAAAAAAATTTCAACAACAACAATTCGCATCTCTTCAAGAGAGAAACATCATGCCAAAATCTGAATCACTTAGAGCAGCAATTTTGTGCTTTTTGTTTGCCATGCATTTCAAATCTGTATTTTAAAACAGGTTAGTGCAAAAAATCAACGAAACTCACCAAGGCGATCACGGACTAGTTAAACAAAAGAGCCGTGATCGCCATATTTCTATAAGTGCCATAAGATCAGCATTCATCGTTTAAATAATGCCTTAAAAATCGATGTCTAATAACGTGCCATAAAATTCGTAAATGCGATACAAATTGTGTCTCAAGTAATAACACTTGAACAAATAGAGCAGGGGTCATTAAAATAAAAGTAATTGGAACAAAGACAAACATTTGTCCTTCAGCATTTGACCTCAGCTCCACAGTGACATTAACTGCCTTATTTTCTATGCCCTTGAGCATTTGACCCCAGGCCATGAACGATCGTCAACAATAAAAGCTGCCACCATATTTTAAATCGTTTTCCTGGTACGTCAATACAAAATTAAGCTTGGCGGTTTTAAGCGCAAAACGTTAAGTTTTATAGCAAGTGTCAGCAAAGATACGTCGCCGGAGTTGATTCCTTTCATGCGCTTCATATGTTCCTGTTGGGTCCTGTTACCTAAGTTATTTAGTGTTAGTAAGCGTGATTTATGGTTCTTATTGTTTCATTTCCCTTTTCCTTTTTTTATTTTAATTGTTTTTCTAGCGTAATTAGTTCATTACTTTTATGATTTTAGCAAAATGTTTGATTTTTTTTATTGATTTCGATGTGTTCGTTTATTGATTTATATGTACATTGTCTCTTTTTATAATTCTAAATATTCATGAAGCCTCATGAATAAATCACGCTTTGGTTATGAAAACGGTCTGCGTCCTTTTTGAAGCACTAAAGTGCCAGATGTCGTGGTAAATTTTGAATTTTCAGGGGGTGCCTAGGGGTCGTCAGATCTATTTCGCCAACGATGGGGTATCTGATAAAATTCTGTGTTGGGAAATCCAAAATGGCCACCGCATTTCCATGGTGGGGAGGGAGAAAGCCATCGCTGCACCGCAAAGCCCTCAGTGTTAACTAGTCCGTCCGTTGTGTTTATAAATTTTTTGTTTTACTCGACATGTTTTATGTTTTGTCGTAGGCTTCGTCGTGTAGCGGGGACAAGAACCACCCCATTCGGCGAGCTTAGCCGTGCTTCGCCAGCATGCCGCGCTCTTCGCTTTCGGCACTCATTCCCTTTCTGTTCTGTTCCCTCCATAAGTCCCATCCACATCCCTATTTTACATTCGCTTCCAGCGCCCTCTACCGTTCACCTATGACAAATGGCGCCCAACGTTTTTTTTTTTTTGTTGTTTGTCCAATGTTCGTCCTAGTGTTTTGTCCACTGTTGTTCTTGTTGCCATCATCAAGGGATCTGTAAGTCTTTAATTGGATAGTTCCTCAACATGCCATATTGAGCTGCGACGGATTGCTTTGATGATGACAACAACAATAATTGGCATCTGTTTTTATGTTTTTGTCTTGTCTTTCTACTCTTTACTTTTCAATGTGAATTTTACTTTCCTGTCTAAAATTTTAAATTTCTTTCCTATTTGTTTCGTCGTAGTTTCACGAGTATAGTGGCCGTAGCACTGTCTCATCTTTCAATAGTTTAGCTCTCTCTTTGATGTTTGTATATTGGACCATCTCATGTCTTCCAACATATGACCTTTGGCATGTTTGGAATTGCGGGGATATGAAGATATGCAGCTTGTGCGTCCTTGTCTATATGTGTTTGAACTTTTATCACACTGATGGATCCACAACAACATCGTCCGTCCGCAGTCTTTTATCTCAGCAATTGTCCTCGGTATAACCAGCAAAACCCCTCAATACCGCCGAAGATCACAAGCCGCAGCACCCCTAGTATGATATATACACACCAATTCAATCCAAATACAAGCATATTATTTTATTATCTCGCTTATTTCAGTACACTAATACTTAAACATTTTATACTTAGTTCAATATAGTAGAATATTTCTTTTTCTATTAATATCATTTTATTTAAAAGCAAATTTCCATTGATAATCTTAACTATCTGGTGTCAGGTAGTAAGGGGTTACGTCAAAAAATCCCGTTTTTCGATAATAGTTGGATTTAAGTAAATTTTGTTTTCTCTTTCGTTTGGTCCTATCGGCATAAGTCTAGCGTAACATCTTCCTATAGAAATTATTTTATACAAAGGGTATATGTCAGGAAGTTATTAAAATTGTTTGGTATTAAGGGTGTAAGTTGACTTAAGTTCTTTGTATTTATACCAATTTTATATTTTGAAATAATTAAGTTGCTCCTAAGGGCTTAAGTCATCTTATGCCTTTAAAATGACCACATATAAAAATTGTATAGCATAACTAATACTTTACTTTATTATTTATTTGAATTAATTTAATGTTTCCAAATTTTCTTCATGAATTAAACTGATTTTAAATGTAAACAAAAATTTGTTTTCTCGACTTAAGTCCTTAGAAAACACTTAATTTTAACAGGTAACAAAGAGACAAATGACTCTAAGGAGATAAGTCAGCAGAAAATCTATTAATTGTTGGTCAACAGCCTTTAATCTTATTACAGACGAGTATTTTGATGATTTTTTTGCATCATTCATTTTTCGCAAAAAGAATATTTGAAAAAAATGTTCAATCTTCAATCTCATTTTGCGGAAAACTACTGTTTCTGACTTAACCCTGAGGGAATCAGAAAACAATGTACCTAAATAATAATCAAGTAAACGATGTCCAAAATAGCGAAAAAGGAACTTACCTCGTGTCACCCGCTTTGACATCCGCTATAAACCTAGCAGTGGCTAATGCGTTCGCCGCATGTCATACTTTTCTCAGAAATGAGATTTCGGCTAATTTGAAAAGATATGAAAAATAGAATATCAGATTTGTAACGAAACGTCACCGTTCGTCACAATTTTCATTCGTAGCTTATAAGTCACACTCTCTCACTAATGTAAAACTATGAATATCCGAATGAAAGTGTCATTCGGGGAGACTTGTCTACTTGTGATTTGTACCAATCTTGCGTACCAGATAAAGCTCCCGTATAGAAAGTGACCTCGGTCTCTGTTCTAAATTTTTTATGGCTCAATCCCTTTTTGGGAATCGGCCTTAAATTAGCAGTGTCGGCAATCTCGCTGGCTTGCTTTCCCCTTCCCCTGAAACCACACTGTCGTTGGGCCACTCCCACTCCCCCTTCCCTTGGAACCACGCTGTCGTTGGGCCGCTAAGGAACCTCGCCGTCGTTGGGCCACGTAGTTTAGATATACCGTAGACATTATCGAACCATTGTTAATAAAATAAGTAATTTGTATGAGATTATATAAGAACATTGTAATAGCACTAAGTAAAGTACTACCAATAAAGAGTACCTCTTAACCAGAGTTTAGTGTTTCTTTGGGTAAACCTTGGATGCGGCGAGGAAAACCCCGGCCTGAGAAAAAGCACATCACAAATGGCGCCCGAGCAGGAACTTCAATAGAGGTGCCCGAAGCAGTTAAACCGTCAGTGAAGGAGAATCCCGCTGAAGCAGCCCGTAAGACCTCCCCAGAGGCATCCCAACCTCACCAGGATGAGCTAAAACCGGACCGGAATCGTGTGATCAATGTTAAATCCTGACACCATGACCGATCTCAGCGCTACATGTCCGGCAAAGGACGCCACAATTGGCCTTTCTACCGAAAATACCAGCGAAGATTTAGATATTACCCGCAATCTCGGGTGGATATACCTGCTGCAGAAACAGGAGCTCATGCAACTCATGAACGAGAAAAACCTAGACACAAGAGGAGCCGTCAGCCAGCTGCGAAAACGTTTGAGTGGCTACATCAAGGAGGCTCGAATCCGGAAGTCGACCCAAAACCTGTGTCAGGAATGGGAAGAAAAGGTGTAAGAACGCGAGTTCGCTAATACCACCGAAAGACAGGGTTCTCCCCACCAGGAGACACAAAACCCAACTGAAGAAGAAAAGTCTCCCCTTTTTACCGAGATCAGTTTCCCAATACCGAAGACCACCCTTCGAGTCACCGACGATCAACCTGGCCCCTCCAGGTCAACTAGTACCACTCGTCACCCTGCCATTCAGATGGCACTCGCGGACGCCTTATCACGAGACCCGTTGTCAAACACGGACTAAATGCTGTATACCTGCAGCCAAGAAGAGGCAAGAGGTACGGGAAAACCCCGAAAAGTATCCAGACTTTCAGGTCCTGGGAGAAAAGCTATACCGGAAATTCTTGGGGACCACCCCCATGTCTGATGACCCACAAGTAATATGGAAATGGTGAGTCCCGACCGTCGATCAGGAGCGTGTCCTCCGTGAGCATCTCGATGCGGTGACCGCGGGCCACCTAGGGATAGCTAAGACCACGGCTCGAATAATGGAAAAGTATTACTGGCCCGGAATGACACGGACAATTGCGTCGTACGTACGACAATAGTACCAACAAAAGGAATGATGCACACTACCATTTGTAGTGGGCCATGGGAGGTCGTTACCACGGACTTTGTGGGGCCACTCCCGCGCTCCACCTCTTTCCTCCGGGAAAGAGACATCTCCCTCTTCGGATGCCCCAAGGTCTTACTGTCGGATAACGGGGCTCAATTTACTAGCAACCAATTCCGAGAATTTCTGGCGGAGGCAGGGATACAACAACGCTTAACTGCACCATATACCCCACAAGAAAACCCAACAGAACGGGTCAACAGGGTTTTAAAGAGCATGATAGCCCAGTACGTGGAGGAGAACCACCGTCATTGGGACGATCATCTCCCTGAACTCACACTAGCGATCAATACCAGTAAACATGAATCAACCGGATATGCCCCAGCCTTCCTGAACTTTGGACGAGAAGTACGCAGACCCGGCATCACCACAGATCACGTTTCCACTGACATCCCTGGCCCCTGTCGTACTACACCCATTTCTATACTAAGAGAAAGAATGACCGCACTATACAGTCTCGTAAAAAATAATTTGGAACAAGCAGCAAGTACCCAAGGAAAATATTACAATTTACGACGGCGCGCCTGGCGCCCTAGCATCGGGGAATTAGTATACCGGAAGGTCAGGGCTCTATCGTCAGCGGCTGACGCGTTCACCGAAAAAGTAGCACCACGGTTTGATGGACCCTATAAGGTCCTAAGGTTCGACTCCCCAGTGATAACTGTATTAAGAAGGAAGGGGACAAAAATAAAAATAAATTAACTCGTGCCCATGTACAGGACCTAAAGCACTATAAAACGGACGATGCGACAAAAGAAATTATCAGTAGTACACAAGCCAGCGAAGGGTCAACAGCTATGGACTACACACTTACTACCGAGCCAGTCGGACCAACCAGCCACCGAAGAACAAGACCAAAGAAGCCAACGCCACCACCGCGGACCCAAAAGGCAGTAATCCTCTCGGTCAAAACATTAGTGCCGGCCAGAGTGGAAGCAGCACCAGTACAACCGAGGACCACCGAACGAGCAGGTATGATTATCGCACGGGAGGCACGGAGAAGGGTCGAAGAAAACTGGAGGCGCAGACATCCAGTGGTACCCATCTCAAAAGAGCACACGGGAGAAGGCCGAACGGTGGGTACATCAGTCATCAGAAGGGTGGTGACTAAACCCAGTTCAACGCCACCATCGAGCCAAGGTCGATCTGCTACAGCCCCACAGAAGACCGCCGGAGAACTCGGTCAGAGCAGGCAGCCAGTAGCCCCCATCTCAAGAGAGAGACGGTGGAAAGTGTAGGCCGCTGGGAAACCGTGACCGAACCAACCTCGCCGCCGAACCGAAAGGAAGGTGGCGAAAACGCTCAAGCACTCATTGCCCGGCGGATCCGGAACTCCCGAAGGAACCAGCGACGAGCCCGAGGAAGAGCTGCCGAGTCGCTACCAGAGGATCCCTTCAGGGAGCTGCACCCATCATCTTCATCAGCTTCTTACCTTTGTAAAAAAAAAAATTGTTGAATTAATAAAGAATTTATATTTAAGTTCAATACCTGAAAAAAAAAAAATTGTTGAATGAAGAAGATTAAAATTAATAAAGAGTTTATATTTAAGTTATATTTAAGTTCATCCACCTTCAACTATGTACCTTGCCGTGGTGTGGATGCTTAGTAGGTACATTTTGATACCGGAGGGCGATTGCAGCAGGGTCTCCCATACCAATTCCAGTGGTGGTGTGAGTGTTTTATTCAAACCGTGCCCAGGGATGAAAGGCTGAGGGTTTTGATCAGTCGAATACGAGCTCCTTCAGGTGCCTTGGCAGGGCCTGTCGTATCCAACCCCAGCAGAACCGGCTATGTTGGGGCGGACCATTCTTCACCGGCTTACTCGTGGGAATTGTATGGACCTTTTTAACAAAAAATCAAACAAAAACAACAATAACAACAAAACCGATTTGACAAAATACAGGAAAACGACTTCCGACAACGACGATGACTCCACAATTCCGTCTGACTCGGATTCAAAATCCGCTAACGCGTCTGTTTCGGACGCGGAATCCAGGCAACTTGATGCTGTATCGTCGCATGATTGGCGTGGCTAGAACACCTAACCGAGCGCGATTAAGCATAAACAGGTACGTGCAGCCAAGCACAAACTCGCCGCAGTCCTGGCGAAACCAGACAGTTCCTGGGATCAAAAGGACAGGGACACGATTCGTTGGGCTGGCGAGGTTTTGAAGGGGGATACAAGCCAACCTGCTGCGGGTAGGCAGCATCCCTCTACAAGCAATGCCATCCAACTGTCCTTACCTCCAAGCGGCTCCAGTAAGTCAAACCCTAAGAAAAGACCCCCTCTTCGCAGGGAAGGACTTACAAAAACCTTCACTCCTGTTTCAGGAGTACCCAGTACTGTTTGCGGTAACCCGAAAAATCTTCCTGCGAAAATCAACCCGTTGTGGAATAACACAGGGCTTCAAGTGATGCACTGGAGCGATATACCAGTCCGCCCGAAAGATCGCGTCTGGCTACCCCCTGGGCCGTCAACGGAAGCGGATATCCATAGACTGATCCGTCTACAAAACCCCGATCTACCAACGAGCAATTGGAAGATTATCAAAGTCGGAGAACCGGAAGAAAGAGGCAGGCTGGTTTCATTCCTCATGAACAAGGAATCGCTCGATCTGCTTAGCAGTAGGGGATTCAAATTCTCTTACAGCATGGACGAGCTTGTACTTAGAGTTCAGGAGAAGGAAGAGAGACTTTTGTCGGTTGTGGTATCCACGCTGAATAACCTCGGCCTGGATGCCGAGCTAGGCGGTCTCTCTCCCGTCTCTGTAGAGGAAGGAAACCGGGTCGCCGCAACGCAGCCAGCTGCTACGGATGACAGCAAAAACAGCGACGACACACCTACGATAAACCTCAGCGAAGAGCTTTCTTCTGATTCGGGGGAAAGCAACAGGACAGTGATAAAGGCGTCCGTTTCCGTCAGCAATGATGCTAAGACTGTTACAGATTAACCTCCATCACTCCAAAATAGCATCAGCTAATTTATTGCTTCGCCTGCTAACGGGCGAAGAAGACGCTGTCCTTATCCAAGAACCCTGGGTGGATGGTAAGAATACCATGCTTGGATGAAGGGCAAAAAAATATACGCTATTTTATATAAAAAAGGAAGGTAATCCTAGATCCTGTATATTGGCAAAGAACAGTTTAAAAGCTCGCCTTATACCCAATTTCAGTGACCCAGATTTTGTCTGCGTGGAGATAGACACGTGCAGCAGCAAGCTAAGGGGATTAGCCGCATACATGCCCTACGACGACACAGGGCCCATCCCAGCAGCAAATGTACGCAGAATGGTAGAGGCAGCTGAGAGAGACAACATTCCCCTTGTCGTGGGCGCGGATGCCAACGCTCATCACACCCTCTGGGGAGGCAGCAGCATAAATAACAGGGGTGAGTGTCTTTCTGATTACATTAGGACAACTAATATCGTAGTATGTAACAAAGGTTCAGAACCTACCTTCATCAATAGTATTAGACAGGAAGTCATAGATATAACTTTAGCTACTAACTCTTCTAAACTAATAATTAGTAACTGGGTGGTCTCAAGAGATGTTTCATTCTCGGATCACCGCTATATTCAATTTAACATTGACCTCATTAAGCCTCTACTTGAAACCTTCCGGAATGTCAGGAAAACCAATTGGCAGGTATATAATTCTTTCCTAAATCAGAAGCTTGGTAACTTAGATAATCAAGCGAATTCACCATCGGATATTGATTATATGGTTGACAGAGTCACCAAATCGATGAACGACACTGTGGTGGAACACTCACCTATCAAAGTTGGGTAAAGAAAGCAGGAAATGCTTTAATTTGGCCGATTCCTCTCGCCTACAAGAAGACTGGGACACATACAAAAACCAGTCTAAGGCAATATAAGGCAGAGATTACAAAAGCACAAAAGCAATCATGGAGACTCTTCTGTGGTAGTATAGAGAGTACTACCGACTCGAGCAGGCTAAGGAAAATAATTTCCAAATCTCCACCCATGGGGGCATTTATTGCTTACCGAGAACCCTTTTGGAAAAAGTAAGAGGGTAGAGAGATCACCCCCATCATCATGTAGAATGGATGAAAACCAAACTCTGAATGCTAAATATTCAGAAGTCTGCAAGGAAAGAGATGGGTTTAAGCAACCTGTTGCTGTGCGGTTGAATGCATCGATATCCATCCATCCCATATAAATGTGGCCGCTCTGTACAGCATACTTTGGGGGGCTATGCGCGGTCGGATGTACCCATATAATCCGTGCATACCACAGGGCGCCCACGAACCTATACAGAATGGCCAATGACCCTAGTCACCATCCGCAACATCAACGGTGGTCAAGAACAGCAATAGCTGCATCGAAAAGCAAGAGCAACGGTGGAGATGCAAATGCGAGGCATTGAGGAACCAACGACAACGACGAAGAAGTATAAGTTGTTCACAAGTCCACCAGTCAAGTCGTCATATCAACACTCACTGTGTTTTCTGTTTGTTTAAATAATTGTTTCGGTTATAAATTCAAATAAAGTCGTTTAATAAAATACAGTCCATTTATCTTCAGAGAAAACATTGGTCCTTCAAGCCAACAACAGAACCAGCCATACCAAAGGTACGATAGTGTTGTTGATAAATTGAAACATTAAGTTCTGTGCAAATTTACATGTGGGTACTAGTACATTTCGTTTGAGTGATTAAATTTGGTGTCTAAGTTTATCGTACAATCAAATTCTTCGGGCGTCTATAGTTTATCGTTTATTTACTGAAGTTATGGAGGAATTAAATATTATAAACTGTGTAAAAACACAAATGATATTCATAGAAGAAATGAGGAAGTTTATTAAAAACACTGGAAAGCAGTCCATTGCAAAAAGAACATTAGGTTTTTATACTGGCAGATTGAGTGGATGGGAAACATTGTGGAATACGTTCTATGAACGCCATCATTCTATGCTATTGAGGGCGGCAGACAGTGATTTAAAGTTGCCCTATTTCTCGGATGATTTATTTAACGAACAAGAGCAAATCTATTACGATTTTAAAGGGGATTTAATGGATCGCATTGAGAACCTTAAATTAGGAAATCGTGGAGATAACGAGGTAATGACTACTAATGTCAAAGGGGACAGTAAGCCTTCGTCTGCTTGTCATGTTCAGCTTCCTCCCATTGTTCTTCCAAAATTTTATGGGGATTATAACAAATGGGTTTCATTTAGGGATTTGTTCCATTCATTAATTCATTCCAATACAGATCTAACCGCAGTACAAAAAATGCATTATTTAAAGTTAAATTTAACGGGCGATGCAGAGCAATTGGTTCGACATTTAACCATTTCTGATGGTAATTATGATACTGCTTGGGAAATGCTTAAAGGGAGATATGAAAACAAACGCGTCATTGTTAATAATCAACTAAAAATGCTGTTTTCGCAACCGACAATCACTACTGAAAACTCAGAGTTGATTAAAAACATGCTGGACACTACGAACGAATGTGTTGAATCACTAAAAAATTTGTCTGTGGAAGTTGATACCTGGGACCCCATTTTGGTTTTCATAGTTGTTCAAAGGTTGCCATTTGAATCGTTGCAGTTATGGGAACAATCACTGTCATCTGATAGAGATTTACCTGAATACAAAGATTTAAAAAAATCCTTGAGTCTCGGTTTCGTACCCTTGAAATTATTCAGGCGAATAAAATTAGAACGAGAGATTCGCAGCCACATCAAAGGAATCAAGGTGTTAGAAATGTTGTACAGTCATATCATGGATCATCAAATGCTCTGTCATATGCGTGTATGTATTGCAATAGTGACCATGCATTAAGATCGTGTCCCTCATTTAAGGCAGTTGCAGTCGGCAAACGACTACAATTTGTTTATCGTATGAAACTGTGTCAAAATTGTCTAGGGAAAGGTCATGTAGCTTATAAGTGCAAGTTCGGCATTCGTTGCTCCATTTGTAAACGCACGCATAACACTTTGTTGACCAATACAACGAAAGTAACACTCATGATCAAGGCCCAAGCACTAGCTCAGCGCAAAACAACACTAGTGAAACTCAAGAATACGCGCATTTTAACAACCATTTGAATAATAAAAACTCCAATGTCCTATTAGCCACAGCGTCTATATATATTATATCTGCATCAGGATCATTTATCAAAGCCAGAGCACTCCTTGATCCTGGTTCAGAGGCAAGCTTTATATCTGAACAGTTAGTTCAACGGGCAAGATTACGCCGACTTCCGACTAGAGCACTTATTACTGGTCTAGGAAGAGTTGAAACTGGTAGATCATGCACTATGGCAAATATAAAAATGAAATCCAGAATTAATGAGGAAATCGTTGAAGCTGAAGCCGTAATTTTACCTAATCTGACAAACCCAATTCCGTCCAGTCCTCTATCAAATAAAGAGTTGGGAATGTTTGATTCACTTATATTAGCGGATCCTTCGTTTTCAGAACCACAAAAGGTTGATCTAATTCTGGGATCAGATGTCTATTCTCAAATTATACAAGAAGGGCTTTTGAAGGGGGTAGTGGGGAAGACATTGGCACAGAAAACTATATTTGGATGGGTCGTTTCGGGACCAACAGAAACAACCAAAAGATTATATTCAATAAAATCATTTTATAATCATGTTGAGGATGAAGCAGTTCTAAAAAGATTTTGGGAAATTGAAGAAATACCAGAAGAACGCGTTGTTTCACCAGAATATTTAAAATGCGAGCACATCTACAGTTCAAATGTCACCAGAGATGCTACAGGTCGTTATGTTGTTGCGTTACCATTTACATCCGATAGAGGGGTTCCGTCCTTAGGGAAATCATTTAATATGGCCGTAAAAAGGTTCCAACACTTGGAAAAACGTTTTCAAAAGGACAACACGCTTAAAATTAGATACTCGAACGAACTGCATTCATATATTGCGTTGGGGCATGCTAAACAATTAAGCTTGACGAGTGGTGATGAGTTCGGATATTACATCCCTCACCATGCCGTTTTAAAGGAGAGTAGCCTGTCTACTAAGTTACGCATAGTTTTCGACGCATCAGCAAAATCCTCAAATGGGCGATCATTGAACGAAGAAGTTTTTGCGGGACAGCCACTGCAGCTTGATATTACCACTGTAATTAATCGATGGCGATTATTCCGCTATGTATTTTGTGCGGATATAGAAAAAATGTACCGTCAAATTAGAGTCCACCCTGACCATACAAAATATCAAAGAATTGCTTGGAGAAACACTGAGGCGGAACCCATAGAACTATATGAACTTCTTACTGTAACCTTCGGTATAGCTTGTGCCCCCTTTCTAGCCTTGAGGACGCTACACAAATTGGTGGCCGACGAAGGCAAAGATTTTTTATTGGGCTCTAGAATAATTATGGAAAACACTTACGTCGACGACATAATGAGCGGGGGCAACTCTATTGAAGAATGTAGAAGGGCCCAAGGAGAAATTATTTCTTTATTAAAGAGGGGAGGATTCGATTTAAGAAAATGGGCTGCTAATAATTTAGAAGTTTTACGATCAATCCCTACTATGGATCAAATACCAGAACTGGAATTTGAATCTGAATCAAACAATGTCATAAAAACATTAGGAATTTCATGGTCCCCAGCAAAAGATATGTTTCAGTTCAAAATCAAATATATTGAACAACAGGGAGTGCTAACGAAGCGAACTATTTTGTCACTCATTGCCCGCATTTACGACCCCTTGGGGTGGACCGCACCCGTTATTATTAAGGCAAAAATGTTTATTCAAACCCTTTGGATGGAAGGTTTAGGGTGGGATGAACAAGTACCCCATTACGTAATGGAAAAATGGAACGACTTTTATCGCGATTTAAGGTCACTGGAAACGCTACTTATTCCACGATGGGTTATTTATAATCCTTTGAGTTGCTTAAAATTTGAGGTTCACGGCTTCTCTGACGCCTCCGAACAGGCGTACGGTGCAGTGATTTATCTCAGGATAGTAGATAAAAATAATGAGGTTACATCAAGTCTCATACAATCTAAAACAAAGGTAGCTCCACTTAAAACAACATCTTTGCCAAGACTTGAACTATGCGCCGCGGTGCTGTTAGCAAAAATGATACCAAAAATTACATCTGATCTTCAGATAGAAATCACAGCTGTTCATTTGTGGTGCGATTCAGAAATTGTTTTATCTTGGCTCAGAGGTCCCCCCAGTAAATGGAAAACATTCGTAGCCAACAGAGTGTCTAAGGTGCTAGAAATGACAGGTGCCAGCCCATGGAAATATGTTCCAACTAAAGAAAACCCTGCCGACTGCACTACTAGAGGAATGTATGCTAGGGAGTTAAAGTCATGTAGCCTCTGGTGGAAAGGCCCAGAGTGGTTGTGGTTGCCTGATGACTGTTGGCCAAAGCAGAAGATCATCACGTCATCAACTGATGAAATACGAAAAATTGGCGTGTACGCAAACACTCTAAGCAGGATAGATAATAACAACACCTTTTTTGACACGTACTCGTCTTTGGATCATCTTCTTAGAATAGCCACCTGGAGTCGCCGTTGGCTTAAAGGATCGTCCTCGTTTCGAAAAAATAACTCCATTCTTTGGAAGGAAATTCAGCAAGCTCTTATTGGAATTCTGCTTCGAACTCAGCAGCTTGAGTTTCCTGCTGAAATTCAAAACCTCAATGCCATGCATCCGGTAAACCCAAAAGGCAGGTGTCACTCATTAACACCTTTTCTAGACTCTAACGGCTTAATGCGAATCGGTGGTCGACTAGAACAGTCAGCTTGGTCCTTTGATCAAAAAAATCCTGTCATTCTGCCTTACAAATGCCATCTAACAACTTTAATCATAAGACAATCACATGAAAGGACACAACATGGTGGAGTTGATCTCACCTTGGCGAATGTGAGATCTAAATACTGGATTTTGAAAGGAAAAGATGCGGTAAAGTTATATATAAAACATTGTGTTCAATGCCACCGACTTAAAGGTAATACCCAACAGCAATTAATGGGAAATTTACCCACTTACAGAATAACTCCAAGCTTCCCATTTGAAAATGTAGGTATTGATTACGCGGGTCCCATTGACCTCCGTCCATCCAGAATACGCGGAAGAGCGTCAGTTCGCCTTAAAGGATACGTGGCATTGTTTGTTTGCATGGTAACTAAAGCTATACACATAGAATTAGTAACGGATCTGACAACTGACGCATTCTTGGCAGCCTTCCGCAGATTTATCGCCAGGCGCGGAAGATGTTCAAATATATACTCCGATAATGGAACCAATTTTGTTGGTGCGTCTCGGCAACTTCGTAAGATTCTACAGGCTTGTAGTGTTTCGCAAGAAATACCTAACAATGCCATTCAGTGGCACTTTATTCCTCCAGGCTCTCCGCACTTCGGAGGGCTCTGGGAGGCAGGTGTAAAGTCGATTAAATCTCATTTACGAAGAATAGTAGGAAATCATATCCTGACTTACGAAGAGCTATCTACGACACTGGTGCAGATTGAAGCCAGTCTCAACTCCAGACCATTATGTCCTTTAAATGATGACCCGGAGTCATTAGATATCCTGACACCGGGCCATTTTTTAATTGGCAGGGCACCATTATCAGCACCTGAAGAAGACTATTCGAATATGAACATATCTCTCATCAATCGTTTGCGACTAGTACAAAAAATTCACCAGGATTTTTGGAAAAAATGGTCGCAGGAATACCTCTCCCGATTACAACGTCGCCCCAAGTGGCTCAAAAGGAACGAAAATGTTTGCATCGGTGATATCGTCATTCTGAAAGAAGAAAACCTTCCTCCTCTGAAATGGAAGTTAGGCCGTATAACTCGCGTAGCCCCCGGTAAGGACCAATTAGTTCGAACTGTCACTGTCAAAACTGCCACAGGAGAATATGATCGCCCAATTACAAAGATTTCTGTATTACCAATTCAGAAGAATATTCTTAATATACCCACCACAGTAAATTAGCGAAACTTCACGATAACCCCATAGCATAGTCAGTAGAGCACCATATACACATCAATTTGTTTTGTTCACAAATTTAATGTCTAGTACCTGAATGTGAATGTTGCGTAGCACCAAAATTCTTAAGCACAGTTTGTTTCATGTCATACTTCATAAAGTAAATCACTATTTCTCTGTTTACCCAATATGTCATTTCAATCATCAAACTTCAAACTATGTTCACCGCTGGATTCCTCGGGCGAGTCGGTGCGCCCATAAGTAACACCCAGTTCCAGAGAAGAAGGATGGTGCACAAATGGAGGAAATGCCGTGCCTGTCCAACTTCAGTTTATGTATCATCAGTTAAATACCTACGTAATTTAACGTTGGGGAGAATGTTGCTGTGCGGTTGAATGCATCGATATCCATCCATCCCATATAAATGTGGCCGCTCTGTACAGCATACTTTGGGGGGCTATGCGCGGTCGGATGTACCCATATAATCCGTGCATACCACAGGGCGCCCACGAACCTATACAGAATGGCCAATGACCCTAGTCACCATCCGCAACATCAACGGTGGTCAAGAACAGCAATAGCTGCATCGAAAAGCAAGAGCAACGGTGGAGATGCAAATGCGAGGCATTGAGGAACCAACGACAACGACGAAGAAGTATAAGTTGTTCACAAGTCCACCAGTCAAGTCGTCATATCAACACTCACTGTGTTTTCTGTTTGTTTAAATAATTGTTTCGGTTATAAATTCAAATAAAGTCGTTTAATAAAATACAGTCCATTTATCTTCAGAGAAAACACAACTAAACGAGACATTAATCCAAGAAATTAATAGTTTAAAGCAGGAGTTGCAAACGTTGAAAAATCAGATCAACAGCCAAAACAAAGAAAAAGAAATAATTAAAGTAGTTGAGTTCTCGACTGATGAGGAAGAACTACTGAAAGCGACGGAAAGAAAACCCAAAAACGGGAACAAAAATAAAAAACGGAATATGAGCACATCCCCAAAGATCTCATCTCCGAAAAAAAGCTATCAAGCAACGAATTATGTTCCAAATAAATAAAATAAAGTTCAAAAGCCAGTCAAACCTCCTCCAATTATTGCTCTGGAAATTACAAAGTATGAAAGCTTAGTTAAGTCATTGGAGGAAAATAAAATTAAAGCTAATACAATGCTAATAAATGGTAATGACATTAAAACCACCAAAATAATTAACCAAAAAAAGGTGCAATGGTACTCTTATGAGAATAAACAAACTAGGGCAATTAAGGTTGTTGTAAAGAAACTACACTTCTCATGCTCGCCAGAGAGTGTAGTTACAGATCTAAGAAGGAAAAACCTAAATATGCTAAAATCTAAAAGCAAAGTACCGCTTCCAATGTTTATGCTAACTTTTGAGCACGACGAAAATATCAAAAAGATATACGATATTAAAGACATCCTTGGAATGAAGGTAGAAATTCATGCCGTAAGGAAATCAAAACTTGTACCACAGTGCAAGAATTGTCAAAAGTATGGACATACGAATAAATACTGCAGCTCTAATCCAAGATGCGTAAAGTGTGCAGGAAACCACCATACTAAAGATTGTATGAAGAAAAAAGACGAACCAACAAAATGCGCTAATTGCAACGAAAAGCATCCAGCCAACTATAGAGGGTGCTTAGTTGCAAAACAGATTCAATTAGCAAAAGACAAAAAGCATAAACAAGCTATACCAAACACAAAAAAGGACGCACCTAAAGACATAAAGGACTTGCAGTTGCGAGCGCCAAAAGAAGTACCCATAGCCGATAAAAATATCAAAAAGATTGTCTCGAATTCTATTTTGAATCAAGAATCAATTATGAAAAAACAATACAGAGTTCATTTTATTTTTAGAATTATTTGACAATAGTTATAATTTTTGTTGGTGACCGACTGTCATGTTTGAAGAACTGAGATAAACTGAGCTCAAGCAGCCAATAGCATTCCTCCTCGCAGTAACTCTGGTGTCATGTGAAAAATGAATGAAAAAAAAGTTATCGCTTTGTATACAAAATTGATAGCGTAGAGAGCACCGAATGCTCCAACTGCTATGAGTGCTGCCTTAATGGGTGGCATTCTAAGAATTTGTATTTGCATTTTCACAGGAGAAGCCTTTTAAATGCAAAATGAAACGAGCCAAAATAGGTTACAGGGAATATGATGCTATCGCGTTGGCTGGAATGCTGCTGACTGCGTGATATGTGAATGGAGTAGAAATACAATTTGTGTGTGATTAACAAATTAAAAAAGATATAAAGAAAATGCAACTATACTTAACAAAGCCGGCCACCTTGAAAAGCCTGCTTTTCAATGGAGTTGTGTTGATTGGGCAGTATGCTGAATCTAGTGATGGCCCTTTTGTAGACTCCTCTGTTGGTCTTGATTGTTGCAACTCTGACCTTTCCGTCACTGCCAGGACAGACTTCGATGACACGCCCGAGAGGCCATTTGAGTGAAGGTAAGTTGTCGTCGTGAAGGATAACTAACTCGTCAACTTTGACGTTGTCTGAAGGAGTTGACCACTTGTTGCGAAGTTGAAGATGGTGGAGAACTTATTTTTGCCATCGCGTCCAAAAGAGCTGTTGTAGTCGTGATATTTTTTGATATTGGTGAAGGCGATTAGGATTGACGTCCAAAAGAGTTGGCTCATTTATGGCAGTGAGGGGGGCTCAAATTAAAAAGTGGCCGGGAGTAAGAGCTTCCAGATCATTTGGGTCGGCGGACATCGGTGAGAGAGGTCTTGAATTCATTATAGCCTCTATAGTGAAAAGAAGAGTGGTGAACTCCTCATAATTTAGCGACGTGTTATGAATCATCTTTACTAGGTGATGCTTTGCTGCCTTTACGGCTGCTTCGAAAAGACCGCCGAAATAGGGTGATCGTGGCGGAGAAAAAATCCATTCAAGACAAGCAGATTGAATTTGCGAATTGTGCTCCTCGGAAATGAATAGTTTGCGAAGATCTCGTAGCTCTTCATTAGCACCAACGAAGTTGGTAGCGTTGTCCGAGGCATTTTCCGCGTCTAGAGATGAATCGCTTCAGAGCCATTAGGAAGGCCTTGGTTGTGAGATCCGCCACTAGTTCCAAGTGAGCAGCTTTAGTGGTGAAACATACGAAGACGGCTACGTATGCTTTAGCAGCGGGTTTTCCACGGATTCCTGAACGGATGTAGAAGGGACCACAGTAATCAACGCCTGATATAGAAAATGGTCTTGCTGGAAGAATTCGATCAGCTGGTAGATTACCATGATGATCTGTTGACGATGAACAGGCTTAGAACGAAAGCACAACTGACATCGATGAATGATTGAGTTAATGGCTCGCTTGGCGGATAGTACCCAGAAACGCTGGCGAATGATGTTGAGCAAGGTCTGACAGGCAGCGTGCATATGATGAACATGATAATACCATATCAGTGACTTTGTGAAAGAATGATGATGAGGTAGGAGTATTGGATGCTTGGCATTAAAGTCAAGATTTGAATTAACAAGGCGGCCTCCAACTCGAATGACTGACTCCTGATCCATGAAAGGAGATAATTTGACTAATGGACTGTTGGAGTGAACGGGTTGATTGAGAAGTAACGTTGAATACTCCTTAGGAAAGTGGAGCATTTGAACATTCCTCACAATAGCCTTTAAAGATTGGTCCAATTCTTCTGGCGTTATGGGTGATCCTTTTGCGAAGCGCTTATTGAATAGGAAGCGGCGCACGTAGGCAAACACTAGAAGAAGACGAAAGTATGAATTAGCAAATTTGTTGTTGACTGTTAGATCTGTGTGATTAGAAAAGACTGCAAGGGTAAATGTTTGAGCCTTTCCTTCGGGTAGATTGTCAAGTTCAGCATTAGGGTTTGCCGGCCAAGAATCCATGGGTCCATTCAGAAAGTCTGGTCCATTAAACCACAGCGTTGATTGTGATAAGTCCTTAGCAGTCGTTCCTCGAGATACCAGGTCTGCAGGATTGGCTTTAGTGGGAATGTGTTTCCAAGAGTAACCTTTAGTGGGTTCATGAATTTTGGAAACTCTGTTTGCGATGAACGTTTTCCAGAGATGCGATTGAGACCGGATCCAACCCAAGGTTATAGTAGAATCTGTCCAACAAAATACAGAATTAATAGTTGTTAATTTTAGTAGTGGGATTATCCGATGTAGTAATTCTGCCAGCAAAAGTGCTCCACATAGCTCTAAACGTGGAAGAGATACAACCTTTACAGGAGCTACTCTAGATTTAGAGCATATTAGATGAACCCGTGAATTCCCGTGCTCATCGGTGGTTCGAAGATAAAGTAAGCCCTTTCAGACGCGTCGCTGAATCCATGAATTTGAATTTCAATAAAGTGTGTGTTTCCAATGACATACCTGGGTATTTTAATCAGGCTCAGATGTGACATATCTTCGATAAAAGTATTCCATTTGGAATGCAAATCCTGTGGCAGGCTTTCGTCCCAGTTGAGTTTTATTTTCCAAAGATGTTGTAAAAGTAGTTTCGCTGAAACTATAATTGGATTTAATAGCCCTAAAGGATCAAAGAATTTTCCAATGTTGGATAAAATGGTTCGCTTAGTAATAGTCGATTGTTTAGAACGAGCACCCGAGTAGGTGTAGAAGAAGGTATCATCATCTGGATTCCATTTCATCCCTAAAGCTTTGACAAATTGATCATCATTTATTTCTAAAGTTTTTTCGAGATGCTCAACAGGTATGTCATGTAATATGGCCTCTGAATTAGAACACCATTTTCTTAGAGGAAATCCTCCTAGCTGGAGGAGTTTGACGACTTCTTCTTTAGTAGTAACTAATTCTTGTATGCTGTCTGATCCTGTCATAAGATTGTCGACATAAAAATCATTCAAGACAGCCTTTGCTCCGAGTGGAAAATTTGCGCCTTCATCCATAGCTAATTGTACCATGGATCGGATAGCTAAAAAGGCAGCCGGACTTGTGCCGTAAGTGACTGTATGAAGCCGTAAGTGCTTTATGTTTTCTGATGGGCTGTTGCGCCATAAAAATTATTGAAAGTTGGAATCATCCATGTCCATTAGGACTTGTCGATACATCTTTACTATGTCTGCACAGAAAACACAGCGATGTAGCCGAAATCGACATAGTTGTGAGAATATGTCATCTTGAATGGTGGGGCCCACCATGAGGATATCGTTCAGCGATTTTCCGCTAGTGGTTTTAGCCGAACCATCGAAAACTACTCTAATCCTAGTGCTGGAACTGTCCTCCTTTAAGACGGCATGGTGTGGTAAAAAAAAGTTGTGAGGTGCCTTACTTACCACAGATGGGTGCACTTCTTCTAAATGATGAAGTTCTTTATACTCGTCAATGAAGTTTGAATAATCGGCCCGGAGGCTAGGATCCTTTAGTAGCTTCCGTTCTAGACTATGGAAGCGTTGAAGAGCCACGTGGTAGGAATCTCCAAGCACGGATGACGGTTCCCGGAAGGGAAGCTTTACAATGTAGCGTCCTTCGTGATTTCTGGACACGTTGAGAACGAAGTGTTTTTCACAATGATCCTCTTCAACTGAACGAATGTTTGATTTGGGTTGAACTTCTTCTAGTTCCCAGAATGCCTTTAGCGAATCATGAAGCAATTCTTCACTGCTGGTGATGGACTCTGAGGAGGTATGAAGAGCATGTTTATTAGGAGGTAAGTTACCTGCTATGACCCAGCCAAGTCGAGTTTTCTGTAGGACTGGGGAATCCTCATCCTGGTGGAGCTTGATTTGGCCAACGCTTAGCAATGAAAAGAAATGCGATGCTCCGATACGCATATCGATTCTTTGAGCACGGTAAAATGCAGGATCAGCCAGAGGAAGATTTTGGGGAATCTTAATTTCTGTGGGGCTGAAGCTGCTAGGAGGCTGAAGTGATGTGATGGAGGGAACAACTATGACATCCATGTCAGTTGTCCAGTTGGAGTGCATGGAGATTACTGATACATTTGTCTTTTTTGAGGAGCGGATGCTGGTGTTGCAAATACCGCAGAATTCAACAGAGGATTTGGTGAGTGGAAGGCCTAATTCCTGCACTACCTTCTCTGTGATAAAATTTTGTTGAGATCCTCCATCAAGCATAGCTCTACATGGTACATAAGCACCGGTTTTGGATTTGATGCTGATGATTGCGGTAGCTAGCAGTACTACCTTTGACCTTTCGTATGTGTTTCTTTGCGTTGAAGAATGGGATCTGTGAATAAAGCTAGAATTAACATTAATGTCAGGAATGTTATATGATGTTTGAGACGAAGCGAGTGAAGAGCAGCTGGGCCCTTGTTGCGAGTAGTCCTGATTAGGGTCTCTAGGTGATGATGCCGCTGAGTCCATTGAGGAGTTCGATATCGGTGAAAAATGTAATAGAGTATGATGAGGCTGTCCACAGGTTTGGCAGTGCCTGGAGGGGCAGGCTCTTGTAGCGTGTCCAGGGCGTATACAGTTGATGCATAATTTGAGACGCTTGACTTCATTGTATCTATCTTGCGGATTCATTGATGTGAAATTTCTGCATTTGAATAAGCTGTGTTGACCTGAACAGATGATGCAAGCCGCTGGAGCTGCTAGAGCTGTTGAAGATGCTAAAGCTGTCTTCCAGTGATTATTTCTAGAAGGTACTTTAGGCTGAGATGAGGAAACATGCTTGCGAGATACATCAAGCTGTTCCAGTGTTTGACATCGTTCTTCGATGAATTGAGCGAATTCGTTCCAAGATGGAGTCTCAAAACTGGCCTCAATAGCACCTAAGAGGGATGTGTTGAGAATTGTGGCTTGACGCCGTTTGACTTCATCTTCCCAGAGAGCTTGGGTGGCGCTGTCAACTTTAGAGAAGAGAATATGAACAAGTAATCCATCTGCTATTTGCTCCTTGGTTGAAATGGTGAGAAGAGAATTCATGTGGGCATTCACACTGTCAGATAAGTCATGTAAATGTTCTACGGTTCCCTTGGTTGAATTCTGTAATTGGAAAATTTGATTAATGTGGGCTTGGAAAATATAGCGCTTGTTAAAATAACGAGACATTAACCGATCCACTGCCTTTTCATAGTTTTCTGGCAGCAGCTCCAATGACTGCAGAACCTTTGATGCATTACCAACGAGACAACTCCTTAAGTGCTGGAGCTTGTCAACATTCCTTTATCTTGTCGTTTTCGTGGACAGCTGACTTGAATGAGCCCCAAAAATTGAGCCACTTTGTGAGATCACCGGAAAAAGTTGTTAATTTTAACGGAGGCAAGTTTGTTGATGTTACTGGAGACGACAAAAACGTTGTCGTGTTATGTTCAACTAGCGATTGTCGCGGTTTGAGCTTGCTGATGAAAGAAAGTAGCTTCGATTTGATGTCAAAATAAGTGTCTTCAAAGTTTTCCCTTTCAGAACCACGGATCTCTGCTTCGTCGAGATCCTCCAAGCTAGATTGTAGTTTGCTGAAATTCATAAAATAATTTTCCAACATACTTTGCTTCGTTTCCAACTCGAAAATGTTAGCTTCCTCAGCCTTTGCGTCTAGGTAAAGCTTCATCTTGGTTAATTGGCCCTTGATGGCACCGCGTTGTTGCTTTATGCCGGTAGCCATGATGCCTTTGTCAAGCTATCAGCAACAAGAAGATTGCTGTTGAGTGAGTCCCGAAAGAAACGAACGAATGCACAATTGAATCACGCACGAATAAAAGTTGAAAGCAGTATCGCGCCTTGTGAATTGAGCAAGAGTGAATGAGATGAGATAATTGTGGAACGTGGCTCTAGGAAATGATTTGTCCTATGAACCGTAACGAAGTGACGAACGATCCACGCACAATGTGTACATGCGAGTGGTGAAATTTGCGAGATGTTTTTCACGAGCTGAAGAAACACTCAAAACTGCTCTAGGAATAAAACCTTAAGAGCCGAGCGAAACTGATAGAACTAACACACGGTAATGAAGACGCGAATGTTAATTTGCGGTATGAAGAGTACTCACGAACGAGTATTTGACTTTGCGAGATGTTTTCACGAGCTAAAGAACACTCACGCACGAATATTAAAGATTAGGATATACGCGCACAGCAGAATGATTGAGAACACAATTGCAGATAATGCTGACAACCACTTTTCTACGACCACGCACATATCTCGGTAGAACCTCCAATTTATGTCTCGAATTCTATTTTGAATCAAGAATCAATTATGAAAAAACAATACAGAGTTAATTTTATTTTTAGAATAATTTGACAATAGTTATAATTTTTGTTGGTGACCGACTGTCATGTTTGAAGAACTGAGATAAACTGAGCTCAAGCAGCCAATAGCATTCCTCCTCGCAGTAACTCTGGTGTCATGTGAAAAATTCCCAGACATTGCTGAACAAGCTAAACAAAGTTATCGCTTTGTATACAAAATTGATAGCGTAGAGAGCACCGAATGCTCCAACTACTATGAGTGCTGCCTTAATGGGTGGCATTCTTAGAATTTGTATTTGCATTTTCACAGGAGAAGCCTTTTAAATGCAAAATGAAACGAGCCAAAATAGGTTATAGGGAATATGATGCTATCGCGTTGGCTGAGGAATGCTGCTGACTGCGTGATATGTGAATGGAGTAGAAATACAATTTATGTGTGATTAACAAATTAAAAAAGATATAAAGAAAATGCAACTATACTTAACAAAGATGTTAGTACCAAAAACAGGAGCGGGTACAGTATTGACATATGCACATGCTGCATCGAAAAAAGTAGATAATGTCGCAAAAACGATAACTACAACTAACACTAAATTAAATAATAATATGGAAACGTTCATGGAAAAAATCCTAAGTAGAATAGAAAGCATGGATAAAAGCAATAAAGCTATATTACAAATAACAAGGCTGCACAAAAAATAAGAACATGATGGATAGTTTAAAAATCCTGGAATGGAATGCTAATGGTATCGAGAACCGTAAGGATGAAATCCAAGTAGTCCTCGACAAGAACCAAGTAGGTATATGTCTTGTCTCTGAGACGCACTTAAAATTCAATACAAACTTTAAACTGCAAGGGTACGAATTATATCACTCCCCACATCCCCATAATTCAGCAAAATGCGGGGCTGCAATTATAGTAAAGAATACGATCGATCACCATATAGAAGCCAAGTTCCAATCATGCGCGATGCAAGCAATTTCTATTAACATTCGAACGAAAAGTGGACAAACTATATCAGTTGCATCAATTTACTATTCTCCCAGTTACAATCTAAAGAAAAATGACTTTTTAAGTCTCTTCCGAATATTTAGCAATAGATTTATTGCAGGGGGAGATTTTAATGCCAAAAACAAGTATTGGGGATCTAGATTGACAAATACAAGAGGAAGAGAACTTTATGAAGCAATAAACGAAATTAGCGGCAAGTATCACTCAACGGGAAAACCTACGTATTGGCCAAAAGATAAAAACAAAATCCCTGATCTTGTCGACATCTTCGTAACAAAGAATATCTCGTCTTACAATTTAAAGGTAGAAGAAGGGCCAGATCTTGACTCAGATCATTCCACAATACTTTTAACACTTGGCGATAAAATCACTGTTAAAGAAAAAAACGCAAGGCTAGGAAATAAGCTGACTAACTGGAGCTACTTCAGGCAGCATCTAGAGGATAGTATTCAGCTCTTAGAAACAATTGAAACAGAATATCAATTAGAAGATGCTGTTCAAATATTAACTGTCAATATCCAAAGAGCTACATGGGCTGCAACACCTAAAACGAAAACTAGAATCAAACAAAACTCGTATCCAAAAGTAATATGTGATATAATTACGGAAAAGAGACGAGCTAGAAAACGTTGGCAACAAACAAGGGCGCCCAGAGACAAAACAATACTGAATAACCTAAACAATCAGCTTAAAAGATCGATAAGAGAACTTAAAAATGAGTCTCTTAAAAAATACCTTAACAATCTTACAAATGATGCTATTACCGAGTACTCACTGTGGAAGGCAAAAAAGAAAATGAAAAGGCCAATTGCTCACATCCCACCAGTTAAAAACAGTGCAGGTAACTGGGCAAAAAACAACCAAGAAAAAGCTAATTTATTTGCTGAATATCTTGAAGGCGTCTTTCAACCATATGAAGATAAAGACGAAGAATTGTTCGAAGAGGAAAGACACGTTCAACCGGTAACGGCTAAAGAAATTGTCAATGAAATAAAAAAGGGCATCAGTACTAAAAAAGCCCCGGGATTTGATTTAATATCAGGGGAAATCCTAAAACAATTCCCAAAAAATGGCTTAAAGAAACTAGCACAGATCATAAATGCTGCATTCAGGATAAGGTATGTACTGTTAGCATTGACATACTGCTGGCGTTAACATACATTTTTTTATTACTTACTCCCCATCCCACATACACACACACAGAGAAGCGATCGCAGCTGCAAGGGATGACGCCACGAAGTCGAGACGTACATCGCACTCTTTTTTTTATGACTGAAAAAAAGGAAAGAACATTCGGGAACTAACCGTGCGAGAGAACGGACGACGGCAAATAAATAAAACTAAACCTAAAGTGTATTTCTTAAAATAAATAAAACTAAACATCTAAATTGTATTTCTTATATCAGAAGTGGGATTCGAAAAAAGAATAAACCTTATGTGCTTAATATAAAATTGTGTTCTTCTAAATACTACATAATTGTTGGTAAAACAATATTTGTCATTGGTGTGTCGAAATGCCTCGTGCTACAAAGAAAAGTGTTACTGGTGAGGGAATGGGAGAGTCCTCACAAATTTTAAGTGAACTGATTAAGGCACTCCAGTCGCAGAGGTCAGATGGACAGATCGATCTTCCTCATTTTCGTCCAGAATCAAACGAATCCGCTAAATGGGTGAGTCAAGTTGATCAAATAAAAAGTGAAGTGGGTTGGTCAGATGTGCAAACACTGGCCCGAGTTGGTAGATTCTTGTTAGGTGATGCAAAGTGGTGGTATGAACGCTGGAATCCCGATGTAAGAGACTGGGGTAATTTCTGTAAAGACTTTCAGGAAGCATTTCCCCCAAAGAGGAATTTGGGTCACCTTCTCGATGAGGCGGCACAGTTCAGAAGCTCCAGTGTTAACACCTATGAAATGTACGTCCATGAGAAAACCTCCTTGCTACGAAATCTACGAGCGAATTGGAATGATGGTGATTTACTAGAAATGGTAATACATGGCATAGCTGAGTTTGATGTCCGCAATACAGCAATGAAAGCCAACTGTAAGACCATTCCTGAACTATTAGTCTTGTTGTCCTGTTTTCCAAAACCCTCGTGTAGTAAGCGCAGTAATGATCATCCAGTGTTAAAAAGAAAGTTGGGTGAAGGAAGGGATGCAAGCACTTCCGCAAAAAAATGTTTTCAGTGTGGGAAACTTGGACATATCAGAGCTAATTGTCACGTTAAGCGTACTACGCCATGTGCGGATAATAGCACATCAACAAAACCATTGACGCTATCGAAGCCAAGTCAGGGTGCTGTTTGCTCGTTTTGTGCTAAGGTGGGCCACGAGGCTTCAAATTGTTTCGCAAAGTCTGCTATAGAGAAACGGCGCAGTATTAATTTTTGTAGTTCCGGAAAACCTTCGGTTGCCACTGAGTTTGTAATCGATGGATATCGATTTTGGGCGTTAATTGATACGGGGGCAGATCTATCTCTCATGTCCAAAAAATATCAGCACCTATTCCAAAATAAACTTGTCGATTGTAATGTCATGTTAAAAGGGATAGCCAATGTTACAATTGAAGCGACAACCAAATTTGAAGGGCGTACGAGGATTTCGAACATCGAGACTACCGTTGCATATGTTTTTGTTCCAGACGGATGTCTCGACTATGATGTTTTTATAGGACGCAATTTATTTGACGATCACACTTTAGCCACTATAACAGATCATAATGGTTCACTTGTTTTTCGGCGGCAGCTTCCCGGAATTAACAGGATTTCAGACAGCGTTGATTCTAATATGTCAGAGATTTTGGTTCCTGCTGAATATCGGAACCCATTACAAGCCATTCTAAGAAATTTTCCTGATATGATAACCAGTGGTAACAAAGTTGGCGCTGTAAACAATATCAGCCTTAAGATAAGATTGGAAAAGGATATTATTATCAACCGATCCCCTTACAGACTGGCCACTGAAGAGAGAGAAGCAGTGCGTAAAATAACAACTGATCTTATTACGAATAAGATTATACGAATAAGTGAATCTCCGTTTGCAAGCCCAATTATTCTCGTTAAGAAAAAAGATGCTTCATACAGGATGTGCGTTGATTTTCGCGAACTGAATCGCAATACAATTAAAGACCGAT
The DNA here is from genome assembly GCA_951230905.1 of Cheilosia variabilis. Classification (NCBI taxonomy): domain Eukaryota; kingdom Metazoa; phylum Arthropoda; class Insecta; order Diptera; family Syrphidae; genus Cheilosia; species Cheilosia variabilis. Next base: position 95,780,893 of record OX579676.1, on the reverse strand, counting down.
ATCCACTTCCGTTAATTGAGGATCAGCTTGATAGGTTGGGTAAAGGACGATTTTTCACATCCTTGGATATGGCATCGGGATTCCACCAAATACCCATTGATGAGGAGTCCATCCATAAGACTGCTTTTGTTACACCCGATGGCCATTTTGAGTATTTGAGGATGCCTTTCGGGCTCTCAAACGCTCCTGCCATCTTCCAGAGGTCGATTAATCTTGCCTTAGGGCCGTTGAAGGATACGATTGCTCTAGTCTATTTGGATGATATTTTGATCCCCAGTTTTACGTGTGAGGAAGGGCTCGATTATCTTCGTCAGGTGCTAAATGCATTGCATTCCGTCGGATTTTCTCTAAATATTAGAAAGTGTCGTTTTCTCCAAACCAGCTTGGAATATCTTGGCAGAGAAATATCTAGTGAGGGCATTCGGCCAGGCAAAGACAAAATTCAAGCTTTAGTTGAGTCTCCTGTTCCTACAAACGTTAAGCAAGTCCGACAGTTGATGGGATTGGCGGGATACTTCAGAAAGTTTGTTCCCGAATTCGCCGCTCGAACAGCCCCTATAACAAAGCTGACAAAACAGAATGTGACGTTTGAGTGGAATAATGACCAGGAAGAAGCAAGACAATATTTGATTGACCACCTAACATCAAGGCCACTTCTCGCTATTTTCAATCCCGAATATGCAACTGAACTGCACACAGACGCAAGTAGCATCGGTTATGGAGCTGTTTTAATTCAGAAGCATAATCTTGCGCCAAAAGTGGTAGCATATTTTAGCAAAAGAACGACTGTAGCAGAAGCTAAATATCACTCATACGAACTTGAAACGCTGGCCATTGTCAAAGCTGTGAAGCATTTCCGTGTTTATTTGCTTGGAATTAGATTTACGCTCGTCACTGATTGTAATGCCGTGAAAGCGTCAGCTACAAAAAAAGATCTCATTCCCCGGGTTGCACGATGGTGGATTTATTTGCAAGATTTCAATTTTGAGATTGTATACCGAAAGGGAAGTAGCTTACCACATGCAGATTATCTAAGCCGCAACCCTATCAATATTGTTCGACGAGTCAGGCACAATGATTGGGCATACATGGAGCAAAAAGGAAACGAAGAGGTACAAAATTTGTTGGAAAAACTTAGAGCGGGCGAAGTTGACGCCAACCAGTATTTGGAAAAAGATGGAATGCTATACCACAAGAAAATCAATCCAGATGGTACTTCCAACTTACAATGGTTTGTTCCAAAACAAAGTCGTCTAGGTCTTATGCGAATTTTCCACGATGAACAGTGCCATGTCGGTATCGACAAGACTTATGCTTCTGTAGCTGAACACTTTTGGTTTCCCCGTATGAGAAATTTCATCAAAAGCTACCTTAAGCATTGTGTAATTTGTGCAGTAAAGAAGACCAGGACTGGTCCAATGCAAGGTTTCATCAGCCCAGTAGAAAAGCCGGAAGTACCATTTCACACGTTGCACATGGATTGTTTGGGTCCATTGCCAATATCTTCTGATGATTTCAAACACATTTTGGTCATAGTAGATGCGTTCACAAAATATTGCATCCTAACACCAATGAAGACGGTTACCACTGCTGAAACACGGGATAAATTGCAACACGTTTTGTCACTTTTCGGAACACCAAGAAAGATAATCATGGACGCTGGTACCTCCTTTAAGAATACAACCTTCCCTAAATATTTGAATGAGTGGCAGATTGAGCATCACTTTATTACACCTGATGTACACAGAGGCAATGGACAGGTGGAAAGGTATATGAGGACTATCAGGAACCTATTGAGAATTGAAACCAAAATTAAGTCGGAATGGCCGAGTGGGTTATGGAAAATTCAGCTGGTTTTAAACACGACCATTCAAAAGTCAACTGGGGCTACCCCATTGCATCTCCTTTTGGGAATTCAAAATTCGACACCGTTAATCCAGGCACTGTTACGAAATATATCTCCTGACTTAACTCCTATTCGTAATCGGGGGTTAGATAGAGACCGCGTAGCGGAGAAGCTGTTTCCAGACCCCGGGCGACTGATAGATGTCAATCGGAAGAGGCGAGATAATGTTCTGTACTCCGTTGGTGATTTTGTTTTGATGCATCGAGATTCTCACATGCATAATAGTAAAAGTGAATACGAATTCTTGGGACCTTATGAAATAATTAAATGCCTTGAAAACGAACGGTTTGAGATTAAAAAGGTGGGCACTAACATTGTTACTAAGGCTGCTAAAGAGCAGTTGAGGATGTGGCCCTTACAATGGTCTTTATCCTGCGATATGAAGCAGGTACTGGCGTTTATGGAGTCCGAAGACTCAGGTGAGTTCCTTTGGTTGTTTGGTCTCTGTCCCGATAGTGGTAGAGCCTGGTGGTTGACTGAGGTCTCCACAGATATTGTGAAATCGTTTGTTTGGTCTCTGTCCCGATAGTGGTAGAGCCTGGTGGTTGACTGAGGTCTCCACAGATATTGTGAAATCGTTTGTTTGGTCTCTGTCCCGATAGTGGTAGAGCCTGGTGGTTGACTGAGGTCTCCACAGATATTGTGAAATCGTTTGTTTGGTCTCTGTCCCGATAGTGGTAGAGCCTGGTGGTTGACTGAGGACTCCACAGATATTGTGAAGTCGTTTGTTTGGCCTCTGTCCCGATAGTGGTAGAGCCTAGTAGTTGACTGAGTTCTTCACAGGAAATTAGTTCTTGACTTGTTTTTATTGTATTTGCAGATTAATTCATTCAACCAGATTTGTCGAGAGCGACGGCATTGTCAGGTGGGCCGTGTTAGCATTGACATACTGCTGGCGTTAACATACATTTTTTTATTACTTACTCCCCATCCCACATACACACACACAGAGAAGCGATCGCAGCTGCAAGGGATGACGCCACGAAGTCGAGACGTACATCGCACTCTTTTTTTTATGACTGAAAAAAAGGAAAGAACATTCGGGAACTAACCGTGCGAGAGAACGGACGACGGCAAATAAATAAAACTAAACCTAAAGTGTATTTCTTAAAATAAATAAAACTAAACATCTAAATTGTATTTCTTATAGTACCTAGCATGTGGAAAGTCGCGGAGGTGATTATGATACCAAAACCAGGCAAACCGCCTAGTGAAGTCACCTCCTATCGCTCCATATCTATACTACCCATGTTGTCCAAGTTATTCATAAAGATGTTGATTAAACGTCTGAACAAAATAATCGAAGAAAAATCGCTAATCCCAAACCATCAATTTGGTTTTTGAAATAAACACTCCACGATCGATCAGGTGCATAGAATAACAGATAAAATCGAAAAAGCATTTGAAGAAAAAAAGATATGCTCTACTATATTTCTCGATATAGCACAAGCTTTGGACAAAGTATGGCACAAAGGACTGATCTATAAACTGCAAAAGCATCTGCCAAAACAATTTTCAGAAATTTTAGAGTCCTATATATTAGAGAGATTCTTTAGAATTAAACAAGGAAATGACTACTCCACATTAAGTGAAATAAAAGCTGGTGTACCACAAGGAAGTGTGTTAGGTCCTGTATTATATCTCTTATTTACTAGCGACTTGCCGAACAGTGATGAAACAACTGTGGCAACATTTGCAGATGATACTTCTGTACTTGCTGTGGGAGAAACTGTCGAAGTAGCGACAAAAAAACTACAGAAGGCAGTGAACAATATAACAAAATGGACAAAAAATTGGCAAATTAAACTAAATGACCTAAAATCGGTCCATATAAATTTTACAAATAAAAATGTTCAGCACATACCAGTATTCATAAATGATAAAGAAGTAGATTACGCAAACACAGACAAATATCTAGGCATGACACTAGACGCAAAACTGCGCTGGAAAGCACATGTAAAGAAAAAAGAGAAGAACTAAATATGCGCTACAGTAAAATGTATTGGCTTATAGGGAAATACTCTTGTTTGTCAAATTACAATAAATTACTGCTTTATAAGCAAATTCTAAAACCAGTATGGTCCTACGGGATCCAGCTGTGGGCATGCACATGCAAAACAAATTTAAAGAAAATTCAAACATTTCAAAACAAAGTTCTACGGAATATAGTAAATGCACCATGGTACATAAGAAACGCTGTTCTGCATAGAGATCTAGAAATAGAAATGATTGAAGATGAAGTCAAAAAAGTAGCAAATAGACATAAACTTAGGCTTCTCAATCACGTCAGCTCAGAAATGAAGGAACTATTAAATACTAGCAATATGACTAGGAGGTTAAGAGGGATAAAACCTTTTGAACTAGCTATTTACATAGCTCGAAAAATAAAACAAAAACAGTATTAAATCCTCTATGGACAAATACTTAGAATATGAATTTTAAAATATGAAAGACAAATTGCTGATTGGTTTAACTACTACTACTAAATTGGAAAGCTGGCTAATCCCCGCCCTGCGACAATGAAATACCAAGAAGGTTGTATCGCAGGGAAAACGGAACGGGAAGACGGGAAAAGGGGTTAGTGAGTAGAAATCACCACACTGTTACTGAGTACGGGCTCGGTTTCGTCTTTGAAAGATTACCACCTCCCAGCGTAAAAAAAAAAAAAACGTTAGACTTTAGGAATATAGTAGAATTAGAGATAGAATTCTTAATGCTAATGTCAAAAGAGTGTCCCAAAGAATCTTAAATACTAGAAAGAGATACCAATTGAGAAAGGAAGTAAGAAAGAGCATATCGTCAACGGTAATAGATACTTCAACAGACCCAAGACCATATGCCAAGATTAACATTGCAGGGAAAGAAGTTTTTGGCCTACTCGATAGTGGTGCCAGTATAAGCATACTAGGTAAAGGGTGTATAGAATTTGTTAAAACGATCGACTTACCAATTTATTATTTTAGATCCGAGGTCAAAACTACAGATGGTAATCCATTGATGGTAAAATTCTGGCTCCAGTGGTGTACAAAGGTCACAGCCAGATCATACGATTTTACTTGGTCCCTAGTTTGGATCAAGAACAAGAAAAAACATCCTTGATGAGCACGTCATCGATACCGGAGAGTCGGAACCTGAGGAGCAGCGACACTACCCCATTTCTGCAGCGATACCGTCAATTTTGTATGATGAAATCCACAGGATGATAAGTCTCGGCGTTATTGAGGAGAATGGGAGTCCTTGGTGTTCACCCGTTGTCCTTATACGGAAGCCAGGCAAAAATCGACTTTGCCTGGATTCTCGTAGGGGTAACGAGTTAACTATGAAGGATGCTTACCCTCTCCTCCATATCGACGGACTTCTCAGCCGACTTCAAGACACTTATTTTATCAGCAGTGTCGATTTAAAGGATGCCTTTTGGCATATACCGCTGCAGAAACGGAGTAGGGAGAAGAATGCTTTTGCGGTTCCTGGAAGACCCTTATACCAATTCAGAGTCATGCCTTTTGGGCTGTGTAATGCGGCCCAAAGGATGTGCCGACTGATGGATAAGGTCATTCCTTCGTGGTTGAAGGATCGTGTATTCGTGTACCTCGATGACTTGCGTATCATCGCTCCCGATTTCGAGACCCATCTCGCGTTGCTTGAGGAAGGCTAACCTAACCATCAACTTGAGCAAGTCGAAGTTCTGCTTCAAAGTGCTCAAATACTTGGGTTTTAAAGTTGGTGGTATGGGATGCTCAAAACCGATCCCGCTAAGGTTGAAGCGATCGTCGACTTCCCGATTCCGAAGAACCCAAAACAGGTACGCTGGTTACTTGGCCTCGCTGGGTGGTACCGACGGTTCATCAGGGACTTTTCCAGCCTGACTGCCCCATTAACTGACACTCTGAAAAAGAGAAATGAAAAATTTAAAATAACTGAAGAGGCTCGGAAGCATTTGAACGACTAAAGAGCGCATTAACGACAGCTCCAGTACTCACCCATCCAGATTTTACCAGAAGATTTTTTATCCAATATGATGCCTCAGATCTGGGAATAGGTGCGGTCCTATTTCATATAAATGACGCCAAAGAAGAATTCCCTATAGCATACTTCTCCCAAAAGCTGAATAGTTGTCAGAAGAACTACAGCGTTACGGAAAAAGAATTACTCTCACTGTGAGCTCTACGCGTCAAGCTAAACCTAATGATGGCATTGCTGTCGTTGAAGATGGTTCATCTACACCTTCCATCGGTACCCCCAAGCTGATCCCAAAATCACCTTGGAAATGATCTACGCAGAAATTCTGTTTGTAAAAAAATTTTAACAACAACAATTCGCATCTCTTCAAGAGAGAAACATCATGCCAAAATCTGAATCACTTAGAGCAGCACTTTTGTGCTTTTTGTTTGCCATGCATTTCAAATCTGTATTTTAAAACAGGTTAGTGCGAAAAATCAACGAAACTCACCAAGGCGATCACGGACTAGTTAAACAAAAGAGCCGTGATCGCCATAGTTCTATAAGTGCCATAAGATCAGTATTCATCGTTTAAATGATGCCTTAAAAATCGATGTCTAATAACGTGCCATAAAATTCGTAAATGCGATACAAATTGTGTCTCAAGTAATAACACTTGAACAAATAGAGCAGGGGTCATTAAAATAAAAGTAATTGGAACAAAGACAAACATTTGTCCTTCAGCATTTGACCTCAGCTCCACAGTGGGCATCAATATTAACTGCCTTATTTTCTATGCCCTTGAGCATTCAACGATCGTCAACAATAAAAGCTGCCACCATATTTTAAATCGTTTTCCTGGCACGTCAATACAAAATTAAGCTTGGCGGTTTTAAGCGCAAAACGTTAAGTTTTATAGCAAGTGTAAGTAAAGATACATCGCCGGAGTTGATTCCTTTCATGCTTCATATGTTCCTGTTGGTTCCTGTTACCTAAGTTATTTAGTGTTAGTAAGCGTGATTTATGGTTCTTATTGTTTTTTTTTCGGTTAATTGGAAAGGAATTGACATACGTGAATGAAATTTTGTGAAAGGACTTCTTTTTATCATCGTCAGCTGGGTATTTAAAATGAAATTCAAAAGTAGTTCTGGTACCTCCCACACAAAGCCAATATTTGAAAACACGATAGCGTCGAAAAGAATCTACCTAAGCAAGTGAAATTTTGTGAGAGGTGTTGTAACGTTATGCACCACTAAAAGTGTGGAACGCACTCATCCACCAAAAATGTCACATTGGTGTCAGCTGTCAAAAATATGTTTTTTTTTACACAGGGTGGCCGCCGGGAAGGTATAATATTTTGTTTTGCCTCCATTTTGTTAAACATTAGTCTTGACAGTTCATATTTGGCAGTCGTGAAGTAGACACGTGGCAAATCTATTATGGAAAAATATTCGAAAAACCAACGTGTTTTAATCGTTTAAACATTTTATCAAAATCAATCATCGATTACTGTGACGATGACAAAGTTACGTGAAATTTTTGGGAGAACACATTTTCATTTGAATGGATATGTGAATAAACAGAATAGTCGGTTCTGGGCAATGGAAAACCCTCAAATTATTCATCAGTCTCCTTTGCATCCTTACTTCTTTGAAAATGAAAACGGGGTAACGGTAACTGTGAATGCGGAGCGATATCATTATGATTGAAAACTTCTTAACGCCACAACTTCATGCTTTGGGCTTGATTAACATGTGGTATCAACAAGACAGTGCCAGATCGCATACAGCCAGGATTACAATGGAATTACAGCGAACCCGAAGAGGAGTCGCTGAGTCAACATATTCATGTACAAACCTGTTCTCACGATCTGAGTGCAAATGGGGATCGGATTGCTTGCATGCGCGGCTCACCGGATACCCATGCAATACATCTATTTGCCGAATAAGCAATTCTCATCGTGGGACCAACGGTTTCCCAACGGGAAACCTTCTTAGAATAAGTTAGTCTTAGTTTTGACTTGGAATTGTGCGGTAGCATCTTGGCAGTAATAAACATACGTACCGATATATTATAACGATTTAATCCGGTTGTTTCATTTGTAAGTCGAATAATGGGCGGGCCCTCGGGCCCGTATTCGCGTTTTTTTTTATATGTCCTCGGCAGGACATCATTAACTGGCGCCCGAGCAGGGACAGTTCTGTAAACGACATCCTTCTTTCTTCCTGCGATTGCTCAGCCTCTAAACAAGGATCAGAGATCATTACGTTCAAACTGAGCGAAAACCGCTATTCCCATGAGAACATAGTGCTTATATTTACAATGATTCTCGAAAAGCTTCCATCGTTCCCATGGGAACACGACTGGAGATCGCAAAGGAACCAAAAGGGATTCGTGTGAAGTAAATCGTGCCTTAGTAGGATGCTTACAACTATAAACGTTGGCATCCAAAACGGAGAACACGATCCTTCCAAAAGAACTGTGCCCAAAAAAAGTTAAATCGCGAAGTTAATTCTTTTTTTTTCGATCCTAGTGTACGATTCCGATCCTAGTATCTCCAGCGAACATTAATAAGGAACCTGCGAACACCGAAATGTACAATGTCCTGTCACTTATGTAAGGAGCCGAAATATTCCAAAAACAGTTTGCCGATAAGAAAATAAAGTGAAGTTACAAGAGAAGGAAAAGAATAAAATTTATAGATTTATATTAAAATCTTGTGCCTTGTGTTTTAGAATAAAAATCTAATCTTTGGAATTGAATATTAAATGTAGCGAAATTTATATGAGAAAAATCTTGTGCTATATTAAAATTTTGTGCCTTGTGTTATAAAGTAAAAGCCAATTCTTTGGAATTTGAATATTAAAAGGGCCTGTGGCTTGCCAACGTAAAAATTAGAAGAAATCGTAAAAAGAAAAAGCTGTGAAATAGTAAGTGTGCCCTTGTGCGGCTTGGCGTGATAACTAATTGGCAATAGCATACAATTATCCTCTATCCCAAGGTAAGAACGATCCTTCCAAAAGAACTGTGCCCAAAAAAAGTTAAATCGCGAAGTTAATTCTTTTTTTTTCGATCCTAGTGTACGATTCCGATCCTAGTATCTCCAGCGAACATTAATAAGGAACCTGCGAACACCGAAATGTACAATGTCCTGTCACTTATGTAAGGAGCCGAAATATTCCAAAAACAGTTTGCCGATAAGAAAATAAAGTGAAGTTACAAGAGAAGGAAAAGAATAAAATTTATAGATTTATATTAAAATCTTGTGCCTTGTGTTTTAGAATAAAAATCTAATCTTTGGAATTGAATATTAAATGTAGCGAAATTTATATGAGAAAAATCTTGTGCTATATTAAAATTTTGTGCCTTGTGTTATAAAGTAAAAGCCAATTCTTTGGAATTTGAATATTAAAAGGGCCTGTGGCTTGCCAACGTAAAAATTAGAAGAAATCGTAAAAAGAAAAAGCTGTGAAATAGTAAGTGTGCCCTTGTGCGGCTTGGCGTGATAACTAATTGGCAATAGCATACAATTATCCTCTATCCCAAGGTAAGAAACCCTTTTGTAATTTTCTGGTTTCCTAGTATAAAATAAAACCCTAGCAATGGACGCGGTAACAAAATCGCTAACAGATTTGACGGGCGCAGTGAACGCGATTCTCGTACAGTTAAGGGGGTTGGAGGGTCGACTTAAGACCCTGGAAGACGGACACGCGGCATCTCCTGATGCGTCCGTCGAGCCAGTCGAACTCCGCGCTCCAAGGAGCGAAGAAGAGCTAAAGGAAATTTCGAAATTGCCGGACTGCGTAAAAGAACTGCAGGTCTTCGACGGCAATCCCACGCAATATGTGACATGGGTGCACATAGTATAAGGCATTTTAAAGGACTTTGAAATCGTTAGGGCGAAACCAATCTATAGGGCCATTCTGCAGCATGTTCGGCAGAAAATAAGGGGTCCTGCCGACGCTGCCTTAGTATCATATAATATATTCGACAACAATTGGCAATCGATCAAACAATGTCTCTCTCTCCATTAAGCGGATAAGAGAGACATGCGAACTCTAGAGCACCAGCTCAATCAGCTGTCGCAAAAGAATACAAAGCTAGACGAATTTTACGCCGCGGTGAACCACCAGCCCTCTCTGATGATCAATAAGATCAAAACTGAGTCGTTCAGTGAGGAGACGGTAACCGCGCTCGTAGAAACGTATAGGAATCGTGCTCTGGGTGTTTTCATCCGTGGCCTGAACGGCGACCTTCCTAGGATGCTGATTGTTCAGAAGCCTAGACCCTTACCCTTACCAGAGGCCTACTCGGCGTGCCTAGAGATGCAAAATCTGAATTACCGTAGTCATACAATTCATAATTCGACTGCCCCCAATACCATAACGGCCCCAGTTAATCAAACTTTTAGGAGCGAGCGTATGCCCATCCAGCGTTCCATATTTAGAATATGTAACGAGGGATGGGCTCACCCTCAACTTCCTTGTTGACACAGGAGCCAACAAAAACTTCCTCAGCCCCTCAGTCATTAAGAAAACCGCTTCTCCCCTTACTCAACTTGTTCACCCATTTTTCATTAATTCAGCAGGAGGCAAGGTGGAAATAGAACAAAAGATGAGTGGTAGGTTTTTCCAAAAAATTGGAAATGCAAAATACCTTTTACCTTCTGCCTGGCCTTGTTTCCTTCGACGGCATCATAGGTGATGATACGCTGAAGGACCTCGAAGCGGTTATCGACCGCAAGGAGAATACACTAAAATTAGCGCCAAATATAATAATCCCACTTAAAGCAAGACTGTCGAGGGAGGTCAATATCACACTGGATGAAGACCTCTCCGAAGGACACAGAAATAAACTCCATGAGTTGATCAAGAAATATGAGCCTCTCTTCGGTCCCATAGACCTGAGCGAGACCGTGAAAACAACGGTAAGGGCCGAAATTCGGACAAGTACGGATGACCCAATCTATAGCAAAAGTTATCCTTACCCGGCCTGTATGAGAGAAGAAGTTGAAAGGGAGATAAAAGACCTACTGGCCGGAGGGATTATACGTCCGTCAAGGAGTCCTTATAACTCCCCGATTTGGGTCGTCCCGAAAAAACCGAAACCGTCTGGGGAGAAACAATATAGGATGGTGATAGACTACAAAAGGTTGAATGCTGTCACTATCTCGGACACAGACCCCATTCCAGATATAAATTCTGCGCTCGCCAGTCTGGGTAAGGCGGCATATTTCACGACCCTTGATTTGACCTCTAGTTTCCACCAAATACCAATGAAACCCTGCGACATACCTAAAACTGCCTTCTCGACGATGAACGGGAAATACGAGTTTTTAAGGTTACCTTTCGGATTGTAAAATGCTCCTGCTATTTTTCAACGGATAATCGACGACGTATTAAAAGAGTACATAGGCAAGATTTGCTATGTATACATCGACGATGTCATAGTCTTTGGAAGAGATGGCATCGATCACCTTAGAAATATTGACATGATCTTCGCAAAATTAAGGGAAGCCAATCTGAAAGTTAACCTTGATAAAACACACTTCATGAAGCCCGACGTTGAGTTCCTCGGGTATGTCATAACCCGTGATGGTATAAAAGCCGACCCGAAGAAGGTAACAGCAATAGAAAAAATTCTTCCTCCCGAAAATTTAAAGGAACTGAAGAGTTTCCTAGGTCTCACGTCCTATTATAGGAGATTCATTCGCGATTACGCGAAGGTTGCCAAACCATTAACTAACCTCACCCGCGGAAACAATGCCCAGATCAGGGCTAATGAATCTAAAAAATTTCCAATAACACTGGACGACGAAGCGTTGCGGGCCTTCAACGATTTGAAGATCGTGTTAACGTCATCCGAGATCCTGTCCTTCCCGGACTTTGAAAAACCTTTTAATTTGACGACAGACGCATCCAATTATGCGATAGGAGCGGTTCTGTCGCAAGGAGAGTCTAATTCCGATAGGCCGATTGCATATATCTCACGGTCCCTAAACAAGACCGAAGAGAATTACGCGACAAACGAGAAGGATATGCTGGCCATCGTATGGGCTCTCGACAATCTGAGATCGTATTTGTACGGAGCAAAGAAGATCAGAATACACACCGATCACCAGCCCTTAACTTTCGCGCTAAGTAACAGAAACTTTAACGCAAAGTTGAAACGCTGGAAGTCTCGTATTGAGGAGTATAACTACGAGCTCGTGTACAAGCCCAGCAAATCGAACTCGGTGGCAGACGCCCTATCACGCCTCAGAACTGAGGTTAATCACTTGTCTGATTCTGTGTACGCCGAACCAGCACAAAGTGTGAACGATGGCAATAGTGACTCCCATACCGAAACAGCTAGTGAAAACGGTAATTCTCGCACGCAAAGCGTCATAGCTGATAGCGAGGCGGAGAATACCCAATTTACTGAAACCGCGAGTGAGGCACAATCTTCAATTGGAACTGCTCATAGCGCTGAGCAAGATAGTTCCGATCTCATTCCACATGTGGAAGCCCCAATTAATGTCTTCCGTAACCAAATTTTTATTAAGATAGGCAAAGGTGTCGAGATCCTGGTAGAACCGCATCCCGGGTTCACCCGCCATTACTTTGCAATCGAAAACCAGGACAAACAACGGTTGACCGATTTCCTTAAATTAAAGTTAAAACCGAGTGTCATTAATGGTATCAAAATACCAGAGTCACACTTATCTCTTCTCCAGGAGGTGTTCCTTGAACATTTCACAAATTACAAACTTCGCATCACCCAGAGAAAATAGGGAACAGATTTTAGAGAAATACTATTTCCCCAGCATGACTAGTTTAATTAAACGCTACACTGGAACTTGCGAAATCTGTAAGTTAAACAAATATGATCGACATCCGAACACTCCAGAGTTCCAGCCGACCCCAGTGCCATCATATCCATGTGAGATTCTTCACATGGACATAATGGAGATCCAGGGAGAAAAATTTATCACTTGCATTGACAAGTTTTCAAAATTTTCCAAAATATTCCATGTAAAAAATAGATCATCCCTTTACCTCAGAAACAAGATAACGAAGATACTGCATTATTTCACGGTCCCGAAGATCTTAGTGACCGATAACGAACGCAGTTTTCTGAGTCCGATCATACAGAATTTTATTAAAATATTGGGGGTAAAACACTATCTAACCCCAGTCTATCGTAGCGAGGTGAACGGGCAGGTAGAAAGATTTCACTCGACAATACTAGAAATCTACCGATGCTTGAGGGCAGAGCATAAAGGATTGCGCCTAAAGGAATTACTAAACGTTGCGGTAGACAGGTATAATAATACTTTCCATATCAGAAATTACTTGAATTCCGAACAAGGGTGAATAAAGAGTTGAAGGGTGAGATTGAAAGAAAGCAAAAGGCCAACAACACTAGATTTAACAAAAAGAAAATGAAGCCAGGTACTTATAAAACGGGTGAGGTAGTATACACGGCCTATAAGGGCATTCGTGCAAAGAACAAACCGTTATTCCGAAAAGAAACGGTGGCGAAAAACAATGAAGTAACTATAATTACAACCTCTGGACGTAGAGTCCACAAAAGCCACATTAAAAACACACCAAGTACGTAGCCTGGCCTCCAAACAATTAATATATTAATATTGGGTTTAATTTGAAATGGATTTAAATTAGATAATTAAGTAAAAGGTATTGTAAAATAAGTTAGGAATTATATAATAATATATACACACAAAAAAAAAAAAAAGGCAATGGTTTAGCACACAATAATACAACTTTATGCGAACAAGAAACTTTAAAAGCTGAAGGCAATCTATCAAACACGGCACACATTTTCCTATTGAATACCACACCTACTTGGTGCGATTGAAGAAAATTAAAGCACGAATATAAGATAATTAAGTTTGTAATCACTTACTGATAAGTCTATCCTTTGCAGTTAATCAATGAATTAATAGTACGAATACTTAGGATAAGTAATATGTGAAATAAATCGTATGATTCAATGTTCCCACTAACACATCACAACACTTTTACTTTTACTTGAAACATTTATATTTGCAGACTTGCTTCCCTAGTAGCCACCAATGGCTACCAAGTATTTAGCTACCAATCACCGATCGTCACGATAAAAGAGGGTAAAGGGTGGATCATTGACGGCCACTTCAAATTAGTACACGTGATCAACCTGACGGAGTTCGATAACCTGGTGGAAAAGCTCAATATGACTATAAGTCTGGAGAATTTCAAGAATCCAGAGAAAAGAAATACCATTGACTTTTACCTTAATGAAATCAGTGGGAGGCTAACCCTACTCAAAGGGAAAAGATACCGAAGCGCAAGATCCATCGACTGGATAGGATCCGCCTGGAAGTGGATCGCAGGAAATCCAGACGCAGCGGATTGGAACAAAATCCTTGCGAGTGAGCAGGACATTATCAACAATAACAACCAGCAATACAAAATTAACAAGGGACTTTTTGGTACCATGAAGGCAACCACGGAAAAGATGAACTGGATGATAGACCAGTTTAATAATGAGGTCCATGCGACCAACGTTGGAAGGTACGAGCAAGACATTTTGAACGAGATCTTGATAGTGAAGGACAAGATTGATGAAATGGTACGTGCCTGTCAAATGGCAAAACGGGATCTGATAAATACCAACCTCCTCGACAAGGAAGAAATAGGCAGAATAGTAAGCGAAATCGAAACGTTACCATACGCAAACGAAATTGAAGCTGTTGAATACGGATCCCCGTCCATCTACACGAATGGGTCACTGTTACTTTACGTCCTTTCGATGCCTAAGGTAAAAAACGAGGAGTTCAATTTACTCCTAACGAGGGCACCAATTATCAACGGACTGCAAATCGATATGGATTTCGAGAAGGTATTAGTTAACCAAAGGGAGACATTTGGCATAATTGGAGAATGCCTTTCCATCAACAACCTAGTAATCTGCAACGAGAAATCGTTAGAGAAATTAGAGGAGGACAGCTGTGTAGCCAAGCTTTTAAAAGGCGGACTCACGACATGTACTTTTCGCTCGAACACGAAGGAGGTAATCGAATTTGTAAAAGAGGACACGGTATTCGTAACAAATTTCCACGGCCAGCTGGTATCAAAAAATCATTCGCGAACTCTGAATGGAACTTATGTAATCCAATTGGACAGTGAGGTGATTCAAATAGGAAACAAAACGTTCTCGAGCTTCACGTATTCCCATGTCCAAGTACTTCCACCAGTCCTTGCAAATATCACGGATCGGGTGCGTAAAATTAATCTTGAACATGTGTACGGCACTGTCATTCGAAATATAGAATGACTTGGAAATCTCTCGAACCACGCCACGATGTCTTACCTCATGGACGTCCTCATCATTATCCTGGTAGTGGTCATGGTCTGCACCATATGGCGAAGGATTAACCTAGATCTGAAGCTTCCATCCCTAAACGCCTTCGGTACAAGATCCAATGCTGCGGCTGATAAAGAGCTTGGTCGGGTTCAAGAACTTCCCACGGCACATATGATCTACGGGACGTAGATCTTTGAAGGGGGAGGAGTTAACGCACTGCAACCGGTCGACGGTCAGGTAGCAGTACAGCGAACCCGAAGAGGAGTCGCTGAGTCAACATATTCATGTACAAACCTGTTCTCACGATCTGAGTGCAAATGGGGATCGGATTGCTTGCATGCGCGGCTCACCGGATACCCATCGTGGGACCAACGGTTTCCCAACGGGAAACCTTCTTAGAATAAGTTAGTCTAAGTCTTGACTTGGAATTGTGCGGTAGCATCTTGGCAGTAATAAACATACGTACCGATATATTATAACGATTTAATCCGGTTGTTTCATTTGTAAGTCGAATAGTGGGCGGGCCCTCGGGCCCGTATTTGCGTTTTTTTTATATGTCCTCGGCAGGACATCATTAACTCCCTGTATAATGTTTTTGTTTATACATGTTTATAGTTTCGTTAATAAATGTCAAAATAGGTATGTTTATGTTTAAGTATATGTGTATGTCTATAAGGCTGTTATCGATTTCATTCAATTATGGATGGGTGTGGGCATTGTCTAGTAGGAATGTGCGTTTAGTTACTTCGCAACACGGTGATTGTTTTACGGAGCTGAAGCAGCGCTTATTTTGATGTGGATTTGTCATACGCGGCAGACTTAGGCAAGAAGTCTTGAGCTTTCGGCACGTGAGTGAACGTCTTATGACAATCCGCATTAAGGCAAAATTTGCCAACATAAGCCTAATATGCGCTCATGCCGCCACAGAGGAAAAGGACAACGCTACCAAAGATAGTTTCTACAAGCCTCTCGACCAGACATACGAGCTATGTCCTAAATATGACCTTAAAATAGTGTTGGGCAATTTTAACGCCAAAGTAAGAAAGAAAGTAATGGAGGTTCATAGAGTTGCGCATCCTTGATGGTGTTAACGGAACTATCGTTAACAAAGAGGGTAAGTTACCCTTCTTTGAGCAACTCTCGACCTTCAAAGCTTTTAAGCTCCTATCTTGTGATAACGAATTCACGATGAACTGGCTCAAAACTTTCGTTGAAACTACACAGGCTCCATGGGCAAATGCCGACTTACGACTTCTCGTAAAGAAGGACCTGTTAGAATTCACAAGACCTAAGGGTCGGATTTCGATTCCCGGCCCACATATCCCAAAGGAAAGAATCGAGAGAAACCTACGGCACCTAAATCCCGAACTCCATATTGAGAACTGGGAGGTGCTCGAGGTAGGTGAGCACTCCGAAGCTTTGCTAAACCACAAATCAATGCCTTTGCTGAGGAGGTTCAACAACAAGGTCCGTACTGGAATTACCCGGTGCAAGGTTCGACCCTTTACGGAAAGAACTGAGAGAGGGAGGAAGGCGGTTGATGATCAGATAAGACCGACATGAAAGTAGCACAAATAAATCTACACCACAGCATAGCTGCTAGCGCTAACCTCATCTATCTCTTAGGTGAAAGGAAAATAGATGTTGCCTTGGTGCAAGAGCCATGGATATCACGTGGCAAAATATGTGGGCTTAATCATAAAGATTTAGTAACCTACAGCTTCAAGCCGCTTAATGCGGAGAGTAAGAACAGAACATGCATAGTAGCTAGAAAACATATTAATTTACTACTTCTATCTACCTACAGCAATTTAGACCAGACCGTGGTAATGCTTGAACGGAGGGGGCTCTCCCCACTGATTTTATCAGCCGTTTATATGCCCTACGAAGACGAAGGACCACCAGCTCCAATCACCCACGCCTAAGTCCACAAAGCGGAAGAAGAGATATGCGACATTGTAATGGGATGTGACACTAATGCTCATCATTCACAATGGGGTAGCGGGGACATTAACCCACGAGGTGAGTCAGTTTTCGAATTTATTATTGAAAACAATCTTCTAGTAGCTAATAAAGGGGATGAACCAACATTTATAGTTAGAAATAGGCAGGAGGTTTTAGATTTAACGCTATTCAATAACTCCGACACCCTTACTATCGATAAATGGAGCGTTCTTAATGTGCAATCCTACTCTGACCATAGAATCATCGAATTCATTGTAGGCAACTGCAACAACCCTTCCCAACCACACAGAAATCCAAGAAAAGCTGATTGGGCTCTTTTTAGCAAGGAGATTGAGAAAAGAAAGGATCTTTTACAATGTGGTAATCTTAATTGCCCGAACGACATCCACCTGAAAGCCGAGCAAATAGTCACTGTTTTTAAGGAGGCTTTCGAAGGAGTATGTCCGTTAGTAAAAAGGAAAACTAAATTATCACCTCCATGGTGGAACGGAAAACTGGCCGCAACTAGGAAGGAAACAAGGAGACTTCTTAATACGGCTAACCGAACGAAGCTGGACTGGGATATATACAGAGTCAGAGAAACTTCAAAAACGAAATTCAGAAATCCAAACGACAATCATGGAAAAATTTCTGTGATGAAATAACGGGTACTACGAAAACCGCGAGATTGAGGAAAATTCTTACCAGAGAACCTGTTACTCTGGGATCTCTCAAGGACCCCGAAGGCAATTGGACCAAATCTTGTTCAGATTCCTTGAATCTGGTACTGAAAACGCACTTCCCAGGCTATACCTATAACACCAGGGATACAGACCTTCCTGAAGATTTGATCACAGAGGACAGAATAGAATGGGCCATCCGATCTTTCTCTCCCTATAAATCCCTAGGGCTCGATGGTATTTTTCCTATAATGCTGCAAAGAACTGCCAACACATAATTCCGGTATTAAAGGGACTTTATATTGGCAGTCTCACAAAGGGACATATTCCAAGAACATGGAGAAAAGTGAAGGTTATTTTTATACCGAAGGGTGGAAAGGCAAGTCACACCAACGCAAGTGACTTCAGACCAATAAGCCTCACTTCCTTCATATTGGAAACATTAGAACGGGTGTTGGATATACACATTCGTAGTAGGCTACGCCCGGAAGACTTATCCCCGGCCCAACATGCCTACACTAAAGGCAAAAGTGTGGAAACCGCGCTACACTGTGTTGTAAGTACAATTGAAAAAACTCTGAATGACAAAGAGTTCACCTTGCGGCTTTCATGGACATTGAAGGAGCGTTTAACAATTTCAGAACTGATGCCGTACGCAGGACACTAAGTAAGCATAACATTGAATGTTTCATTATCAACTGGATTGTGAGCATACTCGGAGAAAGATATATAATAACTGAACTTGGTGGCTTTAAGCGAGAAGCCTATGCCTTTAGAGGAACTCCTCAGGGTGGTGTTATATCACCACTGTTCGACTTTGAACTTAAAAGAGAATTTTTCCGGTTATTTTCAGTAAAATTAAAATACGGTTCAAATAAAACCAACTGCTTCTTTAAACGTTATAAAACAGAATAATTTATTTCACATTAACATTAGGTACTTTATATAACAATTATTGTTTATATACAAAAAGAGAGACAGCTGTCACATGCGAAGGTATTATCGACCTTGTTGGATGTTGGTTAGTGTGACGTCATCACGGTCGTTTTATTGGAATCCAACATTCTCCCCCACCGATGAGCGAAGATCATCAAAGAGTTTGCCGGTATTGCTTTGCCCCACTGTGCTTTCATGTAATTTTGCTGCAATTCTCGATGACGTACATATATTAATGCCCATGCGTTTAAATACATGAAAAGAAAAGACTCTTGATTAATTTGCTTACATATGAAAAAACAATAACAAAACAGTAATGCAAACAGAAGGGTAAACAGACATTGGAACAAGACTTCGTTCATTAGCTTTACGCAAGCAACCGTTCTTGCGCTCTCTATGATAACTTTGTTGTTGTCAATTGAAACGATGATGATTGTGCTGCTCGCTGCTGTTGGTGTGTGGATCTTCGTTCGGTGTGCGGTAGCGGTGCATGGCGTAGCAAACAAAAATCTGTCAATCGACTTAAATGTTCAATCGCTGCAATAATCGTTTGGTGGTGGTAGTCGGTGAAGTGCGCGAATTAAATCGAGTGTTTAATATTATGTGAAATTAGTAAAAGACATGTTTTGTGATGTGTTGAAGAGTAGCTCATGTGAGTATTTTTAATTTGATTATTATTAAATTTAAATTTCTTTAAATTATATATGGTTTTTATTTTTTGTGTTGTTTTAGAATTTGCTTTGTGTGTTGTGTCCCTCGGTGGTGTGCATGAGTGTATTTCGTTTTCTGTGGCGTTTGTTTGTAGAGAAACAAATTGGAAGTGGACTGTATTCTATGGACGTGTGGTGCTTGTGTTGGGTTTGGATAGTGTGTGGTGCATGAGAGCGCGACCGTTTTCCGTGTTGGTTTGAGTGATTCTCATTTTATTTATTTTTCTGGGTTGAGTTGTGTTGTGTTGCATTCGGTATGAAGACAGTAGGGTGCATGAGTTTTCATACGGATTTTTGAATTTGAATAAGATTATTATTATTAAATTTATGTGTTGTATGGTGCTGTTGAGGGAAGCAAGTATAGATAAATTTTGGTTTCAGTGTTGTTATTATTTGTTTTATTATTTTTTCAGAGTTGTTTGTTCTGCATCGTTGCACGGAAGGGGGCATAGTTTTGTGATTGGTCTGCGGAATTCTCCTTGCTGTGTTTTGACCTTGACCACTCGTGTTAGTTTGTCTGCTCCAGGGTAGGTTTCAATTACGCGGCCTAAACTCCATTTAGCAGGGGGAAGTCGTTCATCACGGATGAGTACCAAATCGCCCTCCTTTAGCTGCGGTTGTAGTTTTAGCCACTTTGGACGATGTTGGAGGCGACTCAGGTACTCAGTCTGCCACTGCCTCCAGAATGTCTGCAAATGGGCTTGAATAGCAACGCGAGTTTTTGAAAGCAAGAGATTCATTTGGACTGAACCTCCTTCACCCAGTACTCGCAAATAGACGGCTGCGCCGAAAGCCTTCTCCGATGCATCTGAAAAGCCGTGAATTTCTATGTTGCTGTAGTGTTGTGTAGATTGCACCCATCTAGGCAATCGTATCCTGTTAATGGCTTCCAAGTCTTGAAAGTATAGATTCCAGCTCCTTTCCAGCTCTTCGTCGATAGGCTCGTCCCACGTCATCTTCTTTGCCCAAAGCAATTGCAGAAAACATTTTGCTTTTATGAGGCACGGTGAAATCCAGCCCATTGGATCAAAGAGTCTGGCGATGGTGGACAAAATAGACCTTTTGGTGTTCTGTGGATGACTTGGTGGAGAGTATTTGTAACGGAAGCTATCTGTGTTAGGGTGCCAGTGAATCCCTAGCATTTTAAGTTGTCCCGAACCTTCTGAAGGGAATTAAAATGTTGCCTCCCGTTCGTTTAAAGGAACCTCCCTTAAAAGACTCACAGTGTTGGACGCCCACTTGCGTAGATTCAAACCAGCTGCTCCCAGTGTTGTTTTTATTTCCCTTATTTTTATTTCAGCTTCTTCGATGCTGTCCGCTCCAGAAATAAGATCATCCACATACATCTCCTCTCGGATCATCTTCGCTGCTCGTGAAAATTGAGGACGTATCTCTTCTGCCAGAAAGTTTAAGGTGCGGATGGCCAAATATGGAGCAGAAGCTGTGCCGAAAGTGACGGTTTGCAATCTGTAGATTTTAATAGGCTCAGCTGGATCCTTTCGCCACAAAATCAATTGGTAAAAAGAATCTTTACCAGTCACCCAAATTTGACGGTACATTTTCTCGATGTCGGCTGTGAAAATGTACTTATACAATCTCCACCTAAGAACGATGTCGATGATGCTGTTTTGTAGCGCTGGTCCAGTCATAAGCCTATCGTTGAGTGATGTTGCATCCGATGTTTTGAAAGACGCATCGAAAACGACTCTCAACTTTGTCGGTGAACTGCTTTCCTTTATAACGGCGTGATGTGGTAGAAAATAATGTGGAATGTTCTCCAAAATTTGCTCGTTGACTTCGCACATATGACCCATCCGTAAGTACTCTTCAATGCAGTTAACGTAGTCCTTTTGTAAATTTTCGTTTTTTATTAGACGTCCTTCCAGCTGCTTGAATCGTTGAAGAGCTCCTTCTTTAGATCGTCTGAGTACTGGATAAACGCCTCCTTTGAAAGGAAGAGCCACTTCAAACCTGCCATCTGCTAAGCGCTTGACATTGTTCAAAAAGTGTGCCTCGCATGCGACGTTTTCTGGAGTTTCGGGTGCTTGAAACGGTGCTTCTTCTAACTCCCAGAATTTGCGCATATCAGTATCAAGGTTGCATATTTGATGAAAGCTTTTGATAGGCTGTGACTGAGTTGGTCTCACCAATTCTGGCAAGAGAATGTCAGCCAACACATCGCCGCCTAACAACAAATCAACCTTGGCTGGCTTAAAAAATGATGGGTCGGCTAAGCTCAAGCCGTCGAGATGTTTCCAATCAGCAACTGGAACTGTTCGGGCCGGAATATGCCCAGACAGCGACTTATAGACGAGAGCCTGTGCGTTGACTACAAACGTTGAATGATGGGACCCAATCGTAATATCAACGATTTTGTTACATGTGCCGCTGTTGACCATACCTAGCCCGGACACCTCGACAAATGTTGATTTGTGCCTCAAACGCAGTAGTTGAATTGCTGATTCAGTAATAAAAGATGCCTCCGAACCAGAATCCAATAATGCACGAAGTGAAACAACCTCCCCAGACGAACCGCTGACCTTGACAATAGCTGTGGCCAACATCACTTGGGTGTTCGTGTGTGGCACAGAATGGTACGTGTGGACGGATTTGCTGAAACACGGCTGATCTTCATTCGGCAGTTGAACATTCGATGCATCTCGTTGATTCGGAGGATGTCGTTCCGTATTTGGTGGCTTAAAACTCGGAGCATTGGGATTAATGGCAGAGGTAAGACAATTTGCAATTTGTTGTTGAGAATTTGGGTTAAAATTGGATGTATTACAGGGGTGAGAGTGCGACATGTAATTGGTTTGTGGAGACGAATTATGTAATAACGAATGATGGGGCTGCTGACAATAATAACATCTACTGGTACTTGGATAACTTTCAGACAAATGGCTATAAGCTAAACAGTTCCTACACAGACCTAGCTTAGAAATAGCTTGACAACGATCTTTAATACTCATTTTAAGAAAACGGTTACATTTGCGGATGGCATGTTGACCCCTCTCGCACAACTTACAGGCAAATTTGGATTTGGCGGCCTGTGCGTGAAAAGCTTTTCGTTGAAGGACCTTTTTTGATGGATCTAGAGTCGTTTTTTCCTGCTGGTAACAAACAGCCTCGAGAGTACGGAACCTGGATTCGAGAAATTGTTTAAACTCCATTAGCGTCGGTAGCTCCTTGGTGTTTTCCTTTGATCCCAGTTTCTCCTCCCACAGCTGCTGCGTTTTCGGAGGTAATTTTTGTAGCAAAACGTAAATTATTATTACGTCCCAATGTTTAACAGGCACCTTTAAATTATCTAGGCTATGAACTATTTCAGTTGAAGTATCCAGCAATTCCTTGATGGCTTCAGATCGTTCCTGAGTTATTGAAGGTTGGTTAAAGAGACACTTCAACTGTGTATTAACCAGAAAGCGTTGATGATCATACCGGTCTTCTAAAATAGCCCACGCCTTAGCATAATTGCCGTTGGAAATAGGTAAATGTGACAATATTTTATCAGCTTCCCCTGAAATACTTGTTTTCAGATAATGCATTTTTTGTATTTCAGACAACGACGAGTTATGGTGAACAAGGGAAACAAAAAGGTCACGAAAACCCCTCCATGATTCGTAATTGCCTGAAAAAACTGGTACCGGAATGTTTTTCAACTTAATGTCTGAGTTTTGAGTAGACAAAGTGATATTCGGACTTGTTTCTTTGACCTCAACGACCTTCACCTTGTCCATTGCATCTAGCAAAACCGCACGGTAATCGAAATATAATTCACGCATTTTTTCATATGTCTCCTCTATTTGAACACATTTGTCCTCCTCACCATCAGACAGCGCCCCTATGCACTCCTCATAAATCTCTTCTGCTGATTCCATGGATTTCTCCAATAACGACATACGACCAGACAAATAATTAGCAGTACGAGCGTTGGAACCTTTTTTTCCAAAATTGGTGATATCTTTCTCCAGTTGAGCAAGTGCTCTTGCAAGTTTATTTTGTTTCATATCAATGAATTTTGTATTTGCAGATAAACACAAATAAAATGGTAAATGTAAATGCACTTACTTGCGAATTCCTGCAACTTCGGATCTGGTGTTCGCTCAACGATCGTCTCAAGATGATGGCGGCACAAAACAGCACACACAAAAAAGCAGCAAAAATCAGCAAATTTCTCCAAAGATTGAAGTTAATCCAAGATGCAGCACACAAATTGCACACAAAAAAAAAGAAGCAGTTTATAGTAGCAAAAGGCCTACGATGTGTAGTGTCGGGTATATATTTTACTTAAATCAGGCTCGTGGACCAAAATGTTCGACTTTGAACTTAAAAGAGAATTTTTCCGGTTATTTTCAGTAAAATTAAAATACGGTTCAAATAAAACCAACTGCTTCTTTAAACGTTATAAAACAGAATAATTTATTTCACATTAACATTAGGTACTTTATATAACAATTATTGTTTATATACAAAAAGAGAGACAGCTGTCACATGCGAAGGTATTATCGACCTTGTTGGATGTTGGTTAGTGTGACGTCATCACGGTCGTTTTATTGGAATCGAACAACCACTGCTGTGGGTCATAGTTCTAAACGAGGCACTTATACAGCTTAGTAACAGTGGCATTAGAACAACGGCTCATGCCGACGAAGTAGTTTTGTTGGCAACAGGTAAATTCCTTTCAACACTCAGCGAACAAATTGGTGGCGCCTTCAAAACCTTCGATATCTGGACCCGGAACTGCGGTCTGAATTTAAATCCCCAGAAAACCGAACTGGTTATCTTCACAAATAAGAGGAAAATACCACGGCTTGTCGCACCTTCTCTTGGCGTTATACCACTCAGAGTATCTGACAGTGCAAAATATCTGGGAAAAAAAACTAAATGGGAAATTGAACACACACGAGAGAATCAAAAAAGCCTCAGTAGACTTCTACTCATGCAGCAGAATTTTTTGGGAAAACCTTGGGACCATCCCCTAAAATCAAACTGTGGATATACACGGCTATAATAAGACCTATACTGACCTATGGCTGTCTCGGCAACCTGCAAAACCACCTACCTAAAGGCCATTACGAAAGTACAAAGACTAGCGTGTATTGGCACCACAAGTGCGATGAGGACTGCTCCTACTGCAGGCTATCCTCAATCTGCTGCCGCTAGACATCTCTATACAATCTTCAGCCACAATTAGTGCCTTGAGGATAAGCCAGTAAACTGGAGAACGAATGCAACGGGTCACTCCTCGATCCTAAAGAAATATTTTGGCTATGTACCCAACATGGACTACATAACGCCATACCTAGAGTTCACAAGACCTTTCTCAAGCGCCTATCCCAGCAGGGAGTAATGAAGAGAAGGACTCCGAAGTACCTAACGCACAATCCGTAGCCCTCTTTACGGACGGTTCAAAAATGGAAACCGGGGTAGGGTCTGGCGTCTTCTCCGAGTCGCTGGGCATATCAAAATAAATTCGCCTTCCCGACCACAGCAGTGTCTTCCAAGCAGAGGTCATGGCAGTGACAACAGCAGCCCGTCAGTATGTGGTAAGGGCAATACCACCTGAAGGTATTACCTTCACAGCGTGGCAGCAATAAAAGCATTAACTGCGATAGAAATAAAATCAAAACTAGTGAAATGCTGTCGCGAAGAACTCAGGGTTTTTGGCACTCAGCATAAGATATTGCTCTGCTGGGTTCCGGGACATGAAGGCATTCCAGGCAACGAGAAAGCTGACGAATTAGCAAGACTAGGTTCGGCAGCTGTATCAGAACAAGCTGATCGCTCTGTGAAAATCCCGCCTTGCGCACTCAAGCTTCAAGCAGGAAGAAAGGCCACAAGAGAGGCGAACGCTAGATGGACTGCACTAGAAACTTGTCACTTTTTCAATGAAGCCAGAACCGAGAGTCTCATGCGAAAGGATAGAAAATCTCTTTCCACCCTCCTAGGAATTATAACGGGGCACAATACTCTACGGTATCACATGAATAAACTATGCCTGACTGAAGAAGAACTTTGTAGGGGCTGCGGTGATGAGGAAGCTCTTGAGGACACAACCCACTTCCTATGTCACTGCCCAGATCTCTAACACTACAGGCATAGATTCCTAGGGTGACACTTCTTCAACGACCTAGAAGAGCTTTCCAGCACACATATAGACAAGTTAATGGGCTTCATCAAATCCACAGGAAGGTTTGTATGCAACAGCACAGTGAGTACTTAGTCTCAGGGTTATTATGGGTAAGGGACAACCTCTTCCCCCAATGGGCATCACAATGGGTCAGTATTGACCTGAGTGTGGCACGGAGCACTCCACGCCAACCCACGTACCTAACCTAACCTAAGAAAGGAGGACATCTTTGGTAGGACAGTAGGTAAACACAGCCTACACGACACCACGTCTGGTAACGGACTGAGGCTGATTGACTTTGCTTTGGGGCGAAATATCACTGTAGCAAGCACACGGTATCTTCATCTCAATATTCATAAAGGGACATGGTGCTCTCCGGATCAACAAACCGTCAACCAAATTGATCACACTGCGATGCAAGGCACGCTTCCAGTATTGTGGATGTCCGAACCTTCCGAGCGGCCAACAGTGACTCGGACCACTACCTTGTTGTAGCCAAGGTACGAATGCGGATATCCAACACACCTCAACAACGGAATACTGTGAGAAAGTACAATGTCGAAAACCTGCAATCGCAAGAGACCGCCAGAATCCGCAACAACAGCTAGCGCAGAAGACCAGTGGCAGCACTGCCAGAAATCCATCATTAATGCCGCGACTGATGTGCTGTCGCTGTCGACTAGCAAACGCAGAAGAAAAAGAAGCATATAAAACGGCGCTGCAAAATAGGACTAGAGCTGCTCACGAGCTCTACGATCAAAAATAACGGGAAGAACATCGGCTTCTCAGGAAGAAGAAGAAAGAGCACGAGAAGCGCGAGATCGAAGAAATTGAGAGATGCTACTCCAGGAATAAATACCGAAGTTTTACCAAAATGTAAAAAAAACGTGCC
Source organism: Cheilosia variabilis (assembly GCA_951230905.1). NCBI lineage: Eukaryota > Metazoa > Arthropoda > Insecta > Diptera > Syrphidae > Cheilosia > Cheilosia variabilis. The sequence goes on along the minus strand of OX579676.1, from coordinate 95,754,408 downwards.
AGAGCGACAAATCCCGTACAGTAACCTGTAGAGATAACGAAGGAAACCTTGTAGTAGAATCACAGTCGGTGCTGAGAATACGGAAAAACTACTTCTGCAGACTGTATAATAGCGACGAAGACCAAAATCCCGCTGACAGGCAGGGGACAGGAAAGGGGACCGCCTCAACTGCGCCAACTACAGAGGTATCAGTCGCCTTAACATCGCGTACTAGATCTTATCTGCTTGGCCCCTATCAGTGAGGTTTAAGGCCACCGTCAATCAAATTTGCACACTAAGGCAAATCCTTGAAAAAACCCAAGAAGTCCAAATCGGTACTCACTATCTTTTCATCGATGTCAAAGCCGCCTATGACAGTATATATATACCTATAGAGATGAGCTATATAGAGCCATGTCTAGTTTTGGCATCCCTACCAAACTCGTCCGTCTGTGCGGATGCCGATGGAGAAATCTCGCTGCTGCATCAAGGTCGGTAATGACCTAGCTGACACCTTTGATGTCAAAAAAGATTTAGACAAGACGACGCGCTGTCATGTGACTTCTTTAACATCATACTTGAACGAATTGTTCGAAACTCACAAGCCAACATACGAGGTACGATCTTTCAAAAGTCTGTACAATTGCATGCATACGCGGACGATATTGACATAATTAGAAGAACACAGCGAGCTGTCACTTGTGTTTGCAAGTATAGACACAGCAGCGGCTAAAATGGGCTTAGCGGTTAACGAGGGCAAAACCAAGTATATGCTGTCAACAAGAAGGACACCCAACATCGAGGAATCGGGCAGAACGTCACAATAGACAGCTATAACTTTGAGGTTGTAAGGGACTTTGTCTACCTTGGCTCTGCTATAACATCTGAAAAAGACATCTCATCAGAAATCAAACGGAGAATAACTCTTGCCAATCGCTGTTTCTTTGGGCCGAGAAGGCAACTGTGTAGTAGAGCCCTTTGATATTTGTGCGATTGGAATATGTCAAGGCTTCTACACTTTTCTAAGCGTTTTCCATTCACTGGTTAAATCTTATATGAAAACATTAAAAATGCTCGCCCAGATTGATTTCTAAACATTTGTACATAAATAATTACCAAAAAATAGAACAACCCAATGCAATTCGTTTCTTTTCAGTTGAAAAATTTCACGAAAATGTAAACAAACTCCACTAGTTGTCAAACTCAAACGTACTTGTATTGGTAAATCTGAAGCAAATCTAGTAAAAAATCCTGATTCTCAAAAGTGCTGTGAAATCTAAAAAAGATTGTTTTTTTTTTGTAGCAAACGAACATAAAAAGTGCTCTGAGAGCGATGCCACAGCGTATCACATTTTTGTTTCCCCTTTCATACATATTTTGAACTTCTTCTACTAACTTCCACCGGTATTTTCATAGCTTATGTTTTCCACTGAGTCGCTGTCTTTGTTCATTATCGAACAGTTTCTTATTATAGAGATTATTTGCGCTAAATCTTATTTTTTCGACCTTTTATTAACTTATTTTATAAATTCTAAAATACACAAACAATTAATGAATTGTCCAATGCAATTTTTTATGTGTATGTATCTAGTAATGACTGTTTATCTTATTGTTCCAATTAAATTCCTTAATATATAAAATATTTTTTCGCCCTTTTTTATTTTTTTTTAATAAAAATATTGAAAAGGAACTTTTTTTTTTAACTTTCCAAGTGGGAAATTTGTGGGAATTGTAACTAGGTCCAAAAGGGAAAAATTGGAACAAAACCATCTCATTGACATACAACACTGCTTCGTGTATAACTACATATCACTCAACTGTTTTAGAGGGTGAAGATCAAGCTTTAGTTAAATAAATGAATAAATAAATAAATAAATAAGTTGGCGCAACAGGCCTGTAGGGACCCTAGGCCTAGCTTCTCACAACCATCCATTTTTCGGGACGAATGGAAGGGATCTAAAATTGTATGCCGGGTCCAAACGGCTAATTGATAAACTCCTTCATGACAGTTATACTCTCGGATGTTTGTCAGACGTTCGCGAGAGGTGGCGCAGCGGAAAAAAACCATAAGTTGGAAGTTGGGTTTTTTTCGGGATTCGAACCTGGGAGCTCTCGCTTAGAAGTCCAACGCACTAACAACACTTAGCCACTGCTCCTACAAGCTTAAGTTGGTTAAGTAACTAGTTTAGGTGGCGCCTCGATGGTGGCGGTTGCATTGGTGTCAGCGCTGGCAGCTGGTATATTTTTTAAAGGGAAAGCCACCCAAGTGGAACTGTAATAAAAAAAAACAGAGTGTGGATAAGGGGTGGGTTTTGTAATCTATCCTTTCTCTCCCTTTTTGGTTCGATTTCCTATGAATGAGATGAGCAGGTACCTACTTTGTGTGTAGTTGGATGTGCATTTCTTTTTCTTTGGAAGAATTTTTGCGTTTACGATTTACGAGATTCTTCAATTCTGCTCAAAGCACAGATGAATTGCAAATTGGATTCCCTTCTTCTATAGACAAATGATTGATTTACCTGGGCTCTCATCGCGTAACTTTTAAGACGATCATCGTCCAAACGATTGTATTAAACGACGTCGTCAAAAGTTTGCTTCGTGTATCATCACAATCGCATCGTTCGGTCGTGTCGTTCATCGTTTTTATTTAAAACAGTTTGAGCATGACTGTAAACAAATTCTGACACCTAAAAAAATTAAAAATGTATGGAAATTGTTTTTTTTTTTTTTTTGAATCTGTTTATTTTTCTTCGTTGCCATTGATTGACATGGAATTGGGCATTTAATGCAAAAATATAAATGATAGAAATACGGTAGTAGAATCTTTATTGCTAAGGGGCGAATTCTAAAAAAAATCAATGAATGCAATTTAATTAATAATTGCATTTTTTTCTGATTGCATTAAAAATGTATGAAATTATGGAACAAATAAATGAAATTCATTTCATACCCCAAAAAAGTGCAATTACCATTTTTTTTTTTTGCAAAGAGTGCATTCTTTTACAATTTGGATGAGAGTGAGTCGCCTCCAAAGAGAGCTTACTTATGAGTCTTTCTTTAATTATTTTTTTATACTTCTCTCAGGCCAATTAAAACTGAAAAATGCACCAAAAACGATGAAACGATTGTAAAATAGCAATCGTTCAATCGCTATCGTTCAATCGTCTGTATTTGACAGTTCAATGAGTTATACGAAGCATTAGTGAATCGTCCAAAACGACGTCGTCCAGACGATTCAACCATTTTAGTGATACACGAAGCAATACAATCGTCGAAACGACGTCGTTAGACGATCGTCGTCTTACGCGATGGGAGCCCTGATTTACTCGGTTTATTTAATTGGTTACGGTGATCGGATCTTATAGGTATTTAAAAAAAAAACCTCATGTGCGAAATGTATGCTTTAAGTTACGAACTTTTTTTTAAATAATTAGATAAAGGCTGTTAAAAAATTACGATGAAGTTTTCATAATGTAAGCCGCACTGGTGGGCAGGTCTTCATTTCTGAAAGTTTTTAAATTGATATTAACGTTTTTTATCTCTCTTCCAACGTTATTTTTCACACTTCTTTATTTGAATAAAGACTCGTTCTAATATACTTCAATTACTGAATTCAAATAATGATTCCAAAAAACCGGACAATTTCCCGAATAAGTGTCACCGGCCAACCGCATATTATAAATGTTTTGTATATTAGTGCATTTTTATATGGGGCCATAAATCTTAAAATCGAAAAAAAATGTCAACTGAACTTTATAGGATTTCTATAATTTTTTTTTTGGTTTTCGAAAGAATTGTGAAAACAGGTAGCAGAAGCAAAATAATAATAATGAATGCAGGTAGATTTTGGTTACTTACTTACTTACTTAGGTGGCGCTACAGTCCGGGGTGGACCTGGGCCTCAACCAAAACGCCTCTCCAGTTAGCGCGATCTTTGGCTAGCTGCCTCCAGTTGCGCACTCCAAGTTGGTTGAGGTCCCCTTCCACTTGCGCGCGCCACCTAAGGCGAGGTCTTCCTCTACTGCGTTGTCCCTCCGGGTTGGAGTCGAGTACTCTTCGGGCCGGAGCGCTGGTGTCCATTCGCTCTACATGTCCTAGCCATCTTAGTCGACTGATGCACACTTTTCTGACCAGGTCGATGTCGCTGTACAGCTCGTAGAGTTCGCTGTTAAATCTCCTCCTCCAAAGCCCGTCAACGCAAACGGGACCGAAAATCAGTCGAAGAATTTTTCGTTCAAAACGACCAAGGTGATCTTCATCCGCCTTTGATAGTGTCCATGATTCTGCGCCATAGAGTAGGACTGGGATGATGAGGGTCTTATATAGAATCTCCTTAGTGGTTCTTGACAAGGCCTTACTTCTCAATTGCCTTCTAAGGCCATAGAAACAGCGGTTGGCAAGTGTAATTCTTCGCTTGATTTCTGATGTGATGTCGTTGTCAGAATTTATAGCGGAGCCGAGGTAGACAAAGTCCCTAACTACCTCAAAATTATAGCTGTCTGTCGTGACGCTCTGACCGATTCGTCGATGTTGTGTGTCCCTTCTTGTTGACAGCATATATTTTGTTTTGCCCTCATTCACCACTAAACCCATTTTTGCCGCTTCTGTACTGATACTTGCAAACGCACCAGTGACAGCTCGCTGTGTTCTGCCAATGATGTCGATGTCGTCAGCGTATGCAAGTAGTTGCACGGACTTCTGGAAGATTGTGCCTCTGGTGTTGGCTTGTGAGTTTCGCACAATCTTCTCAAGAATGATGTTGAAGAAGTCACACGACAGCGCGTCACCTTGTCTAAATCCTTTTTTGACATCAAAGGTCTCGGTCAGATTGTTTCCGACCTTTATGGAGCAGCGAGCGTTCTGCATTGTCATTCTGCACAATCGGACGAGTTTGGCAGGGATGTCAAAGCTAGACATGGCTCTATATAGCTCGTCTCTATAGATGCTGTCGTATGCGGCCTTAAAATCGATGAAAAGATGGTGAGTATCGATCTGGACTTCTTGGGTTTTCTCCAGGATCTGCCGTAGTGTGAATATTTGGTCGGTTGTGGACTTACCGGGCCTAAAACCGCACTGGTAGGGACCAATCACATCGTTGACAAAAGGTTTCAGGCGTTCACACAGTATGGCAGACAGGATCTTGTATGCGATGTTAAGAAGACTGATACCTCTATAGTTGGCGCAGTTTAGAGGGTCTCCTTTCTTGTGGATCGGGTAAACGATACTCAGGTTCCATTCATCAGGCATACTTTCCTCCGACCTAATCTTGGAAATGAGCTGGTGTATGCTCTCTGCCAAGTCATCTCCCGCTGCTTTAAAAAGCTCGGCAGTCAAGCCATCTGGACCAGCAGCCTTGTTGGTCTTAAGCTTGGATATTGCTATCCTCACTTCGTTTTGGTCGGGTGGACGGAAGTCTTGGCTTTCATCGTCTAAGTTGAATGGTTCGTTCTGCCTGACAGCGGAATTTGGGTCGTCCTCGCCGTTTAACAGTTTGCAGAAATGGTTTTTCCATATCCTCAGTACCGACTGTGACTCTACCACAAGGTTTCCTTGTTCGTCTCTACAGGTCTCTGTTCGGGTCTTGTTGCGATGACACGTTCTTTTTACCCTTTGGTAAAACTTCCGAACATTGTTCCTGGAGTAGCACCTCTCTATTTCCTCGATCGCGCGCTTCTCATGCTCTTTCTTTTTCTTCCGGAGAAGCCGATGTTCTTCCCTCCTCTTTTGCTCGTAGAGCTCACGAGCTGCTCTCGTCCTTCTGTGCAGCGCCGCTTTGTATGCGATTTGTTTTGCTGCATGTGCTTGCCGGCATTCTTCATCAAACCAGGGGTTTCGCGAGGGTGGTCGTGTGAAACCCAGCACATCGGTTGCGGCGTTTCTGATGGCTTCTTGGCATCTATGCCACTGGTCTTCAGCACTTGATGCTGGCTGCATAGGACTTCTCGAGAGGTTGAGGGATACGCGATCGGCAAAGGTTCTGGCGGTTTGTTGCGATTGTAGCCGTTCAACGTTAAATCTCCTCACAGTATTTCCTCGTTGTTGTGGCGTTTGAGATACCCGCATACGTACCTTGGCTACAACAAGGTAGTGGTCCGAGTCTATGTTGGCCGCTCGGAAAGTTCGGACATCTAGAACACTGGAGGAGTGCCTTACGTCGATCGCAACATGATCAATTTGGTTGACGGTTTGATGATCTGGCGACCGCCATGTTCCTTTGTGGATATTGAGGTGAGGAAACCGTGTGCTAGCTATAGTAACATTACGCCCCGCTGCGAAGTCAATTAGCCTAAGTCCGTTCCCGGACGTGGTGTCGTGTAGGCTGTGCTTCCCGATTGTGCTACCAAAGATGTCCTCCTTTCCTATTTTGGCGTTAAAGTCACCTAAGACAATCTTAACGTCATACTTAGGACATTGCTCATACGTTTTGTCGAGGAGCTCGTAGAAACACTCTTTGGCAGCATCGTCTTTTTCTTCTGTGGGGGCGTGAGCGCATATTAGGCTGATGTTGGCGAATTTAGCCTTGATGCGGATTGTTGTAAGGCGTTCACTAACGTGTCGAAAGCTCAAGACTTCTTGCCTAAGTCTGCCGCTTACAACAAATCCGCATCCAAATAGACGCTGCTTTTGTTCCCTATAGCAATCACCGTAGTAAATGTCACAGGTTTTCATCCTTCTTTTGCCCGGCCCATCCCACCGCACTTCCTGGATGGCGGTGATATCTGCTTTGTAGCAGTCTAGGGCCTCCGCTAATTGTTCGGCTGCACGCGGCCAGTTCAGGGTGCGAACATTCCACGTGCAGATACGAACGTCGTTGTCCTTTTTCCGTTTTCCAGGGTCGTCAACAGTGAATCCGTCCTTATCCGAGGCTTTTGGTTGCTTCGCAACAGTTTTCTTTTTCCGTGGTTGGGTAGTTAACCCCACGCACAACCCCCAACTTGGAGGACCAGGCCCTAGCTTGACCCTAGGACAGCGGGTCGGATATTCCGTTGTCAGTAACCCACTTCGGGGATATGAGTGCTGCCGTCCGCCACCATCTCTATTTCAGCACCCTGACTAGTGCTGAAAATTCCTTACTGACCTTAGCTGCAAATACGTCAGAGTAGCTCACGTAAGGTATCTGCCATCTTGACTGTTGGCACCACCGTTGATCCAACCATTCGCTGTATGTCCTCTTTCCGAGGGGCTCATGTAAGACCTCTGAGACTCGATCAGGCAGTCATTCCGACAGAGCATTATAGTGTTGCTATTTTCTTCGTGCTCAACACTCGCGCTTATAAGTTTAGCAAGTCAAATCCGGGTGGACAAGACCAGTATCCGGTGGCTACCACGGGGAGGTAAAATAAGCACAATTGATGTGTATGAAAACAGTTGCAACAGCTGGGCATCGCCAAGTTGATGCCAATCAGTGTCTACCCTATTCATACAACACCCAACCACTTTTGGTTAGTTTTATTTAATTTTTTGCAGTTTTGGCTAATAAAATAGGCTATTGTGTTGGTTTCTCTTTTTAATTTGGGCCATTCTTTATTTTATTTACAACCCTATCCGTAATTTTTCTTCGTATTATTGATATCAATGAGGACCTTATTTAGGTTTTTCCACATTACCAAGCCAGTCTTATTTTTCAAATAATCCAATGAGTCGGTAATATTTGAAGTGCATAAAAACCTGATTTCATTTATACTGTTTCCGTATAACTGACAAAAACTGGCAATTACTTACCTATTCAATAAAATATTTACAGCCTACCTATCTATTTTCTGCGAGAGTATGTTATACCTAAGTATTTTATTTTGAGCTTAATTTGAATAACTCGATAGAATTAAAAGAAAATGATACGATAGAAGAATTATAACGCAGTAGGAGTGTGTGCATATATGAATTTAATGAAAAAAAAAATTAAAACGAATTCAAAAAGAATACCAAAATAATTATTAAAAAAAAATTTCATACTTACTTTGTGCCACAGTTTGTCATATCTTATAAATCTAATATAAGTACCGAATTTTATTGTTTTTTTCTTTATTGCACGTATGAAATTTGTTTGTTAAATTTACCAAAATGCTGATGATTTTGCGAAGAAATTTATCAATTTTTTTTTTTTTTAATGAACACGCGCTAAAGAGGTTGTGACTACTCTTATGGTGTAGTTTGAAGTACACAGCGCGGGCGTTAAGGAAATTGGGATGGAGAAGATAGGAGATTCCGATGCACATTGGTCTTAAATGTCTGCAAATTGCACTGAGGGGGAAAGACCGAGCTGGGCAAGGCATTCCACATTCGTGTTGTACGGCTTATGAAGGAATCTCTATATTTCATAGTACGACCGAAAGTAGGCTGAAGGGTAAACTGATGGGCATTCCTGGCTTGGCGAGTATTGCGGTTGAATTGTTGAAGAGGTGGAATGCAGCTGGCGATTTCACTTGAGCACTGTTTATAGAAATAGCGATAAAACAATGAAAGACATGTTACATTTCTGCGATGTTCGAGCGAATTTATAGAATTCGCTATATTTGTGTCTCCAATGAGTTTTAAAGCACGACTCTGTATCCTATCCAGCAGGTGCAGTGAGGTCTTAGGCGCACCAGACCAGATATGAGAGTTATACTCAAGTTTGGGACGAATGAACGCCTTGTATATGGCAGCGAGATCAGAAGGGGTGAAATATTTCTTGCACCGTTTGAGGAAACCTAGACATTTCGCAGCGTTCTTGGCGACTTCGTGTATGTGGTCGTTCCAACGAAGTTTGTCATGGACACACATACCGAGAATGGAAAGTCTTTCGGTTTCGACGATGCAAGTGCCATTCATGGATAATGGCTGAAGATTCTGGTTTCGCTTTAATGACAGCATTGTGCTTTGGAAGCATTAAATTCCACTCTATTGGCTAAACCCCATTTTATAATGCTGTCGAGATCGGAATTTAATGAGCTTAACATACGTTGTCGTTCCAGTTCTACGGCCGAAGAGCAGGGACGTGAGTCTTGGAATGAATATGAGAAGCTGAGGGTGCTGTCATCAGCGAACGAGTGGATTGGATTAGAGGTTGCAGATAGGAGATCATTTATGAAAATGAGAAAGAGAGTCGGAGACAAAACGGAGCCTTGGGGAACACCAGCATTTATATGGTGAATTTCAGACTTGAAGCCATCCAATACAACTTGAATTGACCGGCCAGAGAGGTAGTTTCTAATCCATTGAAGAAGAGACGCATCGATCCCATATGCACGCATTTTCGATAAAAGAGCTTGGTGCCAAACTCTGTCAAATGCCTTTGAAATATCAAGCGCAACAATCTTCGTTTCACCAGGGTGATGTAGAGATTGGTTCCACTTTTCGGTAAGATAAGCCATCAAATCACCAGTGGATCTTTTGCCACGGAAACCGTACTGTCGGTCATTAATGAGTTTTCGTGATTCAAGATATTTCATGAGCTGACGATTTATCAGCGTTTCCATGACCTTAGAAAGAATGGATGTAAGTGCTATAGGTCGATAGTTGGTGGGAGAAGAAGATTCGCCTTTTTTGGGGACGGGCTCGACAAATGCTGTTTTCCATCTTCTCGGGAAGAGTCCAGAAGAATAGGATAGATGGAAAAGCTTACGCAGTGGTTTTGCCAGCGTGGAAGAACACCTCTTCAGAACAATTGGGGAAATACAATCTGGACCAGCGGATTTATTTATGTTGAGATCATTAAGTACTCTTGCCACTGTACGAGTGCGAAAATGGATTTGTCCCATGGTGTATTCGACGCTCTCAAGTACAGGTAGAGGCAAAGCGCAATCTGGGAGCATTGAGCTGGCTGCAAAATGTGCAGCAAGCAGATTCGCTTTGTCTAAAGAGTTGACAGCTGGAATGTCATTGTAAATGAGCGTTGGGATCGAAGATGTGGCCGAATTCTTTATATTTTTTACAAAAGACCAAAAGTTTTTACTACCCTTGTGACATTGTAGTATTTTTTGCCTCAACTTTTGGTCATACGAGAATTTAACACGGTTGATAGTGGTATTGCAGTCATTTCTGGCTCGCTTTGACCTTTATCTTGTTTGTCATCTTGTCAAATCAACAGCAAATATTGTTGATATTACAGTAGTAATCTGTCAGTACTACAGTTGTCTTTTGTTGAATCTATAAGAATATTGCTGGTTATATAGAATTAATATCTCAGTTCCATAACTTCAATTTGTTGATTCAACAAATAAACTATTCAATTGATACAATGTCGATTTATTAAATTGAAAATTCTGTTTTGTTGATCTGACAAAGTAGTTTTGTAGTAAATGTTTTATCCGTTTGACAAAATATCGTTCAAATTGATAAAACTTAAGTTGTATTGATAAATTTCATTTATCATTACAATCATTTTTTCTCAGTTTACAAAACTAATTTTGATGAAATTTTACAATCGAATTTTGTCAATATTACCAGGTATTTTATTTTCAGTGTAGGTATATGAGGATTAAAAACAATCTGATGAAAGATCATTAGCCCATCCACCCTAAAATTTACACGACCAAGGCCACCTGTAAATCAAGGCCGTCAATTTGATCTCCTTTCGTATATTTAGAAAGTGACAGTAACATCAGCAATTTTGGTTTATTAATTGTAGATATTATATCATTAAATTGTTGGTCGTGAAATCATAGCTAACAGAAATACGACAAAAATATTAACTTGAAATAAATTCCATTTGCATTCAAATATCTACAAGAATGAATTTTCAAATCTAAAATAAAAGATCGACCGTCATCTCATCATAAAAAGGAACGCGAACAAAATCGTTTTCTTTCATAAGTGCATATATCCAGATTTGCCTTTCATACGATCGAAATTCCAAATCAGAAATTTGTCATCATTTCTTTTTCGAAGAAACTACTTATGGTTGAAATAACAAGACCTCATTGCGCGAGTAACAGAGAAAAGAAGCCCAAATGATGTTTTTATCCCTTTATTTGCTACCAACCGACCAGCCACCACCACCAACCAAATGCTTCGGTTCACTAATCACAAGTGTGATTATTCCTCTCTATTTGGGTTCTACAAGAAACTAAGCACGACAGCAACGCCATCCGACGGGTTGTCTGGCCAAGAAAATTTTCGTGTTGATGATAGTACTATAGTCTTTATATACAATGGTTGGGTGCAACTCATCCCCAGCACCTAGCGACATCTATGTACATCTCATTTCTGGAACTGGACACGTACCTTCTCACGGCTCGGGTGCAACTCATCCCCGGACAACCAATCCCAAACCCAATTTCGCACCTAGTGCCATCTACATCTCAACTCATAACTCATGCAAAAACAAAACACAGACAAAATAACCCTTGATTACACATCCACGAGTATTACTTCGCCTGTGATATCACTATCTGTTGCTGGCTACGTTGTGCATGTTCGAACACGAATCATGACAGCTACACTGTACCTGTACCCAGAAGGCTAAGCTCAGGCTACTGGAGGGGTCACAGGTGGCGGATAGTGAACGGCCTGTAGATATGCAGGTTAGCTGTGAATAACCAATAAACAGTCCCCGACCAAGAGCGGCAGAAAAGGAGGGCGCGGCTGAAAAGGCCACAGAAACCCCTAAGAACTTTCTGCGACAAGACGAATTGGCACCGTCTTCAACTATGTGCTTACCCACCTCCTAGCCCTCGGGTCAAGAGGGGGCACCATGGAAATAGGTAACCAACGGAACGGAACCGCCTTTCTAGGCATTACGACTGAGCCCAGTAAGGTCGTAATTATGGTATACTGGAAACAACGTTTTGAATTGACTGGCATATGGGCTGACGTTTGCAGTATTCTGTTACCTGAATAAACAAGAGTGAAATCCTGTTGAAATGGCTTCCAGGCTAATGCTGCAAACGCCCCCGTCCCGTTAAAACCCTGGCAGGCCTCAAAGTACGTTCAATGTTCCGTCACCATTAAGTTGGTGGTGTAGGTCCAGATGGAACATTCCTGGTTAGCACCGATCTGGCTCTGGCACATAACCCCATAAGGGCCTGTGTCAACCCTTGCGTGGCCTCACTGCATGCAAAGATAACCACGGGATCGCTAGGTGACTACACACCCGAGCATTGATAGCGGCTTTGAGTGGGGACCCAAATGAAATGAATACAACCAAACAAAACCAACAAAACCAGGAGAACGAGTTCAACGGAGAGAACCCATTCCGGAAGAGCTCGATGGTGAGAAGATCTCCGGCTAAGCAGCCGCCAACGCCCCAGAGGAGTCCTGATGGAGAAGCAACGCCAACGTGGATGGCGCTGGATCCAAATAACCAACCCTCGGTGTTTCAAAAACTAGGGGAACAAATAAAAGCCCTAGTGGAAATGATGGATGATGGGAAAATGCGATCAATTCACCAACCAATGCGGGATGCATAAGAAAGCATCAAAACACTTTATGAGCTCTTGGTAAACGAGACCAATGAAAACAAGCCCAAAGAAGTTAGCAGAAAAAACAACGCCTCTCAAACATCTCCATGGCTGAGGGTGATTTCTGGGCCCAAACGAAGGCCGGAGTCTATAGAGTCGCCGAACTCGAAACGCCGGCTAAAGTCGCCGCACAAAGACGAAGCAAAGAAGACATCACGTGGTGAAGTGGGACCCCAAAAACAAAACAACGCCGGAAACAGCAAGAAAGCCCATCCCAAAAAGCCCGCCAAGCCGACAGTAAATAAGCAGACCGCAAACGGCCAATTAGCTGGTAGGATGGAAAGCAAAGGACAGGTTAAGAGCGACAGCAACTGGTTGAAAGTCTCAAAGAAGAAGCCAAGCAGATTGCCGTATTCGTGGTCGAAAGGCCCCCATTAAATGCTTCAGGTGCCTGGAGTTTGGCCATACGGCGCGTCAATGCAAAAACGAGCATGACCGATCCAAGCAGTGCAGAAAATGTGGAGAAGAAGGTCACATAGCCAAGGAATGCAAAAAGGATGCATTATGCTTCTGGTGTAAGATGGTTACGCCAGAAAATGCTGGACACGTAGCTGGTAGCAGCAAGTGCCCGGTACACAAGAAGGCACTGGCCAAATTAATATAATGAACGTGGTCCAGATAAACCTAAATCACTGCGCAGCTGCGCAGGACCTTCTGGCGCAAACAGTAAGGGAGAAAAGAATCGACGTTGCCCTTATAAGTGAACCGTATAAACACATAGACGGAAGCAGCTGGACAGATGACAACACCAAAAAGGCCGCGATATGGACCTGTGGGAACCATGCTCTGCAGTCAGTATGCCATCGGGGAAACCACTTCGTAGCTGTTAAGATAAAAGGGATACATTTTTATAGTTGCTATGCGCCTCCCAGTTTACCGCTGGCTGACTATATGAAGCTGTTGGACGAAATTGTAACTGACGCGCGAGGGAAACACCCAGTTATCATTGCTGGGGATTTCAACGCTTGGGCTACTGATTGGGGAAGTAGAACCACAGACGCAAGGGGGAGAGCTCTCCTTGAATCCTTCGCAGGACTGGATATAAGTCTGGCCAACGAAGGTGCAAAAAATACGTTCCGGAAGGCAGGCAGAGGGTCAATCATTGACATCACATATATAAGCAACTCACTCCTGCGGAAAACCAAATGGCGAGTCAGTGAAGAATACACCCATAGTGATCACCAGGCTATCATATTTAATGTCGGCAAAGAGAAACGCAGACTGTGCCCCACCCTTACAGGGCCAAAGTGGAAGGACACGCTGCTCGACGAAGATATGTTCAAGGAAATGCTAAACACCAGCACCACACGAAACAGTGGATCAGCCGAAGTCCTCTCTCACCAGCTAATCCAGACCATCACCGCAGCGTGCGACGCATCAATGCCCAGAAGGTCTGTCAGTAAAAGAGGCGAGCCCTGCTACTGGTGGGACGAGATAAAACGGCTCAGAACGAAGTGCCTACAAGCAAGAAGAAGATCTCAGAGAAGCAGAGGAAGACACGATTTCCAAGAACGGCTAACCAATTTTAAATTGGCGAGACGGGAACTGAAAAGAGCCATTAAAGAGAGTAAGTCAAAGAGTTTTAGACGGCTCTGCGACGAGGCTGACCTAGACCCATGGGGCTTAGCGTACAGAGTGGTGATGAAGAAGCTTAAAAGTAACAGGTGCCCACAACTAACCTGTCCTACGATGCTTAAAACCATAGTAGAGCATTTATTCCCGCATAGACCAACTACTATGGTAACCATCATAAGGGAAATCAACGTGGAAGACATCCCGGCCATCACAGCGGACGAACTTCTTGTGGCATGCAAAAAAATTGGAGACACCAAAACACCTGGACCGGACGGCATCCCGAATAAGGCATTAAAGATTGCTATTAAGACGAGACCGGACATCTTTTTAGCGACGATGCAAAGGTGCCTAGAGGAGGGGGTTTTCCCTACGCCGTGGAAATTGCAACACTTAGTTCTGTTTCCAAAGGGCAATAAACCACCTGGAGATCCATCATCGTACCGCCCAGTATGTCTACTGGATACTCTAGGTAAGATACTAGAGCGTATTATATACGACAGACTGCTTGCGATAGCGGAGGAAAATAGAGCGCTGTCAGATCGCCAGTACGGCTTCAGAAAATCTTGTTCTACCATCGACGCAATAAAGGCGGTAGTAGACATAGCAACTGATGCAATAAAAGGTGAAAGATGGAGAGGGGGAACAAAAAGATACTGCGCAGTAGTAACGCTCGACGTAAAAAACGCGTTCAATTCTGCGAGCTGGGCATCTATTAGGAGAGCCCTGGCCAGGATGGTTACACCATACTAACTTCTGAGGATAGTCACGGACTACTTCAGTAACAGGAGGTTAAGATATCACACTGACGATGGTGCCAAGCACTACAGTGTTTCCGCGGGAGTCCCGCAGGGGTCGGTCCTTGGACCTCTCCTATGGAACATTATGTACGACGGAGTTCTGCGACTAACCCTGCCGGAAGGAGTCAAGGTTATTGGCTTCGCTGACGATATAGCAGTGGTTACAGTACCCAAGCACATACACGAGGCAGAGTCTGCCACGGACGAGGCTGTTGTAAGGATAAAGGAATGGCTGGAGTCTACGGGCTTTGAACTAGCTGCACACAAGACTGAAGCTGTACTTATAACTAGCCGCAAGGTGGTGGAATACGCGAATTTCCGCGTTGGAAACGAGACAATTAGGTCCAAAGAGTCCATTAGGTACCTTGGAGTCATGATCGACAGCCGGCTGCGCTTCAAAGCCCACGTCGAGTACTCTAGCAAGAAAGCATCGCTGATGCAGGCGGCACTCTCTCGAATGCTACCGAATATCGGTGGACCAGGATACGCCAGAAGGATCCTGCTGTCCAAAGTGGTCAGCTCGGTACTTTTATACGCGGCTCCCATATGGGCGGGAGCACTGGTGACAAATGAGTGTAGGAGAGAGTAATCATCAGCTTACAGGCTCAGTGCAATCAGAGTGATCAGCGGTTTCCGTACTATCTCCGATGATGCAGCTTGCGTTCTGGCCGGAATGATTCCCATAGACATTCTCGCGGATGAGATGAAGAGGGTGTACCTAAAGCGACCCTCGAACTCGCAAGAGGCAAAGAGGATCAAAGCAGAAGAAAGAGCAACGTCAGAAACGCTGTGGCAATACAGGTGGGACCGCTCCACAAAAGGCAGGTGGACCCACAAGCTCATTCCCATCAGTGAAACATGGACAACGAGATCATGGGGGAACTGTAACTACCACATCACACAGTTCCTGTCCGGGCACGGCGGCTACCGCAAATACCTCCATAGGTTTGGACACGATAGTTCGCCCCTGTGTCCAGAATGTCCAAATGAGGAAGAGGATGCGTTGCATGCAGTGTTCTACTGCGGACGCTTTACAGAAAATAGAGTAAATCTGCCAACTCCAGAAAACCTCATAAGTCACATGACGCAGTCGGAGGACAAATGGATAGAGACCTGTTCATTTATACTACGCGTGCAGTACGCGCTGCGAAGAGCAGAAGCCCTTAGAAGAGCTCAAGAGGCGGATTTGGAGAATAGAGCATAATTGCTAACCAGCCCCGCGAAGTAATACCTAACGGCAGTCCCGCGGGGAGAGTGAAGGACGTAGTGGTGTGGATTAGTACGTAGGCGCACTCCTGGCATCGAACATTCGGGTGTTGCGAATCGTGCATGTTGGTAGCACGGGCTACCGCATCTTTAGAAGATTACCACATCCATTGGCGCAACCAAGAAAAAAAAAAAAAAAAAACACTGTACGTGTACACTCTCCACTTGCACATACCTATGACGGCAAAAACAAAACAACTCTTTCCTACCCAGTCTACAAGAAAAAAAAAGAAATTCCATTTCTACACACTCCCGTTGTAAAAAAGAGGGAAAACACTGTGCTCGTTCGGCCAAAAACCCCCGCTATATTGCTTTTACTTGCACTATGTATAAATACCCGTATTGAGTATTAAACTTGCGCTTATCAACACCCGGACCTTAAAACCCTGAGGTAAACCCAGCCAACGATGCATACTACGAGTATGAATCCGAGAAGACAGCCACAATTTATGTTTAATAGATCTAAGAAAACAAACATTGTATACCGTTGGTCCCCTGTTGTTGAGCTAACACATTTAAATATTAATTATTCACCATCATTTGTTACCTACTTTAAGTCAAATTGTACATACCAAAAGATCAATAAAAGCAAATGCAAATGTAAACTTGCGCACACTTACTTTTTCTTGCTCATGTTAATAAAGGGTGATTTTTTAGCTGGTTTGGTTTTGGCAACACTGGTTTTGACAGCTGACGTGTGTTTAGTACCTTGTGTCACTGTCAAACAGCTTCAGTTTGGTTTGCAATTTAACCATGGATCGTCTTACAAATGAACAACGCTTGCAAATTATTGAATTTTACTATCAAAATTCGTGCTCGGTTCGAAATGTTCATCGCGCGCTGCTTCCATTTTATGATCGGCATTCTCGACCTTCTGAGCAGTCTATTCGGAAGATTGTGACCAAATTTCGCACCAAATTTACTTTGTTGGACATTAAACCACCAACACGTTTACGTACTGTGCGTAGTGAAGAAAATATTGCGGCCGTATCAGCTAGTGTGACAGAAGACCGCGAAATGTCGATTCGGCGCCGTTCCCAGCAGTTAGGCCTTTGTTACAGCACTACGTGGAAAATTTTGCGGAAGGATTTGGGCGTAAAGCCTTTTAAGATACAGCTGGTGCAAGAACTAAAGCCAGCCGACCTACCACAACACCGAATTTTTGGTGAATGGGCTCTTGGAACGCTGGCCGAGGATCCGCTTTTTTATCGAAAGATTGTGTTCAGCGATGAGGCTCATTTTTGGTTGAATGGGTACGTAAATAAGCAAAATTGCCGCATTTGGAGTGAAGATCAGCCAGAAGCATTGCAACAGCTACCAATGCATCCCGAAAAAGCCACTGTTTGGTGCGGTTTATGGGCCGGCGGCATTATTGGGCCATATTTCTTCAAAGATGATGCGAATCGCAGCGTTACTGTCAATGGTGAACGCTACCGAGCGATGATAACAAACTTTTTTTTGCCCGAAATGGAAGTTCTTGACTTGCATGATATGTGGTTTCAACAAGACGGTGCCACATGCCACACAGCACGCGAAACAATGGCGCAATTGCGAGGCGAGTTTGGTGAACAGTTAATTTCACGTTTCGGGCCGGTCAATTGGCCGCCTAGATCGTGCGATTTGACACCATTAGATTATTTTTTGTGGGGGTATGCCAAGGCTAATGTGTATAGGGACAAGCCCGCTTCGATTGACGCACTGGAAGCCAACATCCATGCATTCATTCGTGAGATACCGGCCGATATGTGTGAAAGAGTATGCCAAAATTGGACTCAGCGGATGGGCTACCTGAGACGCAGCCGCGGTCAACATTTGCATGAAATTATCTTTAAACATTAAATTGCAAGGTTAAAACTATCGATTCAAATAAATATTTCATTAATTTTTTCGAATTTTTTGTGTTTTTTTTTTTAAACAAAGTTCTAAACCTCTTAAAAAATCACCCTTTATAAAGAGAATTTAAATTCAATACCAAGGATAAAATATTATCAGTTGCGCTTTTCACTCAAAGAATGATTAAGCACAAGTGCACTTACGTATGGCAGTAGCAACTCTCTAAACTCGGCAGGCTTACCTCTCAATTGTTTTAAATACCAAAATTTACAATTAAAGCAATTTCCACGCAAATTAAAAATTATGGCACAAGCCCACGAACTTAACCTTTTAAAGTGAAGGCAGAAGTGAAGACTTGAACAATTACGTGCATATTTTTTGAGTCGTTAGGAAATTTTTATTGTGCAGACATTTTTATTTTTAGAAACTTCTGATTCGCCAAAGCGAAAAATAGACACTTCGACCTAGAAGGTCTGTTGTGGCGGTGTGCAGGAAATACTTTTAAATGAAGTGTCTTTTTATTCACTACTTCACTTTTATTTTCATTCTATTTATTTTACATACAAAAATTGCAATTTATTGCTTAAAACGTAAATTGTATAATATGTACATGAAATATGAAATTAAATTAATTGGTAATTGCTTCCGCGCACCTACCCGATTCCCCCCACAAATTTTGAAAATAAAATGCTCTCTTAAATTGCCTAATACAAATTGTCTTAGGTAAAGTGGAACAATAAAGCAAAAAAAACAGTTTCCAAATTTGTTTAAAATTTCATTCCACTACTGGAAGTGGAAGCTGGATCTATTTTTAAGGACTGACAAACAAATTGTTCGTAAAATGGAAAGAGTTTAAAGGTGGAAACACATTCGTTAAGACCGCGGGTATAATATAAAATTCCTTTTTGGCCAAGATTTTTTAAGAATGTTTAAAAATATAAAAAATATTATTTTTTTAAAATGATGTCTTTTTGAAAAAAACAAGCCTTAAAGATTTAGTTTATGATAGCAGCACTACTGAAAGCGTTCCCTTTTTCTAACTCTCGTCAACGAACCCACGATTCCCATACCCGCACTACTAGTAAAAAAAAGTAAGCTCCCAGTAGCTCTGAGGGAAATTTACCTTTTCGTGGGAATTTCGATGGTAAGAAACCGTCTCTCGTCTATGATAAAAACCTCATTTGCTCTTTTTTGTGTTGATATTTGTGCGATTGGAATATGTGTAGGCTTCTACACTTTTCTAAGCGTTTTCCATTCACTGGTTGTTGGTTCCCACTTATCAAGTTGTTAATCAATAATTTGTGACAATAATTGTAAACTAAAGTAATTTGCACACTTGACACTTATGCATCAAAATCGGCGTATTGAGCTATTCATTTGGATATTGTTTTATATACAGTATATCCAGATGATTAGTTTTAATACCCACGATTAAAAGAATCACTTGCGTTAAACTTTTCACGCATTTTATTAAATTAAAAAAAACTGATCGAACACACGCGACGAGAAAAAACATGAAACTAAGTGTCAAATGTGCATTTACGATTTATGCAATGCATTTTCCCTCTCTCACATATGATAATGCAAAAGGAGCCCAAGGGCTATCCCCCTCTTATGAACGTACCCGGGCACAATCAAATGCTATGGAGATAAGGATGGAAATTGCATTGTATGATCACTTCTAACCCCCAAGCCAAATATGGGGCATTAATGTTAAAGTGTTATACACGAATACAAATCAATACACAATAGCTGTTTTTTATTATCAGCTATGATCCATATACAAGGTGGCGCAAAAATAACCTTCCGATGTTTTTTGGCTGTAATTTAAAAAAAAAACAAAAACTTTGATTCTTCTTGTGGATTATTTTTATTTGGTCGTTTAATTTTTTTTACATCAAGTCGAGAATATGATGTCATGTAAATGACCGCCGCCACAGTTGATTGTCATTTGAGCCCTTTTTATGGCATTTTCCATCACTTTGGCCAAAACTTCCGGCGATAGGTCCTCACATTCTTGACGGATATTGTCTTTAAGAACTGCAAGAGTCTGAGGCTTGTTGACATAAACCCGCGACTTTAAAAAGCCCCACAAAAAGAAGTCTGGAGCGGTCAAATCAGGCGATCTTGCTGGCCAGTGCAAATCGCCAAAACGGGAGATTAGGCGCCCGGGAAATGCATCCTTCAGCATATCGGTTGTGGTACGTGCAGTGTGTGCCGTTGCACCGTCCTGTTGGAACCACATGTTTTCCAATCCCAATTCATCAAGTTGCGGTAAAAATAACTCGTTGACAATTGCTCTGTAGCGCTCACCATTCACAGTAACCGTTTGGCCCGCGACGTCTTCGAAGAAAAAAGGTCCGATGACTCCTCCAGCGAAAACAGCACACCATACAGTGACTTTGAGCGGGTGTAATGGCTCTTCGTGGGTTACACGCGGATTTTCAGTGCCCCAAAAGCTAAACGTCGCAGTGTTTTACCAGTAGGCGTTGAACGGCTAGGAAATCTGCGACGAAATTCACGTTGTGCCAAAGTCACCGACCGATTATTGCTCAAATAAATAGTCACCAATATTCCGCGTTCTGGAGCAGTGTAGCATAGCATTGTTTATTAACGTGTATTTCGCATGTGTTTACTACACAAATGTCAAAACAGAACTGACATTAGGGGCCAATAGCAAAATTTATAGCATTTTCTGATAGGAGGATTACTTTTGCGCCACCTTGCAGATACGGTGACCATCCGTCCTGTATTTAAGAGGACAGTCCTTTCTTTTCACCTTTGCCCTGTATTTTTTTCTTTTTATTAAAGGACGGTTTTTGTCCTCTATTTTTGAGACTGTCCTTTAAAACAATGACAAAAACATGCATGCATCGAGCATTCATTTTTTAGGAACAAAACATACTTGAAAATGTGTTTACACCCTAAGTTTATGCTCAAGCTTATAGAAACACAGTCAACTACTAAATGGAAGCCAATGGAAGAGGTAAAGAAACTTTCCAGTTTTTATGGAAATGATTGTCTTACACAATACTTTTCATTGCTCGTTAGGTTGGCGTTGGAATTTGGATACATTTGTTGAATGGTGCTATGAGTTTTGGGTTTTAATAAATACAAAAATAATAATATTTTTTGTCCTTTATTTTGCTTTGAAAAATATGGTCACCGTACATATAGATCATCAATTTACATGCACTTTCAACAACAGCTCATGATCCTGATTCTCATCGAGATCACGAATCATGATCTGAAAATTATTTCTACTATTTCCGACTAGGCTTGTTTTATTTTTAAATGTTGGTGTGCCTGTAAACGATAGCCACACAATCACGTTGCCAGACTAAAAAATGGAACACAAAAAAATAATTTGATTTATTTCGCATTCGAATAAACTCCCTGGCCGTATTCCGAGTTATGTTGTTTTTTATCGTTCTATAAAGGTATGTCCAGACCAGCCAAACATTTCATAAACTATGAAATACCTACATGTCCCATAAATATTTCTAAAACACTTATTAAACAAAACAATTTTTATGGAATGTTTAAAAATGTTTTGCTGGTTTGGATCTGGACACCAAAAAAATATTATGAAATGTTTCACAGTTACCCAATCATGAGGGGAAATAATTTTTGTTTTACAAGTATCCTTGCAGAAAGTGAGCGCTGTTTTTCCTGTTTTTCGATTATTATTTCTTTTTAAATAAAATAAAAATACCCAGAAAAGCTTTGAATCTTCTAGTCCAAAACAGTATAAAGTTGAAATATTTCATAAACCTTTACCCCCGTATTATTAAACAAATATGGAAAATGTAAGTTAGCTAGTAGACGTCAGATACCATGCAAAAATTTGACTGAGTAACGAGTTGATAACTTTTACGCAGTGTTTATTAACACGGGGGCTAATAAATAATTTTCAGAAATCTTTTATAAATGTTTATAAAAAGTGTCCGATTTGCTTCAGAAACATTTCATAAACATTTCTGAAATGTTTCGGTGGTCTGGATACACCTTAATATGCCAAGATAAACTCAAGCGGCAGCAGCAAAATATTGTTCATGCGTTGCATATTTGAACATAAATACTAAATTTGTTTCACAAAAATATATTTGAAAAGAAAAATTATGCAAATTTGATTCAAATATGGTAACACCCCCGACATTGCAAGTGAAATGACATGTGCCTTTTGTGACGTCACGTTGAGAAGAATATTTGCAAGATGGCTGGTGGCAATATAAAGTTTAAAATACCCTGTATTATCTGTTTTGCTTTTGAAAACAACTGTTGCCACAATTCCAAAATTAAACTTTCCAATGATCCGTTCTGTTTTATTTTCGTGATCTGATCCGAATCAGATCACGCTGATAATAAAAGACAGCTAATGTAATCACACAGTTCCCATGACACAAGTATGATAATGTTTGAAGGTGAACTGAAAATTCAAGTTCAAGTTAAGAGTCATTGACCACCTAAGATAATAAATTCCGTAGAGGCTATATCAATGTACAGTAGTGCCTGACGGTAAGGTATCATGGTGACTAGTGTGAACAATTGCGAACACTTGTGTATTATCACTCCAACGACATAGTAATAAATCGCATTATAATTATAACATACCTTGGGTTTTTTTTTCTCAATTGTTTTAAGACAGCAGCTTGAAGCAATTTAATTCTGAGTGCACCAACATGGTCCATTATTTAAAGCAAAGTTCGGTACAAAGCCTTCTGCAATTGTAACTGAGAGTCAAGGAGACTGAAGTTACAGTTGCAAAAGCAAACTAAAAGGTAGCAATATCTTTACTGGTTTTGTTCTGTCAAACCTTTTTTTGCTATACCTATATATACCAATAAGTTCACATATTATATCTACGTGTATTACTTTAATCTGCCTCAAACTAAATCAATCAAAACTTAATAATTACTCAAGTGCTAGTACTCGTGAAAGGTGAAATTAATAATGTCAAAGCTTACCAAGTGCGTCGAAAAGCAAGAACGTATTCTTGAAGAACTATCGGGTGAATTCGAAGAATACCAAAACCAAATCGAATCTCGGAAATGAAGAGGGTATGTAAATGCGTGTTTAGCAGACGTTGATGAAACGTTTTAATGCACTAAGGGTTTGCATACCACAATCATCAATAGTGCGGCGGATCCGCAAAGAGAAAAATATCTCGCAGATGAAATATACGCCAAAATTAAGCGTATTTTCTTTCAATTTAGTGGTCTCATTAATATCAAAAAGCCAGCTGTGTCTGAGATTCGTCTTCCCCGAATCAACATAAAGCCATTTTCTGGCAAACCTGAAGACAGGATTGAGTTCCATAACGTGAAAATTTAATTGATCAAAATACGGATCTTTCGGAAATTCAGAAACTACAGTTTCTAAAATCATCATTGTGCGAGAAACCCGGAGAACTTATCTCACATCTTCCCATTGATCTCAAAAGCTATGAATTTGCTTGGGAAATAATCAATGATAGGTTTCAAAATAAAAGAAAATTAGTCAACACACAATTGGAAAGTTAGCTAGAACAGCAAAAAATCACTTATGAATCAGCCGAATGTCTAAAATGCTTGCATGACACGAGCAATCAGTGCATCCATGCTCTTTCCAATGTGGGAATAAATATTGATTCATGGGACCCCATCTTGATATAAAACATTACATATCACAAACTTCCCAAAATAACGCACAAGGATTGGGAGGCAAGGTTAGGCACGTCGAGATGTCTTCCGGATTGGAAAACGTTTCTTGCCTTTATTGAGGGAAGATTTAGTTCACTGGAAAACTTTATGGACTCAAACACGTTTTCGAAACAGCATTTAACATCGACATCGTTTCGCAGAGCTACTTCCAACAGCTATCATGCGAAAACTGATGGTGAAACCAAGCAATTTCGCTGTAGGCTTTGCAAGGGCGTACACAGTTTACGCCATTGCAAAAAGTTTTTGAAGATGAACGTCAAATCGCGCACAGACATAACAACACGAAATTCTGTTTGCTCTAATTGTTTGGGCTACGACCAAAATGTAAATAATTGCATCAGCACAAATCGCTGTTTTAAATGCACACCTTACTACACTTCGATGGGTATCAACAAAATACTTAAGATAACAATCAACAACAGGCACACCAAAACGTCCAAAATCATTACTGCCATCAATCTTTTCCCCACAACATTGTCCCAATCGCGGAGGCTGCAAATACCGTCAATACGAATAATAAGCCAACACAACAAAATCCAGCTGGTGGACACCAATTTTTTTTTTTTTTTGTTATGAAGGTGAAAATCTCGAAAGACACAATGGAGTTAGAAACCCAGAGTAGTGCGGGACTCTAACCGCTCTAAAAAAACACCTCCTTGATCATGACCAATCCAAGAAAGATCGACAAATGATTTTATTTTCAACGTTCGGTTGTGTTAGAGAAGGTATTACAATTTGAATACGGGTTCTCATTATTTTTTTTAGATTATAAGGTCGTGAGGATTAATTCTTCTTAATCTACGAATATTGTTTCGTACATTTAAGACGTCTTCTATTTCAGGATTAATATGCATCTGCAGATGCACATTGTGACGAATTGCATACTTTTTAATTACTTCCGTTACAAGATCAATCTGCAAATCACGATGCAATTCATTATTTCTAATATACCATGATGCATTTACTATTCCCCGAAGGACTTTGTTTTGGAATGTTTATTTTTACATTTGTTTTCTTTGTACAACCCCATATGTCCAAACAGGCTTCAGTATCTGGTTATAAATATAATAAAATTCTATTCTCAATGGACATTTCCGAATTATGTGCTTGCAACCAATAAAGTTTTCTATATCTAATATATCTCTTCTACTTTCTTTTTCACATGTTCCTTCCATTTGAGCTTAGCATCTAGATTCATACCCAGGTACTTAGCTGTGTTTGAATAAGGAACTATTTGGTTTTTAATAACTGCGGGAAGATTCGTTAGTAATGTGCACATAGTAAAATTGATATGGGTGGACTTTGACTCGTTAAATTTTATTCGCCTGCATTTTGCAGCTTTCCTGTTGCTTTAGCCACGCATCTATCAGTCGATAGAAGAGCAGTGTCGTCTGCGAATGTAGCTATCATCGTATCAGCCGTATTTGGTATATCACTGGTATACAGTAAGTACAGGGTTGGTCCTAGAACACTTCCCTGTGGAACTCCTGCTTGTAGTTCCTTGAGTTCAGAATACTCTGAACCATAGCGAGCTCTAAAGAATCTATTTGAAATATAAGATATTAGTATCTCATAGTACTGTCTGGGTAGATCCCCATGAAGTTTATACTCTAAACCCTTATGCCAGACTTTATCAAAAGCCTGTGCAATGTCTAAGAATAATGTCTATTGTCTATTGTCGAATGCTTATTTCTAAACCCGAACTGGTGGGTGGGAATGAGCATTCTTTGCTCAATGATTCTAGCCAGCCTTCTAAGAAGAAGTATAACTATAATTTCTGCTATCTTCCAGTGATGGGGAACATATCTTAGTTTAAAGCAAGCATTTATTTAAAGCTTAAGTTTTACCAATGCTATGAAGGGTAGTTCCTTCAAGATTTGAGCAGTTATGAGATCATAACCTGGTAATTTTCTATTAGATAGCCTATGAATACATATTCTGATCTCTTTAAGCGAAACATAAGTGATTACGTCTTCATCTATTCTATCAAGGAATTCAAGGCGTTCGTTTGCCACGCTAGGTGGAAAAGGTTTAAAAACATTTGTCAGATGTTCAGAAAAAAGTTTCACATTTTCTTTTGGGTGGCCGATCCATTTCCCATCGGATGTTCTTAACGGGTGATCTTGCGCTTGAGGTCTCTTTAAATATTTGGCAGCCTTCCAAAGGGAGTAGTCTGTGCCTTTGTAATAGGTATGTATTAGGACTTTAAGGACGTTGGGATTTGAAAAAGACAGGAAACGGGATGAGGCAATGACAGTTCCATAGGATGAGATGGAGAAGGGGGGGGGGGGAGTGTTGGATGTGATAGACGGGCACGCTTGTTTCGCTCGACTCTGCGCGCCGGAATGGTGAGGGTTCTTGTCCTCACACACCAACAATACCTATATACAAAACATATATCGTGCCTACACAACAAAAATAAAAAAAAACATCTTTTCAGGCGCAGACGGACATTTCCACACAGAGAGGGTGCTGTCGATGGTATTCAGCGCGGCCATCACTTTTCCCACCCTACCTGGAAGTTCGGCGACCATTTGTGAACTTCCCCAGCGATGATTATTGAGTCTTCACCGGATCAAGCCATTTACCGACTGCAGCTACTCACCCTTCCACACCCCCTGAAAGTTCAACTTAATAATTCATCAAGCGTCTGTACACTTGAATAAAACTTATGGCTTTCATTTTGGGCGTGGGTAAGCACATTTATTTAGTTTAAATTTAATTTTAAGCATTAGAAATTATTATTAAAACTGGCAAAAGAGATAAATGTACAAGTAAAACCAAAATTTACACAATAAAAATGAATATACAAAGGAGTTTAAAATAAAATTAATAGTTAAAATCTCTTTAATCGGATTCCCGCAGGTCAAGGTCACCAACTTACTTAATTCCCTACTATTCTACTACCCAGAGTGAGCTCAGTATGGGAAGGGTGGGGGAGAATAAAAAAAAACTAAAACAACAAAAAAAAAGCGAAGACAAAACGGACCACGGAAATCGAATAACTTGCCGAAACAACAAAAATTTCCTTTAAAAATAATAAATTAAAGCAAAGAAATCAAAAGAAAAACTTAAAACTTAACTCACGCCACTTAAAACTAAAACAATTACATACAAAAAAAACGATGAAATTTGACGCTCCTAGGTATAGAAGTTTGAAATATTTTCTCTTATTTGTGACTTTAACTGTTTCTTCGTTTAGGAACTCTTTGCATTGGCGTGGTAAAAGGGGGGTGGATATAATTCGGATTCCACTATACCCCGTAAATTATAACCGCTCATGAGGCAACAAAAACTTTTTAAAACTACCAAACCTGGTGACGTCATAGGCGTTACGTTTCTGGAAGGCAATTTACGGCTGGTGACACGATGAGAGTCTTTCCTGGACACCACAGTCACTTCCTCTTTCACGGCTTGCTTGACGTCGGTTGGCGCTTCTGAAGTTCCTCAAAACCCCTGAACCGGACAGGTCATCCAAACCTTTTTTAATTTGGCGGTCACGACTTCCTTTGTATATGGCGTATGGGCGAAGTCAATGACCGCCACTTGACCTCTATCCAGAGTGAAGGGTATCTGGTTAAATTTAACTAAAATTACTAAAAATCCTATGTCTCACATAACTTCACTAAACTCACCACAATAATCAATATAACACAAATTATTTAATCAAATTATTTGCCTATCCAGGACTTATTATTTACTTCAACCACAAAAAATGTTGAGATACAAAAAAAATGCTTAATTGGCACGATGGCCATTTATTGGGAGATTGGTCTTATCTCGACTTTGTTCGCACCACAAATGGTTTCAGCTAAGAAACAGCTCTTCGGCTTCCACAGCCAATAACGCCCCATACATAATATTGCCACAAATACTTGGCCAACTTTCCGTTTCTGGAGTAGCCGCTAGAGATCATGCTACCTTCTTCATCCCATCTCCACGTCCTGCTCTTTGAATTTTCAAATTCACTCAACCAACATTGAATCTGAACTCTGTCAACATGTATCTAGACATTCCATTATCAATGCATCCCTGAACTCTACCGGTTCAGCTTACTCATTTTTGACATTTCAGGCTGTCAACAAAGAAATAAAAAAAAACGAGAAACAACACGTAGGTATGGATTTGCTGGGGTAAGTCATATTTATTTAATTTTTTTTTTGTTTATATATTTTTCTTTATTATTTCAGGTAACTATGGACGAATGAGGGACTGCTATTAAAGACCAAAAAAGCTGCGGTGCAACGTAATATAAGGTACCTAAGTGAAATGAATTTGTTTTTTTTTTTTGATACCTATTATTTTGTTTTGTTTTATATTTCTATCACAGGATCTACCCGCGGGACAGCACCGGTGACAGGGACAGGGTATGTTTGATCTATACAGGTATAGTGTTGTTTTAGTTGGAATTCAAATTATAATTTCGTTGCGTTTTTCAGATCGGACTTATGGCGAGAAGGGTGACTGTAACAAATCTCTGGATTTGTTGGAGATTCTAACGACAACGGGGACAGAGACAGTCAGCCACTTGGTCTGTTTTGTGGATTCAACGTGGTGAAGAACCCCACGCTCTGTAAGCCGGGCATAAGTTTCGGTAAGTGCTTATCATAGTGGTATATAGATATAGGACAACATATAAGCATGTGTTACATACATAAATACTTAACCTAGTAATAAATTAACATAAAAATAAATACAAAATATTATATACATATTTGGACATAAGTCGTAACGAATAAATAGATTGTAATAAATAAATAGATATACTGAGAGATAATATAATAAATAAGTAAATAAATAAAAATAATATAACTATAAGACGTAACAATTATAAATAACATGTATATCACAGTTGAAGTGAACATGAAATTGTATAACTAACCTTAGATATAAGTATTAAATAACATATATGACTACATAGATTGAAAACATACACTAATAAATAAATAAATAATAGAATGTACGTGCACAAATAAATAAATAAACTATAATATGCTTAGATACTAACTTATAATCTAAATTGCCTAAGATATTGCACTATTATACATAAACTTAAATAAATAAGACAAGAACTTAATAAATAATACTTATGTTTGACTTCAAACAGACATAAAGATACATATATATTGCTTTATTATTTACATTAGTGATACATAACAATACGGACATACTTAACAGGCACTGCAATCGCGTTTGTCGGCAGAGAGTTACCAGTTCACCATCCTCTATGGCATTGAGTTTCTGTGCAAGCTCATAGTTGCTACCGTGGGTCATCATATTTGTCCCAAAGAGAGCAAAATATGGCGACACCCCGGTAGATATGTGAACAGAACTACGTAGTGCACACGCAATGTCACCAAGATGGCCATCCCAGTCACGTTGGTCATCTTTGAGATATGAACGGATGGCTGCTAGAAGAGTTCTATTAACTCTCTCTGACGCATTTGATTGGGGGGAATAGTTAGCAGTCTTGAAATGACGTATGCCATACATTTTCAAAAGATCTTGAAAGTCTCTTGCTAAGAATTGCTTCCCATTGTCAGAGTGTATAATCTGTGGTACACCAAACATATTAAACACATCGTTACGTAAATATTGGACAACATTTATGGTACTGGCATTTCTTAACGCTTTCAAAAGAACGAATTTAGACAGGTGATCAAGCACAACAAACACATAACAGTTGCCGGACTTGGATCTGGGATATGGACCCAAGAAGTCTATATAAATTTTTTGGAACGGACGATCGGTACAATAACTGTTAGAGATAGGAGGACGAAGCACTTGATTTGACGGCTTGCACTGTTTACATATAGAACAGTTAGACACGTAACGTCTTATCTGGACGGTCATATTTGGCCAGTAAAAGTATTGGCGAATTCGATACAGCGTTTTCGCAATGCCACCGTGAGACGCCTGGGGAGGATCATGAGCCCGAGAGATGATACCCTCGGTTAACGCGGATGGGATCCACAACCTCCAGGTATGTTCCGCCGTTTCGTCACCAGCGGGTAGCAAGGAACGCATATAAACGAAGTTTTCCTCCACTTTTAGGTCTGGCAGCTCATCTTGGTGTTCTTCGATGGTGGCTATAAGATCCTTGTATTCATTGGAGACAATCTCGTCTGAATCCAAGTCTACCCAAGGAGCTATATCTTGGATTTCGAGACTATCCAGATGAACACGGGACAAGGTATCTGGCACCACATTCAACGACCCTTTGCGATGTTCCACATCGAAAGTGAATGCTTGCAGCTTGAGGCTCCAACGCGCCAGTCTCCCACTCAAGTCTTTGAGACTCATAAGCCATCGCAAGCTGGAATGGTCGGTGATTATGGTAAAATCCATCCCCTCGACGTATGGCCTAAATTTGTGTACAGCCGTGACAGCCGCCAAACATTCCTTCTCTGTAACGCTGTAGTTTTTCTGGCAGGCGTTCATCTTTTGAGAGAAGTAGGCTATCGGCGATTCCTCGTTGCTGTCGTTGCGCTGAAATAAAACAGCTCCTATCCCGGACTCTGACGCATCGCACTGGATATAAAAACGCCGAGAAAAATCCGGGTGAGTTAGTACTGGTGCAGTCGTCAATGCAGTCTTTAGTTTTTTAAATGCCTCAATGGCTTCAGTCGACATTTCAAATTTACCTAGCTTCTTTTTTAGAGTATCCGTCATTGGGGCAGTCAAGGTTGAAAAATCCTTGATGAAGCGCCTGTACCACCCTGCTAGACCAAGAAGTCTGCGCCCTTGTCTTGGATTTTTGGGGACTGGGAAGTCCACTATCGCTTCGATTTTGGATGGATCCGTTTTCAACATCCCACCACCAACTATAAAGCCCAAATACTTCAATTCTTTGAAGCAGAATTTGGATTTGCTTAAGTTGATGGTGAGATTGGCTCTCCTAAGGCACTGTGCAACTTCGTCCAGCAGGGCTACATGGGTCTCCAAATCGGGAGCAATGATGAGCAAGTCATCTAGATAAACGAAGACGCGGTCCTTTAATCGTGAGGGGATCACCTTGTCCATTAAACGGCACATCCTTTGAGCTGCGTTACACAACCCAAAGGGCATGACCGTAAACTGGTACAAGGGTCTCCCCGGTACCGCGAAAGCAGTTTTTTCCCTACTCCGTGCCTCCAGTGGTATTTGCCAAAATGCGTCTTTCAGGTCGACGCTGCTGATGAAATACGTGTCCTGTAGACGACTGAGTAGCCCGTCGATATGGGGGAGAGGATAGGCGTCATTCTTCGTCAAGGCGTTCACCTTTCGGGAGTCGAGGCACAGACGATTTTTGCCGGGTTTCCGAATCAAGACTACCGGTGAACACCAAGCGCTCTCACTCTCCTCGATAACTCCGAGGCTAATCATGCGGTCGATCTCGTCATACAGGAGGGCTTGTATCGCTGGGGACACGGGGTAGTGACGTTGTTTGACTGGGTGACGCGGGTCTCCGGTATCGATAACGTGCTCCTCAACCGAAGTTTTACCGAGCCCATGTTTGGTAAAACATAAGAATTTTTGCTTCACTGCCTCCAACTCAGATTCTTGTTTAAAAGACAGCTGATGTGTGTCGTCACTAGGAGAATCAGTGATCGTCATCGAACTCACAATATTGGGAGCAATTTGGAATGTCTTCCAAAAGTCTATACCTAAGTACAGCTCTTGCTCTAGACTTGGGACTAGGTATAGCGTAAGCAGCTCGGTTTGACCTTTGTAAGTCACGGAGGTTTTAATTTTGCCTATAATTGACTGGCACTTGCCATCAGCTGTTTTGACATCCGATTTAAAAGGAAAGATCGGTATGTCTAGTGACTTGACAAAACTCAAGCAGTCCTTTCCTAAGAAGCTGACACTAGCCCCGCTATCTAAAAGACCGAAAACGCTTTTGCTTGCTATCTCTATTTTGGCATACGGTCGGGGATCATTGGAGGTGTCGATTATGGTTGAAGCTATACTTTTTCTAATTTCCTTACGAATTCTATAACGATTTCGGGCTTTTAAAATGGCTTTGGACGTACACACATTATTATTTTTAAGTATCCTACCTCTAGCTATATAATATTCCTTAATCCTAACATGCAACGGCTTAATTATAAAACGTTTCCTAGTATCAACTAAGTTGGAATCTTTATCTCTTTTTAAAATTTTAATTTCTTTATTATTTATTTCAGGTTTATCATTTTTCAATGGTGTAACGGGTTCTCTAGGGACTCGGAGGTCTGTGTCGAACGCGACTCCCCCGTTTGCATCGCGTTCGTTTGCCGGTTTTCCGGATTGCAACGCTTGCACTTAGGAGTTATGACCCCTTCCTGGCCGCATCGATAGCAAAAGATATTCCGTACCTGAGACGGGCATTCCACGAAGGAATGACCTTCAACACGGCAGTTCCAACAAATCCAAGATTTTGGATTCACATAATTACGCGGTAGCTTGGGACGTGTGCCACCATATTGCATTGCTGCAACATATTGTTCTGCCTGGTGGGTATCTTCATAGTCCAGCTCATTAGCCGTGTATTTCGGCTGAAGCCTATGAGACCTAGGTGCCTCTCTGCTAGGGAAAGCATTTTCTACTTCCTTGCAGGAGCTCCTCAATTGGTCCACTGTAAATATGGTCATGGGGAACACTATCTTTCCTATTCTCTCATTTAAATTGCGCTTTAATATGCGCACTAATTCCCCTTCCGGTATTTCCATCCGTAATTGCGATTTCATTTTATAAATTGCGGAGAAGAAATCGTCACTTGACTCCCAGGTACCTTGTCTACGGTCCATGATATCTCTCATGATATCGAAGTTTGATTTTGAGTTCCTGAATTGGCGCAAGAGTGCTTCTCGAAGCGTGAGCCAATCCGGGCGGTAGTTGGTTCTCTGGTACTCCCAGTACCATTCGTAGGCGGCACCTGAGAGCAACAAGTGGAAATCTCTTAAGATTTCCGACCACGAACAGCGGTAGTTGTTTTGGAGTGTTTCCAGACGGAAGATAAAATCCTCCACATCGAGAGTCTCCGGCTTTCCTTCGAAACATATTCCCCACTTATCAATTTTTATTGGGCCTGTTACTCCTGAGTGGCTATTTCTCTCAAATGACTGACTTGGTTGGTTGGGGTAGGGCATCTCAAAATGATGACCCACCTGGTGAAACGATGCATGAGGTTGGTGATAGTTATTATTTGAGTTTTTGGCTCTACTCGATTTATGGTTGTTGTTTTTGTGGTAATTTCCATTGGGAAGAAATGGTTGAGCGGCAACGTTAAGTTGAGCTTGCTCATGCTGCGTTGAGGGCTGCGGGGGCAAAGGAAAAGTTTCTTTAGGGATAGTGCCTGTGCTCAAAGAACTATTCTTCGGGAGTGTCTGTTCTGGTTGAACAGCAGTTTGAAACTCCTTCATTAATTCCAGAAAATTGGTTCTCATTTCCTTCCGCAGATCAGCAGATATTTCATCTCGAAGAGAGCTTTGCTGAGACTGAAAAGCGGTTTTGATCGCTTGATTAATGGAAAAGTCTATGTTGGGTAAATTTGCTTTTTCGGATGTTATTGACTGATTTCTTATGGTAATGATTGGGTTTTGTTTTTCAGACGTATCGACCACAGTTCGGGTGCTTTCGTTCTGTGCTTCAATAGAAGCGGCACCAAATTGGCTGAGTGAACTGAACGATGGGGCTGAGACAGATTCTGAAGAAGTTGCAGATTCACTGTTCGCCTGCATACTTCCAGTATCGGAGAAAGATTGGTTAGACGTTGTGGTTTTAGACTTTGCCGACCTATTGGCTGGTGGTGGACTATGTTTAACAAAAGACATTGTTCTAGAGCTAGTTCCTGCTGAATGTGATTGCGAACGGGTGATTATTTTTCTAGACTCTGGGTTATAACTATGACTAACTTTGTGCTTTTTAAAATCGTCCTTAGGTGAACTCATCACAGGAAGACTAAAATGCTGACGAGAGTAGACACACTTAGAACGGGTATAATCAACAATAAAAATGCACACTAATCTATATAACAGTGAGCCGGATATGTACCTCAAGCTACAAAAAAAAAATAAAAGGATAATATATCTAAAACAAGAAAATAAATAACTAAAAAGGAACAAAAAGTAATAATTGCTAGTGTGAGACGGCTAAACTAATATCTACACACGCAAAAAAAAATAAAATAAAAGGTATGTACCTATATCTAAAACTGACTAAAAAAAAACGAATATTTGCTTTTTGAATATATTTCAGTTCGGGGGTGCTTCGGGTGCTTGCTTTCGGCGGTTTCCTTGTTGGCTAATAACGAGGCTTGATCGGCTTGGACACAAAAAAAAATATAAAAGAGAGAAAGACTGCGGACGGACTATATGCTAAAAAATCCTCTCAATGTGGAAAACAAATACAAAAGATGAGAGGGTAGAACAAGGACACACATCGTTGTATTTCTCTCCATCTCCGCAATTCCAATCTACCTGGAAGGCTTTGCTGGAAGACTTGAGATGGTGAGAGTCGCAACACATCAATATACGAGAAGAGACGGAACAATGCAACATGTTAAGACGATTCGACACTTAATCACGGCCACTGAATCCATGTAAGTAAGACTAACACACTATGAAATGAAAATTGAAAATTTTGACAGGATAGTAAAATTCACAGAAAGAAAGAATTAAAAGAATAGAATAGACAAAATACTAACAGGTTCCAATTATTTTTGCTGTCAACAACAATAAACTCATCGCAATTCACTGTGATATTTTCACAAACTACTCATGTGAAGACTTACGAGTTCATTGTTGTTGGTAGCAGAAACAATCTTAGACTAAACTACATAAAGGACATAAGACTAGGACAAACGAACGTTGGGCGCCATTTGTAATAGGTATGTATTAGGACTTTAAGGACGTTGGGATTTGAAAAAGACAGGAAACGGGATGAGGCAATGACAGTTGGATAGGATGAGATGGAGAAGGGGGGGTGTTGGATGTGATAGACGGGCACGCTTGTTTCGCTCGACTCTGCTCGCCGGAATGGTGAGGGTTCTTGTCCTCACACACCAACAATACCTATATACAAAACATATATCGTGCCTACACAACAAAAATAAAAAAAAACATCTTTTCAGGCGCAGACGGACATTTCCACACAGAGAGGGTGCTGTCGATGGTATTCAGCGCGGCCATCACTTTTCCCACCCTACCTGGAAGTTCGGCGACCATTTGTGAACTTCCCCAGCGATGATTATTGAGTCTTCACCGGATCAAGCCATTTACCGACTGCAGCTACTCACCCTTCCACACCCCCTGAAAGTTCAACTTAATAATTCATCAAGCGTCTGTACACTTGAATAAAACTTATGGCTTTCATTTTGGGCGTGGGTAAGCACATTTATTTAGTTTAAATTTAATTTTAAGCATTAGAAATTATTATTAAAACTGGCAAAAGAGATAAATGTACAAGTAAAACCAAAATTTACACAATAAAAATGAATATACAAAGGAGTTTAAAATAAAATTAATAGTTAAAATCTCTTTAATCGGATTCCCGCAGGTCAAGGTCACCAACTTACTTAATTCCCTACTATTCTACTACCCAGAGTGAGCTCAGTATGGGAAGGGTGGGGGAGAATAAAAAAAAACTAAAACAACAAAAAAAAGCGAAGACAAAACGGACCACGGAAATCGAATAACTTGCCGAAACAACAAAAATTTCCTTTAAAAATAATAAATTAAAGCAAAGAAATCAAAAGAAAAACTTAAAACTTAACTCACGCCACTTAAAACTAAAACAATTACATACAAAAAAAACGATGAAATTTGACGCTCCTAGGTATAGATGTTTGAAATATTTTCTCTTATTTGTGACTTTAACTGTTTCTTCGTTTAGGAACTCTTTGCATTGGCGTGGTAAAAGGGGGGTGGATATAATTCGGATTCCACTATACCCCGTAAATTATAACCGCTCATGAGGCAACAAAAACTTTTTAAAACTACCAAACCTGGTGACGTCATAGGCGTTACGTTTCTGGAAGGCAATTTACGGCTGGTGACACGATGAGAGTCTTTCCTGGACACCACAGTCACTTCCTCTTTCACGGCTTGCTTGACGTCGGTTGGCGCTTCTGAAGTTCCTCAAAACCCCTGAACCGGACAGGTCATCCAAACCTTTTTTAATTTGGCGGTCACGACTTCCTTTGTATATGGCGTATGGGCGAAGTCAATGACCGCCACTTGACCTCTATCCAGAGTGAAGGGTATCTGGTTAAATTTAACTAAAATTACTAAAAATCCTATGTCTCACATAACTTCACTAAACTCACCACAATAATCAATATAACACAAATTATTTAATCAAATTATTTGCCTATCCAGGACTTATTATTTACTTCAACCACAAAAAATGTTGAGATACAAAAAAAATGCTTAATTGGCACGATGGCCATTTATTGGGAGATTGGTCTTATCTCGACTTTGTTCGCACCACAAATGGTTTCAGCTAAGAAACAGCTCTTCGGCTTCCACAGCCAATAACGCCCCATACATAATATTGCCACAAATACTTGGCCAACTTTCCGTTTCTGAAGTAGCCGCTAGAGATCATGCTACCTTCTTCATCCCATCTCCACGTCCTGCTCTTTGAATTTTCAAATTCACTCAACCAACATTGAATCTGAACTCTGTCAACATGTATCTAGACATTCCATTATCATTGCATCCCTGAACTCTACCGGTTCAGCTTACTCATTTTTGACATTTCAGGCTGTCAACAAAGAAATAAAAAAAAACGAGAAACAACACGTAGGTATGGATTTGCTGGGGTAAGTCATATTTATTTAATTTTTTTTTTGTTTATATATTTTTCTTTATTATTTCAGGTAACTATGGACGAATGAGGGACTGCTATTAAAGACCAAAAAAGCTGCGGTGCAACGTAATATAAGGTACCTAAGTGAAATGAATTTGTTTTTTTTTTTTGATACCTATTATTTTGTTTTGTTTTATATTTCTATCACAGGATCTACCCGCGGGACAGCACCGGTGACAGGGACAGGGTATGTTTGATCTATACAGGTATAGTGTTGTTTTAGTTGGAATTCAAATTATAATTTCGTTGCGTTTTTCAGATCGGACTTATGGCGAGAAGGGTGACTGTAACACCTTTGTCAGCTGTTAAGTTGCTAAGGTAGTTAGATAGAGATCTATTTTTAAATTTACCGATTAATTTTTTAAGTTTGTTACTTAGTCTATTGAATATAGTTCTATCGCCGGGATATCTTGTCATTTGCCATTTTCTCTTTTCCAGTATTAGTTCCCTAATATCTGGGGGATATTTTACCGATGCTTGTTTATGTTGTTGATAAGTTGGTGTATTATCTTCTGCTGCCTGTTGTATATCGGCAATGAATTGTTCAACTTCGATGTCAATATGCCTTGTTGTGACCGGTGGAGATCTAAGGTTACTAAATCGTTCGAGTAATTCTTTAAATTTGCACCAGTTAGTTCTTTTATTCGTAAGTTTTTCATTGTTTGTTTCTTCTGTTGACATGTCGTTGACCGTTAGGATAACGGGTGTATGATCCGATGACAAATCATCACTGTTTTCAACTTTTTTTTCTTTTCTATTGATTCATTTCGTTATATAGAAGTCAATGAGGTCTGGTATTTTCGCTGGGTCGGATGGCCAATAGGTGGGCGATCCAGTCGAAATAAAATTACAATTGAAATTTCGCCCTGCTTTATAAAGCTTCCTGCCTTTTGTCGTTACTGATCTTGACCCCCAGTGGGTGTGTTTTGCATTGAAATCACCTCCAATGATAAAGTTATTGCCCAAAGATCGAAAAAGGTCATTAAGATCTTCCTCTGTAGGCGAATGTCTTGGTGGGCAGTATATAGCAGCTATGTTGAATTGCTTGCTTTTAGTCATAATGCTTATTGTCGCTACTTGCATAGTTGGTTTTTCTATTTTTGGCATTTCATAAGGTTTCAAAATACTTTATACTAAAGGGTGATTTTTTAAGAGGTTTAGAACTTTTTTTAAAAAAAAAACACAAAAAATTCGAAAAAATGAATGAAATATTTATTTGAATCGATAGTTTGAACCTTGCAATTTAATGTTTAAAGATAATTTCATGCAAATGTTGACCGCGGCTGCGTCTCAGGTAGCCCATCCGCTGAGTCCAATTTTGGCATACTCCTTCACACATATCGGCCGGTATCTCACGAATGAATGCATGGATGTTGGCTTCCAGTGCGTCAATCGAAGCGGGCTTGTCCCTATACACATTAGCCTTGGCATACCCCCACAAAAAATAATCTAATGGTGTCAAATCGCACGATCTAGGCGGCCAATTGACCGGCCCGAAACGTGAAATTAACTGTTCACCAAACTCGCCTCGCAATTGCGCCACTGTTCACCAAACTCGCCTCGCAATTGCGCCATTGTTTCGCGTGCTGTGTGGCATGTGGCACCGTCTTGTTGAAACCACATATCATGCAAGTCAAGTACTTCCATTTCGGGCAAAAAAAAGTTTGTTATCATCGCTCGGTAGCGTTCACCATTGACAGTAACGCTGCGATTCGCATCATCTTTGAAGAAATATGGCCCAATAATGCCGCCGGCCCATAAACCGCACCAAACAGTGGCTTTTTCGGGATGCATTGGTAGCTGTTGCAATGCTTCTGGCTGATCTTCACTCCAAATGCGGCAATTTTGCTTATTTACGTACCCATTCAACCAAAAATGAGCCTCATCGCTGAACACAATTTTTCGATAAAAAAGCGGATCCTCGGCCAGCTTTCCAAGAGCCCATTCACCAAAAATTCGGCGTTGTGGTAGGTCGGCTGGCTTTAGTTCTTGCACCAGCTGTATCTTAAAAGGCTTTACGCCCAAATCCTTCCGCAACATTTTCCACGTAGTGCTGTAACAAAGGCCTAACTGCTGGGAACGGCGCCGAATCGACATTTCGCGGTCTTCTGTCACACTAGCTGATACGGCCGCAATATTTTCTTCACTACGCACAGTACGTAAACGTGTTGGTGGTTTAATGTCCAACAAAGTAAATTTGGTGCGAAATTTGGTCACAATCTTCCGAATAGACTGCTCAGAAGGTCGAGAATGCCGATCATAAAATGGAAGCAGAGCACGAATTTTGATAGTAAAATTCAATAATTTGCAAGCGTTGTTCATTTGTAAGACGATCCATGGTTAAATTGCAAACCAAACTGAAGCTGTTTGACAGTGACACAAGGTACTAAACACACGTCAGCTGTCAAAACCAGTGTTGCCAAAACCAAACCAGCTAAAAAATCACCCTTTATTACAGCACTACCTCCCATGGCACTGTCAGATGGATGGAGAGAGTGGTTACATAGGTACCCAGGGATTATAATCCTTGCTCCCTGTTTAAAGTGGGTTTCAGAAATCAGGCAGACATCAATGTCTTCATTGCATAGAAATACCTGAAATTTAGAGATTTGTTGGTGTAAACCGTTTGCATTCCAGGTTGCGACTTTTAGATTTCTAATCATGATTATTTTTTTGATTAGTTCCTTTGGAAACTTCTTCGCTCAGTGGCTTAATTATTTTATCTTGATTATCCAATCTTTGAATAGTAGTAGAAAGCATTTCCTTCACTGACAGTTCTTCTTCTTTACGTGTATTTTTCACAATTTCGGAATACGATTTGGTTTTTACAACTGGCGTATTTCTTTTAGCCGCAATTGGTATTTTGTCTACTTTAGTGTTTTCAACATTTACCTGTTGCTTGTTTCTATTTTTGAGAGAGCTCTGTTGGAGTTTGGCAGTACTTCTCTTTTTCTTTTCTTCAAATTCTTTTGCTACCGGACAGAAGGTGATTTCCATGACAGTTGATGCATTTTACTTTCTCATCCTTTTTTGTGGACAGCTATTTGTTGGATGTTTTCCTTCACATTTAACGCACGCATAATCTCTTTTACAATAGCTTTGCGTATGCCCGA
Organism: Cheilosia variabilis; assembly: GCA_951230905.1. Lineage (NCBI taxonomy): Eukaryota > Metazoa > Arthropoda > Insecta > Diptera > Syrphidae > Cheilosia > Cheilosia variabilis. Next base: position 95,714,869 of record OX579676.1, on the reverse strand, counting down.
AAGCTTGGCATCGTTTGCATTGAAGTATTGAGTTAGTTTTTCTTCGAAGTGGCTCAATCTTGACAACAATATTCATTATTGACTTAACAGCGTATACCTTTTCAATATTTTCTTGATTGTGAAAGGATAGGATAAAAAGGGGTAATTTTCTGTTGTTTTTCCTTTTTTAATTAGGTTTTTGGCTTCCAAAATTTTGAATTCTTTATTACGCAAGTCTTTAACAATATCATGTTCATCACACGAGAAGTGTCTCTGGCGACTACTCTAATTGGTCTAGTAGCCTTATTTTCATATGAGTGCCATTGAACATTCATTTTCGTTAGCACATCAGTGATTTCTCTATAGGTGTCACTGTCATCGACATTTATTTTCCAATTGTTATTGCTATATGATGTGAGCTTGCACGTTTTTCTTTGTTTTTTGCCCAATTATTATTTTTAGCTCACCAAATTTCTATTCCAGAGATCATTATTGGCGGTGGTAATGGTTGTCTTTTCAAGCCAATGGCTGTCTTTTCAACCCTTTTCTCATTTGTCTTAACTTGTGAATTTGTATGATTTGCCGTAGTCACACTGTCAACATTTCTGGCAGATGTTTCAGGACTTTCTTCTGCCTTTCGTTTCTATGTTGGTCTTTTGCTTTTTTTCAGATGTCTTTCTGTCTCTAGAGCCAGTTCCTCTTCATCTGTGAAGTATTCTTTTTTTTTCATCTTGCTGAATTGGTTGGATTGGTTGGACAGTGCGGTCCAAAAGACTAACTTTAATTTCTAGTTCTTTTGTCTGCTTTTGCAAGCTTTTAACAATTTCTTCTAAGCTTTTCCTTGCGTTAAGTTCAGCTTGCCATTTATTGTAATAGCTGTTTGTTTGTAATTTCGCTTGTGCATCTGTTTTATGTTCACTTTTAACTACATTGGTTTCGATTCCAGATTTTAATTTTTGTATATTCGGAATGCTTACAATTATAGCGCTATCTTTGGCCGTAAGTTTTTTTGGCGCGACCATTTTGGTGGAGTTCTTGGCGTGAGTGAACTCCTTCTGGAGCTTTGTTGAAGAAGCAATAAATGGTCCCCCCCTCAGAATCCATGGGACCGACCTCCGAGGAGGGTGGATTTTCCAGTTTGCCTGGTCTGCCACCTGGGGTATTTATATCTGTTGTTTTGTTCATTGCCATATTTTTTTGTTGTAACTGAATCAGTTTTACTAGGTAGTTCAGTAAGTTCTACTCCTACCAGGAGGACTTTTATTTTACTTTTTGCCGTTTTGTTTTTTGCGAAGTTTTCGTCTCCGCTTTTTGTGGATTTTTAGTCGCCTCGTACGAGGTAGGCATCCTCGGATATATTCTGTTCCCAACAAGCCGCAAGAGGTTATGAACTGTTTACCTTCCACTTTTCAAGGTGCATTATGTACTCAAGTCAATGTACACCCTCAAAATCAACCTTATCCACATCAACAATACAGCATAACTGCACATTTTATTCGAAATACGAATTCGACAGATACTTCACAAATCGTATCTACTCATCAAAATCAAACGTGTGCGACGCTATCAATCAATCAAACGCAAATCAAACGCATACAAATGCATTACTAGCCACAGCATTGGTTAAGGCTATTGCAATCGATGGCAATCAATATATCCTAAGGGCACTAATTGACCCTGGCTCAGAAGCAACATTTGTCACCGAAGGTGTCGCTTAATTGCTTAAAATTAAAAAGCAAAAAACATCAGCGCAAATCAAGGGCTTAGGGCAGACTTCAACTGGCCTATCACAATATAAAGTTGAATTCACTATTCATTCATTGAATAACTCATTTTTTGATCTAACAGTCAATGCATTTGTCTTCAAAAAAGTTACGTCAATGCTACCAACTTACCAATTGAAAACAAATGGGCGGACCCATCTGACCAACCTACCACTTGCCGATCCCTCATACAGCTCGCCGGGAAACATTGACCTGCTTCTAGGTGCTGATGTATGCGCATCGATAATCTTGGAAGGCCTTGTCAAGGGCGAAAGTGGGGCTCCCGTCTTTCAATGTACCGAGTTAGGGTGGATTCTGACTGGAAACACCAACAGCTCCGGTCAGTCTAAGGGTATCACCATTCAAAACCACTTTAACTCCTTGGAAGCTCAGTTAAAACGATTTTGGGAGCTAGAGGAAGATCTCGAAATTAGATAATTCACTCAGGAAGAAAAGATATGTGAAAAACATTTCCAAAGTACTTGTAAAAGAAGAGACGACGGTAGGTACGAGGTTCGACTTCCTTTCAAGAACAATATTCGCCCGAATCTCGGTAATTCTAGAAAACCAGCATTAGCCAGGTTCTTTCAAATTGAAAAACGACTCACCTCAAACAAGATACTAAAAGATTCCTATACTGCGTGCATCGAAGAATACCTCACTCTCGGGCACATGCAAGAGGTGACCCCAGATTTACCTGTATCAACGGGAGAGCATTACTATCTTCCACATCATGCGGTATTCAAAGAGTCGTCCGTAGTTTTTGATACATCATGCAAATCATCAAATGGTCAATCCCTAAACGACAATTTAATGATTCGACCACGATTACACTCCGAAATTATAGATTTGATCACAAAATGGAGAAAGTTTAAGGTGGCATTCGTTGCGGGCATCAGTATGATGTACCGACAGATTTTTATGGCCCCTACAGATACCCGTTATCAGCTAATCTTGTGGAGAAAGGATAGTTCAGAGCCCTTAAGGACATTTTCTCTCAAAACTGTTACCCTTGGCACGGCTTCTGCGGCTTTCCTGGCAGTGCGCACACTACATCAGCTCGCGGCTGATGTTAAAACGTCTCATCCTAACGTAACCAAGGCACTTACCGAAGGGTTTTACGTGGATGACCTGATATACGGATCAAATAACGAATCCGATGCAACCACTCTGGTGATTGGCTGGCATTCCGCTCCGAAAATGGGCAAGTAATTCAGCCAAGGTTCTAGAGCAAATACCTGCAAAAGAAAGAGAGATAAATCTTCCCCTTAACTTTGATTCAGCCGATGCCATCAAGACACATGGAATTGGATGGCACCCAGCACAAGATGTGTTTAAGTTCCAAAAAAGCTTACCTGAAGTAAAGGGATACACGAAACGCTCGGCTCTCGCGGACATCGCCCGGTTGTTTAATCCTCTCGGGTGGATCTCACCTTGCATCATCAAGGCAAAGCTCATTCTTCAGCAACTGTGGCTTCAATACGCAAATTTTCAAAGAAACCAAAAATCTTTGGGTGAATCTACGAAATGGATTCATGGCGTTAGAGGGCATTCAAATACCCCGCTGGATCCAGTATGAAGATTCAGATCGGGTACAATTACATGGCTTCAGCGACGCCTCTGAGAAGGCTTATGAAGCGGTTGTATGGGCGCGAATCTTCAAAAATAGCTAGGAACATATACACCTCCTAGCCGCGAAAACAAGAGTGGCCCCAGTGAAAAGCGTTTCTCTACCACGCCTGGAATTATGCGCCGCGCTTCTTTTAGCAAAGCTTTTACAACGCATATCTCGGGCAATGCAAGTCAATGACCCAGAAGTCTTTGTGTGGAGCGATTCCATGATTACATTAGCTTGGATCAAAGGAAGTCCACCAATAAGAACAACATTTGTGGCTAAAAAATACAAGAAACAACAAACCACTTAGCAGATATCCCATCACCGCTGATGAACTAACATTAGCTCACAATCAGCTCAAATCGTACAAGAGGAAATATTTCCGGAAGACATGATAACATTAAAAACGAATAACACAATTTCCAAGGGTAGCAAAATTCTTAGCCTAAATCCGTTTCTCGACTCTGAAGGGCTCAATTGATGATGGCAGAAATACGGAACCTGTACTGGATTACCAACATAAAAAGACTGGTAAAATCGACGATACACAAATGTGTTAGGTGCCATCGTCATAAGGCCAAAATGCAGCAGCAGCTTATGGGTAGCCTCCCAGCTGAGCGAGTCATATGCTGCAAAACATTCACCAATACGGGGGTTGATTATGCTGGGCCCATAGAAATAAAGCTATGGAAGGGCCGGTGTAACAAGATCTGCAAGGGATACATCGCAGTATTTGTCTGCCTCTCAACGAAAGCTATCCATATTGAGCTGGTAAGCGATCTAAGCACGGCCTCCTTTATAGCCGCTTTCAAAAGATTTGTCTATAGAAGAGGCACATGCACAAATATGTTTAGCGACTGCAGTACAAATTTAAAAGGAGCCCATAATGAATTAAAAAAGGGACGGTAAATTCATATCGTCCGAATGGTCGACTGAAGTGGCTAAAAAACTCGCTTCAAGAAATACTGTTAATGTTTCACATTAGTTTTGAACTAGTGAATTATAAATATGTACTAGAAATACTAGAAATACTTGAAATATTAGATTTATATTATTAGTTCCTAAAAATATGAAGATCGTTCTTTCTAAACAATTATCCGAAGTACTAAATCATTTGAATTGTATAAATCTATCTTTGTATTAGTGTGGACTGTATTTGTCATGAAAGAGCAAATAAAGAAAGAAGAGCTTCTTTTTCGTTGGAACCGCTTGCCAAGCAAGAACCTCTGCCAACCAAATTTTCATTTTTGACAATAAAATTTAAACAAAAGTTGAAGTCCCATAAACGCATGTGGAAATTTTTGGGTGCCGAAACCCGGGACTTAAAATAGTTGAAAACCCCATCGTACAATTAAACTTAATTTAAAGAACAATAATTTATATACGGTTTGAATTAATATATTATTAACTCACATACACGGAGGAGTTCAAATTATATTCGACAAGATTGCTGGAATTGGATTGAAACATCGCCGCCAAATACAAATCTATTCGCCGCTAAACCATTAAGAGAGTCGTAGAAAAGAGCGTGGAAAAGAGTACCTACATTAAGAGAATTGCATAGTTCTTTGTTTGCCGAAAACTACAGAAAAAACGCAGTTTTTGCATTTCTCATTCCCTTCTCCGTTGAGTTATTGTTGCTGGTTGTGGCATATTATGATCAAACGTTTGCGGTATACGGTAGAAAAGACAAAAGAACTAGGTAGCTTGTTGCTGATCGAATTCGCCGCAAATAATTTCTGGTGACTCGTGAAAAAAGCATCTATTCATTTTGGTTGAACTGGTTGCTGTTGTTGTTGGATTTGGATCATTTGTTGGTACTGCTTGCTACGTGAAAAAAAAAAAGTGATTTACTTCTTCGCTGAGTGAAAGCGCTCATTGTTATTTCTGCTGCTTCTTGTGGTTGTTTCTAATCGCTGCTAATAAAAGCTTTGCATATAACTTGTTGCTGCTGATATTTATTGCTGATTCTCGTCGTTGGATTTATTAAATTCAAATTAGAAGAAAAATCGTTGTTTCGTTGCTTCTTTTTGCTTCTAAATATCAAAAGTTGTCGGTTTCCTTTTCTGTTGAGTCGATTTGATAATTGTCCATTACAATGCCCAACTCAGATAATGGAATTGAGGTTGAGGTAGATGCTGGTGATCAGAGAGGAGTAGAGCAATCGAGTGTAAGGGGGTTAGACAGTCAGCGAACAATGGAAAGAACAATTGCTGAAATGAAAGTTCTGCAATCGACAACAAAAGGAAATATCAGTCGAATGAAAAATCTGATACGCGAAAAGGGCTCTTCAATTTCTGCTACCGAGTTGGAATGTCGATTAAGTATTTTGGAATCATATTTTAAGCAACATTTAAACGTTCAGATGTCGTTGGAGAGGATGAATATCCCCGGCGAGGAGAAAGCGAATGCAAACAGTCGAGCGGATTTCGAAGATTTGTACGTCGTTACAAAATCAAGCATTTTAACATTGTTGGCGGAAAAGAAGCCGAATGCTAGTATTTGCGACAATCTTAACGCAACATTATTGCCTCAGCAATATCCTATTAGGTCGTCAAAGCCTGAACGAATTCAACTACCATCCTTTTCTGGGAAGTTCTCGGAGTTCCTGAATTTTATCGGGCTTTTTACTAGTCTTGTGGATAAAGATGATTCGTTGGATAACAGTTTAATTATTTGAGAGGTTGTCTGTCCAGGAGCGGCATTAAGCGCTGTGAAGGAATTTGATCTGACAGGTGGAAATTATTCGAAAGCTGTAGATCGGTTGAAAAAGAGATTCGATAGCAAAGCAATGATCTTTCAAGAGCATGTTGCAGGGATTTTAGAAATTCCAAAAATCACAAAGTGCTCGTCTTTTAATTTGCGCAATTTAGAAGACAGTTTCAATACGCATTTATCTGCTATGCTTAGTATTGGTGACTATATTATTTTGATTTCATTTGCATTGGACAGGGTTGATTCGGAAACCAAAGCCAAATGGTATGAGACTGCCGATCATTCTAAGCTACCGTCATGGAAAGCGTTTTCAGATTTGTTGGATCGTCGTTGCCAAACTTTGGAGGCAAAGGAATCTAAGCTGTGTAGAGAGGAATCGAATGCCAACAAAAACAACCCCCGGCCACGTCTTCGAAATGGGAATAGAAACCAGTTCCCAAACACTTCGCTCGTTGTTAACAAAAGCAAATGCGACTTTTGTCAGGCTGGAACACATGATATTGTTGGGTGTCCAGAATTTAACCAGTTGCCAGTTTTGAATCGTTTTCAGGAAGTCAAGAAAAGGGTCCTATGCATTAACTGTTTGGCCAAGGGGCATTCAGTAAGGAAGTGCAACTTAGCAAAGTTGCAGTCACAAGTACCAGTACCAGCTGTACAAGCTCTGTCATTCCAAATATAGCTGACAAAAATGGTTCTAGTGTGGTTTTGGCAACCGCTGTTGTTTATATAAGAGACAGGTTCGGTAAATTTCAACCCGTGCGAGCACTACTAGACTCTGCGTCACAATTGCATAAGGTTCACACTCATACGTCGGTTTCTGGAATAGGAAAATCAAATGCTATTGTCAACTATAAGACAGAAGCTAGTTGCAGATCAAGGATTTCGGACTTTGAACTTAATTTGGATTTGTTGATATTAAAGGGTATCACTAACGTGCACCCGGAAAGGGAGTTTGATGTAAGTGGTTGGAACATCCCTTTAAATATTTCTCTTGCTGACCCCCAATTTAATAGTCCTAGTCGTATAGACCTATTAATAGGTGCAGCTAGCATGCTAGTAGGTTACTCAAATTTGGAAGATGCGTCGCTAAGTGAAACGGTAAACAGGTTCTGGGAGATGGAGGAGGTAACCCAGAAACGAAGGTTTCAATCACTCGAAGAAGATGAATGTGAAAAAGAGTTCTTGAAAAGCGTTAAACGCCAAGAAGATGGCCGTTTTGTGGTTAGCATTCTTGTCAATTCGAAGAAAGGGCAATTAGGGGAGTCGTTGTGCCAGGCAAAAAGGAGATTTTTTAATTTGGAAAGGCGACTACAAAGGAACAATGATGTACGCGAACAGTACAACCAATTTATGGAGGAGTACGAGCAGTTGGGTCATATGGAGGTCGTTCCGAAAAATCAAGCTTCGTTTATGCGATACTTTGCACCTCATCAATTCGTCCTTAGGCCTGAATCGTTAACCACTGAACTTCGGGTTGTATTCGACTGTAGCGCTAAAACATCTTCCAGGTTGTCATTGAACAATCTTCTTTTGAAAGGGCCTGTGATTCAAGATGATTTATACGACATCATCCTTCGTTTTCGAATGAATAAATTCGTAATCACTGCTGACATTTCTAAAATGTATCGTCAGATAATGGTGAATAAGGAGGATCAGAGCTACCAGTGTATATTATGGAGTGAGCAGCAAGAATTGTTGGTCTACAGGCTGAAAACCGTTACCTACGGTACCACATCAGCTCCGTTCTTAGCTACCCGTTGTCTGAAAATGTTAGCAAATGAAAATGTTTCGAGGTTCCCTATAGGCGCGAGAGTCATTGGCGAGGATTTCTATATGGACGACTTGATAACAGGTGCTGATAGTTTAGAAAGTATTTTTTAAATCTATAATGAAGTCAAAGCTATCCTTCAAACTGCAGGATTTGAACTGCGTAAATGGTGCAGTAATGACGTTAAGGTTTTGGAGAAGATCTCCAACAATGAAAACGTAAACGATTCTTTGTGTATCAATGATAAGGATGTAATTAAAACGTTAGGCATCGTATACAACCCAGTTTTGTATGAATTTCAATACGTTACTCCAGAGATCGATTTGTCAAGGCCCATAACAAAAAGGACTGTTTTGTCAGAGCTGGCCCTAATTTTCGATCCATTAGGATCAATAAATCCGATAGTTGTGAAAGGAAAAATCATCATGCAGGATCTGTGGATTTCAAGGTGTGAATGGGATGAATCTGTTCCGATGCAGAACATCATCCCACTCACAGTGGGAAGAGTTTCGGAAGGATATAGCGAATCTTAGCACTATCAAAGCATCTAGATACGTAATTGGGTCGAAATCGTCGAATAATAAAATTGAACTGCATGGATTTGCAGATGCATCAATCCGAGCCTACGGTTGTGCTGTTTATATTCGCTCTATAGATTCTTCTGGAAGAATCCTATGTAATTTGTTGAGTGCCAAATCAAAGGTAGCTCCTATAAATACGAAGTCGCTACCGCGACTGGAGTTATGTGCTGCGGTATTGTTAGTCGATTTGGTAAAAAGGATTTTACCAAATCTCGTCGATAGCGTTAAGGGGATTCATCTTTGGTTGGATTCTGAAATTGTGCTTCGTTGGATCTCCGCATACCCTTCATCGTGGGAGATATTTGTTGCCAATAGGGTGTCAAAGATACAATCGGAACTACCAACTACCACTTGGAGGCATGTCAATTCGAAGGCTAATCCGGCGGATATTGTCTCTCGCGGCTCATATGCATCCGAGCTTCTTCAAAGTATGTGGTTTCATGGCCCACCATTTTTGTACTTGCAAAATGACAGTTGGCCAAAACAAAAAATAAAACCCGCTCTCGTTGAATTAGAAACCAACAACTCAGTAGTTTTCATAGCGGAAAAAGTTTCAGATAAGTTCTCAAATAATTTCGACCGATTTAGCAACTACCAAAAAGTAATCCGTGTCTTTGGATACATTATTCGATTTTTTAACACTATTAAGCAAAAAAGTACTAATACCAATTCTAACCCCCCCGTAAGCTCTAGGTCACCAGCACTAACGGCAGAGGAACTTGAAGAAGCCCTTAAACGAATCATCTGGAATCTCCAAAAAACTCATTTCCAGGAGGAAATTAAAGATCTAAGGAAAAAACAGAAGATAAGCCCGTGGATGCATGCTATCACTGCTTTCGATATAAGCCAAAACTTATGAAGCAGATCATGGGTAACCTACCAACAGGCAGAGTGACGATATCTAGGCCATTTACAAGGTCCGGCGTAGACTTCTGTGGCCCTTTCCAGATCTCACAAGGACGTCGAGGTTACTGTACTCATAAGGCATACGTTGCAGAATTTATTTGCTTTGCGACGAAGGCGTCTCACTTGGAGGCTGTATCGGACTTGTCGGCTCAAGGATTCAAGAGATTCGTTGCACGACGTGGACTGTGCGAGGAAATCCATTGTGATAATGGGACGAACTTCGTTGGAGCTCGGAACGAACTCAAGGAGCTTCATGCTATAGTTGTGCAGCAGCAGAAGGAGAATATCATGTCTTCATGATGCGCTGCTCATCGCATCAAGTTCCTGCACATACCCCCAAGGTCGCCACACTTCGGTGGCTTATGGGAGGCGGCTGTAAAGTCAGCCAAATCCCATATCTACCGGACAGCTAAGGAAATATTCCTGACGTACGAGGAGTTCTCTACCGTAGTCTCTGAGGTAGAGGCGATTATGAACTCTCGTCCCCTTTGTGTACTAAGCCCAGACCCAAATGATGAGCAAGCTCTAACACCGGGGCATCTATTAGTTGGAGATGCTCTCAATTCCATTCCGGAGCCTTCCATACCTGAAGATGTTACTTTGCTAAAGCAATGGCGAAGACTTACACAAATAAAGCAACACTTTTGTACGAGATGGTCCAAGGATTATCTACTAGAACTACAACGACGTACGAAGTGGAAAACATCCTCCGCAAATGCTGAAGTGGGCAGAGTAGTACTCATTAGTGACGAAAACTTACCGCCTCAACAATGGCTCATCGGAAGAATCGAGCGTCTCATTATTGCATCTGATGGAAAGGTGCGAGTTGCAGATGTAAGAGCAAAGGGAACTATCCTTAGCAGACCGATCCATCGCCTGGCACCCCTACCAAGCTGTTGAACTGACTTCCTTTCAATCGACCCTTCAAGGCGGGCTGTATGTTAATGTTTCATATTAGTTTTTAACTAGTGAATTATAAATATGTACTAGAAATACTAGAAATACTTGAAATATTAAATTATTATTATTAGTTCCTAAAAATATGAAGTTGGTAACATCGTTCTTTCTAAACAAATATCCGAAGTACTAAATCATTTGAATTATATAAATCTATCTTTGTAATAGTGTGGACTGTATTTGTCATGAATTGATAAAAGAGCAAATAAAGAAAGAAGAGCTTCTTTTTCGTTGGAACCGCTTGCCAAGCCAGAACCTCTGCCAACCAAATTTTCATTTTTGATAATAAAATTTAAACAAAAGTTGAAGTCCCATAAACGCATGTGGACAAATACAACATGGCATGTCAACCCCCCGCATTACCACATTTCGAGGACTCTGGGAGGCGGGAGTTAAGTCAATCAAACACCATATCAAAAGAACTATCGGCAATTCCAAATTATCCTTTGAGGAATAAGCTACATTGCCAACTCAAATTGAGGCATGCCTAAATTCAAGGCCACTATGCCCCATCTCCTCGGATCCAGATGATTTGACAGTCTGGTCATTCTCTGATTGGGAGTTCAATGCAAACTCCCCAGAGAGAAACCTTTGGGACAAGAACATCAACAGTCTGGACAAATGCCGATATATTCAGCGACTCATGCAAGAGTTTTGGAAGCAATGGAGTATATCATATATACATCTTCTACAACACCGACCTAAATGGCTCCAAAGGCAGCCAAACCTCAACATCGGAGACTTGGTGATTGTCAAGGAGGATAATCTGCCGCCATCATCGTGGGTACTGGCTCGAGTGATGGATCTACATCCCGGTGCGGACGGGCTTACGCGAGTCGCCACAATTAAAACAAAACACATCAACACTTAAACGACCAATCGTCAAACTTTCCCCCTTACCGGTATCAGAGCCCATGAGCAATTCCAATCAATCATAGCACATAAAACAAAAAAAAAATCAAAACAAACCTCTCCCACCCTATGAACGTTAAAATAATCAAATATCACAAATCACTATTAACTTTTAAAATAATCAAACATAAATCTGAACTAAATAAGTAATACCATCAAGAACATATACGATTTGTAGCAAAACTATAAATCAACTCATCCCATTCAATACCACCATCCCTTGTAAGCAAAACTGAATTCAGAAGTGCAGGTAGACACATTCTTAACACTTCATGATTTTTGCTCAAACTCACAAAAACAAATTTCACTAACACGACTCAACACTGCAATGAGAGGCGCAGGCATGCGGCCAAGCAACACAACAACAAGTAAACCTAGTACCAGGTGCACGCAAAGAGGTAATGTCAACAAGTCACGACTAAATGGATGCCTTGAGAAAAATCGTCGCCGAAGGCGTTCCCAACACATGAACACTTGTCCATTATCACTCCAACGACATAGTAATAAATCGCATTATAATTATAACGTATCTTGGGTTTTTTATTTCTCAATTGTTTTAAGACAGCAGCTTGAAGCAATTTAATTCTGAGTGCACCAATAGCTCAGAACACTGGTTAAGTCTTATATGAAAACTTTACAACTACAAGCTTTACTCGAAAATAAATCGTTGACGATAAGAGCGAAAACCAAAAAAAATATTCAAACGACGATGAGCAAGAAAAATCCAGAAAACAAACGAGAGCCTTTCTTCAACGTTATAAAAATTGTTTTAATGTTACCAAGTAGATGGTCCAGATCCAAGTGGACGAGAAATCCACACAGCAGCAACCAACAATGCATCTCCGAGACTTACGCAGCTATGTAAATGACCGCGAGTATATAAGCACCTTTGATAAGTCGAGAGAAAAGCGACGAGATTACCACTGTCGAGGATGCGATTGTAAGGTGTTCTGCTGGGTGGAGAGTTGTAAGTTCTCACTGTAAATGCATTACACAATCAATGTGAAGTGCGTGTACAGTGAGTAACAACAATCTTGTGAAGTTACATTGGAATTTTGTTACAATATCAAATTTAGGATAAATATGAATAATTAAACATGAAAGGAAAAAATATGTTTAAATTTGTTCGATTTGAATTGAGAGCAAAAAAAATTAAATTAAATTAAATGAGTCCGAAACATTCCGCCGCGCCTGGAACAACGTTTCAGCACACCGGTAATACTGCCAGCTTATGAATGGGGCGTTTGAAAATGCCGCTGGGCGTTCGCAAAGTTACAACACGAACAACGCCGTCCTGGCCTGGGTGAACTTCGGAGACGCGCCCCATAGCCCATTTACCCGGTGGGAGATTGGAGTCTTTAATGACGACCAGGTCGTTGATTTTGATGTTGACTTCGGGTTGCTGCCAGCGGGGACGTTGTTGCAACGACGTCAGGTATTCGATTTGCCAGCGCCTCCAACATCCTTTAATTTTGGCTTGTAGATTTCTCCAACCCGTTAAGCGATTAGTTGGAATGTTACCCATAGGTTCCGGTACCGCTGCAAAGGACTCACCTAGAAGAAAATGAGCGGGGGTTAGCGGATCTAAATCGGTATCAGATATTTGGCATAGGGGTCGTGAATTAAGCAAAGCTTCGATTTGCGTTAACAGCGTATAATACTCTTCGAAAGTAAGAATATCAGCTCCTATGACTCGACGAAGCTGTTGTTTCATCGATTTTACTCCCACAAACCGCCGAAGTGTGGTGCGGAAGGGGGAATAAAGTGCCATGTAGTACCGTCGCGAGCCAATGATTCCGCTACCAGCGAATTATGAGGTTCGGAAAGAACGAGTTCATGCATCTCTGATAATAATCGATTGCATCCGCGAAAGTCTGTCGCGTTATCAGAGTATATATGCGATGGTTTTCCGCGGCGCGAAACAAAGCGATGGAAAGCGGCAAGGAAAGCTTCGGTGGTTAGATCGCTAACAAGTTCTAAGTGAACCCCTTTCGTCACAAGGCAAATAAATAGCGCGATATAGCCTTTGGTAAATGTACTTTTCCTGCCCGATTTCACTTTTAGCGTTATGGGACCGGCGTAATCGCAACCACAATGTGTAAACGGTCGACAAGGCTGAATTCGTTGTGGTGGTAGATTACCCATCAGCTGAGTCGCTGTCGCTTTTCTTTGACGGAAAAAGGGAACACAGTCGTGAACGATTTTTCGAAGAAGATTTCTGCACCCGATTATCCAATATTCTTGGCGAATAAGCGCAAAAAGTGTCGTTACCCCTGCGTGCATAAAACGCTTGTGCGCGTCGATGATGATGAGTTGAGTGATGATATGCCCTTTTGGGATGATTATCGGGTGTTTTGTATTGAAAGGAAACGTCTGCTTGTTGTAGTCGTCCTCCGACTCTTAAAATGTCATCGCTATCCATGAAGGGAGAAAGATTAAGAAGCGTACAATTTTTGGTAAAGAAACTATGTTTTTTGTTAAATTTGATATATTCACCAAAGTATTGATATTGTAACCATTTGATTATACTTATCTTGGCCTCGAAAACTGCCTGGGGTTGTTTGAGATAGTCGGATAGCGATGCTAGTTGCTTGCGAATTCGTGCGATGAAGCCAAGATATCGAGCTACTGTTCGGATGAGATATTCCACCTAGAAATTCGAGTTGAAAGCCGTGCTTATGGATGCTCCTTGTTGATGACGTGATGTGATTGGCATGAGCGTTTCTTCACTTCAAACAGGCAGACAGAGTCTTCTTCAGGGGTATCTGCAATCGGCCACAAAGCCGAATCTTGGCAAAGCCATTGTGGGCCGGTCCACCAAAGCGGGTGATCGACAAGCTGCGAGGGTGGTATACCGCGGGAGGCACAGTCCGCTGGGTTAGATTTACCCGAGACGTGGAACCAACGATTACGCTGTATTGTGGACAAAACTTCAGAGGTACGGTTACCAACAAAAATACTCCAGCGACGAGGGGGAGACGATAACCACGAAAGCACAACTTTTGAGTCACACCAGGCATACACTTTAGCTACGTGAAGGTCTAGGGAATTTTGAATCGCGGCAAATAGTTTCGTAAGCAGAACGGCTCCACATAGTTCAAGGCGTGGGATACTTAGTTGTTGTATCGGAGCTACACGGGATTTAACGGCGACGATGTTTGTTACGTAATTTCCATTTGAAAGTTTATAGCGCGCGTAAATAACGGCAGCGTATGCAGACTCCGATGCATCGGAGAATCCGTGCAATTCAAAGGATTCATCACCGAGACCGATTATTCGCGGAACCGAGATCGTAGTAAGCTGTAAGATCCTGAAACAATATTTTTAAACGAATGACAGAGGGAGATAAAAATCCGAGGGGATCAAAGATTCGCGCAACGTCTCTAAGAATTTGGCGCTTGGTTATCACTTCAGTGGGGGTATAATTGAGTCGAAAACTAAATACGTCACTTTGAGAGTTCCAGTGTAACCCGAGAACTTTAACCCATGGATCCCCGTTGGCATGAAGTGGAAGATTTTCCCGAAAAGATCTTCTCACATTTTTAAGGAGGTCGACACAATTACTTTGCCATTTGCTAAGTTCCATACCGCACTTGGAAAGGAGTTCAATAAGCGAGTGTTGTTTCGATATGGCTTCTGACAATGTGTCTGCTCCCGAGGCGACATCGTCCACATAAAAGTCGTTAAGGATCACTTCCGACCCGATTGGAAAGTCATTTTAATAATCCTTAGCGAGTTGCTCGAGGGTTCGGACCGATAAATAGGGTGCACACGATGTGCCGTATGTCACAGTGCGAAGGCGAAAATGTTAAAGTGACTCAGACGGCGATCTTCTCCAAAGAATGCGCTGGAAGTCCGAATCCTTTTCTGAGACCCATATTTGACGGAACATTTTTACTATGTCCGCAGTAAACACAAATGCAAAGCGACGAAACCTGGTGCAGACAGAGAAGAGATTTCGCTGAATGGGGGGCCGATCATGAGGGAATCATTAAGACATTTTCCCGTCTTGTCTTTAAACGACCCATCGAATACGACACGCAATTTTGTCGTGGCACTATCAGGCTTCAACACGGCGTATTGGGAAGGTAATAAACATTATAATTTCCTATTTCCGCGATAGGAACCGGTTCCATAATTCCTAGCGCAAGGTACTCGTCAAGAAAATGAGTGTAGCTAGCGAGAAGTTCGGGATTTTGGGAGAATTTTCCCTCCATCGATTTAAGGCGCGAAACCGCCCCAGAAAGTGTATCTGAGAAATGTGGTGGAGATTTAAATGGAAGACTGACGACGTATTTCCCGTTTGAGTCACGACGGTGAGATTTTAGGAAGTGTTCCTCGATTTCCACATCTTCATCTGACATAAGCGATTTAGGGTCTACCTCTTCGACTGTCCAAAATGCTTGCAACATGGAATCGGTATCTAGCGAAGTATGATTTGAGACGATATCGAGGTTTGAATTGTTTGAAAGTTGTCCAGCCAGAATCCAACCAAAAATGGTATTTTGTGCAATTGGATGTTGGCTGTTTTTAGTTACATTCCCTTGGAAGATTTCCCAACACTTGTCTGCTCCTAACAAAACATCGATAGGCCTAGATTCGTTGAATGACGGATCAGCTAAATCCAATCCGAGTAAATGATCCCAGTCCTCAATCGAAAAAGAAAATGTTGGCAAGTTCGTAGTGACTTTGGGTAAAATATAAGTATTAACTCGAATACAAAATAAACCACAGCGTGACGAGATTGACAAAGAGGTGAGGCCTCTGGATGTACCTGCATTGGTAGATCCAATACCGTTAACTGATATCCTGGCGTTTCTTCGTTTGAGTCCTAATCGCTGAGCACATGACTCAGTAATAAAAGAAACCTGGGAGCCTGTATCGATTAGAATGCGAACTTCTTGGGATTTTCTATTGATGTCTCGGACTAGTGCAACAGCGGTGGGAAGCAGTGTTTGGGGCAATTGATGAGCGATGTTTACCGAATAATTCGTACTAGCAACTGGGGATGACGAAGTTGATGGTTGTGGCGACGAATCGACAGAAACGGGAACGAGAGAATCGCTGGTATGAGAACCAACCAAGGAATTATTTAACGCTGATGGGTGGCGAAGATGATTAATAGAAGGGTCATGAACCAAACTATGATGGCGTGAATTGCAAGATTTGCATCGACTGTTAGATGGGCAACGAGCAGAAGAGTGTCCGTTACGCAAACAATTAAAACATGCTTTGGACGACTTGACGTAATCTCTTCGAGCTGGAATTGCCATTTCGAGAAGTTGTGGACATTGCCAAAGTGCGTGAGAATCATTGCATTTAATGCAATGCGAAGAAGAAGCAGCATGCATGCTTTTTACTGCGGACTTTGGTTTTAGTGCATTGCGAATATTGCCTGTTGAGTTTTCCAAAGCTTCACAATGAGTCTTCAAAAACTTTAGGAATTGGCTGATGGTGGGATAGTCCTCAAGAACACTGGCCTCCGATCATTGTTTTCTAGTGTCGGGGTCCAGCTTGCTCAGCAGTATGTGTATTAGCCATGGATCCCGGTCGCGCGAGTTGAGCGAAGTAAGACTTCTCACCACTTCGTCTGCTCCGTCCGAGATTTTACGAAGAATGCGGACGTTCGACGTTTTAGGTTGAGGGAAAATCCATAAACGATCGAATGAAACCCGTAATCGCGTACCGTGGTCGATGGTATCTACTGTCGAGACGCTCCCAAGCAGTTTCATAAGTAGCGTCACAAAGTGGCAAATGGTTAATTAAGCTTAAGGCTTCGTTCCGTAAATACGATTTTAGATAATGAAATTTCTGAAGATTCGTTAAATTGGTTTTATTATGTATAGCACCCTCGAACATATCTCGGAAGGCCAGCCATTCCTGATAATTTCCCGAAAACGGTTCGATTCGAATTGTAGGGAGAATAAAGTCTGTTCGCGGCGAGTTTTGCGATTTTGCAAGCGATTCAATAAGGATTTGTTGTTGTTCCGCTATTCGATTGATTGCGTCCTTGCTT
Source organism: Cheilosia variabilis (assembly GCA_951230905.1). Lineage (NCBI taxonomy): Eukaryota > Metazoa > Arthropoda > Insecta > Diptera > Syrphidae > Cheilosia > Cheilosia variabilis. The sequence goes on along the minus strand of OX579676.1, from coordinate 95,697,657 downwards.
TTTTCAGCATTTTCACGTTCCCGAAATGCGGATAATAGAACCGATTTAACTAATAAATATTTAGCCTCAAATTCCACCAATTCAGGCAATGGATCCGTATAGCCCTCTGTCTCAATCAATTCGTACATGAGTTTCTGTGAAGCATCAAACTCTTTCCACAAATCGTCCACTTTAAGTAGTTTGACCTCAAGATCGACTAATGATGAATTTTCAGAAATGTCCTCTGAAAACTTGGCTAACTTGGTCAACGAGCCTTTAATATGACCACGTGTCAACCGAAGGGCAGAGAGTTTGACCGAAGAAGACATTTGAATTAAAGATTTTCTTTTTTGTTTGACTAATATGTTCGGCTATAATCAATGCGCTATGAATCTTCCTCAAAACCAAAAGCCAACGCACTACCTTGAAACGAAAATGTTCAAAGTTCACGAGATTAGGTGCACGTGGTCAGTATATTTTCCTTTCGAATTTAATTTTCTTATGGAAATTAACACAATGCCAATAATTGCACTTTTATAAAATATAATTGTCTAAGCGAAACTAAGCGAAAGTCTTTAGCAATTCGAAACACACGAATCCGGCTCGATTTGGACCAGAAAATATGTACAACAACAAGCTTTACTCGAAAATAAATCGTTGACGATAAGAGCGAAAACCAAAAAAAAATATTCAAACGACGATGAGCAAGAAAAATCCAGAAAACAAACGAAAGCCTTTCTTCAACGTTATAAAAATTGTTTTAATGTTACCAAGTAGATGGTCCAGATCCAAGTGGACGAGAAATCCACACAGCAGCAACCAACAATGCATCTCCGAGACTTACGCAGTTATGTAAATGACCGCGAGTATATAAGCCCCTTTGATAAGTCGAGAGAAAAGCGACGAGATTACCACTGTCGAGGATGCGATTGTAAGGTGTTCTGCTGGGTGGAGAGTTGTAAGTTCTCACTGTAAATGCATTACACAATCAATGTGAAGTGCGTGTACAGTGAGTAACAACAATCTTGTGAAGTTACATTGGAATTTTGTTACAATATCAAATTTAGGATAAATATGAATAACTAAACATGAAAGGAAAAAATATGTTTAAATTTGTTCGATTTGAATTGAGAGCAAAAAAAATTAAATTAAATTAAATGAGTCCGAAACATTCCGCCGCGCCTGGAACAACGTTTCAGCACACCGGTAATACTGCCAGCTTATGAATGGGGCGTTTGAAAATGCCGCTGGGCGTTCGCAAAGTTACAACACGAACAAGGCCGTCCTGGCCTGGGTGAACTTCGGAGACGCGCCCCATAGCCCATTTACCCGGTGGGAGATTGGAGTCTTTAATGACGACCAGGTCGTTGATTTTGATGTTGACTTCGGGTTGCTGCCAGCGGGGACGTTGTTGCAACGACGTCAGGTATTCGATTTGCCAGCGCCTCCAACATCCTTTAATTTTGGCTTGTAGATTTCTCCAACCCGTTAAGCGATTAGTTGGAATGTTACCCATAGGTTCCGGTACCGCTGCAAAGGACTCACCTAGAAGAAAATGAGCGGGGGTTAGCGGATCTAAATCGGTATCAGATATTTGGCATAGGGGTCGTGAATTAAGCAAAGCTTCGATTTGCGTTAACAGCGTATAATACTCTTCGAAAGTAAGAATATCAGCTCCTATGACTCGACGAAGCTGTTGTTTCATCGATTTTACTCCCACAAACCGCCGAAGTGTGGTGCGGAAGGGGGAATAAAGTGCCATGTAGTACCGTCGCGAGCCAATGATTCCGCTACCAGCGAATTATGAGGTTCGGAAAGAACGAGTTCATGCATCTCTGATAATAATCGATTGCATCCGCGAAAGTCTGTCGCGTTATCAGAGTATATATGCGATGGTTTTCCGCGGCGCGAAACAAAGCGATGGAAAGCGGCAAGGAAAGCTTCGGTGGTTAGATCGCTAACAAGTTCTAAGTGAACCCCTTTCGTCACAAGGCAAATAAATAGCGCGATATAGCCTTTGGTAAATGTACTTTTCCTGCCCGATTTCACTTTTAGCGTTATGGGACCGGCGTAATCGCAACCACAATGTGTAAACGGTCGACAAGGCTGAATTCGTTGTGGTGGTAGATTACCCATCAGCTGAGTCGCTGTCGCTTTTCTTTGACGGAAACAGGGAACACAGTCGTGAACGATTTTTCGAAGAAGATTTCTGCACCCGATTATCCAATATTCTTGGCGAATAAGCGCAAAAAGTGTCGTTACCCCTGCGTGCATAAAACGCTTGTGCGCGTCGATGATGATGAGTTGAGTGATGATATGCCCTTTTGGGATGATTATCGGGTGTTTTGTATTGAAAGGAAACGTCTGCTTGTTGTAGTCGTCGTCCGACTCTTAAAATGTCATCGCTATCCATGAAGGGAGAAAGATTAAGAAGCGTACAATTTTTGGTAAAGAAACTATGTTTTTTGTTAAATTTGATATATTCACCAAAGTATTGATATTGTAACCATTTGATTATACTTATCTTGGCCTCGAAAACTGCCTGGGGTTGTTTGAGATAGTCGGATAGCGATGCTAGTTGCTTGCGAATTCGTGCGATGAAGCCAAGATATCGAGCTACTGTTCGGATGAGATATTCCACCTAGAAATTCGAGTTGAAAGCCGTGCTTATGGATGCTCCTTGTTGATGACGTGATGTGATTGGCATGAGCGTTTCTTCACTTCAAACAGGCAGACAGAGTCTTCTTCAGGGGTATCTGCAATCGGCCACAAAGCCGAATCTTGGCAAAGCCATTGTGGGCCGGTCCACCAAAGCGGGTGATCGACAAGCTGCGAGGGTGGTATACCGCGGGAGGCACAGTCCGCTGGGTTAGATTTACCCGAGACGTGGAACCAACGATTACGCTGTATTGTGGACAAAACTTCAGAGGTACGGTTACCAACAAAAATACTCCAGCGACGAGGGGGAGACGATAACCACGAAAGCACAACTTTTGAGTCACACCAGGCATACACTTTAGCTACGTGAAGGTCTAGGGAATTTTGAATCGCGGCAAATAGTTTCGTAAGCAGAACGGCTCCACATAGTTCAAGGCGTGGGATACTTAGTTGTTGTATCGGAGCTACACGGGATTTAGCGGCGACGATGTTTGTTAAGTAATTTCCATTTGAAAGTTTATAGCGCGCGTAAATAACGGCAGCGTATGCAGACTCCGATGCATCGGAGAATCCGTGCAATTCAAAGGATTCATCACCGAGACCGATTATTCGCGGAACCGAGATCGTAGTAAGCTGTAAGATCCTGAAACAATATTTTTAAACGAATGACAGAGGGAGATAAAAATCCGAGGGGATCAAAGATTCGCGCAACGTCTCTAAGAATTTGGCGCTTGGTTATCACTTCAGTGGGGGTATAATTGAGTCGAAAACTAAATACGTCACTTTGAGAGTTCCAGTGTAACCCGAGAACTTTAACCCATGGATCCCCGTTGGCATGAAGTGGAAGATTTTCCCGAAAAGATCTTCTCACATTTTTAAGGAGGTCGACACAATTACTTTGCCATTTGCTAAGTTCCATACCGCACTTGGAAAGGAGTTCAATAAGCGAGTGTTGTTTCGATATGGCTTCTGACAATGTGTCTGCTCCCGAGGCGACATCGTCCACATAAAAGTCGTTAAGGATCACTTCCGACCCGATTGGAAAGTCATTTTAATAATCCTTAGCGAGTTGCTCGAGGGTTCGGACCGATAAATAGGGTGCACACGATGTGCCGTATGTCACAGTGCGAAGGCGAAAATGTTAAAGTGACTCAGACGGCGATCTTCTCCAAAGAATGCGCTGGAAGTCCGAATCCTTTTCTGAGACCCATATTTGACGGAACATTTTTACTATGTCCGCAGTAAACACAAATGCAAAGCGACGAAACCTGGTGCAGACAGAGAAGAGATTTCGCTGAATGGGGGGGCCGATCATGAGGGAATCATTAAGACATTTTCCCGTCTTGTCTTTAAACGACCCATCGAATACGACACGCAATTTTGTCGTGGCACTATCAGGCTTCAACACGGCGTATTGGGAAGGTAATAAACATTATAATTTCCTATTTCCGCGATAGGAACCGGTTCCATAATTCCTAGCGCAAGGTACTCGTCAAGAAAATGAGTGTAGCTAGCGAGAAGTTCGGGATTTTGGGAGAATTTTCCCTCCATCGATTTAAGGCGCGAAACCGCCCCAGAAAGTGTATCTGAGAAATGTGGTGGAGATTTAAATGGAAGACTGACGACGTATTTCCCGTTTGAGTCACGACGGTGAGATTTTAGGAAGTGTTCCTCGATTTCCACATCTTCATCTGACATAAGCGATTTAGGGTCTACCTCTTCGACTGTCCAAAATGCTTGCAACATGGAATCGGTATCTAGCGAAGTATGATTTGAGACGATATCGAGGTTTGAATTGTTTGAAAGTTGTCCAGCCAGAATCCAACCAAAAATGGTATTTTGTGCAATTGGATGTTGGCTGTTTTTAGTTACATTCCCTTGGAAGATTTCCCAACACTTGTCTGCTCCTAACAAAACATCGATAGGCCTAGATTCGTTGAATGACGGATCAGCTAAATCCAATCCGAGTAAATGATCCCAGTCCTCAATCGAAAAAGAAAATGTTGGCAAGTTCGTAGTGACTTTGGGTAAAATATAAGTATTAACTCGAATACAAAATAAACCACAGCGTGACGAGATTGACAAAGAGGTGAGGCCTCTGGATGTACCTGCATTGGTAGATCCAATACCGTTAACTGATATCCTGGCGTTTCTTCGTTTGAGTCCTAATCGCTGAGCACATGACTCAGTAATAAAAGAAACCTGGGAGCCTGTATCGATTAGAATGCGAACTTCTTGGGATTTTCTATTGATGTCTCGGACTAGTGCAACAGCGGTGGGAAGCAGTGTTTGGGGCAATTGATGAGCGATGTTTACCGAATAATTCGTACTAGAAACTGGGGATGACGAAGTTGATGGTTGTGGCGACGAATCGACAGAAACGGGAACGAGAGAATCGCTGGTATGAGAACCAACCAAGGAATTATTTAACGCTGATGGGTGGCGAAGATGATTAATAGAAGGGTCATGAACCAAACTATGATGGCGTGAATTGCAAGATTTGCATCGACTGTTAGATGGGCAACGAGCAGAAGAGTGTCCGTTACGCAAACAATTAAAACATGCTTTGGACGACTTGACGTAATCTCTTCGAGCTGGAATTGCCATTTCGAGAAGTTGTGGAGATTGCCAAAGTGCGTGAGAATCATTGCATTTAATGCAATGCGAAGAAGAAGCAGCATGCATGCTTTTTACTGCGGACTTTGGTTTTAGTGCATTGCGAATATTGCCTGTTGAGTTTTCCAAAGCTTCACAATGAGTCTTCAAAAACTTTAGGAATTGGCTGATGGTGGGATAGTCCTCAAGAACACTGGCCTCCGATCATTGTTTTCTAGTGTCGGGGTCCAGCTTGCTCAGCAGTATGTGTATTAGCCATGGATCCCGGTCGCGCGAGTTGAGCGAAGTAAGACTTCTTACCACTTCGTCTGCTCCGTCCGAGATTTTACGAAGAATGCGGACGTTCGACGTTTTAGGTTGAGGGAAAATCCATAAACGATCGAATGAAACCCGTAATCGCGTACCGTGGTCGATGGTATCTACTGTCGAGACGCTCCCAAGCAGTTTCATAAGTAGCGTCACAAAGTGGCAAATGGTTAATTAAGCTTAAGGCTTCGTTCCGTAAATACGATTTTAGATAATGAAATTTCTGAAGATTCGTTAAATTGGTTTTATTATGTATAGCACCCTCGAACATATCTCGGAAGGCCAGCCATTCCTGATAATTTCCCGAAAACGGTTCGATTCGAATTGTAGGGAGAATAAAGTCTGTTCGCGGCGAGTTTTGCGATTTTGCAAGCGATTCAATAAGGATTTGTTGTTGTTCCGCTATTCGATTGATTGCGTCCTTGCTTTTTTCAGCATTTTCACGTTCCCGAAATGCGGATAATAGAACCGATTTAACTAATAAATATTTAGCCTCAAATTCCACGAATTCAGGCAATGGATCCGTATAGCCCTCTGTCTCAATCAATTCGTACATGAGTTTCTGTGAAGCATCAAACTCTTTCCACAAATCGTCCACTTTAAGTAGTTTGACCTCAAGATCGACTAATGATGAATTTTCAGAAATGTCCTCTGAAAACTTGGCTAACTTGGTCAACGAGCCTTTAATATGACCACGTGTCAACCGAAGGGCAGAGAGTTTGACCGAAGAAGACATTTGAATTAAAGATTTTCTTTTTTGTTTGACTAATATGTTCGGCTATAATCAATGCGCTATGAATCTTCCTCAAAACCAAAAGCCAACGCACTACCTTGAAACGAAAATGTTCAAAGTTCACGAGATTAGGTGCACGTGGTCAGTATATTTTCCTTTCGAATTTAATTTTCTTATGGAAATTAACACAATGCCAATAATTGCACTTTTATAAAATATAATTGTCTAAGCGAAACTAAGCGAAAGTCTTTAGCAATTCGAAACACACGAATCCGGCTCGATTTGGACCAGAAAATATGTACAACAACAAGCTTTACTCGAAAATAAATCGTTGACGATAAGAGCGAAAACCAAAAAAAAATATTCAAACGACGATGAGCAAGAAAAATCCAGAAAACAAACGAAAGCCTTTCTTCAACGTTATAAAAATTGTTTTAATGTTACCAAGTAGATGGTCCAGATCCAAGTGGACGAGAAATCCACACAGCAGCAACCAACAATGCATCTCCGAGACTTACGCAGTTATGTAAATGACCGCGAGTATATAAGCACCTTTGATAAGTCGAGAGAAAAGCGACGAGATTACCACTGTCGAGGATGCGATTGTAAGGTGTTCTGCTGGATGGAGAGTTGTAAGTTCTCACTGTAAATGCATTACACAATCAATGTGAAGTGCGTGTAAAGTGAGTAACAACAATCTTGTGAAGTTACATTGGAATTTCGTTACAATATCAAATTTAGGATAAATATGAATAATTAAACATGAAAGGAAAAAATATGTTTAAATTTGTTCGATTTCAATTGAGAGCAAAAAAAATTAAATTAAATTAAATGAGTCCGAAACAAAAACCATAGACAAACCATACTGAAACCCCCAACTCACAATCCTCTTGCCGCTGGCCACCTCAATTTCTATTCAAATTCGCCATTTTGTATTCCTATCGGTGTTATGTCAAAAAAGAATCCGTGTGACATGCAAAAACATACAAAAAATTACAAAAATAAATTCTCCCAACCGCGGCAATCGTGTGGAAATGTGAAAGAGTTCGGGAATACCACGTTTTTTCATTATTGAATGCCATTGGTTAGTTATTATACATTGTTAAAATGCGAATAATTTGATTTGTTTGGTTAATAAAAATATCTGCAGGAGATATTTTACATATAAGAAACATATTGGGACAAACATGCTTATGTATTTACCTCTTTTCGATATCATTAAGATCGATTTCTTAAATAGCTGCAGAAAAATTGCTCAAAATGTTTTTATTTTCATGCAACCATTCTGCAATGACAATTTTTCATAAATATTTTACACTTATTCCTAAAAAAATATATTATCCACACGAATATAAATAATTTCAAATTTAACGGATAAAATTCTATGAACACTGTCAGCAGCTTTGCCCACAGCGGAAGTGGCATATGCAAGGTGCGAGTGTGCTGGTGAGTCGGAATTTTTGAAGTTACGTGACATTTGTCAATACGAATTTCTATTTAGCAATACTAGCACACTTAGCATTTTCCACCCCATAAAAATATAGCTTGTAGGCAAGTAACGGGAAATCGGCCGAAGTTGGTGGTCTCAGTATTGTCTCTGATAAAAACATTCAAAATGCTCGCCCAGATCGATTTCTTAACATTTGTACATTAATAATTAGCAAAAAATAGATCAACCCGATGCAATTCGTTGCTTTTGTAAACAAACTCCACTAGTTGTCAAACTCAAAAGTACTTGTATTGGTAAATCTGAAGCAAATCTGAGAAAAAATACAGATTCGCAAAAGTGCTCTGAAATCTGAAAAAGATTGTTTTTTTTGTACCAAACGAACAATAAAAATTGCTCTGAGAGCAAGAAAGTGCTCTGAGAGCGCAGAATCAAATATCACATGAGTATCACATTTTTGTTTTGCCTTTCGTACACATTTTCAACTTCTCCTATTTACTTCCACCGGTATTTTCCTACTGAGTTCCTGTTTTTGTTCATTATCGAACAGTTTCTTATTATAGAGATTATTTGCGCTAAATCTTATTTTTTCTTCTTATTATTAACTTATTTTATAGATTCTAAAATACACAAGCAGTGTATAAAAAAAACAAAACGGATCATTGAAAAGTTTAATTTTGGAATTGTGGCAACAGTTGCTTTCAGAAACAAAACAGATAATACAGGCTATTTCAAACTTCATATTGCCACCAGCCATATTGCAAATATTCTTCTCAACGTGACGTCACACAAGGCACATGTCATTTCACTTGCAATGTCGGGGGTGCTACCATATTTGAATCAAATTTGCATAATTTTTCTTTTCAAATATATTTTTGTGAAACAAATTTTATGTTCAAATATGTAACACATGAACAATATTTTGCTGCTAGCACTTGAGTTTATCTTGGCAAATTAAGGTGTGTCCGGACCAACGAAACATTTCAGAAATGTTTATGAAATGTTTCTGAAGCAAATCGGACAGATTTTATAAACATTTATGAAAGATTTCTAAAATTTATTTATTAACCCCCGTGTTTGAGAACAAGATCCCGATCGTTGTGTTTCAAATTAGTAGAATTGTAATTTGTCATGCACGTCACATTCATTACGTTATCTAAATATTGCACATCTCTAACAACAGAAAATTATGAATTCCTCTTTACTCTTATATTCTTAACGTTGCACTTACTTTCGATCTTGTTTCTCGGTCACTTGGATTCCGACCATCAACACGATAAGTACCAACCAACCAAATAAATTGAATTATAACGTTTTTTCGAAATTGCATTTGTTCGTTAATTTGTTTAAGCAAATCGTTTTTCACCCAGGTGCTGGTCCTTCTATCAGCCAACTCTCGTATAACAAAACACCCCGTATTAATAAATACTTCGTAAAAGGTATCAACTCGTTACTCAGCAGTTACGTCAAATTTTTGTATGCTATCTGACGTCTACTAGCTAACTTACATTTGCATATTTGTTTATTAATATGGGGGTAAATGTTTATGCGATGTTTCAACTTTATCCTGTTTTAGACTAGAAGAAAATAATGTGGTGGGATTATTAGCAGCGAGTAAAGTTTTTATTTTTGTAATTTTGGTCTCGGCAATCACGCGACACGCGATTTAATTCAAATAATCGTATTAAATGAATCACTTTCTCCTTATTTATTCAAGTAAGCTTTAACAATAGTTGTGTTTCCCGCGAAGCCTAATTGGCTTTTCTGCAGAAGTTTGCATATCACAATATTTAATATCTATATAGTGAGTTTACCTTTTTACATTTTGTTTTAAATTAGGTATTCAAAGCTTTTCTGAACATTTTTATTTTATTTAAAAACAAATAATAATCGAAAAACAGCGCTCACTTTCTGCAGGGATACTTGTAAAACAAAAATTATTTCCCATCACGATTGGGTAACTGTGAAACATTTCATAAATGTTTTTTTGGTGTCCAGATCTAAGCCAGCAAAACATTTCTAAACATTTCATAAAAATTGTTTTGTTTAATAAGTGTTTTAGAAATAAATATGGAACATGTAGGTATTTTTTAATCAAATGTTTGGCTGGTCTGGACATACCTTTATAGAACGAGAAAAAACAAAATAATTCGGAATACGGACAGGGAGTTTATTCGAATGCAAAAAAAAATCAAATGATCTTTGGGTACCATTTTTTAATCTGGCAACTATCGTTTATCGGCACACTGGCTATCGTTTACAGGCCACCAACATTTAAAAATAAAACAAGCCACCTAGTCGCAAATAGTAGAAATAATTTTTAAGATCATGATTCGTGATCTCGATGAGAAACAGGATCATGTGCTGTTGTTTGCATGTAAATCGATTATTTATATGGATCATAGCTGATAATAAAAAACAGCTAGTGAATTATATGCTTTTTTTTTTTTCATGAATTGTACCAATGGGTCGTATGAATAAAAACTAGCTAAAGATTTTAGCAAAGTAAAGAATATGAATAAAAACCTAGTTTGCTAAAGTAGGTTCGAAAATTCGAACATAGCATTTACTTCGCTGTACATGTCCTTGTCCTGCAATTTCTGTCAAACTTGACAAGGGACAACTGTGCGGTGGTTTGTTTTTTTTGAATTTATTTTCAAATTTTTGTGGGAAAATTTGTAACGAAGCATTCGTTACAACGATACGCTCCACTATATGACTCTCTTTCCCCAGACCCACGCATCATACACTCCACCCAGCTGAGGTCATACATGTCATGGGTATCAAGCACATTAAACACACCGCCCAGCCACACACTGTTGGCTGTACCCCGCAGCTAACAATTCAGACGACAATACGTTTCAACAGTGTCGCTCGTTCCCCCCCCCCCACCAACATTCGCAAATGTTGCAATGCAATGCATGTGCACCACGCACAGTGCACACCCATGCCCACAACCGCCGTTCACTATGCCCAACCAGCCAACCAACCAACCAACTAGCCATGGCTACCTCACCGCCCCATGTTCTCGTTCTGACAGCTGCTTGGCAATATGTGCTTGCCGGGACTGTCGCAAGATGGACCTGTAGATTGCCGGGACTGTCGCAAGACGGACCTCGAGTGCCAGGACTGTCGCAAGACGGACCTGTAGATTGTCGGGACTGTCGCAAGACGGACCTCGAGTGCCAGGACTGTCGCAAGACGGACCTCGAGTGCCAGGACTATCGTAAGACGGACCTGTAGATTGCCGCGACTGTCGCAAGACGGATCTGTAGACTGCCGGGACTGTCGCAAGACGGACCTGTAGATTGCCGGGACTGTCGCAAGACGGACCTGTAGATTGCCGGGACTGTCGCAAGACGGACCTCGAGTGCCAGCACTGTCGCAAGACGGACCTCGAGTGCCAGGACTGTCGCAAGACGGACCTGTAAATTGCCGGGACTGTCGCAAGACGGATCTGTAGATTGCCGGGACTGTCGCAAGACGGACCTGTAGATTGCCGGGACTGTCGCAAAAACGACCTCGAGTGCCAGGACTGTCGTAAGACGGACCTGTAGATTGCCGGGACTGTCGCAAGACGGACCTGTAGATTGCCGGGACTATCGCAAGACGGACCTGTAGATTACCGGGACTGTCGCAAGACGGACCTCGAGTGCCAGGACTGTCGCAAGACGGACCTGTAGATTGCCGGGACTGTCGCAAGACGGACCTCGAGTGCCAGGACTGTCGTAAGACGGACCTGTAGATTGCCGGGACTGTCGCAAGACGGACCTGTAAATTGCCGGGACTGTCGCAAGACGGATCTGTAGATTGCCGGGACTGTCGCAAGACGGACCTCGAGTGCCAGGACTGTCGCAAGACGGACCTGTAGATTGCCGGGACTGTCGCAAAAACGACCTCGAGTGCCAGGACTGTCGTAAGACGGACCTGTAGATTGCCGGGACTGTCGCAAGACGGACCTGTAGATTGCCGGGACTGCCGCAAGACGGACCTGTAGATTGCCGGGACTGTCGCAAGACGGACCTCGAGTGCCAGGACTATCGTAAGACGGACCTGTAGATTGCCGGGACTGTCGCAAGACGGACCTGTAGATTGCCGGGACTGTCGCAAAAACGACCTCGAGTGCCAAGACTGTCGTAAGACGGACCTGTGCCGGGACTGTCGCAAGACGGACCTGTAGATTGCCGGGACTGTCGCAAAAACGACCTCGAGTGCCAGGACTGTCGTAAGACGGACCTGTAGATTGCCGGGACTGTCGCAAGACGGACCTGTAGATTGCCGGGACTGCCGCAAGACGGACCTGTAGATTGCCGGGACTGTCGCAAGACGGACCTCGAGTGCCAGGACTATCGTAAGACGGACCTGTAGATTGTGGGGACTGTCGCAAGACGGATCTGTAGATTGCCGGGACTGTCGCAAGACGGACCTGTAGATTGCCGGGACTGTCGCAAGACGGACCTGTAGATTGCCGGGACTGTCGCAAGACGGACCTGTAAATTGCCGGGACAGTCGCAAGACGGACCTCGAGTGCCAGGACTGTCGTAAGACGGACCTGTAGATTGCCGGGACTGTCGCAAGACGGACCTGTAGATTGCCGGGACTGTCGCAAGACGGATCTGTAGATTGCCGGGACTGTCGCAAGACGGACCTGTAGATTGCCGGGACTGTCGCAAGACGGACCTGTAGATTGCCGGGACTGTCGCAAGACGGACCTGTAGATTGCCGGGACTGTCGCAAGACGGACCTGTAAATTGCCGGGACAGTCGCAAGACGGACCTCGAGTGCCAGGACTGTCGTAAGACGGACCTGTAGATTGCCGGGACTGTCGCAAGACGGACCTGTAGATTGCCGGGACTGTCGCAAAAACGACCTCGAGTGCCAAGACTGTCGTAAGACGGACCTGTGCCGGGACTGTCGCAAGACGGACCTGTAGATTGCCGGGACTGTCGCAAAAACGACCTCGAGTGCCAGGACTGTCGTAAGACGGACCTGTAGATTGCCGGGACTGTCGCAAGACGGACCTGTAGATTGCCGGGACTGCCGCAAGACGGACCTGTAGATTGCCGGGACTGTCGCAAGACGGACCTCGAGTGCCGGGACTGTCGCAAGACGGACCCGTAGATTGCCGGGACTGTCGCAAGACGGACCTCGAGTGCCAGGACTGTTTCAAGACGGACCTATAGATTGCCGGGACTGTCGCAAGACGGACCCCGAGTGCCAGGACTATCGTAAGACGGACCTGTAGATTGCCGGGACTGTCGCAAGACGGACCTCAAGTGCCGGGACTGTCGCAAAACGGACCTCGAGTGCCAGGACTGTCGCAAGACGGACCTGTAGATTGTCGGGACTGTCGCAAGACGGACCTCGAGTGCCAGGACTGTCTCAAGACGGACCTATAGATTGCGGGGACTGTTGCAAGACGGACCTCGAGTGCCAGGACTATCGTAAGACTGACCTGTAGATTGCCGGGACTGTCGCAAGACGGATCTGTAGATTGCCGGGACTGTCGCAAGACGAACCTGTAGATTGCCGGGACTGTCGCAAGACGGACCTGTAGATTGCCGGGACTGTCGCAAGACGGACCTGTAAATTGCCGGGACAGTCGCAAGACGGACCTCCAGTGCCAGGACTGTCGTAAGACGGAGCTGTAGATTGCCGGGACTGTCGCAAGACGGACCTGTAGATTGCCGGGACTGTCGCAAGACGGACCTCGAGTGCCGGGACTGTCGCAAGACGGACCCGTAGATTGCCGGGACTGTCGCAAGACGGACCTCGAGTGCCAGGACTGTTTCAAGACGGACCTATAGATTGCCGGGACTGTCGCAAGACGGACCCCGAGTGCCAGGACTATCGTAAGACGGACCTGTAGATTGCCGGGACTGTCGCAAGACGGACCTCAAGTGCCGGGACTGTCGCAAAACGGACCTCGAGTGCCAGGACTGTCGCAAGACGGACCTGTAGATTGTCGGGACTGTCGCAAGACGGACCTCGAGTGCCAGGACTGTCTCAAGACGGACCTATAGATTGCGGGGACTGTTGCAAGACGGACCTCGAGTGCCAGGACTATCGTAAGACTGACCTGTAGATTGCCGGGACTGTCGCAAGACGGATCTGTAGATTGCCGGGACTGTCGCAAGACGAACCTGTAGATTGCCGGGACTGTCGCAAGACGGACCTGTAGATTGCCGGGACTGTCGCAAGACGGACCTGTAAATTGCCGGGACAGTCGCAAGACGGACCTCCAGTGCCAGGACTGTCGTAAGACGGAGCTGTAGATTGCCGGGACTGTCGCAAGACGGACCTGTAGATTGCCGGGACTGTCGCAAGACGGACCTCGAGTGCCGGGACTGTCGCAAGACGGACCCGTAGATTGCCGGGACTGTCGCAAGACGGACCTCGAGTGCCAGGACTGTTTCAAGACGGACCTATAGATTGCCGGGACTGTCGCAAGACGGACCCCGAGTGCCAGGACTATCGTAAGACGGACCTGTAGATTGCCGGGACTGTCGTAAGACGGACCTCAAGTGCCGGGACTGTCGCAAAACGGACCTCGAGTGCCAGAACTGTCGCAAGACGGACCTGTTGAATGCCGGGACTGTCGCAAGACGGACCTGTAGATTGCCGGGACTGCCGCAAGACCGACCTCGAGTGCTGGGACTGTCGCAAGACGGACCTGTAGATTGCCGGGACTGTCGCAAGACCGACCTCGAGTGCCGGGACTGTCTCAAGACGGACCTGTAGATTGCCGGGACTGTCGCAAGACGGACCTCGAGTGCCAGGACTATCGTAAGACGGACCTGTAGATTGCCGGGACTGTCGCAAGACGGATCTGTAGATTGCCGGGACTGTCGCAAGACGAACCTGTAGATTGCCGGGACTGTCGCAAAACGGACCTGTAGATTGCCGGGACTGTCGCAAGACGGATCTGTAGATTGCCGGGACTGTCGCAAGACGGACCTGTAGATTGCCGGTACTGTCGCAAGACGAACCTGTAGATTGCCGGGACTGTCGCAAGACGGACCTGTAAATTGCCGGGACAGTCGCAAGACGGACCTCGAGTGCCAGGACTGTCGTAAGACGGACAAGTATATTGCCGGGACTGTCGCAAGACGGACCTGTAGGTTGCCGGGACTGTCGCAAGATGGACCTCGAGTGCCGGGACTGTCGCAAGACGGACCCGTAGATTGCCGGGACTGTCGCAAGACGGACCTCGAGTGCCAGGACTGTTTCAAGACGGACCTATAGATTGCCGGGACTGTCGCAAGACGGACCCCGAGTGCCAGGACTATCGTAAGACAGACCTGTAGATTGCCGGGACTGTCGCAAGACGGACCTCGAGTGCCAGGACTATCGTAAGACGGACCTGTAGATTGCCGGGACTGTCGCAAGACGGACCTGTAGATTGCCGGGACTGTCGCAAGACGGACCTGTAGATTGCCGGGACTGTCTCAAGACGGATCTGTAGATTGCCGGGACTGTCGCAAGACGGACCTGTAGATTGCCGGGACTGTCGCAAGACGGACCTGTAGATTGCCGGGACTGTCGCAAGACGGACCTCGAGTGCCAGGACTGTCGCAAGACGGACCTGTAGATTGCCGGGACTGTCGCAAGACGGACCTGTAGATTGCCGGGACTGTCGCAAGACGGACCTGTAGATTGCCGGGACTGTCGCAAGACATATCTGTAGATTGCCGGGACTGTCGCAAGACGGACCTGAAGATTGCCGGGACTGTCGCAAGACGGACCTGTAGATTGCCGGGACTGTCGCAAGACGGACCTGTAAATTGCCGGGACAGTCGCAAGACGGACCTCCAGTGCCGGGACTGTCGCAAGACCTAAGTTGGAGCGAGCAACAGGGCTCAGCCGAGTTCTTGGAAGAAGAAGTACCGAAATTTGAGAACCTAGCAGGCACCACCAATATCACGGAACATCGAATCCGACTCACCACAGAGCACCCATTTAAACAGAGATACTATCCTGGCAACCCGGCCATGCAAAAGGTTATCAACCAAGAAATCGACGAGCTCCTAAAGGAGGATAGAATCGAGCGATCATGCAGCCCATATAGTTCACCCATTGTCCTCGTAAAAAAAAGTCCGGTACTTGGAGGCTATGTGTAGACTTCCGGCAACTCAATGAGATCTCAGTCAAGGATGCCTACCCACTTCCACAGATCAATTTGATCCTTGATAAACTTAGGGGGGCGCAGTTTATCTCAACAATAGATCTGAAACAGGGGTACTGGCAGTTCCCAATCCATGTGGCATCCAGACCATATACCGCCTTCACCGTTCTCGGCCGAGGACTGTTCCAGTGGAAGGTCATGCCTTTCGGCCTCCACTCCGCCCCGGCAACATTTCAACGAGCCCTGGACAGTATTATCGGCCCAGACATGGAACCCCATGCGTTCGCCTACCTGTGCCCATGTTCTGTAACTCATGCGATAACTTTTCGCATCGAAAACTTAGGAACAAAACATTCCGCTTTTTATCGCATATGGAAAATATTGGAGTTCTCTAACTCTATGCGAAAAGTATTCGGTAGTAACTTTTAATTTCATGGGAATTTTGGAAAGATTAAAAAAGGCTTAGCTTTTCACTAATTTTGGGTGAAGAATACGATAGGCGTAACATGTTACGGATTTAAAAGCATGTACTAAGAGATAGCACAAACCCTTTTCGGGAGTTGTATCGTTTTTCCCGTGGTTCAGCTCGTATACTTATTGACGAGCTAAGTCCACATATGTGCAAAGGGCAAAGGAATATGTACATTTATTCCAAGCCCGATTCGGGTCTATGCTGTATTACATTTTTTTGCAACTAGGTCCTTTCAGAGAGATGTTGGCCATTATTTTTCTGCGGCTTTAGTGATTATTGGAGCTGTAGATTGTACCAACGTTCGGATTAAGAGACCTAAGCAAGACGTACAAAATTGCAACTTTAAACCGCAAGGGTTACCATTCAAAGAATGTACAATTGGTAATTGTAATGTGACATTTCTGATAATTTAACAATGAAAATTACGTTCGTACCCACATTTCAGATATGTGATTACAATCTAACGATTTTAGGAGGATTTGCAAGGTTTGGTGGAGCTGCTCATGATGCATACGTGTGGGAAGCATCACAAATAAACGCACTATATTTGTTTAGGAATAATCAAGCAATAATTCGATTATTCTCAACGAGACGACGTGAAGGACCAGCACTTAGCAAAGAGAATCAACATCAACCCAAAAAAGTGAATAAAAAAAAACATCCAAGATAAAATAGCGTTGGTTGTATATTGGTACTTAGCTGCTGTGGTTTGGTTGACGATCGAAATCCAAGTGGCAGAGAAATCGGTGTCGCCAATTCAACAAAGTTGTGTTATCAATGTGTTATACATAAAAAATAGCAGAAAAACCGGTATTGGACAAGACCAAGAAAGAGAGATTATGTGTAAAATGTTACGTTAAATAGGGTATACTTTAAATTATAGGCAAATCAAATTAAGAAGTTATGCATTAATCAGAAAACGAATTAGAATTTTGTGTCTTTGATGACAACCAGGTCGTTTAACTGCAGGTTTCGTTCGGGTTGCGACCATCGAGAGCGTTGTTGTAGCGAAGTCAGGTACTCCATACTCCATCGCTTCCAGTACCCATTGATTTTAGCCTGTATTGCTTGCCAAGCTGATAGCCGATTTTGAGGTATTTCAAGTGATGGTTCAGGAACAGCTGCGTATGATTCACCTATAATAAAATGAGTTGGGGTTAATTATCAAAATTTTGACACAAAGGACGACAATTTAAAAGGGCTTCAATTTGGGTGAGAAGGGTGTAAAGTTCTTCGAAGTTCATGACGTCAGAACCAATAACACGGCGAAGGTGCTGTTTAACAGACTTTACCCCCGCTTCCCACAACCCGCCGAAATGTGGAGCTGATGGAGGAATAAAGTGCCAGGTGATTGAATCGCGAGCAAGAGACTGTGCGACTATTGAGTTATGGTATTCCGACAAGGTGAGTTGGTGCATTTCGGATAGTCGTTTTGTAGCTCCTCGAAAATTTGTACCATTGTCTGAGTACATATGCGAAGGTTTCCCACGACGCGCAATGAAACGACGGAGAGCTGCGAGGAATGCGTCAGTAGTCAAATCACTGACTAGCTCCAAATGTATGGCTTTAGTGGCCAGACAGACAAAAAGCGATATATATCCTTTTGTATGGTGTGTTTTTCGACCGATTTTAACTTTGATGAACATTGGACCAGCGTAATCACAGCCGCAGTGTGTAAATGGTCTACTCTGCTGAATGCGAGGTGCTGGAAGATTTCCCATGATCTGTGTAGCGGTAGACTTTCTTTGCCGAAAACAAGAAATACAGTCATGGGTTATCTTACGAAGTAGGTTTCTGCAGCCGATAATCCAATACTCCTGCCGAATGAGGACAAACAATGCAGAAACTCCAGGATGTAGCATGCGTCGATGAAAGTCAATTGCAATAAGTTGTGTCACTGGATGTTGCTTTGGTATGATGATTGGGTGTTTGACGTTGAATGCGACATTAGCTTCGAGAATCCTTCCTCCCACTCGCAATATCTGCTGATCATCTAAAAATGGACAAAGATTAGCAATTCTACAACCTTTACTAAAATGCCCGTGGGTTTTGAAGTAAGCAATATCATCTGCGAAATAAAGATGCTGTAGCCATTTTATGATCATGCATTTCGCATTGTAGATTTCGTGAGAGTGAAGTTGAAGGGTTATTGCAGTTGTTTCTCGCGATAATTTGCGGCTTTTCGAAATAAACCGATACACAAAGTCGACGATTCGAATAAGGCGATACCAAGATGAAACTCTGGGGCATAGTTGATGAAGAGGGTGTTCATTGTTGACCACTAGACACGATTGTTGGTAGTTTTTCCTTTCTTCCAGTTTACAGCCTGGGTGGTCTTGGAGGTGACGTTCGATTGGCCAGTGCTTCTCAGACTTTCTTAACCAGTGGGGACCTGCCCACCAAATGGGATGTTGAACGAGAGCCGACGGTGCTAAACCGCGCGAAGCACAATCTGCTGGATTCTGCTCCGACCTTATATGAAACCATCTGTTTCTATCAATTGTGGTTGAAATCTCAGATGTCCGATTGCCGACGAATATATCCCAACGACGAGGGGGAGACGATAGCCAAGAAAGAACCACTTGGGAGTCACACCAAGCATAGATATTTGAGCAGGTTGTGCTCAACGACCTTTGAACAGTAACCAGCAGGCGTGCCAGTAAAAGCGCTCCACAAAGCTCCAGACGAGGAATGGTCAACTGTTTTATTGGAGCTACTCGGCTTTTGGCTGCCACGATGTTTGTTTCAATGCTTCCATTGGGTGAAACGTAGCGAGAGTAAATGACGGCAGCGTACGCGGAAGCCGAGGCATCAGAGAATCCGTGCAGTTGAAAGGTAGGGTCCGCTATGCCTATGCAACGGGGTATGATAAGTTTGGCTATATCAGGAAGTTCCTGGCGATGTTTACACCATTGTGTAACAATAAATTCAGGTAGAGGATCATCCCAGTCGAGTTTCCGATGCCACAATTGTTGGAATATGATTTTGAGTTGCACGACCGAGGGAGAGAGGAAACCGAGAGGGTCGAAAATTCGGGCAACTTCCCGCAAAATTTGACGTTTCGTTATAGGTTCGCTTGGCGTTAGATTTATACGATACGAGAAGCAATCGAGCTTAGAGTTCCAGTACAACCCGAGTACTTTCACCCATGAATCATTTTCAGATTCGAACGAGACGTTTTCACTTTGGATGGATTCCACTTCAGGCAGAAGCTCTTTGCAATTACTTTGCCACTTGCTTAGTTCTAGGCCACATTTTGATAGGAGTTCGATTAAAGAGTCTTTTTTAGCAATTGCATCAGGAAGTGAATCTCCACCTGACACAACATCATCAACGTAAAAGTCATTAAGGAGTATTTCTGCTGCAACAGGATACTCTTCGCGATAGTCACAAGCAAGTTGTTGTAGAACACGTACCGATAAATATGGGGCACACGATGTGCCATATGTCACTGTACATAAACGAAAATGTTCAAGGGGATCTGTTGCCGATTTTCGCCAAGCAATCCGTTGGAAGTCGATATCTTCATTTGCTGCCCAAATCTGGCGGAACATTTTTACGATATCGGCAGTAAAAACATATTTATGACGACGGAATCTCAAACAGACGGAAAAAAGGTTGCGTTGAATTGGTGGTCCGATCATAAGCGCGTCATTTAAAGAGTTTCCGCTCGAATCTCTAAACGACCCGTCGAAAACAACCCGAAGTTTCGTTGTTGCGCTGTCAGGCTTAAACACAGCGTGGTGTGGCAAATAGAAAACATTGCGTTTAGAAACCTCCGACGGGGGTACTCTACGCATGTGCCCGAGTCTCAAATATTCATCCAGAAAGTCGGAATAAGATTGAAAAAGCGCTTCGTCTTTTTGATATCTTCTTTCCATTGTCGTCAATCGAGAAACTGCACCCCCGAGGGTGCTCGCGAAAACCGGTGGTTGTTTAAAGGGAAGATGAACAATATATTTTCCATGTTTGTCCCTTCGATGTGTCCGAACAAAATGTTCTTCAATGGCTTTGTCTTCTTTTGAAACAATAGACTTCGGATCAACCTCTTCGATTGTCCAAAAGGCCTGTAAACTCGAATCGATATCAAGAATAGTATGATGAGATTGAATGTTATTGTCGACGCTTGAAACCAATTGTCCTGCTAACACCCATCCAAAGACAGTTTTTTGTGCTATGGGATAACCATTGGCACCACGAACGTTGTCACCCTGTAGGATTTCCCAGACCTTATCAGCGCCGAACAAAATATCGATAGCGCTAGGTTGATTGAATGACGGATCGGCTAAATCGAGTTTTGAAATATGAACCCAATCTTTGACATCAAATGAAACGGATGGCAATGCTGATGTTACGTTTGATAGGATGTAGGTATCTACCGGGATACTGACTGAATCCAACCGTGAACAAATTGCCAAAGAGACTAGACCCCTGGATGTTCCTGCGCAGGTTGCACCAATACCGCTTATCGGTATCCGGGCATTTGTTCTTTTAAGTCCGAGTCTTTGGACACAAGACTCGGTGATAAATGAAACCTGCGAACCCGAGTCTATCAAAAGACGAACAAGTTGGTATTTTCCTTTATAATCCTTAACCTTACCAATGGCTGTAGGAACCAATGTTTTTGGAAGAAATTGGGTGAAATTAATGGAGTGATGAGTGACGAGTTGGTTTGTACTAAATAACGTAGATGGAAGATTCGAGTTAGATGAATGGGGACGAGATGTTGCAATATTTTCCGAAGAAGAGCTACCGACATTTGCAATACCCGTACCGAGATGCACTAAGCTGTGGTGTGGTGAGTTGCAAGTGTTGCATCGAAACTTAGATTTACAATGAGCAGAATTATGTCCACGACGCAAACAGTTAAAACAAAGTTTCTTCGATTTAACGAATTCCCTTTTCGATTCTATTCCTATACCGAGAAATTCTGGACATTGAGGAAGTGCATGGGACTCAGTACATCTTGGGCACTGTGATGCGGACGAAACATGCATACTCTTCAAAGTCGCGGACTTCCGATTTGTTCCAGATTCACGAACATGTGATCGACACGACTCTAACGCTTCACACCGACGTTCCATGAAGTCTAGAAATTCCTGTATCGTGGGATAGTCGGAGTCTACGCTCTCAGCTGACCAAGCCTGACGAGTATCTGGGTCCACTTTGCCTACTAATACATAAATCATCCATGGATCTCTTTCCATTGAGTTTAGCAAAGTTAGACCGCGTAAAATCTCATCAGCGTAGTCCGAAATCTTACGTAGAACTCTCACGTTTGAGCTCTGAATTGATGGTAGTTGCATAAAGGTTTCGAGAAGATTATTTATAATAAAACGCGGCCTATCATATCGTTTCTCTAATCTTTCCCATGCCTGTTCGTAGGTAGCATCAGACAACGGAAGATGAGACAGCAAATTTAAAGCATCGCCGCGAAGAGACGAACGTAGAAATTGAAATTTTTGTGTCGGCGACAAATTCATCTTGTTATGTTTCGAACATGTCGCGAAACGATGGCCAGTCACGATAATTACCAGAAAAGGGCTCGATATGGAATTTAGGCAGATGGTCATTAATATGACTAAATGAATTGGTTGCGAGTGACTGCGAGACGATAGGTGCACGTGTGTCGATTGACTGTTGAACTTCGATTGCAGGCTTCTTTTTTTCCCTAATAGTTGAAAGCAAAACAGATTTGACAACAAGGTAGGTACTTTGATTCGAATTCTTCAAATTCAGATTCAGGATCAATGTAACCTTCTTCCTGCGCGAATGCATACATTTGTTGTTGAGAGGAATAGAACTTTTCCCACAGATCGTAGTTTCTCCAAACGTACTTCGAGCGCGTCTAAAGTGATCAATTCCGTAATCTTCTCGGAAAATGTGGCTAATTTAGTAAGCGAACCCTTTAGATTTCCGCGAGTAGCACGAAGAACCGACATATTACACGAGGTCATTTTAGAAAGAAGTCTCTAATTAATTCACGAAATATGAGCGCGAAGAAATAATATTAAAATGCAAACGAATAATCAGCACATGCAAATTTCAATTATTTTAGGTATATACAATATACACACGTGGGAGGTAGATTTTATTCACCACTTGATCAAACGAATGTCTATATCCACAAAATGTTCACACTTTATTGTCCGAAAAATCAATTTTATTGATTGCAATGCTTGCAGCAACGACGAATGAACAAAATTCCATTAACGCAAACTCCGTTAATGATCGACAAGACCGATTAAAGTGAGTTAATGTCTGTATTTGGCAAGGAATCCTGATGTGGGTAATCTTAATTTAAACCCAGAATCCGGCTCGAAGGACCACAAAATATTTTTAGGAATAATCAAGCAATAATTCGATTATTCTCAACGAGACGACGTGAAGGACCAGCACTTAGCAAAGAGAATCAACATCAACCCAAAAAATTGAATAAAAAAAAACATCCAAGATAAAATAGCGTTGGTTGTATATTGGTACTTAGCTGCTGTGGTTTGGTTGACGATCGAAATCCAAGTGGCAGAGAAATCGGTGTCGCCAATTCAACAAAGTTGTGTTATCAATGTGTTATACATAAAAAATAGCAGAAAAACCGGTATTGGACAAGAGCAAGAAAGAGAGATTATGTGTAAGATGTTACGTTAAATAGGGTATACTTTAAATTATAGGCAAATCAAATTAAGAAGTTATGCATTAATCAGAAAACGAATTAGAATTTTAACAATAATATACTAATTAATCAAATGAATTTAGATATAAGTATTTTCATGATATATTTTCCAACAATATTAAAACAGCGCTATGAAATAAATTTATTGTTTTAATACTTTATAACCGCAAGCTTTGAGTTTCGTGATCAAATTCGACAGTTGAAGTGAATATTTTATTGCTCTTGATAGTTACGGAACCTGAATATATCACAAATTTCCGGGGGCTTCATATCGAAATGTTCCATGTGTTATAATTTACGATTCAGATATATCGATGCGATAATTACAGAACATAGGCACTGGACGACATCATTATCATTGGAACCACGTTTGAGGAGCACCTACTAAATGTACGAGAAGTATTCACACGGCTACGCAGGGCGAACCTACAAATAAATCTGGACAAATGCGCCCCTATTTTGACCTGTCCAGATTTCAACCTACCGTTCGTATTACAGACCGACGCCAGTCAAGAGGGACTGGGCGTAGTCCTGTCCCAAACACCAAATGGGAAGGAAAACGTCATCGCCTATGCCAGCCGCACCCTGACAGCACTAGAGCAGAAATACGCGGTCACGGAAAAGGAATGCCTGGCAATATTGTGGGGAATTCGGAAGATGCGTCCTCGAGGGCTACCATTTTACGGTAATCACCGATCACCACTCCCTAAAGTGGCTCCACTCGCTTGAAAACCCGTCCGGTCGACTGGCCCGAGGGGCAATAGAATTGCAACAATATGATTTCGAGATAAAATACAGTAAGGGGTCGCTAAATGTCGTAGCAGACGCACTATCCCGAGACCCCCAGTCCAGCCCCGAGGCAAACTCCCTTCACGCCTGTAAGGAACCACCTATGGAGTGGACACAGAAGAAGGTCCAAATCCTGCACACCCACCCCGAGGAGCTCCCGGATTATAAGCTCGTCGAAGGGAAACTATACCGCCGACCCTCACCAGAAGGAATGGAAATGGTGTGTCCCGAAGGCCGACCGCCGGAACGTGTTATATGAAAACCATGATCACATAACCGAAGGACATATTGGGACAGGAAAGACAGTAGCCCGCATCAAAGAAGGCCACTATTGGCCAGTGGACGACCGACCTCGCACCAACTCACCCGAGGAGCTGTCCGTTCGAGGGGAACGCATGAAGGCGTTTTACCAACTGGTCCGACAGAACTTGCAAGATGCCACCCAGAGACAGAGTAAAACCTATAATCTGTGCCGGGGGGTCTGGCGACCACTCATCGGAGAGCGGGTTTACCGAAAAGTCCGAGTCCTCTCCTCCGCCGAAAAACACTTTACCGAGAAACTGGCTCCCAAGTACGATGGGCCATACGAAATCATCAGATTTGTCTCACCCGTCATTGTATTGGTAAAACGCATTGGCGAGACGGGCAAAACAAATCTATACCGCTGTCACGTAAGAGACCTAAAATGATATAATATTAACGATGCACTCCAATCCATCATCAGTCGTCATCCAGCCATGGAACCAGCCACATCGTCCGGAACGCAGAAGCGGAAAATTTCATTTTTAACCGAACCATGGACACGACGAATCACTGCCCCGAGCAAGATTCCCACCACCCGACCACCGACTAAGCGTGGTATGAATAAAAAACCACCACAACCATCTGGACCAATTGTCCCCATTCCACCCCTCCCCGACCAATTGGATCAACTCGCCGCCACCAGAAGAGTGCGCCAGAAAGAAAAGGTTCCAGCGCATTACCACCGTACAGTGTAGCTAAGACCCCACCGGCAGCACCACCAAGGAAAACCCCGTCACCTCCACCACCACTACCAGCAATACCGATATCACCACCCGCAAAAACGGCCCGGCCACCGCCATCCATTCCGTCAAGGCCGTCAACACCACCACCAATTCCAAAATCATTCACGCCTCACCCCGCCGGCCATGCCAGCCCTACTTCCGATAAAACCGGACACCCAAGGACAAGCAACCCTAGGGGAGCTCGTCGGCCGCATTCGTGTGACTAACGACAGAAAACCGAAGAGGAGGAACAAGAAAAAGAAGAATAAATCCGGCAAAGTGACCCCACCGTCCAATCCATTCGAAGGGATTAACGTGCAGGAATTGGCCAAAAAAGGGCGTCGCACCATACTCGTAAACAAACCATGGGGGCGCATAAGAGTAATCTTCACCAGGAAGGATACAGTCATCCTCCAGTTCGGAGACCAACGACAGGAAGTGTCACGGCACTAAAAGAAGAAAACCAAAGGGTCTCCACCACAGAAGTACAATTTTTTTTTAATTATGATAGGATTGTGTTAAGTTTTTGAAGTATGATACCATTTTTTTTTAAAGTCTACCTGGAAAAAAAAATATAATATAAAATATATAAGTAAAATATAATAAAATTTTTGAATTATGATACTATTTTGTTAACTTTAACTGAGAAGAAAAAAAAAATGTGAATTGTTATTACATTAATTTTTTTTTGAAGTTGGACACAGAGAAAGGAGGAGGGAAATGTAACGAAGCATTCGTTACAACGATACGCTCCAGTATATGACTCTCTTCTCCCAGACCCCCGCATCATACACTCCACCCAGCTGAGGTGATACATGTCATGGGTATCAAGCACATTAAACACAACAAACAGTGTCGCTTGTATATAAGACCCCCAGTAAAATAATAAGCAAATGGAGCAAAACTTCAGAGTTGTGACCGTACCAATCCCATGTACCGCTGAATTTTGTTCCGCGAGTTATTATACTGTTCGCGATTTTTGGTTGCCAGCACGCTAGCGAATTGCCGGGACTGTCGTAAGACGGACCTCGAGTGCCAGGACTGTCGCAAGACGGACCTGTAGATTGCCGGGACTGTCGGAAGACGGACCTCGAGTGCCAGGACTGTCGTAAGACGGACCTGTAGATTGCCGGGACTGTCGCAAGACGGACCTCGAGTGCCAGGACCGTCGCAAGACGGACCTGTAGATTGCCGGGACTGCCGCAAGACGGACCTGTAGATTGCCGGGACTGCCGCAAGACGGACCTCGAGTGCCAGGACTGTCGCAAGACGGACCTGTAGATTTCCGGGACTGTCGCAAGACGGACCTCGAGTGCCAGGACTGTCGCAAGACGGACCTCTAGATTGCCGGAACTGTCGCAAGACGGACCTCGAGTGCCAGGACCGTCGCAAGACGGACCTGTAGATTGCCGGGACTGCCGCAAGACGGACCTGTAGATTGCCGGGACTGTCGCAAGACGGACCTGTAGATTGCCAGGACTGTCGTAAGACGGACCTCGAGTGCCAGGACTGTCGCAAGACGGACCTGTAGATTGCCGGGACTGTCGCAAGACGGACGTGCAGACCGACGGGACTATCTTAGTCACAAGACTAGCCCGTAGACCGCCGAGGCTATCTCACGCCCACCAGAGCCGCAACAGAAGACCAAGCCGCTTCCCGCACCAGACGATCAATCAAAACCAATCTATAGCTCCAATTGCACCTGGGAACATAAATTTTGTTTGCCAAATCGCTTGGTGATGTTTGATTTCATTCTCTGTTGTCGGAAAATGTATCCAATCATCGGCTTGTTAAATTTTTTTGACACACATACCAATTAGTTAATAAATGAAACGGTTGACTGATGAACATAAAGATCTTCTCCAACACCAACATAAACACATAAATTTTTCACTTGAAATTTTAAAATGTTTACCTGAAAGCCCGTATCTCCTAAATAAAGGGTGATTTTTTAGCTGGTTTGGTTTTGGCAACACTGGTTTTGACAGCTGACGTGTGTTTAGTACCTTGTGTCACTGTCAAACAGCTTCAGTTTGGTTTGCAATTTAACCATGGATCGTCTTACAAATGAACAACGCTTGCAAATTATTGAATTTTACTATCAAAATTCGTGCTCGGTTCGAAATGTTCATCGCGCGCTGCTTCCATTTTATGATCGGCATTCTCGACCTTCTGAGCAGTCTATTCGGAAGATTGTGACCAAATTTCGCACCAAATTTACTTTGTTGGACATTAAACCACCAACACGTTTACGTACTGTGCGTAGTGAAGAAAATATTGCGGCCGTATCAGCTAGTGTGACAGTAGACCGCGAAATGTCGATTCGGCGCCGTTCCCAGCAGTTAGGCCTTTGTTACAGCACTACGTGGAAGAATTTGGGCGTAAAGCCTTTTAAGATACAGCTGGTGCAAGAACTAAAGCCAGCCGACCTACCACAACGCCGAATTTTTGGTGAATGGGCTCTTGGAAAGCTGGCCGAGGATCCGCTTTTTTATCGAAAAATTGTGTTCAGCGATGAGGCTCATTTTTGGTTGAATGGGTACGTAAATAAGCAAAATTGCCGCATTTGGAGTGAAGATCAGCCAGAAGCATTGCAACAGCTACCAATGCATCCCGAAAAAGCCACTGTTTGGTGCGGTTTATGGGCCGGCGGCATTATTGGGCCATATTTCTTCAAAGATGATGCGAATCGCAGCGTTACTGTGAATGGTGAACGCTACCGAGCGATGATAACAAACTTTTTTTTGCCCGAAATGGAAGTTCTTGACTTGCATGATATGTGGTTTCAACAAGACGGTGCCACATGCCACACAGCACGCGAAACAATGGCGCAATTGCGAGGCGAGTTTGGTGAACAGTTAATTTCACGTTTCGGGCCGGTCAATTGGCCGCCTAGATCGTGCGATTTGACACCATTAGATTATTTTTTGTGGGGGTATGCCAAGGCTAATGTGTATAGGGACAAGCCCGCTTCGATTGACGCACTGGAAGCCAACATCCATGCATTCATTCGTGAGATACCGGCCGATATGTGTGAAAGAGTATGCCAAAATTGGACTCAGCGGATGGGCTACCTGAGACGCAGCCGCGGTCAACATTTGCATGAAATTATCTTTAAACATTAAATTGCAAGGTTCAAACTATCGATTCAAATAAATATTTCATTCATTTTTTCGAATTTTTTGTGTTTTTTTTTTAAAAAAGTTCTAAACCTCTTAAAAAATCACCCTTTACCTTAGGAAAGATTTAATTTTCTGGATATTTCAAAGAGCACCACCACGCGTCTCAAAATTATCATTTAAAAAAGTATTAGCCACCTTTTCACGCGCGAAACGAAAAATTTTTTAGAAGTTATTCTTCTTTGTTTATAGTATTTTTTATTAACACGAACGTTAACAACAAGATTTAAAACAGGTATGATGTGAAAACTTATCGCATCAATGATTTGTTTGGTTTTCCTGCACGAACAAAACTTAATTTAACTATTTATAAGCAAAACATCGAAAATTCACAATGCTTGGATTGTTTTATGTAAAAAATGTGGGTACAAAATATTTAGCAAATGGTCTGAGTCAACTAAATAGCAGACTCAGAATTTGCATAGCATTTGCTAAGTTTTATTCATACCGATCTGAGTAAAAGGTCAGTGCCGCCGCTTTTCGAACATATCAAAAGTTGGAACTAACTCAAATTGGTTTTTATTCATACGATATGTAGCAAATGCTTCGATATTGACATTTCTCTTGAGTAAAAGCAATTGCTACGTTTAATTCATGCGACCCAATGCGATTTTTTCTGTTTATGTATCTAGTAATGAAATGACTGTTTATCTTATTGTTCCAATTAAATTCCTTAATATAGAATATTTTTTCTCCCTTTTTTATTTTTTTTAATAAAAATATTGAAAAGGATCTGGTTTTTTTTAACTAGGTCCAAAAGGGAAAAATGGGAAACACACCATCTCATTGACATACAACACTGCTTCGTGTATAACTACATATCAGTGAACTGTTTTAGAGGGTGAAAATCAAGCTTTAGTTGGTTAAGTATTTAGTTTAGTTGGCGTAGAAACCTCGATGGTGGCGGTTGCATTGGTGTCAGCGCTGGTGGCTGGTATATTTTTTTAAAGCGAAAGCCACCCAGGTGGAACGCGAACATCCTTACTTGAATGAATGCATATGCATTTGCATTGCTGTTTTCTGATATGCTTTCCCCTTCCGATTTCAGAGTGTGAATGAGGGGTGGGTTTTGTAATCTATTCTTTCTCTCCCTTTTTGGTTCGATTTCTTAATTTGTCAGGTTTGTCGTCTGTTGCTTTTATGAATGAGATGAGCAGGTACCTACTTTGGGTGTATTTGGATGGGTCGGCTGCAACTCATCCCCAGCTGCTAGCGACATCTATGTACATATCATCTCTGCAATTTGACACGTACTTTCTCACGGGTCGGGTGCAACTCATCCCCGGACAACCAATCCCAAGCCAAATTTCGCACCTACCACCATCTATATCTCAATTCCACAACTAAAATAAAATAATCGCATCACGCACCTACTCACCCGTAAAATATTTAACTTGCGCGAAAATATTGTGTGTACGTATTCATAAGTGAACATAACCTGCCTTTGCAGCTCCTATTCTATTTCACAAAATGGTTTCCAAAAACAATTAAGCAGAACCAACTACGAGCACAATCTGGCTTATAATATGGCAGCACTTATTTCCCATAATAAATAGCATAGACTACTACTCAAACGATAAGGGTGCGTAGTGTGAAGATAAATATCGAGTTGCAGAATTCAGATGTAGATTTCCCTAGGTGCAGGGATGAGTTGTCCGGGGATGAGATGCGGTGACCCCATTAAAAAGCATAGACTACTACTCAAACGATAAGGGTGCGTAGTGAGTATGTAAATGTCCAGTTGCAGAGTTCAGATGTAGATGGCGCTAGGTGCAGGGGATGAGATGAGGTGACCCCCAGTCTATGGTATATAATGTGGGAAATAAGTGTTACCAAAATACAAGACAATTTGTGTTCGAAGGGGTCGGGTGCATCTCATCCCCGGAAGCCATGTTTCACACCTAGCGCCATCTACATCTCAACTCATAACTCATGCAAAAACAAAACACAGAAAAAATAACCCTTGCTTACACATCCACGAGCATTACTTCGCTTTCCCTTGCGCTTGCACTTGCACACTTTTACTTGCTCATATATAAAGAGAATTTAAATTCAATACCAAGGATAAAATATTATCAGTTGCGCTTTTCAGTCAAAGAATGATTAAACACAAGTGCACTTACGTATGGCACTAGCTAAGTGCAATAAAGATGGATTGGTATAGAAATATATATTTACATTCATATTATTATAATAAACTCGTATGTGTCGCATACGATACAGCACGCTTGCAGTGCAACAGATGTAGATTCACCCTTTCGCTATCTTCTCTTTCGTCGCTTTGCTCTTAGGGTATTCACAAAACGGAATACATATCCAAGGATGCGCAACGCTTTTCCAGTCTGCTGGCATACTCGGCAATTGGAACTGTCACTTGCTGTCTCGGCATCAATACACTAAGACTTTCCATGAAATTCGTCACTATACATACATGCATCTCGTCTGATGCATCTGCTGGCATTTGCCTTGCTATCGAAATCACTGGCCATTCGCTTTCCACTGAAGTCAGCCATGCTGACCCGTGCAACCATAGCTCGCTTTTCATCAACTCTGTTGGCATTACTCCTCGACTTAATAAGTCAGCTGGATTGTCTTTCGTACCGATGTGTCGCCACTTATTCACATCAGTATTTGTTTGTATGGCTGACACACGGTTAGCTACATAAGTCTTCATTGTGCATGGGAGCTTTTGCATCCAATGCATCGTTACCATCATGAATCAGTCCATAATAGGCGTTTTTCTTTTTTAGTTCAAAGCACAACCTGAACTGTTGTACAAAAAGTCCGTGTTTCTTTTTTAGCTCAGATACATCAGAGCTCAGAATTTGTGTTTCTTTTTTCGTTCAGAGCACCATCAGAGCGCGCTCTATGAGATCAGAATAAATTGCCGGATCATCCTGAGCGAAATGCTGATTACATACTTCCAGTCACATTTGACAGAAAAAAAACAGGATAATAGAAAAATAGTTGAAATGGCGGACGAACCTTGTTGTTCTGGAACTGAAAATTATTCAATTTAATAAATAACAATTAATAAATATTCAATTTATGCATATATTTACAACAAATGACAGCTATGTGCTCAAGTGTGTTTCATAAATACCTCAGAACAATCTGAGCACACTCGCTTCAGAGCGCGCTCATAATGCTCGAGCTAGTATGTAATCGGCGTCCGTCTATTCCATTGCTGCTAGCAATTCAACCAGCACACGACTCAGCAACACAGCCGCCGCAAGTTCCAAACGTGGTATCGTCACTGTCTTAAGCGGCGCAACTCCTGTTTTCGCTGCAACCAACTTGTTCGTTATCTGTCCATTCACTTGCTGTACTCGCACATTTATTACTGGACCATATGCTGTCATCGAAGCATCCGAAAAGGCATGAATTTGAATCTTCCCTTTTAAACCTGTAACTAACCATCTGTCTATTCGAAACTGTTCCTGATATCGAATCTCTTTCCAAAGCACTTTCCATCTAGCCCTGATTTCGACTAGTAACTCCTCGTCCCATTAAAGACCCAATAGCCATGTATCTTAAATTAAAATCTTTCCCAATACTGTCACTGGCTTAATAAACCCATTAGGTTCGTATAATTGAGCTACACAACTCAATATATTTCGCTTTGTAATCTCTCCAGCTATCTCTTGTGTTTTGACTACGAAAATTAATTGATCGGCATCAACTAGCCACTGTAGACCTAAAACTGTCGCTTGCTCCCTGCTATCAAAAACCATAGTTTTTGCACTGTGCAAACTAAACTTGCTCGCTAGTCATTTACTATTCGATTTCCAATTTCATAGTTCAAAACCTGTTGTTCTCAATACTCTATCGACTTCATTTGCTAATAAATATGCTTGCTGCTCACTATCGCTACCTGATACACAATCATCCATGTATAGGTCACTTTCGATGCATTTGGAAATTACTTACTTGCATCCCTTGCACACTGTATGACTGTTCGCACGGCAGTATATGCAGATGATGTCATACCATACGTGAAAACTGTCAGCCGGCACTCTTGACGTCCTTTGGTGACTCCCGCCAGAATATTCTTTGTAAGTCCCACTGTCGTCTTGCTATTCGCACTTGTCTGAACATCATCTTGATGTCAGCACTGAACGCTATCGGAAACGTATCACTACCTCGGTAAATCTCGCTGAAGCTTCTCCCCAAGCTGTTGCACTTCATTAAGTAAAGTTCCTCTATCCATTCGAGAACTAAAATCGAACACAACTCTGAGCTTCTTTGTAACGCAATGATGCGGAACATAGTATACTGGCTCTTGGCTGTTCGCTCACTTTCGTCATGTGACCAAGACTTTCATACTCACGCATGAAGTCCACATACTTTTCTCTTACCGCTCTCCTCAATGCTATTCTTCTTGAATTCCCAATATCGCTTCCCAACCTGGCTTCAATGGAATCGTGACAATGAAACGACCTTCATAATCACGCTCAGCTGTACGAACAAAATTATCTTCAACTGCTAACTGCTTGCTCTTCTTTCGTTCGGGTTGGATGCGAATCGACCTTTGTTGACAAAACATGTTCAATACACGTCTTCGGTAAACGAAAGCTTTCCAGGGTTGAAAAACTATCTCCAATTTCAAAATTTGTCCTTAATTTTACAACCCTTTGTACATTATTTGCATCCTCTTCGTCTTCAAAGAGTGCTTCGAAACGGTTCATTATATATTTTTTTAGTTATATCACCAACTGTTCACAACAAAAGCTCAACAGCAAATGATTTTTTTTCTTTGCATATTATTGACAAACTTTTCACGATTTGAAATGTAAAGTGCAAATCTAATTTGTTTGGTGAAACGAAAATGGAATTCTTTGC
This sequence comes from Cheilosia variabilis, assembly GCA_951230905.1. Lineage (NCBI taxonomy): Eukaryota > Metazoa > Arthropoda > Insecta > Diptera > Syrphidae > Cheilosia > Cheilosia variabilis. The sequence goes on along the minus strand of OX579676.1, from coordinate 95,664,813 downwards.
AAATTGACAAAACTTTGCAATTTGCAAAAACATACTTAGCACTTTTAAAATTTTCTGTTTGGTGAAACGAATTTTGCAAAGAGGGTACATTTTCAACTTAGCAAAGGAATAATTTCCTCTTTGCAAAATTTGCGTTTGGTGAAACGAAATTTGCAAAGATAAAGTGAAAAATTGCAAAATGCAAAGTGAAAAGTGGTTGGTGAAATAGGGCCAAGATCTCGAGAAGGCCATCAAAGAGAGCAAGGCAAGATGCTTCAAACAACTCTGAGATGGAGCAGACCTAGATCCCTGGGGTATGGCATATAGGATGGTGATAAAGAAACTTAAAGGCAGTAGGTCCCCACAAATATCCTGCCCGACAATGCTAAAAACAATAGCTGGGCAGAGCACCTATTCTCACACAGGCCGCCCACTTTGATCATCACCACAAGAGACACAAGGTCGGACATCCCTTCAATCACGCCGAAGGAACTGTACGAAGCATGCAGGAAGATAGGCGACAACAAAGCAGCCGGACCCGATTGCATCTCGAATGTTGCGGTCAAAGCGGCCGTTCACAAAAGACCGGAGCTTTTTATTGCAACTATGCAAAGGTGTCTTGGTGAGGGTGTATTTCCTAAGGCATGGAAACTACAACATGTGGTTTTACTGCCAAAAGGAAAAAAGGCACCAGAGAAACCATCCTCATACCGGACAAAATGTTTACTAGATACAATGGGAAAAATCCTAGAAAGGTTCATATACGGCAGACTGCTCGAAGTAACAGAGGATAAAGGAGCTTTGTCAGATGACCAGTATGGATTACGAAAATCGCGTTCTACCGTCGATGCCATAAAGGCTGTAGTAGATACAGAGGCTGAAGCAATACTGGGAAGAAGATGGAGAGGGGGAATAAAGAAATATTGCGCTGTTGTGACGCTTGACGTTAAAAATGCCTTCAATTCGGCAAACTCGTCATGCATAATAGTTGGAAACTACCTTACCGACATGTATTTTCGTATTGGGAACCAAACTACTAGGTCAAAGGAGTCATTAATGTATCTAGGAGTAATGCTCGACAGCAGGTTAAGATTTTAAACGCACGTTCAGTACGCCAGCAAGAGGGGGTCACAGATGCAACAGCTCTTTCCCGGATTACGCCAGAAGAATACTGTTGTCCAGAGTGGTCAGCTCAAAACTTCTGTACGCTGCACCGGTCTGAGCGGGGGCTCTTACAACGAAGAAAACAACAAGGAAGATCTCGTCAGCATACAGGGATCGAGCTCTGGCAGCAACTAATTTGTCTCAATCGAGGATAATCGATTGAAACAAATTAGGTGCTGCCAGAGCTCGATTGTATCAACTGAACTCGATTGTATCACCTTACGTGCTGACACCCCAGGCTTTGCGCAATAAGAACAATAAGCGGATTCCGAACAATTTCTGAACGAAGCAGCCTGCGTTATTGCGGGAGTGATTCCCATAGACATTCTCGCCAACGAAATGCAAAGGATCTACCTTAGACGAACAGTCAACCGGCAAGAGGCCATCATTAAGGAAGGATAAAACGCGGGGCACGGCGGCTATCGAAAATATCTTCACAGATTCGGACACGATAGCTCGCCTTTCTGCCCCGAATGCCCAGATGAAGAAGAAGATACGAAACACGTAATGTTCCACTGTAGGCGTTTGTCAAGAGGAAGAGCGAACTTACCCATTCCTCAGCTTCTTATAAACCATATATTAAGGTCAGAGGACAACTGGTTGGAGACGTGTTCATTCATAACAAGAGTACAAAACGAGCTGAGAAGAGCCGAAAGACTAAGAAGAGTCGAAGTAGCAGACGCAGATGATTTAGCATGAGTTGCTAACCAGCCCCGCGTAGTGTAAATTCAGTAACGCATCACTGGCATCATGATGCTCATGATGCTTTGCAAAATGTTCATTAATGCATCACTTTCAACGTCAAGTGTTCATTATTGCAAATTTGATCAAACTGATGCGCAAACATAACGAAAAAAAGCATCACAGACATACCTGATGCGCTGTTGATACGCCGGCAAAAATGTAAGAAAAATGTCGGAAGCGAAAGAAAAGAAAGTAAATAAACATTTTTATCAATAGGTACATAGGCGTTTGACGGAAAAATTTATAAATTTTTGTTGAATTCTTTATTTTAATTTTTCTCACAAACATTTATTTTTTTTTTACATTGAGTATTTCAGCGCGCCGGAGGTGAATCTTTTAATAACGACAAGACTAAGGCATGAAAACAAATTTGTCGTCTTTTACAAAACTTCCATCTTGACATTAAAATGTTTGATGTGAACAATGCGTTCTAAAACTCAAGCGCCATATTCAATCAGCAACGCATCAGCATAAACTGTGCATCGCATCAGCATGGCAAATAAGCAGTGATGCCGCATCACTGCGCAAATGTTTGACGTTTCTGAAGTTACACGTAATACCTAACGGCAGTTCCACGGGAAGAGTGGTAAACGAGTACAGGGTTGTGATTTAGTAAGTAAGGCGCGTGGCACTGGAGAAACATATCCCGCGAATCGTGCATGCCAGTTAGTACGGGCTGCTGGTATCTTTGAAGATAACACATCCTTTGGATGCAACCTTAAAAAACGAAATCCTTCTATCGGATGTAGATTCACTTGCGGAGTATAAACTGTCCAATTCGATTCTTTTGGCAGAATACAAAATTCATCCTCTATGTATGCGTTGAACGCAAACCAGGGCACTGTTCGGACTATCACTTGCTTTCGGGATCGAATGGGATTCCCATCGATTCCGATAACTTTCCTTCCCGTAGACGATATTTCAATGTGAAGCGCTTGCATAAAATAATTCTCGAATCGCGAGAGGCACGCACTGGCCCAGAGAGAATGCCATTTGATTGAACTCTCACGGTCACTGTTGGCATAGGTGCCGATTTCGGACTCGCTTTAAACCCTGGGAAAGAACCAAACGAATCTAAGCACCCTGGTAGCAATGGGTCGCATTATTTCACATAGCCCTCTTGTCCGGACAAACTCTCTCCTAGTCCGTAAATTCAACTCTTTGAATTGCTCACAGTTATAGAGATGCTGCTCTTAATTGCACACCTCGCATTTGTGACGACGCGGTGCAGTGTTGACGCTGGCTTTGCTGGCAGATTCGGTGTTCTAGCTGGCTGGCAATGCTTTTACGCTGAAAGGCCCGTTCGCACTCAAATTGGTTGAAGCGATTGTCAGCAAGATTCTGTTGTGAGCTACCTCACTGGTTCCATTGAGAGGAATCTCTGGCACTCCGGTTAATGCTCGCTGAAGCCTGTTTGTCCAAAAATGCAAGCATCTGCTTGGCTGTTGGTGTCTCTGACTGGCGAATGTCTCGTGGGTCACATTGGACATTCGTTGCAAGTCATCCGACCTCGGATTTCCTTGCAGAGCTGGCAAGTGTATGAACTGGCGCAATAGTTCACGACAGGTGATGTACTTTCTATCGTACAACTGGTTGAGACGTTCCCAAGCTTCTGCAGCGCCCCATGCATCGTCAAGCCGTTCAAGACGCACTTTCAATCCCTCGCAATCGTTAAGGGAGAACTCCACACCTTCCACATATGTAGCCAAACTCCCCGGACAACTCATCCCCTGCACCTAGCGACATCTACATATGAACTCTGCAACTGGACATTTGCCTTCTCACTACGCACCTTTATCGTTTGAGTAGTAGTCTATGCTATTTAATGTGGGAAATAAGTGTTCGACGGGGTCGGGTGCATCTCATCCCCAGCCAAGTTTCGCATCCAGCGCCATCTACATCTCAACTCAACCTCACAAAAAACTTATAGTCTTAACTCTAGAGATTAAAAAGACAAATTTCGCAAAGATGAAATGACGCATTTATGTGTGTACGTATTCATAAGTGAATATAACCTGCATTTGCGGCTCCTACTCTATTTCACAATTAAGGACCATCAACTTCGAACACAAAATGTCTTGTGATATGGCTTTTTATTTCCCACAATAAATACCATAGAATACAGCCCAAACTATAAGGGTGAGTAGTGAGAACGTAAGTGTCTAGTTGCAGAGTTGAGATGTAGATGTCGCTAGGTGCAGGGGATGAGATGCGGTGACCCCTTCGAACAAGTTTCGTTTTCGATAATTGCCTCTTTTCTTACGGCGCAACACACACCAAATGAAACGAAACATAAAAAACAAATCAAAACAGGAAAACATGTTTCGTTGCCGATAGCTGACTTGTGGTTTTTTGCAAAACAAAATTTTGATTCCGGTATTTTTATTATTTTTTCTTTCGTTGGTTATTACTTTTTTCTTCACACTTTTCAGGTTTATTTGATTCTGTATTTATTTTCTGACCAAATTTGTAGTATTATGGTCATCGATGGAGAAAAACTGATTTATTTTAATTGAGTCAAAAAGCCCTATCTTCAAACTATATGCCAATAGAATTCCATTTTTTCCCAAATCAAGCAAATCAAAAAAACGTTTTATTTTGTAACATTCTGTTTCGCTTGATGGGTGTTAAAATAAAAAGCCCTGTTCTTTACTTCCGAATCAAAAACGTTTTCTTTCACCCGGTGTGTTCTCAGCCTAATATTCCCGTCAAGACCGGAACTTCAGCCATTCTATGATGACCTCGTGGTAATAACACCCCGTCTCCACAGGAGATAATTTCTCTCATAATGCTTATCATGGGATGAAATATCTCGTGGAGTCACTCTATTTCATCTCATGATTGGATGTCAGCCATCGCTCTCTGCGATAATGTCTTGACATGGATGCCTGACATGAATTTGACAGATGTTTGTGTTTTGTTGCTTTTCGCCTGGAAATGTAATTTTTTACACCAACAACCTAATTTAATCCCGTGGCATGATTTGCCCATCACAGATATGAGAAAATTGTATGGTATAGATCTCAGACATTTAGTTGGAGATATATCTCTAGTGGAGTCGGCGTGTAAGGTGGTGTTTACTTTTTAAAAACTCACAATTGACTCAGGTTATCCTTAATGCTTACTTCCGAGAAATTATTTTGTAGTAAATAAAATATAAATCTCTGTTTTGATTTTTAATTTAAAACGGTATGGTACATCAGCTCTGTAAAATAAATAATTTTCGATCGTTATCTTTAACTATTTGTGTCCAGGGCCTACATTGATATTTACTTCAAAATACTCAAAAAACTATTTTCCAAGCCATATTACAAAATTCAGTTACGCAATTATGTCGTTGAAGAATTTGTTTATTATTTTTTGTTTTAAAATCAACAGTTGTTACCACTTCGGTTATATCTTTCCGATTCGCGGTGATTTGTCGTCATTTTTGGGTAACCCAGTTGAGTAAGAACTATAAAGAGTAACAGATTTATGCAAGCTATTACAGCGAGACTAAAAGGCGAACATTCTATCTTCCATGTACTGACAATTTTTGTGGGAGAGAGTATAGTACCAACATAAGAGCAGATTTTAGTCAAGCCGAAATTTGTTTAGGGACACTTTTTGAAGACATTTAAATAAATTTGACAGATATAAGAAATCAAAAATACTTTTTAATACATACATACTTAAAAAAAAAACTTTAAATGTAAATTCGAAGTCTTCGAAAACAGAAAATATATTTAACATAGTAGAGTGCAACATATTTCATTTCATTTCCACAGGAAAGAATAAAATCTTCGTCAAGCTCTGCCTATGATTTGTTTTTTTTTTTTGCATAGATTTTAAAAAACTTAGCCTTTAAAAATAATAAAATCTTCTTCCTCCGATTTTTTTATTGTAGTTTGCTTTAAAAACGACTCAGGTCGGATGTTTGAGTCTGTAAAAAAAGTGCTGACAAAATAACAACACACTAATACTGACTTTGCCATGTACTAAAACCGTTTTAAATTGTAGTCTATCAGACTATAATTTTGCGCCAAGCATCATTTTTCAATTCCGCTCCACAACCCTGTATATGTACAGCGCAGGAGAGGCAAATGGAAAAACAAATTTTTAACAGTGATATAACCGTATGCTTCGTAAATTAAAACTATAGCATTAAAGATAGGTAAGCTGTAAGTAAAAATCGAATGTAACTTCGTTGTAAGTACCCAATGACCTTAAACGGATGCATTACCTAACTATCGTCAAGAAAATGTAAATTATTTAGGTACTAGTTCTAAGCTTTTTTTCGTTTAAGTTTCTAAGTAAAAAAATGTACTAAATATATTACCATAAAGCATACAATAATGTTCATACATAAGTCAAAACATAATTTATACGAGGTAACAATTCCAATTTCATCATGTCGAATACGTGCGAATAACATCTCGAATGACAGCTCGACAAAGCGGACATTGACCACCACCTGCTCCTCGCCATTGTTCAATCGCACATTCGTAGCACATGCACATATGTCCGCACATGTAGAGAACGGAGTCAATGTTCTTCTCATAACAAATAGTACATTCTGATCCTGAAAATTCCTTTTCACTGCTGTCATCTTCAGATCTTAGTTTGGCAACTACGTTATTAGGTTTACTTTTTAATTGTGGATTTTGCTACAGATATAAATAATAGTTACAAATTTATTTTCATTAAAAAGTATAATTATGTTACCTCCGTATATTGGCTTCTATGCGTAGATACTGCAGGACTGCAGCTGGAGTATAAAGGAATTGTTTGGCTAGCTTTTCGTTGGACATCGCTTTTGTAATCTAATTCGTGTGTTCGCGATGTGGTTGGAGGTAAATTTACGACAAGAATTGTTCCACCTGACTGAATTTGGAACATATCACTGCTGGATGACGGCACGATAATCTGACCGAGTTTTGGAATTGAAATGTTTCCTGTAATCGCAGCGGAATTAATTGTAGTTTCTAAGCTACCAAGCATTGGAGATGCATTGATTAAATCATTAATGTTAACAGATGCCGTCGAAGTAGATGACGAAAGAGGATGAATGACGGAGCTCGATGGATGGGAACTTAAAGTATTCACAGACGTTGAAAGATGGGCATTTGTTTTCATACGATGTACAGAATTTAATGAATTGTGTTGAGTGGATACTATTGAATTAGTTAAATGTTGAATAGGTTGTTGGAAAACTCTAATGCTTTGCGTCGATCCATAAACATCCAGAAAAGCCCAAAGCCGTAGTCGATAGTCTACATGCATAACAACTACTGGGATTCCACAATTTTTGCTTATCGTTACTTCTCCTACTGATGAGATGCACAACAAAATTTCATCATATTTATCACAGGCCATTGCAATATCTTTATTTACCACCCAATACTCAGGTCTGTCAAGTAAAAAGTTAGAGTCGTCTGGTAGATCGTATTGGTTTAAGGTTGAAGGATTACAAGATGTAAGTCCTAATGCAAGAGCTCCTACGTAAGTGTGATCGGTTTTTAATACCTGTATAACAATTTTCTCATCAACCTGTATAGGTTGTGAAGTAAAAACATATCCCTGACAAAAATCGTTTTCTGCGCGAGAAGCGATAAGGCGATCCGACGAAAGCCTAACATTCCGACCTCTTACTGTGTGGAAAGGTAAGGGCATTAATCGATTATTTATGTAATATTGTAACGGTGGCAGATGAATCTCATCATCCAAAATACTGAGAGATTGCAAAGGTGTCACAATACAATTGACCGAATTGTTCGAAAGACATCTTTGGTTGTGATAGGTGTTGACTGAAGATTGCTGATTGAATAATCGTGCATCCAATAGTTCAATAACAGTACAATTGCCATATATATCAATTACTGTCCATAACAATCCACGCACATCAATTCCTGATAATATCATTCCCTTTTCTTCTCCATTAATACCATAAATGACATCACCAGCCGAATTCACATAATAGTGCAGAACATTATCTAATTCGCAATACTGTTCGTGTAAAGCTTTTGCCCAAAAACCAGGTCGATTTGTTAGGTCAGGACAAGCGTATTTCGGAAGTGCACTTTCTAGAGTAACTGGATCATTGCTTGTAAATCCAAAACGAATGCCACCATTCCAATTGTTTGATACTTCAGAGAATCGCATAAAAATTCGTTCATTAATACGGACGGGTCTCGCGCTAAATGTCAGTGCGCGGCAAAAACTTTCAAATCGTCTAGCCAATGTTCCATCACGAGATATTCTTATGTTATCGCCATGTACAGCATGAAACTTCAATGGTGGTAAGTTGTTTTGACTTGAACAATTGTTTGAATCGCGGCGTGCTGAAAAAAAATTTAAGTATAGAATAAAAGAAACGTTCTTAAGTAAAAATCTCAATAGCGATACTAGATAAATAAAACATACAGAAAACATAAGAATAGTGTTAAATAAAGTACACTTCGGCTTTAACATATTTTTCTATTATGCCAGTACATATCAAATAACAATATTAAGTACAATTTGACTGACCTAACGCCAAGTTACGGTTCCAAGTTATTTTATCGAGATCTGGTTACAAAGTTCTAGTTATATATTTACAAGCTCTAATACAACGACAAGCATACCAGGAGTATCTGATCTGTTAATTTTTACTGGAAGAGGGGCAGCAAGTAATTTTACAAAAATACACCGTGTGTGAACACAGATCGGGATGTGGGTGTTTATTTTTGAGAAATATTTATGGTAGGTACGGCTTTATTTTTATTATTTAAGAAAGCCTAAGTTCAGGATCGTGTTTAAACGCTTAAATATGTATTTCGATTTAAATCGCTAGAGCGGCTAAGAACTGAGTACAAATTATTGTTAAGGATGTAAGCTGTCGAAAGTCCAGTTGGTAAATTTATATTATTATAATACCTTTTGTTTTCTTAAAAAAAAAAAAAACGAACTCAATAAAATTAACTGAGTATTAAATAACTGACAGCTTCGGCCAAAAAAGTGGACTGTATTTGACCTTTGATGTAGCCCAGTTTGATTTCGTGCATTTGTACCCAGGGGGGCATAAACGCATAGTACTTGAAAGAATAAAACAGCCTACACCTTCGATTGAAACCGGATACCAGGTAACCTGAGGTGGGTTCTCATTTCTTTATCGAGTGAAGTGGCTGTGTTGCAATTAATAGTTTTTTATAGTTCCAGGTTAAACATTTTCGCTACAATTTCAAAGACATAAAATAGTTATTGGATTTTCTTTTTTCTTGGTATCAAGTGAGACTAATTATGCTGCTAGAGCCCAGGCAACACCGCAAATTCATTAATCAAAATAGTATTTCATAGAAAATACTTAATGAATGTACAAATTGTACGATTACTTTTTCGAATCATTCCATAATGAATTTTGAATTTTGAAAAACATACATAAAAAACTGGTCGCATATTCGCCGTCTTGTTTACATTGACGTTAAGCGGTGGACAATTCTGTTTTCGACAAATATGAAGTTTACATTTTTGGACTAACAGTTTGGCCCCTGATTTTTTTGACCACTTTAATATGTCTTCGATAGCGAGTTCAAACGCGAGCTTGCTTCTATTTACATCATTTGATTTACATAAAATATATATGTCGTCAGCATAAATGCAGTGGTCAAGTAGTTTGTGCTTCGATAATATTGTGTTTATGCAATCAAAAGCAATTATAAACAAGACAACCGAAAGAGGTGATCCCTGTGGGATTCCGTTGTGCAGTGGATAGTTTCGAGAGTAAGTGTTATTAGATTTTATGCAGAATTTTCTGTTAGTAAGGAATGCTTTAACGCAGCTATATATCTTTTTTCCAACACACCGTTTTATCAGTTTTTGAAGAACTACATGGAGCCCTATCCTATCGAAAGCTTTCAAGTGTAAGGATTTAGACGTGGTTTTTAGCTAAAAGTGGTCTCGAAGTTAAAAAGTCAATATGGAGTAGGGCATCGACGCATCCTCTGTTGGCTTTAAATGCTACCTGATTAGGGCTGATAATATATATGATAGCAATGATCTTTTCTAAGATTTTGGACAGACATGGTATACGCGATATTGGGCGGTATCCTTCTATTGAAGTCTTGTCTTTGTTTGGTTTAGGGATAGGGATTATTGTAGCTGTTTTCCAGGTTTGAGGAATAATCGCGCTATTAAGAATATCGTTGTACAGGTTAATGATACGTTGCTTAGTTTCTTGGGAAAGGTTTTTCAGCATAGGGTAGGATATTCTATCCCTACTTGGCGTCTTGCCCTTCACTGAATTTAGTGAAGCTTCAAATTCAGATAAAGAGATTGGTTGTTCGATGCGTCGAGCGGTAGGGTTAGTTAGTTAGTTAGTTAGCACACCGGTTAGGATTCAGGGGTGTGCTGTTTAGTATTTTGGCTTTTTCATCAATGAATGTAACGAGGGAGAAAGAGACAGCTATTGGTCTCTAAATGTTCCCTTGCTGTGCTGCAGATGGAGAGTCGTCTTTGAGTCGCTGAGGCGAAAGGTTGTCTACAACGGGACTGTACTTTTAATTTAATCATTTATTCTTTTTAAACAAATATGGAATTATTCTTGTTCTTTTTTTTTTATACATAAATAAAGATCGAGTTAAATATTATTTTACATTTACGAATTACACCGTTTAATTCGCGTGTCGGTGTATTGCGTATTTCGTTTCGGGTGCTTGAAATCGTAAAAGGACAAAGGTGTGGCTCGTGTCGGTGTATTGCGCATTTGATACGGTGGTTTCCATTGTGCATCACGAATCAAAAAGGTGTTTGACTTGCGTTGGTGGATCGCGAATGAATTTCCGTTAATATTTAAATTCCTTGTATGCTGGTAGTACAAGCGAGATGGCATCATTTATCAATGCAGTGGATAAGATGAGAGTCGATCAACTCAAAAAGGAATTGGTGAGACGGAATGAAAGCGGTGAAGGAATGAAAGCGGTGAAGGAACGAAAGCAATCCTCAAATTTCGGCTGATGACATTACTCGATAGCGAGTACAAGCTAAAAGGAGACGTTTCCGCTTTAGAAGAGGACGATAGTGGCGCTGTGGCTGCTGATGAGGAAGGAGAAGACGATGACAATAACAATTTGACAAAATACGGCAGCTGTGTAAGTGGTGTTAGCGAAAAAGAGGTACAAGTAGACAAAATCGATAGTGAAGAGCGCAAACCGTGTTGCTCGAAACAGATATCCTCTCGCTTCATCTCATTTCGCGATGCTGAAGAAGCAATTGACAGATACAGTGGTGATGGTTCGATTCCAATTAGAATTTGGTTGGAACAACTCGAAGAATTAAATCGTGTGTTTAAATATTCCGAAGAAGAAATGTTGGTGTACGCAAAAAAACTAGTCGTTGGCGCGGCAAAACAATTTGTGCGGCTTTTGCGAGGTATTCGGTCGTGGTCGGAATTCAAAGTGGAAATGATCAAAGAGTTCGACATTCAAGTGAATAGCCGCGATATACATGACAGGTTACGAAAACGCAAATTCCGTCCGGGTGAAAATTGGCGCGAATACTTTTATGAAATGGAATCTTGGGCAGAACAAATAAACCTTGACAAACAATCGGTAATCGGATATATCGTAAACGGAGTGAACGATTCGAGTGCGGAAAAAATAATTCTCTATGGTGCGGTTAATTACAATGAACTCAAAATTAAATTCGCAGAATATGATCGCTTAGTAAAGTTGAGACCTGTGTTAAAACTTAAACAGAATAGTGACAAAAGTGAAAGTAACAAAGGAAAGGTTAAATGTTACAAATGCGGTCTTCTTGGTCACATCGACAACAAATGTCCAGATGCCGTAAGAGGTCCTAAATGTTTTAAGTGTGGACAGTTCGGACACATCTCAACGGGTTGCCCCCCAGCGGCTGGGAGAAATCATTTTCTTTCCCAATTTTCATATGCAAGTGACATGACATTGGTGGTAAAAATTGACGGATTTGAGATCGACGCGTTAGTAGATACTGGCAGTCAAGCCAATTTAATAAGAAGTGACATTTTCTACATGTTAGGCAAATGTGAAGTCGAGGGTACTCTTAAAACATTCTCCGGGTTAGGTAATCGGGAAGTGAAACCACATGGCAAGGTTATCAAACACGTGGATATTAGAGGTGTGGTGTTTGAAACGTCGTTTTATATAATACCAAAAGATAGTATGCCATCAAAGCTTATACTCGGACAGGATATGTTAAACAACACTGACTACGTCATTAAGAGAGGTGAAATAACTATAAAGCATTTGTCAAACGACAGTCCAACTATTCCCAAAGATGTTGAAAGCAGTGAGAGTGAAACTTTAAAAATTGAAGTAGCCGCAGGCAGTGACGAAATTGATGCACCACTAAACTACAAAGGTAAGATTCAAAATCTAATTGAGAGATATAAACCGAATAAGCAAAATGTAAACAGTGTTCAGACGAAAATTATTCTGACAGATTCGAATCCGGTTTACATACGCGCAAGAAGATTGGCTCCGCTGGAGAATAGAATTGTGAAAGAGACGGTTAATGAATGGCTGAGAGATGGTATCATTGTCCCTAGTCAGTCCGGTAGTGGTCGTAAGGAAAAAGGACAATAACTATAGACTGTGCATTGATTATAGGCGTCTTAATCAATATGTGCAAAAAGTCGTTTTCCAATGCCACGCATTGATGACCAGCTAGATAAGTTACTGAAAGCAAGTGTTCTCTACGATCGATTTCAAAAATGGATTCTTCCATGTACCCTTGGACGAAGGAAGTAGAAAGTTTACGGCTTTTTTCACCGTGGATGGTCACTTTGAGTTTACGAAAACTCCTTTCGGTTTGTGTACTTCGCCATCTAGCTTCTGTCGCTTCATTAACGATATCTTTTCTGACCTGATGAAAGAGGGTATCGTTGTGGTTTATGTAGATGACATAATAATACCAGCAGAGGACAACGAAGAAGGAATAAATCGTCTTGATATTGTGTTAAACCATGCAAGCTCTTATGGACTGCAAATTAATTGGCACAAGAGCCAATTTCTCCAGAAGAAGGTGGAATACTTGGGTCATGTTGTCGGGGACTCAAAGATTTATCCATCACCAGCGAAAGTAAAAGCTGTGCGCAAGTTTCCTGAACCGCAGAAGGGTTTCTAGGCTTGGTTGGATACTTTCGGAAGTTTATTGACGGTTTCGCAGGAAAGGCATCTCCTCTGACAGCGCTACTAAAAAAGGATGCTCCGTTTGGATTTGGACCGCTACAAAGACAAGCTGTTGATAGTCTTAAGATGAGTTTGATCCAGGAACCAGTATTTCAGATTTATGATCCTGAGGCGACGACGGAATTACACACGGATGCCAGCAAAATCGGATTGGTATTTTGCTCCAAAAACGCCTAAATCAATCCAAGTTTTATCCTGTATATTTTTGGAGTAAATCAACATCGGATGCAGAAAAGAGATACCACTCATATGAGCTTGAGGTCTTAGCGATAGTTAAAGCTCTACAGAAGTTAAGACCATACTTACTTGGTATAAAGTTCTCGATTTTTACAGACTGTTCAGCTTTTCAACGAACCGTGAGTAAAGCCGATATCCCAGACCGGGTAAAGAGGTGAACTTTGTTTATGGAGGAGTTTGAATATCGTTTAGAATTTCGGGCAAGCGATAGAATGAAACATGTCGACGGTCTTAGTCGGAACCCTGTGTTGGTAGTGGAGGACACTGTAACGGCTTTGGTGAAGCAGGCTCAGGAGAAGGATGAACGTGTTAAAGCAATCAAAATGATATTGGTCGATCAGGCGTATGAAGACTATGTTCTGCAAAATGGCGTTTTAATGAAGGTTGTGGATGACAAAAATCTGCTGGTGGTGCCATCAACCATGGAGAAGGATCTTGTTCGTCGAGCACATGAAAAAGGACATTTTGGTGTGAAGAAAACGGAAGAGACACTTAGGAGGGACTTTTACATCCCTAAGCTGGTTGGAAAAATTGAGAGCTGCATAAGTTCCTGCATTCAGTGCATTTTAATGAGACGAAAGTACGGGAAGCCTGAGGGAGAGCTGCATCCTATATCGAAAGAATCTCAACCATTGGATACCTTTCACAGGAAAAGGATATCAACACATTTTTGTGGTTGTTGACGGATTCTCCAAATTTTCATGGTTGTATCCTGTTAGATTCACAGGGGTTCGCGAAGTTCTAAACAAATTGGAGATGCTGGCAACGACTTTTGGATACCCGAAACGGATAGTGTCGGACCGTGGCGCTGCTTTCACGTCAACGGACTTCAAGAATTTCTGTGCTAAAAACAATATTGATCATGTGGAAGTAACAACTGGAGTAGCAAGAGGTAATGGCCAAGTTGAGCGTGTCAACCAAGTGCTCATTTTGGTCTTAGGGAAGTTATCAATCGAACATCCGGAAAAGTGGTTTAGATATGTTCCCCGAGTTCAACGTTGCATAAACTCGACGTTTCACAGCAGTGTAAATACAACACCAAACAGTTCACAGACAATCGTTCCGGGAATCGACAAAGAGTGCGAGACTGTATAGAACGGGCGCAGGAACAACAAAAGTCACAGTATGACAAACATCGTAAGGATGCTCATCAATATTCTGTTGGTGACGCAGTAGCAGTAAGGCGTACGCAGTTTGGGAATCATTTAAAGCTCCGCCATCGGTTTTTTGGCCCGTATAAGATTATCAAAACAATGGGCAACGAACGTTACGAGGTAGAAAAAATAGGAGTCAGTGAGGGACCGTACCACACTTGTTCTTCAGCAGATAATATGAAGCCGTGGCAGCTTGATTCATCGGGGTCCGATGAGCCGTAGGATTGGCCGTGTAACGAGGGAGAAAGAGACAGCTATTGGTCTCTAAATGTTCCCTTGCTGTGCTGCAGATGGAGAGTCTATGTCTACAACGAGACTGTACTTTTAATTTAATCATTTATTCTTTTAAAACAAATATGGAATTATTCTTATGTTCTTTTTTTTGATACATAAATAAAGATCGAGTTAAATATTACTTTACATGAATTTGTTGGAAAAGTTCATATTTTCCGAAATAGTAGACCACGTTTGGTTAAATCGAAATGTATATGAAATCGGATTAAATGCTATTTATGGTGAGTGCGGTAGAATCTCCAGTTAGGCGGCGAATGTTATGCCATATTTTAGCGGGAGAGAAGTTGGGGTTTATGGTTGAGGTAAGTTCATAGAAACTTTGCAAGCAATCGGCAAAACTTCGCGTTTGACTTTTTGTAACATATTAAGTTTTGAGTGGTGGGATTATTTTGGAATTTCTTCAGAGTAGTAATTTTTTCTTTCGTATCATCACAGTTCGGGGTTCCACCAAGGAACTACCTGTTTGCGTTTTATTGGTGCAGTCTGAGGGATGGCAATGTTAGCAGCAGTTCTGATAGCTTTTTGTAAAAGCGCAGCTTCTTTATTATTGCATGTGAATGCAGCTTTATCAGACCGGTACTCAGTGGATTTATTATTAAATAATCTCCAATTGGCAAGGTCTGTTTTGAAGTACTGTTTGATGGTCACTATTGTGAAGATCCTCCAAAGTTTTCCAAGTTATTTTAGGTACTAATTCAGGAGAGCAACATGTTATGTCGACATGAGTAAGTGTATTATGAGTCGACAGGTCGGTAGGCGATCCATCGTTTAAGATGACAAGTTTATGTATGTGAAATTTGTTTTTAGTTGAAGCTCGACAGCCAGCACTTGTAGGCTAGAATTTACGGGTATGATGTTGTGAGGTGTGTTTTTGAAGTATAACTTCTTTAGGCACGCTTGACTTCGGGGGTAAGCTGGTGAATGCGTCACGAAAGCGTGACGGAAATTGCGAACGGGAGTTGAGAGGGATATATAAGTTAGTGAAGATAGAAAGAGAGAGAGTTACGTTTCGTTTCGTATATTACTGTAGGGGCAAGAGAGAGAGGTGTGAGCACAGATTTTCTTCCTCTCTTTCTCTCATAGCCAGTTACGTTTAGTATTCGTATATCTAAGACACAGCCCACAGTGCAGCAGTGATGCCAGATCAGGGGATTTATCCCTTTTTGCGGGATTTTCTCACTTATATAATAAGCTAAAAGGGACAAAGGGATTTCTCAGACCTCATGGTACAAAAAGAAAGGGATTTTACTTTTTGGTCAAATGTTGTTCCTAATTGCTCATTTCATTAAGAATAAAAAAATTAGTCAACCTACGATCAAATTAAATATTTTCATGTTTAGAAAAAAGTCATTAAAAATATCTGAATGCTTTCATTTTTTGTTTTTTTATTTCTCTAAACTGTTACATAAAATGACATATCTGTGAATGAATTCACGAGTATTTTTTAAAATAATAAATTTATTTATTTTGTAAACATTGGAATGTATGTAAAAAAGAAAAGCCTTACCTTATTCTCAAATCAAATTTCTGTGTCATTTTTGTAGGAAAAATCAAGAATAATGAACCTTGAAACCGAGATAAAGTTTCTTTCATACCAGTCATCTTCAAATAATTCATGAGATATTTATTTTATGTTGAATATTATTTTCATTTTAATGCCGAATGCAATTTTATGTTTCTTTTTGTAACGTCTTTAAAATGTATAAGATGTACCTATATTTCTATTTTTGTATTATATACAAACGTATCTTAATATGTATTTATTTTTGTTAGCTTGCATAGTTAATGTATAATGTAACTTGTATTTGTTACTAATAAAAAAGACAAAATTTTATAAAATACATGTTTTTTTAAATATAATATTTCGTGGGATAAATGTAGGATTTTTTATATTTTGGCGTGAGATAAAAGGGATATTTTGGGTATAGCCGTGGGATAACCTGCCTCTAAAGTCTGGTATCACTGCAGTTCAGGCCTATTGTCTGTATCACACTGTAGGAGCAAGAGAGTCGCACCTCACCTCACCTCGCACCGCCAGGGCCGAACCAGCCATATGTGCAAGATGTGCAAATGCACAGGGCGCCAAGTTCTTGGGGCGCATTGCTAGGAAAGAAAAAATTATTTTATCTTTCGCGAACAAATACTGCCATTTGCATTTTAAAGAAGCCCAAAATAACAATATCCTGTGCTGAATTATTTCTTGCACATTAACTTACATCACTTGCAATGTTGTAACTTCAAGGAGAATCTAACTCAAAATATCGCAAAATAAAAAATCACACTAGACCTATGCAAGTCCACTTCTTAGCTACATAATCTCAAAATATTCCACCCTGCTCATGTAGGTATATTCCTTGCACATCCACTTACATTTTACAAAAGAATCTAGTTCAAAAATCTCAAAATAAAAAATACCTCAATAAAAAAAAACCCATTGAAATTGTACCTCCTGGGTGATGTGGAAAAGACTTATTCATGTGTGCAAATATGAAAAAAGGGCCCTTTCTGTAAATCTTGCACAGGCCGCTAGTTTGGCTAGAGCCGGCACTGCGCACCGCACATATTTTCTTTCTCTCTTTCTGTCATTGCCAGTTATTTTTCGTATATATAGACACAGTGCACGCCTATTGCACGGTTGCCACTTTGGTATTTTTTTATCCAAATTTGGTAATGTTTTTTTTGCTTTTTGAGTTTCGGTAATTTGGTAATTTTTATCTGGTTATGGTAACTTTTTGAGCAGATGTACAAGGTGGCGCAAAAGTAAATCTCCTATCAGAAAATGCTATAAATTTTGCGATTGGCCCCTAATGTCAGTTCTGTTTTGAAATTTGTGTAGTAAACACATGCGAAATACACGTTAATAAACAATGTTACGCTACACTGCTCCAGAACGCTCAAGCTCAAGCCATCCTTAATCACCACCAAGAGGAAGATGATTTTTCATCAAAAATAATCATGAGTGATGAGGCCCATTTCCATCTTAGCGGGTACGTAAATAAGCAAAATTTACGCTTCTGGGGCACTGAAAATCCGCGTGTAACCCACGAAGAGCCATTACACCCGCTCAAAGTCACTGTATGGTGTGCTGTTTTCGCCGGAGGAGTCATCGGACCTTTTTTCTTCGAAGACGTCGCGGGCCAAACGGTTACTGTGAATGGTGAGCGCTACAGAGCAATGATCAACGAGTTCTTTTTGCCGCAACTTGATGAATTGGGATTGGAAAACATGTGGATCCAACAGGACGGTGCAACGGCACACACTGCACGTGCCACAACCGATATGCTGAAGGATGCATTTCCCGGGCGCTTAATCTCCCGTTTTGGCGATTTGCACTGGCCAGCAAGATCGCCTGATTTGACCGCTCCAGACTTCTTTTTGTGGGGCTTTTGGAAGTCGCGGGTTTATGTCAACAAGCCTCAGACTCTTGCAGCTCTTAAAGACAATATCCGTCAAGAATGTGAGGACCTATCGCTGGAAGTTTTGGCCAAAGTGATGGAAAATGCCATAAAAAGGGCTCAAATGACAATCAACTGTGGCGGCGGCCATTTACATGACATCATATTCTCGACTTGATGTAAAAAAAATTAAAAGACCAAATAAAAATAATCCACAAGAAGAATCAAAGTTTTTCATTTTTTTTTTAAATTACAGCCAAAAAACATCGGAAGGTTATTTTTGCGCCACCTTGTACTAAGAATGCGAACTCGATATCAATTCGTTTAAACGCTACCTTACTGTTTCTGAGTGAACGCATTGCATTATTTGCATATGCGCCATCACCATCCATATAAACCTGTTTTATTCATTATTCAAAAAATTACCGAATGCACTCATTTTCTTCTTTTGACAGATGGTAAACTTCGAAATATTTTCTGTTTCTCTTTATAACTACATTGAGATATGGATAGGCTAATTAATCATATTATTTATATACAGACATAAAACAGACATAAAGGTTTGTTATAAGAAAAAGGATTAAAGGATTGAAAATGGTAGATGATCCCAGCTGTCAATTTTGTGCAGAACGTTGTTTAATTGTTTAAAGACTGACAAAGTCTACTACGTTCCTTATTTAAATTGAAAAGTCTTGTGTTTTATGAAAGTTTTTTTTTAAGCAAGCAATTATTTTAAAAATTCAAAAAAATAATTTGAGTTTTTTTTTTGCAAGTGGCAACTGTGGCCTATTGTCTGTATCACACTGTGGGAGCAATAGACAGCAGTGCGCGCACACATTTTCTTTTTCTCTTCCTCTCAATACGACTTACAAGAGCGGTTTTTTTATGGACATTCAGTGTGTTTATAATCATGGTGAAATACAGGATAGAATTTCACCAAAAATGCATAGTTTGAATGTTTTTTTGCTAGATTTTTGAGAATTCCACGATTTGGTGTTTTTTCCCTTTATCCCACGGAAGGCTTTTCGGACATCGAAATTCCCACAAAAAGGGATAAATCCCACGATATTATAACACTGCATATAATCATGTAGAATTTTGGATGGAGCTAAAGAAGTTTTACTTCAGTCGTGTGGTCTAAAGCACACTCGTTTTTTTTTAATTAATAGTGCTATGCCTTGCTTATGCGTGCAATTAATAGTTAAGTTGTGGAAATAGCCTTCAAAGGCTCTTGGGTATTGAGGGGTGTAATTGACTTGACTCCGCAGCTCAGATGTTGAACAAGCTCGTTCTCGAGCCCGGTCTGCTCAATTCCCGGTCTGCAGAGTCAGAGTTGGTGGTGTATTTAGACATCATCTGCAGCGGGTTCAATGTTGTGAATGCCGTATTCTTTATCATTGATGGGTGATTGTGTGAGGTATTTGTTGTTATTTATTAGAGACTAGCAGTTACCCGCGACTTCCTCTGCGCGGGACTCTGTTAAAATGTACTTTTTTAGAAAAATTGTTGTTGAAATAGTTTTTTTTTTAAGGATTTCTTTATAGACAATGTTTCTTGTTTTTTTATCGGGCGGCAGTAATATTACCAGACTTGAAGGTGAACTTACACGAGAGAAAGCTACGTAAAACTGACCGTGCGTAAAGCAATCTTCCCTTAAATCTATACCAGCTTATTTAAATGATTCTCTCTGAGACTTATTGATCATCATGGCGAAGCACAATTTAAGGGGAAATTGTAATCGTTTAAAGTTAAAGGGGAGGTCATTAGGTATCAGAGCAATGCACCGCACGAATACTTTTTTCCCTTGAGAAATCCCGGTCAATATAATAGCTTCGATTAAATTTGTATGCATAGCATTGATTTGCAGTCTAGTGCCATTACATAGTTTTGGTGGATTTACGTTCCGAAGGAGCATTACGAGTGTCCTCTTCGGAAGCGTTAGTCTATGGTATGGAATACCCGATGGTTTAAGGTAATTTAAAAACTCTACCGGATAGTTAACGGCTTCATCTTCATTGCAAACAGTGTCTACGTTTTGCAGAACGAAAAGGAAATACGAAGTACACACTAAACAGCATGAGGTCACTTGCGCAAATGATACTTACGCTACATTCTAGTATTCTACATATCCATAGAAAACGCCATGAGATAAAACGATAAACACATTCTCTCTCAGACTTCACCAATACAGCCAACACCAAACGCACAGCAAATAGCCATATACGCACGCATGGGTTGCTATGGACGTGGAGTAGACTCCGATTATTATTCATTTCAGTCATACTGTAATTCTTGGAATAGAATAAAATAAAATAAAATAAAGTAAAACGAAAGAGCGTTGACCTGGAGAGTTGATGATAATAATGAGTTTACAGGTTGCGGGGGTGTTGGTAGGCCAGGTGACTGTCGTAACTCATCCCCCTTTAGTGTAAAGTGAGGGCCAAAGTGACGGAATGAATGCTGTGGCTCGATCTTTATAAAAGGCTTCTAGGTTAATGCTGATTTTTCATCTGCAAAAGTATGTTTATATTAATGAAATGCATATGAACGAAATTAATGATATTATGATAGAGGTGTCCCGTTTTTGTGTTTCGATAGTTAGGATGCCAATTGTTTTGTTGTTTTTGAATTGGTAGTCGGTGAACTTTTTGAAATTTAATGTTTCTATTATGTATTCTGGATGGATTCTAGTGTTTGATGTCGGAAATATGTGGATTTCATCCCTGTATCTGTTAGGGTTGTTCTCATAAATGACTCCATTGATTTCCACTTTACAGTTGTGGTAGTGTAGTAAAGCGGAGCCTTCTATTGTTGGGGCTTGCCGCAGGTTGTATTAATTTGAGTTGCAGGAACGTGGAGCAGTAGAATATTGTTTGGTCCCGGTTGTATAATCTGAATGGTTTCATCTGTTTCCTTAAGAGGACAGTTAGCTGGTAGGTTTCTCATTAGGTGTCCGATGCATGATGATTTTTGTGTTGACTGTATGTGATCAGGTTGTTTGCAAATAAAAATATTCTCTATTCTAGGGCAGATATTGTCATAATGTTTAATACATAATTTATTGATTATAACATATGGTTTCGTTATGATTAGTTTCGTTTTGTTAATGGGGATTGGGATAATGTGGAATAGGGAATAGTTTTCAAGGGATTCGGCGATATTTGTTATATGGTTTGCTAGGAGGTCGATATTGAGATTTATCTGGTTGAGATATTGCATGTGGTGTATAGTGTCTACATTTAAACGGATTGAATTGTTTGTTTGCTCTTGAAAATTTTTCAAATATTTTTCTATTATGTCTTGCGCAGAATTAATGTGTTTTGTTATATTTTGGAACCTCTCGATCATTTGTGAATTTAGCATGATCTCAGAATTGATTTTGTCTTCAAGGTTTTGTTTGTTTGAATTTAAATTGTCAATTTTTCTATTTAAATCTTCGGCGTCACTTGCGTCCATGTTGCCAGTTATAAATTTTATTACTGTACCTAGTCCGTTTACGAGTCCTCTTTTTTGTCTTCTTCTTTGTGTCAGGGTTTCTAGTTTGTTGTGCAGGTCCTTAAGTTTAAATTTTATTGCTTCTATTGAGGGTGTTAAACTGTAGATGTTCCTAAAGTTTTTTTAGGTTTGGTCTATTTCGTTTATACATGTCTTATATGCTTCGAGGTCAATTATGTGTATGAGATTATTGTAGTTTTCAATTGTTCTAGCTGTGCCCAGTTTTAAGGGAAGGATACTTTGGGAATTAGATAGATCTCTGATTTCTTGCTTTTGGCAGTATGTGGGGATTAATCTGTGAAAGGGCAATTAAGTGTTTGTATGTAAATCAGCTGTTATTTAATTTGGGTTTATTTTTTTTTATTTTTATTCTAGACTTGTGTAATTTCTTATTGCCCAAGGTTAGTACTGTTACCGTATTGTTTTCTTTTACCATGTGTTTCGAAAATCTAGGTGTTGTTTTGTTTCGTCTACACTCCTTTCTAAAGATTGCATCGTTGTTTTTTCTTTCATCTTGTTCCTCTTTCTAATTTAACCCTAATCATTGGAAATAGTTCTTCTTGAAATTTTGTTAATTTGGAAAGGTATTCATGTTCGTTATTGAACTTTATGTTTTTATTGAATTTGTATGTTCTACCATAGAAAAGCTCGTACGGGGTGAATTGGGTGGATGAATGAATTGCATTATTATATGTGAATATTGCTTCTGAAAAGATTTCTTCGTGGTCTATTTCCATATTTTCCTTAAGAGTTGCCAGGATTATTCTATATATTTCGGTAAGCGTAGAATGTAATCGTTCTACGGGTGAGTTACTACTCTTTGTTGGAATGAAGTTATGTGTAAATTAATCTGATAGCGTTTGCAAAAAGTCCTTAAATAGGTTTGCGGTAAATTCTGCGCCTTGGCAAACTATTTTTAAGGGGATGCCGTGGTAGCTTATAACATTTTTGAGAGATTTTCGAATTGATAAACTGTTTCTGGAATGTTTAGGATGTATCCTGCAGCAAATTTTGAAAAAAATTTAAATTATGGTAAGTATAATTATATTGATTATTAATTGTATAAATAACGATATGGATGATATCGAGTGGTTTAAGCGGTGTTTCGGGTTTTTCGTATTTTGTTTTCGGGGGGTTTCTATCGTATTTCATTGTTTGACATTTGTCGCAATTATTAATGGTTTGTGTTATCTTTGTTTTCATATAGGGAAAGTAAAATTCTCTTTTAAGGTGTTGAAGGGTTTCTTCAATACCTCTATGGTTGTTATTGTGGTGGTATTCATTGATTAATTTGTCTTGTTCATCGTTATGCCATATGTCTTTTAGTACTTCAGTACACCAAATATTAAGCGGAATATTTTGTTCTGGGAGAAATATTTTGAGTATACATATTGCACGTTACGGAAAGTTTCGTTATCTGTATAAATAGCGTTAAGTCGGTTTGGAGTTAAAAATTTCTTAAAAATGTCTATGACTTTGTCCTCTGTGAAGTTAGGGTCTCTAATAGTACGGCGTTGTTTGTTCTTGAATATGGTTTCCAAAGTCATGGGTGATCCTTTGCCGGATTTCTGTAAGATGACTTGAAGGTTGAAGTCATTGAGTGGTCTTTCTGATATGTGGATACCATCATCAAGATTTTCGGCTGCGGAGTGGATAGTGGTGCCGCTTCTTCCTTGCACTGAAAAGGTGTCTTTAAGATTGATTTCTATGTTTCGGATTTCGTTCGGGTTATCTATTTTAATTGTACTTAGGGCGTCTGCATTCGTGTTGGCTTGACCTTTTTTTATATACGATCTCGTAATCAAATTCCTCGAGCTTTAGTCGCCAACGAATTAGTTTCAAATTTGGGTCTTTTAGATTCATGATCCACGTTAATGGCTTATGATCAGTGATTATTTTGAGTTTATGGCCATACAAGTATGGTCGGAAGTACTTTGTTGCCCAAACTATTGCCAATAGTTCTTTTTCTATCGTAGAGTAATTTATTTCTGTGGTCGTGAGCGTTCTGCTTGCATAGCAAACAGGTTTGTCACTGCCAATAGGTCCTGGCGATAGAATGGCACCGATTGCAAAATTGCTTGCGTCCGTAGTAAGGTTAAAAGTTTTACTAAAATCAGGGTATTGTAGTATGGGTTCTTACGTAGAGGTCATTGAGTACTATTGTTTTATTCTTCTTTACACTCGGTTAGGGGTTTTACTAGTTTGGCGAAATCTTTAATAAATTTTCGATAGTAACCTAGGATTCCTAAAATCCCCTTATTTCTTTTTGTGTGCGCGGAATTGGAAACTGTTTGAGAGAGTGAATTTTTTCTGGATTCGGCTTAATGCCTTCAGTCGAAACAATGTGCACTAAAAAGGCAATTTCTTTTTGCATAAAATGGGATTTGTCTAGTTGAACTTTGAGATTGAATTCTCGTAGTCTGTTGAAGACTTTTTTTTAAATTTTCTGTGTGTTCCTGAAGAGATGTTGAATATACAATTATGTCGTCTAGATATACTAGACAAATATTGCCTATAAGTTCGTTAAGAACGTTGTCCATGACGCGTTGGAATGTGGACGGGGCGTTTTTCAGCCCGAAAGGCATGCGGATGTATTCATAGTGTCCACCTTCTACGGTGAACGCTGTTTTGCTTACGTCTTTAGGATCCATTTCAATCTGGTGGAACCCACTTGCTAGGTCTAGTGTCGAGAAGTACATACATTTACCCAGTTTGTCGAGGATCTGGTTTATGTTGGGCAGCGGATATCTGTCGGATACAGTTTTTTGATTTAACTTCCTGTAGTCAATTACCAGGCGCCACTTTTGTTTCCCGCTGGCGTCTATCTTTTAATAATACCTTGATCTAAAGCAACGGCATTACCCTATATCCCATATTGTTTATTTGTTATCGTACTTCTTCCTTGTGGAAGTAAGGGTATCGGAACGTTTTCGTGTAGATGGGTATTTCGTCACTAGTTGGTATTTTATGTTTTACATTATTGGTAAAACTAGACTGGTTTTCTCTGAAGAAAATATCGTCATATTCTTTGCAAAGTTTCAGAAGATTTTTCTTTTCTTCTGTGTTAAGATGGGATGTGCGAATTAATTGTTCGATATTTTCATCTGCGGTGGTGTTTTCGTACGTCATATTAAAGTTATTTATTTATATGATTTTTGAGTTAACACAGGATTCAACTTTTAGGGGCTGTTCTATAATGATGATTTGTTCGAGGTTAGATTTATTGTTCACCTCTACTAAGCTGTACCACTCTTTTGCATTATAGATGCCTTCGGAAATTGTTATCTCGGGTTTTAAAACAGTGTGTCTAATGAAAATATCGCCGTTACGGATATCGACTGGTACTTTAATTATTGCTTTACTATTGGGTGGAGTTAAAAGTTTCCCTGAATTGAGATTCGGTTTGAAGTTTAATGGGATCACTGTGTTGTTAGTTATAAGTGTTTTATTTCCTAAATCCACTTTCGCATTTAATTGGGTTAATATGTCGAGTCCTAGTAACCCGTCAAAAGTAGCCGGTTCATTGAATTCCGTAAAGGAAGGTATTGAAACCTGTTTATTAAGGATGGTTGAGATGACGGTAGGGTCGCATACTTCGTGTTTATGGGAGTACGTGAATTCGGGATTTATAAATGAAGTAGATGCTCCTGTATCTATAAGAAACTTTAGGTTTCGTCCAAATGGGGATGATATGTTGATAAAAGGCAGAGTAGCACCGTGTTTATTAACGTCTACGTATCCAGTTGGCTTTGTGAGACATCTAACTGAAAATTTGTATCATCCAATTCCTGGAATATTGCTAGTAGATCACGGTCAAGCTGATTAAAGTTTTCCTGTTCATAGTTATCGTAGTAATCATCTAGTTGTGGGATGTAGGAAGGGTGTTCCGGTGGGTCTTGCGTGTTAACGTTGTGAACCTCTTGTCTGATTGCTTTGATTTGGTTGTCGCGGTTGGTGTAAGGTTGGTTGCCTTAAATGGGTGTATCCGAAACTTACATCCATTGGTTCTGGTGCAGGTTGATGAAAGTTATTTCGGTATGCGATGGGGCTTGGAATATTATTTTTAGGGTTGGAAGTGTATTGCTGTATATTAGGTGCGTTGTAGGTATTTAGTAGGTTTTGCGTTCCAAAAGAATTTTGTAAGTGTGTTCTAGGTGGGTTAAAATAGAGATTGTTATATCGAGGAGTATAGCTATTAGGTTGTGTGTTATAAATAAAATAAATAAATAAATAGTTGGCGCAACAGGTCCGTAGGGACCCTAGGCCTAGCTTCTCACAACCATTCGTTTGTGTGAGTTTTTCAATTTTGGGACGAATGGAAGGGATCTACAATTTTATGCCGGGTCCAAACGGCTAATTGAGAAGCTCCTTCATGACAGTTATACTCTCGGATGTTTGTCAGACGTTCGCGAGAGGTGGCGCAGCGGAAAAAAACCATAAGTTGTAATTGTGTTTTTTTGGGATTGGAACCTCGGACCCTTCGCTTAGTAGTCCAACACACTAACCACTAAGCCACTGCGCCTACAGGTTGTGTGTTATAACGACTAGTATTATTTTGGTTCTGCATTCTAGGAATATAGTTAGGGTTAAGAGGTCTATTTTGTGGTCTGTGGTTATATTGGGGGTAAGATGGTTTTTCAAATCTTTTTTCCTGATTTAATCTAAGGGTTTCAGTTTTCATGTAGAACATGTTTTGTTCTTGTATACAGTAAGAAAGTGCTAATGGCAGAGTCTCAGGTCTCATGGCACGAATGTTTGAGCCAAGTGGTTCTCTAAGCCTGGAAAGAAATGCATTAAGACACATTTGAGCGAATAGGTCTTTTTTTGCCTTGACAACGTGTTTGTCCTGTTCGTGGATCAATACGTTATTATTTAATGAAGCTTGGATTTCTACTATATTACTATAAAATTCTTCTATCGTTTTGTATCCCTGATATGAAGATCCTTAATTAAAGAAGTTTCATTTCGTTTATCCGAATAGTGTAGTACTAAATTGTCTTTAATGTTATCCCAATTTAATGCATGTTAGTACTTCGTTTGCGGGCCCTTTAATTTTGTTTCTTATGGCTCGCAAGATGATTTGTCCATATGGGGTTCCGTCGATTCCCCTAACGAACATCAAGATTTCTTCAACATTGTGTACGAAATCATACAAAAGTCTTGGGTTGCCGTCGAACCGTGGCAGATCTTTGATAACGTCTGGAATTTTAAGAGAGTCGAAAAGCTCTCTAACGTTTGGGGGCTGTTGCTGATTAGGGTTAGCTGGAGCATTTTGGTTAGCTGGAAGCATGTTGGAATTAACTGTTTGAATAGAGCAACTTGGTTGAATAGGAAGAAATTCTTCTTCTTGAATATTTTCAGGTATGGAACCTAGGCTCTTGAATAATCTTTCGAATTTGGGATAGTGAAATTTTTTTTTTTGGTTGCCTATTAATTGGCATTTAACACTTTTGTAACATAAATCTAGTGTTTCTTATGGAACTCGTAGGTATTTTTGTTTGGTCACTTAAATATATATTGGATGGTGTAATAGA
This sequence comes from Cheilosia variabilis, assembly GCA_951230905.1. Taxonomy (NCBI): domain Eukaryota; kingdom Metazoa; phylum Arthropoda; class Insecta; order Diptera; family Syrphidae; genus Cheilosia; species Cheilosia variabilis. The sequence continues at coordinate 95,637,634 of OX579676.1, read as the reverse complement.
TTTACACTTTGAGATATTTAATTATATTAAGATTCAATTTTCACTTCTTATTTCTTTAAAAAAAATTCTAATTCTGTAGGTAGTAGTGTTCTGTGAGAGCTGGACGGAGAAGGGGGGTTGATAGGCAGTGGAGAGGTTTCTGTGGTAGCAGATGTGGTGGTGGTATGTGTGTGGTGTGGTGAAGAGGTCATTTTATTATTGTGTTCGAGGAGCATGTGTTTAGGTGTGATAGTTTTTTCTTGATTAATGGTTGTGGACCTTGTGGTTGACAAAGGAGTAAGAGGTAGCGGAATTGGCGTGGAAGTGCCATTTACCAGATTTACAGTGGCATTTGGTGTGTCTGGGATTTGAGTGCCGTTGCCTTTTTGATTTGTCGATTACTGCAACAGTTGCTTTATGGGTTTTGGAATTTATATATTTAGATATTATCAGAAGTAATGAATTCGATTTGATTTAAAAACAATAAAGCTTAAGTTTGTTTATTTTTCTTCGGAAAGAAAATTACCTTAAATTAACATTCAGTATAAAAGTCGCAGTGTGTTAACATTATAATGATTATTTTTTGGTACTAGAAATTTTTCCTAAAAGGCAAATCTCTTTTTTATGGACATTTAGTTCGTTGATATTCATAATGAAATGTAGTTTGAATGTTTATTTTGTCAGATTATTGATACTCCCAAAATTTTGATGTTTTTTTTTTCCTTGTTCACACGAAAGGTTTTCCAGACATCAAAATTATCACAAAAAGGTAGAAATAACACGATTTAGGAACACTACTGAGTGCCAGCATTTTATTACACCTCTCGCCACGTAGAATTTAATTTTTTTGGTGCTTCATACGTATTCACAGACAGTAAAATCGCAAGCGCGAAGGAGGGGGTATAATTGAAAAAGTTGGCGGGGGAGATCGGGGAGACGTAGGAAAGCTGTAAATCTATTTCATACTAAGTTTATGCTAAAAAAAATACATATGAAATAACAATGTGAGTATAAGTAGTTGAAGCTCTCAGTAACAGGCAATTGTCCCAAGTTCTGGTTAAAGACTTAAAAGCGCGAGCAGTTTATAAAATTAGCGTTTTTGGTGATTCGAATTTAAAATCAAGGACGCAATAATTTTGAAAACATCAATTTGCATTTTGGTCGAAAGCGTTCTATATTCGTTCTGTATTTTTTTTGTAATAAGTGTACATTTGCTTAAAATATTCATGAAATTAACAATGTAGATTGGTTGAGGGAAAGTAAAAACATTTTGAACAAATTTCCTTCAGTTATTTAAGAAAAATGTACACACGAAATCGAAGTTAATGATATCCAAAAGCAGAAAATACACAACCATGTTTGTCCCAATATGTTTCTAGTATATAAAACATCTTCTTTAGATAGTTTTATTAACCACATAAATTAAATTTAAAAAATATATATAATAACTAACCAATAGCATTCAGTAATATTAATGTGGTGTTCCTGACCTCTATCACATTTCCCCACGGTTTGCCGCGTTTGGCAGCATTTATTTTTGTATTTTTTTATGTTTTTGAACAAATGTGTAACGAGTGTCTTCAAATTTACTAAATCCGAAGACGGTGTCAACGCCCAACCGGCTTAGTACTGTTCAACTTCGATCGATTCAGACCTCCAAATTCAGTACAAGTGGGATGGTACAATCTCAAAGTGGAAGAATATTTCCCTAACCCAATGCGCTGTCGTAATTTTTAAGTACTTGGCCCACCTCCAAGAGGTGCAAGAGCAATTCCTCATGTGACCTTTCTACTTCTTCCTCAACACACAATAACTCAGCTGCCACAGCTCACACAGAGCACAATAAATTAAACCAATCATCCTCCTCGTGCTGTAACAATTCAATGCAAACAGTCAACACAACAAACGGCATCAGTCTGCCCCCTCAGCCGCACGCTGCCCCTCCACTCGACCCACAAGAAACTGGAGACAAATCGATCTAGGTACCCATGGACTACCAACGCTGTCATGTTTACAAAAATTTACAATTATGCAAAACCTAAATCGCAAAATCATAACATGAGGACATGCGATGCATCACCAACCTAACCACCACCACCATACTCTACGAGTGAGCGAGGCGCGTCGAAAAACAACGCACTATCCTCATTCGATTGACTGTGCTTTGTTGTACTATGGCACTATGGGGGATGATGATGGTAATGGTCTCGTGAAGGTGATTGGGGATGCGGCTTGCGGGCGCCGCAGTTCTTACTCACTGAATATTCTTTATTATATTTATTTTCATTGCATTACTGATTATTTTTATTTTCTTACAACCACCCTGGGGGCAGATCACGTAGACGATGGTTTTTGAGACGACATGGTTTTTTAAAGTTTGATGATCCAAATAAGTTTTTAAAGTTTGATGATCCAAATAAGTTGAGATTTTAACGCAAAGGTAGGAAGAGAAGACATCTTGAGAAGTATTGTCGGAAAACATAGCCTACACGACAACACGTCTGGTAACGGACTTAGGCTAATTGATTTCGCTACGGAACGAAATGCCACTATAGCCAGCACACGGTTTCCTCACCTCGATATCCATAAGGGGACATGGTGGTCTCCAGATCAACGAACGGTCAACCAAATTGATCACATTGCGATAGATAAGAGGCACGCATCCAGTATTTTGGATGTCCGAACATTCCGAGGAGCTAACATCGACTCGGATCACTACCTTGTAGCAGCCAAGGTAAGAATGCGGATATCCACCACGCCACAACAATCCAGAAATAATGTGAAAAAATTTAATGTCGGAAGACTGCAATCGCAAGAGACCGCCAAGACCTTCGCACAACGCGTATCCCTTAACCTCTCGATTAACACCATACCACCAGCATCGAATGTCGAAGAGCAATGGCAACGATGCCAACAGGCCATTAGATCAGCCGCAACTGATGTGCTAGGTTTCTCGCGCCCACCAGCAAGAAACCCCTGGTTTGATGAGGAATGCCGACAGATGCTCGCAGCCAAGAACGAGGCCTACAAGGCTAAGCTGCAGGTGAAGACGAGAGCTGCCATTGAGTTCTATAGGCAAAGAAGAAGGGAAGAACATCGGCTTTTCAACAAGAAGAAAAAAGAGCAAGAAAAGCGCGCGATCGAGGATATAGAGAGGTGCCACTCCAGGAACGATGTTCGCAAGTTTTACCAGAGTGTAAAACGTCAAAGCCAAGGATACAAGGCTCGAACAGAATCCTGTCGAGATGAACAAGGAAATATTGTAGTTGAGACACAGTCGATGCTGAGGATATGGAAAAAACACTTCTGCAGACTGTTAAACGGCGATGACGAACAACATTCCGCTGTCAGGCAGAACGAACCATTCAATATTGGCAACGACAGCGAAAACTGCCAACCACCCGACCTGAGTAAAGTGAGGATAGCAATATCCAAACTCAAGCTTAATAAGGCTGCCGGAAATAACGGCCTTCCCGCTGAGCTTTATAAGGCCGGCGGAGATGACTTGGTAAGTAACATCCACCAACTCATAAACCAAATCTGGTCGGATGAAAATATGCCTGAAGAACGGAACCTCAGCATCGTTTGCCCGATCCACAAAAAAGGAGCCCCTTTGAACTGCGCCAACTACAGAGGCATAAGTCTCCTCAACATCGCCTCGCCTACAAGATCCTACCTGCCGTAATATGTGAACGCCTGAAACCGTTTACCAACAACCTGATTGGCCCTTATCAGTGTGGTTTTAGGCCAGGAAAGTCCACAACCGATCAAATTTTCACACTCCGGCAGATCCTGGAAAAAACTCAAGAAGTCCAAATCGATACCCACCACCTATTCATCGATTTCAAAGCCGCATATGACAGCATTTATAGAGACGAACTGTACAGAGCCATGTCTAGTTTTGGTATACCGCCCAAACTCGTCCGTTTGTGTAGGATGACGATAGAAAATTCTCGCTGCTCCATCAGGGTCGGAAACGACCTCACCGACACATTCGATACCAAAAAAGGATTTAGGCAAGGCGATGCGCTGTCATGTGACTTCTTTAATCTGATTCTTGAGAGGATTGTGCAAAACTCCAAAGCCAACACCAGAGGCACAATTTTCCAAAAGTCGGTGCAACTACTAGCATACGCTGACGATATTGACATCATTGGTAGGACTCAACGTGATGTCATAGCCACGTTTACTAGCATAGAGAAGGAAGCGGCGAAAATGGGCTTAGCAGTAAATGAGGGTAAGACTAAGTATATGCTGTCATCACGAAAGGACTCACAACATCGACGAATTGGACAGAACATCACCATTGACAGATATAACTTTGAGGTAGTACGGGACTTTGTCTACCTCGGCTCCGCTATTAACTCTGACAACAACATCTCGTCAGAAATTAAACGAAGAATTACTCTTGCCAACCGCTGTTTCTTCGGGCTAAGAAGGCAATTTAGTAGTAAAGCCCTGATCATCCCAGTCCTGCTCTACAGCGCTGAAGCCTGGACCGTATCAAAAGCGGATGAAGAAATCCTTGGTAGATTCGAGAGGAAAATTCTTCGAAAAATCTTCGGTCCCGTTTGCGTTGACGGGCTATGGAGACGAAGATTCAACCAAGAACTATACGAGCTGTACAGCGACATGCCCCTGGTCAAAAAACTCCGCATTGGACGTTTAAGATGGCTAGGACATGTAGTACGAATGGACACCAATACTCCGGCTCGCAGAGTCTTCGATCACCGGCCAGACGTCGGACGCAGTAGAGGAAGACCTCGCCTTAAGTGGCGCGCACAAGTAGAAACCGACCTCAACCAACTTGGAGTGCGCAACTGGAGGCAGTTAGCTAAGGACCGGGCTAATTGGAGAGGCATGTTGGTTGAGGCCCAGGTTCATTCCGGACTGTAGCGCCACTTAAGTAAGTAGATCCAAATAAGTTATGCTCAGGCTGTAGTATCGGCACTGTGCGACACTTGACTATAAAATGTAAAACATTGAATAAAATGTAAATTAGGTACTGACCATAAAGTCACTTGATACTGATACTTGGGTTTCTACAATTGGCGACGAGATAAAAAAAAACAAGTAAAAGTGTTATCATCGGCCTGGCCGATGCTTTGATACCCTCCACTGCATACAAGTCATGCAAAGTTTTAGGAACAACAGACAGAGAGACACATGGGCCTAATATTGATTTTGTATGGGAGGTACCAGAACTACTTGACCGACATAGCCCATTTTCAATACCAACCTGACGATGATAAAAGTAAGTCCTTTCACCAACTTTCATTCGCCTATGTCAATTCCTTTGGGCGCTATCGTGCCCTTAACAGACAGACAGACGGACATACAGACAGACAGACGGACAGAATATATACTTTATTACGTCTCCGGCGACTCCTTCTTAGCGTTACAAATGTAATGACAAATGGAATATACCTTCCTGTGGAGGGTATAAAAACAAAGAATGGAAAACTCAGGCGAAATACAAGGTATGAAAGAAAATAAGCAAATATTAGTAATTTTAATTCGAATGTGAACAAAAAGAAGTAGCGAAGTGCATATACAGGGTGTCCGCCGGGAAGGTATACTACTTTGTTTGTTTATAATTTTTGATTTAATGAAAGAGAATGGATCTTATATTGATAAATGTTTTATTTAATGACGGCAATTATGTATGGAATACAATATCAGGTAAATGTCCGCCTCTGTTAGTCTCACAAATGCGAGCCCTTTTGAGCACATTTTTCATTACATTCTCACACATTTCACGCGGTATTTCATTAATTTCATCACGAATATTTTGTTTGAGTTGCTCAAGCGTTTCTGGTTTGTTTGCATAAACCTTGCTTTTCAGATATCCCCACAAAAAGAAGTCCGAAGCAGTTAAATCAGGCGACCGTGGACGCCAATCAACATCACCATTTCTTGAAATAACTTGTTGTGGAAAGATGTCTCGCAGTAATTCCATTGTAATCCTGGCTGTATGCGATGTGGCACTGTCTTGTTGATACCACAGGTTAATCAAGCCCAAAGCATGAAGTTGTGGCGTTAAAAAGTTTTCAATCATATCACGATCGCTCCCCATTCACAGTTACCGTTACGCCGTTTTCATTTTCAAAGAAGTAAGGTCCAATGATTGCTCCTGACCAAATTGCACACCAGACTGTAACTTTTAATGGATGCAAAGGTGACTGATGAATAATTTGAGGGTTTTCCATTGCCCAGAACCGACTATTCTGTTTATTCACATATCCATTCAAATGAAAATGTGTTCTCCCAAAAATTTCACGTAACTTTGTCATAGTAATCGATGATTGATTTTGATAAAATGTTTTAACGATTAAAACACGTTAATTTATCGAATATTTTTCCATAATAAATTTGCCACGTGACTACTTCACGACAAAGCAGTATACCTTCCCGGTGGACACCCTGTAGAAGAGCGAAAAGTGTGTTTTGTTTATGATGGGTATATTAACTAAATTCAGATTTTTTACACGTAAATTATGGGACCGATACAATCTCGAAGCAGAATATCTGGAATGTTCAAAAAATGTTTTCAAAACTTTATAAAAATATAGATGTTTAAGTGGGAGTTCATCAAGGTTTCTGAATAACTCAAAGCTGTGAGTTCTGCGGTTTACTCTGCATAAAATATGAATAGCATGCTTTTGTTTAGTAAGCAAAGGTTGGGTTTTATTAGAGTGAGTACCACCCCAACAGGTTGAACCATATTGCAGCTTAGATTTAAAAAAAAAACATTAAACTAGTTTTAAAATATGCTGGCTACAATAAAGGCTGAGATCATAAATCTGTCTCAAAACGTTATTTAAGTATTGTTTCAAATTAGAAGTATGATCTTTCCAGCTTAACCTGCTATCCAACATCACACTTAAATACTTAAAATTGTCAACACGTTCAATGTTATAGCAACCATCACAACATATTGTATTGGAATTGTAGGAAGGCTTGCAAATAAATGTGTGCACACTTTTGACAGATTATATTTGGGAAAACTAAGTGAATGATAGGTCAACACCATATCTTCACAGATAGAACCACGAATGTTGAACATCATAAATTTAGTTTTATCACTTATAATCACTTTATGGTTGAAAAACCATTTGCGCAGAATTTCCAAGTCATTATTGACAGCAACAAATGAATTAAAATAGTTTTTATCGGAGTATGATAAAGCTGTGTCATCAGCAAAAGCTGTTATTTTGCCTATAAAACGTTGAATGAAAAGTGAATTAACAAAAACTAAAAACAGAATAGGGCCCAAAACAAAACCTTGGGGAGCGCCTATGTTTATACATTTTTTCCAGTTTTTGGAGTAGCAAAGCATGATCTACCATGTCGAAAGCCTTAGTAATATCAATGAAGAGTGAAATAGCTACCTTTGATTCATTAAGGCTATTATAAAGTGCACTACAAAGTTTTAAAACAGCTTCTTCTGTTGATCTACCTTTTCTGAAACCAAATTGGGAATCACTAAAAAAAAATTATGTTTATCCAAAAACGACAACATTCTAGATTTCATACCTTTTTCAAAAACTTTAGAAAAGTCAGATTAAAGCGAAATAAGTCGGTAGTTATTGAGACAAGTAACTTCTTCTTCTTCTTGGCAACTTGCAAAGGGTCATTAACTAGAGTGCTACCATTATTTATAGAGATTTCAGCTTTGGGTTTGTTTTTATTTAAGATGTCATTAACAACATCCCATTCCTTTTTCGAGTTACCAATATTATCAGCAAGTTTATTTCTAAAATAATTATCCCTGCAAAGCGGAATTTCAGTTTTAAGTTCTTTTTTAAGATTATCATAATATCTTTTAAGCTTCTTTACTTTAACACTAAGTTTGTTCTTTAAATCAATTTTCTTTGTGATCAGTTATTTCGAAATCGTGTACTTTCGTTTTGAAATGAATATCGTTGTTCCTATGCAATCTTATAAATCTGTGGCAACAAGGAAAAACAGCATAAGTCATTTTTAGTCACTTTTCAGGAGCGAAGGTTAAAAGTTTGAACTCAGATATGCCTTCCTATGCGTTTTTTCCTGATCCATAACACTGCAACCGTAAAAGATATTTGAATAAAAAAAATATGACGTATAGAACAGGGTAAGGTGCATCCGATAGTAACATTAACTCAATTTTGACATAAGTCGACTTCTGCTGTTCTTGCTTGTTGCCACAGAAATATATAGATAGTCCAAGCAAGAAGTTCCTCTGGTAGGTTGGTTCACCAAAGAGCTAAATCCAAAAGAAGATAAGACCGTCAGAAAGTTATCAACTTCAGGTGCATTCGACAAAAGATCAATATTAAAATCTTCTAAGAGAATTTGATTTTTGCAACTTTGTGTATCCAAGAACCCAGAAAACTCATCAAGAAAAGCATTAGTTGTATATAAATGCAGTTTGTATACGCCTACAAAACACTAATGAACCCCAGATAATTGAAAATTTAAGCAAATTACATCAGCACTTTTAAGTTTGGGCTTCTTTATATCACTCCTATAAAAGACCGCCACTCCACCAGCTGAATAGGATTCATTGGAATTAGCTTTGAATTTAAAACTGGGAATATAATAGTTGGAAATTTCAGATTCATAGATCCATATTTCAGAGGCGAATATCAAATCTGGTAAATGATCTAGAAATGTAGGCGCAGTGGCTTAGTGGTTAGTGTGTTGGACTACTAAGCGAGGGGTCCCAGGTTCGAATCCCGAAAAAACCCAAATTCCAACTAATGGTTTTTTCCGCTGCGCCACCTCTCGCGAACGTCTGACAAACGTCCGAGAATATAACTGTCATGAAGGAGCTTCTCAATTAGCCGTTTGGACACCGCATAAAATTGTAGATCCCTTCCATTCGTCCCAAAAACGAAAAACGCACACAAACGAATGGTTGTGAGAAGCTAGGCCTAGGGTCCCTACAGACCTGTTGCGCCAACTATTTATTTATTTTAAATGATCTAGGGATGTGAGATAAGCAAGAAAGCAGTCAAAATTTGCACGTAAACTACGAGTATTTTGGTGTATAATGGATAAACCTGAGTAAGATACCAAGTGTGGATGATCAATACAATAACTGTTCGTGTTGTCATTCAAAGAAGAGGATAAACTAGTACTACTTATACTATTGATATTATGAGGATCTAATAAGAAATTTGTATTGTAATTATTAATATTATTAATCATAGAAAAGCTCATATTGTATCAAAACCGTTTTTTGAAAAATCCTAATAATTACTTATTTTAATAACTTTATCGCCTTCCTTTCTTCGAATGAGTACAGATGAGTCCATAATCTATACATACATATTTGCATTTATTTTGTAGTCGCAGCTGTTGGCTTCTGCAGAAGAGATCTTGTGTACCCTGTGAGACAATCGTTGATATAATTATATGCGGCGACCTTTGTTGTTGTTTGCAAATAATTTTAATTTGATTTGCATTATCAACTACAATTTTCACACTTGTGGCCAAGCTAACTCTTTTCATAATATTGAACATCTCTTTTTTCCAGCTTCGCACACTTATCATGGAAATATTCACTGCAACTCTTACATTGTATTTTAAGGTCTTTGATTCTGTCAATTTTAAAATCGCACAAAATGCACTTCATTATATTATTATTTGGCTTTGCTTTATGAAGTTAATTAAATTACTATGTAACATAAGACTTTAGAAAGCAAAAAAAAAAAGTATAGATTGAAGTAAAAGGTTTATTTTTAAATCGATACTTAGGAGTTAATCTCAAACGATAGTGACCCCATCAACACTCGCAGAGACTATTTACCTCTTGCGGTTCACACGCTCAACCAATCTTAACAAATGAAGTGTCAAAAAAAAGAGATTTTCGGGGTGCTTATTTTTGCATTTTTACTTTTTTAAAATAGTAACAATTAAAAGAGTTGAATTTTACTACATTAAATTTCAACTACGCAGTTGTGTACAACTACGATTCAGTGAAATACTTTTCTTTCATTCATCATGCCCGTAGCGCCGTGGACCGTACAAACGACGCCACGAAAGAAAGTCGATGGCCGAAGAGAGTTACAGTCATAGAAAATAAAATTTGCGGGGGAATCGGGTAGGAGCGCTGTTATGTTATTTCAAGACATAGGTTTTGTTGTCAATTGTCATTTTTTGCACAGAAAATTCATGGTAGCTTTGATATAATATTATAAATGCGAAAGTAAGATTATTTTAACGACCCCAAAACCAATTTTTATGAATTTTGGTATAGGGATAGATGGGACCTCTGAGAATGACATAGACTATTATTTGTCGCGCCTCCTTCCTCTCACTAAAAGCCTGTGAGGGGGACAATCTTACGATTGACAACGATTACTCACCTTGCCGTGGTGTGGAGGCTTACGTAGAGCAAACCATGGTAGGTCGGCTAGGTCGGCATTCGCCATCTGCCATATAGCTTACCAGCTCTACGAACTAAGTGGTAATCAACCCGTCCTATCCCATCCCTCCTTTCTCATCCCCTCACTCCCCCCTGGGCTGGATCAAGGCGTCAGACGTACCGTGCCGAGGATCAACCAGGCCGTGGGCCCAGGTCTCAAAAAAAATAGCGCTGGTCGAATACGGTGTATCCAGATACCGGGCGCCCTCTGGATTAAATAGCCTTGTCTGCATAATGCGGGGCTCTGTGCAGATTGAACTTCCTTTCCCTAGCTACTCGTGGGATCAATATTTCAAACCTAAACAAAAACACAAAAACTAAAAAAACAACCTCGGCAGCCAGCGGCGCCACCCCCACGCAACGCGTGGAACTCTGCATTAATGATGCTGCCAGTGATTGCTCGTTGCTTTCAGACGAGATCACTGTTGAACCTACTGCTGCTTTATGCAGCTTTCCGCGTCCCCCTACACCCACACCGGCAGATCTCAGAGATAGGTCACTTGGTCGCGAGGCCAAGGCAGCTTTGCGCATATTTGCCCGTCTTCACTCGAAGGCGGAAAAAATATGGACCGAGCCGGAGAGAGCTTCATACTCATGGGCAACGCCCTGGGTACTTGAACACGCGAACAGGGACCCCACCCCCTCAACTTCAAAGGTCTCTATCCGTAAAAAACCTTCTGCCCCACCGCTGGGCAAAAAGAGACCGCTCGTAAGAGAAGGCCAGACTCGGAAGACTCGCCCCTTAGCTAACAGCTCATCGAGCGTTACAGGGGGTAGGACCGCAGCAGCGACTGGATCTGTACCCAAAAGGCGCAGATCCCTTGACGAGGTGTCCAACGCATCAAAGAGGGCTAGGAGCTCCACCGTGGGTTCCAAATCCTTCTCGGACGCGGCCAAGGACAACCTGATAGTCGCGGTTGTGGACCTATAGGATGAGGAAGGCAAGCTCACTTACGAAAAGTGGGGACTCATAGAGAACAGAGTGATGAACTGCCTCTGTGAGTATATGACCAGTAACCAGCAGCCCATCATCTTTAAGGACGCTGGATGGCATCAGGGATTCGTCAAACTGATCGCCTGCGACGATCAACGTTCGGTCGACTTCATCCGGGCAGCCATCGGTAGCCTCGGTGAAGTCTGGCCTGGGGCCAAGCTCGAGGTGGTGGACCGGAATTCCATCCCCCACCGACCAAGAGCTAGGGTCTGGGTTCCTCTCGAACCACGCGATCCCGCCAAAGTTCTTGCCCTTATGGGCTTCCAAAACCCGGGCCTTCCTGTCAAAGACTGGAAGGTCGTTGAAAATCCCCGTGGCTCCGAGGAGGAGTCCAAGAAGACAGGTCGCTCGATGGTCATCTCCATGTCCGTTGAGTCTATCCCGATTCTCAGGGATAGGAACTTCACCATCAACTTCGGCCTGAAGGAGGTGGAGTTAAAGCTCTTCAGGAGAGATGACCTACGCAACGCTGCAGCCAACGTGCCCAGCTCCTCCGCATCATCCTCGGCCGACACCGATTCGCCATTAGAGGATCTGAATGCTACCATCGTGGAGAAATCTGTATCGGATAGCAATGCCGCTAAATCTGATACAGATTAACCTACACCACTCCAAATTGGCAACCGCCAACCTAATGGTCCGCCTCATCGAGGACGGACTCGACGTCGCCCTGATACAGGAACCGTGGCTCTCCAAGGACCGCGTAACTGGGCTCAGGGCTCCCATACCCTCTACTACGCGGAAGGTAAAGGTAAAATCAGGGCTTGTATTCTTGCTAAAACAACGTTAAAACTTACTTTCATCCCCCAGCATAGCACAGGCGATCTTGCTGCAGCGCAGCTAACTCCGTACGACGGCAATCCGGTTTGGCTGGCGTCTGGATACCTTCCATACGAGGTAGCCAACCCGCCATCTGCTGAGCTACAACGGACGGTCAAGGAAGCGGAGGACAAAAAGACCGGAGTCGTGATAGGGTGTGATACAAATGCACACCATGATCTATGGGGCAGTACCGACACAAACCCTCGAGGTGAGTCTTTATTTGGTTATCTAGTAGAAACTAACCTAGTAATTTGCAATAGAGGGGATAGTCCAACCTTCATTGTTAAAAACAGGCAAGAGGTAATAGATGTTACCTTAGCCTCTCTTAATATTTCCTTGGCTATCTCAAAGTGGACAGTATCGGACAGTCCATCTTTCTCGGACCACCGGTACATTTACTACACTCTAGACTGTAGCTTCATCCCCAAGAAATGTTTTTTCCGCAACCGAAGGAAAACAAACTGGGTCAAACACAATACAATCCTGTCTGCGAATCTAGCTAGTCTCAGACCCTCGCCACCTAGCGATCAGGCCGAACTAGATTCGTTGAACAACGTTCTCACCTCAGCCCTGGATAAGGCTTTCACGGGCTCCTGTCCTCCCACCATAGTGAGAGATGGCAGGAAACCCCCGTGGTGGTGCAAGCAACTTATCGCGCTTCGCTGCAAGAGCAGGAAGGCCTTTAACAGAGCCAAAACATCGAAGCTAAACACGGACTGGGAAGCTTACAAAGACAGCCTACGAATCTTCAAAAAGGAAGTCCGTAAGGCACAACGTAGCTCCTGGCGCAATTTCTGTGAGAGCATCAACAACACGAATGAGTGTTCCAGATTGCGAAAAGTCCTTTCTAAATCCACCCCTGTACCCTGTGTACTGAAAGACCTCAATGGCGAATGGGCAGAATGAGAAGAACAATCGTTGAAGCTGCTCATGGATGCCCATTTCCCTGGCTGCACGCCTGTCACTGGTAATCCTGACTTCAGTAGGGATGCCCCATTGGGTACCCTTCCAAATGCAATCACCATTTGCGAGGAAAAGCTGAAGTGGGCCGTCAACAGCTTTGAACCGCAAAAGTCTCCAGGTCCGGATGGCATCTTCCCGGCGCAACTACAGAACGCCTTTCACATTGTCAAAGACAGTCTGGGGATGATTCTGGCAGGTTGCATAGCCTTGGGGCGCATTCCTTCTTCCTGGACATTGGTTAAAGTTGTTTTCATTCCCAAAGCAGGTAAGACCTCACATACACTTCCAAAGGACTTCAGACCAATCAGTCTGTCCTCCTTTCTATTGAAAACACTTGAGAGGATCATCGATCTTCACATCAAAAGCACTGTTGACCAAGCGCTAATTTCTAGCTCTCAACATGCCTATCAAAAGGGCAAATCCACTGAGACCGCCCTTCATTCAATCGTCGGCTCGATCGAAAGGTCCCTCTCATTCAAGGAATACACTATGGCAGTTTTCCTGGACATAGAGGGGGCCTTCAATAACATAGAGACTCGTTCGATTATTCAAGCCTTAAACAAGCTAAATATTGGCGAACAAATATGCTGCCTAATCGGACATATTCTCACCCGCAGAAGGGTGACAGCCACGTTTGGCAGCAGAAGGGTGACAGCCACGTTTGGCAGCAGCGTGCAGCACTTGTGCACCGGGGTACCCCCCAAGGGGGAGTGCTATCTCCGCTACTGTGGAATCTAGTTCTCAACGAATTACTGATTTCCATGGAGCTTTCCGGATGCAAAGTCGTGGCCTACGCGGATGACGTCGCCTTACTTACTTCAGGAAAGTATCCACAGACTCTTTCCGATATTCTGCAACTTGCGCTACGTAAACTAGTCGCCTGGACCAAAAGCTGCGGTCTAAGCGTCAATCCGACAAAAACGGATCTAGTTCTATTCACTAGAAGGGTCAAGACTCCTCTTATCACCCCCCCTAATCTCAATAGCACTCCACTCGAGTTTGTCAAAAGTGCCAAGTACTTAGGACTTATATTAGACAGGATAAGAAGTGCAATCTGAAGGCCCTTGAGAAGACTCAACGCCTGGCATGCATCAGCACTACGGCTGCACTGAGGACATCTCCTACCGCCGCTCTACAAGTAATGCTTAATCTTCTTCCTCTAGACATCGTCAGCAAGGAATACGCCGCTAACGCGGCTATCAGACTCAGAGAGGGTAAGCACTGGAGAGGACAATCAACTGGCCATGCCAGCATCCTCCGACAGACATGCCCCCTACCCTCCATTACTGACTATCTGCCTACGAAAATCGACTTCGAAAAGGGCTTTAAATGCGAAATACCGGACAGATCCCGATGGGACTCACGAAATGTCCTACACGAAGGAGCGCTGTCAATTTTTACGGACGGTTCCAAAACATTAGAGGGAGTCGGAGCAGGGGTATTCTCAGAAGAACTGAACCTTGGACTCTCCTTCTCTCTCCCGGCACACTGTAGTGTCTTCCAAGCCGAAATCACAGCTATTCGTCAAGCCACAGCGTGGCTGCTGATTAATGAAATATCACACAGGGATATTGTCATATATATTGACAGTCAGGCTGCCATCAGATCCTTAATATCCAGCGAAATAAGATCTAAAGCGGTGGAAGATTGCCGCGTATCTCTTAACGAGATAGCTGGACAGTACAACCTTACCCTTTGCTGGGTTCCGGGACACTGTGATATCCCAGGGAACTGTGCAGCTGACGAACTTGTGAGATTAGGCTCCTCCGGCGTGGATAGTGTTAGACTGCACAACGTGCAGGCACCGCTGTCTTACGCTAAACATATCATCAATGCGAACGCAACAGGGACAGCAAGTCACAGATGGAAACATCTAGGATACTGTGATGTTGCCAGGCTTACTTGGCCGACACTGGATAATAAAAGATCCAAAGAGCTTCTACGTCTCAATAGACGTAGCATTTCACTGGTCACTAACGTCATGACCGGTCATTGTGTTCTGGGCAGACACGCGCAAAGACTTGGACTGCCACATAATGACTTCTGCAGAAGCTGTAGGGATGAGGAGGAGGACGAATCCGTCACCCATCTCATCTGTAGCTGCCCTGCTCTATCCAACCTAAGGATGGCGCACTTAGGAAACTATTTCCTCAATGATCTTAGTGATCTTTGCAACATCAGCGCTGCCAGCATTCTTGGCTTTATTAACGGTAGCAAATGGTTCCCAATGAGTAACCAGTAAAGGAACCCCTAAACACCAGTGGTATGCACAATGGGCCGATCAACGGCCTAAGTGTTTCTCTCAGCGAGAGCCACTTTAACATAAGACATAAGACATATTATTTGTCGCGAAAACATAACGTGAAAGGTGGATTCGTATTGGCCCATTGAAGGATATATGCTACTTTTTGTTGTCTTTTCATCACGCAATTACAATAACTACACTCTTCTTGACACTTCGAGACTCAGTTGTAGTTGTTGTAACCGCGTGCTGAAAATCCTTCTTTACTTTGCTTTGCTGAGATCGAAGCTCAAAAATACACGCCTAGAGAAAACTGAGCTTTGCCATTATGTTAGAAATGACCATATGACGAAATGATTTTTTGTAACAATTGTATGAACCGTTTTCAAGATATCTTTGTCCAAATTTCAAATGTAGCGTTATTCGATTTTTAGCGGAAAACTGAGTATGCAATTATGTTAACCTCACCCACTTAAGCCTTTATATCAATTTTTTGAGTTCCTCTATCATCGTAATGTCAGGATTGATTGACATCTCGAATTCGAAATTTTGTACGAATACAATATCTTTCTCTTACTACGTTTACTACGTAAAAGAGAAAGTTAAAATAGTGTATTTTGTTGTTTTTTATTGTCGGCATGGGCAAAAAGTACATATTTGGGTATTATAACCTCAGTACAAAAGAACACTCTTGGCTATGCGAAAGGTCTATTTTAGCACCCACAGATGATCAAGTCTTGCTTACCTCAATAATAAATATTATATTAGGGAAAATGTCTGGTGATACAACGTCGTACCTTGCCATAAACGCTATTTGCAATCAAGATAAGGCAGTAAATTAACGGTCGAGTTTTTGAATAGCATTACAGCCCATGGCCTCCCTGCTCATTAAATTGAATTAAAAGTTGGAGTTCCCATTGTGTTGCTTCGCAATTTGAACCACCCAATGCTTTGTAATGGAACCTGATTGAGAGTGATTTCGTTGCAGAAAAACGTTATTGAAGCGTTAATTTTAACTGGGTGTGGTAAAGGTGTTTATACCAAGAATACAAATAACTCCCAGCAATTATCCATTTCAGTTTAAGCGGATTCAATTTCCTATTAATGTTTGTTTTGCCATGACAATCAATAAGTCACAGGATCAAACTTTCAGAAAAACGGGAGTTGATTTAATCAAGAATTGTTTCAAGTACGGGCAGTTCTATGAAGCGTGCTCCAGAGTAAGTAATGCAGCATATATCACTATCTTTTAGTAGCCGCAACAATTGTGTCTAGATGGTTACCTAAGGGATAACTGGAAGAAGTTCAAATCGCATCTCCCCATATATGCAACCGCGACGAAAACTGATAAAGAGAAAAGCGCGATTTCTGAGTTGCGCAGGCAGGGAGGCCATAGAATTTTTAAAAAACATTTAATCTTTACTTTTATGTACTTAGTTTTCCGGTCTTTCGAAGAAAGAGGAGAAGGAGCTTCAGTGGTGAAGAGCTTAGATGTTCGGCACTCACCACATCAGCCCCAAAGATCCGCCACCTGATGCGAGCAAAGGCAGGACAGCTACAGAGGAAGTGTTCCGCTGTATCGTCGTCCTCTCCACAAGCCGGGCAGATGGTGGTGTCGCTCAAGCCCAATACATTTAAGTGTTTGGCAACATCCGCGATGGTAGGCACCTTGACGTGTGCGCCTTTTTATAAAGCGAGCTGGTGCGGAGGCCTAATGCTGCAAAAACTCAGCGGGCTATGCTGTCGGAGGCGGTAGTCGTCTGAAGGGTCACCCATGACAGACAGGCTGCTAGAGGAGCAACAAACTAAGAACTACCCATGAGGAGTAAACCTCATTAATAAATCTCTAATCCAAGGCGGAACAGCATACGCCGGGGGATGTATGACTATAAGAGAGATTAGTCGTAAGTATGCGAACTCCGAATACGTGGTGACCTTCGGTTTTATCACTAGACTTCCCGTGGCGTACCGGGCTCCGGCATGGGTGATGTTTCTTTCCCGGTTTCTCGTGGGACCAATATTTCTCAACCAAATTAAAAAAAATTACAGACAGATGCCTCTGAAACCGCATCAACCTCTGATGTTGCTGTTGGGCAACCAGAGGAACAAACAAATCGGGTATCCCCGACGGTCAACATCACTTGCGCTGAAGAGCCAAATGTGACCCCAGCCTCTCGGTCTGCTGTTGGCCAACCGAATCCTCTGCAAATGGATGACGATGTCATGAGGGCTCCATCTATTGATCAGGGCTGTGCCAGATTTGAGCACAGGGAATCTTCGACCTCCGATTCCGACACATCCACCATCGTTGACTTCTATTGGGAAGAGTCTGGCTGGACTACAGGTCCAACAAAGTGGATTCGTTAAGCTATATGGCTTCGAAAAAATACGCTTTAAAAGTACCCTGCGATGAGGCCTAGACAGAGAAAACGCTCTCATCTTAGCTAAATCCGCTCCCAAAGACAGGCCGATCTCTAAACGAGTTAGGTCGGAAGACAATACTCCGCCGGCATCGGCCGCCAAGAAACTTAGGAAAGGTCCTTTACCTGTGGTCTCCACCTTTAGTCAGGTGGCGAACCTAATTAGGTTAGGTATCGTCCCGACCGACTTGGTTAACCAACCCTTTCTCCTCTGAGCAAACGGCTCTTGTGCAGGAGGCGGTCATTGACACCTCGATTGAACTGACCAACAGTGGCGTGTGGCCCAAGTTCTCTGGATCAGTTCCAAAGTCGGGGCGGGTAATGTTTATTTGCACAGATGGTGCTACCGCGGGATGGATGCGCTCAAATTTTGGGAGTATCAGAGCCAAATGGTCTGGACCTGATGTGGAGGAGGACTCTTTTGCAAAGCCACACATCGTTCGGGGTTTCTTTCCGCATAGAATGGAACTCTCAAATGAGGAAGTGGTTGCCACCCTGACGGCTCAAAATGCCGGATTAAGGGCTAACACCTGGAGGGTCGTCAAGAGAGTTAAGGATGGTCATTCCTTCACCTTGTTCTGGCAATTGACGACGCTTCCAATACCAAATTTCTTGAGCTGAAGGGGAAAGTCTCCCACCAGTGTTTTTTTTTTCTTGTATGAAAATCATTTAAAGACATTGAGCTAGAACGCGAGGGATGTTTCTGCAATTGTGATCATCATCCCGAATGTGATTGCACCTAGTTGTTCAACTAATCGGCAATTTATTTTTGAATTGTTTGAGAATTTAAAAGAACCTTTTAAACCTTTTTGGTAGAAAATATAACCTAATTTCTATTCTTAGCTAATTTAATGGCGGTTTTATCCGCCTTAATCTCCTGATTACATGGTCTGTATTTGATAATTCGGTCATTTCTAAGCTAACGTGGTTGAGAAGCCTACGTCTGTGCATTTGAGCAACTTTTTTAATTTCGTCTTCAACCATTTCAATATTTAGATCTCTATGAAGATCAGCGTTGCGTATGTACCAAGGTGCATTAACTATGTTCCTTAGTACTTTATTTTGGAAGATTTGAATTTTTTATAAATTTGTTTGGCATGTGCATGCCCACAACTGGAGCCCGTAGGTCCATACTGGTTTTAGAACTTGCTTGTATAGCAATAGCTTATTGTAGTTGGACAGGGATGAGTATCTCCCAATAAGCCAATACATTTTACTGTATCGCATGTTCAACACGTCTTTCTTTTCCTTTACATGCATTTTCCAACGCAGTTTAGCGTCTAGAGTCATGCCTAGATATTTGGCTGTATTTGAGTATTCCACTACATTGTTGTCTATGTACACTGGAATATGTGGTACGTTTTTATACGTAAAATTAATATGGACAGACTTTAGATCATTTAATCTAATCTGCCACTTTTTAGTCCATTCTGAGATACGGTTTATTGCTCTTTGGAGCAATTTTTTGTTGCTATTTCCGACAGCAAGTACAGCAGTGTCATCTGCAAATCCAGTGTCTGACAACGGTGTCAATCCAGATCGGAGTCGGCACCTTTTACTGGAATCGTGCCCTCCCAACAGGTACCTGCAGCTACGAGCAGTGCCACCATACCACCGAACCCCAGTGACGCCAGCAGCGGAAAGGTGACGGCGTTGAGCGCTGTCGTGGACCGCACCCGAGAATTGGGCAGTGGTACTGCTGTTGGGCATACCACTCCTAGTGGTTCTGGGTGTAGTACGGGGTCAGCGATCGGCGCCTCGTCAACCCGCCCCATTCTTCAACCAAAGGGTAGATTGGCCCACAAAAATAGCGTCCGCTACCCTTACCAAAAGGTTCGCCGAGGAAAAGATAGCCCTTGGCCTCATCCAAGAACCGTGGGTTATCAACGGACATATGAAGGTTCTTGGTAATAAAGCAGGTGAGTCAATTTACAAACGAGACGAGCCAGTGCCACGAGCGGCCTGCTTAATCGACAAAAATATCAACTTTCTTCCAATTCCAGCTTTCATCACAAAAGAATTGGCGACCCTCCTAATAGAAGTACCAAAGGAACGGGGCACACATAACATCGTCTGTGCCTCAGCGTACTTCCCTGACGACGACACCAATGTTCCGCCCATCGAAGCTGAGAACTTGATCCGTTACTGCATGAGGAACAACCTGCACTACATCATCGGGTGCGATGCAAATACACACAATACGGTATGGGGCAGCAGCGATAACAATAAAAGAGGTGAGTGTCTCTTAGATTTTCTAGTTGGTAGTAACGTTGATATCTTAAACAAAGGCTCTAAGCCAGCCTTTATAAATGCGATACGCGAGGAGGTACTTGACCTCACTCTTGCCAGTCCATGTGTCTGACGAAGTCTCTTTATCAGACCACCAACATACTAGGTTTGATATAACCGGTCAGTCTGCACTTGCACAAGATAGATACGATCCCAAGTCGACGGACTGGAATAAGTATCGAGGACTTGTCATTTCAAAAACGAATATGTTTGTCTCTCAAATTGAATCCATATGGGACATTGATGAGGCTGCTCACCAGCTCACGTACACGACGGACCGTACGGAAACAATCCTTAACCTTACTTCAGGTTAATTTCCCAGGTTCGACCATCCGTGAAACACACGAATACTCATACGACAGTGATCACAGGATCTATAGTATAGACGAGTCGAGTAAATATTCTATCTGGCAAGATTTTTAGTCCAGATAAGGTTAGATGGGCAGTTGGCTCTTTCAAACCTTTTAAAGCACCTGGTGGTGACGGCATATTCCCAGCCCTTTTTCAGCGGGTTATTGACGTCATACCACCAGCAATTACAACCTTATTTAGAGCTAGTTACAGTTGGGGTTACATTCCTTCAATTTGGAGACAGGTGAACGTAATTTTCATTCCCAAAAATGGCTACAGGCCAAGCGAACTAGCTAAATCATATAGACCTATCAGTCTAACATCCTTTGTTCTTAAAACCATGGAAAGATTAATTGCTGTTCATATCAGAGGTCAGATATTAATATCTAACCCTCTTCACTCAAGTCAGTTTGCGTACAGAAAAGGCAAGTCCACTGAGGGTGCTCTTCAACATCTCGTCACAAAGATAGAAGACGGCCTTCACCACAAGCAAATTACCCTAGGCGCATTCTTAGACGTTGATGGTGCTTTCGACAATACCGGATACGACTCGATTGCTAGGGCAATCAGTTGTAAAGGTATCGAAGACTCGACTAACCGTTGGATCCGAGCCATGGTAGAAAGTCGAGTAATACCATCCTCGTCAGGAGGTGTGGCTGTGTCGGGGTTTTAATCCCAGTATAATACACTGGTTATATACCATGATGGTAAGACCCACGAACGAACCACGGCAAACAAGCTTCAGAAGCTTCAAAGGATTGCCTGTCTCGGCATCACAGGTGCAATGCCCACTTGCCCAACAACAGCACTTGAGGCCATTATTTGGCTCTCACCCTTGCAGTATTTTATTATGAAGACGGCAGCTAGATGCGCCACTAAACTGCAGCTAGAATATAGGTTTAAATCAGTTGACCATGTGGGACATCTGAAATTTTTAACCTAATCCCGAACTTGGACATGTTCTGCTCCGTTCCTGACACTATGGTTAGGGAGTATAGTTTCCGGAAATTATACGAGGTAGAAATACTTGAACGCGCAATTTGGACCAATGGTGTTCCGACACTTGACCCAAAAAGCTTGGTATGGTACACCGACGGATCAAAAATGGATTCCAGAGTTGGATCTGGTGTCTTTGGACCCAACACCAAAATCTCGATACCCATGGGAATGTGTCCCACGGTTTTTCAAGCGGAAATCCATGCGATCGAAATTTGCGCTGATCTAATATCCAAAAAAGGTATGAAAGGCGCCATCATTCAAATCTTCTCAGACAGTCAGGCAGCTTTACAAGCTTTAGCGTCCAATACAATGGACTTCAAAACAGTTAAATGCTGTCACGTTGCTTTGCAAGCCCTAGCCAAACACAACAAGGTTAGGCTTGACTGGGTGTCGGGCCATCAGGGTATTGCAGGCAACGAACATGCAGACAAACTAACTAGGTCTGGTTCCGAAACTCTTCTCTGTGGACCAGAACCCTACTGCACAGTCAATTGGACTACTGCGCTAAGGCAAATTAACGATTGGAAAAAACAGCTTCGTCTTGAACACTGGGAACATGTCCCTGGTCTAAGACAATCCAAACGATTAATTAAGCCCTACTCCTATAAGGAACTCCTTAGACTCAGTAAGGATAATATAAGAAAGCTAGTAGGCTTACTCACAGGTCATTGTTTTCTTAGATACCACCTCAACAAAATCAACCTCTGTCCGGAAACAGAATGCAGATTCTGTCTGGAGGATGTCGAATCCTCCGGACACATGTTCTGTGACTGCCCGGCTTTTCATTGGTTAAGAAAACGTGTCTTTAATAGAGAGACTCGTACACCAGCAGATATAGCGCACTCTGCTACTAAGGACTTATTGACCTTCATTAGGGAGGTCGAACGTCTCTTAGATTAAACCTCTCCCCATTGATACAATAGATCTTTCAGGTCGCAGTGTCTGCCAAAAAAAAAAAAAGCTTGGTGGCCCGAAAGACGCGGACCTTTTACAGATTTCCGGACGCAGTCGTTTTGTCTGTCTGCACCCAGCACAGTCACGCCACCGGCACTCGTGTTCACGAGAAACCCAAGTATCAATGGAAGACCTTACCCCACATATGCAGGCAGACCCAACGCAGGTTCAGGTCCTGAGAAAGCTTCTTCTGAAATCTCCACTTGGAAGACAGACGCATGGTTACCTAAGGGGAAGTGTAGTCTAATGTTCTCGCTTTCCACGAAAACTCCAGAACCAGCCATCCGTGAATACACGATGGCATTCTTTCCCTGGCTCAGAGTCTGGCCGAAGCGTATAGTTCTGAAATTTTTCCAGAACTATTCTAAAGTTCAGGACAAATTTCAGGAGTATTTGCAATCCTTGCTCAAATGAAGTACAGTAATGTATTGCTAAAGCTCGCGATAATCCACGCACAGACGTTCTTCGCTGTTTTGTTTCCGAACCAGAACAATCGGCAACGCCGTTCATCATCTTTTAATGCAAGAATTAAAAAAGGGAAATAATCCATAAACAATTGATAATTGTTTCATGGCGTCAACACCATAAATGTTTTTTTAATGAAAATTAAAAAACAAAAACCAGCATCACCAATCTATTTCAGTCAAAAACAAGAAGTTGCCCTAAAGCTTAAAACTTTTTTTACCAGAACTTGCAAAAAATGTTTTTTACTGAGAGTTTAAGTGCCCGTATTACAAATGACGAAGTACTACGACGAATGGGAATGAAAGGAGAGCTACGTACCTAGTTAAGACGACGAAACTTGAATACCTTGGACACATCTTAAGGAACGACAAATACCAACTTCTGCAGATTATTTTGCAAGGAAAGATGGAAAGAAGAAGAGTGATTATAAGACACAGACTTACATGGCTGTTGATATGTATGACATAACACATTACCGGGAACAGTTCAATTTCATCAGTTGTCAAATCACTAAAAGTCATCACTGTCAAAAGTCAAAACTTGTCTTTGAGGTCTGACCTTAACTCATCGTGTCGCTGCTGGGTTCACATTATCGTATCCCTTTTTCTATTAATTAAAGTATTTAGTACATATCTTACATTTATAGTTTAAAGTATATCTGAATTAATAAACATTATAGTTATATTAATGGTTCGCGTTTCATATAACTTGAAACACTTCATTGGCGATGAGAATTGCGAATCCGCGTGTGTTCATAACCACAAACATGCGTACGTGAACCCAGTAAACGCTTCCCGCGTACTTCAGTAATTTGCCGACAAAATGACCGATCCCAACTTTTTGGATGTAGTCACAAAATTTCTAAAATCTCAGCAAGATTTTATGAACAACATTTGATTTATTATTACAAATGACGAAGTACTACGACGAATAGGAATGAAAGGAGAGCTACGTACCTAGTTAAGACGACGAAACTTGAATACCTTGGACACATCTTAAGGAACGACAAATACCAACTTCTGCAGATTATTTTGCAAGGAAAGATGGAAAGAAGAAGAGTGATTATAAGACACAGACTTACATGGCTGTTGATATGTATGACATAACACATTACCGGGAACAGTTCAATTTCATCAGTTGTCAAATCACTAAAAGTCATCACTGTCAAAAGTCAAAACTTGTCTTTGAGGTCTGACCTTAACTCATCGTGTCGCTGCTGGGTTCACATTATCGTATCCCTTTTTCTATTAATTAAAGTATTTAGTACATATCTTACATTTATAGTTTAAAGTATATCTGAATTAATAAACATTATAGTTATATTAATGGTTCGCGTTTCATATAACTTGAAACACTTCATTGGCGATGAGAATTGCGAATCCGCGTGTGTTCATAACCACAAACATGCGTACGTGAACCCAGTAAACGCTTCCCGCGTACTTCAGTAATTTGCCGACAAAATGACCGATCCCAACTTTTTGGATGTAGTCACAAAATTTCTAAAATCTCAGCAAGATTTTATGAACAACATTTTAGCACAACAAAAACAGTTTGTGGATAATGGCAGCCAGCCTACAACAAACAGCAGTAATAATCATCACATTGCTCCATTTCAGCCATTTGACAAAGAAAAATGCAGCTGGGAAATTTATCTTCAACAACTGGAGCAACATTTCGACGCTTACAACGTGATCACAAGTTCATCACGTTCACTAAATGCTTTAGGTGTTCAAAATTCGGGCACACGGCGCGTCACTGCAAGAGCGAACATGACCGATCCAAGCAGTGTAGAAGATGTGGGGAAGAAGGTCACATTGCCAAGGCTTGTGCAAAAAAACCTCTATGTTTCTGGTGTAAAGAGGACAAACCTGAAAACGCTGGACAGGTGGCTGGTAGTGGTCAATGCCCAGTATTCAAAAATGCCCTGACGCAAATGACAAGGGAACAAAAAGTAGATATTGCCCTTATTAGTGAACCCTACAAGTATTTGGATGGTTGTAGCTGGATAGACGACATCTCAAAGAAGACAGCGTTATGGACCTGTGGAAACCACGCCATGCAAAAAGTCGGTGGGCCAGCGGACTACTTCGTAACCGCTAGTCTAACATATAGGGATTATCTGAAGCTGCTGGACGACATTGTAACTGACGCGCGAGGAAAGCACCCAATTATTATTGCTGGCGATTTCAACGCATGGGCTACAGAATGGGGCAGCAGGATCACGGACGCAAGGGTGCGAGCTCTCCTGGAAGCATTCGCAGTACTAGAAGTAAGTAAGCAAAACAAAATGGCGCGTAAGCGAAGACTATACGCACAGCGATCACCAGGCGACCATATTTACCTTGGACAAATACAAGCCCAAGCAGGTCCCCAAACTAACAGGGCCAAAGTGGAAAGACGCCTACTTTGACAAAGACGCGTTTGAGGAAATGATGAATACTACCCTTACATTCAGCAGCGGAGCATCGGAGACGCGGCAATTGACATAAGCAATTACCACAGCGTGCGATACAGCAATGCCCAGAAGAGCAGCCAGTAAAAGAGGCGGACCATGTTACTGGTGGAACGACGAAGTCAAAACGCTCAGAGCAGCATGCCTCAAGGCTGACGCAGATCCCAGCGATCCAGGGGAAGGCCAAAGATCCCTGGGGTATGGCATATAGGATGGTGATGAAGAAACTTAAAGGCAGTAGGTCCCCGCAAATATCCTGGCCGAAAATGATAAAGACAATAGTTGAGCACCTATTCCCACATAGGCCGCCCACTTTGATCAACGCCACAAGAGACACAAGTTCGGAACGCATCCCCGCAATCACGCCGAAGGAACTGTACGAAGCATGCAGGAAGATAGGCGACAACAAAGCCGTTCGCAAAAGACCGGAGCTTTTTATTGCAACTATGCAAAGGTGTCTTGAGGAGGGTGTATTTCCTAAGGCATGGAAACTACAGCATTTGGTTTTGCTGCCAAAAGGAAAAAAGCCACCAGAGGAACCATCCTCATACCGGCCAATATGTCTACTAGATACAATGGATAAAACCCTAGAACGGATCATATACGGCAGACTGCTCGAGGTGGCAGATGATAATGGAGCTTTGTCAGAGGACCAGTATGGATTTAGAAAATCGCGTTCTACCATCGAAGCCATAAAGGCGGTAGTAAATACAGCGGCTGAAGCAATACTGGGGAAAAGATGGAGAGGGGGAACAAAGAAATATTGCGCTGTTGTGACGCTTGACGTTAAAAATGCCTTCAATTCGGCAAACTGGTCATGCATTAGGAGATCCCTGGCCAGAATGGAAGCGCCGCACTACCTGCTGAAAATAGTTGGAAACTACTTTACCGACATGAAGTTAAGGTACCATACTGACGAGGGAGTTAAGTACTATAACGGTACCGCTGGTGTACCACAAGGCTCGGTTCTTGGACCTCTCCTGTGGAACATAATGTATGACGGAGTTCTCAGACTAACACTGCCACAAGGAGTTAAGGTTATAGGCTTTGCTGACGATGAAGCAGTCGTTAGAATCAAGAACTGTCTAGAGACTGCAGGGCTGGAACTAGCTGACCACAAGACCGAGGCTGTCTTGATAACCAGCCGAAAGGCTGTGGAATATGCGAATTTTCGTATTGGGAACCAAACTACTAGGTCAAAGGAGTCATTAATGTACCTAGGAGTAATGCTCGACAACAGATTAAGCTGTAAAACGCACGTCCAGTACGCCAGCAAGAGGGCGTCACAGATGCAAGCAGCTCTTTCGCGGATTATGCCAAACATCGGTGGCCCTGGATATGCCAGAAGGATTCTGTTATCCAGAGTTGTCAGCTCAATACTTCTTTACGCTGCACCTGTCTGGGCGGGGGGTCTTACAACGAAGGAAACAATAAGGAAGCTCTCGTCAGCATACAGGCTCTGCGCAATAAGAACAATAAGCGGATTCCGAACAATTTCGGACGAAGCAGACTGTGTTATTGCGGGAATGATTCCCATAGATATTCTCGCCAACGAAATGCAAAGGATCTACCTTAGACAGTCAACCGGCAAGAGGCCATCGTTACCAGAAGGATAAAGGAAGAAGAAAGGGCAACATCTAATATAGCACTGTGGCAAGCCCGGTGGGATAACACGGCAAAAGGCAGATGGACCCACAAACTGATCCCCACCATCGAGGTCTGGATTAAGAGAACACGCGGAGACTGCAACTTCCACCTTACGCAGTTCTTGTCCGGGCACGGCGGCTATCGAAAATATCTTCACAGATTAGGACACGATAGCTCGCCTTTCTGTCCCGAATGCCCAGATGAAGAAGATGCGGAGCACGTAATGTTCCACTGTAGGCGCTTTTCAAGAGGAAGAGCGAACTTACCCATTGCTCAGCTTCTTATAGACCATATATTAAGGTCAGAAGACAACTGGTTGGAGACGTGCTCATTCATAACGAGCGTACAAAACGAGCTGAGAAGAGCCGAAAGACTAAGAAGAGTCGAAGTGGCAGACGCAATTGATTTAGCATGAGTTGCTAACCAGCCCCGCGAAGTAATACCTAGCGGCAGTTCCGCGGGGAGAGTGGTAGACGAGTACAGGGGTGTGGTTTAGTACGTAAGGCGCGTCGCACTGGAGAAACATATCGTCATCATTCCAACAATAAAGATGAGCATGTTTATCATATAGAACACATTTTATCTGTTATAGAACACATTTTATCTGTTAAACATTAACGGGAAGAAAATAATAAGCTGTTGATATTTTGATAAACAACGTGAACATGGAGT
Source organism: Cheilosia variabilis (assembly GCA_951230905.1). Taxonomy (NCBI): domain Eukaryota; kingdom Metazoa; phylum Arthropoda; class Insecta; order Diptera; family Syrphidae; genus Cheilosia; species Cheilosia variabilis. The sequence continues at coordinate 95,609,974 of OX579676.1, read as the reverse complement.
TTTTATTGGACACTGGAGCAAGTGCAACAGTAATAGGGTTGCCTGGTTTTAAGCAATTCAATTCCCGAGTATCGTACACCTTCGTGTAGTTTAAAAGCGTTTGGTGCCAACACTATACCAATTCTTGGAGAAACCACGGTCACTGTAAATTTGAATGGTGAATCTCATATACTCCCCATACTGATTGCCAACACACCCGACGCCGATAACATTTGTGGCCTAAATTGGGCTAAAAAATTTGGTTTTGAAGCATCCTTTTCAACCAGCAACCACAAAACTCGTATGTTGAAACCTGCCTGTAATGAGCCACAGCCCTCGACACCACCAGCATCGGAAATAGACAGATTACTCTCGACTTATCGTGATCTATTTGCCGACAACTTTGGCTGTTGTACTTCATAAGCGGCTCGAAGCAGCAGGAATTTGGAAGCCAGTACGTCTCAGTCAGTGGGCAGCCCCCATTGTAGTAGTTACAAAGCGAAACAACAAACTCAGAATATGTGGTGATTTTAAAGTCACACTCAACCATCAGCTGCAGGTAGACCAATACCCCATTCCCCGACCTGAAGAACTTTTTCACAAACTTTCGAACGGGCAGTACTTTAGCATAATCGATATGTCCGACGCATACTTACAACTCGAGTTGGATAAGCAATCGGAACCCCTCGCTGTTGTCAACACCCCGATTGGACTTTTCCAGTACCAACGCCTTCCATTTTCCATTGCAAGCGCCCCTGCTATTTATCAGCGAACACTGGAAACGATTTTAAATGGAATTGATTGCGCCATTTACTTAGATGACATCCTTGTTGCGGGAAAACATATCAAGAACACTTACGTAAGTTGGAAGCAGTTCCACAGCGGTTACTGGACCAAGGATTACCGTTAATCGCAGTAAATGTCAGTTTTTCCAACAAGACGCAGAATATTTGGGACATGTGGTCAACCACCAGGGAGTACGACCATCGGATTCGGGATTAGCAGCCATTGAGAAATTGCCCAGACCGGGTAAACTAAAGGAGCTGGAGACCTTCGTAGGAAAGGTAAATTATTATAATAAATACGTTAATAATTTCTCGCAAATTGCAGCTCCATTGAACACCTTGCGAAGAAAAGGCGTCCCATTTACGTGGAAAACAGACCAAGAACACGCATTTAATGCACTTAAGCAACAAATTATCCATGCAGCACGCCTTGCCCATTTTCGCCCCGAACTACCGCTTGTCCTTGCAGCTGACGCTTCGTCGCATGGAATCGGAGCTATTTTGTCTCATATCATGACAGATGGGTCAGAGCAACCCATTGCATTCGCTTCAAAAACTTTAAACGAGCATCAACTTAATTACTCTCAAATTGAGAAAGAGGCATTGGCAGTTATCTATGGAGTCACCAAATTTCATCAATATCTCTTTGGCCGGAAATTCATATAGTTAACTGACCACAAGCCTCTCTTAACCATCTTCAATCCACAGCAACCCTTAGTCGTTTACAACGATGGGCCATAACACTGATGAGCTATTCGTACGAAATTCGTTATCGACCTACGAAAAAGCATACCAATGTGGACGCTCTATCTAGACTTCCGATTGGCCCCGATGCAAGTTTCGACAAGCACGAGGTGTCTTGCTTTGAAATCATCCAGTTATCAAAATGATCGAATCGACGACTTTCCAATAAAAGCTAAAGATGTCACTGCAGCCACGAAATTAGACACTGTATTGCGGAAAACGATGGCCTATGTAACCAAGGGCTGGCCTGCGCGATTGCCATCAGACGAACATAGCCTACAGCCATATTTCAGTCGTAAAGCATCACTAACGCTATACAGAGGGATTATACTTTTGGAAGCCGAACATAAAAGGGTAGTCTTACCGAAAACATTGCAGAAGAGAACGCTACATTTACTTCATCAAGGACATTGGGGTGTTGTCATGATGAAGCAACTTTCACGTAGACATTGTTGGTGGCCAAAAATAGATGCCGACATCGAGGCAAAAGTAAAGTCGTGTAAAATTTGCCAGCGCAATAGTCCCGTACCTCTACAAGCATTTAGTTCGTGGCCCGATCCAGATAAACCTTGGCAGGGTGTTCACGTGGATTTAGCTGGAAACCATTTGTACGCTAGAAGGTATCCCAGAAGTCATTGTGAGCGACAATGGACCGCAATTTACCAGCACCGAATTTGTCAACTTTTGCAGTCAAAATGGAATTCAATCACTGAATACAGCTCCTTTTCATACAGCATCAAACGCAGAAGTCATTGTGAGCGACAATGGACCGCAATTTACCAGCACCGAATTTGTCAACTTTTGCAGCCGAAATGGAATTCAATCACTGAATACAGCTCCTTTTCATACAGCATCAAACGGCGAAGCAGAACGGTTTGTTCGTACGTTCAAGGCCAACCTAAAGAAAATCACCGAGGAAGAAAGACATATTGATGTAGCATTATTAAGATACCTTGAATCCTACCGCAGAACACCCAATCCTCAAACTGGGAAGTCACCTGCAGAAATCCTTCACGGCAGACAGCACCGCACAATCCTTTCGCAAATGTTTCCGGATAGGCACTTTACTGACAAAGTACCCAATAGTGGGACGGCCAAATTCCGAATTAATGAAGCAGTTTACGTTCGGAATTACTCCAGAGGCCATCCCTGGATAAGTGGAACAGTGGTATCGCACATGGGAAAGAGAATGTATCGAGTTCGTACCAAACTCGGAATTTGGAAACGCCGTCAGAACCAGAAGAAACAACGATATACTGTTCCGGATGAGTACATTTTAGCCAAGGATCTTGCTACTGCAGCATCTTCGCAAGGTCATGAAGCAGAAAATCAAGAAGACGAAGTTCAAACCGCTCAACCTATAACCGCATCAATTCCACCATCTGAGCAGCAAGAGAACACTCTACGACGATCTCAAAAAACTCATAACAGGTAGTACGCTTTGGTTATGGTTCGACAGGATCTCAAAACAAGTAGGGAGGAGATGATATGTATGACATAACACATTACCGGGAACGCAGTTCAATCTCATCAATTGTCAAATCACTAAAATTCATCACTGTCAAAATTCAAAACTTGTCATTGAGGTCTGACCTTCACTTATCGTGTCGCTGCTGGGTTCACATTATATATCCTATCCCTTTTTCCATTAATTAAAGTATTTAGTACATATCTTACATTTTACATCACTTTCATCGCCTTAAAAGCCACATATGATAGCCTTCGTCGTCAGGAGCTCTATATTGCGATGGCGGAATTATTCCGGCAAATGTGCCAGCTTTGCTTTATGGTGCCGAGCGCTAAACGAAAAGCAGAAAGAAAGAGCTGATACTGGGCTCCTTCGAAAGAAAATTTCTTTGACGGATTTTTGGTCCTGTGTGCGAGGAGAGCGAGTGGAGAAGAAGATATTTACATCAACCCCTAGGAACTGTACCAAAATATGGATGTAGTCTAAAAAGCCAAAATACGTGGACTACATTAGCTCGGCCACATCAAGCGAATGGATTAATCTACATTAGCTGTGCAAGTGTCGGCATTTCTAATCAGCAATTATATGCTTAATTGTGGAAATATGCACTCCTCAGATTTTTATTTAGACTGCTGTTGAGAGCGTGCTCTTCTCATGCTCTGAAAGAAATAATATTATATATAACAAAATCCTTTTTAAAAACAAATAGTTTTTGTTTATAATTTTTTACCAAGTCACCTTTATCTTACTACAAATAAGAAATATTAGGTGTTAAATATTAAATTGCTCTGATATCAACCAGGGAAGTAATATTGGTCCCAAGCCTATTATTTAATTTTATTAACTGACCAATGTTTTCTTTTTTGTTGAGTTGTAAAATTTCATGTACTTAATACCATTCCACCAACTTCAGCTCAAATTATTGAGTGTTGAATATTTCTAGACAATTATGAATTTATTATTGTTGAAAATTGCGAAATTGACAAAAAACTATAAGGATTGGTGCAAATATCGCACCAGTTTCTTCGTCTTGAAAAAGAAAATTAGGGCTGCAAAACGAGCAACCTGGTCAAACCACTGTTCCAATATCGAATCTACCATAGAGGCGTCTAGATTGCCGAAAATTCGAGGTAAAACCCCCTCCACTACGGGTTACCTCTGCAACGATGACAGCAATTGGAAAGCAAACAACCACGAAACCTTGGATTTGCTTCTAGGAACCCACTTTCCGGGTTGTACACATAAAGAAAATCAGCTTTCCAATCCAATTATCAATCCCCCTCACTTTGGGATGAGGAACTGGTAAGCATTACAGATTGCACTAACAAAGATAAAATAGCATGAGCTCTAAAATCCTTCCAACTCTACAAGCCTGTGGGAACGGACGGTATTATACCAGTCATGGTAAAAAAAAACCAACGGTTGTCTGAAATTGTAAGGGCTACCTTCATTCCGAAATCTGGGAAACCCAATCAGGTCATAGCTTGCACTTGCACTTAGGGAACAATCTAGGCTATAGAGATCAATGCCCCTATATGTGGTGCACAACACGCATATGCAAAGAGGGCAAATCTTGGGTCACTAGAACCATCGATTAGTCGTTAAACCTCAAAGAATTTGCGTTGGCAGCCTTTCTAGACACAGAAAGCGTTTTCAATAAACTAAAGACGAAAATGTATTCTCATTTGAGGAGCTCGGTTAGACAGCAGAATCATTAACAGCAGTCAAGAATCTCAACTTCAACCTCCATTTGGATTCAGGAAAATATCTTCCCACTATTAGTGAAGTTATGAAATCTGCGCTATCAAAATGGATGGAGAACAACAGTCTATCGGTCAATCCCAACAAGACCGAAATTATCCTGTTTACCAGAAGATAAAATGGGAACCACCAAAATTAAAAGGCATTCATGTTAATCTCTCACCCGAAGCTGAAATACTTGGGTATATTCAACTCTAAATGAAACTGGAAACGGAATTCGGAGGAAAAAATTAAGAAAGGACTAAAAGCTTTTTACACGTGCACAACAGATTCCGGGAAGAAGTGGGTATAACAACGTAACATAGTGCACTGTATTTACAAAGATTGTAAGACCAATTCTGACCTATGGCTCGGTCGTTTGGTGGGCGGCTGTTAACACACGGTAATACCAGGCGAGCAATGTGGTATGGGTATGGTATACTACGGGTTTTTTTTTTCGTGAACTTCCTTATCAAAACTGAGCCACTCTCATAAATTTGAGAATAGTTTAATTTAAACTACTTGCCATTTTCATTCATACCTTGGTCTCTCTAAAAGGTGAGTGTCACGGGCTTTTTTGTCTGATGCCTGTGACACGCATATGGTTTCGATACCATGGTATCAATACTATGTCGTACTTTATAAAGGGTGATTTTTTAGCTGGTTTGGTTTTGGCAACACTGGTTTTGACAGCTGACGTGTGTTTAGTACCTTGTGTCACTGTCAAACAGCTTCAGTTTGGTTTGCAATTTAACCATGGATCGTCTTACAAATGAACAACGCTTGCAAATTATTGAATTTTACTATCAAAATTCGTGCTCGGTTCGAAATGTTCATCGCGCGCTGCTTCCATTTTATGATCGGCATTCTCGACCTTCTGAGCAGTCTATTCGGAAGATTGTGACCAAATTTCGCACCAAATTTACTTTGTTGGACATTAAGCCACCAACACGTTTACGTACTGTGCGTAGTGAAGAAAATATTGCGGCCGTATCAGCTAGTGTGACAGAAGACCGCGAAATGTCGATTCGGCGCCGTTCCCAGCAGTTAGGCCTTTGTTACAGCACTACGTGGAAAATTTTGCGGAAAGATTTGGGCGTAAAGCCTTTTAAGATACAGCTGGTGCAAGAACTAAAGCCAGCCGACCTACCACAACGCCGAATTTTTGGTGAATGGGCTCTTGGAAAGCTGGCCGAGGATCCGCTTTTTTATCGAAAAATTGTGTTCAGCGATGAGGCTCATTTTTGGTTGAATGGGTACGTAAATAAGCAAAATTGCCGCATTTGGAGTGAAGATCAGCCAGAAGCATTGCAACAGCTACCAATGCATCCCGAAAAAGCCACTGTTTGGTGCGGTTTATGGGCCGGCGGCATTATTGGGCCATATTTCTTCAAAGATGATGCGAATCGCAGCGTTACTGTCAATGGTGAACGCTACCGAGCGATGATAACAAACTTTTTTTTGCCCGAAATGGAAGTTCTTGACTTGCATGATATGTGGTTTCAACAAGACGGTGCCACATGCCACACAGCACGCGAAACAATGGCGCAACTGCGAGGCGAGTTTGGTGAACAGTTAATTTCACGTTTCGGGCCGGTCAATTGGCCGCCTAGATCGTGCGATTTGACACCATTAGATTATTTTTTGTGGGGGTATGTCAAGGCTAATGTGTATAGGGACAAGCCCGCTTCGATTGACGCACTGGAAGCCAACATCCATGCATTCATTCGTGAGATACCGGCCGATATGTGTGAAAGAGTATGCCAAAATTGGACTCAGCGGATGGGCTACCTGAGACGCAGCCGCGGTCAACATTTGCATGAAATTATCTTTAAACATTAAATTGCAAGGTTCAAACTATCGATTCAAATAAATATTTCATTCATTTTTTCGAATTTTTTGTGTTTTTTTTTAAAAAAAAAGTTCTAAACCTCTTAAAAAATCACCCTTTACTATATACTATGTCAATGCCATGTGACTGTAGCTTTCAACGCAATTAAGAGCTTCATAGATACTGCCACATTAAATTTGGCAAAAGAACCGTGAAACAACACTTGTGGTCCACAATTGACACTAAAAGGTCGGACACTGCATCATTGGAAACATGGCCAAATGAATGGGCATCTTTAGAAATAACTTCTGCAGAAGGTGCAGACATGAAGAGGAAATAGAATCTGTGGAACATCTGTGTCACTGTCCAGCCTTCCAAGAATGCCGCTACTCTTGTTTTTGAAGATCTAACAACAATATCTCTATCAGATTTAGGAAGATTCATTAACGGATCCGAATGGTTTTGTTAGTTGGATGTCAAAGCATGTAATATAAAAGGGTTATCACAATGGACCTTAATGGCTTCTGGGTGAAAAATGCATATATAAAATAAATAAAAAATCTGTGAGTTTGATAATTTGAAATAGATTTGTTAAACTTTAATTTTAATAAAACCATTCGGAGAAAAACTAAACAAACAGCTAAAAATGTTACTGAACTGAACGATTGCTACGATATGAAATTGAGAGAATCGCCCATCTGGACTAATTTCCTCTGGACTTAAGTTTTCTGGAAAACTACAAAACGTTGAGTTTACACTTTCCGGCTTAAGCATTTTAGTCAAACGAATGATACTATTTTGGAGCTCATGTAAAAAATTTTCGACAACTCCAAGAATAAATTTTAAAACAAACACATCATCAAACAGCTGATTATTTGTCTTATTGCTTACTAAAACCTTTAGACCGAAATATTAAAAAGGTCAGTAGTCTTTGAGAGAATTTACAGAAAATTTAACGAACATATTACTTTAAAAAGTGACTATTTTCAGAAGAACTAAAGGTAACTGAAATGTACATATATTCATATAAAAAAAATGTTTCTATAGTTTTACATAAACAATATAGGTACCTATTCAAGGAAACAAATCATCCCCGCTTTCACTTTTCAAAACTGTACATTTTGGCAGACAACAATTTTTAAAGGACTCCTCAGTCATTGTTTTATTTTATCACCGAACAATCGGAAGATACAACACCAGCACTTGCTTGGTAATGTTAAAAGTTTATTATGCAAGGAAACATTAACACAATTGAACGTGGCCCTGTTTAAAAATTGTTGGCAAAACCATGTTCCTTCGGCTTTATATAAGATAAATAAAATATGGTTAAAGCTTTCAGCAGAATAAATAGTATCACCTGTAATGCCTATGCTAAATATTTTCTCGTTGAGATTAGAACAAATTAATTTTTTACCTAGATACTTTGTCAAGGTCGAATAGATTAACACAGCCAGATGTTAATAAATATTAATAGAAACAAAGTTAAGGTAAAATGTTGGACATGGACGCTTTATTTATTTTTCTCCAAAATAATGAAATTGTTTAAGTAGCTACACATATAAACTATAAACTTTTAAACGGAGACATCAATTAATGTTTTATTTTAAAATCAAGCTTATTTTAAGACATTATGTACTAACCAATCCCAAAATGTTTTTTTATCCTTTTTAAAATATGGTTGCGCTTCTTCTTTATTAATTTATCTTTCGATTCCTCCAAGGGGACATCCATCATATCATAAATTATGTACTGTGTATATTTAGTGGATACAAATATAATCAGTTAAAATTTAAAAAAAATTTATAACTTTTTCTAACAAAATGAAACTTTCGCTTGTATTTAATAAAAAATTTCCGCGTTTTCATATTTTTTTTACGTTTAAATCAATCACTTTCGAAAGTATCCCGTCATACTTTAATTTAACAAACCAATGATTTGATCTATATACTTATATACGCGTTCATGCTTTCTTCAACAACACACCACCATACATGAAAATGAGAATCTCAACAACACACCACCATACATGAAAATGCTGCAATGGGTTGGGTAGTGTATTTTTTTTTCATACTGCATTGGCTGGCATTGCGCCGTATATACATAATACAATAGCTATCTGACAGCTGACATATCCAACTCAGAGTTACCGTTGGCTCATTTTTTGAGCCTCAAGACAAGTGGTAGGGGCCCTTTCTTTTAAATTATCAATATTTTATTCTTTATTGAACGAAAAAGAATGCAAAATAATGAAATACATTTTTCTAATGAATAATAAATTTTTCGTATAAATAAATGTTTTTGCTGCTGCATTTTTTACATTTTATAATATACCTAATAGCCTTTAAAGTTGGGCCCCTGTTTCTTGGCTCAGGTATATTTTTTTAAATTATTCAGCGGTAACGCTGGTCGTGTGTACAGTAAGTACCTTCCACATAGGTACCTACCTACTACAGGCTACAGCAGTGTTCTTAACTCGTGGGAAATTTACCTTCTCGTGGGAATTTCGATGGTAATAAACCTTCTCGTGGGAAAAAATTAGATTTCGGTAAGATTTTGTGGGAAATTTGGTCATCTTACAAAAAAAAAAAATGTTCATCAAACTTCAACCTAATGTCATATTTCTACTACCTTATTCTGTGTGCACAAGCAACCCTATCTAAATGACATGTTATGAAATAAATCTACTACAAATTAAGAAAAAAAAACACGTAAGAGTCTAATGTCGTTTTCGATTTGGCAAAAAAATCAATTTTTTTGAGAAAAAATCGATTTTTTTTTTTGATTGAGATTGCTTTTCATGTTCGATTTGCCAAAAAAATCAATCTTTTTTTTGATCTGACACTCTTTAGAGAAATCTGAATTTTTTCTTAGATTTCACACATACTTTCACTAATACCAATGTGTATGACACGCAGCTGGCAGCTACGAATTGTTTATCGTTGGAAGGATTGTTTTTTAACTGAATTATTAATTTTTCGAGAATGGAAAGGATTTTTTATATTAAATTATTTCGAAATGAGTTATTATAAATGTGTACAAATCAATTCAAATGGATTTCCAGTGCAAGTGAAAACAAACATTTTTTGCGGCCAACTAAATACACACAAGAACCAATAAAATTCGGATTTTATGTTCGATTTGGCAGCAGAAATCTGAAATCTCAGATCAAAATCTGAAAAGCCAAATCGAAAACGACATAAGAGTATCACATTTTTGGTTTCTTCGTTATCGAAAAGTTCCTTATTTAAGAGATTATTTGCGCTATACACAAACAATATGATATTATTATGAATTATAATGTTGTTTTCTTTTCATGAATTGTACCAATGTGATTTTTTATGTGTGTACTAATATCTAGTAATGAAATGACTGTTTATCTTATTCTTCCAATTAAATTACTTAATATAAAATATTTTTTTGCCCTCTTTTTTTCTTTTTAATAAAAATAAAAATATTGAAAATAAACTTCTTTTTTTTTAATTAACCAAGTAGGAAATATTTTGAAATTTTGACTAGGTCCAAAAGGGAAAAATGGGAAAAAAATTGATTCCTGTGGGAAAGCCGATCTCAATGACAATAAACACTGGGCTACAGAATGCTTATGCTTTCTCAATTATTTACAATTTAAGATAAAAAAAAAATAAAGGTAGGTAAGAAAAGGATATTGTAGGCACAAACAATAGGTAGGTATGACCAACGTGTGTGTGCGTCCTGAACCTAGACCCAATATAAAATGATTCTCCAGCTGGTTCCTGGGCTTAATGTACTCATTTTTCATTCAATATACTGGTACCTATTTGTATATAAAGATTTACCGTGCCGGCGGAAAGCCGAAGATACTTCTATGGATGTGTAGGCATTTATTTATAATTTATGCGTTAGCAGATGAATGTAGAGTGGAGAAGAACCGCACACCATCAACAGCGAATGTTATCTTCTTGTATATGTAAATATAAAAACAGTCGACTCCGCTTATCTAAACAACGTTTCACTGAAAAAATTAGTTAATTGAAATACAAAATTTATCACGAAAAAAATAATTGTGGCGAGTTGTTGTTTCAATTATTTGAAGTCGTCTGTATTAGAATTTGATGAACAATGCGACATGCCAATTAGAATTCTATAATTGCTAGGTGCGCTGCATTTAGCACTTTGCACGCATTTGTAACACGGAAGATTAGGGGTTGCCCAATACTAAAGAGGCGTCTGACTGAAAGGGACAGCAACAGCACTTTCTAACTTGCAAATATAGGTAGGTACTTGACATGTTTTTTGGTCGAACTGAAATTTGCAATTTTGGAAGTCCACGTACGGGAATTTGTGTTTGAATGTGTTATAGTTGAAGTAGGGATACCATATGTAAAAAACTAGCGGGCAGGACATTTTTGCATTTGGAGTAAACATTTTTTTATTTTAGTTTACATTTTATTTGTTGTAATAACTAATGAGTACCTTTTTTAATTCATATTTGTATATTTAATGTAACTTTTTCAAAGCAAATTCCTACAACGTATTTAGTTTTCGGATTTTCCCGGTAAGGAAAATTCATGTTTAAAAAATAAAAGTTCAAGAAGAAACATAACTTAAAATAAATAATAATAAATATTTTATATGAAGATTATAGACATATTGAGATAATATTTAACCAGTCTTTGTATTGACTAAGCCATTTTTATATAAAAATATAAACAAAAATTTATTGCGTAGAATAAGGAAGAATAGGAATAAAGACGAAGAAGTAGGCAGTCTTACGCCGAAGCAAGAAGCGACCACACGTGTATTATTCGAGAGCAAAACCCCTGCTGCTAAATACGAAAGGAACAGTAGAGACTAACGGTTCATGTCACGAAACTAACGAAAAATTAAGGAGGAACTATCTCAATTTATATTACACTAGGTACTTCTAATTTATATTTTTCAAAGGCATTATAGCGGGACAGTCTCGACAAGTTTGAAAAAAAAGCAAAGTTATTGTAAGCTTTGGTAAGACCGCCACTGTGCTTTCAACCTAAAAACGTATTAAGGTGTTTGTCAGTCGCACTCATTGATAATACCAACTACACCCAACTTCACTGCTGGGTAAGTCTCGAAAATTATTATTTTGGTGGAACGCACATGGTAAACGTTTTAAGAGGAAAAAAAAATTTATCTGAGGAAATCCTCATTAATAGTTAAAATAAATTAAGTTTAAATTTTTTATTTGAATGTATGAAAGTCAACTGGGAAAGAATATGCACAATATTGTCACGATTAATTTGCTTAAAAAAGCAACAATATAAATACAAATTGATTTAAAAAACCAAAAAACCCGACTGACTGTAAAAAAAGAATTAAAAATAAATGAACAAGACGCATTTAAGTACCTACAAAATAATTTTTAGTAAATTAGTTTTTTTTTTTGTAGGTGCACTCTTTAATTTAAATTATGAAGGTGATACCAAATATTACCCAATAAATTGAAACACCTTCTAAATAAGGAACAATATACCTGTAGTGTGCCTCTGCTTATTTTTAACAACTATTTTTCGTTTTCTCCTTGGTCCTTCCTGTTATTGTAAAAAAACATAGGACCGCAAAACGGAAGCATCATCTGCCTCTAACGTTTTAAAGTTTTTGTCCCTCGAGATAGAGAGGGTGCCTGCAATTTTCTTTTCACCCTTTTTGTTTAGAGTTTATGTAAGTTAATTTCTCTAATTTCTGGTATGGTTTTTTATTCAGGTGTGTTGTTTTGAATACGCTTAACACAATAGTAAAAAAAAATTACGATATATATACCTACTTAGCCTCCATTTATATTTTGACTTTATACTATGTCCCAGGTGGTCATTTTCCGGGCCAAAAAGAAAACCAGGGGAACAGTGCTCCCAGGATCGTCATACGTGGTGTAGAGCCACAACCTGCACGAGGTGCCACTGCTTTCGACTGAATATGACGGATCTAGAGCGGAAACTCAATAAAAACCCATAATCCCAGGCGTCTAACAACCGCGCCTATGGGATGAATTGCACTACATAACTGTATATTATAAAAGTGAACTCCGGATAACAGGCGACCTACGGTTTAAACTACCCCTCCCGAGGTATGGACCTCTGCCTCGGGTGATCGTCATTCTCGTGGTCGTGCTGCAGAAACTGTGCACTATGACACCATGTTGATTGGAGAGAGAGGACACTCGTCCCAAAAGACAAATAAACCCCAACGAGCAACACTCCTAAACGTAAGGCTACTGAGGCTGCACATTTATCACCTCAGCAGGCGCGCACCTTCCGGGACGTTGTTTGATGCTAAAAGGTACTACCAATAGACTATCTTGCTACCCAATGGTCCACAGACCAACCAAAATTTGTACAATACAGTGTCCTGAACAGTATAATCAAACAACAGGATAATGCCACCAAGCCCAGTTCCGTGGTTGCACATTCAAACCCGGTTGGCTTGCCCTTACGTGCAAGGACCAAATGACGAGTGTATGGTTGGAAAAAATAAAACCATGGGAAGGTGCAAAACCCCAACCCCAAACCCAAACCCCAACCAGCAAAATACTAGGCCTCGTTAAAGGCCAAAACAACGGTCTGAGAGTAAACGACTGGAGAGTACTCAACCGGGTGCAAAGGCCCCAAATGACGGAGCTCACTTCAGCTCTAGACCCAAAGTCTGCAATTACTCTCAAGGCAATAAATAGCAGCATTAGCTACTGTTTCGGTTATGTACACCTACAGCCAAGAAATAAGGACATCCCGAGATCAAAGGTCGCCAAGATGGAGACAGCAGTCACAAGCGCAGGGAGCACCTAGGACCCAAAAGCAAAAACATCTGCTCAATGTTCCCCAAAGACTGTGGCTAATACATCGAAGGCCACAACGAATGCTCGCACAGACGCCCGATGCCTAAGGTGCCAAAAACTAACATAGAAACCACTGCAAGCCGGGTATAACAGAGGCAACGTGTCTCTGGCAAACCTCGCAAATGCGAGAGAGGAGACCCTGAAGAGGCGGCACTACTAAACAGTAGCAGGGGTAAAAAGGTGGCACAGAGGGGCACCAAAGAAAATAAATATGCGACGTCCATCCGCAAACAATACCAGAAGGCAACTTAAGTGCCTTCAAATAAATCTCCTCCATGCTAAGGCAGCTTATAGTATCCTAAGCAGGAGATTTGTTAAAGAAGACCTGGATCTAGCCAAGATTCAGGAACCATGGACCTTTTCAGGAGCCGTAAAAGGGCTCTCAAATGAAGGAACCTGTAAGTTAATTTACGATAAACAGCTTGTCCGCCCAAGGGAATCTCTAATGATAAATAAAAACTTAATTAAAACAACTATTCCAATTTCATAATTTATTCAAGGAGACTTGGTGGCGGCACTCATCGCAATACCAAAAGCCGGTCAAAAGGGAGGGCATTTGAAGGTCGTTATCGCCTCTGCCTACCTCCCTGGAGACACTTCTGAAGCACCAACTTCAGACGTAGCGGCTTTGTTAAGATTTTTCAAAGATAGGAGACTATAGTGGGTCATCAGCTGTGATGCCATTACCCCCCACACGGTGCGGGGAAGCACCAACGTAAACAAAAGAGGTGAGTCCCTTTTTGAATATATTTGTGCTAATAATTGGGTGGTGGTAAATATATGGGTAGAACCAGCCTTCATAAATGCGATTCGTAAAGAGGTTCTAGATCTCACTTTGGCAAGTCCATTTATATATAATACCATCACAAACTGGCATGTTTCCGGAGAAGTATCCATGTCGGACCACAATCGCATCAGATTCGACTTGGAAGCATATTCCGTAAGAAACTCAGTTTACAGGAACCCGAAATCCTCTGACTGGGAAACCTATTGGTTAGTCCTCGAATCAGAACTAAATCGTTCTTTAGTTCCACTAGGGACCGTTCCGGAGTTGGAAAATGAATCCGAACATCTCCAAAAAGACATAGCTTTCGCCTGTGAAAGCAGTTGTGCCCTCAAAAATAGAAAAAAAATGTTCCGTGGTGGAATAAAAGACTTGACGCCCTTAGGAGCACAGCAAGACAACTTTTCAAAAGAGCTAATAATAATGGCAATTGGTGGCAATACAGAACAGCTCTAACTGATTACAGAAAAGATTTGAGAAAATCAAAACGAGTGACTTGGAGGAAACATTGTGAGAGCATTGAAAATCTCCCTGCAGCTGCACTACTCTAAAAAGTCCTTGCTCGTGTTCACTCAAACGGCATCTGCTCTCTGAAAAAGCACAATGGTGAATTTACAGATACCCCTGAGGAAACCTGTCAACTTCTTCTTGATCTCATGGTATCAAAATGGGATTATAGTCTATCCGCAAAAATATTTCAGCGAGACAGGGTGAAAGGGCGATCTCGTTCTGGCAGCAATGGAAACGGCTCTCCGTGCCTTCATAGACACCCAGGGAGCGTTTGACAATACCTCCTTCGATGCAATAAAGAAAGCTATGATAAGGAAAGGCATTGCCCCACTAATCATAAAATGGGCTCTAAACATGTTAGAAACCAGAATCATTAATCTGGCGTATGGAGTCTCAGAAAAGACTGTTAAGGCCACTAGGGGCTGTCCTCAAGGGGGAGTACTTTCTCCTCTACTGTTGTCTTTAGTCATAGATGAACTCCTAGACCACCTCACATAATCGGGGTACATAATACAAGGTTATGCAGATGATGTAGTAATCACTGTTATGGGCAAGCATGACTCCACGATATCGGAGATCATGCAAAGGGTCCTAAACTTAACCTATAAATGGTGTCAGAACAAAGGATTGACCATAAATTTCTTAAAAACAGTCAGGAACGCAGTTATCGACTTATCAGGAGAGGTAAAATATCTACGAGTAATCCTAGACAAGACTCTCACCTGGAATTCACACATTGATCAAGTCACTAAGAAGGCGACAAAGGCAATTTATATGTGCCACCGCCTTTACGGCAAAACCTGGGCTTAAAACCAAAAATGATCTGTTGGTCATACAAAGCGATCATCAAACCAATGATCACCTATGCCGCGATATCATGGTGGCCAAAAGCCGAACAAATAACGGCCCAACAAAAACTTAACAAGATTTATCGCTAAGTTTTTCAAGAACAAATAAATAAAATAATAAAAAAAAAAATATAATATAGAAGAGAGCTGGTCTCAGTGCCCTCAGGCTCCCTGATATATCAAATCTTAAAGCAGGAAACCTCACAGGACGCCTTCGGGTACTACAAATGCTTCAAGATTATCCTGTGATCAAGGTATCAGACACCATGCTTAAAAGGCTTCGCTTCTCCAGAAAATGTAATCACAAGCTGGGGTCTATGGGCCTAGGTTCCAAAGAGCTATAGCACTGGGAAAATCACCAGACATCTTTTAAGCGGAGGTACACGACATAGAGATATGTGTCCGAGAATGCTTACGAAGGCGCACTAAAGGTGCCCGCATCTACATCCTATCAGACAGCCAGGCAGCTCTTAAGGCCCTTAGATCGTACTCGATCAGGTCAAAGTTGGTTTGGGAATATCTCAATCTCCTCGAAGATCTGGCCAAGGACAACATAGTCACTGTTGCTTGGATACCAGGTCATGAGCAATTTGAGGGAAATGAACGAGCGCATTGTCTGACGAGAAGAGGCGCATTACGCCTGCTCACTGGTCCTGAGCCCTATTTCGATTTCCCTTTGAGTTAGGTACACTCAAAATTTAGGAAATGGGAAGATCACCTTGCCGAATACAGGACGGAATCCAAAGGACAGAGGCAGGCAAAAAGATTGTAATAGGCATGTATTAGGACTTTAAGGACGTCGGGATTTGAAAAAGAATGACAGTTGGATAGGATGAGATGGAGAAGGGGGGGGGGAGTGTTGGATGTGATAGACGGGCACGCTTGTTTCGCTCGACTCTGCTTGCCGGAATGGTGAGGGTTCTTGTCCTCACACACCAACAATACCTATATACAAAACATATATCGTGCCTACACAACAAAAATAAAAAAAAACATCTTTTCAGGCGCAGACGGACATTTCCACACAGAGAGGGCGCTGTCGATTGTATTCAGCGCGGCCATCACTTTTCCCACCCTACCTGGAAGTTCGGCGACCATTTGTGAACTTCCCCAGCGATGATTATTGAGTCTTCACCGGATCAAGCTATTTACCGACTGCAGCTGCTCACCCTTCCACACCCCCTGAAAGTTCAACTTAATAATTCATCAAGCGTCTGTACACTTGAATAAAACTTATGGCTTTCATTTTGGGTGTGGGTAAGCACATTTATTTAGTTTAAATTTAATTTTAAGCATTAGAAATTATTATTAAAACTGGCAAAAGAGATAAATGTAAAAGTAAAACCAAAATTTACACAATAAAAATGAATATACAAAGGAGTTTAAAATAAAATTAATAGTAAAAATCTCTTTAATCGGATTCCCGCAGGTCAAGGTCACCAACTTACTTAATTCCCTTCTATTCTACTACCCAGAGTGAGCTCAGTATGGGAAGGGTGGGGGAGAATAAAAAAAAACTAAAACAACAAAAAAAAGCGAAGACAAAACGGACCACGGAAATCGAATAACTTGCCGAAACAAAAAAATTTCCTTTAAAAATAATAAATTAAAGCAGAGAAATCAAAAGAAAAACTTAAAACTTAACTCACGCCACTTAAAACTAAAACAATTACATACAAAAAAAACGATGAAATTTGACGCTCCTAGGTATTGATGTTTGAAATATTTTCTCTTATTTGTGACTTTAACTGTTTCTTCGTTTAGGAACTCTTTGCATTGGCGGGGTAAAAGGGGGGTGGATATAATTCGGATTCCACTATACCCCGTAAATTATAACCGCTCATGAGGCAACAAAAACTACCAAACCTGGTGACGTCATAGGCGTTACGTTTCTGGAAGGCAATTTACGGCTGGTGACACGATGAGAGTCTTTCCTGGACACCACAGTCACTTCCACCTTCACGGCTTGCTTGACGTCGGTTGGCGCTTCTGAAGTTCCTCAAAACCCCTGAACCGGACAGGTCATCCAAACCTTTTTTAATTTGGCGGTCACGACTTCCTTTGTATATGGCGTATGGGCGAAGTCAATGACCGCCCTAGACCTCTATCCAGAGTGAAGGGTATCTGGTTAAATTTAGATAAAATTACTAAAAATCCTATGTCTCACATAACTTCACTAAACTCACCACAATAATCAATATAACACAAATTATTTAATCAAATTATTTGCCTATCCAGGACTTATTCTTTATTTCAACCACAAAAAATGTTGAGATACAAAAAAAATGCTTAATTGGCACGATGGCCATTTATTGGGAGATTGGTCTTATCTCGACTTTGTTCGCACCACAAATGGTTTCAGCTAAGAAACAGCTCTTCGGCTTCCACAGCCAATAACGCCCCATACATAATATTGCCACAAATACTTGGCCAACCTTCCGTTTCTGGAGTAGCCGCTAGAGATCATGCTACCTTCTTCATCCCATCTCCACGTCCTGCTCTTTGAATTTTCAAATTCACTCAACCAACATTGAATCTAAACTCTGTCAACGTGTATCTAGACATTCCATTATCATTGCATCCCTGAACTCTACCGGTTCAGCTTACTCATTTTTGACATTTCAGGCCGTCAACAAAGAAATAAAAAAAAAATCGAGAAACAACACGTATGGATTTGCTGGGGTAAGTCATATTTATTTAATTTGTTTGTTTATATATTTTTCTTTATTATTTCAGGTAACTATGGACGAATGAGGGACTATTATTAAAGGCCAAAAAGCTGCGGTGCAACGTAATATAAGGTACCTAAGTGAAATGAATTTGTTTTTTTGTGATACCTATTATTTTGTTTTGTTTTATATTTCTATCACAGAATCTACCCGCGGGACAGCACCGGTGACAGGGACAGGGTATGTTAGATCTATACAGGTATAGTGTTGTTTTAGTTGGAATTCAAATTATAATTTCGTTGCGTTTTTCAGATCGGACTTATGGCGAGAAGGGTGACTGTAACAAATCTCTGGATTTGTTGGAGATTCTAACGACAACGGGGACAGAGACAGTCAGCCACTTGGTCTGTTTTGTGGATTCAACGTGGTGAAGAACCCCACGCTCTGTAAGCCGGGCATAAGTTTCGGTAAGTGCTTATCATAGTGGTATATAGATATAGGACAACATATAAGCATGTGTTACATACATAAATACTTAACCTAGTAATAAATTAACATAAAAATAAGTTAACATGTAAATACAAAATATTATATACATATTTGGACATAAGTCGTAACAAATAAATAGATTGTAATAAATAAATAGATATACTGAGAGATAATATAATAAATAAGTAAATAAATTAAAATAATATAACTATAAATCTTAACAATTATAAATAACATGTATATCACAGTTGAAGTGAACATGAAATTGTATAACTAACCTTAGATATAAGTATTAAATAACATATATGACTACATAGATTGAAAACATACACTAATAAATAAATAAATAATAGAATGTACGTGCACAGATAAATAAATAAACTATAATATGCTTAGATACTAACTTATAATCTAAATTGCCTAAGATATTGCACTATTATACATAAACTTAAATAAATAAGACAAGAACTTAATAAATAATACTTATGTTTGACTTCAAACAGACATAAAGATACATATATATTGCTTTATTATTTACATTAATGATACATAACAATGCGGACATACTTAACAGGCACTGCAATCGCGTTTGTCGGCAGAGAGTTACCAGTTCACCATCCTCTATGGCATTGAGTTTCTGTGCAAGCTCATAGTTGCTACCGTGGGTCATCATATTTGTCCCAAAGAGAGCAAAATATGGCGACACCCCGGTAGATATGTGAACAGAACTACGTAGTGCACACGCAATGTCACCAAGATGGCCATCCCAGTCACGTTGGTCATCTTTGAGATATGAACGGATGGCTGCTAGAAGAGTTCTATTAACTCTCTCCGACGCATTTGATTGGGGGGAATAGTTAGCAGTCTTGAAATGACGTATCCCATACATTTTCAAAAGATCTTGAAAGTCTTTTGCTAAGAATTGCTTCCCATTGTCAGAGTGTATAATCTGTGGTACACCAAACATATTAAACACATCGTTACGTAAATATTGGACAACATTTATGGTACTGGCATTTCTTAACGCTTTCAAAAGAACGAATTTAGACAGGTGATCAAGCACAACAAACACATAACAGTTGCCGGACTTGGATCTGGGATATGGACCCAAGAAGTCTATATACATTTTTTGGAACGGACGATCGGTACAATAACTGTTAGAGATAGGAGGACGAAGCACTTGATTTGACGGCTTGCACTGTTTACATATAGAACAGTTAGACACGTAACGTCTTATCTGGACGGTCAGTAAAAGTATTGGCGAATTCGATACAGCGTTTTCGCAATGCCACCGTGAGACGCCTGGGGAGGATCATGAGCCCGAGAGATGATACCCTCGGTTAACGCGGATGGGATCCACAACCTCCAGGTATGTTCCGCCGTTTCGTCACCAGCGGGTAGCAAGGAACGCATATAAACGAAGTTTTCCTCCACTTTTAGGTCTGGCAGCTCATCTTGGTGTTCTTCGATGGTGGCTATAAGATCCTTGTATTCATTGGAGACAATCTCGTCTGAATCCAAGTCTACCCAAGGAGCTATATCTTGGATTTCGAGACTATCCAGATGAACACGGGACAAGGTATCTGGCACCACATTCAACGACCCTTTGCGATGTTCCACATCGAAAGTGAATGCTTGCAGCTTGAGGCTCCAACGCGCCAGTCTCCCACTCAAGTCTTTGAGACTCATAAGCCATCGCAAGCTGGAATGGTCGGTGATTATGGTAAAATCCATCCCCTCGACGTATGGCCTAAATTTGTGTACAGCCGTGACAGCCGCCAAACATTCCTTCTCTGTAACGCTGTAGTTTTTCTGGCAGGCGTTCATCTTTTGAGAGAAGTAGGCTATCGGCGATTCCTCGTTGCTGTCGTTGCGCTGAAATAAAACAGCTCCTATCCCGGACTCTGACGCATCGCACTGGATATAAAAACGCCGAGAAAAATCCGGGTGAGTTAGTACTGGTGCAGTCGTCAATGCAGTCTTTAGTTTTTTAAATGCCTCAATGGCTTCAGTCGACATTTCAAATTTACCTAGCTTCTTTTTTAGAGTATCCGTCATTGGGGCAGTCAAGGTTGAAAAATCCTTGATGAAGCGCCTGTACCACCCTGCTAGACCAAGAATTCTGCGCCCTTGTCTTGGATTTTTGGGGACTGGGAAGTCCACTATCGCTTCGATTTTGGATGGATCCGTTTTCAACATCCCACCACCAACTATAAAGCCCAAATACTTCAATTCTTTGAAGCAGAATTTGGATTTGCTTAAGTTGATGGTGAGATTGGCTCTCCTAAGGCACTGTGCAACTTCGTCCAGCAGGGCTACATGGGTCTCCAAATCGGGAGCAATGATGAGCAAGTCATCTAGATAAACGAAGACGCGGTCCTTTAATCGTGAGGGGATCACCTTGTCCATTAAACGGCACATCCTTTGAGCTGCGTTACACAACCCAAAGGGCATGACCGTAAACTGGTACAAGGGTCTCCCCGGTACCGCGAAAGCAGTTTTTTCCCTACTCCGTGCCTCCAGTGGTATTTGCCAAAATGCGTCTTTCAGGTCGACGCTGCTGATGAAATACGTGTCCTGTAGACGACTGAGTAGCCCGTCGATATGGGGGAGAGGATAGGCGTCATTCTTCGTCAAGGCGTTCACCTTTCGGGAGTCGAGGCACAGACGATTTTTGCCGGGTTTCCGAATCAAGACTACCGGTGAACACCAAGCGCTCTCACTCTCCTCGATAACTCCGAGACTAATCATGCGGTCGATCTCGTCATACAGGAGGGCTTGTATCGCTGGGGACACGGGGTAGTGACGTTGTTTGACTGGGTGACGCGGGTCTCCGGTATCGATAACGTGCTCCTCAACCGAAGTTTTACCGAGCCCATGTTTGGTAAAACATAAGAATTTTTGCTTCACTGCCTCCAACTCAGATTCTTGTTTAAAGGACAGCTGATGTGTGTCGTCACTAGGAGAATCAGTGATCGTCATCGAACTCACAATATTGGGAGCAATTTGGAATGTCTTCCAAAAGTCTATACATAAGTACAGCTCTTGCTCTAGACTTGGGACTAAGTATAGCGTAAGCAGCTCGGTTTGACCTTTGTAAGTCACGGAGGTTTTAATTTTGCCTATAATTGACTGGCACTTGCCATCAGCTGTTTTGACATCCGATTTAAAAGGAAAGATCGGTATGTCTAGTGACTTGACAAAACTCAAGCAGTCCTTTCCTAAGAAGCTGACACTAGCCCCGCTATCTAAAAGACCGAAAACGCTTTTGCTTGCTATCTCTATTTTGGCATACGGTCGGGGATCATTGGAGGTGTCGATTATGGTTGAAGCTACACTTTTTCTAATTTCCTTACGAATTCTATAACGATTTCGGGCTTTTAAAATGGCTTTGGACGTACACACATTATTATTTTTAAGTATCCTACCTCTAGCTATATAATATTCCTTAATCCTAACATGCAACGGCTTAATTATAAAACGTTTCCTAGTATCAACTAAGTTGGAATCTTTATCTCTTTTTAAAATTTTAATTTCTTTATTATTTATTTCAGGTTTATCATTTTTCAATGGTGTATGGGGTTCTCTAAGGACTCGGAGGTCTGTGTCGAACGCGACTCCCCCGTTTGCATCGCGTTCGTTTGCCGGTTTTCCGGATTGCAACGCTTGCACTTAGGAGTTATGACCCCTTCCTGGCCGCATCGATAGCAAAAGATATTCCGTACCTGAGACGGGCATTCCTCGAAGGAATGACCTTCAACACGGCAGTTCCAACAAATCCAAGATTTTGGATTCACATAATTCCGCGGTAGCTTGGGACGTGTGCCACCATATTGCATTGCTGCAACATATTGTTCTGCCTGGTGGGTATCTTCATAGTCCAGCTCATTAGCCGTGTATTTCGGCTTGGGCCTATGAGACCTAGGTGCCTCTCTGCTAGGGAAAGCATTTTCTACTTCCTTGCAGGAGCTCCTCAATTGGTCCACTGTAAATATGGTCATGGGGAACACTATCTTTCCTATTCTCTCATTTAAATTGCGCTTTAATCTGCGCACTAATTCCCCTTCCGGTATTTCCATCCGTAATTGCGATTTCATTTTATAAATTGCGGAGAAGAAATCGTCACTTGACTCCCAGGTACCTTGTCTACGGTCCATGATATCTCTCATGATATCGAAGCTTGATTTTGAGTTCCTGAATTGGCGCAAGAGTGCTTCTCGAAGCGTGAGCCAATCCGGGCGGTAGTTGGTTCTCTGGTACTCCCAGTACCATTCGTAGGCGGCACCTGAGAGCAACAAGTGGAAATCTCTTAAGATTTCCGACCACGAACAGCGGTAGTTGTTTTGGAGTGTTTCCAGACGGAAGATAAAATCCTCCACATCGAGAGTCTCCGGCTTTCCTTCGAAACATATTCCCCACTTATCAATTTTTATTGGGCCTGTTACTCCTGAGTGGCTATTTGTCTCAAATGACTGACTTGGTTGGTTGGGGTAGGGCATCTCAAAATGATGAACCACCTGCTGAAACGATGCATTATTTGAGTTTTTGGCTCTACTCGATTTATGGTTGTTGTTTTTGTGGTAATTTCCATTGGGAAGAAATGGTTGAGCGGCAACGTTAAGTTGAGCTTGCTCATGCTGCGTTGAGGGCTGCGGGGGCAAAGGAAAAGTTTCTTTAGGGATAGTGCCTGTGCTCAAAGAACTATTCTTCGGAAGTGTCTGTTCTGGTTGAACAGCAGTTTGAAACTCCTTCATTAATTCCAGAAAATTGGTTCTCATTTCCTTCCGCAGATCAGCAGATATTTCATCTCGAAGAGAGCTTTGCTGAGACTGAAAAGCGGTTTTGATCGCTTGTTTAATGGAAAAGTCTATGTTGGGTAAATTTGCTTTTTCGGATGTTATTGACTGATTTCTTATGGTAATGATTGGGTTTTGTTTTTCAGACGTATCGACCACAGTTCGGGTGCTTTCGTTCTGTGCTTCAATAGAAGCGGCACCAAATTGGCTGAGTGAACTGAACGATGGGGCTGAGACAGATTCTGAAGAAGTTGCAGATTCACTGTTCGCCTGCATACTTCCAGTATCGGAGAAAGATTGGTTAGACGTTGTGGTTTTAGACTTTGCCGACCTATTGGCTGGTGGTGGACTATGTTTAACAAAAGACATTGTTCTAGAGCTAGTTCCTGCTGAATGTGATTGCGAACGGGTGATTATTTTTCTAGACTCTGGGTTATAACTATGACTAACTTTGTGCTTTTTAAAATCGTCCTTAGGTGAACTCATCACAGGAAGACTAAAATGCTGACGAGAGTAGACACACTTGGAACGGGTATAATCAACAATAAAAATGCACACTAATCTATATAACAGTGAGCCGGATATGTACCTCAAGCTACAAAAAAAAAGGATAATATATCTAAAACAAGAAAATAAATAACTAAAAAGGAACAAAAAGTAATAATTGCTAGTGTGAGACGGCTAAACTAATATCTACACACGCAAAAAAATAAATAAAATAAAAGGTATGTACCTATATCTAAAACTGACTAAAAAAAACGGAATATTTGCTTTTTGTATATTTCAGTTCGGGGGTGCTCCGGGTGCTTGCCTTCGGCGGTTTCCTTGTTGGCTAATAACGAGGCTTGATCGGCTTGGACACAAAAAAAAATATAAAAGAGAGAAAGACTGCGGACGGACTATATGCTAAAAATCCTCTCAATGTGGAAAACAAATACAAAAGATGAGAGGGTAGAACAAGGACACTCATCGTTGTATTTCTCTCCATCTCCGCAATTCCAATCTACCTGGAAGGCTTTGCTGGAAGACTTGAGATGGTGAGAGTCGCAACACATCAATATACGAGAAGAGACGGAACAATGCAACATGTTAAGACGATTCGACACTTAATCACGGCCACTGAATCCATGTAAGTAAGACAAACACACTATGAAATGAAAATTGAAAATTTTGACAGGATAGTAAAATTCACAGAAAGAAAGAATTTTAAGAATAGAATAGACAAAATACTAACAGGTTCCAATTATTTTTGCTGTCAACAACAATAAACTCATCGCAATTCACTGTGATATTTTCACAAACTACTCATGTGAAGACTTACGAGTTCATTGTTGTTGATAGCAGAAACAATCTTAGACTAAACTACATAAAGGACATAAGACTAGGACAAACGAACGTTGAGCGCCATTTGTAATAGGCATGTATTAGGACTTTAAGGACGTTGGGATTTGAAAAAGACAGGAAACGGGATGAGGCAATGACAGTTGGATAGGATGAGATGGAGAAGGGGGGGGGAGTGTTGGATGTGATAGACGGGCACGCTTGTTTCGCTCGACTCTGCTCGCCGGAATGGTGAGGGTTCTTGTCCTCACACACCAACAATACCTATATACAAAACATATATCGTGATTACACAACAAAAATAAAAAAAAACATCTTTTCAGGCGCAGACGGACATTTCCACACAGAGAGGGCGCTGTCGATGGTATTCAGCGCGGCCATCACTTTTCCCACCCTACCTGGATTTTTTCCTACCTGGAAGTTCGGCGACCATTTGTGAACTTCCCCAGCGATGATTATTGAGTCTTCACCGGATCAAGCCATTTACCGACTGCAGCTGCTCACCCTTCCACACCCCCTGAAAGTTCAACTTAATAATTCATCAAGCGTCTGTACACTTGAATAAAACTTATGGCTTTCATTTTGGGCGTGGGTAAGCACATTTATTTAGTTTAAATTTAATTTTAAGCATTAGAAATTATTATTAAAACTGGCAAAAGAGATAAATGTAAAAGTAAAACCAAAATTTACACAATAAAAATGTATATACAAAGGAGTTTAAAATAATATTAATAGTAAAAATCTCTTTAATCGGATTCCCGCAGGTCAAGGTCACCAACTTACTTAATTCCCTACTATTCTACTACCCAGAGTGAGCTCAGTATGGGAAGGGTGGGGGAGAATAAAAAAAAACTAAAACAACAAAAAAAGCGAAGACAAAACGGACCACGGAAATCGAATAACTTGCCGAAACAAAAAAATTTCCTTTAAAAATAATAAATTAAAGCAAGAGAAATCAAAAGAAAAACTTAAAACTTAACTCACGCCACTTAAAACTAAAACAATTACATACAAAAAAAACGATGAAATTTGACGCTCTTAGGTATTGATGTTTGAAATATTTTCTCTTATTTGTGACTTTAACTGTTTCTTCGTTTAGGAACTCTTTGCATTGGCGGGGTAAAAGGGGGGTGGATATAATTCGGATTCCACTATACCCCGTAAATTATAACCGCTCATGAGGCAACAAAAACTTTTTAAGACTACCAAACCTGGTGACGTCATAGGCGTTACGTTTCTGGAAGGCAATTTACGGCTGGTGACACGATGAGAGTCTTTCCTGGACACCACAGTCACTTCCACCTTCACGGCTTGCTTGACGTCGGTTGGCGCTTCTGAAGTTCCTCAAAACCCCTGAACCGGACTGGTCATCCAAACCTTTTTTAATTTGGCGGTCACGACTTCCTTTGTATATGGCGTATGGGCGAAGTCAATGACCGCCACTTGACCTCTATCCAGAGTGAAGGGTATCTGGTTAAATTTAGCTAAAATTACTAAAAATCCTATGTCTCACATAACTTCACTAAACTCACCACAATAATCGATATAACACAAATTATTTAATCAAATTATTTGCCTATCCAGGACTTATTCTTTATTTCAACCACAAAAAATGTTGAGATACAAAAAAAATTAATTGGCACGATGGCCATTTATTGGGAGATTGGTCTTATCTCGACTTTGTTCGCACCACAAATGGTTTCAGCTAAGAAACAGCTCTTCGGCTTCCACAGCCAATAACGCCCCATACATAATATTGCCACAAATACTTGGCCAACCTTCCGTTTCTGGAGTAGCCGCTAGAGATCATGCTACCTTCTTCATCCCATCTCCACGTCCTGCTCTTTGAATTTTCAAATTCACTCAACCAACATTGAATCTGAACTCTGTCAACATGTATCTAGACATTCCATTATCATTGCATCCCTGAACTCTACCGGTTCAGCTTACTCATTTTTGACATTTCAGGCTGTCAACAAAGAAATAAAAAAAAAAAACGAGAAACAGCACATATGGATTTGCTGGGGTAAGTCATATTTATTTAATTTTTTTGTTTATATATTTTTCTTTATTATTTCAGGTAACTATGGACGAATGAGGGACTATTATTAAAGGCCATAAAGCTGCGGTGCAACGTAATATAAGGTACCTAAGTGAAATGAATTTGTTTTTTTGTGATACCTATTATTTTGTTTTTTTTTATATTTCTATCACAGAATCTACCCGCGGGACAGCACCGGTGACAGGGACAGGGTATGTTAGATCTATACAGGTATAGTGTTGTTTTAGTTGGAATTCAAATTATAATTTCGTTGCGTTTTTCAGATCGGACTTATGGCGAGAAGGGTGACTGTAACAAGATTCAGAGGCCCAGCTCGTAGTTAAACAAAAAAGTTGCTCGAGCTAAGCAAAGAAGATCTATGGATCCTATCGGGCTATCTTACTGGTCACTGGGTACTAAGATACCATCTCAAAAAAATTGGACTTTCTGACGATGGCTCCTGTCGGCTCTGCGGACAAGAGGACGAGACACCGGAACACATACTTTGCGAACGACCTGCTGTGGCAAGGGGCAGAGCGATACATATGCAAGGGGCGTTTTTAAGTCCTGCAGATATAGGAAACATGGAACCAAGATGGGAACTGAGGTAGAGAGCCTCAACAGCTCCCTGGGTTAAATAATAGAGGCCAACACAATAGATCTCTTTTGGTCGCAGTGTACAGGGCCTATTACTTACAGTACAATACAATGTCCCATGGCAATGAGTTAGTGGGTGATCTGATATCAGTAAGGAGCACATTTTAAGAGTGTTGAGTCAAAAGTCACAATCAAACAGGGACTCAGTATATTTCGCCATAAGGAAGAATGTTCATTGACTAAATTGATACGGGTTAACGATATTTTATATTACATGGAAATCATTTATTTCATAAGTAATCGGTGCCGCGTCCTCCGCGATGGTAGGCATCTTGACTCGTGCGACTTTTTTGTAAAGCGCGCTGGTGCGGAGGCTTAATGTTGCAAAGACACAGCGGGCTATGCTGTCGGAGGCGGTAGTCGTCTGAAGGGTCACCCATGACAGACAGGCTGCTAGAGGAGCAACAAACTAAGAACTACCCGTGAGGAGTAAACCTTCTTAATAAATCTCTAATCCAAGGCGGAACAGCATACGCCGAGGGATGTATGGCTATAAGAGAGATTAGTCGTAAGTATGTGAACTCCGAATACCTGGTGACCTTTGGTTTTATCAATAGCCTTCCCGTGGCGTACCAGGCTCCGGCATGGGTGATGTTTCTTTCCCGGTTTCTCGTGGGACCAATATTTCTCAACCAAATTTAAAAAAATTGCAGACAGATGCTTCTGAAACCGCATCAACCTCTGATGTTGCTGCTGGGCAACCTCAGAAACAAACAAATCAGGTATCCCCGACGGTCAACATCACTTGCGCTGAAGAGCCAAATGTGACCCCAGCCTCTCGGTCTGCTGTTGGGCAACCGAATGCCCTGCAAATAGATGACGATGTCATGAGAGCTCCATCTATTGATCAGGGCTGTGCCAGAGTTGAGCACAGGGAATCTTCGACCTCCGATTCCGACACATCCACCATCGTTGACTCCTGCAGTCTAATTTCCGAGAAATCGGGATGCTATTCTATTGGGAAGAGTCTGGCTGGACTACAGGTCCAACAAAGTGGATTCGTTAAGCTATATGGCTTCGAAAAAATACGCTTTAAAAGTACCCTGCGACGAGGCTTAGACAGAGAAAAGGCTCTCATCTTAGCCAAATCCGCTCCCAAGGACAGGCCGATCTCTAAACGAGTTAGGTCGGAAGACAAGACTCCGCCGGCATCGGCCGCCAAGAAAGTTAGGAAAGGTCCTTTACCTGTGGTCTCCACCTTTAGTCAGGTGGCGAACCTAGTTAAGTTAGGTATCGTCCCGACCGACTTGGTTAACCAACCCCTCTCTTCTGAGCAAACGGCTCTTGTGCAGGAGGCGGTCATTGACACCTCGATTGAACTGACCAACAGTGGCGTGTGGCCCAAGTTCTCTGGATCAGTTCCAAAGACGGGGCGGGTAATGTTTATTTGCACAGATGGTGCTACCGCGGGATGGATGCGCTCAAATTTTGGGACTATCAGAGCCAAATGTGGTTTGGACCTGATGTTGGTGGAGGAGGACTCTTTTCCAAAGCCACACATCGTTCGGGGTTTCTTTCCGCATAGAATGGAACTCTCAAATAAGAAAGTGGTTGCCACCCTGACGGCTCAAAATGCCGGATTAAGGGCTAACACCTGGAGGGTCATCAAGAGAGTTAAGGATGGTCATTCCTTCACCTTGTTCTGGCAATTGACGACGCTTCCAATGCCAAATTTCTTGAGCTGAGGGGGAAAGTCTCCTACCGCTTTGGTCAGATAAAGCTGATTCTCAAGAGAACCGATAAGAATCCAGTGTTTTTTTTTTTGTATGAAAATCATTTAAAGACATTGAGCTAGAACGCGAGGGATGGTTCTGCAATAGTGATCATCATCCCGAATGTGATTGCACCTAGTTGTTCAACTAATTGGCAATTTATTTTTGAATTGTTTGAGAATTTCAAAGAGAAATCCGCCGGTTGGCGGAGTACTGAACCTTTTTGGTAGAAAATATAACCTAATTTCTATTCTTAGCTAATTTTTATGGATCAAGCGGTTTTATCCGCCTTAATCTCCTGATTACATGGTCTGTATTTGATAATTCGGTCATTTCTAAGCTAACGTGGTTGAGAAGCCTACGTCTGTGCATTTGAGCAACTTTTTTAATTTCGTCTTCAACCATTTCAATACTTAGATCTCTACGAAGATCAGCGTTGCGTATGTACCAAGGTGCATTAACTATGTTCCTTAGTACTTTATTTTGGAAGATTTGAATTTTTTGTAAATTTGTTTGGCATGTGCATGCCCACAACTGGAGCCCGTAGGTCCATACTGGTTTTAGAACTTGCTTGTATAGCAATAGCTTATTGTAGTTGGACAGGGAAGAGTATCTCCCAATAAGCCAATACATTTTACTGTATCGCATGTTCAACTCGTCTTTCTTTTCCTTTACATACATTTTCCAACGCAGTTTAGCGTCTAGAGTCATGCCTAAATATTTGGCTGTATTTGAGTATTCCACTACATTGTTGTCTATGTACACTGGAATATGTGGTAGGTTTTTATACGTAAAATTAATATGGACAGACTTTAGATCATTTAATCTAGTCCGCCACTTTTTAGTCCATTCTGAGATACGGTTTATTGCTCTTTGGAGCTTTTTTGTTGCTATTTCAAAGTTGCTCCGACAGCAAGTACAGCAGTGTCATCTGCAAATCCAGTGTCTGACAACGGTGTCAATCCAGATCGGAGTCGGCACCTTTTACTGGAATCGTGCCCTCCCAACAGGTACCTGCAGTTACGAGCAGTGCCACCATACCACCGAACCCCAGTGACGCCAGCAGCGGAAAGGGGACGGCGTTGAGCGCTGTCGTGGACCGCACCCGAGAATTGGGCAGTGGTAGTGCTATTACAACCTTATTTAGAGCTAGTTACAATTGGGTTTACATTCCTTCCATTTGGAGACAGGTGACCGTTATTTTCATTCCCAAAAATGGCAACTGGCCAAGCGAACTACCCAAATCATATAGACCTATCAGTCTAACATCCTTTGTTCTTAAAACCATGGAAAGACTCATTGATGTTCATATCAGAGGTCAGATATTAATATCTAACCCTCTTCACTCAAGTCAGTTTGTGTACAGAAAAGGCAAGTCCACTGAGGGTGCTCTTCACCATCTCGTCAAAAAGATAGAAGACGCCCTTCACCACAAGGAAATTGCCCTAGGCGCATTCTTAGATGTTGAGGGTGCTTTCGACAATACCGGATACGACTCGATTGCTGGGAATCAGTTGTAAAGGTATCGAAGACTCGACTAACCGTTGGATCCGAGCCATGCTAGAAAGTCGAAAGTCGAAAGTCCTCCTCGTCAGGAGGAGTGGCTGTGTCGGTAACAGCAGTCAAAGGCTGCCCCCAACGGGGTGTGCTCTCCCCATTGCTGTGGTCTCTCGTCATAGACAGCCTACTTGTCAAGCTACATAATCTAGGTTATGACGCCATCGGATATGCTGATGATTTGGCTATTATCATTAGTGGAAAGCTGTGTACTACCATTAATAGTAGAATGAGGAATGCTCTACTACATGTTTCAGAATGGCGTACTACGGAAGGCTTATCTATCAATCCTAGCAAAACTATTCTAGTTCCTTTCACCAGAAGGAGACTGTTAAATTTAGGACCCCTTATCCTGAACGGAACTACATTAAACTACTCCAACGAAGTAAAATATCTCGGAATCATCATTGATAAGAAACTAAACTGGAACCTACACATCAAGTCCGCCAGTATGATACACTGGTTATATACCATGATGGTATGACCCATTATCTCGTACGCGGCAATCGTCTGGTGGCCGAAAGTACTTGAACGAACCACTGCAAACAAGCTTCAGAAGCTTCAAAGGATTGCCTGTCTCGGCATCACAGGTGCAATGCGCACTTGCCCAACAACAGCACTTGAGGCCATTATTGAGCTCTCACCCTTGCAGTATTTTATTACGAAGACGGCAGCCAGATGTGCCACTAAACTGCAGCTAGAATATAGGTTTAAATTAGTTGACCATGTGCGACATCTGAAAATTCTTAACCTAATCCCAAACTTGGACATGTTCTGCTCCGTTCCTGACACTATGGTTAGGGAGTATAGTTTTCGGAAATTATACGAGGTAGAAATACTTGAACGCGCAATTTGGACCAATGGTGTTCCGACACTTGACCCCAAAAGCTTGGTATGGTACACCGACGGATCAAAAATGGATTCCAGAGTTGGAGCTGGTGTCTTTGGACCCAACACCAAAGTCTCGATACCCATGGGAATGTGTCCCATGGTTTTTCAAGCGGAAATCCATGCGATCGAAATTTGCGCTGATCTAATATCCAAAAAAGTTATGAAAGGCGCAATCATTCAAATCTTCTCAATGGGAAAAAACCATTGGGAAAAACAGCTTCGTCTTGAACACTGGGAACATGTCCCTGGTCTAAGACAATCGAAACGATTAATTAAGCCCTACTCCTATAAGGAAATCCTTAGACTCAGTAAGGATAATATAAGAAAGCTAGTGGGCTCCCACAGGTCATTGTGGCCTTAGATACCATCTCAACAAAATGAACCTCTGTCCGGAAACAGAATGCAGATTCTGTCTGAAGGATGTCGAATCCTCCGAACACATCTTCTGTGACTGTCCGGCTTTTCATTGGTTAAGAAAACGTGTCTTTAATAGAGAGACTCGTACACCAGCAGATATAGCGCACTCTGCTACTAAGGACTTATTGACAGGGTCGCATTCGCATTCCAACAACAAAATATAGAGACTAAAATTTCGCTGTACTTTTGCACTTTCTCTATACCCTGACCCTATTGCAACAGAAAAACACAACGGAGTAAAGTGTACCCTCGTCCTTTTGACAGTTCGCTAAATGTCAGTGTTACTGGCTGTCCGTACCTTTGCTTCGTTGTTGCTAGAGATAAGAAAAATAGTGTTCACGATCTGATAAAATAAAATAAAATTTCGCAATTTTGCTAGACCTGTTACACCGAATCGTGAATACCCCTTATATCTCTGCCTTGTTAAAAATAAAAAAAAATGTTTTTGTTCTCCGATGTCCTCCTTACTGAGTCTATAGGTATTTTGTTATCTTAAAATGAAAAGAATAAAAGAAAGTGGGGCTTCGTATCGAAGTAAGAAAAGAGCCCTCGAAGGAAGTATCAAGAAAAGCCAAGGGTCAATCTTTAAATATATGCAACTTCCAGTTTCTGAAACTTTAGCCTCTTCATCAAGTTCAAAATCTCCAACAGATATTTTGACTGTTGACAACTCAGATTCTAAAGTAGTACGAGAAGTCAACAAAGATATTCTGTTACCTGAAGTTATTACTCCAAATATGACACGTTCAGCTTCACGTCCTTCTATTGGAAATACAAATGCTGGTGTACCTGAACAGATTTCTACAACCTCTCAATCTGAACTACATGTTCAAATATAGTTGTCAAAAGTTATGTCTCCGACTTCGGCTCTGGCTCTGAATCCGGCTCTGTCTCTGATTCTGACATTTGTTGCAGTCACCTGAAAATGAACTGTATTAGCTATCTACAACTAAAAGTAAATCAGACAAAAATAAAGGAAAAGAACAAATTAGCTTTACCCGAAATATGCGCAGCCGCAAGCTGTTCGATCTCGTCTGACATGTGTCAAAGGCGTAGGTGACAGGTCACAATAGCCTTATTCTGAGGAAGGTGTGGTTAGGTACTGACCAGTAGATGGGGCGGAGGTAGATAGGAGTGAAATATATGGGTTGGTGCAAGGGGTAACTTTGAGAAACGTACCTATGCTTTTCAAATGTTATCTGTAAAAAGAGGGGGACAATTAGAAATCCTCTGGGGCATCCCAAGAAGAAAAAAATAAACGGAGTACGGAATGGGAGAATGGGGGAGGAAGATGATAACTGCCCCAATCGATGGTTCGATTTTTGGTCGAACCATTGTGTGGCTAGATCGTCGGTCTTAGAGGTCATTAATGACATGGTAGTGTTGCGAAAGTCCCGAATATCTCTACGGCGCAAGTGGAAAATGTGAAAGACAAATAAAAAATGTTAAGTAAAACAAACAAAAAAAAAAATACATTACAAAATGACAATTTCAAATGTAACGATCGACGATCGAGTGAAGTAAAGTGCCTTGATACTCTAACGAAGATAAATAAAATCGACAAAAAAAATTCTATCAGAGTCGGTTGCTGTGTTGGAGCCGAGTGCAGGCCATATAAGTGTGGTGAGAAAAAAAATAAAAATAAAGGGTGATAGATTTGATTATCTATAGCTAAGGAGGAGTTGTTTTAGTTATCCGTTTTCGAATAGGACACTTCTCTTGGCGGTCACCGATCATTTAATCCGAAGTGACCGCCTGACATTTGAGGGATCCTCCATCCGACCTCCTTGGTCCGTCTTGTCCGCTTGACCTTCAACCCCACTAAACGTAAGCCCCAAAGAGGCATCTGAAGCGGGCTTTCGAAATTAAGTTGCCCGTGCCAGTGCTTTCGGTAGTATAGGTGTGGAGGTCATTCCGAAATTGTGAAAAATACACGTAAAGAAGAAGAACTGTCAGTGAAGGAAATGCTTTCTACTATTATTCAAAGATTGGATAATCAATAAAGTAATTAAGCTACTGAGCGAAGAAGTTTCCAAAGGAACTAATCAAAAAAATAATCATGTGTAGAAATCTGAAAGTCGCAACCTGGAATGCAAACGGTTTACACCAACACATCTCTGAATTTCAGGTATTTCTATGCAATGAAGACATTGATGTCTGCCTGATTTCTGAAACCCACTTTAAACAGGGAGCAAGGATTACAATCCCTGGGTACCTATGTTACCACTCTCTCCATCCATCTGACAGTGCCAGGGGAGGTAGTGATGTAATAGTAAAAAGTATTTTAAAACCTTATGAAATGCCAAAAATAGAAAAACCAACTATGCAAGTAGCGACAATAAGCATTATGACTAAAAGCAAGCAATTCAACATAGCTGCTATATACTGCCCACCAAGGCATTCGCCTACAGAGGAAGATCTTAATGACCTTTTTCGATCTTTAGGCAATAACTTTATCATTGGAGGTGATTTCAATGCAAAACACACCTACTGGGGGTCAAGATCAGTAATGACAAAAGGCAGGAAGCTTTATAAAGCAGGGCGAAATTTCAATTGTAATTTTATTTCGACTGGATCGCCCACTTATTGGCCATCCGACCTAGAGAAAATACCAGACATCATTGACTTCTATATAACGAAAGGAATCAATAGAAAAGAAATAAAAGTTGAAAACAGTGATGATTTGTCATCGGATCATACACCCGTTATCCTAACGGTCAATGGCATGCCATGCCATGCCATTAAACAAGAAACAAACAATGAAAAACTTACGAATAAGAGAACGAACTGGTGCAAATTTAAAGAATTACTCGAACGATTTATTAACCTTAGATCTCCACTGGTCACAACAAGGCATATTGACATCGAAGTTGAACAATTCATTGCCGATATACAACAGGCAGCTCAAGATAGTACACCAACTTATCAACAACTTAAACAAGCATCGGTAAAATATCCCACAGATATTAGGGAACTAATACTAGAAAAGAGAAGAGCTCGCAGAAAATGGCATATGACAAGATATCCCGGCGATAGAACTATATTCAATAGACTAAGTAACAAACTTAAAAAATTAATCGGTGAATTTAAAAATAGATCTCTATCTAACTACCTTAGCAACTTAACAGCTGACAAAGGCACAGACAACTCCCTTTGGAAGGCTGCCAAATTCATTCGATGGGAAATGAAGAGAAAAGGTCAAACTTTTTTCGGAACATCTGACCTTTTCCACCTAGCGTGGCAAACGAACGAATTGAATTCCTTGATAGAATAGATGAAGACGTAATCACTTATGTTTCGCTTAAAGAGATCGGAATATGTATTCATAGGCTATCTAATAGAAAATCACCAGGTTATGATCTCATAACTGCTCAAATCTTGAAGGAACTACCCTTCATAGCATTGGAAAAACTTAAGCTTTTAATAAATGCTTTGTAATGTAGGCCAATAGGAGATTTTTGGAAGGGATAGGACGTTGGAAATTTAAAAATGACAGGATGATGGATGTGGACGGGATATGGAATAAAAAAAAATAGGAAAAGGAAATAGAAAGGGAAAGAGATAGCTGAGTGGAAGGGACGTGGCATGCTAGCGATGCTCGACTTTACTCGCCGGAAATGGGGTGGTTCTTGCCCCCACACTCAACCGAACCTACTATACAAAAAAAAACATAAATCATGCCAAAAAAAAAATACTTACTACGGCGGACGGACATCCACCACACTGTAGGGCGCTGCTGATTTTGTTGCAGCGGTTGCCTTGCCCTCCCAACCTTGAAGCTCGTTGGCGGAATTTTTAAGCTTTCCCGATGATGTGGATGCTGCTGACGCCTCAGACCATCCCTGCCGAATGGGTTTTAGACATCCCTACCGCACCCCCTGAGAATTGCCTCAACAAATCATTGTGATCTTAGATCACAAAATAAAAACAAAAAGAAACAATTCATGTCCCATATATGTGGCGTGTATAAACAATTTTATTCACTAAGGCATTTAAATCGCTTTAAAATAAATAAAAAAAAACTAAACCAGAAAAAAAAAATCTTTACAAAAAAAAGGATAATATACAAAATGAATGAAATAAGGATTTAACAAACGAAAAGATACAATAAAAACTAGGACTATGTTGACACCTCCCTTAATTGAAACTATTGGCAACCCTAATTGTATTCGGCTGCCACAAAGAAAAATAAAAAAAAAACACTAGATCTAGCACCCTATATATCCCTACCTATAAAGAGCTCTTGTTAGGTAGCATTTATATGGGCCTTTTTCGCGAAATATCGCACAATAGAACAAAAAAACAGGGTGGAGAAAACGAGACCTATTACAAAAAAAAAATTTTAACGGACGAGAAAATTAACCAATAAAATAACGCCAAAACAAAAAAAAAATTTTAATTTAACAAAAAAAAACTTAAAACTAACAAAACAAAACAAAAGAATCGTTAGGTACTATCGTACAAACAAATTACGGCAAAATTAATTTTGCTTTGTGGGGGCTAATGGCCGTTTACTATATATAATATTACTATATATATATATACATATATATATATATATGTAGGTGCACTTGCACAGTTGGAATATGTAATTATATAATAAGGTATATATGTATTAAATTTCATTTTAAATTTTAGGTTCTTTAAATCTTTCCTATTTTTGCATATTCAATTTTGAATTTTTGTGAAGATCGAGCTATCGTTTCTTTGTAGTAATGGGTGCTCAAGGTCACCTTACTACACGTTGTCTAAGTCTTCTCTTCTCTGACGTTTCGCGGAGGCAACGAACACTTCTCGCATCGTCTTCTTTTCACTTAATCTGAGAAATCCACCGTACATTTAGACTAAATCTATGGAATTTGCCCACCTCCAATTTTTGAGTGGCGGCACCGACTTTTAATTTTGATTGTCGGTGACCGCCAAAATTTAATTTCTTAGGCTTTCTGCAGCCGCCCCGGCAATGCAGGATTGAATCTTATCCAAATAAGTATTTCCTGAACTTCTTTATTTTGCACTGCCTTTTACTTCCAAAAGGGCTTCATAGAAACACTTCACTATGTAATATACCACTGTACAACAAATTTACTAGTTTATGGCACCTAGTGCCTCTGACGGTCGTTCTCTCCGAATTATCCTCAAATTTCTTTGTTACAGTGGGTGGTTTGAAATGCTGCAATAATGCCCCCATACCAGTTAAATTTGTTTTTGCAGTGTTCCCGCTATTGAGAGTACATTGAATATCATTATTATAGTTTTCCCTTTCTTTTTTGTTCGATTGGGAACACTATGTACAAACTAAATTCATTTAGTGGGGACAACAACCATACACGGCAACAGGGAACAAATGTGTACAGGGAACATTACAGGGAACAAATTTCCAACAAACAGGTCGACAATTGACATTAGGTAGGTACACACGATGACGTTTAACACCCAAAACACATTTTATGGTTGACAGGGTAGGTCGACTGCATTTGGTTTTATTTCCGGATTTAATTTATTATTTTTCTTCGTTTCAGGTGACCATAACAAAACTCCGGTCATAGAGGACGTCTACGGACAAAATGGATGGTGAAAAAGGGCACCTGGAGACAAAAAAAATGCGGCATCAAACGTGGTGAAGAACCCACTATAAACAGGCCGGGCCATATTCGTGTTTGTACATGCAGGTAAGTTCTTTGTTTTCTAACCTCTGCTTGTTGCATTTACATTTGCGTACCTACAATAACTGTTCTATACATTCCAGGAACCTATAGCACCACTCGACCTACATCGCTTCCTAGAATGGGACAGAAGGACACCTCGATACCTCAACATGAGCACTGATATTTTTCGCTAGAATTCATCTGCAATTCTGATGTATGTGCATTTTGCTCTGTGAAATCAACTACATTTAGTTGCCAGGGATATACTTTGTGGTTCTGTTTCTTCTGTTTCCGTGTGTACATATACCATACCTATATACATAACAATACTATACCTACTTGATTGCATGAGTAATATTCGTGTGGCTAATTTGTATTTTGTTTTCACAGATGCTGATTGTTTGGACATGGATATTAAATCCTTTCACAAGGTGAGTGTCAGGTTTATCTTTTTGTTTCTATCGACTAATTGGTTTGCATTTGTACTTTTAGATGTTTATGTCATCAGTTGCTAAGTTCGGATATCGGACCTATTTGCATTTACAGAGATCAAAAAGGTGTTTGAGTTTACTCTACTGTAAAGCAATTGTGCAAAACCGTGAGTTGACACTTTTTGCATGCGAATATCTAAATACATACAGATACCTATGTAACTAAATAAATAAACATAGAATAAATAAATAAATTAATAAATAGTGAACAAATACGTACATGCATGGGTTAATAAATAACTAAATATCTTAAACTAGTGAATAAATAGGTAAATAGGACTATGAATAAATAAAATAAATATAAATCTGAATAAATAACATAAAAGAACGAAATGTAAATAAATAATCAACAATCCATACGTGTATTAATAAATAAATAAATCTCTACTATATATAAATAAATACTCTGCTATATAAATAAATAAATAAATACTCTGCTATATAAATAAATAAATAAATAATCTGCTATATAAATAAATAAATAAATACTCTGCTATATAAATAAATAAATAAGACTATCAATGAATAAATACATAACATAGAATAAATAAATAAATAAAATAATATAAGGAAAATAAATAACAGATAACATAGGAAAAGCATACATATGATAACTGAACTAGCAGATGTGCACACGGAATATCACAGATGAATAGGATTAGATGTCTATATCACAAAGGAAAACTATAGCTTCCGGTACCTAAGGTTATTGCTTTAAGTCTTTAGCATGGAAGACTCCGATTTTCTTTCCCGTCAGATTCTCTAGTTCATACATATTGTTTCCGATCCTTTTTTGGACTCGACATTTTACATATTTGGGACAAAGTTTAGTTGACAGGTACTTAGACGAGTCGCTGAGGATGAAATTTCGGCGATATACCTCTTGTCCTGGGACAAAACGCACATTTCTTGTTCTTACGTTATATGTTTTTGCCGATTTCTCATTCGCTTTCAGTATTTGCTCTTTAATTTTATCTCTTACACACTGTAGTCTGGTTTGTCTGGGGAGGGTAACCAACTCGCTATCGTCCTGTTATGGTCACCTGCAATTCAAAAGATGCGTGAGTGGGAAATGTAATTGTACACATTGCGCAACTTACTCGACCACAGATATCCATGAGGGATTCACCAGCCAGGATCTCGTAAATTATATAGCTTTAGCTAGAAAAAAATAATAAAACATTAGTGAGGAAGAGAACAAATAAATAAGATACTTACATGATAAGGTACGCGAGATTGTTGATTATTTTTGACCGAAAGGCAAATGTCACCGACGTTCAGGTGTCGACTTTGACATTTCGGAACAAGGGGCCTGTTCACAATCTTAGCCGAAGTTTAGGTAGGCACCAATCTTTCGCGTAGCAAGTACTTGAACCTAAATTTCAAATTATGAGAGGAGCGGGATTTTTTGAATCGTTGGCGGGTTCTGATTGGCAATCCCGCGATCGGAAGATTTTGGGTGAGTCTCCTATTTAGCGGGTGTTCGGGATTGTTGTTGCCAATACCTCGGACGAGGGTCTGTTGCTACGGCTGGAGGAAACGCTCGGCATTGTTCGTACAGCCGTCGGTAAGACCACGTCCTAATCCGTAAAATCGGCAAAAGTAAAAACCACATTCAAATTAAACGACTTACAGTGGCAGTGACGAGAGAAAAGATAGACATATAAAAAAAAAAAAAAAAGGAAAAAAAAAAATAAAGTTTATATAAAAATAGTTTTAATAATTAGCAAAAGTGGCAAGTGCAAAATAAAAACCAAAAAAAGGAAGATTTCAAAATAAAAAAACGAAGAATACCATAAAACAGTGATAGAACTACAAGTACCCAACGAACAAGAACCTAGTGAAACATATTTGTAGCCTAAAGGTGAAAGCTGAAGCCCAAATTCCGGAGGCCCCAGATTCAAAATAAAGAAAGAAAAGAAAACGTAGTGAGTTTAGTTTCTAAGTGTAGAAAATTATTGTGAGTAATTGGAAATTTTTTGTTGCACGTAGGTACCAGCACAGCGTAAGGTCATTTGGCGGTCATTGATTGTCCACTCGCCTAGATAGGAGGTCGTGGCCGCCAACCTTTTTTTTTTTGATTGACCGATACTCTTCTAACCTTGTCTCCGACACATCGGTTGCAAGCACAACGAAAGCCGCTTTATTAAGGGAATTCTTTCCTCCGCTGCGAGAAGTACGGCAGCAGCGTGCGAGTGCGTAGAACGCAAATCATTCATAGTTTGCTTTATAAAAGTTTGTCTATAAAAAAAAAAAAAATATATATATATATATATGCACATGTATATTATTCTTCAAAATTAAGTTCAGTATGTTTGTTTTGTGTTAGAATTAAGGCCAAGCGTGATTTTTTTTTGTTAATTCGTTAAGTAATTTTGTTTTCTTTTTTTTTTCTTCTTCTCATCTTCGATTATATAATATATATAAGTACTTCTTTTTTTTCTTGATATATTTACTCGAATTATAACGAGTGCAGTTTGGGGATGAAGGTGACTAGTTTTTTTTTGCTGTCGTCTAGGACATTTTTTTTTTGTGGTTACTGTGGCAGCAATTTGGTTCCTCTCGATTTTTTTTTTAATTGAGATCCCTCAACGAAACCTACACCGAGCTCGATATAGGTAGTAATTCGGCAAAATAAAAGGGGGTAATGAGATATTAGCGAGTGGGAACAAAATTTAAAATATACATAAATCACCAAAAAAAAAAAAAAAAATATAAAGTTGTTACGCGTGGAAACACGAGGAAGTTATTCCCTCATAAGGTCCAAATTCCCAAATTGTCCCCGAATTAATGTCTGTAATTATTTTTTTTTACGTTTAAAGTTGTTAAAGTTAATTTTTTTTTGTTGTTACGAAGACTCCTATGAAACAAATACACGCTTGTAGGTATGAAGATTTCGGTGTTTTTCTGTGGCATCTGATTGCATGATGTTCCTTTGAGGTTCTAAATTTTACAGGGGGTGGAGTAAGGTAAGCTACAACTTCTCTCGGCGGATGACTTGATCTGGATGGACATACTTTTCAATGGGGAAGTCCTTAGGCCATGGATTTCCAGGTAGGGTGGGTATTGGCCGCGCTCAAAACACCAGCGAGCGCTTCTCAAGGTGGTAACTGTCCGTCCGCTGTCAATAGGGAACAATTTCTTCTCGGCACGATTTATGTGTTGTGATAGGCATAGTTGAAATTCTGGGGACAAGAATCCCCCCATTTCCGACGAGTTCCGCCGTGCAGAACTAGCGTGCCACGTTTCCGGAATTTCAACATTCTTCCCCCACTTTCCACTCGTCCTACCCTGTGATCCCCTTCCGGTATTCCTGCCTTTTTTTTTTGAATCCCAACTGCCTTCTAATCCTCATCCCTGCTTATTACAAATGGCGCCCAACGTTTGTTTGTCCTTGTCTTCAGTCTTTTATGTTGTATAAGTCCACAATTGTATTCGCTGTCAACGCCAAGGAAACCATAAGTCTTCAGTTGAGGAGTCCCTGACATGTCAGATGAATTGCGATGAGTTCCTTGACGTTGACGACAAAAACAATTGGAACCCTGTTTGTATTACGTCTTTTCTACTTCTATTTCTTTCGCATTACTATTTTTACTTTCCTATCACAAATTTCAATTTTCATTTTCATTTTGTATTGTCATCGTAGCTTCATGCGTACAGTGGCCTTGTTCGATGAGAGTCGTCGTAATTTGTAGCACTGTCACATCCTTTAGGTTCTACTTAGTGTGTTGTTGTCTTCTTCTCCAAGTCTTCCAGCAAAATCACTAGGATAGACTGGAATTGCGGGAGAAGAGGAGAGCAACAGTGTGTGTCCTTGTTACCTTAATGTTAACTATTTACCACTTTGAGAAAAAAAAAAAAAAAAAAAAATTTAAGAAAAAATTTCACATTTTCACATTTTGTCCGTCTGCAGTCTTAAATTTGATCGTCCATATCAGCTCAAGTCGTCGTCAACAAAATTCCGCCGAAGACAGCTACCCGAAACACCCCCGACACAATACAAACACTAACTCAAATTGATTTTGAAGATCATTTATTGCTTTTATTTAGCACTGCGATAATATTACAATCTATATCCACATAACTCACAGCAGAACATATACTTAGGAATAAATAAACTTTTTTTGTAGTTGTTTCGTACCTTAAGTAACTTATTTCTGTTGCGTATACATCAATACTCATAATAGGGTGTATAAAACACACACATTTTCATTAAATACTATATATATACATACTTTATCGTTCATTATCACTATTTCCTAATATTAATTATTTAAATACATACATTTCTTACACAAACATACCTACACTAATACTTGTTTTCAGCTAAAGATTCCACTATATTTAATTACTCTTATTTACTTCCTTTAATACATATACTGCTTAGATCTAGGAATGCACATACATACATATATATATCCTTACGTAGCAGATAGGTTAAATAACAAGTTAAACTCACATTAAGTCTTTGTAAATTCGCGTCTTTCTTCGTATCCGTGTAGAAAATCGTTCATCACCATTTTGTCCATTCTTGTCTGTAGGGTTTACAGTTATAGTCCTCGGTAAGTTAATTATGCGTTCGGCTGAAAAAGAAAAGGAAGTAAGAAGATTAAGAAGAGAAAGTTTGTTTTTTGAAAATAGAATGATTACTAGGTCAAATTCACAGCAACAAAAATCGTCGACAGGTACAATGCCGAGAGTACAGCACACTCCCTTAGGTAGCGGTAGACCACCTCAAGAGCCTCCCATTGGCAACACGGTCCTCCCGCCAACCGAACAGAATTGGAACCGTGCCATTGGTCCGGATGCTATCCAAGCCCCTCCCAGCAATAATTTCACCAATTTAGGTGCAGTGCCAAAACTGCGACGCACACCATTGCCTGGTAGGGAAGAAGCTCAAGTAGTTTCCAACAGCAATGTTGGTACTGAGCAGGATATTCTAACACCTGATTTTTCCCAGAGTCGTTCCACTAGCGCCGATTCGATTCAAGCACCTCCATATAGTGAAATCAGCAATTTAGGCGCAGCAGGGGGCAGGTCCCAAAATGCAAGTGCGGGAACCCTAGTAGGACTTAGCGAAAGACAACAACCATCAGTAAGCCAGCCAAGCAGCGGACAGCCCAAACCAAAAATTCCGTCTGACTTAAAAGCATATGTCAACTTGGCTTTACTTAATGCTTTCTCGTCACTGAAGGAGTCTTTAAAGGGAGAAATCTCCGAAGACCTAAAATCAGAGATGAGAAATAGTTTCTTAGGTTTCACTAGCGAAATTAATCACCTCTTTCGTCAGAATCCTCAAGTAGGAGCCGACAGAGAAACCATTCCACTTCAGCCGACAGTTCCACACCAACCGATAACACAGCCTTCGGTTCAACAACAACCACATGTGGCTTTTCCACAACAAGCCCGTCATGATCGTTCGCATCTGGACGCAGCCGCAAGGTCATTTGTTCCTGTAGGGGGGCATAGTAGACAAAACAATAATTATAATAGGTCGAATCAAGGATATAATCATCAAAATACTTACGCTCAAGTTCCGTCGCAGTATAGTCGAAATCCTCCTGGCGGGCACCATTATAGTCCACCTCTTTACTCCACTCCACCTGGTACTCGACAAGTGGGAGGCTCCATAAAGATCGACAAGTGGGGTCTCAGCTTTGATGGCAAACCGGAGAGCCTTGATGTCGAAGATTTCATTTTCCGACTGGAGACACTCCAAAGTCAGTACGACTGTCCATGGACGGAAATCATGAGAGACTTTCATCTCCTTCTCGTAGGTGCCGCCCATGAATGGTATTGGCAATACCAGCGCTCAAACTTTCGTCCAGATTGGGCAACACTGCGGGACGCATTGAAGCGACAGTTTCGAAATTCGAAATCCGATTTCGAAATCATTCGGGACATACTGGACCGCAGGCAGGGCACCTGGGAGACAAGCGACTATTATTTCACGGCCATACAAAAGTTGAGATCTCAGCTTCGAGTTCAGATGCCAGAAAGTGACTTGGTGCGTATCCTCAAGCGTAACCTCAGTGACCGGATTGGGAAGTTAGTCTACCCAATGAACATTTTCACATTGGAACAATTGAAAGATGTCTGTAAAGATGCGGAGAATGCATTTCCTAATAGGGACCCACCGAAACAGCAGCGATCCCAGCCGAGGTTCATGGTCAATGAGCTCGACTACGGTGAAGATCCTTATCAGCAGGAGGAACAGTTTGCGGCGATGCAATACCCCAATGTTCGTCCGAATCCCCCACGGAGACAAGGTGATCAACGAAATTGGATTTCCTGGAACTGTAGGGCTGAAGGTCACAACTTCATGGATTGTCCGTCCGCAGTGCGTAACATATTTTGTTACAGATGCGGCCAAGAAGGCGTAATAACACCAAAATGTAGGCGTTGTAACCCGGAAAACCGGTCGATGAACGTGATGTCGGCGGGGGAGTCACGTTCTACTCAAACCCCGAACTAAAAGTATTAACAACAACTAGAGATTGTGAGTCACAGTTAGAACTGGGAGAGAGGCAGCCCTCACCAGAGGAAGGTGTCAATAAAATAACGATATTGA
Organism: Cheilosia variabilis; assembly: GCA_951230905.1. NCBI lineage: Eukaryota > Metazoa > Arthropoda > Insecta > Diptera > Syrphidae > Cheilosia > Cheilosia variabilis. The sequence goes on along the minus strand of OX579676.1, from coordinate 95,565,164 downwards.
AAAGAGAAGAAAACAGATATATAGATGCGCCTAGAAATAAGTTAGAAATTAAGCCACTTCACATTAGAAAGAGATATTAAAATAAAGCGAAAGATAGAATTTTTAGAGAAAACAAACAGGGGGTATCCAAACAAATATTAAAAACGAGAAAACGGTATCAGATACGGAAAGGAATCAGGAAAGCAGTGGCGTCTACACAGATCAACACCGCAACTGATCCTAGACCGTATGCAAAAATTAAATTACTGGATAAGGATATATATGGTTTATTAGATAGCGGAGCCAGCATAAGTATTCTAGGAAAAAACTGCATGCAGCTCATAGAATTGTTGAACATACCCATTATAAAGACAACTTCAAATGTCAAAACTGCGGATGGGAAAACTCAGCAAATAGTAGGAAAGATTCAAGTGCCGGTGACCTATAAAGAACAAAAACACTTAATAACCTTTTATGTAGTACCAAATTTAGACCAAGAACTATACCTGGGGGTTGATTTTTGGAAAACGTTCCAGATAGCTCCACAAGTTATAAGCGCTATTAGCGCACACGAGTCAGTCGATTTAAACGTCCGCGAGTATGAATCCCACTATTTAAGCCTAGAAGAGTCGGCCGCGCTGGAGGCGGTCAAGGAGAGATTCCTATGTTTCACAAAGCATGGGTTGGGGAAAACGCAGGTTGAGGAGCACATCATCGATACCGGAGATGCGGCCCCGGTTAAGCAGCGACACTACCCTGTGTCTCCAGCGATACAAGCCCTCCTATATGAGGAGATCGACCGAATGTTGAGGCTCGGCGTTATCGAGGAGAGTGAGAGTCCGTGGTGTTCGCCAATGGTTCTTATACGGAAACCAGGCAAAAACCGTGCTTGCTTGGACTCAAGAGCACTAAACACATTGACAAAAAAGGACGCTTACCCTCTCCCCCATATCGACGGGCTTCTCAGTCGGTTACCAGACACCTATTTCATTAGTAGCGTCGACCTTAAGGACGCATTTTGGCAGATACCGCTGGAGAGGCGGAGTAGGGAGAAAACTGCGTTCGCTGTGCCGGGAAGACCCTTGTACCAATTTAGAGTCATGCCCTTTGGGTTGTGTAACGCAGCCCAAAGGATGTGTCGACTGATGGACAAGGTGATTCCCGCAAAATTGAGGGACCGCGTCTTCGTCTATCTAGATGATCTGCTCGTCATAGCCCCGGATTTTGAGACCCATATTGCACTGCTGGGCGAGGTTGCGGAGTGCCTGAGGAAAGCCAATCTCACCATCAACGTGAGCAAGTCCAAGTTTTGTTTCAAAGAACTGAAGTACCTGGGGTTCATTGTTGGTGGTGGGAAATTGAAAACTGATCCTGAGAAGGTCAAGGCTATCTCGGAATTCCCGCTTCCCAAAAGCCAAAAACAGGTACGTAGGTTCCTCGGTCTAGCAGGCTGGTATAGAAGATTTATCAGGGATTTTTCCACCTTGACGGCTCCCATCACCGACACCCTGAAAAAGAAAAACGAGAAATTTTTAATGACAAGCGAAGCTCTTGAAGCATTCGAGAAGCTCAAAGGCGCCTTAACAACCGCGCCAGTACTCATCCACCCGGATTTTACCAAAAGGTTTTACATCCAGTGTGACGCCTCGGAGTCCGGAATTGGTGCAGTCTTGTTTCAAAAGAACGAAAAGGAGGAAGAATCACCAATATCCTACTTTTCCCAAAATCTGAACGCAGCACAAAAAAATTACAGCGTCACTGAGAAAGAGTGCATGGCGGCCGTTATGGCCATACAAAAATTTCGTCCGTATGTTGAAGGGATGGACTTTACAGTCATAACAGACCATTCAAGCTTACGCTGGCTCATGAGTCTCAAAGACTTAAGTGGAAGATTGGCACGTTGGAGCCTCAAGCTACAGGCGTTCACGTTCAACATTGAACACAGAAAAGGATCGTTAAATGTAGTCCCCGATACCCTGTCCAGAATTTATGTTGAAAGCGTCGATGTCCAAAATGTTGTGCCGTTAATCGACCTAGATTCAGAGGAGTTCTTGACTGAAGAATACCGTAGCTTAATCGATACAGTTAATGAACACCCAGAGGAGCTCCCGGACCTAAAGGTCGAAGAAAATTTCGTGTACAAGCGCTCTCTACCACCAGCAGGAGATGAAACCGTCGAGCATACATGGAGGCTTTGGGTCCCGTCCGGTCTAACTGAGCAGCTGATTGCTAAGGCTCATGACCCTCCCCATGTAGCCCACGGAGGTATATCCAAAACGTTACACAGGATCAGGCAGTACTTTTACTGGCCGAATATGACTGTGCAAATTCGTTCTTACGTGTCTAACTGTTTCGTGTGTAAACAGTGTAAATCGTCAAACCAGGTACTACGTCCCCCAATTAAAAGCAACTTCAGCACTAGTCGTCCGTTTGAAAAAATCTATATAGATTTTCTCGGTCCATATCCCCGTTCAAAATCTGGGAATTGTTATGTATTCGTTGTCCTCGATCATCTGTCAAAGTTTGTGTTGTTGAAAGCTTGTAGAAATGCAAGTGCCATCAATGTCGTCAAATACCTACAAAATGACGTATTCAACATGTTTGGTGTACCGAATGTCATACACTCAGACAATGGTAAGCAATTTCTATCGAAAGATTTCCAAAGCCTGACACAAAAATTTTCGATACGTCACTTTAAGACGGCGTACTATTCGCCACAGTCAAACGCATCCGAAAGAGTCAACAGGACTTTGCTGGCGGCCATACGCTCTTATATTAAAGATGACCAGCGCAACTGGGATGTACACTTAAGCGACATAGCGTGTGCATTGCGAAGCTCAGTTCACACGACGACCGGAGTGTCTCCATACTTCGCCCTGTTTGGGCAGAATATGATGACGCATGGGAGCTGCTATGGGTTGGCACAAAGGCTAAATGCGGTAGAGGACAGCGAAATGCTAATACTCTCTCGACAACTACGCCTGCAATGTCTGCGCGACAAGATGAAAGAAAGCATCGCAAAGGCAAACGAAAAATCGGCGACAAAGTATAATACCAGATCACGAAACGTTCATTTCATACCCGGACAAGAGGTTTTCCGAAAGAATTTTGTCCTTAGTGACGCTTCGAAATACCTAGCCGCCAAACTCTGTCCGAAATACGTTAAGTGTAGAATAGTCAAAGCAATCGGAAATAGTATGTACGAGCTGGAAAACCTAGCAGGCAAACGAATAGGTATATTCCATGCTAAGGATATAAAACAATGAAAACATAGAGTATCCTAGGTACCGTTCCGATCAAACCGCAATATATATGTCACGAACGTTCTGTGTAGATGCTTTACTGTTGTGTACATTCTATACTTCGTAATATTGTTTATTTGTTTAATTATTAGTCTATTAAGGATTTATGATGCTTAGTGTTAGATTTCTATTTATTTATTTATATATTAATGTTAATTTATTTATTTATAATCATTAAGTTCATATATGTTATGTATATCCCAGTTTATGTTGAAGTCAATCTCTTTATGTTATTTATCGAGTCTAGTTATTGATTTATTATTTAGATATAAGTATGTGTTATTTATTTTCAATGTTGCACATAGTCGCTTCGTGGTATACCTAGTCATTTACCTATTTAAGTATTATTTATTTATTTATCTATTCATTTATTTACCTATTTACTCGTTTATGTATTTATTTATTTATTTAGTTATCTATTTATTTATATATCTATTTATGCGTTTATGTACTTATTTATTTATTTAGCTGACTATTTATTTATTTATTTATTTATTTATTTATTTATTCATTTGTCTATTTATTTACACTTTAACGTATCTATATAGGCGTATGATTTGTTTATTAATTACGCGTAATTATCTGTTATCTATACAAGATGTGTATCTACTTATAGTACTAGTTAGTTTAGTCGTATGATAAAGAAAAAAGTACTCACAGAACACCTTAGCCCGGCTAACATAGTACACAGTGTGGGTTCTTCACCACGCAGCGAAAGCAGTTCCATTTCGTTGTTCTTGGTTGACCCTTGTCACTGTCTTTGTCGTCCATCTTCTCGTCCAAATCCAGTGTTTTGTTATGGTCACCTGCAATTCAAAAGATGCGTGAGTGGGAAATGTAATTGTACACATTGCGCAACTTACTCGACCACAGATATCCATGAGGGATTCACCAGCCAGGATCTCGTAAATTATATAGCTTTAGCTAGAAAAAAATAATAAAACATTAGTGAGGAAGAGAACAAATAAATAAGATACTTACATGATAAGGTACGCGAGATTGTTGATTATTTTTGACCGAAAGGCAAATGTCACCGACGTTCAGGTGTCGACTTTGACATTTCGGAACAAGGGGCCTGTTTACAATCTTAGCCGAAGTTTAGGTAGGCACCAATCTTTCGCGTAGCAAGTACTTGAACCTAAATTTCAAATTATGAGAGGAGCGGGATTTTTTGAATCGTTGGCGGGTTCTGATTGGCAATCCCGCGATCGGAAGATTTTGGGTGAGTCTCCTATTTAGCGGGTGTTCGGGATTGTTGTTGCCAATACCTCGGACGAGGGTCTGTTGCTACGGCTGGAGGAAACGCTCGGCATTGTTCGTACAGCCGTCGGTAAGACCACGTCCTAATCCGTAAAATCGGCAAAAGTAAAAACCACATTCAAATTAAACGACTTACAGTGGCAGTGACGAGAGAAAAGATAGACATATAAAAAAAAAAAAAAAAGGAAAAAAAAAAATAAAGTTTATATAAAAATAGTTTTAATAATTAGCAAAAGTGGCAAGTGCAAAATAAAAACCAAAAAAAGGAAGATTTCAAAATAAAAAAACGAAGAATACCATAAAACAGTGATAGAACTACAAGTACCCAACGAACAAGAACCTAGTGAAACATATTTGTAGCCTAAAGGTGAAAGCTGAAGCCCAAATTCCGGAGGCCCCAGATTCAAAATAAAGAAAGAAAAGAAAACGTAGTGAGTTTAGTTTCTAAGTGTAGAAAATTCTTGTGAGTAATTGGAAATTTTTTGTTGCACGTAGGTACCAGCACAGCGTAAGGTCATTTGGCGGTCATTGATTGTCCACTCGCCTAGATAGGAGGTCGTGGCCGCCAACCTTTTTTTTTTTGATTGACCGATACTCTTCTAACCTTGTCTCCGACACATCGGTTGCAAGCACAACGAAAGCCGCTTTATTAAGGGAATTCTTTCCTCCGCTGCGAGAAGTACGGCAGCAGCTTGCGAGTGCGTAGAACGCAAATCATTCATAGTTTGCTTTATAAAAGTTTGTCTATAAAAAAAAAAAAAAAAAATATATATATATATGCACATGTATATTATTCTTCAAAATTAAGTTCAGTATGTTTGTTTTGTGTTAGAATTAAGGCCAAGCGTGATTTTTTTTTGTTAATTCGTTAAGTAATTTTGTTTTCTTTTTTTTTTCTTCTTCTCATCTTCGATTATATAATATATATAAGTACTTCTTTTTTTTCTTGATATATTTACTCGAATTATAACGAGTGCAGTTTGGGGATGAAGGTGACTAGTTTTTTTTTGCTGTCGTCTAGGACATTTTTTTTTGTGGTTACTGTGGCAGCAATTTGGTTCCTCTCGATTTTTTTTTTAATTGAGATCCCTCAACGAAACCTACACCGAGCTCGATATAGGTAGTAATTCGGCAAAATAAAAGGGGGTAATGAGATATTAGCGAGTGGGAACAAAATTTAAAATATACATAAATCACCAAAAAAAAAAAAAAAAAATATAAAGTTGTTACGCGTGGAAACACGAGGAAGTTATTCCCTCATAAGGTCCAAATTCCCAAATTGTCCCCGAATTAATGTCTGTAATTATTTTTTTTTACGTTTAAAGTTGTTAAAGTTAATTTTTTTTTGTTGTTACGAAGACTCCTATGAAACAAATACACGCTTGTAGGTATGAAGATTTCGGTGTTTTTCTGTGGCATCTGATTGCATGATGTTCCTTTGAGGTTCTAAATTTTACAGGGGGTGGAGTAAGGTAAGCTACAACTTCTCTCGGCGGATGACTTGATCTGGATGGACATACTTTTCAATGGGGAAGTCCTTAGGCCATGGATTTCCAGGTAGGGTGGGTATTGGCCGCGCTCAAAACACCAGCGAGCGCTTCTCAAGGTGGTAACTGTCCGTCCGCTGTCAATAGGGAACAATTTCTTTTCGGCACGATTTATGTGTTGTGATAGGCATAGTTGAAATTCTGGGGACAAGAATCCCCCCATTTCCGACGAGTTCCGCCGTGCAGAACTAGCGTGCCACGTTTCCGGAATTTCAACATTCTTCCCCCACTTTCCACTCGTCCTACCCTGTGATCCCCTTCCGGTATTCCTGCCTTTTTTTTTTGAATCCCAACTGCCTTCTAATCCTCATCCCTGCTTATTACAGTCCACCGCATTTAATCGCTTTGCCAGTTCATAGCAACTGCCGTGTGTCATCATATTAGTTCCAAAGAGTGCGAAGTATGGTGATACACCTGTGGAAGCATGAGAGGAACTTCGCAAAGCACAAGCGATGTCACTGAGGTGGAGCTCCCATTCTCGTTGGTCGTTCTTGAGATATGTGCGGATGGCAGCTAGAAGTGTTCTATTCACCCTCTCCGACGCATTGGACTGAGGCGAATAATTAGCAGTTTTGAAGTGCCGAATACCATATTTTTCCAGAAGTGTTTGGAAGTCTTTGGATACAAATTGCTTACCATTATCGGAATGTATTATTTGTGGCACTCCAAACACATTGAACACTTCGTTAACTAAAAATGTAATTACGCTGCTGGAGTTTGCGTTTTTCAAGGCTTTGAATAATACAAATTTGGACAAATGGTCAAGGACTACTAAAACGAAAGCATTACCGGACTTAGTTCTTGGATACGGACCCAAGAAATCAATATAAATTTTTTGAAAAGGACGATCGGAACAATAACTGGTATTTATAGGTGGACGAGAAATCTGACTAGAGGACTTGCATTGCTTACAGGTAACACATTGAGACACATACCTTTTTATCTGGACAGTCATGTTTGGCCAATAAAAATATTGCCGAACACGTTGCAGTGTCTTGCCTATCCCACCGTGAGCTGCCTGAGGAGGATTATGTGCGCCGGAGATTATTTCTTCGGTTAAACCAGATGGTATCCAAAGCTGCCACCTGTGTTCAACCAAGGAATCATCTCCCAATGGTGGTAATGCGCGCTTGTAGACATAATCGTCGACTATTTTTAAATCCGGCAATTCATCGGGATGGTTTCTTATTGTCTCTATCAGACTCTTATATTCTTCTGAGTTGAACTCTTCCGAATCAAGGTCGATTATGGGTGCTAAATCTTCGATTGTTAAACTTTCGACGTAGACGCGAGAAAGAGTGTCTGGTACAACATTCAGTGAGCCTTTTCGGTGCTCTATGTCGAAATTGAAGGCTTGTAGCTTTAAGCTCCACCGTGCCAATCTGCCGTTCAGGTCTTTTAGGCTCATTAGCCAACGCAAGCTAGAATGGTCGGTGATGACTGTGAAAGCCATACCTTCGACATAGGGCCTGAACTTTTGCACTGCCATAACCGCTGCCATACACTCCTTCTCCGTCACGCTATAGTTTTTCTGGCAACTGTTAAGCTTCTGCGAAAAGTACGATATCGGGAATTCTTCATCGCTGTCGTTTTTCTGGAAGAGCACCGCACCTATTCCTGACTCTGAGGCATCACACTGGATGAAGAATCGCTTCGAAAAGTCTGGGTGAGTAAGTACCGGCGCAGTTGTTAAAGCCGTTTTTAGACCTTCGAACGCTTTAAGTGCTTCTTCAGACATCTCAAATTTGTCTTTTCTCTTTTTCAGAGTGTCGGTGATGGGAGCAGTCAGGCTGGAGAAATCCTTTACAAATCTCCTGTACCACCCTGCTAGACCAAGCAGTCTGCGGACTTGTTTTGGGGTTTTTGGGACCGGAAATTCCGTAATCGCAGCAACCTTCGACGGATCTGTTTTGAGCATCCCACCACCAACTATGAACCCCAAATACTTCAATTCCTTGAAGCAAAATTTGGATTTGTTCAAGTTGATGGTGAGATTCGCTTTACGCAGACACTGAGCGACTTCGCCCAACAGGGCAACATGGGTTTGGAAGTCCGGAGCTACAATGAGCAGGTCGTCTAAATACACAAAGACTCGGTCCTTGAGCCGTGTTGGGATAACCTTGTCCATAAGACGGCACATCCTTTGAGCAGCATTGCACAGCCCAAAGGGCATGACTGTGAAATGATACAAGGGTCTCCCCGGCACCGCAAACGCAGTTTTCTCTCTACTCTGCTTATCCAGCGGTATCTGCCAAAAAGCATCTTTTAAGTCGACACTACTAATGTAGTAGGTGTCCTGTAGCCGGCTGAGAAGCCCGTCGATGTGGGGGAGAGGATATGCGTCCTTTTTCGTAAGGGCATTGAATTTTCGTGAGTCTAAGCAAAGACGATTTTTGCCTGGCTTACGAATCAGAACGACAGGTGAGCACCATGCACTTTCACTCTCCTCCACAACGCCGAGACTTATCATCCGGTCTACTTCCTCATAAAGAAGGGCTTGCACCGCTGGAGAAACAGGGTAGTGGCGCTGCTTTACTGGGGCCGCATCTCCGGTATCGATGACGTGCTCCTCGAGGTCCGTCCTTCCAAGTCCATGCTGAGTATAGCACAGAAATTTACGCTGGACTGCCTCCAATTCGGATTGCTGTTGAAAAGAAAGCTGGTGAGTATTTGAGTCACTTTCTAAGTTCGAAATTGAGATTGTGCTTATCACATTAGGTGCTAACTGAAACGCTTTCCAGAAATCGACTCCTAAATAAATCTGCTGGTCTAAATTTGGTACGAGATAAAACGTAATATTCTTTTTGGTGCCTTTATATGCAACTGGAGCTATAATCCTCCCAATGATAGAATGGTTTGCACCATCTGCCGTTCTTACACCGGATTTGTACGAGTGTACGGGTAAGTTTAATGTCTTTACAAATTCGTTGCAATTTTTCCCTATGATGCTGATGCTGGCCCCGCTGTCAAGCAAACCAAGTACCTCTCTATCAGCGATTTGTATCTTCGCGTACGGTCTTGGGTCAGCAACAGTATCTAAAATTGTTGACGCTATACTTCTCCTAATCTCTTTCCTAATCTTATACCTATTTCTTGTTTTTCTTATTCTATTTGAAACTAACCCATTACCTTTAAATATCCTATCTCTAGTTGTGTAATAATCTCTTATTCTAATATGGAGTGGCTTAATCGCTACTCTTTTCCCAACATTCCCTACATCTAAATCCTTATCTCTAGCTAGTATCTTAATTGGTTTATTTTCCAATAGTGGACAATGATTACTCTCAGAATCAGTTTGAGTTTCGCTGTTCATTTTACTTAGGGGGTCTGGGTCGAACGCGACTCCCCCTTCTGCATCGCATTCTTCGCCCGGTTTTCCGGGTTGCATCGGCCGCACCTCGGTGTAATAACACCTTCCTGTCCGCATTTGTAACAGAAGATGTTACGTACTAACGATGGACAGTCGAAGAACGTGTGCCCCTCAGCTTTGCAATTCCAGCAACTCAACGTTTTTGGAACTGCAAAGTGTACCTTCGGTCGAGCACCGGTATACTGCATTGCAGCAACGTGGTCTTGCACACCCTCTTCCTCTTCTTCGTGGTACTCAATTTCATGCACCGCATATCTACCTGATCCTGGAGGTCTTTGGTTTTTGGGTGCCTCCCCTATAGGAAATGCATTTTCCGCTTCCTTACAAGCATTCCTTAACTGATCTAGGGTGAACAATGTCATTGGGAATACTAATCTTCCTATTTTTTGATTTAAGTTTCTTTTTAATATGCGAATCAATTCTAGCTCTGGTATCTGCACCCTGAGCTGAGATTTTAACTTCGATATCGACGCGAAGTAATTGTCGCACGACTCCCAGGCACCTTGCCTACGGTCCATTAGGTCACGCATAATTTCAAAGTCTGACTTTGAATTTCTAAACTGACGCATCAGAGCTTCGCGCAGTGTCAGCCAATCCGGACGATAATTAGATCGTTGAAATTCCCAATACCACTCGTAGGCGGCACCTGAGAGCAGTAGGTGGAAATCGCGTAAAATCTCCGCCCAGGTGCAGTTATATTGCCCCTGCAGTGTCTCTAGGCGAAATATGAAGTCCTCCACGGTGAGCATGTCCGGTTTTCCTTCAAACACTAATCCCCATCTGTCTACTCTTACCGGACTACGATTCCTAGAAGTGGAATAAGATGGATGAGGATGCGGACTGTACTGCTGTCTACCGGGCGTGCTTCTGTTTTGTCTATTTTGGTGTTGTTGTTGATAACTATGGGTTGGTTGATTATTATTATTTTGACGAGGCTGAAATTGGTCGTCGGGGACAAATGCTCCTCGATCCAAGTTGGCTCTCCAATTCTGCACTGGCTGTTGTTGTGGAGGCTGACTTGGGTTTTGAACTACTGGTGGATTCGGAGCTGATGTGGGAACTGTTTCTACTTGGGGAGCTGACTGGGTCACTAAATTTATTTCCCTCATGAAATCTAGGAAACTGTTCCTCATATCAGTTCTTAGGCTTTCCGATATTTCATCCCTAAGTGTATCCTTATAGGATGAAAATGCATTAACCAATGCTAGGTTGATATAGCTCTTTAGATCGGGTGGTACTACATTGCTCCTTTCTTGTATATCGTTAATATTGTTATCTATACGTTGATTATTGTTATTTAATGTTTGTTTACTTGTATTTACAGGGTTGTGTCTAATCGTTTGGTCGATTGACTGCTGGCTGTCGTTTTGGGCTGCTAGTGAAGCTGCACCTAACTCACTAAACTCGCTGTAAGCCGGAGCTGCAACAGAATCGCTTGAGCTACTAAACCGACTCTCTGGCAGAGTGACATTCGACGCACGCGAACTCGGTCTATCACGTGATGTGGTCACCACTTGTGGCTGATGTTCTGCCAAATGGGCTGTGGCACTAGGCGCACCAGGCAACCTATAAGAGGTCTCTTGTACCGAAGGCCATCTTGTACTTACTGGAGGCGTACGAGGAATGTTCGCCATTGTGAGAGAATTACTATCCGTCAATAACCTACTCCGTGAACGGGTAAGAATTCTGTTGTTATCAAATCTATTTGTTATTTTAACTACCTCTTTGTTTGTAGGTGAACTCATATCCTGGGAACACTATTACAGCACTACACCAAAGTACATATCTGACAAAATTACGACCACTGAATACGAGAAATATTGTTGAAATGTGTATATGTGTATATAGTACGGAATGCGACCAAAAAAAAAAAAACGAAGGGTAAGTAGCAATGAAATAGATAAATATTTATACAAAAAAATGTTTTCAACTAAGGGTTTTTTTGTTGAAATATGTGTGATATACTTATATATAAAAATAAATAAATATATAATGTATATATCTGAAAAAGTGGAATTTTGTTTGAGTATAAGTATGAATATGGTATTAGGTATTTTCTAAGGTATGTATGAATTTTGTGTTTTTTTTTTTTTTTTTTTTTTTTTTGTTTTGGGGTGTGTATCGTAATATTGCGGGGGTGTTTCGGGCGTCTGTCATCGGCGGCTTATTTGTTGACGAAAGCATAATGGTCTGATCTTTCAGCAACATCCTGGATAATTGGACTGCAGACGGACGATATCACGATCCCTCAGTGTGGCGGAATACTACACATACAGGTACAAGGACAAACAACGCTACAGGTCTTCATGCTTCCGCAATTCCATTCTATCCTCCAAGGCATTTGATGGAAGACTTGAAGCAATTCAATCTGTAACACACTAAAGAATAAGAATAACAAAAGACGGACTAGTGCTACATGACTTGACTACACTACATCAGACAAGGTCACTAGTTCCATATAATTACTAAACGATACTATAAGAAAATAAGAGTTGAAATTGATAGATAGGAAATTGAAATGAACATTTAAAAGTTTAAGAGAATTAGAAGAAGACTAAGACAAAACAGGTTCCAATTGTTTCTGTTGGCACCACCAGAGATACTCGTCGCAATTCAATCTGGCAATATGGAAATTTCCAAATGAAGACTTACGAATTCTCTGGTGCTGGCAACAAGAACAATTGTGGACGAAAGACAACATTAAGGACGAAAGGACGTGCACAAACAAACGTTGGGCGCCATTTGTAATGTAGGCCAATAGGAGATTTTTGGAAGGGATAGGACGTTGGAAATTTAAAAATGACAGGATGATGGATGTGGACGGGATATGGAATAAAAAAAAATAGGAAAAGGAAATAGAAAGGGAAAGAGATAGCTGAGTGCGAGGGACGTGGCATGCTAGCGATGCTCGACTTTACTCGCCGGAAATGGGGTGGTTCTTGCCCCCACACTCAACCGAACCTACTATACAAAAAAAAACATAAATCATGCCAAAAAAAAATACTTACTACGGCGGACGGACATCCACCACACTGTAGGGCGCTGCTGATTTTGTTGCAGCGGTTGCCTTGCCCTCCCAACCTTGAAGCTCGTTGGCGGAATTTTTAAGCTTTCCCGATGATGTGGATGCTGCTGACGCCTCAGACCATCCCTGCCGAATGGGTTTTAGACATCCCTACCGCACCCCCTGAGAATTGCCTCAACAAATCATTGTGATCTTAGATCACAAAATAAAAACAAAAAGAAACAATTCATGTCCCATATATGTGGCGTGTATAAACAATTTTATTCACTAAGGCATTTAAATCGCTTTAAAATAAATAAAAAAAAACTAAACCAGAAAAAAAAAATCTTCACAAAAAAAAAGGATAATATACAAAATGAATGAAATAAGGATTTAACAAACGAAAAGATACAATAAAAACTAGGACTATGTTGACACCTCCCTTAATTGAAACTATTGGCAACCCTAATTGTATTCGGCTGCCACAAAGAAAAATAAAAAAAAAACACTAGATCTAGCACCCTATATATCCCTACCTATAAAGAGCTCTTGTTAGGTAGCATTTATATGGGCCTTTTTCGCGAAATATCGCACAATAGAACAAAAAAACAGGGTGGAGAAAACGAGACCTATTACAAAAAAAAAATTTTAACGGACGAGAAAATTAACCAATAAAATAACGCCAAAACAAAAAAAAAATTTTAATTTAACAAAAAAAAACTTAAAACTAACAAAACAAAACAAAAGAATCGTTAGGTACTATCGTACAAACAAATTACGGCAAAATTAATTTTGCTTTGTGGGGGCTAATGGCCGTTTACTATAATATTACTATATATATATACATATATATATATATATGTAGGTGCACTTGCACAGTTGGAATATGTAATTATATAATAAGGTATATATGTATTAAATTTCATTTTAAATTTTAGGTTCTTTAAATCTTTCCTATTTTTGCATATTCAATTTTGAATTTTTGTGAAGATCGAGCTATCGTTTCTTTGTAGTAATGGGTGCTCAAGGTCACCTTACTACACGTTGTCTAAGTCTTCTCTTCTCTGACGTTTCGCGGAGGCAACGAACACTTCTCGCATCGTCTTCTTTTCACTTAATCTGAGAAATCCACCGTACATTTAGACTAAATCTATGGAATTTGCCCACCTCCAATTTTTGAGTGGCGGCACCGACTTTTAATTTTGATTGTCGGTGACCGCCAAAATTTAATTTCTTAGGCTTTCTGCAGCCGCCCCGGCAATGCAGGATTGAATCTTATCCAAATAAGTATTTCCTGAACTTCTTTATTTTGCACTGCCTTTTACTTCCAAAAGGGCTTCATAGAAACACTTCACTATGTAATATACCACTGTACAACAAATTTACTAGTTTATGGCACCTAGTGCCTCTGACGGTCGTTCTCTCCGAATGATCCTCAAATTTCTTTGTTACAGTGGGTGGTTTGAAATGCTGCAATAATGCCCCCATACCAGTTAAATTTGTTTTTGCAGTGTTCCCGCTATTGAGAGTACATTGAATATCATTATTATAGTTTTCCCTTTCTTTTTTGTTCGATTGGGAACACTATGTACAAACTAAATTCATTTAGTGGGGACAACAACCATACACGGCAACAGGGAACAAATGTGTACAGGGAACATTACAGGGAACAAATTTCCAACAAACAGGTCGACAATTGACATTAGGTAGGTACACACGATGACGTTTAACACCCAAAACACATTTTATGGTTGACAGGGTAGGTCGACTGCATTTGGTTTTATTTCCGGATTTAATTTATTATTTTTCTTCGTTTCAGGTGACCATAACAGCTTGCTTTAAACTAAGATATGTTCCCCGTCACTGGAAGATAGCAGAAATTATAGTTATACCTAAACAAGGTAAACCTCTATCAGAAGTCGCCTCATACAGGCCATCTCACTTTTACCAGTACTATCAAAACTCTTTGAGAAACTTCTTCTTAAAAGGCTGGATAGAATCATTGAGCAAAGAATGCTTATTCCCACCCACCAGTTCGGGTTTAGAAATAAGCATTCGACAATAGACCAAGTACATCGTATAACTAATATAATAGAAAAATCACTAGAAGAGAAACAAGTTTGTTCTACATTATTCTTAGACGTTGCACAGGCTTTTGATAAAGTCTGACATAAGGGCTAAGAGTATAAACTTCATAGGGGTCTACCCAGACAGTACTATGAGATACTAAAATCTTATATTTCAAATGGATTCTTTAGAGTTCGCTATGGTTCAGCGTATTCTGAACTCAAAGAACTACAAACAGGAGTTCCACAGGGAAGTGTTCTAGGACCAAGCCTGTACTTACTGTATACCAGTGATATACCAAATACGACTGATACGATGATAGCTACATTCGCAGACGACACTGCTCTTCTATCGACTGATAGATGCGTGGCTAAGGCAACGGAAAAGGTGCAAAATGCAGTTAATGATATATGTGATTGGGCGCAACGATGGCGAATTAAACTTAACGAGTCAAAGTCAACCCATATCAATTTTACTAATAAAAAAAATAACGAATCTTCCCGTAGTTATTAATAACCAAATAGTTCCTTATTCAAACACAGCTAAGTACCTGGGTATGAATCTAGATGCTAAGCTCAAATGGAAGGAACATGTGAAAATATAGAAAACTTTATTGGTTGCTAGGACATAATTCGGAAAAGTCCATTGAGAATAAAATTTTATTATATCCAGATACTGAAGCCTGTTTGGACATATGGTATCCAATTATGGGGTTGTACAAAGAAAACAAATGTAAAAATAAAACAAACATTCCAAAACAAAGTCCTTCGGGGAATAGTAAATGCCCCATGGTATATTAGAAATAATGACTAGCATCGTGATTTGCAGATTGATCTTGTAACGGAAGTAATTAAAAAGTATGCAATTCGTCACAATGTGCGTCTTCAGATGCATATTAATCCATCAAGAAATAGAAGACGTCTTAAATGTACGAAACAATATTCGTAGATTAAGAAGAATTAAACCTCACGACCTTATAATCTAAAAAAAATAATGAGAACCCGTATTCAAATTGTAATACCTTCTCTAACACAACTGAACGTTGAAACTAAACTCATTTGTCGATCTTTCTTGGATTGGTCATGATCAAGGAGGTGTTTTTAGTGCGGTTAGAGTCCCACACTACTCTGGGTTTCTAACCCCATTGTGTCTTTCGAGATTTTCACCTTCAATAACAAAAAAATAAGCGAGATGCTCAACGCTATTTTAAGGATACTGGCGCGATATAGCGATTGGAGCTAGCTAAGTAGTATATTTAAATGAAATATAGTAGTTGTAGTTAGTGCAATCGTAGTACGATTTAGATATTAAGTTAGTTGTAAGTTTAGTATGTAACTCTTGGATTTGTTTTCTGGCGCGAGTGTAGCTCTGTTACGATAAATTTTTTTGTTATTCCATTTGCAAATTCCTAAGTGTAATAAGTATCGTTTGACCCTCACCACGTCGTTGGCTGGCCCGCGCACCCGCTTTGACGGGAAAATCATTAGACTCCCAAATAGACCTCTATTTAGGTGGGAAATCGAATTTTCTGCGTTTAACGTAAGGGGCGGAAAGGTACTCCCCAACGACACTTATGTTAGTTTTGTTGGTTTAGAGGGGCCAAACCATCCTTACTTTGTTCTAGTTCTTAGTATTATTTTTTTCTTTTGTTTTGGAATGTTAACTTTTTTGACTCTCCCAGTGGAGTCTACCTGATAAAAATTGGAATAAAAATAAAAAATGTTGAAATATGCTCGTTGAGCCGCGACCAGGGAGCAATCATGTGTTTGGGTATAAAATTAGAGTCGCTCACGAAAAAGTGAAGTAGGAGTGCTAAGGCAAATTTTCAGGGGTGTAATGGGGTAAGTTAAACCCCTTTCGGCGCAGACGGTGTGATCGGACGACAACTAAGGGGACCAACTAAGGGGAAATTCTAACATCGGCCACGAATTTCCAGGAGGGGTGGCAATGGCCATCGGTGAATAACAACCAGGTCCGTCCGCTTCAATGGTGAAGGTAAAGTAAGTACCTATTTGTCCGGCATGTTTTATGTGTTGTAGTTGGTTAGGTCGAGCGGTGAAGAGCAAGAACCACACCATTCCGGCGAGCTAAGCCGTGCTCAGCAAGCATGCCAAGCTCTTCGCTCTCGATACGCCTGTCCCTTTCGATTTCCGCTCCCATCCATGGTTCCTATCCACTTCCTGTTCCGAGTCCCTTTTCAATTCCAAACTCCTTCGATATCCTTTTACTAACCACATTACAAATGGCGCACAACGTATTTGCACGTCTTATGTCCTTTATGTAGTCTTTAGTCCACAGTTGATTCAGTTGCCAGCATCAGCGCACTCGTAAGTCTTCTAATGTGAAGATCCGAGAACATACCTAATTGAATCGCGACGAATAACGTTGATGCTGACAACCGAACCAATTGGAACCTGTTAGTCTGTGTCATATCCTATTCCTGCAGTTAATTGTGCATTTTACTTTCCTATTTAAATTTTCAATTCCTATTAGTCCTGTCATAAAGGGTGATTTTTTAAGAGGTTTAGAACTTTTTTTAAAAAAAAAACACAAAAAATTCGAAAAAATGAATGAAATATTTATTTGAATCGATAGTTTGAACCTTGCAATTTAATGTTTAAAGATAATTTCATGCAAATGTTGACCGCGGCTGCGTCTCAGGTAGCCCATCCGCTGAGTCCAATTTTGGCATACTCTTTCACACATATCGGCCGGTATCTCACGAATGAATGCATGGATGTTGGCTTCCAGTGCGTCAATCGAAGCGGGCTTGTCCCTATACACATTAGCCTTGGCATACCCCCACAAAAAATAATCTAATGGTGTCAAATCGCACGATCTAGGCGGCCAATTGACCGGCCCGAAACGTGAAATTAACTGTTCACCAAACTCGCCTCGCAATTGCGCCATTGTTTCGCGTGCTGTGTGGCATGTGGCACCGTCTTGTTGAAACCACATATCATGCAAGTCAAGAACTTCCATTTCGGGCAAAAAAAAGTGTGTTATCATCGCTCGGTAGCGTTCACCATTGACAGTAACGCTGCGATTCGCATCATCTTTGAAGAAATATGGCCCAATAATGCCGCCGGCCCATAAACCGCACCAAACAGTGACTTTTTCGGGATGCATTGGTAGCTGTTGCAATGCTTCTGGCTGATCTTCACTCCAAATGCGGCAATTTTGCTTATTTACGTACCCATTCAACCAAAAATGAGCCTCATCGCTGAACACAATTTTTCGATAAAAAAGCGGATCCTCGGCCAGCTTTCCAAGAGCCCATTCACCAAAAATTCGGCGTTGTGGTAGGTCGGCTGGCTTTAGTTCTTGCACCAGCTGTATCTTAAAAGGCTTTACGCCCAAATCCTTCCGCAAAATTTTCCACGTAGCGCTGTAACAAAGGCCTAACTGCTGGGAACGGCGCCGAATCGACATTTCGCGGTCTTCTGTCACACTAGCTGATACGGCCGCAATATTTTCTTCACTACGCACAGTACGTAAACGTGTTGGTGGTTTAATGTCCAACAAAGTAAATTTGGTGCGAAATTTGGTCACAATCTTCCGAATAGACTGCTCAGAAGGTCGAGAATGCCGATCATAAAATGGAAGCAGCGCGCGATGAACATTTCGAACCGAGCACGAATTTTGATAGTAAAATTCAATAATTTGCAAGCGTTGTTCATTTGTAAGACGATCCATGGTTAAATTGCAAACCAAACTGAAGCTGTTTGACAGTGACACAAGGTACTAAACACACGTCAGCTGTCAAAACCAGTGTTGCCAAAACCAAACCAGCTAAAAAATCACCCTTTATATATATACAGTAATTACGAGTATGGTGGCCTTGTCATGATTTTATCGTAGCTTTCTTTAGTGTGTTGAACGGAACGTTTCACGTCTGCCAGAAAAGCTACAGGGTTGTCTAGTATTGCTGAAACCGGAAGGGATACAAAATATAAGTCTGTGTTCATTGTAAGTAGTGGCGTTGGTATATCACGTTTATTGAAGTGTGAGATATTTGTATATTACATATACGAATATATCTTATAGGATTAGTTAAAGCTATTTATATACGTTTTGGGATTTTTGGTCACTATTTTGTTATATATTTTTTTGGTTTTGGTTTTGTTACATCTGATATATATACATAATTAATTTATTTCGTTTATTTACCTTCGTTTTTTTTTTTGGTTTAGGTGTTAGTTCCTTTTAGTCCTCGTTCATAGTGTAGGTTCATCGTTTACAATATATCGGTTTAAGTCGTCGCCCCATAGTTTTTGGCGCTCCTTTTGGTAGATCGTCGGGAGGATGAAATCCCAGGAAAAAGATACGATAAACAGACGTATAAGAAGAGAAACAATTGTAGATAGCAACCGAGTCTCACAGTTCACGCGTAGCACAAGAGTTGAACGATATGTCGGTTGAACGCACTCCCCCAGCCAAATACACGCCCGATAGCGGCCCGCCTCCTGCTTCTTCTCTCCCAATACTTCGACCAGGGCCCAGTAATTACCCGCCTCCATCATTACCGCTGACTCAAACGCACTGTCCCCCTCCAGTAGGTCCCCAAAAACCCGATCTACCTCCACCACAGGTGCAACTTCCATCCAGTACAGGTGCGATCAGTCGCAATACCAGTTCCTCAGAATCTATAACCGCTCAATCGTATAGCAGCACGAGTGAGCAGGGTGCCGCCGCGTTAAACTACACCGATTCTAGTTTCAGGACCCTCAAAGCCGCGGAGAGACATCGAGAGCTCTCGAATGTGACGGGGGCAATCCCCGATCAGGCCGACCATGGTACCGTGAATATCTCAGCAGATCTGAAGGCTTGCATCAACATGGCCGTGGAAAGCGCTTTTTCCTCATATCAAAACTCCTTGAGGGAGGATATTTCACAAAGCCTGAGGGAAGAGATGAGGATTAATTTTCTAAATTTTATGCGGGATATAAATTTTGTTACCCGTCCGAATCCGCCAGCCGAAGCGCCAGTGCCAGGTCCTTCAGCCCAGGCAACCGGGATCCCTTGGCCAACGACCAAACAGCCGACGGTATCCACTTCGCAACCTCAGCCGGATTCAGCCTCGAGGCCTTTCAGCAAGATCGCGGTTCCGCTAGCAATCCCACCCGTAAATGCTGACACGATCCCCCGGTCCAATCCACCCCCAAATCATTCCACTAGCCGAAATTACGGCTCCAGAAGGTCCGGACATGGTCGGGTGTATCTCCACCGGAGATATCTCCACCACCGTACCACCCAGAACAGGCACCGCCCCCACAGATGCAGCCTCCTCCAGCGTTCTTTCTTCCTCAAACAAGACCCCCAGATTCATACTCCCAATCAGGCCCTAGAGGCCCGATCAGAATCAATAAATGGTGACTCAATTTTGAGGGTAAACCCGAAACGCTCACCGTCGAAGATTTCGTGTTCCGTCTCGAAACGTTGCAGAGTCAGTACGACTGCACTTGGGCTGAAATCTTTAGAGATTTTCATCTGCTTCTTTCGGGTACCGCTTACGAGTGGTACTGGCAATTCCAGCGTACGAACTATCGTCCCGATTGGTTGGTATTGCGCGAAGCCATAATGCGACAATTACGTAATTTGAAGGTCGACTTCGAAATTATGTGCGACATCATGGATCGACGCCAAGGTACCTGGGAGTCTAGCGACGATTTCTTTAACGCTATCTCGAGATTATGATCTCAGCTCCGCTTGCCGATCACGGAAGGTGAACTGGTGACCATAATAAAAGGGAATCTCAACGAAAAGGTAGGCTGATATTCACACTGGACCAGTTAAGGTTTGCGTGCAAAGACTCAGAGACTGCGTTCCCAAGCTGAGATGGTCCCAGAGCTCACCGACCTCTCGCTCGATACGCGGCGAATGAATTGAACTACCGCGACGAAGTACCTTATGATCCCGAGGAACAGATTTCAGCGCTATATTACGGTAGTGCACCCCCAAATGCTCCGCTTAGATACGCCAGTGGGCGAATGATGTGCTGGAATTGTAGGGTCGAATGTCATTCGTTCGTAGATTGTCCGTCAACGATACGTAACATCTTCTGTTACAAGTGTGGCCAGGAAGGTGTTATTACACCGCGGTGTGTACGTTGTAATCGGGGAAACCGAACGCAGAGCGCGATGTCAACGGAGCAATCGCGTTCGACACAAACCCAAAACAAGGAAAGCCAGACTGAGGAGAAGCGCAGTGCTCCTGGAAGCTCCGAAATTAAGACAAATAGGGTAGAGATTAACCGTTACACATTACGATTAAGAATTATAATAAAGCTAGGGATACAATTTTCAAGGGAGGACATTTAGGCTCCTCCAAGAGAATACTTAGAACACGGGAAAGATACAGGCCCAGGAAAGAGACCAGGAAGTTTTTAGCGGCCAGCGTAATAGACACTGCCGTAGATCCTATGCCATATGCCCCCAAGTAAAAATAGCCGGAAAGTCGATGTTAGGTCTTTTGGACAGCGGCGCAAGCATTAACATTCTCGGGAAAGATTACTTAGAAGTCGTAAAAACCTTAAGGATACCATCGACACCCTGCTACGCAAACGTGAAAACAGCTGACGGGGCAACCCAGCCCATAGTAGGGAAAGTACAGGCTCCAGTTGAGTACCGAAACCTAAAGCACATCATCAGCTTCTACCTAGTTCCGAGTCTCAACCAAGAACTATACCTCGGCGTCGAGTTTTGGAAAGCGTTCCCAATCGCTCCGCACCTCATAAGTGCTATCTCGACTTCCTCCGACTTGGCCGACCCCAATATGCACCAATTGACATTTGAGCAACAATCTGAGTTGGAAGCGGTCAAGCGTAAATTTCTCTGCTACACGCAGCACGGTTTGGGAAGGACGCACCTGGAAGAGCACGTCATCGATACTGTGGATGTGGCCCCTATAAAACAGCGCCACTACCCCGTTTCTCCAGCGATACAAGCCCTTTTATACGAGGAGTTGGACCGAATGATCAGTCTCGGCGTTGTGGAAGAGAGTGAGAGTCCGTGGAATTCACCGGGAAAAATCGCTTCTGTCTCGACTTCCGCGGGGTGAATGCCGTGACTAAAAAGGGCGCCTACCCTCTCAACCACATCGATGGGATTGTCAGTCGGTTACCCGATAAGTACTGGATGGCCAGTGTGGACTTAAAAGATGCTTTTTGGCAAATACCGCTGGAGAAGCGGAGTAGAGAAAAGACGGCATTTACAGTTCCAGGGAGACCCCTGATGCTGTTCACGGTCATGCCCTTTGGGCTGTGTAACGCGGCCAAGAGGTTATGCCAACTAATGGACAAGGTAATTCCTGCACGTTTGAGAGATCGCGGCTTCGTGTACTTAGATGATTTGCTCATCATAGGTCCGGACTTCCCGACCCTTATCAACCTGTTTAACGAGGTCGCTCAGTGACTGCGCGCTGCGAACCTCACCATCAACTTGAGCAAATCCAACTTCTGCTTCAAGGAATTGAAGTATCTGGGGTTCATAGTTGGTGGTGGGAAGCTCAAAACCGATCCGGCAAAGGTCGAGGCTATCGTGAATTTTCCGATTCCCAAAAATCCGAAACAGGTACGAAGGTACTGGGTCTAGCAGGGTGGTATCGGAGGTTCATCCGGGATTTTTCCAGCTTGACCGCCACCATCACAGACACGCTTAAAAAGAAGAAGGACAAGTTCCAAATGACGGAGGAGGCTTTAGAAGCGTTCGAGAAGATGAAGTATGCCTTCACTACGGCTCTGGTACTTACGCACCGGATTCCGCTCGGCGCTTCTATATTCAATGCGACGCCTCAGACTCTGGAATCGGAGCCGTACTGTTCCAAAATAACTACGAGGGTGAGAAATCGCCTATTTCCTATTTCTCACAAAAGCTAAATCAATAGCGTTACGGAAAAAGAGTGTCTTTCTGCAGTCAAAGCAGTTCACAAATTCAGGCCCTATTTTGAAGAGATGGATTTTACCATCATCACGGACCACTCCAGTTTACGCTGGTTGATGGATCTGAGAGACCTGAGAGGCAGACTGGCCAGATGGAGTCTTAAGCTCCAAGCCTTCACCTTCAACATAGAGCATAGAAAAGGCACGCTGAACGTGGTGCCTTACACCCTTTCCCGAATACACGCAGATGGCCTAAAGATAGAGAAAGTGGCACCCCTAGTGGACTTAAACTCCGAGGAAATCGGCTTGGAAGAATACCAGAGTTTAATTGCTACCGTCGTCGAGCACCGAAACGAGTTGCCCGACCTGAAAATAGAAGACAACTTCGTCTACAAACGGACGTTAACGCCCGAAGAAGCGGAGCCCTTGGTCGAACACACTTGGCGACTTTGGATCCCCTCCGGGTTGACCGATGCCATAATCGCCCGAGCTCATGAGCCTCCGCAGGCACCGCACGGAGGTGTGGCGAAAACACTGCAAACATGACGGTTCAAATAAGAAACTTTATTGCTAAATGTCAAACGTGCAAACAGTGTAAGTCATCCAATCAAGTCACCCGTCATCCAATAAGTAATAGTTTTTGTACCGATCGACCCTTCCAAAAAATGTATGTTGAATTCTTAGGACCATATCAGAGGTCAAAAGCCGGAAACGCGTACGTCTTTGTTGTGTTAGACCACTTGTCGAAATATGTGTTGCTGAAACCCCTTAGAAACGCCAACACCTTAAGCGTGATCAAATTCCTGCAGAACGACGTTTTCGACATGTTTGGGGTACAACAAATCCTGCACTCCGACAACGGCAGACAGTTCATGGCCAAAGAGTTCCAAAGCTTCTTAGCAAAATATGGAGTTCGTCATTTTCGGACGGCTAATTATGCACCGCAATCCAACGCGTCGGAGAGGGTAAACCGAACGCTGTTAGCCGTGATACGTTCCTATCTGAAGGAAGATCAACGTGATCGGGACTTGCACCTCAGCAACATCGCATGTGCCTAGAGGAGCTCGGTTCATACTTCGATCGGTGTGTCACCGTATTTCGCGCTTTTTGGTACTAATATGTTGACGCACGGGTCCGGGTATGAGCTGGCGCAGAAGCTAAATGCTGTAGAGGACGTGCGAGATGTTAACACTCTCCCGGCACCACCGGTTGGAATGTGTGCGCAACCAAATAAAAGCGAATGTCCTAAGAGCCAACGAACGAAGCGCGAAAACATATAATGTGCGAACCAGAAAAATACGCTTCGTACCGGGACAAGAAGTTTACCGACGAAACTTTATTCTTAGCGACGCGTCTAAAAATCTCGCGGCAAAATTATGTCCTAAGTATATTAAGTGTCGAATAGTAAGAGAGATCGGTAAAAATACGTTTGAAATAGAAAATCTCGCGGGAAAGAAAGCAGGCGTTTTCCACGCCAAAGACTTAAAGCAATAGAAGCACGAGACAAGGGTCTGGTACGTTCTCCCTGTTGGACAAAGGTTGTTGTGAGCCAGGGTCGAGCCACAGGGGCAGCTTCGGTACAGGTGAGGAGGGAGCGGCA
This sequence comes from Cheilosia variabilis, assembly GCA_951230905.1. Lineage (NCBI taxonomy): Eukaryota > Metazoa > Arthropoda > Insecta > Diptera > Syrphidae > Cheilosia > Cheilosia variabilis. The sequence continues at coordinate 95,541,156 of OX579676.1, read as the reverse complement.
TGCTAGTGGTTAGTGGTTAGGCTAGTGGAAGAAAGCTACTCGACTTTGACCACGGACTGACAAACGGATAATTAAACTGAAAGATAGTGTAGAAAAGAAAAATGTCCAAGGACCTATGCCAATACCCGGAAGAAAGAACGGAAGAGACACCGCGAAACTAACCTATCTATTCTAATCTATTTCTAAGCTAATCTAAATGGAATAAAATAAACCCTAAACTATACTTACTGTAACTTAAATTTCACCTATCTACTTTTACCCTAAACGCAACTTGTCCTTCCATAGTCTCTTTAAGATAGAGGTTCGCCATGACTCATATTTAAAATGTATCTAAACCACTCGAAAATATTTGGAAAAAATGGGACAAATAGTGCCACTTTTACTTAAAAGAAAAAAAAAAAAATTCAATGGAAATCTTAACTCTAGTAAAGGAAAATAATAAAAAAAAAAAACAAATCAAGAAAAGAAGAAAAATAAAATAAAAGTAAAGATAAAAGAAGATTGAATCTTAAGGATACAATAGCAAAAAATGAGGTAAAAAAAAATTCTCTGCTCTTAATACTATTAAACTTACAATTTAAAATTCAAAAAAATTCGAAAACAATATAAAAGCTAAAATTACTCACGGTTTCACGTCCTCCGTTGTTCTGGCGCCAGCACAAGATGTTTCGATCTCTTTTTTTTTCTTATAATTTGTTGGCTTAAAACTACCTATTTTCTAGTATATCTACTATTCGCGCACAAAACTAAAATACTAAAAGCAGGTAAGAAAGAAAAAAAAAAGCTCCGTTAAAAGATAAAAAGGAAACTAATAAAACTACGTTAAAAAAATTCAATAAAACTGCGTTACAAAAAAAACACAATTCAATAAAAAAAAATCTCACTGTTTAATTAACCATTAATTCTGCTCGTGTTGATGATGATTTAGGTGGGGTGGCGGAGCACCCTGGCTGATTATTCAGACGGGTGAGACAATAGCGTAACGCTATTACCGGTGAAGATTATTCCCTTTGCTGGGTCAATAAAACTCGGGCTTGTTAAGTGCCTTTGTTCCGCGACTGTGGGCTTTGAACCCGCTAGCGTTCTTGTATGGACACCGTTGGCTGGATATATGTTGACGTGTCTCAGTCCAACGGCAGAAATCTCGCTTTACGGCCCCACAGGTATTTTGAGGACACGGGTTAGGTAAGGCTTAACAGAAGCCGGAGTCACCTTTTCGCTGATGACTAGCCTATACATACCCAAATGGGGAGATGTTAGAATAACCACAAAATGTCTAATAGTTTGCCTACCTTTACAACGCCAATTAGGGTTCTCCGGTGATTTAAGAAATATTATTTCAATTCCTACTATACTGTCACCTGCACCATAAAGAAATTATAATTTTAATTTTGCTAAAAAAATCTTTTTGCGCTAACTCACCCCGGAATTCAAAAATGATAAGTATTTTTCTCGTCACTGTATGACGCAAAGAAACGATCTTCCAGCTGATTGTCTGAGGGCATCGACCGATTGCTGTCAACCAAATATAATTGTGGAGGCCTGTCGGCAAACCAATTTTGCATTTGCGGTGCACTTGTTTTACCCCTCCTTTGTTTTCGGGTTGGGTTCGATATCCCGCTTTTTATAATACCGATTCTTAAAATCCCGTTATTAAAATCCCGCTTTTTATAATCTCGCTTTTTATAATCCCGCTTTTTTAAAATCCCGCTTTTTAAAATCCCGCCTCTTATAATCCCGTTTGTTATTATCCCGCTTTTAGAATCAAAAGTAGTTGTTTTATTTTAAAAAATCGCGCGATTTTTTAAAATAAAACAACTACTTTTGATTCTAAAATTTTGATGAGAAAATTTAAATAAATCAAGCAATGAGTGTTTTTTTGAAATGCAGTTATTGTTACAGCAGTAAATTTAAATTTTTATGTGCATTATATACTATTTTCGCAATGCGTAAAAACAATGTAGAATATGTAAACAAAAACAAATGTGTGCTTACAGTAAAAACTAAAAACATTCGAATGCATTTTCTTTTTGGTCTAGTATTTTTAATATTTTTAAATATATAATAAAAATATAATAAAAAAGCGCATATAACCAACATCTATTTTTTTGATAACAATGCTTTGTAAAAAAACGGGATTGGCGGGATCTGGCGGGATTTTAAAAAGCGGGATTATAATAGATCGGGATTTTGAACAAGCGGGATTTTAGAAGACGGGATTTTAAAAAAGCAGTATTTTAGCAGACGGGATTTTAAAACTTTTTTTTCGGGATTTTTGAAAAGCGGGATTTCAAAAAGCGGGATTCCGATACGCTCCCACTTATTATTCATTCATTTTTTTTTTTTTTAAAGAAAACCTGCACCATCACGTCACTAGCACATTATCCGGCTCGAAGGACCAAAATGTATCGTAGCTCAGGGAAATTATAGATCAAAAATACAAACCGTCACACGCTCTGATTTAGAACTATCACCGTGAAAACAATTAATGAAACAACGCAATTTTGAGTGGAAAAATATTATTAAAAAACCACTTTTATTTTGTAACCTGCTCCTGCTCACCCAACCTGCCTGGTTGGTTCCTGCTCAAAGACTGAATTTCGTCATACAATACTAAGAACCTTCTCGGTCTTTCGTTAAGTTTATATCTTCGCTTTATACATCGACAGCAGAGTTGCAATACTCCTGCAGTTCGATACAGTTACTTTATGTATGTATGTTATTAGGAGATAGGTGAACAAGACTTATACGACTTGACGATTAGGAATAAAGAGACCCCTCGCTCTCATTCCAAGAGAACCGAATTTTGAGGAAACTAAGGGGAAATAAAAAAAACAAAAGACCAATAGGAATTCATAGGAAATAGAAAGACGGGGTCTGTGGAGACTTGAGAAAACAAAGGGAGCGTATCGGAATCCCGCTTTTTGAAATCCCGCTTTTCAAAAATCCCGAAAAAAAAGTTTTAAAATCCCGTCTGCTAAAATACTGCTTTTTTAAAATCCCGTCTTCTAAAATCCCGCTTGTTCAAAATCCCGATCTATTATAATCCCGCTTTTTAAAATCCCGCCAGATCCCGCCAATCCCGTTTTTTTACAAAGCATTGTTATCAAAAAAATAGATGTTGGTTATATGCGCTTTTTTATTATATTATTATTATATATTTAAAAATATTAAAAATACTAGACCAAAAAGAAAATGCATTCGAATGTTTTTAGTTTTTACTGTAAGCACACATTTGTTTTTGTTTACATATTCTACATTGTTTTTACGCATTGCGAAAATAGTATATAATGCACATAAAAATTTAAATTTACTGCTGTAACAATAACTGCATTTCAAAAAAACACTCATTGCTTGATTTATTTAAATTTTCTCATCAAAATTTTAGAATCAAAAGTAGTTGTTTTATTTTAAAAAATCGCGCGATTTTTTAAAATAAAAAATCGCGCGATTTTTTAAAATAAAACAACTACTTTTGATTCTAAAAGCGGGATAATAACAAACGGGATTATAAGAGGCGGGATTTTAAAAAGCGGGATTTTAAAAAAGCGGGATTATAAAAAGCGAGATTATAAAAAGCGGGATTTTAATAACGGGATTTTAAGAATCGGTATTATAAAAAGCGGGATATCGAACCCAACCCATAATAAGTGCATTGTGAGTGAGCAGGGTTTCGTTTATTACGAACATAAATTGTGATGGTGAGACGTGCTACAATGAAAATTACGCAGTCGCAAAATAAAGCAAAATGTGCGCAGGAATCATGTAAAGACATGATACGTGAAGGAATTGCATATCGCCAGCAGGTACTGCAAAAAGGGCACTGTATACTGTATTCAGATTCATTTTGTACCTAGCAGCATGTAAGTAAGCGAATAGGTATTGTTTCGTTGTTTTTCCCTTTGCAAAGCAGGAGCAGGTAAGAGAGTTTACATTCGCGCCCAACCGCGAAATGTACACACTCACTTGCCACGAGCAGCGAGCGAGAATCGAAAGTCGAGACTCGAGAATCTATACACAAAATATTCTGCCGCGCACTCGCAGCGGCTACGAGAAGGTTTCGTTAATTCGAAAAAACAAAGCTGGTTGTGCTTTACAGCGCGAGGAAATTCAAAACGAAACAAAAACTAAACAATTTATATTTAAAAGAAATAATACTTGAATAAACATTTCTTAGGTAAGCCAACAATACAGTCCACATTTATAGCAGGACAAGCGAAACTTTCTACATGGAAAAGATTCGGGTGTTTGAGAGGCAATGTCTCAGGACAGGGCATAAGATAAGATTTAATTAGATTTAATCGTTTTTGTCTAGAATATAAGTTTAAATAAAGAATTAATAAAAATGAATTGAAAAAAAAAAAAAAAAGCGAAACTTCTATTATCGAAACAATTCCTGAGCGAATGGTGGTGGTTGCAGTAATTTGTTTAGCAACGGAGTTTTCAGTGGAAGGAGGGGCTTGATCACAAATGTGTCAGTCGCCATTGATTTTACAGAGCGAAAAATATGTCAAGACTAATAATGTGAATGGGAAGAAGAGCAGGTGGAACTCAGAGCACTTGTGTGCGAGTTACCAAAATAAAGAGAAGGAGTGAAGGAGGAACTTGAGTGCAAATGCACCAGTTGCCGTATATCAGGTTAATTTTTTTGATTTTATAAAAGAAAAAAAAAAGGAGACATAGCAGGAACAGGAAAAACCTTAAAGCACGACGGTGCTAGTTTTTAAGAGAAGGAATGCTTGCAAGCAGCAGGAACAAATATTTCAGAATTTGCTCAAATTGACTTGAGTTCTGATTGTTGTGAGTGAGATTAGAATTAAAGAGCAGGAATATAAAACAACAACAGCTACAAAAGCAGCAACAAATTGCCACTCCATTTATTTTTATTTATTATATTATATTTATTTCGTACTGACCATATTTTCTTTATCGGTTTACTATATTTACAATATGCATTTTACTATCGCATACTGGGAAATTTCACATTGAAGTACCTACTGCGAACTATTATTTATTTATTTATTTCTTTTTTGCAGGATAAAGCGAAAAAGCATTATTGAAATATGATTTCTAATGCAATACACTTTTCTTTATACGTTTTTAGGAAAAGAAAGGCAAGCAGGCATTTTTATTGATAATAAAAATAAAACGAGAAGGTTAAGAGATGGAAAAAGAGCAGGTACGCAACGATAATTATACGTTGGATGCCGGAATATTTTCGGTGAGCAGGATGCTGGCCTTCGTGAAGTCTCCAGCCTTTGGGACTTGCACGATGGCAGCAGAGCAGGTCAGGCTTGAAGCCTTGCAGGATGCTTGGGTGCAGGTGAAGGTGTCCGAGAGCAGGATTTATTGATCAACGTTGAGATGCAGCGCAGGATTGCTGAAGCGGAGGCAAAATATTTTGGCGCCTATGCAGCATTAAAGGAGAATGTAGCCGAAAAAGCTCCAACAGCAAGTGTAGCAGGCAGAGCAGGAAGGTTGAGCAGCCGTCGTCCCTACAGCAGGCACGGTCAACTCTGAGCAGGTGTGAGAATGTGCGAGCAGGTGGCAGTAATGCCCGGAGAGAGGAAGTAGCAGGGAACAAGAAACCATTACCTTGCCACTCGTGCAAATCGTTGGGCCATCCAATGTGGCGTTGTCCAGAGTTTGTGGTGATGAGTTTGCGGGCCAGGCAGGACTACGTGAAGGAGAAGGCACTCTGCTCGAATTGCCTCAAGTCTGGACATGCTCCGAAGGAGTGCTTCCAAGGACCGTGCGTACGGTGCCCCGGTAAGCAAATGCACAACAGTGTACTCTGTCCTATGAGAGATTTTCGGAAGGGTGAAGCAACGGTCTTCAATGCGCAGGAAAAGGGAAGGAAGAAAAGGATCAAGCAGGAAGGCGAAAACCAATAGAAGAGAGATTGACTAGTTGTCCCTTCCGAGAAACGCCCTCGGTTGGACAAAAGCAGGACAAGAGTAGCAAGTACAGCAGGGGTGAATGAATCGGAGAGTGAGTCGGAGGGTAAAATGTCCTGGGGAGATTTTAAGAGGGGAAGGCGTTTGTCTACTCAAAATCAAAATAAAGCTACAAGTAACGTTGATTTAACGTCTCTTAATTATAATGAGCAGGAGCAGCAGCAAGAAAAATGTTCTTTGATGCCTACGGCACAGGTAAGAATCGAGATGGATAGCAGGAAGTATGGGCTAATAAGGGCACTTTTAGACACAGGGGCAAAACAGCTTGCTCAGAGACTAGGATTGCCAAAGGTGCAAATAGCAAAGAGAGTAATTGGTGTGGAAGGCGAGCCTTTCAACATCAAATGTAAAACCACACTTCTTGTAGGTCCATGGTTTGATTCGCAGGTTTCAGTAGAGCAGGATTTCTGGGTACTGCCCAAAGAAAGTAAATGGCAGCCAATTGTGCCTTCACACAATTTGGTACCGCCACGGATGGACATTTCTACAGGGTTGGCACTTGCTGATCCAGATTATTGGAAAGCAGGTCCTGTAGATTTATTGCTAGGGTGCAAGTTTACAGCAGAAACATTTATTTCTGTTTTAGGGCATCAGCCAGGTGGTGTTCTAGAGATGGCAGGATCATACTCGGAGAGTATGAAAGCGAGAAGGATGGCAGCGGCATTGAGCTTGAGCAGGTGTCACATGTCGTGTACATGGACAACAATCAACTTCATGAATCGCTTAAGCGTTTATGGCAGCTGGATGACATTGAAATGTCATCAAGCAGGTCAAAAGAGCAGGAGCAGGTGGAACAGAATTTCATCAATACGTTTTCACGTGATGATTCTGACAGGTTTGTTGTGACGATTCCTTTGAAGGAATCAGAGAAGGAGCTTGGAAGCTCAGAGCTTACAGCAAGACGTAGGTTGTTTGCTTTAGAGAGAAGGTTAGCAGGTGATTCTGAGTTGAAACCGAAGTATGTAGAGTTCATGAGAGAGTATGAAAGAGCAGGGCACATGACACCAGTAACTGGTACAGTGCATGGCAGACCTATATACCACATACCACATCATTGCGTCACTAAAAAGTTTAGAGTCGTATTTGATGCGAGCTGCAGGACAAATAAGGGCATTTCATTAAATGAAGTGCAAATGCTAGGTGAAAAGCTACGAGAAGGATCTGCACGAAATTTTAATGCGATTCCGCAGGCGCCGAATTGCCATTTGTGCGGATATTAAAATGATGTTCAGAATGGTGAAGGTTGTGAAGGAGCAATGGGATTTGCAGCGTATATTCTGGAGAGAAAACACGCATGATAATTTGAGAGAATATTGGCTGACGGTAGTCACCTATGGGATGACCTCATCAGCTTATAACGCTGTAAGAGCGTTAATACAATGTGCAAGAGAAGCAGAGCAGGAGTTTCCAAAAGCTGCTAAGGCAATTATGGAAGACTTTTATATGGATTACTGTACCACGGGTGCTGATTCCGAAGAGAAGGCGATCGAATTATCGAAAGATGTCGATCATGTTTTAAAATGTGCAGATTTTGAGCTTAGAAAATGAAAGTCTAATTCCAAGGCTCTAGTGAAGGATATGAGCTATGAAGAGCAGGAGTCAATCTTGTTTCAAGATGACGAGAAGGCATCGATGTTAGGCCTTAAGTGGCTGCTTGAGAAGAACCAATTCACATTTGTAGTGAAAACACCAGTGACTGAGCAGGCAATGAGAAAGAGAAACGTAGTGAGCTGTGTTGCGCAACTTTATGATCCTAATGGGTTTGTGGCGATCCAACATTAAACGCTCTCAGCGAACACAGCCACAACAACACAAGCTCTCCTTTTTGTCAACCATCGCTTTCCAGCTGTCACATTGGCCTTTTTCCGGTCTCTTACTTATTGGCAGCGACGGCGAACAGACGTTTTCACACACGTGTTGTAGAATTAGTTGCAATAAATAGTTAATACCTCAATCTTTGTTGAACCCATTCTTTTTTATTTACATTTTACATTGGTGACCCCGCTAAAGAACTCGTTGCATTCTTTTTTTGTAAAAAAAATAAAAAAAACACTCGCCGCCGCCGTCACCAACACACGCTGCTGCTTAAATCGCGATTATTTTTTTCTAACCCCCACGCCAGTTCTATTGGATTGAACGTAGGTCTGACTTTCCCACAATCATGGATACACCCGACAAGCAATCAGAAGAGACTACAAGGACAGAGTCAGACACAACGCCGTCGTCGGACTTCAACTCCACCACTTCGCAGCCACACATCTCAGGGCTCTCTATCGTAGCGCGATTACCACAATTTTGGCGCGACCGCCCGTCACTGTGGTTTGCTCAAGTGGAAGCTATCCTCGCCCCATCCAGACCTTCTGATGACATGAAATACCAATATGTCATCGCGAATTTGGATCGGCGAGATCTGGAGCAAGTTTCGGACATTCTTCTATCACCCCCGACGACGGACAAATATAGCGCTGTGAAATCCAGGCTCATCCAAGTGTACGAAGAAAGCCAAGAACGACGACTTCAGCGCCTCGTCGAAGGTCTCGACCTAGGCGACGCACAGCCATCCCAATTACTTCGTCGCATTCGAGATCTTTCAGGCTCCTCAGGCACGCCAGATGCAGTGCTTCAAGTGTTGTGGTTATCAAAATTGCCATCCCACGTGAGAGCGGTGCTTTCTGCCGTCACGGGCGATCTAAACGATCTCGCTCAGATTGCCGACAAAGTAATCGGTCACTGTCACCCATCGGCCATGGTATCGGCAATGCACCAACTACCTTCAAGGTCAAACCCTACAACGACTGTTAACAACGATGTACTGCGTGATATCCAACAAAGATTAGCCGCGCTTGAAGGAGGAGGAAGATCCCGCAAGCAGTACAGAAGAGGAAGTGCAAATAATCGCTCACGTCCACCAAGCAGAGACCCGTCGAGAAACAACGGCAAGTGTTGGTTCCATCAACGCTACGGCTCTCGGGCACGTAAGTGCTCGCAACCTTGTACATTCACGCAGAGACACGGCAATCAGCAACATTAGTGGAGGCGTCTGCAGTTGTTGGTAAGTCTTGTCGCCTCTTTATTATGGACAAAGTTACTGGCCATCCTGTTTTAATTGACAGCGGCGCTGCTATTTCGGTGTTGGCTGTCAAATCCACAAGCAAACTACAAAAACAACCATATGCACTGTACGCAGTCAACCGTACAAAAATCAGCACGTATGGGTCAGCGACAATTGAGTTAGATTTGGGTCTACAACGCTCATTTAGATGGACGTTCATTCGTGCAGCTGTGCCACAGTCCATTCTAGGAGCGGACTTCCTTCAACATTTTCGCCTACTCTTAGACATACATGGACGCCGTCTCATCGATCAGATAACAAACATCTGCACACCAGCAGCACTCATCTCAGCGGACTACACGGTTGTGGATTCCATTGACCACACTAATAAATACGCAGAACTCCTCAAGCAGTACAGAAGCATAACACTTCCATTTTCGTCTCAACGACAACCTACACACAACGTTCGCCACCATCTTGAGACCACGGGACCGCCACTTGCCTGCCGCGCGAGGCCTATCCCACCAAAATTCTACGCACTCGCCAAAACAGAATTTCAGCGCATGCTGGATGTGGGAATCTGTCGCCCATCACGTAGTCCGTGGGCCAGCCCGCTACACATCGTGGAGAAGAAGAACGGAGAAATTCGACCGTGCGGAGACTATCGTCGCCTCAATTCCATCACACTTCCGGACCGATACCCGCTGCCACGCCTGACGGACTTCCAAAATATCATGCAGGGCAAGACAATATTCAGCAGGATAGACCTCGCCCGTGCATACCACCAAATTCCGATGGCCCCAGAGGACATACCGAAGACCGCCATCATCACGCCATTTGGGTTGTACGAATTCACGCGCATGACATTTGGTTTGCGCAATGCAGCGCAAGCACCGAACAAGCACCACTTTCGCAAATTCTCCATGGTGCTACCAAGAGGGATCGCTCGCCTCTCTCGTGGTCTACAACAGCACAAGCCGCTTTCCAACGTTGTCGCAAGGCACTTACGGAGGCCGCTTCAGATGGTTATAAGGTGGTTATCCTTCATCGCAGCTGCCATGAGAAATCTCTACGTAACTCTTCTTCCTCTTCTTCACTGTCTGAGGCTTCGTCATAAAAGTCACTTTCAACGTCTTTAATCAACAAACCATCTTACCTTCACTATCAGATAAAGCATCATTTACGTTTGCAACGTCTTCTTCATCTATTGCACGAACTACTCCGTCATCCGCAACAAACGACATAGCAGCCATACTTCAAAATCAACTTAAAACAAAAAAAGTAAAACAAAAATCAGCACAAAATACAGATTCAAAAGTTACGCATAAGCTAATCAATCGTCAAAATGACGAGTACAATGTAGATATATCACAAATAGAATGGGGACGTTCAAGTATCTAGTTTAGTAAGTCTGACAACTCTCTCACTAGATGAAACTCGGCTCTGATTGGGGGAAATCGGTCGTGAGAGCAGATGTTTCAGTTGACGTTTATGGAGGGGTAGCCGACGAATCTAGCCAAGAAATTCGTGACTTAGTATTAAGTTGACAGTTCTTATATGTGTCTGACGTAGAAAAAGTGACGTTCCCGACCAATCTAGTTTTTGCGTTCAGGTTACATCTCATCCAGACCAATCTAGTCGACTTAAGATAACTAGATTCTTGAATGTGGCCAATAACCAGCCAAACACAACCACCACGCGAGAGAGTCCACTGGCTACTGAGTTGGCGCGAAAGCACGATTACGTAAGTCAAATAATAAGGAAGGGAGAGGAAAAAATTGATTTTATGCTCGTCGTTTTGACGAACGTTAGCTTTCTAGGGTTAAAAAGCAAAAAAAAAATGTTTGATCTACTGTAACAAATTTATAAACGTACGTAGATACTTATTGAAAAATATACTACCTATAATTTAACAAACTTCATTAAACGTAAAAAATATAATATTGTATAATTCCTTATCTTGTAAAAGTGGCGCGGAAAAGAATAAATCACGATACATGTCATGATTTCTCCTTTTTCCCCAGGAAGGGTGGGGTGAAGGGATCACATTAGCGACCACTTATTATATCAAACAATTAAAAATTATTTAATTGCTCTCTTAGTAACTTGAACCCGAACGGCACAAGCCATATGTCATACCAATTATGAGTCAAACGACCAAACATACAAAACGAATGCAGCCATTTAAAAATGTTTCCTCGAAAACCAGCAAGATAAAGTTTGTTTAGTAACAAATCATGGTCCACCATATCAAACGCTTTAGTCATGTCCAGAGACAATACTGAGACCACCAACTCCGGCCGATTTCCCGTTACTAAGCCTACAAGCTATATTTTTTCTGGAGTGTACACATCTGGTGCGCTAGTATTGTTACATAGAAAATCGTATTGACAAATGTCACGAAACTTCAAAAATTCCGGCTCACCAACACACTCCCAGCAGATATGAGACACTTCCGCTGTGGACAAAGTTGCTGGCAGAGTTCATCGAATTTTATCCGTTTAATTTGAAATTGTTCGTTACGTGTGGATAATATTTTTTTTTAGGAATAAGTGCACATTTGCTTAAAATGTTCATGAAAAATTAACAATGTATATTGCTGTAGGGAAAATGAAAACATTTGGAGCAAATTTTCTTCATTATTTAAGAAAAATTTACACACGAAATCGAAGTTACTGATATCCAAAAGCGGAAAATACACAACCATGTTTGTCCCAATATGTTTCTATTATATAGAACATCAACTTTAGATAGTTTTACTAACCAAACAAATCAAATTATTCGCCTTTTAACAATTTATAATAACTACCCAATGGCGTTCAGTAATGAAAAAATGTGGTATTCCCGAACTCTTTCACATTTCCCCACGGTTGCCGAGGTTGGCAGCATTTATTTTTGCATTTTTTGTATGTTTTTGCATGTCACACGGATTCTTTTTTGACATAACACCGATAGGAAAACAAAATGGCGAATTTGAAAAAAAAACTGAGGGGGCCAGCGGCAAGAGGATTGTGAGTTGGGGGTCTCAGTATGGTTTGTCTATGGTCATGTCTATAAATAGACACATGTAGATTTATTACGGTTTAAACCACCATATAGTTGACTGCATACTCTCAAAATAGCATCCTCAGTTGACATTTCTGCTCTAAAACCGAACTGGTTGCTACAAAAGAATTTAAACTTGTCGAGGAATGACAAAATACGAACTTTAAGCAGTTTTTCAAATATCTTGGAAAAGGTAGAGAGAAGTGATATAGGCCTGTAATCCGAAACATTTTTTCTGTTACCTTTTTTAAAAAGAGGTACAACTTCAGCACATTTCAAATGTTCGGGAAAACAGCCACTTTCAACACTACGATTAAATAAGACACTCAGTACATCAACGACAAACAAGGCAATATTTTTCAGAAGCACACTTGAGACACCATCGCTCGTGCAAGAGTTTTTATTTTTTAGGGATAGGATAACACTGTAAATTTCTCTCGGCTCAAAAACGAAATGGTTTGGTAGAATATCTTCGCCAGGTAAACTTGAAGAAATGGAGCAATCACAGTTAGCATGTGTTTCAACGACTGGTTTTAATTTTTCAGAAACATCAGTGAAATAGTCGTTGAATTTGTTACTGATGCTGCATAAGTCGGAATCAATAATTCCATCAGCTGCAACGCTCTCAATTACGACATGATTTCTATTCTTTCCCAAGATATTAACAACTACTCTCCATTCTTCTCGAATATTACCTTCGGCTCTTGCAAATCTTGCAAAACAATTGTAGTAGAAAATGTTATAAATTTTGCGATTGGCCCCTAATGTCAGTTCTGTTTTGACATTTGTGTAGTAAACACATGCGAAATACACGTTAATAAACAATGTTACGCTACACTGCTCCAGAACGCGGAATATTGGTGACTATTTATTTGAGCAATAATCGGTCGGTGACTTTGGCACAACGTGAATTTCGTCGCAGATTTCCTAGCCGTCCAACGACTACTGGTGAAACACAGCGACGTTTAGCCGCTCGAAGAGACTGGCACAACACGAGATGCTGCCAGGCGTGGCAGACCCTGGAGTAGCCGTTCTGCAGAGAATATTGCTGCTGTAGCCATCGGACCTTTTTTCTTCGAAGACGTCGCGGGCCAAACGGTTACTGTGAATGGTGAGCGCTACAGAGCAATGATCAAAGAGTTCTTTTTGCCGCAACTTGATGAATTGGGATTGGAAAACATGTGGTTCCAACAGGACGGTGCAACGGCACACACTGCACGTGCCACAACCGATATGCTGAAGGATGCATTTCCCGGGCGCTTAATCTCCCGTTTTGGCGCTTTGCACTGGCCAGCAAGATCGCCTGATTTGACCGCTCCAGACTTATTTTTGTGGGGCTTTTTGAAGTCGCGGGTTTATGTCAACAAGCCTCAGACTCTTGCAGCTCTTAAAGACAATATCCGTCAAGAATGTGAGGACCTATCGCTGGAAGTTTTGGCCAAAGTGATGGAAAATGCCATAAAAAGGGCTCAAATGACAATCAACTGTGGCGGCGGCCATTTACATGACATCATATTCTCGACTTGATGTAAAAAAAATTAAAAGACCAAATAAAAATAATCCACAAGAAGAATCAAAGTTTTTGATTTTTTTTTTAAATTACAGCCAAAAAACATCGGAAGGTTATTTTTGCGCCACCTTGTATATTTGTATGATTTTTTTTACACATGGTGTCATACTGATTTTTTAGTTTTAAATTATTGGGATGTTTTTTGCATTTTAAACTTATCTTTTTTTTTTTTCTGATCTGATTTAGAAGATTATTACTCATCCAAGGCTTTAAACGTTTTTTGCTATGAGAATTCTTTTTCGACGCAAAAGTACAAGATTTAATGTGGCTTTGTAAAATATTTATAAGTAAATCGAAAGCAACAGAAGGATTACTTTCCCAGAATTCATATGTTAAGCATTCTTTTAATAGTTTGAACTCTACGCGCTTTTTAAATGATCTGGATAAGAGTGTGATACTTTCAGTACCGTTTTTATTAGTGACGTAATTAAGGGCAGTCATACTATGATCTGTAAGTTGCATATCATAGACTTTATGATATCTAAGAAAAATGTTATCAATGCAACTCTTGGTAGAATCGGTCACACGGGTTGGTTCGTTAATAAGACTCTCAAGACCATTAGAAGCCATAGCAATTAGATAGTTCTCCGTATCTTTATCCATTTCATTAAGTATATCAATATTAATGTCACCCAACAAAATTAAATTCCTTGCCTTATTTGCGTTTAGAACGTTGCTAATTTCATCAATGAAACTACTTTTACTGAATTCATGTAGTCTATATATGCACAGAATAGTGTAATAACCATTTTCATATTCAAACGAAAATTTTAATAAATCGGCGCTTGTTAGATTCAAACTACAGCAATTTAAGTCTAACACACAGCCATTTCTAACAAAGACAGCTACACCACCAGCAGAATATAAATTATTACAATTGCCAAATAGAGTAAAACCCGGAATATTATACAGCCTAAGTTCATTATCATATATCCATATCTCACTTAAAACTATGACGACAGGTAGATTAGCCATCGACTCAATATGAGCTGCAAGAAGAGAACAATTTTTTCTCATGCTACGTATGTTTTGATGTAAACAAAAACAAAATTCTTCAAGACAAGTTGGATCGACTGGGTATTCACATACATTTGTAACTAAGAAAGGGACAGAACTAACAGAATTCATATTTTAACGAAATCAGCAACAGAATTTATTTTTACACAGTTGTCACCCTCTTTCTTCCGCAAATAAACAGTCCCATTTCTCGTCCATACGTATTTATACCCCTTCGTGGCCTTCATTGACGTTGCAGTGTTCAACAATTGTCTTGTTTGATGAGTTAAGCATTCGTTGATAAACATCTTTTCCGATCTTGCTTGAGCGTTGATTAAGTTGGTGGTCAGCTGCTCTCTATTTTCTCGCTTTGCTTTCATGATTTCATGATTATATGAACATGAGTAATCGATATCAAAGCGATGTAAACAAATATTTTGTGACGACGGTCATCCACCCGCGGAAGTGCCGAGGAGGCAATATGCAATCAATGCATTTTGGGGTTCAAGGTACGAAGTGAATACTTTGTGTTGAGATAGCAATTGGTAAACTAGTATTTATATAAGCCCAATTGAAATAAAATAAAGAACACTCTATCGTTGGACGTCAGACGAACTATCTTGGTTTTATTTAGTAACTCGCTGAAATCAAATAGGGAGTTCTTACGCACTAACACTGACACCCATAAGGAGCAGTTCTCTGCTTCAGGGCATTCGTTAGTAAGGCAACTCGCAGGACGACGTCAGAGAGTACAGGTACACGTTGGCCCCCCCATAGGTGCGAAACTTTGCAGATGGGTGAAACACCAAACCTATTACAATTATATATGAAGTATGGTAGCAACGAAGAAATAAATAAAAAAAAAATTCACGCCCAAAAGGAAATCGATAAATATTCTCAACAAAATCTTAAAACTAACAAAAAACATTATAAATTAGAGACTTTCTCAAAAAAAAATTAACAATTTTGCCTCAATTGGGCTTCTTTTGCTCGTAGTAGTCCTCCGTACTTCGTTTATATTTGATGTACCACTCGCTGTCTTTGTTAAAGTGGTAAGTAAAAGGCCGATCAAGGTCACCCCTACTCCCTGTGCTGGCGAAGTTGCTTGTGGGCAATTAAATAGGCACTTCTCTTAAGGCCTTTTGTTTTGTATTTTTAGTTTTTTTTTATGGTGGTTTTAGATGTAACTACACCGAAATGTTATTTTGGGGGCGGTCACGACTTTGAACGATTGCCGGTGACCGCAAAAAATCTAATTTTCAAAATTGGTCGGTGGTATAATACATATACAAGGTGGGCCAAAAGAAATCACCCTATTGGAAAATGCTCTTATTTTTGCAAATGGGCGCCAATTTCAAATCTGTTTTGACATTTGTGGACTAGACAGTTGTAGAATGCAAGTGAACAAGCCATGGAGCGATACACTCCCCAAGAACGCGGAATAATCGTGTCTATTTTTTTGCGTAACAATTCGTCTGTAGTGTTGGCGCAGCGCGAATTCCGTCGCCGATTCCACGGCCGTCCGACACCGACTGCGCAAACACTGCGCCGTTTGGCCACCAACCTTGAAGAGTATGGGACCACACGAGACGTTGCCAAGAGTGGCCGGCCCCGGAGCGCCCGTTGTGCAGAGAATATCGCCGCTGTTGACGAGGATGTCGTGCTGTCGCCGGAAACATCGACCAGACGCCGTGCCTCGCAATTTCCATCAGCCGGTCGTCTCTTAGGCGAATTTTGGTCAAAGACTTGCGCATGTTCCCGTACAAAGTCCAGTCCGTGCATCAGTTGCTGCCTGTCGACCGCCAAACGCGTGTAACCTACGCCCAAGCCATCCTCAATCTCGAGGACGAAGTGGACGATTTTTCGACCAAAATCATAATGAGCGATAAGGCCCATTTCCACCCCAGCGGGTACGTGAAGAAGCAAAACTATCGCTTCTGAGGCACCGAAAATCCACGAGTAATGCACGAGGATCCATTACACCCGCTCGAAGTTACTGCATGGTGCGCTGTACACGCTGGAGGAGTCATCGGGGCTTTTTTTTCGAGAACGCCGCTGGTCAAACGACAACAGTGGACGGTGCGCGCTATAGGGCCATGTTAACCGAGGTTTTTCTACCGCAATTGGACGAATTAGGACTGGAGGACATGTGGTTCCAACAGGACGGAGTTACGGCACACACTGCGCGAGCCACAACCGATATTTTGAAGGCGGCGTTCCCGGGTCGCCTCATCTCTCGTTTTGGCGATTTGCACTGGCCCGCAAGATCGCCCGATTTAACCGTTCAGACTTTTTTTTGTGGGTTTTACGTGAACAAGCCCGAGACCCTAGAAGCCCTCAAGGACAACATTCCACACGAGTGCGAGAACCTGTCGCCCGAAGTTCTCGCCGGAGTGATGAAAAATGCCATAAAAGGAGCCCGTATGGCAATCGATTGTGACGGCGCCCATTTTGCCGATATCATCTTCTCGACTTGACCAATAAAATTCTAAAGGTTTAAATAAACATAATCAAAAAACAGAATCAAAGTTTTTCATTTAGAAAAAAAATGAGAGCCAAACAACATCGGATGACTTCTTTTGACCCACCTTGTATATATTTTTAGTTAATTTTACTTATTTAGCAACTCTCATAACCACTTACCCCTCTAACTGATCTGCACTGCTTTGGAACTTTGCCGCATGCTGATTTCGTGCCTTTTTTTCATTTGAAATAAATTTCTGTAGAGGACTATTTTTTTGGCTGGTCCATTTCATTTGTGCACTTCTTCCAGGGCTTGCCATGCCTCGTTGGATGTCGTTGACTTTCTTATACAGGGTCCGCCAAATAACTTTTTTTTTGAAAATGCTATAAAAAAAAACTACTGAATATTTTCTCAAATTTCTTTTTTTATTTGAAAGTACAATCCTTCCGGTTAATAATGGAAAATAATTTCATTCAAATGGCTGCCTCGGCTGGCCATGCAGTAGCCTACACGATCGGTCCAATTTTTAAGCACATTATCGATTGTGTGCAGCTGTATTTCACCAATGGCTTCACGAATATTGTCCTTTAAAGCGTCAATTGTCTCTGGCTTGTCGCAGCTCCGAGATGGCCAAACGACATCAGCTCTGCGGCTGATGATGCGATCTTCAAAAACAGGGCGTTGGATGGTCATTTGGCTTCAACTCCTAAACCAATTGGACTTTGTATGGCATCATACCAAGGTCTTTATGCAAAATTCGTCTCAATGATGTCTCCGAAATGTTCAATTGTTGAGAACGATGGTGAATTGATGTTGATGGCGCTTCACGCACACTTTCTGCCACAGCAGCAATTTTCTCGGGTGTACGCACTGTTTTTGGCTTCTCACGCTTTGTTTATCGATGAGGATGCCAGTTTCTTTCACTTTTTTCACAAGATAATGAACATACTGAGCTGACGGTGCTTCTCTTCTTCCAAATTCCGTTCGCACACATTCTGCAACATTACCATGATTTCCAAAGTAATGTCGCAATATTTCCCAGCGTTGTTCAAGCGTATACACAACCATATTCGTTCAGCGGAAGGATAAAACTAACTATCTGTCAAATCAGACATGAGCTAAGTGTTACCATTCGCGAAAAAGTTAGATGGCGGACCCTTTATAACCCATTTGGTTTTCCTTGACCCCGAGAAAGATCATAGCCTGGGCCTTAGCGTCCTTGGTTGTCCAAGCCACATCATGCGCCTTTTTTTCAATTGCGCCATTTGCGTAGCCCCAAAGATCGTTACAAATTAAAACACTTCTCATTTGCAACTTCCACGTCTCGTAGTTGCCCTCACCTAGTTTCTCAATGTGGGAAGTATTTGCAGAATTCATCTTTCTATTTTTCGGAGCCAATTTATGATATTACGTTGATTCGAGATTCGCGAACTTTGATACGATACTTGAAAACAAACAAAAAATTACACTTTAGAATCAACTCAAACTGAACGCGCGGCACCCTTTGCCCATAACCTGTTAGATTTTCTAGTTAAAATAACGACAGCCACGATATTTCGTTTATTCAAGAATGCTCAATATAGAAAATGTTATATAATACAAAGTAAAGAGAAAGAATTCAATGTTAAGTATATGTGTGAATGTTATAATGAACGTTATAAACAAATGAGAATGTGTGAGTGATTAAAGTAAAGTAAAAACAAAGGTACGATGATACAATATTTAACAGTTAGCATCTGGTTTTGCAACAATGAACAAATTTTATGATAAATTTGTCCTTGTATCTGTAATGTAATGGCAAAATATTCAGAAGATGAGCTGGAACATGTAAAACCTAACAAATTTGGCCCTCTCTTTCAAATGTTTCATTTGAAATGCCTGATGCCGAAATTACCTTAAATGTCGGCATAAAATTATCTCTTATTATATTCGTTGCTCCAAAATATGTCATTTGGAAGCATGAATTGTACATTTGAATGTTAACCAAGAAATGTTTTGATTCTGTTGTTGTGCCAGAAAATAATGATCGTAATGGTTCAGGTGGATATTGTAATTCTGGTAATCGAACTTTCCCAGAACCACAACACATTCTTGGAGTTTCAGTTCCAAATTTGAATACATTACAATATTGGCATAATTTGTTCATTGCGCCATAAACCAAAAATGTATGCAAACTATAATCAATGGCATTATTATATCGAAATCCAGCACCATTCAAAACACCATTAACATTGATTCGTTCAGCTCGTTGTTGTCTTTGTACATTTTCATTAACATTTCTTGCTGTGCAATGCGATTGCATTCTCAATGTATCTTGCTCGTTGTTCACGTTGTTCAGATGAATGACCTCAGCGTGATCTGGCCATACCTTCTCTTTGATTTCGATTTTGATTTTCTCGCTCTTCTTGTGATTGATTTTGGCTTTCATTTGATTTATTTTCCACGCGACCGACTTCCAATATCACTTCTTCACTGACGTGGCATTTTTTACACAAACTAAAGTAATAATAAAACAATGAAATTATAAGTAATCAATTTACCTTGTCTTCAATCTTGAAAATAAATTGAAGGTACCAGCGTAGTACAAACACAGTCTTCAGCTTCTCGAACAACATTTTGAGACGTAAGATCACTATAAAAGGCCATATTTTTGCGCCAAAACCATCACGACGTCGTACTTTTTTGATTTTAATAGAATACTGCTTGAGTATAGCAGATCGCCTGAAAATATAATTTTTACTGTAAATTCCTACAGCGACACCAGTTGAGTGCTTTCTGAACTTGAATTTTTTCTGATTCAAGACAAACAAAACTAAAAAAATAATTCAAATCCGAAAAAACCCAAAATGTACTTGTTTCCGATTGATGCATAGAAGAAACCAAAAAACAAACCAATTTGTTAATATTCCATCGGGTAGATAGGAAAACACGATGTCCAACAGGTTTACAATTTTATTGTTGTTATCTCTTACGGATGAATACCTTGCTCGTCAACGTTCAAAATGAGAAGAAGTTACAAATTACATTTTACTACATAGGAGGTATGGAAATTCAGGACAGTGGTAGTAAAGCCAATTTCGATATAGGGCGAACAAAGGTGCCTGCACTTGTCTTCACAGTCGCTACCCGAATGAGTTGATCTGGACCTGGATTGGAGTCTTCGACTCTGCCTAAGATCCACTTGGTTGGAGGTAATTTCGGTTCTTTGATGACAACGACGTCTCCTGTTTTGATGTTTGCCTTGGGTTGTTGCCATTTAGGTCTCTCTTGGAGCGTTGTGAGGTATTCGAGGCTCCATCTTTTCCAGAAGCCTTGGACCATATTTTGCATATAGTCAAATGTCAGAATCGACGATCCAACAACTCGACGGGGATGAAGTTTTATAGATTTCACACCGGCTTCCCACAACCCACCAAAGTGAGGAGCCGATGGAGGGATAAAATGCCAAGCGATTCCATCCTTGGCTAGAGATGTGGCAATCATATCGTTGTGTGGCTGAGACAGTACCAGTTTGTGCATTTCCGTGAGATAACGCCGTGCCCCTTGGAAATTTGTACCGTTGTCGCTGTACAGGTTTGCACATAGTCCATGTCGTGCAACGAATCGACGCAAGGCAGCCAGGAATGCATCGGTGGTAAGGTCGCTGACAACCTCAATATATATAGCCTTCGTGCTCATGCAAACGAATAGTGTCATATACGCTTTGGAGATTTTTGGATTTCGGCCAGCCATCAGTTGGCTGGACGTAAGCTTCCGCTGCATAAAGCAAGGATTGCAACGATGAGTAGCACTTCGACAATGATTGCGGCTGCCCTCAATCCAATACTGCTGCCGAAGAATTGCAAACATATCCGATACACCAGAATGCATATACCTTAGGTGAACATCCTTAATGATGAGCGACGACACAGTATTATTTTTTGGCAGCAGAATTGGATGTTTCATGTTGTACGAAAAATTTGCGTTTATAATGCGTTCTCCTACACGCAGAAGTCCATCGATGTCTAGAAATGGCGAGTAGTTCATTAAAGTTGATTTTGTTGGTAGTGGTTTTTTGGTTTGAAGGTGTTGTATCTCCATACTAAATGATTCATACTGTACGTACTTGAGAATTAACACCTTTGCAAATTGAAACTGTTTGAATCTCGAGCCATGGTACGAAAGATTAGTAGAATTTGGACGACAATTTGCAACGAAACGAGGGCAGCGCGCAACTATCAACACAGTACGATTCCAGCACGAATTTTTTTCGATTAGGATACGGATAAAATTGTTTTCCATCGACATAAAGAGGCCATGCTTTTTAAGAGGCCTTGTCTCACTTTTCACCGGGTCACAATCCGCGATTTGGGGGGAAATTGAGAATTCGGAATGGGGCCAATGCTCCCTTGAACTTGATAACCAAGGTGAACCATTCCACCAAAATCTATGATCGATGAGCTCCGAGGGTGGTACACCGCGCGATGCACAGTGGATGGTGCCAAAAATCCTAAGGGAAATCCGAAAGAAAGGTATGCCGTGTTGATTGAAGGGGTAGTTTTGACTGAGTTAATCGATACGAAAAACTATCACTGGATGAATTCCAAAACATTCCTAACACTTTGACTAGGGATTGCGATTGTTCGGCATCAAATAAAGTGTATTCACAGTCTTCCGTTGGTAGTTTGGCAAGAAGAGCTCAGCAGTTTGAACTCCACTTCCTTAGCTTAATATTGGCCAATGATAAAAGGTCGACGAGTTCAGACTGCAGCTGCAATAGCCTTTCGATTGAATCCTCTCCCGTCATTTTATCGTCAACGTATGCGTTTGTTAGGATAACTTTAGCTGCGTTGGGATATAATAATTTGAAATCCTCTGAATGCTGCTTTAAAACACGAACTGCTAGATAGGGAGCAGAAGCCGTCCCGTAAGTGACGGTCTTAAGGCGAAAATGTTTAACCGGTTCACTGGGTGTTTCGCGCCAGACAATGCGCTGGAAATCTGTTTCCCTTTCTCTAATCCAAATTTGGCGAAACATTTTCACTATATCTGCCGTAAAGACATAGCGAAACTCCCTAAAACGTAAAGTTAACCCAAATAAATCGCGTTGGATAGGTGGACCGACAAACAGTTGGTTATTTAGTGACTGTCCTAACGAATCTTTGACAGAACCGTCGAAAACTACCCTTAGCTTAGTTGTTGAACTCCCAGGTTTAAATACCGCATGGTGTGGGAGATAAAAGTGTTTGCCATGGTCAGTTTTGATGTTTTCGGATGAAATAAGTTCCATATGACCGAGATCAGCGTATTCCTGCATAAAGTGGGTATATTGTCGGTGCTGGTCGGAATTGGTTCGAAATCGACGCTCCATCGAGTGTAACCGCGAAATAGCAGAGGAAAGAGTGTACCCAAAGGACGGAGAAGGGGTTTTGAATAGCAAAGGGACGACGTACCTTCCATCATGCGAACCGCTTACAGTTTCACGGAACATGATTTCTGCTGGATCCTCGTTGCTTTGATCTGCCATTGCAGGAACTTCCTCCAACTCCCAAAACCGTTGCAATAGGTAATCGATATCAACAGCCGAATGAAAGGATGAAAATACTACACTACTAGTACACGGATCGCTATCGATTAACTCCCCAGTTACTACCCATCCAAAGGTAGTGTTTTGAGCCAATGGTTTGCCTTCTGGGCCATTAATTTGTCTAAAAATTGTCCACACCCTGTCATCCCCCAGCAACACATCCACCGAACTACAAACATTGAAATATGGATCTGCCAGACCCAACAAATCCCACGATGATATTTCGAAAGTTTGACAAGGTAAACTTGATGTCAATTTTCCCAGAACTAAAGCATTAACGCATAAATGTGAAGAGTTGAATCGAGAGACCAAATGAATCGAAATGCATCCCTTTGTATGTCCTGCTTCTTTCGACGAAAGTCCCAAATTGGGAATTCAAAAAAGTCGTTGAGCCATGCATCCTGTGTCAAGCTAAATACGACAGTCTATAAATTGATCCTGATTATCCTGGATCTTAGCTAAGACTGTTGGGAGAATTGTTTGATGGCGAAGGCTAAGATCTAGACAGTGATTGTTAATTACAGGAGACGAAGTACTAGGGTTAGAAGAGTCAATCATATGATGAGGATGAACTGCCGCTGACGAATCTAATGATGAACTTCGTCGGCACCATCGGTAATTTTTTGAAAAGAGAGAGAGGCAATGACATAAATGATTGAATAAACAAATTCAATGCACGCGATTATAACGTTTGTGGAGCCTTTCCCAAGCTTCAATATAATTAGCATCCGAGACGGGAATCTGCTTAATGAGATCTAACGCTTCATCTCTCAAAAACGATTTTAGGTAGTTAAATTTCTGGGCCGATGTTAAGTTTGACTTGCTATCCACAGAGCTCGAAAACATGTCCCTGAATGAAGGTCAGTCCTTGTAGCGACCCGAAAACGGAGTTACAGTAATGATTGGGAGTTTAGCTGATGAACACTTGTTCATCGAATTATCAAGCTTTTCCAAGAAAGCGGACTACTGATTGGCTAGTACCTCCAATGCAGCCTTTTGCTTATCTGCCTATTGCCTTTCCCGAAACTCCTTGACACAAATTGAACGAGCTGTGAAATATTTATTTTCATATTCCTCGTACTCTGCTTCAAGTACCGCGACATCACTCGGTTCCATATCTACCAAACATGCACTATGATAGTGTATTCTAACCCACAGGAGCCAGTGGTTAACACTCAACACGCTATGAATGGAGAAACAAAAGGAGTTGTCTACTCCAAGTGGTAATGGCAATAGCCAAAATCCATCCGTAGTTTTCTCGACTACGGCCGGGGCACGGATTCTGGAGGCCCCAACATTCATACTTGAACCCACAAGCGACTCTTGCGGCTCTATGTCCGATTCACTTGGCAAACTGAGCATGGGACAAGCTGCTGCCCTTTGCACTGCCACTGACGGCCAGACTCGGGATACCTCTTTGGTTGAACGGGCTCCTGAAGAGCCGGGCCTTGAGCTGCGCCTGTCCAAGGGACAGTGGAAGAGGAAAAGGAGGAAGCTGTTAGATCTGCGGCGCAAAGATGCTTCATCTGCTGAAGGCGCAAGCACGTCTCTCAGATCTTCGGCGGTGCCTTTGAAGGAACAGGTCGGCGGAGGTCTCACCAACTGAAGCTAACCAACCCCTTGGATCGGGCGGTGCCTCCTCTTCTGCCGAACCGAAAAGCAAGAAGAAGCGACCCAAGCTCGTTAAGAGAACAAACCCTCCTCATGTCTGTGAGTCTGTCCGCGCGCGGTCTCCAAATGAAGCCGATGCTGCTACCAGCAATGGAAGCAGTACTAGCGGATGGAGATCGGATGCTGCGGCATCCAAATCGGCGGATTTGCTCAAGCGTCTGCGTACCCAGAATCCTGGTCTCGACACAAAAGCCTGGATTGTCCGTTCTCACAGGCAGAGCAAAAACCGTCACGATGAAGATGGTAGTTCTCTGGTTGTGAGCATAGACAGGGCTTCTGCCGAGATCATTGAGTCAAGGTACAACATGCGTCCCTATCTGCATCTTGGTAGGATTAATTTCCATTTCAATGCCAAGTAGTGCTAATAGTGGTCGTAACTGAGAGTCTACATCCATTTTGTTTACTCAAATAAACCTACAACACTGTAAGGCTGCTACTGCTCTTTTGTGGTGAGTGTGTGGGACGCAGAGGATGATTCCCTAATGGTGCCAGTTTAAGCGATGGCAACGCTTCAAACAGAGGCAAAAATGCCGCAATGATAGGCAAACTTGCCACGAAAAAGAAAGGAATGTTGGCCTTCGGTTGATGTTTATTTGAATGTCCTATTTCAATCCATTTCATGCTTTTTATACTTAAATTATTCACTACAACTATTGAACATTTGACTTATGTGACTAATGGTTTCTACTTACAACTAGGTTACAATATAATTATTATAGCTGGCTCAGCTATGTTCATTCATAGACTACAAAGTCTCGCTGGGGAGTTCAGTGTGCTGTCGGTGGCTCGGATGACCAGCGTAGCGTTGTTGCGTATTGAGTCCCACTACATCCTTCCCCCAAAAAAAATATTTGTTTATATTTCTTGAAATCTAAATAAATATTTATCTCTTACATATTTCACAATATTATAAAAAAAATATTATGCTGCTTATACGTGTACTCTTATCTACTTGCGGTAATATTAATTATTTGATCTAAATAGATCTATTTTGGTTGCTTTCTTATGCTTGTGCGGTTTTACATTTAGTTAAGTTGTTGTT
Source organism: Cheilosia variabilis (assembly GCA_951230905.1). NCBI lineage: Eukaryota > Metazoa > Arthropoda > Insecta > Diptera > Syrphidae > Cheilosia > Cheilosia variabilis. Next base: position 95,515,793 of record OX579676.1, on the reverse strand, counting down.
ATGCACTTCTTTTTCATTACCTCCTATTAGTAAATATAATTTGGGTTCTTTTTGCTTTATGATTTTAAATGGACCTTTATATGGTCTTTCTAGTTTTTTCCTATTACCTACTTTTATATATACACAGTCATTTACTTTAAAATTTGATTTATATACGTTTTTTTGATTTACTTGTCTTTTATTTTTCCTACTTACAAGTAATTCTTTAGCTCTGTTATGAGCGTGATATAACTTAAGTTTCATCTCGTTTGCGTAATCATCTAGATTATATATTGCTTGATTCTTATTTTCTAATATTTCACAGGGTAACGTACAAAGTTTTCCGTAGACTAATTCATATGGTGTGTAGAATGTAGTACTGTGTGGGGTAGTGTTGTAAAAGTAAGTGTAATATGGTAAAAGCTCGTCCCAGTTCTCCTGTCCTTGTAGCGTTATAAGATATTCGTTTAATACCCTGTGGTTCCTTTTAATTGACCCTAGGGTTTCATGATGGAATAGTGTTGAAGTCACTTTGTCTATTCGTAAAATCTTGCAGATGTGTTTTAAAAGTTCGTTACAAAATTCTGTCACTTTGTCTGTTTTAAGTTTCTTAAAACTCCCGTATTTTAATATAAATTTTTCTACGATTGCTTTAGCTACCGTTACAGCGTCTTTCGTTTCTAGTGGTATTGCTTCGACAAATTTTGTGAGTTCACATTGTATTTTTTTATTTTATTTTTATTTATTTATTTATTTATTTGTCAGCAAAATACTAAGATTTTCATAGACATTAGTTTATAACAATGCATAGTTTACAAAAATATTACTAACAAATAGAAACTAAATAGAGCAAACGATTATGACTGAATACCATCTAGTAGCTTTCTTTTTAATGTAGCAATCGATGAGTTAAAATCAATTAAATCAATGTAATCATTGTAGCTTATCAATAAGCCATTGATAGATGATGACCTGCCGTAATTTGTACGAGAATGTGCGATATTAAAAAAACGGTTAATGCGTAAATTTGGACGAGGGATATTCAAGTTAAGAAGTCTTAAGATCTCCGGAGAGTCAATTTCTCCAATAAGAATCCTATGTACAAAAAAAATTCTTGCTACTATTCTCCTATTTTTAAGCGATTCTAGGCTAATCAATTGTTGCCTAGATTGATGGGAGGGTAAATTACTAACGTCAGCCCAAGGAAGCCCTCTTAAGGCGAACCTGAGAAATCTTTTTTGGATAGATTCAATTCTTAAGATATGAACATTATAAAAGGGACACCAAACAATGGACGCATATTCTAAAACAGATCTAACGAATGAAAGATAGAGAACTTTGATGACATATGGGTCAGAAAAATCACCTGAATAGCGCCTTAGTAGTCCCCATGTTCTATTAGCCCTATTAGTGACATAATCAATGTGATGTATGAAAGATAGTTTAGTATCTAAAAGCACCCCCAAATCTTTTATTAAGGAGACACGCGGAATAGCAATGCCATTGAAAGAATAAGTAAACATGATTGGAGATTTTCGACGTGAATATGTAATAACTGAACATTTACTTACATTCAGGGACAGATGGTTTTTTGAGCACCACAAATAGAATCGTTGAAGACAATTATTTAGATGTAGGAAACAAACATCGTGTTTACCTGATATATATACAACTTAAAGTCGTCCGCATACAAAAGCATACTACACTCAGGAACAAAATTAACAACATCATTAACAAACAAGACAAATAAGAGAGGACCTATGTGGCTTCCTTGAGGAACACCAAACGTCACACGAATTTGTTTGGAGAAGTGGTTACGAAACTTGACAAATTGATATCTATCGCAAAGAAATGATGAGAGAGAGAGAGATTGTAATGTGAGAATATACCTGAATTGATTCGCTGGTCGCAATGGTCCTACTGTGTCTATAGTTATTGTTTCAAATGATGTACTCGGTGTGTCTGTTATGACGAACTTTTCTTTTGTGTGTCTCGTTGTTTTGGCTTCTCCACAGTTTTGGCAGTTGTTAATGTAACTTTTGAATTGTTTATTCATATTTTTCCACACATATTTTTGCTTCAGTCTCGCTATACATTTTCTTATCCCGCAATGTCCTCCGTAGAGTGAGCTGTGGTAGTCTGTTATTATCCTGTGCATTTCTTCTTTGTTCGTTGTTCGTTTTGGTGGTGTGTACACTATGATGTCTAAGCAATCTTCTCTTTCTTTGCTTTTTTGCAGCTCATTAAACAATTTCTTAAATTCATGCATGCTTATTGTTTCGAATATCTCACTATCATCTGGTAGCGCGTCCCTTTTTTATTTGTATTGCTTGCTTCGAGTAACAGTTTCTTCAAACTCAATTTTAACTCTGATGATGAATTTTCGCTGTACTCAGCAATTATTTCCTTCTCACTGCTCATATCCAGTTTCAGCTTCCTCAAAACCAATTTTAACTCTGATGATGATTTTTCGCTGTACTCAGCAGTTTTCTTCATTTTTGCTGCTAGACTATCTTTTTGTTGGGCCCTTTTCTTATCTCTGCATTCCACCTTTAAAAATCTCAGTTTCCTGAGGTACCTAATATCTGAAATTGATGTCGCATTCCAAATGTGAAGGTGATCAGTCTTCATGTCTGGAATTAAGTACGGCACAGTTGTTTTTCAACTCTACATTCTTTTCTCTGGTATTCTTTTTCATTTGTCTTGTCAGAACATTTATATTGCATTTTGGGATCATTTTTATTAGTTTCTCTGAAACTAACTCTATTCTAGATAGTGCGTCCGCATTGGTGTTCATTCTGCCTTGTTTGAAAACAATGTCAAAGTTATAATCCATTAAATCAACTCTTATCCTGGTCAGTTTGGGGGATGGGTTTTTATGTGTGAATAAACTTACTAATGGTCTGTGGTCAGTGTAGACTATAAACTTCCTACCATAAAGGTATGGTCTGAAGTAATTTATACCCCAATGGATTGCTAGTAATTCTTTTTCAATTATAGGCTTGTTCAACTCGTGTTTATTTAGTGACTTGCTTGCGTAAGCTATTGGTTTATCACTTCCAATTTCACCTTGTGACAGGACAGCTCCAAGTACAGTATCTGAAGCATCTGTCGTTAAAATGAACGGTTTTGAAAAATCTGGATAGCTTAAAACTGGTGGTGTTGTCAATTTGTGCTTCAAGGTTTCAAAGGCTGTTGTGCATTCCTCTGTCCACGAGAACGATTGTTTCTTTTTTAACAGTTGGTTTAGGGGTCTAGCTATTTCTGCAAAATCTTGAATAAATCTCCTATAATAGTTGCAGAATGCTACGAATCGCCTTACTTCGTCAGCATCCTTGGGCATAGGATATTTTTTAATTACTTCATATTTGCTTGGGTCGGTGCGGATGCCTTCAGATGTTATGAGATGACCAAGGTACACTACTTCAGGTCGTAAAAAGTTACATTTTGCTATATTCAGTTTTAGGTTATATTGTCGTAACCACTTTAGGACTTTAGTTAGATTTTCATTATGCTCCCTCAAGCTTGAACCAAATACTATTACGTCATCTACATACAGGAATGCTGAGGCTTGCAAGCCGCTTAGAGCTATTGACATCATTCTTTGAAAGCTATTGGTTGATATTTTCAGGCAAAATGGTAGTCTTTTGAAATGATAATGGCCCTCATTTGTAGAAAATGCTGTCAAAGGTCTGGATTTTGGATGTAGGGGTATCTGGTGGAACGAGCTAGTCATATCTAAAGTTGAAAAATATTTTGCTTTTCCGAGTTTATCTAGCCTAGTGAGTGGGAACCTGTCATCTACTACCTTTTTGTTCAATGCTCTAAAGTCAATAACTAATCTCCACTTTTCCTGTCCATTGTTACTTTTCTTTGGCACTATTAACAATGGTGAGTTGTAGGGGCTGACAGATGGTTCTATTATGTCGTCTTGCACTAGGTTCGCTGCTTGTTTGTTTATCTCTTCCAATTGAGCGTTCGGCAGCCTGTAATTTTTTATGTAGACCGGGTTGTTATCTGTGGTCGATATGTGTTGTTCATAGAAGTTGTTGTTCGTTAAGCATTCTCCTTCAACATGAAATACGTCAGAATACTCTTCACAGATTTTTAGAATCATTTCTGCAGTGGCCTTGTCTAGATTGTTTATGTTTAATTCATTTTTTATTTTCTCGAATTTATTTCTTTGTGTAATTTGGCTGCAGGATATTATTCTGTAGTTTCTTAGTGGCTGTACCTCAATCAAAGCATTTTCTATAGTTATTGCTTTTTCCGTGGTGTTTAAAATTCTTACGTGCTTTACACCCCTCGATGGTACTATTGCATTCGCTATGAATATACCTTTTCGTATTTCGCTTCCAATTATTACACTATCTTGCTGGAGTTGTAGTTCTGCCACTTGAATTATTTCTGATCTTGGTGGTAGTAGTAGTAGGCTTGCAGTTCGTAGAACAAAAAACTGCATAACATCCATCCAGAAACCATGGGTGTGGAAAAATCGCATCTGTGGCCTTGGTGAGGTGAGCGGTTCGCACAACGTTCTTTACGATTAGCAGTCCGAGAGACCTAGGACATGTCTTGTTGTATAGAAATCCCTGACGGCAGTTACAATCAAACGGTTCTGTTGCCAAGATTTGGTTGCTGCAACTATTACTTACCATGCAAACTGCAATTGGGAACCCTTTGTCGTTGCATCGGCTTACTTTCCCCATGACTCCTTAACTCCTCCACCACCAAAGGCTGTTGTTGAGCTTATAGAGTACTGCGAGTCCAAAAAGATAGGTCTTGTCTTATGTTCCGATGCTAATGCTCAAAACACAGCAGCAAATGTAATATACGAGGGGATCGTCTTCTGGACTTAATCTTTTCGTCTGACATCACCATCAACAATGTGGGCTGTCGACCCCCATTCGTTACAGCCAGGAGACAGCAAGTAATCGATGTTACCCTGTCCAATAGGCATTGCAAGACTATCGTAAATTGGAGGTTATCGCCAGATAGTACTCTGTCAGACCACAGATACATCGAATTTCAAATCTAATGTGAAGTTTCACCTTCGCTGGACAGGAGAAATCCGAGAAAAACAAATTGGGCTCGGTTTGAGAAGGAGCTTGGCAATTATGTTAAAGCTCCACTCAAACTAAGATCAATACAAGGGGTGGAGAGGTCTGATCAAGATTTGAGCAGCGACATTACCCGTTGCTTTGAACTAGCGTGTCCAGTTTCAAAAAACTCCTGTAGAAAACCTTGGTGCCTTGGTACCTTGGTGGAACTGCAGTGTATTCGCAGGGAAACCAGGAAGCTACTGAATCGGTCTTTAAAAACCAACTCAGAAGAAGACTGGAATGTGTATCGATCGAAACAAAAAGAATTTAAGAGACTAATTCGTAAATCGAAAAACGACTCTTATAGGAAATTTTGTGAGGAGTTCAACCAGGAGGCTTGTTAAAGTCATCAAAAGGGACAGACCAAGTAAACTGGAATCGCTCCAAAAATCTGATGGTACCTACACTGAGACAAAGGCGGAGACTTTTAGTCTCCTGCTGGAGACTCACTTCCCGGGAAATCAGGTCACTACGTGCTCTTCAGTGGTACCGCCAACGGTGGCCTCTTCCGAACGGACAAATACCACGCGGCGTAGCTGGTACATTGCATCCAGAGTGGTGACGGATGACGCTATCAAATATGCAATCGCATCTTTTGAGGGTTTCAAGTCAACGGGTCCGGATGGAATCTACCCGGCTATGCTGAAACATGGTTTTAGTCACCTGATGCCGACGCTGAAAAGAATTTTAACCGCCAGCTTGGCCTTGGCCTACATACCTTCTCCTTGGCGTATGGTTAAAGTCGTGTTCATACCAAAGATAGGTAAGACCGACTACACTCTCGCCCAAAGTTTCAGACCCATAAGTCTGTCCTCCTTCCTGCTGAAAAGTTTGGAAAGACTGGTTGAGCTGCTCAATGGACCAGTAGTTGTGTCTGAGTCCTCCAACGGATAGAAACAACCTCCAACAAAAAAAAATTTAGGAACAAAAATGTGCCCATGCCGCTTCCAATTTTTCAATTCGAATTACGATTAGTTCAGTAGAAACCTAATCATTAATTGAATCAGCAAAGGCGACTGCGCGAGTAATCTCAGCTTTTGCATTACCACGTATTTGTTGGGAAGTCATATTAATGAAGTGAAAAAAAAAACAATTCTCGAATAAATCAAAAGCAGGTGAACTGCCTGACTCAACACGAAGGATGCCCTTGGGAAACTATAATAATGTTACTATAATTTTAAGGGATATTTAACGCGATATGCTGTTTATGATTTACAGAAACAGTTTCCAACGCACGCGGTTTTTCGATTAAAGTCCGATTAAAGTTAGATTATTTGTCTACAGAACGATTCACGAAATTTCAATTCGGTTACCAAGGACCAGTATGTTTCCGATTGATGCATACAAAAAAACAAAAAACAAACCAATTTGTTAATATTCCATCGGGTAGATAGGAAAACACGATTATGTCCAACGGGTTTACAATTTTATTTTTGTTACCTCTTACGGATGAATACCTTGCTCGTCGACGTTCAAAATGAGAAGAAGTTACAAATTACATTTTACTACATAGGAGGTATGGAAAAATTATAGGAACTATGAATTTATCACCCGTTAGAGAGTAAAATTTAAGAGAGTGAGCAAGAAACAGTAATGTAAGTTTAACATAAAAATAACGTGGGATGCAACCAAAACAATAAAGAAAAACTATGGTACAAATAGGGTAACTATATAATGAAAAGCAAAGGGAACAATAAATGTAATGATATAATTATGCAACATACAAAAACGAAATAATATACAGAGTGAATCTCGAACATCCCGGCGCCCCTGAACGAATTTCAGGACAGTGGTAGTAAAGCCAATTTCGATATAGGGCGAACAAAGGTGCCTGCACTTGTCTTCACAGTCGCTACCCGAATGAGTTGATCTGGACCTGGATTGACGTCTTCGACTCTGCCTAAGATCCACTTGGTTGGAGGTAATTTCGGTTCTTTGATGACAACGACGTCTCCTGTTTTGATGTTTGCCTTGGGTTGTTGCCATTTAGGTCTCTCTTGCAGCGTTGTGAGGTATTCGAGGCTCCATCTTTTCCAGAAGCCTTGGACCATATTTTGCATATAGTCAAATGTCAGAATCGACGATCCAACAACTCGACGGGGATGAAGTTTTATAGATTTCACACCGGCTTCCCACAACCCACCAAAGTGAGGAGCCGATGGAGGGATAAAATGCCAAGCGATTCCATCCTTGGCTAGAGATGTGGCAATCATATCGTTGTGTGGCTGAGACAGTACCAGTTTGTGCATTTCCGTGAGACAACGCCGTGCCCCTTGGAAATTTGTACCGTTGTCGCTGTACAGGTTTGCACATAGTCCACGTCGTGCAACGAATCGACGCAAGGCAGCCAGGAATGCATCGGTGGTAAGGTCGCTGACCACCTCAATAGTATAGCCTTCGTGCTCATGCAAACGAATAGTGTCATATAAGCTTTGGCGAGTCTTGGATTTCGGCCACGAGACAGCTTAATCGTCAACGGTCCAGAATAGTCACAACCAGTATTGTAAAATGGTCTACTAGGTCGAACGCGCTGTGCTGGTAGGTCAGCCATCAGTTGGCTGGACGTAAGCTTCCGCTGCATAAAGCAAGGATTGCAACGATGAATAGCACTTCGACAAAGATTGCGGCTGCCCTTAATCCAATACTGCTGCCGAAGAATTGCAAACATATCCGATACACCAGAATGCATATACCTTAGGTGAACATCCTTAATGATGAGCGACGACACAGTATTATTTTTTGGCAGCAGAATTGGATGTTTCATGTTGTACGAAATATTTGCGTTTTTAATGCGTTCTCCTACACGCAGAAGTCCATCGATGTCTAGAAATGGCGAGTAGTTCATTAAAGTTGATTTTGTTGGTAGTGGTTTTTTGGTTTGAAGGTGTTGTATCTCCATACTAAATGATTCATACTGTACGTACTTGAGAATTAACACCTTTGCAAATTGAAACTGTTTGAATCTCGAGCCATGGTACGAAAGATTAGTAGAATTTGGACGACAATTTGCAACGAAACGAAGGCAGCGCGCGACTATCAACACAATACGATTCCAGCACGAATTTTTGTCGATTAGGATACGGATAAAATTGTTTTCCATCGACATAAAGAGGCCATGCTTTTTAAGAGGCCTTGTCTCACTTTTCACCGGGTCACAATCCGCGATTTGGGGGGAAATTGAGAATTCGGAATGGGGCCAATGCGATCACACCTACAGGAGTGAGGGCCAAACCCACACGCGACTCTTGTGGCTCTATGTCCGATTTACTCGGCAAACTGAGCATGGGACAAGCTGCTGCCCTTTGCACTGCCATTGACGGCCTGACTCGGGATACCTCTTTGGTTGAACGGGCTCCTGAAGAGGCGGGCCTTGAGCTGCGCCTGTCCAAGGGACAGCAGGAAGCTGTTAGATCTGCGGCGCAAGGATGCTTCATCTGCTGAAGGCGCAAGCACGTCTCTCAGATCTTCGGCGGTACCTTTGAAAAGGAACAGGTCGGCGGAGGTCTCACCAACTGAAGCTAACCAACCCCTTGGATCCCTCAAGTCTGTGAGTCTGTCCATGCGCGGTCTCCAAATGAAGCTGGCGCTGCTACCTGCAATGGAAGCAGTACCGGTGGACGGAAATCGGATGCTGCGACAATACCTACTAGCGTGAGCTCCGGAGGCTCTCCAGTCGTTGGAGCTGCCCGTGCACTTGTAATGAATGAAGCAGGTGCTGAAACCAACTCAGGTTGCGTACCAGCGGACATAACATTGTTGTCGCAGATGGCTCCGACGGTCAGAGGGCTCCTTTTGGAGCTTGTCGCGGCAACTAATGCTTGTATCCAGGTTGAGGGCTGTGATTTCAAGGACTGAACCTTCATGGTGAAGACCTCTTCGCAGCAAACCTCTGAATGGGTCAGCAGTATGGTGCCGAAGATCCATCCCCTTGGGACCACAATTTTTGAGGTCTACAAGCCACCCAAGCTTACGCGTGCTGTCTGCTGGATCCCTGGGAAACCAGGGAAATCGGCGGATGTGCTCAAGCGTCTGCGTACCCAGAATCCTGGTCTCGGCACAAAAGCCTGGATTGTCCGTTCTCACAGGCAGAGCAAAAACCGTCACGATGAAGGTGGTAGTTCTCTGGTTGTGAGCATAGACAGGGCTTCTGCCGAGATCATTAAGTCTAGGATTAATTTCCATTTCAATGCCAAGTAGTGCTAATAGTGGTCGTTATTCAGAGTCTACATCCATTTTGTTTACTCAGATAAACCTACAACACTGTAAGGCTGCTACTGCTCTATTAAGTAGTAGGCTTGCAGTTCGTAGAACAAAAAACTGCATAACATCCATCCAGGAACCATGGGTGTGGAAAAATCGCATCTGTGGCCTTGGTGAGGTGAGCGGTTCGCACAACGTTCTTTACTATAACCAGTCCGAGAGACCTAGGACATGTCTTGTTGTATCGAAATCCCTGACGGCAGTTACAATCAAACGGTTCTGTTGCCAAGATTTGGTTGCTGCAACTATTACTTACCATGCAAACGGCAATTGGGAAACCTTTGTCGTTGCATCGGCTTACTTTCCCCATGACTCTTTAACTCCTCCACCACCAAAGGCTGTTGTTGAGCTCATAGAGTACTGCGAGTCCAAAAAGATAGGTCTTGTCTTATGTTGCGATGCTAATGCTCAAAACACAGCAGCAAATGTAATATACGAGGGGATCGTCTTCTGGACTTAATCTTATCGTCTGACATCATCATCAACAATGTGGGCTGTCGACCCACATTCGTTACAGCCAGGAGACAGCAAGTAATCGATGCTACCCTGTCCAATAGGCATTGCAAGACTATCGTAAATTGGAGGTTATCGCCAGATAGCACTCTGTCAGACCACAGATACATCGAATTTCAAATCTACTGTGAAGTTGTTTCACCTTCGCTGGAGAGGAGAAATCCGAGAAATTCTGTTAAAGCTCCACTCAAACTAAGATCAATACAAGGGGTGGAGAGGTCTGATCAAGATCTGAGCAGCGTCATTACCCGTTGCTTTGAACTAGCGTGTCCAGTTTCAAAAAACTCCTGTAGAAAACCGGTACCTTGGTGGAATACCGAACTGCAGTGTATTCGCAGAGGAACCAGGAAGCTTCTGAATCGGTCTTTAAAAACCAACTCAGAAGAAGACTGGAATCTGTATCGATCGAAACAAAAAGAATTTAAGAGACTAATTCGTAAATCGAAAAACGACTCTTATAGGAAATTTTGTGAGGAGTGCAACCAGCAGGCTTGTTACTCTCACCCAAAGTTTCAGACCCATAAGTCTGTCCTCCTTCCTGCTGAAAAGTTTGGAAAGACTGGTTGAGCTGCACAATGGACCAGTAGTTGTGTCTGAGTCCTCCAACGGATAGAAACAACCTCCAACAAAAAAAAAATTATAGGAACAAAAATGTGCCCATGCCGCTTCCAATTTTTCAATTCGAATTACGATTAGTTCAGTAGAAACCTGATCATTAATTGAATCAGCAAAGGCGACTGCGCGAGTAATCTCAGCTTTTGCATTACCACGTAATTGTTGGGAAGTCATATTAATGAAGTGAAAAAAAAAACAATTCTCGAATAAATCAAAAGCAGGTGAACTGCCTGACTCAACACGAAGGATGCTCTTGGGAAACTATAATAATATTACTATAATTTTAAGGGATATTTAACGCGATATGATGTTTATGATTTACAGAAACAGTTTTCAACGCACGCGGTTTTTCGATTAAAGTCCGATTAAAGTTCGATTATTTGTCTACAGAACGATTCACGAAATTTCAATTCGGTTACCAAGGACCAGAGGTACGGATAAAATTGTTTTCCATTGACATAAAGAGGACATGCTTTTTAAGAGGCCTTGTCTCACTTTTCACCGGGTCACAATCCGCGATTTGGGGGGAAATTGAGAATTCGGAATGGGGCCAATGCTCCCTTGAACTTGATAACCAAGACGGACCATTCCAACAAAATATATGATCGATGAGCTCTGAGGGTGGTACACCGCGCGATGCACAGTCAGCGGGGTTCGATTCTGATGAAACATGGTGCCATGAGTGTCTTGGAATGGTTTCAAGGATCGCGGCAGTACGATTGGCAACAAATGTTGTCTTCCGTTGGTAGTTTGGCAAGAAGAGCCCAGCAGTTAGAACTCCACTTCCTTAGCCTAATGTTGGCCAATGATAAAAGGTCGACGAGTTCAGACTGCAGCTGCAATAGCCTTTCGATTGAATCCTCTCCCGTCATTATATCGTCATCGTATGCGTTTGTTAGGATAACTTTAGCTGCGTTTCTCTAATCCAAATTTGGCGAAACATTTTCACTATATCTGCCGTAAAGACATAGCGAAACTCCCTAAAACGTAAAGTTACCCCAAATAAATCGCGTTGGATAGGTGGACCGACGAACAGTTGGTTATTTAGTGATTGTCCTAACGAATCTTTGACAGAACCGTCGAAAACTACCCTTAGCTTAGTTGTTGAACTCCCAGGTTTAAATACCGCATGGTGTGGGAGATAAAAGTGTTTGCAATGGTCAGTTTTGATGTTTTCGGATGAAATAAGTTCCATATGACCGAGATCAGCGTATTCCTGCATAAATTGGGTATATTGTCGGTGCAGGTCGGAATTGGTTCGAAATCGACGCTCCATCGAGTGTAACCGCGAAATAGCAGAGGAAAGAGTGTCCCCAAAGGACGATCTGACATTGCAGGAACTTCCTCCAACTCCCAAAACCGTTGCAATAGGTAATCGATATCAACAGCCGAATGAAAGTATGACAATACTACACTACTAGTACACGGATCGCTATCGACTAACTCCCCAGTTACTACCCATCCAAATGTAGTGTTTTGAGCCAACGGTTTCTGGGCCATTAATTTGTTGGGGACTAAAAGTTGTCCACACCCTGAACTATCAAGCTTTTCCAAGAAAGCGGACTGCTGATTGGCTAGTACCTCCAATGCAGCCTTTTGCTTATCTGCCAATTGCCTTTCCCGAAACTCCTTGGAACAAATTGAACGAGCTGTGGAATATTATAGGGTGTTGGCACGTAAGTTCAGCCCCCTCCAGTAGTCAGCCCCCGACGTACAAAGTACAGCGCAGTAGTAAATGCCTTTGTCTTACTTCCAAACAAAAAAAATCACTTTTTTGGCTAACAGTTCTTCTCTCTGTATGGAAAAAATTGACACAATCCAGGTGCTACTTCGCGCGTAAAAAATATTAGTCTGCGTATAGACCCTACTCTGAAGAGGCACTAGCTGAAGCCTTAAATGGCATACGAACAAATAAGTGGTCAATTAGAAAAGCTAGTCGAGAGTTCGGAGTCCCTAGAGGCACTCTTCAAGACCGCATACGTAGCAGAGTTGTCGAAAAGCCTAGGAAAATGGGACCCGAGACCGTCCTGAGTGCAGTTGAAGAACAAACCCTGACAAATTGGCAGATAAATCTGGCGAAATGCTGATTTCCACAAAAACCGACGGACCTCTTAAATACGGTTCAAAAAATTATACAGGACGACAAAAGAAAATGGCCTACCAGGTAAAAATTGGTATTACGGGTTTCTTAAGCGCCATCCGGAACTGTCTGTTAAATCGAATCAATAAAAAAGTGGTTCCGAGAGTTAAAAGAACATTTGGAGGAAATAAATGCAGTAGATATTTTGGAAGATTTATCCAGAATTTTTAATGGGGATGAAACGTCTTTCTGTCTATAACCAAAAGCAGGTGTTCTTTTGGCTCCGAGGGGCTGGAAAAACCTTTATAAGGTCAGTTGTGGAAACGACAAGGAGACAATCACTGTACTGTTGCTTTTTAGTGCTGATGGGCAAACATTGCCACCTATGGTTGTATGTCCTTATGTGGGCCCTCCTCTGGCGTCGTTAAAAACATGCCAGATGAATGGGTAATAGGGAGATCAGAAAGTGGATGGATGCGCTCAGAAACATTTTTCGAATACATAGCCAATAGTTTTAATGAGGTGAATAAACGTAATATCAAAAGGCCAGTGTTATTACTGGTCGATGGTCACAAGTCACACTTGACGATGGAGCTCAGCGATTTTTGTCGCAATAATGGGATCATTTTATATGCACTTCTCCCAAATACCACTCATAAAACCCAAACAGCCGATGTGGGCGTCTTTAAGGGCATCAAGACTGACTACAAAAATACTGTACAAGCTGGCAGAATATAACGGGTAACGCTGGCAAAAGTGTTACCAAAGTGACCATTTGTGAAGTTTTGAAATTCGTGTTAGATGGATGGGATAGAACACCAACAATCCAAAATGCATTTCGGAAGTGTTGCATACACCCCTTTAATCCAAATGCCATTGATAATTCAAAATGTGTTCAGAACGAAGTAGAAAAACATCAAAAAGAACAAATCTTAACGCTATCGGAGTCCAGTTTCTATGAAACAAAAAAAGTTTTAAATATCGTTAAAGATGAGCTACTACAAAAAAACATTGATTTCGATACAGTTATGGATGTAAAACCTATCTTATATGTTTAACAGCTAAAATTTGTAATTTGTATAAGCTTCTGAAATTAAATATAGTCCAATGCACACCATCTACTTCCGGTTCAGCCAGCCCTGCTTTCCAAAAACACCTTTACTATCCAGAATTGTTTCCAAAATCAGTCAAATCTGCTCGCGCCAAACCACCTTGCAGTATTTCATCCTTGGCATGGAAAAAATTTTTCAATAAAAAAGCACAAGAAAAATTAAAAAAAGCTGAGGATATTGAACTTAGGAAACGAAATCGGTTGGAAGCCGAAAAAAAGAAACCGACCGGAAGGGCTAGACAGACAGAGATCTTCAAAATCAAATGCTCTAATTGCGATGAGAAGCTGATTTGCGATGTTGAAGACAACGATTTAAAAAATATTGGCTGTGACTCGGGTACAAAGTGGTTTCATTTAAAATGCACACCTTTTGCTGGAGAATATTTTGAGAATGCAGTAAACGAAAGATTTTACTGTGAACATTGCAACGAAGAATGTGATTAAAACGCATTTTTTTTTTTTTAATATTCCGCTTTTCATTAAATTTTTTTATGAATTCATCGTTTATTTTTTATGTTTCTGTATTAAAACATATGTATGTATTTGTTATTTTTTTTTGTTTCTCTTTGTAAAGGGTCCGCCATCTAACTTTTTTTTTTCAACTAGTGCTTACTTCGCGAATGGTAACACTTAGCTCATGTCTGATTTGACAGATAATTAGTTTTATCCATAGACAAACCATACTTTTATTGTCTCTGGTTTTATCCTTTCGCTGAACAAATATGGTTGTGTATACGCTTGAGCAACGCTGGGAAATATTGCGACATTACTTTGAAAATCATGGTAATGATGCAGAATGTGTGCGAAAATTGCGTACGGAATTTGGAAGAAGAGAAGCACCGTCAGCTCCGTATGTTCGTTATCTTGTGAAAAAAGTGAAAGAAACTGGCATCCTCATCGATAAACCAAAGCGTGAAAAGCCAAAAACAGTGCGTACACCCGAGAATATTGCTGGTGTGGCAGAAAGTGTGCGTGAAGCGCCATCAACATCAATTCACCGTCGTTCTCAACAATTGAACATTTCGGAGACATCATTGAGACGAATTTTGCATAAAGACCTTGGTATGACGCCATACAAAGTCCAATTGGTTCAGGAGTTGAAGCCAAATGACCATCCAACGCCCTGTTTTTGAAGATCGCATTATCAGCCGCAGAGCTGCGATTTGACACCGTTGGACTATTATTTGTGGGGTGCCGTAAAAGATAAGTGTTACGTCGACAAGCCAGAGACAATTGACGCTTTAAAGGACAATATTCGTGAAGCCATTGGTGAAATACAGCTGCACACAATCGATAATGTGCTTAAAAATTGGACCGATCGTGTAGGCTACTGCATGGCCAGCCGAGGCAGCCATTTGAATGAAATTATTTTCCATTATTAACCGGAAGGATTGTACTTTCAAATAAAAAATTTGAGAAAATATTCAGTAGTTTTTCTTTATAGCATTTTCAAAAAAAAAAAAGTTATTTGGCGGACTCGTAGTACTTAAAAAGTATTTAATAAAAATACGAGCTCAAATAATGCAATTTTAAGGCAAATATAACTGTACCCATATGACTGAAATAAAATGTTCCTTTTATTTCTTTACTATTGAATTCATGACTTTGTTTTTAAATATGGAAAAGTTTCTTAACTTAATATTATTTGTTGATAAAACGATGAAAATGTAGAAATGACATTTGGGGCTGACTACTGGACACTTGTGTGGCCGACTACTGGAGCTGAGGGGGCTGACTACTACCAAATCATACCCCTTTCACTTATTTTCTAAATAGTTTGCATTAGGTAGCTCATATACGTAACAAGCTTAGTATTTTCGAATCTACAGACTTCAAACATTCAGAAGAACCAAATACTAGATTAAATACTTGAATGGATTTTTAAAGACCAAACTAAAAAAAAAAGTTAAAGGGCTGACTACTGGTGCCATCACCCTATACTCTGCTTCAAGTACCGCGACATCACTTGGTTCCATATCTACCAAACATGCACTATGATAGGAACAAAAATGTGATCATGCCGCTTCCAATTTTTCAATTCGAATTTCGAATAGTTCAGTAGAAACCCGATCATTAATTGAATCAGCAAAGGCGACTGCGCGAGTAATCTCAGCTTTTGCATTACCACGTAATTGTTGGGAAGTCATATTAATGAAGTGAAAAAAAAAAAAAATCTTCAATAAATCAAAAGCAGGTGAACTGCCTGACTCAACACGAAGGACGCCCTTGGGAAACTATAATAATGTCACTATAATTTTAAGGGAAATTTAACGCGATATGCTGTTAATGATTTACAGAAACAGTTTTGATTAAAGTCCGATTATTTGTCTACAGAACGATTCACGAAATTTCAACTCGGTTACGAAGGACCAGTATGTTGCCGATTGATGCATAAAAGAAAACAAAAAACAAACCAATTTGTTAATATTCCATCAGGTAGATAGGAAAACACGATTATGTCCAACGGGTTTACAATTTTATTTTTGTTACCTCTTACGGGTGAATACCTTGCTCGTCGACGTTCAAAATGAGAAGAAGTTACAAATTACATTTTACTACATAGGAGGTATGGAAAAATTATAGGAACTATGAATTTATCACCCGTTAGAGAGTAAAATTTAAGAGAGTGAGCAAGAAACAGTAATGTAAGTTTAACATAAAAATAACATGGGATGCAACCAAAACAATAAAGAAAAACTATGGTACAAATAGGGTAACTATATAATGAAAGGCAAAGGGAACAATAAATGTAATGATATAATTATGTAACATACAAAAACGAAATAATATACAGAGTGAATCTCGAACTGCCTTGGGTTGTTGCCATTTAGGTCTCTCTTGCAGCGTTGTGAGGTATTCGAGGCTCCATCTTTTCCAGAAGCCTTGGACCATATTTTGCATATAGTCAAATGTCAGAATCGACGATCCAACAACTCGACGGAGATGATGTTTTATAGATTTCACACCGGCTTCCCACAACCCACCAAAGTGAGGAGCCGATGGAGGGATAAAATGCCAAGCGATTCCATCCTTGGCTGGAGATGTGACAATCATATCGTTGTGTGGCTGAGACAGTACCAGTTTGTGCATTTCCGTGAGACAACGCCATGCCCCTTGGAAATTTGTACCGTTGTCGCTGTACAGGTTTGCACATAGTCCACGTCGTGCAACGAATCGACGCAAGGCAGCCAGGAATGCATCGGTGGTAAGGTCGCTGACAACCTCAATATATATAGCCTTCGTGCTCATGCAAACGAATAGTGTCATATACGCTTTGGAGAGTTTTGGATTTCGGCCAGCCATCAGTTGGCTGGACGTAAGCTTCCGCTGCATAAAGCAAGGATTGCAACGATGAATAGCACTTCGACAAAGATTGCGGCTGCCCTCAATCCAATACTGCTGCCGAAGAATTGCAAACATATCCGATACACCAGCATGCATATACCCTAGGTGAACATCCTTAATAATGAGCGACGACACAGTATTATTTTTTGGAAGCAGAATTGGATGTTTCATATTGTACGAAATATTTGCGTTTTTAATGCGTCCTCCTACACGCAGAAGTCCATCGATGTCTAGAAATGGCGAGAATTTCATTAAAGTTGATTTTGTTGGTAGTGGTTTTTTGGTTTGAAGGTGTTGTATCTCCATACTAAATGATTCATTGTACGTACTTGAGAATTAACATCTTTGCAAATTGAAACTCTTTGAATCTCGAGCCATGTTATGAAAGATTAGTAGAATTTGGACGACAATTTGCAACGAAACGAAGGCAGCGCGCGACTATCAACACAATACGATT
Organism: Cheilosia variabilis; assembly: GCA_951230905.1. Lineage (NCBI taxonomy): Eukaryota > Metazoa > Arthropoda > Insecta > Diptera > Syrphidae > Cheilosia > Cheilosia variabilis. The sequence goes on along the minus strand of OX579676.1, from coordinate 95,498,331 downwards.
CCAGCACGCATTTTTTTCGATTAGGGTACGGATAAAATTGTTTTCCATTGACATAAAGAGGACATGCTTTTTAAGAGGCCTTGTCTCACTTTTCACCGGGTCACAATCTGCGATTTGGGGGGAAATTGAGAATTCGGAATGGGGCCAATGCTCCCTTGAACTTGATAAGCAAGACGGACCATTCCAACAAAATATATGATCGATGAGCTCTGAGGGTGGTACACCGCGCGATGCACAGTCAGCGGGGTTCGATTCTGATGAAACATGGTGCCATGAGTGTCTTGGAATGGTTTCAAGGATCGCGGCAGTACGATTGGCAACAAATGTTGTCTTCCGTTGGTAGTTTGGCAAGAAGAGCCCAGCAGTTAGAACTCCACTTCCTTAGCCTAATGTTGGCCAATGATAAAAGGTCGACGAGTTCAGACTGCAGCTGCAATAGCCTTTCGATTGAATCCTCTCCCGTCATTATATCGTCATCGTATGCGTTTGTTAGGATAACTTTAGCTGCGTTTCTCTAATCCAAATTTGGCGAAACATTTTCACTATATCTGCCGTAAAGACATAGCGAAACTCCCTAAAACGTAAAGTTACCCCAAATAAATCGCGTTGGATAGGTGGACCGACGAACAGTTGGTTATTTAGTGATTGTCCTAACGAATCTTTGACAGAACCGTCGAAAACTACCCTTAGCTTAGTTGTTGAACTCCCAGGTTTAAATACCGCATGGTGTGGGAGATAAAAGTGTTTGCCATGGTCAGTTTTGATGTTTTCGGATGAAATAAGTTCCATATGACCGAGATCAGCGTATTCCTGCATAAATTGGGTATATTGTCGGTGCAGGTCGGAATTGGTTCGAAATCGACGCTCCATCGAGTGTAACCGCGAAATAGCAGAGGAAAGAGTGTCCCCAAAGGACGATCTGACATTGCAGGAACTTCCTCCAACTCCCAAAACCGTTGCAATAGGTAATCGATATCAACAGCCGAATGAAAGTATGACAATACTACACTACTAGTACACGGATCGCTATCGACTAACTCCCCAGTTACTACCCATCCAAATGTAGTGTTTTGAGCCAACGGTTTGCTTCTGGGCCATTAATTTTTGGGGACTAAAAATTGTCCACACCCTGAACTATCAAGCTTTTCCAAGAAAGCGGACTGCTGATTGGCTAGTACCTCCAATGCAGCCTTTTGCTTATCTGCCAATTGCCTTTCCCGAAACTCCTTGACACAAATTGAACGAGCTGTGGAATATTATAGGGTGTTGGCACGTAAGTTCAGCCCCCTCCAGTAGTCAGCCCCCGACATACAAAGTACAGCGCAGTAGTAAATGCCTTTGTCTTACTTCCAAACAAAAAAAATCACTCTCTTGGCTAACAGTTCTTCTCTCTGTATGGAAAAAATTTACACAATCCAGGTGCTACTTCGCGCGTAAAAAATATTAGTCTGCGTATAGACCCTACTCTGAAGAGGCACTAGCTGAAGCCTTAAATTGCATACGAACAAATAAGTGGTCAATTAGAAAAGCTAGTCGAGAGTTCGGAGTCCCTAGAGGCACTCTTCAAGACCGCATACGTAGCAGAGTTGTCGAAAAGCCTAGGAAAATGGGACCCGAGACCGTCCTGAGTGCAGTTGAAGAACAAACCCTGACAAATTGGCAGATAAATCTGGCGAAATGCTGATTTCCACAAAAACCGACGGACCTCTTAAATACGGTTCAAAAAATTATACAGGACGACAAAAGAAAATGGCCTACCAGGTAAAAATTGGTATTACGGGTTTCTTAAGCGCCATCCGGAACTGTCTGTTAAATCGAATCAATAAAAAAGTGGTTCCGAGAGTTAAAAGAACATTTGGAGGAAATAAATGCAGTAGATATTTTGGAAGATTTATCCAGAATTTTTAATGGGGATGAAACGTCTTTCTGTCTATAACCAAAAGCAGGTGTTCTTTTGGCTCCGAGGGGCTGGAAAAACCTTTATAAGGTCAGTTGTGGAAACGACAAGGAGACAATCACTGTACTGTTGCTTTTTAGTGCTGATGGGCAAACATTGCCACCTATGGTTGTATGTCCTTATGTGGGCCCTCCTCTGGCGTCGTTAAAAACATGCCAGATGAATGGGTAATAGGGAGATCAGAAAGTGGATGGATGCGCTCAGAAACATTTTTCGAATACATAGCCAATAGTTTTAATGAGGTGAATAAACGTAATATCAAAAGGCCAGTGTTATTACTGGTCGATGGTCACAAGTCACACTTGACGATGGAGCTCAGCGATTTTTGTCGCAATAATGGGATCATTTTATATGCACTTCTCCCAAATACCACTCATAAAACCCAAACAGCCGATGTGGGCGTCTTTAAGGGCATCAAGACTGACTACAAAAATACTGTACAAGCTGGCAGAATATAACGGGTAACGCTGGCAAAAGTGTTACCAAAGTGACCATTTGTGAAGTTTTGAAATTCGTGTTAGATGGATGGGATAGAACACCAACAATCCAAAATGCATTTCGGAAGTGTTGCATACACCCCTTTAATCCAAATGCCATTGATAATTCAAAATGTGTTCAGAACGAAGTAGAAAAACATCAAAAAGAACAAATCTTAACGCTATCGGAGTCCAGTTTCTATGAAACAAAAAAAGTTTTAAATATCGTTAAAGATGAGCTACTACAAAAAAACATTGATTTCGATACAGTTATGGATGTAAAACCTATCTTATATGTTTAACAGCTAAAATTTGTAATTTGTATAAGCTTCTGAAATTAAATATAGTCCAATGCACACCATCTACTTCCGGTTCAGCCAGCCCTGCTTTCCAAAAACACCTTTACTATCCAGAATTGTTTCCAAAATCAGTCAAATCTGCTCGCGCCAAACCACCTTGCAGTATTTCATCCTTGGCATGGAAAAAATTTTTCAATAAAAAAGCACAAGAAAAATTAAAAAAAGCTGAGGATATTGAACTTAGGAAACGAAATCGGTTGGAAGCCGAAAAAAAGAAACCGACCGGAAGGGCTAGACAGACAGAGATCTTCAAAATCAAATGCTCTAATTGCGATGAGAAGCTGATTTGCGATGTTGAAGACAACGATTTAAAAAATATTGGCTGTGACTCGGGTACAAAGTGGTTTCATTTATATATATATATATTTCGAGAGATAATCGAATCAGACCACCATTGTCGGGTCTCTTTTCGTCTCTCTACCACTGTAAATCTTACTCAGAGAGACTCTCTGGATTTCTCCACAGTTCTTCTCTGGGCTCAATTCCTAGTGTTAACGCTAGCATCTGTTTATGGGAGATCCGTTTCATCGACTGGGTCTCGACCCATTGATGTCCCAAGATCCTCATTCTTCTGCCAGCCAATGCCGGGCATTGACACAGTATATGTGCCGCTGTCTCAGATTCCTCCAGGCATAGTCTACAAGTATCATCCTCTATAAGGCCCATTTTCCTTAAGTGATACCTGAAATTACCATGTCCTGTAGACAAAGCCACCACCCATTTCAATGTTCCTCGACTCATGCTTAGAACTCTTCTTTGAGTGGAGCAGGTAGGCCACTTTATTGCCATTTTAGCTTGTCTACATTGTTCCACGGTTGACCACCTTCTCAGGTGTTCTGCCGTGATCCATTTGTGGACAAGCTGTTCAACCATTCCTCTGCCAATTGAAGAGAATGGTTCTGGTCCCAGCAACTTTTCAGTTGACCCCTGTTTTGCAAGGGAGTCCGCCTTTTCATTGCCTTCGATCCCTATGTGTCCTCGTACCCAAGTCAGTGTTACTTCATTTTTAGATGAACACTTATTGAGTTTAAGTACGCATTCCAGTGCCAGTGATGTTGTGATGTTTGTTTGTTCCATGCATCTGATCACCGCCTGATTGTCCAGTGCTATGAGGATATTTCTTCCTTCCACTTGACACTCAAGCAAGTAGTCCAACGCATAAAGCAAGGCAATCATCTCAGCCTGGTATACTGAAGTGTATTTCCCGAGGCTAATGTGACGGGCAAGTTCCAGCTCTTCTGAATAGATACCGGCCCCCGCCCCGCCATCCATCATGGATCCATCCGTGAAAATCACTATTTCACCATTTCTTTTTTCTGGAAGTAATCCGTTCTCAATACGAGTTTTATGATTTCTTTCCATAATACGCACCCTTGTTATTCGATCCATAGGCATGTTTAGCTCCCTAATCTCGTCTTTAACAAGTTCCAGGATCTTCCTATGTCCATAGATCGTACCACGATGGTGCCATTTCGCATCTCGATGCAAGCGAAGTGCCGTTTGGGCCGCTGTTTTCTTAATAAATAAGTCTAGCGGTAATATCCCCATGATAAGTGGTTTCATTTAAAATGCACACCTTTTGCTGGAGAATATTTTGAGAATGCAGTAAACGAAAGATTTTACTGTGAACATTGCAACGAAGAATGTGATTAAAACGCATTTTTTTTTTTTAATATTCCGCTTTTCATTAAATTTTTTTATGAATTCATCGTTTATTTTTTATGTTTCTGTATTAAAACATATGTATGTATTTGTTATTTTTTTTTTGTTTCTCTTTGTAAAGGGTCCGCCATCTAACTTTTTTTTTTCAACTAGTGCTTACTTCGCGAATGGTAACACTTAGCTCATGTCTGATTTGACAGATAATTAGTTTTATCCATAGACAAACCATACTTTTATTGTCTCTGGTTTTATCCTTTCGCTGAACAAATATGGTTGTGTATACGCTTGAGCAACGCTGGGAAATATTGCGACATTACTTTGAAAATCATGGTAATGATGCAGAATGTGTGCGAAAATTGCGTACGGAATTTGGAAGAAGAGAAGCACCGTCAGCTCCGTATGTTCGTTATCTTGTGAAAAAAGTGAAAGAAACTGGCATCCTCATCGATAAACCAAAGCGTGAAAAGCCAAAAACAGTGCGTACACCCGAGAATATTGCTGGTGTGGCAGAAAGTGTGCGTGAAGCGCCATCAACATCAATTCACCGTCGTTCTCAACAATTGAACATTTCGGAGACATCATTGAGACGAATTTTGCATAAAGACCTTGGTATGACGCCATACAAAGTCCAATTGGTTCAGGAGTTGAAGCCAAATGACCATCCAACGCCCTGTTTTTGAAGATCGCATTATCAGCCGCAGAGCTGCGATTTGACACCGTTGGACTATTATTTGTGGGGTGCCGTAAAAGATAAGTGTTACGTCGACAAGCCAGAGACAATTGACGCTTTAAAGGACAATATTCGTGAAGCCATTGGTGAAATACAGCTGCACACAATCGATAATGTGCTTAAAAATTGGACCGATCGTGTAGGCTACTGCATGGCCAGCCGAGGCAGCCATTTGAATGAAATTATTTTCCATTATTAACCGGAAGGATTGTACTTTCAAATAAAAAATTTGAGAAAATATTCAGTAGTTTTTCTTTATAGCATTTTCAAAAAAAAAAAACTTATTTGGCGGACTCGTAGTACTTAAAAAGTATTTAATAAAAATACGAGCTCAAATAATGCAATTTTAAGGCAAATATAACTGTACCCATATGACTGAAATAAAATGTTCCTTTTATTTCTTTACTATTGAATTCATGACTTTGTTTTTAAATATGGAAAAGTTTCTTAACTTAATATTATTTGTTGATAAAACGATGAAAATGTAGAAATGACATTTGGGGCTGACTACTGGACACTTGTGTGGCCGACTACTGGAGCTGAGGGGGCTGACTACTACCAAATCATACCCCTTTCACTTATTTTCTAAATAGTTTGCATTAGGTAGCTCATATACGTAACAAGCTTAGTATTTTCGAATCTACAGACTTCAAACATTCAGAAGAACCAAATACTAGATTAAATACTTGAATGGATTTTTAAAGACCAAACTAAAAAAAAAAGTTAAAGGGCTGACTACTGGTGCCATCACCCTATACTCTGCTTCAAGTACCGCGACATCACTTGGTTCCATATCTACCAAACATGCACTATGATAGGAACAAAAATGTGCCCATGCCGCTTCCAATTTTTCAATTCGAATTTCGAATAGTTCAGTAGAAACCCGATCATTAATTGAATCAGCAAAGGCGACTGCGCGAGTAATCTCAGCTTTTGCATTACCACGTAATTGTTGGGAAGTCATATTAATGAAGTGAAAAAAAAAAAAAATCTTCAATAAATCAAAAGCAGGTGAACTGCCTGACTCAACACGAAGGACGCCCTTGGGAAACTATAATAATGTCACTATAATTTTAAGGGAAATTTAACGCGATATGCTGTTAATGATTTACAGAAACAGTTTTGATTAAAGCCCGATTATTTGTCTACAGAACGATTCACGAAATTTCAACTCGGTTACGAAGGACCAGTATGTTGCCGATTGATGCATAAAAGAAAACAAAAAACAAACCAATTTGTTAATATTCCATCAGGTAGATAGGAAAACACGATTATGTCCAACGGGTTTACAATTTTATTTTTGTTACCTCTTACGGGTGAATACCTTGCTCGTCGACGTTCAAAATGAGAAGAAGTTACAAATTACATTTTACTACATAGGAGGTATGGAAAAATTATAGGAACTATGAATTTATCACCCGTTAGAGAGTAAAATTTAAGAGAGTGAGCAAGAAACAGTAATGTAAGTTTAACATAAAAATAACATGGGATGCAACCAAAACAATAAAGAAAAACAATGGTACAAATAGGGTAACTATATAATGAAAGGCAAAGGGAACAATAAATGTAATGATATAATTATGTAACATACAAAAACGAAATAGTATACAGAGTGAATCTCGAACATCCCGCCGCCCCTTAACAAATTTCAGGACAGTGGTATTAAAGCCAATTTCGATATAGGGCGAACATAGGTGCCTGCACTTGTCTTCACAGTCGCTACCCGAATGAGTTGATCTGGACCTGGATTGACGTCTTCGACTCTGCCTAAGATCCACTTGGTTGGAGGTAATTTCGGTTCTTTGATGACAACGACGTCTCCTGTTTTGATGTTTGCCTTGGGTTGTTGCCATTTAGGTCTCTCTTGCAGCGTTGTGAGGTATTCGAGGCTCCATCTTTTCCAGAAGCCTTGGACCATATTTTGCATATAGTCAAATGTCAGAATCGACGATCCAACAACTCGACGGAGATGATGTTTTATAGATTTCACACCGGCTTCCCACAACCCACCAAAGTGAGGAGCCGATGGAGGGATAAAATGCCAAGCGATTCCATCCTTGGCTGGAGATGTGACAATCATATCGTTGTGTGGCTGAGACAGTACCAGTTTGTGCATTTCCGTGAGACAACGCCATGCCCCTTGGAAATTTGTACCGTTGTCGCTGTACAGGTTTGCACATAGTCCACGTCGTGCAACGAATCGACGCAAGGCAGCCAGGAATGCATCGGTGGTAAGGTCGCTGACAACCTCAATATATATAGCCTTCGTGCTCATGCAAACGAATAGTGTCATATACGCTTTGGAGAGTTTTGGATTTCGGCCAGCCATCAGTTGGCTGGACGTAAGCTTCCGCTGCATAAAGCAAGGATTGCAACGGTGAATAGCACTTCGACAAAGATTGCGGCTGCCCTCAATCCAATACTGCTGCCGAAGAATTGCAAACATATCCGATACACCAGCATGCATATACCCTAGGTGAACATCCTTAATAATGAGCGACGACACAGTATTATTTTTTGGAAGCAGAATTGGATGTTTCATATTGTACGAAATATTTGCGTTTTTAATGCGTCCTCCTACACGCAGAAGTCCATCGATGTCTAGAAATGGCGAGAATTTCATTAAAGTTGATTTTGTTGGTAGTGGTTTTTTGGTTTGAAGGTGTTGTATCTCCATACTAAATGATTCATTGTACGTACTTGAGAATTAACATCTTTGCAAATTGAAACTGTTTGAATCTCGAGCCATGTTATGAAAGATTAGTAGAATTTGGACGACAATTTGCAACGAAACGAAGGCAGCGCGCGACTATCAACACAATACGATTCCAGCACGCATTTTTTTCGATTAGGGTACGGATAAAATTGTTTTCCATTGACATAAAGAGGACATGCTTTTTAAGAGGCCTTGTCTCACTTTTCACCGGGTCACAATCTGCGATTTGGGGGGAAATTGAGAATTCGGAATGGGGCCAATGCTCCCTTGAACTTGATAACCAAGACGGACCATTCCAACAAAATATATGATCGATGAGCTCTGAGGGTGGTACACCGCGCGATGCACAGTCAGCGGGGTTCGATTCTGATGAAACATGGTGCCATGAGTGTCTTGGAATGGTTTCAAGGATCGCGGCAGTACGATTGGCAACAAATGTTGTCTTCCGTTGGTAGTTTGGCAAGAAGAGCCCAGCAGTTAGAACTCCACTTCCTTAGCCTAATGTTGGCCAATGATAAAAGGTCGACGAGTTCAGACTGCAGCTGCAATAGCCTTTCGATTGAATCCTCTCCCGTCATTATATCGTCATCGTATGCGTTTGTTAGGATAACTTTAGCTGCGTTTCTCTAATCCAAATTTGGCGAAACATTTTCACTATATCTGCCGTAAAGACATAGCGAAACTCCCTAAAACGTAAAGTTACCCCAAATAAATCGCGTTGGATAGGTGGACCGACGAACAGTTGGTTATTTAGTGATTGTCCTAACGAATCTTTGACAGAACCGTCGAAAACTACCCTTAGCTTAGTTGTTGAACTCCCAGGTTTAAATACCGCATGGTGTGGGAGATAAAAGTGTTTGCCATGGTCAGTTTTGATGTTTTCGTTCCATATGACCGAGATCAGCGTATTCCTGCATAAATTGGGTATATTGTCGGTGCAGGTCGGAATTGGTTCGAAATCGACGCTCCTTCGAGTGTAACCGCGAAATAGCAGAGGAAAGAGTGTCCCCAAAGGACGATCTGACATTGCAGGAACTTCCTCCAACTCCCAAAACCGTTGCAATAGGTAATCGATATCAACAGCCGAATGAAAGTATGACAATACTACACTACTAGTACACGGATCGCTATCGACTAACTCCCCAGTTACTACCCATCCAAATGTAGTGTTTTGAGCCAACGGTTTGCTTCTGGGCCATTAATTTGTTGGGGACTAAAAATTGTCCACACCCTGAACTATCAAGCTTTTCCAAGAAAGCGGACTGCTGATTGGCTAGTACCTCCAATGCAGCCTTTTGCTTATCTGCCAATTGCCTTTCCCGAAACTCCTTGACACAAATTGAACGAGCTGTGGAATATTATAGGGTGTTGGCACGTAAGTTCAGCCCCCTCCAGTAGTCAGCCCCCGACATACAAAGTACAGCGCAGTAGTAAATGCCTTTGTCTTACTTCCAAACAAAAAAAATCACTCTCTTGGCTAACAGTTCTTCTCTCTGTATGGAAAAAATTTACACAATCCAGGTGCTACTTCGCGCGTAAAAAATATTAGTCTGCGTATAGACCCTACTCTGAAGAGGCACTAGCTGAAGCCTTAAATGGCATACGAACAAATAAGTGGTCAATTAGAAAAGCTAGTCGAGAGTTCGGAGTCCCTAGAAGGCAGTCAAGACCGCATACGTAGCAGAGTTGTCGAAAAGCCTAGGAAAATGGGACCCGAGACCGTCCTGAGTGCAGTTGAAGAACAAACCCTGACAAATTGGCAGATAAATCTGGCGAAATGCTGATTTCCACAAAAACCGACGGACCTCTTAAATACGGTTCAAAAAATTATACAGGACGACAAAAGAAAATGGCCTACCAGGTAAAAATTGGTATTACGGGTTTCTTAAGCGCCATCCGGAACTGTCTGTTAAATCGAATCAATAAAAAAGTGGTTCCGAGAGTTAAAAGAACATTTGGAGGAAATAAATGCAGTAGATATTTTGGAAGATTTATCCAGAATTTTTAATGGGGATGAAACGTCTTTCTGTCTATAACCAAAAGCAGGTGTTCTTTTGGCTCCGAGGGGCTGGAAAAACCTTTATAAGGTCAGTTGTGGAAACGACAAGGAGACAATCACTGTACTGTTGCTTTTTAGTGCTGATGGGCAAACATTGCCACCTATGGTTGTATGTCCTTATGTGGGCCCTCCTCTGGCGTCGTTAAAAACATGCCAGATGAATGGGTAATAGGGAGATCAGAAAGTGGATGGATGCGCTCAGAAACATTTTTCGAATACATAGCCAATAGTTTTAATGAGGTGAATAAACGTAATATCAAAAGGCCAGTGTTATTACTGGTCGATGGTCACAAGTCACACTTGACGATGGAGCTCAGCGATTTTTGTCGCAATAATGGGATCATTTTATATGCACTTCTCCCAAATACCACTCATAAAACCCAAACAGCCGATGTGGGCGTCTTTAAGGGCATCAAGACTGACTACAAAAATACTGTACAAGCTGGCAGAATATAACGGGTAACGCTGGCAAAAGTGTTACCAAAGTGACCATTTGTGAAGTTTTGAAATTCGTGTTAGATGGATGGGATAGAACACCAACAATCCAAAATGCATTTCGGAAGTGTTGCATACACCCCTTTAATCCAAATGCCATTGATAATTCAAAATGTGTTCAGAACGAAGTAGAAAAACATCAAAAAGAACAAATCTTAACGCTATCGGAGTCCAGTTTCTATGAAACAAAAAAAGTTTTAAATATCGTTAAAGATGAGCTACTACAAAAAAACATTGATTTCGATACAGTTATGGATGTAAAACCTATCTTATATGTTTAACAGCTAAAATTTGTAATTTTTATAAGCTTCTGAAATTAAATATAGTCCAATGCACACCATCTACTTCCGGTTCAGCCAGCCCTGCTTTCCAAAAACACCTTTACTATCCAGAATTGTTTCCAAAATCAGTCAAATCTGCTCGCGCCAAACCACCTTGCAGTATTTCATCCTTGGCATGGAAAAAATTTTTCAATAAAAAAGCACAAGAAAAATTAAAAAAAGCTGAGGATATTGAACTCAGGAAACGAAATCGGTTGGAAGCCGAAAAAAAGAAACCGACCGGAAGGGCTAGACAGACAGAGATCTTCAAAATCAAATGCTCTAATTGCGATGAGAAGCTGATTTGCGATGTTGAAGACAACGATTTAAAAAATATTGGCTGTGACTCGGGTACAAATTGGTTTCATTTAAAATGCACACCTTTTGCTGGAGAATATTTTGAGAATGCAGTAAACGAAAGATTTTACTGTGAACATTGCAACGAAGAATGTGATTAAAACGCATTTTTTTTTTTAATATTCCGCTTTTCATTAAATTTTTTTATGAATTCATCGTTTATTTTTTATGTTTCTGTATTAAAACATATGTATGTATTTGTTATTTTTTTTTGTTTCTCTTTGTAAAGGGTCCGCCATCTAACTTTTTTTTTTCAACTAGTGCTTACTTCGCGAATGGTAACACTTAGCTCATGTCTGATTTGACAGATAATTAGTTTTATCCATAGACAAACCATACTTTTATTGTCTCTGGTTTTATCCTTTCGCTGAACAAATATGGTTGTGTATACGCTTGAGCAACGCTGGGAAATATTGCGACATTACTTTGAAAATCATGGTAATGATGCAGAATGTGTGCGAAAATTGCGTACGGAATTTGGAATAAGAGAAGCACCGTCAGCTCCGTATGTTCGTTATCTTGTGAAAAAAGTGAAAGAAACTGGCATCCTCATCGATAAACCAAAGCGTGAAAAGCCAAAAACAGTGCGTACACCCGAGAATATTGCTGGTGTGGCAGAAAGTGTGCGTGAAGCGCCATCAACATCAATTCACCGTCGTTCTCAACAATTGAACATTTCGGAGACATCATTGAGACGAATTTTGCATAAAGACCTTGGTATGACGCCATACAAAGTCCAATTGTGTAATAAGCAGGGATGAGGATTAGAAGGCAGTTGGGATTCAAAAAAAAAGGCAGGAATACCGGAAGGGGATCACAGGGTAGGACGAGTGGAAAGTGGGGGAAGAATGTTGAAATTCCGGAAACGTGGCACGCTAGTTCTGCACGGCGGAACTCGTCGGAAATGGGGGGATTCTTGTCCCCAGAATTTCAACTGTGCCTATTACAACACATGAATCGTGCCGAGAAGAAATTGTTCCCTATTGACAGCGGACGGACAGTTACCACCTTGAGAAGCGCTCGCTGGTGTTTTGAGCGCGGCCAATACCCACCCTACCTGGAAATCCATGGCCTAAGGACTTCCCCATTGAAAAGTATGTCCATCCAGATCAAGTCATCCGCCGAGAGAAGTTGTAGCTTACCTTACTCCACCCCCTGTAAAATTTAGAACCTCAAAGGAACATCATGCAATCAGAGGCCACAGAAAAACACCGAAATCTTCATACCTACAAGCGTGTATTTGTTTCATAGGAGTCTTCGTAACAACAAAAAAAAATAAGCTTTAACAACTTTAAACGTAAAAAAAAATAATTACAGACATTAATTCGGGGACAATTTGGGAATTTGGACCTTATGAGGGAATAACTTCCTCGTGTTTCCACGCGTAACAACTTTATATATTTTTTTTTTTTTTGGTGATTTATGTATATTTTAAATTTTGTTCCCACTCGCTAATATCTCATTACCCCCTTTTATTTTGCCGAATTACTACCTATATCGAGCTCGGTGTAGGTTTCGTTGAGGGATCTCAATTAAAAAAAAATCGAGAGGAACCAAATTGCTGCCACAGTAACCACAAAAAAAAAAATGACCTAGACGACAGCAAAAAAAAACTAGTCACCTTCATCCCCAAACTGCACTCGTTATAATTCGAGTAAATATATCAAGAAAAAAAGAAGTACTTATATATATTATATAATAGAAGAAAAAAAAAACCTAACGAATTAACAAAAAAAACCACGCTTGGCCTTAATTCTAATATAAAACAAACATATTGAACTTAATATTGAAGAATGATATACATGTACATATATATATATATATTTTTTTTTTTTTTTTATATAGACAAACTTTTATAAAGCAACTTATAAATGATTTGCGTTCAGCGCACTCGCACGCTGCTGCCGTACTTCTCGCAGCGGAGAAAAAAAAATTCCCTTAACCAAGCGGCTTTCGTTGTGCTTGCAGCCGATGTATCGGGGACAAGGTTATAAAAGTATCGGTCAATCAAAAAAAAAAGGTTGGCGGCCACGACCTCCTATCTAGGCGAGTGGACAATCAATGACCGCCAAATGACCTTACGCTGTGCTGGTACCTACGTGCAACAAAAAATTTCCAATTACTCACAAGAATTTTCTACACTTAGAAACTAAACTCACTACGTTTTCTTTTCTTTCTTTATTTTGAATCTGGGGCCTCCGGAATTTGGGCTTCAGCTTTCACCTTTAGGCTACAAATATGTTTCACTAGGTTCTTGTTCGTTGTGTACTTGTAGTTCTATCACTGTTTTATGGTATTCTTCGTTTTTTTATTTTGAAATCTTCCTTTTTTTGGTTTTTATTTTGCACTTGCCACTTTTGCTAATTATTAAAACTATTTTTATATAAACCTTATTTTCCTTTTTTCCTTTTTTTTTTTTTATATGTCTATCTTTTCTCTCGTCACTGCCACTGTAAGTCGTTTAATTTGAATGTGGTTTTTACTTTTGCCGATTTTACGGATTAGGACGTGGTCTCACCGACGGCTGTACGAACAATGCCGAGCGTTTCCTCCAGCCGTAGCAACAGACCCTCGTCCGAGGTATTGGCAACAACAATCCCGAACACCCGCTAAATAGGAGACTCACCCAAAATCTTCCGATCGCGGGATTGCCAATCAGAACCCGCCAACGATTCAAAAAATCCCGCTCCTCTTATAATTTGAAATTTAGGTTCAAGTACTTGCTACGCGAAAGATTGGTGCCTACCTAAACTTCGGCTAAGATTGTGAACAGGCCCCTTGTTCCGAAATGTCAAAGTCGACACCTGAACGTCGGTGACATTTGCCTTTCGGTCAAAAATAATCAACAATCTCGCGTACCTTATCATGTAAGTATCTTATTTATTTGTTCTCTTCCTCACTAATGTTTTATTATCTTTCTAGCTAAAGCCACATAATTTACGAGATCCTGACTGGTAAATCCCTAATGGATATCTGTGGTCGAGTAAGTTGCCCAATGTGTACAATTACATTTCCCACTCATACATCTTTTGAATTGCAGGTGACCATAACAAAACACTGGATTTGGACGAGAAGATGGACGACAAAGACAGTGACAAGGGTCCACCAAGAACAACAAAATGGAACTGCTTTCGCTGCGTGGTGAAGAACCCACACTGTGTACTATGTTAGCCGGGCTAAGGTGTTCTGTGAGTACTTTTTTCTTTATCATAAGACTTAACTAACTAGCACTATAAGTAGATACACATCTTGTATAGATAACAGATAATTACGCGTAATTAATAAACAAATCATACGCCTACATAGATACGTTAAAGTGTAAATAAATAGACAAATGAATAAATAAATAAATAAATAAATAAATAAACAGTCAGCTAAATAAATAAATAAGTACATAAACGCATAAATAGATAAATAAATCAATAGATAACTAAATAAATTAATAAATACATAAACGAGTAAATAGATAAATAAATGAATAGATAAATAAATAAATAATACTTAAATAGCTAAATGACTAGGTATACCACGAAGCGACTATGTGCAACATTGAAAATAAATAACACATACTTATATCTAAATAATAAATCAATAACTAGACTCGATAAATAACATAAAGAGATTGACTTCAACTTAAACTGGGATATACATAACATATATGAACTTAATGATTATAAATAAATAAATTAACATTAATATATAAATAAATAAATAGAAATCTAACACTAAGCATCATAAATCCATAATAGACTAATAATTAAACAAATAAACAATATTACGAAGTATAGAATGTACACAACAGTAAAGCATCTACACAGAACGTTCGTGACATATATATTGCGGTTTGATCGGAACGGTACCTAGGATACTCTATGTTTTCATTGTTTTATATCCTTAGCATGGAATATACCTATTCGTTTGCCTGCTAGGTTTTCCAGCTCGTACATACTATTTCCGATCGCTTTGACTATTCTGCACTTAACGTATTTCGGACAGAGTTTGGCGGCGAGGTATTTCGAAGTGTCACTAAGGACAAAATTCTTTCGGAAAACCTCTTGTCCGGGTATGAAATGAACGTTTCGTGATCTGGTATTATACTTTGTCGCCGATTTTTCGTTTGCCTTTGCGATGCTTTCTTTTATCTTGTCGCGCAGACATTGCAGGCGTAGTTGTCGAGAGAGTATTAGCATTTCGCTGTCCTCTACCGCATTTAGCCTTTGTGCCAACCCATAGCAGCTCCCATGCGTCATCATATTCTGCCCAAACAGGGCGAAGTATGGAGACACTCCGGTCGTCGTGTGAACTGAGCTTCGCAATGCACACGCTATGTCGCTTAAGTGTACATCCCAGTTGCGCTGGTCATCTTTAATATAAGAGCGTATGGCCGCCAGCAAAGTCCTGTTGACTCTTTCGGATGCGTTAGACTGTGGCGAATAGTACGCCGTCTTAAAGTGACGTATCGCAAATTTTTGTGTCAGGCTTTGGAAATCTTTCGATAGAAATTGCTTACCATTGTCTGAGTGTATGACATTCGGTACACCAAACATGTTGAATACGTCATTTTGTAGGTATTTGACGACATTGATGGCACTTGCATTTCTACAAGCTTTCAACAACACAAACTTTGACAGATGATCGAGGACAACGAATACATAACAATTCCCAGATTTTGAACGGGGATATGGACCGAGAAAATCTATATAGATTTTTTCAAACGGACGACTAGTGCTGAAGTTGCTTTTAATTGGGGGACGTAGTACCTGGTTTGACGATTTACACTGTTTACACACGGAACAGTTAGACACGTAAGAACGAATTTGCACAGTCATATTCGGCCAGTAAAAGTACCTGATCCTGTGTAACGTTTTGGATATACCTCCGTGAGCTACATGGGGAGGGTCATGAGCCTTAGCAATCAGCTGCTCAGTTAGACCGGACGGGACCCAAAGCCTCCATGTATGCTCGACGGTTTCATCTCCTGCTGGTGGTAGAGAGCGCTTGTACACGAAATTTTCTTCGACCTTTAGGTCCGGGAGCTCCTCTGGGTGTTCATTAACTGTATCGATTAAGCTACGGTATTCTTCAGTCAAGAACTCCTCTGAATCTAGGTCGATTAACGGCACAACATTTTGGACATCGACGCTTTCAACATAAATTCTGGACAGGGTATCGGGGACTACATTTAACGATCCTTTTCTGTGTTCAATGTTGAACGTGAACGCCTGTAGCTTGAGGCTCCAACGTGCCAATCTTCCACTTAAGTCTTTGAGACTCATGAGCCAGCGTAAGCTTGAATGGTCTGTTATGACTGTAAAGTCCATCCCTTCAACATACGGACGAAATTTTTGTATGGCCATAACGGCCGCCATGCACTCTTTCTCAGTGACGCTGTAATTTTTTTGGGCTGCGTTCAGCTTTTGGGAAAAGTAGGATATTGGTGATTCTTCCTCCTTTTCGTTCTTTTGGAACAAGACTGCACCAATTCCGGACTCCGAGGCGTCACACTGGATGTAAAACCTTTTGGTAAAATCCGGGTGGATGAGTACTGGCGCGGTTGTTAAGGCGCCTTTGAGCTTCTCGAATGCTTCAAGAGCTTCGCTTGTCATTAAAAATTTCTCGTTTTTCTTTTTCAGGGTGTCGGTGATGGGAGCCGTCAAGGTGGAAAAATCCCTGATAAATCTTCTATACCAGCCTGCTAGACCGAGGGACCTACGTACCTGTTTTTGGCTTTTGGGAAGCGGGAATTCCGAGATAGCCTTGACCTTCTCAGGATCAGTTTTCAATTTCCCACCACCAACAATGAACCCCAGGTACTTCAGTTCTTTGAAACAAAACTTGGACTTGCTCACGTTGATGGTGAGATTGGCTTTCCTCAGGCACTCCGCAACCTCGCCCAGCAGTGCAATATGGGTCTCAAAATCCGGGGCTATGACGAGCAGATCATCTAGATAGACGAAGACGCGGTCCCTCAATTTTGCGGGAATCACCTTGTCCATCAGTCGACACATCCTTTGGGCTGCGTTACACAACCCAAAGGGCATGACTCTAAATTGGTACAAGGGTCTTCCCGGCACAGCGAACGCAGTTTTCTCCCTACTCCGCCTCTCCAGCGGTATCTGCCAGAATGCGTCCTTAAGGTCGACGCTACTAATGAAATAGGTGTCTGGTAACCGACTGAGAAGCCCGTCGATATGGGGGAGAGGGTAAGCGTCCTTTTTTGTCAATGTGTTTAGTGCTCTTGAGTCCAAGCAAGCACGGTTTTTGCCTGGTTTCCGTATAAGAACCATTGGCGAACACCACGGACTCTCACTCTCCTCGATAACGCCGAGCCTCAACATTCGGTCGATCTCCTCATATAGGAGGGCTTGTATCGCTGGAGACACAGGGTAGTGTCGCTGCTTAACCGGGGCCGCATCTCCGGTATCGATGATGTGCTCCTCAACCTGAGTTTTCCCCAACCCATGCTTTGTGAAACATAGGAATCTCTCCTTGACCGCCTCCAGCGCGGACGACTCTTCTAGGGTTAAATAGTGGGACTCATACTCGCGGACGTTTAAATCGACTGACTAGTGTGCGCTAATAGCGCTTATAACTTGTGGAGCTATCTGGAACGTTTTCCAAAAATCAACCCCCAGGTATAGTTCTTGGTCTAAATTTGGTACTACATAAAAGGTTATTAAGTGTTTTTGTTCTTTATAGGTCACCGGCACTTGAATCTTTCCTACTATTTGCTGAGTTTTCCCATCCGCAGTTTTGACATTTGAAGTTGTCTTTATAATGGGTATGTTCAACAATTCTATGAGCTGCATGCAGTTTTTTCCTAGAATACTTATGCTGGCTCCGCTATCTAATAAACCATATATATCCTTATCCAGTAATTTAATTTTTGCATACGGTCTAGGATCAGTTGCGGTGTTGATCTGTGTAGACGCCACTGCTTTCCTGATTCCTTTCCGTATCTGATACCGTTTTCTCGTTTTTAATATTTGTTTGGATACCCCCTGTTTGTTTTCTCTAAAAATTCTATCTTTCGCTATATTATAATCCCTAATTCTAATGTGAAGTGGCTTAATTTCTAACTTATTTCTAGGCGCATCTATATATCTGTTTTCTTCTCTTTTCAATATCGTTATTTTATTGACACCTTCCTCTGGTGAGGGCTGCCTCTCTCCCAGTTCTAACTGCGACTCACAATCTCTAGTTGTTGTTAATACTTTTAGTTCGGGGTTTGAGTAGAACGTGACTCCCCCGCCGACATCACGTTCATCGACCGGTTTTCCGGGTTACAACGCCTACATTTTGGTGTTATTACGCCTTCTTGGCCGCATCTGTAACAAAATATGTTACGCACTGCGGACGGACAATCCATGAAGTTGTGACCTTCAGCCCTACAGTTCCAGCAAATCCAATTTCGTTGATCACCTTGTCTCCGTGGGGGATTCGGACGAACATTGGGGTATTGCATCGCCGCAAACTGTTCCTCCTGCTGATAAGGATCTTCACCGTAGTCGAGCTCATTGACCATGAACCTCGGCTGGGATCGCTGCTGTTTCGGTGGGTCCCTATTAGGAAATGCATTCTCCGCATCTTTACAGACATCTTTCAATTGTTCCAATGTGAAAATGTTCATTGGGTAGACTAACTTCCCAATCCGGTCACTGAGGTTACGCTTGAGGATACGCACCAAGTCACTTTCTGGCATCTGAACTCGAAGCTGAGATCTCAACTTTTGTATGGCCGTGAAATAATCGTCGCTTGTCTCCCAGGTGCCCTGCCTGCGGTCCAGTATGTCCCGAATGATTTCGAAATCGGATTTCGAATTTCGAAACTGTCGCTTCAATGCGTCCCGCAGTGTTGCCCAATCTGGACGAAAGTTTGAGCGCTGGTATTGCCAATACCATTCATGGGCGGCACCTACGAGCAGGAGATGAAAGTCTCTCATGATTTCCGTCCATGGACAGTCGTACTGACTTTGGAGTGTCTCCAGTCGGAAAATGAAATCTTCGACATTAAGGCTCTCTGGTTTGCCATCAAAGCTGAGACCCCACTTGTCGATCTTTATGGAGCCTCCCACTTGTCGAGTACCAGGTGGAGTGGAGTAAAGAGGTGGACTATAATGGTGCCCGCCAGGAGGATTTCGACTATACTGCGACGGAACTTGAGCGTAAGTATTTTGATGATTATATCCTTGATTCGACCTATTATAATTATTGTTTTGTCTACTATGCCCCCCTACAGGAACAAATGACCTTGCGGCTGCGTCCAGATGCGAACGATCATGACGGGCTTGTTTTGGGAAAGCCACATGTGGTTGTTGTTGAACCGAAGGCTGTGTTATCGGTTGGTGTGGAACTGTCGGCTGAAGTGGAATGGTTTCTCTGTCGGCTCCTACTTGAGGATTCTGACGAAAGAGGTGATTAATTTCGCTAGTGAAACCTAAGAAACTATTTCTCATCTCTGATTTTAGGTCTTCGGAGATTTCTCCCTTTAAAGACTCCTTCAGTGACGAGAAAGCATTAAGTAAAGCCAAGTTGACATATGCTTTTAAGTCAGACGGAATTTTTGGTTTGGGCTGTCCGCTGCTTGGCTGGCTTACTGATGGTTGTTGTCTTTCGCTAAGTCCTACTAGGGTTCCCGCACTTGCATTTTGGGACCTGCCCCCTGCTGCGCCTAAATTGCTGATTTCACTATATGGAGGTGCTTGAATCGAATCGGCGCTAGTGGAACGACTCTGGGAAAAATCAGGTGTTAGAATATCCTGCTCAGTACCAACATTGCTGTTGGAAACTACTTGAGCTTCTTCCCTACCAGGCAATGGTGTGCGTCGCAGTTTTGGCACTGCACCTAAATTGGTGAAATTATTGCTGGGAGGGGCTTGGATAGCATCCGGACCAATGGCACGGTTCCAATTCTGTTCGGTTGGCGGGAGGACCGTGTTGCCAATGGGAGGCTCTTGAGGTGGTCTACCGCTACCTAAGGGAGTGTGCTGTACTCTCGGCATTGTACCTGTCGACGATTTTTGTTGCTGTGAATTTGACCTAGTAATCATTCTATTTTCAAAAAACAAACTTTCTCTTCTTAATCTTCTTACTTCCTTTTCTTTTTCAGCCGAACGCATAATTAACTTACCGAGGACTATAACTGTAAACCCTACAGACAAGAATGGACAAAATGGTGATGAACTATTTTCTACACGGATACGAAGAAAGACGCGAATTTACAAAGACTTAATGTGAGTTTAACTTGTTATTTAACCTATCTGCTACGTAAGGATATATATATGTATGTATGTGCATTCCTAGATCTAAGCAGTATATGTATTTAAGGAAGTAAATAAGTGTAATTAAATATAGTGGAATCTTTAGCTGAAAACAAGTATTAGTGTAGGTATGTTTGTGTAAGAAAAGTATGTATTTAAATTATTAATATTAGGAAATAGTGATAATGAACGATAAAGTATGTATATATATAGTATTTAATGAAAATGTGTGTTGCTTTATACACCCTATTATGAGTATTGATGTATACGCAACAGAAATAAGTTACTTAAGGTACGAAACAACTACAAAAAAAGTTTATTTATTCCTAAGTATATGTTCTGCTGTGAGTTATGTGGATATAGATTGTAATATTATCGCAGTGCTAAATAAAAGCAATAAATGATCTTCAAAATCAATTTGAGTTAGTGTTTGTATTGTGTCGGGGGTGTTTCGGGTAGCTGTCTTCGGCGGAATTTTGTTGACGACGACTTGAGCTGATATGGACGATCAAATTTAAGACTGCAGACGGACAAAATGTGAAAATGTGAAATTTTTTCTTAAATTTTTTTTTTTTTTTTTTTTTTTCTCAAAGTGGTAAATAGTTAACATTAAGGTAACAAGGACACACACTGTTGCTCTCCTCTTCTCCCGCAATTCCAGTCTATCCTAGGGATTTTGCTGGAAGACTTGGAGAAGAAGACAACAACACACTAAGTAGAACCTAAAGGATGTGACAGTGCTACAAGTTACGACGACCCTCATCGAACAAGGCCACTGTACGCATGAAGCTACGATGACAATACAAAACGAAAATGAAAATTGAAATTTGTGATAGGAAAGTAAAAATAGTAATGCGAAAGAAATAGAAGTAGAAAAGACGTAATACAAACAGGGTTCCAATTGTTTTTGTCGTCAACGTCAAGGAACTCATCGCAATTCATCTGACATGTCAGGGACTCCTCAACTGAAGACTTATGGTTTCCTTGGCGTTGACAGCGAATACAATTGTGGACTTATACAACATAAAAGACTAAAGACAAGGACAAAAAAAAACGTTGGGCGCCATTTGTAATAAGCAGGGATGAGAATTAGAAGGCAGTTGGGATTCAAAAAAAAAGGCAGGAATACCGGAAGGGGATCACAGGGTAGGACGAGTGGAAAGTGGGGGAAGAATGTTGAAATTCCGGAAACGTGGCACGCTAGCTTTGCACGGCGGAACTCGTCGGAAATGGGGGGATTCTTGTCCCCAGAATTTCAACTGTGCCTATTACAACACATGAATCGTGCCGAGAAGAAATTGTTCCCTATTGACAGCGGACGGACAGTTACCACCTTGAGAAGCGCTCGCTGGTGTTTTGAGCGCGGCCAATACCCACCCTACCTGGAAATCCATGGCCTAAGGACTTCCCCATTGAAAAGTATGTCCATCCAGATCAAGTCATCCGCCGAGAGAAGTTGTAGCTTACCTTACTCCACCCCCTGTAAAATTTAGAACCTCAAAGGAACATCATGCAATCAGAGGCCACAGAAAAACACCGAAATCTTCATACCTACAAGCGTGTATTTGTTTCATAGGAGTCTTCGTAACAACAAAAAAAAAATAAGCTTTAACAACTTTAAACGTAAAAAAAAATAATTACAGACATTAATTCGGGGACAATTTGGGAATTTGGACCTTATGAGGGAATAACTTCCTCGTGTTTCCACGCGTAACAACTTTATATATTTTTTTTTTTTTGGTGATTTATGTATATTTTAAATTTTGTTCCCACTCGCTAATATCTCATTACCCCCTTTTATTTTGCCGAATTACTACCTATATCGAGCTCGGTGTAGGTTTCGTTGAGGGATCTCAATTAAAAAAAAATCGAGAGGAACCAAATTGCTGCCACAGTAACCACAAAAAAAAAAAATGACCTAGACGACAGCAAAAAAAAACTAGTCACCTTCATCCCCAAACTGCACTCGTTATAATTCGAGTAAATATATCAAGAAAAAAAAGAAGTACTTATATATATTATATAATAGAAGAAAAAAAAAACCTAACGAATTAACAAAAAAAACCACGCTTGGCCTTAATTCTAATATAAAACAAACATATTGAACTTAATATTGAAGAATGATATACATGTACATATATATATATATTTTTTTTTTTTTTTATATAGACAAACTTTTATAAAGCAACTTATAAATGATTTGCGTTCAGCGCACTCGCACGCTGCTGCCGTACTTCTCGCAGCGGAGAAAAAAAAATTCCCTTAACCAAGCGGCTTTCGTTGTGCTTGCAGCCGATGTATCGGGGACAAGGTTATAAAAGTATCGGTCAATCAAAAAAAAAAGGTTGGCGGCCACGACCTCCTATCTAGGCGAGTGGACAATCAATGACCGCCAAATGACCTTACGCTGTGCTGGTACCTACGTGCAACAAAAAAATTTCCAATTACTCACAAGAATTTTCTACACTTAGAAACTAAACTCACTACGTTTTCTTTTCTTTCTTTATTTTGAATCTGGGGCCTCCGGAATTTGGGCTTCAGCTTTCACCTTTAGGCTACAAATATGTTTCACTAGGTTCTTGTTCGTTGTGTACTTGTAGTTCTATCACTGTTTTATGGTATTCTTCGTTTTTTTATTTTGAAATCTTCCTTTTTTTGGTTTTTATTTTGCACTTGCCACTTTTGCTAATTATTAAAACTATTTTTATATAAACCTTATTTTCCTTTTTTCCTTTTTTTTTTTTTATATGTCTATCTTTTCTCTCGTCACTGCCACTGTAAGTCGTTTAATTTGAATGTGGTTTTTACTTTTGCCGATTTTACGGATTAGGACGTGGTCTCACCGACGGCTGTACGAACAATGCCGAGCGTTTCCTCCAGCCGTAGCAACAGACCCTCGTCCGAGGTATTGGCAACAACAATCCCGAACACCCGCTAAATAGGAGACTCACCCAAAATCTTCCGATCGCGGGATTGCCAATCAGAACCCGCCAACGATTCAAAAAATCCCGCTCCTCTCATAATTTGAAATTTAGGTTCAAGTACTTGCTACGCGAAAGATTGGTGCCTACCTAAACTTCGGCTAAGATTGTGAACAGGCCCCTTGTTCCGAAATGTCAAAGTCGACACCTGAACGTCGGTGACATTTGCCTTTCGGTCAAAAATAATCAACAATCTCGCGTACCTTATCATGTAAGTATCTTATTTATTTGTTCTCTTCCTCACTAATGTTTTATTATCTTTCTAGCTAAAGCCACATAATTTACGAGATCCTGACTGGTAAATCCCTAATGGATATCTGTGGTCGAGTAAGTTGCCCAATGTGTACAATTACATTTCCCACTCATACATCTTTTGAATTGCAGGTGACCATAACAATTGGTTCAGGAGTTGAAGCCAAATGACCATCCAACGCCCTGTTTTTGAAGATCGCATTATCAGCCGCAGAGCTGCGATTTGACACCGTTGGACTATTATTTGTGGGGTGCCGTAAAAGATAAGTGTTACGTCGACAAGCCAGAGACAATTGACGCTTTAAAGGACAATATTCGTGAAGCCATTGGTGAAATACAGCTGCACACAATCGATAATGTTGTTAAAAATTGGACCGATCGTGTAGGCTACTGCATGGCCAGCCGAGGCAGCCATTTGAATGAAATTATTTTCCATTATTAACCGGAAGGATTGTACTTTCAAATAAAAAATTTGAGAAAATATTCAGTAGTTTTTCTTTATAGCATTTTCAAAAAAAAAAAGTTATTTGGCGGACTCGTAGTACTTAAAAAGTATTTAATAAAAATACGAGCTCAAATAATGCAATTTTAAGGCAAATATAACTGTACCCATATGACTGAAATAAAATGTTCCTTTTATTTCTTTACTATTGAATTCATGACTTTGTTTTTAAATATGGAAAAGTTTCTTAACTTAATATTATTTGTTGATAAAACGATGAAAATGTAGAAATGACATTTGGGGCTGACTACTGGACACTTGTGTGGCCGACTACTGGAGCTGAGGGGGCTGACTACTACCAAATCATACCCCTTTCACTTATTTTCTAAATAGTTTGCATTAGGTAGCTCATATACGTAACAAGCTTAGTATTTTCGAATCTACAGACTTCAAACATTCAGAAGAACCAAATACTAGATTAAATAAAGGGTGATTTTTTAGCTGGTTTGGTTTTGGCAACACTGGTTTTGACAGCTGACGTGTGTTTAGTACCTTGTGTCACTGTCAAACAGCTTCAGTTTGGTTTGCAATTTAACCATGGATCGTCTTACAAATGAACAACGCTTGCAAATTATTGAATTTTACTATCAAAATTCGTGCTCGGTTCGAAATGTTCATCGCGCGCTGCTTCCATTTTATGATCGGCATTCTCGACCTTCTGAGCAGTCTATTCGGAAGATTGTGACCAAATTTCGCACCAAGTTTACTTTGTTGGACATTAAACCACCAACACGTTTACGTACTGTGCGTAGTGAAGAAAATATTGCGGCCGTATCAGCTAGTGTGACAGAAGACCGCGAAATGTTGATTCGGCGCCGTTCCCAGCAGTTAGGCCTTTGTTACAGCACTACGTGGAAAATTTTGCGGAAGGATTTGGGCGTAAAGCCTTTTAAGATACAGCTGGTGCAAGAACTAAAGCCAGCCGACCTACCACAACGCCGAATTTTTGGTGAATGGGCTCTTGGAAAGCTGGCCGAGGATCCGCTTTTTTATCGAAAAATTGTGTTCAGCGATGAGGCTCATTTTTGGTTGAATGGGTACGTAAATAAGCAAAATTGCCGCATTTGGAGTGAAGATCAGCCAGAAGCATTGCAACAGCTACCAATGCATCCCGAAAAAGCCACTGTTTGGTGCGGTTTATGGGCCGGCGGCATTATGGGGCCATATTTCTTCAAAGATGATGCGAATCGCAGCGTTACTGTCAATGGTGAACGCTACCGAGCGATGATAACAAACTTTTTTTTGCCCGAAATGGAAGTTCTTGACTTGCATGATATGTGGTTTCAACAAGACGGTGCCACATGCCACACAGCACGCGAAACAATGGCGCAATTGCGAGGCGAGTTTGGTGAACAGTTAATTTCACGTTTCGGGCCGGTCAATTGGCCGCCTAGATCGTGCGATTTGACACCATTAGATTATTTTTTGTGGGGGTATGCCAAGGCTAATGTGTATAGGGACAAGCCCGCTTCGATTGACGCACTGGAAGCCAACATCCATGCATTCATTCGTGAGATACCGGCCGATATGTGTGAAAGAGTATGCCAAAATTGGACTCCGCGGATGGGCTACCTGAGACGCAGCCGCGGTCAACATTTGCATGAAATTATCTTTAAACATTAAATTGCAAAGTTCAAACTATCGATTCAAATAAATATTTCATTCATTTGTTCGAATTTTTTGTTTTTTTTTTAAAAAAAGTTCTAAACCTCTTAAAAAATCACCCTTTACTTGAATGGATTTTTAAAGACCAAACTAAAAAAAAAGGTTAAAGGGCTGACTACTGGTGCCATCACCCTATACTCTGCTTCAAGTACCGCGACATCACTTGGTTCCATATCTACCAAACATGTACTATGATAGGAACAAAAATGTGCCCATGCCGCTTCCAATTTTTCAATTCGAATTTCGAATAGTTCAGTAGAAACCCGATCATTAATTGAATCAGCAAAGGCGACTGCGCGAGTAATCTCAGCTTTTGCATTACCACGTAATTGTTGGGAAGTCATATTAATGAAGTGAAAAAAAAAAAAATCTTCAATAAATCAAAAGCAGGTGAACTGCCTGACTCAACACGAAGGACGCCCTTGGGAAACTATAATAATGTCACTATAATTTTAAGGGAAATTTAACGCGATATGCTGTTAATGATTTACAGAAACAGTTTTGATTAAAGTCCGATTATTTGTCTACAGAACGATTCACGAAATTTCAACTCGGTTACGAAGGACCAGTATGTTGCCGATTGATGCATAAAAGAAAACAAAAAACAAACCAATTTGTTAATATTCCATCAGGTAGATAGGAAAACACGATTATGTCCAACGGGTTTACAATTTCATTTTTGTTACCTCTTACGGATGAATACCTAGCTCGTCGACGTTCAAAATGAGAAGTTACAAGTTACATTTTACTACATAGGAGGTATGGAAAAATTATAGGAACTATGAATTTATCACCCGTTAGAGTAAAATTTAAGAGTGAGCAAGAAACAGTTATGTAAGTTTAACAAGAAAATAACATGGAAAATAACAATAAAGGAAAACTATGGTACAAATAGGGTACCTAACTATATAATGAAAGGCGAAAGGAACAATAAATGTAATGATATAATTGTGTAATATACAAAAACGAGATAATATACAGAGTGAATCTCGAACAGTACTAAAATGCATGGGTTGTTTCACGCACGCACAACATACACATACGTTTCCCGATTCCAACCAAACTTCACAAAGCCCATATGACCAATACCAAAAATGTGTGAAGTTTGTTGTGAAATGAGTTTGGTTAAAATCGGTAAATGTGTTAAGGCGTAATTCGGAACACAATTTTAAGCCTCAATTTTTATATAATATATATAGATATTACGCGCGTTACATTTTTCATCATTCACATTTATTCTTTACAGTAATCATCATTTGATTTGTTTGGCGGATTAGATATAAAGCGCTAACAAATACTGCATTTGAACTGAAAGTAAAAAAAAATTAAAACTTGGTTCCAATTCTAAAATTTAAATGTAAGACATACTGTCCTTCCTTGAAGTACTCCTTCAATGTAGTACTGAACTTCTTCGAATATTTGACGAATTCTTTTTTACGTTGTTCCACCGCTTGCTTTGCTGATAGATTTGGCAAGTATACTCCAATATCGTTTACAACGTCCAATAACTTTTTAATTGCACTCGCAATTTCCCTTTGAAAATTCAATAGAGTTCATAATTATGCATTTGGTTATCCTTATTCACGTTATTCTTACTTGATAGTTTCTAAAAATGTTTTTCGATCTGTAATCTCATCGGGTATTCTACTTAGTATTGCTTTAAGTGCTGTTGATTTTCGGTTAAGTTCTTGAAACGGCTCCTCGCTCCGTAGTAAGTGCTCGTTCACTAAAAGAAAACTTTGATCAATAAAATCTGTTGTGTATATGTCATATTTATACTATCTGTGTCTGCAGTAGATCCTTCTAATCGAAGTACAACTTCATTGATGTTAATCTTAAGCTCAGCCTTTTCAATGACTTCTAACAACAAGTTGTAGCAAAACCCTGGATGGTATTGCTCCAAATTAAAAAAAACAGACTTAAGTGAGTGGGAAGCTACGATGTCACGGCATTCCAACTAAATTAAAAAAAAATGTTAGTTATGGAGAGCATACTAAACAAAGGAATAACAACCTGAGTAAGAACCGGCTTTAGTATAACATTTAAAGCCAGTGTAGATGTTACAACTTCACCCATTTCGTGCTTTCTATTATACTTTAAAACTTCTATTGTTCTAGGAAACGCTTATCGAATTGTTATTATTTTAGCGCGAAACGAGAAAATGGGAAATAAAATATATCGTCACTACCAAAGAAAATGGAATTACGGAGATATACAACAGTGGAAAGGCCAAAGATAATCAAATACAGAGATAAACATCTTTCCAGTGGAAAGGCGGCTGCCTAAAAGCTGATTTCCCGAAAAATTCATGAAGTCACGCATACATTCTCATTTCTATACTAGCATAAGTGAGTTCGTGAATTCACCCGGAAGATGGCGGAAAATTGGTGAATTCACCACTGAAATTCATAAAAATTCATAAAATTTTCAAATATCGTGGAAAACTTGTTTGGGCATGTTTACTAGGAAAATTTGAATTTTGAAGGTTGACGGTTAATTTGCTTGCAGTGGATATATAATTAATATGTTTCTAACACTTTGACACTGCCTATTATCAAGCGTGGTTAATATAGTTACAAATAACAATTCAAATGCCATTTTTATTAACAGAGTAATGAAAAAAGTTTTCTTGTTAAACTGAACACAAGCAGGCTGTATAAATTTAAATTATTTACAATTTACAAATCAATTTGCATATTAATTGCAAAATCCAACATTTTAGTCGCGTACTAATCTATCAAGGCTATCTACTATAATTCTATAATAATAATAATAATTTTTCTGTTTATTTTGTATTATTTCAAAACCTTAATACTTTTTTTTTCTAAATTTTAGTACTGCACGTAGAATTTTTAGATTTAAAAAACAAGAATACATATATAATTACCATACAAGTAAATACCGGATTTTATCCGATAGATAGCACATAATCCTTTAGCAATGTTTCTTTTCAAAGTCCGTATAATTTCAACCCTTGTACACCTAGTAAATACATAAATTCATCCGCATATAAAATTAAATATTCAGTTAATAATTTCACATATCAAAAAAATTGGTCCTTCCAGTCGGATTAATACAATGGGGTCATTCGGGAGGTAACCGAAAAATCGTATATCTAACGAGATGTTTCACCATACGGTGAATAAAAAAATAAGCTGTTTTATGAAATTCTCAATTCTGATTGGTGGTCTGTCATTAGTTGATTTTTTTGTAGCTCACACGTATTCACAGCAGGGATTGAAATTACAAAAACAACAATGTAAACAAATGGGTTTTGGTGGGATAGACGTACGAAAGATATCCATCTCTTTTATTCATTCCTCTCTGGGAAAGGCGTACAAGCTGTTTTCCCAAAAACAAAGATAATAGAATACAGAGTTATATAACTTTCCAGTGGAAAAGCGGCTGCCTACAAGCTGATTTCCCGAAAAATTAATGAAGTCACGCACCCATGCTCATTTCTTTTCAAGGATATGTGAGTTCATGAATTGGACTTTAATGCAGGAATTCGGTATTTTCTAATGTCTATTTAACTAATTCTTTCAATCAAATCAAAACCTTCACAAAAACCAAACAAGTTCAATACGAAACACAAAACAATTAAACACCGCGATGCCCATAAAGGCAAGACGATTGGCGGCCGGCCATTAGCAACATGCTTTTTTGTAGCTGTTGCGACGTAACTAAATGCGCATTCCTAATAGACAATGCCCACATCTATCCATAATCGAATGACACATCGATGACAGCTTTAAACACATAGACAAATAATATATTATAAACAAACCTATTTTGACATTTATTGACGAAACTATATGCATGTACATTATAAAATCATTATAAATATATTGTAAAACATAAAACATTATACTTAATGGGATTTAGTTTACAATTAATTTTTAAAACCTTCTTGAGCATTCTAGTAAAATCATTATAACGTTGTGAACATCTTGGTATTCATTATGTCGTTTTCCATTGCTTTCACTTGGGGATCCACTCATTCTAAAATCCAATGGAACAAAAAAACTGCTTCTGAAAGAATCCGCAAAAGTATTGGTGAAATGCCAAAAATAATCTACAGCTGCTGTCAGCTGAATTGTATAAAATACAAAAATTACACTTGTGTTAGTGCTTCTTGAGTGGATTCTGACTTCAAATCGAGAAGCGAAATTCTCTTCTCAGAATCACCGGAAGAGTATTTTTTGTGCCAATAGAACGGTTTCAGAAGTAATTTTTTGTATTCCGGACTCTCCCGGACGCTTCTTTTTGCCCAATGGAAAACGACATTACTCTTGGTTTCTTTGTTTCACCAATAAAAATACATGTCATTAAATTTTGGTCCTTTTCACGGCTCATTTCCTCCTCAGCGGGTACGTGAAGAAGCAAAACTATTGTTATGATTTTGATGTTTGTAGATTGTATTTGCTGATTTACACGATCACATTTGTGCACTTGAGAACGAATTTTGGTTAGTTTTCTCAAAAGTAGATGTTCGCCAATATCGAACAGAAAAAAACACTCGCCGAGAAGTATTAGGTAGAGATAATTTTTATTTTATTTCATATATTTAGTATGTATTGGTAAAGGATTGAATGAAGTTCTTGTTTTGTTTATTATTACTATCGCTTCTGGGGCACCGAAAATCCACGAGTAGCCATTACACCCGCTCAAAGTTACTGCATGGTGCGCTGTTCACACTGGAGGAGTCATCGGGCCATTTTTTTTTTCGAGAACGCCGCTGGTCAAACGACAACAGTGGACGGTGCGCGCTATAAGGCCATGTTAACCGAGTTTTTTCTGACGCAATTGGACGGACTAGGACTGGAGGATATGTGGTTCCAACAGGACGGAGCTACGGCACACACTGCGCTAGCCACAACCGATATTTTGTAGGCGGCGTTCCCGGGTCGCCTCATCTCTCGTTTTGGCGACTTGCACTGGCCCGCAAGATCGCCCGATTTAACCGTTCCAGACTTTTTTTTTGTGGGTTTTACGTGAACAAGCCCGAGATCCTAGAAGCCCTCAAGGACAAAATTCGACACGAGTGCGAGAATCTGTCGCCCGAAGTTCTCGCCGAAGTGATGAAAAATGCCATAGAACGAGCACACGTATGGCAATCAATTGTGATATCATCTTCTCGACTTGACCAATAAAATTCTAAAGGTTCAAATAAACATAATCAAAAAACAAAATCGAAGTTTTTCATTTAGAAAAAAAATGAGAGTCAAACAACATCGGATGACTTCTTTTGGCCCACCTTGTACAATGGAAAAATGCAGATTTCAAACGAAGATTCAGGCTCCAAAAAGATACTTGCCAGTACGTACTTTCCGTGATAAGAACCAATATCAAACACAAAACAGAAAGGTTAGCTATAAAGACTTGAATTATTTTGATTCTTATGAAGTCCACGCCTTTATTTATTTTAGAAACCATTGTGTTCCACCTATGATACAGTTGGTGATTCCTCTCAGGTTTTTTGCTACAGGAAGCTTTTATAGTATTTTAGGGGACTTTTCGGGTGTTAATACTTCAACAATATGCAGAATGGTGAATAAGGTTACTCAAGTCATTGCTTCCTTAAGACCGAAATTTGTAAGATTGCCGAAAAACCAAGAGGAAATACTACAAATTCAACAAGATTTTTATAAGATAGCCCGATTTCCATGAGTAGTAGCTGCTATAGATTGTACTCATGTGCGAATAATTTCACCAGGCTTGTTGTCCTTGTTATATGCGAAAGAATTTAAATTAGCAAATCTGATTTAAATAAAACGGGATATTATACTTCCTTTCAGGTGGTGATACCGCTGAAAACTTTAGAAACCGAAAATACAACTTTTCCATTAATGTTCAAGCTATTATATCACATCAAATTTGAAATTCATCGATGTTGTTGCTCGATGGCCAGGCTCGACTCCTGACAGTCTTATATTTCATAATTCTGCGCCAAATTTCACTTTGAAAATGGTTCATTTGGGAATGGAGTAATACTAGGAGAAAGTGGATATTTCTTAAATCAGTATCTTCTCACTCCATTCAATGATCCACAAACAACAGCTCAACCTTTATACAACGAGTCGCACAAATAAGAACAAGAAATGACACTGAGAGAAGCTTTGGTGTATGGAAAACACGATTTCCTGTCTTGAGAATTGGTATGCGGTGCAAACTTCCTTTAGCGCAGGAAATCATTATAGCATAATTTCAGTACTGAATAACCTTGCTATTGAGAGGAATGAAGAGGATCCGCCAGTGGATTACGGCACAAGAGATACACTTTTGGAGTACTTTGAATCTTTATGAATAAGTTACAATAATTTCATTTAAATGTATTATATTAAAAATTGCATAGCCGCGCTTTATTTAAAAAAAAAATTCTTATTATACATATATATTTATATTATAAATTATGTTGTCATTAAATTATTTCTTCTCTCTTGCATATGAAGTTGGTGTTCACTCTCTCTTCTATTTTCTTCGTTGTGAAGGTAAAGCATTAGAACTTCGTGTTCCTCTTTTTTTTCTGAATATGAATATATGTTCAATTTATTTGTACTTTAATTCATTGCGGGCTGTTTGTATTTTCAGTTCCACCAATTGCAAACGGGAGTCACCCAACTCATCAAGTTTGGTTTTCACTTCTGTTTTTGTGAGTTTTGTTGTTTTTAAGGCTGGTTTGGATTTTGTTTTAAGTGCCTGTGGAGTCGAGGTTTCCCATTTGGTAGAAGATGCACCTGGTACAAACCTTCGATCTGTTTTTCAGTACCAGAACATTTTTGTTCACTGTTTAACGGATCATCTAAATATTCTTCATCCGTTTCATTCTCAGCAGGTAGGTATGAACAAAGCACTCGTAGATTCTGTATACGTATTACTCAAAATATACCTTCTATTAAGTCACTGTCGTTCCGAGCCTCTAAGCCGTCAATATTTGTACATATCGCCAGTACTTTTTCTTCTGCAGCTGAAAATGTGTTCTGTTTTGCTTCTCCGCCGCCCGTTTTATACAGTTCTTGACGATTCTGTGCGGCTTTTTTTTTGTAATTTTTTTAATGCTTTCATATCTTAGCCTTAAAGTTTTTGAAGTTCTTGCGGTCACACCACTAGCAGCATTAAATAATTCGGCAATTTTAATTCATGCAGCATCTCATTCCTTGTTTGTGACGGAATAAGTTTTTTTATTTTCTATAGTGTTTTAAATATTGAACACCATATTCATTAACAATCGCGGTTCTGAAGAGTTAAAATTAACAGACGTTTTCCATTGCAAATTTAAAATTCTGGCCACTGAAACTAAAACGGTTAATGATAAACGTCAAGCTTTGACTATCTTCTATGCATTAACACAGAATATTGTCAATCAGTCTCACACCACTTTACCTTCGAATAGATATCTGGCTCATTTTTTATGATTGAAAAACTCAAAGCTTATATCTAGCAGATAAAGAGTGAAATAAATTTAGTCGTTAGTTAGCAATCAGGCTAACTGATTTATCTGACTATTGACAAATCGACCCTTATTGAACTTAGACAATTAATACAATAGAATAGACAATTTGACAAAAAAGTGTTGTTAGGAAGTGCATTACAGAGTGCAATTCATTTCTTGACTCATAAAACTTATCGAACTATATCTAATTTTAGTAAACTTAAATCTTTTGACATTTAGTGTGTGTGTTAATCGTGTTATACGCGTTGTGCAATTAATAAATCGCCAGATACATAGGACATCCAGCTTCATCCAAAATCTGAAGGATTAAGGAAATTTCGTCTGTGACGCCTATAGCACACAAAAGTATACGAGCATCATCAAAAGCAATTAAGTTTTACTTCTATTACTACCTTAACTTTGATTGCGTTATGTTACAAAAAGGCGTTTTAACCACACTAGTAAATTGCTTCACTAGCTTTAAAAATTCAACAAAGGAGCGTAACAGCAATCTTATGTCGCTAGTCGCCTTGATATGCTAGAGGAGAATATGCGAATCTCCAGGCAATATCACGAAGCAATCGTCGGGAGCGGAAGGCTTGAAGCAGATCTAAAATTGGAAGAGTTAGCTATTGTGTACGAGCAAATATAGGAAATTTATCTGGAGTATCGCAGCGACTTGCTGGAAGCATTGGAAAAATTCTCCCATCCAACGCCGACTGCAAGTGCGACGTCAGGTGAATCAGCGGCATCCAGCAACAAAATTAAGCTTCGAAAAATCGATATTCCCAAGTTCAGCGGCTCTTACACAACATGGAGGTCATTCCAAGGTCTGTTTCAATAAATGGTACACAACAACGCTTCGTTGAGTGATGTTGATAAAATTCATTATCTCAAATCGTGCTTGAAGGGTGAGGCTGAGCGACTTCTACAACATCTACCTTGTGATGCGGGCAATTACGCAAAAGCATTAGAGTTGCTTACTTTGCGTTTCGACCACAAACACATTTTGGTCAATGCCCAGCTGAAGTTGTTCTTCGGACAGTCATCGTTATCTAAGGAATTAGCGAATGGACTGAAGGAGTTGTTGGACACATCTCAGGAGTGTGTTCATGGGTTGGCGAGCCTCGGCTTGCGAGTAGAATACTGGGACGAAATTTTGATTTCCGTCCTACTGCATATGGATACGATTTCCTGCAAGTTGTGCCATCAGGGTCAGCATGCACTGAGGAAATGTCAACGTTTTTTTTTTTAAATTTTAGCCCCATACTGCGAAAACAGACAGTCAGGAACATCAAGGTCTTAATAATATATAGTTATTTCAACAACGACGGCTATAGCAATTTTCAAGCAGCAACGACACCGTACTTTCAACAGCCCAGATCAAGTAA
Source organism: Cheilosia variabilis (assembly GCA_951230905.1). Taxonomy (NCBI): domain Eukaryota; kingdom Metazoa; phylum Arthropoda; class Insecta; order Diptera; family Syrphidae; genus Cheilosia; species Cheilosia variabilis. Next base: position 95,463,718 of record OX579676.1, on the reverse strand, counting down.
TGCGCAGTCATATCAGGTAGCCGTTATCCAAACGCACCTGCATTTCAAGCATCGTAGGAACCACAGCCATCGACGAGCAGGCAAATTAACACATCTTACCCACTCTCGCAACGGTCCAAGGTACTTTTAGCTACAGCGATGGTAAGAGTGAGATCGGCTGATGGACGCTTCCACGATTTGCGTACTTTGATCGATCCTGGATCAGAAGCGACTTTTATTTCCGAATCTGCGGTACAGTTGTTGAAGTTAAAGAAGCATCGTGGATTTGTCGAGGTATCTGGGTTGTGGATGGTCAGTAGTGGCACAGCACAAAATTATGTCAACATAATGATTGCGTCGCAACATTCGACATTTGAGAGCGCCGTTAGAGATTGGGTAACTAACCAACCCCTTTGGAAGATCGTTGGTGGCAGCGGACGAGAGAGGGGGGAGGAGTGTGTTTTTCTCACTAAGGCACCTCCTCTGGTACCAGACGGCAGCGGAGGAGTTCCCTAGATGGAACCAACGGTGGCGTCTACAGTTTCAGTCAGGCCGAACTAATTAGTGTAATCCCTATAAAGCGGCTCTGACATATTCGGATACCAGGTCTATAGGGATTTCCAATACCGAGCCAGGGTGTTGGAGAGGAGCTGGTGGCGGAGGAGCCCTTAATGGACCAACGGCAGCGCTCACATCCCAAAGTGG